>CM066989.1:58582094-61082094 GCA_033977485.1 Hydrangea macrophylla
CTTCCTTCCGTACCCTCAACTGATGATATCCTGACCATAGGTATATCTTGGAAAATGTCATAACTCCTTGTAGTTGATTAAATAAGTCATCGATCCGAGGCAAGGGATACTTGTTTTTGATAGTCACGCGGTTCAGTTCTCAGTAATCGATACACAACCTGAGCGTCGCATCCTACTTCTTCACAAATAACACCGATGCTCCCCAAGATGATGTACTTGGACATACAAAACCTAGGTTCTCGAGCTCTTGAACTTGTTCCTTCAATTCCAACAGTTCGGTGGGGGCCATTCAGTAGGGAACCTTGGTGATCGGTACGGTACCCGGTATAAGTTCAATACAGAACTCTATACTTCTCTCGGGCGGCAAACCAGAAATATCTTGAAATACTTCTTCGAAATCCTTGACTACAGGTATAGACAACATTGTTGCTTCTGTACTAACGACTTCGATATTCGCTAAGCATCTCGTGAGGAACATATCTCCCGAAGGGTTACATTAAAAATCAAAGGGTTGATTCTCGTTGTCGGAGAATGTAATTCTCTTCCTCGCACAATCTAACTTCACTTGATTCTGATAGTGCCAATCCATTCCTAGGATTATGTCAAACTCCTTCATCGATAGGACAATTAGCCTTGCAGGGATTTCACGGTCTCCTAACCGTAAAGGATAATCCTTGCACACGTGTCCTAACCTGACTGCGGCTCCTAATGGTGAGGTAGCCCTCAAAGCTTTCTCTAAACGTTGAGGTAAGATACCCAATCTCTGAATAGTATTAACAGATATGAACGAAAGAGCAACACCTATATCAAATAACACTTTAACATGAGAGTTAAACAGAGTCAATGTACCTTCCACTGCTTGCTGATCAGGTTGAGATTCTCCATAATCTCCTTCTTCATAAATAGTTCTGTCATATCCAGCAGCATCTGGGATAACAGCATTCAGGCGAGTCAGATTCTGTTGACCATACGTCACTTGCTTAGGAGCAGTGCAGAACTTGCTGATGTGACCTGGTTCACCACAGTTGTAGCAAACTATGCCTTGTTGAGCAGCACACCTCGGTGCCTTACAATCTCGAGCCAGATGACCGGGGTTGCCAGAGTTGAAACATTTTCTAGCATTACTACCTTCTCCCACTCGGGGTTGAGTCGGATAGGTGATAGCTTGGTTCCTCTTGCTTCCGTCAAAATTCCTCTTCTGCCCTTGGGTACAATTCATTGGTGGTCTATTTCCAAAATTACCCCTTTGAGGCGGCTGGAATTCGAATTGCTTACGGTTCGCTCGAGCGTCTTCTTCTAGATCAGTAGCCAGGTCAACCAATCGCTCAAACGACTTATCTAGGTGACCGAGAGTCAGGCGGCAAATTTGCGGTGTCAGCCCTTGTTTATACTTCCGTATCTTCTTGTCTTCAGTATCAACCAGGTGTGGAGCAAACCTACACAGTCTCTCGAACTGTGTGGTGTACTCTTGCATTGACTTACTTCCTTGCGTTAAATCCATGAACTCCTTCTCTCTTCTATGCCTCTCCGTAGCTGGGAAATACTTCTCCAAAAACCTCCCTTTGAACGCAGTCCACGTCATTCCCGTTGCAGCTCCATTCCTGATAGTAGCTATGACCGAATCCCTCCAATCTGCGACAGCATCGGTTAATTGAAAGGTAGCTAATCTCCTCTTGTCCATCTCATTGCACTGGACAGCTTCGAACATGCGGTCCATCTGTCTTAACCACTGTTCCGCTTTCTATGGTTCCGCAGTACCCGCAAACTGCTCGGGTCTGAGCGCACGAAATCTCTCCAGCAGCTTATCTCCAGTTTGGCGGTCTTGTCGATTTTCATTCTGATTGCTAACCCTTTCGAGATGTCTGACGAAAGCTTCAAAAATTCCTGTGGGATCGACAGCCTCAGGTGCTCCTTCAATCAAATTCTGATTCCTCCTTGGTCTCCCAGCCATTCTATGCATGATAGTGATAGCAGAATGAGGAAAATGCAAGTATCATAAGTATAAAGTAGTTAAATGACAACAACATTCGAAAGAGTATTTCTATATATAACTTCTTGTCAAGTTGATACAAAAAGCGTGTATGATCAAATCAGTGCCTACCTTATCTGTGTGGGTTAGGACGTACATCGTCCATGCAAGAGTTTAAAGTTACAAAAATGGGGTCATTGCCCTATACTCGAATGCATGTAAATACAGTTTGCAAAAAAGAGAATAGAGCTACTAGTCAAAAATGGTAAATATATACAAAGCGACATCTAAACGGTCAGTCATCGCCATAGGTAGCCATCAAAAGGTCAAGCGAGTTAGCCTGATGAAGTCGCTAACATGAGAGGAGCCTGCCCCAAAATTACAGCTATGTGAGGTCAACAACGAAGCAGGACCAGGGGCATCTGCCTCTGGCAAAGCTAGCTCGAGTGCTAGTGCCTCCTCAAGGTCGACTGTGAAGTCGTCCCAACCCATGCCATCCTCCTCAGCGTCCTCGATAATAGGAGCAAGTACAACGTCACCGTTACCATCATCCTCAACAGCGGGGACGACTGGTGGAGGCATCTCCAGTTGTTCAAGGTGGGCCTGCACAACCTGAACCTCAAGAGGTAAATAGAAAGCGTCACTATTAACCAAGCGAACCATCTCTACAAGCACTAAGCGCTGGATCTCTATAAAGTACAAGATCTCGAGGCGAGCACGGGATAAGTCGACCAGTCCTAACACGTGAATCTGGTGCCAGAGATCTAACTCGACGGTAGCAGCTGCATGCTGCCCAATAGTGGTGAAATAAAGTATCGCAGAAGCCGGTACTATCGCTCCCACAGTAACCCAATGCCTTCCAAAAGCGTCAGGTACAAAAAGAGGTTGAGTTGGATCCATACCTAAAAAAGGTACTAACTTAAGTCAAGAAAGAGATAATCTTAGGCGTTTAGGTTCTGAGTCTATCCTCCCTGTCGTATCATCGGGGTGTAAAGCTTAAGCTAACAGATCGTGGAATCGGGTCTAAACTGGTAAACCTGAACCTGGCTAAACTATCTTGAGATAAATAATAACCTGGCTCTGATACCACTAAATCCTATCACGCCCCAGCGTAGCATAAATATGGAAAGCGTTTAATTTTCTTTATGGACCCGTAGAGCAATCAAAGCTTACAAATATTTTTCTAACTTATTAGTTATTACAGCCCGGGGTCTCTAAAGGCACAAACCGCCTTAAATCAAAACAATAACTATTGTCCATTACAGTCATCCTTATTACAAAACAGTTTATAACTTAAAACATGGAGTATAGATAACAGTCTTTCTTCCAACCAGTCGTTCTCAATTAGCATAATCATAATGTTCAGCCTGATCATAACCTGAAAAACCTGAACACGAATGTCCAGGATGCATCAACGTCGTCAGCTTCAAGAAGCTGGTGAGTATTAAAAACATAACTTTGAATGTAACACATACTCATTTACCGTTTCCATTTCCCGATTAATTCAACAAGTTTATATTAAAGCAAGGAGTTCATTTAAGGAAACAAGCACAATAATATTTAAAAGATATAATTCACGTATATGTGACCGTGTATGAGAACAATGCACCATCTCATCTTACCGACTCTTTTCTCTCGACAAAACCCAACGGTATCTTTGAAATACTCCGATAGCCACACTTTAGCACAGGGGTGCCAGGGAATGTCCAGTTTGCCTCACACTTTGGTCCGGGGTACCAGGGAGTGTCCAGTGCCTCACACTTTAGTACCTAATCCGCCTCGCAAATACCGGAGGTAACTTCACGCAGTATCTAGACTCGGGTACCAGGGAGTGTCCGTAGGCCACACTTTAGCACTACCATGGGTGCCAGGGAATGTCCAAGTTCGGCTTCACACACTTTGACGCTACCATGGTCGTCAAGGAGTGTCCAGTTTTGCCACCATCGCATTTCAAAGACACCCTCGCCGCAATCTCAATCACAACACACTTTGGTACTCACTTACCAGGGAGTGTCCATAACACAATCTCAACCGCACTCACTATGCCACACTGACCATTACTCTTTTCCATACTAACCAACATTCACACTCACCATGCATGTACAACTGACACCATATGTATATCATGAAACTTTAAAATATGAGACAAATTACTGAATTATATAAACGACGTACATACAGAGATTGACAAGTCGTAATACAACGTTTTAATCGTCCAAATATACCCAGATAAGATTCCGATTAAGTAAATTTCCCAAACGGAGCTTTAACAGTTCATAAAATATCACCCAAATAGTTCCTCAACACAAAACAAGCAAAATTAGAAACTGCCAGAAGTCGCGCGCGCGGGCCGCTCGCGCGAAGGTCGCTCGCGCGACCTGCCTACTTTTCATTTTTATTATATAAAATTTTCTGTCTGCTTGGAAACACACACCTCGCTCGCGCGGGTCGCTTGCGCGAGGGGTCGCTCGCGCAGACCGCGGTGAGCGAATTTTTGCAGAGTCTTCATCTTCTTCGTGAAACTGCTCTGTTTCAGTTTTAAGGGTCTAAATTGACCCATTTTCAATTCTGTAAGTTACTATAGGCCTTATAATATATGATTTTCTTCGGTTTTTCACAAGGATTATGATTCCATAATCAATTTAACATGAATCAATCTAAAACTCTAGAATTTTGTGAAAAACTAAAAGTTAACAAAAATTAATTTCTAATATACTTTTTCATATGAACAAATTAAGCTTCAATACTTTAGGCATAGTCTATATATACCATAATCTTTCATTATTATCTATAAAAACGTATTTTGGTTAAGTTTGAAAAGTTATGATTTTAAGCTATGAAACTTCAAACGTTTGATCATCAATGGAGATTATCAATCACATACACCCAAGCAGTAACTAAGCATGAATTACATTTAAGAGTGAGTTTAAAATACTCACTGTGTTTGTGTTTGAGATAAGTGTTGAGAAAGAAAGACCAATTAAGAAATCCTCTTGAGCTTGGCTATGGTGGATTGAAGCTTTCTTACTCTAGAAAATTCAGCAAGGTAAACTTTCAAGCTCTCTCTCTCTTCTCTCTGTGTTATGTGTGTGCTGAATATGAGAGTTATGAGTGTGTGAGAGTGTATGTATATAGAGAGTAGATGAACTTGGAGGCCAAGAAAAACCTCTCTCACTCAACAAATTGATTTTGTTTTTCAATTTAACCCAGCTGCAGAATATACACACACACACACACACACAGATACATACGTATATACTCTGACATATAACTCCACAGATAAGTCAAGAGCCAAATGTAGACTCCTAGGGGGCAATTGAAATTGTTTGGGAAAACAAGCTTTTGGCACAAGATCAACATACACCACATAAGCTTAACCAAGCAAATCACAAACTAGATGTCTAAGAATCACTTAACATGTTTGGCAAAAATAGCTTATGGCATAACACTATACATGTATACAAATGCATTCCCAAACAAGGCCCTCTTAATCATTAGTTGCCATTAATGGAAGTAAAGCACAAGTCATTTCACACTTTACGTCAATTATAAAATGTGCAATTTTAACGCGGCGCGGACAGTTTTCAACATAAACTGGTATTTTCGTGGCGCGGTGGTCACCCCAAAAATACAGAAAATTCATTTTAATGTAGGAAATGATTTTCTGATTTTATAAAAATACTGATTGAGTTAAAAGCAAACATTTCCACCATTTTGAAATATAGTTTTGAAATTCAACACGGTGTCACTAAAGTTTATATAATTGCAGTCTGGCCCCAAAAATTACAATATGAAATAAAACAAATAACCAGATTTAACACATGAGAATAGTAATTAAAATAAAAGATGACAATGCATATTGATTTTAAATATGATAATGCAAATACAGATTAATCATGGAAATGAAAATGCAGGTTGTTACACCATCACCCTAACGCCTCTAAGTAACATTAAATAAACCCCCTTGGACCCAGATAGACCTCCCAAGAGCAGCTTTTTGTTTAGACCCCATTTGGATGGCCATGCAGGCCATTATTCTTTCTAATGGCTAAAAGAATAATCCTTTGGTAGGAGGTCTAAACGTATGAACCAGACCGTGAGCCTCTAGTATGTTGTAGAGGAGGAAATTTCGGTCATTTCCCGTTGATTTCATCGATTTTGATGGAGAAATGGGAGAGTTATGAGCGTGGGAAGCTTTTCCGGCGAATCACGAGTCACCGGCGGCGTCGGGATCGCCGGAGAAGAAAAAAAGAATAGGGTTATAACACCCAGGTAATGGTCCGGGTCGGGTCTGGGTGGGTTATGCTGTGTGTAGAAGTGGGTAACGGGCCGGGTTAAATTAACCCACGGGCCAACTTAAGTTGGACGGCGTCGTTTTGACGCTGGGTCCTGTTTGGGTCGGTTTGGTTAGAAGGGATGGGTCGTGTTGTGTCTGCGAATGGTTTAGGGTTTGGGTTAGGTTCGGGTAGGGTTTGGGCAACTGGCTAGGGTTAGTTTGTTAGTGTCTTTGGGTTGTAGGTTCGGGTTGGTTTAACCCAAATGGGTTTTTGGTTTGGGTCTGCTTGAAAGTATAAGTGGGCAGTCCAATTAGTTTTGGGTCGGGTTGGGTTTGCCCAGTGGGTCACCAATTTGGGTTATTTTGTGAGTGTAAACGGGTAACTCATTTAGTTAGGGCCGGTTCGGGTTAACCCATCGGGTTATCCTATTATTATGATTATTATTTACTTAATAATAGATTTAAATAGTTTTAATTATTATAAAATGCTTTATAAATGTAACATTAATGTTTTAAATTATAGAATATTATTATATAGTATTCCCTATATTCTGGAAAATAATTATATTATAATATTAAAATAGTTATCATTTACTTATTAATATATGAGTATAATAAATGATTTTGAAGGGTATCTAAATAGTATTTAAATACCTATACGCGTTTGTAAATTTTAGAAAATTAGGGTAATGATCCTGGGACTATTTTATTGTATAATACAAATTATAAGGCTATAATATTATAGTCTAGTATTTTTTTTTTATAATTAATGAGGAGCTATTATACTAGTATATTAATTATTAAAAATACCAAACGAGCTCCGAAAATTATGAAATAAATTTTGGGAGTGTATTTTAATGTCTAGTATTTAATGAAATACTTCCAAGCACTGATTTCAGAGTATAAGTTATTTATGTATTTAAATCTCCGTTTGGGTATTATCTGGTACTTATAATCTTAAAATAATTTTATATAAAATAATCTAGGACTCCGAAAAATACGCAGTCAGTTCCCAGAGTCTTAGAATAATGCCTAGATCGTTCTCCTTAAGTTTTGTGACTTTTTGACTCAGTCAAAAATACAGTTTGTCTCTAGGGCCTACGTTAGTCTAGAAAGCCCTACATATTACCCCATAAAATGCGACGAACTCTGATTTGAATCTAGTCAATGGCGTTGGACTTAGAGTGACACGTAAATCACTACCTTGAGGTTTATAACCTCATTTGATGAAATTACTATTTTGCCCCTGTAGTTTTACTCATACATTATTGTTGTTTCTGCCGTTTATTATTGTAGAACTTAACGATTATCTGTTTTTTAAGGATCGGTGACTCGAGGTGAGTTTCCTAACCTCACTCTAATCCTAATAAGATTAATATAAGATGTTTAAAAGTTATATGTATTATGTTTTGTATAAGTAATACATTGATTTATGATACTACATGTATTCCAATAATTGTAAGGCTATGCGAAGCATGTTATGGTAGTGCTATCGCATACGTGAGCATGTTAAGGGTTTTATCTATATGATTATTGGTATCAAATTCATGTTACATGATCAATGTTTTATATAATTTTGCTGCTAACTATTAAATGCTCGTTTTACGATGTTGTTGATTGGAATAGATAATGCATGCCATGTTAATAATAAAGAGGAATAAAAGTAGATTTGCATGTGAGTATTGATAATGGACACACGTGCATTTCATGACATATGTCACCATACATTGTATGAGCGAAAGAAAAGTTTGATGAGGATGTGAACGTGATGAGATAGGTGAATGTGAAAGAGATGTGAATATTGGATCCGATGGATCAACGGCTGACGAGCCGGGTGGACATGAATGGTTAGGGTTCATGACATATGTCACCATATCGAGTCATGAAAGTTGTCTTCTCAATGTCTTCCTTCTTGACTTTCAACTGGTGATAACCGAATCTCAAATCAATTTTCAAGAACACTTGAGCCCCTTGCAACTGATCAAACAAGTCATCTATTCACGACAACGGATATTTGTTCTTTACAGTCAACTTATTTAACTCCCGATACTCCATGCACATACGCATTGTTCCGTCCTTTTTTTTCACAAAAAAGACTAGAGCTCCCCAAGGTGAAACACTAGGTCAGATAAAACCCTTCTCAAGCAGCTCCTGTAGTTGAAATTTTAATTCTTTCAATTCTACCGATGCCATTCGGTACAGTGCTTTGGATACCGGTTGTGACCCTGTTACTACTTCTATCGTGAACTCCAGCTCTTTTTCAATTAATACGTCGGATAACTCATCGGGAAAAAAAAAGGAAATTCTCGAACTACTAGACTGTCTTCTACTAGTGGTCCAATAACTCGTATGTCAACAATCGAACATAAAAAAAAACCGAACAACCTTTCTTCAACATCTTACTGGCTTGAATTGTTGCTATCAAGTATAGTAGTGCGGTCACACCCTTACCCTGAAAAGTAAACTGTTCTTGACCTGATGGATAGAAATTAACCCGTTTCTGCTCGCAATCGATTCTAGCTTGATTGATCGACAACTAATCCATGCCCAAAATAAATCAAAGTAGTTTACTATCAACGGAATCAAATCGACGCTTAAGACCTTATCGCCTATCTTGATCTCACACGACTTGAATACAGTAGAAGATACTAACGGTTCACTAATAGGAAATGATACGCATAAGTCATATCCTAGCGGTTCGGACTTAACAGTTAATTGCTTAACAAAATTGTGGGACGCAAATGAATGCGTTGAACCAGAATCCATACCTATACGGGCAGGATATGAATAAATCAGATAAATACCTTATATGACCGTATCATCCGCATTCCCCGGCCTGAGTTGGAAATATCGGCCTTGTCGTTGCACGACTCCTTTCCCTGTATCCACTCGTGGTTCTGTCCTTGATCAGCTTGGCACACTCGATGCCTCGGTACTCATTCCCGGTTGTCTCTTACTCGGATAACTCTTCGCTATATGTTCCAGTTGTCCACACTCAAAACATTTTCCCCTCATCTCTAGGTTGCAACTCTTGGTGTTCGAGGTTGTGTTCGGTGTAGTCACATTTGTTTTCAAAGGACAATTTCGGGATATGTGCCCAAGTTGCTTACAAAGGTAACATGTACTCAATAGATAGAAAGTCCCCTTGTGTCACATATTACGGGTTGGGCATAATGGTCTCGAGTCTCCCACGAATGTACTCCCTCCTTGATTCTCCACATACGATCCCGCTCGTTGCGTAAATGGTTTCTTGGAATTCCCTTGACCTTTGCTTCTATTGTCATTGGGTCTCTTCCCTTATTTCCCTTGTCGATATCGCTCAGCACTTTTCTCAGCAATACAAGTAGCTTCTTCAACTAGAGCAACGGTCGAGTGTTGCAAAGTGTCCACACGGCTACGGATTATATCTCCCTAAGCCCTTCCTCAAACTTACGAGCCTTATCTTCATTAGTCGGAACTGTAGGTTTTCCAAAATATAGCAAAGTGTTATAACGAGAGACATGCTCACCCACGGTCATATCTCCTTAAACTAAACTCGCAAACTCTTGACGTTTCTGAGTATGAGCTGATTGCGGAAAGAAATTCTTGTTGAATTCGTCCTTAAATGCCTCCAACGTAGTTGGTTTCCCTTGCTCGAGCACATTATTCCACCAATTCAATGCTTCCCCCATCAATGTATCAGATGTGCAAAGAATTTTCCCTTCGTCGGTGCATATCATTGTACAGAAATGTCTTTCCATGTCCATCATCCAATGATCGGTCAATTCTATGTCAACTTGTCCATGGTACAAGGTCGGTTTCCATTTATAGAACTGTTCTTGTGTTGAGGTCTTGGTATCTATGGTGCATTGATATATCGAACTTCAACCGGTGGAGCCTGAACATTCATCTGATCTCATTCACTTACGGCTTGAACAAAATTCCCCACCATATTCACTATCTGATCCATATGTGAATGCGGTGACAACTCTCTTATCGGGTCAGTCATGACGTTTCAAGTATTCTCCCTATTGAGTACAATACATAAAGACTATGAATGTAATGGCACAATATATATATATATATGAGCATAGATCATCATCACAATCAATAGATGCAACCATGTGAAGCATTTCTACAATGAAAACAATATTATCGTCACAATCATACACTCCACTTGATGTCACTCAACATATATCGTCACACGTTCCCAAGGTTCTAAACTTATGCTCTGATACCACTAAATGTCATAGCCTGATTTCACAATAGCATAACCGAAGCCCGTGGCACGCCACCGAGGCTAAATCCATTCATTAACGTTCCAGAAAGAATTAGTTTAAAAACACGCAGCTGAAAGAAAACAAACCATTTTAAAAACCAGCAATCCGGTCGACTGGAAATGCAAGATACCAAGAGCTTAAAAAACTCTGCAACCAGTCTAATTGATTGCTCCCCAAGTCTAGTCGACTCGGGTGAAAAATTATCAGTCGACTGTACTGTCCGGTTGACTGAACTCCAGTCCAGTCCAAGCTAAAAAATATATGATTCTGAAACACAATCCAGTCAACTGTGTCGGGGGACCAGGTCGAATGTTTTTCATAAAATGAGGCAGTCAATTGCTCAATAAAAGTGTCTAATCGATTGATTCCTTGCAGCAGCACATTCTGCAGAATTCCAATTTAAAAGTTTTCTGAAATTATCCAGGGACCAAACACATACTCCAAACTCATTCCAAAGTGATCCTAACTGGATTATAATATTGTCAAAACATAATTACAAACGATTACTGTCTATTACAACATCATGAATTCGTTCTAATATACTAAGTTAAACATAGAAAAAGTCATGAAATTCTTATTACAACATTTCTTTTACAAAACTACAAGATGCACATACTCCATCGCCTCCTAATTAAATTCCCAATACCCCGTGATCACTTTCTCGATTCCTTGCCGCGTTCATACCTGCAATGGTTATTTGAATAACCATACATATTTCGATTTATTTAAGCTAACGCTTAGTGAATAAAATAATAATGCACATAAATGATAAACATACTCATATTCATATTCTCTACATTTCATACTAGTCTCCGGAGTCCCACATGTACGTTCCATACTTCTAATCTGCGACTCCTCACCAATAAGTCCATGCGACTCGGTAAGACCCACGTTTCTTTTCTTCAAACGTGCAGCCTTATGTCTATAACAGTGTGGACACCGGGCTTCCACCTCTTTCGTTTGATTTCGTTTGAAATTTGATTTGGATCAAAGAAAGAAAATGGTCTGTTGAAAACAGATACAGAGTCGGCACTTGGTCTTTAAGGAACCAAGAAACCTAATTTTGACTCACCCAAATGGATAAAGGGCACCGGCCCTTCATAACCAAAGAACTTGGTTCGGGGTTTTGGTACGAGAGAGGAAGGAGCCTTTGTCGCGACTAAAACACCCTCAACTCGCCCCGTCTTTAAACGGGCCTCAATAAGCATCCAAATAATTATCTTATACTATGTATGGTTCGACAATTAATACTATGATAGTATATTACATCACATAAGAAACTTGAAATGGAAGATCTAAAGATAAGATATCATTCATAAGATCTAAGTCAAATATCATACAATGTAAAGTGAAAGATCACACAAATAAACCTAGGAAAAATCGTCTAATCATGTATCAAGTAATTAAGTTTCCTTAATCTAAAGGGGACATGAATTGTTCTTGAAACAAATAAACAAAGAAATCAAAATATGCTTAGCAAGCTAGTATGATGCATGTTATTCTTTGAGAAAAGAAGATCTCTCAATCCCCGGGACGGATGAGAAAGGATGATTAGATCGAGGGGAAGCATGAACGTGTGATCATGATCATTCCTTATAATCTTCTTAGATTAGGAGTCACAAAAGCCCCAAATCTTTGCATGGATGCAATGTATGTATCTAGAATGTGCTAAGGTTGTAGTGTGTTTTGTGTTCATGGATTCCTAGAATGACTTAGAAGTATAGAATGTGTATGAATGAATGAAGGAAATCATCATGGGATATGTACAAATGTAGTATGAACTACTTCCTAAGATATGAAATAATTTGGAATGCATATAAGCATCAAATCAAAGAATGAAAGTTAAAATGTGCTTGTTGTGAATAGTGGACAGAACAGTAACATGATCTTTTAGAAATTGAAAAGAGGGGTTAGGAATGTTTTCAATGCATGATTTGTGATGGAGATCTTTCTTATTATGTCTAGAACACAACCCAAAAAGACAATCTTTAATAACTATCACAGATTGAGAGAAATCATATAAACAATAGGGATCACTCAGAAACAGAGTCCGTACCGTCGACTGAAATGTTGAAAACTCTTAGAAAATGAAAACGAATGATCTAGAGACCCATGTTATATAGAAAGTTTTCTAAGACATTGAAGTTTAAGGGAAAAATAAGTTAGGACCACCCCACTTGGAAAAGTTTTCTGAAAAAGAGGTCGGAAGTGGACCTAGCTGCTGTGATAGCAAAAAACAGAATGTCTGGAAGGAATGTTTGGGTCCAAATGGACCACTTCCAAGCACTTCCAAGTCAAACCAAAAATCATGGGTGTTCTCTAATGAGTTAGGAAGACTTTCCAAGTGGCCTTGCATCCATATGTTGAGTATTGAGTTCTAGAAAAATCTTTGAGCTCAGATTACTCACTGTTTCAACTCACTATTTTGGAGATTTTGAGAAAAACTAGAGTTTTCTTTCTTAAGATCAAGATGAGGGGTTTTAAGAGGGGTTTTGAAATAGAGATTTTGAAAGCATATTTTCAATACTCAATGGAGATTATAGCCACTTAAAATGTCAACATCAAACTCATCATCAAGAACCTCCAAGATTGTTGGAGAGATTTATTTTTATTTGAACATAACTTCAAGAATACCTTGGAGGTATTGAAGTTATGATCATCATCTATGAAACATGTTTTTGAGGTCAAGAGCTACTATCCATAAGGATTCACTCACCCCAAACTTCATGTCATCATTTAAATGATGATGGACTAGTAAGTAAATAAAGAAAATCAAAAAGAAATGAGGTGAGAAGAGATGAACATTATATAAGCAAACAAGTAAATAGATAGCAATCAAGAGATGATATTCATGATGTATAGAACTTGTAGTTTGGTGTTTCACTCATATGTAATGACATTGGACATGGAAGAAGCTTCCACTCTCTTAAATTCTCACTAAAATGGTGGTTGGGTGTATTGAATGTTGAAGTAAATGGGAGTAATGAAGTAAAAACAAAGTTTAGAACTCACTTTTGTCTTGAAAATCAAAGAAGGAAGCTTCTTTTCTCTCTATTCTAACCTTATCTCTACAACTTTCTCTCCCAAACTTTTTCTAAGCTTTCATTTGACTCCCCCAAAATGAAGAGCAATGGGGGGTTTAAATAGGCCAACTTGGGGTGGTTTTGGGGTTTAGAAAGTACTCCCATTGGCTCCAAACATCTGAAATCATAAAACTTATGTCGTTTTGGTTTTTAATTAATCAAAATGGGACCCCAAAATTAATTACAAAAACACACTGTTCTGGAGGAGAGTGCCGCGGCGGCATTGGGCCAGTGCCGCGGCGGCACTGCTCCTCCTTTGTCCAGATAATGCTATTTAGGCCCCCTGAAGTTCCGGTATTCGCGAAAAGGCCCTATTTCGTCCGAAATTCACAGAAAATGCGTACGAACTCCAAATTGAGGTTTTGATATACCGTTGGAAAGGTAATGCAGTATACTTTACATAAAAAATAGTTCGGGGATAGGTTATTTTGAAAAGTGTTGGGTATTCGCGATAAAAGCCGATTTGATCGCCTTTTTCGCCTTCGGAAATTCATAATAGACTCGTTTTAAATCCGGAAATTATGGGCGATATACCGTTGGAAAGCTATTGACCTCTAGTATCCATGAAAAATATTTGAAAATTGTTACGGTGCCCCAGTTTTAAAGTCAAATTCTGGTCAAACTGGTCAAACCTAAGATTCCCGGGGAGTTCTGGAAACTTCTGGGAGTTCCCAGGAGCTGACGTTTTCGCTCGATTTTCTTTTAAAACTCATTTTAATACTTTTCTCATGATCTAGAATGATTCCGGTGAATTCAGACGATTTTGTTCAAACTTGGTCAAACTTTGGTCAAACCTCGGTCAAACCGGTCAACGGGGACTTTCTGGGAACTTCCGGGACTTCCGGGGGTCTCTGGGAGCTGACGATTTCATCTGTTTTTTTCTTAAAAACTCATTTTATCACTTTTCTTATGACGTAGCATGTTTCCAGAACTTTGGGACCAAATCTGGGAGTTTTCGGGCTTTCATGGGCATTTTGGTCATTCTGAGCATTCTGAGAGATAGAGCTGACTTCCAAGAGTCCTTTTGAGTCTTTTACAATCATTGTGAACCACCAAGATATGGGCCTCCTAAATCTGATAGCCGAAAAAATGGGGTGTCTACAGTTTGCCCCTCTTTGGCATGAACTTGCGAGGCAACGCATGTCGCAAGCGAGTGCCAAAGCTTTGAAGAGACAGGACTTTTTGGAGGCTATAGATTTGGGATAAAGGCATTGCAAAAGATGCAATGATGCTGAGGCTAGTGCTAGTCGTGCTCTGCGTGAGCTGCCTACGTATCCCAAGGGGAATCAGACCAGGGCGTAGTTCAGGCATAAAGGAACAAGTCACACATGCATAACAAGACATGCGGATGCTATGCTATGAAGATGATATGCAATGCATGGATGTGATAGGAATTGTGTCATGAGTCCTATCATGTCCAGTGTTATGATCCTAGTATGAGCAGGTGCTGTGGGGTGTGCCACTCCGAGTGGGCTGGTGTTGTGCTGGTGACTGTGATGTGGATGACTCGGATGAGGACACCAAGGTTTAGAAGGCTCTGGGTCTAGGGGCAAACTTCTGAATTTTGGGAGGTGTGCTTTGCAAACGAATGAGATAGATTAGATGCGCTTTGTTTAGAGGATGACAGCCAAAAGTGACCAAGGGATCTCGTGATAAAGCCAGAAAGGACAGATGAGAAAATTCTTGATAATCAGGAGATCTGGATGCGGGACATGTTCTTATTGTTCCTGACGGCCTATTTTTGGGAGTCGGTTCCTCTTTTGTTACTTTCTACTGAGGGTAGTGAGAGATAGTATCTTTCCGCATTTGTCCTCGGGGGATGATGTAGGGTTCTCGGAGAATCTCTTTTCTTGATCGGGAACCAGGACCCATCTCTGAATCTCTCACGGTTGATCGAATCTTTCGGCGCTCAATCCAAGAGGGCCGGTCGGGGCCTCCGGGAGCTGGTATCTGTCTGTTTCTGTCCTCGGGGGATGATGTGGGGTTCTCGGAGAATCTCTTTTCTTGATCGGGAACCAGGACCCATCTCTGAATCTCTCACGGTTGATTAAATCTTTCGGCGCTCAATCCAAGAGGGCCGGTCGGGGCCTCCAGGAGCTGGTATCTGTCTGTTTCTGTCCTCGGGGGATGATGTGGGGTTCTCGGAGAATCTCTTTTCTTTTGCTTCGGTGCATCATCCAAAATCCAGGATTCGTTGTTAGAGGTCTCGTGTTTGATCGAAATTTGCAACGGTCGTCCCGAAATAACCGATTCGGGTCTTCGGGGGTCGATCTTTCTCAGTTTCTGCCTACTGGAGGTAGTCCTTACAATCTTTGGATTGCTCGGGGTAAAACCCCATTAATCTTGACCGGAATGGGGCACCGAGGCTGATCGGGGCCAAAAATGGGCTAAAAAAGGTCAAAACGGGCCGAAACGGGGCGAAACGGAGCAAAACGGAGCGAAGCGGGGCCCATGGGGAGCAGTGCCGCGGTGGCACTGGGCCACTGCCACGGCGGTAGTTGGCCAGTGCCGCGGCGGCACTGGGTGGCCGGACTCCATCTTTGTATATTTCGGGTTTTTGAGCTTTTGAAGCTCATTCTTGGCCATTTTGGGGTGTTTTCGGAGCCAAAATCCCTCAAAACGCAGCTTGTATGCGCTCAGGTGAGTAATCTTTCCCCGTGGTTGGAATTTCGATTGGTGTTTTGGTTTGCTCAAATTTTTAAGAAGAAAGCCTAACTTTTACTTCCATTTTTTGTAGATCCATGGCTTCGAGCTCGAGGAGACCGTCTAAGAGGGCCAAGGAACGGATGAAAGCCGAGATGCAAACCCCGGACTTGATTTTACGGGACCCTCAACGTCATCTTTCAGCCGCGGCTCTAGCGAGCTTGGTATGTGAAACTTTCGACAGTTTAGGACTATTTTCATGTATTGTACTAGTCTTGTGAGCCGTAGTGTGCAACTAGAGATCGTTAGAAGTCCAATTTGTGCTTAAATGTTGATTTTGCGAATTTGGACCTCGGGTCGTGAATAGTGATTTTGTGCATTATTTCGTCGTCTTTGGTATGTGCAGGTACTGGAAGTGACATTAAAAGGCCACGGTAGCCTCGCTCATGCTTTCCTATGGTATACTCAACTCTCGCCCACCGTTAAGAGGATGGTAGACGATGCTGGGTTTGGAGGCTTTGTCCGTCTGGTTTCAAAGAGCAGCAATGATTTGGCCCATTTTTATGCTTTGGCTGAGAGGTGGTGGGATACCACCAATACTTTCCACCTGCCGTTCGGTGAGATGACCATGACGCCCTTTGACTTCTCCATGATTACCGGCTTGAGGGTAGGCGGGAAGCACCTGATTTTGGACTACTTTTATGAGATCGACCCGGAGGCGGTGGAGATGTTGATTGGGGCCGTTCCTCCTAACCTGGAGAGGCACTGGTTTCCTTGTGGCTGGCTTTACCGGGCCAATGGCAGAGGGAATCACAATCTGAATAATTCCCAGCTTTTGAGGGTGTATCTTCTGTACGTCCTTGGTTGCTCGATCTTTGCGACACGGAATGACCGGGTGAGCTTGAGACTCCTTTCTTGCCTGGCGACCATTGATGAGATCTCCTCCTACGACTAGGGCGGTGCTGCCTTGGCCCATCTCTACAAGCATATGGGCGAGGTCTCTCGGGGCAATGTGAAATCGACAGGGGGGTTTTGGCGAGCTTGGGAGGTATGTACTGCATCTTCTTTCATTTTTTGGCTTTTTGATTTCTATACTCTTTCTGACTTTCCTCTTTGTCTGTGCAGCTTTGGAGGTTCGAGTACCTAAAGATGTTAGCTCCCTTCCCTGCGGACGAATCAGGTGAGGACGAGGATGGCATGGCTCCTGTGCCTTTATTCCCACGAGGCTTGAGATGGCGGAGGGATGTTGTTGGGGTGAAGAGCGGGGCCTACCGGATTATTTTGCTCAGAAACTTCTTAACCGAGCTGACGGCTGCTAGTGTTGATTGGACGCCTTGGGAATGCGTCGCCTATGCTGCCCCAGAGGAGATTCAAGCGGTCAAGCCTCTTTCCTCTTGCCGACTCCTGATGGAGAGTACCGAGTGCAGGCAGTGGTCCTTGGCGAGCGAGTGTCTCGCCAGGTGGTCGGTGGTTCCAGGTATCGCGTCCCTCATAATCCCCCTACGATGGATGCTAGTGACCTTTCTGGCGATGCTCTGCTGGTGGCCTTAGCTGGCACCGATGTTTGGGACCATATTCTCTCTGAGACCGGCTATGAGGCTTACCGTGGCCGCTTCCTGATGCCTAACTTCCCACTCCTGGAGGTGAGTTTCCTTTACATTTTTGTCTCTATTCGTTGCCTATGTTTTTGATTCATCTTTTTCCTAACTTGTTTTGTGCCTACAACTTCGCGACATGTACAGGAGACAGGCTCCTCAGGCTCCCGATCCTGTCCCTCCTTGGGATTGGACCGTCAACCCAAGTGATGGAGGTGCCACGAGTCACATGTGGGTACCCTACTCAGCCAGCGGGCATCCTCAATGTTCCTTGGAGTTACGCTGAGGAGGGTCACGCCTTGGCGGCTAGCTTGCGGTCCTTGGTCCTCACACGAGACCATTGGGTATGTCTCTAATTTTGCGCTTTCTTAAGGTCATGAGATTCTAACCCTGGATTTTACCCTTGACAGATGGACGGTATGCGGCAATTTGCCGCCAATTAGATGGCGTCCTTGGTAGGTCTCTGACTCGACTCTTTTTTGTACTTTTTGTTGTTTCCCTATTAATTGTCTCCATTTTATTTGTGTGTGCAGTACCGTGGGGGCGGAGCTGGCTCATCGAGGACTGGTCCAAGGTACAGGGGTGGTAGGAGGAGGCCGTCGCCGACATACACTCTGGGCGGTCCGACGGAGGACAAAGAAGAGGAGGACTGAGGCCCCCCAAGCGGGAACTTTTTATTTTCTTTTATGTTTTTGATTGGGTTGTATCGGTGATATAACTATTTGGACAGTGTAGGACGATGTGTGAAACAGTTTGTGACCTTTGATAGAGTATTATGATGTTTCGCCTTTTAGGCCGGATAGCTTCCGGTTTGGAGGCGCAGTTGTGTGCTTCTTTTAGTTGATAATCGTGTGATGATATATATGCACTGTGATTATTGGATGTTACTGCGATGGGCAGTTTTGTGATAGTGAGTGTTTTTGCCTTGCAAGTGGGATAGTCCATAAAACGGGGAGGTGCTGTCAAAATTTTGAATTTTGCTAGAGCCGCGACAGAAAATATGGCTTTGTATGATCCTGCTCAACTCACAGCTTGGCTGAACATCACGGATGGTGTGGAGCGGATCAACCTCTTTAGCTACGGCTTGATCGAGCTATTCTCTCTTTGCCAGATGACCCTGAACACTGAGTTCTTGCGTGCTGCTATTGCCCACTGGGACCCGGTGAACCATGTCTTCAATTTCAATGGCCTGGAAATATGCCCCCTGCTTGAGGAGTTTTGTGCTATTCTTGGCTATGATTCTGACTCCGACCTGATTCTCCCTTCTGCTGGTACCCTTAGTCCTACGCGAGGCTTGGCTGAATATCTGAACTGTTCCATCACTATTTCTCGCCGACTGATTCAAGGTGAGGTTCTTGACATTGCCTCCATCATTGCCCGATATGCCAGTCCTGGGAATCTCAGCGTGTATGATGCTACCCGCGGGGCTGCTTTGATATTGTGCATGACTTTGCACTTTCTGTTCTCGAGCACTTCGGTTGACTTGGTGCATGTGTGTATTGGGCTGAAACTTAGCAGGAATCCCATGGCCATGGTCCTAGCTGAAACCCTGAATGGTTTGGACCGCGCTTCTGATCAAGGAACGCTTCTACTTTCTGGGGTGCCTTTGGTCTTACACGCTTGGTTATACGAGCGCCTTCAACTGTGGGCGGGCCGCATACCACCGGTTTACTTTCGTCGAGCCGTGCTTCATCCTCACTATACTTTTGCCGATTGGGTGGGCATGTTGGGTGCCTTATCTGAGGCTGACATTTACTGGATCGTGAGGCGTTGGGGCCTTTATGCTGTTACCACGAGCCTTAGAGGTCACCAGAGAGTGTGGTTGATGGGTCTGAGAGAGACTTCTTTCTATCATCCTCGTTGTTTGGCCAGACAGTATGGGCAGATTCAGGAGGTTCCCGGGGGTTTACTGAGAGGGTCTTTGCTTCCAGGATCAAGGCTGCCACTATTGCTGCTTTCATTGATGGTTGGACTGACCGAGTAATGGCCTACTTCTAAAGACCTTTGAGGAAATAAAAGACACAAAGATAAAACCAGACCTGACTGATTCTGCTCATTCCTCCAAGTGCCTTTGAATATGTGTGATTGTTTTTTGAAAGACAATTTTTTTTTTTTATCATTCCTGCTTATGTAATATTCGAAGTTTGTTTATCGGTGAACCTTGGTCACTTTGGAAATCTTATTTCATGCATTTTTAGCTTTCTAAAAAAAATATTTGTAACCGAGATTTCAATTAGATGTTGCTTTTGGTACTTGCTCGGGCACGCTAGGGCGATTAGAGGCAAACGAGGTGGGTGGCTGAAGTTTGCCCCTAGTTTGGGATATGTGTGGTTGTGAGGCAAACGAGGTAGATGACCGACGTTTGCCCCTAGTTTTAGAAGAGGTTCAGGCAAACGAGGCAAGTGGCCGAAGTTTGCCCCTAGTGTGGAGGGTGATTTCTGGGTTATGGTAAGGACCGCGACTTTATTTTTCTCACACGCTCATAATTTTGCCTAGGCACTAGTTAAGTGACCTAGTGAGCTCTTTTCTCTCTTTTGTTATTACTCACCTTGGATTTAACTCTAACTTTTGCCTAGGCGTCCTTTCGGATTTTCGACCTAGCGAGCCATCCTCTTTTTTTTTCTTTTTCTTTTTTTTTGAAAATCTGCCTACGTACCCCCGAGCGGGGATCAGGTCCAACGTAGTTCGGGCCATGGTTGGAAGGAAGCGAGTTGATTTTTAGGTAGGTGGGGCGACCGAACCGATGCAGTTGCCTACGTATCCCCGAGCGGGAATCAGGTCGAGCGTAGTTCAGGCCAAGGCTTGAAAGAAATTGGTTATTTTTTTTGTGGGTGGAGCGACCGAACCGATGTGGTTGCCTACGTATCCCCGAGTGGGAATCAGGTCGAGCGTAGTTCAGGCCAAGGCTTGAAAGAAATTGGTTGGGGAATGGTCAAGCATTTTGAGGCGATCCATGTTGATTGGTTCTTTGAATTCGATACCATCGAGGTCCATGAGATAAGTTGCTCCTCCGGAAAGAATAGTTTTGACGATATAAGGGCCGACCCATTTAGGTGTGAACTTTCCGCGCGGATCAAAGATCGGAGCTTGCAATTCCTTAAGGACAAGGTCGCCCTTGACAATCTTTCTCGGACGAACCCTTTTGTTGAAAGCACGGGCTATCCTCTTCTGGTAGATTCGGACATGGTCGACTGCCGCCTGGCGCTTTTCATCTATGAGAGCCAACTCTTCGTATCTTTCCCTCAACCAATCTGATTCCGAAATTTCACATTCTGCCATCACACGTAGGGACGGTAGTTCTATCTCGACTGGAAGTACTGCTTCCATCCCATATACTAGTGAGTAAGGAGTCGCTCCCGTGGATATCCTTATCGATGTTCTGTACCCCCAAAGTGCGAATGGTAGCTTTTAATGCCAGTCCTTGTAGGTATCGACCGATTTCTGCAGTATGGCCTTGACATTCTTGTTTGCAGCTTTGACTGCCCCATTAGTTTGTGGTCTGTACGGTGATGACTTGTGATAAGTGATTTTGTATTCCTCGAACAGGTCCCTGACTTCTGCTTTGAAATGACTTCTGTTGTCCGAAATAATCTCATAGGGGACTCCATAACGGCAGATGAGATTTCTCTTGATGAATTTGGCCACTTCCTTGGCCCCCAACTTGCTGTAAGATGCGGCTTCTACCCATTTTGTGAAATTGTCGATAGCCACCAAAATGTATCGATTTCCGTTTGAGGCCTTTGGAATGATTTCACCGATGATGTTAATTCCCCAGGTTGAGAATGGCCAAGGTGAGGTCATGCTATACAGAAGGGATGGTGGTGTATGAATCATGTTTGCATGAATCTGGCACTTGTGACACCGTCTCACGTATTCACAACAATCTTTCTCCAATGTTGTCCAGAAGTACCCTTGTCTTATGATTTTTCTTGGCCAGCATGTGACCGTTCATGTGCGGACCGCATACTCCCTCGTGTATTTCCTCCATCATTCTTCTGGAGCTCTTTCCAAAGAAGCAAGTCAGGTTGTGACCATTGTATCCTTTCTTCAGCAATTTCCCACCGCAAATGATGAATTGCGCTGCGAATCTTCGTATGGCCCTTTTGTCTTTCTCGGTAGATTCTTGGGGGTACACCGCATTTTCTATGAAATTCCAGACATCCTGATACCACGGTGTTTCATTCTCTTCTTCTTCGATTGCGGTGATTATATTGAATGAAGGCTCGTGCCTTTGCTCAATTACCAAGGGCATCATCCTGACTCCCACAGGAATTTTGATCATGGAGGCTAAAGTAGCCAATGAGTCTGCTAGCTGGTTCTCTTCCCTAGGCAGGTAAAGGAACGTGATGTTCTCGAACTGCCTCTTGAGTTGATCGAGATGATCATGATAGGGCTTCAACCTTTCTTCTTTTACTTTCCATTCTCCTCTAGCTTGTGATATGATGAGGTTTGAGTCCCCGAAGACGTCTAACTTCCGAACTCTCAGCTCTATAGCTGCTTCCATTCCCAGAATGCATGCTTCGTACTCAGCAGTGTTGTTGGTGGAGTTATAATTGAGCTTGACTGCCAACGGAGTATGGTCCCCACTTGGTGATACTAGGATCATTCCTACTTCGTATCCCTTCATGTTGGCTGCTCCATCAAAGTACAACTTCCACTGTTCTTCCTTGATTTCCATGATATTCTCTTCCGAAAATAGAAAGTCCCCACTTTCCTTGGAGTCAACGGCATGTTCTGCGAGATGCTCAGCTACGGTTCTCCCTTTTACCGATTTGCTTGTAACATACTTGATATCAAATTCAGATAGTAGAAGTAACCAGCAGGATATACGACCGGTTAGGGCGGGTTTTTCGAGGAGGTATTTTAGAGGATCCATGCGGGATATGAGTACAACCGAGAAGGCCAGCATGTAGTGCCTCAGTCGGCAAGTGCACCAAACCAAGGCCCAAAACTTTTTTTCGAGGGTAGAGTAGTTGAGCTCATACCCAGTCATCCTCTTGCTGAGGTAGTATATGGCTTTTTCAGAATGGCTTTATTCTCCTTCTTGGGCTAGCATGCAACCCATGGCATTTTCGGAGACAGATAGGTAAAGGAATAAGGGTTTATGAGGAGTGGGTGGCGAGAGAACAGGCGGATTCTGAAGGTAGGCTTTTATTTTGTTGAAAGCTGCTTAGCATTGGTCATCCCATTGGAACTTTTCTCCTTTTCTCAGCAATTAGAACAACGGATCACATGTAGTTGTGAGCTTGGAAATGAAGCGGCTGATAAATTGGATTCTCCCGAGAAACCCCCTTACTTCTTTTTTATTCCGTGGTGGTGTCATTTCTAGGATGGCCTTGATCTTAGAGGGGTCTAGCTCTATCCCCCTTTGTGTGATGAGAAAAACCAGGAGTTTACCGGAGGTCACACCGAAAGTGCATTTCTTTGGATTCAGCGTCATCTTGTATTTGCGTAACCTTTCGAAAAACTTTTCCAGTGCTACTAGGTGTCCTTCTTTGTCTTTGGACTTCACGATCATATCATCTACGTACACTTCTACTTCCTTGTGAATCATGTCGTGCAGCAGAGTGGTGGCGGCTCTTTGGTAGGTAGCCCCAGCATTCTTTAGCCCGAAAGGCATTACTCTATAACAGTAGGTTCCCCAAGGCGTGGTGAATGTCGTCTTTTCCCGGTCTTCTGGCGCCATTAGAATCTGATTGTACCCTGAGAAGCCATCCATGAATGAAAGTAGCTCATGTCCGGCGGTGTTGTCCACCAAGACATCAATGTGGGGAAGCGGGAAGTCATCCTTGGGACTGGCTTTGTTTAGATCACGGAAGTCGACGCACACACGAACTTTTCCATCCTTCTTCGGGACTGGCACGATATTGGCAATCCATTCCGGATATTCGGTGACAATGATGAAACCTGCCTTGAACTGTTTCTCCACTTCTTCTTTAACCTTGAGTGCCCATTCCGGCCTCATGCCCCTCAGTTTCTGCTTGACAGGTTTAGAATCGAGGAGGAGGGGAATATGATGTTGGACAATGTCGGGATTGACCCTCGGCATGTCTTCATAAGGCCAAGCAAAAACATCCTTGAATTCTTTTAGCAAGAGAGTTAAATTTTCTTTTTTCTTTTTTGTTAAGAGTTGAGCCAATTTGCACAATTTGTGGATTATCTGTTTCACCTAGGTTAACCGATAAAGTATCTTCGATTATTTCGTAAGCAGGTGGTTTTTCAGTTAGTTGCTTAAGTTCGATTGGGAGATCCTCGGAGGGACCTGTGCATTCACAAGTATTAGACACAGAGGAGTAAGTAGAATCATCTTTCATTTCATTCATGACAGGTGGAGCGATTCCATTTGACAGTAGTGGGCTTACAGCAGCCGACTTTGGTACAGACTCGATAATTGGCAGCACAGATTCTAGGGGAACAGGGGATAGGGAGACACAGACAGATGACTCTACAGCCCGGTTGCTCAGACCCTCCTCAGTTGGCTTGATCTGATTATCTTGGCTCTTGGTCCTCTTTTCTTCCTTCTTCTCAGTGGATTCCTCCCACATCTTCTTGATGGCTTCAGTGTCCAAGTATTTCAACCAGTCTTCCTCCGGGGTCTTCTCAACATCTTCGAGATAGAACGGATCTTGATATGGGGGCCTTTCACAGTCAGCGAAGATTTCAAGCCTGGGGTGCCTTTTCCCAGTGGTTTGATGGATCCAGGGTTCGGGGAACCCGAAGTAAGGGAAATCATCCCCTTCTTTTATGAATTATCCATTCAAAGTCTTGCGGTATGGTGGGAGACCCTTTACCCTTTTCTTCCATGGCCTCTGTAGCTCGACATCTTCTTCAGTGGGCTTGTATCCCAACCCAAAAGTGCCTTGTTGTCCTTTGATCTGCGGGAACTCCCGAATTCCTTGCTGGTGTCGGCCCAGTCCCATTTCGGGGAAGTAGTTCATTTTGCGGACAATGTTGACAACTGCGGAGTGGACCTCAGGGAATCGGTCTTCATCATTGATCATGTCGACTTCTTCCATGAAGAATCCTCCGATTTCTCCTTCCTCTAGCTCAGGTATTTGGATTTCAAAAATGGGAGCGTAGTTCGGGAAAGCTTCATTACCCCAACTATTACCGAGAATGATTTTCACCTCATTCTCATGAATGTACTTGATCATATGATGTACAGTGGATGATACGGCTTTGTTGGCATGCAGCCAGGGCCTTCCGATCAGCAAGTTGAACGAGGCAGGTATGTCTATGACTTGGAAGACTTCAGTGCTTACCAAAGATCCTACCCGGATTTGGAGAGAAACAGTTCCCATCCACTTCTCCTGGTGTTATCATAGGCCCTCACGGATTGCACGGATGGCGTGATGTCAAGGACATCGACCCCCAAGGCGGTGGCAGTCCTTAGGGCACAAACATTTAGGGCAGAACCTGTATCGACCAGACAAAACGGCACATGTTGTCCCTTGCATCCGACGGTGATGTACAATGCTTTGTTATGCGCAGATCCTTCTGGTGGCAGATCTTCATCAGAAAATGTAATGATTGGGTCGGGGGTAAGTGCGCCCAAGAAAGCCACCATGTCTTCTGGTGCGGCGTCAATGGGGACTTCAATTCCAGCCAAGGCATTTAACACGGCTTGCCTATACTTGTAGGACGTTACCATGATGTCCCACATCGAGAGATGTGCTTGGGTTTTCTTTAGCTGTTTTATCAGCTCATTATCTTCTTCGATGATCTCATCCACCTTACTCTTCCCCTTGTCTTTAACTGGACCTTTCTCGATAGCTTCAGTAGTAGGCTGCAGCGGCTGGTAATGACGGCCTGATCTTGTCAGATGATCAATCTCGGCAGGAGTAGGCCCATCTACAGTCCCATCCTTCTTGAACCAGCCGCAGTCCGTTCCCATAAATGGCTTTTCTAGCTCGTCCCAGATAGAAGCATCACTTTCACTGTTGGGATCATACCATTTGACGTCTATCACCCCTAGATCATGCTCTTCCAGAAAGAACAAGTTTTGCTCGTCGTCTAACTGTTGCTGCCACTCATCATTTTCCCCTTCAATCAGATGAATTCCTACAGAGTCCGGGATGTCAATAAGGGGCAAGGGTTGTCCTAGGGAGGTGATATAGGTAGCGGGGTTGAAGGTTACAGGGCTGGACTCAATGAGGCTGACATTTTGGTGGTTTGGTAGGGGATTTTGAGTGATATGGGGCTGTTTCGGAGGCGACTCAATGATATTCTGGTCAATGAGGTCTTGGATATCATGGCGGAGGCGCATGAAATCATCGGTGTTGTGGCCAGGGGCTTGGTGGTAGGTACATCGTTTGGACATATCGCAGTTAGGAGGGGGTGGGGTATTTCGAGGCTGGAGTAGTTGGAGATGGCCCTTTTTCAGGAGGCGGTCTAAGGCTGAAGAGAGAGAGATTTCTAACTTGGCGAAGTTGCGAGGGGGCTTTTTCTGGAAAGGGCGATTGGAGGAATTTGCCTGGTTGGAGGGTTGGTATGGCCTAGGAGGGTATGCCATGGGTTGGCTGCTAAGGGCATTGACATCCGGGGGATTCCGAGGGTAGCTGGGCCTTCTTGACTGACTCGGAGACTCTTCCTTTTTGATTTTTCCTTCCCTGATAGCATCTTCGATTCGAGTTCCAACCTCAAACAGCTCTTCGAAAGTAGAAATGGACTGGTAAAACAGCTTCTCATGGTAGAGTGGCTGCAGATTTTGGATTAGCATTCTCACTTGCTCCTTCTCAATCGGCCGATGGGTCATTTGGGCTACCTTGCCCCTCCATCTGCTCAGAAATGCAGCGAAAGATTCATTGTTGTTCTGCCGGGTCGTTTCCAAATCCCTGATAGTGACATCCAGCTCTTGATTATAGGAGTAATGATCGACGAAGACTCGAACAATGTCTTCCCATGCTCGGGTTTTGGAGGCTTCCAAGGTTAGGAACCATGATAGTGCAGATTTTGCGAGAGTTTGCGGGAACAACATCGCAATGTGCTCGTGGGTACAACCCATGGACTGGAAGATACTCATACATAGCTTCACATGACTTTTTGGATTCCCCGTTCCATCAAAGCGGTCGACGGCAGACATTTTGAAGTTCTCTGGTAGTTTCAGCTTAACAGGCTCAAAGAGGCCTTCCAGGTCTAGCATGTAATCATCGACCCCCTTGTTTTTCCTTAGTACGCTCTCCAGTTTGTCAACCTTATCCATCTTCTCTTGGAGCTTCTTCTCATACGCAAATGTTGGGACCCCTTGAAGCCAGTCCTCTTCCCCGTTATTCTCATGTAGGGGTGGTTCAAACCCTGGTGGTGGAAACCCAGGTGGAGGTTGCGGCCGCTGTTGCTTTAATTCTTCTATGAACTTCAAAACTTGGGCTAGGCTGTCAGACTGTTGGCTTATAGTTGCTCCTAACTCGGTAACCTTGTTTTCTAACTCTTCTCGGTTCATGCTGAAGCAGGCTGTCGGGCTAATTCTGATCAAACGATTATCTGAACTCCTGACCCACAACGAGGATCCTAGCTGCTGACCTTGGGAATCTATACTGACCTGACAGATTTCGAGAGGACTAGATCAGATTTTGACAGTGGTGACTTTAGATAGACAATGACAATGATGTGGACTGACTCGAGACAGTGCGTGCAGACCGATAGGAATGGTGCATGCGTGTGAGACAAGCATGCGGATGTAGGCCCTAATCTATATGATGCTCCTATTTTTAACAGATAGCGGTTAAGCAAATAAGGCCGTAACCATATAGAGTGTGCCAACTTTACTTTCCAGTACGATCACCAAGGGATAACAGGGGTTTCCAGGTTTTTATGAGGGCTTCTAGGAGAGACCAGACATTTCTGGTTGATTTAGACAGAGTTTTTTGAGAAACTGGGATATCCGGACACAGTTTCTGGTATTTTCGGGAAACTTGAGCAGAGTTTATGGAAAAAAAAACTGGTTAATGCAATTATATCTGGGATATCTGGGCAGAGTTTCTGGGAGAAACGGGTTAATATGGTTATATCTGGGATATCTGGGCAGAGTTTCTGGGAGAAACGGGTTAGTATGGTTATAGTGATCATACTGTCTAGCAGGTTTTCATACTCCTATGTCTTAGGACCGACAAACAAGGTTTGCGGTGTATATCCTTGTGAGCATAGAGCAGACATCTTTGTCATGGTGCCTAGGCAGGTCAACTCAATGTGATCACATGTGAGTGATTGCCTTGGGGATCATAAGAAAGAGGTTCTGCCTCATGTCACATAAGCGTCTACACCGCTCAAGTAATCCCATCAGGGCATACAACAGTTATATCATATTGTCCTATCTGAAAAGATAAATGAACAGTCCTATGAAAGGTTCTACAGGAATCTATATGCAAAGGGGGTTTAGTCAAAGAGGGTCCATTGACGAGAGTTCCAATATACCGTCAGGGACACAGTACGGAGGTTTTTACTCTTTTTGATATACCTTGGAAGGTATAGTATCAACGGTGACTTGTGCCCTGGCACAGCAAGACCTGAATAATGTCAGTGCCGCGTTTCAGACACAGTCGGAGGGAAAATGCAGAAGTGCAATGCGGTGAACCAAACATAGTAAGAAGATGATTTTAAGGATGCTTCTTATGAGTCAAACCTCTGTATTATTTTGTTTTAAAATAAAAAATTCCCAGCAGAGTCGCCAGATTGTGGACACCGGGCTTCCACCTCTTTCGTTTATTTTCGTTTGAAATTTGATTTGGATCAAAGAAAGAAAATGGTCTGTTGAAAACAGATACAGAGTCGCCACTTGGTCTTTAAGGAACCAAGAAACCTAATTTTGACTCACCCAAATGGATAAAGTGCACCGGCCCTTCATAACCAAAGAACTTGGTTCGGGGTTTTGGTACGAGAGAGAAAGGAGCCTTTGTCGCGACTAAAACACCCTCAACTCGCCCCGTCTTTAAACGGGCCTCAATTAGCATCCAAATAATCATCTTATACTATGTATGGTTCAACAATTAATACTATGATAGTATATTACATCACATAAGAAACTTGAAATGGAAGATCTAAAGATAAGATATCATTCATAAGATCTAAGTCAAATATCATACAATGTAAAGTGAAAGATCACACAAATAAACCTAGGAAAAATCGTCTAATCATGTATCAAGTAATTAAGTTTCCTTAATCTAAAGGGGACATGAATTGTTCTTGAAACAAATAAACAAAGAAATCAAAATATGCTTAGCAAGGTAGTATGATGCATGTTATTCTTTGAGAAAAGAAGATCTCTCAATCCCCGGGACGGATGAGAAAGGATATGATTAGATCGAGGGGAAGCATGAACGTGCGATCATGATCATTCCTTATAATCTTCTTAGATTAGGAGTCACAAAAGCCCCAAATCTTTGCATGGATGCAATGTATGTATCTAGAATGTGCTAAGGTTGTAGTGTGTTTTGTGTTCATGGATTCCTAGAATGACTTAGAAGTATAGAATGTGTATGAACGAATGAAGGAAATCATCGTGGAATATGTACAAATGTAGTATGAACTACTTCCTAAGATATGAACTAATTTGGAATGCATATAAGCATCAAATCAAAGAATGAAAGTTAAAATGTGCTTGCTGTGAATAGTTGACAGAACAGTAACATGATCTTTTGGAAATTGAAAAGAGGGGTTAGGAATGTTTTCAATGCATGCGTTTTTTATGGAGATCTTCCTTATTATGTCTAGAATACAACCCAAAAAGCCAATCTTTAATAACTATCACATATTGAGAGATATCATATAAACAATAGGGATCACTCAGAAACAGAGTCCGTACCGTCGACTAAAATGTTGAAAACTCTTAGAAAATAAAAACGAATGATCTAGAGACCCATTTTCTATAGAATGTTTCCTAAGACATTGAAGTTTAAGGGAAAAATAAGTTATCACCACCCCATTTGGAAAAGTTTTCTGAAAAAGAGGTCGGAAGTGGACCTAGCTGCTGTGACAGCAAAAAACAGAATGTCTGGAAGGAATGTTTGGGTCCAAATGGACCACTTCCAAGCACTTCCAAGTCAAACCAAAAATCATGGGTGTTCTGTAATGAGTTAGGAAGACTTTACAAGTGACCTTTCATCCATATGTTGAGTATTGAGTTCTAGAAAAATCTTTGAGCTCAGATTACTCACTGTTTTGGAGATTTTGAGAAAAACTAGAGTTTTCTTTCTTAAGATCAAGATGAGGGGTTTTAAGAGGGGTTTTGAAATAGAGATTTTGAAAGCATATTTTCAATACTCAATGGAGATTATAGCCACTTAAAATGTCAACATCAAACTCATCATCAAGAACCTCCAAGATTGTTGGAGAGATTTATTTTTATTTGAACAGAACTTCAAGAATACCTTGGAGGTATTGAAGTTATGATCATCATCTATCAAACATGTTTTTGAGGCCAAGAGCTACTATCCATAAGGATTCACTCACCCCAAACTTCATGTCATCATTTAGATGATGATGGACTAGTAAGTAAATAAAGAAAATCAAAAAGAAATGAGGTGAGAAGAGATGAACATTATATAAGCAAACAAGTAAATAGATAGCAATCAAAAGATGATATTTATGATGTATGGAACTTGTAGTTTGGTGTTTCACTCATATGTAATGACATTGGACATGGAAGAAGCTTCCACTCTCTTAAATGCTCACTGAAATAGTGGTTGGGTGTATTGAATATTGAAGTAAATGGGAGTAATGAAGTAAAAACAAAGTTTAGAACTCACTTTTGTTTTGAAAATCAAAGAAGGAAGCTTCTTTTCTCTCTATTCTAACCTTATCTCTACAACTTTCTCTCCCAAACTTTTTCTAAGCTTTCATTTGACTCCCCCAAAATGAAGAGCAATGGGGGGTTTAAATAGGCCAACTTGGGGTGGTTTTGGGGTTTAGAAAGTACTCCTATTGGCTCCAAACATCTGAAATCATAAAACTTATGTCGTTTTGGTTTTTAATTAATCAAAATGGGACCCCAAAACTAATTACAAAAACACACTGTTCTGGAGGGGAGTGCCGCGGCGGCACTGGGCCAGTACCGCGCTGCAATGAGCCAGTGCCGCGGCAGCACTGCTCCTCCTTCGTCCAGATAATGCTGTTTAGGTCCCCTGAAGTTCCGGTATTCGCGAAAAGGCCCTATTTCGTCCGAAATTCACAGAAAATGCGTGCGAACTCCAAATTGAGGTTGTGATATACCGTTGGAAAGGTAATGGAGTATAATGTACATAAAAAATAGTTTAGGGATAGGTCATTTTGAAAAGTTTTGCGGTATTCGCGATAAAAGCCGATTTGATCGCCTTTTTCGCCTTCGGAAATTCATAATAGACTCGTTTTAAATCCGGAAATTATGTGCGATATACCGTTACGGTGTCCCAGTTTTAAAGTCAAATTCTGGTCAAACTGGTCAAACCTAAGATTTCCGGGAAGTTCTGGAAACTTCTGGGAGTTCCCAGGAGCTGACGTTTTCGCTCGATTTTCTTTTAAAACTCATTTTAATACTTTTCTCATGATCTAGAATGATTCCGGTGAATTCGGACGATTTCGGTCAAACTTGGTCAAACTTTGGTCAAACCTGGTCAAACCTTGGTCAAACCGGTCAACGGGGATTTTTCGGGAACTTCCGGGACTTTCGGGGGTCTCTGGGAGCTGACGATTTCATCAGTTTTTTTTCTTAAAAACTCATTTTATCACTTTTCTTACGACGTAGTATGTTTTCAGAACATTGGGACCAAATCTGAGAGTTTTCGGGCTTTCATGGGCATTTTGGTCATTCTGAGCATTCTGAGAGATAGAGCTGACTTCCAAGAGTCCTTTTGAGTCTTTTACGATCATTGTGAACCACCAAGCTATGGGCCTCCTAAATCTGATAGCCGACAAAATGGGGTGTCTACAAACGGCTCCATAAAATGGCTTGGTACCACGTACTCGTTTGACCCAAATAGCAACTAAACATGCTCAAATACATTTCACCATGCTTTCAACATAATCAAACATTTCACCGTACAATTGGGTCTACTTATCAATATAGCTACCCAATATGAACTACACAATATATATGAATGAATTAAAACATGTCTTTCATACAAACATGAATTCATGTTAAGAAATCATTCCAAAACACATAGTTGAATCACTCACCTCCAAATAGCGTTCCTAAAATTCGTTCCAAAGAAAACCTGAGCACAAAGAACGTGCAGAAGTCCGTCTACTATAAACCCTATCGATCAAAAGTCTGATTATCAACTTTTTAGGAAAATTCTAGAAATTTAGTTTTCATAAAACTTAGCCAAACAAATCCTAATGGATATCAAACGAAGCTCTTATCTCTAGGAGTACGAATATATAATTTTGATTGAAAACCAACGAACGAACAGTCGTCGTTTGGCGTCGCGAAGGTCAAAGCTCCCAAATCTCCCTTTTGACCTCTCTAGCTTTTAGGTTAGAACTTTTGTAAAATGAAAATATCTCATCTCTTTCTATATATAGGCACAGCTCTCAAAACTTCTAATTATTCTCTGAAACTTTTTACACACCTAATTTATTGTTTCATGAGTGAAAACTAAAAATTATAAAAGTTTTTGTTCAAGTCCCGTTTGGTTGCTAAAACGCGATTTCACATTATTTTTCCGAAATTGCTAATTAGCCTACTAATTATGTAACGTGTTAATTCGTCCTCACCAGGATACTAAAAATAATGACAAAAATATAATCTAAACCAGATAATAATACAGATAGTGAAATACACAAGTAAACATTTATTTTCTGATAAATATTTAGGGTATTCCACGATGACCGTCTCAATCTCAGAGAGTCTTCACAACATCAAAAACACTCATTTCACACAGTATCAAAGCGTTCTCTTACACAGACACCCAAATCAACTCGTGAGCCACAACTCACTCACACATGTGCCACAAATACACATCACATCACATCACATTATCATGCATGACAAATGTAATGAAATGCAACTACACGTATACGGGTGTTATATATACACTAAAAAATACAAGATATTACATGTGAAAAAGTAAGTGGAAGGAAATGTTTCCTCTTTTGGTATAGTTAAATTGTCACGCCCCGAAGTACCAAAAATAGGAAAAAATAAATTTCCTTTATGGGTTCGTAGACACGTGACTGGTTTTGAATGTCACCTGATTGTCCAAAAATGCTTAAAACAATAATGTGATACGGGAAAGTGACTAAGTTCAGCGGAAGCAAGAATCTAAACATCCAAGTCTTACATCAGTAGTATATTACAGGCCAAAAAGATATCCAAAAATTATATATAACAAGACCAGCTAAACTATTACATCACTAACATAATAATAACAGAACTATAAAAAAAGAAAAGCTCCAAAGTCTTCAGCTGGCGAAACCGTAGCCTTCCTCGTAGTAATCTTCACCAGCATAGTCTTCAGTAGTAAAGTCAGCCTCTTGATAGCAGTCGGCTCCGTCTGGACCTGCAAAGGCTGGAAGTAGAAGGTCCAGCGGCATGAAAAGCCGTTAGCGGTTAAGCTAAGTGAGGGTCCCCTTAAGGTTACCACCACTTAAGGTAAGTTATTCTTCATCTCTTCTTATTTCTCGAAACCATATCTCGTTCATCATTTCTTATTCTCGATACCATGTCTTGTTCGTCTTTTCTTATTCTCAAAACCATGTCTTATTTAAACCCAATCATTCCCTTTGAAACTTAACCCAGAACTGAACTGACCAATGACATTGATTGAAAGAAGACTTAACTCCAAACGCATATACTGGTCAAGAAAGAACCACACTCAACAATGAATAGTTAATTGTCGCCCAACTGGCATTCAAACTGTCGCCCAAATGGCATTCAAACTATCGCCCAACTGGCATTCAAACTGTCGCCCAAATGGCATAAGTGTGCGGGACATTAACAATCTCTTGGTCGAACACGTCATGCCGATCCTCAGGTCGCCCGTACATTACCGAACACGTCATGCCGATCCTAAGACCAAGGGTACGGGATATTATCAATCACTTGGATGAACACGTCATGTCGATCCTTAGGTCACCCGTACTTGACCGAACACTTCATGCCGATCCTCAGTCCAAGGGTGTGAAAAAATAATCAACCACTTGATCGAACACGTCATGACGATCCTCAGGTCATCCGCACTTGACCGAACACGTCATATCGATCCTCAGATCAAGAATACAATACATAACTCTCCGATCGACACCATGGAATTACCGAAAGACCAATTTTGCAAGAAATATCCAAACACGACACGAAAGTTCACGAATCAACTTTGACCGGTAGTCACACGACTAGAAACGAGGCCCAATGTCCCTTATTCGCATTAAATCTGTTATCGAAGGTTTTATCATTTTTCACGTTCGTACGTTTCATAGTTTAGTTCATTAATATCATCCATTTATAACCATTAATATTTCGCTATACGTCCGACATTCCGTTTTACCTCTCAATATACTTACGATGAAAACTTTTCCGATCACTTATTAACGCAATAATCGTGCCATACAACATACTTATAATTTGGGTATGAACTTTCAACAGTCATTAGACTATATTCATAACAATGGAAAACATAGCACGTAGCTCATGGATTTATAACATGAATTTAATACCAATAAACCTATAGATGAAACCCTTAACATACTCATCTACGCGATAGCACTACCATAGCACAAGATTTTCATAGCAAGATAGGTACAGGAAACTAGCATCAACCATCAACACCATGCATAAACAAAACATTATACAAAAAGCTACACAATCTGCCAGGATACATTTTCACTGTGTTGACTGAAACAATATGATTTATTTGGACATGGTAAATTGTTTTGTAGACAAACTCAAAACTAGAACATTATAGGTATTTAGATCATCTTCATGTACAAAAAAATCCTAACTTCAATTACATTTTTGAGCTGCTCAAAATATTTATTTTACTAGACATTTCTTGTATCTCGGACTGTTCTATCCCAGATTTTTAGCACTGCGATATACGTGAAATTTACCTATGAAGGAGTCATTTGTAGACCAGGCTATAGAAGAGTTATTTGTAGATAAATGAGTTAGCTTTCTCCACAAAAAACCTAGCTTAATTCTCATTTTGAGCTGCTCCAAACGTTGATTTTACTAAACTACATTCTGCTGAAAGTTTCTGTTTCCCAGATTCACAATACTGCGTTGTACATGCATTTCACCCACGAAGGAGTGATTTCTAGACTGAGCTATAGAAGAGTTATTTGTAGATATATGAGTTACCTTTCTCCACAAAAAAACTAGCTTAATCCTCATTTTTGAGCTGCTTCAAACGTTGATTTTACTAAACTACATTCTGCTGAAAGTTTCTGTTTCTCAGATTTATAACACTGCGTTTTCACCCATGAAGGAGTGATTTCTAGACTGAGCTATAGAAGAGTTATTTGTAGATAAATGAGTTACCTTTCACCACAAAAAAACCTAGCTTAATTCCAATTTTTGAGCTTCTCAAAACATTCATTTAACTAAACTACATTCTGCTGGAAGTTCAGTTTCTCAGATTTAAAGCACTTGTCTTGCATGTCATGAAAACTTCAACACAACAACATCAAACTCCTACTAAACATTAATACATACTATATATGTTCTAAATTGAGTTAGATTACTCACAATTACTCACCAAAGCTTGAAATTGAGCTTGGATGTTGTTTTTTGAGCTTAATGGAGCTTGAACTTCAAACTTCAAGGATGAACTTCTTCTTCTTCTTTACTTTTCTTCTCTCTTTTTCTCATGAACTACCCAAGTCTCCAAATTTTCTCTCCAAAATTCAGATTATGATCCAACTAAGAGAGTGTAGTGTGTGCATGTGCTAGTTTATATAGAATGTTGGGTGGTGGCAAGTGTCATCTTGCATGTAAGCATGTATTCAAGCAAGGACAAGTGTCCTAGAGGTGGACAAGTGTCACATGGGGTGGTGACATGGAGCTTGCCATGTGGGGCCCACCTTGGGTTGTGTGCCACTTTCTCGGTTTACGTGCACAAGTTCCTCGATATACATGTCGGTCTCGATTTACGTGCAACCAGGTATTCTTTCTAATGTCCGAGTCCGGGTACGGGGCTAAGTTAAAAATCTTATTATGGTCGAGCCGGTATGGTTACTACAGTCCATATGGTAATACTACAACACGTCCATACCGTCACGTAATTAAAATAATAATATAATAATATCGTCGGTCCAATACAGAAATTCAAAAAAGCTGATAATATAATGATAGAAAATTACAGGTGTTACATCTTCCACCACCTATTAAAGGATTTCGTCCTCGAAATCAGAGCTTATCTATTTACAAAACAGAAAAGATATTTCTCTCGCATCTCTGACTCCATTTCCCACGAAGCTTCTCTTTCATCATGATGATTCCATTGAACTTTCACCAATGGGATCTCCTTGTTCCTCAGCTTCTTGGTTTCTCGACCCAAAATCTTGATCGGTCTCTCGGTGTAAGACACGTTGTTATTCGCCTCAATGTCCTTGAAGTCGATTACTTGTGGCGTCGCACCCTGATGATACTCCTTCAACATACTGATGTGAAAAACATTGTGAATACCTAACAACCTTGGTAGCAACATCACTAATTTCTAATATCCTACATGGAATTTCTAGAGAAATTCAGGTGCTACATAAATACTCACTCTGTCCTAAATTAAGAGTCATTGACCTATATTTTTATGTCACTTTTTAAGAGTCTCTTTAAAAAGTCAATGAACTTTAACTCCACACTTTTCAAGTTTATACTCTACTACATAAAATCTCACACATATTCTTTAATATAACACCAAAATTTGAAAGTTGAAAAGGACAATATTGAAAAGATATAAGTCTCGCAACAATAACAATTAAATAAACAAATAAAGTTGGAATTCTCATAAAAAAAACCCTCTTAATATGGGTCATAGGAATTAAGAAAGAAATGATAAATGAAAAGATAATCTATTTTTCTATTCAATAATAAAAAAATGTTGCTTTTTGTTAGAAAATTAGACAAAAATTCCTCAATTGCTAATTCTCGGGTTTAAAGGACATGTCACTTTTCTTTTAACATCAGAAGTCTTTTACTTGTGGCAATTACTCCTTCAGAAACATAACTGACCGCCGACTTCCCTAAAATTAAGACTAATTTGCCCCTTTTAACACATTACGAGCTACAACAGTCCCTTCTGAATAGTTTGATGTGCGTGAATTGGAGTGGGACTGTGTAGTAGATCTGTAATGGTGTGTTGTGGTTTTGGTGGGTTTTTTTTGTTAAATTACACTTTAGTCCATTAAATTATACATTTATTTTTAATTGGATCCATAAATTTTTTTTTTTTTTTTTTTTTTTGCAATTGGGTCCTTGAACTTTAAAAATTCATTCAATGAGAATTAAATTCTGACACTATTAGCTTAAATTATTAAAAATTGTCACATACGTTGCGTGTAATGCTTACCTGTCAAATGTTAGGTAAGACAAACACAGGAGACTGCGAATGACTAAAAAATTATGTGATTTTGGGTATGATTGAATGCAATTTTGGATCTAATCGAATGTGTTTTCGAATTTGATTGAGCGCGATTTTAGATATGATTGAATGCGATTTTTTGCACTATTCACAATCTCCCGTAAACATCTTAACATAACATGTGACAGGCAAGTATTATGCGCAACGTACGTGACAATTTCTAATAACTTAAGCTTACAGTGTCAGAATTTGGGTCTGATTGAATGAATTTTTGAAGTTCAAGGACCTAATTACAAAAAAAAAAAAAAAAGCTTATGGACCCAATTAAAAACAGGTTATAGTTTAATGGACTAAAGTATAATTTGCCTTAGTTTTTTTTAATCAAAGGTTAAGGTTTGTTTGGTTTTGCATCTGGCCTTTGATGATCAACCGGATGATTTGGGGAACGTCACAAACCCTTTTTGTGAAATTCAAAATTCTTTGTAAAGTTTGTGAATTTCACAGATAACTCTTTGTGAAATTTAATACTTTTTATGACATGTATAAATTTCAGAAACAGAAATATACTTTTTAATTTTTTTATTAGAATTTTTTTTTTTTTTTTTTTGAGAAATTCACAAAAATCATTTTGTAAAATTTGTTTTTAATTTAGTTATGTCACAGCATTCAAATTTGTATGATTTAGGGAGAGGGATAGAGTATTAAAAAAAAATATGATGCCGTGATGGTGATAGATGAAAGATACTTTCTGCACAATCATATCCCAGCTGGCTATAGTATCAGGTTTGTCAGAATTTTTTACCCGAGGCTTCAACAGTGGGGTAATATTTCCCTAACCCATCACTGTTTTAACTTATTTCCCAAACCCATCACTTTTCTAGAAGTCGCGACTTCAACTAGCGATTTCAGACCAAACCAAGTTCAGTTTGAAATCGCAATTTCAAGTAGCGACTTTATCTAAACCAGAAATCGCTACTTGAAGTAGCGATTTCATCAGCAGCTAAATTCCCAGCAGTCTGTCCATTGCAGCAGCTCCCTGCTATATATCCAACATATTTATATTTTCAGAATTGAACCACCAAGCATTATTAATCCAACATAATTAATCCAATTACAATGTGTATTTGTAAAAAGTGAGAGAGAGAGTGGGAGAGAGATAGAGAGATAGGTGCGAGAGAGTGGGAGAGAGATAGAGAGTGCGAGAGAGTGGGAGAGAGATAGAGAGTGCGAGAGAGTGGGAGTGGGAGAGAGATAGGTGCAAGAGAGTGGGAGAGATAGAGAGTGCGAGAGAATGGGAGTGGGAGAGAGATAGAGAGATAGGTGCGAGAGAGTGGGAGAGAGATAGAGAGTGCGAGAGAGTGGGAGTGGGAGAGAGATAGAGAGATAGGTGCGAGAGAGTGGGAGAGAGATAGAGAGTGCGAGAGAGTGGGAGTGGGAGAGATAGAGAGATAGGTTCAAGAGAGTGGGAGAGATAGAGAGTGCGAGAGAGTGGGAGTGGGAGAGAGATAGAGAGATAGGTGCGAGAGAGTGGGAGAGAGATAGAGAGTGCGAGAGAGTGGGAGAGATAGAGAGATAGAGAGAGTGAGGGGGAGAGAGATAGAGAGAGTGGGTGATAGAGAGAGTGGGAGATAGAGATAGAGAGAGAGTGGGACAGATAGAGAGATAGAGAGAGAGAGAGTGAGGGGATGAGCGATAGAGAGAGTAGGTGATAGAGAGAATGGGAGATAGAGATAGAGAGATAGAGAGAGAGTGAGGGGGAGAGAGATAGAGAGAGTGGGAGATAGAGAGATAGAGAGAGAGAGTGAGGGGGAGAGAGATAGAGAGAGTGGGAGATAGAGATAGAGTGAGAGAGAGAGAGTGGGAGAGTAGAGAGAGTGGGAGATAGAGATAGAGTGAGAGAGAGAGAGAGTGGGAGAGATAGAGAGAGATAGTGGGAGAGAGATATAGATGTATAGAATAAAAAAAATTTATATATATATATAAATGTGTAATTATTTGTTTATAATACATCAAAAAACAAAGGTGTAATTATTTGTGGATCCTATGGACTATCTTTGTTTATAATGTGTCCCACACCACGGAACCCTCTTCGTTCTCTTAGGCCTACCCTCTGCCTGTGGTGGATCCTCCACTAGTGGAACCTCCTCACGTGGCTGGATGACCCGCGATACCCATCTCCCTCTGCGGCCATGACGACCTCTACCCCTAGCGTAAACTGAACGTATCGGAGGTCGTCGCTGAGACTCGACCTGTGTCAAACCCTCATCCTGTGTCTCTGCCATGGTGGTATCATGTCCAGTCGTCTCTCTCGCCTCCACATGCATCTCCTCCGCCCCTACCTGCGTCAAACTCTCGACCATCATCACCATCGCCTCGAACTGTAAATCTGTATGTGGTAGCGGGATCGACGATGACGACGGTGCATCTATACATGTGTACTGTGGGATGGAGAAGTCACGGATCGGAGATATACGGAACTAAGAGCCCTCTAGAGTGAAAGGCCTATAAACGTCGTCCGTATCATCATATGCATACACAGTAGGACCCTGATCATCTGGTGTATGTGGCTCAGACTCAGAGTGTGTAGATGGGTCTGTTTGCTCCTGAGACTGAGACTGAGGCTGAGTATGATGATGCGTCTGAGGATGAGGATGAGGCTGTGGCTGTGGCTGAGGATGTGTCTGAGGCTGAGGCTGAGGCTCTGAGACACGGGGCACGAATACTGTGGAAGATGGAACACCCCCGTCTAAACATCGGTCCTCATGAACAGCCTGTAATGAATGCTCACTAATAGTATGAATCTCCTCCAATGCCGCCATCACCTCTGGAGGGACGAAATGAGGGCCGCCTGCTGCTAAACTAGCCAACACCGATCGTGCAACCTCATACACACGAGTCACACCATCCTCCTGTAAAAGAAATGAAAAGTTTAATTAAGTATTCCACATTTTATGCCAAGTGCAGGATGGAAATTTTATATGTTGTACGATAAGTAAAACATCTCACCAGAACGCCGCGAATCGTACCGACTGGCTGGAAGCCAACAGTCGGTGGATCTCTAACTGGTCCAATCAGTCTACGTGTAATGCGGCTATACCATCTCATAGATGGGTCTGAGGCAAGCATCTGAGCTGCATCTGGAATACCTACCATAACATGTTGTAGCCGATGGTCCCAAAGCTCTACATACTCCCTATGGAAGTGACTTCAGTTGGTATTCGCATGACCACGTCGATCAATGCGATGTAATGTCCTCATAGTGTTACATGGCTCTGGGACTACCTGCCTCATCCCGAACTATCTCATCACTCTGTCGGGATGATGCCACTCAACCATGGCGTACATGATTAACGGACATCTGGCCATCCATGTGCCCTGCCCAGCTCGACAGTACGGAGGTAACGAAGCGACAAGCTCAGCACTGTACGGCTGCCAAATCATCTATGAAAAATATATAAAAAATTAGCAACTTGAACAATAATGCAAATGGCGGTTTAACTCTGCACATTATTTACCTGCTCGGGCCTCATCTGATCCAACTGGTCCCGAAAGTGACGCTGGACATGAGTAGGCACATCCCGAACTGAGAATCGGGTCAACCACCTAAAGTAATGACAAAATTGTTAGCACTTAAATGAATGTATGAGTAATGAATACAAATAATGTATAAAACAATGTAAGTATACCTACAACCCAATGGACCATCCTCTGGTACAGCTGCTGGTAAGGGGACTGGTCGGATATGGGTCAATCTCTCCCATGTCCAAAGCTGCGATTGATAATAATTGAGTTAAGTTATTTATGATAGACTAAACAATCATAAAATATGCGTAATTCACAGAGTTTACATAACACATAACCTGTAAAAGTATAAGCGGGCCTGATATCTCAACAGCGGTACGATGAACTGCAGCACACAACTCACGGTATAGATATGCCAATGCTGCACTGCCCCAGTTATAGCCAGCATCAAAGTGTCGTAGATGTGGTAGATATATGAGGCTGACCTTGTTCCCAGACTTGTCTAGGAACAACGACCCTCCTATCAACATCATACAATAACATCGAGCCATCTGCTGAATAGTAGCGTCGTCGGCATGCTGAGCGATCTGGGGAGTGAAATGGTCCCGTATCGTAGTCAGTCACAGTGAAGATCCTGAGATAGTGGCTAGGGGTGGCGTGAAACCGAGCAACTCCTGACATAGCTCCTGCCACTGCTCCTTGGAGCATGACACATCAATACCGGTAACTGCACGGCCATCAACCGGTAGGCCCAATATAATGCTGACGTCCTGCAGCGTGATCGTGGTCTCGCCAATAGGTAGGTGAAACGTGTGTGTCTCAACACGCCACCTCTCAACTAGGGCAGTGATCAAACCCCAATCATACTGTATAAATCCGAGTCTATATGTGTCGTAGAACCCGATATGTCTGATGTAATCTAATATGTGCTGATCTAGATCCGGACCTCGTCGTAAAACAGCCTCAGAGCGCCGGCAGTAAAGCTGACTCAAGATCTCACCATCCCAAATGACGGATGACCGATGTGCGTCCTGTAATGTCACTACTGAGCGATCATCAGGTCCAGGATGTACATCTATGGTACGCAAGCTATTCAAACATGATGGTTAGTCAACAAAATCACTAGTAAATGTAATGAAGCTATAACATGATACTAAACAAGAGTTAAATATGTTAAATTATGTGGTGTAAAAAAACTTAAAGCAGTGACTTGTCCCATCAACTGCTGGGCGTCAGACCCAGTGACTTGTCGCATCAACTGCTGCGCGTCAGACCCAGTGACTTGTCGCATCAACTAGAATGTTGTCAGAAGCAGTGACTTGTCGCGTCAACTGCTGGGCATTGCATGGTCTATATATACTGTGGTTTTGATATTCAATGTGATATCCCAAGCATTCCTACTTATCCTTCTTCTTCTTCACTGCATTGTTTTTTAGTATGGCAAATAAGTATACACCTACGTACCACCCACGTACCACCCACATTTTTTTTTGAAAAAAGGATACTGAGTAATGAAGAGAAGGGTGTTCTACTAGAAGCACTCATGGATTTTGCTACTCCGGAATGGAAACATGAAGATGGTTCATTTAAATATGTTGCTTTCGAAGCTTTGCAGACTGTCTTTGCTGAGACAATCCCTGGATGTGATCTTCCAGATGATGCCATTGCGACTCAGGTTTGGAGCTGGCAGAAGGAACATGAACTCCTCCAGGAGTTGTTAACGATGAGAGGTGTTTGTTTTACTGAACAAAGGTTGCTACAAGTTCCTGACCAGACTTGGTATGAATGGTGTGCTAAGGTTAGAACCAAAACCTCTCATCGCTTCCATTTCAATGGTTATGATGATATGTATCTTATGAAAATTGTTTTCATGAATTATACGTGTAGAAAAGCTATGACAGTACTGCAACATCGTTGAGGTACTATGCACACTACCGCTTCATAGATGTTGTTATATCTTTAAACCGCTACCGGTCACAGGCTCGACAAAAGAAAGTGGTGTGGGCCCATCAAATGTTGCCAACTCATCTGGAAATGAAGCGAGGAACAACACTGAGGAAATTCTACGGAGGTTGAAGCATTGACTGCACAATTGTTGTTTACTAGGATGTTTGTATTAGTTATCTTTGTGGTTTGTTTACTAAGGATTTTGTTTACAAAGTTTGTACTAGTTAACTACGCAGTTTGTAGTGGATATACAAGGACTTTTTACTAAATAAAGTTTTCATTTCCAATTGAACATTACATAGTCACAACAAGTAAGTACATATTACAATGCACATCGCTCAAACACAACACTAAAAATTATACTGCATTAGATGGCCCAGCTTGACTGCGTTGTTGGGGGCATCGTCTCCTGTCATGGCCTTGTTGATGGCATAATCCACATTAATAAGTAGCCATACCCCCCTCTCTCAAATCCATCTCATTTGTTATGCGGGTTGATCGTGGTTGGCCCTTACCTCGAAGCATAGCAGGATTGTGCACAACTGTAGGACCAGAAGGTGGGTTCCAGTAATCTTTGTGATGGATTGGGAAAAACTGGGATGCCCAACACTGGTTGTACGAGTCAATTGTGTAACATTGATGAACGAAATTTGATATGAAGTTCTAAACTTAGCTAGAACTGCCAATGCGTGAGTACATGGCATTTTATATATATCCCATTTTCCACAACTGCAAGTCTTATTAGATATGTTCACAATTTGACTAGAATCCGAAGATCCCCCTTTGTTGACCTGCACGTACCCGTGCCCGGAATGAAAAATCTCGAGGTTGTACCTACTAATCTTGCCTTCTGATTTCAACAATCTGCACATTGCTCTTGGGGTGAAGGTAAAACCTTCCCTGATGGCTGTCTCAGCAAGTTCACGTCGCTCGCTAGAGTACTTAATAACACGAAAATGCCTAGATTTCTTGAGTACACCATTAAACACAAGCGGTGATAGGAAGATGCCTAGATTTCTTGAGTACACCATTAAACACCTCTGAGATGTTGGTTGTTCGCATACCCTACCGTCGTCCCCCGTCGTGGGCAATGGTCCATTTTTGGGCGGGAATTGCATCAAGATACTCCCACGCCTTTGGATCAACCTTCTTAATCTGTTCCATGAACCCATTAAATTTACGGACTTGGTGGGTACTCCCAGCATTCCACACAAGTTTCTTTAGGTATGCTGTCACACCCCAACCCGGCTCGGCAGATTAGGACACATATAACAAAGCCACTAAGACACGTCCTCAATACATATGACATAAAACAAGTTTAAACAATCCTTTAAACTCTTCATTAAACTCATTTGTATGTAATTAACCCCAAGGGTAAAATGGTCATTTTAAAATTTTAGTCAAACTCAATGTCAAAATATAATATTTTTCATTTTAAACTCAATGGTGGAAACGGCTTGCGAATCTGAGCTTCCTAGCCCAAGTTATGACCACAAAACATCATTATTTATCAAAACACACCAGGCCGGTTGACCAGACAGAGAGTCAGAAAAATCCGGTCAACCGGACAGAGAGCCTTGATGCAGAAATTCTGCAGCAACTTCTCCAACCTGTTTTGCAAGTTTAAAACTTCACCAAATATGCCTAAATCACTTGGAAACACTTCCAAAACCTCCACAACATGTCCACAAACATATTTAAACATCCTCACACATTTTGTTTTAAACAAGATCCAACCCAAACCAAATTAAACCAAACTTTGTGGGAAGATCAAAAACCATTTAGGAAGTACTCCAAAGTGTTTCTAAACATCCACCAAACATTATGAGGGTTCCTAAGAATCATTTGCAAACATTTGAAAGGAATGCTTGAACATACCTAAGCCATAATTCCCAACTAAGAACATTAACTTACATTTAAAATCCATATTTTCCCAACATAATCATAAACATACCACCATAAGGAAAGAAAAACCAAGTTAACTTACAACCCAAAACTACTCCATTTTGTTCAAGTCTCTACCCAACTATGCTTAACTGGTGACTTGCAAGTGCAACTCACACTTAAAGGCACATTCAACACCAAATTTGTACTTGACATATTACAAGAGCTTCCAAAACACAAGTTGTCTCTAACATTCTCAAAACACAAGTTATTTACAACACTAGATTACAACTTAACCAAAAACAACTATTCATATCCACATGTTAACACTTCTCACAACCCCCACGCCCAACCCGTTGCGCGTATCATTTTCTCTCCTCTTCCCGAGCCGCACCTGCAATGGTTATTCAATAACCACAACAGAAATATATTTTCGTTTAAGCTTTCGCTTAGTGAGGGAACTAATCATGCCATTGGAATATAAAGTATGTCAATGCAATAATCATTATAAATGACAACAAATTGATCTCCGGGAAAGTCAAGTCAATCCAGCCACCACCCCCGGGTCCTTCTCACCCCGGATCTTTCTCACTTTTGGCGCATATAGCGCAACACACACTCTCTTGTGACCCCGAAGGCGTCACCGGCATTTCATTGTGGTCGTCACCACGTCCTACTCATTGAGGACTTGCTATCCCTTACATATGGGACCTATAAATGGTGACCACTACTTGACTTCCCTTTGATCCATGTAAACATTAAAGCAACTTAGCACATAAGCATAACAATTTCACCTTATTGGCATGCTTTTTGCCCCAAATTCAACAACATATACATACATGAACATGAGTTTAACAACTATGAACCACAATTATCACATTATCACAACTAAACATCCAATTGAGAGATTAGGACACTCACCTCTTTGATTTATACACAACTAAGCATAGATTTCCCCAATTCCTTCCCAAGTTTAGCTCAATTCCTAGTTGGTGATAATCCTACACAAGTTTGGTACCAAGAACATCATTTATCAAAGACGGTTGCCGTAAAAACATTGTCAAAAACGAAAATAAATTACATGCATGTGATCCCCTTACCTCCACGAGTCCAAATCCGGTCTCGGTTCGTGAATCCGACGCCGGACGGCAAAGAAACGGCAAAAAACGTCGTCGAAAATTTCCGTCGCCGACTCGAGCTCTCGTTCTCTCCTAAACTCAAGATATCCCAGCTGTGTAAGATGTGTAGAGACACATATGCCTCATGCATATGTGTTGTCTTCACTTTTCATTATTCCCATTTACACCCCCCAATCTTTCTTAAGCTTTATTATGAAACCCCCTTGTTAATTATATTAACTACCCATCTTTCCTAAAAAGATTTAATCTAAGTCCTGCGTGGGTCCCAAACGTGGTCTCACATAATTCATGAGGTTACTATTAAACCTACCAGTTATCAATTTTATTCAAATACGCCCTCACATGGGTACCCAAAACTGGTTCCCTTACCTATCATAAGACATGATTATAACTTTAGGCATTTAAATAAATATGCACATAAACACATAATAACATCAAAATGCAAATTATCTTAATTAGACCCTCGTTGGGCCCCACATTTATACCAGTTCTGCCCTTTTGACAGAACTTTCATCTGTGCCCGCATTTGAACACATTTTCATATGTGGGTTCATAACCCCACATTTAAACATCTCAGGCATTAATTATCTTTAATTAACACACATTATTATCACATTAATCTTCTTTTCCGGGTATGGGTGTTACATTTCTCCCTCCCTTTTAAGAAGTTTGTCCCCAAACTTATTCTTACCTCATCAGTCGAACAAGTGTGGGTACTTTTCCCTGATCTCATCTTTTCGCTCCCAAGTTGCTTCTTCAATGCTATGATTACGCCAAAGGACCATGACCAACGGAATCGTCTTTGTCCTCAACACTTGATCTTTCCTATCCAGAATCCGTACCGGATGTTCAACGTACATCATATCTTCTCGGACTTCCAACGGTTCTGGTTCAAGGATATGACTCGAATCCGACACATAACGTCTGAGCATAGACACGTGGAACACATTATGAACATGTGACAACTCTTGTGGTAACTCCAACCTGTAAGCTACCGGTACCACTTTATTCAAAATCAGAAAAGGTCCAACATATCTTGGACTCAACTTACCTTTCTTACCAAACCGCGTAATGCCCTTCGAAGGTGAAACTTTCAAGAACACATAATCACCAACCTCAAACTCCAACGGTCTTCTACCCGTATCAGCATAACTTTTGTAGCGACTTTGTGCCACTTGCAACCGTTGCATAATTAATTTAACTTTATCGGTGGTAACTTGAACAATTTCTGGCCCTAGTAGTTGCTTCTCCCCAACCTCTGTCCAACAAACGGGCGATCTACACTTTCGACCATACAATGCCTCAAAAGGCGCCATTCCAATGCTTGTCTGGAAACTATTGTTATAAGAAAACTCAATTAACGGCAAGTGAGTTTCCCAGTCAGCCTTGAAATCCATAACACAGACTCTAAGCATATCCTCTAGAATCTGAATAACCCGTTCTGACTGCCCATCGGTTTGCGGGTGAAATGCCGTGCTAAAATGCAAAGCTGTCCCCATTGCTCTTTGTAGCCCTTCCCAAAATCTGGATACAAAACGTGTATCACGATCCGACACAATAGATACCGGTGCCCCGTGCAATCTTACAATTTCTTTAACATAAAGTTCCGCTAACTTTGTCGGTTCTGTGGTCTTAATCGGCAAGAAGTGGGCTGACTTAGTCAACCTGTCAACGATCACCCAAATACTATCATTTGATCTAGGAGACCTCGGCAATCCCGACACAAAATCCATCGTAATGTGCTCCCATTTCCATTCCGGTATTTCCAATGGTTGTATCTCTCCCGAGGGTCGTTGATGCTCAAGCTTTACCAATTGACATGTCATGCATTTAGCTACATATTTCGCAATCTCACGTTTCATACCATTCCACCAATAGACCTCCCTCAAATCTCTATACATCTTCGTACTACCTGGATGCACGGAATACCGAGTACCATGAGCTTCCTCCAAAATTCTTTCTTTAAGGTTGCCAACGTTAGGCACACATAACCGGTTAATGTACCATAACACCCCATCATGCAAACTAAACTCCGGCCGCTTACCTTCAGGTAATTCATTCACAACTTTCTTCAAATTTGGATCCAAAAGTTGATTTGATTTTATCTCTCCAATCAAGTCAGGTTGTGCTACAATCGCTGCCATTAATCCACCTTCACCTCTAGGAATAACTTCCAATTCCAGTCGCTCAAACTCTCTCACCAATCCTTCTTGTGCCGTCAAAACACATGTCAAACTTTCTGATGATTTTTGACTCAAGGCATCGGCTACCACGTTCGCCTTACCCGGATGATATTGAATTTTCAGGTCGTAGTCCTTCATTAACTCCACCCATCTCCGTTGTCGCATATTCAGATCCCTCTGAGTAAACAGGTACTTTAAGCTTTTATGGTCAGTGAAAATTTCACAAGTTTCTCCGTATAAGTAGTGTCGCCAAATCTTTAAGGCAAAAATTACTGCGGCAAGTTCTAAATCGTGGGTTGGATAATTCTTCTCATGAGTTCTCAATTGCCTCGAAGCATATGCTATCACTTTGTCCCCTTGCATAAGAACACACCCCAAGCCTTGATGAGAAGCATCACTATAAATACTGAATCCTCCAGTGCTAGTCGGAATTGCAAGGATCAGAGCAGAAGTCAACTTACTCTTCAATGTCTGAAAACATTCTTCACATTCTTTCCCCCATTCAAACGGAACATCTTTTCGCATAAGTGTTGTCATCGGAGCCGCAATCTTTGAAAAATCCCGAACAAACCTTCTATAATACCCAGCCAATCCCAGAAAGCTACGGATTTCTGACACATTGGTTGGTCTCGCCCAATTCATAACGGCTTCTATTTTCTGTGGATCGACTAACACACCTTCTTTAGAAATCACATGGCCAAGAAAGGTAACGCTTGACAACCAAAACTCACTTTTTTCAGTTTTCCAAACAATTGCTTTTCTCGAAGACGTTGCAACACCAATCTCAAATGTCTATCATGTTCTTCCGGACTCTTTGAGTAAATAAGTATATCATCAATAAAAACGATAACAAACTCATCTAAGTACGTTTTAAAGACCCTATTCATTAAGTCCATAAACGCAGCCGGTGCATTGGTTACTCCAAATGGCATTACAAGAACCTCATAGTGGCCGTATCGAGTTCTGAAGGCCGTCTTTTCAACATCCTTAGCTTTTACTTTTAATTGATGATATCCCGATCTCAAATCAATTTTGGAAAACACTTGAGCCCCTTGTAGTTGATCAAATAAATCGTCTATCCGTGGTAATGGGTACTTGTTTTTAATAGTTACCTTGTTAATCTCACGATAATCAATACACATCCTCATCGTTCCGTCTTTCTTTTTCACAAAAAGGACCGGTGCACCCCAGGGCGATACACTTGGCCGAATGAATCCCTTGTCTAACAACTCTTGTAACTGAGTCTTCAACTCTTTCAACTCTACCGGAGCCATTCTATATGGTGCCCGTGAAATGGGTTGTGTTCCTGGTATTACATCTATACCAAATTCAATCTCCCTTTCAATTAACACACTCGGTAAACCTTCTGGGAATACATCAGGAAATTCCCTAACAACTGGTATATCTTCTATTTTTTGTTCAGTGTTTCTAGTATCCGATATACTACAAAGGAAACCTTTACACCCCTTCCTCAATAGACGACAAGCCTTGATGGCGGATACCAGATAAGGTGGTGACACGACACCTATCCCTTGAAAAGAGAAGACTCTACGAGTCGGTGCCTGTAATTCTACCCTTTTGTTTTCACAATCAATAACCGCGTGATTTACTGACAACCAATCCATTCCCAATATGACATCAAAATGTTGGATTACTAACGGTACTAGATTCGCTGTTAACACTTCATCATTAATTTTAACTTCGCAATTTCTATAAACTCCCGAACTCACCAAAGATCTTCCCAACAGAACATCAACAGACAAGTCATATTCAAGAAGTTCTAAGGGTACGTTCATATTTCTAGCGAATTGATGTGATACAAACGAGTGTGTAGAACCAGAATCCATTAACACATTAGCAGGTGTTGAACAGATAAGAACTTTACCTGACACGACCGTGTTAGCAACGGTGGTCTCCCCTGGATTAAGTTGGAAATAACGACCATGACGTTGTTCTCTTCCTTGTGATTGTTGTTGTTGTTGAGGTGGTCGCGGTGTTGGTGCACTACTTACGGTTGCACTAGAGCCTCCTTGCCTCAGCTTAGGACAATTGTGCATTCGGTGCCCAAGCTCCCCACAGTTATGGCAAACCATTCCACTATCATCCATACGCCTCATCGGAGTGTAAGTATTTGGCCTCACTCCCGGACAATTCTTTGCTACATGCCCCATTTGTCGACAATTGTTGCACATCGTTGTCGGTAGATTGCACACACCCCAATGAAACTTACCACACGTGTTACACCGCGGCTTATTACCTCCACCACCCGAGGAACTCCCAAAGCTTTGTCTTTTTGAACTTCCTTGACCACTATATTGACTTGAACCCAGCCGTTTATATTGTTGAGTTAGCGGTGCTTGCGAACCTTGTTGATACCCCATATCTCTCTCAGCGATTGAAGCCACATCCAATGCCTCTGCTACTTTGTCTAACCGTTGCGCTGATACTTGACGTCGAACCTCGTCTCTAAGCCCCGTTACAAACTTTCTAGTCCGATCCCCTTCATTTGGTACTATATTCTCAGCGAACCGAGCCAAACTTGTGAATTTAGCGGAATACTCCCGAACTGTCATCCCTCCTTGTTTCAATTCCATAAACTCTTGAGCTGTTAAATCTTCAAACGATTTCGGAAAGTATTGCTTCTTGAAGAGTACTACGAACTCCCCCCAAGTGTTCGGCCTATCAGGTCCCAATTTTGTACGCCACCAGTACTGTGCTTCTTCTTTTAAAGTATCGGCGGCAAATAAAACCTGTTGAGTCTCGGAACATGGAAGAACTCTGAATATCCTCTCCATATCGGACAACCAGAAATCGGCTCTCATTGGATCAGTCTCCCCTCTGAATAGTGTCGGTTTCTGCTTGTAAAACTGTGAAATTATGGTCACCTCCTCCCTTGGATTAGGATTCGGTTGATCGTGCCTCCCCTCTATTGCATGGGTTTCAACCACTTGTACCAAACCGGCTACAACTCTTTCCATTCTCTCCATTTGCGTAGGCGGTGTTGAACCAGACATTTTCTCTCAGGCATTCACAGTACATATTCATACACACGTTACTTTTATACTTTTCAATGCATGCTCAACATCATTCAACATGCTAAGTAAACGTCAATGCATGAACTACACATTCATTGATCAATTATGCTTATTACGCGTCGTAGTCGTAATCGTCACTCGTCCCCAAAGGCACTAACCTATTGCTTTGATACCAAAAATTGTCACACCCCAACCCGCCTCGCCAGATTAGGACACGTGTAACAAAGCCACTAAGACACGTCCTCAATACATATGACATAAAACAAGTTTAAACACTCCTTTAAACTCTTCATTAAACTCATTTGTATGTAATTAACCCCAAGGGTAAAATGGTCATTTTGAAATTTTAGTCAAACTCAATGTCAAAATATAATATTTTTCATTTTAAACTCAACGGTGGAAACGGCTTGCGAATCTGAGCTTCCTAGCCCAAGTTATGACCACAAAACATCATTATTTATCAAAGCACACCAGGCCGGTTGACCGGACAGAGAGTCAGAAAAATCCGGTCAACCGGACAGAGAGCCTTGATGCAGAAATTCTGCAGCAACTTCTCCAACCTGTTTTGCAAGTTTAAAACTTCACCAAATATGCCTAAATCACTTGGAAACACTTCCAAAACCTCCACAACATGTCCACAAACATATTTAAACATCCTCACACATTTTGTTTTAAACAAGATCCAACCCAAACCAAATTAAACCAAACTTTGTGGGAAGATCAAAAACCATTTAGGAAGTACTCCAAAGTGTTTCTAAACATCCACCAAACATTATGAGGGTTCCTAAGAATCATTTGCAAACATTTGAAAGGAATGCTTGGACATACCTAAGCCATAATTCCCAACTAAGAACATTAACTTACATTTAAAATTCATATTTTCCCAACATAATCATAAACATACCACCATAAGGAAAGAAAAACCAAGTTAACTTACAACCCAAAACTACTCCATTTTGTTCAAGTCTCTACCCAACTATGCTTAACTGGTGACTTGCAAGTGCAACTCACACTTAAAGGCACATTCAACACCAAATTTGTACTTGACATATTACAAGAGCTTCCAAAACACAAGTTGTCTCTAACATTCTCAAAACACAAGTTATTTACAACACTAGATTACAACTTAACCAAAAACAACTATTCATATCCACATGTTAACACTTCTCACAACCCCCACGCCCAACCCGTTGCGCGTATCATTTTCTCTCCTCTTCCCGAGCCGCACCTGCAATGGTTATTCAATAACCACAACAGAAATATATTTTCGTTTAAGCTTTCGCTTAGTGAGGGAACTAATCATGCCATTGGAATATAAAGTATGTCAATGCAATAATCATTATAAATGACAACAAATTGATCTCCGGAAAAGTCAAGTCAATCCAGCTACCACCCCCGGGTCCTTCTCACCCCGGATCTTTCTCACTTTTGGCGCATATAGCGCAACACACACTCTCTTGTGACCCCGAAGGCGTCACCGGCATTTCATTGTGGTCGTCACCACGTCCTACTCATTGAGGACTTCCTATCCCTTACATATGGGACCTATAAATGGTGACCACTACTTGACTTCCCTTTGATCCATGTAAACATTAAAGCAACTTAGCACATAAGCATAACAATTTCACCTTATTGGCATGCTTTTTGCCCCAAATTCAACAACATATACATACATGAACATGAGTTTAACAACTATGAACCACAATTATCACATTATCACAACTAAACATCCAATTGAGAGATTAGGACACTCACCTTTTTGATTTATACACAACTAAACTTAGATTTCCCCAATTCCTTCCCAAGTTTAGCTCAATTCCTAGTTGGTGATAATCCTACACAAGTTTGGTACCAAGAACATCATTTATCAAAGACGGTTGCCGTAAAAACGTTGTCGAAAACGAAAATAAATTACATGCATGTGATTCCCTTACCTCCACGAGTCCAAATCCGGTCTCGGTTCGTGAATCCGACGCCGGACGGCAAAAAACGTCGTCGAAAATTTCCGACGCCGACTCGAGCTCTCGTTCTCTCCTAAACTCAAGAAATCCCAGCTGTGTAAGATGTGTAGAGACACATATGCCTCATGCATATGTGTTGTCTTCACTTTTCATTATTCCCATTTACACCCCCCAATCTTTCTTAAGCTTTATTATGAAACCCCCTTGTTAATTACATTAACTACCCATCTTTCCTAAAATGATTTAATCTAAGTCCCGCATGGGTCCCAAACGTGGTCCCACATAATTCATGAGGTTACTATTAAACCTACCAATTATCAATTTTATTCAAATACGCCCTCACATGGGTACCCAAAATTGGTTCCCTTACCTATCATAAGACATGATTATAACTTTAGGCATTTAAATAAATATGCACATAAACATATAATAACATCAAAATGCAAATTATCTTAATTAGACCCTCGTTGGGCCCCACATCTATACCAGTTCTGCCCTTTTTACAGAACTTTCATCTGTGCCCGCATTTGAACACATTTTCACATGTGGGTTCATAACCCCACCTTTAAACATCTCAGGCATTAATTATCTTTAATTAACACACATTATTATCACATTAATCTTCTTTTCCGGGTATGGGTGTTACATATGCATTTTTAAACTTTGTGGCGAAATTACTCTGCACATGCCGGAGGCAATAGCGATGATACCCATCGGGCTCATGAAACCCTACATCATGCTCATTCACCGCAGAAAGGATGCCCCTATGTCGATCGGATATTAAACAAATGCCTTCTCTGCCAGGCACAACGTAGTCCCTTAGCAATTTCAAAACCACGTCCATGTTTCAGCTTTCTCCTCGTCAACGATGGCAAATGCTAAAGGAAAAATTTGATCGTTTGCGTCTATTCCCATAGCGATTAGTAATTTGCCCTTATATTTTCCATACAAGAATGTGGCGTCGATACTTATGACGGGGCGACACTGTTTGAACCCATCAATGGACGCCTTAAACGCCCAAAATACTCTTTCGGAGTTCTTTACAGTTGCACTACCACCGTTCACATAGAACCATTTAACAACCGTTCCGGGATTATACTGTTGAATTGCAGCCATGAACTTGGGCAATTCTGTGTATGATGTACACCAATCCCCAAATATCATTCCAATGGCTTTCTGTTTCGCATTCCACGCCTTCTTGTATGAGACGGTGTACAAATACTTATCTTTTACCTTTTGCAATAGCGCAGCGATGTTAATAGATGCGTCCTCCTTAATCATTGGCATTATGTCCCTAGCCACTAGCCGAGCATTTAGATTTCTATGACCAAGGTTCATCGTAGGGGACAAACAAGTGTGGCTTTGCTCAACCTTTATGACTTCAAACATCCCGTGTCGTTTCAACCTTGCCCGTAGTTGCCACTTGCAACCTTGTGACACCACAAATTCACATTCCAATGACCAACGATCCAGACTGGTTTGAGCCACCATGTAGCGTTGATGTGTTCTTATCGAGTACAACTCCACAAATCTCTGAAGATCATTTTTGGTTTTGAACATCATACCCTTCACCAACTCGTCTCGATCTGGATTCCATTGCCTACCCTCAATGTTTGAAGCATAACATGCCTCTCCAGTATGGATGCCCAAGTCAAACGATGTAAAAGTTGATGAACGAGGCTCATACAAAGCATTTTCAGGATTTATTTGGGCAGTCGGCTCAATATCTTCGATAACATCGTCTTCCTCATCCCCCCTAGTATACTCCTCTGCATGCACATCTTCTTCATCCGAGTTTTCCGGTGTCAAGTTGGTGTCCATTCCTCTGTGTGTCCAATCAGCACCATATCCGCAATCATCTAAATCGAACTGCACATGATTTGGCCGTTCTGAAACAATGTCTTGCATCGGACTCTTGTATTCAGTCTGACTGTTTTGCAATGTATTTGAGCAATCCATATGTTGTGTAGACGTGGACGGCAATAACCCCTGTACAAACGGGTTTGAGCTTTCGGCTTCTTGTGTCAATAGAGAAGTGTATGGCCCAATCCAATCATCTAATGTTTGATGGGCCTCGGGAAGATTCTCTGTCTCGACATATAGATCCATAGAGTTTATAGCTGCATTGGTAGATGCTGTTTCTAGTATTACTTGCAGACTTTCGTCATCATTTACTTCAAACGGTATAAACTTGGAAACCTGATATCCAAGAACCGACGGAAACCTACAAGTGAACTTCAAACGAACACTATTCTGATGAACCCCCATTTTCTTGCAGACGTTTCTAACAAGTTCAGTGTATTGAGCGTCTGTTCTCAGGCGAATGAAACTTCGACAGTTACTATCATAGTATAGACCATCCGCTCCGATGCACATGTCCCCCCCCCCCCCCCCAATACAGCATTATAGTCACAACACTAGCCATTTTAATACCTTCACATTTGCAAATTTAAGTGTAAATAATCAATGGTCCATCGCGTCGTTAAGAATTGTACTTTTCTATTGAGAAAGAATTCCTACTACCCATTGCTCTAAACGAATATTCGTTGAGCACCAAAAGAATTTTATAGTGTAGGGTCATTATGTAATTTTCACAAAACAGGGGGAGCTAAATTGTAATTTTCACAAAACAAGGGAGCTAAACGGATCGGATCCGGATCGGATTTGTGATATCCGAATCCGATCCGTTTGCTAACAAAATATTCGAATTCGGGTTCGGATTTTCTTATCGGATATTTTCTGTCGGATTTGGATCGGATCGGATCCAAATCCAGTCCGTTTACAGGCCTATCTATGTGTGTGTATGTGTATCCGTGTGTCTGTGTGTGTATGTGTATGTGTCTGTGTGTGTATGTGTCTCTGTGAGTATGTGTCTGTGTGAGTATGTGTCTGTGTGTGTATGTGTATGTGTATGTGTATGTGTATCTGTGTGTATATATATACACACATTGTGTGTCTCTGTGAGTGTGTGTATGTGTATCTGTGTGTGTGTATCTGTGTGCATATATATATACACACATTGTGTGTCTCTGTGAGTGTGTGTGTGTATGTGTATATGTGTGTGTGTGTCTACAGAGAGAGAGAGAGAGAGAGAGAGAGAGAGGCACCTGAGAGAGAGAGAGAGAGATCACTGAGAGAGAGATCGAGATCGCAGAGAGAGAGCTGAGAGAGAGAGAGATCACAGAGATAGAGAGAGAGCAGATCTGGATTGTGAGGGAAGAAGAAGAAGATGCGGCAGGTTAACCCACTTTAAATGAAATCGCTACTTGAAGTAGCGGTTTCTACTTTAAATGAACTCGCTATTCCAAGTAGCGAATTCTAGCTAAAGTCGCTATTTCAAATAGCGATTTCAGTCTGGACTTGGTTTGGCCTGAAATCGCTAGTTGAAGTCGCGATTTCTAGAAAAGTGATGGGTTTGGAAAATAAGTTAAAACAGTGATGAGTCAGGGAAATATTACCCCACTATTGAAGCTTCGGGTAAAAAGTTCAGGTTTGTCATCATTGAAGCTTTGCTTTTTTGTCGGCTATTGGTTGGAGTGGTTAAGCAGTGCGGGAGGTGTGGGATGAAATGAATTTCTAGCTTGATGAGGAACCCTATAACCGATTAACATGGGTTTTTCTGTCCACAAAATACAAGGGACTTCTTATTAAAGTGTTTTCTTTTGGTTGGATCTAGTACTAAAATAATATTCAAAACAGACTTATCACTAATTACCCTTTTTTTTTTCTTTTTTTCGAGGATAAAAAAAAAGGTTAATTACATTTTATCCTATGTGATTTGGTTCGATATTATTTTATTTTATGTGGTTTAAAGGTGATCACTTAATCCTCCTGTGCTTTCGCATAAATTATCACCGCTAAAATTAGTGACTACTTTACCCCCTATAATTTGGTCCGATGGCACTTTACTCTATTGGTTTGATCCGATGACACTTTTAGTCCCCTTGCACTTTCGGGGTAAAGTGTAAACTTAACACTAATTTTAACAATGACATTTTACCCGAAAGCAGAGGAGGGATTAAGTGGTCACTTTACCCACTTTTAAACCACATGGGAGTAAAGTAACATCGAACCAAACCACATGAGGGTAAAATGTAATTAACTCAAAAAAAAAAAAAAAAGTTTATAAGGGAGAAAAAAGAAAGCTTCTACGCACACACTCTCTCTCTCTCTCTCTCTCTGGTTTTGTACGTGAGCTATCACCTCATTGACTCACATCCTCGATCCACCAAACAAGAGATTTTCCTTTTTATATTCGCTCCCTCGCTTTATTCCTTCACTCCCTCCTTCGCTCCCTCTTCCGCTCAAAAGGTTTAGTGTTAGCATGTCACAGATCTATACTCTAGATCCTAACATAAGAATCGCATACAACACAACACACGCCGAATGCTCCCTTGACGCCTGTCGGGCACTAAATTTAATGTATTTCTTCATTCACTAATTTTTTGTTCAGACCCCAACTAGACACATGATATACACACCTAATAATTTGGCACCAAGTGATATATTATTGAAATTTTGAAAGAGAGTAAAAATCGGAAGCAGTTAGGACTCAAAGAGTCTTGAAACTCATAATTTGTGTATTTTGTAAACATAAATAAAAGCCTATATGCAATTGAGTAATATTTGGAACACTAACAAATTTCACTAACACTCACACCCACACTCTATCTCTCCTAGTGGCACTGTGAGGCCCGCAGTGGACTCTACAGTACCACTAGGTAGTTGAAATTATACACCATCTAAGTAGTTGATGAGGTAAATAAAGACTATAAAACAATCCCATTCAATAACAGTGCTACAAATTCATGCATTGTCTATTCAAATGAAGCAAAACCTATTTAAAATGGCCTTGAGCAATTCTTCTCCACTAACGATTAAAAATAATAATAATAATAATTAACCTACCTTATTTCCTCTCAATTTATTTCTTATTTGTACAATTCTGAAGAATCAAAACCCATAAAAGGTGGGAAAGATGGTACGAACCGTAGTTTGAACTTTTTTGCCATATCTCAGGTCTCCCGAAGAGCTAGATCCGAGCTCATGCGAGTCTCCGAGGAGGAGAAACTCTCTTCTTATTTGGGGACCTTACTTTCGCATTATTGGGGTGTGTAAAAGTATTTTTCAGTATGTCAGGTGTATCATCTTCCATCACGTCATAATGCGCGTTATCAGAGCCCATTGCCTGTTTGGCATTATCAAACTTAGTCATTGGTATGATTGGTGAACTACGCCAACAAAGAGAACTCACTGATGATGCTGAAGAAGCCATGGCCATAGAGGAACGATCAGGTACGGCAGCAAGATGATGCATACCATGTACATCAAATAGTGGAGTAAATTCATCAGACGGTTGTAAATTTATTGGAGATCGTGGAGAATTCCCATAAGGTGGGAACGAAGCAAGACCAGATTTAGGAAAGCAAGATTTTGATGCATTTTGTCCATGGCTAGATCGTAAGAACAGGAGCAATCAGCAATAAGGAATTAAGTTTAAAAGTATAGTATATCTGGAATTAAGTAAAACATTATATCAAAAAGGATCTTACTCTGAGCCTTGGAGTGATGGTGTCAAGCTGTCTGAATTACACAAATCAGTCTGCAAGAAACCATTTGTGTTCGCCACAATTTTCAGCTTCTCATCAGATGTTCCTTCCAATCTTTCGTTGTTCACCCCTTTGCTAACCACATCCTTGATCGTGTCATATTCTGAAGTCTCCCAAAAATAAATGAAAAAGATAAACTTAAATTAAAAATCCATATGACACTGAAATATGAAAGGAGGTTTTTTTTACCATTTTGGTCGAGTATTCGTAATATCTTAAATTAATCTTCAAATTTCTAAGAAACTTCAAAAATTACCACAAATCACGAATCACTTATATCCTAGCTAATATGTACAAGTTCTATTATTAAAAATGCTTCTCTTATTCAAGTCTACACGTTAATGAACATCATTGGCAACGTCCCAAGAATATCAAATTTTGCACTATCCAACAAGTTTCAGAAGCAAGATTACATAATTAAAATCCCACTTGGAAATAATAAATAACTAAATAAACCTGCACTATAAGCAGAATACTTGGGATCCTGCTGGGTGGTGGTGATTTTGTTGGCAGTGAGGATGAGGATCATGGGGTTTGGCTCTGGGCTGGGTGGTGATACTGTTCAAGGTGGCTGGTGACGGTGGGGATTTAGGTGGTGATTGCAGTTGATCAAGGAAGCACTGATACTTTTAGAGGGCCGAAGAATCCGCATCAGATGCGGGCATTGTCTTGGGTACTTCTTGCGTGCAACAAGTTTATTTTCTTCCTTTTCATATTTTTATTTAGAAAACGGTTTTTTTTTTTTTTAAATAGGGGTCAACTTAAGCATATTGGGAGTTGGATTGCAAGTCAGAAGGCTAGTGTTTTTCATTTAGCCTATATAATTGTTATTTATGTCATAATTACATTTAAAATATTCAAGACAATATAGTCGTAGAATAGTTTACATGATATATAAAAGTATACGTGTTTAGTATTTTATACAATTCACCCAGAACCTGCATCCTTCTTCTATTCTGGAAAATTGAAAAATCCCCCACACCTGAATCCCCGCGTCCACATCCCTAAAGTCGCACTTGCACGGGTGCTTCTTAGCCGGTGATGATATTGGTGGTGGATTGAGTGGCAATACTATGTTAGGAGAGAAAATGTGTTGTTAGTTTAGAGAGAAATTCCTCCAACCGGAGATAGATAAAGGAAGAGGACAAAAGGGCCCATTGTCATTTCACTTAAGTCGGATTTTTAATCACGAAATCATATTCATACAACGGTATAATAGTACTTTTCATAACCATTAAGACCGTTAGCCATTAGGGTTTGTGTTAGGGAGGTTAGTGTATTTTTCCAAAACGAGGGGGAGGTCTATATATTTATGACATACCTCGACACTATAATTTGTTGAAGCTTGATATACATTGTTGGGCCCTATGTTACATGAACTCTTCTAAATAGGAGAAGTACCCGTGTCGACACGACTCTTTACGGACATGGGTATGACACTTGGGTAGGATCCTTCTAGTGTAGTTTAGTGTAATTTTCAGTCAAGAAAAGCAAAATATCCGTGTCGGATATGGCAATCATACCCGTGTCTTCCAGACACTTTGAAGAGTCCATGTAACATAGGTTGGGCCCATTCTCTGATAGCTTAAGCTTTTAGAGTAGTTGATAACTCAACTTGGTATCAGAGCCTTGTTTGTGGAAAGTCCTGGGTTCGACTCTCCATCCCCGCTTTGTTGTGCATATTTGCACTTTGTTATTTGTCTCTACTATGAGTCTATGATAGAGTTAGGTTTGTTTGCTCTCCATATGCAAGTCGGGGTTGCACATTTATTCTCTTAGAAAAAAGAGAAAAAGAAAACCGACCCAGCAGTGATTTATTGCATTGTTTTGGAGTTAGAATTTAATGTCATTTATACATGTCATAAAACATTACTTTCTGAAGAATTTTTTTAAGAACTTTAAGTTAGAGTAGCATTTGAAAAGAAAAAAAAGAAAAAACTTAGTTCCTGGTGAGAAATCATCAATGAATCATATCCGAAGTTTCTTACATATTAACTGCAATGAGAATCTACAGCAGGATCAACAAACTACCCAATCTAACAAAAAACTAATAAAATTTCCGACGAGTTTATTCATGCTTATAAACTGCAGTGTATCTGATGATCTTAAGATTCTTAACTTTTAGATCAGCAAGAGATCCAACTTAAATCTTACTTTCTCACTCTAAGAATAAATCACAACCTAAAGAAAACTTAAAGTGAACAGGCATATTTTTTCTCTTGACCTATTTCTTGTCTTAAAAGTCACAGTTAAAAGAAAATACACTTTCACGTGAAATATTACCTTCCTTCCGGCCATAAACATTTTTACATCTTTCACACCGGCATCCATCAGAGCATCCAACATTAGCCTATCAAATATAAGAAGAAAAGTTTAAGTCCAAGAAAGCAAAGGGACAGGGAAAAACGCCAATATATCAAGCAGTAGCATAAAAACCTGATAGCACTCGCAATATTTTTTCAGGCACATTGACTTCTTGCAATTGCACCCTCTTTTGTGCCTTGCTGAGGTTGGTGTGGAACGACTTTCATCCGCCTGCAAAGAATTTATAACATTTTATGCTCTGTCTGTATCGAGAAAAGTGGAGAGAAGAGTAGAGAAACTCATTAAAAGAAAGAAGATAAAGTAGGATTCCCGCCACCTGTTTGGATGGACAGGAGAGAAGAGAAGAGAAAATAAAAATGCCTTTCGATTGTTAGATTCGTTTTCATAAGAGATGAGAAAGAAAGAAAAAAAAACATATTTGAAGTCAAATTACTCTTTAACCATCCAAATAATGATACTTCATAAGTGGGACATATTGGGATATACTCGCCTTTTTATTTATTTTATTTTTTTACTTTTTTTTTTTATTTTTTTTTTAAATTTTTGTAGTGTTTTAACTTTCCATCTCTTCTCTTCTCTCCCAAACTCTCCAATTTGGAGAGACAAAGATGGGCTATTATCACCTTTACTTTCACTCCACTTCTCTCCATTTACCCTTCACTTCCCTCCCAACATAACCAAACAAAAGAAGAGGAAAGAACTGTGTTTCTTTTCTCTTCTCTTCTCTCAATCCAAACGTACGCTTAAAGTTCATAAACAAAAAAGTATTTAATAAAATTTAAATCGCGAGGGTTTGATTCCCAGCCACAATTAGCAGGAGCTTCCGCGAGACTTACAATTTTAGGGGCAAATGCAAGTGGGTTTCGAGATTCAATTTGCTGCCGAATCCCAAGGACTGTATCTTCATATTCAAGTCTGTTGTAGCATCCCTGGCAAGCACAAGGTTCCACACAATATATTCCAGCAGCAAAACAGTCACAGTAACTGCAATGCAACAATTTATAATATTCTGTCATCAAAGTGTATGTTCACTTGGAAAAAAAGAAAAGAAATAGTCAATCTGCTTACAGTTTTAAGCAACTTGTCTTCTTACAATTGCAACGTTTGCATCCATCACTATAATTGGTACTCCATGCCTTCCTGGAAATTAGAGTCATACTGATCCCCGTAAGTTTATTCTGAAGTGCTGAAACATTAAGGGTCTGTTTGGTTCATGGATTTACCATAGGAAATGAAAAGGAATTCCCAGAGGAAAACAATTTTCTTTGTTTGGGTGATGAGGAAAATGTGATGGAAGAGAATAGGGTGAAAATAAAATAAAATAAAATAAATTGAATTACGTCCCTTCGTCATTCTTGAATTACTACTCCCTCCATCCCATTTTATGTGTCCCTCTTTCTAAAAGTATCGTCCATTTAGAGTATTACTCATCAAATTTTAGATACTTTCCAAAACTAACCTTATTGGGTTAAGACACCAAACAACTTTCTTAAGCAAGCAAGGGCAAAAAAGTCCCTTATTTATGCCCATTGAACTGCAATTGTTGTGTTCCCTTAAAATTTTTGGATTCCTCAAAAGGCACACATAAAATGGGACTGAGGGAGTATTATATTTTGAGATTTTGTATTCCTAATGTTATTTAAGCATCGACAAGAACACCGAGAAAAACGACATGAAAATAGCTTTCCCTATCATTTTCCTTTCTTTCTTCTTTCCCTTCTCTAAATCCGCAAACCATATAGCGCTTCAGTGAATAACAACAGAAACAAGCAAGCTTGCCTCTTCTTTTTGGGGATCAATTGCTTCAACTCCTGAGCCGTGTCACCGCTCTCAGAATGAGACTTCCACTTATCATATGTAGTTGTTAGAGAATCAGACTGCTTCAATATCACATCATTATCCAGAGGTTCCAGAATTTGAGGAGAGAGGGAAGTAAAAGAATTTGCTACTACTGAGGCCTGTGCTAGGGAATTACAATTTGATCTCATGTTTTCCGTCACACCACAACTCACTGGCTCAGCATTAACATTGCTATTCAGATGCAAGCCAACCCCTGATGGCTCAGAAACTACAAAGTTAGAACTTCTTTCTGCATAAGACAATAAAGCCTCTAAATATGAAGGAATAGGTGGTGAATTTGAACCACTTGTAATATTTGATGGATTCCAAGAGCCAAAGTGGTTCATTAAAATGTTCTGTTGCTTAGCCTCTCCAAACTGAAGACAATGTCTATGCATCCCACGGTGGTGATGAATTGCCTGCACAAATTGTGGCAATTACTCAAGTGCAAAAAAGAAATCCTAGAAGGGTTTGATAATCAGAAAATGTCTGCGTTTGGAAGGAAAGTAACTTTATTTTCGAAGTGTTATATATAACAGAGAGAGAAAAGGTGTGAAGAAGGAGATAGAAATGCAATAGAATGAGAATTATATTGTTGCAGAAGTTGAGGAGCTTGGCACTCATGTCCTCATGTACAGAATACCATCTGCAACTTAGAAGCAAGTAAGACTTGCTGTTTGGAAAAAGTGAAATTTTATTAGAAATTTAGAATGCATCTTTAAAATAAGTTGAATAGATGAGGATAAGGGTATGCTTGGAATGACAAAGTCGGAATGCATTCTTACCAACTATTTTTACATAATCATCTTCGTTAGCAACTTATTTTAAAGATGCATTTTAATACAAGTTTTTAAAATTTTTGAAACGTAAGTCTTACTTGCTTTTGCTTTGAAGTTGGAGATGGTGTTTTGTAGCAAATTAATCTCACTCTATAATGTTTCTATCTCCATCTATATCCCCTTTTTGGCTTTTTTCTCTCTCTATGTAAATATTTATTTTATCAATACTGGTGTATATGCTTTGAAAAAAAAAAAGCCACTTTTGTACCAAACGGAGCATAACTTATTTACTATGGGTGATGACAGGGGCAGATCCAAGAGTTTGGTCTAGCAGGGTCAACCTTTAACTACAAAGTTTTGACTAACTTCTTCCTATTCGCAATAAAATAATTTTTTTCCTATTTAATATTAGCCATAAGAAATTAATCATGAATGACAAAACTTAAGTATCATTGAAATCAATTCAGTTTCATATGTTCACAACTGACCTAAAGGTAACTAACACTCAAACTTTATACTTTAATCGAATTCAAACTTTAGAACTCAAAAGGTAACTAACACTCAAAGCATTCAAAGCAAAACACCACCACACAAAGCTTGACAGTATGATTTCTTATTAAAGATATTGGAAACAAAAACAAAACAAATCACAGATTCACAAGCTAGCTCGTCACAGTCAGCCTTTACCAGAGAGAATAGGGGACTGATTAGGTCGGGGGTGGGCAAAATTTTCCTAAAAGAATTTGGACTAAAGGTGGGATTTGTTTGTGCACAAAACTATAGTGGCGTTTTGGAAATTTTGAGGGGAGGCAACTGCCCCCATGAGAGCCTTACTAGGTCTGCCCATGGATGAGAATGCATTTCCGAAATTGCCATTCCAAACACACCCTAAGAAGTAAAATCGAGGATCCCGCAGGGTTTTTGCATTAAAATCGTCGCTCTCACTTGCTTACTACATATGCTAGCCCATTTAAGACAGTAAGGCTACCTCATCATTCTTTGACTTTGGTATGTGCACATATGTCCAGCCCTATCATACAGTTGAAAACCATTTTTGCTTCAAGCTCTTTCGTTTATGAACAAAAATATTCAGCTAATAGGAGATAAAGAAGGAAATTGATGCTAAGTATATAGCCTAGCATACCTGATGAATTTTGGTGCTTCAGTGTTTGCTAACTTTTTCACCTACATTCATAAACACGGGAAACAAAAACTTCCATCCTGTCAATTTTCTCCTTCATGTTTCTCACATCTCACTTCTGATGGATTGACTTGCCACTTCCTAGGTTTCCAAACGATACGGTGTACATGATTATATGTCTGGATTTCTTTCAAGACGCCGTTTGGGGGGAATTAGACAATCCTCTAATTGAGTTGCAAGCTTAATAAATTATCCTTGCAGGGATCACATTCGCTGACGGGCAGGCAAGGCCAGGCCATGCCAGTCAATGAACTTGGAAGAATGGCAGCTCACCAAAGCAGTGATCGTGGCTGTTCTGCTAGGAAGCACCGATACTTCAAAAACGGCTCCCTATCCATACCGGACACCGACACTTGTCCGACACACCTCCCACACGTATTGGACGCGGCAAATATGTGTCCTACTTCTGTTTTGCAATTTGTAGAGGTGGACACGAGACCGACACGGTGGCGGACATGGAGGGACACTCTTTTTGACCAAAATGCAACCTTCTAGTAGTTTTTTTCCATGTTTAAAACCTAAACGGCATCGATTTTGTTAAAATTTTGCATCATTTATCTCCTCATTTTATTCCCTACAATTGCCTCTCAAGACCATCTCCGTCTATCTCCTTCTCTTTGTTCAAACAGTAACTTTGGGGAAATAAGAAATGTACATGAAATAAATAATAATTGCGTTAAATTTTAGAAAAACATAAGAAATGTACTTAAAACTAAATTGAAATAATAAATACTGTCGTATCCCCACTTTGTTGTGTCGTCATTTTTAGGATTTGCCGTGCTGACGTACCCGTGTCGTGCCTGGGTCGACATATTCATGTTCATGCTTCATAGCTGTTCTGAGAGGCTTACGGAATCCCCGGCTGTTAGTCATCGCTCCGGAAGATAATTCGTCTCTTTTCCATCATTGCAAAAGTCATGACCCATAGCTCTGCGGTAAGCACTATTTGATGGCGTTATTAGTCATTTACATTAATCACAGAGCACAATTCACAAAGAATTATATGTATCTGAGCTATGGACACTAAACCAAATACAAACTACACACATGCACTTTCTCTCTCCTGTCAGGAACCTTTCTACACTAACACATGGACCTTAGAACCTCCCTCCCTCCCTCTCTCTCTCTCTCTATATATATATATACATATGTATATATATAACGAGAACCAGCTTACAGCAGAATGTGTTAGTTTCACTGGAGATAATATCATCTGATTGAGTCATATAGTTTGTATCGGCAGACATAGATTTTTTCTTTTCTTTTATGATTTATTATATAAAGAAAAACCACCATCAATAGCAACTGATAAAGTTACAATAACATAAAAAAAATAAATAAATAAATAAAGTTCAAACTTAGACAAATAGCAAAGGATTACTCTCTTATAGTTTAATCTTTTTTTTTCCTCCCTTTCTGGCAATCTGCTCTTACTGTATGTCCATCTAATAATCTGAGAAGAAAAAATGGAAAAAGCATATGATAACATCCTTTTTCATTATTTATTTATTTTTATTATTATTATTATTATTTGGTCGGGAGGGGGGGGTGGTGTGTTGTGGTGGGGGTGTGGGGCGCTTGGGATTGGATTTTCTCCTCCCTTTCTGGCAATCTGCTCTTACTGTATGTCCATCTAATAAGCTGAGAAGAAAAAATGGAAAAAGCATATGATAACATCCTTTTTCATTATTTATTTATTTTTATTATTATTATTATTATTTGGTCGGGAGGGGGGGGTGGTGTGTTGTGGTGGGGGTGTGGGGCGCTTGGGATTGGAATGCTCATCCTTGTTACCTTATCACCACCCAGTACATGTGGAGCCTGTTTGGTATTGTGTGGTCATAAGAGATTTTTTTTTCTTCGAAAAAGTAGCAAATTGATGCAATGATTTATGATTTTTTTTCAGCTTTAAAGTGGATTGTTTTTGCAAAGCTTAAAAATGGTTTTTCAAACGAACTCAAATCTCTCAATAATTCTAAATAAGTGATTGTTATTCCCAAATAAGCTAACTTTAATCTATTACTCAAATTATTTTATTTTCCTTCCTATTTTCCTTACCATTTTCTTTAGGCTCTGTTTGATTCGCGGATTTAGAAAAACAAAAGAAAAGGGAAAGGAAAATCATTTCTCTTATGGTTTCCGTAGTGTTTTCTTCCATGTTTAAATGACATTTCAAATTAAGAATTTTGAAATATAATAGCGACTTAAGAAAAGAGGAAGGTACATGACTACAGAAATTAGAACTCAAAATTTACTTGTCACCCTATTTTCTTTTTCTACATACTTTCCAAATTTACTTGTCACCCTATTTTCTTTTTCTACATACTTTCCTCGTTGTCATCCTTATTAACCAAATAGAGCCTTGCTATCCAAACAAAGGAACAGAATTCCGATATCCAAACGAAGCCAAAAGAAAATGCTAAATTATTAATGCTATAAGAAATAATTGCATATTCATAACCACACCGTGTGCTGATCATGTCAATTGAACTCACTGGTTTATACAGTATTAATCTCCCTGAACAAATGCTATTCGTCATCCAATCTACCGACATGCTAGTTTATGATATAGATTTCATATATCAAGCTGCGGAAGAAAAGTGCGAACACACTTGGGTTATCATAGGCAAGGTTAGTTCATTTTCAGAGGCTTTGTGTAATTTGATTCTTAACAGATTAACATCTAGTAAAGTAAAACAAGAAGGAAATTGAACTGCATGGGATGCTATGAAGTTCAAACAGTGTTCTTTTGCCAACCAGGAAAAGATACACCTTTAATCAAATCAAATAGATAAAAAGTTGCTCTATTTCAAACAATAGAAACATAGAACCAACGTATCCATCATAGGATATATAATATACATTGATACACAAATTTGACGTATATTTATTTGTTCTATACCTTTGAATCAAAAAGCAGCACATTCTCAACATGTTCGCTTGTAACTGCTGTAGTTGTCTCCAGGCAATCCTTGTACTCCTGAATCATCTGAAAATGGTCCGATTTTTAAAGTGAGACATAAAGTTCAATCCATCATTATTTCCAGCTCCTACAAACTGCAACTTAACATCTCATATTCTAGAGTAACAAAGGCATATAAGATTCTTACTTTCGGGAAGGCTTAAAATTTGGTTCAGTCCTACTCTCACTTCCTATCTGGTTTTATTAGAACCAATGTTACGTTGGTTTGACAAAGAACCAATTCTAAGAGATACTTTACCCTGGGCACGGACTCTTGTGCAAGAAATGAAGATTCATCAAACACATGAATTTTGGAACAAAACATGTTCTTTACCTCCCCAAACAGTCCCTAAATCTCCATGTTCCTTTAATGATGAAACAAAGTAAGGACCAGCTCTTACCTGAGCAACAGCACGCTCACAACTACTTTCTGGATTAACTTTAGGGCGGATGCTAGGAGTTTCGTCTCCTCCCTTCTCCCTATCAGAGTCAACAATCTTAGTCTTGTCCCATAATGACTTTCCTAGATGGTCCACCTCAGTTTTGTCTAACTTATGACTAAAAGCAAACTCTGCCTTCGCTGCATCTGTTCTTTCATCTGTTTGGTCATCATGTCTTGATATAAATTGGTCCACGTGTAAGGACCAGCTCTTACCTGAGGCAAATTTCTTTTCTCTATCATCTTGATTACATAGATCTACTCCAGGTGATTTTGAGTAGTTTAACCTATAAAAATGTTAATACTTTTGCATAATCAGTTCAAGTCATAGTGGAAATTCTTCAGTCTGAAAGCAAAGCAACTGTTATCAAGTAGAATACAAGACGTAGCTAACCTTTTTCGAAATTTTGATTCTCGGCTTGGATCAAGATTTGGTGATCTGAATACAACAGGAGGCGAATTCCAAAACGGATAGCCTGGTGAAACAGGTGCTCGTCTCACAGACTGGAAAGGCGACAGATCACTTAGGCAATTAAATATAGAGGACTCCTGTTAACAATGGAAAGAATAAAGAAATTAAACAAAAAGTTCCATAACAGCTCCAATGCTACATATTCTCCCAGAAGCTTTAAGACCATAGATATTCAGATATATACAATATATGTGTGTGTGTGTGTGTGTGTGTGTGTGTGTGTGTTGTGTATACACAAAACTCGGTAAACAGTGAAAAGGAACAATTCACTTTTCCTGCTCTACTAAACAAAATTTGAATGGAAAACAATACCAAAAAGCTTAAGTAGTAACCATTTAACAGGAAACAAAATCCAATCAACTAAGGGTGTGTTTGATAACCAAATTAAGTGCTAAAAATGAAAAATTTAGCACTGAAATCCTTTTCAGTGCATTTGATAATGTACCACCTAATTGAAAATGCACCTAAAAACCAACTAAAAACTTTGAGTAACAAATTTTTACTGAAGATCACTGAATGCAGTCTGTTTATTAAAATTTTCAGCCCAAAAAATTCAGCGCTTAATTTTTATTACTTAATTTTCAGTTTTATCGAACAGGCCCAAAGTCTACTGCAAGTATTCAATAACTAAGTTGGATTTTCAATTCTTCGTATCAATTTTCTCATCATCCAGACAAAGCATCAAACTATCAACCATAAATGTAAGTAAAATCAAATCTGCAATATTACAACTTTTAGGTTTGCCAACGTTAAAGCACTAAAACACACAAAACCTATTTCAAACTCACCCTACTAGCATTCGTTAAACCGAATAAGAAAACCCCTCCAAACGTTCAAAACCCCAACCCTAGAATTAACTCCCTGCAACATCAACAAAACTAAAATCCACATCGATTTAACGAAATCCATTACGAAATAAACTCCAGAAACCATGAAGAAAAAGAAAGAAAGAAATGGGAATGAGATTTACAAAATAAAATGGGGTGTGTATACCAGATATACACTCCTTTAAAAAAAATGGTGGATCTCTAAATAGTTCACAGAGAGAGAGGAATTCATTCAGGGAATGTAAAGCTGCAATATGACAACTTTTAGACTTATCAATCTTAAAGCTCCAAACATAATTTAAACTCACCCCACTATCATTTGTTAAACCAAATCAGAAAATCAATCCAAATCCCAAACGCAGTTTATAACAAAATTTCAAAACCCAAACCCTAGAATTAAGTAAATGCAACATCAACAAAAATATAATCTACATATCAATTTAAGACAATCCATTACCAAAAGAAGTTCAGAAAACATAAGTGAAAGCAAATGATAATGAAATCTACAAACAAAAAATGGGATAAGTATATCAGATATACAGTTCATTGATTAAGTTCAAGTATGAGAATCACTTCATTTATATCATAGATATAGTACATAAAAATGGGTACATACTAGATTTGCCGAAGAGTTTGATGTGGTGGTGGTAGTCTTATGAGGTTCAGGCGAGTCTTCCATTGCTTGAAATCTTCAACATTACCATCAAGTATTCTTTCAGCATCCTCTCTCTCTCTCTCTCTCTACTGAACCTGGACTCAAATGTGATGATAAAAACTGAAAACGTGAGAGTTTTCTTCCAATATGGAAGCGTGTGTATAGTTTTTTGAAAAAGAACGTGTCAGATAAAAAAAACAAAGATAACAAGATGTGATCCGTCCAATGTATACTAAAATATTAAAATTGTATATATGTGTATATATATATATATGGGAATTGTTATTATCATTCTATCACATTCAAACCATGTAATTGGTTCAACGATGGAGTGACAATACCATTATACGGAGTACTATATATGAGTAATGCTAGGCACACTTTGAAATCCACACTGAATTTGACATTCTATGCTTTCAATACATTTACCTTGTGCTGTGTGAAATTTTCACACTTTTCTGTGCACCACTTATACAGCATAAAATACATGCATTTAAAGCTAGATGTCAAATTCAGTGTGGATTTCAAAGTGTGCCTAACATTACTCTTCTATATATATATATATATATATACTAGTCTGACAAACACGTATGTTGCACGTGGATGATATCTTTTTATTTTGTTCTTGTACGTTAAACTAATTTTTTTTTGGGCAAATTACACTGACCTCCCTTGAGGTATATGACAATTACAGGGACCTCCCCTCTAGTTTGAAAAATAACGCTCACCTCCTCTCTACTTACTTTTTGAGTGTAAGATTACCAATTTTTTTCCCTTATCTCATTATATATATATATATGGGGGCTGCTAACTTACGACATGATGGTTGTAAGTTAGCAGCATACAACAGCCCTTTTAGCGACGGAAAATGGGTTTTTAGCGACGAAAATTTTGTCGCTAAAGGTTCCAACTTTTAGCGACGAAAAATTTTGTCACTAAAACCTTATTTTTCGTCGCTAAAAGTCTCCTATGTTGTAAGTTAGCAAATCCCTATATATATATATATATATATGTACATGTGTGAGTATTTGTGTGAGTGTGTGTGCACGCGCATTAGATAAAATTACATATACATTAACAAATTTTGCAGATTTAGATTAATAGTATTTAGCCCTAACTTTACAAAAATTTGCAACTCGAAAAAAAAATTATAAAAATTTTAAATTTAGGTTTTATAATCTTTAGCCTAACTTACAATAGTTTACAGATTTAGTTTTTTAATTTAAGCCATTTAACTTTTTTGTCCAAGTAGTAGGTGAAAGATATTAGAACATTTATTTAGAGTAATCCTATGTTTTCCAAATTTTCATCCCAAATGATGTTGAAGTGGGACCACAGTTGAACCACTTTAATATCACAACCAATCAAAATCAACTGAGTCCACTGTCACATGTGTTGGGAAATACTTTCGGAAAATAAATGTGGAAAGTGTAGCATTACTCTTTTATTTCTAAATATCAATAATAATTTTAAAAAAAAAATTTATCTACTACCACTTTAAAATGAAAAGAATATAACAATAATGAAAAAAAAAAACATCAATAATTTTTTTTTAAAAATGAATAGTTATATTGCATTTTTGTCTGCTTTATTATTATTATTATTTTTTAAATGCTCAATGGAGTCACACACACACACACACACACACACACACACACACACAGAGTAGGGCAATGCATGTGCAAGGCATGTACTAGTTAAGTTTCAATGGAGCAGCTCATTCACAATGTTGGGAGCAAGTTCACAATTTTAAAAATATAAAGCAGACAAAAATACAATATAACTATTCATTTTTTTTAAAAAAAATTGTTGATTTTTTTTATTGTTGCTATTATTCTTTTCATTTTAAAGTGGTATAGTAAATAATTTTGTTGATGATTTTATATTTTTAAAATTTACTGTTGATATTTAAAAAAAAAAAAAAACCTTTTTAGTAAAAGCTGGATTTGGTATATACTGAAATTTTGTCACTGATTTTTTCATTTTTTTTTTCATAATTTTTTTTTTTTTTTTCATTTTTAAAAGATAGTAGATAATTTTTTTGATGATTTGTCTAACGGTACGTATAATAGTCATTTTCAAAATTGAAAGGAGGTTAGTGTAATTTTTTTAAAATACAGGGGAGGTCTCTGTAATTGTTAGATACCTCAAGGGAGGTCAGTGTAATTTGCCCTTTTTTTTAAATAAATATTTGGGTAAATGCTTAATGCAATAAACGATTACACATGATGTATGATTTTTATAATATAACTAGTGAAAAACTTAAAATCTTGATTGATTTATATATAGATAATATATGTCAAGCTATAAGCATGATTATACAAAGGATCATTTATATCTAGTCCAAAATGAATCTGTGTAAAAATATTTCTAACGTTAATTATTTGAAGTATGCCATTTCTCATAAATTTGGTGTGGCCTTTTATTAGAATGTTCAATTATGCCATAATTTAAGTTTTTCTTATTTGTCACACCCTAGCGTAACAAATTAAAGAAAAATTTTCATTTCCGTTTTGGACCCGTAGGTCATAACGTGTGATGGATCGCTTGTCCTGTACTTAACTTAATATGTACCAAAAAACAGAGTATATAAAGCAACAAGGAAGATAATTTTAAACATTATTATAACTTCAAATAATACTACATTGTCTTTAAATAAAATATCCTTAAGTCACAAATCGTCTTATTCAAATTTAAAATATTATCCATATCCTTATTACAACTTTATTTAAATAAAAGTATCTCAACAGACTTCTCTAGCTAGCATAATCATATTGCCGTACATAACCATTTTCTGAACATTTTGGATGTCTAAGATAAAATAATGCCATCAACTAATGAAAGCTGAGTGAGCATAATGAACACACAAACAATGTATATAAAAGTACATTAGCAGTTATTATTATTATTCAGTACCTTAGGGTACGGTTAATCTATTATATCAGTCATTGCATAATAAGTAAACAATTTAAATAATGAATATTTAGGACAGTGCATGAACAATGAAACCATCTTATCTTACTGACTCTTTGATCTCGATCACAATCTCTAGACTCATTCGGTCCACCTAGAACCATCTGGCGCAATGCCATTAATTTAGAATGTCTGTCGATATGTCTGCCTTGTTTAAGTTGGCATGGACATTCAAGGTTAATAACCTGCTGAACTCCCTTATTAGTCTACCGAATCCGAGTCGATATGGACTAAGTCTGAAATATCCAACGATCGGTCTACCGTATCTAAGTCGGCCTGGGCTCAACCGTCTTATGCTTGGGTGTATGATCCGAGAAAGAGAGAAGAAATGGAAAAGAAAGCTTGAGAGCTAATGCTTTGAAAGTGTCACGCCCCGCAGTAGCAAAAATAGAGAAAATAAATTCCTTTTTGGACCCGTAGGCCATGACAGTTGAAAGTCACCATATTGTCCATAACCAAAGTCAAACCATCAGAGTAATGATTCAAACCACACATTGGAAAGTTCTAGGGTTGATATATAAAATCAGAGTTCAATACTAACTATTACAAACCATAAGTATCGCAGAAGTACAAATACAGTATTACGGCAACATATGCCGATTACAAACTTAACTATTACAACGGTCTCTAAAATATAGGCATAAACTATCAACAGCAAGCTCCAAGTCTTCAGCTTGCGTAGTAGTTATCTCCAGCGTAGCCTCCGTCATCGTAGGCTCCATCCTCGTGGCCTCTATCCATGTATGCATCACCTACATACTCATAACCCTGGCCAGCTGGACGTTGAATATCCAGCGGCATAAAACGCCGTCAGCTACGAAAGCCGAGTGAATGCAAATACTAACAGAGTATCTACAGATATGTAGCATATAACAACAACATCAATAAAAAGGATCATCTCATCGTTCGTATGCATGTATGCACCAACTCAATATCTAACAACAGATATCGTCCCAATCTCCCAATACATAACATAGACTCTTGGGTCCACATTAATCAGACACGTAGTCCCATACCTACGGTCTGTTCAGTCTTGACACGCAGTCCCAACGTTTCGGCCAACCCGCCCTGACATGGTTACTACGACACATAGCCCTTATATGATACAACACGTAGCAATTATTACCGTACACAGCTCATATCACAGCACACAGCTCTATTACATCTCAGCACACAGCACTATTATTTCTCAGCACACAGCACTATTGTTTCTCAGCACACAGCACTTTTGTTACTCAGCACACAGCACTTTTGTTTCTCAGCACACAGCACTTTTGTTACTCAGCACACAGCACTTTTGTTTCTCAGCACACAGCACTATTGTTACTCAGCACACAGCACTTTTGTTACTCAGCACACAGCACTTTTGTTACTCAGCACACAGCACTTTTGTTACTCAGCACACTACGGCCACCTGCCCCAATACATAATACCCAACACGAAGTCCTACTGCTATAGCCTCCCATATCCGACACGTAGTCCAACTCTATCATACGTCGACCAAACACGAAGTCTCGAACCTGTCCCAGCACCTGGGATTCCACACTCAACATCATACGGTCTTAGTGACCGCATTCACGCGCACCCATAAATAGTATCGACCTCTGCGGTCGATAGACCCACTAATATGCACGTCGTCTTCTCAAACTCGTTATTGTCTCATATATATCAAAAGAATATAACAATACAAGGAAAATACAGGGTATTACACATAACAACATTCAAACCAAAACTAGAATGAAATATTAGGCATCGTGTATGATTCTAGTAAAAATAGGACACAGGGGTATTTTGGTCATTTTCCAGTTTATAAGTCAGGATCCGAAAATGTAAAAGTTACGTGAGATCAAATAAATAAGTATTCATGTTGGAAGTTAAGAGTTTTTGATCCTCATTAAGAATCCATCTCGATTCCAGTCGTATTTTGAAAATACCAGTTTATCGTATTTATACCGTATTTGAAAACCAGAATACCGTATTTATACTATATCATAATACTGTATTTATACCGTATTATACTATATCAGAATACCATATTTATATCGTATTATACTGTATCAGAATACCATATGTATACGTACAAAAAATATAAATACGTAATATAATACGTATATACATCACATAATCATAATCATATGTTCATAACAAAGTGTAATATAAATAGCTGAGTGAGTTGGAGACTCACCTAAATTCGCAGAATAATAATGCCGAGAAAACCCGAAGAATCTTCGAATATAAAATTCCGGCTTCAAATAGCGTTCTTGGTGTTCTTGGTGTACTAGGTGTGTTCTTGGTGTTCTTGGTGTTTGTGTGTGCGTTCTTGGTGTTCTTGGTGTTTGTGTGTGCGTTCTTGGTGTTCTTGGTGTTTGTGTGTGCGTTCTTGGTGTTCTTGGTGTACTAGGTGTGTTCTTGGTGTTTGTGTGTGCGTTCTTGGAGATGTGTAAGCATTAGGATGACTTCTCAACCTCATAAGTCTCAAGATAAAATGTAATGGAATGGTCTCATATATATAGGAACCAAGGAGGGACCTCACCTTGCAATTACCAAGAGTTCAAGGTTCAAAGGATAATTATTTCCTTAGGGCCATGTTTGGTTGGAAAATCATAACTGGTCCAAATATACCAGATATTCACAAATCTGCTAAATTTCTGTTTCTAAAAATTCTGAAAATTTATAAACGAGTTCTATAAATACTGAATATTATAATAACAACATAGAAACACTAATCATCTAGGGAAATAAATATTTAAAAATAGCGGGTATTACATCATCCCCCACTAACTGAAGATTTCGTCCCCGAAATCCGAACTAAGCATCGTTGAACAACTCTGGATACTTCTCACGCATCTCTGACTCTAGCTCCCATGATGCTTCTCCTTCGTCGTGAAACTTCCACTGGATCTTCACCAACGGAATTTCCTTACTTCTCAGCTTCTTAATTCCCCAATCCAGAATTCGCACTGGTCCTTCATGAAATGACACATTATCGTTAACCTCAATGTCCTCAAAGTTGATCTCATGACTCGGATTGTGAGCACACTTTCTTAACATGCTAACATGAAACACGTTATGTACTCCCGACATCTTAGGCGGTAATGCGAGTCGGTAGGCAACTTTTCCTACACGTTCAAGGATCTCAAATGGTCCAATGAAACGCGGTGCTAGCTTTCCTCTCTTCTGCCCAAATCTGACAATTCCTCGCACCGGAGATACCTTAAGTAGCACATGATCTCCAACACTGAATTCCAAACTCCTGCGACGTTTATCTGCGTAACTCTTGTGTCTACTCTGCGCCGTTCGCATCCTTTCTTTCACGATCTGGATCTTCTCGTTAGTTTCCCGAACTAATTCAGGTCCAAGCAGTTGATTGTCTCCAACCTCTGCCCAACACAAAGGTGATCAGCACGGTCTTCCGTATAATGCCTCAAAGGGTGCCATTCCTATGCTCGAGTGGTGACTGTTATTATACGCAAATTCTATCAGCGGTAGATGAGTCTCCCATGAGCCCTCAAAATCAATAACACACGCTCGAAGCATGTCCTCCATCACTTGGTTAACTCGTTCAGTCTGCCCATCAGTCTGTGGATGAAAGGCAGTGCTCAAGCTTAACGAAGTCCCTAAAGCTGTCTGTAGACTTTTCCAAAACTCTGCAGTGAATCTTGAATCACGGTCTGATACGATTGAGACTGGTACACCGTGCAGTCGCACAACTTGTTGTATGTACATCCGACTCAAACGTTCGACTGGATACGACATACTATAAGCTATGAAATGCGCCGATTTGGTAAGTCGATCCACAACTACCCAAATAGCATCGTGGTTTTGCTGAGACCTTGGCAAACCTACCACGAAATCCATAGTTATATGTTCCCACTTCCATCCGGGAACTGGTAATGGTTGTAGAAGTCCTGGAGGCTTCTGATGTTCCGCCTTCACTTGCTTGCACGTGAGACATTGAGACACGTGTTCAGCAACTTCTCGTTTCATTCCTTCCCACCAGAAGTTTCTCTTCAAATCTTTGTACATCTTTGTGCCTCCTGGGTGGATAGTCATTTGCGACTTGTGCGCTTCGTCCATTATGTCTTTTCTAAGATTATCTTCATCCGGCACACAAAGTCTGCCTCTGCATCTGAGTGCTCCATCCGAACCAATACTCCAATTCTCTGGTTCCTTCACTGCATTGCTCGCAAACCACTCTTGAAGTCCTTCATTCTTCCTCTGTGCTTCAAGGATACGACTGATGAGTGTCGGTTGTACTACCAAACATCCAAAGTGTCGTCCTTCACCTGAATCTGAGGCTTGAATACTGAATTCAGCCAAAGTTCCCAACGCTTGCCATTCTTTGATCATAAGAGAAGCTACTATCATCCTCCTGGGTTTCCGACTTAAAGCATCGGCTACTACGTTTGCTTTCCCAGGGTGATACTGCAACGTGAAATCATAGTCTTTCAATAATTCCATCCAACGTCGTTGCCTCATATTCAACTCCTTTTGAGAGAACAAGTATCTCAGGCTCTTGTGATCTGAAAACAGATCGAACTTCTCGCCGTAGAGATAATGCCTCCAAATCTTGAGAGCAAAAACAATAGCGGCTAGTTCGAGGTCATGCGTCGGGTAATTCAACTCGTGAGGCTTCAATTGTCGCGATCCATATGCGATTACCTTTCCATCTTGCATCAAAACACATCCGAGTCCTTGGTGTGATGCGTCGCTATAAATGGTGAACTGCTCACCGCTCTTAGGTATCGCAAGCACTGGCGCTGTAGTCAATCTCTCCTTCAATTCTTGGAAAGCATGCTCATGCTTGTTACCCCATTCAAACTTCAAATCCTTCTTCGTTAGTCCGGTAAGAGGAGCTGCGATCTTGGAGAATCCTTCCACAAATCTCCGGTAGTATCCAGCTAGACCAAGAAAACTTCTGACTTCCGTGGCAGTCGTTGGTATATCCCAATCCAGAACTGCGTCTGTCTTTGACGAGTCTACTGCTATTCCATCTTGTGAGACAACATGTCCTAAGAACTTGACTTCCTTCAGCCAAAACTCGCACTTACTGAACTTCGCATACAGTTGGTTATCTCGGAGGGTCTGTAGTACGATCCTTACATGTCCCTCATGTTCCTCCTCGGTCTTGGAGTAGATCAGAATATCGTCTATGAACACGATAATGAACTGGTCTAAGTAGGGCCTAAATACTCTATTCATTAGGTCCATGAATACCGCTGGGGCGTTGGTTAATCCAAAAGACATAACCAAGAATTCATAATGCCCATACCTCGTCCTGAAAGCAGTCTTTGAAATATCCTCGGGTCGAACCAACAGTTGGTGATATCCAGATCGTAGATCGATCTTTGAGAAAGTCGTCGCTCCTTGCAACTGATCAAACAGATCATCGATTCTAGGGAGTGGGTACTTATTCTTAATCGTGACCTTGTTGAGCTCCCTATAGTCGATACAAAGTCGCTGAGTTCCGTCCTTCTTCTTAACAAATAGCACCGGCGCTCCCCAAGGTGACGTGCTGGGTCGAACAAACTTGAGATCTTCTAACTCCTGAACTTGCTTCTTCAGTTCTTGCATCTCCGTTGGTGCCATCCGATAAGGAGCCTTCGATTTCGGTGAAGTGCCAGGCACTAACTCGATACAGAAATCAATCTCCCGCTTAGGTGGCAGTCCAATAATACTCTGAAACACATCCTTAAAGTCTCAGACTACAGGAATCTGTGCAACAGTGAGTTCCGAACTCGAGCTCTCGATAGCTGCTAGACGGCTAGTGAGAAAAGCATCGCTAGAGGGGTTGCATTGAAAATCAAAAGATTGAATTCCTGGTACCGAAAAGGAAATTATCCTATTGGCACAATCCAACTTGGCACAATACTTCGTGAGCCAATCAAATCCCAAGATGATGTCAAATTCCTTCATTGACAAAATGATTAGATCTGCAGGAAGAATTCTACCCTCAAGGGTTAAGGCACAGTCCTTGCATACTTTCCCTAATCGTACGGTCATTCCCAAAGGTGATACCGCATTTAGGGCTACATCAAGCGCCTGGGGTACTTAACCCAAAAATAATCATAGAAAGTAATCCGCACTAAACATAATAGTAGCTATAACTAGCATCACATTAATAGCACGGAGAATTCCATAGGGATGATCTCCAAAACACAAACTTAGAGTCAACCCTTATCTCAAGGAATCTTAGGTTCAACTCAAGAAATGTTGGACAATTTAGTGAACGTGACTACTAAACCTGGCTTTGATACCAAAAATCCTGTCACGCCCCGCAGTAGCAAAAATAGAGAAAATAAATTCCTTTTTGGACCCGTAGGCCATGACAGTTGAAAGTCACCATATTGTCTATAACCAAAGTCAAACCATCAGAGTAATGATTCAAACCACACATTGGAAAGTTCTAGGGTTGATATATAAAATCAGAGTTCAATACTAACTATTACAAACCATAAGTATCGCAGAAGTACAAATACAGTATTACGGCAACATATGCCGATTACAAACTTAACTATTACAACGGTCTCTAAAACATAGGCATAAACTATCAATAGCAAGCTCCAAGTCTTCAGCTTGCGTAGTAGTTATCTCCAGCGTAGCCTCCGTCATCGTAGGCTCCATCCTCGTGGCCCCTATCCATGTATGCATCACATACATACTCATAACCCTGGCCAGCTAGACGTTGAATATCCAGCGGCATAAAACGCCGTCAGCTACGAAAGCCGAGTGAATGCAAATACTAATAGAGTATCTACAGATATGTAGCATATAACAACAACATCAATAAAAAGGATCATCTCATCGTTCGTATGCATGTATGCACCAACTCAATATCTAACAACAGATATCGTCCCAATCTCCCAATACATAACATAGACTCTTGGGTCCACATTAATCAGACACGTAGTCCCATACCTACGGTCTGTTCAGTCTTGACATGCAGTCCCAACGTTTCGGCCAACCCGCCCTGACATGGTTACTACGACACATAGCCCTTATATGATACAACACGTAGCAATTATTACCGTACACAGCTCATATCACAGCACACAGCTCTATTACATCTCAGCACACAGCACTATTATTTCTCAGCACACAGCACTATTGTTTCTCAGCACACAGCACTTTTGTTTCTCAGCACACAGCACTATTGTTACTCAGCACACAGCACTTTTGTTACTCAGCACACAGCACTTTTGTTTCTCAGCACACAGTACTATTGTTACTCAGCACACAGCACTTTTGTTACTCAGCACACAGCACTTTTGTTACTCAGCACACTACGGCCACCTGCCCCAATACATAATACCCAACACGAAGTCCTACTGCTATAGCCTCCCATATCCGACACGTAGTCCAACTCTATCATACGTCGACCAAACACGAAGTCTTGAACCTGTCCCAGCACCTGGGATTCCACACTCAACATCATACGGTCTTAGTGACCGCATTCACGCGCACCCATAAATAGTATCGACCTCTGCGGTCGATAGACCCACTAATATGCACGTCGTCTTCTCAAACTCGTTATTGTCTCATATATATCAAAAGGATATAACAATACAAGGAAAATACAGGGTATTACACATAACAACATTCAAACCAAAACTAGAATGAAATATTAGGCATCGTGTATGATTCTAGTAAAAATAGGACACATGGGTATTTTGGTCATTTTCCAGTTTATAAGTCAGGATCCGAAAATGTAAAAGTTACGTGAGATCAAATAAATAAGTATTCATGTTGGAAGTTAAGAGTTTTTGATCCTCATTAAGAATCCATCTCGATTCCAGTCGTATTTTGAAAATACCAGTTTATCGTATTTATACCGTATTTGAAAACCAGAATACCGTATTTATACTATATCATAATACTGTATTTATACCGTATTATACTATATCAGAATACCATATTTATATCGTATTATACTATATCAGAATACCATATGTATACGTACAAAAAATACAAATACGTAATATAATACGTATATACATCACATAATCATAATCATATGTTCATAACAAAGTGTAATATAAATAGCTGAGTGAGTTGGAGACTCACCTAAATTCGCAGAATAATAATGCCGAGAAAACCCGAAGAATCTTCGAATATAAAATTCCGGCTTCAAATAGCGTTCTTGGTGTTCTTGGTGTACTAGGTGTGTTCTTGGTGTTCTTGGTGTTTGTGTGTGCGTTCTTGGTGTTCTTGGTGTACTAGGTGTGTTCTTGGTGTTCTTGGTGTTTGTGTGTGCGTTCTTGGTGTTCTTGGTGTTTGTGTGTGCGTTCTTGGTGTTCTTGGTGTACTAGGTGTGTTCTTGGTGTTCTTGGTGTTTGTGTGTGCGTTCTTGGAGATGTGTAAGCATTAGGATGACTTCTCAACCTCATAAGTCTCAAGATAAAATGTAATGGAGTGGTCCCATATATATAGGAACCAAGGAGGGACCTCACCTTGCAATTACCAAGAGTTCAAGGTTCAAAGGATAATTATTTCCTTAGGGCCATGTTTGGTTGGAAAATCATAACTGGTCCAAATATACCAGATATTCACAAATCTGCTAAATTTCTGTTTCTAAAAATTCTGAAAATTTATAAACGAGTTCTATAAATACTGAATATTATAATAACAACATAGAAACACTAATCATCTAGGGAAATAAATATTTAAAAATAGCGGGTATTACAGAAAGCTTACTGCAATGTAAAATGGGTGTGTATATGTTTTACTGAAATGACAATGCTATGCCTTGTTTTGTGTTTGTATTATGTGAAGTGTGAACATACATATAGGCAAGTGAATTCGTTCCTTGCAAGTGTGAACACAATCTGTAAGAAAAATAAGTGAGGCAAGTTGCAAGATTTGATGATTAAGATAATATAACAGGTGGTGATTGATGGTGTCCAATCAACTGATGAGTTCGGTTAAGTTCAGTTACACAGTTAAGTTAGTTTGGTTAGTCCAGTTGGTCCGAGTAGTCTAGAAAAATACTACAAATAATTATTAGGGACCAAAAATATAGTCGACGTGATTACTATTTTATTACGGGTTTTAATCCCAAATCATATAATATAATTAAAATTACTAAGGTAGGTTTATTAAAATTAAAGGCATTACATTAACAAATTAATCAACATAGGTATTAATAATTTATGGAAATAATACCACAACTAAAAATAATGCATAGTAGTAAAATAAAATGACATTGTATTTATTATTAGGGATACGAAAATACAGGTTGCTACATCACTCCCTCCTCAATAGAGATTTCATCTCAAAATCTAAGCTGACTAGCCTTGAAATAACTCTGGGTATTTAGTTCGCATTTCTGATTCCAATTCCCAAGACGCTTCATTTTCATCATGATGCTTCTACTGAACTTTCACTAGAGGAATATCTTTGTTCCGCAGCTTCTTCATACTGTGATCCAAAATACGTGCAGGTCTCTCTCTGTAGGTAGCATTCTCGTGGATCTCTATGTCGTTGAAATCAATAGCGTGGGAAGGGTCTCCTTTGTATTCCCTCAACATACTAATATGAAAAATATATGTACTCCAGACATCTTTGGTGGCAACGTGAGTCGATAGACTACTTTCCCAACGCGTTCTAATATCTCAAATGGTCCAATGAATCGAGGTGACAACTTGCATCTCTTCTATCCAAAGCATACTATAACTCGAATTGGTGAAACTTTCAAAAGTACGTGATCTCTGACTGTGAACTCTTTGTCCTTCCTATGTTTATCCGCGTAGCTCTTCTGTCTACTATGTGTAGCACGCATCATCTCTTTCACAATTGTTATCTTCTCGTTAGTTTCTCTAACCAAGTCTAACCCTAACAGTTCTTTATCTCTAATCTCTTCCCAACAAAGTGGGGATCGACACGGTCGTCCATACAATGCTTCGAATGGAGCCATCTCTATGCTTGAATAGTAACTATTGTTGTAAGCAAATTTGATTAATGGAAGATATATTTCCCATGAACTTTTAAAGTCTATAACACATGCCCTGAGCATATCCTCCATAACCTGATTGGTGCATTCAGTCTGTCCATCGGTCTGTGGATGAAAAGCAGTACTCCAACTCAATGAAGTTTCCCAAAGCTTCTTGAAGACTTTCCCAAAATCCTGAAGTAAACCGTGAATCGTGATCTGATACGATAAACACTAGTACTCTGTGTAGTCATACAATTTGTTGAATGTATATCCTACTCATCTACTTTAAGTCATGCTGTAAGCGATGAAATGAGCGGATGTCGTCAAACGATCCACAGTTACCCAAATAGCTGTTAGGGATATATTCAAAAAGTCATGCTTTATGTAGTTGATTTTTCATTCATTTAATAAAATTAGTTATTTTATTTTTATGAGAATGTGCGTGAGCAATGTTTGCATTATACTATTTATTTAATATTGTGCATGTGTGTCTCTTATTCTACATAGCAGGTGGTTTGGTGTGTAGAGTTTAGCTTATACACGGAATATCAGACCATCAGATCTTGTAGACTGTAAGATTTTGATTTATAGTCTTAGATGAGATTGAATATTCTATCGGCAGCACTGCAGCATGGTGATATAGTAGGTTTGTCTTGACTACGAAAAACGGTATAGTTTCAACTCACTATGCTGATGCACTTTGTGTATTAAACGGGACCGACTTGGGGTAACTATTTTTGTACTGACTTATAAGATAATTAATTCCTCATGGCTATTATGAGTGCTTATGTTCTAAATCCTAAGTTAATTTATAGACACGTACATTTGATATTTACGCTTTAATCCCTAAAAGGGTGATATCCTTAAATCTGTCAATATCTCATTGGATTGTGTAACAATATTAATTGTGTGGTGGATATTAATTAATGATGGAATCCATGTCTCAATTTGGGATTGATGATATCCCCTTGAGAAAACTTATAAGTCTTGATTATGTCAAACACTGCAAGTGGTTTTTGTATCCGACATATCAAATAAGGTAAGTAGAAGATCTAAAGGAATTTTAAGAGGTTAATTAAATATGATTGTCAGTAATTATATTTAATTAATGGATATCTATAATCTTAACGTAGAGAGATAATAAGCATTTAATAACATGAAGCTCGAAATATATTTTTAAGGTGACTCATGCGGAGTCACAATAACAATCAACGTTAAACATGCTATGCAACATGCAACAATCTTAGATAGTTTGTCTCTAACAAAGAAACACATAATTGAGACTATCCTAAAGGATTTGTGTCGTTGATGCAAAGTTGTAAGCCTAGCAAAATCTTTAACGAGAAGGATAGAAGAATGTACATGACACATGGACACTAAGTCATATGCGGAAGAGGCAAGATCGAGCCAAAGAGTTGAATCCGAGTCATTCGAATCTCTGCATCAAAATGTCACAAAACAAATCAAGCATTGCAATAGAACAAAAAAATCTAAGCATACAAGTGAAATGCATAAAAAATGAGAGAAATAGTCATCAAATCAAAATTCCAAATTTGAAGACCTTACTAAAACCACTCCAAAAGTAGGCCTAAACAATGCATCAATTTAATTCCTTTTCGAGATCATAATTTAATGAGTTAAGATGCTTTTCCAAAAAGTGGGACCTCATTTTCATAAATGGTTTGTGAGTTCTATTTATTTTAAAAGTCTCTGTCCAGAATCGTCGACTAATCTTACAAATATCATAACTAAATTCACAGAGCACATATGAAGGCCTATTTTATGTCAAAAGAAAGATATTTCATTGAAGTTTACGGAAAAAATACTTTCATAAACCCATATTGAACTTAAGATTTCTAAAAACTAATTTGAAGCAGACTTCACTGTTCTGGAAGTTTAATATAAATGATTTCTGCCCAGACTTATTGACTGATCTTGCAAAAATCATAACTAAATTCACAAAATACCTATGAAGATCTATTTTATGTCCAAAGAAATATATTATATTGAAAGTTATAGAAAAAAATACTATCATAACTTCATATTGAACTTAAGGTCTTTGAAATTGAGTTGAATCTGACTCTGTTATTCTGAAATTTTGATGTCATGTGATAAATGAAATATATGCAAACTAGGCAAGCAAAATCACTCAAACATGTTATTTCAAGCTTTTGATCTTTATTTTCATTATCCTAGAATGGTTTCTAAGCCATGTTTTAGATTTATTATTGAGAAAACAAAGTATGATCATCTTGTACGCATGATTCATTTACAATAGAGATTTGGAAGATTTTAGGATAATCTTACTTTCTTCATTCTTTCAAAAGATAATCTTAGCTTTATCATCTTAACTTTGTGCTAGTGTAATCTTATCAAGCTAAGGTTTATTTTAAAAAAGAATGTAGGTCGCATTATCTAGCCATTTTCCAAATTTCAACCATAAATAAGTCATATCCAAGTATATCAACCGTCTTTCCGATAATCTTTTGGAAATAAGTGAGGTTCATCAAGGCAAATCGGATGAAGTTGGTTTCATCCTTATTCATCCATGAATTTTGATGTCAAGCATCAAGGGTAATAATGAGTCCTAAACCCATGGATAAAGTCCAATTTGCTTTAATGAACAATTCTTAATTCATTTATTTTATCTTGCGGCAAAAACACTTTTAGTGTGGTGAGAAGTCTTTTAGAAAGATCAAAATCAAGAATGAAGAAGTTCAAAATGACTTCCAATTAAGTATGCCTTTCTTGGTAAAGAACACCAAACTAGTTGGTTAAAGGACTTACAGTTATCATGGTATGCCTAAAAGAGGAAATAGAAGTATATAATTGTATAGATTCATAGAAGGAAATAAATATATCTTCATCATGGACTCAAAGATTAAGGCAAATAATAATTCATGTTCAAGTGGGTACATATGTGTTCTTTAATAAAAGAGGAGACAAAACTCAAGAACACCAATCATCTTCAAAGTGAAGGAAAAAAAATATTAAACTAGCACCTCTAATCCATATTTTATCAACAAAATCAACTAAAACTTGAATCTTTGTGGAAGTTGTGTGAATAATCAAAGCAAAAGTGTAAAGAAAACAAGAAGAAGAAGAAAAAGATCCAAGTTCTAGAAATACATATATACAAAACTAGTAGATTAAAGAGGTAGTTTGAAGTTTACCTCTTGAAGATCTCTCAAAAATGCAAAGAATTGAAAGGAAGTTCTTTCTCCTTCAAGTGTTCTTTAAGCACCAAAGCAAATGATGCAAAGATGTCAATTCATGATTTGATTTCCTAGTTCCAAACTCCTTAACTATTCTTTGTTTTTAACTTTTTAGGAGACAAGAATAATTTCCTTTGAAATGTACGAAAGATGTATGAAAAGTAGGCCTGGCAAATGGGCGGGCTTGGGCGGGTTCGGGCGGGGCTGGGTTCGGGTCGGGCTAAAAACGGGCCGGGCTCAACTAAGGGTTGTGCATATAAACCTGGGTCGGGCCGGGCCGGGCCGGGCTGGGCTTGCAGACCCATTAACCACGACACTGACCTAGACCCATTTTCAGTTTTTCCTTCTTCTTATAAGGGTTTGTTTGGAAAACTACAAATACTAGCAACAGAGATTGGCCAAAAACGAAAAGGAACAAAAAAAAAAAAAATAGGATGCAAACAAACTTAGAAAATAAAGCAAAGCAAAAATAAATGGAAGAGAACACTGAAAAATTGCAGAGAGATAGAGGGAAAAAAAATTTAGCTCTCCTATTTCACATTCCTTAAATTTAGGATGCAAAGCAAAAATAAAATATTTGAACCAAAATCTGGAGAGAGAGAGAGAGAGAGAGAGAGAGAGAGAGAGAGAGGTAAAAAAGTGCCCAGGAAAAGAGAAGTTTGTAGAAAGAATGGGATGGAAAGAAAAAAAAAAAACTAAAATGGAAGAATCAAGAGAGAGAGAGCTCTAACTATTTGTTGTGGGTGAAGAGAAACAAAACAGCACCAAGTCGTCCACTTTTTCTCTGTGGTGGCTGAAGACAAGCACAAGTATGACAGACCATTAGTTGTGAATTAGGTTTCATCGCTTATATATCATCATGGGTTTTTAACGGGCTCATTTCGGGCCCGCTCAAAATCATTTAATAAAAGAACACTGCATTAATAGGTCTGTTTGTTAAAATCATCAAAGCCCGACTATGATATTTTCGGGTTTGTACGGGCTGACTTTTCAAACGGGCTGGGATTTGCCAGGCCTAATGAAAAGACAAGAGTTCTCTCAAGTGTTTTCTCTCAATTCTCAAGTACTTTCTCTAACACTTCTTCATGTATTTTCAAGTGTGTCTGAGTGTAAACCCAAAGACTCAATTTATAGGTAAAGAATGAAGGATTTTGAGGTCTTTTAATGCATCAAAAAGGGGTAAATTGGTCAATCCGAAAGCAAATGATGGTTCTGGACCCTTAAATTTTATAGCATATGTGTATATACAAAGAGAGACAGAGAGAGAGAAAAATCAAGTGGTGGACCACTTTGGGAGGTGGAGGCTATGGTGGGTCCTGCCAGTGGCAAATGCCAGTCGTCACTTGCTTTACTCTTCCTCTAGGTCTCCCTTGCTCCGCTGTCAAATTTCATGTCCATAAAACCCTTTTAGATTTTCTTAAAAGTGGTTTTTGGCCGTCAAAATTGCTTGTTTCCGCGCCGTTGGTAATCTGTAAGGTTGAATTTCATACTAAAAATATCCCGGGAGTAATTTTCATAAGAATTTAAAATCAATTTTGATTTGGAAGTCTCCCAGAATTCTCGTGCTCTTTCGTTCTCTTTTTGTTACAGTTTTCTTTCTACGTGCGCCGATTTTGAATGATTTTCTGAAACTGAGCTACTGGACTCGTGAAATTCATGTATGAGACCTTAATGACCATTTCTCCATAAGTCATATGCACATTTTGAAAATCAATTTTGAGAAAATATAAATCTTAGCTCAAAAGGCGTACCTTGGGCTCCAAGAACACTTGACGGAGTCCGAACTTTGATTATGCGGAACTGAGATACCTTCTTGAAGGTATTTTTCATCATCGAGATCTTCATGAAGTTGTTCTCCCTAAATCCTGAGAGTGTGGTCAAAATTAGGTGTCTACATTCCCTTACATATACAAAAATATAAGAATAGAGTACTAACGTGATCAGAATTTTAGAATACAATAAATAAGTACATGGTTAATTTAGTATAGGCGTGTGACATGTCCTATGTTAGAGGAATAAAATTAGGATGTACATTAATTGGAGTCCACTAAAAAGAAAAGAAGCCATGCTGAAACCAACCAAAAAAATAAATAAATAATTAAGAAAGTCAAACAAAAAAACATAATAAAAAAAGTAGGACTCTCATGGATGGACGGACGGACGGATGAAAAAAAAAAGGTGCCATACTAAAGTTATTAAAACTCTCCAAAAAAAAAAAAGACAATTAGGAAAGTCCAACAGGAAAACAAAACAAAACAAAAAAAGTAGGACTCTTAGGCCTCGTTTGGTAGGCCGTATAAAACTGTCGGATTGGACAAGATAAGGCAGGATCGGACTGGATTAGTAATTCTGTCGGATGAGCTGTTATGCTGTCCTGTGTTTGAAACATTCTGGATGCAACTGTCAGATAGGTTGTTTTATCATAATCTTGTTTTTGGTCGTATCGGGTTATAAGTTTTGAATAATAACTAAATTATGTTTTTTAACATTAAAAAAAAAGTAGATATGGGAATAAAGGGAGCTGAAAGGAAGAAAAAAAAAAAATACAAAGATGGGAATTTTTTTAAAAAAGAAGCAAATCTGAAAAAAAAAAAAAAAAAAAAAAAAATTGATACTGGAAATTTTTTTTGAAAAAAGGAAGCAATTTTGGGGAAAAAAAGTTACAAAAAAGAGGAAAAATCCGGGAAAAAAATTTTTTGAAGAAAAAATTCCTGAAAAAAAATTATGAAAGAAAATTTCAGAAAAAAAATTCGAAAAAAAAAATGTGAAAAAACAATTTTCTGAAGAAAAAAAAAATATTCTCGAAAAAGTTATCCCAAACTCCCTTATCCCACCTAATACCAACCCCCCTTAGTATAGAGTTATCCCAAACTCCATGGGATAAAATAGGAGTTTGGGATAAAATACTCCTTATCCAAGCGTGCACCAAACACTGGATTGGATAATTTTTATCCAATCCGACCCACTTATCCGGCGCACCAAACATGGCCTTATGGACGGACCAAAAAAAGTGGCATAGAAATGTTATTTAAGTAAAAGTGCACCGATTAATAAAAGTATAAAATAGGGGTGTAAGAAAAACCGAAAAAACCGAACCGACCAACCGAACCGGTTGATTTCGGTCGGTTTCGGTCGGTGTGACAAGCACCATGGTCGGTTTCGGTTTTTATTTTGAAGAATTCTTGTTATTCGGTTCGGTTTCGGCGGCCCTTATTTTTTTTGGCGAAACCGACCGAACCGAACCGAATCGAATCTATATATAATAGAAATGTTAGATTATATATATACACGATCATACATAGATATGCACACCAAACACGGTACATAATGAATATTAAATGCACACTTATTCTTTACACCTTTAAAATCTCTATCTTACACACTTCTCAAGAGTCAAGATTCTCTGAGAACTAATTTAGCCTACTTTTATATATATAAAATAATAAATATACCACCTATTAGTACACATAACCTCACACTTCTCAAGATTTTAACTGTGAACCGATGTAGACTACTCCTACATTACTTAGTTATTATTATTATTATTATTATTTTTTGCTTGGGAACTAGTAAGGAGTATATGAATATAATAATAAACACATATCTCAATACAATTTGTGTATTCTCAAATACCCATCTCTATCAATCAACACTTCTTTCTCTCTCCACTTTGCATAACAGTTGAAAACCTAACCCCTATCTTTCTCTCTTCTTCGGTTCTCTCTCTCTCTATCTTTCCCTCTAGTCTACTCGCCACCAGTATTACCGACGATCTGCAGCCGGCGGGTCTCCTCCACTTCTAGTTCCAGATCTGGCCATTTTTCTAGAAGATCTGAGTCATGGACGAAGCCATCTCAAAGCCTCGAAATTTATTTGATTTTTATATTTCAAGAAGATCTATGGCCGTACTTCAAGATCTATGACCAAAGCTTCACAACCTAAAATGATCTCTGTTGGGTTTGTGCCCTCAAACCATTACTTTATGTATGAGACATTGACATTTTAATATATGGATATCAGCTTTACATTTCATTGTGTATGTTCTTTTCATGAGATGATTGTTAATCCTTAAGTATTATAGTAAGTAATTCGTGTGTGTATGAGATGCACACAAGTGAGATACGAATTACTATTCTTTAATACTTAGAATGTGTCACAGTGGATGATGAGACTGGATACCTCATCAAGTCTACACTGTAGCATAATTAACTACCATTGGATGGAGTGATTAATCTCAATCACTAGAGTGTAACTCTTAGTTGATATGCTAGTGCTTATAGTGCATTGACGGACCTGAGTTTCCTATTGACGCTTAAGACTGTCAAACAGTCAATAGGAACTCATAACTTGTATAAGGTACGTGTTCTTAATCTTGAGACGATTATGAACACAGACTATGGATATGGCTGCTTTGACTTACCAATCAGTGAGGTCTATAAAAGATCAACACCTGGGTATCTTGGGTATGTCATATTCATAGGGTTGTGAACATATATTGTCAAGATAGAATCTACCCTCTGTTTCAGAGTAAGCATTCCCTTGAGAATGTCACCATGTCGATTACTGAGTACTGCAGTCTTGTTGATAAGAGTTATCAACATGTTTGGTAATCATGAGAGGTGAATGGGACTCAAGGAATACAAGAAGTAATCATGATTCAAGTTGACAGTAACAGTTATCCGACTACCTGAATATGATTACGAATGCTAAAGGTAGAGGGACATTAGTACAACATACAAGTCTAGTTATCGCTTCGGGTATGTTCTTTTGCGTTGGAGTTCAGTTATCGTTTTATAGTGGAGTAAACTTTAACTGACCAGTTAGTTAGTTTGCTGATCAAAGAGTTTGGTCATGGTAATTAACAAACTGGTCTGAGCCAACAATAAAGAGCCTAGGAGGTCCCACTCTTAGCTCCGCAAGGATGCTTGGAAAGACGCTTGAGGAAACTGTCCTGACAGGTTCGATCGATTGAAGCTAGTTCGATCGATCGAAGTCAGCAGGTTCGATCGATCGAGAAAGGTTCGATCGATCGAATGTTCGATCGATCGAAGTCCTTCGATCGATCGAAGGTTAGGTCGGTTATGGGAATCTATAAATAGGGCAGCTGCGTTCTGGAAAAAGTTGTTCGTCGTTTTGAACGTCAGAAGCTGCAGAAACTGTTTTGGAGTCCCAAAACCTTCTCTATCCTCTCCATTAGGGTTCCCACCAACCCTAGTCTTTCTGGCAGGCATCCGCAGGAGTCATAAGGGTGAAGATCATCTAGTGGAGGCTGTTGGAAGTTGAAGATCAGAATTGGGTTCAAGACACTAAGGTATAACTCGTGTCCCCTCTTGTGCGCATCTGTAGAGGTGACGAGTAGTAGATCCAGGCATGCCAATAAAGTTTCATAACTTGATTTTCCGCTGCGCGTTTAAACTTTCCATTTAAACATGTTTTTCTAACAATTGGTATCAGAGCCACGCTCGTTTGGATCTATAGATGCGTTTTTTGGAACACTATTTTGATTTGCATGTTGATTTTAGAACTGCTTTCGAAACTGCATCGTCACAGATCTGTTTCTGCAGTGTTATCACAGCAGTATACAAATCTGTGATTGCATTGGATGCAAGATGGGTTCGATCGATCGAAGTAGTCTCGATCGATCGAACGCTCTGTACTCGAGCGATCGAATAGGTTTCGATCGATCGAAACCTTCTGTTGTTCTAGCGATCGAATAGAGTTCGATCGATCGAGACAGACTCTTTGTCAGGATCTTTGTTTCACAGTCTTAAAGAGTTTTGAAATTGAAAAACTTTAATTTTAAAATATTCTGTAAAATTTTCAAATCATTATGTGAAATAGAATGTTCAAGCGATTGAACAGTGTTCAATCGATCGAAGGTTCGAGCGATCGAATGGTCTTCGATCGATCGAACTATGACAGAAAAGTTAGATGCTGTTTTTGAGTTCTAATTCAGTATGTAAAGAGTTTATATACTGTGTGAATCAATTAAGGGTTCCAATAGTTATATTTTGTTATATATATGCGTGGATGTGTGTTCAACTAACCTTTTGCAGCAAAAGTTAGTCGCTATCTCCCATGGCGCCAAGAGCATTTAATTTTGTGTTTGAATGTTTTAGATTGTTGTGTTGTTTTAAGTTTGGTTTGGTTTTAAGGCATATGTAAAGGGCGCTGCGACTTCAATCCTACGAAAAGGAAAGTCGTACCGGTTTCCCTAGCCTTTTATTTTGTTGTTGCTATTTCTATTTCTAGATAAATTGTAAGCTTCAAAAGAGGCATAGGTTCAATGTAATAGAATTAGAATATCCATGAAGATGGAGCAAGGAGCCGTTGTCCATGAAGATGGAGCTGGAGGCGATCAAACCAAAAGCAGGTTCTATGGAGATAGAGCCATGGGAGATAGAGGCATCGTTTGGATGTCTTTTATTTCATTTTAGTTTTTTGTTTTATGTGCTTTGTTTGTGATTGGCGTATAATACATTGTTGCATGCACGCAAAACAAGTTTTCTAAAATAAAATTCAAAAACCGTTTTCAACACATTAGTAAACATTAGATGTTTATGGGAAGTGTGTAGAAACAGATTTTCTCAAAAAGCAAAATCCTTTTTTACTAAAACTAGTGGGAGAGGGTCTTATTAAATACACCCACGATCTTCCATTAACGGTTCACTGTAAGATGAGTGATGCATTCTGTGTCACCTCGCCAGGGGTGATCATTCCATACGGAGGGTGCATTACTCATTGGTTACTAGATGTGAACTTCTTTTGATAGGATCAATCAGACGTGTTAGAGGGTGACCACCATACGGAGGCGCTACTTGAGACGGTTATGATTGGATCCTAGTTAATGGTACACACTAGCTAAGCTATGGATAAGGGATCCCACACGGGGCATTATTCAGAAACTTAGAGATCAAATAGGTTCGGAAGTCATAACTTGTTTTGCAAGAGTTGCATAGCGGATAAGTTATGATAAATCGAAAGATCGAACATTGATCACCACACGGAGGCTTTATTCTTTCGTTTCGATATTCCGGCGACTTTGTTTTAAAATAAGAGTTTTAAAAGGATTCTTTTATTTCAAACTGTCAAATTCTAATATCCATATTTATTTTGTTTTGATTTTTTCAGTAAATCATAATGTCTGGATCTGCATTTAGTCCACTTGCCACCATACTCACTCAAAACAAGTTAACTGGAAACAACTACACTGAATGGAAACGTAACCTTGACATCGTGTTAACTGCGGAGGATCACATATATGTCCTCACCACCCCATGCCCCGAAGAACCCGCTGCAAATGCTTCGGCTGCTGCTAGACGCGAGTTCGATAAATGGAAAAAGTCGAATGGGATGGCTCGTTGTTACATATTGGCTTCTATGGCTAATGTGTTACAACACCAGTACCAGTCGAATAATTCCGCCAGTGACATTATCGAATCCCTGAAAAAGATGTTTGGGGAGCATGGCAGGCCTGCCAGACAGGTAGCTATGCAGAAGATAATGAGTGCTAAGATGTCGGAAGGGACTCCAGTCAAAGAACATGTTTTGAAAATGATTGGTTATTTAAACGAGCTGGAGACCCTAGGTGCCAACATCGATGCACAGACCCAAGTTGATATGATCCTCAATACGCTGTCGCCATCATTCGCTCAATTTAAACTAAATTATAATATGAATAAAATGGATTTTTCAATGAGCGAATTGATGAGCTCTTTATTGGCAGCGGAAGGGGTGATCAAACCTGGGGGCAGCGTTTTAAACGTTGAGAAAAGCGCTTCCTCTTCCCGATCTATGCCGAAAGGAAAGAAAGGGAAGAAGAAGGCTAGCACTGGTGGTTCAAGTGTTGGACCGGTCCCTAAGATTGCAAAATCTAAGGGAAAAGGTAAGGGCAAAGGGAAGGTTGGTGGCCAAGGCAAAGGAAAGTGTTTCCAATGCGGTGAGAAGGGCCACTGGAAGAGGAACTGTCCAGAATTCGTAGCTACAAGAGTTCAAGGTATGATTGAATCACATGTGATTGAAGTAAGTTTTATAACGGATACTTCAAACACTTGGTGCATTGATTCTAGTGCGACTAACCATATCTGTAATTCATTGCAGGGGTTCAGATCAACCAGGAAGTACAGTGATGGGGAAATCGTACTTACTCTAGGTTCTAGCGCAACCGTTTCTGCGGTTGCTATAGGAGTCGTAGTTTTAGAATTTCTAGACAATAAAGTTTTGATTTTATCAGATGTACTTTACGTCCCTTCAATGAGACGTAATTTAATTTCAGTTTCTAATTTATCGAATAATGGTTATTCTTTTCATTTTGGAACTGAAGTTGTGATTAAAAGAAATAGTTCTTTTATATGTTCTGGTGTTAAATCAAATGGTTTGTATGTGATTACTCCCAATATTTCTAAAGATTCTTGTATGGAACTTAATAACTCAGTGGTAACTGTACCATCTAAAAGAAAGAGACCTTCCACTAATCCAACAAGGCTTTGGCATATGAGGCTTGGTCATATCAATCTAAATAGGATTGGCAGACTAGTCAAAGAAGGGGTCTTAGGCGATTTGGTTCTCGAACCAATAGAAGTCTGCGAGTCTTGTTTAGAGGGTAAGATGACCAAAAGGCCCTTTCCTGCAAAGGGCAATAGAACCAATGCATTGTTGGAATTAGTTCATACTGATGTGTGTGGACCAATAAATATTAGAGCAAGGGGTGGTTATGAGTATTTCATAACATTTACTGATGACCACTCTAGGTATGGATATGTGTACCTAATGCAGCACAAGTCTGAAGCCTTTGAAAAGTTCAAAGAGTTTAGGGCTGAAGTGGAGAAGCAATTGGGCACACATATCAAGGCCATTCGATCTGATCGAGGTGGCGAGTACCTCTCTAATGAATTTATTGATCACCTCGTACAGAATGGGATTCTGTCACAGTTGACTGCACCTGGCACGCCTCAGCAAAACGGTGTAGCGGAGAGAAGGAATCGGACTCTTTTAGACATGACTAGGTCAATGATGAGTTATTCTGAGTTACCTTTATTTCTTTGGGGTTATGCTTTGGAAACCGCTGCTTATATACTAAATCTAGTACCAAGCAAATCTGTTCCCAGGACACCACGAGAGATGTGGATTGGGCGCAAGCCTTCTTTGCAACATCTCCGGATATGGGGATGTCCGGCACATGTGCTAAAAGGAAAGATGAGCAAGTTGGATTCTAGATCGGAAGTATGTTACTTCGTGGGGTATCCAAAGGGTACTTATGGATGGTATTTTTATGATCCAAGAGAATAGAAGGTGTTCGTCAGTACGAATGCTATTTTCTTGGAGGATGATTATATCATGAACCATAAACCTAAGGGAAGGATAGATCTTAGAGAGATAGAAGGAGAGCCCTCAGTCCAACCCGTAGTTAATAACGATGTAAATCAGGAAAACACCACTTCTTCACCTATTTCCGCACCAGTACCTCGTCGTAGTGGGAGGATTATCAGCCAGCCTGATAGATACATGTTCTTAGGAGAAGTTTTTGAAGCTGTCTCCATAGAATCTGAATCTGATCCTACCACATACGAAGAGGCAATGGCTGATGTTGATTCAGCTCATTGGGTTAAAGCTATGAAGGCTGAATTGGAATCTATGGATTCTAATCAGGTCTGGGATCTTGTAGAACTTCCAGCCAATATTAAACCCATTGGCTGTAAGTGGGTCTACAAGAGGAAAAGAGGATCTGATGGAAAGGTTGAGACCTTTAAGGCAAGGCTTGTAGCGAAAGGTTATACTCAGAGGGAGGGCATTAACTATGAGGAAACCTTCTCGCCGGTGGCCATGCTCAAGTCCATCAGAATACTCTTATCCGTTGCTGCATGCCTAGATTTTGAGATCTGGCAGATGGACGTCAAGACTGCATTCTTGAATGGCAATCTTGAGGAGGACATCTATATGCAACAACCAGAAGGGTTCATAGCTGGTCGGAAAGGTAACTTGGTATGCAAGTTGCAAAAGTCCATTTATGGGCTTAAGCAGGCATCCAGAAGTTGGAACATACGATTTGACCAAGCGGTCAAGTCGTTTGGTTTCATACAGAATCTGGATGAACCTTGTGTATACAAGAAATGTGAAGGCAAAGTGGTGGCTTTTCTTGTGCTTTACGTTGACGACATTCTACTCATTGGAAATGATGTAGCGGCGCTGTCAACGGTCAAGGTTTGGCTAGCTAGTACTTTCAATATGAAGGATTTAGGAGAGGCGAGCTATATTCTTGGGATAAAGCTCTTTCGGGATCGCAAGCGAAAGATAATGGGATTATCTCAAGCTGGTTATATCGATAAGGTGCTAACTAGGTTTTCAATGGATAATTCGAAGAAAGGTTTGTTACCTTTCAGGCATGGTTTAGCGTTCTCCAAGGACCAGTGTCCAAAGACACAGGAGGAGAGGAATCGCATGACAGGAGTTCCCTATGCTTCTGCAGTGGGAAGTCTCATGTATGCGATGTTATGCACTAGACCAGATATCTGCTTTGCCGTTGGCATGGTTAGCAGATATCAGTCGAATCCGGGTCCAGAGCACTGGACAGCCGTTAAGCACATTCTTAAGTACTTGAGAAGAACTAAAGATTACATGCTTATGTACGGTGGTAGTGAGTTAATTCCAGTGGGATACACTGACTCGGACTTTATGTCAGATAAAGATTCGAGGAAGTCGACGTCCGATCATCTCTTTACCTTGGGAGGTGGTGCTGTCAGTTGGAGGAGCATTAAGCAGAAATGCATTGCAGACTCAACTACAGAAGCTGAGTATGTGGCTGCTTGTGAAGCCGCAAAGGAAGCTGTTTGGCTCAAGAAGTTCCTTATGGAACTCGAGGTGGTACCAGCGTCGCTGTCGCCTATTACGCTTTATTGTGATAATAGTGGGGCAGTGGCTCAGTCCAAGGAGCCAAGGAACCACGGAAAGGGAAAGCACGTAGAGCGGAAATATCATCTTATCCGAGATATTGTTCAACGTGGAGATGTGACTGTCACCAAGATTGCCACAGCTGACAATCTTGCTGATCCGTTTACATAGGCCTTGCCACAGAAGGTCTTTGATCGTCATCTAGATAGTCTAGGTCTTAGATGTAGTTCTGAATGGTTATGAGTGCAAGTGAGAGTTTGTTGGGTTTGTGCCCTCAAACCATTACTTTATGTATGAGACATTGACATTTTAATATATGGATATCAGCTTTACATTTCATTGTGTATGTTCTTTTCATGAGATGATTGTTAATCCTTAAGTATTATAGTAAGTAATTCGTGTGTGTATGAGATGCACACAAGTGAGATACGAATTACTATTCTTTAATACTTAGAATGTGTCACAGTGGATGATGAGACTGGATACCTCATCAAGTCTACACTGTAGCATAATTAACTACCATTGGATGGAGTGATTAATCTCAATCACTAGAGTGTAACTCTTAGTTGATATGCTAGTGCTTATAGTGCATTGACGGACCTGAGTTTCCTATTGACGCTTAAGACTGTCAAACAGTCAATAGGAACTCATAACTTGTATAAGGTACGTGTTCTTAATCTTGAGACGATTATGAACACAGACTATGGATATGGCTGCTTTGACTTACCAATCAGTGAGGTCTATAAAAGATCAACACCTGGGTATCTTGGGTATGTCATATTCATAGGGTTGTGAACATATATTGTCAAGATAGAATCTACCCTCTGTTTCAGAGTAAGCATTCCCTTGAGAATGTCACCATGTCGATTACTGAGTACTGCAGTCTTGTTGATAAGAGTTATCAACATGTTTGGTAATCATGAGAGGTGAATGGGACTCAAGGAATACAAGAAGTAATCATGATTCAGGTTGACAGTAACAGTTATCCGACTACCTGAATATGATTACGAATGCTAAAGGTAGAGGGACATTAGTACAACATACAAGTCTAGTTATCGCTTCGGGTATGTTCTTTTGCGTTGGAGTTCAGTTATCGTTTTATAGTGGAGTAAACTTTAACTGACCAGTTAGTTAGTTTGCTGATCAAAGAGTTTGGTCATGGTAATTAACAAACTGGTCTGAGCCAACAATAAAGAGCCTAGGAGGTCCCACTCTTAGCTCCGCAAGGATGCTTGGAAAGACGCTTGAGGAAACTGTCCTGACAGGTTCGATCGATTGAAGCTAGTTCGATCGATCGAAGTCAGCAGGTTCGATCGATCGAGAAAGGTTCGATCGATCGAATGTTCGATCGATCGAAGTCCTTCGATCGATCGAAGGTTAGGTCGGTTATGGGAATCTATAAATAGGGCAGCTGCGTTCTGGAAAAAGTTGTTCGTCGTTTTGAACGTCAGAAGCTGCAGAAACTGTTTTGGAGTCCCAAAACCTTCTCTATCCTCTCCATTAGGGTTCCCACCAACCCTAGTCTTTCTGGCAGGCATCCGCAGGAGTCATAAGGGTGAAGATCATCTAGTGGAGGCTGCTGGAAGTTGAAGATCAGAATTGGGTTCAAGACACTAAGGTATAACTCGTGTCCCCTCTTGTGCGCATCTGTAGAGGTGACGAGTAGTAGATCCAGGCATGCCAATAAAGTTTCATAACTTGATTTTCCGCTGCGCGTTTAAACTTTCCATTTAAACATGTTTTTCCAACAATCTCTTAGGTCGGTCTCCACTATTTTGTATATTTTTTTTTTGGTTTTGTAAATTTTGATTTTTATGTTCATTGTTGTTAGATCATTAACAACACTTTTGAATGTCATTATTCTTTGATTTTTTTTTTTTTTCCGTTTTTGTAACTTCACAGACCTAAAAGATCTCTCAATTCTTTGGTCATTAATTTTTTGTAACTTCAAGATCTATGGATTATTCAAGTTCTATGACTTGCTTGTGTTGATTTCTGTGCATTTCTCTGGATCTCTGAGATGCTTAAATTTTTTGTAGCTTTTGATTTTTTATATTGATTGTTAGTTTTTCATTTTGATTTAGGTTGATTTATGTTGAATATGTTGATAATTGATATCTCTTAGCCATTCTCTTCCCCTCCATCATTGATCAGAACAGACCGAACCGCACCGATGTACAACGGTCGGTTTGGTTCGGTGGTATGAGAACTTCGGTCTGTTTCGGTTCTCAATAAATGCAAAACCGATTGATCGGTTCGGTTTGACTTTTGGGGTGTAAACCGACCGAACCGAACCGATTACACCCCTAGTATAAAACACTTATGAGGATCGGTGCACTTATATATACTATAGATATATATATATATATATACGGCCAGGCTCTAGAATGAATAGCGTAGAGTGAACATACCCAGTGAACATTTTTTCTGCCTAAAAAAATTCACGGGCTGCTCGCCCCACTAACCCGCGCATGCCACACTGACCCGCGAGTTTTTCAGGCAAAAAAAAAATGTTCACTAGGTATGTTCACTCTATCCTGTTCACTCTAGAGCCCGCCCGTATATATATAGGGGAATGTTAACTTACAGCACGGTCTCCTTTAAATTTCATCGCTAAAAGTCAGGATTTTTAGAGAGAAAAATTTTGTCACTAAAGCGTTTTTTTTGTTGCTAAAAGCTACTGTATGCACTGCAAACCTACAACCATCGTGTTGTAGGTTAGCAGCCCCGCTTAGTGAATGAATGCGAGCATGTTTATCATTCATGTGCATATGTTGTTTTATTCACTAAGCGTTAGCTTAAACAAATTGAGACATGTGTGGCTATTCAAATAACCATTGTAGGTATTAATGTTGGTGAGGAATCGCAGAAGTGAGCACGTGGGTTGAGAGTTCACTTAGACGGCGACCCGATATGTTGATCTCATCGTTTTGTAATAGACTTGTTGTAATAAGAATCTTTATGACTTTTAGTTATGTTTAACTTAGTATCTTAGAATGGATTAGTGATGTTGTAATAGACAATAATTTGTTGTAATTATGTTTTAGTAATGTTATAATATAGTTAGGATAACTTTGGAGTAAGTTTGGTGTGTGTGTTTAATCCCCGAACGATTTCAGAAAGCTTTTAAACTTAGAAATTCTGCAGAATGTGTGATGCTGCCATAAACCAGTCGACTGGTTGAGTAAACAGTCGATTGGAGCCTCTTTTTCAATAACTCACTACATCTTCACAATCGACTAGGTCCCCGACACAGTCGATTGGATTGTGTGTTCAATTCAGATATTTTACCCAAGCTGGACTTCAGTAGACCGGACCGTACCAGTCGACTGAATATTAGAAGCCCCAGTCGACTGGACTTAGAAAACAGTCAACTGGATGATGTTCTAAATTCAAAGTTTCTGCTGGATCAGTATCAGTCGACTGGGCACGAGGAGTAGTCGATTGGATTGCTGATTTTCAAAATGATTTGTTTTGTTCTGCTAGTGTGTTCTTAAAACTAATTTTTTTTGGGAATGTTAATGAATTTGGTTTAACCTCAGTGGCGTGCCACGAGCTCCGATTTTGCTATTGTGGGACCGACTGTGACATTTAGTGGTATCAGAGCATTAAGTTTAGAGCCTTGGGAATGAGTGACGTTATATTTTGAGTGACGTCAAGTAGAGTGTATGTTTATGAAGATAATATTGTTATCATTGTAGAAATGCTCACATGTTAGCATCTGTTGATTGTGTTGGTGAACTGTGCACATTTTTATATTGTGGCATGGCATGCATATTTACTATGCATTGAACTCAACAAGGTGAATATTTGAAGCATCATGACTGAGCCGGTAAGAGATTTGTCACCGCATTCGCGAATGGATCAATTGGTGAACATGGTGGGAAATTTTGTTTAAGTTGTAACCGAGCGAGAGCAGATGAATGTTCAGGCCCCACTGGGTTGAAATTCACTACATCAATGCACCACCGGTACCAAGACCTCAACACACCATCATAGAATAGTTTCACAAAAGGAAACCGACTTTGTATTACGGAAAAACCGACATAGACTTGACCGACCATTGGATGATGGATATAAAAAGACAATTCCGTCAGGTGATGTGCACTAAGGAGGAGAAAATTCTTTGTGCATCCGATACGTTAATGGGGGAAGCATTAGATTGGTGGAACAACCTGCTTGAACAAGGGAAGCTGACCACGTGGGAAGCATTTAAAGAGGAATTCAATAGATGGTTTTTTCCGTAATCAGCTTATACTCAGAAATGTCAAGAGTTTGCAAGTTTGGTTCAGGGAGACATGACGGTTAGTGAGTATGTTTCTCATTATAATGCGTTTTACGTTTTGGGAAGACAATAGTTTTAACTGACGAGGACAAAGCTCGTAAGTTTGAGGAATGACTTAGAGAGAATATCTGTAGCCGTGTGGATATGTTGCAACACTCGACCGTTTCTCTCATTGAGGAAGCTGCTCGTATTGTCGAGAAAAGTGTCGACAGATATCGATAGGGACTACAAGGGAAGAGGAGAGCAAGGGTCAGGGGAATGCGAAGAAACCATTCACGCAAAGTTCAGGATCGTATGTAGGGAGCCAAGGAAGGACTACGTTCATGGGAGACTCGAGGCCATTATGCCCAACATGTAACCTGCGACATAAGGGAACTTGCTATCTTTTGAGCATGTGTTACATTTACAAGCAATTAGGGCAAGTATCTAGAAACTGTCCTTCGAACACAAATTCGACCACACCGAACACCACCTCGAATGCCAAGAGTTACAATCCAGAGATGAGGGGAAAATGTTTTGAGTGTGGACAACCAAGGCATATTGTGGATACCGGCATTTTGGGCCCACTTTAGTTTTAAAACATTTTCAAATTTCAAATACCAAGAATCGCCACTTAATTTTTTAAAGAAAAATTAAGAAACTGTTTTAAAAGCAAACTGATCTTTTGCAAAACCAAAGATAAACTGGGTCCGGGGATTATGTAATGAAAGGGGAAGGAGCCCGGCGGACTAAAACACCCCCTTTCATCCTATCTCACGATAGGCCTCTACTCAACATCCTTTTTAATCGAACTAATCATAGAAGCATGCCCTCAACTAATACATAGATATAAGTATACATATCACAAGCATGTCAAAAGGGTGCAAAATTACTAACAGTAAAATATCATTCATAAGCCACATAATTCAAGTAGCAAGCAAAATGATGTGCAAGTAGGGAACTAGAGAACTTACCCGGGATCTAGCTGCGAAATGGGAAACGTGCAATGCATACAAAAAAATCCTAAGAAATGGTCTCTATACCACATATACACATAGGGCAAAACAAAGATTAGTACACATGCCTTGATCAAAGATATCAAATAATCAATCCTAAGCTTTTAGCTTAAATCTATCAAGCATGGAAAGAATTGATAAAACTATGAATTCCTTTTGATTAGTTAGAGCCATGACACCTCTATAGGTATACAAGTCTCAACTAGGAGCCAATGTTATAATCCCAACATGATCATAAGGAATCCATGTTTATGTTCAATTATGTTAAACTAAGTCCAATTTTATCCAAGAACTAGCTCTAATCATAAGCGTCGATATACATGAATGAATGAATGAATATGAACAAGAATGAGATATGAATTTAATCACTAATTTGGACCACTTAGCCTTTGGATTTAAGCTAAATTATCATTATTCAAGACATGATTTGGGTCCCAAGACATTAGGAAACCATTTAAGGTAAAATCAATGAGACTAGACAAAAACAGTGACTGTTTCTCATAAATTACAGAGAGCAAACCTGACTTTCAAAGATAGAAAAACCATACTTCCAACGATTGGATCTTAATTAATTTTGGGTATGATATGCCTTTGTGAGTCTAGTTTCTAACCCAAAAAGAAAATCAAGGTTTGAACGGTTAGATCTCTGGGAATATGGAAAACACTAGACATCACTCATGAATCTGCAACTCTCTGTCCAGAGATCTTGTATGATTTTCTAAAAATAGTAAACAAATGAGAAACACTTAGATCTTTTTAGGATACCTTCCTAGAAAATTAAATTACTTAGAAAAAATTATTAGAGGCCAAGGAAGTTCGATTAAGGTTCTGATTTATTAATTTTAAAATGGACTTACTGTTTTGGAATTTTGGACAAAGAGTTGCTTGTTTTGAAATCACAAGACCAAACCATCTTAAACACGGAATTTCATCAAAACAAAAATCACAGAGGTACTTAAATGAGTTACGAGCATCCTCCAATTTGTCTCATCCAATTCCAATGAACCATGATTTTATAAAAAATCTTTGATCACAATTGGTTTATGGATTCACTGCACCTTTGTTAAATTGATGTTCATATTTTGAATCAAACTTGATCCATCATTCTAGAGAGAACTAGGATCAAGTATGACTATGATTATTGAAATAAATAATGAAACATGAAGAGGTTCATAGATTTAGCCTTAATGGATTTCCATCATAGATCTCATAGCAAGAGAATCCTAAGGTCTTACTTAATCTCATGAATTTTGAATATAAACTATGAAAATCTACATCTAATTCCTCTCTCAGACATATGATCCTTGAGGAATATAGAGTCATGACATCCTAATCCCCTCTCAAATTAATGGTCCTTGGAGACTAAATGAGATCAAAATTTACATAAGCCTCTATGGAATATAGCATGAATCCATAAGTTTCTTAGTGAGGAGATTCAAATCATGAGTTGAGATTTGAATCCTACTAACTATGTGTAGACATGACTATAGTTTTCCTTAATCTCCATATGAATCATGAGATCATAGGAAACTAAGTGATGATGCCGAAAACTGGTAAGAAACATTTGGAAGGAAAATAAGATGATAAAGGATTTGTATGTGGTTCGGTCCCGTTAATGAGGTGACCTACGTCCACGGTTGCGTCTGTGCGCTCTCACTAGCAGATCACTGGCGGGCCTGGTGAGCCAACAAAGATGGGCGGCACTACCAGTAATACTGGCCGGGTGTATACGTGTAGATGGTGAGTTCTCTAGTAAGTGCTTGTATGCTTAGAGAAGTGATTTTCGGATCCCCTCAGAGAGGGTAGGTGGGCTCTTTTATAGATACAAGAGTCCACCATTACATGGTAAGTGTATTGAGATGGTATGCAAATCAATTACAATTGATTTACACAAATTAAGGAAAGTCATCCAAATGGTTTAGGAATCTACTCATTCTTCCTTAATAGAGTTCTGACCACACAAGGAAACTGCCTGGAAAGTTCGGCCCGAGCTACACCTCCGGGAAAGTCGCCGCACCTCGTTCCTGGGCTGTTCAATCATCCCGAGCGGTAACGTCTGATGACCCCTGGGGAGTGGACCCTGAGCTCTTGTCCCGGATAGTCCGGGTCCTTCGGCTGACGCGGCAGTTGGGCTTTATCAGGATATTTCTGGACGTATCACTAAGGAATTGAATTCAAAAAAGGACTCAAAGGAATACATAAAGTTTTATGAATCTCAAGAAGAAAATAGAAATAAAGAATCAAAGTTTACTTAGAGAAATTGGAACACAAGTTCTTCAAAATCAAACTTATCTTAAACCCAAGGTATCAATTAGATCCAAATTAATGAAATATTATGAGATTCAATCACAAACTCTAAGTGGTGTGTGATGAAATGAGGTAGGAAGAGAGGTTTTGAAAATGTGTAAAGATCCTAGAAATATGAGCTTGTGATTGATTTGCCCAATTCTATCAAGGATTGAGAGGTTACCTCTATGACCTCAAAGATTTGTTCTATCTCTTGTGAAGCTCTTCAAAAAATCTTCAAATTCCTCTCCTATTCTTCAAATTCTTCAAGAAAACTCTCCTTTTTCTCTTCAATTCTCTCTATTGTATATATATCTCTCTTGTATATCTCAATTTTGATTCAAAGGTTAAGTGAAAGTTCCCAATAATGGAGATGAAGGTCTGTTTATATAGACTAACATTACAAGGTTAAATGGGTAAATTCGGGTGAAAACCCATGTGGAAAGTTTTCTTCTAGAACATGTGAGAAAAGCAGTTTGTTACAGCGCGCGGCACTCGACGACTTGCCTGTGGCATTTGTTGAGTGCCAGGCGACACTCACTGACTTCCGCGCGGCACTCAGTGAGTGCCGCCGGCTTCGCCACATGCCGCGGCTAACAAGAATCTTGCCTTCTTTTTAATTTCAAAATATATATTAACATAAACTTAATTATTTAGTAAAGTATATACTAAAGTACTTATATCTGTAATGTATTTCATTAGAATATACCCATATGCATGGTGTATACTCTAACATATCATTTTATTTCTTTCTTTTTTTCCTTTTCTTTTCTTCTATCCTTTTCTCTTTTCTTTTCAAAACTTCTTTTCATTTTCTCTCCCTCTTTTTTTAGGATAAATCCCCAGACTGACTTTCTCATACATTCTTTAACGTTTGAGTTTCTCCTGAATACCCAATTTCTCTTTATTTTTGATTTTTTTGAAACTTGGTTCAAAGAAATCTTTGAAGAATTTGAATTCTCTGGAAAAACTTCAAATTTCATCGGTCATCGTCATCATTAGTCTTATTAGGTAACCAATCCCTAGATTTGACATTTGGTTAAAATCGGGGTGTTCTACAGTTTGTCCCTCTTCGACAGAGCTTGTAAAGCAATGCGTATCATAAGTGAATGTCGAAGCCTGTGTGAAAGACAAGCCTTTTACCAAACTGTCGAATCCAGGTAAAAACAGAAGGTGCGTTACAAAAATTGGGTGTGCAGAGATCCAAAAGTTGGTCATGCTCAATGGTGAGCTACCTATGTATCCCATCGGGAATCAGACCAGGACGTAGTTAGGGTGAGGGACCATGCACAGTCACAAATAGCCATGCATTCATATTGTGAAGCACATGCTCAAGCAGTCTCGTGCTCTATGCTCTCAAGTAGGATAATTTGGAATCATACTACTCTCTCTAGCGATAAGAATGCATTTTACGCCTTTAAATTTTATATACTGACGTCGTCCTATTTCAGGAGAGTCATGAATAATACATATCCATTTTCTTTGCTTTACATTGTCAAAATGATTAAATTGAGATGCACTTTGCGTCTTATACTCCAGTGTCTTGCCAAGATTTACAGAAAAGTCAAAAGCATTCCAGATTCAATGACCCCAGAATTTTTCGTAGTCTGTGATAGACGACTTATGCCAAAATTGAGAATTTTGATCGGTGACTCATAGGATGCGATTGATGACTTATACCAAGATTGAGGATTTGATCGGTGACTTATAGGTTGTGATAGACGACTTATACCAAGACCGAGGATTTGATCGGTGACTTGTAGGCTGCGATAGATGACTTATACCAAGACCGAGAATTTGATCGGTGACTTACAGGCTGCGATAGACGACTTAAACCAAGATCGAGGATTTGATCGGTGACTTATAGGCTGCGATAGACGACCTATACCAAGACCGATAATTTGATCAGTGACTTATAGGCTGCAATAGATGACTTAAACCAAGATCAAGAATTTGATCGGTGACTTATAGGTTGCGATAAACGACTTAAACCAAGACCGAGGATTTGATCGGTGATTATAGGCTGTGATAGACGACTTATACCAAGACCGAGGATTTGATCAGTGACTTATAGGCTGCGATAGATGACTTAAACCAAGATCAAGGATTTGATCGGTGACTTATAGGCTGCGATAGACGACTTATACCAAGACCAAGAATTTGACTGGTGACTAATAGGCTGCGATAAACGACTTAAACCAAGACCAAGGATTTGATCAGTGACTTATAGGATGCAATAGACGACTTATACCAAGACCGAGGATTTGATCGGTGACTTATAGGCTACGATAGACGACTTATACCAAGACCGAGAATTTGATTGGTGACTTATAGGCTGTGATAGACGACTTAAACCAAGACCGAGGATTTGATCGGTGACTTATAGGCTACGATAGACGACTTATACCAAGACCGAGAATTTGATCAGTGACTTATAGGCTGCGATAGACGACTTAAACCAAGACCGAGATTTGATCAATGACATATAGGCTGCGATAGATGACTTATACCAAGACCGAGGATTTGATCGGTGACTTATAGGCTGCGATAGATGACTTAAACCAAGACCGAGGATTTGATCGGTGACTTATAGGCTGCGATAGACGACTTAAACCAAGATCGAGGATTTGATCGGTGACTTATAGGCTGTGATAGACGACTTATACCAAGACTGAGAATTTGATCGGTGACTTATAGACTGCGATAGACGACTTAAACCAAGACCGAGGATTTGATTGGTGACTTATAGGCTGCGATAGACGACTTATACCAAGATCGAGAATTTGATCGGAGCAGGTCCAATCCTAAAAGATTTGCCCTGGGGCCATTCAATCTTGAAGAGATGTTTATGTGCTTTTTATTTCGGTTTTATGTTCTTTTTTGTTTATTTTTTCCTTTTTTTTTTGATAGATTGCTCGCTATGGACAGCAATTCAGGTAATTCGAGTAAGAAGAGAAAGAAGTACGAGCCAGATCTCCCCACTTTTCTACTCATGGATTCCCCTTTTGACTATGGACAAGTTTAAAGGCTTTTCGGTACATCCGATAATTAGCTTGTATGGTTTAGAGCTCGATTTGCTGAGGATATTTACCTAATTTTTTTTCTTTATGAGAGAATTACTCAATCGCTATTCGATTTTCTTGGTAGAGTGGGATCTGACTTCTTGACCTCCATGTTATTACCCTTCTTTTGAAATTTCCAATTCTTGTTGATCCTCTGAGGAATCTATCTTTTAGATTTCAAGAAGGTAGACTCAAACTGAGCAGAGACACATATATTTTGTGACTAATTCTGCTTTCTTTTCTTTGCGCTTTTCTGATTAATTTTAGAAAATTTTCATCCCATAGTATTTTTTCATTGCATCTTCCTTTACGGTTGACTTTATGATAATGAAGAAATCTTCTTTTCATGTTCCTTTCAATCTTAAATCAATTTCAGATTTATGCATGAAAACCATCAGCTCTTATCCTCAAGAATTTTCAAGATGTCCACACTTGATCCTTATTTGGAAAGCCAGTGAACCCAGAGATATCTTATTTGGTAAATGATAGTTTGCCCCTAGTTTGATAGGGGGCTTGGGAATGCTAGGCAAACGAAGTTTGCCCCTGGTTTAAGGGAGGTGAAGTGGCCTCTGGGCAAATGATAGTTTGCCCCTAGTTTTTAAGGTAATTTCATGAATTGGTTGGGTTTCTTCTTTGGACCAAGGGCCTTGGGAGACCCGCCTACTTATTCCCGAATGGGCATCAGGTCCTATAGTAGTTCAGTCGAGGCCTGAAAAAAGTACAATGATTGACTGTATGAGTGCGATTGTAACCAAACCTTGTAGGCTGCCTACATATCCCCGAATGGGAATCAGGTCAAAACGTAGTTCGTCAACTCTGGAGGTCTTGAAAGAATAAGGCTTTAAGAATTTGTGGGCTTTTCGAGCCATATTGCCATTTAGGTCTAGTGAGTGCGTGTCACTTGTGGTAACCCTTCTATAGCATGATGAACTTTTTTTATTTTTATTTTTATTTATTTATTTATTTTTATTTTTTTATGGTGGTTGATTCTTTTTCGTTTTCACTAGCCAGTCAATCCTTATAATCCTTATAGCGCATTGTGCTTTTAATCATACTCTATCATCAGATCTCCAAATCTCTCTTTGTTTTTTTTTTTTCAAAGATATCTCTTCATTGTTGAGTTTTTTTTTTGTGAGACAATTCTTGTACTCATGATGTACTTGAAGTGCTCAAGAATTTTCAATTTCATTTATTCTCTTCTTTCCCTTTCCTTTCTTTTCTCTGTCTCACACTCTTCTATTCATGATTTTGATTGGCTAGGATTCGGATTTTGAAACCAACACGCATCTTTCTTTTCTTTTTTTTTTTTCTAACTTTTGCCTAGGCGCCCTTTCGGGTTTTCATCCTAGCGAGCTCTCTTTCTCTTTCTTTTTCTCTTTTCATCATTTTTTTGAATAAAAAGTTTATTTAAAACATCTGGCTACCGCTTTGGGACCAAGTTTATGGCTTTGGACTGTGAGCTCATCTTTTAGGCTTAATATAAAGGGTGATGTTGGATAAACTTTGAATTATTCTTGGCATATGATTATAGGACCATGCGAAACATCCTTATATTCTTTTAGCAATGAGATCAAGTTTATGCTTTTATCTTTATTGAGTGAAATACGGAAATCAAGTAAGCAGAATCAGTCATTTTCATTGATTAGCATAAATTTAAAGAGTTTGGCTTATACTGGCCATTACAGACTTCTGGGGTAGGGGAATCCTATCACTAGACTCGAGGACCTATTGGCGAATCCCCTAGTTCTGTCTTTCCTCCATTTTCTGGCTTCTTCTTCCTTGCTATATTTCCCTTGATCTCTTCTTTCAATATTTCTCCCATTTATTCTTTCCCAATCTTTACTTATGTGATCTCCTTTGGACTGCTTTCCTCAGTCTTACTACCTTCTTCATTAAAAAGGTTCCCCATAGCTAGACCATCCAGTGCACAAATCCAATATTGGATAGTAATTAGTTTTGTGGGCGCTTGTAGGTATGGATCTTCATAGTCAGCGAATTCATGTAAGAAAGAGATCTCAAGCCCTTGCTTCAAGTATTTATCTTTGCAGTCCACCCATGGCTCTGGAAAGCCACCGTATGGGAAATCTCCTCCTTTCTTAATGAAGTGTTTAAGTAATGCTTGACCTTCTTCTCTATCTTCTTCAAAATCCTTCTTTTTCCCTTTTTCTGAATTGCCCTCCTCTAACTCGTGAGGCTTAGCATGATTGATTACTTCTTCAGCTTCTTCCTCTCCTTCTCCTTCAGACCACAGACCGCCTGTCACTGTCACCTCATCTTCTCCCCAAACAAAGTCATCAGCGGGGTTGTTTGAATCCCACCAACTGATTTGAAGGATTTCATTATCTATGTCTTCGTCGAGTGCTTGTTCTCCCTCTCCTCCTACCAGCCATTCCTCTTCCTCGACTACTACAAGGCATATATCTTGATCATCTAGAAATTTGTAAGGTTTGGCAGTCTGCCCTATTGGTACGATCAATACAGACGGATCAAAGACTTTTTTCTTATCATCCAAAAGATTGATGTTGCGCGGCGGCGGTACAGCATGATGATTGGGGAGTGGGTTTTAGGTCACATTCGGCCGATCCGTAGGTGGAGGGGAAATGATTTTGTCATCAATCAAATTTTGTACCTCATTCCTTAACCTCATACATCGGTCTATTGCGTGGCCATGTGTAATACCCGTACCCGAAAAAAAAAAAGGTAGTAATATTTATTTCACATGCATTGATTAGTATAATTAATTGCATGTGATGATTTGGGTAAGTTCCAGTTACCCCGATGTGATAAGTGCTTGATAAAGGGCACAGTTGAAAGTTCCACTAGAGGTGGGACAGATATGAAAATGTGACCCAAGAGAGGGTTGGATAATATAAATTGTATAAATGTGCATTTATGTGGTTAAATGGTAGACATGTAAATATAAATGTGTATATTATAATGCATGTTGGTGCCATATGATTATTTAATTGATAAAATGTTAAGTGTTTTAATATTCTATTGTTATTCATGATTATTTATGTGACCAGTTTGAGTACCCTTGTGAGGGCGAAATTGGATAAATTGTATAATTAGTAGGTTAATTAGTGCCTTCATATAATATTTGGGACCATGTATGGGACCCATACGTGACATAGATATAGGTTCACTTAGATATTGAGATAGTAATATAATTAGTTTCGATGTTATGATAAAACTTAGAAACATTGGGGGTGTAAATGCAATTATTATAAGTTTAGTTAGATGACATTGGTGACTCATCACAAAAAAAAAAAAAAAAAAAAAAAGATAGGCAAACCGTGCGTGTGTGTTAGTATGGCGGCGGCAACGGTGTATACCATTCAATATATATATATAATATTTACTTATTAGTTGTCATAATTATCAAAAGAAATGAAAAAAAAAAAAGAAAGAAAAGAAGAGTGAAGTAGAGACGCAGAGAGTTTTGGGCAGAAAGTGAGAAGTGGGTTTTGCCACTTCGCGACACCGTTTCTCCGTCGTGCGAGGCCTAATCCCAAAACAGAGGTTATATTTGGACTCGTGGGGGTAAGCCTAATCTTTTGGTATAATTTATTTTCAGTTTAATCGATAGGTTTTTCGTGATCCAAATGGGTTGGTAATATTTAGTTACCAAAATTGTATAGGATTATCATTGGAATCATTATAAGCTAGCTTTGCGAAGGAATTTGGGAATTCTACGCTTATTTTGGACTTATTTGTGAGGTGAGTGTCCTAATCCCAAAATTGGATGTTTAATGTTATTTTATTTTGTATTAAATGCTTTTAAATGCTTAATTATTGATTAAATAGAAAAGCATGTGATTAGTTTGTATTAAACATGTCTAAAATGTTGAAATTGCCATGTTGACATGTTGAGTTGCTTATGTGCTTATTTGGGTCAAAGGGTCTCAAGTGATAATCACCATTAGTTAGCCCATATATAAGGGACAGAGAGATGTTGAAATCCTCAGAGAAAAGGGGATAGTGGTGACGACCACATGAACGAATTGACTACGGTCACAGATGAATGAGAGTGATTTCGCTATATGCGACGGAAAAAGTGAGATTGGCCCGGAATCAGGGGTCCAGAACGATGGTGGTTGATTACTTGACACGCCTGCGACCATTTATTGTTTTGATGTTTAATTGGTGTTATAATTCATTAAATACTCCAATTGCATGATTAGCACCACGTACTCACTAAGCGAAAGCTTATTCGATTTTTTTTTGTGGCTAATGACCACGCAGGTTCAGATGAACATCACTGTGAGAAGCGTTAAACCACGGGGTTCTGAACAACTTGGAAGTATGTTTATATGTGAGGATTTGAATAAGGTTGTAATAAGCTTAAAGTTTATGTTTTCAGATATGTTTAGAAATAAATGCTAGAAAAAGTTTATATATTTTTAGTTGGGCTTTTGGTGTGTTTTGGAATATTTAAATAAATAAATGCAGCAGGGGTTAAAATGTTTTAGTTGTGAAAACAGGGTGAATGGTGCTGTAATAGGGGAAACTTTGCCAAGTACTATTTGACGGTTTTAAAACTTTATTTTATTCCTTTTTATTAACTTACTTGATAAAAAGATATTCTACCCCTGATATTTCAATCAAATGTTCATTTTTGGAAACGTTAAAAATAATTGTTTGGTCCTTGGCTTTGTTACACGTGTCCTAACCCGCGGGGGCGGGTTGGGGTGTGACACCATGAGCTTGATAAAACTCGTAGTAGAGGTTCGTATTGAAGCCTGGTGGGAGTGAATCGGGCATTGGCTTTGGATCCAACGGTTTTAGATACCCTTTTTCCATTAGCCGCTTAAGGGTGGTGGTCAAAGAAATTCCTAAATCTGTGAAGCGACGAGGCTGTCCCCCCAACCTTGGTCTCGGTGTACCCTCCTTGCTCAAAACATTGACATCAGTCGTTACCCGGTTTCCCGTGTTCCCTCCATAAAATGGTCTTTTAGAGCGATTTCCCCTGGGGCTCCTCCTTTTTAATTCTTCCATCCTTGATTGCATCTTCTATTCTGGTTCCAATTTCAAATAATTCTGCAAAGGTATGAATGCACTGGTACATGAGTTTTTCCTAATAGATGCTCTGTAGGTTTTTGATTATAATCTGGATCTGTTCTTTCTCTGATGGCCGTTGGGTCATTTTTGCAGCCTTCTCCCTCCATCGTGTCAAGAATTTAGCAAACATCTCTTTATTCTCTTGCGTAGTCGTCTCTAGATCTCTCACAGTCACATCGAGTTCTTGATTGTGTTCGTATTGGGTGACAAAAGCCTTTACCACATCCTCCCATATGTGATTCTTGCTCGGCTGTAACATGAAATACCAAGATAAAGCTACCCCCAGTCAAAGTTTGCTGAAACAGCATGGCCATCATGGCAGGACTTAGGCCACTTGGTTGGAAGGCTCCAATGCACATCCTCACGTGGTATTTGGGGTTGCCAGAACTGTCAAACTTATCTATCTCTGGCATCTTGAAACCAACTGGCAACTTTTCCCGAGTCCCCTCAAATAAACCTTCTAGCTCTAGCAGATAGCTATCAACCCCGTTAGATTTGCGGACAACTTTCTATAGCTTTTCCACCTTCTCCTTCATCTTGATACTATCTTTTTCAGCTTTCTCAATCTTCTCCCTTTCTGCCCTAGGTATATCAGCTCTAGGTGGTTCCGGATCCTCAAACCAAACGTCTTCCACAACCCGAACAGGTGGAGGACGATCGATTATTGGTGGATCAATTACTGGCCTTTGGCGGGTCAGTATTTCTAGCATGGTCATCATTTGATCCATTTTCTCTTTTAGATGTGCTATCTCTGCAGCATGCTATTCTGGATCCATTTCTCTTCTTGTCTCTGGCTCTCTTCTTACTAACCTTGCACTCGAATCCCTGACCCAAACTGTCCTGGCGTTCAATGCTATCTTGCCTACAATGATATTTTATTTTTAATCAATCTTGATTGATTTCAAAAAGAATTTTGATGAGATAATCCTATGAATGATTCATATGACATATGGATATAATGCATGTGTTGTGTGTGTGCCTAATCTATATGCCAAAGAAAGGAAAATTCTAATCCTAACACATAAGACACATAAGCACATAAAATCCTCATCTATGTCAAGTTTGCTAATTTCTCCTTTCATTGTGATCCTCATTACTCATTCAAAGTTTGAAAATTTTAGAATTTTGAAATTCATTTGTCAAGCATTTCCCAAGATGATGGGATCTTTCAAATTCTTAAGAAGCTTTCCTTTGAAAGCCACAACATTTCTCAACAAAAGATGATTGGGTTGAAACTTTGCTTTGAAATTCATTTGAAAAGCATTTCTTTAACTGGGGAGATCTCTGAAATACAATTCTTAAGAATTCGGATTATATTCCTCAACCAAAAGTGTTTCTTTAGTTGGTGAAAATTTTCAAAATCTTTCAAGAATTTTGGGTTCTTCCTTCAAATATGGTTGACTTGAAATCAAAAAGTGAACTCCAAAGATTTTCGAAAGAGCGATTGAATACTTTGGAATAAAGATAGCAAAAATATGTTTGCTTTCAAAGATGGATTTAAAAAATTCTTTGGGTAAAAGGAACACATGATCGGATTATCACCATACTTTAATAAATTTGGATACATACAAGGTCAATGTTGCTGCTTAACAAGATATAAGAAATATAACCTTATAATCAAAGGAATTTAGCATATTCCCAAATGTCGTGGGACATAAGAAGGACATGCTACAAAGTGATTAAAGGGTTACACATCTTTCATCAAGCAAGCATTGTCATCATCTCAACTAATCCTTTCTGGGCATACAAATCTCCCTAGCACATAACCTTAATCAAGAATTTGATTTCCAAGATTGAAAGGTTCTATAGAAGCTATTATGCAAAGGTCGGGTTTTGGTCAAATAAGGGACCCTTGACACACACCTGATAGGATGCTTCATATAATAATATATGGCACGAGATCAAGGGTGATCACACGATCCCATGATGGCTTGACCGACCGGGTTGCCCCGAGCCTCCAAGGTCATAGTTTCATGCAATCGACTGGCGAGACATGCAAGTGCAATGCAACGGGCACACAAAAATTAATCAATTCGATTAAAAGGATGCTTTCAAGTCTAATCCTCGAGTGAACCCAAAATCAGAAATTCTGGTCTGCGAAACCAGAGATTTTGGGTTCCATCCCTAGCAGAGTCGCCAGATTGTGGATACCGACATTTTGGGCCCACTTTAGTTTTAAAACATTTTCAAATTTCAAATACCAAGAGTCGCCACTTAATTTTTTAAAGAAAAATTAAGAAACTATTTTAAAAGCAAACTGATCTTTTGCGAAACCAAAGATAAACTGGGTCCGGGGATTATGGAATGAAAGGGAAAGGAGCCCGGCGGGCTAAAACACCCCCTTTCATCCTATCTCCCAATAGACCTCTACTCAACATCCTTTTTAATCAAATTAATAATCTAAGCATGCCTGTGGATATCGCAGGTTGACTTACCCACAGCTTTCTTTAAAATCTTTTCTAAATTTCAATTTCAAAACAAATGAGTCGCCACTTAATTTTTAAAAGGAAAATTAAGAAACCATTTAAAAGGAAACTGATCTTTTGTGAAACCAAAGATTAACTAGGTCCGGGGATTATGGAATGAGAGAGGAAGGAGCCCGTCGGACTAAAACACCCTCTCTCATCCTATCTTGCGATAGGCCTCTACTCAACATCCTTTTAATCATATTTATTAATCTAAGCATGCCCTCAACTAATACATATATACGTATACATCACAAAATCATGTCCAAAGGGGTGTAAAATTGCAGTTGACAAAATATCATTCATAAACCAAGTAATTCAAATAGCAAGCAACATGATATGCAATAGGGAAAAAGAGAGCTTACCCGGGATCCAGCTGCGAATATTAAACGTGCAATGCATGCGATTGAATAAAGTCTAGGAAGAGAGTCTCTAGTCCATATATACATATAAGGCAAATCTTAACTCTAAGGTGTCATGCGTAAGGTCAAAAATCAAGTAAAGTCAAGAAATTTAATAAACTAGGGAGGGATCGAGAAATCGTACCTTAATAGCGCTACAAAACAAAGGGTTAGTCCACATGATATGCAAAATACGATGTTAGAAATAACAATCCTAAATTTCTAGCTTAAATCTATCTAATGTATTTAAATCCAAAGCAAATAAGTCCTAGTTATAAGTGTCAAACCATATGGATGAATATGTACATGGACAAGGATAAACTATGAAATACCCTTAAACTTTGAATTCAAGCTCAACTAGTCATTATTAAAGCATGGTTTAAGCCCTAGATCATAGAAAAGTCATTTGGACCATCATTTACAAAAGTTGGTCAAATGTGCCATAAAACTCTGAAAATTGCAGAGAGCAGACTAGATATGTAGGAAAATAAAAAGCACGTCTCTCATGGTTTGATGTTGATGAATTTTGGACACAAGATGCCTTTGTGAGTCTAGTTTCCAAATCAAAAAAGAAAATCAAGGTTTCAATGGTTAGATCTCCGGGAATATGGAAAACACTAGACATCACTCAGCATCTTACAACCTCCTGTCCAGAATTCTTGCACGATTTATTAAAAATAGTAAAAATGCTTTGTTCTTTTTAGGGTGACTTCCTAACACATTAATCTACTTAGAAAAAATTATTTTGGGTCACAAAAACTTTGTTAGAACTCTGATTTAATTATTTCAAAAGAGTGTTGCTGTTCTGAAACTATTCTGAAACTCTGGACAGATTATTGTTGCTTCACAAAACTCATGATCAAACCATTCTAAACATGAAACCACCTTAAAACAAAAATTACAGTGGTAGAACAATGTGTTATTGACACTTTTCCGTTGGTTTCACTTGATTTCAACGGTTAGATTTTGAACTAAAAATCTTTGATCAAAAACAGTTTGTGAGCTCACTGTTTTTATTTGTCAAGTTCAACTTTCATTTGGTAACTCCAACTATTAAACCATGAAGTTGGACCTTAAACCAAACCACTTCTCCTACCATTTGATGGTCATTGGAGACTAAAGACTCCTATATTTGTGGATTTTAAAATGAAGTATGAATAGACTTCATGAAATCTCAAGATGATGAATCTAAACCATAGAGATGAGTTTAGACCCAAAATACTTTCTCCCATCACTTGATGGTCATTGGAGATGAAGACATGACTAAAACTCATGAGTTTTTCAAGGAATATAAGGAGACTCCATGAAAACTCAAACTTAGAGGACCCAAGTCATGAATATGGACTTGGATTCATCTATTTGTTTATGAAATAAAATGATGATCAAGGTTTGATTTCCATGTGGAGCATGAGCTTACATGGGATCCAAAAGATCACATTCAAAAGATTTCAAGAGAGATATTGAAGATCTCCAAGAATCTCAAGAAGAGAACATAAACAAAAATAAATAGGAGAAGAGGTTAGAGGCAAGGGCTTCCAAATTTACTTAGTAAACAAAGAAAACAACAAAAAGCTTCAAGATTAGAGTTCCAAAAGAAAGGGAGAGTACATAAGTAATCTAGGGTTAGAGGATCACCTCCAAATTATCCTCAAAGTTTTCTTTTCTTTGAAGATCTTCCAACCTCTTCTCTCTAGTTCTCTAAACTCTCTCTTTTCTCTCTAAAAAATGTTGGTGTAATGGAAGTATTTTTTGTATGTGTTCTCCCTCCCAATATTTTTCTCTTGGTCCTCCCCTTCCAAGGAAGATGCCTTCTCTTTTATAGGCAAAATTACCAGGTATTTTTGATGAATTTCGGAGCAAAAAAAACAGGTGTAATTCTCTCATTTGGTGGTACAATGTGTACTTTCTGAAATTACACAGACTGCTGCCCAGCGCGGCAGTCCAGACTCTGTCGCGGCAGTCCGTGACTGCCGCTGCGGCAGTTCATGACTGCCGTCGCGGCACTTCATGACTGCCGCCCGGCATTCATCAAATGCCGCGGCAATTAATGAATTGCCGTGTTTTTGTCAGTCTTACTTTATCAGTTTTTTGTTCTTATCTGCATATGCATACGTATTGCACTGCAAAATACAGACTTTAAAAGTGAACGGCAGTCAGAAATTTACGGCGGCACTCGGTGAAAACCGGAACGGCATTCTATGACTGCCGTGCGACACTCAATGAGTGCCGCGGAAGTCTGCCGCGTGCCGTTTTTAGTTGAGGTTCCCCTTTTTAGGTCTTCCCCCTTTTTGAAATAAATTATTTTTGAAGATCCTTTCCAAAAGTCATGTCTTATACCTGAATTCTCCTAAATACCTGGTATTTTTCCTCTTTCTGTGAAATTTTATCGCGTTTTGGAGTTTTTTTTTTCTGAAGAGCTTGGAGTACTTCAATTTTTCGGTCCTTGTCATCATCGGATACGGAGGTGACACTCTCCTAAATTCGACGGTCGGTCAAAATTGGGGTGTCTACAATGCCCTCAACTAATACATAGATAAAAGTATACATATCACAAGCATGTTAAAAGGGTGGTGCAAAATTGCTAACGGTAAAATATCATTCATAAGCCACATAATTCAAGTAGAAAGCAAAATGATGTGCAAGTAGGAAACTAGAGAACTTACCCAGCATCCAGCTGCAAAATGGAAAACGTGCAATGCATACAAAGAAATCCTAAGAAATGGTCTCTATACCATATATACACATAGGGCAAAACCTAGTCTAAGGTGTCGCACATGAAGTCGAAAATCAATTAAAATCAAGGAATAAAATAAACTAGAGAAGGAGTTAAGAGATTGTACCTCAAATGTGCTACAAAACAAAGATTAGTGCACATACCTTGATCAAAGATATCAAATAATCAGCCCTAAGTTTTTAGCTTAAATCTATCAAGCATGGAAAGAATTGATAAAACTATGAATTCCCTTTGATTAGTTGGAGCCATGGCACCTCTATAGGTATACAAGTCTCAACTAGGAGCCAATGTAATGTCCATATAGGGGTTCTATAATCCCAACATGATCATAAGGAATCCATGTTTATGTTCAATTATGTTCAACTAAGTCCAATTTTATCCAAGAACTAGCTCTAATCATAAGCGTCGATATACATGAATGATTGAATGAATATGAACAAGAATGAGATATGAATTTGTTCACTAATTTGGACCACTTAGCCTCTGGTTTTAAGCTAAATTATCATTATTCAAGACATGATTTGGGTCCCAAGACATTAGGACCATTTTAGGTAAAATCAATGAGACTAGACAAAAACAGTGACCGTTTTTCATAAATTACAGAGAGTAGACCTGACTTTCAAAGATAGAAAAACCATACTTACAACGGTTGGATCTTAATGAATTTTGGGTATGATATGCCTCTGTCAGTCTAGTTTCTAACCCAAAAAGAAAATCAAGGTTTGAACGGTTAGATCTCTGGGAATATGGAAAACACTAGACATCACTCATGAATCTGCAACTCTCTGTCCAGAGATCTTGTATGATTTTCTAAAACTAGTAAACAAATGAGAAACACTTAGATCTTTATAGGGTACCTTCCTAACACATTAAAATACTTAGAAACAATTATTAGAGTCCAAGGAAGTTCAATTAAGGTTCTAATTTATTAATTTTAAAACGGACTTACTGTTCTGGAATTTTGGACAGAGAGTTGCTTGTTTTGAAATCACAAGACCAAACCATCTTAAACACGGAATTTCATCAAAGCAAAAATCACAGAGGTACTTAAATGAGTTATGAACATCCTCCAATTTGCCTCATCCAATTCCAATGAACCATGATTTTATAAAAAATCTTTGATCACAATTGGTTTATGGATTCACTGCACCTTTGTTAAATTGATGTTCATATTTTGAATCAAACTTGATCCATGATTCTAGAGAGAAATAGGCAGTATGACTATGATTATTGGAATAAATAATGAAACATGAAGAGGTTCATAGGTTTAGCCTTAATGGATTTCCATCATAGATCTCATAGCAAGAGAATCCTAAGGTCTTACTTAATCTCATGAATTTTGAATATAAACTATGAAAATCTACATCTAATTCCTCTCTCAAACTTATCTTAAACCCAAGGCATCAATTAGATCCAAATTAATGAAATATTATGAGATTCAATCACAAGCTCTAAGTTGTGTGTGATGAAATGAGGTAGGAAGAGAGGTTTTGAAAATGTGTATAGATCCTAGTGTTGGGTTTGTGCCCTCAAACCATTACTTTATGTATGAGACAATGACATTTTAATATATGGATATCAGCTTTACATTTTATTATGTATGTTTCTTTCATGAGATGATTGTTTATCCTTAAGTATCATATAAGGTAATTCGTGTATGTATGAGATACATACAAGTGAGATACGAATTACTATTCATTGATACTTTGAACTTGTCATAGTGGATGATGAGACTGGATACCTCATTAGGTTTACACTGTAGCATCATTAACTACCATTGGATGGAGTGATGAATCTCAATCACTAGAGTGTAACTCTTAGTAAATATGCTAGTGCTTATAGTGCATTGACGGACCTGAGCTTTCTTATTGACACTCAAAACTGTCAAATAGTCAATAGAAACTCATAACTTGTATAAGGTACGTGTTCTCAATCTTGAGACGATTATGAACATAGACTGTGGATATGACTGCTTTGACTTACCAATCAGTGAGGTCTACAGAAGATCAACACCTGGGTATCTTGGGTATGTCATATTCATAGGGTTGTGAACATACATTGTCAAGATAGAATCTACCCTCTGATTCAGGGTAAGCATTCCCTTGAGAATGTCACCAAGACGATTACTGAGTACTGCAGTCTTGTTGATAAGGGTTATCAACATGTTTGGTAATCATGAGAGGTGAATGGGACTCAAGGAATACAAGAAGTAATCATGATTTAGGTTGACAGTAACTGTTATCCGACCACCTGAATATGATTGCGAATGCTGTAGGTAGAGGGACATTAGTACAACATACAAGTCTAGTTATCGCTTCGGATATGTTCTTTTGTGTTGGAGTTCAGTTATCGTTTTATAGTGGAGTAAACATTTACTGATCGGTCGATTCATTTGCTGATCAAAGAGTTTGGTCATGGGAATTAATCAACTGATCTGAGCCAACAATAAAGAGCCTAGGAGGTCCCACTCTTAGCTCCGCCAGGATACTTGGAAAGACACTTGAGGAAGCTGTCAAGACAGGTTCGATCGATTGAAGATAGTTCGATCGATCGAAGTCATGGCAGGTTCGATCGATCGAGAATGGTTCGATCGATCGAGTGTTCGATCGATCGAAGTCCTTCGATCGATTGAAGGTTAAGTCGGTTCTGGGAATCTAAAAATAGGGCAACTGCGTTCTGGAAAAGTAGTTCATCATTTTGAACGTCTAAAGTTGTAGAAACTGTTTTAGAGCCCCAAAACCTTCTCCATCCTCTCTATTAGAGATCCTACCATCTCTAGTCTCTCCGGGAAGCATCCGTAGGAGACATAAGGGTGAAGACAACCTAGTAGAGGCTGCTACATCACCAAGGAGGAAGAAAATTAGAATTGGGTTCAAGACACTAAGGTATAACTCTTGTCCCCTCTACTTGTGCGCATCTATGGAATTGACGAGTAGTAGATCCTGGGCCACCTTTAAGTTTTTATAACTTGACTTTTCCGCTGCGCGTTTAAAATTTTAATTTAAACCAATTTTTCCATCAATTGGTATCAGAGCCAGGCTCGTTTGGATCTATAGATGCGTTTTTGGAACACCATTTTGATTTGCATGTTGATTTTAGAACTGTCTTCGAAACTGTATCGTCACAGATCTGTTTCTGCAGTGTTATCGCAGTAGAGTAAAAATCTGTGATTGTATGGGATGCAAGGCGGGTTCGATCGATCGAACATGTCTCGATTGATCGAATATTCTCTGTACTCAAGCGATCGAACAGTTTTCGATCGATCGAAACCTTCTGGTGTTCGATCGATCGAGACAGACTCTTTGTCAGGTTCTCTGTTTCATAGTTTTAAAGAGTTTTGAAATTAAAAACTTTAATTTTAATATATTCTGCAAATTTTTCAAATCATTACGTGAAACAAAATGTTCAAGCGATTGAACAGTGTTTAATCGATCGAAGGTTCGAGCGATCGAACGGTCTTCGATCGATCGAAATGTGACAGAGAAGTAAGATGTTTTAAGTTCTAATTCAGTATATAAAGAGTTTATATACTGTGTGAATCAATTAAGTGTTCCAATAGTTACATATATTAGTTATGTATATATGGATGCGTGTACGACTAACCCTTTTGCAGCTAGATTAGTCACTATCTCCCATGGCACCAAGTCATTTAAATATTTTGTATTTAATTGTTTGAGAATGATGTATATTATGTTTTAATCATTGGTTTGGTTTTAAGGCATATGTAAAGGGCACTGCGACTTCAATCCTACGAAAAGGAAAGTCGCACCGGTTTCCCTAGCCTGTTATTTTGTTGTTGCTATTTCTATTTCTAGACAAATTGTAAGCTTCAAAAGAAGCATAGGACAAATGTAATAGAATTAGAAAATCCATGAAGATGGAGCAAGGAGCCGTTGTCCATGAAGATGGAGCTGAAGGCGATCAAACCAAAAGGAGGTTCTATGGAGATAGAGCCATGGGAGATAGAGGCATCGTTGGATGTCTTTATTTTCAATTTTAGTTTTTTGTTTTATGTGCTTGGTTTGTGATTGACATTTAATTATATTGTTACTACTTGCATGTACGTAAAACAAGTTTTCTAAAATAAAATTCAAAAATCGGTTTTAACGCATTAGTAAACATTGGATGTTTATGGGTAATGTGTAAAAACAAATTTTTTTTTTCAAAAGAAAAATCCTTATTTACTAAATCTAGTGGGAGAGGGTCTTTTTAATAAACACCAACGATCTTCCATTAACGGTTCACTCTAAGATGAGTGGTGCATTCTGTGTCACCTCGCCAGGGGTGATCATTCCATACGGAGGGTGCATTACTCATTGGTTACTAGATGTGAACTTCCTTTTGATAGGATCAATCAGACGTGTTAGAGGGTGACCACCACACGGAGGCGCTACTTGAGACGGTTGCGATTGGATCCTAGTTAATGGTACACACTAGCTAAGCTATGGATAAGGGATCCCACACGGGGCATTATTTAGAAACTTAGAAATCAAAAGGGATCGGGAGTCATAACTTATTTTACAAGAGTTTCATAGCGGACAAGTCATGATTAATGGAAAGATCGAACATTGTCCACCACACAGAGGCTTTATTCTTTCGTTTCAATATTCCGATGACTTTGTTTTAAAATAAGAGTTTTTAAAGGATTCTTTTATTTCAAACTATCAAATTCTGATATCCATATTTATTTTGTTTGTTTGATTTTCAGTAATCATAATGTCTGGATCTGCATTTAGTCCACTTGCTACCATACTCACTCAAAACAAATTAACTGGAAATAACTACACTGAATGGAAACGTAACTTTGACATCGTGTTAACTGCGGAGGATCACATATATGTCCTCACCACCCCAAGCCCTGAAGAACCCGCGGCAAATGCTTCTGTAACTGCCAGACGCGAGTTCTACAAATGGAAGAAATCGAATGGAATGGCTCGTTGCTATATTCTGGCCTCAATGGCTGGTGTGTTACAACACCAATTCCAATCAAATGATTCTGCCAGTGACATTATCACATCCCTGAAAAAGATGTTTGGGGAACATGGCAGGCCTGTCAAGCAGGTAGCCATGCAAAAGATAATGAGTGCAAAGATGTCGGAAGGGACTCTAGTCAAGGAACATGTTTTAAAAATGATTGGTTATTTAAACGAGCTGGAGACCCTAGGTGCCAACATCGATGTACAGACCCAAGTTGATATGATCCTCAATTCACTGTCGCCTTCATTTGCTTAATTCAAACTTAACTATAATATGAATCAAATGAATTTTTCAATGAGCGAATTGATGAGTTCTCTTTTAGCAGCGGAAGGGGTGATTAAACCTGGGGTCAACGTTTTGAACGTTGAGAAAAGTGCTTCCTCTTCCCGATCTACGCCGAAAGGAAAGAAAGGGAAGAAGAAGGCTGGCACTGGTGATTCAAGTGTTGGACCGGTCCCTAAGATTGAAAAATCTAAGGGAAAAGGTAAGGGCAAAGGGAAGGTGGGTGGCCAAGGCAAAGGAAAGTGTTTCCAATGCGGTGAGAAAGGCCACTAGAAGAGGAACTGTCCAGAATTCTTAGCTACAAGAGTTCAAGGTATGATTGAATCACATGTGATTGAAGTAAGTTTTATAACGGATACTTCAAACACTTGGTGCATTGATTCTGGTGCGACTAACCATATCTGTAATTCATTGCAGGGGTTCAGATCAACCAGGAGGTGCAGTGATGGAGAAATTATACTTACTCTAGGTTCTAGCGCAACCGTTTTTGCGGTTGCTATAGGAGTCGTAGTTTTAGAATTTCTAGACAATAAAGTTTTGATTTTATCAGATGTACTTTACGTCCCTTCAATGAGACGTAATTTAATTTCAGTTTCTAATTTATCGAATAATGGTTATTCTTTTCATTTCGGAACTGGAGTTGTGATTAAAAGAAATAGTTCTTTTATATGTTCTGGTGTTAAATCAAATGGTTTGTATGTGATTACTCCCAATATCTCTAAAGATTCTTGCATGGAACTTAATAACTCAGTGGTAATTGTACCATCTAAAAGAAAGAGACCTTCTACTAATCCAACAAGGCTTTGGCATATGAGGCTTGGTCATATCAATCTAAATAGGATTGGCAGACTAGTCAAAGAAGGGGTCTTAGGCGATTTGGTTCTCGAACCAATGGAAGTCTGCGAGTCTTGTTTAGAGGGTAAGATGACCAAAATGCCCTTTTTTGCAAAGGACAATAGAACCAATGCATTGTTGGAATTAGTTCATACTGATGTGTATGGACCAATGAATATTAGAGCAAGGGGTGGTTATGAGTATTTCATAACATTTACTGATGACCACTCTAGGTATGGATATGTGTACCTAATGCAGCACAAGTCTGAAGCCTTTGAAAAGTTCAAAGAATTTAGGGCTGAAGTGGAGAAGCAATTAGGCACACATATCAAGGCCATTCGATCTGATCGAGGTAGCGAGTACCTCTCTAATGAGTTTATTGATCGCCTCGTACAGAATGGGATTCTGTCATAGTTGACTGTACCTGGTACGCCTCAGCAGAACGGTGTAGTAGAGAGAAGGAATCAGACTCTTTTAGACATGACTAGGTCGATGATGAGTTATTCTGAGTTGCCATTATTCCTTTGGGGTTATGCTTTGGAAACCGCTGCTTACATACTAAATCTAGTACCAAGCAAATCTGTTCCAAGGACACCACGAGAGATGTGGATTGGGCGCAAGCCTTCTTTGCAACATCTCCGGATATGGGGGTGTCCGGCATATGTGCTGAAAGGAAAGATGAGCAAATTGGATTCTAGATCGGAAGTATGTTACTTTGTGGGGTATCCAAAGGGTACTTATGGATGGTATTTTTATGATCCAAGGGAACATAAATTGTTTGTTAGTACAAATGCTGTTTTCTTAGAGGATGATTATATCATGAACCATAAACCTAAGGGAAGGATAGATCTTAGAGAGATAGAAGGAGAGCCCTCAGTCCAACCCGTAGTTAATAACGATGTAAATAAAGAAAACACAACTTCTTCACCCAATTCCGCACCGGTACCTCATTGTAGTGGGAGGATTATCAGCCAGCCTGATAGATACATGTTCTTAGGAGAAGTTTTTGAAGCTGTCTCCATAGAATCTGAATCTAATCCTGCCACATATGAAGAGGCAATGGCTGATGTTGATTCGGCTCATTGGGTTAAAGCTATGAAGGCTGAATTGGAATCTATGGATTCCAATCAGGTCTGGGATCTTGTAGAACTTCCAGCCAATATTAAACCCATTGGCTGCAAGTGGGTCTACAAGAGGAAAAGAGGATCTGATGGAAAGGTTGAGACCTTTAAGGCTAGGCTTGTAGCGAAAGGTTATACTCAGAGGGAGGGCATTGACTATGAGGAAACCTTCTCGCCTGTAGCCATGCTCAAGTCCATTAGAATACTCTTATCCATTACTGCATGCCTAGATTTTGAGATCTGGCAGATGGACGTCAAGACTGCATTCTTGAATGGCAATCTTGAGGAGGACATCTATATGCAACAACCAGAAGGGTTCATAGCTGGTCAGAAAGGTACCTTGGTATGCAAGTTGCAAAAGTCCATTTATGGGCTTAAGCAGGCATCTAGGAGTTGGAACATCTGATTTGACCAAGCGGTCAAGTCGTTTGGTTTCATACAGAATCTGGATGAATCTTGTGTATACAAGAAGTGTGAAGGGAAAGTGGTGGCTTTTCTTGTGCTTTACGTTGACGACATTCTACTCATTGGGAATGATGTAGCAGCGTTATCAACAGTCAAGGTTTGGCTAGCTAGTACTTTCGATATGAAGGATCTAGGAGAGGCGAGCTATATTTAGGGATAAAGCTCTTTCGAGATTGTAAGCGAAAGATAATGGGATTATCTCAAGCTGGTTATATCGACAAAGTGCTAACTAGGTTTTCAATGGATAATTCGAAGAAAGGTTTGTTACCTATCAGGCATGGTTTAGCGTTCTCCAAGGACCAGTGTCCAAAGACACAAGCGGAGAGGAATCGCATGATAGGAATTCCCTATACTTCAGCAGTGGGAAGTCTCATGTATGCGATGTTATGCACTAGACCAGATATCTGCTTTGCCGTTGGCATAGTTAGTAGATATCAGTCGAATCCAGGTCCAGAGCACTGGACAACCGTCAAGCACATTCTTAAGTACTTGAGAAGAACTAAAGATTATATGCTTATGTACGGTGGAAGTGAGTTAATTCCAGTAGGATACACTGACTCAAATTTTATGTCAGATAAAGATTTGAGGAAGTTGACGTCCGGTCATCTCTTTACCTTGGGAGGTGGTGCTGTTAGTTGGAGGAGCATTAAGCAGAAATGCATTACAGACTCAACTACAGAAGCTGAGTATGTGGCTGCTTGCAAAGCCGCAAAGGAAGCTGTTTGGCTCAAGAAGTTCCTTATGGAGCTCGAGGTGGTACTAGTGTCGCTGTCACCTATTACGCTTTATTGTGATAATAGTGGGGCAGTGGCTCAGTCAAAGGAGCCAAGGAACCACGGAAAGGGAAAGCACGTAGAGCGGAAATATCATCTTATCCGAGATATTGTTCAACGTGGAGATGTGACTGTCACCAAGATTGCCACCGCTGATAATCTTGCTGATCCGTTTACAAAGGCCTTGCCACAGAAGGTCTTTGATCGTCATCTAGATAGTCTAGGTCTTAGATGTAGTTCTGAATGGTTATGAGTGCAAGTGGGAGTTTGTTGGGTTTGTGCCCTCAAACCATTACTTTATGTATGAGACATTGAGATTTTAATATATGGATATCAGCTTTACATTTTATTATGTATGTTTCTTTCATGAGATGATTGTTTATCCTTAAGTATCATATAAGGTAATTCGTGTATGTATGAGATACATACAAGTGAGATACGAATTACTATTCATTGATACTTAGAACTTGTCACAGTGGATGATGAGACTGGATACCTCATCAGGTTTACACTGTAGCATCATTAACTACCATTGGATGGAGTGATGAATCTCAATCACTAGAGTGTAACTCTTAGTAAATATGCTAGTGCTTAAAGTGCATTGACGGACCTGAGCTTTCTTATTGACACTCAAAACTGTCAAATAATCAATAGGAACTCATAACTTGTATAAGGTACGTGTTCTCAATCTTGAGACGATTATGAACACAGACTGTGGATATGACTGCTTTGACTTACCAATCAGTGAGGTCTACAGAAGATCAACACCTGGGTATCTTGGTTATGTCATATTCATAGGGTTGTGAACATATATTGTCAAGATAGAATCTAACCTCTGATTCAGGGTAAGCATTCCCTTGAGAATGTCACCAAGACGATTACTGAGTACTGCAGTTTTGTTGATAAGAGTTATCAACATGTTTGGTAATCATGAGAGGTGAATGGGACTCAAGGAATACAAGAAGTAATCATGATTTAGGTTGACAGTAATAGTTATCTGACCACCTGAATATGATTGCGAATGCTGTAGGTAGAGGGACATTAGTACAACATACAAGTCTAGTTATCGCTTCGGATATGTTCTTTTGCGTTGGAGTTCAGTTATCGTTTTGTAGTGGAGCAAACATTAACTGATCAGTCGATTCATTTGTTGATCAAAGAGTTTGGTCATGGGAATTAATCAACTGATCTGAGCCAACAATAAAGAGCCTAGGAGGTCCCACTCTTAGCTCCGCCAGGATACTTGGAAAGACACTTGAGGAAGCTGTCAAGACAGATTCGATCGATCGAAGTCATGGCAGGTTCGAATGATCGAGAATGGTTCGATCGATTGAGTGTTCGATCGATCGAAGTCCTTCGATCGATTGAAGGTTAAGTCGGTTCTGGGAATCTATAAATAGGGCAGCTACATTCTGGAAAAGTAGTTCGTCGTTTTGAACGTCTAAAGCTGCAGAAACTGTTTTAGAGCCCCAAAACCTTCTCCATCCACTCTATTAGAGATCCCACCATCTCTAGTCTCTCCGGGAAGCATCCGTAGGAGACATAAGGGTGAAGACAACCTAGTAGAGGCTGCTGCATCACCAAGGAGGAAGAAAATCAGAATTGGGTTCAAGACACTAAGGTATAACTCTTGTCCCCTCTACTTGTGCGCATCTATGGAATTGACGAGTAGTAGATCCTGGGCCACCTTTAAGTTTTTATAACTTGACTTTTCCGCTGCGCGTTTAAATTTTTAATTTAAACCAATTTTTCCATCACCTAGAACTATGAACTTGTGATTGATTTGCCCAATTCTATCAAGGATTGAGAGGTTACCTCTATGACCTCAAAGATTTCTTCTATCTCTTGTGAAGCTCTTCCAAAAATCTTCAAATTCTTCTCCTATTCTTCAAATTCTTCAAGAAAACTCTCCTTTTTCTCTTTTAATCCTCTCTATTGTATATATATCTCTCTTGTATATCTCAATTTTGATTCAAAGGTTAAGTGAAAGTTCCCAATAATGGAGATGAAGGTCTGTTTATATAGACCAACATTACAAGGTTAAATGGATAAATTTGGGTGAAAACCCATGTGCAAAGTTTTCTTCTAGAACATGTGAGAAAAGTAGTTTGTTACAGCATGCGACACTCGATGACTTGCCTGCGGCACTTTCTGAGTGCCGGGCGGCACTCACTGACTGCTGCGCGGCACTTAGTGAGTGCCATTGGCTTCGCCACGTGCCCCAGCTAACAGGATTCTTGCCTTCTTTTTAATTTTCAAAATATATATTAACATAAACTTAATTATTTAGTAAAGTATATACTAAAGTACTTATATTTGTAATGTATTTCATTAGAATATACCCATATGCATGGTATATACTCTAATATATCATTTTATTTCTTTCTTTTTCTCCTTTTCTTCTTAAAACTTCTTTTCATTTTCTCTCCCTCTATTTTTAGGATAAATCCCCAGACTGACTTTCTCATACGTTCTTTAACATTCGGGTTTCTCTCGAATATCCAATTTCTCTTTATTTTTGATTTTTTTGAAACTTGGTTCAAAGAATCTTTGAAGAATTTGAATTCTCTGTAAAAACTTCAAATTTCACCGATCATCGTCATCATTGGTATTTTTAAAGGTAACCAATCCCTGGATTTGACATTTGGTCAAAATCGGGATGTCTACACATATAGCGATGATCTGTCCGAGTAAGAGACAACCGGGAATGAGTACCGGGGCATCGAGTATGCCGAGTGGATCAAAGGCAGAGCAACGAGTGGATAAAGGAAAGGGGGTCGAACAACAACAAGGACGGTACTTCCAGCTCAGGCCGAGGAATACGGATGGTACAGTTGTATCATGTATTCTTCTTATTTATTCGTATCCTGCATGCATACTTATGGATTTTGGTTCAACGCATTCATTTGTATCACGTGACTTTGTTAAGCATTTTACTGTTAAGTCTGAACCACTAGGATATGATTTGTGTGTATCATTGCCTAGTAGTGAACCGTTAGTAACTTCTTCGGTATTCAAGTTGTGTGAGATCAAGATAGGCGATAAGGTCTTGAGCGTTGATTTGATTCCGTTGGTAGTGAATTACTTTGATGTTATCTTGGGCATGGATTAGTTGTCGGTCAATCAAGCTAAGATCGATTGTGAGCAGAAACGAGTTAGTTTCTATCCGTCAGGTCAAGAAGAGTTTACTTTTCAGGGTAAAGGTATGACTATATCGCCATACTTGATATCAACAATTCAAGCAAGTAAGATGTTGAAGAAAGGTTGTTCGGGTTTCTTATGTTTGATTATTAACATGAGAGTTCTTGGACCACTAGTAGAAGACATTCTAGTAGTTTGAGAATTCCCAGATGTTTTACGCAATGAGTTATTGACATATTGATTGAAAGAGAGCTTGAGTTCACGATAGAGGTATTACCAGGGTCACAACCGGTATCTAAGGCACCATATTGAATGGCACCGGTAGAATTGAAAGAATTGAAAATTCAATTAGAAGAACTGTTGGAGAAGGGTTTTATCTGATCGAGTGTTTCTCCATGGGAGCTCCAGTCTTGTTTGTAAAGAAGAAGGATGGGACAGTGCGTATGTGCATTGACTACCGAGAGTTGAATAAGTTGAACGTTAAGAACAAGTATTCGTTACCGCCAATAGATTACTTGTTTGATCAGTTACAAGGGGCTCAGGTATTTTCGAAGATTAACTTGAGATCCGGTTACCATAAGTTGAAAGTCAAAGAAGAAGATATTGAGAAGACAACTTTCAGGACTAGATATGGTAACTTTGAATTTCTGATCATGCCGTTTGGAGTGACTAACGCACTAGCTGCTTTCATGAACATGATGAATCATGTTTTCAAAGACTATTTAGACGAGTTTGTTATCGTATTTATAGATGACATTCTAATTTATTCCAAGAGTGTTGAAGATCATGAACACCATTTGCGATTAGCCTTACAACGATTACGTGAGAAGGGATTGTTCGGCAAATTGAAGAAGTGTGAGTTTTGGTTGATAGAGATTACTTTCCTTGGACATAGACTTTCAGCGAAGGGAATTTCAGTAGATCCTTAGAAGATAGAAGTAGTTATCAATTGGTTAAGACCTACGAATGTGACAGATATCCTAAGTTTCCTAGGATTAGCTGGTTACTATTGGAGGTTTGTTTAAGACTTTTCACATATAGCGATGCCGATGACACAGTTGATGAGGAAAGATGTTGCTATTGTATGGAGTTTAGAATGTGAAGAAAGTTTTCAAGAATTGAAAGGTCAACTAGTGAAGGCACCAATCTTATCCGTCCGATGGGGACTAAAGGGTTTATTATTTATAGTGATGCTTCATATAGAGGTTTAGGTTGCGTTCTTATGCAAGGTGATAAGGTCATCGCCTATGCATCAAGACAACTGAGACCGCTTAAGAAGAACTATCAAATATATGATCTAGAATTGGCTGTCGTGATTTTTGCATTAAAAATTTGGTGTCATTACCTATACGGGGAGAAATGTGAGATATATACTGATACGCCCAAAATCGCCTCTATCCTATGACCGAGCGGTTCCACTCAGTGGCCGACCCCTATCTTAACCAAATCATGCACAGTTCCTTGGAAAAGCTAACACGAGAATTTTTCTGTGTGCGCTTGTGTGCTATACCCAAGTGTAGGTAATCGTGCAAGTAGTAGTCTGGTTAAGTCCAGGTCGATCCCACAGGGAAGGTGTTAAACCAATTACTTAGATTATTCTCAAACAAGAAAATAAAATTCAATTTTTTAAAAGAGTGTAGAACACAAAGTCCCACAATTTAACAACTACTAAAAATAAAGCAATTAAACTAGAGTAACTGATTACTAACTTAACTAATTAAAGCGATGATTTAAAATGTGTTTTTCTTAATTAAAAAGGGATGTTGGGATTACACGAATCCACCACGACCTAACCATCTACCATGCAATTTTGTTGAAGCTCAATGGAGCACACTCTCTACAGTATTCCGTATTTCTCTTCAAATAAAGAATCTATAGTCCTTTCATGACAGGGACTATATCATCACAGTTGGGTTTGATATACATAAAAACGGTTTGGATCAATAGTTAAGACTCTCACCTACAATGGTATTAGCATTGAGGGTGGTTTGCAAAATATATTGAAGAAAAACGCCCAAAGCTTAAAGTTTACAGACTGTTTTAACAAACTGAGCGTTTTGGGACAATTTGATAACACATCAGTAGAACAGAAAGTCTAGGAATACTGCATAGAATGTCCTCAAGAATCAGAGGGTTCGATCGATCGACGTGCATTCAATCGATCGAATATCTTCATCTCTCGATCGATCGAACTGTCTTCGATCGCTCGACAATGTCTCTGGTCCGATCGATCGAACTACTTCGATCGATCGAACACAGGAATTAATCTAATGCATGGCAGGGGCCTGAGATCACGGTTTCATCGTGATCTCCCAACCTGGGGACTACTCAGACATGGTCTGGAGTGTCACAGATGTGTTTCTAACGTAAAAGTCCATTAAAGTTTTGTTTGTTTGTGTTTTAATCATGCAAACTATGAAAACTATTTGTATAAATGTATCTAACATGCAAAACTATGTATTCAACATAATATACTACTCTAAACTAAGTGCAGAATGTAAATAAACAATAACAAGGTAACCTGGAAAGATAAACTTTGATTAAACTAGAGAAACCCAATCCAAAAAGCAATATCCAATCTTGTAAACCTACAAAAACATGAAAACTCTCTATCTCTCTCTCTATAAACTGATCAAAAGTAATATGTGCGTCCCTAGGGACGTTTACAATACGAATATATATAGCAGAGACCTAATGCTAGGGTTAAAATTCCGTTAATTGCTGCGTGCGCGTATTTTCTGATAAAAGCCATGTTCGATCGATCGAACATCCTTCGATCGATTGAACTTCTGGGTCTTCGATCGCTTGAGCTTCTCTCGATCGATCGAATCTTCGATCGATCGAATAGTCTTCAATCGATCGAGCTCTGTATTTTAGCTTTTAATTGTCTTCATCAGAATTCAGCACTTCCTTTTATCGTTATCTTTCAATTCTTCACACAGCAACTGTAGTCTGCACAAATTACAGCTAAAACACACAACTTATCATAGTTTAATCAAATTGTGTATAAACTGGCGTTGTAATTCAAATTGCAGATAAATGAAGGAATTGTAAACTAAATCAATACATTTTCTTCTTTTAGCGCGGTTGTATTTTATAAATACATCCTCTTGTCAAAAGCATCAGCCCGAGCGGTTTAGTCTACCCGAGGTATCCCGGGCGGTTCATCCACGACCGACCAACAAATGAGAAAGACCGCGCAAGCACGGTCCGTACAAGCACAGTCAAGCCTGGCCCGCGAGACACTCTCCAAAATATTCTAGGCTATTTCCTAATCAAGTTAGAAGACTAATGGAAAGAGCACCTCGTTTCCTAATCCAATTAGGAAACCCCCACAATTAATGCCAATCAATCTTAATTGGATTATATTTCCTTATCCATGTAGTAGTGGGTCTCTTGCATCTATAAAAGAGACTCCTCACTCCCATAGAAAGAGATCAACTTTTTAGTCTATACAACACCTCTATAGCAGTCATCATCACGCCCACCCAACCTACGATAGCTCCAAACTATTGTTGGTTTACCACAGGTCCTCGACTTTTTAGAGTATAGTGAACGTGCTCAAACACACCCCTGTACGTAGGTTCCTTCATTAACAGGGCTGAACCACATACAAAAAAATCAGTCTCTCACTCTCTCTCTCTCTCTCTCTCTCTCTCTCTCTCTCTCTCTCTCTCTCTCTCTCTCTCTCCGTAATTTGCTCTAGTTTATCTTACCCATATTTTGGCATCATCAGCTTGGCGCCGTCTGTGGGAGCCGACTAATTTCTCAAAGCACAAATCTCTTAGCTGACAATCATGCCTTCGAATAAGGGTAAGAAGGCTGCTCAACGGGCTAGTCGGGCTATCTTATAGGCCCCAGCATTCCAGACATTGGAGTAAATCACCGCAACCATCACACAGCTCTTGAAGATCCAGCGCCAAACCCAACAGCAGATCAAAGTCCTGCTATCCTAACAAAGCAATCCTCTAGTGGCCGGTAAACTGCCCGGGTACGTTGCGTACGATTGGGAATCAATCTTGACCAGATAATGTGCCCGAGCCAACCTGGCCGGTAAGTTATGGATTTAGAATTTCATAATGGATTTGGCATTATTTAGTAGGTGTGGGGTTAAGAACAACACATATTCAGAGATGTCCATATAGGTACATGGAGAAGGTAAGGAGCAAACACGATGGCTTAAATCATTTTCCCAACTTCTTAATTTTTACACGTCAATGTTCATTGAGTTTAGTTGGTAAATCCTGAACGTTCTCCTCTAATAAGAAGCCAAGATAAAGAATTAGAGACTATTCAACGAATTTAATCGACATATTCAAGAAAAACAATTCGAATTTTAATGTGATAATTCCCTCAGAATAGAAGATTGGATTCAATAACTCACTAAGGGTAACTAGTTTTCACTACTTCATTCTTTAAAGCACAAAAGTCGTATTTAACTCTTATTTTAAGTTTTCTGCTTAGCTATTAATACGTGTAAATAATTTGGATACAAGAATGATCAACATATGCTTTCATCCTAGAGAACGCGTGGACTTAATTCATAAAAGGATGAGAATAAAATGATTGTGTCATTGCTTGATAATAGCTAAATAGAAGTGAAAATTCAAAACTATTCTACCAATTTAATTCAAAAACTTGGTTAATTGCTTGTGGATAAATAGAAGTGAATAGATTGCAAAGTTGTTGAATGTGAACTTTTTTTATAATTTACTTTAGTTGCTAGTGGAAATTGTATGACATACGCAATAGATAGAATGGTCCAGATTGCTACGAGCAGATTGCTACGAGCTAATGTATGTAGGTGATTATCTATCTACATCCCACCCCCAACTGAAAATTGCAATGTCCCCAGCAGGCGATTTTCAAAAATAGATAGAGAGATAACACCTATTATATATCATCATAAGAATGGCAACTGTAACAACCTGTACAGAAAGCATATAAACTCCAAGCAGTAGAGATCAAAAGATTATGAAATATAGAACATGGGATCCATGCTTGGAATGGAACTAATCACTGGAAATATAATAAAGTGAAAGAACAGAATAGTGATAAAATGCACCATGCAACTAAAATATAAAATATGCAAAGTACAATACAAAATATCCCAACAGTATCCAAAAATATATCCAATCAACAAACCAACACATCCAACTCCAACCACAAAACCAAAATACAAAAACAATCAACAACACCCATCCCCCAGAAACTAGACATCATCGGCGACGTCCGATAATATCTCAATAAAAACATCAGGAGCATCCCCACCGCCACCCTCAGCAACAGTCGGTGCTACTGGGTCACTCGTAATCGTGGCAGCTGGAATAGATAAAGATGTGTCAGCTACGACAAGAGGAGGTGGAAGTGGTATCTCTGTAGCAAGCAGTGACACCGATGATGGAGAAGCTACAGGATCAGTCTGAGAAGATGGATGGATCGGTGGTGGAAGGTGGAATAGCAGATGTAGTAGGCGGGACGGTGGAAGTGTTTGGAGCAGCTACATGTGGATTACTGGGTACGGCAGGAGCAGCTGTATGAGCTGCTTGGTCAATTCCGATCTGTATCAAGATCGCCTCCAGCAGAGTAGTCATCACATCCACCTTACCCTTAAGTCTAATCCTGGCCTCTCTCTCCTCCAATAACAACGCATGAATAGTTGGGAGAGGCGCAGAAGAAGACTCTCCCTGGGTACGAGCCTGAGACCTCTGTCTCAACTCAAATCTCGCCACCTCCTCAACAGGATCAATCTCCTCCTCTGAATCATGCTCCTCAGCCTCTGTGGGCGTCCCTGAAGCAGCACCCTCAGTATCGGTGCCTTCTCCTCTCCTCATCTTCTCTCCAACTTTCGCCTTACCTTTGCCCCGCCTCTTCCTCTTTTGCGCCTCAGACCGACGGGAAGCAGTCTCGCCAATATGGCTACGAGACTGGACAATCATATCACCCGCCAACGGAAGTAGACCCGCCTGCTCAATAACCCTGTGAATGACCCAAGCACCCTTCAGGTGCTTCTTGGCCTGAATGTAGCGAGTGGGGTGCCTCATGAAATCAATGTAGAGGCGAGGCAAACAGACAGGCTGCCGTGTCCCAATCGCATATAATACTCGGGTATACCACGCTACAATCTTCTACCGATAGGATTTCACTAGGAGGCAATTACTGAGGGCGAGATGCAGCATATGATAATTATCGGTAAGGTAGACATCAGGAATAAAAGCCTCGCCATCCCAACCTGGAAGAGCACCCCCAGTGATCTCTCGGATAATAATGGTCGGGGAGAGCAGCGGTGTGTCAGGGCAATGCGGAGAAACACAATCAGGTACCTCGGGTGATTCGAGGTGAAAAGTGCATATTCATAGCGTATTATATGGTCCTTTATGCATACTTTTATCCCCAAAGTTCCTACATTTAGGTGCATTCTAATAAAAATGTTCTTTTTATTGTGTTAATGCTAAACCATATGTTTTTGCATTATTTTATAGGTATTAGGATGTAAATCAATGAAGTGGAGCTAAAGAAAAGTGATTTTGGTGGATAGAACAACGTAAGCAGCTGACAAAACGCCAATTTTGACAATGAAGACTTCAGATTTGGAAGATTTTTCCCAAAGATATAAAATGTAGATCTTTGAGTTACGGTCGCGTGGCCATAAACGGGAGGTCAATCCGAGGTCCGAGTGAAAAGTTATGGCCATTCTCCCATCGGTGCGCAGAGCTGTCAAAATCAGAGAGTTCAATCGATTGAGCAGAGTTCAATCGATCGAACCTTCGATCGATTGAACTAAGCTCGATCGATCAAACTTTATATTCACCCAAAAGTTGTGTTAACTCTGCGGGAACCCTATATACGTCGTTTTGACGCCAGACGAAGGGAGGACGCTTCAGAACACAGAAAATAGCAATTTTAGGGTAGTTTTAGGGTTAGATTAGGAGTAGATTAGGTTAGATTCTTGTTTTTCTTCCTCTTTTCCATTGATTTATTGAAGATTATTGAAGATTAAAGTTTAGTTCAAGTTATTTACAAGTTATTTTCAGATTTATTCCAGGTTTTTCCTTTCCTTTATCTTATTTGATTATTTATGAATCTAGTAGTTATGATTGTTATGTTTTACTGTTTCTGCACTAGTTTAATCATGTTTCCGTAGTTTAGACGTTGGGAATATGTGTTGAAACATTGATTGCCAACCTCTTCCATGCAATCTTTAGAAACCCTGGGCTCGATCGATCGAAGGTATTTTGATCGATCGAACCAGATCCATAGTCAAGCGATCGAAGACATTTCGATCGATTGAAGGATGAGGCAGTCCGATCGATCGAGAGCGCTTCGATCGATCGAACTTGCTAATTCTTGAGATGATTCTTTTAAGTATTCCATGACTTTCTGTTTTAGAAATCTGTCATCAAATTGTCCCTATAAGCTCAGTTTGTCATAACAGTTTTTAAAACTTAAAGCCTTAAGGCCTTTTCTTCAATGACTTTTGAAAACCACTTTGAATGCTAACACCATTTAGAGTGCAAGTAATAGCCATTGTTTTAAACCGTCTTCTAAGTATTTTAACTCAACTGTGATGATGTAGTCCCGGTCATGAAAGGGCTATTGATTCTATATCTTTAGAAAAATACGGAATGCTGAAAAGGAATGAACTCCATAGAGCGTTAATGAATATGCATGATAGATGGTTAGGATCAATGAATATGCATGATAGATGGTTAGGATCAATGTGGATTCACGTGTTTCCAACACTTTTAATTTAGTTGTTTAATTATTATGTTTCTTTATGTTTAGTTTATTATTTAGTTTAATTTAATTAATTAGGATTTAGTCACTACTACAATTAAACTTTTTTTTTTTTTAGGTTGTAACTTAGTAGACATTCTTCCTATTCCTTCCCTGTGGGATCGACCTGGACTTATCCAGTATTACTTGCACGATCACCTACACTTGGGTGTTGTACAAGAGCGCACAACTTTTTAGTCGTGTCAAGTTTTTGGCGCCGTTGCCGGGGAAGGCAACTAGGTTAGGATTTTACTAAGTTATTTCCATTTTTTTTTCTTTTTCTTAAAAAAAAAAAATACAAATAAAAACTGTTGGACTTTTTCTCTCACACGATAAACATACAAATAAATAAAATTTCTATTGTTTAAAAATTTTGAGTGAAAATGTCTTATTCATATTATCCTCCATACAACACAAACGCTACTAATAGGTACACACTTGAAAATCAAAATAGTTATCCCCCGAGTTGGCAAGCACCCACATATGACGTAGATTATCAACCTGAGTGCTACCAACCACCACAATGGGAATACAATAGTTATAGTCCCCCATATTATCAAACGTATCAAGAACCTCCACATGAAGAGTTCTATCAATCGCAATGGGGATATAACCAAAATGATAATGTAGAATATAGTAGTAGTTCCCACGATTACCAAACGCACCAAGACTTTCCCTTTGGCGAGTCTTGTTCATAAACACAATGGGATGAGAATTATTACCAACAACAATGGGGCGAAACTTCATATAGTAATAATGAGGAGAATAACCTAGTTGAGGATAATGGTATGTTAAAATTGCTACTTAGTGAAATGAAAAGGCTAGATAGTGCACTCGATAAATTAGAAACCAGATATCAACAAGCATATGCTAGCCAACCTTTAGAAGACTATACCAGTCCTTCAACACTACAACCTAAATTTCAAGACACTAACAATGGAATGGAATTAGAGGACAATGATGGGTTTATACCGAATGAGGTTACCAACTCACTCGAGAAAGTGATAACCCAACAAGAACTCCAAAACCAAACCATTGAGCATGAAGTTATAGAATCATCTTCTCCTCAATACACAATCCCAAATATCAACTCCTTCACTGCCTGGATAAATTTGCACAGTCTCTTGGTCCAAAGCACCTCTATAGATGAGATATATAGTGAGGAGAGTTACAAGGATGAGAATGAGGTTATAAAAGATGATGAGAGTTTAGGTGATTACACGCAACTAGTAAAGGAGGAGTCCGAGTCCCATGTTGACTCTTTCCCTAACTTTAATAGTGACCCTAGGGAGGACATACTTGAAATTTCTAAATTTGATTTAGATTCATCTGATATTCATGAACGCTTACCTCTTTCGGCCGAAGAGGTGGTGTCACCAAGTTGCCCATCACCTATCCTCTCTATCAATCAATGCTCTCATACCGAGTTTGAAAATCATGTGTACCCCATTCTTGAACAAAAAGAATGTGTTGTAGAAGAGGATGATAAGGATTCTAGCACATGTTTTTCACAAAATTTTAACTTTCAAAATTCTTTGAGAGAGGACTTAGAAACTATTTAGCCCACATTAGATGATCTTAAACTTCAACAAGAAGCTAGTAATCTGCTAGACTGCTTGACCTTCTTGAGTAATAATGACATTGAGGCCCAAATAGAAAGCTTCATCCAAGTCCAGTCCAAATCAATGTACATAGAATAGAAATCCAATTCCTATGATCATATCTCCATAGATTCTGTTCTAATACAAGAGGAGGGTAAAGAAGATTCATTAGAACATCACTTAGACCTTGCCCCTTTTATTGAACCATGGCCTCTGCCTGTTTTTGATAATAAAAAAATAGAGGCCATTATAGAAAATACCAACACCAAAGATCGTTTCTTGCGTATAATTCCTAAAAAGTGTGGTATATCTCTTATAATTGTCTCCAACAAATTTAGAGGCCATAGGTTTTGCATCATCTCCTCTGACCTTGAGCCTGACATTAGTTGGGGGGAGTTGCATTTTTATGAAAATTCCTACATTCTTCTCACTATTAAATTATTTCATTGGGAGGATCCTCAAAAATTTCGGTTATTATTTTATGATAAAAATCTTGATTAACTGAATTTATTTACTGAGTAGTTCTATTATATTCTCTATTTTTCCTTGTTGCTACTAATGATTTTACAGGTAACTTAAAAAAAAATCTGGATTATTAATGCCTCGAGGTAACATCCTTCCTTCTCTCGTTTTACTTTACATGTCCATATGCTTAGTTTAGAACATTGAGGACAATGTTTAGTTTTAGTTGGGGGGGAGTGAGTCATTGCATGCCTCGTTTATTTCTTTTTATGCTTTCGTGTCAATACACCTGCTTAGCAACATGCAACATGACTCAGTAAATTAAAATTGTCAAAAATTTTAAAATTTTTAATTTTTTTTATAAATATAATGAAATGGTTCTTGTAATTCTCTCTTAGTTAATGTAGTTAGTTATGATACATTAGTGTTATTTTCTGTATGTTATTAGTATGTGATACACAATGGTAGTTTGTTCACTATCTTAGTTATAGTATGTTTTATGCCTTTTAATCTTCAAACAACTTTGAGCACCTTGTGACAACCTTGTACTTAGCTATAACGGATTAGTAAGCATAGCTTAGGTGTCTTGAGAGACTGTAGTGGAGACTAATAACCCAAGTGAGCTTTTGAGCCATTGTTTTGTTTTTAAGGGTTTTATAAAATTACTCTTACTTTTTGAAAAGCGTATTCATTCGTTGTAAGTCTCAATTTTCTTCATTTTGACTGATTACTAGAAGAGAACGTTCAGGATTTACCAAATTTAGAGCTCTTGAATTTACTGAAATGAATAATCCTATGAACTTAGAATATGATTTAGGCCATCTTTTGACTATACATGGATAATACAACCTTGGCCTACTATTATGCTATTCCTTTACTTCACCTCTTGAGCATATCATAATCGCCTTGCTTTCACAATCCTTAAGTCTATACCTAACTCCAAATTAGGAGTTCAAGCCTCAGTTCTTTATTTAGATGTGATTGGGATGTGTTGCGTTGACAAGAAGTTTGTAAGTGTGAATAAGGGAAAGTTGGCAAAGAAAAAAAATGATGAAAAAAAAAGAAGAAAAAAAAAAAGAAAAAAGAAAAAATGCCAGTGGTTGTTACAAAAAGAAAAAAATAATAATAAAAAAAGAGTGTGAAAGAAAAGAAAAAGAAAAAAAAAAGAATAAAATAAAAGAAAAGACAAGAGAGAGATTGGAGATGTGGGAAGTTTGAGAAGTTGTAATAGACATTCCAATCACATCCTTGGATCCAATTGAATATTACGAACCTCTTTCTTCTTAATTTAACACCTCTTTTTCAAAGTCCTAATGATTTTAATTAAATTGGATCTAAAGTTAAGGTAATGAGAGAGTTCTCCACGGTATCTCGCTCTTCTAGTGAAAAGTATCATTTCATGAGACTTTATGCACTAAAATGTCCGTTTTTCTATTTAGATACGAGAAGCCTTTGTTTCCATTTACATTTACTCTTTGTAGCTTCCATATCATGAGTGATAATTACTACACCTAATTCGGAGTGATTCATCTTGAGAGTGTAATCCCGGTGAGAGTTGAGTCAAAATGAACGTCTTGATCGTATCTTAGGTTATGCAAGTTTTGAAATTGAAGTTTTGTATTTTGGTTGTCCATGCACACACACACTTGAAGATTGATAGGTATGGAACATTCTAATGACATTGATAGTAGATTAACTGTAATGTGTGTGTTGCATGGCTATGGCATACTGGAGAGTTTCATGGGATTGTTGAGCTTAACAATATTGCTAAATGAGAGTAAAAAAATTCTTGAACACATTTAAACTAGAACCATTACCATAAACATGAATTTTGTGGGTAGATTCACTGCAAACCCTCACGAGACAACACTCGTCCACTAGGGGAACTTAGGTAGGCTTGTTGCATACGCTAAATGCAATCGCGATTCCTGCAAAAGTGAGTTAGGGTTTAAATTTATTTTGTTTTCAATTCTTAGAGTTTAAATAAACATTGTTGTAGTTTGCTTCATTGCTAGGGACTACCAACGAGCTAGTTGGGGGGTGTGATTCGAGGTGAAAAGTGCATATTCATAGCGTATTACATGGTCCTTTATGCACACTTTTATCCCCAAAGTCCCTACATTTAGGTGCATTCTAATAAAAATGTTCTTTTTATTGTGTTAATGCTAAACCATATGTTTTTGCATTATTTTATAGGTATTAGGATGTAAATCAATGAAGTGGAGCTAAAGAAAAGTGATTCTGGTGGATAGAACAACGTAAGCAACTGACAAAACGCCAATTTTGACAATGAAGACTTCAGATTTGGAAGATTTTCCCAGAGATATAAAATGTAGATCTTTGAGTTACAGTCGCGTGGCCATAAACGGGAGGTCAATCCGAGGTCCGAGTGAAAGGTTATGGCCATTCTCCCATCAGTGCGCAGAGCTGTCAAAATCAGAGAGTTCAATCGATTGAGCAGAGTTCAATCGATCGAACTTTATATTCACCCAAAAGTTGCGTAAACTCTGCAGGAACCTATATATACGTCGTTTTGACGCCAGACGAAGGAAGGACGCTCCAGAACGCAGAAAACAGCAGTTTTAGGGTAGTTTTAGGGTTAGATTAGGAGTCGATTAGGTTAGATTCTTGTTTTTCTTTCTCTTTTCCATTGATTTATTGAAGATTATTGAAGATTAAAGTTTAGTTCAAGTTATTTACAAGTTATTTTCAGATTTATTCCAGGTTTTTCCTTTCCTTTATCTTATTTGATTGTTTATGAATCTAGTAGTTATGATTGTTATGTTTTACTGTTTCTACACTAGTTTAATCATGTTTCCGTAGTTTAGACGTTGGGAATATGTGTTGAAACATTGATTGCCAACCTCTGCCATGCAATCTTTAGAAACCCTGGGCTCGATCGATCGAAGGTATTTCGATCGATCGAACCAGAGCCATAGTCAAGTGATCGAAGACATTTCGATCGATTGAAGGATGAGGCAGTCCGATCGATCGAGAGCGCTTCGATCGATCGAACTTGCTAATTCTTGAGATGATTCTTTTAAGTATTCCATGACTTTCTGTTTTAGAAATCTGTCATCAAATTGTCCCTATAAGCTCAGTTTGTCACAACAGTTTTTAGAACTTAAAGCCTTAAGGCCTTTTCTTTAATGACTTTTGAAAACCACTTTGAATGCTAACACCATTTAGAGTGCAAGTAATAACCATTGTTTTAAACCGTCTTCTAAGTATTTTAACTCAACTGTGATGATGTAGTCCCGGTCATGAAAGGGCTATTGATTCTATATCTTTAGAAAAATACGGAATGCTGAAAAGGAATGAACTCCATAGAGCGTTAATGAATATGCATGATAGATGGTTAGGATCAATGTGGATTCACGTGTTTCCAACACTTTTAATTTAGTTGTTTAATTATTATGTTTCTTTATGTTTAGTTTATTATTTAGTTTAATTTAATTAATTAGGATTTAGTCACTACTACAATTAAACTTTTCTTTTTTTTTTAGGTTGTAACTTAGTAGACATTCTTCCTATTCCTTCCCTGTGGGATCGACCTAGACTTATCCAGTATTACTTGCACGATCACCTACACTTGGGTGTTGCACAAGAGCACACAACTTTTTAGTCGTGTCATCGGGTACCCCAATAGCAGTGGAGATAGTGGCCAGACTAAAAATAATCTCCCGGCCACGGAAGAAAGAGCGGAGAGTGAACGGAGCAACTGGATCCCTGATCATCGTAGCACACGCCTCCCGGATCCAAGATAAATTAACGAGCTTAGGTTGGGAGAATAGCGTGTACCACTGTGGCATGGCGCGTATCCGTGCAAGATACCAAGGAGTAGCCAACCATGCTGTCTCGAGGGGTCGCTCAAGAATGACCTTGCGCGACTGGAAATATCTGGTGAACCATACCCGATTGTCGTCATTTCTGAACCCGTACTCGGGTATAGGGTCGGGTATGGTTAGGTCAAATATCTTGTCCTTGTGATACCCAGTGATAGGGTTCATTGTTCAGCCGTGAAACAGAAAAGAGAAACAAGAAAACATTAAAATAGGGAAACCAGAAAAGGAAAATGAAACTGTCACATCTCGATCGATCGAAGCTTGTTCGATCGATTGAGAAAAATGCAAGTTCGATCGCTCGAGAAGGTTCGATCGATCGAAAGGATGCTAGGTTCGATCGCTCGAAACCTGTTCGATCGATCGAACACAGCGAAGTGGCGGCATCAACGATTGAGAACGGGAAGAGCCCGAAAACAACAAATATAATAAGAAAAGTAAGAAAAGGGGTTAAATAATCAATGAGGGCACCCCTATTCGAATATGAAATGGAAAGAAAAAAAACGAGGGGGTACTCGGGGCCCCACCTCGAGAAACGCGTCGAGTAGGGGATGACAGTGATGAGGATGATGATCAGGGAGACCGGTTGCTCCTCTATTGGTGTGGTTGGAAATGGGGGTCCAAAAACCGCGTGAGTCGCCCTCTGTGTTCAATCGCTCGAGGAAGTGGGGGAGTTTGAGAAATTGATGAAGTGTATAGACGACGCTTTGTTTAAATACAGGTTTCGATCGCTCGAGCTGTTTCGATTGATCGAACATTCGATCGATTGAGCCCTCCTCAAGCGCTTGAGGTTCTGATATTCTCGATCGATCGAAGTACGTCCGATCGATCGAACAAAGAAATTCTACAATATCCCTGATTTGAGAAATTAAACACCCCCAACTAACCAACACTGGTCTGGACATACAAAATAGTGATTAAATAGTGCATTGACAGAACATGTAAGCCAAAAACATCATCCGTATAGTAGAAAATTTGCAAATTTATATAAATAAATCCTTAATATAGCATCCACTTGCAATATTAATGCCCCCAACATGGTTGTTAAAACCTTATCAAAAGAGAAAACTAAATATAGCTTGAAATAACAAAACATTGTCCAAGTACACACTCCAATTGATGAAAGAAATATGAGATAACATAAAACAAATGGAGTGAAACACTATTCTTCAAGCAGAAAGATTCCGTCTTCCACACCCTCCTTCTCTACCGGAACTTCAAATGTAAAATTTGAACTTGATGATTCCCTTTCCCAGAACAAGCAGAAAGCAGCGAGGACATCATTGAGCAAGTCCGAACTCTCTAAGGAATTGATTCCACCGACAATAGGGGATCCGAATGGAGACAAGGATAACGGAGTGTAATTTTGCAACGGATGTTCCTCTTGCGGCAGAGTTCCCGGGGACCTTATGTATGGCCCAACTCCATGAAAGAGTTGATGTAGAAGGTACAACGGTGGAAATGGTGGATTCATAGTGATATTCCTGACAAAGGGAAACAAAAACGAAACGAAGAAATTAAATTAACTGGAGCAAAAGAAGCAACAAACAGAAAGAATTAAATAAAGCAAAAACAAAAAGAAAAAGAAAGGAATGTGACTCAGAGTTAACCTCACTATTGGCCAGATATTCCCAGGTGCACTAGCAGGTAGAGGGCATTGAAGGCTGAACAACAAGTAACTTAAATACTCATAGATGTAGGGAACCACATGGATGATCATGAAGTCGTCAACATATGTGAAAATAGCATTGTGGCGTTCGGGCACCACATCTTGTAGGTCCTCTTCTTCCCATGGCTCCCACATTGAGTCATTTTCCTACTGTTCCATCAAAGCGTCATCGACCTCCCACACAGCATATCCCTCAGGCTCTCCCTCCTCTTCAGGGAGTTCCATGTGCATAAATGGGTTGATCTGGAGGAGAGCAGGATCATATGGGATGTATCCATGGGTTAAGTCAACGATGTCGTCGGCTCCTGGCCCTTGGTATGGAGATAAGCAGAATGCTATTTCATCAGCAGTCCATGGTGGGTTCTGATATTCTGAATCAGCCCATGACCCTATTGAGTGAACATCGTCATCTCTCATGGTGGACAGCCTGCACGAGATAAGATTGGAATAGAAGATTATGATCAAGATCACACTCAAAAAGGAAATAAATAAACAAAAGAGCAAAACAAAATGAGAAAAAAATAAAAGAAAAAGTACAACAACATTGATAAAACGCACTTGAGCGTTCTAGGTTGAAGCATAGTCGTTACATCATCCAGTTGAATGTGCTCGACCTCGGGTTGGAAATCTTCTAAGAATAGTTTTATCCTTTGGCCATTGACCTTGAAACTTTCGTCATTCTTAGGGTTAAACAACTCAACGGCCCCATGTGGAAAGACATATTTGACTATAAAGGGTCCTGTCCACCGAGATCGGAGTTTTCCTGGGAAGAGATGAAGGCGTGAATCATATAATAAAACTTTCTGCCTTGGCTCGAAAGATTTTCGAAAAATCGTTCTGTCATGGCGCGCCTTCAACCTTTCCTTGTAGAGTTTGGCATTGTCGTATGCATCTCGACGAATTTCTTCCAGTTCAGCTAACTGGAGTTTCCGGAGATGACCTCCCTCTTTAATGTCGAAGTTTAGTGAACGAGTCGCCCAATATGCTTTGTGCTCTATTTCGACGGGAAGGTCCTTACCGTATACTAACCTACACGGAGACATTCCCAGATTTATTTCAAAAGCCGTGCGGTATGCCCATAAAGCATCAGTCAGTTTATAGGCCCAGTCTTTTCTGTTGAAACTAACCGTCTTTTCAAGTATATGTTTGATCTCACGGTTAGCCAACTCCGCCTGCCCGTTTGTTTGTGGGTGGTAAGCTAGAGCGATCTTATGGTGTACCCCATATTTCTTGAGTAGTGCTTCCAAAGGCCTATTGCAGAAATGCTTGCCTTGGTCACTTATTAAAGCTTTTGGGGTTCCGAAACACGACAAAATATTTTCCTTAAGAAAGGACATTACTGTTTTGTGGTCATTGCGTCTCGTTGGTATCGCTTCCACCCATTTTGATACATACTCCACAGCTAGGAGTATGTATTCACAATTATTAGATTTGGGAAACGGGCCCATGAAGTCTATACCCCAACAATCGAATATTTCAATTGTGATGATGGGAATTAAGGGCATAGAATTTTTTTTTGAAATGGTACCTAGCTTTTGACAGCGTTGGCACGATTTGCAGAAAGAGTAGGCTTCCTTAAATATGGTGGGCCAATAAAATCCACTGTGTAAGACTTTTTGTGCGATCTTCTGGGAAGAAAAGTGGCCACCGCAGGCTTCAGAGTGGCATGAGGCTAAAATTACGGTTATATCCTCATTAGGGATGCAACGCCTGATGACTTGATCAGCACAATACTTGAATAAGTAAGGGTCATCAAAAAAGAAATGGCATGCGAACGAGAGAAACTATTTTCTGTCTTGATTTGACCAATGTCTAGGAGTTTCTCCCGCGGCCAAGTAATTCACTATAACTGCATACCACGGTAAACCCAAGACTGTCATGAGTTGCTCGTCTAGGAATTCATCTTTGATTGGTATGGGCTCAGTGTTGTCCGTGAATGTCAACGAGATAAATGGTCGGCGACCACATTCTCTACTCCCTTTTTATCCTTTATAGTGATATCAAATTCCTGGAGTAGGAGTATCCAGCGGATAAGCCTCTGTTTCGCATCTTTTTTAGATAACATGTACTTGAGGGCTGAGTGGTCTGTAAAACAAACTATTGGGGACCCTATCAGATAAGACCTGAATTTGCCCAGCGCGAAAACTATTGCCAGTAGCTCTTTTTCAGTAGTTGTATAGTTCATTTAAGCTTAGTTGAGTGTTCGGCTGGCATAGTATATAACATAAGGCTTATCGTCCTTCCTCTGTCCTAGGACTGCACCAATGGCGTAGTCACTAGCATCGCACATTAACTCGAATGGCAAACTCTAATCGGGTGCCTGTATTATCGATGCTGAGGTAAGGTGTTCCTTTAGTGCATCAAAGATGTTTGACATTTATCTGACCACTCGAAAGGTGCGTCTTTGACTAAGAGTTGGCACAGTGGTCTAGAGATTGCACTAAAGTTTTGGATAAAGCGTCGATAAAATCCTGCGTATCCCAGAAATGAGCGGATGTCTCTAACTGTACGGGGGACCAGTAAGTTTGAGATAATATCGATTTTTGCTTTATCGACTTGGATACCTTCGTCAGAAATAATGTGGCCGAGGACAATTCCCTTGGTCACCATAAAGTGCACTTTCCCCAGTTTAGTACTAGGTGTTTGTCCTCGCATCTCGCTAACACTTTCTCAAGGTTTTCTAGGCAGTTATTGAAACTATGGCCGAACACTGAGAAATCATCCATGAAAACCTCTAGTATCTATTCGACCATGTCATTGAATATGCTTAACATGCACCGCTGAAAGGTAGCAGGTGCATTGCATAAGCCAAAAGGCATACGTCGGTAGGCGAATGTACCGAACGGACACGTGAAGGTTATTTTCTCCTGATCTTCAAGGGCGATTTCTATTTGGTTGTACCCACTGTATACGTCCAAGAAGCAATAATATTTATGACCCGACACTCTTTCTAGCATTTGATCCATGAATGGCAATGGAAAGTGGTCTTTTCGGGTCACAATATTCAACTTTCGATAATCAATACACACCCGCCATCCGGTGGGGACACGTGTTGATACTAACTCGCCATCTTTATTGGGAATAACTGTTATCCCTGCCTTCTTAGGCACCACCTGGGTTAAACTCACGCAAGGGCTATCAGAAATAGGATATATAATTCCAATGTCAAGAAGTTTTAAGACTTCCCTTTTGACAACTTCTTGCATATTGGGATTCAGACGCCTCTGCATTTGTCGCGAAGGTTTTGCGTCTTCCTCCAGATAAATCTTATGGATGCAAATAGATGGGCTTATGCCTTTGAGGTCGGCAATAGTCCATCCCAATGCTACCCTATGCAGTTTAAGAATTTGAATTAACTTATCCTCTTGTTCAGAATTCAACGTGGCTGAGATTATAATAGGATAAGTCTTTTCAGCCCCCAGAAAAGCGTATTTGAGCTCTTTTGGAAGCTCCTTTAATTCTAAATCGGGAAACTGAAAGTTCGAAGGCATAGTTAACTTCATTTTTGGAGGTAAGGGTTCATATGGTGTGACCCACATGCATTCAGCTCTATCTTCCTATTTTGTTTCCATCATGAGGCAGGCATGATTGAGGGCAGCATCCAATGGAGTAGAATCATTAGGTTGATAGGTAGCGTCGAATTGCGACACAACTACCTCCAAAGGATCTTTATAATCAACGAAATCAGCCTCATCTTCGATGACCGTTTCAATGAAGTTGACTTCTTCTTCATCCTCGTATTCTTCGGGTCGGGGATTTGAGAAAATCTTGACATTTAAAGTCATGTTCCCGAATACGATGGTCATGATACCACTCCTTATTTTGATTATGGCATCGATGGTGTTGAGGAATGGACGTCCAAAAATCACCGGGATTTGTGAACATGGGTTGGACACAGGTTCAGTGTCCAAAATCACAAAATCGACTGGGAAGACAAAAGTGTCTATCTGTACTAGAACATCCTCCAGTATTCCTCTAGGATATTTGACTGACCTATCTGCCAATTGTAATGCAACTCGGGTAGGTTTGAGTTCACCCAACCCTAGTTGTTTATATACTGAGTATGGCAGCAAGTTTACGCTTGCTCCTAAATCAAGGAGTGCGTTGTCTATCCTTTGATTCCCAATTCTACACGAGACAGTTGGGGTGCCAGGGTCCTTAAGCTTTGGAGGCAACTCATTTTGGATGATTGCGCTTGCTTGGCAAGCGATATAGGCATGTTTCTTTACACTTTGCCTCCTTTTGACCGTGCATAAGTCCTTCAGATACTTAGCATAAGCTGGCACTTGTTTGATTGCATCAAGGAGTGGGAGATTGATTTTAACTTATTTGAACAACTCCAAGAACTCCTGATTCTTTGCCTTGTGACACGAGAAAAATCTTGTGCGCTCTTGTGCAACACCCAAGTGTAGGTGATCGTGCAAGTAATATAGTACTGGAAGTCCAGGTCGATCCCACAGGGAAGGAATAGGAAGAAAAGATACTAAGTTATAACCTAAAGAAAAAGAAAAGATGAATGTAGAAGAGAAGGTTCTAACGAATCCTAATTAATTAAATTAAACTAAATATTAGACTAAAGTAGAAAGAAACATAACTAATTGAATAAATAAACTAAAGGTGTTAGAAATACGTGAATCCACATTGATCCTAACCACCTACCATGCATATTCATTAACGCTCTATGGAGTTCATTCCTTTTCAGCATTCCGTATTTTTCTAAAGATAAAGAATTAGTAGCCCTTTCATGACCGGGACTACATCATCACAATTGATTTAAAATACATGAAAGACGGTTTAAAACAATGGTAATTACTTGCACTCTAAATGGTATTAGCATTCAAAGTGGTTTTCAAAAGTCATTGAAGAAAAGGCCTTAAGGCTTCAAGTTCTAAAAACTGTTGTGACAAACTGAGCTTATTGGGACAATTTGATGACAGATTTCTAAAACAGAAAGTCATGGAATACTTAAAAGAATCATCTCAAGATTTAACATGTTCGATCGATCGAAGCGCTCTCGATCGATCGGACAGCATCATCCTTCAATCGATCGAAATGCCTTCGATCGCTTGACTATCCCTGGTTCGATCGATCGAAATACCTTCGATCGATCGAGCCCAAGGTTTCTAAAGGTTGCATGGAAGAGGCTGGGAATCAATGTTTCATCACATATTCCCAACGTCTAAACTACGAAAACATAATAAAACTAATGCCGGAATAGAAAACTAGAGTAATCATTAACATCTAAAGCAATAAACAATGAAACAATGAAAAGGAAAAGAAAAACCTGGAATAATCTGAATAAAACTTGTAATAAACATATAACCAACTTGAATCTTCAATAATCTTCAATGTAACAATGAAAAAGAGGAAAAAAGTGATGAATCTAACCTAATCTACTCCTAATCTAACCCTAAAACTACCCTAAACTGCTGTTTTTCGCGTTCTGGAGCGTCCTCCTTTCGTCTGGCGTCAAAACGACGTATATATAGGGTTCCCACAGAGTTTACGCAACTTTTGGGTGAAAATTAGGTTCGATCGATCGAACTCAGTTCGATCGATCTAAGGTTCGATCGATTGAACTCCCTTCAATCGCTTGAACTCTCTGATTTTTGACAGCACTGCACACCGATGGGAGAATGGCCATAACTTTTGACTCGGACCTCGGATTGACCTCCCGTTTGCTGCCACGCGACCGTAACTCAAAGATCTACATTTTATATCTCTGGGAAAATCTTCCAAATCTGAAGTCATCATTGTCAAAATTGCCATTTTCTCAGCTGCTTCTGTTGTTCTCTTCACCAGAATCACTTTCTATGCAATGTTTGCTTTCCATGACCTGTAAAATAGTGTAAAAACACATGTTTGAGTCTCAACATCATAGAAAACACTTAATCATTGATATGCATCTAAATCTAGGGACTTGGGGATAAAAGTATGCATAAAAGACCGTAAAATACGCTATAAATATGCATTTTTCACCTCTAATCACCTTGTTTTGGGGTTTCTTGAGCCTTTGAGGGTAAGGCGCAGGGAAAGGGCATGTAGGTAATTCGTCAAGGACGGGCTCATTTCCAGGCCTTCTCTCAACTTCTTCTACTTCTTTAGGGACGTCCTTATTTAGTTCTAATGGTTTGTCATTAGTGGATGACTTTTCTACTTGAGTAGATGGTTTACTCCTAGTCACCACTTCCTCCTCTTCATACTCCTCGGGAGTAGAATGAGGCATGTTTTGCCCTATGACTTTGCCGCTTCTTAGTGTAGTCACGGCTTTTTCTTGTTCATGATTAGGGGGACCATTGTTGTATCCTTTAGGGTTTGGAAGTGGTTGAGTGGGAAATGTGTATCCATCCTCTCTAATATTGCGGACATTTTGCTCATCATTTGAATTAACTATTACGTTAAGTTCGCATTAGAGAGTGGATCTTCCTCTAGTACCTTCTTGTGAGGTGGCACATAGACATTTGCTTATTGATTATTAGGGGGTTGAGCGATGTTGTAGTTATTTGTTCTATTTTGATGGAATGGCTGGGACTGCCTGTTGTATTGCCCTTGATATTGATTATTGTTATTGTAGGGTTGTTGTTGTTGATATTGGTTTTGTGTCCCAGCATCGTTTTTCCAATCAAAACCGGGGTGATTCCATCTATTGTTGTTATTTCGTAAGTTCTGATTGTTGTAAGAATTTCCCGCCCCCTATACCCTTGCATGGCATTCATTTCCATGGGGGGTTGTTCTTGAAAATATGGCATATTGGGACAATATTGAGTAGCGTGTCCCAGCATGTTGCATGTGCCGCATGGTTCTTCAGGCAAAAATTGCCTAGAACTCTCTCCTTTCATCCCCAATTCTTCCACTTTCTTTGCTAGTTCTTCATACTTATTCATCAGATGATCCTCACTTTTTAGTTGATATAAACTCTTCTCTTCCACACAGGATATCTGTGAGCGTGGGACATGATCTGAGTTTGACCACTCATGGGCGTGTTCAGCTAGCCACTCAAAACGAGCTTCAGCTTCCTCCATGTTTTTGCGAAAAAATGGCCCTGAACTCATAGTCTCGACCAATTTCTTAGTTTCACCATTTAATCCCTCATAAAAGTAGCTAATGGTTCGCCATTTCTCATACCCGTGATGTGGGCATGAGAGCAGCAAATCCTTGAAACGTTCCCATGTTTGGGTGAATGTTTCATTGCTCTTTTGTTTGTAAGAATTTATTTGACGTTTAAGCTCCGTGGTCATGCAAGGTGGAAAGAATTTCTTCAGGAAAGTAGTGTTCATCGCATGCCAGGTGTAGATGGAGTTTGGCTTCAAGGTGAGTAACCACGCTTTTGCTTTATCCTTCAGAGTGAAAGGAAACAGCATTAGACGTGTTACGTCTACAGGACAATTCTGTGAGAAAGTTTTACAAACATCCTCAAAGTCCTTGACATGTAGGTACGCCTTCTCGCTTTCCATTCCATGAAAAGTAGGAAGAAGTTGAATTATTCCATTGCGAAATTGGAATTCGCCTGCATGAGGTGGAATGAGAATACAAGACGGCGCAGGCGCGTGTTTGGGTGTCATGAGGTCACACAAAGGACGCAGTGAATCGTCGATTGGTACAACCACATTATCACCGTTTTCACTTTGATTATCAGCCATTGAATCGTTAGGTGTAACTATGGGCTTAATAGAACTAGATGAATTGGATAAATAGAACGGGTTTCCGTAAATTCTTTCAATGGAATTATCGGACATAAAGGGAAAGATCCTAAGAAATTTTTAATCTAAAGAACGAAAGAAAAAGAAAAACAGAAAAAGATAAGGAAAGATTGAGGTAATCGAAACGTTAGCTTGTCGCCTTCCCCGGCAACGGTGACAAAAACTTGACACGAGAATTTTTCTGAGTGCACTTGTGTGCTATACCCAAGTGTAGGTAATCGTGCAAGTAGTAGTCTGGTTAAGTCCAGGTCGATCCCACAGGGAAGGTGTTAAACCAATTACTTAGATTATTCTCAAACAAGAAAATAAAATTCAATATTTTAAAAGAGTGTAGAACACAAAGTCCCACAATTTAACAACTACTAAAAATAAAGCAATTAAACTAGAGTAACTAATTACTAACTTAACTAATTAAAGCGATGATTTAAAATGTGTTTTTCTTAATTAAAAGGGAAGTTGGGATTACACGAATCCACCGCGACCTAACCATCTACCATGCAATTTCGTTGAAGCTCAATGGAGCACACTCTCTACAGTATTCCGTATTTCTCTTCAAATAAAGAATCTATAGTCCTTTCATGACAGGGACTATATCATCACAATTGGGTTTGATATACATAAAAACGGTTTGGATCAATAGTTAAGACTCTCACCTACAATGGTATTAGCATTGAGGGTGGTTTGCAAAATATATTGAAGAAAAACGCCCAAAGCTTAAAGTTTACAGATTGTTTTGACAAACTGAGCGTTTTGGGACAATTTGATAACACATCAGTAGAACAAAAAGTCTAGGAATACTGCATAGAATGTCCTCAAGAATCAGAGGGTTCGATCGATCGACGTGCTTTCGATCGATCGAATATCTTCATCTCTCGATCGATCGAACTGTCTTCGATCGCTCGACAATGTCTCTGGTCCGATCGATCGAACTACTTCGATCGATCGAACACAGGAATTAATCTGATGCATGGCAGGGGCCTGAGATCACGGTTTCATCGTGATCTCCCAACCTGGGGACTACTCAGACATGGTCTGGAGTGTCACAGATGTGTTTCTAACGTAAAAGTCCATTAAAGTTTTGTTTGTTTATGTTTTAATCATGCAAACTATGAAAACTATTTGTATAAATGTATCTAACATGCAAAACTATGTATTCAATAGATTATACTACTTTAAACTAAGTGCAGAATGTAAATAAACAATAATAAGGTAACCTGGAAAGATAAAATTTGATTAAACTAGAGAAACCCAATCCAAAAGGCAATATCCAATCTTATAAACCTACAAAAACATGAAAACTCTCTATCTCTCTCTCTATAAACTGATCAAAAGTAATATGTGCGTCCTTAGGGACGTTTACAATACGAATATATATATAGCAGAGACCTAATGCGAGGGTTAAAATTCCGTTAATTGCTGCGTTCGCGTATTTTCTGATAAAAGCCATGTTCGATCGATCGAACATCCTTCGATCGATTGAACTTCTGGGTCTTCGATCGCTTGAGCTTCTCTCGATCGATCGAATCTTCGATTGATCGAATAGTCTTCAATCGATCGAGCTCTGTATTTCAGCTTTTAATTGTCTTCATCAGAATTCAGCACTTCCTTTTATCGTTATCTTTCAATTCTTCACACAGCAACTATTGTCTGCACAAATTACAGCTAAAACACACAACTTATCATAGTTTAATCAAATTGTGTATAAACTGGCGTTGTAATTCAAATTGCAGATGATTGAAGGAATTGTAAACAAAATCAATCCATTTTTTTCTTTTAGCGCGGTTGTATTTTACAAATACCCCCGCTTGTCAAAAGCATCAGCCCGAGCGGTTTAGTCTACCCGAGGTATCCCGGGCGGTTCATCCACGACCGACCAACAAATCAGGAAGACTGCGCAAGCACGGTCCGTACAAGCACAGTCAAGCCCGGCCTGCGAGACACCCTCCAAAATATTACAGGCTATTTCCTAATCAAGTTAGAAGACTAATGGAAAGAGCACCTCGTTTCCTAATCCAATTAGGAAACCCCCACAATTAAAGCCAATCAATCTTAATTGAGATGCCTGCCATGGACCATTTTGATGGAACCAGAAATCCGAAAAGCCATGTAAAGCTGTGTATGAACATTTTCAATCAATGGGCTGCACTCATGAGCATATTGCAATGCTGTTCCCACAAACTCTCGCGAAGTCTGCACTGTCATGGTTCCTTACCTTGGAAGCTTCCAAAACTCAGGCATGGGAATACATAGTTTGGGTATTCGTTGATCACTATTCCTATATTCAAGAACTTGATGTCACTATCAGGGATTTGGAAACTACTCGACAGAACAGCAATGAATCTTTCGCTGCATTTCTGAGCAGGTGGAGGAATTAAGTGGCCCAAATGACCCATCAACCAGTTGATAAAGAACAGGTGAGAATGCTAATCCGGAACCTGCAACCACTCTACCATAAGAAATTGTTTTATCTGTCCATCTCCACCTTTGAAGAGCTGTTTAAAGTCGAAACTCAAATTGAAGACACAATCAGGGAAGGAAAGATCAAGAAGGAAGAGCCTCTGAGTCAGTCAAAAAGGCCCAACTACTCGCAAAATCCTCCGGATGTCAATGCTCTTAGCAGTCAACCTATGGCATACCCTCCTAGACCATACCAACCCCTCAACCAGGCAAACTCGCCCAATGCCCTTTCTAGAAAAAGCCTCCTCGTAATTTCGCCAAGCTAGAAATCTCCCTGTCCTCAGGTTTAGATCGTCTCCTCAAAAAGGGCCACCTCCATCTACTTCAGCCTTGAAATACCCCACTCCCGCCGAACTGCGATATGTCCAAAAGATGCACCTACCACCAAGCCCCTGGCCACAACACCAATGATTGTATGCGCCTTCGCGATGATATCCAATACCTCATTGACCAGAATATCATTGAGCCACCTCCAAAGCAGCCCCATATTAATCAAAATCCCCTGCCAAACCACCAAAATATCAGCCTCATTGAGTCCAACCATGTATCCTTCAACCCTGCTACCTATATCACCCCCTTAGGTCAACCTTTACCCCTCATTGACATCCCAGAATCTATGGAAATTCATCTTATTGAAGGAGGAGATGATGAGTGGCAGCAACAGCTGGCTGATGAACAAGATCTATTTTTTGGGAAGAACACGATCTAGGGGCAGTAGACCTCAAATGGTATGATCCCAACAATGAAAGCGATGCTTCTATCTGGAACGAGCTAGAGAAACCATTTATGGGAACAGATTGTGACTGGTTCAAAGAAGATGGGACTGTAGAAGGGCCTACTCCTGCCGAGATTGATCATCTGAGTCGGTTAGGCCGTCATTACCAGCCTCCGTAGCCTACCACTGAAGCAATTGAAAAAAGTCCGATCAAAGACAAGGGGAAGGGAAAAATGGATGAGATCATCGAAGAACACAATAAATTGATAAAGCAGTTGAAGAAAACCCAAGCACATCTCTCGATGTGGGACATCATGGTAACATCCTACAAGCATAGGCAAGTTGTGTTGAATGCCTTGGCTGGAATTGAAGTCCCCATCGACGCTGCACCGGAAGACATGGTGGCTTTCTTGGGCGCACTCACCCCTGACCCAATCATTACATTTTCTGGCTTTGTACATCACTGTTGGATGTAGGGACAGCAGGTGCCATTCTGTTTGGTCGATACAGGCTCCGTCCTAAATGTTTGTGCTCTAAGGACTGCCACAGCCTTGGGGGTCAATGTCCTTGACATCATACCATCTATGCAATCCGTGAGGGCTTACGATAACACCAAGAGAAATGTGATGGGGACTGTTTCTCTCTAAATTCGAGTAGGATCTTTGGTTAGCACCAAAATCTTTCAAGTTATGGACTTACCTGCCTCGTTCAATTTGTTGATCGAGAGGCCTTGGCTGCATATCAACAAAGCTGTATCATCCACTATGCACCAAATGATCAAGTACATTCATGAGAAGGAGGTGAAAATCATCCTCGGCAATAGTTGGTGTAATGAAGCTTTTCCAAACTACGCTCCCATCTTTGAAATCCAAATACCTGAGCTAGAAGAAGGAGAAATCAAGGGATTTTTCATGGAAGAAGTCCTCATAATCAATGATTAAGACAGGTTCCCGAGATTTACTCTGCAGTTGTCAACATCGTCCGCAAAATGAACTACTTTGTTGGAATGGGATTGGGCCGACGCCAGCAAGGGATTCGTAAGTTCCCTTATATCAAAGGGCAACAAGGCACTTTTGGGTTAGGGTATAAGCCCACTGAAGAAGACGTCGAGCTACAGAGACCATAGAAGAAAAGAGTAAGGAGTCTCCCACCATACCGCAAAACCTTGAATGGGCAATTCATCAAAGAAGGGGATGATTTCCTCTATTTTGGGTTCCCAGAACCTTGGATCCATCAGGCCACTGGAAAAAGGTACCCCAGGCTGAAAATCTTCGCTGACTGTGAAAGGCCCCCCTATCAAGATTCGTTCTATCCCGAAGAAGTTGAGAAAACCCCAGAGGAAGACTGGTTGGAGTATCTAGACACTGAAGCCATCGAGAAAATGTGGTAAGAGTTTGCCAAAGAAAAGGAAGAAAAGAGGGCCCAGAGCCAAGATGATCAGATCAAGCCAACTGAGGAGCGTATGAGCAACCAGGCTGTAGATTCATCTGTCTCCCTATCCCTTGTTCCCCCAGAGTCTGTGCTTCCAATTATTGAGTCTGTACCAGAGTCGGCTGTTGTAAGCCCACCACTGTCTAATGTAATCACTCCACCTGTCATGAATGAAATGAAAGACAATTCTGCTTACTCCTCTGTGTCTAATACTTGTGAATGCACAGATCCCTCCGAGGATCTCCCAATTGAACTTAAGCAACTAATTGAAAAACCACCTGCTTAGGAAATAATCGAAGATACTTTATCAATTAACCTAGGTGAAAAAGATAATCCATAAATTGTGCAAAATTGGCTCAACTCTTAATAAAAAAGAAAAAGAAAAATTGACTCTCTTGCTAAAAGAATTCAAAGATGTTTTCGCTTGGTCTTACGAGGATATGCCTAGGGTCGATCCCGACATCGTCCAACATCACATTCTCCTCCTTCCTAATTCTAAATTCATCAAGCAAAAACTGAGGCGCATGAGGCCGGAATGGGCACTCAAGGTCAAAGAGGAAGTGGATAAACAATTCAAGGTAGGGTTCATCATTGTTACTGAGTAACCGGAGTGGGTTGCCAATATTGTGTTAGTCCCCAAAAAGGATGGAAAGGTTCGTGTGTGCATCAACTTCTGTGATCTAAACAAAGCCAGTCCTAAGGATGACTTCCCGCTTCCCCACATTGATGTCTTAGTGGATAACACCGCAGGACATGAGTTGCTGTCATTCATGGATAGCTTTTTGGGGTATAATCAGATTCTAATGGCGCCTGAAGATCGGGAAAAGACTACGTTCATCACACCTTGGGGAACCTACTATTATAGAGTAATGCCTTTCGAACTCAAGAATACTGGAGCAACCTACTAAAGAGCTGCCACCACTCTGCTGCATGACATGATTCACAAGGAAGTAGAAGTATACTTAGATGACATGATCGTAGAATTCAAGGATAGGGAAGGGCACCTGGTGGCACTGGAAAAGTTTTTTGAAAGGTTGCGCAAATACAAGATGAGGTTGAATCCAAAGAAATGCACTTTCAGTGTGACCTCCGGTAAGCTCCTGAGTTTTCTCATCACACAAAGGGGGATAGAGGTGGATCCCTCTAAAATCAAGGCAATCCTAGAAATGGCACCACCACAGAATGAAAAGGAAGTAAGAGGGTTTCTCGGAAGGATCCATTTTATCAGCCGCTTCATCTCCAAGCTCACAACTACATGTGATCCTTTGTTCTGATTGCTGAGAAAAGGGGAGAAGTTCCAATGGGATGACCAATGCCGAGCTGCTTTCGACAAAATAAAAGCCTACCTTCAAAATTCGCCTGTCCTTTCACCACCCACTCCTCATAAGTCCTTATTCCTTTACCTATCTGTCTCCGAAAGTGCCATGGGTTGCATGTTAGCCTAAGAAGGAGAAGAAAGCCACTCCCGAAAAAGCCATATATTACCTTAGCAAGAGGATGACTGGGTATGAGCTCAACTACTCTACCCTCGAAAAAACATGTTGGGCCTTGGTTTGGTGCACTCACCGACTGAGGCACTACATGTTGGCCTTCCCAGTTGTGCTCATATCCCGTATGGATCCTCTAAAATACTTCCTTGAAATACCCGCCCTGACCGGTCGTATATCACTTTGGTTACTTCTACTGTCTAAATTCGATATCAAGTATGTGACAAGCAAATTGGTAAAAGTTAGAACTGTAGTTGAGCATCTTGCTGAACACGCCATTGATTCTGAAGTAAATGGAGATTTTTCGTTCCCGGACGAGAATATCATGGAAATCAAGGAAGAACAGTGGAAGTTGTACTTTGATGGAGCCGCCAACATGAAAGGCTACGGAGTAGGAATGATTCTAGTGTCGCCAAATGGGGACCACACCCCACTGGCAATCAAGCTCAATTATAACTCCACCAATAACACTGCTGAATACGAGGCATACATTTTGGGAATGGAAGCAGCCATAGAATTGAAAATTCAAAAATTAGATGTCTTCGGGGATTCCAACCTCAATGTGTCACAAGCCAGGGGGGAGTGGAAGGTGAAAGAAGAAAGGTTGAAACCCTATCATGACCATCTCGATGGGCTCAAGAAGCAGTTCAAAAGTGTGACATTCTTTTACCTACCCAGGGAAGAGAACCAATTAGCAGATTCATTGGCTACCCTAGCCTCTATGATTCAAATTCCCGTGGGGGTCAAAATGATGCCTCTGATAATCGAGCAAAGGTACGAGCCTTCATTCAGCACAATCGCTGCAATCGAAGATGAAGAGAACGAAACACCATGGTACCCAAATGTTTGGGACTTCATAGAAAAGGGGGCATATCCCCTAGAATCTTTCGAGAAAGACAAAAGAGCAATTCAAAGGTTTGCAGCACAGTACATCATTTGCAAGGAAAAATTATTGAAGAAAGGATACAATGGTCACAATCTAACTTGCTTGTTCGGAAAGTGTGCCAGAAGAATGATGGAAGAAATACACGAAGGGGTGTACGGTCCACACATGAATGGTCATATGCTAGCCCAAAAGATCGTAAGACAATGGTACTACTAGACAACATTGGAGAAAGATTGTTGTGAATGCATGAGAAGGTGCCACAAGTGCCAGATCCACGCGAACATGATGCATGTACCACCATCTCTGCTCTACAGTATGACCTCCCCGTGGCCATTCTTGACCTGGGGAATCGACATCATCGGTGAAATCATTCTAAAAGCCTCGAATGGAAATCGATACATTTTGGTGGCCACTGACTACTTCACAAAATGGGTAGAAGCCGCATCTTACTGCAAGTTGGGGGCCAAGGAAGTGGCCAAATTCATCAAGAAGAACCTCATCTGTCGCTATAGAGTCATGAGATCATTTCAGATAATGGTAGTCATTTCAAGGCCGAAGTCAGAGATCTGTTTGAGGAATAAAAAATCACTTATCACAAGTCGTCACCATACAGGCCACAAACTCATGGGGCAGTCGAAGCTGCAAACAAGAATGTCAAGGCCATACTGCAGAAATTGACCAATACCTACAAAGACTAGCATGAAAAGCTACCATTCGCACTTTGGAGATACAGAACATCGATAAGGACGTCCACAGGAGCAACTCCTTACTCACTAGTATACAGAATGGAAGCACTACTTCCAGTCGAGATAGAACTACTGTCCCTACGCGTGATGGCAGAATGTGAAATTTCATAATCAGATTGGTTAAAGGAAAGGTACAAAGAATTGGCTCTCATAGATGAAAAGCGCCTAGCGGCAGTCGACCATGTCCGAATCTATCAAAAGAGGATAGCCCGTGCTTTCAACAAAAGGGTTCGTCCGAGGAAAATTGTCAAGGGTGACCTTGTCCTTAAGGAATTACGAGCCCCGATCTTTGATCCACGCGGAAAGTTCAAACCCAAATGGGTTGGCCCTTACATCGTCGAAAATATCATTTCTAGAGGAGCAACCTACCTTATGAACCTCGATGGCGTTGAATTCAAAGAACCAATCAGCATGGATCGCCTCAAAAAGTACTATGCTTGGCCATTCCCCAAAACCCCTTTTCCTTCAAGCCCTGCCCTGAACTACGCTCGATCTTATTCCCACTCGGGGATACGTAGGCAACCACATCGGTTCGGTCGACACCATCATAATCAACCCCTTTTCTTTTAAGACTTTGGCCCGAACTACGTAGGACCCGATCCCCATTTGGGGCTACATAGGCAGACTTTAAAAAAAAAAAGGAAAAAAGGATGGCTCGCTAGTTCAAATATCAGAAAGGACGCCTAGGCAAAAGTTAGAGTTAAATCCAAAGTGAGCAATAACAAAAGAGAGAAAAGAGCTCACCAGGTCACCTAACTGGTGCCTAGGCAAAATTATGAGCATGTGAGAAAAATAAAGTCGCGGTCCTTACTAAAACCCAGAAATCACCCTTCACACTAGGGGCAAACTTCGGCCACCCGCCTCATTTGCCTGAACGTCTTCTAAACTAGGGGCAAACATCTGTCATCTATCTCGTTTGCCTCACAACCATACATATCCTAAACTAGGGGAAAACTTCGGCCTCCCGCCTCGTTTGCCTCTAATCGTCCTAGCATGACCAAACAAATACCAAAAGCAAACATCTGATCAAAATCATACTACGAATATTTTCAGAAAGTCAAATGCACGAAATAAGGTTCTCCAAGTAACCAAGGTTCACTGATAAACAAACTTCGAATATTACATAAGCAGGGATAAATGAAAACACAAAAAGTTCTTTCAAAAAGCAATACCAAATATCAAAGATACTTGGAGGAAAGAAGCAGAATCAGTCAAGTCTAGTTTTATTTTGTGTCTTTTTATTTCTTCAAAGGTCTCTAGATATAGGCTCTTGCTCGACCGGCCCAGCCCCTGATGAAAGCAGCAATAGTAGTGGCTTTGACTTTGGAAGCAAAGACCCTCTCAGTAAACCCCCGGGGGACCTCTTAAGCTCGCCCGTACTGTCTGGCCAATCAGTGAGGATGATAGAAAGAAGTCTCTCTTAGGCCCATCAGCCACACTCTCTGGTAATCCCCGAGACTAGTGGTCACAACATGAAGGCCCCAAAGCCTCATGATCCAGCAAATGTCGGCCTCGGATAAAGCACCCATCATGCCAACCCAATCGACAGCAATGTAATGAGGATAAAGCATAGCCCTGCAGAAATAAACCGGTGACACATTACCTATCCAAAACTGAAGGCACTCGTAGAACCAAGCCTGTAACACCAAAGGCGCCCTAGAAAGAAGAAGCATTCCTTGATTGAAAGCGCGATCCAAACCATTCAGGGTTTTAACCAGAACCATGGCCATGGGATTCCTGCTAAGTTTTATCCCAAGGCGCACATGCACCAAGTCGATGGAAGCACTCGAGAACAGAAAGTACAAAGTCATGCACAATATCAGAGTGGCCCCACGGGTAGCATTATATACGCTAGGATTCCCAGGACTAGCATACCGGGCAATGATGGAAGCAATGTCAAGAACCTCACCATGAATTAGCCAGCAGGAAATAGTAGTGGAACAGTTCAGGTATTCAGCCAAGCCTCGCGTAGGACTAGGGGTATCAGCAGAAGGGAGAATCAGGTCAGAGTCAGAATCGAAGCCAAGGATAGTACAGAACTCTTCAAACAGGGGGCATATCTCCAGGCCGTTGAAATTGAAGACATGCTTCATCGGGTCCCAGTGAACAATAGCGGCAAGCATAAACTCAGTGTTCACAGCCATCTGGCGAAGAGAGAATAGCTCGGTCAGACCGTAGCTGAAGAGGTTGATCCGCTCCACACCATCCGTGATGTTCAGGCAAGCTGTGAGTTAAGCGGGATCATACAATGCCATATTTTCTGTCGCGGCTCTAGCAAAATTCAAAATTTTGGCAGCACCTCCCCGTTTCATGGACTATTCCACCTATAAGGCAAACACACTCACTATCACAAGGCTACTCATTGCAGTAACATCAACAATCACAGAATCACAATACACAACCACCAACCAAAGCAAGCACACAACTGCGCATTCAACCGGAAACTATCTGGCTCGAAAGGCAAAACATCATAATATGCTGTCAAGGGTGATAAATCATCCTACACATCGTCTTACACATTGTCCAACAATCACATTATTTACTAGTATAACCCAATTGAAAACATGAAATGGAGATAAAATGAAATCCACGCTTAGGAGGCCTCAGTCTTCCTCTTCTTCATCCTTTGTCGAGCCACCCGGGGTGTACGTCGGCGATGGTCTCCTCCTGTCACCTCTGCACCTTGACTCGGTCCTCGATGAACCGGCACCACCCCCACGATACTGCACACACAAATAAAATGAAAGCAATCAGTAAAGAAACAGCAAAAAGTACAAAAATGAAGTCGAGACAGAAACTTACCAAGGACGCCATCTGACTTGTGGCAAACTGCCGCATACCATCCAACTGTCAAGGGCAAAATCAGGGTTAGGACCTCATAACCTTAAGGAGCGCAAAATTAAAGACATACCCGATGGTCTCGCGTGAGGACCAAAGACCGTAAACTAGCTATCAAGGCGTGGCCCTCCTCAGCATAACTCTAAGGTACGTTGAGGACGCCTGCTGGCTGGGTGGGATACCCACATGTGACCTACGGCACCTCCATAACTTAGGGGGAGCCAACTGCACCCAAAATGTTAACGGTCCAATCCCAAGGAGGGATAGGATCAGAAATCGGGGAAACCTGTCTCCTGTACATCTCGCGAAGCTGTAGTCAGAAAACAAGTTAGGGAAAAGATAAGTCAAAAAACATAGGCAACAGATAGAGACAAAAATGTAAAAGAAACTCACATCCAGGAGTGGAAAGTTGGGCATCAGGAAGCGGCCACGATAAGCCTCATAGCCGGTCTCAGAGAGAAAGTGATCCCAAACATCAGTACCAGCTAAGGCCGCCAGCAAAGCATCACCAGAAAGGTCATTAGCATCCATCACAGGAGGATTATGAGGGACACGATACCTTGGACCGCCAACCACCTGCCGAGACACTCGCTTGCTAAGGAACCATTGCCTGCCTTCGGTACTTTCCATCAGAAGTCGGCAAGAGGAAAGGGGCCTGACTGCCTGTATCTCCTCTGGGGAAGCATAGGCAACACACTCCCAAGGCGTCCAATCAACGCTAGCGGCTGTCAGTCCAAATAAGAAGATTCTGAGGAGAACAATCCGATGAGCCCCGCTCTTCACCCAGACAACATTTCTCCGCCATCTCAAGCCCCGAGGGAACAAAGGCATAGGAGCCATGCCATCCTCATCTTCACCTGATTCATCAGCAGGGGAAGGAGCTAACATCTACAGGTACTCAAAACTCTAAAGCTGCACGGATAAAGGAAAAATAAAAAAAGCCAAGAAGTACGGAAATCAAAAAGCCGGAAGATAAAAGAGGATGTAGTACATACCTCTAAAGTTTGCCAAAATCCCCTTGTCGATTTGACATCGCCCTGGGAAACTTTACCCATATGCTTGTAAAGGTGGGCTAGGGCAGCACCGCCCCAGTCATAAGAAGGGATCTCGCCAATGGTCGCAAGGCAAGAAAGAAGCCTCAAGCTCACCCGATCATTCCATGTCGCGAAGATCGAGCAACCAAGGATATACAGAAGAAATACCCTCAAAAGCTGATAATTATTCAAGTTGTGATTCCCTCTGCCGTAAGCCCGGTAAAGCCAGCCACAAGGGAACCAGTGCCTCTCTAGATTAGGAGGAACAACCCCAATCAATATCTCGACAGCCTCGGGATCAATCTCATAGAAGTAGTCCAGAATTAGGCGCTTCCCGCCAACTCTCAAACCGGTAATCATGGAAAAATCGAAAGGCATCATTTTCATCTCACCAAATGGCAGGTGGAAAGTATTGGTGGTGTCCCACCATCTCTCAACAAGAGCGTAAAAATGCGCCAGATCATTGGTACTCTTTGAAACTAGGCGAACAAAGCCGCCAAACCTGGCATCGTCTATCATTCACTTGACGGCAGGCAAGAGTTGGATATACCACAGAAAAGCATGAGCAAGACTACCATGGCCCTTCAATGACACTTCCGGCACCTGCACATGTTAAAAATGACAAACAAATGAGCACAAAATCACTATTCATGACCAAAAGTCCAACTTTACAAAAACATACGAGCACAAAACAAGCTTCCAACAAACTCTAGAAGCACACTACAATACATACAACCAGCACAATGCACAAAATAGTCCTAAACTGTTGAAAGTTTCACATACCAGGCTCACTAGAGACGCGGTCTAAAGATGACGTTGGGGGTCCCGTAAAATCAAGTCCGGGGTTTGGCTCTTGGCTTTGATTCGTTCCTTGGCCTTCTTAGACAGTCTCCTTGAGCTCGAAGCCATGGATCTGCAAGAAATTGGAAGACTAGAACCAAACCTTCTTCTTGAAAAATGGAACCAACCAAAACACCAATCAAAATTTCGATCATGGGAAAAGATTACTCACCTGAGCGTGCACAAGCTGCGTTTTGACGGATTTTGGCTCCAAAAGCACCCCGAAATGGCCAAAAATGAGCTTGAAATGCCCAAAAACTTGAGATATACACACATAGAGTCCAGCCACCCAGTGCTGCTGCGCCATCGGCCAACTGCTACTATGGAAGTGGCTTAGTGCCACCGCAGCACTACTCCCCGCGGGCCCCGCTTTGATCCGTTTTAGCCCATTTTGGCCCGTTCTGACCCGTTTTAGCCCGTTCGTGAGCCCGTTTAGCCCCAGTGGCCCATTTTTAGTCAAGATTTATGAGGCTTTATCCCTAGCAGATCCATTTTAACCCCAGCAGATTCGGTTCATCCCCTGAGGAAAGAAACAGAAAGATATCGGCTCCTGAAGGCCCGAATTGGCTTTTTGGACCGACCAATGCAAAGATTTGATCAACCGTGAGAGATTCAGAGATGGGTCCTGGTTCCTAATCAAGAAACAATTAAGAGAGATTCTTCGAGAATCCTACATCATCCCCTGAGGACAGAAACAGAAAGATATCGGCTCTTGAAGGCCTGAATCAGCTTTTCAGACCAACCAATGCAAAGATTTGATCAACCGTGAGAATTTTAAGATGGGTCCTGGTTCCCTATCAAGAAACAGTTAAGAGAGATTCTCCGAGAATCCTATATCATCCCCTGAGGACAGAAACAGAACGATATCGACTCCCAAAGGCCTGAATTGGCTTTTCGGACTAACCAATGCAAAGATTTGATCAACCGTGAGAGATTCAGAGATGGGTCCTGGTTCCTGATCCAAAAATAGTTAAGAATGATTCTCCTAGAATCCTACACCATCCCCCGAGGACAGAAATAGAAAGATATCGGCTCCCGAAGACCCGAATCGGCTTTTTGGATCGACCAATGCAAAGATTTGATCAACTGTGAGAGATTCAGAGATAGGTCCTGGTTCCCGATCAAGAAACAGTTAAGAGAGATTTTTCGAGAATCCTATACCATCTCCCGAGGACAGAAACAGAAAGATACCAGCTCCCGTAGGCCCCTACTGGCCCTCTTGGATTAAGCGTCGAAAGATTTGATCAACCGTGAGAGATTCAGAGATGGGTCCTGGTTCCCGATAAAAAAAAGAGAGATTCTCTAAGAATCCTACGTCATCCCCCGAGGATAAATACGGAAGGATACTAGTTCCCACTATCCCCAGCAGAAAGTAGCAAAAGCAGAACCGACTCCCGAAGATCGGCCATCAGGAACAACCAGAACATCGTCCGTATCCCGATTTCGAAAACGAAGCACCGTCGTTCCACGACTCTGTGTCTTTTGATTATCATGAGCTTTCTCATTTGTCCATTATCATAGCTTTCGCACTTATCGGTTATCACAAGATCCCTCGGTCACCTTTGGTTGTCATCCTCTAAAACCTTGCGTCTGATCCATTTTACTTACCAAGCACACTTCCTGTAATTTAAGAAGTTTGCCCAAGACCCAGAGTCTGCAACACCTTGGCATCCTTATCAGGATCAACCATTGCATTAGATTCAACAATAGCACAACATAAGTTCACTCGGGGTGGCACACACCTCACAGCACCAACTCATACTAAGATCAGAACACTAAACATGATAGGACTCAGGACACAATTCATATCACATCCATGCATTGTATATCATACTCATAACATAGCATTCTCCTGACTTGTTGTGTATGTGCGATTTATTCCTTTGTGCCCCGAACTACGTCCTGGTCTGATTCCCCTTGAGGTACGTAGACAGCTCACGAAGAGCACGATCAGCCCTGGCCCCAGCGTCATGTTTTCTATCACTACATCTTTCGCAACGCTTTTTATCCTAAATCTATAGCCTTCAAAAAGACCTATCTCTTCAAAGCTTTGGTACTCGCTTGCGATATGCGTTGCCTCGCAAGTTCATGCCAAAGAGGGACAAACTGTAGACACCCCATTTTTTCGGCTATCAGATTTAGGAGACCCATAGCTTGGTGGTTCACAATGATCGAAGAAGACTCAAAAAGGACTCCAGGAAGTTAGTTCTATCTCTCAAAATGCTCAGAATGACCAAAATACCCCTGAAAGCCTGAACGCTCTCGAATTCTGACCAAATGTTCTAGAAATGCGCTACGTCGAAAGAAAAATAATAAAATGAGTTCTAAAGGAAGACCGAATGAAATCGTCGGCTCCTAGAGACCCCTAGAAGTCTCGGAAGTTCCCAGAAAGTCCCCGTTGACCGGTTTGACCAAGGTTTGACCAAGGTTGACCAAGGTTTGACCAAAATCATCCAAATTTTCCAAAAAGCTCCAGGATCATTCTAGATCATGTGAAAAGTATTAAAATGAGTTTTAAAAGAAAATCGAACGAAAACGTCAATCTAGATCGTGTAGAAAGTATTAAAATGAGTTTTAAAATGAGTTCCAGGATCATTCTAGATCATGTGGAAAGTATTGAAATGAGTTTCATGTGGAAAACCTCTGGGAACTCCCAGAGGTTTCCTCTGAGAGGTTTCCAGAACTTCCCGGGAATCCCAAGTTTGACCAGTTTGACCAAAAGTTGACTTTGAAACTGGAGCACCGTATCATTTTTCAAATATTTTTCATAGATACTAGAGGTCAATAGCTTTCCAACGGTATGTCGAACATAATTTTTGGATTTAAATGAATTTATTACGAATTTCCGAAGAAGAAAAAGGCGATTAAATCGGCTTTTATCACGAATACCGCAAAACTTTTCAAAGTGACCTATCTTCGAACTATTTTTTTTATGTAAAGTAGACTTCATTACCTTTCCAACGGTACATCATAACCTCAATTTAGAGTTCATATGCATTTTCTGTGAATTTCGGACAAAATAGGGTCTTTTCGCGAATACCGGAACCTCTGGGGGCCTAAAAAGGATTATCTGGACGAATGAGGAGTAGTGCCGCGGTGGCACTGGCCCACTGCCGCCATGGCATAGGCCCAGTGCTGCCGCGATACTCTCCTCCAGAATGGTGCATTTTTGTAATTTCTTTTGGGGGTTCATTTTGATTAATTGAAAACCAAAACGACATAGTTCTATGTTCACTGATGTTTGGGAACAATGGGAGTACTTCTAAAATCCCAAAACCACCCCAAATTGGCCTATATAAATATCCCTTGACTTCTCATTTTGGGGGTGTCAAATGTAAGCTTTGAAAAGTTTTTAGAGAAAAAGTTGTAGAGATAAGGTTAGTGTAGAGAGAAAAGAAACTTCCTTCTTTGATTTCCAAACAAGAGAGTGAGTTCTAAACTTTGTTTTTACTTTATTACTTCCATTTACTTCATATTCAATACACTCAACCACCATTTTAGTGAGCATTTAAGAGAGAGGAAGCTACTTCCATGTCCAATGTCACTACATATGAGTGAAACATCAAGCTACAAGTCCAATACATCATTGAATATCATCTATTGATTGTTTATATACTTATTTTCTTACTTTGTTGTTCATCTTCTCTTACCTTATTTATTTTTGTTTTTTCTCCATTTACTTACTAGTCTATCATCATCTAGATGATGACATGAAGTTTGAGGTGAATGAATCCTTATGGATAGTAGCTCTTGTTCTCAAAAACATGTTTGATAGATGATGATTTCAACTTCAATACATTCCTATGTATTCATGAAGTTGTCTTTAAAATGGAAATAATACTTTTCCAATAATCTTGGAGGTTCTTGGTGATGAGTTTGATATTGACATTTTAAGTGGTTATAATCTTCATTAAGTGTTGAAAATATGTTTTCAAAACCTCTATTTCAAAACACCCCTCTTAAACCCCTCATTTTGATTTCAAGAAATAAACCTTGTTTTCTCAAACCTTCAAAACAGTGAGTCATTAAACTTCAAAGAATTATTTTAAGTTCAATACTCAATATATAAATGCAAGACCACTTGGAAAGTCTTTCTAACTCATTATAGGACACCCATGAATTTTGGCTTGACTTGGAAACACTTGAAAGGGGTCCATTTTTGTCCAAACATTCCTTCCAAACATTCTGGCCTCTACTGTCATAGCAGCTAGGTTGACTTTCAACTTGTTTTACAGAAAACTTTTCCAAAACGAGTAGTTCCAACTTATTTTTCCCTTGAACTTAAATGTCTTAGGGAACTTTCTGTATAATATGGGCCTCTAGATGTTTTGTTTTCATTTTCTAAGATTTTCTAACATTTCAGTCTATAGTACGGACTCTATTTCTAAATAACCTCTATTGTTTATATAATTTCTCTCAATCTGTGATAGTTATTAAAGATTGGATTTTTGAGTTGTGTTCTAGACACAATAAGGAAGATCTCTATAAAAAATCATGCATTGAAAACATTCCTAACCCCCCTTTTCAATTTCCAAAATTCATGCTACTATTCTATCCACTATTCACAGCAAGCATACTTTTACTTCCATCATTTGATTTGATGCTTACATGAACTTCAAATTAGTTTATATCTTAGGAAGTAGTCCATACTACATTTGCACATATCCCATGATGATTTCCCCCATACATTCATTCATCTTTTTAGACTTCTATGTCACTTTAGAAAGTCCATGTACACAAACACACAACAACCTTTGCACATTCTAGGATCATACATTGCATTCATGCAATATTTGGGGTTTTTGCAACTCCTAATCTAAGAAGATTATATGGAATGATCATGATCACACGTTCATGCTTCCCCTTGATCTAATCCTCCTTTCTCATCCGTCCCGGGGATTGAGAGGTCTTCTTTTCCCAAAGATTAACATGCATCACTCTAGCTTGCTAAGCATATTTTGATCTCTTTGATTATTTGCTTCAAGAACAATCCATGTCCCCTCCTAGATTAGGAAAACTTGATTACTTGATATGTGATTAGACAATTTTTCCTAAGTTTATTTGTGTGATCTTTCACCTTTACATTGTGTGATATTTGGCTTAGATCTTTTGAATGATATCTTATCTTTCTATCTTCCATTTCAAAATTCTTGTGTGATGTAATATACTATCGTAGTATTATTTGTCAAACCAAACATAATATAAGATGATTATTTGGATGCTAATTGAGGCTCGTCGAAAGACGGGGCGAGTTGAGGTTGTTTTAGTCGTGACAAAGTCTCCTTCCTCTCTCGTACCAAAACCCCGAGCCAAGTTCTTTGGCTATGAAGGACCGGTGCCCTTTATCCATTTGGGTGAGTCAAAATTAGGTTTCTTGGTTCCTTGAAGACCAAGTGGCGACTCTGTATCTGTTTTCAACAGACCCTACCATTTTCTTTTCCTTTTCAAAATGAATTTCAAAACAAAAAAGAAGTGGAATTCCGCGTGTCCACAGAACCACACTCAAATCTCTCTTGTCTACTTCTTATTCTCTTTATCCAAATTTGGGCATCATCAGCTTGGCGCCGTCTTTGGGAAACGATAGTTTCTCGCCAACAAATTTGTGATCGATCATGCCTTTGAAGAAGAACAAAAAGACCGCTCCACCCACAGTTCAAATAGAGTTTATGACCCTGGAGCAAATTATTACAGCCCTGGCACAGCTCTTGGAGGGCCAGCGCCAGACTCAATAGCAAATCGAGGCTCTGCTGGCCCAACAGAGCATGCCACCTTAGACTGTGGAGTAGCACGGGGATAACACACATGACCAGGTTCCTGTACAAGTCCGACGACGTGCCCATACTGCACCGGTGTCCCCCCAGGCAGTAGGACAGCACAGGAATGAGGAACGTGGCCGTGGTCCCGAACGGCCCCTGAAATATGCCCTTGCCAACCCAAGCCGCGCCGGGGATGCCCAGGAAATTATCAATGACAGACGTGCTGCCCGCAAAGAGGAGCAAGAAAAAACAGACTGGGAATCCACCCCAAGTCGCCAGACCAGGAGCCAGAGCAACCTCAAGCATAACATCGATCGGACCAAGGCCAAGCTCTGTCCTTGCGGACAACACACTTTGATAAAGAGGCCTCCTCGTCTGACTCAACTTACCACTCCAATTTCAAACAGGATACTGGCCGGAGGACGTCGACGCCCGCATCAACGATCGACAAAAACATATCAAGAAGTTAAAATGCAAGCCGGGTCTTGACTACACCAACACCAAAACTGAGTCACCATTCACCGTTCGGGTCATGGGATTTGCAGTTCCCCACAAATTCAAGCAGCCACACCTCGACTCACACGATAGAACTGGAAGCCCGATCTATCACATCCAAACGTATAAGGCCCAGATGACGTTGGTCACCAACGTCAATGAACTACTCTTCCTAGCCTTTCCCATCATTCTCAAGGGGCAAACCGTGCAGTGATTCCATTCACTAAAGCCCCAGACAGTTGACAACTTCAAGACACTCAGCAAACTCTTTGTCAACTAGTTTGTGGCCATACTAGGCAGTCCATAGCCTAACACGCAACTGTTGGCTATCAAAAAGTGGAAGGGGAAGTCCCTGAAAGACTACATCGATCAGTTCAACCAATAGAAGTTGTACATCCGTAACTTGAATGAGATGGTGGCGATCACGGCCTTCTGGTCGGGAGTTTAACACACCAAGTGTGCTACGTCGTTCCATAGAGATCAAATGGAAACCTTTGTTGAACTCTCAGAGAGGGTTGGGAAGTATATTGACACATGAGGAATTCTTGAAGACCAAACGTGCAAGTGTTGCCGAAGATGATTCCCTGAAAGCTAAGTGAAAGCGAGAGAACACTGAGAAGAATTCAGGAAAGAAGCTGAACCAAGATCAACCACGAGGAGGTCGGGACCAGTCCTCGATCACCTTCACCCCACTTTCCTAACTTATCCAGGAAGTCATGGCCACTGCCGAAGCTCAGAGGCTGCTCAAGACACCGACAAAGCTGTAGAGCCCGCCTGAGAAGAGGAACCGGGACAAGTTTGCTGGTACCATAGGGATCATGGCCACAACACCGAGAACTATTTTAAGCTTAAGATGGCCATTGAAAAGCTCATTGAGAAGGGTCACCTTGATGAGTTTATCACAGCAAACAGACGACCGCAGCAGGTTACCCGAGCCCCTGATCAGAAACAACCTCTCGGCCATATCAACGTGATATATTTGGAGGGTCATCCGGCAGAGGGGATTCATAATCGGCAAGGAAGTGATACGCACAGGCATCCCAGGAAGATGTTCTGCATGTCCAACCGACAAACTCCCTACCAACCAATACCCTAATGTTCTTCTCTGAAAATGTAGAGACCTGCACCATCCGCATGATGATCCGCTGGTGGTAACATGAAGGAAAAATAGGTTTAAAATTATTTTTATATGCGCAGCAGAAATATTGAGTTATAAAAAACTTATTTGTAGCCCAGGATCTACTACTCGTCAATTCCATAGATGCGTACATAAGAGGGGAACAAGAAATCATACCTTAGGCCTTGAACCCAATTCTAAATTTCTTTCTCTTGGATGGTGCAGCAGCCTCCACTAGGTTGTCTTTACCCTAATGACTCCTACGAATGCCTGCCGGAAAGACTAGGGTTGGTGGGAACCCTAATAGAGAGGATAGTGAAGGAATGGGAGCTCTAAAATAGTTTCTGCAGCTTCTGGCGTGTTAAAACGACGAACTCTTTTTTCTGGACACAGTAGCCCTATCTATAGATTCCCAGAACCGACCTAATGTTTGAGTGATCGAAGTGGCTTCAATTGATCGAGACTTCGATCGATCGAACCACCTTAGAGCGATCAAACCCACCAAGACTTCAATCTATCTAAAGATCTTCGACTGATCGAACCCGCCTTGACAAGATCCTCATATGCCTTTCCAAGCATCCTAACGGAGCTAAGAATGGGACCTCCTAGGCTCTTTATTGTTGGCTCAGACCAGTTGTTAATTCCCATGACCAAACTCTTTGATTAGCAAACAAACCAACTGATCAGTTAACGTTTACTCCACTATAAAATGATAACTGAACTCCAACGTAAAAGAACATATCCGAAGCGATAACTAGACTTGTATGGTGTACTAATGTCCCTCTACCTTCAGAATTCGTAATCATATTCAGGTAGTCGGATAAACGGTTACTGTCAACCTGAATCAATGATAACTTCTTGTATTCCTTGAGTTCGATTCACCCCTCATGATTACCAAACATGTTGATAACTACTTATCAACAAGACTGCAGTTCTCAGTAATCAACTTGGTGACATTCTCAAGGGGATGCTTACTCTGAATCAGAGGGTAGATTCTATCTTAACAATATATATTCATAACCACATGAACATGACATACTCAAGATACCCAGGTGTTGATCTTTTATAGACCTCACCGATTGGTAAGTCAAAGCAGCCATATGCACAGTCTGTGTTCATAATCGTCTCAAGATTGAGAACACATACCTTATACAAGTTATGAGTTCCTACCGACTGTTGACAGTTTTGTGTCAATAGGAAAGCTCAAGTCCGTCATTGTACTATAAGCACTAGCATATTAACTAAGAGTTACACTCAAGTGATTGAGATTAATCACCCCATCCAATGGTAGTTAATCATGCTATAGTGTAAACCTGATGAGATATCTAGGCTCGTCATCCACTGTGACAAGCTCTAAGTATCAAAGAATAATAATTCGTATCTCACTTGTATGTATCTCATACACACATAAATTACTTACTATGATACTTAAGGATTAACAATCATCTCATGAAAGTAACATACACAATGAAATGTAAAGCTGATATCCATATATTAAAATGTCAATGTCTCATACATAAAGTAATGGTTTGAGGGCACAAACCCATCAAACTCCCACTTGCACTCACAACCATATAGGATTAAATCTGAGACCTAGACTATCTAGATGACGATCAAAGATCTTCTGTGGCAAGGCCTTTGTAAACGGATCCACAAGATTGTCAGAGGTGGCAATCTTGTTGACAGTCACATCTCCACGTTGAACAATATCTCGGATTGGAGGATATTTTCGTTCTACGTGCTTTCCCTTTCCGTGGTTCCTTGGCTTCTTGGACTGAGCCACTGCCCCACTATCATCACATTAAAGTGTAATAGGTGACAGCGATGCTGGTACCACCTCGAGCTCCATAAGGAACTTCTTGAGCCAAACAGGTTCCTTTACCGCTTCACAAGCAGCCACATACTCAGCTTCTATAGTTGAGTCTATAATGCATTTTTGCTTAATGCTCCTCCAACTGACAACACTACCTCCCAAGGTAAAGAGATGTCTAGACGTCGACTTGCTCGAATCTTTATCTGACATAAAGTCCGAGTCAGTGTATCCCACTGGAATTAACTTACTACCACCGTACATAAGCATGTAATCTTTAGTCCTTCTCAAGTACTTAAGAATGTGCTTAAAGGCTATCTAGTGCTCTAAACCTAGATTCGATTGATATCTACTAACCATGCCAACGGCAAAGCAGATATCTTGTCTAGTGCATAACATCACATACATGAGACTTCCCACTACCGAAGCATAGGGAACTCCTGCTATGCGATTCCTCTCCTCCTGTGTTTTTGTACACTGGTCCTTGGAGAATGCTAAACCATGCCTGAAAGGTAACAAACCTTTCTTCGAATTATCCATTGAAAACCTAGTTAGCACCTTATCGATATAACTAGCTTGAGATAATCCCATTATCTTTCGCTTACGATCCCGGAAGAGCTTTATTCCTAGAATATAGCTCGCCTCTCTTAGATCTTCATATCGAAAGTACTAGCCAGCCAAACCTTAAATGTTGACAATGGCGCTACATCATTCCCAATAAGTAGAATGTCGTCAATGTAGAGCGCAAGAAAAGCTACCATTTTTCCTTCATACTTCTTGTATACACAAGGTTCATCCAGATTCTGTATGAAACCAAACGATTTGACTGCTTGGTCAAAATGAATGTTCCAACTCCTGGATGTCTGCTTAAGCCCATAAATGGACTTTTACAACTTGCATACTAAGTTACCTTTCTGACCAGCTATGAACCCTTCTGGTTGCTGCATATAGATGTCCTCTTCAAGATTACCATTTAAGAATTCAATCTTTACATTCATCTGCCAGATCTCATAATCTAGGCATGCAGTAATGGATAAGAGTATTCTGATGGACTTGAGTATGGCTACCAGCGAGAAGTTTCCTCATAGTCAATGCCCTCTCTCTGAGTGTAACCTTTCACTACAAGCATGGCCTTAAAGGTCTCAACCTTTCCATCAGATCCCCTCTTTCTCTTGTAGACCCACTTGCAGCCAATGGGTTAAATATTGGCTGGAAGTTCTACAAGATCCCAGATCTAATTAGAATCCATTGATTCCAATTCAGCTTTCATAGCTTTAATCCAATGAGCTGAGTCTACATCAGCCATTGCCTCTTCATATGTGATAGGATCAGATTCAGATTCTATGGAGACAACTTCAAAAATTTCTTCTAAGAACATATATCTATCAGGTTGGCTGATAATCCTCCCACTACGACAAGGTACCGGTGCGAAAATGGGTGAAGAAGTGGTATTTTCTTGATTTACATTATTATCAACTGCAGGTTGGACTGAGGGCTCTCCTTCTATTTCTCTCGGATCTATCCTTCCCCTAGGTTTATGGTTCATAATATAATCATCCTCTAAGAAAATAGCATTTGTACTAACAAACACTTTCTATTTTCTTAGATCATAAAAATACCATCCATAAGTACCCTTTGGATACCCTACGAACTAACATACTTCCGATCTAGAATCCAACTTGCTCATCTTTCCTTTCAAAACATGTGCCGGGCACCCCCATATCTAGAGATGTTGCAAAGAAGGCTTGCGCCCAATCCACATCTCCCGTGGTGTCCTAGGAATAGATTTGCTTGGTACTAGATTTAGTATGTACGCAGCAGTTTCCAAAGCATAACCCCAAAGGAATAAAGGTAACTTCGAATAACTCATCATTGACCTAGTCATGTCTAAAAGAGTCCAATTCCTTCTCTCTGCTACACCATTCTACTGAGGTGCGCCAAGTGCAGTCAACTATGACAGAATCCCATTCTGTACAAGGTGATCAATAAACTCATTAGAGAGGTACTCGTCACCTCGATCAGATCGAATGGCCTTGATATATGTGCCCAATTGCTTCTCCACTTCAGCCCTAAACTCTTTGAACTTTTTAAAGGCTTCAGACTTATGCTGCATTAGGTACACATATCCATACCTAGAGTGGTCATCAGTAAATGTTATGAAATACTCATAACCACCTTGTGCTCTAATATTTATTGGTCAACACACATCAGTATGAACTAATTCCAACAATGCATTGGTCCTATTGTCCTTTGCGGGAAAGGGCATTTTGGTCATCTTACCCACTAAATAAGACTCGCAGACTTCCATTGGTTCGAGAACCAAATCACCTAAGACTTCTTCTTTGACTAGTCTGCCATTCCTATTTAGATTGATATACCCAAGCCTCATATGCCAAAGCCTTGTTGGATTAGTGGAAGGCTCCTTTCTTTTAGATGGTATAGTTACCACTGAGTTATTAAGTTCCGTACATGAATCTTTAGAAATATTGGGAGTAATCACATATAAACCATTTGATTTAACACCAGAACAAATAAAAGAACGATTTCTTTAATCACGACTTCAGTTCCTAAATGAAAAGAATAACCATTATTCAATAAATTTGAAAGTGGAATTAAATTACGTCTCATTGAAGGGACGTAAAGTACATCTGATAAAATCAAAAATTTATTGTCTAGAAATTCTAAAACTATGACACCTATAGCAACCGCAGATACAGTTATGCTAGAACCTAGAGTAAGTACGATCTCCCCATCACTGCACCTCCTTGTTGATCTGAACTCCTACAATGAATTACAAATATGGTTAGTCGCACCAGAATCAATGCACCATGTGTTTGAAGTATCTGTTATAAAACTTACTTCAATCACATGTGATTCAATCATACCTTGAAATCTAGTAGCTAAGAATTCTGGACAGTTCCTCTTCCAGTGGCCCTTCTCACCGCATTGGAAACACTTTCCTTTACCTTGGCTACCCCCCTTGACCGGTCTAACACTTGGACCACCAATGCCAGCCTTCTTCTTCCCTTTCTTGCCTTTCGGTGTAGATCGGGAGGAAGAGGAGCTTTTTTCAATGCTCAAAACATTGCCCCCAAGTTTGATGACCCCCTCTGCTGCCAGTAAGAACTCATTAATTCGCTCATTGAAAAATCCATTTTATTCATATTATAATTTAGTTTAAATTGAGCGAATGACGGTGATAGCATATTGAGGATCATATCAACTTGGGTCTGTGCATTGATGTTGGCTCCCAAGGTCTCCAGTTTGTTCAAATAGCCAATCATTTTTAAAACATGTTCTTTAACTGGAGTCCCTTCTGACATCTTTGCACTCATTATCTTTTGCATAGCTACCTACCTGGCAGGCCTGCCATGCTCTCCAAATATATTTTTCAGAGATGCGACAATATCACTGGCAGAATTGTTTGACTAGAATTGGTGTTGCAACACACTAGCCATTGAGGCCAGAATGTATCAATGGGCCATTCCATTTGACTTTTTCCATTTATCGAACTCGTGTTTGGAAGCTGCTGAAGCATTTACCGCATGTTCTTCGGGGCATGGGGTGGTAAGGACATATATGTGATCTTTCGCAGTTAAGATGATAGCAAGGTTTCGTTTCCATTCTGTGTAGTTATTTCCAGTTAACTTGTTTTGAGTGAGTATGGTGGCAAGTGGGCTAAATGTAGATCCAGACATTATGATTTACTGAAAAAAAAAAATCAAAAGACAAAATAAATATGGATATCAGAATTTGACAGTTTGAAATAAAAGAATCCTTAAAACTCTTATTTTAAAACGAAGTCGCTGGAATATCAAAACGAAAGATTAAAGCCTCCGTGTGGCGGTCAATACTCGATCTTTTGATTAATCATGACTTTTCTGCTATGTAACTCTTGCAAAACAAGTTATGACTCCCGAACCTATTTGATCTCTAAGTTTCTGAATAATGCCCCGTATGGGATCCCTTATCCTTAACTTATCTAGGGTGTACCATTAACTAAGATCCAATCACAACCGCCTCGAGTAGCGCCTCCGTGTGGTGGTCATCCTCTAACACGTCTGATTGATCCTATCCATAGGAAGTTCACATCTAGTAACCAATGAGTAGTGTACCCTCCGTGTGGAATGATCACCCTCGGCGAGGTGACACAGATTGCACTACTCATCTTACAATGAACCGTTAATGGAAGATCGTGGGTGTTATGGTAAGACCCTCTCCTACTAGATTTAGTAAATAAGGATTTTGCTTTTAGAAAAATTGTTTCCACACATTACCCATAAACATCCAATGTTTACTAATGCATTGAAACAATTTTTGAATTTTATTTTAGAAAACTTGTTTTACGTGCATGCAAGTAGTAACAATATAATTAAATGCCAATCATAACCAAGCACATAAAACAAAAAACTAAAATTGAAACAATGGCATTCATATGCCTCTATCTCCTATGGCTCTATCTCCATAGAACCTCCTACTTGGTTTGATCGCCTCCAGCTCCATCTTCATGGACAACGGCTTGCTCCTCCATCTTCATGTATATTCTAATTCTATTACATTGCTCCTATGCTTCTTTCGAAGCTTACAATTTATCTCAAAATAGAAATTAACAAGAAAATAAAGAAGGCTAGGGAAACCGGTGCGACTTTTCTTTTTGTAGGATTGAAGTCGCAGCGCCCTTTATACATGCCTTAAAACCAAACCAAAATTATATACAATTTACAATCATCCACCAATCAAAAACATCTTAATACAAAATTAAAACTTTGATCTTGGTGCCTGGGAGATATCGGACTAATCTTGCTACAAAAAGGGTTAGTCGTACGCACATCCACGCATATGTAATAAGTATATAATCCACTGGAACCCTTAATTGATTTACACAGTACATAAACTCTTTACGCACTGATTTAAAACATAAAATAGCATCTCAATTCTCTGTCACACTTCGATCGATCGATCGAACCTTCGATCGATTGAACATAGTTTAATCAATTGAACTTTCAGTTTCACAGAAAGGTTTGAAAAAATTTCACAGCATATTTAAAAATTAAAGTATATATTTTAAAAACTTTAAAACTGTAAACTGAACTCCTGTACAGAGAATCGCTCTCGATCAATTGAACACCATTCAATCTATCGAACAGAACCTAGGTTTGATCAATCGAAACTAGTTCGATTGCTTGAGAACAGATGAAGTTCGATCGATAGAGACTTCTTCGATCGATCGAATCCATCATGCATCTAATGTAATCACAGATTTGTATTCTGCTTCATAAACACTGTAGAAATAGATTTGTGACGATGCAGTTTCAAAAGCAGTTCTAAAATCAAAATGCAAATCAAAACTAGTGTTCTAAAATGCATCTATAGATCCAAACAAGCATGGCTCTGATACCATTTGAAGAAAAACAGGTTTAAAATTACTTTTAAACACGTAGTAGAAATAGTGAGTTATAAAAAACTTATTGGTAGCCCAGGATCTACTACTCGTTAATTCCATAGATGCGTAAATAAGAGAGAAACAAGAAATCATACCTCAGGTCTTGAACCTAATTCTGAATTTCTTTCTCCTAGATGGTGTAGTAGCCTCCACTAGGTTGTATTCACCATTATGACTCCTACGGATGCCTGCCGGAAAGACTTGGGTTGGTGGGAACCCTAATAGAGAGGATAGTGAAGGAATGGGAGCTCTACAACAGTTCTGGAGCTTCTGGCGTGTTAAAATGATGAACTCTTTTTTTTGGACGCAGCTGCCCTATTTATAGATTCCCAAAATTGACATAATGTTCGAGCGATTAAAGTGGCTTTGATCGATCGAGACTTTGATCGATCAATCCCGCCAAGACTTCAATCAATTAAAAGATCTTCGACCGATCGAACCCGCCTTGACAACATCCTCATGTGCCTTTCCAAGCATCGTAGCAGAGCTAAGAGTGGGACCTCCTAGGCTCTTTATTATTGGCTCAGACCAATTGTTAATTCCCATGATCAAACTCTTTAATCAGCAAACTAACCAACTGATCAGTTAATGTTTATACCACTATAAAACGATAACTGAACTCCAACGTAAAAGAACATATCTGAAGTGATAACTAGACTTGTATGGTGTACTAATGTCCCTCTACCTTGAGCATTCGTAATCATATACAGGTAGTCGGATAAATGATTACTGTCAACCTGAATCATGATTACTTCTTGTATTCCTTGAGTCCCATTCACTCCTCATGATTACCAAACATGTTGATAACTACTTATCAACAAGACTGCAGTTCTCAGTAATCAACTTGGTGACATTCTCAAGGGAATGCATACTTTGATTCAGAGGGTAGATTCTATCTTAACAATATATGTTCACAATCCAATGAACATGACATACCCAAGATACCCAGGTGTTGATCTTTTATAGACCTCAATGATTGGTAAGTCAAAGCAGCCATATCCACAGTCTGTGTTCATAATCGTCTCAAGATTAAGAACACATACCTTATACAAGTTATGAGTTCCTATCGACTGTTGACAGTCTTGAGTGTCAATAGGAAAGCTTAGGTCCATTATTGCACTATAAGCACAAGCATATTAACTAAGAGTTACACTCTAGGGATTAAGATTAACCACCCCATCCAATGGTAGTTAATCATGCTATAGTGTAAACCTGAAGAGATATCTAGTCTCATCATCCACTGTGACAAGCTCTAAGTATCAAAGAATAATAATTCGTATCTCACTTGTATATATCTCATACACACACGAATTACTTACTATGATACTTAAGGATTAACAATCATCTCAAGAAAGAAACATACACAATGAAATGTAAAGCTGATATCCATATATTAAAATGTCAATGTCTCATATATAAAGTAATGGTTTGAGGGCACAAACCCAACATAACACTCTTTACAGCCAACTACATGGTTAAGAGTGTACTTGTGGACACGGGCAGTGCCTCAGATATTCTAATTGCCCCAGCCTTCGACCAACTTGGGATATTAAGGGACCAGCTCTGACCAGTGGTCACTCTTTTGGTCAGATTCAATGAATCTTGCACACAATCGCTCAGGACGATAGAGTTGCATGTCCTAATGGGGACCTACCCACAACAAACTTCTGTGATGGCAAACTTTGTAGTGGTAGAGTCACCACCTACCTACAACGTCATCCTAGGCAGGCCAATGCTTAATAAAGTTAAGGCAGTTGTGTCTACATATAGCCTGGCCGTCAAGTTCCCAAACCCACAGGGACTGGGAAGCCTACGAGGGGATCAAGCAACCGCTCGAAGTTGTTACGTTAATTCCCTGTGCTAAGAGGCAATCACAGAAACACTAAACATTTAAGAGATGGATCCGAGAGACACGCAGAATAGGGTCAGCCCGGTGGAAGAGCTTGATCAAGTAATGCTGGACCCTCAATTGCCTGACCGGTCCGTCAGTGTCGGTACTCTGCTAGAACCTGGCTTCAAAGAAAAGTTAGTCCAGTTCCTGAGGGATGACCAAAACATCTTCGCCTAGAGCCATAAGAACATGCCTGGAATCGATCCCCAAGTCATGTCCCACTGGCTCAACATTGATCCGAGCTGTCGACCGATTAAGCAAAAAAGGAGGGGTATGGCACTTGAGACGCAAGAAGTAGTACATGAAGAAATTGAGAAACTTCTCAAGGCAAAGTTCATTCGGGAAGTGCAATACCCCGACTGGCTCACTAACGTCATGTTGGTCAAGAATAGCAACAGAAAGTGGAGGATGTGCATTGATTTCACCGACCTGAACAAGGCCTGCCCCAAGGATTGTTATCCACTACCCAGGATAGACCTCCTTATGGACTCCATGGTCGGTCACTCACTCCTCTCTTTTGTGGACGCCTACTCAGGATACAACTAGATTAGCATGTATCCTGAGGATGAAGAAAAGGCCTCTTTCATCACCCACCAGGGGATGTACTACTATAAGGTGATGCACTTTGGTCTCAAGAACACCGGGGCATCTTACCAACTTCTGGTCAACCATGTGTTCAAAGATCTGATGGGGAAGACAATGGAGGTATATGTTGACGACCTTTTAGTTAAAAGCCAAGATGAGTCCGACAATCTCGGGCACTTGGGCGGGACCTTTAGCATCTTAAAAAAATTCTGGATGAGGTTGAACCCGACTAAGTGCACATTTAGAGTCTCGTCCAAGAAGTTCTTGGGACACTTGGTCAGTAGGAGAGGGATTGAAGCAAACCCTGAAAAAATCCAAGCCATCATCGGTATGCGGTCACCTAAGTCAATGACAGAAGTCCAAAGTTTAGCCAAACGGGTAGCAACGTTGAACAGGTTTGTCTCTCGGGCAACCGACTGGTGCTTACCTTTCTTCAAGATCCTCCGTAAAGCTTTTGAATGATCCGAAGAGTGTGAGAAGGCATTCCAAGAATTAAAAAAGTACTTGACATCACCTCCTCTGCTATCAACACCCATTCCAGAGGAAGAGATGTTTCTCTACTTAGCAGTGTCACCCTCCGCTATGAGCTCGGCACTGATCAGAGAAGAGCACGGGGTGCAATACCCGATCTACTACACGAGTCGGGCACTCCAGGGTGCAGAAATTTGATATTCCCGAATAGAAAAACTCGCTTTTGAGCTTATCACCTCAGCTCGGAGGCTCGGCCCGTACTTCTAAGCCCATGTCATACTAGTCCTCACTGATCATCCATTACACAAGATCCTCTCCCGACCTGAAATATCTGGGAGACTCATGAAGTGGGCTTTGGAATTAGAAGAATTTGAAGTGGTTTATAGACCACGCACAGCAATCAAGGGGCAGGCCATGGCAAACTTCCTGGTGGAGTTCACATACCTGGAAGACCCGGCTGCACGGGTCACCACCTGAGCTGTAGCTAGACTGCCCGATCTGGGTACTTGATATGGACGGGTCCTCGAATAAGCAAGGTGGTAGGGTAGGGGTCATCCTGACCACACCCAATTGGATTAGTTGAATACGCCTTGAGATTCGGGTTCCAGTTGAATACGCCTTGATATGGACCCCATTGTGACTTTCCTCAGCACAGGGAGCCTACCAGTCTGGAAAGATGAAACCCGATAAGTCAAATACAGGGCGGTTCGGTATCACCTCATTAACGATATACTCTACAAGAGGGGGTTCTCTACCCCCTACCTCCGCTGTATCCACCCTACCTAGGTCCAATCAATCTTGCACGAGATCCACGAAGGGGTGTGTAGAAGCCACGTTGGAGGTGGGGCACTCTTGCAGGGGTATTACTGGCCGACGATGGCTCGAGATTCTCAGGAGTATGTCAAGCGATTCAATAAGTGCCAAAGGCACGCGAGCATAATCAATCGGCCGAGAGAATTCCAAACCCCAATCCTCAGCCCCTGGCTGTTCGCTCAGTGGGGCATCGACATAGTCAGGCCACTCACTATTGAAAAAGGTCAGGTCAGGTTCGTCGTATCGCCATAGACTATTTCACCAAATGGGCAGAAGTCGATCCCTTGGCAACCATTATCGAGAAGAAAATGGAGGGCTTCATGGTAAAAAAAACATCCTCAATAGGTTCGGCGTGCCCCGGGTACTGGTAAGCGATAATGGGAGGCAATTTGACACTCCGATATTCAGGCAGTTTTGCTCCAACTATGGAATATTGAATCATTATTCCTTTCTCGACCACCCTCAAGCCAATGGACAAGCTGAGGTGATAAATCGAAAGATCCTACAATCCATTAAGACCATGCTTGAGAATGCCAAGGGATTCTGGGCTGAGGAACTACTGATCCTTCTGTGGGCCTACGATACTACTCCCTGAGCGGCAATAGGTGAAACTCCATTCTCGCTGACCTATGGCCTTGAGATAGTAGTCCCCACAGAATTGGGATTGCTAACTTATCGGGTGGCAAATTACAGCGAACAAGGCAATGAAAAAGCCCTTAGAGGAGAACTCGACCTAGTAGAAGAAAAAAGAGACCGGGCATATCTCAAAGTAGCAGCCTACAAGCAGCGGGTCTCAAGGTATTTTAACAGCAAGGTGAAGAACCGTAGTTTCCAGGTCGGGGATCTCGTCCTCAAGGCAGTCAATCAGTCAGCCAAAGTCCTAGTCACAAAAAGCTTGGACCAAATTGGGAAGGCCAATACATAGTAACCCGGGTTAACCACCTGGGAACCTATTGGCTACAGACACAGGAAGGACAAGAGTTATCACAACCTTGGAACGTAGAGCACGTACAAAAATATTTCAATAAAGTGACTATCAGGGATGGTTAAGAATTTGTGTTTTTTTCTTTAGAAATAAAAATTTTTCTGAAGCTTCCGAGCAGTTTTTAGAAATAAAATTTCACTTCTCCAAATCTTCAATTGTCCTATAGCAATAAAGACCTCGAGATTACACTCAAGGCACATAAAGACCTTGGCATTACGCCCGAGGCACCAACTCCCCTTAGGTCCATAACTGTCACACCCCAACCTACCCCCGATGGATTAGGATACGTGTAACAAGGCTATACGCACCCAAAATACACTAATGAACAAGGAGCCATGTTAATTATTAATGAAAAACATGATTTGAATCAACATAAAAGAACTTGTGACAAAATAGCCCAAGGGAAAAATGGTCATTAAAGAATGATAGTAAAATTTTATAACCAAAAGATAGTTCTTTAAGTCCCAGTTCTAATGCCAAAACGATGCGCAAATTCAAATTTTCTAGGAAAAGATATATACGTTTCCGTAAAAGTGAACAGAGAAAAATTGGCAAGCGGATCGATCCGCCCTTTAAGCCTGGATCGATCCATCTTGTTATTCCTCTCGCAGATTGTCCCTTAAGAAGTCCGGATCAATCCGCCCTATAGCCCAGATCGATCCATCTCATTATTTCTTCCGCAGATTGTTCCCCAAAATAGCCAGATCGATCCAAACTTTATACCCCGAGCAGAACAGAATCTGCTGCTCAAATAAACTCTGCATTACATGTTCAAAACATAACCAAACCTATACCAAACTTTAGGAAACTTTGGAAAACCATTCCAAACACACTGCCACACATTTCTAAATATCAACCAAGCATGTATAACATAAACTCAACTACAATTGAATCAATCAACCATGAATTCAACTCCTTTTTGATTCTAAACAAGTTTTGAAACTCAATTCTCAACCAACTACTAGCATTTCATGAAATCTTGCTAGCAATGTACTCAAAGCTAAACCCACATCATATACACAAATGAAACTTGTCTACAACACTCGCGACATATCCGTACTTGTCGAGATGGTCATATTTACTAACTTGCACTAAACTTAACCAAAACAAGAAAATGTACATAAGTTTCCAAGTTCAACTCCAAAGCCACCAAATGACAAGTTAAAGAAACTAAACCAGTTGGCTACAACAAAAGTATCAACATTACCATCATAAGAACTACAATTTACAACATATTACAAGTTTAAACAGAGATAATATACATAAGTCCCAAATCTTTCCCATCTCCCTCAATGCTCGTCATTTCCCCTCCGGGCATTGCTCTGAACCTACGGTGGCTGTTATTTACCATAGCAGAAAAGGAAAACAATTTTCTTAAGCATTACACTTAGTAAGCAATCTAAACATGATTGAATGCTTAACATGTGCAATGCTACAATTTAACACATAAATCATATTCATAATCGTTGAGTCACTGGTTCAATGATTTATTCAGACCCGAAGACCTCCCTTAGTCCCGTGGTTGCTTCTATTCCTTGGACTTCTGTATTTATCGAATTCTTCCTCTTCCTCTCCCTTATTACTAGCCTTGTTACACGTATCCTAATCCGTCGAGGGTGGTTAGGTTGTGATAATTTTTGGTATTAGAGCAATAGGCTAGAGCCTTTGGAGACGAGAGACGTATGATGCGTAGTATGCACACAACACATAGCTACATGATCATGCATGCACATTTACTTAGCATGTTTTTAATGTTGATTATCATGCCATGTGTTTCTTGAAAGTAACATGTTAAAAGAGAAATTGAAGGGTTGGTACGAGTAGCAAGGACACGTGTGGTCGAGAAGAAACCAGTAGAACCAAATTTGAATCCGAGGGAGAAAGTGGTTACCATCTCAAAATTTCATAAGCAGAAGCCAACAATATTCTATAGGGAGGCTGATTCGATGAAAGCAAACTTTTGGATCTCGAATATGGAAAAAATTATCAAGGTATTACCGTGTACGGTGGAGCAAAAAGTTCTATTTGTCGTTGACACGTTAAAGGATGAAGCGCAATATTGGTGGCGTACCAAGCTAGGCCCAAGGCAACTGACAACATGGGATCAATTTATTGAGATTTTCAATGACCAATACTTTTCAAAATCATTTAGAGATCAGAAAGCATAGGAGTTTATGGAGTTGGTGCAAGGGGGAAAGTCAGTTCGAGATTATATGACGTAGTACACGAGTTTGGAAGGTTTGCGGGGGATATGATAACAACTAAAAAACTAAAAGCAAGGAAATTTATGGCAGGGCTTTGAAATGATATCCAGGGACGAGTGACTATGTTCCGACCGAAGATGTTTGCTAAGGTGCTTGATATTGTCTCCATAGCTGAAAGAGATCTTGGGTACGCTACAAACTTGCCACCACCATCAGGTCAACAAAGCAAAAGGACTGGATCAAGTCAGTTAGTGGTCAGGGAGAGTGCAAAAAGGAAGAGTCCGAGAGGGTCACTAACTACTATCAATAGTAGTTCTAGTGGGAACAAATTGAGGTGTCAAACTTGTCAGAAATTTCATTGGGGACGGTGCAATCAACTTCGAAACCTGATTACTTGTAACATTTGCCGACAACCGGGACACATGGCAAGAAACTGTCCAAATCAGAATGTGAATATGAGGGGTAAATGCTTTACTTGTAAGGAATTGGAACACCAAGCTAAAGAGTGTCCAACCAAGCGCCAAGGAGCAACAAATTCTGGTTCTTCCATGGCTAGTGCTATTATACCGAGAACTACTCAACAATCTCTGAAGAGGGAACAGCGAGATGCAAGATCATATCAACTCAGGTCGGGAGAGACCGCTTCTGCCGACACCGTCGTTTCAGGTATGGTTCCCATTTGCTTACACCTAGCAAATGTACTTATAGATTCGGGATCCACACACTCATTCGTATCACATCATTTTGCTAAGCAACTAGATAAACCATTATAGTTTTGGATTATGATCTATCTGGTACAATACCGTTGGGGGCTCCGTTGGTTAGTTCGGGTGTGCTTAGGAAATGTAGGATTAACGTGAATGGAGGGTAAGCTCGTACCCAAAGACTTGGGGCCAGAGGAATATAGCCCCCATCAGAAATCTCCAACCATTCGGGGCGAGTTTCCCGGGAGCTATGCGTAAGTAGATCAGTAAGTCCCGGGCAAGAGGATGTAGTGGTAGACGAAGACCCGCGAGGAATGCATACTCGTATATGGTGGTGAACCCCAGTCGTTGAACATGCGCCTCGTCATCCGGCAGAGCAAGTAAGAAGCCATCGAAGCAGCCGAATTTCTGCCTAATTCTGGCTAAGTCCAGCGCGCCCAAAAATGCTAGGAGTCCCCAAGTTAGAAAAGATCACCTCGGAACTACCCAAGGTTGAAGCCCTATTGCCTGACTCTCTTGAGTCCAAAACCTCAATGTAAGGCCAGCTCGGTCCCTCATGGGTGTCTCGGCAGGAATTCTACCCTTACTGTGGCGGTCAGACGGGGTAACTGAAGGCGGATCTAAACTGATACTCGGGGTCCCTGATCGCGACTGTTCATCTTCTGACAGGGAAGACGAATCGAAGCCCGAATGACACATATCTGAGGCTCGTATGGATGGAAGGGGGAGTAACTGATGGCCTAAGTAGGGGTCGGGAACTCCGAGTCTATGATACAGGGGGGCAAGACTAGAAGCCTAAAAGGCAAGGTATGCAAGGTCTTTAGAGTAAGGTGACACTCGGTTAGGGCTACGCCTGGACAACCCGATCGGTTCAAGTGTTCTGTCACGCCCCTAATCTAATGAAAAAGCAAAACCTGAGGAAGAAAAAGTCCTACTCCCTCACGAATCCTAAAGGGTTCTCGTCCTCCAGCCTTGGCTGGGAACGTCGACAAAAAAGAGGAAAAAAAGGAAAGTGCAATGAAATCTCTAGGCTGGGAAGACAAAAACTTACAAGAAATGGACGCAAGAAGGAGCTCGACAGCCTTGACCTGACATTTTTTTTCTCTTTAACCGCTCGGTAATCACTCTCTATGGCCAGCAGGTGTAGCCTTATATAGGTAATACGGACGGTGCAGATCATCTCAGATCCAACGGACTAGCACAGCTCCTGCCTAAATGCACGACAGCTGGCGTCTCGAGCAGTCCAAGCGGCGCCTCAAAAGGTGTGCACATTAAATGCGTGACATGACAGTTCGGTTACTTTGCAACTGTTTGGTTACATTCGCACCAGTCCGGTTGGATCCCAACCAGGCCAATCACTCCCTGGCACGTGGCAGATACCGACCCCATGCTCCCAGTACAACCAATTGGTCAGGCCCCGGCTGACCAAAGTGGCTGGTCCAGCCCTGAGTAATGACCCGAACATGATCCCGCACGGCTCACTAGGCTATGCTGATTTCCAACACTCATCTGATGCAGCATCACACTAGCCTCGGAAATGGGGGGTAGCTGATATACACAAAAATATCCCATAAGAGTTGGTCTCCGCTACTTCCGCAAGGAATGCCAAATCACCCGGTAACTGTGCCACGCACGTGACCATCCCGGGTAGGACACCCAGAACCGCCCGGTAGAGTCAGACAACGACTGACTAGTCGGGAATACGACGAGAGCCCATCCCGCGTTGGGAGTCGGCTGACCACGTCCCATGACGGGGCTCAGAAGCTTCCAGACAGTTTCTTATCACAACTAGAAGACTAATAGAAGGAAGAGATTGCTCCTTAATACGATTAGGAAACTTCCATGATTTGTGCTAATCAATTAATTAGATTATATTGCCTAATCAATTTAATTACCTTATGAGAGTGGGTCTCTTGTATCTATAAAAGTGTCCACTCATCCCCTTCAGAGGGGATCGCATTCTGATCTCACAGAATAGCAATTGAATTATTCATACGCTTATACCCGGCCCGGTCTCAGGTAGTGCTCCCCTCCTTTGTTGGCTCACCAAAGGCTACCGGTGATCTTTTAGTACAAATACTCCGACACACCACGTGGACGTAGGTTCCTTAATTAACATAACCGAACCACACTCAAATCTCTCTTGTCTACTTTAGGGCCGGCCCTTGGGCCAGCGGCCCGGGCGGTCGCTTGGGGCCTCCAAAAATAAGAGCTTGTTTGGCCTTGGAATAAGGCCTTGTTTTGCCAAATTTTATGTATTATATATGAAAATAGGACCAAAATAGGGCCTAAAAAAACAGGACCTTAGATATACATGCATTATATATAAAAATAGGATAAAAAATAAGGCATTGTTTGGCCAAAATACATGTATTATATATAAAAATAGGGCAAAATAGGGCCTAAAAAAATAGGGTCTTATATATAAATGTATTATATGTAAAAATAGGACCAAAAAAGAGCCTAAAAAAATTTTCTTTTCAAATTTGCTTGAGACCTCATGTGAATTTCACAATCTCAAGGCCGGGCCTGGTCTACTTACTCTCTTTATCTAAATTTTGGGATCATCACGAGAGTTTGAGCCACAATTCTAACACATTGGAAGAAGGTTTAAAAGCAATTTGCCATCATAAGAAGTGAATAGTAAAAGTAATCATATCTATTTATTATTTTTTTTTTTTTTGCGTAAGGTGGACTTCTTTTTAGTATGCAAAAAGTAATTGACTGGTGGTACATTAGTTTAGCTCTCTCTCTCTCCCTCTCTCTCTCACACACACACACTAAAAATGTCATGCAGGTTCAATTAGGTATCAATGGACACATAAAGATTAAAGACCAAAGAGTTAATTAAATATCAGATCCACCAAATTGAACAAATGATAGGTCAAGATCATGTTGTTCTACAATGCGCTTGCTATTAGCTTATTATTTACTCGAGGCAGATGCAGAGACATAGGCGGGACAAGGATAGGGCTTTGCTTTAGCAAAGAGGCAGAGGCAGAGGCAGAGGCACAGGCACAGGCGGGACAAGGATAGGGCTTTGCTTTAGCAAATTCCTGGCAGCTGGCGACTCGAGAACATGCTGCGCCTTTCTTTTCATTCGATTTGGTTACCCCTGGGAATTAATCAATTTAAAGGAGACGGGAGGCACAGCCCCAACCTAGCTACTAAGCTAAGGTTTCCACCCCAACAATCACACACACACACACACAAACAAAAGATTAATCAAACATAGTTCATTTATGATTCTCTCTCTCACATATACTTAAAACAGTAATTGAAGATCACACAAGATGGCAAATCCCAAGTCATGAATCATGATTCTCATTTCTTGAACTATTTAAACATAAGATGCGAGTATAAAGATTTGCCAAATTTCAGAACGGATCACTGCATTCTCTCATACACAACAAAAGCTTTTAGCAAAAAAAAAAAAAAAAAAAAAAACAAAGAATATAAACAACAAAAACATAATTGAACCCCCCATCGTACCTATTAATAACAATAAGAAGAACATTGTAAATACACTACCAATGTCACATTTCCAATACACACCTAATACATAATTACTATGCAAGTCCATTGTCTCTCACAAGAAACGCACACTTGTTTAATAATTTCTAACTTATGATATAAACCTTTCCTACAAGCATATCTACAGTCACCCAAACATGACCAAATTATTATCTTAGCACACAACAATCAGAATCTTCAGAGAGTTTTGATATCATCCTAAGAGCCTTTCGATTTCGGAGAAGCTATTTACAGACTTCTGTCTACTGGCGAAGATGGACCTGTGGCAAATCACAAAGGAATGAATTTAAACATGGTGTCAGAACAACACAATTAGGAGACACAAGTATAATAAAATGAAGAATAGTTTCCAATGCGTATCAGACTCCATCATGCTGTGGGGGATAAAAGAATCCCCCGCATAAATATATGCACGTAGAAACACACCAAATGGTAATCAACAGGCACACAGAAACAGATTTAAGTGGTTTCAGCAAAATCATAGCTACATCTATTAGATCTACTTAATTATGAGAGAATCACAGGTACACAAGTATGTGCACTAAATCCCCAAACCCAAACCCTAGTACACTCTCCTTCATAAACCCAAAGCACTTTCATCTCTCTTGCTAGAACTTGCACCCCCAGGCGAGGGAGACCGGTCAACTTGGCACACCAAGAGCTTGTCAAATTCCTACACACAACCCCTTTCTATAGAGCTTACAACCCAATACGTATCGGACAAGTAGTAAGAGATTCACTCACATTAATACTCTTAGGCTCTGTTTGGTACATGTATTTCGTGAGGGAAAAGATAAGGGATAGGAAAACTAGTTCTCTTGTGTTTCCTTCATGATTAAAATTTTAAACTAAAATTGTAATATATGAATAAAGGAAGGGAAATGACTCACGAGATTCAAAATGTTTAATTTATTCCTCAAACTTATTTTCTTTCCTCTTTTCCACATCGTTTTCCTTACTAACCAAATATAAGAACCAAGCAAAACAGAATCTTGACAACTCCCAAGAACCGATCTAACACTCCATTTGGATTGAGAGAAGTGGAGAGAAGAGAAGAGAAGAGAAGATAAATGATAGTTGTCTCCATCCCGTTTGGATTGAGAGAAAAGAAGAGAAGAGAAGAGAAGAGGAAATTAAATTTCTCTTGTTTGTCTAACTTTCATAAGAAGAGAAAAGAAAGTACCTGGAATCAATTTACTCTTTCATCCACTTCTAAATAATGATACGTTGTAAGAACAAAAGTATACAAGGACATATTAGTCTTTTACACTATTTAATTAAGTTTCTCTTCTTTTCTCTCCGGAATCTCTCCGATTTGGAGAGAAACAAAAGTGGGTTCTTTTCTCTCCACTTTCTCTCCATTTCTCTTCTCTTTCTCTCTCCACTTAAGTTACCAAACGAGAGAGATGAAGAGAAAGTTGTCCCCTTTCTCTTCTTCTCTCCATTTCTCTCAATCCAAACGAAGCGTAAGTCTTGACAAAAAGCAAACAAAACAGAATCTGAGACCAAATCGACAACTCCCAAATCAACGGAATTGTCCTAAATGTGAGAGAATCCTTACACATCATTCAACTCACTCGGGAATGATGAGCCAGAATACAAGATAATTTCCTGGAGAAATCACATAGTAAATTAAAAGGCTATGTCCTTATGTTCTGCCCAGCCGGAAGAACGACGAGGTGAAGTCATTTCTTGATAAAACAAAAAACTATCACCACGTGTGTATGAGATATTTTCCTCAAAAAGTAGTCCAATAAAGTATCAACTGTATAGAGTCTCTTTTGATTATAAACTGAAATGCATTTTGAGCCAAAATCACCATATATATATCTATGTTACACAAACGCTTTAACTTGGCCGTCTTCGTATCGGAAAGCGAACAAACGTGTGTTAATTTTTGGACACCTGACAAGCAGCCAAACACGGGAGTGTACATGGCACGATGGCTCCTTTGAAATTGTTTTTAAACTATTGAGATAAAACACTTTGAGATAAGTAGCGGGTTTATGCGAATGAGATAAGTAGCGGGATTATGCGAAAATTTAGGAAACGGGAGTGGACATGACTTTGTAAACTGTATTAAGTAACTGAAAATATAACTTTGTATTCGGCGTGTCCGTTTCCTAACCTTTTTAAGATTTTTTGTGCCACCGTATCTGTGTCAAGTGTCCGTACCTATGATACAGACTCGGAGACTGCTAATAATATAAGAAACACAACGATAGCAATATTAACCAACCAATTGAACAAAAATGCTAAGCAACATTCTCAAGTTACCTGTACATACGCATGTACGGGAGTGGACATGACTCTGTAAACTGTATTAAGTAACTGAAAATATAACCTTTTATTCGGCATATCCGTGTAGTTTTTTTGTGCCACCGTATCTGTGTCTAGTGTCCGTACCTATGATACAGACTCGGAGACTGCTAATAATATAAGAAGCACAACGATAGCAATATTAACCAACCAATTGAACAAAAATGCTAAGCAACATTCTCAAGGTACCTGCACATACGCATGTTATTATTAATGCTCAACTCAACCTAACTTAACAAAGCCTTGACCAAATAATTCTATATGAAATACTTGGGCAGACATATTTTTAAAAGGTAAGCTTCATTTAGTTCACCAATATATTTCAAAAACTACACGCAATCACAGAATAATAGTTAGTTAAAAATCAGATCAGAGATAACGCACCTTGGGATCTATTCAATCAATCACTACTGCCAAAATCTTCATAACTCAATCCTTCCGATATAGTGTCCAACCTCCTATTATCTCCTGACAGGCCAGGGAAAACTGTTGATCTCCTGTTTTAGGTTTGAGAAACAATGACAAGTGCTCAGAAACCTCACCTTGGTGTTCTAACCTACCATGGTGATCGACGAAATTGTCTGGTTCTGCTGCTAGGAAGGGTGATCTTGAGTAACTCTCCAAGATATCTGACCAGAAAATAAAGCAGAAGATTAAGAATATGCAATCTTAAGGTTTGTAAAAATGTGAAATGTCAAAATTTCTATCTTGGGTTGAACCAGCTTCTGGTACTTGTGCATGCGTGCATGTGTGTGTCTGTGTGTGTGTGTGTATATGCGTGTGTATGCGTGAGAGAGAGAGAGAGAGAGAGAGAGAGAGAGAGAGAGAGAGACAGAGAGAGAGAGGGAAGTCCAATTTCTATCTTGAGTTGAACTGGCTCATGACTCGTAAAATCCAACAAGTTTTCGCACATGGCACTTGCATGCGATAAATACATACATACATACATACATACATGCATACATACATATGTACATTGTACATAAATGTCGGAAGTAATGCAAGTTTAATTATACAAAAAGCCCTCCCCTAAAGTAACTTTACAAAGGCTAGGTAAATTACTTTAGAGTCCAATTAAGTAATTGCTCTGACTTTAATGAGGTGGCAAGGACTTTCTTGTCCATTTAAAATTGAACATGTTGCTATCCTATTACCTTCATGTAGTAGGATAGCAAGCCCCTAAATACCTATATATATACATATATATATGGATATACATTTAAAGAGAGAGAGAGAGAGAGAGAGAGAGAGTAAACCGGTACTGTTGGAAAAGTCTGCTGTCAGGTCTGAGAGACTGAAGTTTCGAGGAATCTGCCCCAGAAATCCATAGGAAGAAGAGTCGGGTTCCAAGAGTGTCTCGTTCAAGGGTTGTGAATTGGACTCCACACTACTGAAAGAGGAAACAGATGCATCCCCAATTGCAGGACGGGTTTCAAGGACATTTCCGTCATTTCCAAACATGAAAGAGGAATTACCCACATAGCCACCTTCCGATTTTACCATCCCACCGTTCATACCTTGAATCATTCCCATATTTGAGCTCTGAGCCAACAATATGCTAGGTGGAACATCAATCCTTCTCGCATGAGCAGACATATCAATAGCTGCTTGCAAGCACGAGTTCAGAGATTGCCCACCATTTGTGAATGCATTAGACAAACTTGTACCGATTGGCTGGTGCATGTTTTCTGTCTTCATAGAGGATCCAGAATGTTCTGGAGCATAGCAGGCTGAGTTCTGGTGTGCTGACATAGAGAATCAAACCAATTAAGTCTATGGAGAAAAGCTTTCCATACATACTCAACAAAACCTTTTTTTGGGTGATAAGTGAACATACTAAACAAAATTAGAAGTGTAGTTTTAAGCATTCTTGTTAAGGGCCCATTTGGAGTGGCTGTGGCTTTTTGCATTTAAGCAGAACTGCAAGAAGTAGAAGCAAAAGCCTTAATCACATGGGCATGGTGACGGTGGGAACTAAGAAAAAATTATCCAAACCCCTACTCTACTTCTTGCATCACGTTTGGGCTGAAGCACCACTAAACCCTCAAGCCTAACTCGCGAATTTTGTATGAAACTCCAAAATCGAACAATTATGCGATTCATGAATTGAAGTAAAAACAATTTGAATAATATGCAAAGAAGCTCTGACTGGAGATTGCAGTAGCGCAAATATGTAGAACACACATCATCAAAATACGTTCATGCAATATGCATCAACAAACTTTATTTCCTCCTTCCGGGAAGTGGTATTGAGACATCTACGATTGATGCGCATGAAAACTCGCATTTTCTGAAACATGTGATCAAAAGCAGGGATGATTTACAGTATGTATTTACATTTTAGTAGTATGACAACAGTGGCCGAAATATGCGAAACAATGCATGTGAAGTAATATTTATGAGAAGGAAGAAGCTTCTTAATAGAAAGTGGGAAAGAATGATATATTGGAAGAACAAATACTAGTGTTAAGAGTCTCTCCACATCATTGGTCTTTCTTCCAGAACTTTGCCTATTAAGAAAGAACTTTAAAATTCAACTATCTTTTACGAGCACTACATAATCATCTTGGCATTCAACTTTTTATTCTTCTCAATTGATATCCGAATTTAAAAAATTAACCCTCAGAGATTTGTAATTTCCAAATCGTCCTTGATATTTTTCTTTCTTTCATATCGGTTGTTACTGTCAGTGAAGGTTTTTTGTTTTTGGTTTCCAGACTTAGCAACCTGATATCTAAAGAATGTGTAGATTCTAGTTTACCCAAGTGGACTGCGGCTCATTTTCACACCTCCTCTTTGCATTTCAAAAGTCGCCTCTTAACTTCCATGTCGTGACTTTCAATCCAAAGTAACAGCACATATGACCCATGCACTCCGATTCATAATTTAGATAGGTAATCAAGCATTTCGACAACAATTTAAGACTAAAATAACATTTTCCCTCATTAACATTTTTCCTCTTCTTTTTCTCTTTCTTCTTCCTCTCTTTTACTTCTATTTCTTAATCCACCAAAGTGCTACAACCACCATCTCCACACCACCATCACAACTTGACACCACCCTTCCTACCAATGCTGAATCTGTTCTTTCTTATTCTTTCTTTCCTTTATTTTTTTTTTTTTGCGATAAGATTTAATATATATGAACGTAGTTATTAAAAGGAGATTACCATAAATAAAAATAATAATAATAAATAATTAAATGAGATGTAAATGATGAGAGTTTATTTTATTAATTGAAAATCCCATAAACTGTTACAATTAAGATACAATCATAGGGCTCGAGTACAGACTTACATTCACAGGGGTCGAGTACAGACTTACGAATACCCGAAGAAAACACACTGAACAGCCTTATCATCAAGTTTAGTACGGCTAGGACTCCGATTTCGGACAAAGCAAGTACAACCAAAGACCCTAGGTAAGATAGGAAAAAGGGTGCTATCAGGTTAAAGAATATGAAGAGGGGCCTTGCCTTACTGGGAGTGCGATTGACAAGGTAGATGGTGGTAAGGACAGCCATGGTCCAGAAATATTTTGGAACCCCCATATCTCATAAGAGACACCGAACCATAGACATAATGTGACGGTTTTTACATTCTGCCACACCATTATGCTCTGGGGTATACGGACATGAAAGTTGGAGAATACCCTACTAATTAAGTTCAGACCAAAACTCATTCGTTATATACTCACGACCATTATCAGATCAGATATTGCACACAACAGTGTGATATTGAGTTTTTATCATTTGCAGAAAGTCGGTAAAGTGAGAGAAGACTTTAGATTTTTTCTTCATTAAATATACCCAAGTGCAACGGGTGTAATCATCAATGAATGTGACATAATAACGATGTTGGGAAAAGGCCGTGACAGATGAAGGCCCCCACACATCAGAGTGAATGAGATCAAAAGCACGAGGCGCACTGTGCTTGCGAGGAATATAAGCAGTGCGAGTATGTTTTGACAATTCACAAACCATACATTTAAAATTAAAATTAAAATTTTTGCAAGTTTTCAAAGGTGGAAATAACCAACATAAATACAGATAGTTTGATTGTCCTAAACAAGCATGCCACAATTCTAAAATTTCAAGAGACAAAATAGAAGAAGTAGAAGCTGGCAAAACTAAAGCTTGCAGACTGCAGGAAGACACCCTGGAAGGCGGAGGATCACCAAAGTAGTAGAGGCCGTCACGCTCATATCCCCTGCCAAAAATCTTCTTCGAAGTTAGGTGCTGCAAAAAACAATGGCCGAGTAAGAAAACTACAACACAATTGAGATTCTTGTCAAGACGGCTAACACAAAGAAGATTATAAGCAAAGGTAGGACCAAAGTAGACGGAAGGAAGTGTGACGTATGAGGACAAGCGGGTATCACCCTAACTACACGGATGGGAATAGAAGACCCATCGGCAATTCGAACAGACTGATCAATGGGAGTAACAGGTGAAATGAAAGTAGAAAGCTCACCATGTGATTATTGGCTCCAGAATCCAAGTAGGATGACTTGACTTACCATGCAGTAATAGCAGTCGTGGGGCCAAAAGATGAGGGAAGAAGGTGCCAAGCCCAAGTGTGATTGAAGTTGGGCAATCTGGGACTGAAGCTGACTGTAATCTGGTGGGGCATCTCAGCAACAACAACCGTACTAGGAGCGCCTCTGCCACGGCTGCTACCCCGGTTAGGGGGAAATTGCTGCTCCAACTCGGGGTGGAGATTAAAGCAGCGATCAATGGTATAACCAGGCTTGTGGCAATGCTGACAATAGGGGCGGTTACCCATCGGACGAGGATCAGAGGGTGCAGCAAATGCCATCTGATCTAGAACAAGAGAAGAGGGTTCAGATGGCTGAGAGGGTATACGAAGGCGGCGCTGTCGTTCATCGCCATTCATAGTAGCAAATGATTCATACTGAGGAGGCAATTAGAGGTGTCAAGCGAGTTGGGTCGGTCAGGACCAATGAGCCCGGGGTGATTGATGGTCCGGGGCTGACACCCCCCTCGGTGTCCAAAGGCCGGGCTGGCCGCTAACCCAAGACCCGGCCTAGCCCACAAGCCCGGCTCGACCCAGACCCGGATCAGCCCGAAACCCCTGACAAAGTTATAAACTAGCCGTTATTAGCCTGACCCCTTATGATGTTTAACGGTTAGTTGACTTTTTTTTTGCACTTTTTTTCCATTTTAACCCCTCTTAACAACTATAAAACGGCTAGTTTTGGGGGTAAAATGTAAAAAGTGATTTTTGACATCCCAAAATGCCCCTTAGCCATTTTTCTATAAATACCAAACCTCCCACACCATATTATCTCGCACCAAAATCAATTCTCTCTCTACTTCTCCATAAACTACAAGCAAAAGTTGGGTGATCAAGTAATTTAGTTTGCAAAAGCACTTCTACAAGTTGTATTGTGATTCAAAAATCAAAAGCTCTCTAGTTTGCAAAAGCATTTCTACAAGTTGCGTGATCAAGCAATTTATTTTGCAAAAGCAATTCTACAAGTCTACAAGTTGTGTTGTGATTCAAAAATCAAAAGCTCTTTTGTCTTATTAATAGTTCTACTTCTACTTCTACAAGTTGAGGTACATTTAATTGCTTTGCTTATTCAAATTGTTGGTATTTTTAATCTTTTATATTTCTTTACCCCTTTTTTTTTTTTTTTTTGAAATTTAAAATAGCATCAAATTCAAGATCTTTAAAAAATAGAGCAGCACCAACTTATGACCTTGAAAATTTAGAATATAGGGAAAGAAATGAGATTGACGATTTCAAGTTGAGGGATGATGATGAGCCCTTCCTTCAAATTCTAATCTCCCCATTGAAAGAAAATCAAAATCACATGTTTGGTTATTGTTTAAGAAAATTAAGAAAGAAAATCGACCAGGATGTAAAATGTGTAAACAATCCTTTTTCTTATAAAGGTGGTGGAAATTACATACTTAAGAGGCACATAATAAACAAGCACTCCGGTGTTTGGGAGGCCGGTACCGCTATTGGGGGCGGCCCTGTACAAGCCTCAATTTCTGCTCTAGTGTGGGAGGTTTTGGAACTTGCATATATAATTAAAAAAAATGAAGGCAGGCATGGCGGGATTTTTTTTGTGCATCCGATATGCCATTTACTTTGGTTGAAGAAGAATTTTTTACACGTTTTACTCAAACTCATGTATCGCCTACGCACCTCTTAGTAGAAATACCATTAGAAGTGATATACAAGCTGTTTTTCATGAAACCAAAAAATATATATATATTTGAGGATTTTTCTACTTTTAATTGTACAACTGCATGCACTTCTAATTTGTGGACAAGTTATAAAGTAGGATATATATATATAACAGCGAATTTTGTTGATAAAAATTGGAATATGAATAAAATCATCATTCCTTTTCGTGCATTAGACTATGCTCATACTAGTCAAAATATATTTAATTATATCATGTCGGTTTTTCAAAAATATGATATTACTTTAAAAATAATGAGCATTACTTTTGATAATGTTAGTGCTAATACAAGTGCTGTTAATATGTTTATAGATCATATGTGCCCAATATTGGACGGAAGATAATTTCATGGACGTTGTGTATGTCATATAATTAATTTGTTTATCCAAGATGGATTAAAAAAATTTAATCATTAATTATATAAAATTAGAGAGGCAGTCATCTATTGTACAACAAAGCCTACCGTGTACAAGCATTTCTTCAACTTCGTAAACAAAATTTGTCTAAATCCTCGTAAATTGCAAACTGATATTAAAACTCCTTGGAATTCTACTTATCTTATGATAGATTCTTGTAAAAATAACAGTGGTATTATTACTCAATTCAATAATATAAATTATCCTGCATTGGGCTTGACTTCTTATGATTGGGATATAGCATTTGATTACGAGGCTACAAATAAACTTTCTAGAGTTTACTATTCCACTTCTTGTTTAGTTCTTAGAGAATTGCTTAATGTGTCTTATGCATTTGTTGAGTATAAAAAAAACATCCAATTTTCATTGATTTTTGCAAGGAAATGGAAATAAAAAAAATATAAAAATATAAAAATAAAAAATAAAAAAGATAAAAAAAATTTTGGGCTGGCATTCTACTTGTATTTTACTTCCTAGACTCAATTTTGATGGTGTTTATATTGTGGTTTCAAAAATATCTGAAATGTTGGAAGGACCGGAAGGTGGTATTGAAATAACTAATTCGGAAATGGAAAGTACTTTGGAAGATTTATATTATATTTACTTTGAAAAGTATGCAAATGAAGAAAGTGGTACTGGTACTTCTACTTCTAATGTTAAGACGAGTTCGGGGAATACGCCCTATGGAAGACTATGCGAGTATGCTCATTAGTCGAAAGAAACAAAAGGGTGTTACTCAATCCTATGTAAGTAATTCTAACATCCTTGGTGAATTAAATAAATATCGAGAAACCGAGTGGGAAAGCCGATTAACTAATGAGGAGATGGCCGATTTAAATCTTTTGACATGGTGGAAAGAACATGCAAGAGCTTTCCTCGTTCTTTCCATCATGGCTCGTGATCTACTAACTCCTCCAGCTTCCACAGTTGCATCGGAGTCTGCTTTTAATGAAGGTGGGAGGGTGCTAGAAGAAAGGAGGGCCAAATTATCTCCAGAATTGCTGGACTGCTTGATGTGCTTGATGGATTAGGAGCGTGCACAATATCGAACTCAAAACCGCCAAGATTATGTTGAAGAGTTCGTAAATTTGGATGTCAATGCAAAAAATTGAAGAATGAAGAATTGAAGATCAACCATTCCCAAAATAAATGTAACTCTTGGCCCGCTTGAGTATAAACTGTGAACGGCTGAAAAAAAAAAAAAAAATTCCCAATTCGGTAAAATGTAATCTTTAGTTTTTATTATATCACAAGAATTAATGTTTAGTAATCTTTAGTTTTTCTTATATCCTAATTATTAAATTTCAAATTTCAACACTTTCCCCCAATAACCCCTCCCTCTATTATGTAGTAATTTGTAATACTATATATTCGTATTAGTAATACTTTTATTTGTAGTATTTTAGGCTTTACTAATAGTGTCGTTTATCTTATTTGTATTGGTTGTCATTTAGTGTTGGTCACAAGCATGTGACATTAAATAAGCTATAAATAGTAGGCTAGGGTTAGGGTAAAGTAGTTTTGGGATATTATGTATTGATATTGGTTTGTAAACCAAGTGAGCTTTGAAGCTCTTTAATGGTGATTGTCTTCCCAAAACCCTAGTTCTCATTTATTTCTCTAAAATCCTCCTGTTATTGCAATTAGATTTGCATCATTTGGTATCAGAGCCATCTAAATCGAACCTGGTACTAACCAAACACAGCCTATACCCAACCGAAAAGTTGCAGAATTGATCCAAACAACCCCTGTTACTGTCGTTGGTCAAGTCAACTCCATACCATTGATGACACCAACTTTGGACCTGATTTTCGAGTTCGTGACCATATGGTGAACTTGCGAACAAGTTCGAACCGGATTGTGAGCTCACAATTGAGCTTGTGACTCAACACCAACTCAAACAAAGCCTTACAGTGAGCCTTACGAAGCTGGTCACCCAGTTGTTTGGGGTTTGCGCGCAGATTTCGAACCCTAATTTTGTTACAAAGCAAAATCAGAGGCCCACACTTGTTGCGATCTCAATTTTCTTGAGTTTTGGATCTTGCGATCTTCAATTACTCATGAGTTGCATGTGAGATTGAAGGATTTCCTAAGTTCCTGAGTTGCGATCGTAATTGCTTGAGTTCTTATTGAGTTCGATTGAAGCAAGTAGCCCCTACCAGTTCGCACCAGGTTAGAAATTGAAACAGTCTGTTTTGCAATTGTCAGAAATTACTTCAAGTGGTGCGCATGTGACTGTAAATCGGAACCTGGATTACGTGAATGGCTGATTTTAGTTTCGCATGGGTTGAACTAGTTGGACTGCTTCCTAAGCAAAAGTATGGACTAAATTTTAAACAACTTCAGTCCTAAGGTGCTTCGATACCGGTTGAAAATTTGTTTCACAGCAAATTTGGCTTTCAATCTGAAAATTTCAACAAGGCATCAGTTTGATTGGTTTATTGTTGGTTGGTGATTTGTGAGTATACTATTTGGTTGTGGGTTGTTAGTGATTTGTTTGGCATTGGCTTGTGGTTTGATATTTGATTCAATTTTCCATAATTTTGGTGTCCAATTGATTGTGAATTGATATGGCTCAAAGAGGAAGAGAAAGAACGGGTAGAGGGCGAGTAAATGCCATAAATTTTGGGGATAGTGCTGAAGTTTATTTAGCACATCCCATAGGACCTAAGGGTACCCAACAACATGAATTGAGAAGTTACGAAGGCAAATTGCCACCTTAACCGTTAAGGTGAGGTGTTTGCAACCTCCTTGTAATAGGATCGGAATTCCGGAATTCAATGGTTATTAATCGCAGTTTGACGATTGGTTGAAGGAAGTTGACGAACTCTTCAATTATTATAATGTAATTGAAGAAACAAAAGTAAAATTGGTGGAAAAGTGTTTGAAAGGGAGTGTCATCAAATTTGTTAGAAAGAGAATGGGAAAACCTAAAATCAAGGAGTGGAACAAAACGAAGAAGTTCGTGGAAAAGTTTTCACCCATTAGTTATCCTCCGATCAAAAGTGAAGAGTTGAAAAATAAATTTTATACATTGGCCTTTGATGATGAAGCGAAGTTTGATGAGAAACCGCCACTTGATGATTGTTTTGAAAGTGGGTTTGAGGAAGAATTCAACCACGACGATGACAAGGTGTTGTATGAGGAACCAATTTTTTATTATTGTTATGAAAGTGACTTTGAAGAAACTCAAAATGTCGTAGAAGTCAAAGAATCGGGTGAGGAACCAATATTTGATGATTGCTATGATGGAAAGTTTGAGGACAAGGAAGTGGATTTATTCAACTTCTTTGGTCTCGAAAGGAGGATAGCTTTGTTTCAACAAGTTATGAAGAAGAATTTGCTTATGAAAATGAGACGCTAGAAAGCAATGTCATTGGTGCACTTGAAGGTGGTCCTCCTTGTATTGATGGGAAGGAGAACGATATGGAAATTTTTGCTGATGAGAAGAATGGTGACCTCAAGGAATCCACATTGGGTGATGAATGCAAGATTGAATGGTGCACTAGTGGAAGCAAGGAGAGCTTTGAAGGTGACGAATGTATGGGAAATTTTATGGACAACAGAGAGAAATTGGCATTTGAAAAGGAGAGCTACATTTGTTTCCACTTTCAAGTGTTGAGGATGCTTTTGAACATAGAGTGGCAATCATGATGTTTTCCAAGATTGATATCAAGAGAAAAACTATCGCCGAAATGCAAATTAGGAAGTTGGTTTTTAAACTTGAGGACAAGTTTTCTTTAGAGGGAGAGTCTGATCTAGTAATTTGTAATACTATATATTCTTATTAGCAATACTTGCATTTGTAGTATTTTAGGCTTTACTAATAGTGTCTTTTATCTTATTTGTATTGGTTGTCATTTAGTGTTGGTCACAAGCATGTGACATTAGTAAGGGTTAAATATGCTATAAATAGTAGGCTAGGGTTAGGGTACAATAGTTTTGGGATATTATGTATTGATATTGGTTTGTAAACCAAGTGACCTTTGAAGCTATTTAATGGTGATTGTCTTCCCAAAACCCTAGTTCTTATTTATTTCTCTAAAATCCTCTTGTTATTGCAATTATATTTGCATCACTCTAGCCCGCCCCAGACCGGCCCTAGCCCGACTTGGATAGGACCGGTCCTCCGAGCCGGTCCGGACACTCTCCTTCTCTTCCCTAGCCCGGTCCGGCCCGCTTTTTTCCTTGAGCCCAGTCATCTAGCCCAGACAGGCTTGTTTTTCCTGGCCGGGCCGGGCCCGTTTGACACCTCTAGAGGCAACGAAGATGTGTTTAAAATCCGAGTGTGAGGAGTCTCAAACTCAGGTGTTAAACCCATCAAAAACTGATATGTGACAATCAAGGCGCTTGGACTCAACAGGAACATTGTTAGTGAAAAAACTTCAGAGGGTTTGTATTGAGCAAGTTCCTCCCAACTAGTCTGTAGATACCCAAAATAATCAGCAACAAAAATCCTGAGCTTTAGCTCCTTCTCCCCTCCCCGCTCTCTCTCTCTCTCTCTCTCTCTCTCTCTCTCTCTCTCTCTCTCTCTCTCTCTCTCTCTCTCTAGTCCCTGGATAGGAATACTTTCACCCTTTCTTATCTCCTTGCTCTGTTTCTTCCCCCTACGATTTTCACCATATTATATATGTTCAAAACTCATTATCTTGCAGGCAATGATGTGTTTGCTGAATATCTTGGAAGAGCCAGGTTACATAAAATACTAGTTGAATAATAACCAAATAACAGAAGTTTCTGAAATGAGTTAATCGGATGGTAAGCCTTTACAAGGTGCACTCGGGAAATTGTTTTAAGGTTGCCTATAAAGCAACTAAAATCCTGAATAACATATGTCAAGTCACTTGAAAATCAAAAAAAAGGAAAAGAGAGAGAGAAAAAAATCTAAATAATTGGTATTAAGATACATGGAAGAAGAGTATCAAAATTTCTATTTTTTAGTAAAAAAAAAATATATATTAAGAAAGAAAGAAAGAAAGAAAAGGACGAGCACAGGCCGACACAGTAGAAAATGTCAAATAAAATCTTACTTGGTGTAATATGAGATCCATTAGACATAGGTATGGAAGAAACACCTGTTGGGCACATCTGACGCATCAGCTCAACTTGTCTGGCAAGCAAATTGTTGAATTTTATTATTTGCTCTTTGACTTTCAATCTTAGATGGTACGCACTGAAAAAGTCTTGATTCTCTTCTTCAAGCTTTTGCCAAACTGGAAGAGAGCAAGATATTAAAACTCCTAAAGAGGATAAAGAATATGTGTGTGTGTGTGTGTATACATACACTCCCTGCAAATAGATGACATATGACTAAACGCAGCTGGAACCAAGTTCCAGGAATCAGTTCTTCAATGTTTATTAGGGCCTACGGAATCCAGATCTCATGAGAAACTTTCTTTGGCTTTGTTTGGTTCATGGAATTAGTGAGGGACAGGAAAAGTAAACACCAAGGGTAACATTTTTTCGTTGTTTGGTTAATAAGGAAAGCAGTGACAGAAATATGAAGTAAAAGAAAATAGGATGAAAATACAATTAGAAGTTCTACAATTTTGTGAGTCAGACCCCTTTCTGTTTTATTGGTTTCTACTAGATTCTGAAATTTTTAAATATCTGTTATTTGATCAAGTAGGAAACAATAGGGAAATAGTTTTCCTTCTTTTCCTTTCACTTTTTATTTCTCTAAATCCTTGAACCAAACAGAGTCTTAATATAAGAAATTTTAGCATACTGCAATACAAATTCAATTCTCCATAACTAAGCCAATTTGTTTGGTCGCTCAAAAAATATATTCTAGTAAATATGGGTAGATCATAGCAACTTTTTAGGCATCGTATCCACTGTTACTGTTACGTGAACAATTGGGTAGCTAAAGATGCAAACACCCAAAGATTAGGTAATAAGATGTCAAAATGTAGTCAACAGCTACAAGGTAAAGGATTCTTGCACATTATGTTTCGGAATTGACCTTCTAAGGCAGACAAGGTGTTCTACTGCATGTATTTCAGATACCAATATGAAAAATGTTTTTGAAAAGTAGGGTTGGTGATTCAACCCCAAATCAACTATCTAGCTGCAAAGTAGTAAGAGCTGTAGAAGCAAATAATCCAATGATAGTTCAAAAGAAAGTAGTTAACTGGTATACCATATAAGCCCAGCGACTTCTATAGTATTTGGCAAGATCGTATGTGTTATCCTTCAAAACCAGTGCAGTAATCCCATCTATGGGCTAAGTTAGGTTCTGTTTGGTTTGCGAATGTAGAGAAGGTAAAAGAAAGGAAAACTAGTTCCCTTGCGTTTTCCTTTCTTTCCCCCTGATAAATCCATGAACCAAACAGAGCCTTACGAACCAAACGCAGAAAAAGCTTTCCTCTATGTTTTCTTTTCTTTTGCCTCACTAAGTCTATGAACCAAACAGAGCCTTAATTTGCTTTTGATGCCTCATGCTATTTGCTAGAACTCATTACGCAGCCACCTCTTTCCCAGAGGAATACTTACAAAAGAATCAAACCAAAAGTTTTTCTCACAAGAATTAAAAACGTTAATATGGAGATTTAACTCAATAATATCCCTGCACCCATGAAGGTGGCAAATTAGCAAAAAGCTACAAGCATTTTTGAAAACTTCAAGCTGTCAAAAAAATTGGACCTAGCAAAGCATTCTAAGTTTCTTAGCTAATATGTTTATCAAGACTAGTAGTTCGGAGAGAAAAGAATAATTAATACTTTTATGAGAACAAGAGAACTTCCCAGAGAAGCGAACAGCAAGTGATGATGCTTCACAAATCATCTTGTGCAGCATGATGAGGTAAAAGTACCTATCTACCCTTGCTCTTATTACTGTTTTACTTTTTAGTTTAGCATGAAAAAGAACTCATCGTAGCACAAGTTTGGATTCTTTCAAAATTATAAGCATTTTTTTTTTTTTTGCTGAAGTTCAGTCCATTAAAGGATTTGAATATATATCTTATCCTTTACCACTAGTTCTGGTTCAAAAGAGAGCATATCTAAAGAATTGCAAAGCCAGAGCCCATAAGACATCAAGAAATATTTCAAGCTCACAAAGGTCAGGGTGAAAGAATCAAGAAAATCCCCAAAGGAAAGCCAATCTACAGAAAAGGAGAAAACAAAACCGGTGATGGGAAATATATGTTCCACACACACACACAGGAAAATCTGGAATTCCTAAATTTTAACAACTCTTCTCACACAATCCAAATAAAATAAGCAGGTTCTAACACCAATTTCCAGTTTCTAAATAATATTCCTAACCATTTCCTTGCCATAATCTATAACCTATAATCTATACACATGTTCTAAAGCCTGAAGATTTACAGCAAAAGCAGAACACCTCCAAAAAAAAAAAAAAAGAAGCCCAGGCCAGTCAAGTAGAGAAGTAAATGATCATTCAATTGTTAATATATATTCTTTAAGATGGTCCCAACCAAAAAGTCTACTCTAGGAGGGGACACACTTCAATCTTGATCTCTCAAAATCCACATTCTTGTAACCGCTCAACTGCTTGGAAAAAAACTCCAAAAAAGAACACGACATTAACAAGCTTTAAACCAAAAGACAATATCCACCACCCTAAGAAAATTGTAGTTAAAAAAACTCATCAAATATTATACTTGTATCTTCTGGAATATATATATATATATTATACTAGAATACAAGCACCAAATCCCGCATCACTTTGGGAAAGCACAGGACAAATAGTGGTTTTGAAATATAAATATGAACATACAAAACATAAAACATCAAGATAACTAGCAAGTATAAAGAGACCCAAAAAGAATTTACTAATCCAGATCCCGACAACATAAAAATCTGAAGGTAACAGAAACAAAAACAAAACCGCTAGTGACAATGACATCAACGTAATGGAATACTCAACTATCAAAGCACAAAAAAAAAGAGTAAACTTAGCAGAGTTTACTCATCATATGTGTCAAAATATCATAAGATACAAATTGGAAATGGATGAGAGCTTAAAAGTAACAAAATATTACCAAGTTTAGTGAAGCTAGGCTCTATTTTTGCCTCAACCAAGAGGGTATTCACAACTTCATTCTGGCTCATATAAAGTTGGAGACATCGTTCTATAAGGTTTTGCACCTAACATTGAACAAAGCTAAGTCAAAGATGATCAATCACCACAACAAACAAATATCCTCAATAAGCAACAAAAAGATTAAATTTCTACAATAAGGTTTTCGAAATGCCTGGTTTGATAGCACAACTTTACATAATATAACTAGAAGTATATCATCAATACAATTATTGAAATGAGAAAAAAAATTGACCATGAAATTTGCCCCACTACTCAATATCTGGATTGGATGATTTAATTGATTGGCTGAAATTTTAAAGGCTAATACAATTAATGGTAATGCAGGAACATGTAACTTTTTATATTATTTATTCAAGTGAATATTTTAGATAACGGAAAGTACAATACAGACTAGCATTTGAAATCAAAAATTTCATGTTTGTTTTGCCAACTTTTGGCGTGGCAAAAGGCCAAAAGTTTCGACAGTCTTGAGGAGCTGTTAAAGCAAAAGCTTGAGCACGAGCTACTCAAGTATCTTGCAAGTAATAAGTTGTGCTTTACTTATCAAAAAATAAAATAGGTTGAGAGAATGCTGGTTTGAGATGAACTTGAACAGCTCAGCGCTGCGCCATTCATTGCAGCTCTATTTGTTCTAGATTCTCGTGATTGTCAATTTTTTAAGCAAAGATACTAAGTGAAATCGATATGCTTGGGGAAAGTATATTGATCATGAAATTCATCCAAAGAGTTTGTGAAACGGCGCAGCTGCTTGAAATTGTCGGTTGCAAATTTGCAATTTAGAGAAAGAACCATTCAAGAATCTCAGAGAAACTTCGGCTACCTTAGAAAATTATTGTCATTATATTAGTAGACATCGTACGATTTTTTTTTTTTCTTTATATGGTATACTTTATACGATGACATATCCTGGCAAACTCTTCTTGTTGGTAACATTAGGTTAGACAATAACACAGCATTCCATCAACAAGGTAAAAAGCTCAAAAACTTACCAATTGTATATCTTGAAGCGAGACCTTTCTGACCTCTCCACTAGACATTTTTTCCAAGGCTCTAATCCACAGAAATCCCCAAAATAAATCTATAGCAATTCACCTTTGAAGCTACACTACTTTGTAGACCTTTTTTGCTTCAAAATTTGGATAAACATGGCTTATCACCTGATCTTAAATATCAGAAAACATGGCCATGAAGTTAGCTACTTCATCAACATATTAGAGGCCCAAACAAATCTGTATGTAATTAAGAGGACGAATAAAAGCTTTACTGATAAACGCACGAAAGTTGGGCATTCTAAGGCATGCTATTAAAAGAAATCATAGAGGCAAAAGGAAGCAGAAAAATACTTCACCTAACAATATTTTTTTTTTTTAATCTTAATTGGCTTATTATTACATTCAGACAATTATCTGTCCCTACATGAAAGAATCATTTGCGTTATCCAAGAGCAGCATATTCTAAAGATTGAGACCAAATAGAAAAACTTGTGAAGAAAAAGAAACACAAGAATCTAAAAGTTCCGCTCTGTGTCAGTCAAGAACTTACGGAAAAACATGCACGGTGGAAAGTATCTGCACCAGAGGAAAAAAGAACTAACATACCAACAATTGCTTGGCGCCTGTATAATCCACATAAACTAAGGCTCCTTTTAGTTTGCATATTCAGAGAAAGGAAATGGAAAGGAAAGGAAAACAAGAAAGAAAACTATTTCCTTGGGTTCTCTAAGGTTCATTGTTTTTTTGCGAGGGAAAACCAAATATATATATATATTTGAGGAAAACCCTGTTCTTTATTTGGTTAATAAGGAAAGAAAAAAATAAGTGAGGAAAATAGGAAGGAAAAGAAAATAGGGTGAAAAGTAAACTAAAGAGTTCATACTTTGCGGCGTTACTATTAAAAAAAATTGATTTCTGGTATCAATTAAACAATTAAACCTGAATGAAAACTCTAGGGAAAATTAGAGAAATAGTGTTTTTTCCGTCTCTAAATCCATGAACCAAATAAAGCCTTAGTGTTTTCCTCCAAATTGAATTAAAATTTTCCGATACAATAGTAAAACAAGGAAAAAGGAAGGAAATTGAGTCACAAAATTCAAAACTTTTAATTTCATTTCCTTCCCATTTCCTGTTTGTTTCCCTAGGACCCTAACTAACCAAACAAAGAAAATTCTTTTCCTTAGTACTTTCTGTTATTTTTCCTCACGAAAGCCATGAACCAAAAAGAGCCTAAAGGTCTCGTGTATCTTTTCCTGCAAAATCTACAAAAACAACCCTATATTGGCCACACTCCAAATGGAGTCACACTAGCTCTTGGGATCTCCTAGACCGGGCATACTTCATTAGTACAATGCTAGCAACATAAAAATGGCCACTGTCTTGAGCACTATGCTTTGCATACGAGTAAAATAGACTCTACTCAATAGACCCTTCTTAGTAAGTTGAAATACCCATGTCAGACACTCAACACTCGAATAGGGGTATGGGACACTTCTGGTGTGACGCACCAAAAAGCATTTTAGCTATCAATATAGCATTACATTAATGTCTATAATTATATTCCTTTTGCTACAAAGTTCCTGCTAAAATCGTATTATTACCCTAAGCATTACTTTCTTTTAGATATACAGGGACAATGGAGAGTTCATTGACGTGTCCCCATGTCCTTAAAGTCGTGAACTTGGAAAGTCTGATGCTTAGACATGTACTTTCCTCCGACCCTCATACTCCATATAGCATAGGCTTCAACTCTATGGCTCAATCAACAAAGAGTTTCAAGGCTTGGGAATCCAAAGATGTTTTGCTTTGGCAAGGGTTAATGTTACAGAGCTCAAAGCTAAACAGTAAGCTCTTCTTATTTGCCTCCCACCGCAGCCTGAGGCTAGTTGAATATTAATAACAAGGGCTGGAGATTCAAGTCATAAAGAATATTTTGGGCTGGTGGGGTCCATCAATGGGGAGCCTCAAAATTGAGAACCAGTGTGATTCTGTTTATGTTAGTCTATTGGGTGCCAATTTGCCAATTCATAAGGGATTTTGAGCCAGAATCTAAGGCTACTCTAATAGAAGCTCCATGCATATCTATACTACGTAGTATTATATATAGGGAATTCTAGGGTACCACTTACAATTTCCTAAAACTCATATTTAAAGTATAACCAACAAGTTTTGCTCCATAAATTTTTAATATAGAGGGACTAAACTGTTAGCACAACAATATAAAACAAAAGCTGATTATTTTGAAAAAACGACAACCGGAGGAAACCGATACAGGACTGTCGGCTACATTTTGAAATTTCAAGTCTCTTCATTAAACATACGTGGTGGTAACAATTAAAAATCAGAAAAAAAAAATAATAATAATAATAATAATTTATGTGCTTAAAATTTACATTTTTTTTCTTTTAATGATGGTAAATTTAGGCATTTTTTTTTTTTTCTAATGATGAATTATTTTGGACGTTTATGTGTTCTTTTGGTCCAATCATGATGTCTTTTATTGCCAAAATAAGTTTAACAAATTTTTTTTTTTTAAGTTTCTTCATTCTATTAATAAAGTCATACTACTGTTTGCAATAAATATCTAGTGTTGTTTGTCGGGCGTGCCAGAGTCCGTGTGGACTCAAAGTGATGTTGATTACCTAATCTGACTTCTAAACTAAACGATTTGTTACTTTAATAATAAAATAACAGTGGGCTTTTCTCTACTCTGATGCAAGTAAGAAATTACAAATGGAAACTACAGAAAGGGAAACTAAATGCAATGATTCAGAGTACCTCCATAGACAACTTCTTCTCCATTAATTGAAAGATGATGATTACAAATATTCAACGAAAAGAATAAAAACTGAGCACTCAAGAACAAGAACTCACAGATCACTCAAGAACAAGAAAGAAATGTTATGAGGAGACACTAAAAGCCTGCTGAGAGCAGAAGTGGCGTGTGTGTTAGCCCCTTTAAATGTTGTACCACATGCCATATTTATAGACTTGCTTGCACAACCGCTCATGTTAGTGGGGATCATGGAGTAGTGGGGTACGTGGCCCCTAGTTTCTAGGCATATATTAATTTATGCTCCCACTATGTCCCATGATCAACTTCCATGATTTGTGTGATGATCCCACTTCTGCCGCATTCCTTTCTTCTCGCAACTGCTTTTTCTTCCACCTCAGCATGTTCTGGAAACTGAAGACCCACGTTCTCATTCCTACTTGACTATTTTCCAAGTGAATTTACGACCGATTGTGTTTCTCTGTGTAGCTTAATCTCCGCTGATGATATTACTCGGCCTTCTCTTCAGTAGGAAGCCTACTCGTGTCTCTCGGTCTTACCCCGATGTTGCCTTTTATCCTTACTAATCCCATGGACTGCTGATATCCTCCTCTGGACCTGTTACTGCAAGATCTACAGAGAAAGTCCTCGGCCTTATCCGTTAATGCCGAGGCGTTACTGATCTTTTCTGATATCGGCCTTATTTGTTGAGATCGATATCTTTATTAGAGCCGTTTTGTCATTGCCGATATTAGGACTCAAATGGTAATAAACCAGTTTGGAATCGGTCCTATTTTACCGATGTTAGGGCTGCAGTTGAGGCTACTCTGCCACTAGCCATACTAAGGTACTTCTCTGAGAACTTCATACCAATTGGTCCTCGGTCTTGATACCGATATTCTTATTTGGAACGTATCATCTTTACCAGTCGCTTGATCAAATATCGGTCTTCCTGAGTCATCGGCCTTGTCCTCGTTCATCTGCCTACGCGGTCTAGTGATAACGTCCTGAGTCCACATGACCGTCACGTGCCCTGGGAAACCCTAATTTAGGGTGTAAACAATGCCCCCAAAACGTCTTGTCAAACGTAGCTTCGTCAGTTTGATGAGACGTTTTTGAATTCAAATTTTAAATACCAACTGAAATTGGCGGCATACGGCTCCACGTGGCATCCCCCCAATAGTCCTTCCTGCCTCGTTTCTTGAATCGAGGCGTGCCTCTTGGGAACTCGTTCCCAAATCATAATGACCCCCTTCTGTCATCTATATAAGTCACTCACCCTTGTCATTTTCCATTCCATGCTTATTTTCTTGCCTTAATATTTTCTCGAGAAAATATTTTCTTTCCTTTTCAAATCTCCATGGCGTCCTCCTCTGCTCCCAGTGTTTCCCAAACCGCCGGCGCCACCTCTTCTTCTCCTGCTGCCACTGAAACTGCGCCGGTGGTTAAAACTAATGCTACCGCCGTTAAGCAAGCCCTTGAGACTATTCCTGGGCTGATAAATCCTCAGGTATTGACCCCTTCATCTTCTGGTTCAACGGGACTTGGTCCCTCCTTCGATTCTTTCCCTCCATCTTCTTTGGACCCATACTTTCCCTTAGTTGTAGATGATAACGAATTACTTTATCGTTCTTCTTCCTTTGATTGGGGTTCTCAGTACACCCCTTCCAATCCTTTGAGGAATTGGCCTATTCCTTCTCCTGATTGGATTTCTTGGGTAGACCGATTGGTGGAGGTGAAAAGGGACTTGTGGAAGGCCCTTGACATCTATGATGCCATTATGCTGAGCCGTGAGAAGTTCCTTCTTGACAAACCTCTCTTCTTTTCTTCTTTATTCTTCTGGTCGACTTCGGCCAATGCTTTCTTTTTCCGTTGCGGTCTCATGAGTCCGACAATTCAGGATGTTTGCTTCCTTACCGGTCTTTCCGCTCACGGTGAGGAAGTCACTCCCAACCTTTCCTCCAATCTCGAATTCGAATACCCTAGGACCACATCGGGCAAGGGTTCCAGGGTTGTTACTGGCTTTGGTCCTTTTATAATAGCCTGTATGGGACAAGGGGATGTTTCTGACCAGGAACACATTGCTTTCCTGGTCTACTGGCTGAACCGCTTTGTGTTTTGCTCGGCCTCATACGCCGTTACTCAAGAATATACTCATATTGCTCTTGCATTGGCCGAGGGTCGAAGACTTGCTCTTGCTCCTCTCGCCCTTTCTCATCTCTACCGGGGTATTCTTGAACTCATTTTTTCCGATTTTAAAAACTCGGGAGGAGCCCTCTGGCTCCTTCAATGTTGGCTCCAATCTTATTTTCCTGAGAAATGCTCAGTTGACCACTTCGATCCCACCATTCTACCCGAACATTCCTCGGCCTTTGCTTTTCATTTTGCCGGTATCAGCCCCATGGGCCTTTCTTTTGAGCACCTTTTTTCCTTCTTCTATGAACATATGGGTAACCGATCCCCCCAGCAGTTCCTTCCTTTTCATCCTCGACTTAGATGTCCGAGCTGGCTTCTCCACAGTCCTGGCCAGGCTCCTGAGGCTGAGACAAAAGAGCATGAATCAATCTGGGCCAGCTTCCTAGTTGGCCGAGATTTATTGTATAGTCCTGTTGTTCCCCCTCGCAATAACAAGTGTGGGGTGGAATATTATAATGCTCCTGCTTTAGCCCGCCAACTCGGGTTAAAACAACTTATTCCTATTCCCCCTTTTCGGACCCTCAACCGTTCCATGTCAGGGCGGTCTCTTCTTTCCGACCTTGCCAAGGTCGAGAAGTACCAAACTTTTGGCCGAATGGCCAATGAAGGATTGGAATTCATCACCTTCCGAGAGCTTCCTTCAACATCCACCGAGTTTGAGACTTGGTGGTCCAAAATATTGTCGGGCTTACGTTCTGAGCCCCTTTTTTCTGTACTTAGACGTATTTCTCCTCCTGTTGCCGAGAAACCATCCCGTTCATCTAATCCTTCTGTGGTTCAGGTTGCAGGTCACAAGAGGAAAGCGACCACCTCCCGAGGTAAAACACCGTACCAGGCCGTTCTGGCTTTTGAAAAGTTTTTTAAATTCAAGTTTGATCCTAGGCATCCCGAGATCATGCGATCCGATATGAAGTGGCATTTGAGGGCACTTGAGCAGGAACACAAGGATAAAACAGGAAGGGCATACAAAAAATACCTCCAGACGGTTGACTATTCATCCGTCATTTCCTTTGAGCAGTTTCTCAAGCCCTTTGAATGCCGTCCACCTCCCTTGCCCGAGGCCGATTTTGCAATTGCCATTCCGATGGTGGATAAACAGGCATCGTCAATGACTGAAGCATGGGAGAGGGTTACTTATACCGGATGGCATGATCTCGGCCCGGTTGATCGTTCATCGGCTATAAGGGTTGTAGACACTGGAGCACCAGTTTTAGGTATCCTTTTCACTTGTTTTAATCAGCCTTCCCTTTCTCTAACTGATTTTATCTCTATTCTTGTCCAGATGCTCTTCCTAGAGAGAACCCTTCTGGGGGGACCGATATCGAGTCGGATGAGGATATTCCTCTTTCATCTCGGCAACGTCGTAATGTTGCCGCGGTTACCGTTAAGTCGGCCAAGGTATCGAATTTTCCTTATTTGCTTTGCTTTTGCTTTGCATATGTAAAATTTTGAGGCTGACTAATACTTGTTTTGATTTTAGGGGGCTGGTGGTGCTGCAACCAAGAAGACTGGCCAGGCGATGATGAAGCCTCCAACCTCTCGGGCAAAGATGCCTCTGCCTCCAAAATCTCCATTGAAACCACCAATTCCAACATCCTCTTCCCAACCTGCCCCTGTGGAGACAGCCCCTCAGATGACCTATGATCAGCTGATGGCCGAGCTTCAACGATTAAGAGGGCTGGATGAGGTCAGGCAGGCCATCCTGCGTGGTGGGGCCGATATATTATCGCCCGCAACTGACAGCACCGGTGCTGGTGATACCGTGGAGACTACAGAGGATGAGAGACCCTCTGGATCGGATCGCAATGATCCCATCGATCTCAGCGATCCTGGGACTCCTCGGGATGCTGAGGCTATGGGTGAGCAATCTATTCCTGATCAGCCAGCTTCCACCGATGTTTCTCATACCGAGACATCGGCCTCACCACCAGTACAAATGCAAGTACCCGTTGTACCACAACCCCCACCGGCGGCTTCCTCGACCAGCTCTCCCTCGGTCCAGGTAATTCTTTGCCTCTATTCTTTTGTTTTTCCCTTCATTCTACTTTGGGTTTAACTGTTGCCTCCTTTTCTAGGTTTCCAGTTCTCTTCCAATCCCAGACTTCAGCTCGGTCTCCTCGGTTGAAGCCTTCTTCGCTTTGCTCAATCCTGAGCAACTTTTACAAGCCGAACCTGTCGTTGCTCAGGCTACTGCCGGTCCCTCCGTTGCCGAGTACCAACGGGCTGAGGAATGGTTTCGGACCACGGTCCAACGAAAACTTTCCCAGCTCCCAGATTTTAATGAATTTCACTCGGCCATGGGCCTCTTGCTTTCCTGGCTGGACATATCTGAAGAAATGAAGGCCGATCTCCGGGATTTGCAAGTGAGGCTACCAGATTATTTGCACCGACATCGGTCTGCTACCAAGCTTATCTCTGGAATCGAAGAGAAGTCCAGGGAACGCAAAGCCCGAGTCGAACATCTGGGTGCTTGCAAGAAGCAGTTTGAGGCGTCCAAAGCGATGAAGGAGCGCCTTCTTCAGGAGAAGGCTAGGATTGAGGCCGAGATAGCAAGACTCCAAGCTGAATTGACCAATGCTGATGCCGGCCTGGCACTTTCTGAGAAGGCCATTCTCGATGTTGGGCGCGCCGCGCAAGAACATGTGGACGCCTTAACCGGGACTGCGGCGGCTGCAAGCAGGTGGGAGGCCGAGAAAGCTACCGCGGAAAAAGAATTGGAGTATCTGGACCGGGCTTGGGAGGAACTTAGATTAAGATTTGCCAGGAAATAATGTAATACATTTTTTTTTTTTTTTTTTTTGTATGGCCGTTACAGAATGTGCGGCTAATATCATGTAACAAGTTGTACATTAATAAAAATGAGAATTTATATCATTCATTCTTCATTCATTTATTGTTACTGACTCCCAAAGGGATGGCACATATTGCTTTAAATATTTTCCATTTATCGGTCTTGCATGCATCTCACCATCTAAGTCCATTAACCGATATGCACCCCCCGTGATGACCGATATCACCTGGAATGGTCCTTCCCATTTTGCTGACCATTTTCCATATCGGGCATTCTTTTCACCCAGTGGTAACACAGCTTTCCAAACAAGGTCTCCCTCGCCAAACGACTTATGTTTAACCCTTTTGTTGTATGCCCGAGTAACCCTATTCTTCTGTGCCTTGATACAATCCAATGCTTTGAGACGAACGTCATCAAGTTCTTCCAACTCGGCCAACATTGCTTCGGTGTATTCACCTGATTCAAGGCCGAGTTGGAATGCTCGTCTTGTTGACCGGACGGTTACTTCCATAGGCAGCATTGCGTCATGACCGTAGGTCAGCATGAAAGGAGTTATGTTTGTTGCTGATCTTTTAGATGTCCGATATGCCCACAAAGCCTCAGATAATAGCTCGTGCCATATCCTCGGATTGCCTTCCACCATTTTTTCGATTATTCCTTTGATTGTTTTATTGGATGACTCGGCCTGTCCATTTCCTTGAGCAAAATACGGCGTCGAATTAAGGATCTTGATACCTCGGCTTTCTGCAAATGCCTTAACTTCATCCCCCGTGAAGACCGATCCTTGATCTGCTGTAATAGTTTCGGGAAGTCCAAATCGGTGAATTATGTGTTCACTAATGAATTTGATCACATATGCTTGATTTACCGACTTTGCTGGTACTGCCTCCACCCATTTGGTAAAGTAATCAGTAGCCACCACAATAAAACAGTGTTGGCCTGATGATGGTGGGTATATTTTACCAATCAGATCCATGGCCCAGCCCCGGAATGGCCACGGTCTAACGATTACCTGCATCTCGGTGGCTGGTACTCGTTGTATTGGCCCGTGCCTTTGGCATGATTGGCATCCTTTGGCGTAGTCAATGCAATCTTTTAGCATGCTTGGCCAATAGTAATTATACCTCCTAAGAAGCCATTTCATTTTCGTACCAGCCTGGTGTGCGCCACAGATTCCTTCGTGTACTTCGGCCATCACTTTCATGGCCTCGAGTTTGTCTAAACATCTTAACAAATTTTCATCCTTTACGCTCTTTTTAAACAACTCACCATCCAATAAGACATACTTGACCGATGACAGCTTGGTTTTTCTCTCGGCCACTCTGTTTGGGCATAAGAGGCATTTAATTATTGGATCTCTCCAATCGTGATCATCCGTAATCACCGAGAAAATTTCTGTTGCCATTTCTCGTTGCCTTACTGACGGCAAGATTCTCCTTTGCACTCTTATCAATTTTTCGCTATCGGTTACCTCCAATTTTGTTCCCGATGCGACTTGTGCTAGATTATCGGCCTCGTCATTATAGGCACGAGCAACGTGTTGGACCCTAACGTCATCAAACTCTCGTAATAATTGCAAGGCGATTGAGTTGAAAGGCAGCAACTCCCAACTCTTACACCTAAACTCACCACTTAATTGGCCAATCACTAAGTTTGAATCGCCGATGATATGGATTGCTGATATATCCATTTCGGCCATGATTTCAAGGCCGATAATCAGTGCTTCGTATTCCGCCTGGTTACTAGAGCATTCAAACTCTAGTTTAAACGAGAAGACGGTTTTCCGTTTTCTCGGTGATATTACAATTATCCCTGCCCCTGCGCCGTCGGCATTTTTGGATCCGTCAAATATTAACGTCCAAGGGGTCAGAGAAATTGTTGATAATAGAGTGGAATCAATTGCCTCATTAAGTTCTGGGCCGACATCCAAACAAGGGTGATCGGCCAAAAAATCAGCGAGGGCTTGGCCTTTTACCGATCTTTGTGGGACGAATTGGAATGTGAACTCCATCATTGCTAGAGTCCATTTCCCTATACGTCCACGCATAATTGGTCTTGATAGCATGTATTTAATGACGTCTGTCTGACAAATCAAGTAAACCAACACAGGAAGCATATATACTCTTAATTTTTGTGAAGAAAAATACAAGGCTAGGCATAATTTTTCTATCGGCGTATATTTACGCTCGACAGGAGTTAATACTCTACTCAAATAATAAACAGCCTGTTCTTTTCCCCATTCATTATCCTGTGCCAACATACATGCTATAGACTCTTCGGAGGCCGACAAGTATAACTTAAGTGGCCTTTTTCTTCTTGGAGGCATGATCACTGGTGGTTCAGACAAATATTGTTTGATAGCTTCAAAGGCCTTTTGATGCTGACTTTCCCATTTGAACTCTTCCTCGGCCTTAAGCTTGAGTAACGGGGACCAAACATGTGTTCGTCCCGCACAATTTGAAATGAACCTCCGTAAAAAGTTAATCTGACCGAGCAGCCTTTGTAGTTCCTTCTTGTTCCTCGGCGGCTCAGCTGATTGAATGGATCGGACTTTGTTTTTGTCGATTTCGATCCCTCTCTGGTGTACTAGGAAACCAAGGAAGTTTCCAGCCGATACGCCAAAGGCACATTTTAGAGGATTCATCTTCAACCCATGAGCTCTCATCTTTTCAAATGATCTTCGTAAATCGGCCAAGTGTTTTTCTTGTGTAGCCGATTTTACAACTACATCGTCGATGTAAACCTCCATGATCTTTCCTATCATTTCATGAAATATTGCATTCATGGCTCGCTGGTATGTAGCCCCAGCATTCTTCAATCCGAACAGCATTACTACCCATTCAAATGTCCCAATTGCTCTGGGACATCTGAATGCAGTCTTAGGAACGTCTTCTTCGGCAATGTATATTTGATTGTAACCCGAATGCCCGTCCATAAAAGACAAAATTTTATGTTTGGCCGCAGCATCAATCAATTGATCGGCCATTGGCATCGGGTATTCATCCTTCGGCGTAGCCATATTCAGATTCCTAAAGTCTATACAGACTCTTATCTTGCCGTTTTTCTTGACTACCGGCACAATATTAGAAATCCACTCCACATACCTGGTTGTTCTTATGAAACCGGCCTTCAAAAGCCGTTCGATTTCCTCCTTTACTTCGAGAACGACCTCTGGAGACATTCTTCTTGGTAGTTGCTTGAACGGCCTGAAGCCGTCCTTAATTGGTAACCGATGTTCTACCAATTTCCTGGACAACCCTGGCATTTCATGGTAATTCCAAGCAAAACAATCTTTGAATTCCCTTAAGAGGGCGATCAAAGATGCTTGGAAATCTGGTTCGAGTAGTTGATTTATGAATGTTGGCTGATATTCTCCACTTGCCCCCAGATCAACCTCCAGGAGAGGATCCTGTACATCGGCTTTCAGATCATCGAGCTTCGCGGGGGCCGATGCTAACTCATCCAAATTGATGTAATCGTCAAGTATTTCTTCCTGACACTCGTCGATGACTTCGGCCATACTAGCCGATGATGCTAATGCCTGCTTGTCCGCCAAAAATGCCTGCATCCTAGCCACACTGGCCTGTACGGCCTGTGCCCTTCTATGCTTCAGTAATAATTGGTTCTGGTCCATTGAAGGTATGTTCCTCGTCGTTATCAACCGGCGTAATCACAATGGATGGCCGGTCAAGTTGTCTGTATACCTGTATTAACTGGTTCTTCTGCTCCCTCACCATGGTGGCCGATTTGGGCCTTCCATTCTTGTCCGTCCCGATAAATTTCACGGGACCGATATCGTCCTCGTATAGAACAGCTTCAGAGCAATGTACTCTTGCGACAAAAGGTTTGTGGTCAGCCCACACGACCTCGACCTCGTCTCCATTCCAGAATATCAGAAACTGGTGCAAAGTAGAAGGGATACACCAACTCGTGTGAATCCAATCTCTTCCCAGCAGAGCGTTATATGATGCCCCCGAATCTACAACGAAGAAGGCCGTCATGGTGGTCTTTCTCCCCACCGTGAGCTCTACTGGAAGAATTCCCTTGGTTTTTGCAGGGGTGCCAGTGAATCCGCAAACCGTAAGCTCAGTTGGGATCAACTCGCTCTCATTCCGTTGTAGCTTCAGCAGCATGATCGAGGGAAGGATGTTTACAGCTGCTCCATTGTCGATTAACACCCTTGAGTATGGCACACCATCGATATTTGCATTGATGTATAACGGCTTCAAGTGTTGAGACATCCCTTCCGCAGGTTTCTCAAAGACTACTTTGGCGGGCTTCTTCCCTGCTTCATTCTCGGCCTTCGGCCTTATCACCGAAACCTTTGGTTTTTCGGCCTTTACTTCATGATTAACGAATATCGGTGTTGACGGACCCTTGTGATCCTCATGCACGTCACCTTCCATTTGATTTTCCTGGTTGGATTTCGCTCCGAATGACATCGGTAAAGTGTAAACCATGTTTACCGAAAAATCTTTCGGGATGCTACCGAATTGGATACGTCGCCTTGACTCGTCTTCGTATCCTGAATCAAAATCGGTCATTTCTACGTCCGATTCGTTGACCTCGGGAACAGATGGCTCATCCAATCTTTGTAGTTTGTTGCTCTCCCCTTCAATCTGAGCTTTTCCTTTTTCTTTTTGGCTTGGGATCACCTTCGATCCCACATCTTCCTTCTTGCCAATTTCCTTGTCTGCTCGTTTTTTCTCCATGCGGTACTTGGCCTCCCATTCTCGAGCAGACTGCCTCAAACGTTGTACTCTTCTCTTTTGTGTTTTTGTAAAATAAGACTGCTCCGGGAATTTTGGATGTTCCACTCTTTTCCAGCGATTTACTTCTGGACGTGACGGAACAATCATTCGCGGAGATCGAGCTCTGTGCTGATAAGTTTCCTTTGGGTAATCCTTTCTCTTGACGTCCCTACGTTCCTGCCTCGGCTCTTCTCGCCGATATTCCGTCCGTCCAAACTCGGGCTTTCTGTAGTATTGACTTGGATAAGTCAAACGGCTCTGAATCGGCCTCCTTGGGCTACAAGACCGATAAGCCGTTTTAGTCACTGGCTTGGGTTGATTAGTCACACTGGCTTTGCACTTAGGACACAGTCCTTTCTCAATTAGATCGATCATCCACTGGAATGGTGTTGGGACTACTGAATCTGTTTTAGGAACCCCTGTCGTGACTTGGGAAGCCACCCTTGCATTTGGTTTCTGATTACTCGCTTTTGTGCTCGATTCAGCAACCTCAGCTCTCCGATTGTCAATTTTTTCCTCCGTCCTTCGCAGAAGGGTGAAATCTGGGGAAACCATGTTTGCTCCCAATGTTTCTGGAAACGGATTGCCATCCACTACCATTTCTTTTTCCTTTTCGGCGAACTTCAGGTTGCCCTTTTCGATCATATCCTGCAGAACATTACGAAACACCAAACAATTATTAGTAGCGTGGCGCCAGGAATTGTGCCACTTGCAATACTCCTTCCCTTTTAACTCGTTTGCCGATGGTAGCTTCACGTCATGAGGCAACCGAATCTGTCTATCGGCCATCATGAAGTCGAAAATTTGGTCGGCCATAGCAATGTTAAATGAATATTGCTTGCCGGCCTCAAAGGGTTGTTTTTTAACCGACGACAATTGCGCCTCGGTCGGCTTTGGCAATGGCTGACACAGATATGGCCGTTTTGACACAATCTCGGCCACATCTATCTCACTGTTTATCTCACACTCTGTATTATGTATGTCGTAGTTAGGATCTCTATAATACGTCCCTTTGGACGAGTTTTTCCTTTCTTGCTCTTCCTCGAGCATGCGTTCATATCGGGCGGCCTGTGTTGCGAGTTCGAAGAGATCTCGGAATCCCATTCCCTCGAACTTTTTCCTGAGTTCAAAGGTAAGTCCGCCTAACGCTATGTTGACGAATTCGTCCTCGGGCAACGTAATCTTACACCGATGTTTAGCTCGTTTAAACCTGGCTATGTATGCTTCTGCTGACTCATTCGGCAGTTGATACAACCGAGTTAAATCGGCCATGGAAACTTCGGGCTCAGTCCGATAAAACTGGGCATGGAATGCTTCTTCCATTTGATTCCAGGTGTAGAAGGAGTTAGCAGGCAGATTAATATACCAACTGAAGGCTACCCCTGTTAAGGAATTAGGGAATAACTTCAGTAGCAAATCTCCTTGGTGGTTCACCTCTCCACTCTGGAGCAAGAAACGACCGATATGCTCTACGGTCGATTGCTCGCTCTCACCTGAAAACATAGTGAAGTTCGGCACCTTATATTCTCGGGGAAAAGGCACTCTCTCAACCGCATCGCAATGAGGCCTTCGATACACAGGCCTCTGGGTCCTACGTAATAAACCACCGAAGTCTTGGCGAATAACCTCGGCTATCTGTTCCCGATTAACCCTTACCGGCTGATCAGGGGTTATCAGATTTTCGCCTCTGTCATAGGCCAAGAGAGGCCTTTCACAACCGAATATTTCTTGATCGGTTTCTTCATGGTTTCCGTACAACGGGTTAACTCTTCCCCACTGTTGATCTTTTCCTAGCCCATTTTGGCCGAGCGGTTCTATAAAAGGAATTCTTATCGGGATTGAGGTCTGTCTAGGATTCGAGGTCTCACCTAACACCTCTTTGCCACTTCTCTTGGGAGGAGTGACATATTTCTCGGCCTGGGAGCTTGGGGGAACCTCATGACTTGCCCCCACCCCAACCTGAGACAGCAAGGTTGGTGGTGCCGATGGTTGTGAGGAAGCCTTCGCCTGATGTTCTTTCATCTCCCTGACTTCACGCAGCACTTCACTCACGTGAGTAAATGTTTGGTCCTGTCTGCTAGACATTGCAGTGAACCGTTGATTGAAATGGTCTAACATGCTTGTTCTCAGATTAGCCAAATCAGCCTGACTTGCTAATAAACTATCTGGGGATTCCACAGTAGGCTCACGTGAGCCCACTTCCTGGGATTGTCCCCTTGGTTTCGTTCCTTTTCCAGCCATTTGACACTGTCCCACCGGGCGTGCCAAAAATTGTTTGCAATAAATATCTAGTGTTGTTTGTCGGGCGTGCCAGAGTCCGTGTGGACTCAAAGTGATGTTGATTACCTAATCTGACTTCTAAACTAAACGATTTGTTACTTTAATAATAAAATAACAGTGGGCTTTTCTCTACTCTGATGCAAGTAAGAAATTACAAATGGAAACTACAGAAAGGGAAACTAAATGCAATGATTCAGAGTACCTCCATAGACAACTTCTTCTCCATTAATTGAAAGATGATGATTACAAATATTCAACGAAAAGAATAAAAACTGAGCACTCAAGAACAAGAACTCACAGATCACTCAAGAACAAGAAAGAAATGTTATGAGGAGACACTAAAAGCCTGCTGAGAGCAGAAGTGGCGTGTGTGTTAGCCCCTTTAAATGTTGTACCACATGCCATATTTATAGACTTGCTTGCACAACCGCTCATGTTAGTGGGGATCATGGAGTAGTGGGGTACGTGGCCCCTAGTTTCTAGGCATATATTAATTTATGCTCCCACTATGTCCCATGATCAACTTCCATGATTTGTGTGATGATCCCACTTCTGCCGCATTCCTTTCTTCTCGCAACTGCTTTTTCTTCCACCTCAGCATGTTCTGGAAACTGAAGACCCACGTTCTCATTCCTACTTGACTATTTTCCAAGTGAATTTACGACCGATTGTGTTTCTCTGTGTAGCTTAATCTCCGCTGATGATATTACTCGGCCTTCTCTTCAGTAGGAAGCCTACTCGTGTCTCTCGGTCTTACCCCGATGTTGCCTTTTATCCTTACTAATCCCATGGACTGCTGTTATCCTCCTCTGGACCTGTTACTGCAAGATCTACAGAGAAAGTCCTCGGCCTTATCCGTTAATGCCGAGGCGTTACTGATCTTTTCTGATATCGGCCTTATTTGTTGAGATCGATATCTTTATTAGAGCCGTTTTGTCATTGCCGATATTAGGACTCAAATGGTAATAAACCAGTTTGGAATCGGTCCTATTTTACCGATGTTAGGGCTGCAGTTGAGGCTACTCTGCCACTAGCCATACTAAGGTACTTCTCTGAGAACTTCATACCAATTGGTCCTCGGTCTTGATACCGATATTCTTATTTGGAACGTATCATCTTTACCAGTCGCTTGATCAAATATCGGTCTTCCTGAGTCATCGGCCTTGTCCTCGTTCATCTGCCTACGCGGTCTAGTGATAACGTCCTGAGTCCACATGACCGTCACGTGCCCTGGGAAACCCTAATTTAGGGTGTAAACAACTACTGAGTTGATCCGTTGATCAGGGAAAAATAAACCTTTTTTCTTAACAATTTTGAATATTTTCATCAATGGTCTATGGTCTATAGAACATAGTAAATAGCCTGAGGGCTACGGTGGTATACACAGAGAACATTTCATCACATCTCAATAGAATAGAAAGAAAAAAAAAAAACTCCAATAAGCTATAAATTGAACAGAAACCATTGATCCCAAGTAAAATAAAAAATCTCCAAAACTGTAACAAAAAATTAAAAATAAAAAATTCTCTCCTAAACATTAAAATAAACAAAAACCACCAATTCCAAACGAGTAACTTCTATTAGATGAAACCCTGATGAACCCTAACTTTCTGACACACGAATGAAATCTCAAAACAATACACGGAGATAGAAATAAATACACGTATATATTTATACCTTTTTTTCGGAAAATATATATATATATATATACATGCAGAAGCTAAGATGATCCCAAATGATAAATTTCAAAATTTTGAGCTCAAATATTCAATAAATAAAATCCCACCATTTCCAGGGGCTTGGTGAATCATAAACAAGCATAACTAACCCGAGAAATGAGAAAACACAAATTCAAAACGAATGATCACAGAAAAAGAAAACATCGAAACGAAAAACAAATTAATAAACGAACATAAAGAAATTAAGAAGTACCTGAGAGTCTTGATCAAAGCTTTGAGGAGGGAAATGGATCACGCAGAGAGAGAGAGAGAGAGAGAGAGAGAGAGAAGGCACTCAAAAGCGGTTGCGTTTCCTTTTGCTCTGCTGTCTCTTTAGCAACTTTTCCTTTGATTTTTTGTCTTGTTATGTCGAGAGTATATTTTGCTGAGCGTACGGTCTACCCGTATATGATGAAGTGGATCATTTTCAGACCGTGTGATGCGATTACCTTTTTTGATCAGTCAATTGCCTTTAAACACTTCAGTTTTTGAATAGTTTTAGAGCGAGTAATGCTGTGCTTTTCAAACTTCTATTATAAAAGTGCTTTTTAAACAGTGTGACTAGATGAATTTTGATTAGAAGTTGTCTAACTAACACATCATTTGAGAAGCACTTTTGTAATAAAAATTTGAAAATTATAGTTTTACTCTTTAGAATATGTAGTCTGGACAAATGGATTTTAATTTAGAATAAGTTGTATGAACATTGGATTTTAAGGCTCTGTTTGGTCCCAGATTAAGAGAAGGAAGAAATAATTTATTGCTATTTTTTTATTGTATTTTTTTTGTTTAATATTTTTTCTCCGTGTTTTGATGATGTAGAAAATTGAAATTTTTTTTACAATATATGACAGTAAATTAAGAAAAATTGAAAATTTATCATAATTTATATCAACAATGATAGGTATAGACATTAAACGACACATAAAACGACTCACTGTGCTTTAAATGCATGTACCCTGTGCTGTTTGAATTTTGCATACTTTTCTGTGCATCACTTACATAGCACAAGGTACATACACTTAAAGCTGATGTGTCATTTAGTGTGTCGTTTGTTGTGTATCCCTATCATTTTTGAATTTATATTTTACCCCCTTTTATATCTTTTCAGTGAATTTCTTTAATAAATAAATAAAAGAAAGTATCTTTTTCCGTGTTCTTTGTTGATACGCCCAGAATGGTCCAATAATCCAAGGATTCCAAGTCCGACCCCGACCGATCTCCATCCAGACCAAGGCAAGTGTAACTGCTTGGATAATCACTGTCATGAGCGGTCCAAGACGCCTAAATCTTTCGAGTTGTGTAGCATGGGGTCCTGTCCGAAGAGACGTCCGATCTACAAGTTGGAATAACAGCCCCCAGTCACCAACAGCTCGGGAACAGCTCGGCTCGCCCAAAGGCGCGCCCCACAAATCTCAGAATCTAGCAGTTTCCTAAACTACTTAGGAAACCTTCCAGATACGCATAAACAATTTCCTTATCAAACTAGGAAATTGGCCAGATTTGCAACAATCTTCACCAGTTGTCAATTAGTTGCCTAATCAGGCTCAAACACCTTGTAAGGGAGGACTCTTCCTTCTATAAAAGGGTCCTCCCGTCCCTCTAAGAGAGGATCCCGAGAACCAACAGACATTGTTAAGCCTCTCCCAAAGAAACCATGGCATCGTCCCTGCACGGCTGACCCTTGGTAGGTCCGGTCACCATTATTGGATCACCAAGGTCCCTATAGTAGTTTCCCATACTTAGTGAAAGTGCTCTGACACACACACACGTGGACGTAGGTTCCTTCGTTAACAGGGCCGAACCACATACAAACTCTCTCCCTCTCCCTCTTTGATATGCTCTAATCACATAAAAATCTCTTCACCAAAAATCGCATCATCAGAGTTATAACTCTACATGAGCCTAAGAGCACTTTAAAGAGCCTGGGATTAGCAGACAATCCCTAGCATCAACAAGGCTCAGAATTAACTAAGTATAAACACTTAGTTCCCTAATATAAACCAAGTACGTACAGGGCTCGGGAATGCATTCTTGGACAGTCCCGAGCTGCCTACAAGGCTTAGAAGTTCAACAGTAGTAAAGGCCTCGAAACTCCCCAAACAACGTTTAAATTGTTATTCTCTCAAACCTTTTGCTAAGGCTGGGGTACTAGACTAAGACGAGTTAAACAAGCATGCAATAATACAAGCAAAAGACATGAGTTGTAGCAAAAATGGCCTCCAGGGGCCTTTCCATTAAAAACTTGCATTTATATTGCTAATAGGGGGTAGTTGTGCATCATCAGCTTGGCGCAATCTGTGGGAAGCGACAGACTTCTCAAAAATAAATCCCTTGGCAGATAGACATGCCTCTGAAGAAGGGTTTGAAGGCTGCTCAGCAAGCTAATGGGAATGTCACGATGGCCCCGACGCCGGCTACAATAGTCCTAACACCGGAGCAGATCACAATAGCTCTCACGTAGCTTCTTAAGGGTCAACGTCAGACCCAACAGCAAATTAATGCCCTGTTGGCTCAACAGAATAATGTACCGCCAGCTAATGATCCTCGCCAGGATGTTAGTGGAGGTCGGGCACCGCGCCGGGGACCACCCACCCGAGGCCATCCTGGCCCTAAGGAGGATGCCCAGAACATAATCAATGACAAGTGTGCTGCCTGGGATGAATAGCTCGAACGCTCGACTTGGGAATTTGCCCAAGGTTCCTCGGCCAGGAGCCGTGGAGACTTTAGGCAACAGATTGACCATAGTCGTAGCCAAGCCCTCTCCCGGGAAATGCATCATGTAGCCGAGCCCTCTCCTGGGAAATGGCATCGCGTAATCTGGAAGAGGCTTCTGCCATGCACCCCACCTATCACATAGTCAATTTTCGGACCGAGGTAGAAGATAAGATTAGGGACTTGTAGAAACAGATCGGGGATATGGCTAAAAACATCAACAAGAAATCGGCCCACAGTCACACTGACACAGATACCGAGTTCCCCTTTATTATAGAAATCACCAGTCTCACCATCCCTCATAAGTTCAAGCAGCCCCAGATGGAATCATACAGCAGATTGGGTAGCCTGGTGGATCATGTCCGTGCCTACAAATCTCGAATGGTTCTCACCACAAACTCAGACGAACTCTATTGTTTAGCCTTCTCCAGTACCTTGAAGGGCCCGACAACCCAATGGTTCCATTTGCTAAAGCCGAGGTAGATTAGTAGCTTCAAACAACTCAGCAAGCAGTTCATCAGCTAATTTATTGGTATGCACGAGCAGCCGAACCCTGACTCACAGTTGTTGGCCGTCAGGCAAAGGAAGAATAAGTCTCTCAAAGAATTCCTTGATTGGTTAAACCAAGAAAAGCTTAGGGTTTGCAATCTGAATGAAATCGTCGCTATTACTGCCTTTTACTTAGGGGTTTAGCATACCAAGTGCGCCACGTCATTTCATAGAAACCGACCAAAAACCTTAGTTGAACTTGCAGAGAGGGTCGAGAAATATGTTGACACTGAAGAGTTTCTAAAGATAAAAGATCCCAAGCACGTAGACGACGAGCCTCCGAGAAGTAAGCGGAAGCAAGATCAACCTGCGAAGAATAGTGGAAAGAAACCCAGGAAAGGCCATCAGAAGGTTGATCAGGATCAAGCCCCAATGCCATTCACGCCTCTCTCCTGACCAATACAAGAGGTTCCGGAGAATCTACTCAAAAACCCGACCAAGCTAAAGAGCCCTCCTGAGAGAGAAAATCGGGATAAGTATTGCCGCTACCACAAGGATCATGGCCACGACACCGAGGATTGCTTCAAGTTGAAGGTCGCAATCTAGAAACTGATCGAGAAGGGCTATTTAGCCGAGTTTGTCACCAACAACAAACAATCGCGCTTGCACAACTGCCCTCTCAAGTAGCTGTAGACACCCCAATTTTGACCGACCGTCGAATTTAGGAGAGGCGTCGCCTCCACGTCTGATGATGATAAGGACCGAAAGATTTGAAGTATTCCAAGCTCTTCAGAAAATTCTCCATACGAGATAAAATTTTCACAGAAAAAAAAAAAAGGAATACCGGGTATTCAGAAAAATTCGGGTATAAAACCTCACTTTTGGAAAAATCTTCAAAATAAACTTTTTGAAAAGAAAAAGAAGAAAAAAAAGACCTAGAAGAGGAAATTTAACAAAATACGGCACACGGCAGTGTCTGCGGTACTCAATAAGTGTCACACGGCATTCCCAAAGTGCCGTTATGGCATTCATTGACTGCCGCCGACATTAATTATTGACTGTCGTTTGCTTTAAAAGTCTGTATTTTATGGTACAATACATATATGTATGCGGATAAAATAAAAAAACTGGTAAAGCAAGGTTGACAAAAATGCGGCAATCAATAGTTTGGCGCGACACTTATTGAATGCCGCGGCGGCTGTCACGAAGTGCCGATGCGGCATTCATTGACTGTCGCAGAAAGTTTTTCGACTGCCGTTTGCTGTAGCAGTTTGCTTTTTCAAGAAGTACGCATTGTACCACCAAATGCTGTATTTACAACTATTTTTTACTCTGAGTTCACTGAAATTACCTAGATTTTTTATCTATATAAGGAGAGGTATCTTTAATGGAAAAAAGGACTACAACCACACATTTTTGGGAGAAGGGAATTTCAAGGAGAAAACAAAAAGAATTTTGGGATAAAGAGAGTTTTGAGAGCTTGAAGAGCTTGGAGGACCTTCAAAATATAGAAGCTTGAGGATAGTTTGGAGGTGATCCTCTAATCTTAAGTTGTGTTTTCTTTCCCTTGAACCACTAATCTTCAAATCATTTAGTTCTTCTTGATTAAGTTTTTTAAAGTTTTGTTAGTAAACTTGGAAGTCTTAACTTCCTAGTTCTTTTATTCTTCTTCTTTTTTATTTATACTTCTCTCTTGAGATTCTTAGAGGTCCTCCATACCTCACTTGAATCTCATAAACTTGATCTCTTAGTCTCATGTTATCTTGTGCTTCACATGGAAGTCAAAGTTGATCATCTTTTATGAAAGAAAAAGTAGATGAATCCAAACCCCCACCATGGTTTGGGTTCCCTAATTTGGAGTTTCATGGAATCTCTTTTTTTGTTCCTTGAAAACTCACGAGTAATAGTCATGCTTGCTTGTACTTCTCTCTTGATATACTTGGAGGTCTTCTATACCTCACTTGAATCTCATGAGTTTGATCTTTTAGTCTCATATAAGTTTATGCTTCACATGAGATTTAAAGTTGACCATCATTTATCAATAACAAGTAGATGAATCCATACCCCCATCATGGTTTGGGTTCTCTAACTTTGAGTTTTCATGGAATATCTTTTATATTCCTTGAAAACTTATGAGTATTAGTCATGTTTTGACCTCCAATGACCCTCAATGGAAAGGAGGGTTAGGTTTAGGATGGGTCAATATACATGGCTTGATGGATAGATGTAACAAAAAATGATAAGATCAATAGCGGTGCAGTGAATTCATGATCCTATTTTGATCAAGGATTTTTAATTAAATCTTGATCCTATCATAGATACCCATATACTCTCACATGCTAACCCAGACCCATACCCACAACCCGACCCACATTAAAAATGTTATAACCCGAAGGTTCTTTCTTCTCCGGCGTGACTATCGCCACCGGCGAGCCTCGTTTTCCGCCGGAAAACTTTGATAGGCCGTAACTCTTCCGTCTCTCCATGTAAATTAATGAATCCAACGCCAAATGACTCGGTTTGGGACCCTCTATCACATAGTAGAGGCTGGGAATTGGGTTATCTAGTTAAGGCCTTGAACCAATGGATTATTCTTTTTCGGTATTTCGAGGATAATGCAATGCATGGCTAACCATACGAGTCCCAATTTAAAAACTACTCTTATGGGGATATGTGGGACTCCTAAAGATCAGTTTGGTACTAGTTAGAGGCGATTTGGTGAACTTTCGAAATTCAAGCTTCATTTGAAGCTTCAATGGTGATCGGTGCAGCAACTAGCTTAAGGCTCTAGTCTGGGGGTCTTGCATGTGGGTTTCTGTATGTATGTGTGACATACAAAGGTATATAGAGCGGAAAAACAGAAGGGAAATGGTGGGTTCGCCGTAATGAGGTCTGATTACTTCTCTTTCTTCACCAATCTTCTTCTTCTCTTCGTCATTGCGTCTTCTTCCTCCTCCTTTTGGTTCTGTGCGAGCCTATGTGTACACAATGTATGTGTGTGTGTGTAGCAAGGAAGTACAGAGAGAGGCTGAGGGTTTATACAATATATGTGTTGTTTTTGTGTATGATTTCTCTCTAAACTCTCACTCTCGGGTCTCTCTCTCATTCTCACTATCACTACTCTATTTGGGACAGATTTCAAGGCTACGTGGAAGAGTTATGAGGGGGTGTGTTATGGTATTTATAGAGGGAAGGAAGGGGAAAGGCTAGTATGTGTCTCAAACCTTTGGGTGCACAAATATGTGTACGGGTACGTGTGTGCTTGTATGCGTCCAAGGGTAGATTGAGTGGGTAGTGAATGCATGGTCTCCAAATAGTAGTAGTGGGGCCCACATCTCGGGAAATGTGCCAGTGCTCAGGTACAAGTGAAATACTGTGAAAGTGAGCACCGATTTAAGATATGAATGTACGGGACTATGTATAGACCTAAGTGTAAGGCCGTCCATGAATTTTAAGAAGATTATAACGTGGAGGTTATGATTATTCTAATAAGTTCTAGGTTTAGGAACATTGTTGTCATCATTAAGACGTTGACTATAGGACCTTGTGAAGATTCTTAATTAGGGTTTTCCTAATGGACCTTCTATAGCCATACTACGGTGATGTCATCACTTCTATTCTTACATGGAATTTCTGGAGAAATTCAGGGTGTTACATCTCTACTCACTTTATTAGAGGATTTCGTCCTCGAAATCTAGAGTTTGCTAGGCCTTAGAATGTACACAGTTCTAGCCTTATCTCGATTTCTAAGGTTGTGAGGTTCTCACCAGCTAACTAATCAGGTCTTCTCACCAGTTCTTTCAAATGTTCAAAACTTCTTTACACAGCACGTTGTCCTCACTCCTTGAATCTTTAAATCTTCTTTTTCATAATCAACATCGAGGTTCTTAATTTCACATGACATTCCCATACACTTTTGAAGGTTGCAAGCGTACCTTCCACATTCTGTTAACTTTCTTCCTCAAAGCCTGCCTCTCCCCGGGATAATTGCATTCAATTGTGCATTGGCGGCTTATCCTTGAGCAGGTGGCCCATGGTAGCCACGACGAGGTGCGTTACAGTTCTTGCTTACGTGACCTGGCTTATCACAATTATAGCAGATGACTCCTTGTCGTTGGTGCACTTTAGGCATGTGACAGTCTCTAGCCTGGTGTCCAGGCATTCCGCATCTGAAATATTCTCCTTTGTTCCTTCCTTGAGCAGCTGGGGGTCCATGATATCCTTCCACAACGACGGGTGCTATCTGTTGGGGTGGTGCCTGAGGCAAAGTAGGAAGAGCTTGCTGATGTTGAGGGTAAACATTCTGGGGTTTCATTTCTTCTATCCTTGTGCGCTTGTTTCCTTGATATGGTACTGGGGTTCTTGGTTCTGGATTAAATCTTGGTGGAGATTTATGAGCAGAACTTGCTTGCCTCTTCCTATACATGTTCTCCATTTGAACAGCCAATCCAACTAGTGACTCAAACGATTGATGTACGTATACCACGGTGGTCTCCTGAAGTGGCAAGGACAATCCTTGGTGATATTGTTCGTTCTTCTTTGCTGGGGTGTCGATCATGTGATAAGCAAAGCGCGATAGACGCTCAAACTGAGCAGTGTACTCATGCACTATCATGTTACCCTGAGTTAGTTCCATAAACTCCTTCTTCTTCAAGTTCCTCTCCACTAGCGGAAAATACTTAGTCAAGAACTTTTCCTTGAATGCGGCCCAAGTAAGTCTTCTGACTGCTTCTCCTTCCATAGCGGCTTCCTCTGCTTCTTACCAATCGGCTGCTGCATAGGTTAACTAAAAGGTTGCTAATCGACGTTTCTCTGCTTCGTTGCCGTCGATAGCTTTAAAAATAAGGTCCATTTCCCTTAACCATTGTTCAGCCCTCCATGGTTCCATTAATCCATCAAATTTCCCAGGTCTTAGAGCATATAAACGCCCTAGTAATTTGTCTCCAGTCTGCATGTGATTTGCACAATGGTGGTTATCCCCGTTGTTGTTTCCTCGATTCTCCATATTTCCCACTGTAGCATTAGCTCTTTCAATTCTCCCTACCAGAGCTTCCAAAAGTCCGGTCGGATCAATCTCCGACAGAATTGGATTCGATGGTCCTGCTCCATTTCGGTTTCTTGCTCCTCTAGTGTCATAAGTCATCTATAATCCGTGTATAAGTGCATTAATGTAAACAAGTATTGATCATTACCTTATCTTATCTTAGGAAAGACACGTAACAAGCAACAGTTAAATCAAATCACTAGTAATCACATCTATCATGAAAAATCATAACGGAAACACCTTCCTATCCATAGTCTTCCTAAACCCTAGGCTAGCTGGCTGTCTTGAGATCAATCTCAGAAAGTTGGTCAGCGCCTAAACTTCTCGTCGATATGACAAGTCATTCCAACAAAACTTCTAAGAAACTACATGTCCAAAACAAATACTATATTAATGCTGGTACTATTGACACGTGAATTTTTCTGTGTGCGCTTGTGTGCTATACCCAAGTGTAGGTTATCGTGCAAGTAATATAGTACTGGAAGTCCAGGTCGATCCCACAGGAAAGGTTGAAAAATTAATTACTTAGATTAAACTCTAAAAAGAAAAAGAAAATTTAATACTTAAGGAAACTGTAGAACACGGAGTTCTACGATTAACAACTATTAAAATTAAAAGCAACTAAATTACTTTAAATTGACAACTAACTAGTTAACTAGAGTAATATTTTAAAATTGGTTTTCTTAATAAAAGAGAAGTGTTGGGATCACGCGAATCCACAATGACCTAGCCATCTACCATGCAATTATGTAAAAGCTCATTGGAGTACATCTTCTACAATATTCCGTATTTATCTAAAGGTAGAGAATCCATAGCCCTTTAATGACCGGGACTATATCATCCAATTAAGTTTGAAATATGTGAAAGAGGTTTAAAACAATAGTTAAGACTCGCACCTACAATGGTGTTAGCATTGAGGGTGGTTTGCAAAAGATATTGAAGAAAAATGCTTTAAAGCTTTAAGTTCACAGATTGTTTTGACAAACTGAGCATTTGGGGACAGTTTGATAACAAACCTGTGAAACAGAAAGTCTAGGAATACTGTATTGAATGTTCTCAAGAATCAGATGGTTCGATCGATCGACGCACTTTTGATTGATCGAATATCTTCATCTTTCGATCGATCGAAATGTCTTCGATCGCTCGACAATGTCTCTGTTTCGATCGATCTAAGACATTTCGATCGATCGAACACAGGAATTATTCTGCTGCATGGCAGAGGCTGAAGATCATAGTTTCATCACGATCTCCCAACCCGAGGACTACTCAGACATAGTCTGGAGTGTCTTAGATTCGTTTTTAATGAAAAGATCCATTAAAGTCTTATTTGGTTTTGTTTTAATCATAAAAACTACGAAAACTAATGGTGTAAACTTATCTAACATGCAAAACTACTAGTTTAATAGATTGAACTATAATAAACTACTAGCAGAATATAAATAAAGTAATACGAAGTAACCTGGAAAGATGAACTTGTATTAAACTAAGAGAACTCAAGCCAAACAATAGCAATCTTTGATAAAACCTACAAAAAACAAGAAGAAACTCTCCTCTCTCTCTCTCTATAAAACTGACAAAAAGTAAAAGTGGGCGTCCTTTCGGACGTATACAATACAACTATATATACATAAACCTAATGCTTAGGGTTAAAAATCTGTTTCTGCTGCGTGCGCGTAAAATCTGATAAAAGCCATGTTCGATCGATCGAACATTTCTCGATCGATTGAACTTCTGGGATCTTCGAGCGCTTGAACTTCATTCGATCGATCGAACCCTCAATCGCTTGAGACTTCTTCGATCGCTCGAAACCTCCTTTTTATGATTGATCTGTCTTCATTAGAACCAAGCACTTCCTTTTATCATTCTCATCCAATTCTTCACACAGCAATAGTAATCTGCACAAATGACAACTAAAACAATACCACTTATCATAGTTTAATCAAATTGTGTACAAACTGGTATTGCAATTCAAATTGCAGATAAATAAAGGAATTGTAAACTAATTCAGTGTATTTTTTCCTTTTAGCACGGCTGTATTTTACAAATACCCCCGCTTGTCACAATCCCCAACTAGCGATTTGCTAGTCCCTAGCAATAAAGCGAAAAGAAAACAAGCTAAACTAATACTACAGTGATTAAAATAAAACAAATTAAAACTAAAACAAACTAATCTAAAAAGAACTACCTAACTCACTTTCGTAGGAATCGCGGTTGCATTTAGCAAATGCAACAAGCCGTTAAACCCCTAGGTTCCCCCTAGTGGACGAGTGTTGTCTCGTGAGGGTTTGCAGTGAATATACCCACAAAATTCTCCACTTTTAAGCTCAAAAAGGATATAGACTAACTTGTTAATACTCCCTCCCAAACAACTGAAAACTTAACTCCACAAAACATATCATCCTCATTCAAACCATGAAAGAAATACACATGTTCCTCATGTCACCAAGAAAGAATAACATATGCATCACATCCATGTATCCGTGTGTGTGTGAAGTTAACAGCTATACATCAAACTTTATTTAGAGTTGTTTAGACTATCATACTCTCAGAACTTGTAGTTTCAACTCAATTCTCATATGGTTTTACGCTAAAAAATGAACATCTCACAGAAACTTGGTTAATAATGATCGCACATGGTGTGAAAGCTTTGATAAGAATTAAAAGTTTGGTTACTAATGCTTTCGCACCTGACTCAATGAAGATGAACATCTAGAGTGTAAAGTCTCAAGAAAAGAATACTACTTACTAGAGGACCGAAATACCGTGGATAACTCAAATTACACATTCGTGTTTAAACTAAATTGTTAAAAATCATTAAGGCTTTGACTTTTCGGTCTAATTTTTATATAGTAGGAAGGAAAGGATAGGGGTAAGAATTTGCACATCTTTAGCATTTGATTGAGTGTAGTAATTTCTTCTTTATTTCATTCCGACCATCCTCTATTCTCATAGATGTTTTTTTTAATGTAGCTCCTCCCACAACTACTCCCTCTCCATAACATACTTCGACAATTTAATCTCGTTGGATGTGCACTGGGGTGTATTGAGGTCAAAGTATAAGATTAGGGATTTAGGATTTCATAATAGATTTGGAAGTATTTACTAGGTGTGGGGTTGAGAACAATGCATATTCTGGAATATCGATACAGGTATATGGAAAGGTAAGGAGCAAATAACGATGGCTTAAATCATTTTCTCAACTTCTTAGTTTTAGCACTTCAGTGTTCATTGAGTTTTGTTGGTAAATCCTGAACGTTCTCCTCTAATAAACAGCCAAAATAAAGAATTAGAGTCTCTTCAATGAATTTAATATGCTTATTCAAGAAAGACAATTTGAATGTAATGTGATAATTCCCTCAGAACTGAAGATTGGATTCAAAAGCTCGCTAAGGGTAACTAGTTTCCACTACTTATTCTTTAAAGTACGAAAGTCGTATTAACTCTTATTTAGGTTTTCTGCATAGCTATTAACATGTGCATAAGGAGTTTGGGATACAAGAATGATTAACACATGCAATCATCCTAGCGAACTAGAAAAACGCGTGAATTTAATTCATGAAAAGATGAGAATAAAATGGTTGTGTCATTGCTTGGTAACAGCTAAACAGGAGCGAGTATTGCAAGTCATTCTACCAATAAAGTTTATACTTTCAAAAAAATTTCCAATTTTATTTTAAAATTTGTTTAAAATTTTCCAAATTCAACTGAGATTGTATGACATGTGCAATAAATACATTCAAATTGCTAAGTATAGACATGTGCAGGTGACTATCTATCTACATGCCACCCCCAACTGAAAATTGCGATGTCCTCAGAGGATAATTTTCAAATAGAGATAGAGAGATATCACCTGGCAAAGCATAGTAATAACCGCAAGCGTAACAATCTGTATAGAAAGCATACAAACTCCAAGCAAGAAAGATCAAAAAAGAATATGAAAGATAAAGCATAGAATCCATACATAAACAGAACTAATCACTGGAAGTATAATAAAGTGAAATAACAGAACAGTGCTTATAAAATCCATACAAACAAAAGTCCAACATGTCCAAAATAACCAAACCATAAGAAAAAAAATATGAGAGGGAAGATAATACAGTCATAACCAACCAAAACAACCCAACAACCAAAAACACTGATCCATCAGAATCTATACATCATCGGCGACATCCGATAAGATCTCAATAAGCAAATCTGGAGCATCCCCATGTCCACCCTCAGCAACAGTAGTAGCCGTCGCCGGGTCACTCGCAGTCAGAGCAGCTGGTGTAGATAATAATGGATCAGTCACGACTGGAGGTGGTGGATGTGGTGTCTCAGAAGCAAGCGATGACGCCGATGTGGAAGGAGCAGAAGGATCAGTAGGTGGTACAGAAGGAGTAAGAACAGGAATAGATGGAGCTGCCGATGTAGATGGGCAGAACAATCAACCTGAGGAGCTGAGGATGAAGGACCAGTAGTGGGTGGTGGAGGTGTATGTAAAGACTGGTCAACCCCTATCTGAATAAGTATAGCCTCAAGAAGAGTCGTCATGCGATCTATCTTGCCCTCGAGTCTGATCCGGGCCTCTCTCTCTCCTCTAATAGTAACTCATGAACAGTAGGGAAAGGCGCAGATGAAGAAGACTCTCCCTGGGCGGGAGCCTGAGACCGCTGTCTCAGCTCGAACTATGCAACCTCAATACGAGGATCAACCTCATCATCAGAATCTAGCTCCTCAGCCTCTGTGGGCGTCCCAGAAGCTGCACCCTCTATATCGGTGCCTCCTCCCCTCTTCCTCTTCGCCCCTACCTTCGCCTTACCCTTTGCTTTTCTCTTCTTCTGAGCATCAGAACGGCGGGCTGCCGTCTCACCAAATTGACTCGAGGCCTGACGAATCGAATCTGTGGATAATGGAACTAGTCCAGCCTGCTCAATGACCCGATGCATAGGCCAGGCGCCCTTCAGATGGCGCTTGGCGGCGATGTACCGCATAGGCTGAACTAGGAAGCCAATATATAGGCGAGACAGACAGACTTGCTGTCCTGTCCCAATAGCATACAAGGCACGGGCATACCACGCGGCGAACTTCTCGTGATAAGATGTCATAGAAATACAGTTCACCAGCGTTAGATGGAGGAGGTGATAGTTCTCAGTGAGAAGCTTATCCTCGATGAGAGATACACCGTTCCAGAACTGAACGGCGCCGCCTGTAAGCTCACGGATAATGGTGGTCAGAGGCATCTCTGGGGCTCCTGGTAGGCGAGGATAGAAATAATCTGGTACCTCAAGTACCCCCAGAGTAGCTGAAATGGTGGCAGGGCTGAATAGGATCTCGCGCCTGCGGAAGAATGATATGTATGTGAACTGGGCCGCGGGATCCTTGATCATAGAGGTGCAGGCTTCACGAACCCAGTGGATGTTGATCCTCTTTATCTGGATCAACATATCGTACCATGATAGCTGGTCTCTGATCCGTCCTAGAAACCATGGGGCTAAGAGCCATACGGACTCCAGTGGCCACTCCAACATAACCTTCCTGGACTGGAAGTATCTTGTAAACCAAACCCGCTCCTCCTCATTTCTGAGCCCGTGATCTGGTATAGGGTCTGGTATAGTGAGGTCTAGTGGCTTAGACTTGTGGTACCCGGTGATAGGATTCATCGTAAAAGCCTTGAAATGGAAGAAACAGACAATAAATACATTAAAACAATGAAACAGAAAAGAAACTGAAACTGCTGCCCTTCGATCGATCAAAGTATGTTCGTTTGATTAAGAAAGTGCTATGTTCGATCGCTCGAGCTGAGTTCGATCGATCGAAAAGATACTGGGTTCGATCGCTCGAGCCCAGTTCGATCGATCGAACACAAAGAAATTGCAGCAACATCGACCGAGAACGGGAATAGCCCGCAAACACGAAATAACAAGAAAGACTAAAAAGAAATGGTTGAAAAACCATTGGGGGGCACCCCCACAAAAATTTTAACAAAATAAAGGAGAGGGGGATTTCGTGGACCTTACCTCAGTTAGAACACGGGTAGAGGATGAGGAGGATGATGATGGTGATCAGAGGGGTCCGGAGTGCCTCAAATACTGAGTTGATGACGGGGCAAAGAGAAATCGCCCGAGCTTCTCTGTCTCCAAGCGATTGAGAGTGAGGAAGATAAAGAAAGACTGAGAAAGTGTATAGAAGATGCCTCGTTTAAATACAAGTCTCAATCGATCGAGAAAGTTCAATCGATCGAACTATCGACTGCTGAAGCGCTCGAGGGTTTGATAATTTCGATCGATCAAACTTAGAAATTCTACAATATCATTGAATTAAAGGATTATACACCCCCAACTAACCAACATTGGTCTGGACATACAGGAAAATGATAAAAAAATAGTGCATTGACAGGTCATGTAGGCCAGAAATCATCTTGATAACTAGAAAATTGCAAATTTACATAAATAAAACATTATAATAGCATCCATTTGTAACATTATTACCCCCAACATGGTATTTTAAACCTTATTGATAAAGAAAAACTAAAAGAAACTGAAACAAATAAAACTTTGTCTAGGAATACACTTCAATTGATGAAAGAAAGATGAAATGACATAATACAATTGATGTGAAGCACTACTCTTCCAGCACGAAAATATCTTCTTCCACAACTTCTTTATCCGCCAAAACTTCGAATGTGGAGTCCAAACTTGATGATTCCCTTTTCCAGAATAGTCGGAAAGTAGCCAGGGCATCATTGAGCAAGTCTGAACTCTCCAAGGAATTGATTGCACATGCAGGAGGTGAACCGGATGGAGACAGCGATAACGGAGTGTAAGTTCGCAACGGACTTTCCTCTTGCGGCGGAGTACCCGGGGGCCTTATGTATGGTCCAAATCCCTAGAACAACTTATGTGGAAGGAACAGCGGTGGTAATATTTGATTCATAGTGACAATCCTGACAAAGGAAACCAAAAGAGAACAAAAAGAAAGGAAGAAATTAAATAAAACAATTGAAAGAACTAATGGAAAGGAATAAACAAAACAAGAAGTGTGACCAAGAAATAACCTCACCATTGGCAGGATTGAACCATGCGCACTAGCAGGCAGAGGGCATTGAAGCCGGAACAACAAATAACTCAAGTGCACATAAATGTAGGGAACCACTTCGATGACAAGGAAGTTATCAACATAAATGAATACATCATTATGGCGTTCTGGCACCACATCCTGTAAATCTTCTTCTTCCCACGGTTCCCACATTGAATCATTTTCCTATTGTTCCATTAGAGCATCATCAACATCCTAAACAACAACCCCTCTGGTTCTCCCTCTTCTTCAAGAAATTCCATGTACTCAAAAGGATTGATCTAGAGGAGAGCAGGGTTGTATGGGATGTACCCTTGGGTCAAGTCAACGACATCCTCTGCTCCTGGCCCTTGATAAGGAGCAAAACAAAATGCTATCTCATCGGCAGTCCAAGGAGGGTTAGGATATTCTAAATCAGTCCATGACCCAATTGAGTGGACATCATCATCTCGCATGTTGAACAGCCTGTAGGAGATAGATAAAATAGAATAGCAGATTAGAATTGAGGTTACACTCTAGAAATAAATAAACAAAAGAAATTGAACAAAGCAAAATGCAGTGAAGGAAAGAATACAACAACATGGTGAAGACACACTTGAGCGTTTTAGGTCGAGGAATAATCGGGCTCATCAAGTTGGATGTGCTCGATCTCTGGTTGGAAATCCTTTAAGAATGGTTTTAACCTTTGGCCATTGACCTTGAAAATTTCGTCATTCTTAGGATTAAATAACTCGACGGCCCCATGGGGAAAGACAGATTTGACTATAAAGGGTCCTGTCCACCTAGATCGGAGTTTTCCTGAGAAAAGGTGAAGGCGAGAGTCGTACAATAAGACTTTCTGCCCCAGCTCGAAAGATTTTTGAAAAATTGTTCTATCGTGGCGAGTCTTTAACCTTTCCTTGTATAATCTAGCATTATCGTAGGCATCTCAACGTATTTCTTCCAGTTCAGCCAATTGGAGTTTTTGAAGATGACCTTCCTCTTTAATGTCGAAGTTCAATGAGCGTGTCGCCCAATATACTTTATGCTCGATTTCGACGGGCAGGTGACATGCTTTTTCGTATACTAGCCTGAATGGGGACTTTCCCAGATTTATCTTGTAGGCTGCACGGTATGCCCATAGAGCATCAGTCAGTTTGTAAGCCCAATCCTTTCTGTTGAAACTAACCGTCTTTTCTAATATATGCTTGATTTCGCGGTTAACAAACTCTGCTTGCCCGTTCGTTTGCGGGTGGTAGGCTAGAGCGATCTTGTGGTTGACCCCATATTTCTTGAGTAGTGACTCCAAAGGCCTATTGCAAAAGTGTTTGCCTTGGTCATTTATTAGTGCTTTTGGGGTTCCAAAACGCGACAGGATGTGTTCCTTCAGAAAGGACATTACTGTTTTGTGATCATTGCGTCTTGTCGGTATCGCTTCTACCCATTTTGATACATATTCCACAGCTAGGAGTATATATTCACAGTTGTTAGATTTCAGAAACAGGCCCATAAAGTCTATGCCCCAGCAATCGAATATTTCAATTGCGATAATGGGAGTTAAGGGTATGGAGTTCCTTTTCAAAATTATACTAAGCTTTTGACAGCGTTGGCACATTTTGCAAAAAGCGTAAGCATCTTTAAACACGGTGGGCCAGTAGAAACCGCTATGTAGAACTTTTTGTGCGGTCTTTTGCGAAGAAAAATGGCCCCTACAAGCTTCAGAGTGGTAGGATGCTAAAATTACAATTATGTCCTCATTTGGGACGCAACGCCTGATGACTTGATCAGCACAATACTTAAATAAGTAAGGGTCATCGAAAAAGAAATGACGTGCGAATGAGAGGAATCGTTTCTTGTCAAGATTTAACCAATGACTAGGGGTCTCGCCCGTAACTAGATAGTTCACTATATCCGCATACCAAGGCAAACTGGAAATAGCCACCAATTGCTCATCTGGGAATTCATCCTTTATCGGTGTGGGTTCAGTGTTGTCAACAAATGTTAACCAAGATAAATGGTCAGCGACCACATTCTCTACTCCTTTTTTGTCCTTGATTGTGATATTGAATTCTTGGAGTAGGAGTATCCAACGGATCAGCCTTTGCTTTGCATCTTTCGTAGATAACAGGTACTTCAGGGCTGAGTGGTCTGTAAAATAGATGATTGGGTGTAGACACCCCATTTCGTCGGCTATCAGATTTAGGAGACCCATAGCTTGGTGGTTCATAATGATCGTAAAAGACTCAAAAGGACTCTCGAAAGTCAGCTCTATCTCTCAGAATGCTCAGAATGACCAAAATGCCCCTGAAAGCCCAGAAGCTCCCAGATTTGGTCCCAAAGCTCTGAAAACATGCTATGTCGTAAGAAAAGCGATAAAATGAATTTTTAAAAGAAATCATGTGAAATCGTCGGCTCTCAGAGACCCCCGGAAGTCCCGGAAGCTCCCGGAAAGTCCCCGTTGACCGATTTGACCAAGGTTTGACTAGGTTTGACCAAGGTTTGACCAAGTTTGACCAAGTTTGACCGAAATCGTCCGAATTCACCAGAATCATTTTAAATCATGAAAAAGTGTTAAAACAAGTTCCAAAAGAAAATCGAGCGAAAACATCAGCTCCCGGGAACTCCCGGAGGTTTCCAGAACTTCCCGGGAATCCCAGGTTTGACCAGTTTGACCAAAATTTGACTTTGGAACCGGGGCGCCGAAACAATTTTCAAATATTTTTCATGGATACTAGAGGTCAATAGCTTTCCAACGGTATATCGCACATAATTTCTGGATTTAAAACAAATTTATTATGAATTTCCAAAGGCGAAAAAGGCGATCAAATCGGCTTTTATCACGAATACCGCAAAACTTTTCAAAGTGACCTATCTCCAAACTATTTTTTATGTAAATTAGACTCCATTACCTTTCCAACGGTATATCACAACCTCAATTTGGAGTTCGTATGCATTTTCTGTGAATTTCGGACGAAATAGGGCCTTTTCGCGAATACCGGAACCTCTGGGGGCCTAAACGTAATTTTCTGGGCGTCTGAAGAGCAGTGCCGCCGCGGCACTGGCCCACTGCCGCCGCGGCACTCAACCCTCGCAGAGTCCATTTTTGTAATTTTTTTGGGGGTCCAATTTGATTAATTGAAAGTCAAAACGACATAGTTTTGTGTTCACAGTTGTTTGGGACCAATGGGAGTACTTCTAAAACCCCAAAACCACCCCAAATTGGCCTATTTAAACCCCCCATTACTCTTCATTTTGGGGGGGCCAAGTGCAAAAGCTTGAAAAGTTGTAGAGAAGAAGAGAGGTAGAGATAGGTTTAGAAGAGAGAAAAGGAGCTTCCTCCTACTATTTTGCTATAGAAAGTGAGTTCTAATCTTGTGTTCTTCCATTACCTCTCTTATACTTCACATCCCAAACACCCCCAATCACCATTATTGAGCATTCTTGAGTTAGGAAGCTACTTCCATGTCCAAATGTCAAAATCTATGAGTGAAACACCAAGCTACAAGTCCAAAATCACATTGATTATCATCTATTGATTGCTATTTACTTGCTTTGATTATATATATGTTCATCTCTTCTTATCTCATTTCTTTTTGATTTTCTTTATTTACTTACTAGTTCATCATCATCTAAGTGATGACATGAAGTTTGGGGTGAGTGAATCCTTATGGATAGTAGCTCTTGACCTCAAAAACATGTTTGATAGATGATGATCATAACCTCAATACTTCCAAGATGTTCTTGAAATGTATTGAAGTTATGTCCAAAATAAAAATGAATCTCTCCAATAATATTGGGAGTTCTTTGATGATTCAAGGTTGGATGAGGTTCTAAGTGGTCACATGGTCATCTCAAGAGTTTAAGTTCATGCTTTGAACATCTATTGCAAAACCCCCAATCAAGAACTCAAACTCTATTTCAAACCCAAATCCATTTTCTTCAAGAATGATCCAAAACAGTGAGCTGTTCAGATTCAAAGATTTGTTTTGAATTAAATACTTGAGTTATGATGATGAAACCACTTGGAAAATCTTCCTAAGACATCATAGTTTGTCCCCAATTTTTCCCATCAATTATAGAAATGTGAAAGTATTTGTTTTGGATGTGAGAAGTTCATATTCATAATCTGCCTCTGTTCTCACAGAATGTTCACCCAACTTCTTGCACTTATTCTGGATATTTTCATCACTGTACATATGTCTTTTCTATTTTTTTTTATAAAACTTGGGTGTCTTAGGAAACTTTTGGTATATAATGGGTCATCATAAACCTTTACTTTGATTTATGAAAAATCATACAAAATCAGTCAACAGTGCAGCTTTTGTTTCTGAGTCATGTGTACATTCTGATTTATTTCTCTTAATCTGTGATAGCTATTGATGTTTGGCTTTTTGGGTTATTTTCTAGACACAATAAGGATGATCTCAGATTTTTCTCACATTTTTCTAGGCACGTTTGACCTCCCATTATAATGTTGCAAAGTAATACAAGCAGTCTGTCCACTATTCACAGCAAGCACATTTCAACTTTTATTCTTTGATTTGATGCTCATATGCATTCCAAATTAGCTCATATCTTAGGAAGTAGTTCACACTACATTTGCATATATCCCATGTTGATTTAATCCATTCATTCATGCACATTTTAGACTTCTAAGTCATTTTAGAAATCCATGTACACAAAACACACTACAACCTTTGCACATTTTTAGATACATACAATACATTCATGCAAGATTTGGGGTTTTTGTAACTCTTAATCTAAGAAGATTACAGGGAATGAACTTGATCACACGTTCATACTTCCCCTCGATCTAATCATCCTTTCTCATCCGTCCCGGGGATTGAGAGATCTTCTTTTCTCAAAGAATAACATGCATCATTCTAGTTTGCTAAGCATATTTTGATTTCTTTGATTATTTGTTTCAAGAAAAATTCATGTCCCCCTTTAGATTAGGAAAACTTGATTAATTGATATATGATTAGACGATTTTTCCTAGGATTATTTGTGTGATCTTTCACTTCGCATTGTATGATATTTGGCTTAGATCTTATGAATGATATCTTATCTTTAGATCTTCCATTTCAAATTTTCTTATGTAATGTAATATACTATCATAGTATTATTTGTCGAACCATATATAGTATAAGATGATTATTTGGATGCTAATTGAGGCCCGTCGAAAGACGGGGCGAGTTGAGGGTGTTTTAGTCGTGACAAAGGCTCCTTCCTCTCTCGTACCAAAACCCCAAACCAAGTTCTTTGGTTATGAAGGGCCGGTGCCCTTATCCGCTTGGGTGAGTCAAAATTAGGTTTCTTGGTTCCTTAAAGACCAAGTGGCGACTCTGTATCTGTTTTCAACAGACCTTTCATTTTCTTTCTCTGATTCAAATCAATTTCAAAGCAATCTCGAACAAGAGAGAGAAGTGGTCCGATTCCGCGTGTCCACAATCTGGCGACTCTGCTGGGGATTTTTATTTTAAAACAAAATAATACAGAGGTTTGACTCATAAGAAGCATCCTTAAAATCATCTTTTTACTGTGTTTGGTTCACCGCATTGCACTCTTGCATTTCCCCCCCCTCCGACTGTGTCTGAAACGCGGCGCTGACATTGTTCAGGTCTTGCTGTGCCAGGGCACAAGTCACCGTTGATACTGTACCTTCCAAGGTATATCAAAAAGAGTAAAAACCTCCGTACTGTCTCTCTGACGGTATATTGGAACTCTCGTCAACGGACCCTCTTTGACTAAACCCAGCCTTTGCATATAGATTCCTGTAGAACCTTTCATAGGACTATTCATTCATCTTTTCAGATAGGACAATGTGATATAACTACTGTATGCCCTGGCGGGATTACTTGCGCGGTGTAGACGCTTATGTGGCATAGAACAGAACCTCTTTATTATGATTCCCAAGGCAATCACTCACATGTAATCACATTGAGTTGACCTGCCTAGGCACCATGACAAAGATGTCTGCTACATGCTCACAAAGATATACACCGCAAATCTTGTTTGTTGGTCCTAAGACATAGGAGTATGAAAACCTACTAGACAGTATGATCACTATCACCATATTAACCAGTTTCTTCCAGAAACTCTGTCCAGATATCCCAGATATAACCATATTAACCAGTTTCTCCCAAAAACTCTGTCCAGATATCCCAGATATAACCATATTAACCAGTTTCTCCCAGAAACTCTGTCCAGATATCCCAGATATAACCATATTAACCAGTTTCTCCCAGAAACTCTGTCTAAATCTCCCAGATATGCCAATTCCCCCAAGAAACTTTGTCCTATCTTCCCAGACATACTAGTTTCTCCCAGAAACTCTATCCAAATTTCCTAGAAATACCCAAAGTACCTATTTTCCCAGAAGCTCTGCCCAAATCTCCCGGATTCTCCAAAAATCCCAGCATCTCTGCCCAAATCACCTAGAAATGCCCAGATATACTTGTTTCTCCTAGAAACTCTATCCACATTTCTCAGAAATGCCCAAAATACCAGTTTCTCCTAGAAGCTCAGTCCAAACAAACCAGAAATCCCTATTTCTCCTAGAAACTGAGATGATTTTTAGAAATTTCTCCGAATCTTCCGAATCCCTGTTTCTCCCAGAAGCTCTGTCCAAAATTCCCGAAGTATCCCGGAAATCCCTGTTATCCCTTGGTGATCATACTGGAAAGTAAGGTTAGCACACTCTGTATGGTTAGGACCTTATTTTGTTTAACTGCTATCTGTTAAAAATAGGGGCATCATATAGATTAGGGCTTGCATCTGCATGCTTGTCTCATGTGCATGCACCATTCTCATCAGTCCGCGCACACTATCTCAGTCAGTCTGTACATAAGCCGGTCCATCTTCCTTAACATCACTGTCATTGTCTATCTAAAGTCATCACTATCAGAATCTGATACACCTCTCCTCTCGAATCTATAGGTTATTATAGATTCCCAAAGTCAGCCTCTGAGATTCTCATCCTGGGTCAGAAGTTCGAGCAGTCATTTGGTTAGAATCAGTCCGCCGAGAAAATTTAACATGAATCAAGAAACTTTGGAAGCCAAGGTCACTAAACAGTCAGATCGGCTGACTCAAGTTCTGAAATTTATGGAAGAGTTCCGACAACAGCAGCCACAGTACCCACCCGGGTTCATGCCACCACCACCACCTAGATTTGGACCACCTCCTGAAAATGATGGAGAAGAAGAATGGTTTCAAGGGGTCCCGTCGCCTGCATATGAGAAAAAGCTCCAAGAGAAAATGGACAAGGTCGATAAGCTTGAGAACATACTAAGGAAGAGTAAGGGGGTCGACGATTACATGCTGGATCTGGAAGGATTGTTTGAGCCCAACAAGGTGAGGCTACCCGAGAACTTCAAGATGCCTGAAATTGACCGTTTTGACGGAACTGGAAATCCGAAGAGCCACGTGAAGTTTTGTATGAGCATTTTCCAGTCGATGGGCTGCACCCATGAGCACATAGCTATGCTGTTCCCTCAAACCCTCCAGAAAGCCGCACTATCCTGGTTCCTAACCCTTGAAACTTCCAAGACCCGAGTTTGGGAAGATGTTGCTAGAACTTTCATTGATCACTACTCCTACAACCAAGAGCTTGATGTCACCATTCGAGATCTGGAAACTACCAGGCAGAATTTCAATGAGTCCTTCGCTGCATTCTTGAGCAGATGGAGGAATAAAGTAGCCCAAATGATCCACAGGCCTGTTGAGAAAGAGCAAGTACGTATGCTGGTCAAGAACCTGCAACCAGTATACCATGAAAAACTATTCTACCAGTCCATCTCAACATTTGAAGAGTTGTTTGAGGTTGGGACTAGAATCGAGGATGCCATCTGTGAAGGCAAGATCAATGGAGCTGGGTCAGTGCAAAAGGAGAAGAGACCCCATACCTTTGGTGAAGATCAAGAGAGCCTAGATGTCAATGCCTTGAGCCCATCATCAAGCCAAAATGATTGCAGTAAGAGGCACAAGAAAGGAAACCAAAGAGTCTTTACACCACTTGACATGAGCTTATCCTCCGCTCTCAATCACCTTGTTCAAAAGGGCCACCTTGTACCTTTGGAGCCCAGTAAGCCTCCTAATCACCCACCTCCTGGGTACAATGAATCCAAGTATTGTGATTACCACCAAGACCAAGGCCATGAGACCGACAACTGTAAGAGGCTCCGTCACTCAATTCAGGATCTCTTAGATGATGCACCGCACCCCAATCCAATTCACTACCTCGGTCTGGACCAACCCATGACCTATCCATTTCAATGATCTCCTTCGCTGAGGACCATGAATGTTGAACCTGTGCCGGTGAAGCGATGGTGTTTGGGACTTTTGCTATCAAAACAAATGAGGATGCTCTTTAAAAAAAAAAAAAAGAATAAGCGAGTCACTGTGACATTCCATTTGAGACCGGGTCAAGTCCAATCGAGTCTGTTGTGTGTTTTGTCTATTTCAAGTTTAGTCTTGTGGTCGAGTCTGTCTACCATCGAGTAGTTATGGGTCTGTGTCGAGTAATGTAATCCCTCTCTCTTGCTAATGGAATAAAGTCTCTTTTTCCTAATCTGATGTGCCTAGTCATAGATGCATGAATCGCTGAACTGAAGTGTCACTTTTCAAATTACCATGGATATTACTGTGCCAAAATTTTTTTTTTACTTAAACAAAAAAAAATCCTGAAAGGTCAAAGTCAATTTTGTGCTGACACCAATGAAGAGCCGAGAATTGAATAGTCTTACTTTAAGAATTTAAAGATGCTTTTGCTCAAATCTTGAAAAGACATACTTGAGACTGATTTGAGGCTTGCCCAACACCCTTTCCACCATTTCTACCATTTCAAAGCCTTGGGCTCAACCCAATTGATAGCCATGCGAACCTGTGCAGACTTGGTCCTTAATGGTAGCCAAACATTTCAATGAGTTTCATCTCCACTTTCAAAAAAAAAAAAAAAAAAAAAAAACAAGCTCGCTAGGTTGAAAACCCAAAAGGGCACCTAGGCAAAAGTTAGAGCTGAAAAGGTATTGATTTCCAAGATCTGACCTTAGCCAGTCAAAATGATGGAGAAAATGAAAGAAATTTTTAATAAAACAAATGAGAGAATCGTATGTGCCTAGATCACATTTCCAAAGGCACGGAACAACCATAAATAAATTCTGAAAGCTGACATGCACATTTCGGAATTCTAAGATTGCGATTGAAAGATCTTGCAAGAATCAGCTGCATTAAAAAGGCAAAATTGACTGGCTAGGCGAAAGTGAAAAGGATCAATCCTCAAAACAAAACAAAAAGAAAAAGAAAAAGAAAGGAAAGGGAGATTGAAACTGAATCCTTTTATTCAAAGCTTCCACAAGTGGCTCAAGTTTGAACTTCTTTGACGATTGGTTTGAAAAACCCTCATAGCTCAAACCCCTTATTTCAAGCCTTGCCTTGAACTACGCTCGACCTGATTCCCGCTCGGGGATACGTAGGCAACCACAACGGTTCGGTCACCCCACCTACCTAAAAATCGACCCGCTTCTTTCCAACCATGGCCCGAACTACGTTGGACCTGATCCCCGCTCGGGGGTACGTAGGCAGACTTTCAAAAAAAAGAAAAAAAAGAAGGATGGCTCGCTAGGTCGAAAATCCGAAAGGACGCCTAGGCGAAAATTAGAGTTAAATCCAAGGTGAGCAATAACAAAAGAGAGAAAAGAGCTCGCTAGGTCACCTCACTAGTGCCTAGGCAAAAGTTATGAGCATTTGAGAGATTAAAGTCACGGTCCTTGCCTCAAGCCAGAGATCACCTTCCACACTAGGGGCAAACTTCGGCTACCCGCCTCGTTTGCCTGACTTTTGCTAAGCTACCCTTCATACAAGGGGCAAACTTCGGTCACCTACCTCGTTTGCCCAAAACCTCCAATGAACCTTCCTCCAAACTAGGGGCAAACTTCGGTCATTTACCTCGTTTGCCTATCGATCCCACTTCATGCCCTTCAAACTAGGGGCAAACTTCGTTTGCCACCCAATCCCTATAAGCCTTCAAGTCACAAGCATTGTCTTGAACAGATGGAAATGGAGCATCTTTTATTCCATAAGCTAAGGCACTAATTCAAAGCACATCTTGGGAGAAGCAAAGAAATTGATTAGATCAGTAGGGAGGAATTTTTAAAAATAAGATTCACCATCAAAGTGATGCCACGTTAAGGTGAGAAGTAAACACAAAAGAGAAATGGTACATCATTTATGACAAGAGCACATTAAGTTTTGGCAAGTCGAGCTTGTTTCGTTTCAGTGTCGAATGTGTCACCCTCGCGTGTCGGTATCTGTCAGTTTTGAGTCTGTCATAGTCTTTTTCAGGAAAAGAGTCGGTCGTAGTCTCAAATGTATAAGTCAATAGTGACGAATAATGAATTTTTCAAATCAAGTTATAAAGAGCATTCCAATGACAATGCAAGCAGGAGTACCAAACACTATTACTGCACCAGTCAAGGCATCAGCATGAGAAGCGTCAAAACTCGGGGAAAATTTCATCCCTTTCCAAACCATTGAAAGGTTACTCATCTTCGTTCATGCAACATAAGTCCATGAGTGGCTGTTGATGATCTTCCTTTCTTCATGCAACATAAGTCCATGAGTGGCTGTTGATGATCTTCTTTTCTCCTAGCAACATAAGTCCATGAGTGGCTGTTGATCTTCTGTCTTTCTTCATGCAACATAAGTCCATGAGTGGCTGTTGATGATCTTCCTTTCTTCATGCAACATAAGTCCATGAGTGGCTGTTGATGATCTTTCTTTCTCCTTGCAACATAAGTCCATGAGTGGCTGTTGATGATCTTCATTTCTTCATGCAACATAAGTCCATGAGTGGCTGTTGATGATCTTCCTTTCTTCATGCAACATAAGTCCATGAGTGGCTGTTGATGATCTTCCTTTCTTCATGCAACATAAGTCCATGAGTGGCTGTTGATGATCTTCCTTTCTTCATGCAACATAAGTCCATGAGTGGCTGTTGATGATCTTCTTTTCTCCTAGCAACATAAGTCCATGAGTGGCTGTTGATCTTCCGTCTTTCTTCATGCAACATAAGTCCATGAGTGGCTGTTGATGATCTTCCTTTCTTCATGCAACATAAGTCCATGAGTGGCTGTTGATGATCTTCTTTCATCCTAGCAACATAAGTCCATAAGTTGCTATTGATTATCACCCTCCATCAGTGTCAAACCACCGCAAGTCATCTCTGTCACAAATAGAATGATACCTTTACTCCCATTTAATGGACGTATTTCCTTCTTCCTAGCAGAGTACATTATCCTTCAGCTCCCGGAGGCCCTGACCGGCTCCCTTGGATTGAGCGCCAAAAGAGATTCTCCGAGAACCCTACATCATCCCCCGAGGACAGAAATCGATAGATACCAGCTCCCGGAGGCCCTGACCGGCCCTCTTGGATTGAGCGCCAAAAGAGATTCTCCGAGAACCCTACATCATCCCCCAAGGACATAAACCGATAGGCCCTAACCGGCTCTTTTGGATTGAGCATTGCAACATATGACCAACTACGAGAGATTCAGAGATGGATCCTGGTTTTAGGTCAAGAATTAAAGTCCCCTACCATCCCAGCAGAAGATAACAGAAGTCCGAACCAATTCTCTGGACTTTGTCATCATAAGGATCGGCCAACGATTGAAAACATCACTCGCAGTCGAATCACCCGAATTCCCAGGGCAAGCATTGTCTATTCGCAATTCAAGGATCCGTGCCCACTGATTATCATGAGCTTTCTCACCTGTCAGTCATCATGAGTTTCCTCACTTATCGCGAGCTTCTTCGCTCTGGTTATCTCACCTGTCAATTATCGTGAGCTACCTATTATGAGCCTCCTCGCTTTGGTTATTATAAAACTGTCGGTTATCATGAACTCCCTCACCTATGGGTTATCTTTAGTTGTCATCCTCAAAGACCCCACATCCGATCCCATTCGCTTGTAAAGCACACTTCCCGTAATTCCAGAAGTTTGCCCCTAGACCCAGAGTCTTCTAAACCTTGCTGTCCTTATCCGAGTCATCCACCACATCACGGTCGCAAACACTAGCACAACACCAGCCACTCGGAGTGGCACACCCCACAGCACTTGCTCATACTAGGGTCATAACACTAGACATGATAGGACTCATAACATAATTCATATCACATCCATGCATTGCATATCACTCTTATAGCATAGCATCCGCCTGATTGTTGTGTATGTGCATGTGTGATTTATTCCTTTTTGCCCTGAACTACGTTCTGGTCTGATTCCCCTTGGGATACGTAGGCAGCTCACGCAGAGCACGACCAGCACTGACCTCAGCATCTTTCCTTTTTTTTCTTCATTGCATCTTTTGCAACGTTTTTATCCTAAATCTATAGCCTCCAAAAAGTCCTGTCTCTTCAAAGCTTTGGCACTCGCTTGCGACATGCGTTGCCTCGCAAGTTCATGCCAAAGAGGGGCAAACTGTAGACACCCCATTTCGTCGGCTATCAGATTTAGGAGACCCATAGCTTGGTGGTTCATAATGATCGTAAAAGACTCAAAAGGACTCTCGAAAGTCAGCTCTATCTCTCAGAATGCTCAGAATGACCAAAATGCCCCTGAAAGCCCAGAAGCTCCCAGATTTGGTCCCAAAGCTCTGAAAACATGCTATGTCGTAAGAAAAGCGATAAAGTGAATTTTTAAAAGAAATCAGGTGAAATCGTCGGCTCTCAGAGACCCCCGGAAGTCCCGGAAGCTCCCGGAAAGTCCCCGTTGACCGATTTGACCAAGGTTTGACTAGGTTTGACCAAGGTTTGACCAAGTTTGACCAAGTTTGACCGAAATCGTCCGAATTCACCAGAATCATTTTAAATCATGAAAAAGTGTTAAAACAAGTTCCAAAAGAAAATCGAGCGAAAACATCAGCTCCCGGGAACTCCCGGAGGTTTCCAGAACTTCCCGGGAATCCCAGGTTTGACCAGTTTGACCAAAATTTGACTTTGGAACCGGGGCGCCGAAACAATTTTCAAATATTTTTCATAGATACTAGAGGTCAATAGCTTTCCAACGGTATATCGCACATAATTTCTGGATTTAAAACGAATTTATTATGAATTTCCAAAGGCGAAAAAGGCGATCAAATCGGCTTTTATCACGAATACCGCAAAACTTTTCAAAGTGACCTATCTCCGAACTATTTTTTATGTAAATTAGACTCCATTACCTTTCCAACGGTATATCACAACCTCAATTTGGAGTTCGTATGCATTTTCTGTGAATTTCGGACGAAATAGGGCCTTTTCGCGAATACCGGAACCTCTGGGGGCCTAAACGTAATTTTCTGGGCGTCTGAAGAGCAGTGCCGCCGCGGCACTGGCCCACTGCCGCCGCGGCACTGGCCCAATGCCGCCGCGGCACTCAACCCTCGCAGAGTCCATTTTTGTAATTTTTTTGGGGGTCCAATTTGATTAATTGAAAGTCAAAACGACATAGTTTTGTGTTCACAGTTGTTTGGGACCAATGGGAGTACTTCTAAAACCCCAAAACCACCCCAAATTGGCCTATTTAAACCCCCCATTGCTCTTCATTTTGGGGGGGCCAAGTGCAAAAGCTTGAAAAGTTGTAGAGAAGAAGAGAGGTAGAGATAGGTTTAGAAGAGAGAAAAGGAGCTTCCTCCTACTATTTTGCTATAGAAAGTGAGTTCTAATCTTGTGTTCTTCCATTACCTCTCTTATACTTCACATCCCAAACACCCCCAATCACCATTATTGAGCATTCTTGAGTTAGGAAGCTACTTCCATGTCCAAATGTCAAAATCTATGAGTGAAACACCAAGCTACAAGTCCAAAATCACATTGATTATCATCTATTGATTGCTATTTACTTGCTTTGATTATATATATGTTCATCTCTTCTTATCTCATTTCTTTTTGATTTTCTTTATTTACTTACTAGTTCATCATCATCTAAGTGATGACATGAAGTTTGGGGTGAGTGAATCCTTATGGATAGTAGCTCTTGACCTCAAAAACATGTTTGATAGATGATGATCATAACCTCAATACTTCCAAGATGTTCTTGAAATGTATTGAAGTTATGTCCAAAATAAAAATGAATCTCTCCAATAATATTGGGAGTTCTTTGATGATTCAAGGTTGGATGAGGTTCTAAGTGGTCACATGGTCATCTCAAGAGTTTAAGTTCATGCTTTGAACATCTATTGCAAAACCCCCAATCAAGAACTCAAACTCTATTTCAAACCCAAATCCATTTTCTTCAAGAATGATCCAAAACAGTGAGCTGTTCAGATTCAAAGATTTGTTTTGAATTAAATACTTGAGTTATGATGATGAAACCACTTGGAAAATCTTCCTAAGACATCATAGTTTGTCCCCAATTTTTCCCATCAATTATAGAAATGTGAAAGTATTTGTTTTGGATGTGAGAAGTTCATATTCATAATCTGCCTCTGTTCTCACAGAATGTTCACCCAACTTCTTGCACTTATTCTGGATATTTTCATCACTGTACATATGTCTTTTCTATTTTTTTTTATAAAACTTGGGTGTCTTAGGAAACTTTTGGTATATAATGGGTCATCATAAACCTTTACTTTGATTTATGAAAAATCATACAAAATCAGTCAACAGTGCAGCTTTTGTTTCTGAGTCATGTGTACATTCTGATTTATTTCTCTTAATCTGTGATAGCTATTGATGTTTGGCTTTTTGGGTTATTTTCTAGACACAATAAGGATGATCTCAGATTTTTCTCACATTTTTCTAGGCACGTTTGACCTCCCATTATAATGTTGCAAAGTAATACAAGCAGTCTGTCCACTATTCACAGCAAGCACATTTCAACTTTTATTCTTTGATTTGATGCTCATATGCATTCCAAATTAGCTCATATCTTAGGAAGTAGTTCACACTACATTTGCATATATCCCATGTTGATTTAATCCATTCATTCATGCACATTTTAGACTTCTAAGTCATTTTAGAAATCCATGTACACAAAACACACTACAACCTTTGCACATTTTTAGATACATACAATACATTCATGCAAGATTTGGGGTTTTTGTAACTCTTAATCTAAGAAGATTACAAGGAATGAACTTGATCACACGTTCATGCTTCCCCTCGATCTAATCATCCTTTCTCATCCGTCCCGGGGATTGAGAGATCTTCTTTTCTCAAAGAATAACATGCATCATTCTAGTTTGCTAAGCATATTTTGATTTCTTTGATTATTTGTTTCAAGAAAAATTCATGTCCCCCTTTAGATTAGGAAAACTTGATTAATTGATATATGATTAGACGATTTTTCCTAGGATTATTTGTGTGATCTTTCACTTCGCATTGTATGATATTTGGCTTAGATCTTATGAATGATATCTTATCTTTAGATCTTCCATTTCAAATTTTCTTATGTAATGTAATATACTATCATAGTATTATTTGTCGAACCATATATAGTATAAGATGATTATTTGGATGCTAATTGAGGCCCGTCGAAAGACGGGGCGAGTTGAGGGTGTTTTAGTCGTGACAAAGGCTCCTTCCTCTCTCGTACCAAAACCCCAAACCAAGTTCTTTGGTTATGAAGGGCCGGTGCCCTTATCCGCTTGGGTGAGTCAAAATTAGGTTTCTTGGTTCCTTAAAGACCAAGTGGCGACTCTGTATCTATTTTCAACAGACCTTTCATTTTCTTTCTCTGATTCAAATCAATTTCAAAGCAATCTCGAACAAGAGAGAGAAGTGGTCCGATTCCGCGTGTCCACATTGGGGCCCTATTAGATATGACCTGAACTTATCTAGAGCGAAGACTATTTCCAGTAGCTCTTTTTCGGTAGTCGTATAGTTCATTTGAGCTTCGTTGAGTGTTCGACTGGCATAATATATTACGTAAGGCTTATTATCCTTCCTCTATCCTAGAACTGCGCCAATGGTATAGTCGCTAGCATCGCACATTAACTCAAAAGGCAAACTCCAGTCGGGTACCTGTATAATCAGTGCAGAGGTAAGGTGTTCTTTTAGTGCGTCAAAAGATATTTGACAGTTTTCTGACCATTCGAATGACATATCTTTAACCAACAGTTGACATAGTGGTCGGGAGATCGCACTAAAATCTTTTATAAAGTGACGATAAAATCCCGCATGTCCAAGACATGAGCGGATGTCTCTGACTGTGCGAGGGACAGGTAGGTTTGAGATTATATCAATTTTTGCTTTATCGACTTGGATACCCTTATTAGAAATAATATGGCCGAGGACAATTCCCTTGGTCACCATGAAGTGAAACTTTTCCCAGTTTAATACTAGGTGTTTGTCCTCGCATTGTGCTAACACACATTCCAGATTATCTAAGCAATTTTCAAAGCTATGGCCGAACACTGAAAAGTCATCCATAAAGACCTCAAGTATTTGTTCGACCATATCGCTAAAGATACTTAACATGCACAACTGAAACGTAGCAGGTGCATTGCATAACCCGAAAGGCATACATCTGTAGGCGAAAGTACCAAACGGACACGTGAAAGTTGTTTTCTCCTGATCTTCAGGAGCAATTTTTATCTGGTTATAACCGCTACATCCGTCCAGAAAGTAATAGTACTTATGACCCGCTACTCATTCTAGCATTTGATCCATGAATGGTAATGGAAAGTGGTCCTTTCGGGTCACGGTATTCAGTTTTCGATAATCAATACACATTCGCCATCCAGTGGGGACGCGCGTTGGTACTAATTCGCCATCTTTATTAGGAATAACTGTTATGCTTGCCTTTTTGGGCACCACTCAGGGGCTGTCAGAGATAGGATATATAATCCCAATGTTAAGTAATTTTAATACTTCCTTTTTAACTACTTCTTGCATGTTAGGATTCAGACGCCTTTGCATTTGGCGCGAAGGTTTAGCGTCTTCTTCCAAATATATTTTATGAGTGCACACGGACGGACTTATGCCTTTGAGATCGGCAATGGTCCATCCTAATGCTCCGTTATGTTGTTGTAGCATTTGGATTAATTTACCCTCTTGTTCCAGACTGAGAGTGGATGAAATTATAACAGGATAAGTTTTTTCAGTCCCCAGGAAAGCATATTTGAGCTCTTCAGGAAGCTCCTTTAACTCCAAATCTGGAAACTGAAAATTGGAGGACATAAATAATTTTGTTTTGGGAGGTAGGGGTTCATATGGTGTTACCCAGATGCATTCAACTCTATCTTTCTCTCGCGTATCGATCATGAGGCAAGTGTGATTTAAAGCAGAATCCAATAGAGTAGAATCTTTAGGTCGATAGATAGTGTCGAATTGCGACACAACTATTTCCAAGGGATCTTTATAATTAATGAAATCTACCTCATCTTCGATGATCGTGTCAACATAGTTGACCTCCTCTTCGTCCTCATATTCTTTAGGTCGGGGATTTAAGAAGATTTTGACATTCAAAGTCATATTTTCGAATACAATGGTCATAATGCCACTTCTTATTTTAATTATGCCATCTATGGTGCTGAGGAATGGACGTCCGAAAATCACCGGGATTTGTGAGCGTGGATTGGACACAGGTTCGGTGTCCAAAATTACAAAATCAACCGGGAAGACAAAGGAGTCTATTTGCACTAGAGCGTCATCCAGTATTCCCCTAGGGTATTTGATGGACCTGTCTGCCAGTTGCAACGCAACTCGGGTAGGTTTGAGTTCACCCAACCCTAGTTGTTTATAAACTGAGTATGGCAGCAGGTTCACGCTTGCTCCAAGATCAAGGAGGGTGTTGTCTATTCTTTGATTTCCAATTTGGCACGAGACAATTGGGGTACCAGGGTCTTTAAGTTTTGGAGGCAATTCATTTTGGATGATTACACTTGCTTGGCAAGCCACATAAGCGTGTTTCTTTACACTTTGCCTTCTCTTGACCGTGCATAAGTCTTTAAGGTACTTAGCATAGGCCGGCACTTGTTTGATTGCATCAAGGAGTGGAAGATTGATTTTGACTTGTTTGAATAGTTCCAAGAACTCCTGATTCTTCGCCTCATTTTTGGGGTTCCTAAGCCTCTGAGGATAGGGCGCAGGGAAAGGGCATTTAGGGACTTCGTCGTCAACGGGCTCCTTTCCGGACTTTCTCTCAACTTCCTCTACTTGTTTAGGAGCTTCAGTGTTTATTTCTACTGATTCATTATTAGTGGATGGCTCCTCTTCCTAAGTAGAAGGTTTGTTTTTATTCACCACTTTGTCCTCCTCATACTCTTTGGGAGTAGAGAGAGGCATTTTTAGCCCTATAGTCTTGCCGCTTCTCAGAGTAGTCACGGCTTTAGCTTGTTCATGGTTAGTGGGACCATTGTTGTATCCCCTAGGGTTTTGAAGTGGTTGGGCAGGAAATGTTCCACCCAATCCCTCTTGTCGTGCATCCATCCTATCTAACATCGCAGACATTTTGCTCATCATTTGAATTAATTGTTGCGTTAGATTCACATTAGAAATAAGATCTTCCTCCTGTGCCTTTTTGTGCGGGGGAACGTACATGTTCGCATGTTGATTAGAGGGTTGAGCTAGGTTATAGTTATTAGGTCTGTTTTGATTGAATGGCTGAGGCTGCCTATTGTATTGCCCTTGATATTGGTTATTGTTGTTATAGGGCTGTTGTTGGTATTGGTTTTGGGTCCCAGCATTATTTTTCCAATCAAACTCGGGGTGATTCCATCTATTGTTATTATTTTGTGAATTATAATTATTATAGGAATTCCCCGTCCCCCCTATACCCTTGCATGGCATTTATTTCCATGGGGGGGTTGTTCTTGAAAATATGACACATTGAGACAGTATTGATTAGTATGTCCCAATATATTGTATGTGCCGCATGGTTCTTCAGGCAAAACCTGCCTAGAACCTTTCCCTTTCATCCCTAATTCCTCTACTTTCTTAGCTAATTCCTCATATTTATTCATTAGGTGATCTTCGCTTTTTAGTTGGTATAAACTCTTCTCCTCTACACAGGATATCTGTGAGCGTGGGATATCTTCAGAATTGGACCATTCGAGGGCATGTTCAGCTAGCCACTCAAAGTGAGCTTCAGCTTCTTCAGTATTTTTGCGAAGAAATGGTCCTGAACTCATGGTCTCGACCAACTTTTTAGTTTCACCATTTAACCCTTCGTAAAAGTAGCTTATGGTTCTCCATTTCTCATACCCATGATGTGGACATGATAGAAGCAAATCCTTGAAACGCTCCCAAGTTCGGGTGAAGGTTTCATTGCTCTTTTGTTTGTAAGAGTTTATTTGTCGTTTAAGCTCAGTGGTCATGCGAGATGGAAAGAATTTCTTTAGGAATGCCGTGTTCATCGCATGCCAGGTGTAGATTGAATTCGGCTTTAATGTGAGTAGCCACACTTTTGCTTTATCCTTCAAGGTGAAAGAAAATAGCATTAGGCGTGTCACGTCTACAGGACAATTTTGTGAAAATGTTTTACAAACATCCTCGAAGTCCTTGACGTGTAGATATGCCTTCTTGCTATCCATTCCATGGAATGTAGGAAGGAGTTGAATCATTCCGTTGCGAAATTGAAATTCGCCAGCATGAGGTGGAATGAGAATACAAGAAGGTGTTGGAGCATGTTCAGGTGTCATGAGATCACACAAAGGACAAAGTGAATCGTCGATTGGGACAACCACATTATCACCGTTTTCACTTTGATTATCGGCCATTGAATCAATAGATGTGGCTATGGGATTAATAGAATTAGAAGAATCATCTAAGTAGAATGGATTTCCAAGAATTCCTTCGATGGAATTTTTGGACATGAACAGGAAAAGATCCTAAAAGGTTTTAATCTAAACAAGAAAAGAAAAAGAAAACAGAAATAGATAAAGATAGATTGAGGTAAACTAAGTATTAATTCGTCGCCTTCCCTGGCAACGGCGCCAAAAACTTGACATGAGAATTTTTCTGTGTGCACTTGTGTGCTATACCCAAGTGTAGGTAATCGTGCAAGTAATATAGTACTGGAAGTCCAGGTCGATCCCACAGGGAAGGTTGAAAAATTAATTACTTAGATTAAACTCTAAAAAGAAAAAGAAAATTTAATACTTAAGGAAACTGTAGAACACAGAGTTCTACGGTTAACAACTATTAAAATTAAAAAGCAACTTCATTACTTTAAATTGACAACTAACTAGTTAACTAAAGCAATATTTTAAAACTGGTTTTCTTAATAAAAGAGAAGTGTTGGGATCACGCAAATCCACAATGACCTAGCCATCTACCATGCAATTATGTTAAAGCTCATTGGAGTACATCTTCTACAATATTCCGTATTTATCTAAAGGTAGAGAATCCATAGCCCTTTCATGACCGAGACTATATCATCCAAATTAAGTTTGAAATACATGAAAGCGGTTTTAAACAATAGTTAAGACTCGCACCTACAATGGTGTTAGCATTGAGGGTGGTTTGCAAAAGATATTGAAGAAAAATGCTTTAAAGCTTTAAGTTCACAGACTGTTTTGACAAACTGAGCATTTGGGGACAGTTTGATAACAAATCTGTGAAACAAAAAGTCTAGGAATGCTGTATTGAATGTTCTCAAGAATCAGAGGGTTCGATCGATCGACGCGCTTTCGATCGATCGAATATCTTCATCTTTCGATTGATCGAAATGTCTTCGATTGCTCGACAATATCTCTGTTTCGATCGATCTAAGACATTTCGATTGATCGAACACAAGAATTATTCTACTGCATGGCAGAGGCTAAAGATCACAGTTTCATCGTGATCTCCCAACCTGAGGACTACTCAGACATAGTCTGGAGTGTCTTAGATTCGTTTTTAATGAAAAGATCCATTAAAGTCTTGTTTGGTTTTGTTTTAATCATGAAAACTACGAAAACTAATGGTGTAAACTTATCTAACATGCAAAACTACTAGTTTAACAGATTGAACTATAATAAACTACTAGAAGAATATAAATCAAGCAATACGAAGTAACCTGGAAAGATGAACTTGTATTAAACTAAGAGAACTCAAGCCAAACAATAGCAATCTTTGATAAAACCTACAAAGACAAGAAGAAACTCTCCTCTCTCTCTATAAAACTGACAAAAAGTCAAAGTGGGCATCCTTTCGGACGTATACAATATGACTATATATACATAAACCTAATGCTTAGGGTTAAAAATCTATTTCTGCTGCGTGCGCGTAAAATCTGATAAAAGCCATGTTCGATCGATCGAAAATTTCTTGATCGATTGAACTTCTGGGATCTTTGAGCACTTGAACTTCATTCGATTGATCGAACCCTCGATCGCTCGAGACTTCTTCGATCGCTCGAAACCTCCTTTTTATGATTGATCTGTCTTCATTAGAACCAAGCACTTCCTTTTATCATTCTCATCCAATTCTTCACACAGCAATAGTAATCTGCACAAATGACAACTAAAACAATACCACTTATCATTGTTTAATCAAATTGTGTACAAACTGGTATTGCAATTCAAATTGCAGATAAATAAAGGAATTGTAAACTAATTCAGTGTATTTTCTTCTTTTAGCGCGGCTATATTTTACAAATACCCCCGCTTGTCAGCTATACAGACAAGTATCTTAGAGTTCATAGCTTAAGGGTGTTGGACAGACGGTAAAAGGCTAAACCTAGGCTCTGATACCACAAAACCCTATCACGCCCCGGAGTAAGCCAAAAATAGGGAAAATCAAAAATTTCCTTTATGGGTTCGTAGACACGTGACTAGTTGATTAACTGTTCTGTCCTTCTAACTCTGCACAACATTCATAAAGGCAATGCTAAAGTATAAACATAACTTAAACTTAGCAGAATATAAATATAGTAGCGGAAACCAAAACACAAGTTAAGATAACATTCAACCTATTACAAAACGGACAATACTACACTTGTTACATAGACTTAAACATAAGAAACAACTGAAATAACTATCTTCAATCTCCAGCCCAGCTCTATCCTCCTTAGCTCCTTATCACTGCTTCCTGAGCTCACCTCCCTTTCTAACAAAACCTGCATCACTTTGGACATAAGAATGTCCAGGGCGTAACATGCCGTTAGCTTTGGAACAAAGCTGAGTGAGAGCCCAACCGCAAAATAATCAATAAATACAAATATCTGTCAACTCACGTTATTATTCTATATCTTAGGATACGGTTAATCTCTTATCAAAAGATGCACTCTTTCACGGCCATAGCAAAGGTCTCAACAATACATATAAACGATTAAACGTATTGTAACATCTTATCATAGAATACTTTCTCCTTTCGTTAACATGCCCGTGCGTGTCAATGCATGACCCCTGCAACTACCTTCGCGTCATGATGCTGAATCCTTGACCTGAACAATGAACTCGTAATCTTTATCAGAATCAAACGTCTCACTCATTAACACATTCTTGTCACTATCTTTTTCTTCACCTATCATACGTTTATACGTTTCATAGTTTAGTTCATTCTTAATTTCCAATTATAACCGTCAAGATTTTGCTACACGTTCAACATTCTGTTTACCCCTTAATACATTCGCGATGGAAACTTTCCCAATCACTATTAACACAATAATTGTACCATAAAACATGCTTATAGCTTGGGTATGAACTCTCAATGGTCAACACACTTTATTCATAATAACCGAAGTACCAACTAGCATTCACACTATCACCCAATTGGCACTCAAACCATCGCCCAACTGGCACTCAAACTGTCACCCAACTATCACTCAAACTATCGCCCAACTGGCACTCAAACTGTCGCCCAACTGGTACATTAACTGTCGCCCAACTGGCACTCAAACTGTCGTCCAACTGGCATATTAACTGTCGCCCAACTGGCACTCAAACTGTCGCCCAACTGGCACATTAACTATCACCCAACTGGCACTCAAACTGTCGCCCAACTGGCACATTAACTGTCGCCCAACTGGCACTCAAACTATCGCCCAACTGGCACATTAACTGTCGCCCAACTGGCACTCAAACCATCGTCCAAATGGCACATTAACTATCGCCCAACTGGCACTCAACTCAAATTCACTTCTCTTTCTCGATCACATTTCTCATTCAATCACATCTCTCTCTTCATACAATGCATACTAACTCGTGTCATGAAATGAAAGTATCCATTATCAGTCACTCTTATACATTTCTACTCCTTTCATTTACTTCATTACCATGCCATGCGTTAATTATTCTGATTAAAAATCATCACAAAGTGTGCATTTATCATCTTAACAGCGAAAACATAATCATAAAACCATGGATCTTATAACAAGGATTTGATACCAATAGACATATAGATAAAACCCTTGACATGCTCACGTAAGCACTAACACTACCATATCACGAGTAATCATAGCGATACAGATTCTGGGAAAGATATAGTATCATACTGTCACGCTCCGGAGTAAGCCAAAAATAGGGAAAATAAAAATTTTCCTTTATGGGTCCGTAGACACGTGACTAGTTTGTTAACCATCCTGTCCTTCTAACTCCGCACCATGCAATCATAAGGGGAATGCTGGAGCATAAGCATGATCTAAACTTATCAGAGTATAAATACAGCAGCGAAAATTAATCAAGGGTTACAATAACTTCAATCCTAATACAAGAGGCCATACTAAACAATTTACATAAGCTTAAAACTTGAGAAACTGTCTATTGGATCTTGGGAAAGGCTTTATTCTCCTTGGCTCCACGGCACAGTATCTTGAACTCTTCTATCTATCTCCAAACCTGCAACACTCTGGGCATACGAATGCCCAGGGCGTAACATGCCGTCAGCCTTGGAACAAGGCTCAGTGTGAGTCTTAATCGCACAATAATCAATAATTACATAACATCTCTCAACTCACGTCATAGTTTAGTACTTTAAGGTATGGTTAATCTCTTATCATAAAACGCATTCTCACCACGTGCATAGCAGAGGTCTCAACAAGACAGGTAAACAGATAAGCATAACATCATAGAATACATTCTCCTTATTATATCCTCGTGCGTGCAAATGTATGACCAATGCGACTCACTCCCAACTCTTACTTTTAAAAATAGATACTTTTTCAAAACCATTTCATTTTAAAACCAAAACTTTCCAAAACCAAATCATTTGAACCAAACCCTTTTTGCTCATCAATTCAATCTCATCATTCACTTTCTCTTTCTCATCCACTTGACAACACGCGGTATATCAAGGATGATAATATGCTATAACAGCCAATTCATACTCATCCCTTGATAGGCCATCGGACGTCTTCACGACGCACACTATCTGTAAATAATGAAACTGGCACATGGGACGTCTTCAACCATGTGTATACTCTTACCGGTCCTCTACACGGCTGAGAAGTACATTAGAGCACTAGCTGGACGTCTTCAACGATACATGGGACGTCTTCAACCACGTATGCGCATCACCGGACGTCTTCAACGGCGAGAGGCGCGCTAGGAACCCTAACCGTTCATGTCCACCTGGCTCGTCAGTCGTTGATCCATCGGATCTAGAAATCATATCTCTTTCACATTCACATATCTCATCTCATTCACATTCTCATCAAACACCTCTCTTTCTCACACATCGCATACTGACACATGTCATGAACTGCGTGTGTGTCCATTATCAATACTCACATGCAAATCTACTTTTATTCCTCTTTATTATTAACATGACATGCGTTATCTATTCCAGTCAACATCGTAAAACGTGCATTTAATAGTTAGTAGCAAAAACGTAACATATAGAGCATGGATCACATAACATGGATTTGATACTGATAATCATATAGATAAAACCCTTGACATGCTCACGTATGCGATAGCACTACCATAACATGCATTGCATAGTCTTACAATTATTGGAAATACACGTGACGTCATAAATCAGCATATCACTTATACAAAATATCATACAAGTAGCTTTTAAACATCTTATATTCATCTTATTAGGATTAGAGTGAGGTTAGGAAACTCACCTCGAGTCACCGATCCTCAGAAAGAAGATAACCGTCAAGTTCTACAACAATAAACGGAATAAACAGTAATAATGTATGAGTACAACTATATGGGCAAAATGGTAATTTTACCAAATGAAGTCATAAACCTCAAGGTAGTGATCTACGTGTCATTCTAAATCCAATGCCATTGACTAGACTCAAATCGGAGTCCGTCGCATTTTACGAGGTAATATGTAGGGCTTACTACACTAATGCGGGTCCTAAAAGACAGGCTGTATTTTTTATCGAGCCGAAAAGTCACAAAACTTTAAGGGAATGTTCTAGACATTATTCTAAGACTCTGGGAACTGACCGCGTAATTTTTGGAGTCCTGGATTAATTATTATGAATTATTGAAGATAATATATACCAGAAAATACCCGAAACGGAATTTAAATACATAACTATAATTTTACAAAGAAATCAGTACTTAGAAGTATTTTTATTAAATACTAGATATTAAAATACACTACCAGTATTTATCTCATAATTTTCGGAGCTCGTTTGGTATTTTAATAATTAATATACTCATAAAATAACTCCTTATTAATTATTAAAAATATTGGACTATAATATTATAGCTTTATAACTTACATTATGTAATAAAATAGTCCCAGGGTCATTACCTTAATTTTCTAGAATTTATAAATACATATAGGTATTTATTAACTATTTAAAACTATTTAAAACTAATATTTATTATTTATATTAACCATATAATAATAAATATATAATATATAATATAATAATGATATATAGAATATTAAAAATAATATTCTATAATATAATAATATTAATAATAATTGACAGACCCGACAGGTCAACCCGAACCGACCCGAGATTAAACGGGTAACCGCTTTACACATACGAAAAAACCCAACTGGGTCACACCCGACCCGACCCTAACTAATTGGACTATCCAATTATACACTCAACTAGACCCAACCCACAAGTTATTCGGGTTGAACCAAACCCGAAATCGAGACCCATACTCATTTACAAGCTAACCCAAACCATAAACCTATTCGGGTCACACTAAACCCGAACTCGTGACCCAATAACACTAACAAACTGACCCTACCCATTTACTTAATCCGAACCGAACCCGGATCCACACCCGAACCCACTTCTACTAACACCGTGACCCAGCCCATTTACCCGAACCCGACCCAAAGTCAGCCCGACGTCAAAACGACATCGTGCTACTTAAAAGACCCACGGGTTAATTAAAACCCAACCCGAACCGCGACCCTACCCACTTCTACACACATCCTAACCCTACCCAGACCCGACCCGAGCCCGGGTCTTATAACCCGAAACCCAAACGGGTTTCACCTTCTTCTCCGGCGACCTCGACGCCGCCGGTGACAGCGATTTCGCCGGAAAACTTCCCAGGCTTGTTTCTCCCTCATTTCTCCATGAAAATCCATGAAACCAACGGGAAAGTGACCGAAAATTCCTCCTCTACAACATACTAGAGGCTCTCGGTATGGTTCATTCATTTTGAGCACCTACCAGTGGATTATTCTTTTAGCCAAAATTAAGAATAATGGCTTGCATGAACTAGTAGTTGTGATCTACTTGCAAAGCTGCTTCTAAGGGAGGCTATAGGGGTCATGGGGATCACAATGAGGTAACTTGGGAGCTGTTTGGTTGTGATTTGAAAAAAATCAAGTTCTTGGGGTGCTCTAATGGCCATCGAAGCTCATGTAGAGCCTTAGGCTCTATTTGGCTTGCATTACGTGATCCTAAGATCTCCTAAGTGACATGCAAATGATCAGAGATGCAATGGGGGGTGTGATTTTACCTCAGGTGGTCTAGATCTTCTTCCTCTCTTATCTGATCAACTCTCTCTCTCCTCTGCACCGTTCTCCTCTTGTATAGTCTCTCTGCATGTGCATGTGTTGATGGAGAGGAGACAGGGACGATGTAGAGAGGGGGAGTGAAGATATGGTGGTGTGAATGTGTGCAAGCAGTGGGTGTTGGGGTGACTGTGTGATATGGTCTTCTCAAGCCCTCACTCCCACTCTCTGTCTCATTCTCTACTAAGCTGGGTGTGTGAGTATGCTGCTGAATATGAGGGGCAGTTGGAGTGTTTGTGAGGGAGAGATGTCTTATATATAGAGGGAGGAAGAGGGGGAGTTATTACATGTAATGGGTACATAATGTGTACGGGGACGTGTGTGCTTGGGTGTGTCCAAGAGTAGATTAAGTGGGGTCCACATGACTGTCAAGGGGTGGTGTGGGTCCCATACTCAGGTAATATGCATTGGGATGTGTGCCTAAGGGGAAGTATCAGTGTCTCGGATATATGTAACACTGTGACAGTGAACTCAAGTATAAAATATGGTTATACGGCTATATACGAGTCCAAGTTCAAGTCTGTCTCAGGATTTTACTATGGATGCTTTAAACGTCGAGATTACGACTATCTATTCTTAATAATAGATTAGGAAATCATATTGTCGTTGCCTTTAAGACGTTGACTATGGGGTCTTATAGAGATTCGTAAATAAGGTCTTCCTAATGGACCTTCTACAACCATATCCTGGGTGACATCACCACTACTAATCCTACGTGAAATTTCTGGGGAAATTCAGGGTGCTACACATACACAACGTATTACTATACAACACATCATTTCAACAGCTTATAAGTATCTTCAATTATTCTTAATAGGATTAGAGTGAGGTTAGGAAACTCACCTCAAGTCACCGATCCTCAGAAAGCAGATAATCGTCAAGTTCTACAACAATAAACGAAAAAAGTAATAATAAAGTATGAGTACAACTACAGGGGCAAAATGGTTATTTTACCAAATGAGGATATAAACCTCAAGGTAGTGATCTACGTGTCATTCTAAGTCCAACGCCATTGACTAAACTCAAATCGGAGTCCGTCGCATTTTTACGAGGTAATATGTAGGGCTTACTATACTAATTTGGGCCCTAAAGACAAGCTGTATTTTCGACCAAGTCAAAAGGTCACCAAACATTAAGAGAATGTTCTAGACATTATTCTAAGACTCTGGGAATTGACCGCGTATTTTTCGGAGTCCTAGATTATTTATTATGAATTATTGAAGATAATATTTATCAGAAAATACCCAAAAGGGGATTTAAATACATAATTATAGTTATACTAAGAAATCAATACTTAGAAGTATTTTTATTAAATACTAAATATTAAAATACACAACCAGTATTTATTTCATAATTTTCGGAGCTCGTTTAGTATTTTAATAATTTAAATACAACCCAACGGGTCTTTTATAAATATTAAATAATTTTTAGAAATGCTAAAGTTTAGGTTTTATAAATAATAATTTATAAAATAAGGCATTAGACCTTAGAAAAATTTAATATAATTTTCCTATATTTTAAAGTGATCATTAGGTATTTATTACTTAATAGTTTTTAATTTAGAATTAGTTACATATTATTTATTTAAATAAGAATAAGTATGCTATATAAGAATTTATCCATAATTTCAGAATATAGGAATATTATTTTATTTAAAATAATATTTCAGAATATATAAAATTTATTTATAGCATTTTAAAACTATTTTTAAAGAATTAGTATTATTTAAAATCATTTAGAAACCCTTTTTTTGATTATTATAACTATTATTTACTATACAATAAATAATAAATAATTCATATAAATACTAATCCTAATTAACAGAATATTTAAAATGTTAAGTATTACTAAAACATATTATTGATTTATTAATCCGGATTTACAGATTAATTAAGAATATAAAATAACTAATAAAGGATTAACAAGTATTCGCGGGGCAGCCCGATCCGAAACCCGATCCATCGAATCACCCGTTTACACACTAAGGCTAAACCAACTTAAAAGCTCCGACCCAAAACCCATATGATTAATATAACCCATACCCGATACATATCCTACCCATATACTCTCATATGCTAACCTAGACCCATACCCACGACCCGACCCACATTAAATATGTTATAACCCGAAGGTTCTTTCTTCTCCGGCGTGACTATCGCCGCCGGCGAGCCTTGTTTTCCGTCGAAAAACTTTGATAGGCCATAACCCTTCCGTCTCTCCATGTAAATTAACGAATCCAACGCCAAATGACTCAGTTTGGGACCCTCTATCACATAGTAGACGCTGGGAATTGTTATCTCGTTAAGGCCTTGAACCAATGGATTATTCTTTTTCAGTATTTCGAGGATAATGCAATGCATGGCTAACCATACGAGTCCCAATTTAAAAACTGCTCTTATGGGGATATATAGGACTCTTAAAGATCAGTTTGGTACTAGTTAGAGGCGATTTGGTGAACTTTCAAAATTCAAGCTTCATTTGAAGCTTTAATGGTGATCGGTGCAGCAGATAGCTTAAGGCTCTGGTCTGGGGGTCTTGCATGTGGGTTTCTGTATGTATGTGTGACATGCAAAGGTATATAGAGCGGAAAAACAGATGGGAAATGGTGGGTTCACCGTAATGAGGTCTGATTACTTCTCTTTCTTCTCCAATCTTCTTCTTCTCTTCATCACTGCGTCTTCTTCCTCCTCCTTTTGGTTCTGTGCGAGCGTATGTGTACACAATGTATGTGTGTGTGTAGCGAGGAAGTACAGAGAGAGGGTGAGGGTGTATACAATATATGTTGTTTTTGTGTATGATTTCTCTCTAAACTCTCACTCTCGGGTCTCTCTCTCGTTCTCACTATCACTACTCTATTTGGGACAGATTTTAAGGCTACGTGGAAGAGTTATGAGGGGGTGTGATGTTGTATTTATAGAGGGAAGGAAGGGGAAAGGCTAGTATGTGTCTCAAACCTTTGGGTGCACAAATATGTGTACGGGTACGTGTGTGCTTGTGTGCGTCCAAGGGTAGATTGAGTGGGTAGTGAATGCATGGTCTCCAAATGGTAGTAGTGGGGCCCATATCTCAAGAAATGTGCCAGTGCTCGGGTACAAGTGAAATACAGTAAAAGTGAGCACCGATTTAAGATATGAATGTACGGGACTATGTACAGACCTAAGTGTAAGGCCGTCCATGAATTCTAAGAAGATTATAACGTCGAGGTTATGATTATTCTAATAAGTTCTAGGTTTAGGAACATTGTTGTCATCATTAAGACGTTGACTATTGGACCTTGTAAAGATTCTTAATTAGGGTTTTCCTAATGGACCTTCTATAACCGTACTACGGTGATGTCATCACTTCTATTCTTACATGGAATTTCTAGAGAAATTCAGGGTATTACATGTAATAAAAATTTGCATAACTTTTGGTTATGTTTAACTTAGCAGATTAGAATGGATCTAAAAGGTTGTAATCGTTTGTAACATGATGTAATTATGTTTTAGTAATGTTTCAATACAGTTAGGATCACTTTTGAGTGAGTTGGTATGTGTGTTTAATCCCTAAACGATTTGAAAAAGCTTTAAACTTGGAAAATCTGCAGAATGTGTGCTGCTGCCATAAACTTGTCAACTGATTTGTGGAGCATTCGACTGGAGCCTCTTTTCCAGTAACTCACTACATCTTTTTATAGAGGATCAGTCGATTGGGTCCCCGACACAGTCGACTGGGTCGTGTTTGAAATAAGATATTTTTTGTATCCAGGCTAGACTTCAGTCGACCAGACCGTACCAGTCGACTAAATATTTGGCACCCCAGTCGACTGGGATTAGAAAACAATCAACTGGATGGCGTCTCAAGACCAAACTTTCTGCTAGACCAGCCTCAGTTGACTGGGCACGAGGTGCTGTCGACTGGACTGCTAGTTTTAAAATGGGTTGTTTCTTTTCCGCTGCGTGTGTTCTTCAAACTAATTTTTGGGAACGTTAATGAATTGGTTTAGCCTTGGTGGCGTGCCACGGGCTCTGTTTTTGCTATTGTGGGATCGGGCTATGACATTCAGTTGTATGAGAGCTAAAGGTTTGGAGCCTTAGGAACGAGTGACGTTATATGCTGAGTGACGTCGAGTAGAGTGGGTAATTGTAACAATAATATTGTTATCATTGTAGAAATGCTCATATGTTAGCATCGGTTGATTGTGACAATGAACTGTGCACATATATATCTTGTGGCATAGCATGCATCGTCTTTATGCATTGTACTCAACCGGGAGAATACGTGATAACATTATGACTGAGCCGGTAAGATATTTGTCACCGCATTCGCGAATGGACCAATTAGTGAACATGGTGGAAAATTTCATTCAAGTCATAAGTGTATAAGATCAGATGAATGTTCAGGCTCCACCAGTTGAAGTTCAATATATCAATGCACTACTGGTACTGAACGATTATAGAACAGTTCTATAAATGATATAGGATGAGATGGGATGAAGTGGGGTTGGATGATGGTAAAGATTACTGTGTATACCGTAGACACTGTAGAGTTGCCAAAGGTGATAGATGATATCATCTTGGTAAGCATTTGATTTTCAAAATCTTAAATCGTAACAAGTTTTCAAAATCGATGGGAATGAGTTTTCTTTGAGTACGAGGTGAAGATGGAATTCGGATGGTAAACAATAGAAGAAGTTTGATGGTGGTTCACATGTTGAGAGAAGCACCTTCCGTATACAGGTAGTACGAGTGATTGTGGGAAGTTATCCTTTCAGAATTGGTTTAACAATTGTGACGTAAGTGTATGAGATTGTGGCATGAGTATATCAGGGACGACGGCAGAATTGATTGAATAGCAAGCGTCAGAAAGTATGTATACATATAGATATTTTTGTGTATGGTGTATAGTTGAGGAATCTCTGAACTTACCTTACAGTATTGAAGTATGGGATGGTTGAGGAATCTCTCAACCTATCTTACGGTGGGTATTAGATGGTTGAGGAATCTCTCAACCTATATCACGATAAGTATTGGGAGTTGAATACGGTATTGGAGTAGTGGACGGTTGAGGAATCTTTCAACCTATCTTATGGTCAGTATTGTAAAATGTTGAAGAATCTCTCAACTGAATCTATTATCTCTGGGTTGTAAGACAATTTTTCCTATGAGTGGTCGATATGTGTTTGGGAATAGCCACAATGAGAATACAATGGTAGATTTGATGAGTTATGCGACGTCAAGTGGTGTTGGAAGTAAGATGATGCCAGAACAAACATAGAGAAAAGAGGGTTGAGGATAATGTATGAAATTTTTGGTGTGAATTTCAAGATTTAGATTGAATGTAGAATACATAGAACTATTGGGTGCATGGATAGTGAGCTCATATCAAGAGCCAATAGCTCAATCCAGACGGGACTTATGATGGGTGCGGTGTAGACCCGACTCTTGTGATGTTCCTAAATAGATTTGAGTTCCACGTGAACGTAGATTTAATATTGGTGGAGTAGCAGTGAATGAGAATGAGATAAGTGTATGTAAACATTATTTGGGGTTTTGACCTTTACCACGATGAAGAGAGCAAAGGAATGAATATATGAGACAAGAAGTTTAACCATTTACGAGATTGGTTAGAGGTGAGGCAAGTGGTGCTTAGTGGGACAATTGTCGCGTTGTCACTTGAGGCATTGATGTGGTAAGTGGATATTGAATTGAGAATACATTTCAGAAAGTGAATGGACGAAGTAGTAAGTAGAAGATGTTGATCGATAATGTGTTTACCAAGTTCTGTGGAGAGGAGGATGAAAAAAGGCAATTTATAAGGACGTGAATGTATAAATTGGAAAGATGGTACTTGATGAGTAAGTGAACGGCATGAGTATAATAGACGCTGGTGGTACATGAACTTAATTAAGATCTCGATTATGGTTAAATGAATTTGTTTTAAAAAAAAATGTATATGAAAACTTTATTTTTGTACGATGTTGTGAAGGCAATAATTGGAAGAAAGATACAGAATAAGAATGGATGTGAAAGAAAGTTGTCAAATCAGAGAGTAGACTGTAATGGCCTTGATTAAGTGTAAATGTCTTGTTAGAAAGTTACTGATAGAATATTGGAATTAATGTTAGAAAAGGACTGATGAGGAAATGAGAATGATGGTAAAGAGACTAGGAAGTGACTATTGGGATTTCGAGAATGGAGATTGGTTTGTGTGAGGAGATGGTGCAGGAGGAAATAGAGATTGAAATGGTTAGTTGGAATACAGATTTGTTGTCTAAAGGAACAAGTTTTGAACTTTTAAAATATTTTTGGTAATGATCAAAATTGCTACTGGAAGTGGATTTGAAATAAAAGTTTTGTTTTTTGTTTAAAATGCAAACGAATTGGTTATGAGATACTTATAAAGAATTGAGAAGAACAGGGGTGGTGTTTGATGTTGATTTCAGTAGAGGGAAGGACTAGAGAATGTGAGACAATTATAGCTATATCGGTATTTAATTTAGATGGTTGAATTTGAAAGATGGGATAAGATTAGTCGAGGATGATTTCCATGAGTTATGAGATAAAAAAAATGAACTGAGGTATTGAGATTGATGTAACGGTCCTTGATAAAAGGGGAAACAGCTCGGACATAACTAGGACAGATTCAAATTGTCATTGATAAGAGGGACAGAATATCAAAGATCGCATTGTAATCTTGAATATGTTACAAGGAAGAGCATGGGTTGAAGGAATTACGTGGAGTGTTGAGTAACGGATGAATCAAGTTGTGTTAACAGTGGTAGTTGTTACGATTGACATTGTTGGAGTGGTAGTGAGGTGATATAGAATAAAAGCTTACGAGAAATTTGAGAAGTTTGTTTTAAAACAAAAAGAAGAAAATGTATTTATTTTAGTGAAAGTTTTAGAATAAAACTCTTATCGTTCTTTGTTTGTAAATTGATGGCTTGTTCAAGTGGAAGGATAATTGGAGGATAAGATGTTACGACATTTTGACTTTACTTGAGTAAATAGGGTGTTAGTTGTGGAAGGTTGGTTATAGCAAAGATTCACAGTTGGAATCCAGAATATTGAATGAATGGGGAATATATTGATGAGTTGGTTGATGAAGTCAGAAGAAACAGAGGTGACACAATGATAGTTATAGATATTGAGGGTTACCGTTGTGGAATAGCTTAGAAGGGAAGCGTTGACATATGATGAAAAATAGAAAAAAGTTTGAGCGTGTAAGTATTACACAAAGGTTTCATGGTTGGAAAAGATAAGAGATTGAATTCTAAAGGTATCCAACAATTGGTTGAAGAATCAATGTATTAATGTATTATGTACGAATGTTTGTACTCGATGATAATTCCATTCGAAATATGGGATCAAAAGAAATTGCTAAACGATCTGAGATGATTATAAGTGATTATAGGTCGGAAAGAAAAAAAAAAAGTGAGGGGAGATGACTCATCTTCTCGGTTTACGTATTAAAGTTTGCAATTTCAGAAAAGGTACGATAGAGTGAGTATGCTATTGTGGTGTAATCTATTATCAAAAAAGAATGAGTGTGTTCTACTTGAGTCTTGATATTCTTACTTGGAAGAAATGTTGATTGGGTTGCATGTGTTCAATTCGACACTTTAAGTGGATATAGACGGAATTCATGAGAGCTATTTTCTTACGAACTTGACGATTTATTTTCCTCATGAGTTATAACATCGTAGAGGAGAAATGGAAATTGTGAACAAAAGGACAAGTATCGGGAAGCATGTGAGGGAAGTCAAGCTAAGAGACAACATAAGTTTGGGGGCAAACTTCTTTTAAGGAGGAGAGAATTATAACACCCGCATTTGTGTTATTGCATCTCATTATATTGTCATGCATGATAATGTGATGTGTTGTGTCTTATGACACATGTGAGAGTGAGTTTTGACTCACAAGTCGATTTGGGTGTTCTATGTTAGAGAACCCTCTGAGATGATGTGAATGAGTTTTTGTGGTTGTGACATCTCTCCAAGTATAAGACGGTCACTGTGGAATACTTAAATGTTTATCTGAAAATAAATATTTACCAGTGTATTTCACTATCTGTATTATTTTTCTGGTTTAGAATTTATTTATGTTGTTAGATTTAGCATCCTGGTGAGGACGAATTAACACGCTATTAATTTGATAGGCTAATTAGCAACTTCAAAAAAGCCATGTAGAAATTTGCGTTTTAGTAACCAAACGGAACTTAGTCGGAAACTTTTATAATTTTGAAGTTTTGCTTGTAAAGCTATGAATTAGCTGTGTAGAAAGTTTCAGAGACTAACTAGGAGTTTTGAAAACTTGCGGGGAGGTAAACACAATTTCCGGAAGTGTTGCCTATATATAGATAGAGATGATTTTAGATATTTCTTCAAAGCTTCTAACCTAAGTTTCAAAAGGAGGCCAAAGGGGTGATTTAGTTGCTTCGAGCTTCTCGACGCCAAACGACGACCTTCTGTCCGTCTGTTTTTTCCCAAATTTTATATTCGAGCTCCTTGAGGTAAGAGCTTCATTTTGATACCTATTAGGGCCTGTTTGGCTAAGTTTTCCAAAAAGTTATTTTCTAGAATTTTTCATAAAAGTTGATATTTGGACTTTTGATCCATAGGAATTGTACAAGGAGATTTTCTGTACGTTCTTTGTGCACGGGTTTTCCTTGGATCGTATTATAGGAGCGTTATTTGGAGGTGAGTGATTTAACTATGTTATTGGAATGATTTCTTGACATGTATTCATGTTTGATATAAAAAGCATGTATTAGTTTAGAGATATATATTGTGTAGTTCATATTGGGTGATTATATCGATAAGTAGGCCCAATTGCACGGTGAAATGTTTTGATTACCGAGAGCATGGTGATATATATTTGAGCATGTTGTGTTGCTTATTTGGGTCAGAAGGAGCACGTGGTCACTAAGCCATTTTGTGTAGCCAATATAGGCATTAAGGTCACAATTGAAGAGAAGAATCGTGGGTCTTACCCTTTTGCGTGGACTTATTGGCGAAGAGTCGCGGATTGGGAGTATAGAATGTGCACGTGAGTCTCCCGCGACTAGTATGAAATGTAGAGATGTGAATGCGAGCATGTTTGTCATTCACGTGCATATGTTGTTTTATTCACTAAGCGTTAGCTTAAACAAATCGAATTATGTGTGATTATTTAAATAACCATTGCAGGTATTAATGCTGGCGTGGAATCGCAGAATTGAGCACGTGGGTTTGGGAGTTCATTTAGAAGGCGTCACATCATGTTCATTTCGTAGTTTTGGAAATGGAAATGTTGTAATAAGAATTTGTATAACTTTTGGTTATGTTTAACTTAGCAGATTAGAATGGATCTAAAAGGTTGTAATAGTTTGTAACATGTTGTAATTATGTTTTAGTAATGTTTCAATACAATTAGGATCACTTTGGAGTGATTTGGTATATGTGTTTAATCCTTAAACGATTTGAGAAAGCTTTTAACTTGGAAAATCTGCAGAATGTGTGCTGCTGCCATAAACCAGTCGATTAGTTTGTGGAGCAGTCGACTGGAGCCTCTTTTCCAGCAACTCACTGCATCTTTTTATAGAGGATCAGTCGACTGGGTCCCCGACACAGTCGAGTGGGTCGTGTTTGAAATTAGATATTTTTTGTATCCAGACTGGACTTCAGTCGACCGGACCATACCAGTCGACTGGGATTAGAAAACAGAAGACTGGATGGGGTCTCAAGACCAAACTTTCTGCTGGACTAGCCTCAGTCGACTGGGCATGAGGTGCAGTCGACTGGATTGTTAGTTTTCAAATGGGTTGTTTCTTTTCCGTTGCGTGTGTTCTTCAAACTAATTTTTGGGAACATTAATGAATTGGTTTAGCCTCGGTGGCGTGCCACGGGCTCCGGTTCCGCTATTGTGGGACCGGGCTGTGATAAAACGTGATTTGTAAATTAATTGATATCTTCTATTCCAGGTGGAACTGTGTTTCCTCGTATATTGTTAGACTATGTTTTGTTGGTATACATTATGGTTTTGTATTTCACTCAACTTTATAGCTGATAGTGTACTTGCCTGGGTATTCCATGCTCAAACCATCAATACCAGGAGAACCAGGTAGCCAACTACCAGGGAGATGAGCAATACAGAGAAGTGGTTCTCCTTCGCCAACTGAGATAGGACCAACAGCTCATCTAGAGGACCTTGTCGAGAGGCTCCTCGAAATTATGTTTAGTTTCGTTTAGCTTATCATAGATGCTATATTTGGTCACTGTTCGACCAGTAGTTTATAAAGTTTTATCTTTTGGATTACCGGGGTTCCATCCCCAGACTTACATAATATTTTAGTTCCAAACATTGGATGTTTTGTAAAACCTTATGTATTCCCTATGGTTAATAATGCGTATGCCTAAGTTATGATCCTTGTGCACTTTAACAACTCTGATTGTTAGTTTTCTTATTATTGCATTTTGTGGATTGGACAATCTGGCTATTCACGAACTGTTGCAACTCATCGGGTTCAAGGGTGGAAAGTTCTTTTTTCCTACCTTGCTATGCCGGGGTGACGCACTATCAAATCTAATGCCCGTGCCTTGCAAGGGCGATCCTCTTAGTATATATAAGAAGTTTCCAAGTGTTAGGCCATCTCAGATGTACTTTTTTTTTTGTAAGTTCAAACAATTTACATACAAGGCTCTTAGTTATTTCACAAGTAAAGTACCTAATTAATTGCCAATGGCAAGTGAATTTATAATCCTGTTCAACACTAATAAAAATCACAAAATGCATTTTTCTATTCCAGTCAAAACTAAATCCTTGGTTTTTTCATCTACATAAGGTTGGTGGGATTTATTTATTATTTTTCACAGAATGGTGAATTTACTTAGAAAGCTCAAACTATTAAAACACTGATAATAACAATGCAGTTTTGTCTTATTTGGAGGTTAATTATTTTTTTTGGACTGATCTTATTTGGAGTTGAAAGTTGAAACTTCTCTTGGGGTTTTCTGACACTGACAAAAATTACCTCATAAACCTTTAAATTATTGGACAAAGTCTTAATAAACTTCATTATAAGGCATTCTTTGCTATAAACCTTTATTTCTGTGGTAAACTGATTTATTATATATATCCTGTGAATATTCCATATCTTGACAATTAATTCTGTGTTTTGTCATCCCTGTTCATCTCGAATTTTCTCTATCCCATGTTATATATATTTGAATGAGTTTCAGCAAGGAAGCATGTTGACTTAGATTAGTTAATGTGTGTGTGTGTGTGTTTGTGCGTGTGAGAGAAAGAGAGAGAGAGAGTCCATGGCAAATTTGCAAAGGTCTGCAGTTTCTTTTAGAAGGCAAGGGTCATCAGGAATAATTTGGGAGGACAAGTATTTATCTGGTGACTTGAATATGATGAAGCAAAGGCAAGAAAAAAATAAAGTGATTGGAGAGTTGAGAAAATGTCAAAGTGAAGGATCAACCAGGGTGATCAAACGGAACCAATCGAACGGACGACATTCGAAGGGCAACCATGATGGATCATTTGACGTGGAGCCACCATCTCCCAAGCTTTCTGGTTGTGGCTATTGTGCGTTTCTTAGGAAATCTATAAAGTGACCTATATTGATCCAAATAGTATAGGTGCCAATGATTATAAATTTAATGTGTTTTGTGGTGATCACTAATGTCTATTGTCTTATTTTTTTGGGTTAATTATAGAAACACCCTTTGTAGTTAGGCTTTTTATCAGTTATTCTCTATACTTTAAATTTTATCATTAATACCTCCTAAGATCTGGATTAAAGTGAAATAGTCATTTTTTTCGTTAAAGTCAACGGAAAATGGGTAAAAATACGAAATTACCCCTGTTACATGCTAATAAGAACACATTTATATACTTAAATGTTTATTTAGGCATATGTGGTATACTATTATATTATTTTGATATTAGATTTGTTGTTAGAGACCATTCTGCAGTCACTTTGAGGTACATTCATGAGAGCAAATTTATTTAATTTTTTATTTTATTTTTGATCTATCCTTGGACACACACACACACCACACACAGTCTTGGCGATATATTATTTATTAATTTTTTATTTTTTTTATCTACCTTAGACACACACAATCTTGGTGATATGTTAGTTTTTTTTTTAATTTACTCTTGACCACACACACAGTGAAATCCAGTGTAGTGATGCACTAAGATCTAAAAAAAATTTATCCCCAAAATTTGTGTGTGTGTGTGTGTGTCAAATTTGCTCTCACAAAGGTACCCCTAAGTGACCACATAATGGTCTTTAATAATAAATGTAATATCAAAATAATATAATAATATACCACTTATGCCTAAATACACATTTAAGCATATAAAGGTGTTATTATTAGCATATAATAGGGGTAATTTTATGCTTTTATCAATTTTCCATTAACTTTAACGGAAAAAGTGACTGTTTCACTTTAGTCCAAACCATAAGGGGTATTAGTGATAAAATTTAAAGTACAGGGGGTATTTGATAAAAAGGCCTAACCACAGGGAGTGTTTCTGTAATTAACCCTTTTTTTTAATGATATTTTCTTCATTTTTGTGTCTTTCATCAAATTTTCTTGTATAAATTATTTGTCAAGTTTTCCCCATTTTAAGTTCTTATTGTGATATTTTTGAGAACAATTTTAAGTGTTGGTGTTAAGGATCTTTATGTGAATTTGAATATTTGTTTTCTGGCCATTTGATTCACATACACAATACATGAACTTGTGAGCTCTTGGAATGAAATGGTAATCAGATCGTTAGATATAATTTTAATGCTCAGTTACAACCCCCTCTTAAAGGTTCGTGCAGCGGAAAATAAAAATTTAATGGTTTTTTAAACCCATGATCAAGTCTTTGATGTATATAAAATATATACAACATTCATAGGGGGTTAATCGAATAATTACTCTTGAAGCGTGCTTTACAAAATATTGAATCTGATTCGTCCCACGAACAGTTCACCAAATTGTTCAAGAGTCCGATCTCTAAAAGTATCCACACAAGCAATTCATGAATTGGAAGAAGGTCCAATTTTTCTTCCAAGTAATTGAAGAAAATTGAAACTATCTAAGCCTTAAAGTGGCTGTACGGATTGGTAGTGGTGAGAAGTATATGGTTGGGAGATAATATATGGTGCTAGCCAATATATTGTTTTCCATACTAACATATATATATCTAATAATGCTGTAAATCCTTTTTGTAATCTAATTAGGAAACTATATTTGATTAGAAGATTTTCATAAATCAAATATAAATTAATAGTATTATTATACAAATTCCATATTAACAACTTAATATCAAGTAGATCCTCACAACTTCTTCCAATTACACATTGCCCTTTTGTGTGTGACCCCTTAGGTTCATACTAATCTGCTAGTAGGTACTAATACTTTTAAAGTATTATAATTAGAACCCTTTCTAATTAATTTAAATAAGAACATCTTCTAATTCTCCCTTGTAGAAATAATTAATATTAATATTTATTATTTTTGGGCTTCCACTGGTCATGAGTGACACCTAGCAGTATATCATGACACACCCCAGACAGGCTGAAAAATAATGAACCTTTCCGTTAATAGTTACCGTACAATTCAATCCTTCTATCAAACAATATCCCAATTAAATCTCTTGGATAATGGACATATTATCAAATCCAAATTTAATTACACGTTCTCGAACTAATTGATATTTCTCTACATCTGGTGAAATTAGAAAACTCTTAATTTCTAATTCTCACCCTGCCCTGGTCAGGGAGCTTTACTTGAGATATATCATAGAAGATCACATAGAACATTCACTCCCTCACTTGAGAGTGATAGATTCCTTGTTGTACATTCACATATCCCATGTATGACTTGCTATACCCAACAATATATGAATATGCCTTTAATTAAAACATAAACACCGTGTATCTCATACTTTAAGACTAGCCATACTTTATTAAATAAAATAAACATGACATGTGTTAGTCTAACTGGATTAATAAATGCCCAATTTAATAATCCTACGACTAAGAACATTTTTATAATAAAGCAACTGAGAAGTATACGGTCTTGTTCCTTAACTCTTTAAGTACACACCTTCTCAACTTTAATTCTATGGACATATCATATAGATGTTAAACAACAATAATGATAAATAATAAAATTGCCCTTTATTAATATGCAACTGTTATTACAAGGTAATATTCCTAAAATACTACTCCAATCTAATTGGCTTTAGGACATACTACTAACAATCTCCCACTTGCACTAAAGCCAATCAACCATGTATCTCATATCCATCTTCTCAAGATGACAATCCAATTGCTGTTGGGTTAAGGCCTTAGTGAATGGATTTGCTACATTATCTGCTGATGCTATCTTCTAGATCTCCACATCACCTCTACCAATGATTTCTCTAATCATATGGAATCGACGCTGAATGTGTTTGGATTTTTTATAAGACCTTGGTTCCTTGGCTTGAGCTATCGCCCCATTGTTATCACAGTACAGAGACACCGGTGATTCAATGGTTGGAACTACACCTAGTCACTAATGAACTTTCTTATCCATACACTCTCCTTTGCTGCTTCTGATGTAGCAATGTATTTTGCTTCGGTCGTGGAATCTTCCGTTGTATCTTGCTTACAACTTTTCTAGCTAACAGCATGTCACACCCCGATTTTTGGACAACTAAATATTCAATCAAGTGCATACCCTAATCAATATTCAACCACCCAAAAATCCAAGGGTGACAACCTATACCCAATTTTAAAAGACCATTTTAAGATAAACTGATTTTTATTTGCTTTCATAAACCACATGATTTCTATTTAAACAAAACTCATTTATCATCAAATTCATTCCCAAAACATTACAAAAAAAATTCACGTTTCAAATTTTCCCCATTCTCATTTATTACAAAATGAAAACCAAACGTTTCCCTTTATATAAAAAAAAAATATAATTTCCTCCATCGAATCACAATAAAAGTATCTAGTTATAATAATAAACGGAACAATTTCAACGCTACACTATCTCAGGTCAAATCTGCTATAAACGTCCCCAAAAGTCCAATAATACAACTGAAATATAACTATATCTAATACAAGTTCTCAACCATGGCTCACAATGCCAACTAAATAAAAGAGTATCATATAATAATTAAAGAATAAAAAGAAGGTATCTTCAACTTCACGAACAGATCGGCTGCTCCACAATGAACTCCAACTATACTATCCTGCACATGTCATCCGACTACGTTTCAAACAGAAACGCACCCGAATGCATAACACACTCGGGTCAGTCACATGACTGGTATGAGTTAAACAAAACACAAGTCTTAGGGATCCAACTTGAACCCGTAGACTACAAATCATACTAACATTCTTGGGCCAAGACAGTTAGTTCCACACACATATCTGGACAATAGAGTAATTTCCATTTATGTGGTGGCAAGTAGTTTCTTGCCCGAATAAAAACAATTAAATACTTACCTTTCTTAACTATGGTAGGCCGATACCTGCAAACCATTAGTAGGCCTACCATCCTGTACAAATAGAACTTAACACAATAATATAAACCAATAATAAGGTGTTATTAATTAAAATGATTTTATCTCTAACAAAGAACTGGAATTAGACAAAACTTAAAACACGAAAAATGTCAAGAATAAAATTTTCAAGGAATGACACGCGTCCTCGTTCATAAATTCTAAATAGATAATTCAGAAATTAATTATGAAAATTCAGCTCTTACATAGACGATGTTCAGCAGATTCTGAAAATCGATGAAAATAGTGTCAAGATGACGTTTTTAGAAAAAGTGTAAAACACGAAAGTTGTTCGGATCGTCGTTTTACTTCAGTTTACGCGAAACGGCTATAAACTATGAATCTAAGTATCCAAAATATTCAATTTACTAATCTGGTCCAGTTTATTATCAAATTACTACGTTCCCAAAAATGGTACGTTACACATAGAATGCTGGGTTTCAGCTAACGGGCACAACACCGAAATTATTTAAAATCTTGAAAACTACACGATTACCAATTCCTAGAATTTTATATAACTGAAAATCATAAACCACATTACAACTGTAAATCCGCAAATAAAAACACATAATATTCGATCCAAATTACACCTTATGTTCACCACCTCGGCCACCCATTCATGGTTCAGCCTACACATATATCCCATGTGTCTCCTAACGTAATACTAACTCCCACTCCGGTCCCAACTCCCATGGGGTATCACTGGGATTTGAGTATCCACCGAAAGGCTAGTCCTTACGTTCCTGACGTCAATAAAACAATGTCTAAATACACATGAAATAGACCAACAAGCCGGGCATAAGGCTTAAAAATGAAGAGACGGGTCATCCACGTAGTCGCCGTCTAATCATACAAGGACGGGTCATCCACGAAGTTGCCGCCTAAAATTATAAGGAGTAGTGGTGAACTGTAAAGATTTTTCTAACGTTCATACATCCACGTTTTTCACAAAACTCAACTTTATAAGAGATTCATATATCTCAAATCAAATTCCCGTTAAAATCATATTAACAGCTACATGTTCACACAGATTCATAACTCTTACAAAATTACACAGTCACAATTTCAGAAAGCTCAACTATACATGAGAACTCATAGCTCCCTAAGTACAAACAAATTAATTCATATTAACGAACACGAAATCACACAAAAATGTGATATGACAAAAACACTTATTTTAACATTCATAAAACTGCTACTGTAATATAACTTTTCTGCCCAAATGGTGCAGAATTGGGAAAAATACCATTAGACAAAAGTTGTCCAGAATTGCGTTTCCTACAGGCTTACTTGAACAGAATCACGAAAACTGGAACGTATGATTTATTATGAATTTTCTACTCAAATCTGATCCGTGAAAACCCCAAATCCAAAAATTGAATAATTGCTCAAATACATATTCAATGCTCATCTATAAATCTCAAATCACAACTTCAATCATTGTAAAAAAAATACTTAAATCTCATAATCCATAACCATACTAATTTAATATTCTATCTATTTAAATTTCAATCAAACGAGATTGAAAGAAAATAACAAGTTAACTCACCAATTTATGGCTTCAAGGTTGATGATGATTACACAAACCAAAGGTTGAGGTTCCTCTCTTCTTCTTCTTCTTTTCCCTCTCTCTCCCTCTCTCTATCTCTCTCTCTCTCTCTCTCACAAACGTCTGTTTCTCTAGTTTCTTCTCTCCTCTTCCCTTTTTTTTTTGTTAAATGGGGGCTAGGGTTTAATATATGTATATATATATTTCACACACAACACTTATAAATAAAACACACACAAACATGTGAATCCCGTTTTTTTAACTAAGGGCCTCACAAAAAGGCTTTATATGGACCCGAAAATGCATTCTAATGTGACAAATGATTAGCCCAATGGGTACCCATGACCCCAGGTACTAAATTTCTATGTTAAGCACACTACTTAACATACTAACTACTCGTACATGCTACTTCAACATTTTTATTAGGTGTCACTAAGATACATACACACAGTTAATGTCTAACACTCGAAAATAATAATATAAAAATTACTAAAAGCACTTAAAAAATTAGGGTTGTTACACAGCACCCCCATTAAACACATACCCGGATGTAGATTTTCTATCATCCACATAAGACTGGAAGTCCGAATCCGTGTAACTATCAACTCTCAGTTCTCCTCCTCCATAAATTAGGAACATATCCTTAGTTCTTCTCAAGTACTTACTTAAGGATGTTCTTCACTGCAATCCAGTGATCCATGCCTGGATTAGACTGATATCTACTTGTAACACTTACGGCATGACTGATATCAGGTCTGGTACATAGCATAGCATACATGAGACTTCCCACTGCTGAAGCATATGGTATTTTGCACATGCTCTCTCTTTCCTCTGGTGTCCTAGGACTCATGTCCTTAGAGAGATGAATTCCATGTCTGAAGGACAGCATTCCTCTCTTGGAATCTGCCATGTTGAATCTATTCAACACTTTATCTATGTATAAGGAGTGGGACAAACCAAGCAACCTTTTAGATCTATCTCTATAAACCTTTATACCCAGTATATAAGATGCTTATCCCAAATCCTTCATGGAGAAGTTTTGTTAAAGCCATAGTTTTGTTAGGAAATTGCGTTCCCAGAATCCGTTGACAGTGCATATAAGTTGGTACTGCAAAAATTTTACGTGAAAACTATAATAACCCTACAAGGGCGGAACTAGGGTTACCTTGAACTGCAAAATTGGATTGCTGTAGTAGATGAATCGAGAACACGGGCTCGATAACAGCTCACGATCTTCTACCGTATTCCTTTGCTGCCAGAATATCGAACTGAGTGTGGGCTCTTTCGAAATCCTTTTAGTTTTCTGCTCTTCCCTCTTTACGTTCTATTTTCTATTCCCAGTTATAACACTCTCTTTGATTGCTATGACGATTCAATCCTGATCACATTGATCCGACAAAGATGTGTTCGTCAGGAGGATCAAACGATCTCCGATTTACTTGAATTTTTAACAGCAGCTCCGTCTCGACGTCAGGAACGTTGTGTAAAAAATTCAGCAACTTTCGATCAGTATCGAGCAGTCCGAAGCTCTTTTAGTGAGCGTTGTCCGACGCTAGCGATCTACACTCCTATGTCTCTTGAATGCTTACAGAGACTAGAGTTTGGTGGAAACCCTTCTAGAAGAAAGCTAGGAGGTCAAGGGAAGCTTAGAATATGAAATCATCCAACCTGAGAGAAGAGCCAAGGCAGCATATATATAGGCTACGATAGGGACCATAAGAAGTCAATAAGGAATAGGCTTCCTAATGGAATTAGGAAACCCTAATTCGAACTGAATCAGATTCCTATTTCCATAAATTATAATTCATACCACTAAAGAATTATAATTGCACTCCTACCCTTATCTCAAAAATATATTTCGAGCTCCATGTTATTAAATGCTTATTATCTCCCCATGTTAAGATTACAGATATCCATTAATTAAATATAATTACTGACAATCATATTTAATTAATTTCTTAAAATTCCTTGAGATCCTCTGCTTAACTTATCTGATATGTCGGATACAAAATCCACCTGCAGGGTTTGACATAATCAAAACTTATAAGCTTTCTCAAGGGGATATCATCAATCCCAAAATTGAGACATGGATTCCATCATTAATTAATATCCACCACACAATTAATATTGCCACCCAATCCAATGAGATATTGACCCATTTAAGGATCTCACCCTTTTAGGGATCAAAGTGTAAATATCAAATGTACGTGTCTACAAATTAACTTAGGATTTAGAGCATAAGCACTCATAATAGCCATGAGGTATTAATTATCTTATAAGTCAGTATAAAGATAATTACCCCAAGTCGGTCCTGTTTAATACACAAAATGTACCAGCATGGTGAGTTGAAACTATACCGTTTCCCGCAGTCAAGACAAACCTACTACAACACCATGCAGCAGTCCTACCGATGGTGTGTCCAATCCCATCTAAGACTGTAAACCAAAATCTTACATTCTATAATATCTGATGGCCTGATCTTCCGTGTGTAAGCCGAACTCTACACACCAAACCACCTACTATATAGAATGAGAGACACACATGCATAATATTAAATAAATAATATAATACAAACATTGCCCACACAGATTCTCATAAAAATGGAATAACTGATTTTATTAAAATAATAAATTAACTACATAAAGCATGGCTTTTAGTATATATCCCTAACAATCTCCCACTTAGACTCAAAGCCATGAAGTGACACACCTCACTCCAACTAATGGCTCTACCTCCTAGGATAAACACATATCCTGAGGTAGACTTTCTGGAATCCCTATCTGACATGAAATCAGAATATGTGTACCCAATGGGTACAAAACTGTCTGCTTGGTAAACTAACATATTGTCTCGAGTCCTTTTCAGGTACTTGAGAATATTTTTCACCACAGTCCAATATTCTTGCCCTGGATTAGACTGATATCTACTAACCATGCCAACAGCAAAGCAGATGTCAGGTCTAGTACATAACATAACATACATTAGGCTTCCTACTGCCGAGTCATAAGGAACTGCCTTCATCTTCTCTATCTCATCAGGTGTCTTAGGACACTGATCCTTAGATAGAGTAATTCCATGTCTGAAGGGAAGGAATCCCTTCTTGGAATCTTGCATGCTAAACCTTGCAAGAATATTGTCAATATAAGTGCCTTGTGACAAGCCCAATATCCTATTCTTGTGATCTCGCATAAGCTTGATCCCTAGGATGTGACCGGCTTCTCCCAAGTCCTTCATATCGAATTGACTGGATAACCATACCCTTACAGAAGATAATACCCCCACATCGTTTCCGATTAGCAAGATATCATCCACATAAAGTACTAAGAACACCACCACTCTTCCATCATGTTTCTTGTACACACAAGATTCATCCGCACATTGATCAAAACCAAAAGACTTGATTGCTTGATCAAAACGGATATTCCAAGACCTAGATGCCTGTTTAAGTCCATAAATGGACTTCTTAAGCTTGCACAACATGTGTTCTTGGCCCTTCGCAATGAACCCGTCTGGTTGCATCATATAGATGCACTCGTCAAGATTTCCATTTAGAAATGCTGTCTTGACATCCATTTGCCAAATTTCATAATCGAAATGTGCAGCAATGGATAAGAGAATCCGGATAGACTTCAGCATTGCCACCGGCGAAAAAGTTTCCTCATAATCGATTCCTTCTTTTTGAGTGAACCCTTTCGCAACAAGCCTTGCTTTAAAGGTTTCCACCTTACCGTCTGCTCCTCTCTTCTTCTTATAGATCCACTTACATCCAATGGGTTTTATTTCATTAGGTGGTTCTACAAGATCCCAGACTTGATTGGAGTACATGGACTCCATTTCAGACTTCATAGCCTTTTGCCAAAGATCTGCATCTTTATCTTGGAGTGCTTCATTGTAGTTACAGGGGTCGGTACCTTGTTCGTCAGGGACCCGGTCATAAGACTCTCCCAAGAACATATACCGGTCAGGTTGAATAATAACCCTCCCACTACGACGAGGCACAACCCGTGTCTGTGTATCACTGATATTTTGTTGTGAAGATTCTGAACCTAATACACCATTATCTACACGTTGTACTGGTTCAGGAACCTGCGTGTTAATGGTTGGTTCGGGATCTACACGAGTTTCGATAATCCTCCCACTACGACGTGGTAATGGAATATCGATAACTCTTTCTTGTGGTGTTTCTTCTCGTACCGTTGGTATCGAAGAAGTATATGTCGGTGTCTTTCCTCTCATTTCCTCTAGGACAATACGGCTTCTGGGCTTGTGGTCCATAACATAGTCCTCTTCTAAGAATGTGGCATTGGTGCTAACAATAACCTTCTGATCCTTAGGACTATAAAATAGACCACCTTTAGTTCCTCTTGGATACCCAACAAAGAAACATACTTCTGTTCTTGATTCCAACTTTTCTGCGTTCCCTTTCAGCACATGTGCTGGACTACCCCAGATCCGAACATGCCGCAGACTAGGCTTTCGCCCAGTCCACAATTCCGTGGGAGTAGTAGGTACTGACTTAGATGGTACCAAGTTTAGAATGTATGCGGCTGTCTCTAATGCGTGTCCCCAAAAGAAAATTGGTAAATCCGAATAACTCATCATAGATCTTACCATGTCCATAAGAGTCCTGTTCCTTCTTTCTGCCACACCGTTCTGCTGAGGCATACGGGGTGCAGACAATTGGGATGTAATCCCTTGCTCCAATAAGTATTCCCTAAACTCTCCCAAGAGGTACTCTCCACCACGATCAGATCGTAGTGTCTTGATACATTTACCTAGACGCTTCTCCGTTTCAGCCTTGAAGTCTTTGAATTTCTCAAAGCATTCAGACTTACGCCGCATCAAATAAATGTACCCATACGTTGAGTAATCATCGATGAAAGTGACAAAGTACTCAAATCCCCTTCTTGCTTGGACAGTCATAGGACCACACAAATCAGAGTGAACCAGTTCCAACGGCTCTCTTGCTCTATAGCCCTTGGCCGAGAATGGCCTCTTGGTCATTTTACCTTCCAAGCAAGATTCACAAACTGGAAGTGCCTCCACTTCCAATGAGCCTAATGGCCCATTTTGAACCAGTCTTTGAATCCTTTTCAAATTAATATGACCAAGGCGTAAGTGCCAAAGATGCGTTTGGTTCATCCTCGAAGGTTCTTTTCTCTTAAATGGCAAACTATTTGTGTTATTCAATTCATTAAGTTGCAGTATAGGAGAGATAGGATTTATAATATAAAGATCATCTACCAATTGACCAGAACAAATAAAACGTTTATTTTCTTTAATAACTACTACTTTATTAAAATGAACTGAATATCCATTCTTTACTAAACTAGAAACTGAAACTAAATTCCTTCTAATAGAAGGTACATAAAAACAATTTCTTAATATTAAAATTCTATCTCTACCAAAACTAAGATGTAGATCTCCTACTGCAACTGCTGCTACTCTCGTAGCATTTCCCATATATAGATAAATCTCTCCATCACTGAGCTGCCTGGTTCCCTGGAACCCCTGCAAAGAATTGCATACATGATCAGTGGCTCCCGTATCTACACACCAGGTACCGGTAGATCGGACCGCTAAACACGATTCAACAACTAGTAAATGAGATTTACCTTGATTGTTCTGTCTGGCGAGATAAACTGGACATTGCTTCTTCCAGTGTCCTGGCTGCTTGCAAACAAAACATTTGCCTTTAGGCTTTCCCGGTTGTCCTCGTGGCCTTTGGATTGGCGGAGGACCCGCGGCCTTCTTTTGAGCCTTTTTCATTTTCTTCTTGCCTTTCGGCTTTGAAGTAGAACCTTTCTCAAACACAAGAGCACTCCCTGACTTTCTGTTGAGACCCTCAGCTGCCTGAAGTTCTTTAAGCAGCTCCGCCAAGGTATATTTAAATTTATTCATGTTGTAATTGAGGCGGAATTGCTTAAAAGACTCTGGCAGTGACTGGAGTACGATATCGACCTGGGTTTCCCCGTCAATTTCAGCTCCAAGGATCTCTAGTTCATTAAGAAGAGATATCATCTTAAGAACATGATCCCTTACAGGCGTCCCCTCAGCCATGGTTGTGTTCATCAAGTCTTTCATAGCAACCTGCCTAGCAGCACGACTTTGATCCCCGAACATCTCTCGGAGGCTCTCCATCATGTCATAGGCACTGGTCATTGACTGATGCTGATGTTGCAGAACATTTGACATGGATGCCAAAATGTAACACCGCGCCATCTCATCAGCCTTGACCCATTTCTTGTGAGCCTGGGTTTCCTCAGCGGTTGCCCCCTCACCAGGTTGCTCAGGACATACTTGAGTAAGCACAAACTTGTACTCTTCAGCAGTTAACACAATATCCAAATTCCTTTTCCAGTCTATATAGTTTGGTCCAGTAAGTTTGTTTTCTTTAAGTATAACAGCAAGTGGATTGAAAGTACCCATTTAAAAGCCTGAGAATCACACAACATAAATAATTACGTTTGGGCAAAAATTACTATGGATTCGATTTGAAAATATTGGTTCCCTCTACCATATTTGAAAGGAATCCGCCAGCAACCTGATACACCGTGAATAGTATGACTCGATGGGAAGCCATATACTATCCATCATTTGTTCAGATAGACAATTGCCTTTTAATTTTACTATCCAGGCAATGTACTTTGCCTAATAAAATTAAACTGCTGACTTGCTTTGGTCCTATAAATAATAACAGTGACTCAGATGGAGAGGATATTATTATTTATAGCTAAGTGTATACCATCACTTAATTCTAGGTCAAGAGTTCTGTGAGGAACACCTCTGATGGAGAGGTGATCCACACCAACAATCACCCAAAACATTCTTTTAAAGAAGTTTGTACTGATGATTCCATGATCAACTATGTCCGATAGGGAGGATGACACTAGAGCCATCACACAAAATTAATCATATCATCTACAAACCAGTGATGGGGACCATGGGATTTATACTTGATAAATTCCCTCTCCCACTTAGAATTTTTTTAAAAAAAATTGAGGGTTATAATTTTTTTAGAAAAACTTTTAATTTAATTAATAAAAAATAATGGAATACTTGACAAGGATTAATTCATCCTTACTTGTGAAACCCACATGTGTAGATAATAAAATCATTCTATTCTCATGATTTTAGAAAATAAGTACTTATGTTTTCAAATTATGGAATTAGTTTTATTTCTAAATACACATGTAGTTGTCCATCATTTTAAATTAATTAAATTAAACATGCAGCTAGACATCTGAAATAGGTCTAGGAACAATTATCCATGTTGTCCTATTCATTAAACATGAAACAATAATAATCATTCAATCACACATAAATAAGGAAACCACAATAAAATAGGAATCCCACTATTATGGTCAAGCTGCAACTCTTGTGAAGAAATCTTCATGGAACCCAATTAACTCTATGTCTCCACTACGCAACTGCCTTCCAGAACTCTTTTCTGAAATAGCCTCCAAAAATTGCCTCCAGATTGCTTTCTGAAACTGCTTGTAAACTGTCTTCACGAACTGTCTTCACGGATTTACTTGAGATATATTACACAAACCCTATGCCTCCGTAAAGGAGTTCACATGCTATATATTTGCAGTAAATTAACCACGCATCAATCAAGCGTGGGATCCAATACATACAAATCCTATGCCTCCATAAAGGAGTTCACATGCTATATCAAAACAACAATATTAACCACGAATAAACCCATCGTGGGATCCAATCACACAAAATCAGTGACCATAATAGTGGAATAAGAACGCTGCAAAACAAGGGTTAGCACAGTTCTACGTTCTATCCATCCATCAAAACACGCATAAGATCTGTTTTATTGGACAACATGGTTGCATCCAACCCATACGCAGAATCAACGTTGCTCTGATACCACTGTTAGGAAATTGCGTTCCCAGAATCCGTTGACAGTGCATATAAGTTGGTACTGCAAAAATTTTACGTGAAAACTATAATAACCCTACAAGGGCGGAACTAGGGTTACCTTGAACTGCAAAATTGGATTGCTGTAGTAGATGAATCGAGAACACGGGCTCGATAACAGCTCACGATCTTCTACCGTATTCCTTTGCTGCCAGAATATCGAACTGAGTGTGGGCTCTTTCGAAATCCTTTTAGTTTTCTGCTCTTCCCTCTTTACGTTCTATTTTCTATTCCCAGTTATAACACTCTCTTTGATTGCTATGACGATTCAATCCTGATCACATTGATCCGACAAAGATGTGTTCGTCAGGAGGATCAAACGATCTCCGATTTACTTGAATTTTTAACAGCAGCTCCGTCTCGACGTCAGGAACGTTGTGTAAAAAATTCAGCAACTTTCGATCAGTATCGAGCAGTCCGAAGCTCTTTTAGTGAGCGTTGTCCGACGCTAGCGATCTACACTCCTATGTCTCTTGAATGCTCACAGAGACTAGAGTTTGGTGGAAACCCTTCTAGAAGAAAGCTAGGAGGTCAAGGGAAGCTTAGAATATGAAATCATCCAACCTGAGAGAAGAGCCAAGGCAGCATATATATAGGCTACGATAGGGACCATAAGAAGTCAATAAGGAATAGGCTTCCTAATGGAATTAGGAAACCCTAATTCGAACTGAATCAGATTCCTATTTCCATAAATTATAATTCATACCACTAAAGAATTATAATTGCACTCCTACCCTTATCTCAAAAATATATTTCGAGCTCCATGTTATTAAATGCTTATTATCTCCCCATGTTAAGATTACAGATATCCATTAATTAAATATAATTACTGACAATCATATTTAATTAATTTCTTAAAATTCCTTGAGATCCTCTGCTTAACTTATCTGATATGTCGGATACAAAATCCACCTGCAGGGTTTGACATAATCAAAACTTATAAGCTTTCTCAAGGGGATATCATCAATCCCAAAATTGAGACATGGATTCCATCATTAATTAATATCCACCACACAATTAATATTGCCACCCAATCCAATGAGATATTGACCCATTTAAGGATCTCACCCTTTTAGGGATCAAAGTGTAAATATCAAATGTACGTGTCTACAAATTAACTTAGGATTTAGAGCATAAGCACTCATAATAGCCATGAGGTATTAATTATCTTATAAGTCAGTATAAAGATAATTACCCCAAGTCGGTCCTGTTTAATACACAAAATGTACCAGCATGGTGAGTTGAAACTATACCGTTTCCCGCAGTCAAGACAAACCTACTACAACACCATGCAGCAGTCCTACCGATGGTGTGTCCAATCCCATCTAAGACTGTAAACCAAAATCTTACATTCTATAATATCTGATGGCCTGATCTTCCGTGTGTAAGCCGAACTCTACACACCAAACCACCTACTATATAGAATGAGAGACACACATGCATAATATTAAATAAATAATATAATACAAACATTGCCCACACAGATTCTCATAAAAATGGAATAACTGATTTTATTAAAATAATAAATTAACTACATAAAGCATGGCTTTTAGTATATATCCCTAACAAGTTTGACTGATGATAACGTTCCTACATCATTCCCAATGAGAAGGATGTCATCAACGTACAAAATCAGGAACGTAATCGCTCTCCTACTGAGCTTCTTATACACACATGGTTCACCCATATTTTGATGAAAATCAAATGCTTTGATTGCTTCATCAAAATGGATGTTCCAACTTCGAGATGCTTGCTTGATTCCATAAATGGATCTTTGCAGCTTACACACTTTGTGGTTTTCACACGGGATATAAAGCCTTCTTGCTGCTCCATGTAAATCTCTTCCTCAATCTGACCATTGAGAAAAGCAGTCTTTACATCCATCTGCCATATCTCATAGTCATAGTGTGCAACTATAGCAAGCATAATCCTGATGGATTTTAGCATGGCTACTGGCAAAAATGTTTTCTCATAGTCAACTCCTTTTCTTTATTAGTAACTTTTTGCTACTAGCCTAGCTTTGTAGGTCTCTACTTTTCCGTCCGAGCCTATCTTCCTTTTGTAAACCCATTTGCAACCAATAGGTACAATACCTTGAGGCGGGTCTACCAAAGTCCAGACTTGGTTGGAGAACATTGAATCGATTTCTGATTTCATGGCAACTTGCCATTTACTCGAATAGATGTCTGACATCGCCTAGGATCACCCTTGTCGCCATTGTCTCCACAATGAAAGAGTTCCTCATCACCTTGATGGAGATCTAGGTGTCTCTTATTAGGTATGGAAGTCCTACTAGTCTTACGTGGAGGTTGTGTGATAGAAGGTGCTACTGTAATAGGGTTTGAGGACTTTTCCTCATGTTGGTTTGTGGTTCAGAGGACATTTCCTCTAATTCTATCACTTTCCCATTGCCTCCATCTTGAATAAACTCTTTTTCAAGAAATACAGCAAACTTGCTAACAAACACATTTTGTTCGCCTAAGTGATAGAAATAGTATCCCAATGACTTTTTTGGATAGCTCACAAATCTACATTTTACTGACCTAGATTCCAATTTGTCCACTTCTAGTTTCTTAACATAGGCTGGACAACTCCATATCTTAATGTAATTAAGACTAGGCCTCTTCCCATGCCACATCTCATGCGGTGTCTTAGGAACATATTGGGATGTCAACCTATTCAGTATATGTGCTGCTGTTTGAAGCGCATATCCCCAAAATGATATAGGTAAATCTGTGTAGCTCATCATGGATCGTACCATATCCAATAAGGTACGATTTCTCCTTTCGGACACACCATTTAATTGTGGTGTTCCAAGTGGAGTCCATTGTGATAAAACACCATTTTGTTTGAGATAGTCCAAGAATTCATTGCTTAAGTATTCACCTCCTCGATCTGATCGAAGAACTTTAATACTTTTCCCAGTTTGTTTTTCTACTTCATTTCTGAATTCTTTGAACTTTTCAAAAGATGCAATTTTGTATTTCATTAAATACACGTACCCTAACCGTGAGTGATCATCGGTGAAGGTTATGAAGTATGAAAAATATCCTCTTGTAATTGAATTCATAGGACCACACATATCAATGTGAATTAATCCAAGTATGTCGGCAGCTCTTTCCCCATGTCCCACAAAGGGTGATTTGGTCATTTTACCCATGAGACCAGATTCACAAGTTGGATAAGCTTCATAAGCTAATGAGCCAAAGTGTCCATCCTTAACCAACTTGTTGATCCTATTATCACTAATATGACCTAATCTAAGATGCCACATAAGTAGGATTAACTTCATCTCTAGGTCTCTTTGGTATTTTATCTTTTGCTTGCTCAATATAGTTAACACCATTATCCAAGTTTAAGAAATAAAGAACATTCAAATATATGCCAAAATCAACTAAATCATCATTTAAATAAAATGAGCATTTATTTTTCTCGAAAACAAATTTATAACCATCTCTAGATAAAGCAGAAATAGAAATAACATTCCTAATAATATCTGGCATAAACAAACAATCTTTTAATTCTAAAACTATGCTAGATGGTAATGCTAAATAGTAGCTGCCTATAGCTAATGTAGCAACTCTTGCTCCATTTCCCACTCGAAGAGCAGCTTGTCCTCTACTCATCCTTCTGCATCCCCTTAACCCCTGCAACGAATTGCAAATATGAGAACTAGCTCCGGTATCTAATACCCAAGAAGAAATAGAATTAATCGAAAGGTTAGTTTCTATAAAAAGCAATTTAGACATACCTTCAGAAGGTTTGTCTTTTGTGGAAGCAATGTACTCTCTGCAGTTCCTCTTCCAATGTCCTTCTTTGCCACAGAAGAAACACTTTCCTTTACCCTTATCATTTGCGGGCTTGCCTTTCTTTATCCTGCGCCTTTGCCTTCACCTTGGACTTCTTGAGCTTGGACTTAGAATTAGAAGCCTCATGAATGACAAGAGCAGATCTCTTTGTCTTTTTGATACAGCCTTTCGCAGTATTCAACATATTTAGCAACTCATACAGTGGAACTGTCATCCTGCTCATGTTGAAGTTCATAACGAACTGCGAAAATGAATCTAGCAAGGATTGTAAGATCAAATCTATTTGCAAATTTGTATCCATAAGTTTTTCAAGTTGCTCAATGTAACCGATCATCTTAAGCACATGCTCATTTACAGATGACCTCTCTGCCATTTTGGCCTGAAAGAGTTCTTTTGAAACATTGAACCTTGCGGTTCTACTCTGTCTCCCATACAACTCTTGTAGGTGAAGAAGAATAGAGGATGAGCTTTTATATGAATCATGTTGTCACGCCCCGGAGTAGCCAAAAATAGGGAAAATTTAAAATTTCCTTTCTGGACCCATAGGGAATGACGAGTTACATTAACTGATTGTCTTTTCTACATTCTACACATGGTTAACAGAGTAAGCGGAAGCATAAAAACATCTATTGGTATTCTTTAATAGAACTCAAGTGTTTGGGATCTAGTTATTACATCATGAGTCTAAATAAAATATCTATAAGGCAGTCTAGGGCGATCTATATACAATACATATCTAGAGCATTACCTCAGATAGAAGATAATAAAGCAAGTTAAGTAAGTCTAAATAAGACTATATCGGAGTCCTTTGCTTCAACTTGTACATCTGTCGTGTCCCTTTGATTAGACCTCCTCTTGATAGTCGTCACCTGTGAAATCTAGACGTGATATGTCCAGAGCAGGAAGGAGAGCCGTTAGCTTTTGAAGCTAAGTGAGTTGACCTAACCGATCACTCCTAATACAAACAATAATAGACAAGTACAACAATATCTCGAACTTGAATATTTGATAAGCATTATCTCAATACGTATGATTCATGGCATGATAGTATGAATGAGATACGACACGATGCACCATCGATATGTTCGACTTTACTCAACCACAGACACCACAACTGACCCATGTGACTTGTTACATTACCAGTGTAACGCCGTTAGCTCAGAGTAGAATGATTACGTTGCTATCGTCGCCTAGCAGGGCCCTATAGCAGTTTTTGGTTTTAAAAAGAAAGAGTGTAATCATTGTACTCTTAGGTCCTCGTGACCTTGCCTGGAGAATAGAATAGTTACAGCGCTATCGTCGCCTAGCATGGCCCTATAGCATTCAAAGGGTAACTATTGTATTCTGGTGGATACTTTGCTATCGTCGCCTAGCAGGGCCCTATAGCGTATCAATCATCAATCCATGTATAACTTCAATGATTTCAATGGAAACTCTGGCTATCGTCGCCTAGCAGGGCCCTATAGCAGTTTCATCGTTGTTCCCATTTACTTGACTGCACCATACGGACCTCCACGATCCACTCAACATGTATGACAACATGACTGGGTTAGTCCCCTTGACTAACCATGCAGACGTCAACATTGACATCACGACTCGACTACGTTTATATGAATGTTCATGTGATTGTATAATCGTAAAACACAATAAGCCTGAATAATAACAATTAATAACTAGTATGGAGTATAGTTATCTAACATGCGTTCATCGTGCAGATAACAAATCTTGACATTTCACGTATATATATGATTCATCAATTAGGTCCACACAGGACCCCTTGGATATTCATATGATACACACAGAGTAATTCTATAATATACCAAGTGAGTTAGGACGACTCACCTCGAAGCGGTTGCGTAGAAACAAGCGTAACGGTTCCTACAAAGTATAAAATTACATAGAACATTGATTAATAAGCTTACTAAAATCAGGGGCATAATGGTAATTGTGCTGGGTGGGTTCCTAAGCCTCAACATGATGATCCAGACATCATTCTGAATCCAACGCCTTTGACTAGACTCAAATCGGAGTCCGTCGCATAAAAGGCTGCGTTTCCTATACCAGTGTAGGCCCTACAGGTAAGCTGTATTTTTGACTGTGTCGAAAGGTCACCAAACTTTAAGGGGATGATCTAGATATTATTCTAAGACTTTGGGAACTGACCGCATATTTTTCTGAGCTACGGTTTATTTACTACGAATTATTGAAGTCCTATTTATATAATTATAGTCTTCGGAGTTCTATAATTACAAAATATATTTTGGGAAAACCTTTGGTCCTCGGAAATGTTTTTATTAAATAATAGGCCTTAAAATAGATTAGTAGTATTTTCTCCTAATTTCCGGGGCTCTTTTGGTATTTTAAAATAATTAAAACATTACATAAACGATTCCTCGATAATTATTGAAAATGCCCAGAGCATAGTTTTATAATTTATTAAATTATAAAACAGTCATTTATATCCTTAAGACACAATATAAAATTTCTCGGATTTTAAAATGGGCCAATAGATATTAAATATCTATTTATCATAATTTAAAACTAACATTTGTTATTTATTGAAGCCCGAATAAATAATGGCCAGAATATATATAAATACTTAAAGTTTGAGGCTTATAAATAAATAATTTATAAGACAAGGTCATTAGGCCTTGGGATCAACCATTTAATTTTCTAGATTTTGAAAATAGTCATAGGTATTTATTACCTAATAATTAAAATTTAAAACTAACTTTTTATTTATTTAAACTAAATAAATAATAATTACAATATCTAATTATTCAAGTATAATTTCAGAATATATGAAATATCATAAAATGATATTTCAGCATTTGAAAGTTCAATAATAACCTTCAAAACTTATTTTGAAATCATTTAAACAAATGACTATTTATTTATATAGTAGATACAACACCTATAAATACTAATTAACTAAAGCAGATTATTAAATCTTTTAAACATAATTAGTAATATACTAAAACAGTGTTACCTAATGGTTTATAATATAAGATGTATTAAACATTAGGGTTTAGCCTAATTAAACTTAACTAAAATATAATTAAAACATGATTAACAATTTAAGAATTAAATAATTACAAACTATATGTACCATACAATTTTACTAATGTATTACACTTTAGGAAATCCCATTAGGACTCCTTCTTCTTCCAAGGCTGATACACGCAGCTTATATATATGTAAATTACGTATATATTTCCATTTTATATATGTAGGAAATTTTGCGGGTATTACATCATCCACCTCCTATTAAAGATTTCGTCCTCGAAATCTGAAGCAGGTAGTTCTAAAACATATAAGTTCAAATCTCATGTGATGGGTTCTAAGAGGTAACATATTAGTCAAGTGCACTAGGCTTGTCCTAATCGCGGCGGGGTGTCGTTGTTTACTCTTACTCCAAGGGCGATCCGTCCTTCTTGTGGTGTCTCCACTTGCTATTTGTTAAAGCGATCTCTCTTCATCTTTCAGTCTTCTTGACACGATGTTGAAAATTTCTTGTTGGCCTCTTGTTTCATACGATGGGCTTGTTGACCCTTTTGTTGTCGTCGTTTGTTTGAGTTTGCATCGTTCCTGTTAACTAAGTTCTAGCTAACTCCTGTGTTATCATCATCCATAGCTTATAGGGGCCGTGAACGTATCCCTCAACATGTTGGTACGAAGAACATCGTGGATAGCGTATTCGCTCAAAAAGTAATGATTTTCTGGCATCGTTGGTAGTAACGCAAGTTGGTAGGCGATTCTATCGTAAACAATCCGATGTATCGCGGTGGTAGCTTCCTTTCTTTAGGTTCAACAGCACGTTGCCTCGAGCGATCGATATTTTTAATGGTATTTTAGCTCCGACTTCAAATTGTAGATTCGTCCTTCATTGGTCTGCGTAGTTTCTTTTGTCAACTCTGGGGTTGCTTGTATCCTCCTTTCATTGTTGATCTCTTCGACGTGATGACGATTGACATGGCCTTCTGTATAGGGCCTTAAATGACGTCATGACTATACTTGACTTCATCGTAGTTAGCGAATCTTGATCAGCGACAAGTGGATTCTCTCGTGTCTTCGTTCCTGATACACCACGAGCTTTCATAGTTGATGGTGTAAACTCTCCCACGTGTTTTTGATGTTATTGAAGATGTGTTGATGACGTGAGCTTGTAAGACGTCTTCTATCATTAGGTTAGAGCGTCTGATTTGATCGTCGATCTAAAGGTGAAAATGTGATGCTCGTTGTGTTCTATTTATCAATGGGTCGTCCCTCTAATATATATATATATATCATGACAGTAATTATTGCGATAATACTAATACACAAAGGTAGTTTCATTAATAAGTCAAAATATCACATAGTCGATTGCATAGATTGTACCAACTTTTACTAACATACATAAAACATAGAAGAAATAGGACTCCTAGCCCGATCAAACACATAAGATAAACTAGATCCTAAGATATCTAGCACAAAAATCTTCTAAGTCCGAGTCGTAAGGGAAAAGCCTCCTTCGAATCTGTGGTTCTTTATTTTGTCATATGTTGAACTGGTTGTCTGACGCAGTCTCGTCCTCTTGACATTTGTGATGGTTATTCTTCCCTTCTTCTTCCAAGTTCATCAGCGGGACTTCATTGATGTTCTTCAATGTCTCGCAATCCTTGTGGATGTGGTCCGTCTCGCTACAGTAGTTGCATTGCGATCCTTGTCCTTCGATTTGTCTAGGTACTGGGCATTCGTTGAAGGGATGTCCGCGATTTCTACAGTTGAAACAATGTTGGCGTGTTTTGCGTCGGACCGATGCTTCTATTGCGTCGGACTTCCTCTTATTCTTTATGTGTTCTTCCGGTTTTCGTTGAGCTTCTTTGCCAAATCCAGCTATATTGGGGATGGTGGTATTGAGATGGGCTTGTCTGGGCTGTCCTTTAGCAGGTGCTCCGTAGTGTCCGTCTCGAGGTGCTTTGCAGTCCTTGCTCAAATGTCCTCTCTTGCGACAGTTATAGCATATAACGTTTGATTGGTTACAGGTCTTGGGAGCATGACATTCCTTGGCCAGATGTCCAGGGTTTCCACAGTTAAAACACGCACTATGATCATTGTTCGTTGTTCCGAGTTGTCCTTGCAATAGGGTTGACCCTGGAAGTGCAGCTGGTCGTGGCTTGAGTGATCTCAGAAGTGATTCAGAATGGGCGATATAGAGTTGTTCGAATAACAGGTCTCCGTAGTCACTCGCGCTGGCACTGTCACCGATCTTCCACAAGCTTTGTATTAGTCTTCCAAATACACCGGTGGGATCGATCTCCTTAGGTATCATGTTGTTGAGTCTTTCTGACTGGTTCTCTATTGCTTGAGATGATTGAGCCATTGCAGAGGTTGAGGAGGTTCTTGCGTTCCTACATATGAGTTCGTATCTATAAGATTCCTATCATATCCTATGCAAGGTAGTTACAACCTATTACATCTCTCATGATAGTTAACAGCATAATCGTAGTAATTAGAATACGATGATTGAAACGATTGAACAGATTGATCCAAAATGAAGTTGAATCCGAAAAGGCATATGAACTCTCATAAATAGAAGTACAATAGTAGAAAGGACGTGATCCATTCAAGAATAGAATGTAGATCTAACAATGATTGAATGACTGATTACTATAGGAGTAATTATAGTATCGCAAGATTCATAGGTGATGAAAGTACGTAATTGATAGCATAAGGCCTGCAACTTATGAAAGAAGGACTAAGTATTTCATAAGTGAAATAGTTCAAACGAAACCCCATTGATAAAGAATAAGGTAGCAAATGAGAGAAAATAATAAGAGGTCAAAACGCATAGAGAGTACAACGTTTATGAGTTCGTAGTATGAACAAAGGCAGAGAACTCGTTTAGAATTATTTCAAAAATAATGAACTTGCAAGAATTTATTCAAAGAATTATAAGTCAAAAAGAATGACTTTTCATTACTAGTAATCAAATTCATTTAGAATAATTTCAAGGATAATGAACTTGCACGATTTAGTTCAAAGAATAATAAGTCAAAAAGACTGACTTTACAATACTAGTAATCAAACTTGTTTCCAAACGGATTTGTCAAGAATCAGGATGATCAAAGTTACATAGTCGAGAGTTTAATGACTGTGGAAGTTTTATTTTAAAGATAATGAACTTTCTAGATTTAGTCAAAGAATGATAAGTCGAAAAGAATGACTTTACGGTATTAGTAATCAAACTCATTCAGGATTATTTCAAGGATAGTGAATTTGCAAGAATTAGTTCGTAGAATATTAAGTCAAAAAGAATGACTTTACAGTATTAGAAATCAAGCGTATTCCCAAAGGGATTTATCAATAATCCGAATGATCAGAGTACATACTCGAAAAATGATGACTGAAGGAATTTCAAATTTTCAAAGAAATGAATTACTTATCAAGGAGGGTATCACAATAATTATTGACGAAAATCGGAGCCACTTTACAAAAATATTAGTTACCTTCTTCAAAAGAAATGATCATTAGAAGAGAAGGTAAAGATTTACTCAAAGGGAGTAGAACGAGTAGAAAGGATATGATTACTTACTATGGTACTTGTCTACCATATCTATGGTAAGGTTTGCCTGTAATCCTTAGCTAGACCTTCCTTATTATCTATAACGGGTCCTTGCTGGTTTGTTACTACTTCTAGGAGGTTTGTCTAAGGGTACTAGATAATCTACATATGGTTTCTCTATGTAACAGAATGTTCGTACGAACTTGATTGAATTGGCTATCTTATATTAGCTCTAATTCATGAGTTCGAATCGAGGGTTCCAAGTCTCGATGTATTCTAACACAGCTACTGATTCTAGGGTGCTACGACTTTGGCATATCTACCCATTTGAATCAGGCTTTGATGCATGGCTCTGGGGATATACTGTTAAGGTTATTACTTCTCTATTTACAGTTGCTATGGAATTTACCTTTCTAGCTCTTTAAGTTTCCATGAAACTATTCTAATTGGTCACTCTTATTGGTTCTAAGTTATATCTATTCTTAAGTAGGGTCGACTAGGTATATGTAGTAACTATCACATTTCTCATCTATTGGACAAGACGTCCATGTCAAATCGATTCAACAGAAGCTATCTTAGTATCAGTACTAGTCAGAGATATCTAATGTTCATAACCTAATGTGTAGGACAATCAGCGAGCATATCTAAACCTAGTGCTCTGATACCAAAAATCCTGTCACGCCCCGGAGTAGCCAAAAATAGGGAAAATTTAAAATTTCCTTTCTGGACCCATAGGGAATGACGAGTTACATTAACTGATTGTCTTTTCTACATTCTACACATGGTTAACAGAGTAAGCGGAAGCATAAAAACATCTATTGGTATTCTTTAATAGAACTCAAGTGTTTGGGATCTAGTTATTACATCATGAGTCTAAATAAAATATCTATAAGGCAGTCTAGGGCGATCTATATACAATACATATCTAGAGCATTACCTCAGATAGAAGATAATAAAGCAAGTTAAGTAATTCTAAATAAGACTATATCGGAGTCCTTTGCTTCAACTTGTACATCTGTCGTGTCCCTTTGATTAGACCTCCTCTTGATAGTCGTCACCTGTGAAATCTAGACGTGATATGTCCAGGGCAGGAAGGAGAGCCGTTAGCTTTTGAAGCTAAGTGAGTTGACCTAACCGATCACTCCTAATACAAACAATAATAGACAAGTACAACAATATCTCGAACTTGAATATTTGATAAGCATTATCTCAATACGTATGATTCATGGCATGATAGTATGAATGAGATACGACACGATGCACCATCGATATGTTCGACTTTACTCAACCACAGACACCACAACTGACCCATGTGACTTGTTACATTACCAGTGTAACGCCGTTAGCTCAGAGTAGAATGATTACGTTGCTATCGTCGCCTAGCAGGGCCCTATAGCAGTTTTTGGTTTTAAAAAGAAAGAGTGTAATCATTGTACTCTTAGGTCCTCGTGACCTTGCCTGGAGAATAGAATAGTTACAGCGCTATCGTCGCCTAGCATGGCCCTATAGCATTCAAAGGGTAACTATTGTATTCTGGTGGATACTTTGCTATCGTCGCCTAGCAGGGCCCTATAGCGTATCAATCATCAATCCATGTATAACTTCAATGATTTCAATGGAAACTCTGGCTATCGTCGCCTAGCAGGGCCCTATAGCAGTTTCATCGTTGTTCCCATTTACTTGACTGCACCATACGGACCTCCACGATCCACTCAACATGTATGACAACATGACTGGGTTAGTCCCCTTGACTAACCATGCAGACGTCAACATTGACATCACGACTCGACTACGTTTATATGAATGTTCATGTGATTGTATAATCGTAAAACACAATAAGCCTGAATAATAACAATTAATAACTAGTATGGAGTATAGTTATCTAACATGCGTTCATCGTGCAGATAACAAATCTTGACATTTCACGTATATATATGATTCATCAATTAGGTCCACACAGGACCCCTTGGATATTCATACGATACACACAGAGTAATTCTATAATATACCAAGTGAGTTAGGACGACTCACCTTGAAGCGGTTGCGTAGAAACAAGCGTAACGGTTCCTACAAAGTATAAAATTACATAGAACATTGATTAATAAGCTTACTAAAATCAGGGGCATAATGGTAATTGTGCTGGGTGGGTTCCTAAGCCTCAACATGATGATCCAGACATCATTCTGAATCCAACGCCTTTGACTAGACTCAAATCGGAGTCCGTCGCATAAAAGGCTGCATTTCCTATACCAGTGTAGGCCCTACAGGTAAGCTGTATTTTTGACTGTGTCGAAAGGTCACCAAACTTTAAGGGGATGATCTAGATATTATTCTAAGACTTTGGGAACTGACCGCGTATTTTTCTGAGCTACGGTTTATTTACTACGAATTATTGAAGTCCTATTTATATAATTATAGTCTTCGGAGTCCTATAATTACAAAATATATTTTGGAAAAACCTTTGGTCCTCGGAAATGTTTTTATTAAATAATAGGCCTTAAAATAGATTAGTAGTATTTTCTCCTAATTTCCGGGGCTCTTTTGGTATTTTAAAATAATTAAAACATTACATAAACGATTCCTCGATAATTATTGAAAATGCCCAGAGCATAGTTTTATAATTTATTAAATTATAAAACAGTCATTTATATCCTTAAGACACAATATAAAATTTCTCGGATTTTAAAATGGGCCAATAGATATTAAATATCTATTTATCATAATTTAAAACTAACATTTGTTATTTATTGAAGTCCGAATAAATAATGGCCAGAATATATATAAATACTTAAAGTTTGAGGCTTATAAATAAATAATTTATAAGACAAGGTCATTAGGCCTTGGGATCAACCATTTAATTTTCTAGATTTTGAAAATAGTCATAGGTATTTATTACCTAATAATTAAAATTTAAAACTAACTTTTTATTTATTTAAACTAAATAAATAATAATTACAATATCTAATTATTCAAGTATAATTTCAGAATATATGAAATATCATAAAATAATATTTCAGCATTTGAAAGTTCAATAATAACCTTCAAAACTTATTTTGAAATCATTTAAACAAATGACTATTTATTTATATAGTAGATACAACACCTATAAATACTAATTAACTAAAGCAGATTATTAAATCTTTTAAACATAATTAGTAATATACTAAAACAGTGTTACCTAATGGTTTATAATATAAGATGTATTAAACATTAGGGTTTAGCCTAATTAAACTTAACTAAAATATAATTAAAACATGATTAACAATTTAAGAATTAAATAATTACAAACTATATGTACCATACAATTTTACTAATGTATTACACTTTAGGAAATCCCATTAGGACTCCTTCTTCTTCCAAGGCTGATACACGCAGCTTATATATATGTAAATTACGTATATATTTCCATTTTATATATGTAGGAAATTTTGCGGGTATTACACATGTTGCTTCTGAAGCTCATTGCTCATGGATGCTAACATGTAGCATCTCACATTTAATTCATCTTCCTGCCACTCTCAAAGTGTCATGCTCTTCTTTATTGTATCCTTCCGGATGAGATTCCGGCATTGACCCATCCAAGACATAGGCAATTTTGTCAGAAGTTAGAATGATTTTTAGGTTTTGTTAACCAATCATCAAAGTTTGGTCTAGTCAAGCGGTTGGTATCCAGAATTTTAGTAAGGGGGTTGAAGTTTGACATTTTAGCGTTGATCTACAGAAGATAAATAGCAATTTATGAGTTTAAAATAAAATTCAATTTTATTATCCATAAGATTTTGGGTCTTTAAATTATAATGGTACCTCCCACTATTCTTTTCAAATTCCTTATCCCTTTAAAGAAATTTGAGAATTTTCATTTATGAAAATTCTTAGTGGGAATTGGGATCCCACCAAAACTAGTACAATCTCACATAATAGTTTCTTGGTTGTACTAACTTTGATAAGAAGGTAACTTCTTACCTATTGCTTCTTAAGCAAGTTCCAATCATCATTTAGCCTCTAAAATTATGAACCTCACATAATAGTTTCTTGATCCATATATTTTAGTTAAGTTAGACCCACTATTCATACAAGTATGAGCCACTAATGAGACGCTCACATAATAGTTTCTTGGATCCCACTAACCCATCACCTCATAATATTATATATTTAAATAGCATGAGTGTTTTTTTCTTAGAATGAGCAGTCCCCGCATATTTGTAGCCGACAAACCCAAATAAGAAAATGCAGTCACCTATAATGGTGGAAGGCTACGATAAAGCATTCATAATATCTCTTCGCTTACAACTTAATATTATAACAAGAAGGAAATTTTATGATCTCATCACTTATACATGTATCATAAACATAAAGTAAATTTTTCATCATTTATATTTTAATATGTCGATACGATACACCCACTAATTAAATTTAGAAAATAATTTTAAAATTTTAATTTAAAGGAGTATCCTCATATCACAATAATTAGATTAAATTTTAAAACAATTTTAAAATATAGACATATAAAATATATAGTGAAACCACCCCAACAATTATCACATAAAGAGGGGTCATGGATGATTATGGACTTTTAAGGTGATTCAACTTGAGCCTTTAAGTTGAATTTAGGTCTATGAGGTTGTAATCATTTTTAAACATCACATGTTTTTAAGCTCTAAGCTTGAAACAATAATAATAGATAGTCTTCATTCTTTTCTTGGACACCTTAACTACTCCAAGTATGCTCCAGATTCTTCTTATTTGTAATCTTTTGATATTCGTCTCTAAACCTAATTTTACATGGCTTTAAAAAGAAAATCCTTGATCCATGATCAAGGGGGAAGTACATAGAAGGGAGATAGAAATTATATCGAGAAAGAGGAGGACATGCAACCCCATTTAAAAATTAAGAAATCCAAAATGATAAACCATTCAATCACAATGAATAAATAAATCAATCACATAGCTCAATTATTTAGGTCTAATCCATAATCATTCCTTTTCATTAAACATTCACATCTCATGCAAGTAAAGTACTAAACTATTGTTGTAGTATGTCATTTTGGGAATCATGCGAATCACATTAGTATTTTAGTTTAATTAATTAAAATTAAATCCTACTTTAAACTGAATTCAGTCACTTATTTTTTTAAAAAAAATAATAACCGACCGTACATAACCTTCATTATGAGGTCCGTACAGGCCAGACGTCATCATCCTATCCTATTCTTTGGTTATGATCAGTTAAAACCTGTAGAAGGTTTACAAATTCTTAAGTTGACTAATACAAATTGCATATTACATATATATATATATATATATCAATCTTTAAAAATTTAAAATTTTGTATCTTATACAAAATCTAGAGTCCCAAAAATTAAATTTATTCAAAATAAAATAATTATGTATTTTGTATTAATCATAGGCTAAGACTCTGATACTATTAAAAAAAAACTATGTGAAACCCTTAAATGTTCGCGCAGCGGAAAACAAAAATTTTATAGTTTTTTAAACTCATGATCAAGTCTATGATGTATACAAAATATATACAACATCCATATGTGGTTAATCGAATAGTTACCTTTGAAGCGTGCTTTACAAAAGTATTGAATCTGATTCGTCCCACGAATAATTCAGCAAATCGTCCAAGTGTCCGATCTCTAAAAATATCCACACGAGCAATTCATGAATTAAAAAAGGTCCAATTTTTCTTCCAAGTAATTGTATAAAATTGAAACTATCTAGCCTTAAAGTGGCTTTGGCCTTTCGTTCCATCATGTAGGGATTGGTAGTGGTGAGAGGTATATGGTTGGGAGATAATATATAGTGCTAGCCAATATATTATTTTCCATACTAATATATATGTAGTAATGTTATAAGTCATTTTCCTAATCAAATTAAGAAATTATATTTGATTGGAAGACTTCCATAAATCAAATATAAATTAATAGTATTATTATACAACTTCCATATTAACAACTTAATATCAAGTAGACCCTCACAATTTCTTCCAATTACACATTGCCCTATTGTGTGTGACCCTTTAGGTTCATACTAATCTGGTAGTAGGTACTAATAATTTAAAGTATTATAATTAGAACCTTTCTAATTAATTTAAATTAGAACATCTTCTAATTCTCCCTTGTAGAAATAATTAATATTAATATTTATTATTTCTGGGCTTCCACTGGTCATGAGTGACACCTAGCAGTATATCATGAGCCATTCCAGACAGTCTGAAAAATAGTGAACCTTTTCGTTAATAATTATCGTACAATTCAATCCTTCTATCAAACAATGTCCCAATTAAATCTCTTGGGTGATAGACATATTATCAAACCTATATTTAATTACATGTTCTCGAACTAATTGATATTTCTCTACATTTGGTGAAATTAGAAAACTCTTTCTAATTCTCACCCTGCCCTGGCCAGGGAGCTTTATTTTAGATATATCATTGAAGATCACATAGGACATTCACTCCCTCGCTTGAGAGTGATAGGTTCCTTGTTGTACATTCACATGTCTCCATGTATGACTCACTATACCCAACAATACATGAATATGCCTTTAATTAAAACATAAACACCGCGCACGTTAAAGCATAATACCTCATACACAAGACAATAGTAATGTCTCAGGTCTAAGGATTACTTGTACCATTATAACTAAGAACAATCCATTGATAGATAAGTAAAACTCTATTTTGAATGTTCTTAATTGTTGTTCACGTTCAGCGAACTTGTTCTATAACAAGCACCCACATGTCTGTTCCAGTGTCTCCGTACTATTGACTTAAGACTAGCCGTACTTTATTAAATAAAATAAACATGACATGTATTAGTCAAACTGGATTAATAAATGCCCAATTTAATAATCCTACGACTAAGAACATTTTTAGAATAAAGCAACTGAGAAGTATATGGTCTTGTTGCTTAACTCTTTAAGTACACATGTTCTCAACTTTTAATTCTATGGACATATCATATAGATGTTAAACAACAATAATGATAAATAATAAACTTTTCCTTTTATAATATGAAACTGTTATTACAAAGTAATATTTCTAAAACACTACTCCAATCTAATTGGCTTTAGGGCATAGTACTAACACCCCCTCCTTTCAAAATAACACATTTTCCAAAAAAATTGAACATCTCTCACCCACAATTTATTTAGATTTGGAAACATTTATTTATCCGGTAATGTATGTGCACACAAAAATTTGGGCCATTCATTTCGAAAGAGTCCATGCCTGCGTACATGGGACTCACCAAATTATAGGATCAAATCTTTATGTACACACTTTATGTGCACGTTTTATGTGTACCAATCTTTACTTATATTTATTCAAGTATATAGCAAAATAATTTCAACCAGATTACTCCAGTATTTTTTTTCTCAATTTGTAAGACAAACTATAATTCCATGTGGCATACACCATTTTCCTATTTTCCTTTATCTTAATTATTTTGCCATTTCATTCATATTTAATTTAAAGTAATTGAAATACGGATTTACAGTTTCAGTTTGAAAAAAGTAAACCCGTTTTTTTTTAGAGTTTCGGCTATAGCCCCTTCAAATAAAACTCTTCAAAGCTAAAACACATGCTAGTTTTTTTTTTTAATCGCATTAGGCCCTTTTTACACTCAAATTGCTATAACTTTTGTTATACAAGTCCGTTTTTCGTAAAATTTGATGTTTTAAAATCAGCAAAATAAGATCCATCAAACGAGTTCAATATTGACCATGAAATACAGGGACAAAAAAAACTAAACATCAAAGAAATATGAAAAATTGTATTTTTCGCATACATATAATAAAAAGCATATTTCTTTCGTACAATTGGCACCACAGATGCATAGATCTTAAAAAAAAATACATGAAATCAAAAAAGAATTCACCCAAAAAACCCAAGAATTGATAAAGTTATGGTAGTTTAAATTTAACAGATAGTATTATCTATTAGACACACAGATACAGATAATGTTATCTGTAAAACCTCAAAATCAGGCTATAACTTAACTTTTTTCATAAAATTTCCATGCCTATTGCGTAGATCTAAAATAAATACATGAAATTAAAAAAAAAAATCACCAATAAAGCCCAAGAATTGAGAAAGTTATGGTGGTTTGAAGTTAACAGATAATATTATCTATTAGTGTCAACAGATAATATTATATATCTGAAAGATAAAAATGAAAAACGAAGTTCCAAATTCCTTTTTTTTTGTACAACTTTCAAGTCCATTGCGTAGATCTCGAAAAAATATATGATTTCAAAAAAAAAAAAATCACCCAAAAAGGCCAAAAAATGAGTGAGTTATGATGATTTAAAGTTCACAAATAATGTAATATTATCTGTGAATGGAGGGACTTTTCTCAAAATACGAAAAGTAGCGATAGACTTTTCACAAAACTGCAAAAATGGTGAGTTTTTGACTAAAACACTTAATTTTATGGGGCCTATAACCTAATATCCTTTTTTTTTTTCACAAACCAAGGCACTCCCATATTCTATTGTTTAATTTTCACCTTTATTTTTTTTAATTATTTTTTAAATTCTTCATATTCTTCCTCTTTATACAAACCACACCCCACCTAATGAAACATATGGAAGTTAGGTCGAAAATATAAAAGAGTAATGCTAGATGCACAACAAAAGTTCACAACGAAATGCACAACCTGCTTTAATTTATTGGACCTCGTGCTGAAAAAGCTGTACACTCCCTTTTTTGTCTTTTTGTGTGTACAGACTTTTCAGCACGAAGTTCAATAATTTTAAGCTGGTTGTGCATTTTGTTGTGCACTTTTGTTGTGCATCTAACATTTTCGAATATAAAATAATGCGATGTCCCTAAATCCTTGTCTACTTTCTCCGACCCCCAAATTACTCTCCCTAAATCGTAGCTAAAACGTAACTAGATGTCTCTCTTGCTTTAACACCTTAATATCAGGAATCTCTCTATTTCTATGAACCTTTCACTTTCCCCTCTTATCAAATCTATCTTTTTTAAATCTCTCCCATTCTAACGTATCAAATCTCTCTATTTTTATTTATTTAGAGCACTCTCTAGAGTGTATTAATTATGTATTCTTCCTTAGCTTAACAAAACTCTCCGTGATGTTTTTAATTGACTAAATTTAGTATATATGTGGCATAGTATGATTTTTGTTTGTCTCTTTATATAATCAAAAGTACTAAACAAAGAAATTATAAATTCTTCTTCCTTTCCAAATTCATAGAGTACAAAAATTAAGACCAAATCTTTCTAATTTAAAACTGCATAAAAAAAAAAACTGAAAAAGAAAAGAAGATAAATCTGTCGTCGATCCATTTCAAGAATGCAAAATCTGTATTTTTTTTATTTGTGTCATGCTAAAATTGTATTGGCTAAGAGAAAAATATGATGGAGCACATTATTTACTCTCTTCGGGTCATGCTCTAGAGTGAACAGAGTAGAGTGAACATTTCTAATGAATATATTTTTTTGTCTGAAAAAATCCGCGGGCTGCCATGGGTTCTAGAGTGAACAGGGTAGAGTGAACATTCCTATTGACCCGTGGGTTTTTTCAGGCCAAAAAAAAAAATTTATTGGATATGTTCACTGTACCCTATTCACTCTAGAACATTACTGTGACTCTCTTTATCTCCATATCTAAAAAACACTGTCTCTATCTTTTTATGATTTATTTATTTCTTTTCAAACCAAAGAGTTTAAAAATACAAAATTAATTTAAAATGATAAAAACTCTCATGACCATATGTTTACACTTTACACAGACTTTTTCTATGGCTCAGCTCGCTCTGATATCGATCAGGGAAAGGAAATCCGAAAAATTAATTTGAAGAAAAAAAAAAACCACATCCGGTTTGAATTTGAAAAACAAAATACGAAATAAAAATATCCCATACATTTTCTCTTACTCCATGTCGAACCTCCATAATCTGAATATATATATATATATATTTTTAATTCCAACAGATACATCCTAATGGGTTTTATTACTTCTTAGTTTTTATATTTATGAAGCCACATGGAGATCCACATCTGTTTTTTTCGCTAAAAAGGACATCCACATTCCCTTGCTCATATAAACATTTCTAAACAAGCAGCAAAATCTTCTCTCTCTCTCTCTCAGCTAACTTTTTACCATATCTGGAATAATTATTTCACCATCCGACCTGGCAGAGCACCTGCACGTGACAGTGTAGTTTGAGAGTGTGCATGACTGTTCCATCCACGCGTAGAATGTGTTGTGCATGAGATCTCCTTATGCATTGTGAGAAGTTATTTAATGAGATCGTAACATCGTGTCACTATGGATATTTTGAGATATCCTAATAATATCAGGTCTTGTGACCTCTTCAAATAGAGAGCATATGACAAGTAATGTAGGCATCATATAATGCTTAAAATCAATAATTACTTGTCATGTCCACTAAAAAGTAGCGGTCACATGACACCTATATTAGTGGGACATCATACTACATCAATATAAAAATATGACATAACAATCACACTAGATATTTTCTCTGAACGGGCCCCCTTCGCCATTCCAGAAAAAATGTATGGAAACTAGCTCAACCAGGTCACCTTTTTCTTCCTTTCACTCATAACGTTCCCCACATAGATTTGATACCATAAAAATTACCACAAAGTTGAAAGCAAAATAGAAGATATACAAAAGGGAAATTTCTCTATGGGCGCATGTGAGAGGGTAAGCATCCACTCACATTTCGTCATGTGAAAAGTGAGCATTAAATGCGATTTATGTTATGACAAAAAGTTATAATTTCATGCAAAAATGCTAATTACATAACATATTTTATAATAAGATTTTAAATGTGTTATATCTTGTATTGTTTGAATTTTTTTACGCTTTTTGATGCACTACTTACACAGCACATGGCACATATATTTAAAACTTTGTTATCGAATGTGCTGTGTGCCTAACATTTCTCAATTTCATGAGAGAAGTTGTAACCTATAATTAAAATTTTAACCTATGAAAAAAATTGTATACCCTCCATCTTAAATTAAGAGTACTTGATTCCATTTTTGACATTTCATTTTAAGAGTCTATTTGAAAAATCAATGTGCTTTAACTACACATTTTTCTAGCTTACCATTTATTATATAAGACCTTTCAATTTTTTCTTTGATGTCAAACTAGAATTTTGAAATTCAAAATATGCATTTAGGGAAAGTTGCCAAATTTCACAATAATCAAGAATGTCCCCTTAAAATGTTAGAATTCCCGAAAGCAACTCTTAATATGAAGATACATGATAAAAAATTGCAACCATCACGACAAAAAAATTGTTACAAAGTAATTTTTGGAACCTCGTGACAAAAATTATAACCATCATAAAAAAAAATTTGTATCTATCACAGACAAATATTACTACCATCGTGGCAAAAAATTGAAATCACCGACAAAGCCTCTCTAGTTATGTGATAAGGGCTGATATTTGTTTGCTCTCAAAAGTGTGCGCATACTACTATGTGCGCATTGTAGAAGTTCCCTTTACAGATCAGAAAAGTAAGCCAGAAAAAAGGACAAAAATCTATAGATGATTTTTCTACCTTTGCAAGTAGGCAGCAGGCATATATAGGATGATGTTCCAATAGCTTCAGCACCATAACAATCAACTCTTTTTCTTTTGGACTCTTAAGAAAGTAATATTTCTAACACAATGGTGGTGGTCATTTGTAGAAGCAAACTAAGTTTCACCAAGTTCATGTCTGTAGACAAAGACGAGATGGTCGCAACCAGTTTTTCCTTATTCAAGGAGGGTGATGGTGACGACGATGACGACGATGATGGAGCCGATGTGGCGCCAGCAGCTTAATTCTTGGGATCAGTAACTACTTATATATATCTATATCTATATCTATATCCATGTCTGTTGTAAGAGTTTCCCTAGTTCTTTGGTGCCCAACAATTGAGTTTATCTAGATATAGAGAACTTCAACCATCTATGGTTCTATATATATGTAAACTAATAAAATGACGAACCCTAGATTATCTACATTGTATTGTTCTTCAAGTGTATGTGTCAGAGATATATTCTATTGACTGTATTGTATTGTATTGTATTGTGTGTTAAGTAGTGATATAGAGTGCATTAATTAGTTCAATTCTGAAGTGGGAATAACAACTCCTTATATTATATTATCTATATCCTATCCAATATCCATATATATATATATAATAAATAGTAATATAGGTGCCACATGGCACCCCCATATAGTTGGGATGTCACATACATAATATATATATATAGATATATGATTGTATATGTATATAGATTTAAAATAAAATAATATTAAAAAAAAACTCCTCCTAGGCTACTATAATTTTGCTGTAACTTCCCTCACAATCACTGTAACCGCCTATCTCTCATGACCATATATCTTTTTAAATTTTTTTTTCATGTTTTTAACTCTTTATTAATTTATTTGTTTATTTTTATGAATTTCGTGGGTAAATATATATAGATTTAACAAAACATATTGAATGCTACCCGTGCATAGCACGGGCAAATTAACGCTAGCCATGTAGTTGGGATGCCACAAAACTTTGCTACGAAATATGCAGTATATATATACTAGTGTATATGTATATAGATTTAAAATAAAATTATATTCAAAAAGTAAAAAATAAAAAATAAAAAAATAATCCTACAATTTTGCTCTAAATTCTCTCACACTCACCATATATCATTTTTTTCATGTTTTTTTTAACCTTTCTGTTTTAGCCGTCGGATTGTGTTTTTATTAATGGCACTTTTGTAATTTCACAGTTTTTAAACACAATCCGACGGTCAAAACAAATGTCCTCCCTTTAAAAAAGAGAGATAGCCCTCTTTAGAGAATCTTTGTATATATATAAATAGACTTTATAGGTAAATATATATATTTAAAATAAATATATATATTAACTACTAACTGTAGCACGAGCACATGCTAGTATATATTATAGAAATGTAGTGAACGTATGTATACCCACTCCTACTAACTATAATTGCGCGCTCTCTCTCTTTTGTAACTTCTCTCTACTTCGAAAAAATGTTGGAACCTAACAATGATGCTAAGAGAACACTTGTTAGGCCTCCCTTGTTGAAAATTAATAGAGGCTTAACAAATGCCCTAAATCACTGTGTTTCGGGGAGCAGATCGAGCATACACATGTTCTAATTAAAGAAAGCAACAATATCAGGGGCACTAACAATTTCACTAATATTCATGCCTATACTCTATCTCTTCTAGTGGTATTGTGGGATCTATTGCGGGCTCCACAGTACCACTAAAAGAGAGATAGAGTGCGGAAGTAAGTGCTAGTAAAATTTATTAGTGTTCCAATATTAGAATGGAAGAAAGCTACAGTAAACAACTCTTTAGAGTTTATTATTTTCCTTACTTGCTTCTACAGTGGTTGAATACGTGTCAATATGTTTACTTCGATCATGAAACACCGGATTCTTTTCAAGTGCAATTGTCTTTTAACAAAGTCCATGACAAAAACACTTGATTTGGCAGCGACATATTCAACTTCACATATGTAGATAGTGTGACAATATGTTATTTATTAACTGCAGTACTTTCCATGTAAAATACGAAATGAGTAGTACTTTTTCTATCATCTATATATATATATATTGCCAGCCAATCACATTCGACGTAATCACGAAGTTTGAAGGATTGGAACGTGAAATCAACAATCCAAAATCAATTGTACCTTTAATTAGGAGCCGTTTTGCAGTCTTTCAGTGAGCGATTCAAGGTGCTTCCTTGTGACGGCAGATCAAACCAATACCAAAGAGCATGTCCGACCTTGTTCATTGGCTTAGAGTTGAATTTCTTGAGTACTTCCCTTGCATACCTTTCTTGAGAGATAAACCTTCCTCATTTTGTTTTAACTTCAATACCAAGAGTGCAGGCCATTACCCCATGCCAATGTCTGTCATCTAAAATTTCTCGAGCCATTGCCATCTTGAATCCTTCTATCATGCTTGGGTCATTCCTTGCAAATACTCTTATCATTTATTAAGTACAAGCACACTGCTCCTTTCTCATTCACTTGGACATATATAAGGGCATGTTCGTGCGCGCTTTGTAAAGTAATTTTCCTGAAAATAGATTTTTCAGTTCTGTTGTTCCATGGCCTTGGTGCTTGTTATAAAGCCTTCTTTAAATTAACACTTAATTTTTCTTGCCCTTCTATCACATACCCACAGGTTGCTTAAAATAGACTTGTTCTTCAAGGAACCCATTGAAGATAGTAGAATTCACTTACGTTTGAGCCGCCAGAGAAATTAATAATCTTATGGTTTCTTCTAACCGAGCATCAGGGGCAAATACCTCATAATCGGTATTTTTGCAACTAAACTTGCGTTGTATCTTTCAATTTCTCCTCTCTTTTTAATTTATTTTATTTTATTTTTATTTTTCACTTTGTAAACCCACTTAACACCAACTATTATATGTATTTTTGGAGAGTTGATAACTCCCAAGTGTCATCCTGTAATGCCCCAAAAATCAAGTCACGTTGGATAAGGTCAAGTAATCAAACAATATAACGTAAAGGATGGAGTAGTCCAACGTATACCAATCCACAAGGCGGGAGCAAAGGGGAATCTTACCTGGATTCCAAAGAAAAGTCAAAAGTCAATGATTGACCCACGATGACTAAACGGGTTAAATAGAGTCAATCATCATAGTTTTGGTTTTAAAACGAGTTTAAAAGAAAGTTGGGTGAAGCCCCATTTGAGGAAAGAAACGAAGGTTTGAGTTCATTTTGAAAGTTTACAATAATATAAGCTTTTGGAATTTTAAAACCAAACGGTCCTTAAAAAATCGAAAGTAGTAACTTTCCCTTAATATACTGTCTATAGGTTAAGTATAAACCAAATTAGTTTTCAGAAATATTTTCTAAGTCAACACCATAAAGCAAAATTATTTGAAAATGAAACACCCAGGCAGGCCGGTGAACTGGACAGCACACCCAAAAATATCCGATTGACTGGAAAGAGCACCAAAAATATCCGGTTCATCGGACGGATCACAAAAACAATAAGCAACCACATAGGGGTCTAAGGCCTCAAATTAGATTCGTAATACATTCCACAAGGAATCAAGTGATATATAACTACAAGTTCATGTTAACATTGTCCAATATGAATAAGTCATTAAAGCAAGGACTAAACATGTGCCCAACTCCAACAAGTATAAATATTCAACTGTACAAAGCTCGAATGATATACAGTAAGAGTTATCATGAGAAATGTAGTAATTCAAATCTACGATTAAGATAATGAATTACATCTAGAACAATGCTTCTACCATAAGCTGTGACGTACAAAGAAATGTTTTATTTTAAAAACATAAGTCTTCCTCGTAAGGAATCTTCAAAGGGGACGCCACGCGTCAAATTCCTTTGGGCCTTATCCTAATCAATAGTTCCTGAAAATGGGGATTTTATAGATTCATTAAGCATGATGGCTTAGTAGAAAACATTGTAGAAATGTACTACTACTACTAAGATCATGCTATGACATGCGGTGCAATTTTACTGCCGTGGTAATGCAATTAGCCGAAAGGCCAAACCGTGCAACTTTCCTAGTACCAATTCCATAACCACTCACTCTAAACACCAGATGCGAGCTACTCTAATGTGAGTGTAGTATAGAAGAACTGTGGTAGCTAACCGAATATGACTTTGCATTTTCGAATGTTTCAAGGATCACAAACAACCTTCCTAACTTCACACTCACTTCTGGAATTTCAACAATAACTATCCCAAACGAGGATTTCAAGAGACACTCCCCAATCGTGGGAATTCTAACAAATTCATATGTCCCAAGCCAATGCCATGAATGTTTTACTGACTTGGCGACTATGAAATGCTACTAGATGCAATTATGCTTTAACAATGTCATATCTGTAATTTCAATACTATGAAATAAACATGGTAGTTCAAGATACCAAGACTAAATTAATAGGGGAAAACATATAACAGCATAATCATCATCTTAGACAAATAAGATTACTACATCAATAATCATTTGAAGCCATAACAACTAAATAACATTTAGGTTAAACATGGATTCAAATAAGCACATAACGGCATTTAGTCATTTAACGAATCGTGTAGGAAGAATTCTTAAAACAAGATAACATGCAATAATTCTAGCCTATGTATAGCAAACCATAAAATTAGGAGGAATAGTGCACTTAAACATTCAAATCTATCTCTTGAGTATTTGAGCAAATACCCACACCAAAGAGATCCAAAGAAGAAATTATGTACATTAGCATATCCCCCAAGCTATAAACACCTAGTTAAATAAAACACATTTAGGAATTATAACTATGGTGAAACAAAGCAATACAAACTACCTCTTGAGTTCTAGAGCAAGAAACTCCATAAATAGGAAGCCAAAATGGAAAAGGAGAGAACCCAAAGGAAACTCTTTGCAAGGGGAACAAATTTGCCTCTAATAGCGCTAGCCGTGCTCCAAATATGGCTTGATGGTCTTCAAAATTGAGCTTGAAGCTCTAAGCTTCCTTGGAGATTTGATCTCCTAGCCATAAATGAGAGAGAGAGAGAGAGATAGAGAGAGAAAGAAAAAGAAAAAGAAAAAGAAAAAAAATTAAAGAAGAGAGAGAGAGAGAGAGCTGATGAGGGAGAGGGGTGAGGTTGAGTGTTTACTATGGTTTAGTCTCCAAAGTAAAGGGTAGGTGGGAAGGGGTTAGGATGTGGTACACACACACACATGCACACACATACATATATGCACACACTTGTGACCCAATAACCAACCAGTGATACAAACTTGGCCATAAATTTTAAATACACTGTCCCAAAACAAGACCCACATTAAATTACTAAAATACTCTTTTAAAATTCTGGGTTTCTATAATCTACCACCCTTAAAAGAATTCCGTCCCGGAATTCAGAACAAGAATGAAAGGAACTCAATCAAAGAAGGGTCCACAGCCACACCAAAATACCATTGTGCCACAAAACAACGTGAACACTAGTACAACGTGAGAAAACAAAACCTCTTAGACACCGAATCCAGAAAGGAAAGAAAAGCTCAATAAAATAGTCAGTAAGCAAACCAAAGGTGCTGAGGAACAAACATAAGGGACATACGAGGTTCAACATTAAAAGACGGAGTCAACTCCAAAGATCGACAGTCATAATGGACATGAACCTCCAAACCATTGGATCAACCAAAAGTGTACTTGAATGAAAACAAACTACAACCGGATGTCTAAAATTCATCAAATCAAAACAAAAGTGATCCCTTCAAAAGGAACACGTGATCACAAGAACACTACGGGCTGTTGTATACTCAAAATTTGCCTAAAAAATGAATAGGCAACAAGTACACAAAGGACATGTGTACCAACAAAAGATATGATCTAATCATCAACTGGTACCTAATCTAAAGAACAGAGGGTAACCCGTAGAATGGAAATAACATTCTACAACCATCACTCATGATAAAACCATTCGCAAGACCCAAGGAATAAATGGGATAAGCTTCAAGCAATATATAAAGAATAGAAGAAAGATATTACACAAGCGTGAATATCACATAGAGATCGAATTACAATTAAATGCAAGATTCTCAAAGCAGATTAGTGATATACTCACTACAAGAAAATGGACATTTTGTGGCAACTTTTTTAGTCATAATCAAAATGTTGTCACTAAAACATACCTTTCAGTGAAGATCCATTAGGTTGTCACTGAAGGACACGAAGTTCAACATCTAATCACGAAAACACTTGTCGTGGTAATCTCTTGTGACTAAATGCGTAGCAGGAAAAGAATTGCAATTGAGCAAAAAAAATGAAGAGTTTTTGTTACAACCCACACGCCAGGTTGTGACTAAAATATCTTACGAGTTAGTCACAGGAATTTTGTGGTGAGTGAAAATTACACTTTATGGTTGACTGTGTTGACCTTAATACCTTTTTAAGTTGTAGAATAGTTTCATGGTTACAAAACAACGTCGTATTGGGTATATCTGCAAGACTACAATTAGGTTCAATGTTGTCAATTGCTTCACACCAATTTCAACCTCCCTCCCTCACCCTTTCCGACGAGTTTTTGCCAAACTCTCTCTCTCTAATCTACTCTACTCTATCCTCCAAATGTGCAATCCAGTCTGCTGGAAAGTTGAGTGGAGTTGTACCTGACGGTAACTTCTTTTTCTCTCATTTTCTCTCCTTATTGACCCATTATCGCCATATTTGATGTTCTCGACTTATTCTCTTTCTTACTCTAGCCCTATGTCTGTGCTTCTATCTTACTATAGCTTGTTTCAATAAGATCTTACACTCAGATTGATTAATTTTTGTTCTTCTGCTCAAAATGTGAATTTATTTTTAGACTGAAAGAAGTTTCTTTTGCTTAGTTGAAGCAATCTATCTTCAAATGTATGGAAGAGAATAGAGGTTTTTGTTCCAATATTAGAATTAACGTAAGGTAGTAAACATTTTGGGTCCTCAAAAGAATTTCAAGTGTTTTCATACTTTGCATCTTACTGCAGGACTAGAATTTGCCCAAAAAAGAGAGGTGGTTTTCGAAGAAAGGAGATTTCAGGTAGACTCTGTTGTATGATTTGAGGCATTACTATACTCTCGCTTCAATTGAAATAATCTCAGTGCTAAATAGAATTTAGTATTTTTTTTTTTTTTTTGAGGGTAGAATTTAGTATATTTTAATGCTTGTATTTAGTTTATTCTCTTTGGTGTACTGGTTTGGTATATCATTTTACAGATTCTTTGACTTGCATCTTCCTCATGAATTATTGTGTTATCTTCCTCATCTTTATAATAATTTATTCTGCATCAATGATTTACTTATAAAGTAATTGTATTCCACTAACAACATTCAATCACCAATATATTAGTAATGACTAAAGAGTCAAAAAGAGAAATCTTTTAACTAAACTCATGACAATATTATAAATTTTTAGTTGGTACTTGGAAGAAGTTCATTTGCTTGGCTGACCTTTTCCCTAACAAAGGTCCATATAGAATTCTTGTTAACTTTTTGACCCATTTTGAATTTGCAACTTCACATTTGGATGCCTTTGGCTAGATACAAATACTTCATTCTAATTGAACTAAACGTATGATTAATAAACCCTACCTCCCATCGGATAATTAGTGGCCCATAGTCAAGATTATTTAGTTTAAATGAATTAATAGTCCCGTGGCAGATTGGTGTCCTAAACACCAGACTATTTCAATTAAAATGGACTAATCGTCCAACCCTTCCCTCCAAACCCCCTCTTTAACCCTCCACAGCAAACGTGTATATTTTTGTTTTTAGTGAGGAAATCAAGTACATGTTTAATGGATATTGTTGGCCCAAAAGTAATCCTTAGAGGGGGGGTGAATAAGATTACTAGCAATTAATGGCAAATTAAAAACTAAAGCAAGCACAAAGTTAATTATAACTATAATTAAAGAGAGAGCGGGAGAGGAACACTTGCAAACCAAGTTTTTTAAGTGGTTCGGCAATCCGCAATCTGCAGTCTACGTCCACCCCTCAAGAACACCTCTTGAGGATTCTACTAACCAATCTTTTTTGGGTGAAGATCAAATCGCTCCTTACAAATTCGTACTTGAACTCCTTTACACCTCTAATGAAGAAACCTTTCACTTGGAGCAAGGGTTATGCCAACCCTCCTTACAACTTCAAGAATATAATAAAGTTTGATTACAGCTGAATAGCATTCTCTTGTAGAGTAGATAGAAACAATAAATGCTCGCAAATGAAAGCTCTCAAGGAATTACAAATGAAATCTAGAGCTAGAAGAGTGAATCTCAAAATGATTAGTGCTTAAATCTTTTACTGTAATAAGTGAGTATTGAATAATAGTAATGAATGTCCCAACAACCAATTTGAACTAAGTATATATACTCTCTCAAGAAACTCTGAACGTTTAAGGTAGTTGTTAGCATTAAATGCTAAAGCAAACACAGAGGAAAAGAGTCATTACTATTTCTGTGGAATAATCCAGTCGACTGGACTCACGGTTCAGTCAACTGTACTTCAAAAAAAGTGTATTACGTCAGAAACACAGTCGACGAAAAAGGGGTCCAATCGACTGAAATAGGTAAAGCAGAACCTCTGCATTTCTTGTAAAAACCAGTCAACTGAAGGATGAGTTTGGTCGACTGAAAATGAAGGGTCCAGTCGACTGAATAAACGTCCAGTCGACTGTTTTTCATGTGAAAAACAGTTTTCTTGTTTTGAAGAGTTTGTTCAATTTTTAAGCCCTTGTCTTTGAGATTCAACCTAAATAAATTTACATAAAGTCCTATAAGAACAGTACAATATAGAAATAATCATCCTCAAGACTTCCATGGAATATCCATCATCATTATAAGTCTCTGTTTGGACAACACACTAAATGAAATCATAAGTACTCAACTAAATAGTTTGTTAATCATCAAAATTACTTAAGGTAGAACCCTTGGGGCCAACAATCTCCCCCTTTTTGATGATGATAAACTACTAGTTGCCCGAGATAAAAAATAATAGCAAGTAATTGTCCATTGAAGAAAAATGACACACTTTAAAGAACATATGAATAGATAGATCAAATTTTATAAGAAATGACAATCAATTTAAAGTGGATAAGCAACAGGATATTCTCCTCCTTTTGTCATCAACAAAAACCACTTATAGCGGAGAGAGTCTCCCCCTCTGTGAGTGAGTTGATGAACGGGATTGGGGGGGGGGGAAGTGTGGGAATCACTAATTAAAAGAGATCATCATCTTCCGACAGTTAGTACACAAGCAGTTATACCAATAGCATGAGAAAAAAATAGAGAGGATATCATACAAACAAGAATGCACATGTAAGCATAAATAACAAGAGATACTATAAAACTAAAAGAGAGAATATCATATAGATCTAAAAAGAAGTTTTAGATACAAACAAGATGAGTTAGATACAAAAAAAATGAAGTCTGCACTAAGCCCAAAACCCAAAACTATCTATCTAGATGTCCATGTTAGCTTATCTAGCTTAGCCTATATCCAAAAGAGATCAAGAGGGTTGTCAAATCCCGAATTGACTCCTAATCAATCGAATGGCATCTCGAGTATCATCAAGGCTGGACTGCATCTTAGATAAGCGTCTATCCACTAAGTCTTGAGTGACAACAGAAATGGTGCATAAAATGTCCATAGCAGTGTCAATCTCCAGAATGTCTGAGTGGAGAGTGTCAAAGTAAGAGGCCACTATAGAGGAGAGTAGAGACATTGGAAGATAGAGTGGAGTGAAGTAAAGAGACAGTGGGGGAAAGAGAGTCAATGGAAGCGATGATGATGGCGAATTGCTCTGAAAGATCAGCAACAAGAGGAGGAGTTGAAGAAGATGGAATATCAGTAGAGGGAGGAGTAAAAGTGGAGGGATCATCAAAGGATGGGGCAGTAGTGGTGGTAGGATCAGTGGTAGTGGTGGTGGCAGCAGTGGTGGTGGTGGTGGCAGCAATGGTGGTGGTAGAATAGACCTTATGGACTGTGGGATCGTGGCGATCATTATCATCAAGATGGACCTTGAAGTGACGAAAGATAGTAGTGAGAGCAATGCCAAAAGGGAGGGAACTGGCTTTAGATTTCTTTTGTGTTTCACAAATGTGTTTGCAAAAGAGATAAGTTAAATCAATTTTTTTGCCCTCAAGAATACACCAGAGAATAAAGACATCATAGTAGGAGACATAGTCGCGACCAGCTACGCGAGGAATGATAGCATAGGAAATAGTATGGTGGAGTAAACGGCAGTCAAAGGTAAGCTAAGAGACAGAGGGTTTAGATGAGTGAGCCAAAGTGGGGTTGCCACAAATTTACCTATAGGCAATCAACGGGTCAAATCCATAACTAGTATTCCATTTATTGTCCTCATAGAGTCGAATGTTCCCCATTGGAATACCAAAATTTTGAACAATATGATCGGGAGTGACTGTGAATTTCACTCCTCGAACAAAGGAAGTAATAGAGATGTGTATGGTGAGGGATGTAAATTTGTGTAGAATTCGCAGACAAGAGTGGGGTAGTAGGGTTGAGAAATGGATAGGAAATCAGTCCACCCTAGGGCATCAAATAATACGCTAATGCGTAGACTATAGGAATTAGAAAAATCAGGGCAAAGAGTTTTACCTATGACAATTTTTTGATGAACGAACCAGGCATTGTAGTTATCCATGCGCTTAAAGTCAAGAAACCATGCAAGAGGATGCGGTGCAGGAGGTCGAGGTGGAGGAGCAGTAGCCGGAGCAGAGGGAGGAGAGGAGGCCCGAGCAGAGGGACCCTCAGATGCCTTGTGTTTGAGAGATTTTGGAGGCATGTCCGCAAATTAGAGAGATTAAGAGGGTGAGAGGAGGCCGGAAATGGTAGTGGTAGTATTTTGTGGTGGTGAGAGGGTGTCGGAGTGAGATAGAGAGCGAATCAGAGTAGGGGAAGATGAATGGTTCAGTCGCCTGGAGAAAGAGGAAAGTTAGGGTTTGAAAAGAAACGCGAAGAAAATATGTATAGATACAGAGTTTTAGTCGACTATGTCGTGCAGTCGATCGACTGAGCTTAGGTCAGACAAATGTTCAGTCGACTATGTAGCGAGTTCAATCGACTAGAATAAGTCAAGCAGAATGGATGTTTTCAGGACAGAAATTGGTCGACTAAGAAATTGTTTAGTCGATGAATAAAATAAGCATCCGGTCGACTGAACGAGGCATCAGTCGACTATTTTGAGGCAGAAGAATAAATTTTAGAAAGAAGAGAGAAAAGGGGGTCCGAATCACAAAATTACACAACATCGGCTTGACTAGCCATTCCAATTCACGACGAATGATACAAAATGATCTTCTTGAAGAGGTTTAGTGAAAATATCCGCCCATTGATGATTTGTATCGATGAAAACAAGCTCAACATCACCCTTTTGAACATGATGTCTAATCTCACTATTCTTAGTTCTAGAGTGTTGAATGGGATTCTTAGAAAGACTAATTGCACTAGTGGTATTGCATCTAAGTGGGATGTGAAGTCCAAAGTCTTCTAATTGTTGTTTTATATAGAGAACTTGTGCACAACATCTACCGGCGCCTATATATTTGGCTCCCACTATGGACAAAGTTACTGAATTTTGTTTTTTACTAAACCAAGAGACTAGGGAGTATCCTAAAAAGTGACACGTGCCACTTGTGCTCTTGCGATCCACTTTGCAACCGGCAAAGTTTGCATCCGAATAGCTAGCTTAGTTAAAGGGAGTGTTCTTAGGATACCATAAACCTAAGTCAATTGTGCCTAACAAGTATCTAAAAATGCGCTTAATGGCTACAACATGCGACTCTCTAGGTGAGGATTGGAATCTAGCATAAAGACACACACTAAACATAATATCCGGTCTACTAGCAGTGAGATATAACAAACTATCTATCATGCCACGGAAAATTTTAGAATCAACAAGTTTTCCGGATTCAACTTTGTCAAGCTTGAGAGATGAATTCATGGGAGTTGCAATAGGCTTGCAATTTCAAAACCAAATCTTTTCAATAAATCTTTAATGTACTTGAATTGGTTTATGAAAATGCCATCTTTATGTTGTTTGATTTGTAAAGCAAGAAAGAAATTTAGTTCTCTCATCATGCTCATTTAAAATTCATCTTGCATGCATTTTGCAAATTCCTCACATATTTTCTCATTTGTAGCACCAAAGATGATATCATCCACATAGATTTGAACAAGTAGAATGTCATTGTGTGAATGTTTAATAAAAAGAGTAGTGTCAATTTTTCCTCGAGTAAATCCAAGATCAAGCAAATATTTGCTAAGACGATTATACCAAGCATTAGGAGCTTGTTTTAAACCATATAAAGCCTTTGAAAGTTTAAAGACATCATTGGGAAATTGTCAACTTTAAAATTCAGGAGGTTACTTGACATTGACTTCTTCCACTATATAATCATTTAAAAGGGCGCTTTCTACATCCATTTGAAAAAGTTTGAAATCTTTGTGGCAAGAAAAAGCAAGTAACATTCTAATGGCTTCTAATCTTGCTACGGGAGCATAGGTTTTTTCATAGTCTATTTCTTCTTCTTGGTTATACCCTTGGGCTACCAATCTAGCCTTATTTCTAAGCACAGCTCCAGATTCGTCCTTCTTATTCCTAAACACCCATTTGGTTCCTATGATGGAATGATCATTGGGTCTAGGAACTAAAGTCCAAACTTTGTTTCTCTCAAATTCGTTAAACTCTTCTTGCATAGCCATAATCCATCTATCATCTTGCTCGGCTTCCTTTATGTTTTTAGGTTCTATTTTAGATAGGAATGCTAAATTGTTACAAATGTTTCTACGAGAGGATTTAGTAGCAATCCTTGACTGGAGTCACTTATGATTTGTTCTACGGGGTGACTAGGAATGGTCTTCCAATCTCTAGGGAGGTCATCTCTAACATTGTCCCTAGGATGTTCTAGAGGAATAGGGGAATCTTCCTTAGGCTTTTCTAAAGGTAAGGAGTTTAAAGTACTAGCTCCATCAAGACTTTCTACAACAACATCATCTTCATCATCTTTTCTTCTAAAGGGATTTGCCTCATCAAAAACTATATGCATGGACTCCATATAAGAAAGACATATAGAGTTTTTAATAAGAAGACCTTAGTTATAGTAGAGTCCATGCATGTAGTTTTTGCTCGGCTTACCTAAGTTATCCTTATTGTTCAAGATGAAGCACTTACAACCAAAAACTCTAAAGTAACCAATGTTAGATTTTTTACCCTTCCAAAGTTCATAGGGAGTCTTACCAAGATTATTTCTAATAACAACACGATTAATAACAGAACAAGAAGTGCTAGTTACTTTGGCCCAAAAGTATTAAGGCAATGAGTGTTCATTCAATAATGTTCTTGCCATCTCTTGAAGTGATCTATTTTTCCTTTCAACACCACCATTTTGTTGAGGAGTTCTTGGTGCCGAAAAATTATGTCCAAAACCATTTTCATCACAAAAATTTGAAATATCTTTGTTGTCAAATTCTCTTCCTCTATCGCTTCTAAAATTGTTGATGGAATACCCTTTTTTATTTTGAACTCTTTTACAAATTTTTTTTACAAAATTTGGGTAAGGCGCATCTTTATGAGCAAGAAAAATGACCCATGTAAATATTGAGTAATCATCAACAATTACGAATGGATACACTTTGCCACTCATACTTTCTACACGATTAGGACCAAATAAATCCATATGAAACAATTCAAGGGGTCTACTAGTAGAGATCTCCGTTTTCTTTTTGAAAGAAGTTTTTGTTTGTTTTCCAAGTTGACAAGCATCACAAATCTTATCCTTAACAAACTTTGTTTTTGGTAAACCTTTGACTAAATCATTCTTTGATAAATTTGAAAGAAGATCCATACTAGCATGTCCTAATCGTCCATGCCAAAGCCAACTAGTTTCACTCAACATGGCAAAGCATTTAACATCTTGAGAAGAGATATCATCAAAATCAATGGTATAAACATTTTCATCTTGATACACAATAAATAACACTTTATCATCTTTAGCATTCATAATCATGCAATAGTTTGATTTAAATACAACTTTAAAGCCTTTATCACATAATTGACTAATGTTCAACAAATTATGTTTAAGACCATCAACTAGTACCACATTCTCAATAGATAAAGAAGAGTTCTTACCAACTTTACCTATGCTGATGATTTTTCCCTTGGAGTTGTCTCCGAAGGTGATTTCCACCATCCTTTGGAGAGAGAAAGGAGAACTTTGATTTGTCTCCGGTCATGTGTCTAGAGCATCCACTATCCAAGAACCATCTATCCTTGCTTCAGGATTTTAAGCATACCTATAAAACAAGCTTAAGTAACCCTCTTTGGTACCCAATATTTGTTTGGTCCACTTTTGTTAGCAAAGGGAGGTGTGGTTCCCTTTTCAATCCAAACCAAGTGGTCTTTCCCCTACTTGGGCTTTTATAGTTCACATGCCCCTTTCTCATGCAATAATGACAAGTCACATGAGGATTGAAATTGTTTGAAGTGGATCCTGTTGTAAAAATACTTTGATGAGATTTGTTTGAAGAACTTGAACTAGTAGAAGCATCACTTGAACTAGTAGAAGCATCACTTGAAAAGAAATTATTGTACTTCTTTTCTTTGTAGGTAGGATTGAAACCCAATCCGGCTTTATCAAAACCACATCTTTGTTTTCCTAAAAGCATATTTAAATTTTTCTCTCTATGAATGAATTTTGTTAAAGTTTTAGTCAAGTCTTCAACTTGTTTCTTCAACTCAATATTTTCTTTTTCAAAATCATTTGAAGGAATGCTTCTTGAAGCAAGTATTTCATTTTCTTTTCTCAAAGATTCATTTTGTGATTTTAATTCACTGAGTTCATTTGAGAGTAAAGAAAAACTCTTTTTACGTGCTAGGTATTTGGCTCCAAAAATTTCCAATTCCTCATGCAATTCATCAAATGCATTTGAAGTTCATCATAGTTATGAGATTCATTACAAGAGTCATAGTTAGAATCTACCTCATCACTTTCATGTGCCATGTGACAAATGTTTGCAACTTCCTCATCACTTAATTCATCTTCGGATGTCTCATTTTTTGAAATCATCCCAAGTTGTTGTCTTCATTGCCTTCTTTGCCTTTTGCTTGAAGTTCTTCTTTAACAATGGGCAATCGCCTTTAATGTGTCCGGGCTTTTTGCACTTGAAGCAAATGATTGGATCTTTCTTGGCTTCACTTTCCTTTTATCCTTTTCTTCCAATTCAAGACCCTTTGAACTTGCGGGTGATCATGGCCATTTCATCATCTTCATCACTATCATGATCTTGGTCATTTGAAGCCTTTAGACCAAGGTTCTTCTTTTTGTCTTCATTGTCGAAGACGGCCAATTTCATTTCATGAGCGATGAGAGATCTCATGAGTTGTTCTATTGAAATCCTTGAAAGTTCATTTGCTTCTCGAACCACCGTGACCTTTGTTTGCCAATGCTTTGGTAGAGACCTAAGCACTTTCTCAATCATCTCTTCGTTAGGATACACTCTACCAAGATTTTTCAAACTATTAGTAATAGTAGTAAAGCAAGTGGACATTTCACTAATAGTTTCATTTAGAAGCATTTTGAACATTTTATATGATTGAAAAAGTAGACTAATCTTAGACTTCTTGACTTGATTAGTTCCTTCATGTGTGATTTCTAATTTATCCCAAATTTCTTTAGCCGATTCACATGAAGAGATTCTATTGTACTCATTAGGATATAAGCCACAATATAAGAGATTTATAGACATATCATTCATTTTGATGAGTTTCTTGTCACTATCAACATATTCGTCTTCCGTTTTAGGAATGGTTTCGGTGCCTACAATCTTAGTGGGAACATGGGTTCCATAAATCGAAGTCTTGAGCAATAACTTAAATTCTCATTCTATTTTTTCAATAAGCATAATTTGTCCCATAAAGCAAGTAGGTCTTTGGGATGATTGTCCCTCAACAGATGTGATATTGGTGTTAGTATTTTCCATATGATCTTAACTCTAAGATATGTGAAATCAAAACAAGTGCCCTTGCTCGGATACTAATTGTTGGCCCAGAAGTAATCCTTAGGGGGGGGGGAGGGAATAAGATTACTAGCAATTAATGGCAAATTAAAAATTAAAGCAATCACAAAGTTAATTATAACAATAATTAAAGAGAGAGAGGGAGAGGAATACTTGCAAACCAAGTTTTTCAAGTGGTTCGGCAATCCGCAATCCGCGGCCTACGCCCACCCCTCAAGAACACCTCTTGAGGATTCCACTAACCAATCTTCTTTGGGTGAAGATTAAACCGCTCCTTACAAGTTCTTACTTGAACTCCTTTACACCTCCAATGTAGAATCCCTTCACTTGGAGCAAGGGTTACAAGAATATAATAAAGTTTGATTACAACTCAATAACACTCTCTTGTAGAGTAGATAGAAACAATAAATGCTCACAATGAAAGCTCTCAAGGAATTACAAATGAAATCTAGAGCTAGAAGAGTGATTCTCAAAATGATTAGGGCTTAAATCTTTTACTGCAATAAGTGAGTATTGAATAATAGTAATGAATGTCCTAACAAACAATTTGAACAAAGTATATACTCTCCAAGAAAATCTGAATGTTTAAGGTAGCTGGGAGCATTAAATGCTAAAGCCGAAATAGAGGAAAATAGCCGTTACTGTTTCTACGCAGTAATCCAGTCGACTGGACTCGCGGTTCAGTCGACTGCACTTCAAAACAAGCGTATTACGCCAAAAACACAGTTGACGAAAAAGGGGTCCAGTCGACTGAAATAGGTAAAGCAGAACCTCTGCATTTCTTGCAGAAAATAGTCGACTGAAGGATGAGTCTGGTCAATTGAAAAATGAAGGGTCCAGTTGTAGGACCGTGCTCGCGGGTGGTCCTGACGTTTCCCTCAATAGTGTCCCGGGACGGATCCCAAGGAGCACACTTTAGGGAAACTTGGACGTCCTCACGCAATCCTAGAGACAAAGAGTCACCACCTAACTTTTATCGGGAATTAGAAAACCCAAATTTGACTTGCCTAAAATTGAATAAGGTTACTCGTCCTTCATTACGAGAAACTAGGTTCGGGGGTCTTGGTACGAGAGGGGAAGGAGCCCAAGAAGTACTAAATCACCCCCTCCTCTCCCTATTGAATGGTAGGCCTTGATTCAAATATCCTTATTCTTCATTCATAATTGGTGTTGTTTCCTCAAACATACTAGACAATATATACATATAAAAAAGGGGACATTTAAGAAAAATCATGTCAAGAGATTAAATCAAGCAGAAATTGGATGCACATGCAATACAAGGGAGAGGTATACTTACAGTGGTTAGTCTTGCCCAGGACCGATGCAAGTAAAGGAAACATGTCATGATATGCAAAAAGGGAACGAGAAGACTTACATTGATTGACTCAAGCGAAGTCGCAAAAAAGCAAAAGAAAGGAAATGTGTAATGCAATCATGCAACAATCCTAAATAAGATGTCTCTAACACATAAGTATATAAACAGAGACTATCCTAAAGGAATTGTGTCATTGAAAACAAAGTTGAAAACTTAGAAAAATTTTAAGAGAAAGGATAGAGATAGTACACGATACATGGGCACTAAGCCACATGTCAACGAGGCAAGCTTAGAAATCGAAATCCGGATCCACGGCATTCAATTCTCTACACTAAGACACCAAGGAATACCCAAGCATTGCAAAAATATAAACAAACAAATGCTATGCATGATAAACAAGGAAAAGATATCATCAATCAAATTTCTAGATTTAGCAACCTCTAATGAATCCTATCAAAAGTGGTCTTAAACATGAGCTGGGTTAAAACCCTTTTACAGAAAGTTATATACATGTCTTAGGGAACTTCTCGAAAAAGTAAAACCTCTTTACCATTTATGAAGTTTGAGAAATAAGAGTTTTGGGAACAGTGGACCAGGACTGTCCACTGTTCTTGTAAAAATCATAATTAATTTTACAAATATCATGTGAAGCTCTATTTTATGTCAAAAGAAAGCTATTTCATTATCGTTTATGATAAAAATAATCCCAAGGACATGTCATGATCTTAGGCTTTCTGAAAAGTTATTTTAAGCAGACTCTCTTATTCTGTAAGTTTGGTATCATTTGTCAAAGGAATGCAAAACATAATAGAAATTCATAAATCATGTTAATAAAATTAATCTAAGCTTTTGATCTATCACCCATTTATCCTAGATGATTTATAAATCAAGTTTTATTCATCAATTATTGTTGAGTGATCAAGATATGACCATTTTGTATACATAATCATGATTGTATTTAAACTCAAAAAATTCCAAAATAGTTTTATCAAATTCAAACACATAGAAAACTATCTTAACTAGATCGTATGTTCACGATTTTACATCGGCATATAGATACATAAGTTAGGAATCATCCCCAAAATGCAGATCATCGATAACTATTATAGAATTTTTGAAATTCAAGCACAAATAGACTATGTTCAATTCTGTTAACCGATTTCTCAACAATTTCTAAAAATAGCATATGGATTCTAAAAGTTCTCAAAACAGATCGAATGAAAGCTAATTCATCAAAGTTTACTCAGAAAATTTGAAATCCATCAAACTATGGGTTTTGATGGACCAAATCCTATGGACAAAACCAATCTATTTTGCTGAATTTTATATAATTCATTTTAAAGTGTGAGGAAAACATCTTAGGTGTTAATTGAAGCTTATTTTGAGAGATCAAACTCATAGATCTACTTGATTAACATAATTCCCAATGAATTTAGCCCTCAAGTTTTATGAAGAACTCTAGATCATGGATCAAAGGGACTTATAAATATTCTATTGGAGATGAAATTCAATAGGAATTCTAGGTAATAGGAATAATCAAGAGATAGGTATGAACATAGGAATCATTATTCTCATAGATCATACTTCCAAACCATCATAGAATTTGATGATGCCTAAAACTGGTAAGAAGAGTTTAGAGAGAAAATAAGACAAAAATGGTTTATAGGTGGTTCGGTCCCGTTAACGAGGTGACCTACGTCCACGGTTGCGTCTGTGCGCTCTCACTAGCAGATCACTGGTGGGCCTGGTGAGCCAACAAAGATGGGCGGCACTACCAGTAATACTGGCTGGGTATATGCGTATTGGTGGTGAGTTCTCTGTTATATGCTTGTAAGCTTAGAGAATTATTTTCGGATCCCTATTGACAGGGTAGGTGGGCTCTTTTATAGATGCAAGAGTCCACCCTTATATGGTAAGTTAATAGGATTAGGAAGCCTAATCTGATTATAATTTGATTAGCATAATTTGGGGAAGGTTTCCTAAGTGGTTTAGGAAACTGCCACATTCCATCTTGCAGACTTGTAGTTGGTTTAGGAAACTGTTAGATTGGACGGTATCACGGGACCCATGGCCTTCATGCCCGGCCAGTTGGTACGAACCGCCCGGTCCTGATAAACACCTCAGGATTGCTCGGCTCTTGGCGCCTTTACCGAAATAACCGGTACCTCTTTGTGACATGGCAGACCGGCCCCATGGCTGGATAATTTTGAACATATCAGCTACCCCCCATTTTTGGAACTGACTGGATGCTTCATCGAGTGAGGATTCGAAAATTAGTATTGCCTTGGAAACCGTCCGAATGTCCTCCGGGAATGCTGCTCGGGATGTGACCCACACTCCAAGTCATCCGGTGGAGTAACCGACCGGTACAGGTAGGAGCTCGGGTCTGGGTGTTGCCACGTGTCAGGGAGTAATTGGCCTGGTCAGGGTTTAGTAGAGTTAGTTCGGATGTAACCGAACAGTCGCGTGGTAACCGGACCGTCACGTTACGTATTTAATGCATGCGTCTTTTGAGTCAACCCTTCATGTGCCTGAGGTGACAGTTGTCTGACGGTTCTTGGCGGAAAAACATCTAAGCCATCGGATCTGATTGATCTGGACCGTCTGCTACTTCTATATAAGGAACACTTGGCTTATTTTTCCAGTTCGTGCTACCAACTGAGAGATTTTCCCGAGCGGTTTGAGAGCAACCAAGATTCCCGAGCAAGGTTCCCGAGTCCTTTTCTACGCTAAATCTTGTAAGTCCTTCCTTTCTGTCCTCAATTCTTCATTGTCTTCTTCTTTTCTTGAACAAAGCTAGAGGGAGTGAACCCACTTGGGTTAGATCAAACCTGGGACTTCTTCTTTTTTCGGTTTTGTCACTTCTTTCAGTCTGGGGGTACACTAGAGCAGATTGACCGAGTGGGAGTTCCCGAGGGAGTCTTGAGAGAGTGTTGTCTTTCTTCTCGAATCTTGTATGACCTGCCCCTTAGGTTGTTAGATCTACCTCCCCTGTACATCAGATTAGGAGTCCTTGACCCATTCTTAGGTTGTCCGCCCTTTTGGTCTTCCACCGACGTAGTCATGTGTCATTCGAATTTCAACTCGTCGTCCCGGTCGGAAGACGAGCAGTTGCGATCAGCGTCTATGAGCACAAGCCCAGACCCTCCTTCCCTGGCCCCTTCTGACCAGCATAATGAGGGAATAATCCTCGCTCGGGTGTTTCACAAGGAAGCGCATTAGGATTCTCCCATAGCCTCGACGTCTCGGGGGTCAGGCGACGAGGGGTCCGTGCCGAACAGCCCCAGAGTCGTCTTCATGTGTGAGTCCATTGTTAGTACCCTATGTGGTCATGACTTGGAATGGATCAGGGATATGTATGAGCTTCCCGGTCCCTTTTCTCTTGCCGTGCACGATGGCGGAGCTCACTTCCATGAGTCGGGCTTCGTCACTCTATACGAGGATGCTTTTATGGCGGGCCTTCGTCTGCCTATCCACCCAGTTACCAGGGACGCGCTTATCTTTCTCGGGATCTCCCCTGGGCAGCTCGCCCCGAACGGTTGGTGATACCTGATGGGGTGCATCTATTTGTGGCCCCAAGTCCTCGGGTACAAGCTCACCTTGCAGGAATTCTTCTGGACCCATCGGCCTTTCCAAGTTTATGGGGAGGCCGACTTCTTCTCACTCTCGGCTAGGCAGGGGCGGAAGATAATTGTGAACTGCCCGAGCAACAAAAAAGGGTGGAAGAAGAAATTCTTCCAAGTGTCCACCCTGTGGCTATGCGAGAAGGCGCCGGGTATCCAGCTGAGGACCTCCTGGGCGGGGAAGCTGAGGAGTAAGCACGAGCACTTTTTCTTTCTTGCTTAGTCTCTCTGTCTTGCCTTGACTAACCCACTTGTGTGTTTGCTTTGCAGTGGGAGCAGTTGATCCGCCAAGTCTTCCCGACGAACTTCAGGCAAGGGTCTTGTCCTTGGTCGAGGATCCAACTGATATCAATAAGGTGCTGACCCAGTCGGGGAGTCTGAAGATTTCCTATAAGTCCCAGCGCCTCAAAGCTCCCGCTCTCCCGGCGATCATTCTTGGTAAGTACCATTTCTTAACCATCCAGTTTTCCTTTATACTTTGCTGAATTCTAACATGCTTCTAGTTTTGCAGAAATGGCTCCCAAGAATGCGGCAGCGTTGAAGGAGAAAGAGGTGGCTCTAATGGCCCAGGCTGGCCAAAAGAGGAAGAAGCCGGCCCCCACCGTGGGCCAGCCCCTAAAGAGGATTTCCCGGGGGATATCCATCCGGGCTGAGCAGGAAGCTGCTGCTACTATGCCCGTTGTTATAGTTGCTGCACCACCACCTCTTGACGTAACCATTGCTGCGCCCTCCCACTAGTAGCCAGACCGTCCAGGGTCTCTTTCTTGACCATAAAGGAAGCTCGCGCGGGCCCCTCTGCAAGGCCGAAGGTTGAGACGACAGACAAAGTCCGGGTTGTTGTAGAGTCAGATTGATAAGTGCACCCTACTTAGCCCCGAGGCCATCATCGGCTAGCTGTACAGCATCAGCTATATGGTAAGTCTTTTTGCAGTGTGAGCCTTAGCTTTTTCTCCATGCATATACTGACATCGTCTTGTTTTTGCAGATTGGTTGTATTGCTGCTGGGGTTGAGGCCACCCTTCCAGGCATTGCTGAGAGGTTGGCCGCTGCAGAGGCCGACCTCTCCGTGGAGAGGGCTGCTTGGGAATCCGTAGAGTTTGCCCTCATTGTGGAGGAAGAAAGATCCCGAGCAATAGCCCTGGACCTGGGGGAGGCCCGTGATTCCTTGTCAACCGAGCGGGCCGCCCGTAAGGCTACAGAGGCCAAGGCTGCGGCCGCAGAGGCCGGGAGGATCACCGTAGAGAAGATTACTGAGGCCAAGCTGGCAGCCTCGAAGTCTGCGAAGATCTCTGCTGAGAAGGACCTGGAAGCTGTGGCGGCCACGCTTTCAGAGCTTACTGATACTCGGGAGGCTAAAGCCAAGGAAGCTAAAGAAGAGTTCGAGGCAGGGTTCCTCACGGGCTACACTGACCTGGTGAAGCGGGCTGCTGCTGACCACCCTGACTGGGATCTGTCCGGGTACTCCTAGGCCGAATCCAGTTACTAGAAGGAGGGCCAGGCTGACTCCGAGGTAGCTGCTGAAGCTGCACCGGGCCAGGCTGACTCTGAGGTAGCCGCTGAAGCTGCACCAGCCGGGGACCCCTCTGTTGATGAGCAGGCCGCGAGGGAGGAGGAAGTGGTGGTTGTAGATTAGTTTTTTTTTTATTTTATGTTTTGTTATAGTTTTTTTCCTTTCTGGGAAGGCTACTACAACTGCCCCCCAGGCTTTGTACCGTTCATTTTAATTAATGAAAAGGCCCTCGAGGTCAAACTTTTCATTAACTGTGTTCTTTCTCTACACTGTGCCTGTTTGTAATTGCTAGTATCCATTCAATTTTTGGCCAACCTAACACCTACCTTAACAAATATTTTAGGACCATAACCAACAGAACACCTAGTCTTTCTGACCTGTTTAAAAGGTAATTGTCCGGAGTGCTGTAGGAACTGGTCTTGTTTAGCAGTGCTGTAGGAACGGGTCCTGTTTGCCGTCCAGGATCGCCCGGTGTATTATAGGAATACCCTGTATTACCGTCCGGGATATCCTGATGTATCATAGGTGTATCCTATTTTAGCGTCCGGGATATATCTCTGATCACTGCAAGTACTTAGGAATATCTTCCAAGTTCTTGTCGTGACCGGTGTGATTCCCTGTTTTGGCCTAATATTGCCCTGCCCCCCAAGCATTTTGCTAAGGCGGGAATGCAAGAGTGAGTGGCCATATGGAACCGACCTAGAACATGGGTGGTTGCAGGGTCATTTGAAGCTTGCCATCGTCGGCCACCTAGGGGTTTGGCCCCGTTGTCGGCTGGACCTAAGCGAAGCTTTAAGTAATTTCCTGTTTAGGTCTAGTATCCCCTTGCCCCCGAGCGTCCTGTGAAGGTGGGGGCGTGTTGAGGAGCGACCATAGGAAACCGGCCTGGAACATGGGTGGTTGCAGGGTCCTTTTGTGCCTGGGTTCGGAGCCCGAGGTCTTTTTGGTGCCTGGGTTCGGTGCCCGAGGTCTTTGTGCCTTGGGGTTAGGCCCAAGGTTTTTGGTGCCTCGGGGTTAGGCCCGAGGTCTTTTGTGCCTTGGGGTTAGGCCCAAGGTCTTTGGTGCCCCGGGGTTAGGCCCGAGGTCTTTTGTGCCTTGGGGTTAGGCCCAAGGTCTTTGGTGCCTCGGGGTTAGGCCCAAGGTCTTTTGAGCATTGCATGGTGTACTGACAGGAGTAAATTTCAGGTAAACTTTGCAATTTTATTTAAAAACAAAAATTTATAGCGTTTGCTCAATGAGAGCTACAAAAAGAAATTTCTCTACCAATACTAAATTCCCGTGGGCAAATGCTACTGATAATACTTGTGGAGGGGTTGCACGTTCCAAGGATGAGAGAGATCGTCCCTGTCCATGCTCTGTAGCCAGTAGGTTCCCGGTCGGTTGACCCGGGTTACTTTATATAGGCCTTCCCAGTTTGGCCCCAATTTTCCATGGTTCGGGACTCGGGTAGACTGGTTCACTGCCTTGAGGACGAGGTCTCCGACTTGAAAACTGAGGTGCTTCACCTTGCTATTGTAGTATCGAGAAACCCGTTGCTTGTAGGCCACCACCTTTAGGTAGGCTTGGTCTCTCCTTTCTTCCACCAGATCCAGTTCTAACCGGAGAGCTTCCTCGTTATCCGGCGTACCGAATTTGGCCACCCGATACGTAGGCAACCCGAGCTCTGTGGGGACCATCGCTTCAAATCCGTAGGTTAAAGAGAACGGTGTCTCGCCTGTTGCCGCTCGGGGTGTAGTGCGGTAGGCCCACAGGAGGGTTGGTAGCTCTTCAGCCCACAGCGCCTCGTTTTGATTGAGTGCAAGATTGTTCAGTTGGTTACCTCGGCTTGACCATTGGCTTGTGGGTGCTCAGGGGAGGAGTAATGATTCAGTATCCCATAGCCCGAGCAAAATTGCCTGAAGATAGGGGTGTTAAATTGTCTACCGTTGTCATTGACCAGGACCTGAGGAATGCCGAACCAACTGAGAATATTCTTTTCCACAAAGCTCTCCATCTTCCGTTCGGTTATCGTCGCCAAGGGATGGGGCTCTGGCCATTTGGTGAAGTAGTCAACAGCTATCACGGCAAATTTGACCTGTTCTCTTCCCGTCGGCAGGGGATCGACAATGTCGATACCCCACTTGGCGAACTGCCAGGGGCTGTGGATTGGTGTCTGGTGCTCTCCCGGTCGGTTGATCATGGGAGAGTATCTTTGGCACTTGTCACACCTTCGGACGTACTCTTGGGAATCCCGGGCCATGGTTGGCCAGTAGTAATCTTGTAGTAGGGCCTTTCTGGAGAGTGCCCGGCCTCCGATGTGATACCCACACACTCCCTCGTGGATTTCGAATAGTATTGCTGGGACCTGTGCGGGGTGAACACATCAGAGGTACGGGATAGTGAATCCTCTCTTGTAGAGAATGCCGTCGAGGAGATGGTAACGGGCTGCCTAGTATTTAACCTGGCGGGCTTCTTCTTTGTTGTCTGGTAGCGTTCCCGCTGTCAAGAATGTCACGAGCGGGTCCATCTAGCTGGGTCCCAGATTGACCAGGTGTACCTCCATGCCTTCTGAGTTGATCACACTTGGCTCGGGCAGGTATTGTATCCTTATCCTGGGCAAGTCTGACTCAGAAGATGAGGCGAGGCGAGCCAACCGGTCGACTCTGGTATTTTCTTCTCTGGGTATCTGCGTGATGGAGAATCCTCGGAGCTGCTTGGAAACCGCTCGGACAAGGGCCAAGCAGGCTACCATGTTGTCTTCCCGCTCTTCGTACTCTTGGTTAACTTGATTAACCACGAGCTGGGAGTCACTGTAGCCCTGAACTTGTTGTGCACTCATAGAGATGGCCAACTGTAACCCGACCAAGAGAACTTCGTATTCGGCCTCATTATTGGAGGCACGAAAACTAAACCTTAGTGCATATTCTAGCTGGATACCGTTGGGGGTAGTCAAGATGATTCCTGCCCCGCTGCCTTGCTGGTTGGAGGAATCGTCCACATGCAATACCCAAGTTGGGATGTCAGAGTGTAACCCGGGCGGTAAGGCCGGAGGGTCAATCTCTTCAACCGGGTCTTCAGGATACGTAAACTCGACCAAAAAGTCTGCTACAACTTGTCCCTTGATGGCCGTCCAGGGTCGGTAGGTCACTTTAAACTCTTCCAACTCCAATGCCCACTTGACGAGCCTCTCGGACGTGTCTGGACGGCTGAGGATTTTGCGGAGAGGTTGATCTGTGAGGACCACAATGGCATGGGCCTGAAAGTATGGGTGGAGCCTTCGGGCCGAGGTGAGCAGGGTGAATGTGTAGACACCCCATTTTGTCGGCTATCAGATTTAGGAGACCCATAGCTTGGTGGTTCACAATGATCGAAAAAGACTTAAAAGGACTCTCGGAAGTCAGCTCTATCTCTCAAAATGCTCAGAATGACCAAAATGCCCCTGAAAGCCCGAAAACTCCCAGATTTGGTCTCGAAGTTCTGGAAACATGCTATGTCGTAAGAAAAATGATAAAATGAGTTTTTAAGCAAAATCGGATGAAATCGTCAGCTCCCAGAGACCCTCGGAAGTTCCCGAAAAGTCCCCGTTGACCGGTTTGACCAAGATTTGACCAGGTTTGACCAAGTTTGACCAAGTTTGACCAAAATCGTCCGAATTCACCGGAATCATTTTAAATCATGAGAAAAGTGTTAAAACAAGTTCCAAAAGAAAATCAAGCGAAAACATCAGCTCCCGGGAACTCCCGGAGGTTTCCAGAACTTCTCGGGAATCCCAGGTTTGACCAGTTTGACCGAAATTTGACTTTGGAACCGGGGGACCAAAACAATTTTCAAACATTTTTCATGGATACTAGAGTTCAATAGCTTTCTGATTCGAGGTGAAAAATGCATATTTATAGTGTATTACATGGTTTTTATGCATACTTTTATCCCCAAAGTCCCTACATTTAGGTGCATTCTAATAACAATGTTCTTTTTATTGTGTAAATACTAAAATATATGTTTTTGCATTGTTTTATAGGTATTAGGATGCAAATCAATGAAGTGGAGCTAAAGAAAAGTGATTCTGGTGGATAGAACAACAGAAGCAGCTGAGAAAACGCCAATTTTGACAATGATGACTTCAGATTTGAAAGATTTTCCCAAAGATATAAAATGTAGATCTTTGAGTTACGGTCGCGTGGCCGCAAACGGGAGGTCAATCCGAGGTCCGAGTAAAAAGTTATGGCCATTCTCCCATCGGTGCGCAGTGCTGTCAAAAATCAGAGAGTTCAAGCGATTGAAGAGAGTTCAATCGATCGAACCTTCGATCGATCGAACTAAGCTCGATCGATCGAACTTTATTTTCCCCCAAAAGTTGCGTGAACTCTGCAGGAACCCTATATATAATCCGTTTTGACGCCAGACGAAGGGGGGACGCTCCAGAACGCGAAAAATAGCAGTTTAGGGTAGTTTTAGGGTTAGTTTAGGAGTAGATTAGTTTAGTTTGATGTTTTCTTCCTCCTTTTCCATTGTAGATTGAAGATTCAAGTTTGTTTCAAGTTTATTCAGATTATATTCAGATTATTTACAGGTTTTTTCTTTCCAATCTATGTTCTTTGATTGTTTATTAGTTTAGAAGTTGATGATTGCTTTGTTTTACTATTTCTGCACTAGTTTAATCATGTTACCGTAGTTTAGACGTTGGAAATATGTGATGAAACATCGATTCTTAGCCTCTGCCATGCAATCTTTAGAAACCTTGGGTTCGATCGATCGAAGGTTTTTCGATCGATCGAACCAGAGCCATAGTCAAGCGATCGAAGGCATTTCGATCGATTGAAGGATGATGTTGTCCGATCGATCGAGAGCGCTTCGATCGATCGAACCTGCAGATTCCTGAGATGATTCTTTTAAGTATTCCATGACTTTCTGTTTTAGAAATCTGTCATCAAATTGTCCCAATAAGCTCAGTTTGTCACAACAGTTTTTAGAACTTAAAGCCTTAAGGCCTTTTTTTCAATGACTTTTGAAAACCACTTTGAATGCTAACACCATTTAGAGTGCAAGTAATTACCATTGTTTTAAACCGTCTTTCAAGTATTTTGAATCACTTGTGATGATGTAGTCCCGGGCATGAAAGGGCTATTGATTCTATATCTTTAGAAAAATACGGAATACTGAAGAGGAATGAACTCCATAGAACGTTAATGAGTATGCATGGTAGATGGTTAGGATTAATGTGGATTCATTTGTTTCCAACACCTTTAGTTTATTTATTCAATTAGTTATGTTTCTATATGTTTAGTTTAATTTAATTAATTAGGATTCGTTAGAACCTTCTCTTCTACATTCATCTTTTCTATTTCTTTAGGTTATAACTTGGTAGATATTCTTCCTATTCCTTCCCTGTGGGATCGACCTGGACTTATCCAGTATTACTTGCACGATCACCTACACTTGGGTGTTGCACAAGAGCGCACAACTATTTAGTCGTGTCAAGTTTTTGGCGCCGTTGCCGGGGAAGGCAACTAGGTTAGGATTTTACTAAGTTTTTCCATTTTTCTTCTTTTACTTAAAAAAAAATAAAAAATCATTGGACTGTTTCTCTCACAAGAAAAAAAAAATTTTCTTTTGTTTAAATACTTTGGGTAAACATGTCTTATCCATATTACCCTCCATACAACACAAATACCACGAATGGGTATACATTAGGTAATGAGAACTATACCCCAAGTTGGCAAGCACTCACATATGATGCACATTATCAACCTGAGTGCTACCAATCACCACAATGGGAAAACCATCGTGTTAGTCCCCCATGTTATCAAACGTATCAAGAACCTCCACCTGGAGAGTTCTATCAATCGCAATGGGGATATAACCAAAATGATAGTGTAGGATATAGTAGTTCCCACGATTACCAAATGCACCAAGACTTTCCTTCTGGGGAGTCTTGCACACAAACACAATGGGAAGGGGACTATTACCAACAACAATGGGGTGAAACTTCATATAGTTATAATGAGGAGAATAACGAAGTTGAGGATAATGGTATGTTAGAATTGCTGCTTAGTGAAATGAAAAGGCTAGAGAGTGCAATTGATAAATTAGGAGCTAGATATCAACAAGCATTTGATAGCCAACCTTTAGAAGACTATACCAGTCCTTCAACGCTACAACCTGAATTTCAAGACACTAACAATGGAATGGAATTAGAGGACAATGATGGGTTCATACCAAGTGAGGTTAACAACTCATTTGAGAAAGTGATAACCCAACAAGAACTCCAAAACCAAACCATTGAGCATAAAGTTGTAGAACCATCTTCTCCTCAACATACAACCCCAGACATCAACTCCTTCACTGCCTGGATAAAACTGCACAATCTCTTTGTCCAGAGCACCTCAATAGATGACATATATAGTGAGGAGAGTTACAAGGATGAGAATGAGGTTTTAAAAGATGACGAGAGTTTAGGTGATTGCACGCAATTAGGAAAGGAAGAGTCCCCTGTTGACTCTACCCCTACCTTTGAAAGTGACCCTAGAGAGGACATAATTGAAAAATCTAAATCTGATTTAGATTCTTGTGATATTCATGAACCCTCACCTCTTTCGACTGAAGAGGTGGTGTCACCAAGTTGCCCATCACCTATCCTTGCTATCAATCAAAGCTCTCGTCCTGAGCTTGAATGTTATGTGTGCCCCATTCGTGAACAAACAGAGTGTGTTGTGGAAGAGGATGGTAAGGATACTAGCACATGTTCTTCACAAAATTTTAACTTTCAAAATTCTTTGAGAGAAGACTTGGAAAATATTGGGCCCACTTTAGATGATCTTAAAATTCAACAAGAAGCTAGCAATCTTCTAGACTGCTTGACCTTCTTGAGTGATTATGACATTGAGGCCCAAATAGATAGCTTTATCCAAGTCCAGTCCAAAACCATGTGCATAGAACAGAAATTCAATTCCTATGATTATCTCTCCATAGATTCTGTTCTAGGACAAGCGGAGGGTGGTGAAGCTTCATTAGAACATCACTTCGACCCTGCCCCTTTTATTGAACCATGGCCTCCTCCTGTTTTTAGTATTAAAATAGAGGCTGTTATAGGAAATACCAACACCAAAGATCGTTTCTTGCATATAATTCCTAAAAAGTGTGGTATTCCTTTTATAACTGTCCCAAAAAAATTTGGAAGCCATAGGTTTTGCATCATCTCCTCTGACCTTGAGCCTGACATTAGTTGGGGGGAGTTGCATTTTTATGAGGATCCCAACATTCTTCTCACTGTTAAATTATTTTATTGGGAAGATCCTCAAAAATTTCGGTTGTTAATCTATGATAAAAATCTTGATTAACCAAATTTATTTAGTAGTTGTATCTATGTTTCCTTGTTGCTACTAATGATCTTGCAGGTAGCTTGAAAAAAATGGATATTAACGCTTCGAGGTAAAATCCTTCCTTTCCTCGCTTTACTCTACATGTCCATGTGCTTAGTTTAGAACATTAAGGACAATGTCTAGTTTTAGTTGGGGGGGAGTGAGTCATTGCATGCCTCATATCTTTTTGTTGTACTTTAGTGTCATATACCTGCTTAGCAACATGTAACTCAGTAAATTAAAATCTGTAAAAATTTTAAAATTTTTACTTTTAATTTTTTTTAAAGATAATAAAATGGTTCTTGTGTTTCTCTCATAGTTAATGTAGTTAGTTATGATGCATTAGTGTTATTTTCTGTATGTTATTAGTATGTGATACACTGTGGTAGTTTCTTTACTATCTTAGTTATAGTATGTTCTATGCTTTTTAATCTTCAAATACTTTGAGCACGTTGTGACAACCTTGTACTTAGCTAAAATGGATTAGTAAGCATAGTTTAAGTGTCTTGAAAGACTGTAGTGGAGACTAATAACCCAAGTGAGCTTTTGTGCCATTCTTTGTTTTTTAGGGTTTTATAAAATTACTCTTACTTTTTGAAAAGCGTATTAATTCGTTGAAAGTCTCATTTTTCTTCTTCATTTTGACTGATCACTAGAAGAGAACGTTCAGGATTTACCAAACTTTAGAGCTCTTGAATTTACTGAAATGAATTATCCTATTAACTTAGAAGATGATTTAGGCCATCTTTTGATCATACATGGATAATACAGCCTTGGCCTACCTCTATGCTATTCCTTTACTTCACCTCTTGAGCTTATCATAATTACCTTGTCTACACAATCCATAAGTCTATACCTAACTCCAAATTAGGAGTTCAAGCCTCATTTCTTTATTTGGGTGTGATTGGGATGTGTTGCGTTAACAAGAAGTATGTTAGTGTGAATAAGGGAAAGTTGGCAAAGAAAAAATGAAAGAAAAAAAAAGAAAAGCATGAGAAGAAAAAGAAAAAAAAAATGCCAATGGTTGTTACAAAAGAAAAAAAAAAGGAATGAAAAGAAGAGTGTGAAAAAAATAAATAAAAGAAAAGAAGAAGAGAGAGATTGGAGATGTGGGAAGTTTGAAAAGTTGTAATAGACATTCCAATCACATCCTTTAACCCAATTGAATATCACAAGCCTCTTTCTTCTTTCACCTAACATCTTTTTTTTTTTCAAAGTCCTAATGATTCTAGGTAAATTGGATCTGAATTTAAGGTAATGAGAGAGTTCTCCACGGTATCTCGCTCTTCTAGTGAAAAGTATCCTTTCATGGGACTTTGTGCACTAAAATGTTCGTTTTTCTATTTAGATATGAGAAGCATTAGATTCCATTTACATTTACTATTTATTTGGAGTGATTTCATCTTTTGAGTGTAATCCCGGTAAGAGTTGAGTTAAAACGAACATCTTGATAGTGTCTTAGGTTATGCGAGCTTTGAAATTAAAGTTTTGTATTTTGGTTGTCCAATCACACACACACTTGAAGATTAATAGGTATGGAACATTCTAATGACTTTGATAGTAGATTAACTGTAATGTGTGTATTGCATTGCTATGGCTTACTAGAGAGTTTCATGAGAATGTTGAGCTTATCTATATTGCTAACTGAGAGGAAAAATTTCTTGAAAACATTTAAATGAGAACCATTACCATAAATAGGAATTTTGTGGGTAAATTCACTGCAAACCCTCACGAGACAACACTCGTCCACTAGGGGGAACCTAGGGGTTTAAAGGCTTGTTGCATACGCTAAATGCAATCGCGATTCCTGCGAAAGTGATTTAGGATTTTTACTTTCTTTTGTTTTTTTAATTTTTAGAGTTAAATAAACACTGTTGTAGTTCGCTTCATTGCTAGGGACTAGCAACGAGCTAGTTGGGGGGTGTGATTCGAGGTGAAAAATGCATATTTATAGTGTATTACATGGTTTTTATGCATACTTTTATCCCCAAAGTCCATACATTTAGGTGCATTCTAATAACAATGTTCTTTTTATTGTGTTAATACTAAAATATATGTTTTTGCATTGTTTTATAGGTATTAGGATGTAAATCAATGAAGTGGAGCTAAAGAAAAGTGATTCTGGTGGATAGAACAACAGAAGCAGCTGAGAAAACGCCAATTTTGACAATGATGACTTCAGATTTGGAAGATTTTCCCAGAGATATAAAATGTAGATCTTTGAGCTACGGTCGCGTGGCCGCAAACGGGAGGTCAATCCGAGGTCCGAGTAAAGAGTTATGGCCATTCTCCCATCGGTGCGCAGTGCTGTCAAAAATCAGAGAGTTCAAGCGATTGAAGAGAGTTCAATCGATCGAACCTTCGATCGATCGAACTAAGCTCGATCGATCGAACTTTATTTTCCCCCAAAAGTTGCGTGAACTCTGCAGGAACCCTATATATAATCCGTTTTGACGCCAGACGAAGGGGGGACGCTCCAGAACGCGAAAAACAGCAGTTTAGGGTAGTTTTAGGGTTAGTTTAGGAGTAGATTAGTTTAGTTTGATGTTTTCTTCCTCCTTTTCCATTGTAGATTGAAGATTCAAGTTTGTTTCAAGTTTATTCAGATTATATTCAGATTATTTACAGGTTTTTTCTTTCCAATCTATGTTCTTTGATTGTTTATTAGTTTAGATGTTGATGATTGCTTTGTTTTACTATTTCTGCACTAGTTTAATCATGTTACCGTAGTTTAGACGTTGGAAATATGTGATGAAACATCGATTCTTAGCCTCTGCCATGCAATATTTAGAAACCTTGGGTTCGATCGATCGAAGGTATTTCGATCGATCGAACCAGAGCCATAGTCAAGCGATCGAAGGCATTTCGATCGATTGAAGGATGATGTTGTCCGATCGATCGAGAGCGCTTCGATCGATCGAACCTGCAGATTCCTGAGATGATTCTTTTAAGTATTCCATGACTTTCTGTTTTAGAAATCTGTCATCAAATTGTCCCAATAAGCTCAGTTTGTCACAACAGTTTTTAGAACTTAAAGCCTTAAGGCCTTTTTTTCAATGACTTTTGAAAACCACTTTGAATGCTAACACCATTTAGAGTGCAAGTAATTACCATTGTTTTAAACCGTCTTTCAAGTATTTTGAATCACTTGTGATGATGTAGTCCCGGGCATGAAAGGGCTATTGATTCTATATCTTTAGAAAAATACGGAATACTGAAGAGGAATGAACTCCATAGAACGTTAATGAGTATGCATGGTAGATGGTTAGGATTAATGTGGATTCATGTGTTTCCAACACCTTTAGTTTATTTGTTCAATTAGTTATGTTTCTATATGTTTAGTTTAATTTAATTAATTAGGATTCGTTAGAACCTTCTCTTCTACATTCATCTTTTCTATACTTAGGTTATAGCTTGGTAGATATTCTTCCTATTCCTTCCCTGTGGGATCGACCTGGACTTATCCAGTATTACTTGCACGATCACCTACACTTGGGTGTTGCACAAGAGCGCACAACTATTTAGTCGTGTCACTTTCCAACGGTATATCGCACGTAATTTCTGGATTTAAAACGAATTTATTATGAATTTCCAAAAGCGAAAAAGGCGATCAAATCAGCTTTTATCACGAATACCGCAAAACGTTTCGAAGTGACCTATCCCCGAACTATTTTTTATGTAAAGTAGACTCCATTACCTTTCCAACGGTATATCACAACCTCAATTTGGAGTTCGTATGCATTTTCTGTGAATTTCGGACGAAATAGGGCCTTTTCGCGAATACCGAAACCTCTGGGGGCCTAAACGTAAATTTCTGGGCGTCTGAGGAGCAGTGCCGCCACGGCACTGGCCCACTGCCGCCGCGGCACTGGCCCAGTGCCGCCGCGGCACTCAACCCACGCAGAGTCCATTTTTGTAATTTTTTTAGGAGTCCAATTTGATTAATTGAAAGTCAAAACGACATAGTTTTGTGTTCACAGTTGTTTGGGACCAATGGGAGTACTTGTAAAACCCCAAAACCACCCCAAATTGGCCTATATAAACCCCCCATTGCTCTTCATTTTGGGGGGGCCAAGTGCAAAAGCTTGAAAAGTTGTAGAGAAGAAGAGAGATAGAGATAGGTTTAGAAGAGAGAAAAGGAGCTTCCTCCTACTATTTTGCTATAGAAAGTGAGTTTTAATCTTGCGTTCTTCCATTACCTCTCTTATACTTCACATCCCAAACACCCCCAATCACCATTCTTGAGCATTCTTGAGTTAGGAAGCTACTTTCATGTCTAAATGTCAAAATCTATGAGTGAAACACCAAGCTACAAGCCCAAAATCACATTGATTATCATCTATTGATTGTTATTTACTTACTTGTTCATATTATGTTCATCTCTTCTTACCTCATTTCTTTTTTATTTTTCTTTATTTTCTTACTAGTTCATCATCATCTAAGTGATGACATAAAGTTTGGGGTGAGTGAATCCTTATGGATAGTAGCTCTTGACCTCAAAAACATGTTTGATAGATGATGATCATAACCTCAATACTTCCAAAGTATTCTTGAAATGTATTGAAGTTATGTTCAAAATAAAAATAAATCTCTCCAACAATCTTGGAGGTTCTTGACGATGAGTTTGATGTTGGCATTTTAAGTGGCTATAATCCTTATTGAGTATTGAAAATATGCTTTCAAAACATCTACTTCAAAACCCCTCTCAATCCCTCTTCTTTTGGTTTCAAGAAACAAAACCCCGTTTTCTCCAAAATCTTCAAAATAATGAGTCAAAACAGTGAGTGAGCTGAGTTCAAAGATTTCTCTAGAACTCAATACTCAACATATAGATGCAAGGTCACTTGGAAAGTCTTCCTAACTCATTGGAGAACAACCATGATTTTTGGTTTGACTTGGAAGTACTTGGAAATGGCCCATTTGGACCCAAACATTCCTTCCAGACATTCTGTCTTTGCTGTCACAGCAGCTAGGGCCACTTCCAACTTGTTTTACAGAAAACTTTTCCAAAAGGGGTGGTCCTAACTTATTTTTCACTTAAACTTCAATGTCTTAGGAAACTCTCTGTATAAAATGGGCCTCTAGATCATTAGTTTGCATTTTCTAAGATATTTCAACATTTCAGTCGACAGTACGAACTCTGTTTCTGAGTGACCTTCATTGTTTATATGATTTCTCTCAATCTGTGATAGCTATCCAAGATTGGCTTTTTGGGTTGTGTTCAAGACACAATAAGTAACATCTCCATAAAAATATCATGCATTGAAAACATTCCTAACCCCTCTTTTCAATTTTCCAAAGATGATGCTACTGTTCTGTCCACTATTCACAACAAGCATATCTTAACTTTCATTCTTTGATTTGATGCTTATATGCATTCCAAATTAGTTCATATCTTAGGAAGTATTTCATACTACATTTGTATATATCCCATATTGATTTCATCCATCCATTCATACACATTTTAGACTTCCAAGTCATTCTAGGAATCCATGAACACAAAACACACTACAACCTTAGCACATTCTAGATACATACATTGCATCCATGCAAAGATTTGGGGCTTTTGTGACTCCTAATCTAAGAAGATTATAAGGAATGATCATGATCACACGTTCATGATTCCCCTCGATCTAATCATCCTTTCTCATCTGTCCCGGGGATTGAGAAATCTTCTTTTCTCAAAATTAACATGCATCATTCTAGCTTGCTAAGCATTACTTTGATTCTTTGATTATTTGTTTCAAGAACCATTCATGCCCCCTTTAGATTAGGGAAACTTAATTACTTGATACATGATTAGACGATTTTTCCTAGGTTTGTTTGTGTGATCTTTCACTTTACATTGCATGATATTTGACTTAGATCTTATGAATGATATTTTATCATTTGATCATACGTAGTATTAATTGTCTTATGTGATGTAATATACTATCATAGTATTAATTGTCGAACCATACGTAGTATAAGATGATTATTTGGATGCTAATTGAGGCCCGTCGAAAGACGGGGCGAGTTGAGGGTGTTTTAGTCGCGACAAAGGCTCCTTCCTCTGTCGTACCAAAACCCCGAACCAAGTTCTTTGGTTATGAAGGGCCGGTGCCCTTTATCCATTTGGGTGAGTCAAAATTAGGTTTCTTGGTTCCTTAAAGACCAAGTGGCGACTCTGTATCTGTTTAACAGACCGTTTTCTTTTCTTTGATCCAAATCAAATTTCAAACGAAATCAAACAAAAGCGGTGGAAGCCCGGTGTCCACAATCTGGCGACTTGCTGGGGATTTTTATTTTAAAACAAAATAATACAGAGGTTTGACTCATAAGAAGCATCCTTAAAATCATCTTTTTACTGTGTCTGGTTCACTGCATTGCACTTCTGCATTTCCCCTTCGACTGTGTCTGAAATGCGGCGCTGACATTGTTCAGGTCTTGCCGTGCCAGGGCACAAGTCATCGTTGATACTGTACCTTCCAAGGTATATCAAAAAGAGTAAAAACCTCCGTACTGTCTCCCTGATGGTATATTGGAACTCTCGTCAACGGACCCTTTTTGACTAAACCCAGCCTTTGCATATAGATTCCTGTAGAACCTTTCATAGGACTATTCATTTATCTTTTCAGATAGGACAATGTGATATAACTGCTGTATGCCCTGGTGGGAATACCTGCGCGGTGTAGACGCTTATGTGGCATAGAACAGAACCTCTTTCTTATGATCCCCAAGGCAATCACTCACATGTGATCACATTGAGTTGACTTGCCTAGGCACCATGATAAGGATGTCTGCTCCATGCTCACAAAGATATACACCGCAAACCTTGTTTGATGGTCCTGAGACATAGGAGTATGAAAACTTGCTAGACAGTATGATCACCATCATCACCTATTCCCGTCGTATATCCTTATTTCTTCCAAAAAACTCTACCCAACTCATTAGGATATCCCTGTTTTTCCTAGAAACTCTGTCCGAATCACCCAAATTTCCTAGAAATCCCTATTTCTCCCCAGATTACCCAGAAATCTCAATTTCTTCCAGAAACTCCGATATACTTATGTTCCCCCAGATATTTTTTCTCCCCCCAGAATACCCAGAAAGCTCAATTTTTCTTAGAAACTCTGATATACTTGTTTCTCCCAGAAACTCTGTCCGACTTACCCAGTTATACCTGTTTTCCCAGAAGCTCTGTCCAAATCTCTTAGATTACCCAGAAATCTCAATTTCTCCCAGAAACTCCGGTATACTTGTTTCTCCTGGAAACTCTGTCCAACTTACCCAAATTTTCATGTTTTCCCATAAACTCTATCCAAACTTCCCCAAAATGCCTAGATGTATCAATTTCTCCCAGAAATTCTAATTTCCCAATTTTTCCTAAAAGCTCAGTCCAAATCAACCAGAAATCCCTATTTCTCCTAGAAACTCAAATGACTTCTAGAAATTTCCCCGAATCTTCAAATCCCTATTTCTCCCAGAAACTCTGTCCAAAATTCTCAAAGTATCCCGAAAATCCCTGTTATCCCTTGGTGATCATACTAGAAAGTAAGGTTAGCACACTCTGTATGGCTAGGACCTTATTTGATTAACTACTATCTGTTAGAAGTAGGGGCATCATATAGATTAGGGCATGCATCCGCATGCTTGTCTCATGTGCATACACAATTCATGTTAGTTCGCTTGCACGCACATCTTGTCAATCTCACATGTGTCAGTCTCTACACATCAAATGCATACGTTTCATCATCCCCACCCATCTCAATCGTTGTACAGAAGTCGTATACTTACTATAACCCTCCTCAGTTTGCATCGTTAAATCCTTCAAAACGTTGATCATCTCTTCCTGATAGGAGTCCATAAGAAGTGTTTCGCGCCTCTGCTAATTTTGACTTTTACTTCCATTTGCAGAAAACCGTAGCCCCGGGTAAAGACACTATTGTACCGCCCCAAATTCCTTATCGTGATCACAGGCTAGCACAGACCATCATCAATCCACCAATGGCCTACAAAGCTCTGGAGGAGAAAGTGAACAAGCTACAAACCACTGTTGAGCAGTTGAGTTTAAGGGTGAGTCGATTTGAGAAGATGGCACGGAGCATTAGCAAAGAACTGCTTGAAATGGGGACCAGAATGGAGGATGCCATCATAGAAGAAAAGTTCAAGAATGATGAACCCCAACACCAGTCCAAGAGGCCTAAATACTCCCGACACTCCCCGGATGTCAACGCCCTGCGCAGCCAACCCATGGCATACCCTCATCGGCCATACCAATCCTCCAACCAAACCACTAGTTGCCCTTACCAGAAAAAGCAACCCCGTACCTTTGCCAAACTAGATATCTCCCCCTCCATAGCCTTAGGCCGTCTGCTAAGAAAGGGACACCTCCAACTCCTTCAGCCTCGTGCCGATTCCCCACCACCTAACTGTGACCTGTCCAAACGATGTGCCTACCACCAAGGCTCAGGCCATGACACTGACCAGTGCATACGTCTCCGCCATGATATCCAGGACCTCATCGACCAAAACATCATTGAGCCACCACCCATTCAACCCCGTGTCATCTAAGCCCCTGGTTTACCTATTCGAATGATCCTCTTCGCTGAGGCCCATGAATGTGAACCTGTGCCGGTGAAGTGATGGTGTTTGTGACTCTTGCTAGAAAACCAAAGGAAGATGCTCTTCAGAAAAAGAAATAAAAAGAATAAGCGAGTCACTGTGACATTCCATTTGAGACCGGGTCGAGTCAAGTTGAGTCTGTTCTATGTTCCGAGTCTATTTCAATTCTAGTCTTGTGATCAAGTCTGTCTGTCATCGAGTTGTTAATAAGTCTGTAAAGCTTCTCTACTGATGGAATGAAGTCTCATTTTGCCTAATCTGATGTGCTTACTCATAATTGCATGAATCACTAAACTGAAGTGTCACTTTTCAAATTACCATGGATATTACTCTGGTAATAGTTTTTCTACGACAAAACAAAAAAGAATCCTGAAAGGTTAAAGTCGATTTCACGCTGACACTGATGAAGAGCTGAGAATTGAATAGTCTTACTTTAAGAATTTAAAGATGCTCTTGCCTCAATCTTGAAAAGACATACTTGAAACTGACTTGGGGTTTGCCCAATACCCTTTTTCCACCATTTCGAAGCCTTAAGCCCAATCCAATTGGGAGCCATGCAACCTGTCCGATTGAAAGCAATGCAAACGTAGCCCTTGATGGTAGCCAAACATTTCGGTGAGTTTCATCTCTACTTTCCAAAAAAAAAAAAAAAGAAAAAGAAAAAGAAAAAGAAAAGAAAAAGCTCGCTAGGTTGAAAACCCGAAAGGGTACAAAAGTTAGAGCTGAAAAAGGTGTTGATTTCCAAAATCTGACCCTAGCCAGTCGAAATGTTGGAGAAAATTTTGATGAAACAAATGAGAGAATCATACGCTTCAAGATACATCTTAAGAACGTGCCAAGATCACATTTCAAAAGGCACGGAATGACCACAAATAAATTCCGAAAGCTGACATGCACATTCTGGAATTCTGAAATTGCGATTGAAAGATCTCACAAGAATCGACTATATTAAAAAAGCAAAATTGACTGACTAGGCGAAAGTGAAAAAGATCAATCCTCAAAATAAAACAAAAAGAAAAAGAAAAAGAAAAGAAAAGGAGATTGAAACTAAATTCTTTTATTCAAAGCTACCACAAGTAGCTCAAGTTTGAACTTCTTTGACGATTGGTTTGGAAAACCCTCATACCTCAAACCCCTTATTTCGAGCCTTGCCTTAAACTACGCTCGACCTGATTCCCACTCAGGGATACGTAAGCAACCACATCGGTTCGGTCGACACCATCATAATCAAACCAATTTCCTTCAAGCCTTGCCTTGAACTACGCTCGACCTGATTCCTACTCGGGGATACGTAGGCAACCACATCGGTTCGGTCGACACCATCATAATCAAACCAATTTCCTTCAAGCCTTGCCTTCAACTACGCTCGACCTGATTCCCACTCGGGGATACGTAGGCAACCACATCGGTTCGGTTGACACAATCATAATCAAACCAATTTCCTTCAAGCCTTGCCTTGAACTACGCTCGACCTGATTCCCACTCGGGGATACGTAGGCAACCACATCGGTTCGGTCACCCCACCTACCTAAAAAATCAAGCCGCTTCTTTTCGACCATGGCCCGAACTACGTTGGACCTGATCCCCGCTTGGGGGTACGTAGGCAGACTTTCAAAAAAGAAAAAGAAGGATAGCTCGCTAGGTCGAAAATCTGAAAGGACGCCTAGGCAAAAATTAGAGCTAAATCCAAGGTAAGCAATAACAAAAGAGAGAAAAGAGCTTGCTAGGTCACCTCACTAGTGCCTAGGCAAAAGTTATGAGCATTTGAGAGATTAAAGTCACGGTCCATGCCTCAAGCCAGAAATCACCTTCCACACTAGGGGCAAACTTTGGCTACCCGCCTCGTTTGCCTGACTTTTACTATTTACCCTTCATACAAGGGGCAAACTTCGGTCACCTACCTCGTTTGCCCAAAACCTCCAATGAACCTTCCTCCAAACTAGGGGCAAACTTCGGTCATTTACCTCGTTCGCCTGTCGATCCCACTTTATGCCCTTCAAACTAGGGGCAAACTTCGTTTGCCACCAAATCCCTATAAGCCTTCAAGTCACAAAGCATTGTCTTGAACAGATGGAAATGGAGCATCTTTTATTCCATAAGCTAAGGCACTAATTCAAAGCACATCTTGGGAGAAGCAAGGAAATTGATTAGATCAGTAGGGAGGAATTTTTAAAAATAAAGATTCACCATCAAAGTGATGCCACGTTAAGGTGAGAAGTAAACACAAAAGAGAAATGGTACATCATATATGACAAGAGCACATTAACTTTTGGCAAGTCGAGCTTGTTTCATTTCAGTATCGAATGTGTCACCCTCGCGTGTCGGTGTCTGTTAGTTTTGAGTCTGTCATAGTCTTTTTCAGGAGAAGAGTCGGTCGTAGTCTAAAATGTGTAAGTCAACAGTGACGAATAATGAATCTTTCAAATCAAGTTATAAAGAGCATTCCAAGGACAATGCAAGCAGGAGTACCAAAAACACTATTACTGCGCCAGTCAAGGCGTCAGCATGAGAAGTGTCCCAACTTGGGGAAAATTTCATCCCATTCCAAACCATCGAAAGTTAACCGTCTTCGTTCATGCGACATAAGTCCATGAGTGGCTGTTGATGATCTTCCTTTCTCCTAGCAACATAAGTCCATGAGTGGCTGTTGATCTCTCATCCTTCTTCATTACAACATAAGTCCATGAGTGGCTGTTGATCTTCCGTCTTTCTTCATGCAACATAAGTCCATGAGTGGCTGTTGATGATCTTCCTTTCTCCTAGCAACATAAGTCCATGAGTGGCTGTTTGATCTTTCATCTTTCTTCATGCAACATAAGCCCACGAATGGCTGTTGATGATCTTCCTTTATCCTAGCAACATAAGTCCATGAGTGGCTGTTGATCTCTCATCCTTCTTCATTGCAACATAAGTCCATGAGTGGCTGTTGATGATCTTTCTTTCTCCCAGCAACATAAGTCCATTAATGGCTGTTGATGAACTTTCTTTCTCCCAGCAACATAAGTCCATGAGTGGCTGTTGATCTTCCGTCTTTCTTCATACAACATAAGTCCATGAGTGGCTGTTGATGATCTTCCTTTCTCCTAGCAACATAAGTCCATGAGTGGCTGTTGGTCTTTCATCTTTCTTCATGCAACATAAGTCCATGAGTGGCTGTTTATCTTTCGTCTTTCTTCATGCAACATAAGTCCATGAGTGGCTGTTGATGATCTTCCTTTCTCCTAGCAACATAAGCCATCACTCTCCTCTTTCAATATCAAAACCTTAACTGCCGCAGGCCATCTCCGTATCCCTCATCACAAATAGAATGATACCTTTACTCCCATTTAATGGACGTATTTCCTTCTTCCTAGCAGAGTACATCATCCTCCGAGGATAGAAACAGACAGATACCAGCTCCCGGAGGCCCTGACCGGCCCTCTTGGATTGAGCGCCGAAAGATTTGATCAGCCGTGAGAGATTCAGAGATGGGTCCTGGTTCCCCGATCAAGGAAAAAGAGATTCTCCAAGAACCCTACATCATCCTCCGAGGACAGAAACAGACATATACCAGCTCCCGGAGGCCCTGACCGGCCCTCTTGGATTGAGCGTCGAAAGATTTGATCAGCCGTGAGAGATTCAGAGATGGGTCCTGGTTCCCCGATCAAGAAAAGAGAGATTCTCTGAGAACCCCGCGTCACCCCCCGAGGACAGATACGGAAAGATACTAGCTCCCACTACCCTCAGCAGAAAGTAACAAAAGAGGAACCGACTCCCGAAAATCGGCCGTCAGGAACAATCAGAACATCGCCCGGATCCAGATCTCCTGGTTATCAAGAGTTTTCTCATCTGTCCATTTTCATAGCTTTATCACAAGATCCCTCGGTCACCTTTGGCTGTCGTCTTCTAAACAAAGCACATCTGATCTATCTCACTCCTTTGCAAAGCACACTTCCCAAGTTCCAGAAGTTTGCCCCTAAAAGACATGCTTGGAACTGACTTGGGGCTTGCCCAGCACCCTTTTCCCACCATTTCGAAGCCTTAAGCCCAATCCAATTCGGAGCCACGCAATCTGTCCGATTGAAAGCAATGCAAACTTAGCCCTTGATGATAGCCAAACATTTCAGTGAGTTTCATCTCCACTTTCAAAAAAAAAGAAAAAAAGAAAAGAAAAGAAAAGAAAAAGCTCGCTAGGTTGAAAACCCGAAAGGGCACCTAGGCAAAAGTTAGAGCTGAAAAAGGTGTTGATTTCCAAAGTCTGACCCTAGCCAGTCAAAATGTTGGAGAAAATTTTGATGAAACAAATGAGAGAATCATACGCTTCAAGATACATCTTAAGAACGTGCCAAGATCACAATTCAAAAGGCACGGAATGACCACAAATAAATTCTGAGAGCTGGCATGCACATTCTGGAATTCTGAGATTGCAATTGAAAGATCTCACAAGAATCGACTACATTAAAAAGCAAAATTGACTGGCTAGGCGAAAGTGAAAAGGATCAATCCTCAAAACAAAACAAAAAGAAAAAGAAAAAGAAAAGAAAGGGAGATTGAAACTAAATCCTTTATTCAAAGCTACCATAAGTGGCTCAAGTTTGAACTTCTTTGACGATTGGTTTGAAAAACCCTCATACCTCAAACCCCTTTCTTTCAAGACCTTGCCTTGAACTACGCTCGACCTGATTCCCACTCGGGGATACGTAGGCAACCACATCGATTCGGTCGACACCATCATAATCAAACCGATTTCTTTCAAGACCTTGCCTTGAACTACGCTCGACCTGATTCCCGCTCGGGGATACGTAGGCAACCACAACGGTTCGGTCACCCCACCTACCTAAAAATCAACCCACTTCTTTCCAACCATGGCCCGAACTACGTTGGACCTGATCCCTACTCAGGGGTACGTAGGCAGACTTTCAAAAAGAAAAGAAGGATGGCTCACTAGGTCAAAAATCTGAAAGGACGCCTAGGCAAAATTAGAGCTAAATCCAAGGTGAGCAATAATAAAAGAGAGAAAAGAGCTTGCTAGGTCACCTCACTGGTGCCTAGGCAAAAGTTATGAGCATTTGAGAGATTAAAGTCACGGTCCATGCCTCAAGCCAGAAAATCGCCTTCCACACTAGGGGCAAACTTCGGCTACCCGCCTCGTTTGCCTGACTTTTACAATCTACCCTTCATACAAGGGGCAAACTTCGGTTACCTACCTCGTTTGCCCAAAACCTCCAATGAACCTTCCTCCAAAGTAGGGGCAAACTTCGGTCATTTACCTCGTTTTCCTATCGATCTCACTTCATGCCCTTCAAACTAGGGGCAAACTTTGTTTGCCACCCAATCCCTATAAGCCTTCAAGTCACAAGCATTGTCTTGAACAGATGGAAATGGAGCATCTTTTATTCCATAAGCTAAGGCACTAATTCAAAGCACATCCCTATAAGCCTTCAAGTCACAAGCATTGTCTTGAACAGATGGAAATGGAGCATCTTTTATTCCATAAGCTAAGGCACTAATTCAAAGCACATCTTGGGAGAAGCAAAGAAATTGATTAGATCAGTAGGGAGGAATTTTCAAAAATAAGATTCACCATCAAAGTGATGCCACGTTAAGGTGAGAAGTAAACACAAAAGAGAAATGGTACATCATTTATGACAAGAGCACATTAAGTTTTGGCAAGTCGAGCTTGTTTCGTTTCAGTGTCGAATATGTCACCCTCGCGTGTCGGTGTCTGTCTGTTTTGAGTCTGTCATAGTCTTCTTCAGAAAAAGAGTCGGTCGTAAGTCTCAAATGTATAAGTCAATTGTGACGAATAATGAATTTTTCAAATCAAGTTATAAAGAGCATTCCAAGGGCAATACAAGCAGGAGTACCGAACATCATTACTGCACCAGACAAGGCGTCAGCATGAAAAGCGTCCAAACTTGGGGAGAATTTCATCCCATTCCAAACCGTCGAAAGTTAACCATCTTCATTCATGCAACATAAGTCCATAAGTGGCTGTTGCTCATCTTCGTTCATGCAACATAAGTCCATGAGTGGCTGTTGATCTTTCGTCTTTCTTCATGCAACATAAGTCCATGAGTGGCTGTTGATGATCCTTTTTTTTTTCTCCTAGCAACATAAGTCCATGAGTGGCTGTTGATCTTTCATCTTTCTTCATGCAACATAAGTCCATGAGTGGCTGCTGATGATCTTTCATCTTTCTTCATGCAACATAAGTCCATGAGTGGCTGTTGATGATCTTTTTTTCTCCTAGCAACATAAGTCCATGAGTGGCTGTTGATCTTTCATCTTTCTTCATGCAACATAAGTCCATGAGTGGCTGTTGATCTTTCATCTTTCTTCATGCAACATAAGTCCATGAGTGGCTGTTGATGATCCTTTTTTCTCCTAGCAACATAAGTCCATGAGTGGTTGTTGCTCTTTCATCTTTCTTCATGCAACATAAGTCCATGAGTGGCTGTTGATCTTTCATCTTTCTTCATGCAACATAAGTCCATGGGTGGTTGTTGATGATCATCTTTCTTCATGCAACATAAGTCCATGAGTGGCTGTTGATCTTTCATCTTTCTTCATGCAACATAAGTCCATGAGTGGCTGTTGATGATCTTCTTTTATCCTAGCAACATAAGTCCATGAGTGGCTGTTGATCTTTCATATTTCTTCATGCAACATAAGTCCATGAGCGGCTGTTGATGATCTTCTTTTCTCCTAGCAACATAAGTCCATAAGTTGCTATTGATTATCACCATCCATCAGTGTCAAACCTTCGCAAATCATCTCTGTCACAAATAGAATGATACCTTGACTCCCATTTAAAGGACGTATGTCCTTCTTCCTAGCAGAGTACATTATCCTTCAGCTCCCAGAGGCCCCGACCGGCCCTCTTGGATTGAGCGCCAAAAGAGATTCTCCGAGAACCCTACATCATCCCCCGAGGACAGAAACCGATAGATACCAGCTCCCGGAGGCCCTGACAGGCCCTCTTGGATTGAGCGCCAAAAGAGATTCTCCGAGAACCCTACATCATCCCCCGAGGACAAAAATTGATAGATACCAGCTCCCGGAGGCCCTGATCGGCCCTCTTGGATTGAGCGCCAAAAAAAAGATTCTCCGAGAACCCTACATCATCCCCCGAGGACAAAAATCGATAGATACCAGCTGCCAGAGGCCCCGACCGGCCCTCTTGGATTGAGCGCCAAAAGAGATTCTCCGAGAACACTACATCATCCCCCGAGGACAGAAATCGATAGATACTAGCTCCCGGAGGCCCTGATCGGCCCTCTTGGATTGAGCGCCAAAAGAGATTCTCCGAGAACCCTACATCATCCCTCGAGGACAGAAACCGATAGATACCAGCTCCCGGAGGCCCTGACCGGCCCTCTTAGATTGAGCACCAAAAGAGATTCTCCGAGAACCCTACATCATCCCCCGAGGACAGAAACCGATAGATACCAGCTCTCGGAGGCCCTGATCGGCCCTCTTGGATTGAGCGCCAAAAAAGGATTCTCCGAGAACCCTACATCATCCCCCGAGGACAAAAACCGATAGATACCAGCTCCCAGAGGCCCCGACCGGCCCTCTTGGATTGAGCGCCAAAAGAGATTCTCCGAGAACCCTACATTATCCCCCGAGGATAGAAACCGATAGATACCAGCTCCCGGAGGCCCTGATCGGCCCTCTTGGATTGAGCGCCAAAAGAGATTCTCCGAGAACCCTACAACATCCCTCGAGGACAGAAACCGATAGATACCAGCTCCCGGAGGCCCTGATCGGCCCTCTTGGATTGAGCGCCAAGAGAGATTCTCCGAGAACCCTACATCATCCCCCGAGGACAGAAATCGATAGATACCAGCTCCCGGAGGCCCTGATCGGCCCTCTTGGATTGAGCGCCAAAAGAGATTCTCCGAGAACCCTACATCATCCCCCGAGGACAAAAACCGATAGATACCAGCTCCCGGAGGCCCTGATCGGCCCTCTTGGATTGAGCGCGAAAAGAGATTCTCCGAGAACCCTACATCATCCCCGAGGACAAAAACCGATAGATACCAGCTCCCGGAGGCCCTGATCGGCCCTCTTGGATTGAGCGCCAAAAGAGATTCTCCGAGAACCCTACCTCATCCCCCGAGGACAGAAACCAATAGATACCAGCTCCCAGAGGCCCTGACCGGCCCTCTTGGATTGAGCGCCAAAAGAGATTCTTCGAGAACCCTACATCATCCCCCGAGGACAGAAACCGATAGGCCCTAACCGGCTCTTTTGGATTGAGCATTGCGAGATCTGACCAACCACGAGAGATTCAGAGATGGATCCTGGTTGTAGGTCAAGAATTGAAAAGAGATTCTCAGAGAGTCCCCTACCATCCCCAGCAGAAGATAACAGAAGTCCGAACCAATTCTCATGACTTTGTCATCATAAGGATCGGCCAACGATTGAAAACATCACCCGTAGTCGAATCACCCGAATTCCCAGGGCAAGCACTGTCTATTTGCAATTCAAGGATCCGTGTCCACTGATTATCATGAGCTTTCTCACCTGTCAGTCATCATGAGTTTCCTCACTTATCGCGAGCTTCTTCACTCCGGTTATCTCACCTGTCAATTATCGTGAGCTACATATTATGAGCCTCCTCGCTTTGGTTATTATAAAACTGTCGGTTATCATGAACTCCCTCACCTATGGGTTATCTTTAGTTATCATCCTCAAAGACCCCACATCCGATCCCATTCGCTTGTAAAGCACACTTCCCGTAATTCCAGAAGTTTGCCCCTAGACCCAGAGTCTTCTAAACCTTGCTGACCTTATCCGAGTCATCCACCACATCACAGTTGCAAACACTAGCACAACACCAGCCACTCGGAGTGGCACACCCCACAGCACTTGCTCATACTAGGGTCATAACACTAGACATGATAGGACTCACAACACAATTCATATTACATCCATGCATTGCATCACTCTTATAGCATAGCATCCGCCTGATTGTTGTGTATGTGCATGTGTGATTTATTCCTTTTTGCCCTGAACTACGACCTGGTCTGATTCTCCTTGGGATACGTAGGCAGCTCACGCAGAGCACGACCAGCACTAACCTCATCATCCTTACATCTTTTGCAACGCTTTCTATCCTAAATCTATAGCCTCCAAAAAGTCCTGTCTCTTCAGGGCTTTGGCACTCGCTTGCGACATGCGTTGCCTCGCAAGTTCATGCCAAAGAGGGGCAAACTGTAGACACCCCATTTTGTTGGCTATCAGATTTAGGAGACCCATAGCTTGGTGGTTCACAATGATCGAAAAAGACTCAAAAGGACTCCCGGAAGTTAGTTCTATCTCTCAAAATGCTCAGAATGACCAAAATACCCCTGAAAGCCCAAACACTCCCAAATTTGGTCCCAAAGTTCTGGAAACATGCTACGTCGCAAGAAAAGTGATAAAAAGAGTTTTTAAGCAAAATCAGATGAAATCGTCAGCTCCCAGAGACCCCCGGAAAGTCCCTGTTGACCGGTTTGACGAAGGTTTGACCAAGGTTTGACCAGGTTTGACCAAGTTTGACCAAGTTTGACCAAAATCGTCCGAATTCACCAGAATCATTTTAAATCATGAGAAAAGTGTTAAGACAAGTTCCAAAAGAAAATCGAGCGAAAACATCAGCTCCCGGGAACTCCCAGAGGTTCCAGAACTTCCTGGGAATCCCAGGTTTGACCAGTTTGACCAGAATTTGACTTTGGAACCGGGGCACCAAAACAATTTTCAAACATTTTTCATGGATACTAGAGGTCAATAGCTTTCCAACGGTATATCGCATATAATTTCTGGATTTAAAACGAATTTATTATGAATTTTCTAAAGGCGAAAAAGGCGGTCAAATCGACTTTTATCGCGAATACCGCAAAACTTTTCAAAATGACCTATCCCCAAACTATTTGTTATGTAAAGTAGACTCCATTACCTTTCCAACGGTATATCACAACCTCAATTTGGAGTTCGTATGCATTTTCTGTGAATTTCGGACGAAATAGGGCCTTTTCGCGAATACCGGAACCTCAGGGGGTCTAAACAGCATTATCTGGACATATGTCCTTCTTCCTAGCAGAGTACATTATCCTTCAGTTCCCAGAGGCCCCGACCGGCCCTCTTGGATTGAGCGCCAAAAGAGATTCTCCGAGAACCCTACATCATCCCCCGAGGACAGAAACCGATAGATACCAGCTCCTGGAGGCCCTGACCGGCCCTCTTGGATTGAGCGCCAAAAGAGATTCTCCGAGAACCCTACATCATCCCCTGAGGACAGAAACCTATAGATACCAGCTCCCGGAGGCCCTGATCGGCCCTCTTGGATTGAGCGCCAAAAAAAGATTCTCCGAGAACCCTATATCATCCCCCGAGGACAAAAACAGATAGATACCAGCTCCCAGAGGCCCCGACCGGCCCGCTTGGATTGAGCGCCAAAAGAGATTCTCTGAAAAACCTTACATCATCCCCCGAGGACAGAAACCGATAGATACCAGCTCCCGGAGGCCTTGATCGACCCTCTTGGATTGAGCGCCAAAAGAGATTCTCCGAGAACCCTACATCATCCCTCGAGGACAGAAACCGATAGATACCAGCTCCCGGAGGCCCTGACCGGCCCTCTTAGATTAAGCGCCAAAAGAGATTCTTCGAGAACCCTACATCATCCCCCGAGGACAGAAACCGATAGATACCAGCTCTCGGAGACCCTGATCGGCCCTCTTGGATTGAGTGCCAAAAAAAGATTCTCCGAGAACCCTACATCATCCCCCGAGGACAAAAACCGATAGATACCAGCTCCCAGAGGCCCCGACCGGCCCTCTTGGATTGAGCGCCAAAAGAGATTCTCCGAGAACCTACATCATCCCCCGAGGACAGAAACCGATAGATACCAGCTCCCGGAGGCCCTGACCGGCCCTCTTAGATTAAGCGCCAAAAGAGATTCTCCGAGAACCCTACATCATCCCCCGAGGACAGAAACCGATAGATACCAGCTCTCGGAGACCCTGATCGGCCCTCTTGGATTGAGTGCCAAAAAAAGATTCTCCGAGAACCCTACATCATCCCCCGAGGACAAAAACCGATAGATACCAGCTCCCAGAGGCCCCGACCGGCCCTCTTGGATTGAGCGCCAAAAGAGATTCTCCGAGAACCTACATCATCCCCCGAGGACAGAAACCGATAGATACCAGCTCCCGGAGGCCCTGATCGGCCCTCTTGGATTGAGCGCGAAAAGAGATTCTCCGAGAACCCTACATCATCCCTCGAGGACAGAAACCGATAGATACCAGCTCCCGGAGGCTCTGATCGGCCTTCTTGGATTGAGCGCCAAAAGAGATTCTCCGAGAACCCTACATCATCCCCCAAGGACAGAAATCGATAGATACCAGCTCCCGGAGGCCCTGATCGGCCCTCTTGGATTGAGCGCCAAAAGAGATTCTCCCAGAACCCTACATCATCCCTCGAGGACAAAAACCGATAGATACCAGCTCCCGGAGGCCCTGATCGGCCCTCTTGGATTGAGCGCCAAAAGAGATTCTCCGAGAACCCTACATCATCCCCCGAGGACATAAACTGATACATACCAGCTCCCGGAGGCCCTGATCGGCCCTCTTGGATTGAGCGCCAAAAGAGATTCTCCGAGAACCCTACATCATCCCCCGAGGACAGAAACCAATAGATACCAGCTCCCGGAGGCCCTGACCGGCCCTCTTGGATTGAGCGCCAAAAGAGATTCTCCGAGAACCCTACATCATCCCCCGAGGACAGAAACCGATAGGCCCTAATCGGCTCTTTTGGATTAAGCATTGCGAGATCTGACCAACCACGAGAGATTCAGAGATGGATCCTGGTTGTAGGTCAAGAATTGAAAAGAGATTCTCAGAGAGTCCCCTACCATCCCCAGCAGAAGATAACAGAAGTCCGAACCAATTCTTCGGACTTTGTCATCATAAGGATCGGCCAACGATTGAAAACATCACCCGCAGTCGAATCACCCGAATTCCCAGGGCAAGCACTGTCTATTCGCAATTCAAGGATCCGTGTCCACTGATTATCATGAGCTTTCTCACCTGTCAGTCATCATGAGTTTCCTCACTTATCGCGAGCTTCTTCACTTCGGTTATCTCACCTGTCAATTATCGTGAGCTACCTATTATGAGCCTCCTCGCTTTGGTTATTATAAAACTGTCGGTTATCATGAACTCCCTCACCTGTGGGTTATCTTTAGTTGTCATCCTCAAAGACCCCACATCCGATCCCATTCGCTTGTAAAGCACACTTCCCGTAATTCCAGAAGTTTGCCCCTAGACCCAGAGTCTTCTAAACCTTGCTGTCCTTATCCGAGTCATCCACCACATCACAGTCGCAAACACTAGCACAACACCAGCCACTCGGAGTGGCACACCCCACAGCACTTGCTCATACTAGGGTCATAACACTAGACATGATAGGACTCACAACACAATTCATATCATATCCATGCATTGCATATCACTCTTATAGCATCGCATCCGCCTGATTGTTGTGTATGTGCATGTGTGATTTATTCCTTTTTGCCCTGAACTACGACCTGGTCTGATTCTCCTTGGGATACGTAGGCAGCTCACGCAGAGCACGACCAGCACTAACCTCATCATCATTGCATCTTTTGCAACGCTTTTATCCTAAATCTATAGCCTCCAAAAAGTCCTGTCTCTTTAGGGCTTTGGCACTCGCTTGCGACATGCGTTGCCTCTCAAGTTCATGCCAAAGAGGGGCAAACTGTAGACACCCCATTTTGTTGGCTATCAGATTTAGGAGACCCATAGCTTGGTGGTTCACAATGATCGAAAAAGACTCCAAAGGACTCCCGGAAGTTAGTTCTATCTCTCAAAATGCTCAGAATGACCAAAATACCCCTGAAAGCCCAAACACTCCCAGATTTGGTCCCAAAGTTCTGGAAACATGCTACGTCGCAAGAAAAGTGATAAAAAGAGTTTTTAAGCAAAATCAGATGAAATCGTCAGCTCCCAAAGACCCCCGGAAGTCCCGAAAGTTCCCGGAAAGTCCCTGTTGACCGGTTTGACCAAGGTTTGACCAGGTTTGACCAAGTTTGACCAAGTTTGACCGAAATCGTCTGAATTCACCAGAATCATTTTAAATCATGAGAAAAGTGTTAAAACAAGTTCCAAAAGAAAATCGAGCGAAAACATCAGCTCCCGGGAACTCCCGGAGGTTTCCAGAACTTCCCGGGAATCCCAGGTTTGACCAGTTTGACCAGAATTTGACTTTGGAACCGGGGCACCAAAACAATTTTCAAACATTTTTCATGGATACTAGAGGTCAATAGCTTTCCAACGGTATATCGCACATAATTTCTGGATTTAAAACGAATTTATTATGAATTTTCTAAAGGCGAAAAAGGCGGTCAAATCGACTTTTATCGCGAATATCGCAAAACTTTTCAAAGTGACCTATCCCCGAACTATTTTTTATGTAAAGTAGACTCCATTACCTTTCCAACGGTATATCACAACCTCAATTTGGAGTTCGTATGCATTTTCTGTGAATTTTGGACGAAATAGGGCCTTTTCGCGAATACCGGAACCTCAGGGGGCCTAAACAGCATTATCTGGATGAAAGAGGAGCAGTGCCGCCGCGGCACTGGCCCACTGCCGCCGCGGTACTCCCCTCCAGAACAGTGTGTTTTTGTAATTTATTTTGGGGGTCCACTTTGATATATTAGAAATCAAAACGACGTAGTTTTGGTTCCCAGCTTATTTTGGACCAATGGGAGACCATTTTAAACTTTTTAAAACTCCATTTACCACCCCCTCCTTTGCCTATAAAAGAAGCCATTTACTTCCATTTAGAGGAGAGACATGGAAGCTTAGAGAGAGCTTAGGAAGAAACTCTAGGGAAATATAGAGAGAGAAAGAGAAGAAGTAGTCTTCTTCTTCCATTTTTTCTAATCAAAGTGAGTTCTAATCTTGTTTTCCTCCACCATTCTCCTATATACTTCATCATCAACATACCCAATCACCATTTCTCTAAGCATTTTTGAGTTAGGAAGCTACTTCCATGTCCAAATGTCTATATCTATGAGTGAAACACCAAGCTACAAGTTCAATACATTATGAATATCATCTATTGATCATTATCTACTTGCTTGTTTATACAATGTTCATCTCTTCTTACCTCATTTCTTTTTGACTTTTCTTTATTTACTTACTAGTTCATCATCATCTAAATGATGACATAAAGTTTGAGGTGAGTGAATCCTTACGGATAGTAGCTCTTGACCTCAAAAACATGTTTGATATATGATGATCATAACTTCAATACCTTCAAGGTATTCTTGAAGTTATGTTCAAAATAAAAATGAATCTCTCCAATAATATTGGGAGTTCTTTGATGATTCAAGGTTGGATGAGGTTCTAAGTGGTCACATGGTCATCTCAAGAGTTTAAGTTCATGCTTTGAACATCTATTTCAAAACCCCCAATCAAGAACTCAAACTCTATTTTAAAACCCAAATCCATTTTCTTCAAGAATGATCCAAAACAGTGAGCTGTTCAGATTCAAAGATTTGTTTTGAATTAAATACTTGAGTTATGATGATGAAACCACTTGGAAAATCTTCCTAAGACATCATAGTTTGTCTCTGATTTTTCCCATCAATTATAGAGATATGAAAGTATTTGTTTTGGATGTGAGAAGTTAATATTCATAATCTGCCTCTATTCTCACAGAATGTTCACCCAACTTCTTGCACTTATTCTGGATATTTTCGTCACTGTACATATATCTTTTCTATTTTTTTTATGAAACTTGGGTGTCTTAGGAAACTTTAGGTGTATAATGGGCGTCATAAACCCTTTCTTTGATTTATGAAAAATCATACAAAATCAGTCAACAGTGCAGCTTTTGTTTCTGAGTCATGTGTACATTCTGATTTATTTCTTTTAATCTGTGATAGCTATTGAGGTTTAGCTTTTTGGGTTATTTTCTAGACACACTAAGGATGATCTCGGAGTTTTATCACATTTTTCTAGGCACGTTTGACCTCCCATTATAATGTTACAAAGTAATGCATACAGTCTGTCCACTATTCACAGCATTTCACTTTTTGGCTTTCACACTTTGATCCAACACTCTCTTGTATCTAGATGAACCCATATCCCATGCACATGTTCTTTACCACTTTTAGCATGCTATATCATATCATGTATCATCTATTCTCTCATGTATCATACTCCCATAGACTCTTGAGTTTGGTTTCCAAATAAAACCATGGTTTGCAAATACTTGGGAAGTTCTTGAAATAAGTTAGGAATTGATATTCCAAGTGGTTAGAATATTCATCCAAGATCTGGAAGTATACTTTCAAAACCCTCATTTCAAAACCCCCTCTTAAACCCCTCATTTTGATTTCAAGAAATAAACCTTGTTTTCCTCAAAACCCTCAAAACAGTGAGTCATTTAACTTCAAGGAATTATTTTGAGTTCAATACTCAATGTATGAATGCAAGACTACTTGGAAAGTCTTTCTAACTCATTATAAGAACATCCATGATTTTTTGGCTTGACTTGGAAGCACTTGAGAATGGTCCATTTGGACCCAAACATTCTCTCCAGATATTCTGTCTTTGCTGTCACAGCAGCTAGGTCAACTTACGACCTCTTTTCCAGAAAACTTTTCCAACAGGGGTGGTCCTAACTTATTTTTCCCTTAAACTTCAATGTCTTAGGAAACCTTCTGTATAAAATAGGCCTCTAGATCATTAGTTTTCATTTTCTAAGATATTTCAATATTTCAGTCGACGGTGCGGACTCTGTTTCTGAGTGACCTTCATTGTTTATATGATTTCTCTCAATCTGTGATAGCTATCTAAGATTAGCCTTTTGGGTTGTGTTCTAGACACAATAAGGAACATTTCCATAAACAATCATGCATTGAAAACATTCCTAACCCCTCTTTTCAAATTTCCAAAGATGATGCTACTGTTCTATCCACTATTCACAGCAAGCATGTCTTAACTTTCATTCTTTGATTTGATGCTTATATGCATTCCAAATTAGTTCATATCTTAGGAAGTAGTTCATACTACATTTGTACATATCCCATATTGATTTCATCCATCCATTCATACACATTTTAGACTTCTAAGTCATTCTAGGAATCCATGAACACAAAGCACACTACAACCTTGGCACATTTTAGATACATACATTGCATCCATGCAAAGATTTGGGGCTTTTGTGACTCCTAATCTAAGAAGATTATAAGGAATGATCATGATCACACGTTCATGCTCCCCTTGATCTAATCTTCCTTTCTCATCCGTCCCGGGGATTGAGAGATCTTCGTTTCTCAAAGATTAACATGCATCATACTAGCTTGCTAAGCATATTTTACTTTCTTTGATTTATTTGTTTCAAGAACAATTCATGTCCCCTTAGATTAGGAAGTCTTTACTATTTGAGATATGATTAGACGATTTTTCCTAGGTTTATTTGTGTGATCTTTCACTTTGCATTGTGTGATATTTGGCTTAGATCTTATGAATGATATCTTATCTTTAGATCTTCCATTTCAAATTTCCTTATGTGATGTAATATACTATTATAGTATTAATTGTCGAACCATACATAGTATAAGATGATTATTTGGATGCTAATTGAGGCCCGTCGAAAGATGGGGCGAGTTGAGGGTGTTTTAGTCGCGACAAAGGCTCCTTCCTCTCTCGTACCAAAACCCTGAACCAAGTTCTTTGGTTATGAAGGGCCGGTGCCCTTTATCCATTTGGGTGAGTCAAAATTAGGTTTCTTGGTTCCTTAAAGACCAAGTGGCGACTCTGTCTCTGTTTTCAACAGACCTTTTAATCTCAAACAAGAGAAGTGGTCCACTTCCGGTGTCCACAATCGCACGTAATTTCTGGATTTAAAACGAATTTATTATGAATTTCCAAAAGCGAAAAAGGCGACCAAATCAGCTTTTATCACGAATACCGCAAAACTTTTCAAAGTGACCTATCCCCAAACTATTTTTTTTATGTAAAGTAGACTCCATTACCTTTCCTACGGTATATCACAACCTCAATTTGGAGTTCGTATGCATTTTCTGTGAATTTCGGTCGAAATAGGGCCTTTTCGTGAATACCGGAACCTCTGGGGGCCTAAACTTAAATTTTTGGGCGTCTGAGGAGCAGTGCCGCCGCGACACTGGCCCAGTGCCACCACGACACTCAACCCTCGCAAAGTCCATTTTTGTAATTTTTTTGGGGGTCCAATTTGATTAATTGAACGTCAAAACGACATAGTTTTGTGTTCACAATTGTTTGGGACCAATGGGAGTACTTGTAAAACCCCAAAACCACCCCAAATTGGCCTATATAAACCCCCCATTGCTCTTCATTTTGGGGGGGGCAAGTGCAAAAGCTTGAAAAGTTGTAGACAAGAAGAGAGATAGAGACAGGTTTAGAAGAGAGAAAAGGAGCTTCCTCCTACTATTTTGCTATAGAAAGTGAGTTTTAATCTTGTGTTCTTCCATTACCTCTCTTATACTTCACATCCCAAACACCCCCAATCACCATTCTTGAGCATTCTTGAGTTAGGAAGCTACTTCCATGTCTAAATGTCAAAATCTATGAGTGAAACACCAAGCTACAAGCCCAAAATCACAATGATTATCATCTATTGATTGTTATTTACTTACTTGTTCATATTATGTTCATCTCTTCTTACCTCATTTCTTTTTTATTTTTCTTTATTTTCTTACTAGTTCATCATCATCTAAGTGATGACATGAAGTTTGGGATGAGTGAATCCTTATGGATAGTAGCTCTTGACCTCAAAAACATGTTTGATAGATGATGATCATAACCTCAATACTTCCAAGGTATTCTTGAAATGTATTGAAGTTATGTTCAAAATAAAAATAAATCTCTCCAACAATCTTGGAGGTTCTTGACGATGAGTTTGATGTTGGCATTTTAAGTGGCTATAATCCTTATTGAGTATTGAAAATATGCTTTCAAAACATCTACTTCAAAACCCCTCTCAATCCCTCTTCTTTTGGTTTCAAGAAACAAAACCCTGTTTTCTCCAAAATCTTCAAAATAATGAGTCAAAACAGTGAGTGAGCTGAGTTCAAAGATTTCTCTAGAACTCAATACTCAACATATGGATGCAAGGTCACTTGAAAAGTCTTCCTAACTCATTGGAGAACACCCATGATTTTTGGTTTGACTTGGAAGTACTTGGAAATGGCCCATTTGGACCCAAACATTCCTTCCAGACATTCTGTCTTTGCTGTCACAGCAGCTAGGGCCACTTCCAACTTGTTTTACAGAAAACTTTTCCAAAAGGGGTGGTCCTAACTTATTTTTCCCTTAAACCTCAATGTCTTAGGGAACTTTCTGTATACAATGGGCCTCTAGATCATTAGGTTGCATTTTCGAAGAATTTTCAACATTTCAGTCGACAGTACGGACTCTGTTTCTGAGTGACCTTCATTGTTTATATGATTTCTCTCAATCTGTGATAGCTATCCAAGATTGGCATTTTGGGTTGTGTTCTAGACACAATAAGTAACATCTCCATAAAATATCATGCATTGAAAACATTCCTAACCCCTCTTTTCAATTTTCCAAAGATGATGCTACTGTTCTGTCCACTATTCACAGCAAGCATGTCTTAACTTTCATTCTTTGATTTGATGCTTATATGCATTCCAAATTAGTTCATATCTTAGGAAGTAGTTCATACTACATTTGTATATATCCCATATTGATTTCATCCATCTATTCATACACATTTTAGACTTCCAAGTCATTCTAGGAATCCATGAACACAAAACACACTACAACCTTAGCACATTCTAGATACATACATTGCATCCATGCAAATATTTGGGGATTTTGTGACTCCTAATCTAAGAAGATTATAAGGAATGATCATGATCACACGTTCATGCTTTCCCTCGATCTAATCATCCTTTCTCATCTGTCCCGGGGATAGAGAAATCTTCTTTTCTCAAAATTAACATGCATCATTCTAGCTTGCTAAACATTACTTTGATTCTTTGATTATTTGTTTCAAGAACCATTCATGCCCCCTTTCGATTAGGGAAACTTAATTACTTGATACATGATTAGACAATTTTTCTTAGGTTTGTTTGTGTGATCTTTCACTTTACATTGCATGATATTTGACTTAGATCTTATAAATGATATTTTATCTTTTGATCTTCCATTTCAATTTTCTTATCTGATGTAATATACTATCATAGTATTAATTGTCGAACCATACGTAGTATAAGATGATTATTTGGATGCTAATTGAGGCCCGTCGAAAGACGGGGCGAGTTGAGGGTGTTTTAGTCGCGACAAAGGCTCCTTCCTCTCTCGTACCAAAACCCCGAACCAAGTTCTTTGGTTATGAAGGGCCGGTGCCCTTTATCCATTTAGGTTAGTCAAAATTAGGTTTCTTGGTTCCTTAAAGACCAAGTGGCGACTCTGCATCTGTTTTCAACAGACTATTTTCTTTTCTTTGATCCAAATCAAATTTCAAACGAAATCAAACAAAAGCGGTGGAAGCCCGGTGTCCACAGAATGCCGGTTTCTCGATGCGGGAGTATCTGCTCTCTGCGCCCTGTAACGCCCAGTTGGTGTAGTACACTAGGAACTGTATCCCGTGCTCTTCCTGAATAAGTGCCGAGCTAACCACCGATGGTGACACTGCCAAGTATAAAAATAATTCTTCCCCCGGCACGGGTGTTGAGAGGAGAAAAGGGGACGCCAGGTACTTCTTGAGTTCGTGGAATGCCTCTTCACACTCTTTCGACCCTTGGAACGCTTTGTGAAGGATTTTGAAGAATGGCAGGCATCGGTCGATAGCTCGGGAGACAAATCTGTTCAGTGCGGCCACCCGTCCGGCTAAACTCTGTACTTCCTTCGTTGATTTGGGTGATCGCATGTTGATGATGGCTTTGATCTTCTCGGGGTTTGCCTCAATCCCCCGTCTGCTGACTAGGTGGCCCAGGAATTTCCCGGACGAGAAACTGAAGGTGCATTTGGCCGGGTTCAACCTCATCCTGAATTTTCTCAAAATGCTGAAGGCCCCGGCCAGATGCTCGAGGTGGTCGGTCTCGTCTCGGCTTTTGACCAGCACATCATCTACATACACCTCCATAGACTTTCCAATGAGGTCTTTGAACATATAGTTGACCAGGCACTGGTAGGTAGCCCCGGCGTTCTTGAGATCGAATGGCATAACCTTGTAGCAGTACGTCCCTTGGTCGGTGATGAACGTTGTCTTCTCTTCATCCTCGGGTTACATGCTGATTTGGTTATACCCCGAGTAGGCGTCCATAAATGAGAGGAGTGAGTGATTCGCCGTTGAGTCCATAAGGAGGTCTATCCTGGGTAGCGGATAGCTGTCCTTGGGGCAAGCCTTGTTGAGGTCGGTGAAGTCCTCGCACATCTTCCACTTCCCGCTGCTTTTCTTAACAAGAATCACGTTGGCTAGCCAGTCGGGATAGTGGACTTCTCGTATGGACTTTACCTTTAGGAGCTTCTCGGCCTCCTCATTCACCGCTTTCTGCCTCTCGGGGGCCATGCCCCTTCTCTTCTGCTTGACTGGGCGACAATCCAGGCTGACATTGATACGATGGGACATTACCCGGGGATCAATCCCGGGCATATCCTCATGACTCCAAGCAAAGACGTCCTAATTTTGTCTTAGGAACTGAGTCAGTTTTTCCTTCAGGCCGGGTTCTAGTAGGGTACCAATGCTGACCATGCGGTCCAGGTACTCGGGATCCAGGGTCACTTTTTCCCATTCTTCCATCAGACCTATCGTGTCACTCTGGTCCCGGGGGTCCATCTCCTGAATGTTCAATGTTTCTGTGATTGCCCCCCGGCTCAACAAGCTGATGTAACAACTCTGGGCAGTACTTTGATCTCTACGTAAGCATCCGGGCCCCTGAGGAGTTGGGAACTTTACTGTCAGGCTGTAGGAGGAGACGACCGCTCTGGCCTTGTTGAGGGTTGGCCTGCCAAGAATGACATTGTTGGCTGATGGGGCTTCTACGATCACAAAATTGGTCAGCACGGAAGCCTGCTGAGGGTAGGTCCCCATGAGAACTAGAAGCTCGATTGTCCCAAGCGGTTGTGTGCTGGAGCCGTTGAATCCAACCTGGGGAGTGGCGACTGGCCGGAGTTGATCCCTGGAGATCCCGAGCTGATTGAATGCCGACGTGAACATAATGTCGGATGAGCTTCCTGTGTCCACTAGCACCCTCTGGACCATATAGTTGGCTATAGAAAGCGTCACTACTCGCGGGTCATCATGGGGGCAGTGGATGCCCTGCAAGTCATCAGACTTGAATGTTAGGACATCGGTTGGGTAGGAGCCGGTGGATTGGACCTGCCAGACATCTGCCCGAGATGCTGAGCATGCCTCTTCCGTGCCGACTGTGAATCTCCTCCGCCTGATTTTCCTCCAGAGATCACGTGGATGTGGCCAAGTGGTGGTGGCTGATCGGGAGCTCGGGTGTCCTGGCGGGGTCGTCTATCTGCTATGACGAACTCTGCGAGGTGTCCCTGCTCGATAAGCTTCTCTATTGCCATCTTCAATTTAAAGCAATCCACTATTTCATGGCCGTGATCCTTGTGGTAGCGGCAGAATTTGTCCTGGTTCCTCTTACCGGGCAGGGCTCTTAGCTTTGCTGGCTGTGGAATCAACCTTTGCGTCTTGGCGGCGGCCATGACTTCTTGGATGGGCCAAAAAAGGGGTGTGAAAGCAATCGGGGGCTGACCCCGAGCGTCCTTCTGATCTTGCCTTGGTTTTTTTTTTTTTTTTTTTTCTGAGCCCTTCTCGAATCCTTCACGCTTGCGCTTGGCCTTTGGGGATTCGTTTCCCGCCTGGCCTGCGCGCTTTGCCTTCAGGAACTCTTCAGTATCTATTTACTTTCCGATCCTCTCTGAGAGTTCCACCAGGGTTTCCGGTCGGTCACGATGGAACGACGTGGCAACCTTGGTGTGTTGAACTCCCAAACAAAAGGCCATAATTGCGGCCGTTTCGTTGAGGTTGCGGATCAGGAGCCTTTGTTGGTTGAAACGGTCCATGTATTCCCTCAAGGACTCCCTTTGCGTTGCTTGACGGTCAGCAGCTGAGTGTCCGGTTGCGACCGATCGAGCATCCCGACGAACTGGTTGATGAACAACTTGCCGAGGGCTTTCAAGTTGTCGACCGTCCGGGGCTTTAAAGCATGGAACCACTATGCGGCTGGCCCCTTGAGAGTACTGGGAAAGGCCAGGCACAGTAGCTCGTCCATCGTGGTGACCAGCGCCCTCTGAGCCTTGTAAGTGCGGATGTGGTCTACCGGACTCCCTGTGCCGTTGTAGACACCCCATTTTGTCGGCTATCAGATTTAGGAGACCCATAGCTTGGTGGTTCACAATGATCGAAAAAGGACTCAAAAGGACTCCTGGAAGTTGGTTCTATTTCTCAAAATGCTCAGAATGACCAAAATGCCCTTGAAAGCCATAAAACTCCCAGATTTGGCCCCAAAGTTCTGGAAAGATGCTACGTCGTAAGAAAAGTATTCAAATGAGTTTCTAAGAGAAATCAGATGAAATCGTCAGCTCCCAGAGACCCCCGGAAGTCCCGGAAGTTCCCGGAAAGTCCCCGTTGACCGGTTTGACCAAAGTTTGACTAGGTTTGACCAAGGTTTGACCAAGTTTGACCAAAGTTTGACTAGGTTTGACCAAGTTTGACCAAACTCGTCCGAATTCACCAGAATCATTTTAAATCATGAGAAAAGTGTTAAAACAAGTTCCAAAAGAAAATCGAGCGAAAACATCAGCTCCCGGGAACTCCCGGAGGTTTATAGAACTTCCCGGGAATCCCAGGTTTGACCAGTTTGACCAGAATTTGACTTTGGAACCGGGGCACCAAAACAATTTTCAAACATTTTTCATGGATACTAGAGGTCAATAGCTTTCCAACGGTATATCGCACATAATTCCCGGATTTAAAACGAGTCTATTATGAATTTCCGAAGGCGAAAAAGGCGATCAAATCAGCTCTTATCGCGAATACCGCAAAACTTTTCAAAGTGACCCATCCCCGAACTATTTTTCATGTAAAGTAGACTCCATTACCTTTCCAACGGTATATCACAACCTCAATTTGGAGTTCGTATGCATTTTCTATGAATTTCGGACAAAATAGGGCCTTTTCGCGAATACCGGAACTTCAGGGGGCCTAAACAGCATTATCTGGACGAAGGGAGGAGCAATGCCACCGTGGCACTGGCCCACTGCCGCCGCGGCACTGGCCCAGTGCCGCCGCGGCACTCCCCTCCAGAGCAGTGTATTTTTGTAATTTATTTTGGGGGTCCAATTTGATATATTAGAAGCCAAAACGACGTAGTTTTGATTCCCAGCTTATTTTGGACCAATGGGAGACCATTTTAAACTTTTTAAAACTCCATTTACCACCCCTCCTTTGCCTATAAAAGAAGCCATTTACTTCCATTTAGAGGAGAGAGATGGAAGCTTAGAGAGAGCTTAGGAAGAAACTCTAGAGAAATATAGAGAGAGAAAGAGAAGAAGTAGTCTTCTTCTTCTATTTTCCCCATCAAAGTGAGTTTTCTTTGAGTTTGCTATCAAAACTTTCATCATCCAAATATTTCTTTCACCACCATTCTTGGGTATTCATGAGATAGGAAGCTACTTCCATGTCCAAATGTCACCATATATGAGTGAAACACCAAGCTACAAGTCCAATATCTCAATGATTATCAACTATTGATTGCTATTTACTTGCTTTGATTATATATATGTTCATCTCTCCTTATCTCATTTCTTTTTCTTTTCTTTATTTACTTACTAGTTCATCATCATCTAGATGATGACATGAAGTTTGAGGTGAGTGAATCCTTATGGATAGTAGCTCTTGACCTCAAAAACATGTTTGATAGATGATGATCATAACTTCAATACCTTCAAGGTATTCTTGAAGTTATGTTCAAAATAAAAATGAATCTCTCCAATAATATTGGGAGTTATTCAATGATTCAAGGTTGGATGAAGTTCTAAGTGGTCACATGGTCATCTCAAGAGTTTAAGTTCATGCTTTGAACATCTATTTCAAAACCCCCAATCAAGAACTCAAACTCTATTTCAAACCCAAATCCATTTTCTTCAAGAATGATCCAAAACAGTGAGCTGTTCAGATTCAAAGATTTGTTTTGAATTAAATACTTGATTTATGATGATGAAACCACTTGGAAAATATTCCTAATACATCATAGTTTGTCCCCAATTTTTCCCATCAATTATAGAGATATGAAAGTATTTGTTTTGGATGTGAGAAGTTCATATTCATAATCTGCCTCTGTTCTCACAGAATGTTCACCCAACTTCTTGCACTTATTCTGGATATTTTCGTCACTGTATATATATCTTTTCTATTTTTTTTATAAAACTTGGGTGTCTTAGGAAACATTTGGTATATAATGGGTCATCATAAACCTTTTCTTTGATTTATGAAAAATCATACAAAATCAGTCAACAGTGCAGCTTTTGTTTCTGAGTCATGTGTACATTCTGATTTTTTTCTTTTAATCTGTGATAGCTATTGATGTTTGGCTTTTTGGGTTATTTTCTATACACAATAAGGATAATCTCTGATTTTTCCCACATTTTTCTAGGCACGTTTGACCTCCCATTATAATGTTATAAAGTGATGCATACAGTCTGTCCACTATTCACAGCATTTCACTTTTTGGCTTTCACACTTTGATGCAACACTCTCTTGTATCTAGATGAACCCATATCCCATGCACATGTTCTTTACCACTTTTAGTATGTTATATCATATCATGTATCATCTATCCTCTCATGTATCATGCTCCCATAGATTCTTGAGTTTGGTGTCCAAATAAAACCATAGTTTGCAAATACTTGGGAAGTTCTTGAAATAAGTTAGGAATTGATATTCCAAGTGGTTAGAATATTCATCCAAGGTCTAGAAGTATACTTTCAAAACCCTCATTTCAAAACCCCCTCTTAAACCCCTCATTTTGATTTCAAGAAATTAACCTTGTTTTTCTCAAAACCCTCAAAACAGTGAGTCATTTAACTTCAAGGAATTATTTTGAGTTCAATACTCAATGTATGAATGCAAGACCACTTGGAAAGTCTTTCTAACTCATTATAGAACATCCATGATTTTTGGCTTGACTTGGAAACACTTGAAAATGGTCCATTTGGACCCAAACATTTTCTCTAGACATTCTGTTTTTGATATCACAGCAGCTAGGTCCACTTCCAACTTCGTTTCCATAACACTTTTCCAAAAAAGGTGGTCCTAACTTATTTTTCCCTTACACTTCAATGTCTTAGGGAACGTTCTGTATAAAATGGGCCTCTAGATCATTAGTTTTCATTTTCTAAGATTTTTTAACATTTCAGTCGACAGTACGGACTCTGTTTCTGAGTGACCTTCATTGTTTATATTATTTCTCTCAATCTGTGATAGCTATTCAAGATTGGCCTTTTGGGTTGTGTTCTAGACACAATAAGGAAGATCTCCATAAAAATTCATGCATTGAAAACATTCCTAACCCCTCTTTTCAAATTCCAAAAGATCATGCTACTGTTCTGTCCACTATTCACAGCAAGCACATTTTAACTTTCATTCTTTGATTTGATGCTTATATGCATTCCAAATTAGTTCATATCTTAGGGAGTAGTTCATACTACATTTGTACATATCCCATATTGATTTAATTCATTCATTCATACACATTTTAGACTTCCAAGTCACTCTATGAATCCATGTACACAAAACACACTACAACCTTGGCACATTCTAGATACATACATTGCATTCATGCAAGATTTGGGGTTTTCGTAACTCCTAATCTAAGAAGATTATAAGGAAATGAATTTGATCACACGTTCATGCTTCCCCTCGATCTAATCATCCTTTCTCATCCGTCCCGGGGATTGAGAGATCTTCTTTTCTCAAAGATTAACATGCATCATCCTAGCTTGCTAAGCATATTTTGATTTCTTTATTTGTTTGTTTCAATAACAATTCATGTCCCCTTAGACTAGGAAAGCTTGATTACTTGATATGTGATTAGACGATTTTTCCTAGGTTTATTTGTGTGATCTTTCACTTTACATTGCATGATATTTGACTTAGATCTTATGAATGATATTTTATCTTTAGATCTTCCATTTCAAGTTTCTTATGTGATGTAATATACTATCATAGTATTAATTGCCGAACCATACATAGTATAAGATGATTATTTGGATGCTAATTGAGGCCCGTCGAAAGACGGGGCGAGTTGAGGGTGTTTTAGTCGTGACAAAGGCTCCTTCCTCTCTCGTACCAAAACCCCGAACCAAGTTCTTTGGTTATGAAGGGCCGGTGCCCTTATCCGCTTGGGTGAGTCAAAATTATGTTTCTTGGTTCCTTAAAGACCAAGTGGCGACTCTGTATCTGTTTTCAACAGACCTTTTTTTTCCTTTTCAAAACAATCTCGAACAAGAGAGAGAAGTGGTCCGATTCCGCGTGTCCACAGCCGTCGTAGGAGCTGAGGTGAGGGGGTTTGAACTTCCGTGGAATAGGAAACCGCGTCACCCGAGCGGTATAGGGTGACCCAGTCTCCGTATTAGTGAGATCGTGGCCGGACTTGCGGTTTAACCTCTCAATTTGCTGCTGCAATTCCTCGACCTGGGCCTTCACGTCGTCCCGCCTGGTTCTCCTCTCTATATCTAAGCGGTAAGTTGGATCAGACGACGAGGCCTCTTCCTCAAAACACGTTGACCTTTAGGATCAAGCCAGGCTCTAGGTCTGAGTAATCGTGTGCCGAAGGTCCCCCTGGCTCCTGGTCGGGGGGTCCTCGGCTGATTCCCGGGCTCTCCGTCCTGACTCTTCTCCTCTGGCCGCACGCCATCGGTTGATGATAGTCTTGGCATCCTCCACCCGGCGTGGATCGGGCCGAGCTTGCATTTGTGAATGCCTGGTTGTCTGGCTGAGCTCACCATCACCGAGAGGTTCCCAGTCCGGTGGAGACACCGGGGTAGAACGGGCTTGCCTTCGTGCTCGAGCGGGCCTTTGAATAGGGGCACTCTTCTTAGGCTGATTTTCTGACGCAGGATGCTTCTCCTGTCGGGCCAAAAGTGCCTCCATCTATTCCTACGTCCGGCGCTGGCCCTCCAAGAGTTGTGCCAGTGCTACCGTTATCCGTTCTGTGGTCATGGAGGCACCCTGCTGCTCAAGCTGCGGGTTCTCTTAACTGGTCAGAACAGTAGTTTTCTTACCCGTCTTCGGCAGCATGTTGATCAGTCACGAATTTGTTGATGAGAAGGCTATATCTTTCCCACAGACGGCGCCAAACTAATGATGCCTAAAACTGGTAAGAAGAGTTTAGAGAGAAAATAAGATAAAAACGGTTTGTATGTGGTTCGGTCCCATTAACGAGGTGACCTATGTCCACGGTTGCATTTGTGCGCTCTCACTAGCAGATCACCGGCGGGCCTTGTGAGCCAACAAAGATGGGCGGCACTACCAGTAATACCGGCCGGGTATATGCGTATTGGTGGTGAGTTCTCTATTGTATGCTCGTAAGCTTAGAGAATTATTTTCGGATCCCTATTGACAGGGTAGGTGGGCTCTTTTATAGATGCAAGAGTCCACCCTTACATGGTAAGTTAATAGGATTAGGAAGCCTAATCTGATTACAATTTGATTGGCATAATTTGGGGAAGGTTTCCTAAGTGGTTTAGGAAATTGCCACCTTCCATCTTACAGACTTGTAGTTGGTTTAGGAAATTCCTGGATTGGACGGTATCACGGGACCCGTGGCCTTCATGCCTGGCCAGTTGGTACGAACCGCCCGGTCCTGATAAACACCTGGAGATTGCTCGGCTCTTGGCGCCTTTACCGAAATAACCGGTATCTCTTTGTGACGTGATAGACCGGCCCCATGGCTGGATAATTTTGGACATATCAGAATTTAAAATAGATACATATATAGTCATGTATGCATGGATCTAAATTAAATAGAAGAATTAAATCAAAATTGAAAACCAAAGTGAAAATCAATCTCTTATTTGAGAATTATCAATAAAATCAAAGAGACTAGGATCTAGCCATGTGAGTGTGTGAAGAACAAGAGAGGAAAAAGATGAGTGTTCTAGCAAAAAAAAAAAAAAAGAAGATCGACATCCACTCATGGGCTTATGTTCCACCAGTCCCACTCACGATAATGCGAATGAAATAGTAGATAGGTGATCTCGTCAGAATCAAGATATAAAAGTATGCTTATTTATGCTTTACTTTCAAAAGATTTGTAGTGTGGAAAGTAAAGGTCGAACCCACAGAGATTGTTAACTTTTGATCCTTTAATTACTAAAATCTAATCTATATAGTTATAAGAAAATTGGAAGCTGAATTGATTCAGGTTTTGATTATCACTACTACTTTAAACTATGAATTAAACTATGAATTTATGTAAATAAGATCTAAAATTAAATCTACGTAAACTTAAATGCAAAATTGGAAATTGATGTAAATCTATGGAGATGGGACCTAGGATTACAAATCCACCACTAACTATGCATTAAGGGTCTAAACCTCTTATTCTAAGTTCTATGTTTTGGATAGTTATGATCTATTGTAGCTACAAGCCCAATAGTATCGTCAAGAAGATATCGTTAGTTTAATCTAAACATAATCCATCTACGGTTCACATGAATCATCTACCTATAACTAGGGTGTAGCATAACTCATCTTTCCTAAGCATGGATTATAAAAGAAGTAAACATCACAATCACATAAGCACCATTGTATGTAAATACTCCTATCAATCACAGATATCAAGGACTATTGAGTTCAATAAGTATAAGGAAAAATCTAAGACAAGAATAGATCCAAAGTACTCTTGATTATTAACATTAAAATCTGATTATATAAAATCCACCAACATACAATCACTATCCATAAACATAAAATCTTAAAATAAAGAAGAGTAGAATCCCCCTTTACATAGCTAGGGTTTCATTGAAACCATAGATGAGAAATTTAGTTGCTCATGATAGGTGAAAGCATGAAGATGTAGTTGATGTAAGCCATTAGAAAACCTTCCTCTTGCCTTCAAAAAGTGCTGAATGTATGTATTGATGAATTGCTCTCAAGGTGTGTAACCCTTAAAAATCATAAAAACTAGATATATATAGTTTACAAGGGTTTTTAGAAGCCTTCTTCAATTCGTATTGCACTGAAACAGCAGTTATTTCCAATCTGGACATCTTCAAGTGATTTCGTCTGCACAGGACTCCTTAGAATACTGAAATACGCAACTCTGGTTTTTACACATATCGCGCGAGCGGGTCGCGCCAGCGCGACATTGGGGACCTCGCGCGCGCGGATCGCGCGAGCGAGTTATTGGGGGTCTCGCGCGAGCGGATCGCGCGAGCGATTCTCAGATTTTTCGCGCCCGCGGACCGCGCGCGCGAGGTGTCTTTTTCTGCTTCTTTCTTCCTGCTTTTTCACCTTATTTAACCTCATATACCTGTTTTCTTCTAACACCTGATAGAAAATAGAAAATAAAGTAAAATTATATAAAAACAAAATAAAAACGACTAACAAATGTGAGTTAAGGCGTATAATTGGGATTTGTTCTCTCCCGATCAATAGGCCTATTACTGGTTACGGCGAGAAGATCCTAACAAACGGCCATATGAGATGATGGTCAACTTTCGGTGGTTTGGAAAGGGATGAAATTCGCAATTGCCCTATGTTTGGACACTTTTCACGCTGATACCTTGACTGGTGCAGTAATGGTGTTTGGAATGCTTATGCTTGTTTCCATAGATTTTGCAATTGGGAATTACCTTATGATGATGCCAAAAGTTGGTGAGAGGGATTAAGAAGAGATATATTGTGACACAATCAATTATATGTGGTTCGGCCTTATTAATAAGGTGACCTACGTCCATGGGTGCATCAGTGCGCTTCACTAGCAGATCACCGGCGGGCCAGGTGAGCCAATAATTGGGACGGCACTACCAGTAATACCGACTGGATGTATGCGTATCAAATAAGTGTATTTGCTATTCTCTCAGTCAAGAATGCATTTTTTTTCTAATGGAGGTGAGTGGCCTCTTTTATAGGTGCAAGAGACCACCCGCATTAGGCAACTAATTAGATAAGGAAGCCTAATCTAATTACAAGTCGATGAGCACAAATCACGGGAGGTTTCCTAAATGGCTAAGGAAACTATTTACACTTTTCCACTAGTCTTCTAACTGATTTAGGAAACTGCTGAACTGCTGGGCTGTCAAACTGCACCTTGCGGAGAGCTGCTGTGCCGCATGCCCGGGCTATGATAGCATACCGAGCGATTGCCCTCAAAAGGCCTTGGGATTGTTGGGCCACCAGCTCACTTCCTGAATAATCCGGGTCCTTTACTGTTGACATGGAGGTTTGACTTGTAGCAGAATATTTTTGGGCGTATTAGCTGCCCCCCATTTTTGAAGTTGATGTGATGTCCCATTAGATTAAGTTTGAAAATTAAGATTGCTTCCGAGGAATCGTCCGGTAAGAGACCGGGACTCAAACCGGGGTAAGACCGGTCGTTGTGGTCAGCCAGGGTATGGACCGAGCAGTGGCCCTGTGGGCCCGAGTCCTACCTGTGCCATGTGTCAGCTTATAACTGGCCCAATCAGGATCAAACGATACCAGTGTGGAAGTAACCGGACCGTTTATACGGTAACTGAACCGTCTCATTGTGCATTTAATGTGCATGCCTTTTGAGGCAACGCTTCGCGTGCCCAAGGTGACATCTGTCAGCCACTTTGGGCGGGAAAGCGCACGAGCCATTGGATCTATTTTGATCTGAACCATCCGTAGTTCCTGTATAAAGGAACACTTATTCATTTCTTAACTCTTTGCTGCAAAGACACATATTCTTGAGCGGTTTGAGAGCGAGCAAGTTTCCGAGCTAGACTCCCGAGCCCTTTTCTGTGCTAAACTTTGTATGTCTTTCCTTTCCAGTTTCAGTTCTTTACTCTTTTCCTTCTCTTCTTTTCTGAGCGAGGATGGAGAGAGCGAACCCACATAGGTTAGAATAGGAGTGGGATTTTTTCTTCCATAGATTCTGTTCTTTCTTCAAGTCAAGAGTCACTTTAGGGTAATTGAACCGAGCGGGAGTTTCTGGGGTAGTCTTGAGAGAGTGTCACCTTGTGTTATGGACCATCTACTCTTTGCCTTTTAGGTTGGTGAACTTGCCCCCATTGTATACCAGGCTCGGGGTTACTGACCCATACTTAGGGCGTAACTTGCTCCCCCATCCTACCATAAGAGTACCAGAAATGGAACATTTCGGCTTCAATTCTGCTTCCTAGTCAGAGGATGAGATATACCGATCAAGAAGTCCTGACACTAGCCTAGATCCACCGTCCGCTTCCCCTTCTGACTAGTAGAGTGAAGGTAGGATCCTGATTCATCTCTCCGACGATGAGTCAGACCAGGAAGGCCCCGTTGCTTTCATTTCCCGGGGTTCAGGTGACGAGACACCAGGGGAACCCGACCCCGAGGTAGCCTTCTCCAGCGAATTCATCCCGTCCACCTTGCGCACTAAAGATCTCAGGCACATTAGGGATATGTACGGCCTTCCCGACCACTGTTCCTTGGCCGTGAACGTCAGGGGGGCCCAGATCTACTAGCGGGGTTTCACTACCCTATATGAGGACATCTTCATGGATGGGGTTCGCATCCCTCTCCATCTGGTCGCTCGGGACGTCCTGATATACATGGGGATTGCCCCGGGCCAGTTGGCCTTGAACGGCTGGAGGTTCTTGATGGGGTCCATCTCTTTGTGGCCCTAGGTCTTCGGATATGAACTCTCTATCCAATAGTTCCTCTGGATGCACCGCCCATTCCCAATACATGGAGAGACTGGGTTCTTTTCTCTCTGGGCTGGCCAGGGGAGGAAGATCTTAGTCAACTGCCTGAGCAACAACAAAGGGTGAAAGAACAGGTTCTTCCAAGTGTCCACCCTCGGACTATGCGAACCGGCCCCCGGGATTCGATGAGGACTTCCTGGGCAGGAGAGTTGAGGGGTAAGCCCATTTGATTTTACTTTTTGTTGCTTTCTTCTTTATTGTACTCTAATTTTTGAGACTAACCATTTTGTACTTGGCTTTACAGCGGGATTAACCAGCCCACCGAGCGATACCGACGAGTGCTAAGCCAAGATCAGGAGTTTGGCAGACCGGCCGGTGAATATCTGGAATGTGTTGACTCAGACCGGCAACTTCTGAGCTATTGACGACCCGCTTCAGCCCACAGAAGCTCCAATATTCCCCCCAATCCTTCCTGGCAAGTGCTCGGACTCTACTGCCTCCCGTAGTACTCCTTTCCCGTCTTCTATATTGGTTATTAATTGTTCAATTTTTTTTCTTTTTTGTAGAGATGGCTCCGAATAAAAATATGGAGCAACTGAGGGAGAGGCAGGCCACTGCCGCTACTGCTGCTACCGCCTGGATGGTGGTGGCATAAGGAAAAAGGCCCGCCACTAAGGCCCCGAATGGAGAGCGCCCACTGAGGCAGATCCAGCACGGTGTCCGTTTGGTGCTAGTGGGGACCTCAACGCCTCACGTGGTGGTAGTTGAAGTGACTGCCCCCCGGGCAGGGGTGCCGGCCGTGGCACCAATGGTAGCCTCGATCGAGATCAGGGACCAGGTGAAGCCTGGTCTGCTCCCCAGCCAAGTGGAGGCATGTGAAAACATGTCTCCCAAGGTCTTCTAGAGCTGGCTGTACAGCCTTTCTCACATGGTGAGTTCTCCTGCCTTTGTTTCTTTTTCTTCAACAATTTTGTCAACTGTGCTTGTTCTCTGACCGGCTGGTTTTAACTTCTCGCAGGTCAGATGCAAGGCCGCCGGGGCTGAGTCCTTCCTACCTTCCCTGGCTAGGAGGGCCGCTGCTGCTGAAGCCTCTTTGTTTGAGAAGCGGACAATCTCAGAGGCTAGGGGCACCGCTCTGGTTGTAGAAAAGGACAAGGTGAAAGGTTTGGCCTTGATCTTTGGTGTTGATCAAGCCAAGTTGGCTACTACCAAGGCCGACCTAGAGGCTGCTCGGGCCAGCGCAGCGGTGGCAGAGGCGCAGGAGAGGGAGCTGGCAGAGGTGATGGCAGCTGGGGCCCGGGAAGAAGCATTCAACAACGGCTTATTCCAGGGCTATGAAGATTTGAAGATCACCCCGAGTGGGACATATCGTCCTACGAAGGGATTGATTCAGATTTCTGGAATGTAGGTCCTGCTACGGGCGAGGACCCCGCTGCTGATGCCGGCCTTGCTAAAGACTGCCCCGGGCGGAGGCTCTGCACCGGAAGGAGGAGCTGACCCGGAAGAGGAGGCCGGGGAGACCGAAGACGTGGTCGAGGTGGACGACTAAGGTCCCGGACCCGTTTTCTTTTGTATTGTAGTAGCTTTTTTTTTGGGAGGCTACTATAATTGCCCCCTAGGCCCTGTACAAATAGTTTTTAATTAATGAAAAGGTCCTTGAGACCAACTTTCAATAAACTGTTTACTATTTTTGCACTTGTGTGCCTGTTTGTGATTGCCAGTGCATGTCCGCCTAGTTTTGACCGACCTAAATCCTTACCTTAGCAAATGGTTTAGGACTGTAACTAGTAGAACATCTGGTCTTACTAACCTGTTTTAAAGGTGACTGCCCGGTGTATCATAGGAACTTGTCCTGTTTACCGTCCGGGATGGTGTGGACACCGGGCTTCCACCGCTTTGTTATGTTTTGAAACTTGTTTGAAATTCGGTTTGGATCAAAGAAAAGAAAATAGGTCTGTTGAAAACAGATACAGAGTCTCCACTTGGTCTTTAAGGAACCAAGAAACCTAATTTTGACTCACCCAAGCGGATAAGGGCACCGGCCCTTCATGACCAAAGAACTTGGTACGGGGTTTTGGTACGAGAGAGGAAGGAGCCTTTGTCGCGACTAAAACACCCTCAACTCGCCCCGTCTTTCGACGGGCCTCAATTAGCATCCAAATAATCATCTTATACTATGTTTGGTTCGACGAATAATACTATGATAGTATACTACATCACATAAGAAAATTTGAAATGGAAGATCTAAAGACAAAATATCATTCATAAGATCTAAGTCAAATATCATGTAATGTAAAGTGAAAGATCACACAAACAAACCTAGGAAAAATCGTCTAATCATGAATCAAGTAATTAAGTTTTCCTAATCTAAAGGGGACATGAATGGTTCTTGAAACATATAATCAAAGAATCAAAGTAATGCTTAGCAAGCTAGGATGATGCATGTTAATTTTGAGAAAAGAAGATTTCTCAATCCCCGGGACGGATGAGAAAGGATGATTAGATCGAGGGGAACATGAACGTGTGATCATGATCATTCCTTATAATCTTCTTAGATTAGGAGTCACAAAAGCCCCAAATCTTTGCATGGATGCAATGTATGTATCTAGAATGTGCTAAGGTTGTAGTGTGTTTTGTGTTCATGGATTCCTAGAATGACTTGGGAGTCTAAAGTGTGTATGAATGGATGGATGAAATCAACATGGGATATGTATAAATGTAGTATGAACTACTTCCTAAGATATGAACTAATTTGGAATGCATATAAGCATCAAATCAAAGAATGAAAGTTAAGATATGCTTGCTGTGAATAGTGGACAGAACAGTAGCATGATATTTTGGAAATTGAAAAGAGGGGTTAGGAGTGTTTTCAATGAATGATCTTTCATGGAGATCTTCCTTATTGTGTCTAGAACACAACCCAAAAGGCCAATCTTGGATAGCTATCACAGATTGAGAGAAAGCATATAAACAATGAAGGTCACTTAGAAACAGAGTCCGTACTGTCGACTGAAATGTTGAAAAATCTTAGAAAATGAAAACTAATGATCTAGAGGCCCATTTTATACAGAAAGTTCCCTAAGACATTGAAGTTTAAGGAAAAAATAAGTTAGGACCACTCCTTTTGGAAAAGTATTCTGTAAAACAAGTTGGACGTGGCCCTAGCTGCTGTGACAGCAAAGACAGAATGTCTGGAAGGAATGTTTGGATCCAAATGGACCATTTCCAAGTACTTCCAAGTCAAACCAAAAATCATGGGTGTTCTCCAATGCGTTAGGAAGACTTTCCAAGTGGCCTTGCATCCATATGTTGAGTATTGAGTCCTAGATAAATCTTTGAACTCAGCTCACTCACTGTTTTGACTCATTATTTTGAAGATTTCGGAGAAAACAAGGTTTTGTTTCTTGAAACCAAAATGAGAGGGATTGAGAGGGGTTTTATAATAGATGTTTTGAAAACATATTTTCAATACTCAATAAGGATTATAGCCACTTAAAATGCCAACATCAAACTCACATTAAGAACCTCCAAGATTATTGGGGAACATTACTTCCATTTTGAAGATAACCTCAAGATTACATAGGAATGTATTGAGGTTATGATCATCATCTATCAAACATTTTTTTGAGGTTAAGAGCTACTATGCATAAGGATTCACTCACCTCAAACTTCATGTCATCATCTAGATGATGATAGACTAGTAAGTAAATAAAGAAAAGAAAAAGAAATGAGATAAGGAGAGATGAACATATATATAATCAAAGCAAGTAAATAGCAATCAATAGATGATAATCAATGTGATTTTGGACTTGTAGCTTGGTGTTTCACTCATAGATTTTGACATTTGGACATGGAAGTAGCTTCCTAACTCAAGAATGCTCAAGAATGGTGATTGGGGGTGTTTGGAATGTGAAGTATAAGAGAGGTAATGGAAGAAAACAAGGTTAAAACTCACTTTCTATAGCAAATAAGTAGGAGGAAGCTCCTTTTCTCTCTTCTAAACCTATCTCTATCTCTCTTCTTCTCTACAACTTTTCTAAGCTTTTGCACTTGGCCCCCCCAAAATGAAGAGCAATGGGGGGTTTATATAGGCCAATTTGGGGTGGTTTGGGGTTTTAGAAGTACTCCCATTGGTCCCAAACAACTGTGAACACAAAACTATGTCGTTTTGACTTTAATTAATCAAATTGGACCCCCAAAAAAATTACAAAAATGGACTCTGCAAGGGTTGAGTGCCGCGGCGGCACTGGGCCAGTGCCGCGGCAGCACTACACCTCAGACGCCCAGAAATTTACGTTTAGGCCCCCAGAGGTTCTGGTATTCGCAAAAAGGCCCTATTTTGTCCGAAATTCACAGAAAATGCGTATGAACTCCAAACTGAGGTTGTGATATACCGTTGGAAAGGTAATGGAGTCTACTTTACATAAAAAATATTTTGGGGATAGGTCACTTTGAAAAGTTTTGCGGTATTCGCGATAAAAGCTGATTTGATCGCCTTTTTCGCCTTTAGAAATTCATAATAAATTAATTTTAAATCCAGAAATTATGTGCGATATACCGTTGGAAAACTATTGACTGCTAGTATCCATGAAAAATGTTTGAAAATTGTTTCGGTGCCCCAGTTCCAAAGTCAAATTTTGGTCAAACTAGTCAAACCTGGGATTCCCGGGAAGTTCTGGAAATCTCCGAGAGTTCCCAGGAGCTGACGTTTTCGCTCGATTTTCTTTTAAAACTCGCTTTAATACTTTTCTCATGTTTTAGAATGATTTCGGTGAATTCGGATGATTTTGGTCAAACTTGGTCAAACTTGGTCAAACTCTGGTCAAACATGGTCAAACCTTGGTCAAACCGGTCAACGGGGACTTTCCGGGAACTTCCGGGACTTCCGGGGGTCTCTGGGAGCTGACGATTTCATCTGATTTTACTTAAAAACTCATTTTATCGCTTTTCTTATGACGTAGCATATTTCCAGAACTTTGGGACCAAATCTGGGAGTTTTTGGGCTTTCAGGGGCATTTTGGTCATTCTGAGCATTCTGAGAAACAGAGCTGATTTCCAAGAGTCCTTTTGAGTCTTTTACGATCATTGTGAACCACCAAGCTATGGGTCTACTAAATCTGATAGCCGACAAAATGGGGTGTCTACAGTTTGCCCCTCTTTGGCATGAACTTGCGTGGCAACGCATGTCGCAAGTGAGTGCCAAAGTTTTGAAGAGACAGGACTTTTTGGAGGCTATAGATTTAGGATAAAAGTGTTGCAAAATATGAAAGGATGATGAAGTCAGTGTTGGTCGTGCTCTGCATGAGCTGCCTACGTATCCCAAGGGGAATCAGACCAAGACGTAGTTCGGGGCACAAAGGAGTAAATCACACATGCACAACGAGACAGACAGATGCTATGCTATGAGGATGATATGTAATGCATGGATGTGATATGAATCGTGTCATGAGTCCTATCATGTCTAGTGTTATGATCCTAGTATGAGCAGGTGCTGTGGGGTGTGTGCCACCCCGAGTGGACTGGTGTTGTGCTAGCGTTTGCGACCGTGAGGTGGTGGATGACTCGGATAAGGACATCAAGATTTAGAAGACTCTGGGTTTAGGGGCAAACTTTCGAAATTTGGGAAGTGTGCTTTGCGAGCGAATGTAGTCAGATGTGGGGTCCCTGAGGGTGACAACTAAGGATAACCCATAGGCGAGAGAGTTCATGATAACCGACAGTTTTATAATAACCAAAGTGAGGAGGCTCATGATAAGTGGGGTAGCACACGATAATTGACAGGTGAGATAACCGGAGTGAAGAGGCTCACGATAAGTGAGGAAACTCATAATGACTGACAGGTGAGAAAGCTCATGATAATCAGTGAATAGACAGTGCTTGCCATGGGAATCAGGGTGATTTGACTGCGGGTGATGTTTTGGCCGATCCTTATTATGACAAGTCCGGAGAATCGGTTCGGACTTCTGTTATCTTCAGCTGGGGATGGTAGGGGACTCTCTGAGAATCTCTTTTGGCGCTCAATCCAAGAGGGCCGGTCAGGGCCTCCGGGAGCTGGTATCTAACGGTTTCTGTCCTCGGGGGATGATGTAGGGTTCTCGGAGAATCTCTTTTGGTGCTCAATCCAAGAGGGCCGATCAGGGCCTCAGGGAGCTGAAGGATAATGTACTCTACTAGGAAGATGGAAATACGTCCTTTAAATGGGAGTCAAGGTATCATTCTATTTGTGACAGAGATGATTTGCGGTGGTTTGACACTGATGGAGGGTGATAATCAATAGCAACTTATGTTGCTAGGAGAAAGGAAGATCATCAACAGCCACTCATGGACTTATGTTGCATGGAGAAAAAAATATCATCAGCAGCCACTCATGGACTTATGTTGCATGAAGAAAGATGAAAGATCAACAGCCACTCATGGACTTAAGTTGCTAGGAGAAAAAAGGATCATCAACAGCCACTCATGGACTTATGTTGCATGAAGAAAGATGAAAGATCAACAGCCACTCATAGACTTATGTTGCATGAAGAAAGATGAAAGATCAACAGCCACTCATGGACTTAAGTTGCTAGGAGAAAAAAGGATCATCAACAGCCACTTATGGACTTATGTTGTATGAAGAAAGATGAAAGATCAATAGCCACTCATGGACTTATGTTGCTAGGAAAAAAAAAAAGATCATCAACAGCCACTCATGGACTTATGTTGCTAGGATGAAAGAAGATCATCAACAGCCACTCATGGACTTATGTTGCATGAAGAAAGATGAAAGATCAACAGCCACTCATGGACTTATGTTGCTAGGAAAAAAAAAAGATCATCAACAGCCACTCATGGACTTATATTGCTAGGATGAAAGAAGATCATCAACAGCCACTCATGGACTTATGTTGCATGAAGAAAGACGAAAGATCAACAGCCATTTATGGACTTATGTTGCTAGGAGAAAGAAAGATCATCAACAGCCACTCATGGACTTATGTTGCTAGGATGAAAGAAGATCATCAACAGCCACTCATGGACTTATGTTGCATGAAGAGAGACGAAAGATCAACAGCCACTTATGGACTTATGTTGCTAGGATGAAGGAAAATCATCAACAGCCACTCATGGACTTATGTTGCATGAAGAAAGACGAAAGATCAACAGCCACTTATGGACTTATGTTGCTAGGAGAAAGAAAGATCATCAACAGCCACTCATGGACTTATGTTGCTTGAACGAAGATGGTTAACTTTTGGCGGTTTGGAAAGGGATGAATTTTTCCCCAAGTTTTGATGCTTCTCATGCTGACGCCTTGACTGCTGCAGTAATAGTGTTTGGTACTCCTGCTTGCATTGTCATTGGAATGCTTTTTATAACTTGATTTGAAAAATTCACTATTAGTCACCGTCAACTCACTTTTTTGAGACTATAACCGACTCTTTTCCTGAAAAAGACTATGACAGACTCAAAACTGACAGACACTGACACGCGAGGGTGATACATTCGACACTGAAACGAAACAAGCTCGACTTGCCAAAACTTAATGTGCTCTTATCATAAATGATGTACCATTTCTCTTTTGTGTTTACTTCTCACCTTAACGTGGCATCACTTTGATGGTGAATCTTATTTTTAAAAATTCCTCCCTACTGATCTAATCAATTTCTTTGCCTCTCCCAAGATGTGCTTTGAATTAGTGCCTTAGCTTATAGAATAAAAGATGCTCCATTTCCATATGTTGAAGACAATGCTTGTGACTTGAAGGCTTATAGGGATTGGGTGGCAAATGAAGTTTGCCCCTAGTTTGAAGGGCATGAAGTGGGATCGATAGGCAAACGAGGTAAATGACCGAAGTTTGCCCCTAGTTTGGAGGAAGGTTCATTGGAGGTTTTGGGCAAACGAGGTAGGTGACCGAAGTTTGCCCCTTGTATGAAGGGTAGATAGTAAAAGTCAGGCGAACGAGGCGGGTGATTAGAGGTGAAAAATGCATATTCATAGTGTATTACACGGTCTTTTATGCATACTTTTATCCCCAAGTCCCTATATTTAGATGCACATCAATAATTAAGTGTTTTCTATGATGTTGAGACTCAAATATGTGTTTTTACACCATTTTGCAGGTTATAGGAAGCAACCATTGCATAGAAAGTGATTTTGGTGAAGAGAACAACAGAAGCAGCTGGGAAAACGCCAATTTTGATAATGATAACTTCAGATTTGGAAGATTTTCCCAGAGACATAAAATGTAGATCTTTGAGTTACGGTCGCGTGGCCGCAAACGGGAGGTCAATCCGAGGTCCGAGTAAAGAGTTATGGCTATTCTCCCATCGGGGTGCAGAGCTGTCAAAATCAGAGAGTTCAAGCGATTGAAGAAGAGTTCAATCGATCGAACCTTCGATCGATCGAACTGAGCTCGATCGATCGAACTCTATTTTCCCCCAAAATTTGCGTAAACTCTGTAGGAACCCTATATATACGTCGTTTTGATGCCAGACGAAAGGAGGACGCTCCAGAACGCGAAAAACAGCAGTTTTAGGTAGTTTTAGGGTTAGATTAGGTGTAGATTAGGTTAGATTCATATTATTCTTCATCCTTTTCATTGTTTTACTCAAGATTATTGAAGATTGAAGTTTCTTTCATGTTTATTTCAAGTTTATTTCAGATTATATCCAGGTTTTTCTTCCCAATCCTTGTTATTTGATTGCTATTAGTTTATATGCTATGATTGCTTTAGTTTGTTATTCCTGTATTAGCTTAATCATGTTTCCGTAGTTTAGACGTTGGAATTATGTGATGAAACATTGATTCCCAACCTCTGCCATGCAATCTTTAGAAAACTTGGGCTCGATCGATCGAAGGTATTTCGATCGATCGAACCAGCCATAGTCAAGCGATCGAAGAAAGTTCGATCGATTGAAGGATGACTGTCCGATCGATCGAGAGCGCTTCGATCGATCGAACATGTTAATTCCTGAGATGATTCTTTTAAGTATTCCATGACTTTTTGTTTTAGAAATCTGTCATCAAATTGTCCCAATAAGCTCAGTTTGTCACAACAGTTTTTAGAACTTAAAGCTTTAAGGCCTTTTCTTCAATGACTTTTGAAAACCACTTTAAATGCTAACACCATTTAGAGTGCAAGTAATTACCATTGTTTTAAACCGTCTTTCATGTATTTTAACTCACTTGTGATGATATAGTCCCGGGCATGAAAGGGCTATTGATTCTTTATCTTTAGAAAAATACGGAATACTGAAAAGGGATGAACTCCATAGAACGTTAATGAATTTGCATGGTAGATGGTTAGGATTAATGTGGATTCACGTATTTCCAACACCTTTAGTTTATTTATTTAATTAGCTATGTTTCTTTATGTTTAGTTTATTATTTAGTTTAATTTAATTAATTAGGATTTGTTAGTACACCTTCACTCCTACATTCATCTTTTCTTTTTCTTTATGTTATAACTTAGTATCTTTTCTTCCTATTCCTTCCCTGTGGGATCGACCTGGACTTCCAGTACTATATTACTTGCACGATCACCTACACTTGGGTGTTGCACAAGAGCGCACAACTTTTTAGTCGTGTCAAGTTTTTGGCGCCGTTGCCGGGGAAGGCAACTAGGTTAGGATTTTACTAAGTTATTTCCAATTTTTCTTCTTTTACTTAAAAAAAAATAAAAAAAAAAAAAAAAAAAATCATTGGACTTTTTCTCTCACAAGAAAAAAAAAATATTCTTTTGTTTAAATATTTTGGGTAAACATGTCTTATCCATATTACCCTCCATACAACACAAATACCACGAATGGGTACACATTAGGTAATGAGAACTATATCCCGAGTTGGCAAGCACCCACATATGATGCACAATATCAACCTGAGTGCTACCAATCACCACAATGGGAAAACCATCATGTTAGTCCCCCATGTTATCAAACGTATCAAGAACCTCCACCTGGAGAGTTCTATCAATCACAATGGGGATATAACCAAAATGATAGTGTAGGATATAGTAGTAGTTCCCACGATTACCAAATGCACCAAGACTTTCCTTCTGGGGAGTCTTGCACACAAACACAATGGGAAGGGGACTATTACCAACAACAATGGGGTGAAACTTCATATAGTTATAATGAGGAGAATAACCAAGTTGAGGATAATGGTATGTTAGAATTGCTGTTTAGTGAAATGAAAAGGCTAGAGAGTGCAATTGATAAATTAGGAGCTAGATATCAACAAGCATTTGATAGCCAACCTTTAGAAGACTATGCCAGTCCTTCAACGCCACAACCTGAATTTCAAGACACTAACAATGGAATGGAATTAGAGGACAATGATGGGTTCATACCGAGTGAGGTTAACAACTCATTTGAGAAAGTGATAACCCAACAAGAACTCCAAAACCAAACCATTGAGCATGAAGTTGTAGAACCATCTTCTCCTCAACATACAACCCCAGACATCAACTCCTTCACTGCCTTGATAAAGTTGCACAATCTCTTTGTCCAGAGTACTTCAATAGATGACACATATAGTGAGGAGAGTTGCAAGGATGAGAATGAGGATTTAAAACATAATGTGAGTTTAGGTGATTACACACAACCAGGAAAGGAGGAGTCCCCTGTTGACTCTACCCCTACCTTTAAAAGTGACCCTAGAGAGGACATAATTGAAAAATCTAAATCTGATTTAGATTCTTGTGATATTCATGAACCCTCACTTCTTTCGACCGAAGAGGTGGTGTCACCAAGTTGCCCATCACCTATCCTTGCTATCAATCAAAGCTCTCGTCCTGAGCTTGAATGTTATGTGTACCCCATTCGTGAACAAACAAAATGTGTTGTGGAAGAGGATGGTAAGGATACTAGCACATGTTCTTCACAAAATTTTAACTTTCAAAATTCTTTGAGAGAAGACTTGGAAAATATTGGGCCCACTTTAGATGATCTTAAAATTCAACAAGAAGCTAGCAATCTTCTAGACTGCTTGACCTTCTTGACTGATTATGACATTGAGGCCCAAATAGATTGTTTTATCCAAGTCCAGTCCAAAACCATGTGCATAGAACAGAAATTCAATTCCTATGGTTATATCTCCATAGATTCTGTTCTAGGACAAGCGGAGGGTGGTGAAGCTTCATTAGAACATCACTTCGACCCTGCCCCTTTTATTGAACCATGGCCTCCCCCTGTTTTTAGTATTAAAATAGAGGCTGTTATAGGAAATACCAACACCAAAGATCGTTTCTTGCATATAATTCCTAAAAAGTGTGGTATTCCTCTTATAACTGTCCCCAATAACTTTGGAAGCCATTGGTTTTGCATCATCTCCTCTGACCTTGAGCCTGACATTAGTTGGGGGGAGTTGCATTTTTATGAGGATCTCAAAAGTCTTGTCATTGTTAAATTATTTCACTGGGAAGATCCTCAAAAATTTCGGTTGTTACTTTATGATAAGTATCTTGATTAACCGAATTTATTAACTGAGTTGTTATATTATGTTCTCTATGTTTCCTTGTTGCTACTAATGATCTTGAAGGTAGCTTGAAAAAATTGGATATTAATGCCTCGAGGTAACATCCTTCCTTCTCTCGCTTTACTTTACATGTCCATGTGCTTAGTTTAGAACATTGGGGACAATGTTTAGTTTTAGTTGGGGGGAGTGAGTCATTGCATGCCTCATATCTTTTTGTTGTACTTTAGTGTCATATACCTGCTTAGCAACATGACTCAGTAAATTAAAATTGTAAAAATTTTTACAATTTTAAAATTTTTAATTTTATTTTTAAAGATAATAAAATGGTTCTTGTATTTCTCTCATAGTTAATGTAGTTAGTTATGATGCATTAGTGTTATTTTCTATATGTTATTAGTATGTGATACACTATGGTAGTTTGTTTACTATCTTAGTTATAGTATGTTTTATGCCTTTTGATCTTCAAACAACTTTGAGCACGTTGTGACAACCTTGTACATAACTAAAATGGATTAGTAAGCATAGCTTAGATGTCTTGAGAGACTATAATGGAGACTAATAACCCAAGTGAGCTTTTGTGCCATTCTTTGTTTTTGAGGATTTTATAAAATTACTCTTACTTTTTGAAAAGCGTATTAATTCGTTAAAAGTCTCATTTTTCTTCTTCATTTTGACTGATCACTAGAAGAGAACGTTCAGGATTTACCAAACTTTAGAGCTCTTGAATTTACTGAAATGAATTATCCTATTAACTTAGAAGATGATTTAGGCCATCTTTTGACCATACATGGATAATACAGCCTTGGCCTACCTCTATGCTATTCCTTTACTTCACCTTTTGAATCTTATCATAATCGCCTTGTCTTCACAATCCTAAAGTCTATACCTAACTCCAAATTAGGAGTTCAAGCATCAGTTCTTTATTTAGGTGTGATTGGGATGTGTTGCGTTAACAAGAAGTATGTTAGTGTGAATAAGGGAAAGTTGGCAAAGAAAAAATGAAAGAAAAAAAGAAAAGCATGAGAAGAAAAAGAAAAAAAAAATGCCAATGGTTGTTACAAAAGAAAAAAAAAAGGAATGAAAAGAAGAGTGTGAAAAAAATAAATAAAAGAAAAGAAGAAGAGAGAGATTGGAGATGTGGGAAGTTTTAAAAGTTATAGTAGACATTCCAATCACATCCTTTGACCCAATTGAATATCACGAGCCTCGTTCTTCATAACTTAACACCTCTTTTTCAAAGTCCTAATGATTCTAGGTAAATTGGATCTGAAGTTAAGGTAATGAGAGAGTTCTCCACGGTATCTCGCTCTTCTAGTGAAAAGTATCCTTTCATGAGACTTTGTGCACTATAAAATTTCTGTTTTTCAATTTAGATATGAGAAGCATTAGATTCCATTCATATTTACTCTTTATAGCTTCCATATCATGAGTGACAATTATTACACCTAATTCAGAGTGATTTCATCTTGAGAGTGTAATCCTGGTGAGAGTTGAGTCAAAATGAACGTCTTGATAGCGTCTTAGGTTATGCGAGCTTTGAAATTAAAGTTTTGTATTTTGGTTGTCCATTCACACACACACTTGAAGATTAACAGGTATGGAGTATTCTAATAACTTTGATAGTAGATTAGCTGTAATGTGTGTGTTGCATTGCTAGGGCATACTAGAGAGTTTCATGAGATTGTTGAGCTTAACTACATTGCTAAATGAGAGGAAAATTTCTTGAAAATATTTAAACTAGAACCATTACCATAAACATGAATTTTGTGGGTAGATTCACTGCAAACCCTCACGAGACAACACTCGTCCACTAGGGGGAACCTAGGGGTTTAAAGGCTTGTTGCATACGCTAAATGCAATCGCGATTCCTGCGAAAGTGATTTAGGATTTTTGCTTTCTTTTGTTTTCAATTCTTAGAGTTAAATAAACATTGCTGTAGTTCACTTCATTGCTAGGGACTAGCAACGGGCTAGTTGGGGGGTGTGATTAGAGGTGAAAAATGCATATTCATAGTGTATTACACGGTCTTTTATGCATACTTTTATCCCCAAGTCCCTATATTTAGATGCACATCAATGATTAAGTGTTTTCTATGATGTTGAGACTCAAATATGTGTTTTTACACCATTTTGCAGGTTATAGGAAGCAACCATTGCATAGAAAGTGATTTTGGTGAAGAGAACAACAGAAGCAGCTGGGAAAACGCCAATTTTGACAATGATGACTTCAGATTTGGAAGCTTTTCCCAGAGACATAAAATGTAGATCTTTGAGTTATGGTCGCGTGGCCGCAAACGGGAGGTCAATCCGAGGTCCGAGTAAAAAGTTATGGCTATTCTCCCATCGGGGTGCAGAGCTGTCAAAATCAGAGAGTTCAAGCGATTGAAGAAGAGTTCAATCGATCGAACCTTCGATCGATCGAACTGAGCTCGATCGATCGAACTCTATTTTCCCCCAAAAGTTGCGTAAACTCTGTGGGAACCCTATATATACGTCGTTTTGATGCCAGACGAAAGGAGGACGCTCCAGAACGCGAAAAACAGCAGTTTTAGGTAGTTTTAGGGTTAGATTAGGTGTAGATTAGGTTAGATTCATATTATTCTTCATCCTTTTCATTGTTTTACTCAAGATTATTGAAGATTGAAGTTTCTTTCATGTTTATTTCAAGTTTATTTCAGATTATATCCAGGTTTTTCTTCCCAATCCTTGTTATTTGATTGCTATTAGTTTATATGCTATGATTGCTTTAGTTTGTTATTCCTGTATTAGCTTAATCATGTTTCCGTAGTTTAGACGTTGGAATTATGTGATGAAACATTGATTCCCAACCTCTGCCATGCAATCTTTAGAAAACTTGGGCTCGATCGATCGAAGGTATTTCGATCGATCGAACCAGCCATAGTCAAGCGATCGAAGAAAGTTCGATCGATTGAAGGATGACTGTCCGATCGATCGAGAGCGCTTCGATCGATCGAACATGTTAATTCCTGAGATGATTCTTTTAAGTATTCCATGACTTTTTGTTTTAGAAATCTGTCATCAAATTGTCCCAATAAGCTCAGTTTGTCACAACAGTTTTTAGAACTTAAAGCTTTAAGGCCTTTTCTTCAATGACTTTTGAAAACCACTTTAAATGCTAACACCATTTAGAGTGCAAGTAATTACCATTGTTTTAAACCGTCTTTCATGTATTTTAACTCACTTGTGATGATATAGTCCCGGGCATGAAAGGGCTATTGATTCTTTATCTTTAGAAAAATACGGAATACTGAAAAGGGATGAACTCCATAGAACATTAATGAATTTGCATGGTAGTTGGTTAGGATTAATGTGGATTCACGTATTTCCAACACCTTTAGTTTATTTATTTAATTAGCTATGTTTCTTTATGTTTAGTTTATTATTTAGTTTAATTTAATTAATTAGGATTTGTTAGTACACCTTCACTCCTACATTCATCTTTTCTTTTTCTTTATGTTATAACTTAGTATCTTTTCTTCCTATTCCTTCCCTGTGGGATCGACCTGGACTTCCAGTACTATATTACTTGCACGATCACCTACACTTGGGTGTTGCACAAGAGCGCACAACTTTTTAGTCGTGTCAGCGGGTAGCCGAAGTTTGCCCCTAGTGTGGAAGGTGATTTCTGGCTTGAGGCAAGGGCCGTGACTTTAATCTCTCAAATGCTCATAACTTTTGCCTAGGCACCAGTAAGGTGACCTAGCAAGCTCTTTTCTCTCTTTTGTTATTGCTCACCTTGGATTTAGCTCTAATTTTGCCTAGGCATCCTTTCAGATTTTCGACCTAGCGAGCCATCCTTCTTTTTCTTTTTGAAAGTCTGCCTACGTACCCCCGAGTAGGGATCAGGTCCAACGTAGTTCGGGCCATGGTCGGAAAGAAGCGGGTTGATTTTTACGTAGGTGGGGGACCGAACCGTTGTGGTTGCCTACGTATCCCCGAGCGGGAATCAGGTCGAGCGTAGTTCAAGGCAAGGTCTGAAGGAAATTGGTTTGAGTATGATGGTGTTGACCGAAACGATGTGGTTGCCTACGTATCTCCGAGTGGGAATCAGGTCAAGCTTAGTTCAAGGCAAGGCTTGAAGGAAATTGGTTTGAGTATGATGGTGTTGACCGAACCGATGTGGTTGCCTACGTATCCCCGAGTGGGAATCAGGTCAAGCATAGTTCAAGGCAAGGTCTGAAATAAGAGGTTTGTGGTATGAGGGTTTTTTAAACCAATCGTCAAAGAAGTTCAAACTTGAGCCACTTGTGGTAGCTTTGAATAAAAGGATTCAGTTTCAATCTCCCTTTCTTTTCTTTTTCTTTTTCTTTTTGTTTTGTTTTGAGGATTGATCCTTTTCACTTTCGCCTAGCCAGTCAATTTTTCTTTCTTATGTAGTTGATTCATATGAGATCTTCCGATCATAATCTCCAAATTCCAGAATGTACATGTGAACTCTCAGGATTTATTTATGGTCGTTTCGAGCCTTTTGTAATGTGATCTAGGCACGTTCTTTTGATGTACCTTGAAGCATGCGATTCTCATCAAAATTTTCTTCAACCTTTTGACTGGCTAGGGTCAGATTTTTGGAAATCAACACCTTTTTAGCTCTCACTTTTGCCTAGGTGCCCTTTTCGGGTTTTCAACCTAGCGAGGTTTTTTTTTTTTTTTTTTTTTTAAAGTGGAGATGAAACTCATTGAAATGTTGGCTACCATCAAGGGCTAAGTTTGCATTGCTTTCAATCGGACAGATTGCGTGTCTCCCAATTGGATTGGGCTTAAGGCTTCGACATGGTGGAAAAAAGGTGTTGGACAAGGCCCAAGTCAGTTTCAAGTATGTCTTTTCAAGATTGAGGCAAGAGCATCTTTAAATTCTTAAAGTAAGACTATTCAATTCCAGCTCTTCATCAGTGTCAGCGTGAAATCGACTTTAACCTTTCAGGATTTTTTTGTTTTTTTTGTAGAAAAATTATTACCAGAGTAATATCCATGGTAATTTGAAAAGTGACACTTTAGTTTAGTGATTCATGCATTTATGACTAGGCACATCAGATTAAGCAAAATGAGATTTCATTCCATCAATAGAGAAGATTTACAGACTTATTAACAACTCGATGACAGACAGACTCGATCACAAGACTAGAATTGAAATGGACTCGGAACATAGAACAGACTCAACTTGACTTGACCTGGTCTCAAATGGAGTGTCTTTGCGACCCATTTATTAATTTTTTAGCAGAAGTTCCAAACACCATCACTTTACTGAGTAGCTTCAACATTCATTAGCATCGATGGAAGGGATCATTCGATCGGTTGGTCCAAGCCAAGATAGTGGATTGGATTGGGGTGCGGCGCATCATCTAAGAGATCCTGAATTGAGTGACGGAGCCTCTTACAGTTGTCGGTCTCATGGCCTTGGTCTTGGTGGTAATCACAATACTTGGATTCATTATACCCAGGAGGTGGGTGATTAGGAGGCTTACTGGGCTCCAAAGGTATAAGGTGGCCCTTTTGAACAAGGTGATTGAGAGCGGAGGATAAGCTCATGTCAAGTGGTGTGAAGACTCTTTGGTTTCCTTTCTTGTGCCTCTTACTGCAGTCATTTTGGCTTGATGATGGGCTTAAGGCATAGACAACTAGGCTCTCTTGATCTTCACCAAAGGTGTGGAGTCTCTTCTCCTTTTTCAGTGACCCAGCTCCATTGATCTTGCCTTCACAAATAGCATCTTCGATTCTAGTTCCAACCTCAAACAACTCTTCAAATGTTGAAATGGACTGGTAGAATAGTTTTTCATGGTATACTGGTTACAGGTTCTTGACCAGCATACATACTTGCTCTTTCTCAACAGGCCTGTGGATCATTTGGGCTACTTTATTCCTCCATCTGCTCAAGAATGTAGTAAAGGACTCATTAAAATTCTGCCTGGTAGTTTCCAGATCTCGGATGGTGACATCAAGCTCTTGGTTGTAGGAGTAGTGATCAATGAAAGTTCTAGCAACATCTTTCCATACTCGGGTCTTGGAAGTTTCAAGGGTTAGGAACCAGGATAGTGCGGCTTTCTGGAGGGTTTGAGGGAACAGCATAGCTATGTGCTCATGGGTGCAGCCCATTGACTGGAAAATGCTCATACAAAACTTCACGTGGCTCTTCGGATTTCCAGTTCCGTCAACACGGTCGATTTCAGGCATCTTGAAGTTCTCGGGTAGCCTCACCTTGTTGGGCTCAAACAATCCTTCCAGATCTAACATGTAATCGTCGACTCCTTTACTCTTCCTTAGTATGTTCTCAAGCTTGTCGACCTTGTCCATGTTCTCTTGGAGCTTTTTCTCATATACAGGCGGCGGGACCTCTTGAAACCGTTCTTCTTCCCCATTGTTCTCGGGAGGCGGTCCAAATCCAGGCGGTGGTGGTGGCATGAACCCTTGTGGTGGTGGAAACCTAGGTGGGTACTGTGGTTGCTGTTGTCGGAACTCTTCCATAAATTTCAGAACTTGAGTCAGCCGATCTGACTGTTGATTGATTAATTCAGTGACCTTGGCTTCCAAAGTTTCCTGATTCAGGTTGAATTTTTTCGGTGGATTGATTCTAACCAAATGACTGTTCGAAGTTCTGACCCAGGATGGGGATCTCAGTGGCTGATTTTGGGAATCTATTATGACCTATAGATTCGAGAAGAGTGTATCAGATTCTGATAGTGATGACTAGAGAGACAATGACAGTGATGTTAAGGAAGATAGACTGACTTATGTACATACTGACTGAGATAATGTGCGCAGACTGATAAGAATGGTGCATGCACATGGGACAAGCATGCGGATGTAAGCCCTAATCTATATGATGCCTCTACTTCTAACATATAACAGTTAAACAAATAAGGTCCTAGCCATACAGAGTGTGCTAACCTTACTTTCCAGTATGATCACCAAGGGATAACAGGGATTTTTGAGATACTTCGGGAATTTTGGATAGAGTTTCTGGGAGAAACATGGATTTGGAAGATTCGGAGAAATTTCTAGAAGTCATTTGAGTTTCTAGAAGAAATAAGGATTTCTGGTTGATTTGGACTGAGCTTCTAGGAGAAACTGGTATTTTGGGTATTTCTGAGAAATATGGATAGAGTTTTTAGGGTAAACAAGTATATCCGGGCATTTCTAGGTGATTTGGGCAGAGCTGCTAGAATTTTTGGAGAATCTGGGAGATTTGGGCAGAGCTCTTGAGAAAACAGGTACTTTGGGGATTTCTAGGAAATTAGGACAGAGTTTCTGGGAGAAACTAGTATATCTGCGAAGATAGGACAGAGTTTCTGGGAGAAACTGGTATATCTGGGAAATCAGGGAGATTTAGACAGAGTTTCTGGGAAAAATTGTTTAATATGGTTATATCTGGGATATCTGGACAGAGTTTTTGGGAAAAACTGGCTAATATGGTTATATCTGGGATATCTGGACAGAGTTTCTGGGAAAAACTGGCTAATATAGTTATATCTGGGACATCTGGACAGAGTTTCTGGGAAAAATGGCTAATATGGTTATATCTGGGACACCTGGACAGAGTTTCTGGGAAAAACTGGCTAATATGGTTATATCTGGGATATCTGGACAGAGTTTCTGGGAAAAACTGGTTAATATGGTTATATCTACGATATCTGGACAGAGTTTCTGGGAGAAACAGGTTATGATGATGATCATACTGTCTAGCTAGTTTTCATAATCCTATGTCCTAGGACCAACAAACAAGGTTTGCGGTGTATATCTTTGTAATCATAGAGCAGACATCCTTGTCATGGTGCCTAGGCAAGTCAACTCAATGTGACCACATGTGAGTGATTGCCTTGGGAATCATAAGAAAGAGCTTCTGTTCTATGCCACATAAGCGTCTACACCGCATAGGTAATCCCGTCAGGGCATACAACAGTTATATCACATTGTCCTAGCTGAAAAGATAAATGAACAGTCCTATGGAAGGTTCTACAGGAATCTATATGCAAAGGCTGGGTTTAGTCAAAGAGGGTCCGTTGACGAGAGTTCCAATATACCGTCAGGGAGACAGTACGGAGGTTTTTACTCTTTTTGATATACCTTGGAAGGTACAGTATCAACGGTGACTTGTGCCCCGGCACAGCAAGACCTGAACAATGTCAGTGCCGCGTTTCAGACACAGTCGAAGGGGAAATGCAGAAGTGCAATGCGGTGAACCAAACACAGTAAAAAGATGATTTTAAGGATGCTTCTTAAGAGTCAAACCTCTGTATTATTTTGTTTTAAAATAAAAATCCTCAGCAGAGTCGCCAGATTGTGGACACCGGGCTTCCACCGCTTTGTTATGTTTTGAAACTTGTTTGAAATTCGGTTTGGATCAAAGAAAAGAAAATAGGTTTGTTGAAAACAGATACAGAGTCGCCACTTGGCCTTTAAGGAACCAAGAAACCTAATTTTGACTCACCCAAACGGATAAGGGCACCGGCCCTTCATGACCAAAGAACTTGGTACGGGATTTTGGTACGAGAGAGGAAGGAGCCTTTGTCGCGACTAAAACACCCTCAACTCGCCCCGTCTTTCGACGGGCCTCAATTAGCATCCAAATAATCATCTTATACTATGTTTGGTTCGACGAATAATACTATGATAGTATACTACATCACATAAGAAAATTTGAAATGGAAGATCTAAAGACAAAATATCATTCATAAGATCTAAGTCAAATATCATGCAATGTAAAGTGAAAGATCACACAAACAAACCTAGGAAAAATCGTCTAATCATGTATCAAGTAATTAAGTTTTCCTAATCTAAAGGGGACATGAATGGTTCTTGAAACAAATAAGCAAAGAATCAAAGTAATGCTTAGCAAGCTAGGATGATGCATGTTAATTTTGAGAAAAGAAGATTTCTCAATCCCCGGGACGGATGAGAAAGGATGATTAGATCGAGGGGAACATGAACGTGCGATCATGATCATTCCTTATAATCTTCTTAGATTAGGAGTCACAAAAGCCCCAAATCTTTGCATGGATGCAATGTATGTATCTAGAATGTGCTAAGGTTGTAGTGTGTTTTGTGTTCATGGATTCCTAGAATGACTTGGGAGTCTAAAGTGTGTATGAATGGATGGATGAAATCAACATGGGATATGTATAAATGTAGTATGAACTACTTCCTAAGATATGAACTAATTTGGAATGCATATAAGCATCAAATCAAAGAATGAAAGTTAAGATATGCTTGCTGTGAATAGTGGACAGAACAGTAGCATGATCTTTTGGAAACTGAAAAGAGGGGTTAGGAGTGTTTTAAATGAATGATATTTTATGGAGCTCTTCCTTATTGTGTCTAGAACACAACCCAAAAGGCCAATCTTGGATAGCTATCACAGATTGAGAGAAAGCATATAAACAATGAAGGTCACTTAGAAACAGAGTCCGTACTGTCGACTGAAATGTTGAAAAATCTTAGAAAATGAAAACTAATGATCTAGAGGCCCATTGTATACAGAAAGTTCCCTAAGACATTGAAGTTTAAGGGAAAAATAAGTTAGGACCACTCCGTTTGGAAAGGTTTTCTGTAAAACAAGTTGGACGTGGCCCTAGCTGCTGTGACAGCAAAGACAGAATGTCTGGAAGGAATGTTTGGATCCAAATGGACCATTTCCAAGTACTTCCAAGTCAAACCAAAAATCATGGGTGTTCTCCAATGAGTTAGGAAGACTTTCCAAGTGGCCTTGCATCCATATGTTGAGTATTGAGTCCTAGATAAATCTTTGAACTCAGCTCACTCACTGTTTTGACTCATTATTTTGAAGATTTTGGAGAAAACAAGGTTTTGTTGCTTGAAACCAAAATGAGAGGGATTCAGAGGGGTTTTAAAATAGATGTTTTGAAAACATATTTTCAATACTCAATAAGGATTATAGCCACTTAAAATGCCAACATCAAACTCACATTAAGAACCTCCAAGATTATTGGGGAACATTACTTCCATTTTGAAGATAACCTCAAGAATACATAGGAATGTATTGAGGTTATGATCATCATCTATCAAACATGTTTTTGAGGTTAAGAGCTACTATCCATAAGGATTCACTCACCTCAAACTTCATGTCATCATCTAGATGATGATAGACTAGTAAGTAAATAAAGAAAAGAAAAAGAAATGAGATAAGGAGAGATGAACATATATATAATCAAAGCAAGTAAATAGCAATCAATAGATGATAATCAATGTGATTTTGGACTTGTAGCTTGGTGTTTCACTCATAGATTTTGACATTTGGACATGGAAGTAGCTTCCTAACCCAAGAATGCTCAAGAATGGTGATTGGGGGTGTTTGGAATGTGAAGTATAAGAGAGGTAATGGAAGAAAACAAGGTTAAAACTCACTTTCTATAGCAAATAAGTAGGAGGAAGCTCCTTTTCTCTCTTCTAAACCTATCTCTATCTCTCTTCTTCTCTACAACTTTTCTAAGCTTTTGCACTTGGCCCCCCCAAAATGAAGAGCAATGGGGGGTTTATATAGGCCAATTTGGGGTGGTTTTGGGGTTTTAGAAGTACTCCCATTGGTCCCAAACAATTGTGAACACAAAACTATGTCGTTTTGACTTTCAATTAATCAAATTGGACCCACAAAAAAATTACAAAATGGACTCTGCGAGGGTTGAGTGCCGTGGCGGCACTGGGCCAGTGCCACGGCGGCAGTGGGCCAGTGCTGCGGCAGCACTGCACCTCAGACGCCCAAAAATTTACGTTTAGGCCCCCAGAGGTTCCGGTATTCGCGAAAAGGCCCTATTTTGTCCGAAATTCACAGAAAATGCGTATGAACTCCAAACTGAGGTTATGATATACCGTTGGAAAGGTAATGGAGTCTACTTTACATAAAAAATATTTTGGGGATAGGTCACTTTGAAAAGTTTTGCGGTATTCGCGATAAAAGCTGATTTGATCGCCTTTTTCGCCTTTAGAAATTCATAATAAATTCATTTTAAATCCAGAAATTATGTGCGATATACCGTTGGAAAGCTATTGACTGCTAGTATCCATAAAAAATGTTTGAAAATTGTTTCGGTGCCCCAGTTCCAAAGTCAAATTTTGGTCAAACTGGTCAAACCTGGGATTCCCGAGAAGTTCTGGAAATCTCCGGGAGTTCCCAGGAGCTGACGTTTTCGCTCGATTTTCTTTTAAAACTCGCTTTAATACTTTTCTCATGTTTTAGAATGATTTCGGTGAATTCGGATGATTTTGGTCAAACTTGGTCAAACTCTGGTCAAACATGGTCAAACCTTGGTCAAACCGGTCAACGGGGACTTTCCGGGAACTTCCGGGGGTCTCTGGGAGCTGACGATTTCATCTGATTTTACTTAAAAACTCATTTTATCGCTTTTCTTACGACGTAGCATGTTTCCAGAACTTTGGGACCAAATCTGGGAGTTTTTGGGCTTTCAGGGGCATTTTGGTCATTTTGAGCATTCTGAGAAACAGAGCTGATTTCCAAGAGTTCTTTTGAGTCTTTTACGATCATTGTGAACCACCAAGCTATGGGTCTACTAAATCTGATAGCCGACAAAATGGGGTGTCTACAGTTTGCCCCTCTTTGGCATGAACTTGCGTGGCAACGCATGTCGCAAGCGAGTGCCAAAGTTTTGAAGAGACAGGACTTTTTGGAGGCTATAGATTTAGGATAAAAGTGTTGCAAAATAAGCAAGGATGATGAAGTCAGTGTTGGTCGTGCTCTGCGTGAGCTACCTACGTATCCCAAGGGGAATCAGACCAAGACGTAGTTCGGGGCACAAAGGAGTAAATCACACATGCACAACGAGACAGACAGATGCTATGCTATGAGGATGATATGTAATGCATGGATGTGATATGAATCGTGTCATGAGTCCTATCATGTCTAGTGTTATGATCCTAGTATGAGCAGGTGCTGTGGGGTGTGTGCCACCCCGAGTGGACTGGTGTTGTGCTAGCGTTTGCGACCGTGAGGTGGTGGATGACTCGGATAAGGACATCAAGATTTAGAAGACTCTGGGTTTAGGGGCAAACTTTCGAAATTTGGGAAGTGTGCTTTGCGAGCGAATGTAGTCAGATGTTGGGTCCCTGAGGATGACAACTAAGGATAACCCCTAGGCGAGGGAGTTCATGATAACCGACAGTTTTATAATAACCAAAGTGAGGAGGCTCATGATAAGTGGGGTAGCTCACGATAATTGACAGGTAAGATAACCGGAGTGAAGAGGCTCACGATAAGTGAGGAAACTTATAATGACTGACAGGTGAAAAAGCTCATGATAATCAGTGAATAGACAGTGCTTGCCATGGGAATCGGGGTGATTTGACTGCGGGTGATGTTTTGGCCGATCCTTATGATGACAAGTCCGGAGAATCGGTTCGGACTTCTGTTATCTTCTGCTGGGGATGGTAGGGGACTCTCTGAGAATCTCCTTTGGCGCTCAATCCAAGAGGGCCGGTCAGGGCCTCCGGGAGCTGGTATCTATCGGTTTCTGTCCTCGGGGGATGATGTAGGGTTCTCGGAGAATCTCTTTTGGTGCTCAATCCAAGAGGGCCGATCAGGGCCTCCGGGAGCTGAAGGATAATGTACTCTACTAGGAAGAAGGAAATACATCCTTTAAATGGGAGTCAAGGTATCATTCTATGTGTGACAGAGATGATTTGCGGTGGTTTGACACTGATGGAGGGTGATAATCAATAGCAACTTATGTTGCTAGGAGAAAGGAAGATCATCAACAGCCACTCATGGACTTATGTTGCATGGAGAAAAAAATATCATCAGCAGCCACTCATGGACTTATGTTGCATGAAGAAAGTTGAAAGATCAACAGCCACTCATGGACTTAAGTTGCTAGGAGAAAAAAGGATCATCAACAGCCACTCATGGACTTATGTTGCATGAAGAAAGATGAAAGATCAACAGCCACTCATGGACTTATGTTGCATGAAGAAAGATGAAAGATCAACAGCCACTCATGGACTTAAGTTGCTAGGAGAAAAAAGGATCATCAACAGCCACTCATGGACTTATGTTGCATGAAGAAAGATGAAAGATCAACAGCCACTCATGGACTTATGTTGCTAGGGAAAAAAAAAAAAAAGATCATCAACAACCACTCATGGACTTATGTTGCTAGGATGAAAGAAGATCATCAACAGCCACTCATGGACTTATGTTGCATGAAGAAAGATGAAAGATCAACAGCCACTCATGGACTTAAGTTGCTAGGAGAAAAAAGGATCATCAACAGCCACTCATGGACTTATGTTGCATGAAGAAAGATGAAAGATCAACAGCCACTCATAGACTTATGTTGCATGAAGAAAGATGAAAGATCAACAGCCACTCATGGACTTAAGTTGCTAGGAGAAAAAAGGATCATCAACAACCACTTATGGACTTATGTTGCATGAAGAAAGATGAAAGATCAACAGCCACTCATGGACTTATGTTGCTAGGAAAAAAAAAAGATCATCAACAGCCACTCATGGACTTATGTTGCTAGGATGAAAGAAGATCATCAACAGCCACTCATGGACTTATGTTGCATGAAGAAAGACGAAAGATCAACAGCCATTTATGGACTTATGTTGCTAGGAGAAAGAAAGATCATCAACAGCCACTCATGGACTTATGTTGCTAGGATGAAAGAAGATCATCAACAGCCACTCATGGACTTATGTTGCATGAAGAGATACGGAAGATCAACAGCCACTTATGGACTTATGTTGCTAGGATGAAGGAAAATCATCAACAGCCACTCATGGACTTATGTTGCATGAAGAAAGACGAAAGATCAACAGCCACTTATGGACTTATGTTGCTAGGAGAAAGAAAGATCATCAACAGCCACTCATGGACTTATGTTGCTTGAACGAAGATGGTTAACTTTTGGCAGTTTGGAAAGGGATGAAATTTTCCCCAAGTTTTGATGCTTCTCATGCTGACGCCTTGACTGCTGCAGTAATAGTGTTTGGTACTCCTGCTTGCATTGTCATTGGAATGCTTTTTATAACTTGATTTGAAAAATTCACTATTAGTCACTGTCAACTCACTTTTTTGAGACTATGACCGACTCTTTTCCTGAAAAAGACTATGACAGACTCAAAACTAACAGACACCGACACGCGAGGGTGACACATTCGACACTGAAACGAAACAAGCTCGACTTGCCAAAACTTAATGTGCTCTTGTCATAAATGATGTACCATTTCTCTTTTGTGTTTACTTCTCACCTTAACGTGGCATCACTTTGATGGTGAATCTTATTTTTGAAAATTCCTCCCTACTGATCTAATCAATTTCTTTGCCTCTCCCAAGATGTGCTTTGAATTAGTGCCTTAGCTTATAGAATAAAAGATGCTCCATTTCCATATGTTGAAGACAATGCTTGTGACTTGAAGGCTTATAGGGATTGGGTGGCAAATGAAGTTTGCCCCTAGTTTGAAGGGCATGAAGTGGGATCGATAGGCAAACGAGGTAAATGACCGAAGTTTGCCCCTAGTTTGGAGGAAGGTTCATTGGAGGTTTTGGGCAAACGAGGTAGGTGACCGAAGTTTGCCCCATGCATGAAGGGTAGATAGTAAAAGTCAGGCGAGCGAGGCGAGTAGCCGAAGTTTGCCCCTAGTGTGGAAGGTGATTTTTGGCTTGAGGCAAGGACCGTGACTTTAATCTCTCAAATGCTCATAACATTTGCCTAGGCACCAGTAAGGTGACCTAGCAAGCTCTTTTATCTCTTTTGCTATTGCTCACCTTGGATTTAGCTCTAATTTTGCCTAGGCGTCCTTTCAAATTTTTGACCTCGCGAGCCATCCTTCTTTTTCTTTTTGAAAGTCTGCCTACGTACCCCCGAGTAGGGATCAGGTCCAACGTAGTTCGGGCCATGGTCGGAAAGAAGCGGGTTGATTTTTACGTAGGTGGGGGACCGAACCGTTGTGGTTGCCTACGTATCCCCGAGCGGGAATCAAGTCGAGCGTAGTTCAAGGCAAGGTCTGAAGGAAATTGGTTTGAGTATGATGGTGTTGACCGAACCGATGTGGTTGCCTACGTATCCCCGAGTGGGAATCAGGTCAAGCGTAGTTCAAGGCAAGGCTTGAAGGAAATTGGTTTGAGTATGATGGTGTTGACCGAACCGATGTGGTTGCCTACGTATCCCTGAGTGGGAATCAGGTCAAGCATAGTTCAAGGCAAGGTCTGAAATAAGAGGTTTGTGGTATGAGGGTTTTTTAAACCAATCGTCAAAGAAGTTCAAACTTGAGCCACTTGTGGTAGCTTTGAATAAAAGGATTCAGTTTCAATCTCCCTTTCTTTTCTTTTTCTTTTTCTTTTTCTTTTTGTTTTGTTTTGAGGATTGATCCTTTTCACTTTCGCCTAGCCAGTCAATTTTTCTTTCTTATGGAGTTGATTCATATGAGATCTTCCGATCATAATCTCCAAATTCCAGAATGTACACGTGAACTCTCAGGATTTATTTATGGTCGTTTCGAGCCTTTTGTAATGTGATCTAGGCACGTTCTTATGATGTACCTTGAAGCATGCGAATCTCATCAAAATTTTCTTCAACCTTTTGACTGGCTAGGGTCAGATTTTTGGAAATCAACACCTTTTTAGCTCTCACTTTTGCCTAGGTGCCCTTTTCGGGTTTTCAACCTAGCGAGCTTTTTTTTTTTTTTTTTTTTTTTTAAAGTGGAGATGAAACTCATTGAAATGTTGGCTACCATCAAGGGCTAAGTTTGCATTGCTTTCAATCGGACAGATTGCGTGGCTCCCAATTGTATTGGGCTTAAGGCTTCGACATGGTGGAAAAAAGGTGTTGGGCAATCCCCAAGTCAGTTTCAAGTATGTCTTTTCAAGATTGAGGCAAGAGCATCTTTAAATTCTTAAAGTAGGACTATTCAATTCCAGCTCTTCATCAGTGTCAGCGTGAATTCGACTTTAAACTTTCAGGATTTTTTTGTTTTTGTTGTAGAAAAATTATTACCAGAGCAATATCCATGGTAATTTGAAAAGTGACACTTCAGTTTAGTGATTCATGCATTTATGACTAGGCACATCAGATTAAGCAAAATGAGATTTCATTCCATCAATAGAGAAGGTTTACAGACTTATTAACAACTCAATAACAGACAGACTCGATCACAAGACTAGAATTGAAATGGACTCGGAACATAGAACAGACTCAACTTGACTTGACTTGGTCTCAAATGGAGTGTCTTTGCGACCCATTTATTAATTTTTTAGCAGAAGTTCCAAATACCATCACTTTACTGCGTAGCTTCAACATTCATTAGCATCGACGGAAGGGATCATTCGATCGGTTGGTCCAAGCCAAGATAGTGGATTGGATTGGGGTGCGGCGCATCATCTAAGAGATCCTGAATTGAGTGACGGAGCCTCTTACAGTTGTCGTTCTCATGGCCTTGGTCTTGGTGGTAATCACAATACTTGGATTCATTATACCCAAGAGGTGGGTGATTAGGAGGCTTACTGGGCTCCAAAGGTATAAGGTGGCCCTTTTGAACAAGGTGATTGAGAGCGGAGGATAAGCTCATGTCAAGTGGTGTGAAGACTCTTTGGTTTCCTTTCTTGTGCCTCTTACTGCAGTCATTTTGGCTTGATGATGGGCTTAAGGCATAGACATCTAGGCTCTCTTGATCTTCACCAAAGGTGTGGGGTCTCTTCTCCTTTTTCAGTGACCCAGCTCCATTGATCTTGCCTTCACAAATAGCATCTTCGATTCTAGTTCCAACCTCAAACAACTCTTCAAATGTTGAGATGGACTGGTAGAATAGTTTTTCATGGTATACTGGTTGCAGGTTCTTGACCAGCATACGTACTTGCTCTTTCTCAACAGGCCTGTGGATCATTTGGGCTACTTTATTCCTCCATCTGCTCAAGAATGTAGTAAAGGACTCATTAAAATTCTGCCTGGTAGTTTCCAGATCTCGGATGGTGACATCAAGCTCTTGGTTGTAGGAGTAGTGATCAATGAAAGTTCTAGCAACATCTTCCCATACTCGGGTCTTGGAAGTTTCAAGGGTTAGGAACCAGGATAGTGCGACTTTCCGGAGGGTTTGAGGGAACAGCATAGCTATGTGCTCATGGGTGCAGCCCATTGACTGGAAAATGCTCATACAAAACTTCACGTGGCTCTTCGGATTTCCAGTTCCGTCAAAACGGTCGATTTCAGGCATCTTGAAGTTCTCGGGTAGCCTCACCTTGTTGGGCTCAAACAATCCTTCCAGATCTAACATGTAATCGTCGACTCCTTTACTATTCCTTAGTATGTTCTCAAGCTTGTCGACCTTGTCCATGTTCTCTTGGAGCTTTTTCTCATATACAGGCGGCGGGACCTCTTGAAACCGTTCTTCTTCCCCAATATTCTCGGGATTGTGGTGGTGGGAACCTAGGTGGGTACTGTGGTTGCTGTTGTCGGAACTCTTCCATAAATTTCAGAACTTGAGTCAGCCGATCTGACTGTTGATTGATTAATTCAGTGACCTTGGCTTCCAAAGTTTCCTGATTCATGTTGAATTTTTTCGGTGGACTGATTCTAACCAAATGACTGTTCGAACTTCTGACCCAGGATGGGGATCTCAGTGGCTGATTTTGGGAATCTATAATGACCTATAGATTCGAGAAGAGTGTATCAGATTCTGATAGTGATGACTAGAGAGACAATGACAGTGATGTTAAGGAAGATGGACTGACTTATGTACATACTGACTGAGATAGTGTGCGCAGACTGATAAGAATGGTGCATGCACATGGGACAAGCATGCGGATGCAAGCCCTAATCTATATGATGCCTCTACTTCTAACATATAGCAGTTAAACAAATAAGGTCCTAGCCATACAGAGTGTGCTAACCTTACTTTCCAGTATGATCACCAAGGGATAACAGGGATTTTCGAGATACTTCGGGAATTTTGGATAGAGTTTCTGGGAGAAACATGGATTTGGAAGATTTGGAGAAATTTCTAGAAGTCATTTGAGTTTCTAGAAGAAATAAGGATTTCTGGTTGATTTGGACTGAGCTTCTAGGAGAAACTGGTATTTTGGGTATTTCTGAGAAATATGGATAGAGTTTTTAGGGGAAACAAGTATATCCGGGCATTTCTAGGTGATTTGGGCAGAGCTGCTGGAATTTTTGGAGAATCTGGGAGATTTGGACAGAGCTCCTGAGAAAACAGGTACTTTGGGGATTTCTAGGAAATTTGGACAGAGTTTCTGGGAGAAACTAGTATATCTGGGAAGATAGGACAGAGTTTCTGGGAAAAACTGGTATATCTGGGAAATCAGGGAGATTTAGACAGAGTTTCTGGGAAAAATTGGTTAATATGGTTATATTTGGGATATCTGGACAGAGTTTCTGGGAAAAACTGGCTAATATGGTTATATCTGGGATATCTGGACAGAGTTTCTGGGAAAAACTGGCTAATATAGTTATATCTGGGACATCTGGACAGAGTTTCTGGGAAAAACTGGCTAATATGGTTATATCTGGGACACCTGGACAGAGTTTCTGGGAAAAGCTGGCTAATATGGCTATATCTGGGATATCTGGACAGAGTTTCTGGGAAAAACTGGTTAATATGGTTATATCTGCGATATCTGGACAGAGTTTCTGGGAGAAACAGGTTATGATGATGATCATACTGTCTAGCTAGTTTTCATACTCCTATGTCCTAGGACCAACAAACAAGGTTTGCGGTGTATATCTTTGTAATCATGGAGCAGACATCCTTGTCATGGTGCCTAGGCAAGTCAACTCAATGTGACCACATGTGAGTGATTGCCTTGGGAATCATAAGAAAGAGCTTCTGTTCTATGCCATATAAGCGTCTACACCGCGCAGGTAATCCCGTCAGGGCATACAGCAGTTATATCACATTGTCCTAGCTGAAAAGATAAATGAACAGCCCTATGGAAGGTTCTACAGGAATCTATATGCAAAGGCTGGGTTTAGTCAAAGAGGGTCCGTTGACGAGAGTTCCAATATACCGTCAGGGAGACAGTACGGAGGTTTTTACTCTTTTTGATATACCTTGGAAGGTACAGTATCAACGGTGACTTGTGCCCCGGCACAGCAAGACCTGAACAATGTCAGCGCCGCGTTTCAGACACAGTCGAAGGGGAAATGCAGAAGTGCAATGCGGTGAACCAAACACAGTAAAAAGATGATTTTAAGGATGCTTCTTAAGAGTCAAACCTCTGTATTATTTTGTTTTAAAATAAAAATCCCCAGCAGAGTCGCCAGATTGTGGACACCGGGCTTCCACCGCTTTGTTATGTTTTGAAACTTGGTTGAAATTCGGTTTGGATCAAAGAAAAGAAAATAGGTCTGTTGAAAACAGATACAGAGTCGCCACTTGGCCTTTAAGGAACCAAGAAACCTAATTTTGACTCACCCAAACGGATAAGGGCACCGGCCCTTCATGACCAAAGAACTTGGTACGGGGTTTTGGTACGAGAGAGGAAGGAGCCTTTGTCGCGACTAAAACACCCTCAACTCGCCCCGTCTTTCGACGGGCCTCAATTAGCATCCAAATAATCATCTTATACTATATTTGGTTCGACGAATAATACTATGATAGTATACTACATCACATAAGAAAATTTGAAATGGAAGATCTAAAGACAAAATATCATTCATAAGATCTAAGTCAAATATCATCCAATGTAAAGTGAAAGATCACACAAACAAACCTAAGAAAAATCGTCTAATCATGTATCAAGTAATTAAGTTTTCCTAATCCAAAGGGGACATGAATGGTTCATGAAACAAATAATCAAAGAATCAAAGTAATGCTTAGCAAGCTAGGATGATGCATGTTAATTTTGAGAAAAGAAGATTTCTCAATCCCCGGGACGGATGAGAAAGGATGATTAGATCGAGGGGAACATGAACGTGTGATCATGATCATTCCTTATAATCTTCTTAGATTAGGAGTCACAAAAGCCCCAAATCTTTGCATGGATGCAATGTATGTATCTAGAATGTGCTAAGGTTGTAGTGTGTTTTGTGTTCATGGATTCCTAGAATGACTTGGGAGTCTAAAGTGTGTATGAATGGATGGATGAAATCAACATGGGATATGTATAAATTTAGTATGAACTACTTCCTAAGATATGAACTAATTTGGAATGCATATAAGCATCAAATCAAAGAATGAAAGTTAAGATATGCTTGCTGTGAATAGTGGACAGAACAGTAGCATGATATTTTGGAAATTGAAAAGAGGGGTTAGGAGTGTTTTCAATGAATGATCTTTTATGGAGATCTTCCTTATTGTGTCTAGAACACAACCCCAAAGGCCAATCTTGGATAGCTATCACAGATTGAGAGAAAGCATATAAACAATGAAGGTCACTTAGAAACAGAGTCCGTATTGTCGACTGAAATGTTGAAAAATCTTAGAAAATGAAAACTAATGATCTAGAGGCCCATTTTATACAGAAAGTTCCCTAAGACATTGAAGTTTAAGGAAAAAATAAGTTAGGACCACTCCTTTTCGAAAAGTTTTCTGTAAAATAAGTTGGACGTGGCCCTAGCTGCTGTGACAGCAAAGACAGAATGTCTGGAAGGAATGTTTGGATCCAAATGGACCATTCCAAGTACTTCCAAGTCAAACCAAAAATCATGGGTGTTCTCCAATGAGTTAGGAAGACTTTCCAAGTGGCCTTGCATCCATATGTTGAGTATTGAGTCCTAGATAAATCTTTGAACTCAGCTCACTCACTGTTTTGACTCATTATTTTGAAGATTTTGAAGAAAACAAGGTTTTGTTTCTTGAAACCAAAATGAGGGGGATTGAGAGGGGTTTTAAAATAGATGTTTTGGAAACATATTTTCAATACTCAATAAGGATTATAGCCACTTAAAATGCCAACATCAAACTCACATTAAGAACCTCCAAGATTATTGGGGAACATTACTTCCATTTTGAAGATAACCTCAAGAATACATAGGAATGTATTGAGGTTATGATCATCATCTATCAAACATGTTTTTGAGGTTAAGAGCTACTATCCATAAGGATTCACTCACCTCAAACTTCATGTCATCATCTAGATGATGATAGACTAGTAAGTAAATAAAGAAAAGAAAAAGAAATGAGATAAGGAGAGATGAACATATATATAATCAAAGCAAGTAAATAGCAATCAATAGATGATAATCAATGTGATTTTGGACTTGTAGCTTGGTGTTTCACTCATAGATTTTGACATTTGGACATGGAAGTAGCTTCCTAACTCAAAAATGCTCAAGAATGGTGATTGGGGGTGTTTGGAATGTGAAGTATAAGAGAGGTAATGGAAGAAAACAAGGTTAAAACTCACTTTCTATAGCGAATAAGTAGGAGGAAGCTCCTTTTCTCTCTTCTAAACCTATCTCTATCTCTCTTCTTCTCTACAACTTTTCTAAGTTTTTGCACTTGGCCCCCCCAAAATGAAGAGCAATGGGGGGTTTATATAGGCCAATTTGGGGTGGTTTTGGGGTTTTAGAAGTACTCCCATTGGTCCCAAACAACTGTGAACACAAAACTATGTCGTTTTGACTTTCAATTAATCAAATTGGACCCCCAAAAAAATTACAAAAATGGACTCTGCGAGGGTTGAGTGTCGCGGCGGCACTGGGCCAATGCCGCGGCGGCAGTGGGCCAGTGCCGCGGCAGCACTGCTCCTCAGACGCCCAGAAATTTACGTTTAGGCCCCCAGAGGTTCCGGTATTCGCGAAAAGGCCCTATTTTGTCCGAAATTCACAGAAAATGCGTATGAACTCCAAACTGAGGTTGTGATATACCGTTGGAAAGGTAATGGAGTTTACTTTACATAAAAAAATATTTTGGGGATAGGTCACTTTGAAAAGTTTTGCGGTATTCGCGATAAAAGCTGATTTGATCGCCTTTTTCGCCTTTAGAAATTCATAATAAATTCATTTTAAATCCAGAAATTATGTGCGATATACCGTTGGAAATCTATTGACTGATAGTATCCATGAAAAATGTTTGAAAATTGTTTCGGTGCCCCAGTTCCAAAGTCAAATTTTGGTCAAACTGGTCAAATCTGGGATTCCCGGGAAGTTCTGGAAATCTCCGGGAGTTCCCAGGAGCTGACGTTTTTGCTCGATTTTCATTTAAAACTCGCTTTAATACTTTTCTCATGTTTTAGAATGATTTTGGTGAATTCGGACGATTTCGGTCAAGCTTGGTCAAACTTGGTCCAACTCTGGTCAAACCTGGTCAAACCGGTCAACGGGGACTTTCCGGGAACTTCCGGGACTTCCGGCGGTCTCTGGGAGCTGACGATTTCATCTAATTTTACTTAAAAACTCATTTTATCGCTTTTCTTACGACGTAGCATGTTTCCAGAACTTTGGGACCAAATTTGGGAGTTTTTGGGCTTTCAGGGGCGTTTTGGTCATTCTGAACATTCTGAGAAACAGAGCTGATTTCCAAGAGTCCTTTTGAGTCTTTTACGATTATTGTGAACCACCAAGCTATGGGTCTCCTAAATCTGATAGCCGACAAAATGGGGTGTCTACAGATGGCCCGGTGTATTATAGGAAAATCCTATTTTACCGTCCGGGATGCTTTATCTCTGATCACTGTAAATACTTAGGAATGTTAGGATTCCAAGTACTTCTAATGACCGGTGTGATTTCCTATTTTAGCCTAGTCCCTGCCCCCCCAAGTATTTTGCTAAGGCGGGTGTGCGGGAGTGAGTGGCCATAGGAAACCGACCTGGAACATGGGTGGTTGCAGGGTCATTTGAGGCTTGCCATCGTCAGCGACCTAGGGGGTATGCCCCCGTCGTTGGTTGGGCCTAAGCGAAGCCGTCGCCTCGGGGTTAGGCCTGAGCTCTTTATGCCTTGGTTTTGAGCTAAGGTCTTTTGTCTCAGGGTTAGGCCCGAGGTCTTTGTGCCTTTGTTTTGAGCCAAGGTCTTTTGCCTCGGGGTTAGGCCCGAGGTCTTTGTGCCTTGGTTTTGAGCCAAGGTCTTTTGCCTCGGGGTTAGGCCCGAGGTCTGCCAATATTGGACGGGGCTGTGATCGGAGTAATTTTGCAAAGTAAAGTCTTTTATTTTATTCAAGAATTTATAATGAATGCTCAAATAGAGCTACAAAAATTTCGTAATCAGTGTTAAACTGTCCTCATCTCTGGGTTATTGAAAGATCACGTCCATCCAGGCTCCGAAGCCAGTAAGATCTCGGGCAGTTTACCCGAGTAACTAGATATGGGCCTTCCCAGTTTGGCCCTAACTTTCCATGGCTCAGGACTCTTGAGGACTGATTGACGGCCTTAAGGACTAGATCCCCCACCAGGAAACTGCGATGCTTTACCCTCTTATTATAGTACCGGGAAACCCTCTTCTTGTAGGCTTTAACTTTTAGATACGCCCGGTTTCTTTTCTCCTCTACCAAGTCCAGTTCTGTTCTGAGTACGTCTTCATTGTCTGGCATGCTGTAATTTGCCACCCGGTAAGTAGGCAACCCAAGCTCTGTAGGGACCACTGCCTCGAACCCGTAGGTTAAGGAAAATGGCATCTCACCTGTAGTCGCTCAGGGCGTAGTTCGGTAGGTCCACGGGAGGGTTGGCAGTTCTTCAACCCACACTCCTTTGGTGCTTTCAAGTCTTGTTTTGATCGACTATAAGATCGTTCAGTTTATCACCTCGGCTTGACCATTGGCTTGAGGGCTCGGGGGAGGAGTAGTGATTAAGTATCTCGTAGCTCGAGCAAAAATGCCTGAACAATGGGGTGTCAAATTGCCTGTCATTGTCACTGACCAGAACCCGGGGCATGCCAAACCTACTGAGGATGTTCTTTTCCATGAAGCTTTCCATTTTTCACTCCGTTATTATCGCCAAGGGCTCGGCCTCTGCCCACTTGGTAAAGTAGTCAACGACGATGATAACTTGACCTGTCCTTTTCCCATCGGTAGGGGTCCGACAATGTCGATACCCCACTGGGCAAAGGGCCAAGGGCTTTGGATCAGTGTTTGAAGCTCTCCCGATCGGTTGATCATGGGAGAGTATCTCTGACATTTGTCGCATCTTTTGACATACTCTTGAGAATCCTGGGCCATTGTCGGCCAGTAATATCCCTACAGTAAGGCCTTTCTAGAGAGTGCCCAGCCTCCGATGTGATTCCCGCACACTCCTTCATAGATTTTGTACAACACTGATTGGAAGTCTGCGGGATGGACGCAGCGGAGGTAAGGTACAGAGAATCCCCTTTTATAGAGTATTCCATCTATAAGATGATATCGGGCCGCCCGGTACCTGACCCGGCGGGCCTCCTCTTTATCATTTGGTAACACTCCCGTTGCTAGGAATGCTATAATCGGGTCCATCTAGTTGGGTCCCAAGGCGTCTGGTTCTACCTCCATGCATTCTGAGTTTATCACACTTGGCTCAGGCAGGTATTCTACCCTTATCCCGGGTAAGTATGACTCAGAAGACGAAGTGAGGCAGGCTAACTGATCGGCCCTGGTGTTTTCCTCTCTGGGTATCTGTATAATACAGAAACCCTGAAGCTTCGTCAAAACCGCTCAGACAAGGGCTAGATAGGCTACCATATTGTCTCTCCGAGCTTCGTACTCTTAGTTGACTTGATTGACCACGAGCTGAGAGTTGTTGTAACTTTGGACCTGTTGCGCACCCATGGAAGTGGCCAATTGCAATCCGACCAATAGGGCTTCATACTCAGCTTTGTTGTTGCAGGCATGAAACCCAAACCTTAGGGCATACTCGAGCTGGATACCATTGGGCGTAGTCAAGAGGATTCCTACCCCACTGCCTTGCTGGTTTGAGGAACTATCCATATACAGCACCTAGGTGGGGATGTCAGCCTGTAACCCAGGCGGTAGGGCCGGTGGGTCGAGCTCTTCAACTGGGTCTTCTGGATATGTGAACTCAACCAAAAAGTCTGCTACTGCTTGCCCTTTGATCGTTGTTCAGGGGCGGTAGGCCACTTTAAATTCCTCTAACTCCAAGGCCCACTTGACGAGCCTCCCAAACGTGTCAGGCCTACTTAAGATCCTATGGAGAGGTTGGTTAGTAAGGACCACAATGATATGGGCCTGAAAGTACAGACGGAGTCTCTGGGTGGAGGTGATGAGAGCGAATGCAAGTTTTTTGATGCAGGAGTATCTGCTCTCCGCACCTTGGAGTGCCCGGCTGGTATAGTACACTGGGAACTGTATCCCATGCTCTTCCCTGATGAGTGCTGAGCTAACTGCTGAGGGTGATACTGCCAGGTATAGGAACAATTCATCCCCCGGTACGGATGTTGAGAGTAGAGGGGGAGATGCCAAGTACTTCTTGAGTGCCTAGAACGCCTCCTCAGACCACTGACACACCTTATGGAGGATCTTGAAAAACAGCAGGCACTGGTCGGTAGCTCTGAAGATAAATCTGTTCAGTGCGCCAACCCGTTCGGCCAGACCTTGTACTTATTTTATCGACTTGGGCGATCGCATGCTGATGAGGGCTTTGATTTTCTCGGGGTTTGCTTCAATGCTCCGCCTACTGAGTAGGTGCCCCAAGAACTTTCTAGATGAGATGTCGAATGTGCACTTGGTCGGGTTCAACCTCATCCTGAACTTCCTCATAATGCTGAAGGCCCCGGCCAAATGTTCCAGATGATCGGACTCGTCTCGGCTTTTGACCAGTAGATCATCAACGTACACCTCCATTGATTTCCCGATCAGGTCTTTGAACATGTGATTGACCAGGTGTTGATAAGTTGCCCCAGCATTTTTGAGGCCGAAAGGCATAACTTTGTAGCAGTAGGTTCCCTGGTCCGTGATGAACGAGGTCTTTTTTTCGTCCCCGGGGTACATGTTGATCTGATTATACTCGGAATAGGCGTCCATAAATGAGAGGAGCGAATGGCCGGCCGTGGAATCCACAAGGAGGTCTATCCTGGGCAGCGGATAGTAGTCCTTGGGGTAGGCTCTGTTCAGGTCGGTGAAGTCCATGCACATCCCCCACTTCCTGTTGTTTTTCTTGACAAGTACTACGTTGGCTAGCCAATCGGGGTAGTGGACCTCTCATATGGAGTGGGCTTTGAGGAGCTTCTCGACCTCCTCACACACTGCTTTCTGTCTCTCGGGGGCCATACCCCGTCTCTTCTGCTTTATAGGTCAGGAGTCTGGGTCAACGTTGAGCCGATGAGACATTACCCGTGGATCAATCCTGGGTATATCTTCGTGGCACCAGGCGAACACATCCTGACTTTGTTACAGGAATTGAATCAACTTCTCCCTAAGGTGGGGCTCCAACAGGGTGCCAATGCTTACCGTTCGGTCTGGGAGTTGTGGGTTCAACACCACTTGTTCCAATTCTTCGATCGGGCCCACTCTATCATTCTGATCCCTCAAGTCCATCTCCTGAACGTTCAATGTCTCTGTGATGATCTCCCAGCGAAGGGAACTGGCATAGCAACTCTGGGCGGTTGCTTGATCTCCACGCAGGCTCCTGGTTCCCTGAGGGGTCTGGAACTTAACTGTCAGGCTTTTGGGTGGAGACGATGGCCTTGGCTCTGTTGAGTGTGGGCCTCCCCAGGATGACATTGTATGCAAATAGAGCCTCCACTATTATAAAATTTGATAGCAAGGAGACCTGCTGAGCGTAAGTGCCCATAAGCACGGGGAGCTCCATGGTACCGAGCGGCTGAATGCTGGATCTGTTAAAACCCACCAGGGGAGTAGCAATCGGGTAGAGTCGATCCTTGGACATCCCGAGCTGATCGAACGCTGACACGAACATGATATCGGTCGAGCTGCCTGTGTCTACCAACACCCTCTTGACCATGTAATTGGCTATAGAGAGCGTCACAACCAATGGGTCATCATGGGGGCAGTGGACGCCTTGCAAATTGTCAGAGGTGAATGTCAGTATGTCAGTTGGCGGGGAACCAGTGGATTGGACCTGCCAGACATCTGCCCGAGATGCCCGAGCATGCCTCTTCCTTGCCGACTATGAGTCCCCGCCGCCCGATGTTCCTCCAGAGATCACGTTGATTTTACCAAGAGGCTGTATTTGACTGGGAGCTCGGGCTCCTTGCGTAGTCCACCCATCTGTGGCGACGTACTCTGCTAGATGACCCTGCTCAATCAGTTTTTCTATGGTTATCTTCAACTTGAAACAATCCTCTATGTCATGACCGTGGTCCCTATGACAGCGGCAAAACTTATCCCGATTCCTCTTTTCGGGCGGGGCTTTGAGTTTTGCCAGTTGTTGAAGTAACCTCTACACCTCGGGGGCAGCCATGACTTCGTGGATTGGTTGATATAGAGGCGTGAAAGTGATTTGGGGCTGATCCTGAGCTCCTCTCTGCTGGTCTTGCCTGGGCTTCTTTATCGGGCCCTTCTTAGAGCCCTCACTCCTCCGCTTGGCTTTTGGGGACTCATCTCCCACGAAGCCAGTGCGTTTAGACTTCAAGAATTCTTCTGTGCCTATATATTTTCTGACCCTCTCCAAGAGCTCCACCAGGGTTGCCAGTCGGTCTTGATTGAATGACAGGGCAACCTTGGTGTGTTGAACCCCCGAGCAGAAGGCCATGATGTCTGCTATTTTGTTCAAATTACAGATCTGGAGCCTCTGCTGATTGAAGCGATCCATATACTCCCTCATGGATTCACCCTTATGCTGCTTGACAATCAATAGCTGAGTGTTCGGCTGCAACCGGTCATGCATCCCTACGAACTGGCTAATGAATAGCTTGCTCAGCGTCTTGAAGACATCAACCATTCAGGGCTTGAGGGCATGGAACCACTGCACGGCTGGCCCCTTGAGAGTGCTGGGGATGGCCAGGCGTAGCAATTTGTCAATAGTGGTAACCAACGCCATCTGGGCCCTGTAGGTGCGGATGTGATCCACTGGGATCCCTGTCCCATCATAAGAACTGAGATGCGGTGGCTCAAAATTTCGTGGGATGGGGAATCCGGTGACCTGAGCGGTATAGGGTGACTCGGTCTTCGTGTTGGTATGGTCAGGACGTTGCTTGTGGCTCAATTGCTTGATCTATTTTTACAAACCCTGGATTTGAGCATTCACGTCTTCCCGCTCAGTTTTCATGTCAATATCCGAGCGGTATATCGAATCAGACGACGATGCTTCCTCTTCGAAGTGTGTTGACCTCGGGGATAGAACCCAACTCTGGCTCTGGATAATCGTATGCCTAAGATCCCCCCGGCTCTAGGTAGGAGGGTCTTTGGCTAATTCTCAGGGCTTTAGCTCTGATCCCTCCCCCCTGGTGGCGCGGCGCCTGTTGATGATGTCTCTGGCATCTTCCACCCGACGAGGATTGGTACGAGCTCGCCGCCTAGGGCACCTAGGTGCTCTGCTATGGTCACCACCCCGAGCGAGTTCCCAATCCGACGGGGATACCGGTGCGGAGTGGGTATGGTTCCAGACTCTTTCGGGCTCCCGGCCGGGGGCACTCTTCGCAGTCTGACTCTCTGATTGAAGGCACTTCTCCTGTAATGCCAACAACACTTCGATTTGCTGTTGGGTTTGCCATTGGCCTTCCAAGAGTTGCGCGACCGCTGGTGTCATCTGCTCAGAGTTTATGGAGGTGGCCTGCTACTCGAGCTGCAAGTTCTCCTGACTGACCGGAGTAGTGTTTTTTTACCTGTCTTCGGTGGCATGTTAATCAGTCATGGAATTTGTTGATGAGGAACTCGTCGTTTCTCACAAACGGCGCCAAACTGATGATGCCAAAAATTGGTGAGAGGGATTAAGAAGAGAGATATTGTGACACAATCAATTGTATGTGGTTCAGCCCCGTTAATAAGTAGACCTACGTCTACAGGTGCGTCAGTGTGCTGTACTAGCAGATCACCGGCGGGCCTAGTGAGCCAACAATTGGGACGGCACTACCAGTAATACTGGCCGGGTGTATGCATATCAAATAAGTGTATTTGCTATTCCCTTAGTCAAGAATGAATTTTTTTTCTAATGGGGGTGAGTGGCCTCGTTTATAGGTGAAAGAGACCACCCGCATTAGGCAACTGATTAGATAAGGAAGCCTAATCTAATTACAAGTCGATGAGCACAAATCACGGGAGGTTTCCTCAATGGCTAAGGAAACTATTTACACTTTTCCACTAGTCTTCTGACTGATTTAGGAAACTATTGAGCTGCTGGGCTGTCAAACTGCACCTTGTGGAGAGCTGCTGCGCTGCATGCCCGGGCTGTGCGAGCATACTGAGCGGTTTCCCTCAAAAGGCCTTGGGATCGTTGGGCCACCAGCTCACTTCTCGGATAATCCGGGTCCTTTGCTGTTGACATGGAGGTCTGACTTCTAGCAAAATATTTCTGGGCGTATCACCTTAAACCCACACATTTGAGACCATCAAGGCGAATGGACTTGACGAGAATAACAATAGCAAAGAAAGTTAGGTTGGTTTGTATGAACTTTGAGCTTTGATGCACTTTCATTACTGACTCAACCAAAGAAGGTATGACTCATCAAAAGTAATGGCACAAAGAGCCCAAATTGCCAAAATTTCAATGTGTCTTTGTCATAAAGGATGTACCGCTCATCTTTTATGTTCACTCCTCATCTTAATATGATAGCGCTTTGTTGATAAATTTGGTTTTTGAAAATTACTTCCTATTGATCTAATCAATTCTCTACTTCTCCTAGGAAGTGCTTTGAATTAGTGCCTTAGTTTTTAGAATAAAAGATGTTCTATTTCAAAATTTTTAAAACAACTTGGTGACTTGAAAACTCACCCTTGGTATGAAGGGAACATGTTAGGCAAACGGAGTTTGCCCCTAGTTTGAGGTGTAGTAAGTGGAATTCATAGGCTAACGAGGTAGGTGATAGAAGTTTGCCCCTAGTTTAGATGATGGTTCATTGGAGGTTCTGGGCAAATGAGGTAAGTGACCGATGTTTGCCCCTTATATGAAGGGTAGACAGCTAATTTCAGGCAAAGGAGGCGGGTAGCCAAAGTTTGCCCCTAGTGTGGAAGGTGATTTCTAGCTTGAGGCAGGGACCGTGACTTTAATCTTTTAGATACTCATAACTTTTGCCTAGGCACTAGTGCGGTGACCTAACGATCTCTATTCTCTCTTTTGTTGTTGCTCATTTTGGATTTTGCTCTAATTTTTTCCTAGGTGCTCTTTCGGGCTTTTGACCTAGCGAGCCATCCTTTTTTTCCTTTTAAAAGTCTGCCTACGTACCCCCGAGTGGGGATTTGGTCCAACATAGTTTAGGCCAGGACCTTAAAAGAAGAGGGGTTAATTATGATGGTGTCGACCGAACCAATGTGGTTGTCTACATATCCCCGAGTAGGAATCAGGTCGAGCGTAGTTGAAGCCAAGGCTTTGAAAGAAATTGGTTTGATTATAATTATGTCGACCAAACTAATACGGTTGCTTACGTATCCCTGAGTAGGAATCAGGTCGAGCGTAGTTCAAGACCATGCGTTTTGAAAAGGTTGAGTTATGAGTGTTTTTCAAACCAATCGTCAAAGAAGTTCAAACTTAGGTCACTCGTGGTAGCCTCGAATAAGAGGATTTAGTTTTGAGCTCCCTTTCTTTTATTTTTCTTTTTCTTTTTTTGATTTGTGTATTGATCCTTTTCACTTTCACCTAGCCAGTCAATTTTTCTTTTCACATAGTTGATTCATGTGAGATCTTCTGATTGTAATCTCAAAATTTCATAATGTGCATGTTAGTTTTCAGAATTTGTTTGTGCTCGTTCGGAGCCTTTTGAAACATGATCCAAACACATTCTCATGATGTACCTTGAAGTGTACATTTCCATGTATCACCAAAATTTTCTTACTTTCATTTCTCTATCATTTTGACTGGCTAGGGTCAGATCTTGGAAATCAATACCTTTTCAGTTATAACTTTTGCCTAGGTGCCCTTTCGGGTTTTCAACCTGGCGAGCTTTTCTTTTTCTTTTTCTTTTTTCTTTTCTTTCCTTTCCTTTTTTTTTTCTTTCTTTTTTTTTTTTGTTTTTTGAAGGGAGAAAAACTCATTGAAATGTTTGGCTACCATCAAGGACCAAGTCCACATTACTTTCAATTTGACAGATTTGTATGGCTCCCAATTGGATTGGTCTCAAAATGGTAGAAAAAGAGTGTTGGATAAGCCCCAAGTCAGTTCCAAGTATGTCTTTTCAAGATTTCGAGCAAAATTATTTTTAAATTCTTAAAGTAAGACTAAATATTAATTCTCAACTCTTCTTCGGTGTTAGTGCGAAATTAATTTTGACTTTTCAGGAAATTTTTATTTGCAAAAAAATTATTAGCAGAGTGATATCCATGGTAATTCGAAAAGTTACACTTTTGGTTCAGTGATTCATGCATTTATTACAAGAAAAATGAGATTTCAACCCATAAGAGATTTCATCCCATAAGAGCATGATTATAGCAAAATGAGATTGCATCCCATAAGATCATGATTATATTAATTGACACTTACCCACAAAAACTCCATGATAGATAGGCTCGACTACAAAACTAAACTTGAAAAGGACACATAACATAGGATAGACTCGACTAGACTCAACTTGGTCTCAAATGGAGTGTCCAAAGCACTACCACTTCACTTGTATAGGATCAACATTCATGGGCCTCAATAAAGGGGATCATTTGAACAGATGAGCCAAGTGCTTTAGGTTCAATGAAACCAGGGGCTTTAGGTTTGATAAAACTAGTGGCTTTTTGGTTGACATAGGGTTGGACGGTTGATGGCTTGATGATTTTCTGACCGATGGCGTATGTGACTGTCAATGTCATGGCCTAGGCCTTGGTGGGTTTATCATGGTCTGGACTAGCCTACGAACAAGGCAATGAATATGAGGAGGTACAAAAGTGTCCTTACTAAGGACTACGGTAGAAGTAAAAGGCAAAATTAGCAGAGGCGTGAAATACTTCTTATGGACTCCTAGTGGGGAGAGATGATAAGAATTTCAAAGAATTTCTTGATATGAATCGATGATGATTGCAGTAAGTATACGACTATCGTACAATGATTGAGATGGGTGAGGATGATGACATGTATACGCTTAATGTGTAGAGACTGACACATGTGAGACTGACAAGATGTGCGTGCATGCGAACTGACATGAATTGTGTATGCATATGTGACAAGCATGCGGATACAAGCCCTAATCTATATGATGCCCCTACTTCTAACATATAGCAGCTAAGCAAGTAAGGTCCTAGCCATACAGAGTGTGCTAACTTTTCTTTCCAGGATGATCACCGTCATAGAGAGGGTGAAGAAAACAGGTTTGCTCTTTGAGGAATGAGAATCTGGAAAATTTTATAAGTAGAGATTTTTGGAAAATCTAGGTAGATTGGATAGAATTTTTGGGAGAAACTAGCGTATATGGGAGTTTCTGGGAGAAACAGGAATTTCAGGATGAGTAGGACAAGGTTTCTCGTAGAAACTGGGAAATCAAAGTTTCTAGGAGAAATTGTTACTTCTGGGCATTTTTGGGAAGTTTGAACGGAGTGGTTGGGATTTTTGGGAAATCTAGGAAATTTGGACAAAGCTTCTGGGAAAAACAAGCATACTTGGGTGAGTTTCTGGGAAATGGAAATTTCTGGGAAGCTTGGGTAGAGGTTTAGGACAAACATGGACTTATGTTTCTTTTAGGGAGAAACAAGTATATCAGAGTTTTTTTGGAGAAACTAAGATTTCTGGGTAATCTGGGGGATTTGGACAGAGTTTCTGAGAGAAACATGTATTTTTTGGAAAATCTGGGAGATTTGGACAGAGTTTCTAAGAGAAACAAGTATTTTCTAGAAATCTGAGAGATTTGGACAGAATTTTTGGGAGAAATAGGTGTATATGACAGAAGCATGTGCTAATGGTGATCATGCTGCCTAGCAAGTTTTCATACTCCTATTTCTTAGGACCAACAAACAATGTTTGCGGTGTATATCTTTCTTGGAATCTCTGAGGATCTCTCTTATATGTTTTGTTCAATTCTTGACCTAGAACCAAGATTCCTCTCTAAATCTTTCACGATTGATCAAGTTCTGCAATGCCCAATCCAAAAGAGCCAGTTAGGACCTTTGGGAGCCAATTTCTTTTGAACGAGAATGATGATCACGACATATTTTGAATGAGAGTGATGATAAACTGATGATGTATGAATCGAGATGACTAATCGAGAGTGAACTACTATGACAGTCATGGATTGGATCAACAATTGGACTAACCGTGATCAAAAGAACTGACGATGTATGAATCAAGATAACGAGTCGACAGTGAACTACTGTGACTATCATGGATTGGAATAATGATGTACTAATCGAGATGACGAGTCGATAGTGAACTACTGTGACTGTCATAGATTGAAGTGACAATGTACTAATTGAGATGACGAGTCAATAGTGAACTACTGTGATTGTCATGGATTGGATTAACAGTTGGACTAACCGTGATCATAAGAGCTGATGATGTACGAATTGAGATAACGAGTCGACAGTGAATTACTATGACTGTCATAGATTGGAGTAAGGATGTACTAATCGAGATGACGAGTCAAAAGTGAACTACTATGACTGTCATGAATTGGACTGACGATGTACTAATCGATAAGCCTGCTGGGGATAAAACTGAATATGATGGGGTTGAAGCAACGCTACTGGGGAGGAATGAATAATACTCTGCTAGAGAAGAATGAAATACTCCCACTAATGGGAGTAAAGGTGTCATTATATTTGAAAGATACGGGGATGATCTACGGTGGCCAAGGATTTGACATTGATGGAGGAAGGTGATCAACAGCCACTCATGGACTTATGTTCCATGGAAGAAGATTGACATCCACTCATGGACTTAGGTTGCACTAGACCCACTCACGATAATGCGAATGAAACAATAGATAAGCCTATTATTGGTTACGGCGAGAAGATCCTAACAAACGGCCATAGGAGATGATGGTCAACTTTCAGTGGTGTAGAAAGAGATGAAATATGCATTTGCCCTAAGTTTGGACACTTCTCACGCTGACACCTTGACTAGTGCAATAATGGTGTTTGGAATGCTTATGCTTGTTTCCATAGATTTTGCAATTGGGAATTACCTTAAACCCACACATTTGAGACCATCAAGATAAATGGACTTCACGAGAATAACAATGACAAAGAAAGTTGGGTTGGTTTGTATGAACTTTGAGCTTTGATACACTTTCATTACTGACTCAACCAACGAAGGTGTGACTCATCAAAAGTAATGGCACGAAGAGCCCAAATTGCCAAAATTTTAATGTGTCTTTGTCATAAATGATGTATTGCTCATCATTTATGTTCACTCCTCATCTTAATATGATAGCACTTTGCTGATAAATTTGGTTTTTGAAAATTCCTCCCTATTTATCAAATCAATTCTCTACTTCTCCTAGGAAGTGCTTTGAATTAGTGCCTTAGCTTTTAGAATAAAAGATGCTCTATTTCAAAATTTTAAAAACAACTTGGTGACTTGAAAACTCGCCCTTGGTATGAAGGAATCGAGTTAGGTAAATGGAGTTTGACCCTAGTTTGAGGTGTAGTAAGTGGAATTCATAGGTAAACGAGTTAGGTGACAGTAGTTTGCCCCTAGTTTAGATGATGGTTCATTGGAGGTTCTAGGCAAATGAGGTAGGTGACTGAAGTTCGCCCCTTGTATAAAGGGTAGATCGCTAATTTCAGGCAAACAGGGCGGGTAGCCGAAGTTTGCTCCTAGTGTGGAAGGTGATTTTTGGCTTGAGGAAAGGACCGTGACTTTAATCTCTTAGATGCTCATAACTTTTGCCTAGGCACCAGTGTGGTGACCTAGCGAGCTCTGTTCTTTCTTTTGTTGTTGCTCAATTTGGATTTAGCTCAAATTTTTGCCTTGGTGCTCTTTCGGACTTTTGACCTTGCGAGCCATCCTTCTTTTCCTTTTGAAAGTCTGCCTACGTACCCCCGAGTGGGGATCAGGTCCAACGTAGTTCAGGCCAGGACCTTGAAAGAAGAGGGGTTAATTATGATGGTATCGACCGAACCAATGCTGTTGCCTACGTATCCCTGATTAGGAATCAGGTCGAGCGTAGTTGAAACCAAGACTTTGAAAGAAATTAGCTTGATTATAATGGTGTCGACCGAACTAATGCGGTTGCTTACGTATCCCCAAGTAGGAATCAGGTCGAGCATAGTTCAAGGCCAAGGGTTTTGAAAAGGTCGAGGTATGTGGGTTTTTCAAGCCAATCGTCAAAGAAGTTCAAACTTAGGTCACTTGTGGTATTGAATAAGAGGATTCAGTTTTGATCTCCCTTTCTTTTCTTTTTTTTTGATTAGAGGATTGATCCTTTTCACTTTCACCTAGCCAGTCAATTTTTCTTTTCACATAGTTGATTCATGTGAGATCTTTTTATCGCAATCTCAAAATTTCATAATGTGGTTGTTCGGAGCCTTTTGAAACATGATCCAAACACATTCTCATGATGTACCTTGAAGTGTACAATTCTATGTATCACCAAATTTTTCTTTCTTTCATTTCTCTATCAATTTGTCTGGCTAGGGTCAGATCTTGGAAATCATTACCTTTTCAGCCCTAACTTTTGCATAGGTGCCCTTTCGGGTTTTCAACCTAGCGAGCTTTTCTTTTTCTTTTTCTTTTTCTTTTTTCTTTTCTTTTCTTTTATTTTTTTTCTTCCTTGTTTTTTTTTTGGTTTTTTGAAGGGAGAAAAACTCATTGAAATGTTTGGCTACCATCAAGGACAGAGTCCACATTGCTTTCAATTTGACAAATTTGTATGGCTCCCAATTGGATTGGGCTTACAACGGTGGAAAAAGGGTGTTGGACAAGCCCCAAGTTAGTTCCAAGTATGTCCTTTCGAGATTTTGAGCAAGGGCATTTTTAAAGTCTTAAATTAAGAATAAATATCAATTCTCAACTCTTCTTCGATGTCAGTGCTAAATTAAATTTGACTTTTTAGGAAATTTTTTTTTCAAAAGAATTATTAGTAGTGTAATATCCATGGTAATTTGAAAAGTGACACTTTTGGTTCAGTGATTCATGCATTTATTACTCGACACATCAGGTTAAGCAAAATGAGATTTCATCCCGTAAGAGCATGATTATATTACTTGACACAGACCCACAACAACTCGATGATAGACAGGCTCGACCACAAAACTAAACTTGAAATAGACTCAAAACATAGGAGAGACTCGACTTGGTCTCAAATGGAGTGTCCCAAACACTACCACTTCACTTGTACAGGATTAACATTCATGGGCCTCAACGAAGGGTATCATTTGAACAGATGAGCCAAGGGCTTTAGGTTCGATGAAACCAAGAGCTTTAGGTTTGATAAAGCCAGGGGCTTTTTGGTTGACATAGGGTTGGACGGTTGATGGCTTGATGATTATCCGACCGATGGCGTATGTGACTGTCAATGTCATTGCCTAGGGCTTGGTGGGTTTATCATGGTCTGGGCTAGATTACGAACAAGGCAACGAATCCGTGGAGGTACAAAAGTGTCCTTACTCGGGACTACAATAGATGTAAAAGCCAAAATTAGCAGAGGCGCGAAATACTTCTTATGGACTCCTAATGTGGAGAGATGATCAGAATTTAAAAGAATTTACTGATATGTATTGATGACAGTTGCAGTAAGTATACGACTTCTATACAATGATTGAGATAGGTGAGGATGATGACATGTATGCGCTTGATGTGTAGAGACTGACGCATGTGAGACTGACAAGATGTGCGTGCATGCGAACTGACATGAATTATGTATACATATGTGATAAGCATGTGGATGCAAGCCATAATATGTATGATGCCCCTACTTCTAACATATACCAGTTAAGCAAGTAAGGTCCTAGCCATACAGAGTGTGCTAACTTTTCTTTCCAGGATGATCATCGTCGTGGAGAGGGTGAGGAAGACAGGTTTGCTCTTTGAGAAATGAGAATCTGGAAAATTTTATAAGTAGAGATTTTTGGGAAATCTAGGTAGATTGGATAGAATTTCTGGGAGAAACTGGCGTATATGGCAGTTTCTGGGAGAAACAGGAATTTCTGGATGAGTGGGACAAGGTTTCTCGTAGAAATTGGGAAATCAGAGTTTCTGGAAAAAATTGGTACATCTAGACATTTCTGGGAAGTTTGAACTGAGTGGTTGGGATTTTTGGGATATCTAGGAGATTTGGACCGAGCTTTTGGGAAAAAACAAGTATACTTGGGTGAGTTTCTGGGAAATGGAAATTTTTGGAAAGCTTGGGTAGATGTACAGGAGAAACATAGACTTATGTTTTTTTTCGGGAGAAACAAGTATATCAGAGTTTTTTGGGAAAACTAAGATTTCTGGGTAATCTGGGGGATTTGGACAGAGTTTCTGAGAGAAACATGTATTTTTTAGGAAATCTGGGAGATTTGGACAGAGTTTTTGAGAGAAACAAGTATTTCTATAAATCTGGGAGATTTAGATAGAGTTTTTGGGTGAAATAGGTGTATATGACAGGAGCATGTGCTAATGGTGATCATACTGCCTAGCAAGTTTTCATACTCCTATGTCTTAGGACCAACAAACATGGTTTACAATGTATATCTTTGTGAGCACGGAGTAGACATCCTTATACTGGTGCCTAGGCAGTTCAACTCAATGTGATCACATGTGAGTGACTAGAGTTCCAATATACTATCAGAGAGAAAGTATGAAAGTTTTTACTCTTTTTGATACACCTTGAAAGGTACAGTATCAACGGTGACTTGTGCTCTAGCACAGCAAGACCTAAAAATATCAGCACCGCATTTCAGACACAGCCGGAGGGGGGAATATGGAAGTGCAATGCAGTGAACCAGACACAGTAAAAAGATGATTTTAAGGATGCTTCTTATGAGTCAAACCTCTGTATGATTTTGTTTTGAAGAAAAAAATTCCCCAGCAGAGTCGCCAAATTCTAGACACACAGAATTGATTTTCCCTTTATTTTGAAGTTGATTTGAAAAAAGCTAAAAAATGTCTATTGAACACAGATACAGAGTCACCACTTGGTTTTTAAGGAATCAAGAAATGTAATTTTGACTCACCGAAATGGATAAAGGGCACCGGCCCTTCATAACCAAAGAACTTGGCTCGGGATTTTGGTACGAGAGAGAAAGGAGCTTTTGTCATGACTAAAACACCCTCAACTCGCCCCGTCTCTTAACGGTACTCAATTAGCATCCAAATAATCATTTTATACTATGTTTGGTTTGACAGTTAATATTGATGATAGGTATATTACATTGCACAAGAATCTTGAAATGGATGATCAAAAGGTAAGATATCATTCATAAGATCTAAGCCAAATATTACACAATGTCGAAAGTGAAAGATCACAGAAACAAACCTACGAAAAATCGTCTAATCACGTATCAAGTAATCAAGTTTTCCTAATCTATTGGGGGACATGAATTGTTATTGAAACAAATGATCAAAGAAATCAAAATTATGCTTAGCAAGATAGTATGATGCATGTTAATCTTTGTAAAAGAAGACCTCTCAAACCCTGGAATGGATGAAAAAGAGAGTAGATTAGGGGAGCATGAACGTGTGATCAAGTTCATTCCTTATAATCTTCATAGATTAGGAGCCACAAAAATCCAAAATCTTGCATGGATGTAATGTATGATCCTAAAATGTGCAAAGGTTGAAGTGTGTTTGTGTATATGGATGTTCCAAAGTGACTTAGAAGTCTAAAATATGAATGAATGAATGAAGGATATCATTATAGGATGTGTACAAATGTAGTATGAACTATTTTTAAGGGGTGAGCTAATTTGGGATGCATGTAAACATTTAATCAAAGAGTTAAAGTTAAAATATACTTGCTTTGAATAGTTGACAGAATAGTGAGCTAATCTTGTAAAAATGGAAACTTGGGATTAGGAATGTTTTTAATTCATGACTTTTTATGGAGATCATGCTTATTGTGTCTATAACACAAATCAAAAGGCTGAATCACTATTCAATTTACAGATTGAGAGAAATCATATAACAAGAGAGGTTATTCAGAAACAGAGTTCGTACTATTGACTGAAATGTAGAAAAATCTTAGAAAATGAAAACAAAACATTTAGAGATCCATATTATATAAAAAGTTCTCTAAGACACTGAGGTTCAAGGGAAAATGAGTTGGGACCACTCTCTTTGTAAATGCTTTCTGAAAAACAAGTTAAAAGTCAACCAAGCTGTTGTGACAGAGAAAATAGAATGTCTGGAAGGAATGTTTGGGTCAAAATGGAACCCTTCCAAGTGTTTTTAGATCAAACCAAAAATCATGGTGTTCTCTAATGAGTTAGGAAGACTTTCCAAGTTGTCTTGCAACCATCCATTGAGTATTGAACTCAGAATAATATTTTAAAGTTGAAGAACTCACTGTTTTGAAGATTTTGAAAAAAAATGTTTTGTTTCTTGAAATCAAAATGAGATGTTTTGGAAAGGAGATTTTGAGAGTGCATTTCCAGCACTAAATGGAGATTCTAACCACTTAGGAAACCAACATCAAACTCATCATCAAGAACCCCCAATATTACTTGCAGAAGTGTAGTTTTGTTTGAGAATATATCTTCAAGAATACATATGAATGTATTGAAGTTAGAATCATCATCCATCAAACATGTCGTTGAGGTCAAGAGCTACTACTATCCATAAGGATTCACTGCCCTCAAAAATCAAAGAAAAATAAAAAAGAAATGATGTAAGAAGAGATGAACATATATGAACAAGCAAGTAAATAGCAATCAATAGTTGATAATCATTGAGATATTGGACTTGTAACTTGGTGTTTCACTCACATGGAAGTAGATTCCTAACTCAAGATAGCTCAAAAATGGTGATTGGGGAGGATTTGAATGTGAAGTATAAGAGAGATAATGGAAGAAAACAAGATTAGAACTCACTTTCTTATAGAAAAACAGTAGGAGGAAGCTCCTTTCTCACTTTTAATTCTAACTCTATCTCTCTTTCTCTCTTACATCGTCAGTTCTTTTGATCACGGTTAGTCTAACTGTTGATCCAATCCATGGCAGTCATAGTAGTTCACTATCAACTCGTTGTATCGATTAGTTTATCGTCATTCCAATCCATAACAATCACAGTAGTTCACTGTCGACTTGTTATATCGATTAGTACATCATCAGTCTAATCCATGACGAGTCGACAAATGATAGTCACAGTAGTTCACTATTGACTCGTCATCTCGATTCATACATCATCAGTTCTTCTAATCATGGTTAGTTCAATTGTTGATCCAATCCATGACAGTCACAGTAGTTCATTGTCAACTCATCATCTCGATTAGCACATCATCACTTCTTCTGGTCATGGTTAGTCCAACTATTAATCCAATCCATGATAGTCATAGTAGTTCAATGTCGACTCGTCATCTCGATTAGTTCATTATTAGTTCTTCTGATCACAGTTAGTCCAACTGTTGATCCAATCCATGACAGTCACAGTAGTTCACTATCAACTCATCATCTTGATTCGTACATCGTCAGTTCTTTTAATCACAGTTAGTCGAACTGTTGATGCAATCCATGACAGTCACAATAGTTTACTATCTACTTGTCGTCTTGATTTGTACATTGTCAGTTCTTCTAATCACAGTTATTCTAACTGTTGATCCAATCCATGACAGTCATAGTAGTTCACTATTGACTCGTCATCTCGATTCGTACATCGTTAGTTCTTCTAATCACAGTTAGTCCACTATTGATCCAATCCATGACAGTCACAGTAGTTCACTGTTGACTCGTCATCTCGATTCGTACATCGTCAGTTCTTCTGATCACGGTTAGTCTAACTGTTGATCCAATCCATGACAATCACAGTAGTTCACTACGGACTCATCGTCTCGATTAGTACATCGTCAGTCCTTCTAATCACGGTTAGTCCAACCATTGGTACAACCCATGATAGTCACAATAGTTCACTATCAACTCGTCATCTCGATTCATACATCGCCAGTTCATTAATAATCATTAGTTTACCCTCACTCTCATTTAAAATGTGTTGTTGTCATTCTTCTCGTTCAAAAGTACATCCAATTCATCAATCTCATTTAAACTATAATCTGTTCATTTACTTTGTGTTAGTCACATTGTATGACCCAGCACTCTCAAGCCCACTAGGAGTGGCGCACCCATAACACTAGCTCATGCTGGGATCATCACCACCATAAGAAGCACGCATAAAGCCCATTGAGAATGGTGAACACACAAAACACGTGTACTAGGACCACAAACACTTTAGAATACAACACCCAACACTAGACATGATAGGACTCAGGACACATTTCATATCACATCCATGCATTGTATATCATTCTCATAGCATAGCATCTGCCTATTCTGTTGTGCATTTGCATGTGTGGTTTTCTCCCTTGTTCGCCCGAACTTTGTTCTGGTCTGATTCCCCTTGGGATACGTAGACAGCTCATGCAGAGTGCGACGAGCACTAACCTCTGTGTCATTTTTTTAACATTGCATCTTATGCAATGCTTTAAACCTAAATATATAGCCTCCAAAAAGACATGTCTCTTCAAAACTTTGGCACTCACTTGCGACATGGGTTGCCTCGCAAGTTCATGCCAAAGAGGGGCAAACTGTAGACACCCCATTTTGTCGGTTATCAGATTTAGGAGACCCATAGCTTGGTGGTTCACGATGATTGAAAAGACTAAAAAAGGACTCCTCAAAATTAGTTGTCCCTCAAAATACTCAGAAACTGGTACAAATGACCAAAATGCCCCTTAAAGCCCAAACACTCCCAGATTTGGACCAAAAGTTTTAGAAACACGCTAGGTCGTAAGAAAAGTAATAAAATGAGTTTTAAAGCAACATCAGATGAAATCGTCAGCTCCCAGAGACCCCCTAAAGTCCTGGAAGTTTTCAGAAAATCCCCGTTGACCGGTTTGACTAGGGTTTGACCAAAATCATCCAAATTCACAGAAAAGTTTCAAGATCATTCTAGATCATGTTAAAAGTACTCAAATGTGTTTTAAAAGAAAATCAGACAAAAATGTCAGCTCCTGGGAGCTCCCAGAGGTTCCCAGAGCTTTCTGAAGATCCCAAGTTTGATTGATTTGACCTAAAAGTTGACTTTAAAACCGGAGCACTATATCATTTTTCAAATATTTTTTCTAGATGATAGAGATCAATAGCTTTCCAAAGGTATATTGTACATAATTTTTGGATTTAATACGGTTTTGTTATAAATTTTTTAAGGTAAAAAAGGCGATTAAATCTACTTTTATCGCAAATACTGCAAAACTTTTAGAGTGACATATCTTCGAACTATTTTTTTTTTATGTAAAGTAGACTCTATTAACTTTCCAACGGTATATCAAAAGCTCAATTTGGAGTTCGCATGCATTTTCTGTGAATTTCGGACGAAATATGGCCTTTTCGCGAATACCATAATCTCTGGGGCCTAAATACAAAATTTTGGGCGTCTCGGGAGCAGTGACGCGACCGTACTGGGCCACTGCCGCTGTGGTACATGGCCAGTGCCATGGTGGCACTCAACCCCTGACGAATCCATTTTTGTAATTTATTTTAGCGATCCAAATTGAATAATTGAAAGTCAAAACGATGTAGTTTCTTGTTAACAGATGTTAAGGACCAATGGGAGCACTTTTTAAATCCCAAAACCACCCCCAAATTGGCCTATATAAACCCCCCTTTGCTCTTAGTCTTAATTTTGGTGGGGTCAAGTGCAAAGCTAGAAAAATATGTAGAGAGAAAGAGAGAGAGAGAGTTAGAATTAGAAGTGAGAAAGGAGATTCTTCCTATTGTTTTTCAATAAGAAAGTGAGTTCTAATCTTGTTTTCTTCGATTACCGCTCTTATACTTCAAATTCAAATCCTCCCTAATCACCATTTTTGGGCAATCTTGAGTTTGGAATTTACTTCCATGTCCAAATGTCACAATATATGAGTGAAACACCAAGCTACAAGTCAAATATCTCAATGGTTATCAACTATTGATTGCTATTTACTTTCTTGTTTAAATATCTACATCTCTTCTTATCTCATTTCTTTTTTATTTTTCTTTGATTACTTACATGCTTGTCATCATCTAGATGACATGCTGTTTGAGGAGAGTGAATCCCTATGGATAGTAGCTCATGAGCTCAAAGACATGTTTAATGGATGATGATTCTAACTTCAATACATTCTTATGTATTCTTGAAGTCATATTCTCAAACAAAACTATGTTTGTACAAGTAATATTTGGAGTTCTTGATGATGAGTTTGATGTTGGTTTCCTAAGTGGTTATAATTTTCTTTGAGTGCTGGAAATATGCTTTCAAAACTCCTATTTCAAAACCTCTCTAAAACCCCAAGATTTGGATTCCAAGAAACAAACCTTGTTTTCTCAAAATCTTCAAATCAATTAGTTCTTCAACTTTAAAATGTCATTCTGAGTTCATTACTCAATGGATGATTACATGACCACTTGGAAAGTCTTCCTAGCTCATTAGAGAACAACCACGATTCTTGGTTTGATTTCAAAACACTTGGAAGGGTTCCATTTTTTTGACCACACATTCCTTCTAGACATTCTATTTTTTCTGTCACAGCAGCTTGGTTGACTTTCAACTTGTTTTCCAGAAAATGTTTACAAAGAGAGTGGTCCCAACTCATTTTTACCTTGAACTTTAGTGTCTTAGGGAACGTTCTTTATAAATATGGACTTCCAAATGTTGTTTTTTCATTTTCAAAGATTTTTCTACATTTTAGTCGACAGTATGGACTCTGTTTCTAAGTAACCTCTCTTTTTTATATCATTTCTCTCAATCTATAACTTCAATAGTGATTTGGATTTTTTAATATGTGTTCTAGACACAATAAGGATGATCTCTATGGAAAATCATGAATTAAAAACATTCCTAATCCCACGTTTCCATTTTTACAAGATCAGCTCGCTTTTCTGTCCACTATTCACAGCAAGCATATTTTAACTTTGACTTTTTGATTAGATGTTTACATGCATCCTAAATTAGCTCACATATTAGGAAGTAGTTCATTCTACATTTGTACACATCCTATAACAATATTCTCCATGCATTAACGCATATTTTATACTTCTAAGTCACTTTAGAAAGTCCATGTACACAAACAGACTATAGCCTTTGCACGTTGTAGGATCATGCATTGCATCCATGCGAGATTTGGAGTTTTTGTGACTCCTAATCTAAGAAGATTATAAGGAATGAAGTTGATCACATGTTCATGCTCCCTCGATCTAATCTTCATTTCTCATCCATTCCAGGGATTGAGAGATCTTTTTCTCAAGAATCTCATGCATACATCCTAGCTTGCTAAGCATATTTTGTTTTCTTTGATTATTTTTTTCAAGAACAATTCATGTCCCCTTTATATTAGAAAAACTTATATACTTGTCATGTGATTAGGTGATTTTTCCTAGGTTTGTTTGTGTGATCTTTCACTTTTGGCATTGTGTGATATTTGGCTTAGATCTTATGAATGATATCTTATCTTTTGATCTTCCATTTCAAGATTCTTGTGTAATATAATATACCTATCATAAATATTAACTGTCGAACCAAACATAGTATAAGATGATTATTTGGATGCTAATTGAGGCCCATCGAGAGACGGGGCGAGTTGAGGGTGTTTTAGTCATGACAAAGGCTCCTTCCTCTCTCGTACCAGAACCCCGAGCCAAGTTCTTTGGTTTTGAACGATCGGTGCCCTTTATCCATTTGGGTGAGTCAAAATTAGGTTTCTTGGTTCCTTAATGACCAAGTGGTGACTCTGTATCTATTTTCAACAGACCGTTCTTACCTTTTTCAAATCAATTTCAAAACAAAGAAAAATCAATTCCGCGTGTCCATAATTTGGCGACTCTGCTGGGGATTTTTAATTTTTTTTATTTTCAAAACAAAATAATATAGACATAAGAATCATCCTTAAAATCATCTTTCTATTGTGACTGGTTCACCGCATTGCACTTTTGCATTCCCCCCTCTGACTGTGTCTGAAACGCGAAGCTGACATTGTTCATGTCTTGCTGTGCTAGGGCACAAGTCACCGTTGATTCTGTACCTTCCAAGGTATATCAAAAAGAGTAAAAACTTCCATATTGTCTCTCTGACGGTCTATTGGAACTCTCGTCAACGGACCCTCTTTGACTAAACCCAACCTTTGCATATAGATTCCTGTAGAACCATTCATAGGACTGTTGATTTATCTTTTCAGATAGGACAATGTGATATAACTAATGTATGCCCTGGTGGGACTGCCTGCACAATGTAGACGCTTATATGGCATAGAACAGAACATCTTTCTTATGATTCCCAAGGCAATCACTCATATGTGATCACATTGAGTTGACCTGCCTAGACACCATGGTAAGGATGTCTGCTCCATGCTCACAAAGATATACACCGCAAACCTTTTTTGTTTGTACTAAGAGATAGGAGGTAGTATGATCACCATTAGTACATGCTCTTGTCATATACACCTATTTCTCCCACAAACCCTGTCCAAATCTCCCAGATTTTCTAAAAATACCTATTTCTCTCAGAAACTCTATCCAAATCTCCCAGATTTCCCAAATAAAACCTGTTTCTCTCAGAAACTCTGTCCAAATCCTCCAGATTATCTAGAAATCTTAGTTTCTCCCAAAAAAACTCTGATATCTTGTTTCTCCCAAAAAGAAACGTAAGTTCATGTTTCTCCTGAAGCTCTACCCAAGCTTCCCCGAAATTCCCATTTCCTAAAAACTCACCCAAGTTTACCTATTTTCCCAGAAGCTCTGTCCAAATCTCCCAGATTTCCCAAAAATTCCAACCACTCCGTCCAAACTTCCCAGAAATGCCCAGATGTACAAATTTCTCCTAGAAACTCTGATATCCCAGTTTCTCCCAGATCTCCTAGAAACTCACCCAAGTTTACCTATTTTCCCAGAAGCTCTGTCCAAATCTCCCAGATTTCCCAAAAATTCCAACCACTTCGTCTAAACTTCCCAGAAATGCCTAGATGTACAAATTTCTCCTAGAAACTCTGATATCCCAGTTTCTCCCAAAAACCTTGTCCTAGTCATCCCGAAATTCCTATTTTTCCCAGAAACTCCCATGTATGTTAGTTTCTCCCAGAAATTCAATCCAATCCACCCAGATTTCCCAAAAACCTTTACTTATAAAATTTCCCAGATTCTCATTCCTCAAAGAGCAAACCTGTCTTCCTCACCCTCCCCATGACGGTGATCATCCTAGAAAGAAAAATTAGCACACTCTATATTACTAGGACCTTACTTGTTTAACTACTATCTATTAGAAATAGGAGCATCACAAAGATTAGGGCTTGCATCTGTATGCTTGTCTCACGTGCATGCACCATTCTCATCAGTCTACACACACTATCTCAGTCAGTTTGTACCCAAGTCGGTCCATGTTCGCTAACATCTTTGTCGTTGTTCGTCTAGTCATCACTGTCAGAATCTGATACACTTCTCCTCTCGAATTAGTAGGTTAGTATAGATTCCCAAAGTCAGCCACTAGGGTCCTAGTCTTGTGTCAGAAGTTCTAATAGTCTACTAGTCAGGGTCAGTCTACCAAAGGTTAGCTTTATGAATCCAGAGAACTTGAGGAAGTTGATCAACCAGCAGTTTGATAAGTTGAATAAGGTTTTGAATTTCATGGAAGAATTCCGACAACAATAGCCCCAGTACCCACTTGGGTTCCCACCACCACCACTAAGGTTCATGCCACCACATCCACCTGGGTTTGTACCACCTCCTGCCGTTGTACATGAGAATAATGGGGAAGAAGACTGGTTTTATGGGGTCCCGCCAAATGCATATGAGAAAAAGTTCCAAGAATAGATGGACAAAGTTGACAAGCTGGCATTGAGACAAGAAGACCTCTCAATCCCCAGGACGGATGAGAAAGGAAGATTAGATCGAGGGTGCATGAACGGGTGATCAAGTTCATTCCTTATAATCTTCTTAGATTAGGAGTCACAAAAACTCCAAATCTTGCATGGATGCAATGTATGATCCTAGAATGTACAAAGGTTGTAGTGTGTTTCTATACATGCATGTTCCAAAGTGATTTAGAAGACTAAAATATGGATGAATGAATGAAGGATATCATTATAGGATGTGTACAAATGTAGTATGAACTACTTCCCAAGAGGTGAGCTAATTTGAGATGCATGTAAACATCTAATCAAAGAGTCAAAGTAAAAATATGCTTGCTGTGAATAGTGAATAGAATAGTGAGCTGATCTTGTAAAAATGGAAAAGTGGGGTTAGGAATGTTTTTAATTCATGCTTTTTTATGGAGATCATCCTTATTGTGTCTAGAACACAATTCAAAAAGCTAAATCACTATTGATGTTACAGATTGAGAGAAATCATATAAACAAGAGAGGTTACTCAGAAATAGAGTTCGTACTATCGACTAAAATGTAGAAAAATCTTTGAAAATGAAAACAAAACATTTGGAGGTCCATATTATACAAAAAGTTCCCTAAGACATTGAAGTTCAAGGGGAAAATGAGATTGGACCACTCTCATTGTAAAAGTTTTCTGAAAAATAAGTTGAAAGTCAACCAAGCTGCTATGACAGAGAAACAGAATTTCTGGAAGGAATGTTTGGTTCAAAATGGAACCCTTCCAAGTGTTTTTAAATCAAACTAAAAATGATGGGTGTTCTTGATTAGAGGTGAAAGATGCATATTCATAGCGTATTACATGGTCTTTTATGCATACTTTTATCCCCAAAGTCCCTACATTTAGGTGCATTCTAATAACAATGTTCTTTTAATTGTGTTAATGCTAAAACATATATTTTTGCATTGTTTTATAGGTATTATGATGTAATTCAAGGAAGTGGAGCTAAAGAAAGTGATTCTGGTGTTGAGAACAACAATAGTAGCTGAGAAAACGCCAATTTTGACAATGAAAAATTCAGATTTAGAAGATTTTCCCAGAAATATGAAATGTAGATCGTTGAGTTACGGTCCTGTGGCCGTAAACAGGAGGTCCATCTGAGGTCCGAGTGAAAAGTTATGGCCATTATCCTATCGGTGCACAAAGTTGTCAAAATTAGAGAAGTTCAGGGGCTGGAAGAGAGTTCAATCGATTAGGAGTTCAATCGATCGATTGAACTTTATTTCCCCCCAAAAGTTGCATACACTCTGCAAGAACCCTATAAATAAGTCATTTTGATACCAGACGAAGGGAGAACGCTCCAGAACGCAAAAAATAGCAATTTTAGGGTAGTTTTAGGGTTAGTTTAGGAGTAGATTAGTTTTGTGTGATGTTTCCTTCCTCCTTTTCCATTGTAAACTCAAGATTCAAGTTGATTCCAAGTTTATTTCAAGGTTATATTAAGATTTATTCCAAGTTTTTCCTTTCATTTATCTTATTTGATTTTTTATTGATATAGTTGTTATGATTGCTTTAGTTTACTATTTATGCATTAGTGTATTTATGTAGCACCCTGAATTTTCCTTAAATTCCACGTGGTATTGGAAGTGATGATGTCACCATAATGACGGTTACAGAAGGTCCATTAGGATTCCCTAATTAAAAGCCTCTATAGGATCCTTAGTGATCGTCTTAGCAAGCAAACACATACCCATACACCTTGGTACAGGATTACATTTTCAGTATCACTTGTAGTCAGTAGTGCACGTACCTCAGGACTCAGGCACGCATCCCAATTTACCTACCCGAGATGTAGGACCCACACTACCACCTTATGTGGATCCCACTCAATCTACCCTTGGACATATACAAGCATACACATACCCGTACACCTTGTGTACCCATTACATGGGATAACATCCCTCATCCTTCCCTCTATAAATAGGTACCATATCCCCTCATTACACTCTCATTTTTCAGCCACCCACAAGCTGTAAAAACAGCTTGTATAGAGAGAGAAACCGAGAGAGATCCAAGAATGTGGGGAGAGAGTTGGTATAGAGATCAAACCATACACCAAACTTATAGCTATACACCCCCATCTCCATTACCCTTACAGTCTCAACCTTCTTACATTCACAGCACCCCACAAATTAGTAGAGAGAGAAGAAGACAGAACAAAGGTGAAGAAGGTAGAAGAAGAAGTTGATCAGAGAAGATAAGGGTGATCTGAGATCACCTAAGGTAAACCCAACCCCTCTCACACATTCTTGAGCATTTGCATGTCATCTAGGAATCTCTAGGAACACATGCATGTCGCCCAAACAGAGCCTAAGGCTCTCAGCAATCTCCGGCAGCCATTAGAGCACTACATTGACCTTGATTTTTGAAATCATCACCTCAGCCCCCTTAAATTCATACCATTCTAACCACACTAGACCCAGATAGACCCCCCTTTGTTCAGTTTTTGAAATGGGGTATATTTGGCCGGCCATGCAGGCCATTATTCTTGGTTTTGACCGAAAGAATAATCCTCTAGTGGGACCCCAAAATGAATGAATCAGATCATGATCCTCAAGTATGTTGTAGAATTCTTCATTCCGATTATTTCCTTGTTGGTTTCATCGATTTTCATGGAGAGACGAGAGAGAAACGAGCTCTCAAAGTTTTTCCGGCGAGCCCCGATTTTTCGGCGGCCTTGTCTCGCCGGAGAAGGAGGCGTGAACCCTGGGCGCTTAAGACGCTTGTACCCCAAGCATAAAGAGTGGTACAAACCCGTTTTTGGTAGGGTTATATCGTTTTAATTGTATTCGGGTCGGGTTCACTTAAAATTACCCGGAAGCCACTTAACCAAACGACGTCGTTTGGCTTCGGATCGTACCAGATTTGTTCGGGTTTGGGTTCGGGTCACAGGGAGGGTTAGGCTGTGAGTGTGAGTGGGTCAGGGTTTGGGAAAGGACCTGGTTTTAATAAACCCGTGGGCCCTTTTAAGTAGCACGACTTCGTTTTGACGTCGGGCTAGATTTTGGTCAGTTTCAGGTTAAGCGGGGCGGGTTTTGTTGTGTCTATAGACGGGTTAGGTTCGGGTACGTGTTTGGTATAGGTTTGGGTTATGATTAGGGTTGGTTTGTGTGATAGTATGGGTATAGGATCGGGTTTGGTTCAACCCGAGCGGGTGCTTGGGTTGGGTTTGCGTGAGTGTGTATCTGGGTAGTCAATTTGGGTTTTTGTTGGGTTGGGTCTGACCCATCGAGTCGTGCATTTGGGTTTCCTTGTGAGTAGAAATGGGTTACCCATTTAAGGACGGGTCGATTCGGGTTGACCCGTCGGGTCTGAGAATAATATTATAATTATTATTAATATTATTATTAGTGTTATTAGTTATATATTAAGAAATTAAATGGTTTTAATCATTATAAATAGTTTTACATTTATCATTAGTACTTTTAAAATATGGAATACTATTATATAATATTCTTAATATTTTGTTTATCATTATTATATTATATGTTACATATATTTATTATTTATACGATTAATATAAATAATAAATATTAGTTTTAAATGGTAATTAAATAAATAGTAGATACTTATATGTATTTATAAATACTCTCAAGCTATGGAGTATTATTATATAATTTTTCTAATGTACTGAGTATAATTATATTATGGTAATAATATAATTATTAATTATTTGGTAATTTATAAGTATAATATAATAGTTTTAAGGGTATTTACATGGATTTTAAATATCTATATATATTTATAAATTCTAGAAAATTAGGGTAATGACCCTAAGACAATTTTATTATATAATGTAAATTATAAAACTATAATATTATAGTCAATAATTAATAAGGAGCTATTTTATGAGTATAACAATTACTGTAAATACCAAACAAGCTCCGAAAATTATGAGAAAAATACCTATAGTGTATTTTAACGTTTACTATTTATTAAAAATATTTCAAAGTATTGATTTCATAGTATAGGTATATTTATGTATTTAAACATCTTTATGAGTATTTTCTGATATATATTATCTTCAATAATTCATAATAAATAATCTAGGACTCCGAAAATTACGCGGTCAGTTCCCAGAGTCTTAGATTAATGTCTAGAACATTCCCTTTAAGTTTAGTGACCTTTCGACTCGATCAAAAATACAGCCTGTCTTTTAGGGTCTGTATTAGTGTAGTAAGCCCTATATATTACCTCGCAAAATGCGACGGACTCCGATTTGAGTCTAGTCAATGGCATTGGACTTAGAATGACACATAGATCACTACCTTGAGGTTTATAACCTCATTTGGTAAAATTACCATTTTGCCCCTATAGTTGTACTCATACATTATTGCTGTTTATTCCGTTTATTGTTGTAGAACTTGATGATTACCTGCTTTCTGAGGATCGGCGACTCGAGGTGAGTTTTCTAACCTCACTCTAATCCTAATAAGATTAATATAAAATGTTTTAAAAGCTACCTGTATGAGGTTTTGTATAAGTAATATGTTGATTTATGATGCTACATGTATTCCAATAATTGTAAGACTATACAAAGCATGTTATGGTAGTGCTATCGCATACGTGAGCATGTTAAGGGTTTTATCTATATTTGCTATCAAATCCATGTTATGTGATCCATGTTTTATATGTTATGTTTCTGCTGCTAACTGTTTAATCCACATTTTATGATGGTTGTTAACTGGATTAGTTAACGCATGCTATGTTAATAATAAAGAGAAATGAAAGTGGTTTTGCATATGAGTATCGATAGTGGACTCACTTGTATTTCATGACATGTGTTAGCATGCATTGTATGAGAAAGAGAAGTGTTTGATGAAAATGTGAATAAGATGAAATATGTGAATTTGAAAGAGATGTGATTTCTAGATTCGATGGATCAACGGCTGACGAGCCGGGTGGACATGAACGATTAGGGTTCCTAGCACGCCTCTCGCCGTTGAAGACGTCCGGTGATGGGCATACGTGGTTGAAGACGTCCCATGTATCGTTGAAGACGTCCGACTAGTGCTCTAATATACTTCTCAGCTGTGTAGACGACCAGTGAGAGTATACACATGGTTGAAGATGTCCCATGTGCCAGTTTCATTGTTTACAGGTAGTGTGCACCGTGAAGACGTCCGGTGGCCTATCAAGGGAGTAAGTATGAATCGGTTGTTATAGCATGTTATCATCCTTGATATACCGCGTGTTATCAAGTGGATGAGAAAGAGAAAGTGAATGATGAGATTGATTTGATGAATAAAAAGGGTTTGGTTCGAAATGAAATGGTTTTGGAAAGTTTTGGTTTTAAAATGAAATGGTTTTGAAAAGTGTCTGTTTTAAAAGTAAGAGTTAGGAGTGAGTCGCATTGGTCATGCATTTGCACGCACGAGGATATAATAAGGAGAATGTATTCTATGATGTTATGTTTATCTGTCTACTTGCTTGTTGAGACCTCTGCTATGTCCGTGGTGAGAACACGTCTTTCGATAAGAGATTAACCATATCTTAAGATACTAAACTATGACGTGAGTCAAGAGATGTTTTGTATTTATTGATTATTGTACGGTTGAGACTCTCACTCAGCCTTATTCCAAGGCTGACGACATGTTACGCCTTGGGCATTCGTATGCCCAGAGTTTTGCAGGTTTAGAGATAGATATAAGAGTTCAGGATGTAGTGCCGTGAAGCCAAGGAGAATAAAGCCTTACCCAAAATCTGATAGACAGTTTCTCAAGTTTTTAAGCTTATGTAAATTGTTTAGTATGGCCTCTTGTATTAGGATTGAAGTTATTGTAACTCTTGTTTAATTTTCGCTGCTGTACTTATACTATGATAAGTTTAGGTCATGCTTATGCTCTAGCATTTCCCCTATGATTGCATGGTGCTGAGTTAGAAGGACAGGACGGTCAACAAACTAGTCACATGTCTACGGACCCATAAAAGAAAATTTTCATTTTCCCTATTTTTGGCTTACTCCGGGCGTGACAAGGTTTTAGTGGTATCAGAGCCTAGGTTTAGGCGTTTACCGTCTGTCCAACACTCTTGAGCTATGAACCTTAAAATAATTCTTTTGGTTAGCACCGGTACTAAATTAGTTTCTGCTTTGGGCGGGGTAGTATGGAGTTTCAAGTAGAGCATGACCCAGTGGATGGAAAGTACAGAGTCACCCTACAGAGACAAACTCCTTCCAGAGGATTAACTCATATCGGTGCCACTGTCAAGCACAGTGTTTTCTAGAGGATAGATAGATTGAGTTAATGTTTCTCCCGTGAGAGACATGTTCCAAAGTTAGCATATCATAAAGAAGTAGCACCGCACTTGATGTCTGCTGAGATGGATGAGATTTTTCATGCCCTTAGAGACCTTGTGACCCATGACCAGGATGAGCCTCAAGAGGGCATAGTACATCTTGTTACACTTGTAGGTTCTGATGATGACTCAACTGAAGATCAAGATGAAGACCCACTAGCAGAGCCTGAGATGATAGAGGACCACGATTGGCCCCTAGAGCCAGCCTGGGATGCATTTATTGGTATCCCTCCGATTGACTTTCTGCCATCTAGTGACCTAGGAGAGGAGACCATGGACTCTGATGTCGAGAGAGATGGAGATTGGACCCTCAGTTAGTTCATCCTATTTTGTTCCACTTCTTTTAATGTATTCCAGACTAGTAGAACTGGTATTCGAACTTTTATTGTACCTTTTAATCTTTTGATCAGTAATAGTCTGCTTGCGACTTCACTTAAACATAATTGTATGGATGAGACGAATTCTTGCTTTTAATTGATTGTTGATCTTACATCTTATACGTTAATTGCTAATAAGAATATAGGATTGACCATTGGTCGATAGATGTTTAGGCACTGACAAACTTCCTGAGATGAATGTCGGAACAGTCAGCTCAGCCTAGAGTCTAGAAAGACCAAGGATAGGAATGCCTTACCCTTGATCCTTGTAGTAGTTGTGGCAACCGTTATATGTTAGAAATCTCTGTTGACTCGATGAACCGTTATTGTTAATTATTATGTGATCAAATGAGGTAAAATAAGGTATTGACCTAATAGGTATCAACTCGTAGGTATAACCCTTGTTAATGGACACCATGGTTAGGAGAAACTGAAATGCTCAAAATCTACCCAACGGACCAACAGATGTGATACCTCTAGCAGTGGATCCAACAGGATTGATAGGAGCTCTTGTCCGACGTGTAGAGCAAGCAAGTAATCACCTAGACTGCGTCATCAACAACGGAAGTTCTCTTAGACAAATAGGGGTAAAAGACATCCTTCTAGAGCTTTCAGAGAGTTAAGGTTTGTTTACTAGAGTTCTTAATTAAAGTATTAAGTCTTTAAAAACAAACTTGTGCATTCAAGAGGGTCAGAGCCTTCATGCCACTCCTGAACTCTAGTAGCTCCATACATTGGGTCACTCAGTCACTACCTCTTTATACGCCATCCCCTATGCCTTTTGGGTGCTACGGGGATGGCTCTAAGAGTCCGTTCCCTCCTTCCCACTTTCAGAGAACAAATGGGTTACCGATCGGGTCCCATATAAAGGGCCCCTTCTCTCTATTTAGAGTTCTTAAGTCAGATTGTCATAAGTGACCAGTGAACCTTTGGCTGGATTCAGACAGGAGATAAACTGCTTGAGAGATTCCGTGCACTTAAACCAGGAACTTTCACTAGAATGACAGAAGCATGGGAAGCTGAGAAATGGCTTCGTGATATGGAACAAATGTTTCAAGCCCTTAAATGCAACGAGACGAAGAAAAGACGCTTGGCTATTTTTTAATTGACGTATTCGGCAGTAGACTGGTGGGAATCTATCGAAGCTACAGTGGGCGGAGATATTACAAGGAGAATGACATGGGAAGCATTCAAGATGAAATTCCTAGCATAGTACTTCCCAAGGACGAAAAGAAACAAGAAGAAAAAGGAATTCATAGAACTAGTTCAAGACAACATGATAGTACAAGAATACATAGCAAAATTTGAGAGACTATCATGATTTTCTCCTTACATGGTAGATACTCAGCGAAATAAGACACTGCAAGATTTCGAGGGACTTAACTCAGACATTCAAAAGATAGCAGCAGTATACCTCAACCAACCATTCGAAGAAATGGACAAATTAGCCACACAACTGGAGAACATAGCCCTGAACAGCAAGAAACTAGAGAGCCACCAACAAAGAGAAAAAGATAACTGGTTCTAGGCAACCAACCCAGGAGGAAGTCGAAGAGGCAATCAAGTGTCATGGGCAACCAATCGAATGCAGTTTGTAATCACCAGAGGAAACTCTGAACATATCTAGAATTATATTAAGAGACAGAGAAGCAATGACAGAAAAGTTAGTCAAACAGCCGTTCATACACACGCAAAGCAACGTGACATCTGTTACAACTACGGAACATCTGGACATCACTCCAAAGAATGCACAGCACCGAGACAACTCATAGGGCAACAAGTGCAGTGTTTCAATTGTGGAAAGGCTGGACATGTACGCAAAGATTGCCCCAAATAAGAAGTTCATAACAATGCTCCACCACCACAAAGATCCCGAAAGAGAGCACGCAGATCAGTGAATCAATCCTAGCACTGAACATAATGGAAGACTGAAGGTACCATACCCAATGCCAGAACTTTGAATCTTATATGGTGATGGTATTATAGGATGTTTGGGACATTTGAAAGAGATTAGGAGAAGGACTTAATGAAGCAACTAATGGAAACCTCACAACCGTAGAGTCTGAGATGAGATTAGAACCTTAAACTTTTTAAGACCTAGCAATCTCTAGATTTTGAGGACGAATTCCTCGAATAAGGTGGGTAGAGATGTAGCACCCTGAATTTTCCTTGGAAATTCCACATGGTATTGGAATTGATGACGTCACCATAATGACGGTTACAGAAGGCCCATTAGGATTCCCTAATTAAAAGCCTCTGTAGGATCCTTAGTGATCGTCTTAGCAACGATGACGTTAATAACCTAGAGTCTATTAGAATGATCGTAACCCCGACGTTAATAAATTTCTATATTAAAAACCTTAGGAAGACTTGCATTTAGACCTGTACACATCCTGGTACAGGATTACATTTTCAGTATCACTTATAGTCAGTAGTGCACGTACCTTAGGACTCAGGCACACATCCCAGTGTACCTACCCGAGATGTAGGACCCACACTACCACCTTATGTGGATCCCACTCAATCTACCCTTGGACATAGACAAGCATACACATACCCGTACACCTTGTGTACCCATTACATGGGATAGCATCCCTCATCCTTCCCTCTATAAATAGGTACCATATCCCCTCATTACACTCTCATTTTTCAGCCACCCACAAGCTGTCAAAATAGCTTGTATAGAGAGAGAAACCGAGAGAGATTAAGAAAGAGAGAGAGATCCAAGAATGTGGGGAGAGAGTTGGTATAGAGATCAAACCATACACCAAACTTATAGCTATACACCCCCATCTCCATTACCCTTACAGTCTCAACCTTCTTACATTCACAGCACCCCGCAAATTAGTAGAGAGAGAAGAAGACAGAACAAAGGTGAAGAAGGTAGAAGAAGAAGTTGATCAGAGAAGATAAGGGTGATCTGAGATCACCTAAGGTAAACCCAACCCCTCTCACACATTCTTGAGCATTTGCATGTCATCTAGGAATCTCTAGGAACACATGCATGTCGCCCAAACTGAACCTAAGGCTCTCAGCAATCTCCGACAGCCATTAGAGCACTACATTGACCTTGATTTTTGAAATCATCACCTCAGCCCCCTTAAATTCATACCATTCTAACCACACTAGACCCAGATAGACCCCTCTTTGTTCAGTTTTTGAAATGGGGTATATTTGGCCGGCCATGCAGGCCATTATTCTTGGTTTTGACCGAAAGAATAATCCTCTAGTGGGACCCCAAAATGAATGAATCAGATCATGATCCTCAAGTATGTTGTAGAAGTCTTCATTCTGATTATTTCCTTGTTGGTTCCATCGATTTTCATGGAGAGACGAGAGAGAAACGAGCTCTCAAAGTTTTTCCGGCGAGCCCCGATTTTTCGACAGCCTTGGCTCGCCGGAGAAGGAGGCCGGAACCCTAGGCGCTTAATATGCTTGTACCCCAAGCATAAAGAGTGGTACAAACCCATTTTTGGTAGGGTTATATCATTTTAATTGTATTCGGGACGGGTTCACTTAAAATAATCAGGAAGCCACTTAACCAAACGACGTCATTTAGCTTCGGATCGTACCAGATTTGTTCGGGTTTGGGTTTGGGTCACTGGGCGGGTTAGGCTGTGAGTGTGAGTGGGTCAGGGTTTGGGTTAGGACCGGGTTTTAATAAACCTGTGGGTCCCTTTAAGTAGCACGATGTCGTTTTAACGTTGGGCTGGATTTTGGTCGGATTCGGGTTAAGCGAGCCAGGTTTTGTTGTGTCTATAGACGGGTTAGGTTCGGGTACGGGTTTGGTATAGGTTCGGGTTATGATTAGGGTAGGTTTGTGTGATGGTATGGGTATAGGATCGGGTTTGGTTCAACCCGAGCGGGTTCTTGTGTTGGGTTTGGGTGAGTGTGTATCTGGGTAGTCCATTTAGGTTTTTGTTGGGTCGGGTCTGACCCATCTGGTCGCGCGTTTGGGTTTCCTTGTGAGTAGAAATGGGTTACCCATTTAAGGACAGGTCGGGTCGGGTTAACCCATCGGGCCTGAGAATAATAATATTATTATTAGTGTTATTAGTTATATATTAAGAAATTAAATGGTTTTAATCATTATAAATAGTTTTAAATTTATCATTAGTACTTTTAAAATATGGAATACTATTATATTATATTCTTAATACTTTGCATATCATTATTATATTATATGTTACATATATTTATTATTTATACGATTAATGTAAATAATAAATATTAGTTTTAAATGGTAATTAAATAAATAGTAGATACTTATATGTATTTATAAATACTCTCAAGCTATGGAGTATTATTATACAATATTCCTAATGTACTGAGTGATGCTGCCTAAAATTGGTAAGAGGGGTTTAGAGAGAGAAAGACAAGAACAATTTGTGTGTGGTTCAGTCCCGTTAACAAGGTGACTTACGTTCACGGTTGCGTTTGTGCGCTCTCACTAGCAGATCACCGGTGGGCCTGGTGAGCCAACAAGGATGGGCGGCACTACCAGTAATACCGGCCGGGTATATGCGTGTTGATGGTGAGTTCTCCCAGGGTAGGTGGGCTCTTTTATAGATGCAAGAGTCCACCCTTACATGGTAAGTTAACAGGATTAGGAAGCCTAATCTAATCATAATTGATTTACATGATTTGGGGAGAGTTTCCTAAGTGGTTTAGGAAACTACCACCTTCCATCTTGCAGACTTGTAGCTGACTTAGGAAACTGCTGGATAGACCAGGTCCACAGGATGCCACAGTCCCCCGATCCTGGCCTGGTGGCAGGAACCGCGCAGTTCTGACGAAGTCCTCGGGATGGCTCGGCTATTGGCGTCTTTACCGAAATAACCGGCACCTCTTGGTGACGTGGCAGACTGACTTCATGGCTGAATAATTTTGGACATATCAGCTGCCCCGCATTTTCAGAACTAATCGGATGATTCATCGGGTGAGGATTCGAAAATCAGCACCACCATGGAAACCGTCCGGTTGTCCTCGGAGAATACCGCTCGGGATGGGGCCCACCTTCTAGACCACCCAGTGGAATAATCGACCGATACAGGTAGGAGCTCGGGTGTTGGTATTGCCACATGTCAGGAAGTAATTGGCCTGGTCAGGGTCCAGCGAAGTCACTTCGGATGTAATCGAACAGTTGCGTGGTAACCAGACCGTCACATCACGCATTTAATGTGCATCTTTTGAGGTGACCCTTCACGTGCCAGAGGTGACAGCTGTCGGCGACTCTTGGGGGGAAAATTCCTGAGCCGTTGGATTTGATCGATCTAGGCCATTCGCTATTCCTATATAAGGAACACTTGCCCATTTCTTCAGTTCCTGCTGCCAAGTGAGAGAGTTTACCGAGCGGCTTGAGAGCAACCAAGATCTCGAGCAAGATTCCCGAGTCCTTTTCTACGCTAAATCTTGTAAGTCCTTTCTTTCTATCTTCAATTCTTCATTCTCTTCTTCTTTTCTGAACAAAGCTGGAGGGAGCGAACCCACTTGGGTTAGAACAAGCGTGGGACTTCTTCTTTTTTCAATTTTGTCATTTCTTCCAATCCGGGGGTACGCTGGAGCAATTTGACCGAATGGGTATTCCCAGGACAGTCTTGAGAGAGTGCTATCTTTCTTCTAGAGTCTTGTATGACCTACCCTTTAGGTTGTTAGATCTACCTCCACTGTACATTAGGCTAGGAGTTCTTGACCCATTCTTAGGTCGTCTGCCCCCTCAGTATTCCACAGACTTAGTCATGTGCCATTCAGACTTCAACTTGTCGTACTGGTCGGAAGACGAGCAGTTGCGGTCAGGGTCCATAAGCACAAGCCCAGACCCTCCTTCTCTGGCCCCCTCTGACTAGCATAGTGAGGGAAGAATACCTGCTCGGGCATTTCACGAGGAAACGCACCAGGATTCTCCTGTAGCCTCGACGTCTCGGGGGTCAGGCGACGAGGGGTCTGTACCTAACAGCCCCGTGGTCATCTTCTCATGCGAGTCCATTGTCAGTATTCTACGCGGCCCTGATTTGGACTGGATCAGGAATAGATATAACCTTCCCAGCCCCTTCTCCCTTGCCGCCCATGATGGCGGAGCTCACTTCCACGAGTTGGGCTTCGTCACTTTGCATGAGGATACTTTCATGGCGGTCCTTCGCTTGCCTCTCCAACCAGTTGCCCGGGATGCGCTCATCTACCTCGGGATCTCCCCCGGGCAACTTACTCCGAACGATTGGTGATATCTGATGGGGTGCATCTCCTTATGGCCCCAAGTCCTCGGGTATGAGCTCACCCTACAGGAGTTCTTCTGGACCCACCGGCCTTTCCAAGCTCATGGGGAGGCCGACTTCTTCTCGCTCGGGGCTAGGTAGGGACGGAAGATAATTGTGAACTGTCCGATCAACAATAAAGGGTGGAAGAAGAAATTCTTTCAAGTGTCCACCCTGGGGCTATGTGAGAAGGCACCAGGTATTCAGTTGAGGACCTCCTGGGCGGGGAAGCTGAGGAGTAAGCCCGACCACTTTTCTTTCTTGATTAGTCTTTCTATTTTGCCTTGACTAACCCATCTGTATGTTTGCTTTGTAGTGGGAGCAGTTGACTTGCCAAGTCTTCCCGACGAGCTCCAAGCGAGGGTCCTGTCTTTGGTGGAGGACCCAACTGACATTAACAAGGTGATGACTCGATCGGGAAGCCCAAAGTTCTCCTACAAGCCTCAGTGCTTCACAGCTCCCGTCCTCCCGTCGATCATTCCGGGTAAGTACCATCTCTTGACCGTCCGGTCTTCTTTTCATTTGGTACTTTGTTGAACTGACAGGCTCTCTGGTTTTGCAAAAATGGCTCCCAAGAACGCGGTGGTCCTGAAGAAGAAAGAGGCTGCCCTGATGGCCTGGGCTGGCCAAAAGAGGAAGAAACCAGACCTCGCCGAGGGCCAGCCCCTCAAGAGGATTTCCCGGGGGATTTCCATTCGGGCTGAGAAAGAGGTAGCTGCAGCCTCAACGCCCGTTGTAATAATTACTGCACCACCACCACCACCTCCTGCTGCCAAACCGTCGGGGGTCTCCTTCTCGAGCATGGAGAAAGCTCATGTGGGCCCCTCTTCAAGGCCGGGGGTCTCCTTCCCGAGCATGGAGGAAACTAAGGCTGTAGCTGCAGAGGCCTAGAGGATCTCTGCCGAGAAAGACCTGGCAGCCATGACGGCCACGCTCTCGGAGCTTACTGCTGCTCGGGAGGCTGAAGCCAAGGAGGCCGAGGAGGAATTCGAGGCTGGGTTCCTTACGGGCTATGCTGACCTGACGAAGCGGGCTACTGCTGACCACCCTGACTGGGACTTGTTCGGTTATTCCTGGGCAGAGTCCAGTTATTGGAAGGAAGGCCAGGCTGACTCCGAGGTCGCCGCTGAAGCTGCACCGGCCAGGGACCCCTCTGTTGATGAGCAGGCCGCGAAGGAGGGAAAGATGGTGGTTGTAGACTAGTTTTTTTTTCTCTTTGTTTTGGTTGTAGTTTTTTTTTTGGGAAGGCTACTACAACTGCCCCCCAGACTTTGTACAGTTTCTTTTTTAATTAATGAAAAGGCCCCTGAGGTCACCATTCCTTTCCATTGACTGTGTCTTTCTTCTGTACTTCGCCTGTTTATAATTGCTAGTATCCACTCAGTTTTTGGCCGACCTAACCCCTGTCTAAGCAAATGTTTTAGGACCGTAACCAGTAGAACACCTAGTCTTCCTGGCCTGTTTAAAAGGTAATTGCCTAGTATGCCATAGGAACTTGTCCTGTTTAGCATCCGGGATCGCCCGGTGTATTATAGGAATACCCTGTATTACCATCCGGGATGTCCTGGTGTATCATAGGTGTATCCTGTTTTACCGTTCGGGATATTATCTCTGATCACTGTAAGCCCTTAGGAATACCTTCCAAGTTCTTTTAGTGACCGGTGTGATTTCCTATTTTGGGGAGGCTACTACCACTGCCCCCCAGGCTTTGTACAGTTTCTGTTTTTAATCAAAGAAAAGGCCCCTGAGGTCACCCTTCCTTTCCATTGACTGTGTCTTTCTTCTGTACTTCGCCTGCTTGTAATTGCTAGTATCCACACGGTTTTTGGCCGACCGAACCCCTGCCTTAGCATATATTTAAGGACCGTAACCACTAGAACACCTAGTCTTCCTGACCTGTTTAAAAGGTAATTGCCTAGTATGCCATAGGAACTTGTCCTGTTTAGCGTCCGGGATCGCCCAGTGTATTATAGGAATACCCTGTATTATCATCTAGGATGTCCCGGTGTATCATAGGTGTATCCTGTTTTACCGTCCGGGATATTATCTCTGATCACTGTAAGCCCTTAGGAATACCTTCCAAGTTCTTTTAGTGACCGATGTGATTTCCTGTTTTGGCCTAATATTCCCCTGCCCCCAAGCATTTTGTTAAGGCGGGAGTGCAAGAGTGAGTGGCCGTAGGAAATCGACCTGGAACATGGGTGGTTGCAGGGTCCTTTGAAGCTCGCCATCGTCGGCCACCTAGGGGTTTGGCCCCGTCGTCGGCTGGACCTAAGCAAAGCTTTAAGTAATTTTCTGTTTAGGTCTAGTATCCCCTTGCCCCCCGAGCGTCCTGTGAAGGCGGGGGCGTGTCGAGGAGCGACCATAGGAAATCGACCTGGAACATGGGTGGTTACAGGGTCCTTTTGTGCCTGGGTTCGGAGCCTGAGGTCTATTTTTGTGCCTGGGTTTGAAGCCCGAGGTCTTTTTTGCCTTGGTTTTTAGCCAAGGTCTTTTCTGCCTTGGTTTTTAGCCAAGGTCTTTTCTGTGCCTGGGTTCGGAGCCAGAGGACTTTTTTGCATTGCACGGGGTACTGACAGGAGTAAATTTTCAAAGTAATCTATTCAATTTTATTTAAGAATAAAAATGTATAATGGTTGCTCGATTAGAGCTACGAAAATAAATTTCTCTACCAATACTAAATTCCCGTGGGCAAATGCTATTGATAATACTTGCGGAGGTGTTGCACATTCCAAGGATGAGAAGGATCATGCAAGTCCATGCTCTGTAGCCAGTAAGTTCTCAGTCGATTGATCCAGGTTACTTTAAACGGGCCTTCCCAGTTTGGCCCCAACCTCTCATGGCTCGGGATTCGGGTAGATTGGTTGACTGCCTTGAGGACAAGGTCTCCGACTTGAAAACTGTGGTGCTTCACCTTGCTATTGTAGTATCGAGAAACCCGTTGCTTGTAGGCCGCCACCTTTAGGTAGGCTTGGTCTCTCCTTTACTCCACCAAGTCCAGTTCTGATCTGAGGGCATCTTCGTTGTTCGGAGCACTGAAGTTAGCCACCCGATATGTTGGCAACCCAAGCTCTATGGGGACCACTACCTCAAATCAGTAAGTTAAAGAGAATGGTGTCTCGCCTGTTACCGCTCGGAGTGTAGTGCGGTAGGCCCACAGGAGGGTTGGTAGCTCTTTAGCCCACAGCCCTTTGGCGCCTTCAAGCCTTGTTTTGATTGATTGCAGGATTGTCCGGTTGGTTACCTTGGCTTGACCGTTGGCTTGTGGGTGCTCGGGGGAGGAGTAATGATTCAGTATCCCATAGCCAGAGCAGAACTGTCTGAAGATGGGTGTGTCAAATTGTCTGCCATTATCACTGACCAGGACCCGAGGAACGCCGAACCTACTGAGAATATTTCTTTCCACAAAGCTTTCCATTTTCCGTTCGGTTATTGTCGCTAAGGGTTCGGCCTCTGCCCATTTGGTTAAGTAATCAACGACTATCATGGAAAATTTAACCTGTCCTTTTCCCATTGGCAGGGGACCGATAATGTCAATTCCCCACTGGGCGAACGGCCAGGGGCTGTGGATTGGCGTCTGGAGTTCTCCCGGTCGGTTGATCATGGGAGAGTATCTCTGACACTTGTCACACCTTCTGTCGTATTCTTGGGAATCTCGGGCCATAGTTGGCCAGTAGTAACCTTGCAGTAGGGCCTTCCTGGAGAGTGCCTGGCCTCCGATGTGGTTCCCGCACACTCTTTCGTGGATTTCAAACAATATCGCTAGGACCTGTGCTGGATGAACACAGTGGAGGTATAGGATAGTGAATCCCCTCTTGTAGAGGATGCCGTCAGCAAGATGGTATCGGGCCGCCCGGTACTTGACCCGGCGGGCTTCTTCTTTATTGTCTGGTAGCGCCCCTTTCGTCAAGAATGTCATGAACGGGTCCATCCAGCTGGGTCCCAGGGTGACCGGATCAACTTCCATGCCTTCTGAGTTGATCACACTTGGCTCGGGTAGGTATTCAATCCTTATCCTGGGCAAGTTTGACTCAGAAGATGAGGCAAGGCGAGCCAACCGATCAGCCCTGGTGTTTTCTTCTTTGGGTATCTGCATGATGGAGAATCCCCGGAGCTTCTTAGAAAACGCTCGAACAAGGGCCAAGTAGGCTACCATATTGTCTTCCAGCGCTTCATACTCTTGGTTAACCTGGTTGACCACGAGCTGGGAGTCGCTGTAGCCCTGAACCTGTTGTGTACTCATAGAGATGGCCAACTGTAATCTGACCAAGAGGGCTTCGTATTCGGCCTCGTTATTGGAGGCACGGAACCCAAAGCTTAGTGCACATTCGAGTTGGATACCGTCGGGGGTAGTCAGGATGATTCCTGCCCCACTGCCTTGCTGATTAGATGAACCGTCCACGTGCAGTACCCAGGTCGGGATGTCAGAGTGTAACCCGGGCAGTAAGGCTGGTGGCTCAGACTCTTCAATCAGGTCTTCGGGATATGTAAACTCGACCAAAAAGTCTGCTACGGCTTGTCCCTTCATGGCTGTCCGGGGTCGATAGATCACTTTAAACTCTTCCAACTCCAAGGCCCACTTGACCAGCCTCCCGGATGTGTCGGGACGGCTGAGAATTTTGTGGAGAGGTTGATCTATGAGGATGGGCCTGAAAGTACGGGAAGAGCCTTCGGGCCGAGGTGATAAGGGCGAATGCCAGTTTTTTGATGCAGGAGTATCTGCTCTCTGGGCCCTGTAACGTCCGACTGGTGTAGTACACTGGGAACTGTATCCCGTGCTCTTCCCGAATGAGTGTCGAGCTAACTGCTGATGGTGACACTGCCAAGTATAAAAATAATTCTTCCCCCGGCACGGGTGTTGAGAGTAGATGAAGGGACGCCAAGTACTTCTTGAGCTCTTGGAACGCCTCTTCGTACTCTTCTGACCACTGGAACACTTTGCGGAGGATTTTAGAGAATGGAAGGCACCGATCGGTAGCTCGGGAGAAAAATTTGTTCAGTGCGGCCACCCGTCCGGCTAGGCTCTGTACTTCCTTTGTTGATTTGGGCGACCGCATGTTGACGATGGCTTTGATCTTCTCGGGGTTTGCCTCAATTCCCTGTCTACTGACTAGGTGGCCCAGAAATTTCCTGGACGAGACGCCGAAGGTATATTTGACCGGGTTCAACCTCATCCTGAATTTTCTCAAAATACTGAAGGCGCCGGCCAGATGCTCGAGGTGGTCGGTCTCGTCTCGGCTCTTGACCAACAGATCATCCACATACACCTCCATAGACTTTCCAATGAGGTCTTTGAACATGTAGTTGACCAGGTGCTGGTAGGTAGCCCCGGCGTTATTGAGACTGAATGGCATAACCTTGTAGCAATACGTCCCCTGGTCGGTGATGAATGCTATCTTCTCTTCATGCCTGGGGTACATGCTGATCTGGTCATACCCCGAGTAGGCGTCCATGAATGAGAGGAGTGAGTGACCGGCCGTGGAGTCCACAAGGAGTTCTATCCTGGACAGCAGATAGCAATCCTTGGGGCAGGCCTTGTTGAGGTCGGTGAAGTCCACGCACATTCTCCACTTTCCGTTGCTTTTTTTTACCAGAACAACATTAGCTAACCAATCGGGATAGTGGACCTCTCGGGTGGACTTCGCCTTCAAGAGATTCTCGACCTCCTCACTCACTGCCTTCTGTCTCTCGGGGGCCATGCCCCTTCTCTTCTGCTTCACTGGGTGGCAATCCGGGCTGACATTGAGATGATGGGACATTACCCAGGGGTAAATCCCGAGCATATCCTCATGACTCTAAGCAAAAACGTCTTGATTTTGCCTCAAGAACTGAGTCAGGTTTTCCTTCAAGTCGGGCTCCAGTAGGGTACCTATGCTGACTGTGCGGTCAGGGTACTCGGGATCCAGCATCACTCTTTCCAGTTCTTCCATCAGACCTATCGTGTCGCTCTGGTCCTGGGGGTCCATCTCTTGGACGTTTAATGTTTCTGTGAATTCCCCCAGGCGTAAAGAGCTGACATAGTAACTCCGAGCGGTAGTCTGATCTCCACGCATGCATTCGGGCCCCTGGGGAGTTGGGAACTTCACTGTTAAGTTGTAGGTGGAGATGACCGCCCTGGCCTTGTTGAGGGTTGGCCTGCCAAGAATGACGTTGTAGGACGATAGGGCTTCTATGATCACAAAACTGGTCAGCACGGAAGCCTACTAAGGGTAGGTCCCCATGAGAACTGGAAGCTCGATTGTCCCGAGCGGTTATGTGCTGGAGCCGTTGAATCCAACCAGGGGAGTAGCAACCGGTCGGAGCCGATCCCTAGAGATCCTGAGTTGATCGAATGCCAACGTGAACATAATGTCGGACGAGCTGCCTGTGTCCACTAGCACCCTCTCGACCATATAGTTGGCTATAGAAAGCGTCACTACTAGCGGGTCATCATGGGGGTAGTGGACGCCCAGCAAGTCGTCAGATGTGACAGTTAGAACATCGGTTGGGGAGGAGCCGGTGGATTGGACCTGCCAGACATCCGCCCGGGATGCCCGAGCATGCCTCTTCCGTACCGACTGTGAATCTCCTCCGTCTGATGTTCCTCCGAAGATCATGTGGATGTGGCCAAGTGGTGGTAGCTGATCGGGAGCTCAAGTGTCCTGTCAGGGGCGTCTGTCTGCTATGACGAACTCCGTGAGGTCTCCCTGCTCGATCAGCTTCTCAATTGCCATTTTCATGGCCGTGATCCCTGTGGTAGTGGTAAAACTTGTCCTGGTTCCGTTTACCGGGCGGGGCTCTGAGCTATGCTGGCTGCGGAAGCAACCTCTGCGCCTCTACGGCGGCCATAACTTCTTGTATGGGCCAGGAAAGGGGTATAAAAGCAATCGGGGGCTGACCCCGGGCGTCATTTTGATCTTGCCTTGGCTTCTTTCCCGAGCCCTTCTTGAATCCTTCGCGCTTGCGCTTGGCCTTCGGGGATTTGTCTCCTGCCTAGCCGACGCGTTTCGCCTTCAGGAACTCCTCAGTATAAATGTATTTTTCGACCCTCTCCGAGAGCTCCACCAGGGTTGCCGGCCAGTCATGATGGAAGGACGTGGCAACCTTGGTGTGTTGAACTCCCAAACAGAAGGCCATAATTGCAGCCGTTTCATTGAGGTTGCGAATCAGGATCCTTTGCTGGTTGAAATGGTCCATATACTCCCTCAAGGACTCCCCTTTGCACTGCTTGACAGTCAGCAGCTGAGTGTCCGATTGCGATCGGCCGAGCATCCCGACAAACTGGCTGATGAACAACTTGCCGAGGGCTTTGAAGTTGTCGACGGTCCGGCGTTTCAAAGCATGGAACCACTGTGCTACTGGCCCTTTGAGGGTACTGGGAAAGGCCAGGCACAGCAGCTCGTCCATCATGGTGACTAGTGCCATCTCTGCCTTGTAGGTGCGGATGTGGTCCACCGGGCTCCCTGTGCCGTCATAGGAGCTGAGGTGAGGGGGTTTAAACTTCCGTGGAATAGGAAACTGTGTCACCCGAGCAATATAGGGTGATTCTGTCTCTGTGTTGGTGAAGTCGTGACCGGACTTGCGGTTCAACCTCTTGATCAGCTGTTGCAGTTGCTCGAACTGGGCCTTGACATCATCTCGCCCGGTTCTCCTTTCAGTATCCGAGCGGTAGGTCGGATCGGATGACGAGGCCTCTTCCTCGAAGCGCATCGACCTTTGGGATTGAGCCAGGCTCCGGGTCCGAGTAATCGTGTGCCGAAGGTCCCTCTGGCTCCTGGTCAGGGGATCCTTGGCTGATTCCCGGGCTCTCCGTCCTGACTTCTCCCCTCTGGCAGCACGCCGTCGATTGATGATAGCCTTGCCATCCTCCACCCGGCGAGGATAGGGCCGAACTCGCCTTTGTTAATGCCTAGTAGCCTGGCTGCGCTTACCATCACCGAGGTGTTCCCGGTCCGGTGGAGACATCGGGACGGAACTGGCTTGCCTGCGTGCCCGAGGGGGCCTTTGAATAGGGGCGCTCTTCTTAGGCTGATTTTCTGATGCAGGGCGCTTCTCCATCGGGCCAAAAGCGCCTCCATCTGTTCTTGCGTTCGGCGCTGGCCCTCCAAGAGTTGCCAGCGCTGCCGTTATCTGTTCGGTGGTCATGGAGGCAGCCTGCTGCTCAAGCTGCGGGTTCTCCTGACCGGTCAGAACATCGGCTCTCTTACCTATCTTCGGCGGCATGTTGATCAGTCAAGAATTTGTTGATGAGAAGACTCTGTCAATTCCCACGACGGTGCCAAACTGATGCTGCCTAGAACTGGTAAGAAGGGTTTAGAGAGCAAAAGACAAGAACAATTTGTGTGTGGTTCGGTCCCGTTAACGAGGTGACCTACGTCCACGGTTATGTCTGTGAGCTCTCGCTAGCAGATCACCGGCGGGCCTGGTGAGCCAACAAGGATGGCGGCACTACCTGTAATATCGGCTGGGTATATGCGTGTTGATGGTGAGTTCTCTGTTGTATGCTTGTAAGCTAGAGAATTATTTGCGGATCCACATTGATAGGGTAGGTGGGCTCTTTTATAGATGCAAGAGTCCACCCTTACATGGTAAGTTAACAGGATTAGGAAGCCTAATCTAATCACAATTGATTTACATGATTTGGGGAGAGTTTCCTAAGTGGTTTAGGAAACTGCCACCTTCCATCTTATAGACTTGTAGCTGACTTAGGAAACTGCCGGATAGACCAGGTCCACGGGATGCCGCAGTCCCCCGATCCTGGCCTGTTGGCAGGAACCGCGCGGTTCTAACGAAGTCCTCAGGATGGCTCGGCTATTGGCGCCTTTACCAATATAACCGGCACCTCTTGGTGATGTGGCAGACTGACTTCATGGCTGGATAATTTTGGACATATCACTGAGTATAATTATATTATGGTAATAATATAATTATTAATTATTTGGTAATTTATAAGTATAATATAAATAGTTTTAAGGGTATTTACATGGATATTAAATACCTATATATATTTATAAATTCTAAAAAATTAGGGTAATGACCCTAGGACTATTTTATTATATAATGTAATTATAAAGCTATAATATCATAGTCCAGTATTTTTAATAATTAATAAGAAGTTATTTTATGAGTATAATAATTACTATAAATACCAAATGAGCTCCGAAAATTATGAGAAAAATACCTATAGTGTATTTTAACGTTTACTATTTATTAAAAATGTTTCAAAGTACTAATTTCACAGTATATGTATATTTATGTATTTAAATCCCTTTTTGAGTATTTTCTGATATATATTATCTTCAATAATTCATAATAAATAATCTAGGACTTCGAAAATTACGCGGTCAGTTCCCAGAGTCTTAGATTAATGTCTAGAACATTCCCTTAAAGTTTAGTGACCTTTCGACTCAGTCTATAAAAGATCAACACCTGGGTATCTTGGGTATGTCATATTCACAGGGTTGTGAACATATATTGTCAATATAGAATCTACCCTCTGATTCAGAGTAAGCATTCCCTTGAGAATATCACCAAGTCGATTACTGAGTACTGCAGTCTTGTTGATAAGATTTATCAACATGTTTGGTAATCATGAGAGGTGAATGGGACTCAAGGAATACAAGAAGTAATCATGATTCAGGTTGACAGTAACAGCTATCCGACTACCTGAATATGATTACGAATGCTGAATGTAGAGGGACATTAGTACAACATACAAGTCTAGTTATCACTTCGGATATGTTCTTTTGCGTTGGAGTTCAATTATCGTTTTATAGTGGAGTAAACGTTAACTGATCAGTCGATTAATTTGCTGATCAAAGAGTTTGGTTATGGGAATTAATCAACTGATCTGAGCTAACAATAAAGAGCCTAGGAGGTCCCACTCTTAGCTCCGCCAGGATACTTAGAAAGACACTTGAGGAAGCTGTCAAGACAGTTTCGATCGATTGAAGCTAGTTCAATCGATCGAAGTCATGGCAGGTTCGATCGAGTGAGAATTGTTCGATCGATCAAATGTTCGATCGATCGAAGTCCTTTGATCGATTGAAGGTTAGGTCGGTTCTGGGAATCTATAAATAGGGCAGCTGCGTTCTGGAAAAGAAGTTCGTCGTTTTTGAACGTCAGAAGCTATGAAAACTATTTTAGAGCACCAAACCTTCTCCTTCCTCACCATTAGGGTTCCCACCAACCCTAGTCCTTCCTGCGAGCATCCATAGGAGTCAGAAGAGTGAAGGCCATCTAGTGGAGGCTGCTGGAAGTTGAAGATTTCAGAATTGGGTTCAAGACACTAAGGTATAACTCTTGTCCCCTCTTGTACGCATCTATGGAATTGACGAGTAGTAGATCCTGGGCTACCATTAAGTTTTTATAACTTGAATTTTCCGCTGCGCGTTTAAACTTTTAACTTAAATCGATTTTTCCATCAATTGGTATCCGAGCCACGCTCGTTTGGATTTATAGATGCGTTTTTGGAACACTATTTTGATTTGCATGTTGATTTTAGAACTATTTTCAAAACTGTATCGTCACATATCTGTTTCTGCAGTGTTATCGCAGAAGAGTACAAATCTGCGATTGCATAGGATGCAAGGCAGGTTCAATCGATCGAACATGTTTCGATCGATCGAACATTCTCTGTACTCAAGCGATCGAATAGTTTTCGATCGATCGAAACCTTCTGGTGTTCGATCGATCGAATGAAGTTAGATCGATCGAGACAGACTCTTTGGCAGGTTCTCTGTTTCACAGTCTTAAAGAGTTTTGAAATTAAATTCTTTAATATTTTGTAAATTTTTCAAATCATTATGTGAAACAGAATGTTCAAGCGATTGAACAGTGCTCAATCGATCGAAGGTTCGAGCGATCGAACGGTCTTCGATCTATCAAACTGTAACAGAGAAGTAAGAGGCTATTTTAAGTTCTAATTCAGTATGTAAAGAGTTTATATACTGTGTGAATCAATTAAGTGTTCCAATAGTTACATATATTTGTTATGTATGTGTGGATGCGTGTACGACTAACCCTTTTGCAGCTAGTTTAGTCACTATCTCCCATGGCACCAAGACTTTTGAATTTGTATTTAAATTGTTTGAGATTGGTGCATGTTGTAATTTAAATTTGGTTTGGTTTTAAGGCATATGTAAAGGGCGCTGCGACTTCAATCCTACGAAAAGGAAAGTCGCACCGATTTCCCTAGCCTTTTATTTTTGTTGCTTTTTCTCATTCTAGATAAATTATAAGCTTCGAAAGAAGCATAAGACAAATGTAATAGAATTAGAAAAACCATGAAGATGGAGCAAGGAGCTATTGTCCATGAAGATGGAGCTTGAGGCGATCAAACCAAAAGGAGGTTCTATGGAGATAGAGCCATGGGAGATAGAGGCATCGTTTCGATGTCTTTATTTTCAATTTTAGTTTTTTGTTTCATGTGCTTGTTTTGTGATTGGCATTTAATTATATTGTTACTACTTGCATGCACGTAAAATAAGTTTTCTAAAATAAAATTCAAAAACCATTTCAACGCATTAGTAAACATTGGATGTTTATGGGTAATGTGTGGAAACATTTTTAAAAGTAAAATCCTTAATTTCTAAATCTAGTGGGAGAGGGTCTTATTAATAAACACCCACGATCTTCCATTAACGGTTCACTGTAAGATGAGTGGTGCATTCTGTGTCGCCTCGCCAGGGGTGATCATTCTATACGGAGGGTGCATTACTCATTGGTTACTAGATGTGAACTTCCTTTGATAGGATCAATCAAACGTGTTAGAGGGTGACCACCATACGGAGGCGCTACTTGAGACGGTTGTGATTGGATCTTAGTTAATGGTATACACTAGCTAAACTATGGATAAGGGATCCCACACAGGGCATTATTCAGAAACTTAGAGATCAAAAAGGTTCAGGAGTCATACCTTGTTTTGCAAGAGTTGCATAGCAAACAAGTCATGATTAATCGAAAGATCGAACATTGACCACCACACGGAGGCTTTATTCTTTCATTTCGATATTCCGGCGACTTTGTTTTAAAAATAAGAGTTGTTAAGGATTCTTTTATTTCAAACTATCAAATTCTAATATCCATATGTATTTTGTTTGTTTGATTTTCAGTAATCATAATGTCTGGATTTGCATTTAGTCCACTTGCCACCATACTCACTCAAAACAAGTTAACTGGAAACAACTACACTGAATGGAAATGTAACCTTGACATCGTGTTAACTGCGGAGGATCACATATATGTCCTCGCCACCCCAAGCCCTGAAGAACCCGCGACAAATGCTTCGGCAGCTGGCAGACGCGAGTTCGACAAATGGAAAAAGTCGAATAGAATGGCTCGTTGCTATATTCTGGCCTCAATGGCTGGTGTGTTGCAACACCAATTCCAATCAAATGATTCTGCTAGTGACATTATCACATCCCTGAAAAAGATGTTTGGGGAGCATGGCAGGCCTGCCAGACAGGTAGCCATACAAAAGATAATGAGTGCAAAGATGTCGGAAAGGACTCCAGTCAAGGAACATGTTTTAAAAATGATTGGTTATTTAAACGAGCTGGAGACCCTAGATGCCAACATCGAGGCACAGACCCAAGTTGATATGATCCTCAATTCGTTGTCGCCTTAATTTGCTCAATTTAAACTTAACTATAATATAAATCAAATGAATTTTTTAATGAGCGAATTGATGAGTTCTCTTTTGGCAGCGGAAGGGGTGATCAAACCTGGGGTCAACGTTTTGAACGTTGAGAAAAGCGCTTCCTCTTCCCGATCTACACCGAAAGGAAAGAAAGGGAAGAAGAAGGCTGGTACTGGTGGTTCAAGTGTTGGACCGGTCCCTAAGATTGCAAAATCTAAGGGAAAAGGTAAGGGTAAAGGGAAGGTAGGTGGCCAAGGCTAAGGAAAGTGTTTTCAATGCGGTGAGAAGGGCCACTAGAAGAGGAATTGTCCATTCTTAGCTACAAGAGTTCAAGGTATGATTGAATCATATGTGATTGAAGTAAGTTTTACAACGGATACTTCAAACACTTGGTGCATTGATTCTGGTGCGACTAGCCATATCTGTAATTCATTGCAGGGTTCAGATCAACCAGAAGGTGCAGTGATGGGGAAATTGTACTTACTCTAGGTTCTAGCGCAACCGTTTTTGCGGTTGCTATAGGAGTCGTAGTTTTAGAATTTCTAGACAATAAAGTTTTAATTTTATCAGATGTTCTTTACGTCCCTTCAATGAGACGTAATTTAATTTCAGTTTCTAATTTATCGAATAATGGTTATTCTTCTCATTTTGGAACTGAAGTTGTGATTAAAAGAAATGATTCTTTTATATGTTCTGGTGTTAAATCAAATGGTTTGTATGTGATTACTCCCAATATTTCTAAAGACTCTTGCATGGAACTTAATAACTCAGTGGTAACTGTACCATCTAAAAGAAAGGGACCTTCCACTAATCCAACAAGGCTTTGGCATATGAGGCTTGGTCATATCAATCTAAATAGGATTGGCAGACTAGTCAAAGAAGGGGTCTCAGGCGATTTGGTTCTCGAACCAATGGAAGTCTGCGAGTCTTGTTTAGAGGGTAAGATGACCAAAAGGCCCTTTCTTGCAAAGGGCAATAGAACCAATGCATTGTTGGAATTAGTTCATACTAATCTGTGCGGACCAATAAATATTAGAGCAAGGGGTGGTTATGAGTATTTCATAACATTTACTGATGACCACTCTAGGTATGGATATGTGTACCTAACACAGCACAAGTCTAAAGCCTTTGAAAAGTTCAAAGAGTTTACGGCTGAAGTGGAGAAGCAATTGGGCACACATATCAAGGCCATTCAATCTGATCGAGGTGGCGAGTACCTCTCTAATGAGTTTATTGATCACCTCGTACAGAATGGGATTTTGTCACAGTTGACTGCACCTGGTATGCCTCAGCAGAACGGTGTAGCGGAGAGAAGGAATCGGACTCTTTTAGACATGACTAGGTCGATGATGAGTTATTCTGAGTTGCCATTATTCCTTTGGGGTTATGCTTTGGAAACCGCTACTTACATACTAAATCTAGTACCAAGTAAATCTGTTTCAAGGACACTACGAGAGATGTGGATTGGGCGCAAGCCTTCTTTGCAACATCTCCGGATATGGGGGTGTCCGGAACATGTGTTGAAAGGAAAGATGAGCAAATTGGATTCTAGATCAGAAGTATGTTACTTTGTGGGGTATCCAAAGGGTACTTATGGATGGTATTTTTATGATCCAAGGGAACAGAAAGTGTTTGTTAGTACAAATGCTATTTTCTTAGAGGATGATTATATCATGAACCATAAATCTAAGGGAAGGATAGATCTTAGAGAGATAGAAGGAGAGCCCTCAGTCTAACCCGCAATTAATAACGATGTAAATCAAGAAAACACCACTTCTTCACCCATTTCCGCACTGGTACCTCATTGTAGTGGGAGGATTATTAGCCAGCCTGACAGATACATGTTCTTAGGAGAAGTTTTTGAAGCTGTCTCCATAGAATCTGAATCTGATCCTGCCACATACAAAGAGGCAATGACTGATGTTGATTCAGCTCATTGGGTTATAGCTATGAAGGCTGAATTGGAATCTATGGATTCTAATTAGGTCTGGGATCTTGTAGAGCTTCCAGCCAATATTAAACCCATTGGCTGTAAGTGGGTCTACAAGAGGAAAAGAGGATCTGATGGAAAGGTTAAAACCTTTAAGGCAAGGCTTGTAGCGAAAGGTTATACTCAGAGGGAGGGCATCGACTATGAGGAAACCTTCTCGCCGGTGGCCATGCTCAAGTCCATCAGGATACTCTTATCCATTGTTGCATGCCTAGATTATGAGATCTGGCAGATGGACGTCAAGACTGCATTCTTGAATGGTAATCTTGAGGAGGACATCTATATGCAACAACCAGAAGGGTTCATAGCTGGTCGAAAAGGTAACTTGGTATGCAAGTTGCAAAAGTCCATTTATGGGCTTAAGAAGGCATCTAGGAGTTGGAACATCCGATTTGACCAAGCAATCAAGCCGTTTGGTTTCATACAAAATCTGGATGAACCTTGTGTATACAAGAAGTGTGAAGGAAAAGTGGTGGCTTTTCTTGTGCTTTACGTTGGCGACATTCTACTCATTGGAAATGATGTAGCGGCATTGTCAACAGTCAAGGTTTGGCTAGCTAGTACTTTCGATATGAAGGATCTAGGAGAGGCGAGCTATATTCTAGGGATAAAGCTCTTTCGGGATCGCAAGCAAAAGATAATGGGGTTATCTCAAGCTGGTTATATCGATAAAGTGCTAACTAGGTTTTCAATGGATAATTCGAAGAAAGGTTTGTTACCTTTCGGGCATGGTTTAGCGTTCTCCAAGGACCAGTGTCCAAAGACATAAGAGGAGAGGAATCGCATGATAGGAATTCCCTATGCTTCGGTAGTAGGAAGTCTCATGTATGCGATGTTATGCACTAGACTAGATATCTGTTTTGCTATTGGCATGGTTAGCAGGTATCAGCCGAATCTAGGTCCAGAGCACTGGACAGCCGTTAAGCACATTCTTAAGTAATTGAGAAGGACTAAAGATTACATGCTTATGTACGGTGGTAGTGAGTTAATTACAGTAGGATACACTGACTCAGATTTTATGTCAGATAAGGATTCGAGGAAGTCGACGTCCGGTCATCTCTTTACCTTGAGAGGTGGTGCTGTGAGTTGGAGGAGCATTAAGCAGAAATGAATTGCAAACTCAACTACAGAAGCTGAGTATGTGGCTGCTTGTGAAGCCGCAAAGGAAGCTATTTGGCTCAAGAAGTTCCGTATGGAACTCGAGGTGGTACCAACGTCGCTGTCACCTATTACGCTTTATTGTGATAATAGCGGGGCAGTGGCTCAGTCCAAGGAGCCAAGGAACCATGGGAAAGGGAAGCACGTAGAGTGGAAATATCATCTTATCCGAGATAATGTTCAATGTGGAGATGTGACTGTCACCAAGATTGCCACCGCTGACAATCTTGCTGATCCGTTTACAAAGGCCTTACCACAGAAGGTCTTTGATCGTCATCTAGATAGTCTAGGTCTCAGATGTAATCCTGTATGATTGTGAGTGCAAGTGGGAGTTTGTTGGGTTTGTGCCCTCAAACCATTACTTTATGTATGAGACATTGACATTTTAATATATGGATATCAGCTTTACATTTTATTTTGTATGTTTCTTTTGTGAGATGATTGTTAATCCTTAAGTGTCATAGTAAGTAATCCGTGTGTGATGAGATGCATATAAGTGAGATATGAATTACTATTCTATGATAATTAGAACATGTCATAGTGGATGATGAGACTGGATATCTCATCAGGTTTACACTGTAGCATGATTGACTACCATTGGATGGAGTGATGAATCTCAATCACTAGAGTGCGACTCTCAGTTAATATGCTAGTGCTTATAGTGCATTGACGGACCTGAGCTTTCTTATTGACACTCAAGACTGTCAAACAGTCAATAAGAACTCATAACTTGTATAAAGTACGTGTTCTCAATCTTGAGACGATTATGAACACAGACTGTGGATATGACTGCTTTGACTTACCAATCAGTGAGGTCTATAAAAGATCAACACCTGGGTATCTTGGGTATGTCATATTCACAGGGTTGTGAACATATATTGTCAATATAGAATCTACCCTCTGATTCAGAGTAAGCAATCCCTTGAGAATGTCACCAAGTCGATTACTGAGTACTGCAGTCTTGCTGATAAGAGTTATCAACATGTTTGGTAATCATGAGAGGTGAATGGGACTCAAGGAATACAAGAAGTAATGATGATTCAGGTTGATAGTAACATTTATCCGACTACCTGAATATGATTACGAATGCTGAAGGTAGAGGGACATTAGTATAACATACAAGTCTAGTTATCGCTTCGGATATGTTCTTTTGCGTTGGAGTTCAGTTAATGTTTTATAGTGGAGTAGACGTTAACTGATCAGTCGATTAATTTGTTGATCAAAGAGTTTGGTCATGGGAATTAATCAACTGATCTGAGCTAACAATAAAGAGCCTAAGAGGTCCCACTCTTAGCTCCGCCAGGATACTTGGAAAGACACTTAAGGAAGCTATCAAGACAGTTTCGATCGATCGAAGTCATGGCAGGTTCGATCGATTGAGAATTATTCGATCGATCGAATGTTCGATCGATCGAAGTCCTTCGATCGATTGAAGGTTAGGTCGATTCTGGGAATCTATAAATAGGGCAGCTGCGTTCTGGAAAAGAAGTTCGTCATTTTTGAACGTCAGAAGCTATAGAAACTGTTTTAGAGCACCAAACCTTCTCCTTCCTCACCATTAGGGTTCCCACCAACCCTAGTCCTTCCTGCGAGCTTCCATAGGAGTCATAAGAGTGAAGGCCATCTTGTGGAGGCTGCTGGAAGTTGAAGATTTCAGAATTGGGTTCAAGACACTAAGGTATAACTCTTGTCCCCTCTTATACGCATCTATGGAATTGACGAGTAGTAGATCCTGGGCTACCATTAAGTTTTTATAACTTGACTTTTCTGCTACGCGTTTAAACTTTTAACTTAAACCAGTTGTTCCATCACTTTGTATGCCTCGGGGTTAGGCCTGAGGTCTTTATAAGAGCTCTCCAACAATCGGTGTAGCCTCATGTGGTGATCAGGCAAGTACCACTATAGTCGGGCTCATCTAGAATGATGGAGACAGGGGGTCGAATCAGGATCGTCGGGCTCCTGATTTATCTGTGCTGGAGGTAAAGTCAGAATTGCTTGATCCTGACCGATGTGAGTTGGAGGTTCGTTCGGGGATGCCTGACCCTGACTGCTGTGTACTAGAGGTCGAGTCGGGACTGTCAGACCCAGAATATTGTGAATTGAGAGAATGGCCAGAGCTGTCGAGCTTCTTTGTGTTGCTCTTCCCGGGTTATTCTCATTTTCGCTTACTACTGGAAGGCCCGTCGTCCATTTGCCTGGGGTCTTTGGTTTTTAGAAATTCTTTAGTGTCGATGTATCTTCCAACCCTCTCAGAGAGCTCAATCAAAGTTTCCAGTCGGTTTCTGTAGAAGGACGCGGCGCACTTGGTGTGTTGAACTCCCGAGCAGAAGGGTATGATGGCGACTGTCTCGTTCAGATTGCGGATTTGAAGCTTTTGTTAGTTGAACTGGTCAGTGAACTCCTTGAGGGACTCATTATTCCGTTGTTTGACAATCAGTAGCCGCATGTCTGGCTTTGGTCGTTCATGCATACCGGCGAACTGGTTGATGAACTGCTTGCTGAGTTGCCTGAAACTATGTACGGATCAGGGTTTCAAGGAGTAGAACCATTGGGCGGCCGGGACTTTCAAAGTGTTGGGAAAGGCCAAGCAGTACAGCTCGTCGACTTGGGTGGCCAGGGCCATCCGAGCCGTGTAGGTCCGGATATGGTCGATCAGGCTCCCCGAGCCATTGTATAAATCTAGACTTGACTGCATGAATTTGCCTAGGATGGAGAATCTCGTGATCTAGCTGGAGAGCGGTGACTCTGTCTCGGTATTGGCTTTATTCTGAGCACAGTTTTGACCAGGCTTTTTGGCCACTCTGTCAACCTGCTTCTGCAAGTCCTTGATTCAGGCTTCCACTCCTTCCCGACCGGTATTCTAGGGGTTAGTCGGGTCGGTGGAAAAGGCTTCTTCTTCATGGTGGTGTGCTGTCCTCTGGGATCGGGCTCGGCTATGACTTTGGGTAGTCGTTCACCTAGGGACAACTCGCCTCTCGACCGAGTGACCTTGGACTGATTCTCGGGCCATATGCTCCTGCCTTTCCTCTCGGGCAGTACGCCTACTTTTGATGTCTCTGGCATCCTCAACGTAGGACGGGTTGGCTCAGGCACATTGTCTGGTCAAGATTGGTTCCCGACTGTGCGCAACGTTCTCGGGTCATTTCCCAGCTACTGGAGGACTGCTTTACTAGGCTAGCAGGGCTTCGATCTGTTGCTAGATTTGATGCTGGCCCTCCAAGAGTTGTGTGAAGGTCACAGTGATGTGCTCAGATGTCATGACTGCTGTAGCCGGTGCCGGGGCCGGCAGAACATCCCGATTGGCGTACTGTGTAGTCTTCTCACTCTTCTCCGGAGGCATGGCTATCAGCTAAGAGATTTGTTTATGAGAAGACTTGTCGCTTCCCACAGACGGCGCCAAGCTGATGATGCCAAAATTTGGTTAAAGTTAATTAAAGCAATGTAAGGGGAGAGAGAGTGAGAGACTGGTTTTTTGTATGTGGTTCGGCCCTATTAATGAAGGTACCTATGTCCACGTGTGTGTCTGAGCATGTCACTATACTGTAAAAAGCCGGGGACCTGTGATGAACCAACAATAGTTTGGATCTACCGTAGGTCGGCCAGGCATGTTGGTGACCGCTATAGAGGTGCTATAGAGACTGAAAAGTCGGCCCCTTGAATGGGGGGGTGAGAGGTCTCTTTTATAGATGTAAGAGACCTACTCGTACAAGGAAAAGGAAACATAATCCAATTGACATAGATTGGCATTAATTGTAGGGGTTTCCTAATTGGATTAGGAAATTGTTTGCACTTTCCATTAGTCTTCTAGCTTGAGTAGGAAACTGCTCGGAATGCTCGGGATCACGCCTCTAGGCCCGGATGAGCTGTTCTCGTGGTCGGATGTGCCTGTGCGGTCTTCTCGACCTGTTGGTCAGGTCGTATATGAACCGCTTGGGAGGCATCAGGTGGACCAAACCACTCGGGATGATGCTTGTCAGTAGTTGCAGAATAGAACCGCTTGGGCATGGGCTAATTTTGGGTGTATCATTTACTAAATCAAATCTACATAAAAGACAACACCTTGATACATATTTATTCTGTAAATAAAACATCCTAAAATTGAATAAATAAATAAATTGACATATCCTCCCAGATCAAATACGAAAATGACATAGAAAGCTCTTTGGTTCCCCATCATTTCTATCCATCTTCAAAAAACTCTACTCCGATGAGTTAGGACAGTGGTTATGCCGTAGAAATCGAAGACATCCGTGTATATGTAGTTATGTTTAGAATCGATGGATGGAGGAAGAATGAATACTGTTGCAGACACGAGCCCATTATATCCAATCCTGAAATTAATTGGACAATACTTGTTGGCGTCAAGACTAGCAGCATGTGTGCCATTATTGAGGGGCGACAACTTTCTCAAAAGCTCCTTGGGTGTTTCCACATGAATAACTATTGGTAACTTTTGACCTCCAGTGATGAGTCAACCAACATAGTGGGAAGCTTCTTAGGTGTGTCCTTATGAATAATTGCTGTTAAGTTATTGATCTCGAGTGATGAATCAACAAGCTTTTGAAGTGCACAATGAGGAACATCCGTAGTCACCAACTCTTTCTCTTTATTGAACTCGTATATTTATATTATTTGATTCAGTTTGAGCAAGTTTGGAAGAATTTTCTTGCTTAAGAATAGGAGAAGGGGCTTGGTTCACTAGTCTGATATTTTTTCCATACTACTGAGAAAAATAGGATTCATCTTTACTTTGCATATACCAAATTCATTGATCCACCGATGACCGAGAATCAGATAATTTACATCAAAAGGTACCACACCATAACAAATTTGTTCATTACATAAGTCGCCCAATCGAAATTGCACTAAACATTGTTCATATACAAGAGAACTAGAATGATCTCCCTGAACTATCTTATATCGTCGTGGATGTGGCTCGATTTGAAGTTTTAATCTGGTAATGATACGTTGAAAAATTGCATTCATCAAAAAATTTCTATCAATAAATATCTTGTAAACTTTTTCCCCACAATAGATGTAGGTATGAAATGCCTTAGCAACTAGTGCGGGAAACAAAACTTGTCTTGCCCACGGATAACATCCAGAATCATCTATCTATGGTTGGAGGTGTTGGAGAATATCATACATCTTTGCTAAGCGAAGATCGGTGCTTATGGAAATATATGAAGTTTAGGGGACTTTTTTGTAATTTCTAGAAAGTTGTGGGGCAGTTTGGTAATTTTAGGATCTCATGGGTCCTTTTTTATGTAGAAAGTTTGGAGGGCTTGGAGTAAGAACTGGGCTTGAGTTTTGTTGCTTGAAAGAAAGGGGCTGGTTTAGGCTACGGGTTTGGGCTTGGATGTCAAGCAAATGGGTTTGTTAGGGCTAAGTTTACATGCAAACAAATGTGTAGTGGTATGGGATTGGGTTTAATTCTATAATGGGCTGCTGTTTGGGTTGTTGGTTAGTGAGTGGTGAGGAGCTTGGATTGGGGCTGATTCTATTTAAAAAGAACAAGAGGCTGACTTTGGGCTTCGAAATGGGGGCTTAAGTAAAAGAAAGGAATGTTAGGCTTGGTCTTATTTTAAAGAGAACAAATGGTATGGTGAGTGTATCTGTGGTTATATGAAACATTGAACAATTGGGTTTCAAAAACTCTTAGATACAAAACAGTCGGTAGTGGATAGTCGTGGCTCCACATACAAGGGTACACGGTAGGGCTTTATTTGAACATGGTGGTATATGGAGATGATGAGGTACTATTTGGTAGATGCGATCTAGGTGGTGGCTGCTGCGATCTTATCCGTCGAGAGGAGCTATTTGGGAATCTGCAAATCTAGAGATCTGGTTTGATCATTGTGGGATTAAAGGGTTTTGCTGATGAAAGGGATGACAGTTTTGGAATTGATTTTGATGGATCGCCCTTTGTTTTGATATCAAATTTGACGCAGGACATGTCAAGAAAATTGAAATATGGATAAATAGATGGGGAATAAAGAAGAATAAATAATGTCTTGGAGTCCACTAAGACAAGGACTCTTGGAATCCACCAAGACCTTAAGGCTCTCAAAACAAGAACTCAAATTTTATTCATTCATAAACTATTTAATGCGATAAGTTTGGCACCTTATTTATATTGAAAATGGAAGTCTCTTATTCTAGGAACAATTCTTAAAATCCAAAACTTCTTAATAGATAAAATTGTAATAAAGATACTTATTTGCTAAATCAAATCTACATAATAGACAATACCTTAATAGATATTTATTCTTTAATTAAAACATCCTAGAATTAAACAATCCTCCAGGATGAAATATGAAAATCACGAAATCGCATTTTGGTTACCCATCATTTCTCCCCGTCTTCGAAAAACTCTACTTCGGCGAGTTAGAACAGTGGTTCTGTCATATCAAGCGAAGACATCTGTGTATATGTAGCTGCATTTAGAATGGACGGATGGAGGAAGATCGAACACTGTTGTATACACGAGCCCGTTATGTCCAATACTTAAAATAATTCTACAATACTTGTTGGCATGAAGACTTGCAGCATGTGTGCCATTATTGAGGGGCGACAACTCTGTCAAAATTCGTTAGGTGTTTCCTTGTGATTAACTATTGGTAAGCTATTGACCTCGAGTGATGAGTCAACCAACAAAGTGGAAAGCTTCTTAGGTGTGTCCTCGTGAATAATTGTTGTTAAGCTATTGATCTTGAGTGGTAAATCAACTAGCTTTGGAACCGTATAATGAGGAACATCCATAGTCACCAACTCTTTCTCTATGTTGAACACGTATATTTTCGTTATCCGATTCGGTTTGAGAAAGTTTAGTCGAATTTTCTTGCTTAAGAATAGGAAAAGGGGCTTGGTTCACTTGTCTAATATTTTTTCCATAATACTGAGAAAAATAGGACTCATCTTTACCTTTGCATACGCCAAAGTCATTAATCCACTGATGATCGAGAATCAGATAATTAATATCTAAAGGTACCACATCACACTGAATTTGTTCATTACACAAGTCCCCAATCGATATGGCACTCAACAGTGTTCAGATACAAGACAAGTAGAACGATCTCCCAAGACTATCTTATATGGTCGTGGATGTGGTTCGATTTGAAGTTTTAAAATGTTAATAATACATAGAGAAACTGCATTCATAAAAAATTTCTATCAATCAGTATCTTGTAAACTTTTTCCCCACAGTAGATGTAGGTATGAAATGCCTTTGCAACTAGTGCGGGAAACCAAACATGTTATACCCATGGATAACGTCCAGAATCATCAATTTGTGGTTGGAGGTGTTGGAGAATATTATACATCTTTGCCAAGCGAAGACTGGTGCTTACAAAAATATAAGATGTTTAGGGGACTTTTTGGAATTTCTAGAAATTTATGGGGCAGTTTTGTAATTTTAGGATCTCATGGGTACTTTTTTATAAATTGTAGAAAGTTGGGAGGGCTTGGAGTAAGAACTGGGCTTGGGCTGTGTTGCTTGAAAGAAAGGGGCTGGTATAGGCTACGGGTTAGGGCTTGGTTGTCAAGCAAATGGGTCTGCTGGGGCTGAGTTTATATGGAGAAAAATGTGTAGTGGTCTAGGCTTGGGTTTAATGCTATAATGGGTTGTTGTTTGAGTTGTTCGTTTGTGAGTGGCTAGGAGCTTGGATTGGGGCTGATTCAATTTAAAAAGAACAAGGGGGCTGACTTTGGGCTTCTAAATGGGCTTAAGTAAAATAATGGAATGTTGGGCGTGGTCTTATTTTAAAGAAATCAAATGGGCTGGTGAGTGTATTTATAGTTACATGAAACATTGAACAATTGGGTTTCATAGACCCTTAGATACAAAATAGCAGGTAGTGGATAGTCGTCACTGCACATGCAAGGGTTCACGATAGGGCTCTGCTTGGACACTGTCACGCCCCGACGTACCATAAATATGGAAAGCGTTTAATTTCCTTTATGGACCCCATAGGTTACGACAGTTTGAAGGATCGATTCAGTCCCAAATCATAACTCAGAGTAGAGTAATCAAGGCTTACAAATATTTCCTAAATAAATATTACAGCACGGGATCACCTAAAGGCACAGACTGCCTTGAAACAAAATAATAACTAACATCTATTACAGTCATCCTTATTACAATTCCAGTTCATAACTTAAAATGTAAGATAATGATAAACAATTTCTCTTCATAAGCAGCCTTTCTCAATTAGCATAGTCATAAGGTCCCTCGTGATTATAACCTGAAAAGCCTAGACACGAATGTCTAGGACGCATCAACGTCGTCAGCTTCGAGAAGCTGGTGAGTGTTAAAAACATATGCTTGAATGTAAAACATACTCATTTATTATTTTCCACTTTCGATTATTAACTAGATTGATATCATAGAAGTGAGTCCGCATGATGAACTAATAAAAATAACATTAGTACAACTTTCTTTCATGTTACATGTGACTGTGTATGAAAACAATGCACCAACTCATCTTACCGACTCTTTTCTCTCGACAAACACATAACCCACTCTCTCACACCAGTATCTTTGAAACACTAAGATGACCACACTTTAGTAACGGGGTACCAGGGGAGTGTCCAGTTTGCCTCACACTTTAGTAACGGGGTACCAGGGAGTGTCCAATGCCTCACACTTTAGTACCTAATCCGCTTCGCAAATACTGGAGAAACCTCACGCAGTATCTAGACTCAGGAACCAGGGAGTGTCCGTAGGCAACGCTTTAGCACTACCATGGGTGCCAGGGAATGTCCAAGTTCGGTGTCACACACTTTAGCGCTACCATGGGTGTCAGGGAGTGTCTAATTTCGTCACCGTCGCATTTCAAAGATACTCTTGCCACAAATCTCAAAACGTCACACTTTGGTACACAGTTACCAGGGAGTGTCCTCAACACAAACACAACCACATACTCTTTCCCACACTAACCACCACTCACCATGCATGTACCACTGACTTCACATGTATGTCATGGAACTATATTCAGAAAGGTAAATCATCAAAATGTGAAACAACGAGCGTACCAGGGTAAAGAAGTCATAATTCATTGCTTTTATAATCTAAACATAATAAACAGGTTTCTGATTCAACATAACTTCCAAACAGTACTCAAACAACCTTTTAAATTTATTCCAAACAGTCCCTTAATAGAAACAAACCAACCTCTATGAATAACATTGGTGCTCCCCAAGGCGATGTACTTGGACGTACATAACCCAGATTCTCGAGCTCTTGCACTTGTTCTTTCAATTCTGACAGTTCGGTAGGGCCATTCTGTAGGAAACCTTAAAGATCGGGATGGTACCTAGTATAAGCTCAACATAGAACTCAATACTTCTCTTAGGTGGTAAACCAGAAATATCTTGAAATACTTCCTCGAAGTCCTTTACTACAGGTATAGATGATACTGTCACTTCTATACTGACGACTTCGATGTTTGCTAAACATCTCATGAGGAACATATCTCCCAAAGGGTTACATTGGAAATCAATGGATTGATTACCGTTGTCAGAGAATGTAATTCTCTTCCTCGCACAATCCAAACTTGCTTGATTCTGAGCGAGCCAATCCGTACCTAGGATTACGTCAAACTCCTTCATCGATAAGACAATTAGCCTTGTAGGGATTTCATGATCTCCTAATCATAATGGACAATCCTTGCACACGTGTCCTAACTTGACTAGGGCTCCTAAAGGTGAGGTGGCCCTCAAAGCTTTCTCTAAACGGTATGGTAGGATACCCAATCTTTGAGTAGTATTAATAGATGTAAAGGAAAGAGCAGCACCCGTATCAAATAAAACTTTAACTTGGGAGTTAAACAAGGTTAATGTACCTTCTACAGCTTGCTGATCAGGCTGAGCTTCTCCATAATCTCTTTCTTCATAAATAGTTCCATCATATCCAACGGCATTAGGAATAACAACATTTAGGCAAGTCTAACCTTGTTGACCATAAGTCACCTGCTTAGGAGCAGTGCAGAACTTTCTAATGTGCCCTAGTTCATCACAGTTATAGCAAGCTATCCCCTGTTGAGTAGAATGCCTTGGTTCCTTGCAATCTTGAGCCAAATGACCGAGGTTGTCACAGTTAAAACACTTCCCACCACTACTTCTTTCTCCATCTCGGGGGTGAGTCGGATAGGTAATAGCCTGAGGTTTCTTGCTTTCATCAAAATTTCTCTTCTGACCCAGTGTGCGATATGTTGGTGGCTTATTCCCAAAATTACCCCTCTGAGGTGGCCAAAATTTGAATTGTTTGCGGTTCACTCGAGCATCTTACTCCAGATCAGTGACCAGGCCAACTAGTCCCTCGAAAGACTTATCTAGGTGGCTGAGAGTCAGGCGACAAATCTGCGGTGTCAGCCTTTGGTTATATTTACAGATCCTCTTTTCCTTAGTATCTACCATATGAGAGGCAAACCAAGACGTTCTCTCAAACTAAGTGGTGTACTTTTGCACCAATTTAGTTCCCTGAGTCAAATCCATGAATTCCTTCTCCCTCCTGTGGCTTTCTGTAATCAAAAAATACTTTTCCAGAAATCTCCCCTTAAACACAGTTTACGTCATTCCCACAGCAGCTGTGTTTCTAATGGTGGCTATCACCGAGTCCCACCAATCTGCAGCGGCATCGGTTAATTAGAAGGTAGCTAACCTCCTCTTATCCACTTCACTGCACTGAACAACCTTGAACATACGGTCCATTTGCCTTAACCACTGTTCAGCTTTCCAAGGTTCTGCAGTACCCACAAGCTGCTCGGTCCTTAGTGTACGGAATCTCTATAGCAACTTATTCCCAATTTGACAGTCTCATCGATTCTCATTTGTATTACTAATCCTCTCGAGGCGTTTGACGAAGGCCTTAAAAAGTCCTATGGGATCAGCAGTCACAGGTGCTTCTTCAATCAATTTCCTATTTCTCCTTTGTCTTCCAGCCATTCTAAATGCATGTCAATGATGCAAGAATGAGAAACATAAATGAAACAGATATATGAAGCAGTCATATCTATTAGTTTAAATAACAACAATATTCAAAAGAGTATTTATATATATATACAACTTCCTGTCAAGTTAATACAAAATGCATGTGTGATTAGTTAATGCCTACCCTATCTATATGGGTTAGGACGTACTTCGTCCATGTAAGAGTTAAATGTCACAAAAGGGGTCATTGCCCTATACTCCAATGCATGTAAATACAGGTTGCAAAAAAGATAGAGTTGTTAGTCCAAAAATAGTTAATATGTACAAGGTCATATCTAAATCATCAATCGTCTCCGTAGGTAGCTATGAGCAAATCTAACAAATCGACTGGGCAAAATCGTTGAACCTGAAAGGGAACCACAAGATCATAATCATCGCTCTAAGAGGCTGGTGATAAAGCAGGCCCTGGGCATCTACCTCAACTGACACCGCCTCGGGTAGAACTAGCTCAAGGGCTAGCTCCTCCTCAAGGTCGGCAGCAAAGTCATCTAGACCTATATCATCCTCCCCTACTACCTCCTCAGCAACAGGGATAACCATGATGTCATCGTCATCATCATCCTCAACCACAGGAACTACCAGCGGGGGCATCTCCAACTACACAATATGAGCGTACACAACCTGGATCTCAAGGGGAAGATAGAAAGCATCACTATTAACCAGCCTCAAAATCTCAACTAGCACTAATCGCTATCGCTGAGCCTCTACAGAGTAACGAAGCTCAAGACGAATACTGGTCAAGTCAATAATACCCACAACATAGATCTTGTGCCACAGATCCGATACTACAGTCGCCGTAGCCAGCTATTCAATGGTGGTGTGATATAAGTCAAGGAAAGCTGGGACTACTGCCCCTAGAGCCACAAATGTCCTCCAAACCCGTCTGGCACATAGAGTGGGTGAGCTGGATCCATACCTGATAAAAAGGTACTAACTTAAATCAGGGTAGAGATAATCTTAGGCGTTTGGGTTTTGGGTTTGTCCTCCTATTGTATCATCGGGTGTGCAAAGCTTAAGCTAACAGAATGTGGAATCAGGTCTATACTAGTAAATCCTAACCTGGCTAAACTATTCTGAGATAACCTGTAGATACCCAGTTTTGACCACACTGATAGGATTTAGGGTGGACAACGTCTTTGAGGATTCAATGATGAAAAGTACCCCGTGGAAGGTACTGGTTTCCACACAATCAAAAGATCAAACTTTGCAAAGTGACTTCCAGCTCAGAAAAGCCCTTTTCCATGCATAAATCCCAGTTTTGTCAAAATCATCTCTCAAAATTCATATTCACTCAGGGTTATATGAACATCAAGTGTTCTAAACATCGTATTCTAGGTATCTAGAGGTTCAATTTTAAAGAAAAGTTTGAAATCAATGCACATTTGAAGTAATTTTGGAAAAGTAGTTGTTTGATTTCAAAAAGACGATGAAAGTTCTGGAGGACTTTTGGGCTTTAATTGGACTTCAATTCTCATTTCAAAACCTCCTAGAATATTTTTATGCTAAAATTCAACCCAACAGATTTCCAACAGTACATAAATGGATGATTTTGGACACCAAAATTATTTTGACAAAAATATGGAAAAGCAGTGCACTTGAAACTTGAAACAGGGCTTGTGGGCAACCAGGGGAACCCAAATAGTAGATGGCGATTTAGGGTAAGGGGGTGACTGGTTGCACAAAAATTTCCACCTATGAAGTGTGTTCTCCATCACATTTTTTTGGTTCTAGATCCTTCTAGAAGGCTCTCACTGCGAGGAAATTGCCTGGAAATTGCTTGGAAATTGCGTTTAGGCACCGAAATGGCCATTTTAACCCTTTTCTGATCACTGAAAATCATGTTTTAACCCTGTAACTTAAGAGCTAAGTCTTCAAAACTCTATATATAGATCTCATACATCTCATATAAGATCATCTTCGAATATCTTGAAGAAGCTTTATAAGTAAATATGCTTGCAACAGATAAGAATATACTTAGAATTCAAGAGAAATTTCTAGAGAGAAGAAGGGAATTATGAATTAGAATTTCCTAAACTAATTTCAAGATAATTAGATTAGATGATTTTAACATTAATTGTTTCCCTCAACTTCCATGGATGAGTGCTTGAAGAACACGTGAAGAACATTTGAAGAAGGAGATCTTCAATACAACTTTGATTGCAAAATTGAGATTCCTCCAAGAGGTGAACATTATAATTCATCTCTAATTCCTATTTTATATATATAGATCTATAAGATTTGGATCTAGCGTAGTTTTATTTCATTTGTTAGAACACTCATATTCTTCATCTCTTGTTCTTCACACACTCACATAGCTAGATCCAAATCTCTTTGATTTTGTTGATAATTCATAATTAGAGATTGATTTTCAATTTGATTCTCAATTTTGATTTTCTTTTGCTATTCTAGTTTTAGATTCATGCATACATGATTACATATATATATACATATGTATCTATTTTGAATTCTATGATGGTTAGGAATTGTGATCTATGAGAAGGATGATTCCTACGTTCATACCTATCTCTTGATTATTCCTATAACCTAGAATTCTTACTGAAATTCATCTCCAATAGGATATTTGTAAATCCCTTTGATCTATGATCTAAAGTTCTTCATAGAACTTGAGGGCTAAATTGATTGGAAATCATGATAGTTAAGTAGATCTATGAATTTGATCTCTCTAATAAGCTTCAATCAACACCTAAGATGTTTTCCTCACACTTTAAAATGAATTAGATAAAATTCAACAAAATAGATTGGTTTTGTCCATAAGATTTAGTCCATTAAAACTCATAGTTCGATGGATTTCAAATTTTCTGGGTAAAATTTGATGAATTAGCTTTCATCCGGTCTGTTTTGAGAACTTCTAGGATCCATATGCTATTTTTAGAAGTTGTTGAGAAATTGGTTGACAGATTTGAACATAGTCTCTTTGTACTTGAATTTCAAAAAATCTATAATAGTTATCGATGTTCTGCTTTTTGGGGATGATTGCTAACTCATGTATCTATATGTCGATGTAAAATCGTGAGCATATGATCGAGTTAAGATCGTTTTCTAAGCGTTCGAAGTTGATACTACTATTCTGGAAGTTTCTAAGGTTAACTACAATTATGATTATGTATACAAAATGGTCATACCTTGATCACTCAACAACAATTGATGAATAGAACTTGGTTGAGAAATCATCTGGGATCAATGGATGAGTGGTCAACAGCTTAGATCTACTTGATTAACACGATTCATGAATTTCTATTATGCTTCTATTGTATTTTACATTCTTTTGTCAAATGACATCAAACTTCCAGAATAACAGAGTCTGTTTAAAACAACTTTTCAGAAACCTTAAGATCATGACATATCTATGGGATTATTTTTGTCATATACTATAGTGAAATATATTTCTTTTGACACCAAATAGAGCTTCACATGATTTTTGTAGAATTAATTATGATTTTTATAAGAACAGTGGACAAGCTTGATCCACTGTTCCCAAAACTCTCATTTCTCAAATTTCAAAAATGGTAAAGAGGTTCTACTTTTTGGAGAAGTTCCATAAGACATGTATCTAACTTTCTGTAAAAGGGTTTTAACCCAGCTCATGTTTAAGGTCACTTTTGATAGGATTCATTAGAGGTTGCTGAATATGGAAATTTGATTGATGACATTTTCTATTTTTTTTCATGCATATTATTTGTTTGCTTGTGTTTTTGCAATGCTTGGGTATTCCTTGGTGTCTTAGTGCAGGGAATTGAATGCCATGGATCCAGACTTCGATTTGTGAGCTTGCCTCGTCTACATGTGGCTTAGTGCCCATGTATCGTGTACCTTCTCTATCCCTTCTCTTAGAATTTTTCTAGATTTACAACTTTATTTCAATGACACAAATTCCTTTAGGATAGTCTCCGTTTATATGAGTATTTGTTAGAGACATGTTATCTAGGATTGTTACATGATTGCATTGCACGTTTCCTTCTTTTGTGCCTTTTGCGACTCCACTAGATTCAACCAATGTAAGTCTTCTCGTTCCCTTTTGCATATCATAGCATGTTTCCTTTATTTGCATTGGTCCCGGGCGGGACTAGCCACTGTGAGTATACTTCTCTCTCATATTGCATGTGCATCCGATTACTACTTGACTAAATCTCTTGAAATGATTTTCATAAGATGTTCCTTTTTGACATGTATATATTATCTATTATGTTTAAGGAAATAACACCAATTATGAATTAAGAACAAGGATATTTGAATCAAGGTCTACCATTTGGTAGGGCGAGGAGGGGGTGCTTTAGTCCTGCTTGGGCTCCTTCCCCTCTCGTGCCAAGACCCCCGAACCTAGTTTCTGGTAATGAAGCGCGAGTAACCTTATTCAATTTTGGGCGATTCAAACTTGGGTTTCCTAATTCCCGATAAAAATTAGGTGACGACTCTTTGTCTCTAGGATCGCGTGAGGAAGTCCTTGTTTTCCCTGAAGTGTGCTCCTTAGGATCCGTCCCGATACACTATCGAGGGAAGACGCCAGGACCTCATCCGAGTGCACCGGTCCACATAACCTGGCTCTGATACCACTAAATCCTATCACACCCCGACGTAACATAAATATGGAAAGCGTTTAATTTCCTTTATGGACCCACAGGTCACGACAGTTTGAAGGATCGATTCAGTCCCAAATCATAACTCAGAGTAGAGTAATCAAGGCTTACAAATCTTTCCTAAATAAATATTACAGCACGGGATCACCTAAAGGTACAGACTGCCTTGAAACAAAATAATAACTATCATCTATTACAGTCATCCTTATTACAATTCCAGCTCATAACTTAAAACGTAAGATAATGATAAACAATTTCTCTTCATAAGCAGCCTTTCTCAATTAGCATAGTCATAAGGTCCCTCCTAATTATAACCTGAAAAGCCTAGACACGAATGTCCAGGATGCATCAACGTTGTCAGCTTTAAGAAGCTGGTGAGTGTTAAAAACATATGCTTGAATGTAAAACATACTCATTTATTATTTTCCATTTTCTATTATTAACTAGATTAATATCATAGAAGTGAGTCCGCATGATGAACTAATAAAAATAACATTAGTACAACTTTCTTTCATGTTACATGTGACCGTGTATGAAAATAATGCACCAACTCATCTTACCGACTCTTTTCTATCGACAAACAGATAACCCACTCTCTCACACCGGTACCTTTGAAACACTAAGATGACCACACTTTAGTAACGGGGTACTAGGGAGTGTCTAGTTTACCTCACACATTAGTAACGGGGTACCAGGGATTTCCAATGCCTCATACTTTAGTACCTAATCAACCCCGCAAATACCAGAGAAACCTCACGCAGTATCCAGACTCAGGTACTAGGGAGTGTCCGTCAGCCACACTTTAGCACTACCATGGGTGCCAGGGAATGTCCAAGTTCGACATCACACACTTTAGCGCTACCATGGGCGTTGGGGAGTGTCTAGTTTTGTCACCGTTGCATTTCAAAGATACTCTCGCCGCAAATCTCAAAACATCACACTTTGGTACACAATTACCAGGGAGAGTCCTCAACAGAAACACAATCATATACCCTTTTCCACACTGACCACCACTCACCATGCATGTACCACTGACTTCACATGTATGTCATGGAACTATATTCAGAAAGGTAAATTATCAAAATGTGAAACAACGAGCGTACGAGGGTAAAGAAGTCATAATTCATTACTTTTATAATCTAAACATAATAAACAGGTTTCTGATTCAACAAAACTTCCAAATAGTACTCAAACAGCCTTTTAAATTTATTCCAAATAGTCTCTTAACAGAAACAGACCAAAGTAGGAAACTGCCAGGTCGCGCGCGTGGGTCGCTCGCGCGGGCCGCTCACGCGATATGCCCATTTTTCAATTTTCTTTATAAAAACTTTTCTATCTGCCAAGAATCACACACCTCACGCACGCGAGCCACTCGCGCGAGGGGTCGCTCGCGCTATCGCACGCCCAAGTTCAGGAAGTGTCTTGGTCTTCTTCGTTAAACTTCCCCTGTTTTCAATTTTGAAACCCATTTTGCAATTCCGAAGTAAATAGGACAAGTAATATATGAATCTCTTCGATTTTTCGCAAGAATTAAGAATTTACGATTAATTTAACATGAATCAACCCGTAGCTCTCGGAATTTCGTTTCTTATATATGTCGCGATCTGGATAATTTAGGCTCTAATACTTAAACCATAGCTTCTATGTACTCTAATCTTTCATTTCCATCTCTAAGATTGGATTTTAGTTAAGTTTGGGAAGATCTCCATTCTTAAGCTTTAAGCTTTAAGCTTTCATACGAATTTGAAAATGGTGGATTATAATTTCACATATATAAATAGAAATCAAGTATGAAATACACTCAAGGTGAGTTTAAAATACTCACAGATGATAAGGATTTAAAGTTGTTGAGAAAGAAATAGCAATAATAAGAATCAAACCAAAGCTTGGCTATGGAAGTCTTCAAGTTCTCTCTCTCTAAAAATTCTATAGAACTCTCTATGATCTTGTAATGTGCAGAATTTGTGAATGTGTGGTGTATAAATAAACACAACAAGTATTGAACTTGGAGGCCAAGTCTTGTGTTGGTTACTCAACAAAAGGTTTTTGTTTTACAATTATAACTGTTCACCAATGTACACAGCTCTCAAACATAAGTTATATACGGGCTATACATACGTATCAGCTTCTTCAGATTGGAAGGGTCATGTATAGGCTAATAGGGGTCATGTTCACAAGTGTTTGGGAAAATGGGATTATGGCACAACATTTACACACACATGTTATACATTTCCAAACAAAGTACAAGGCAATCATTAGTTGCCCTAAATAGAAATAAAGTATAAGTCATTTCATGCTTTATGTCAAATTCCAAAATCTGTGGAATCCCAGTGCAGCGTGGACAGTTTTGCACACAAACTGGTATTCTCGCGGCGCGATGATTACCACAAAAATACAAAAAATTCATTTTAACATAAGGACTGATATTTTGGTTTTAAAAAAAATACAATTTGAGTCAAGAGTAAATATCTCCACCATTTTGAAATACAGTTTTGAAATCTAACACAGGTATTTCTAAGTTTATAAAAATTATAGTTTGATCCCAACAAGAATTTCGATAATGAAATAGAATCAGTAATAAGTTTTTAAACATGAAAATTTTAAATTTAACATAACACTGGAAATACAATTTAAATATGGAAATGCTAAAATAAAAATTAAATGAAATGCAGGTTGTTACAGACACGGTGGTTAGTGGGGATTATGAGGCACTATTTTCTAGGTGCAATCTAGGTGGTGGCTACTGTGATATAATCAACAGAGAGGAGCTGTTTGGGAATCTACAAATCTAGACGTTTGGTCTAATTGTTGTGGGATTAAATGGTTTCGTTGAGGGGAGGGATGACAGTTTTGGCATTGATTTTGATGGATCGATATTTACTTTGATACCAAATTTGACGGAGGACACGTCAAGAAAATTGAAATATTGATTAAAAGACGTAGAATAAAGAGGAATACATAATGTCTTCGAGTTTATCGACACAAGGACTCTTGAAATCCACCAAGACCTTAAGGCTCTCAAAACAAGAACTCAAATTTTATTCATTCATAAACTATTTAATACAATAAGCGTGGTACCTTATTAATAGTGAAAATGGAAGACTCCTATTCTTGAAAAAAATTCTAAAAATCTAAAACTTCATAATAGATAAAATTGCAATAAAGATACTTATTTCCTAAATCAAATCTACATAAAAGACAGTACCTTAATAGATATTTATTCTTTAGATAAAACATCCTAGAATTAAATAAATAAATAAATTGACATATCCTCCCGGATCAAATACGAAAATTACAAAATCGCGCTTTGGTTCGCCATCATTTCTACCCGTCTTCAAAAAACTCTACTCCGGCGAGTTAGGTAGTGGTTATGCCGTAGAAAGAGAAGACATCCGTGTATATGTAGCTGTGTTTGGAATGGATGGATGGAGGACAAACGAATACTATTGCAGACACGAGCCCATTAAGTCCAATACTGAAAATAATTTGACAATATTTGTCGGTGTGAAGACTAGTAACATGTGTTCCATTATTGAGGGGTGGCAACTCTGTCAAAAGCTCCTTGGGTGTTTTCTCGTGAATAACTATTGGTAAGCTATTGACCTCAAGTGATGAGTCAACCAACATGGTGGGAAGCTTCTTAGGTGTGTCCTTATGAATAACTGTTGGTAAGTTGTTGACCTCTAGTGATGAATCAACTTGCTTTGGAGGCTCACAATGAGGAACATCCGTAGTCACCAACTCATTCTCTATGTTGAACTCGCATATTTTTGTTACCGATTCGGTTTGAGCGAGTTTGGAAGAATTTTCTTGCTTAAGAGCTAGAGAAGAGGCTTGGTTCACTAGTTTAATATTGTTTTCCATAATACTAAAAAAAATATAGGATTCATCTTTACCTCTGCATGCTCCAAAGTCATTGATCCACTGATGAACGAGAATTATATACTTAATATCTAAAGGTACCACATCACACCAAATTTTGTTCATTACACAAGTCGCCTAATCGGAATGGTACTAAACATCGTTCAGATACAAGACAAGTAAAGAGATCACCCAGACTATCTTAAATGGTCATGGATGTGGCTCGGTTTGAAGTTTTAATCTATTAATAATAGGTAGATAAACTACATTTATCAAAAAATTTCTATCAATAATTATCTTGGAAACCCTTTCCCCATAGTAGATGTAGGTATGAAATGCCTTAGCAACTAGTGCGGGAATCTAAACGTGTCTTTCCCATAAATAATGTCTAGAATCATCAATTTGTGGTTGCAGGTGTTGGAGAATATCATACACCTTTGCCAAGCGAAGATCGATGCTTATGGAAATATATCAAGTTTAGGGGACTTTTTTGGAATTTTCAGAAAGTTGTGGGTCAGTTTGGTAATTTTAGGATCTCAGGGGGTCCTTTTTATAAATTATAAAAAGTTGGGAAGGCTTGGAGTAAGAACTGGGCTTGGGCTGTGTTGCTTGAAAGAAAAGGGCTTCTATAGGCTGCGAGTTTGGGCTTGGCTGTCAAGCAAATGGGTTTGTTAGGGCTGAGTTTATATGGAGACAAAAGTGTAGTGGTCTGAGCTTGGGTTTAATGCTATAATGGGCTGTTGTTTGGGTTGTTGGTTAGTGAGTGACTAGGAGCTTGGATTGGGGCTGATTCAATTTAAATAGAACAAGGGGCTGACTTTGGGCTTCTAAATGGGCTTAAATAAAAGAAAGGAATGTTGGGCTTGGTCTTATTTTAAAGAGAATAAATGGGCTGGTGAGTATATCTATAGTTATATGAAACATTGAACAATTGGGTTTCAAAAACCCTAAGATACAAAACAGTAGGTAGTGGATAGGCGTAGCTGTACATGCAAGGGTTCATGATAGGGCTCTGTTTGGACTTAGTGGTTGATTGGGATGATGAGGCACTATTTGGTAGGTGCGATCTAGGTACGGCTGCTGCGATATAATCAACAGAGAAGAGCGGTTGGAAATCTACAAATCTAGAGGTCTGGTTTGATTATTGTGGGATTAAAGGGTTTTGCTCAGGGGAGGGATGATGGTTTTGGCATTGATTTTGATGGATCGCTCTTTGCTTTGATACTAAATTTGACGAAGTACACATCAAGAAAATCGAAATATTGATAAAAAGATGGGGAATAGAGAAGAATGAATAATGTCTTTGAGTCCACCAAGACAAGGACTCTTGGAATCCACCAAGACCATAAGGCTCTCTAATCAAGAACTCAAATTTTATTCATTCATAAACAATTTAATACAATAAGTTTGGTACCTTACTTATAGTGAAAATGGAAGACTCCTATTCTAGAAAGAATTCTCAAAATCTAAAACATCCTAATAGACAAAATTGCAATAAAGAGCCTTATTTCCTAAATCATATCTACATAAAAGATAATACCATAATAGATATTTATTCTTTAAACAAAACATCCTCGACATCACGAAATCGCCCTTTGGTTCCCCATTAGATGTACCTATGTTGTAGTAGCTATTTTGTTATCATTCCATTGTCATATAACCCTGTATGTCAATGTTGGCCTTATCTAATGTTAGTTGTTTAACTTAATTAGTGTTTGGTTATGGACAATTCGATAACTCAGCTAGTCACGTGCCTATTAGTCCAAGAAGGAGATTTTATTTTTCCCTATTTCGCTATGCTAGGGCGCAACACTAAGCGGGATATGCTGATAGTCTTCGGATTAGGGGGAATACGCTAGTAGTCTTTGGACTAGGCTGCATGAGCTGATAGTCTTCGGACTAGGCAGGATACGCTGGTAGTTTTCGAACTAGGCTATATAAGTTGGAGTATGTATATATATCCGAGATGCTGTGGTGAGATAATCTATCTTTATTATATGTCGAGATAGGGTGTGTTATGCTGGAATTAATCAGATACGTGGAACGGGATGAGATATTATTATTATTATTATACGGGTTTCTCATTGTATTTCAGAAGAGAAAATATAATCTGGGAAGTCGTGGACTCAGTGTCCCAACATGAGGTAAAATGCATTGAACATGCATTGGCTGCACAAGCACGATGAGAACGATACGATAAGGGTTGATATGATAGCAAGAGCATTAAGATTTGTTTATAAATTGTTGATATGAGATATTATGATTACCAGATCTATATGCACACGTTATTAGTTATGTTAATGATGATAGATGTAAATTATTCAATACATTTGCTCTGTCTGTGGGAGATACGTCTTTTGATAAGAGACTAATCCCATCTTAAGATACTGAACATTAATGTGAGGTTGTGTTTGCTTTATGTATATTGGTAATATGGTTGTGAATGCTCACTCAACTTGTATTAAATCTGACAGCGTATTATGCCCTGGACGATCCAACGTCCATCTTTCTTGCAGGAATATTAAGATAAGAGCAAGGATGAGGTGCGAAGGAGTACAGGATGGATAGAGTCAGGAAGAAGACGAGAGATAGTTGTTTAGCATTGTAGTACTTGATTAGAATATTTTTGAAATCGTTATGTATTTTTGTATTAGACAAGTTTGAGGCTAGATAGACCAACCACCTGTAATATTTTCGCTGTAGTTTAATGTTAAGCTAAGTTCAGTTTGGGATGATTCTTAAGCATTTAAATTTTAATATAGATAGTTGTTAACTGTTTAGCAGGACAATAGGGTTCACAACCTGTCATGTATCTACGGGTCTAAAAGAGAAAATATATTTTTCCCCATTTTGCTACTCCGGGGCGTGACAATAGTGCCTATTGCTAACGCAAATTGGCTATGTGTTTAAGTCCCAGTTTTCTACATAGCCAGTTTACTTTGGCATCAGTGTCACCCTTTAAAAATTGTGTGGTTATTCTGTAAGTGAGCTATTTCCACAATAATTATAAAAATAAAACTTATTTATTAAACTAGGGTGGTTTTAACTTAAATACAAAACCCGATTAAGTATGGATGACTTTAAAGTCGGTCTTACTATGGGCGACTTTATGATTAATCACTCTGAAGCTCAGATGAAGGGCAAAAGAGTTAAGTAAACTTCTATTAAAGTCGTTTTTACTAACACCGACTTTAAAGTCATTCTTTGTAAACTCAACTTTTATCAAAATTTTATTTTACCTAAATATAAATTTGGTGTTACTAATACCGACATCATTAAAGTCGCTATTACTAAGAACGACTTACTCGGGGTTCTGTCTTCGAGTTAAAAATTACCCTACTTTAATAATTAAGTACTACTATTTTAACGATTAATGTGAAAACAGCACTCTGTAAGGTTCACTATTAACGAGTCAATGGTTAAAACATCTTTGTTCAAAGCTAAATGATTCACTCCATAATTGTTTGACAAAAAAATATATATATTTATTTGCTCATATGATTAATTCGTGTTTCTTTACCTATAATTTTTCTTATAAAACAAAAAATTGTTAATATGTTCAAAATGGTTATCTATAGGTATTTAAATACTTGGGGCTAATTGAGTACCTAAAATAATTAGTTTGGGTAAACTTAGAAAAATTGGAGCAAAGTGAATTATTTTGAGTTTAGAAGGGATAAGTTTATATGAGGGGCTCAAATGCATAAAGTACAAAATATAAATAGCAAAAGAGAATTTTGAAAAGTTGAGGGGATCCTTAGTGAATCCGCCCCTGATCTCTCTATTGTTGTGGGATCTAAGTGAGAGCCACAAATTACTCAATTACAATAAAGGTCAAACATGTGTGATAAACATACGTTAATTTCTTAAAATATTGAAGAGGATTTTTATGTTGCACAAGAGTAAATGTTGGGTCATGGGCCTCATGGCGCATCGGTTGGTATAGTTCAAGTGGCAAAGAGTTTGACATATATAAGTCTCCTCCAATGCATAAGTTCGGGGTTCGAATCTCATCCTCCTTCCCTATATAAAAAATAAAAATAAAAAAAATTGGGTCATGGTAAAAAAGGAGTTCAAAATGGCAGAAGATTTTCATTTTTTGCATGACCTAAATAATCTGATCCCTTGTAATGGACTTGCATTTTTAATGTGGTGTGACATTCCTGTTCCTCTACTACTTAAGTGGTTATGCTTCAGTAACTTGTCGTATATGTATCCCTGTTTTTTCGAAGGTACATCATACAATATAAATGTGGCATCACATCGTGTCAACATGATGTCGTAGTGTGACGGTCTCATTGAATAACTATAATTTTAGTAGTGTCACACCACACAAGTATGACAACGTGGTGTGGCGCTCCAATTAGATGGTTCTAAGTCGTCCCCTATTATTCGGTAGTCATGGCAAGTATTTGCCTCCTATTAGTCCTATATACTTAGGTGTTCATGCCTCCAGTACTACTTGTCATATGATCCCTATTTATAGAGGGTAACATGGCCTACAACGCCAGCGAGATGAGATGGTGATGTTCTCATGGAATAACTTCCTCATATGAGCTGTTGGAGTCCTATTGACTATGTGGATCTAATTGTTTGTCATTTTCCTTCAATAAGTATATACAAATTTGGATACAAACTTCTAAATCTATCAGAATTTACTATTTTATTGTAAACTTGGTGCTATTAAATATTAATTGTGTTAGGTTGCTATTTTAAAGTACAATTGCAATACTCGTTATTATAAACTATAAGCCAAAAAGACTACAATACGTAATAACAATCACAAATACCAAACTTCTCAACTCTCAAAATGCGGCAAGAAACCTCACATCCTACAATTAGATTTTTTCTAGCACAAAATCCATACCCAAAAATGTATAAATACACCCTCCAAAAAAATTCGCCCCCTCTCCCCCCGTGTGGGCAATTCAATTAGTAACACGGCCCTCCAAATGTAAAATTCTGAGTCCCCACGTATTGATAGGGTAATACTCATATATCACCATCGCTATTTAATACCTCCGTCCTATTTTATGTGTCCATCTTGGGGGAATCTAACTATTTAAGGGGACAAAAAGAATCCACACCTACTTTCCACAATTGCCCATAATCATTGCACTTTCTTTTTTTATTTTGTTTTGGTATTGATTGCAAGGAAGGGTAGTTGGGAAAACTAAGTAAAATTTATGTACGAATTTAGGAAAGTGGACAACAATTTTGGGACATCCCAAAAAGGAAAGATAGACACATAAAATGGGACGGAGAGAGTATATAATCAGATAGTCTTGTTATTTTTTGGGTAACGAAGCAGTGGATATTGTTTTAGGACCCCACGAAGATTTATAATCGGCTAATACACCCAACATGGCTTTTCTCTATCTCTCTGTGTGTGTACTCTGCCCCTATCTCTAATTCACTGACAATCCCTGGATGAAGGGCAACTACACAGTGGTAGCACATCATCCATAGAAAGGTCTTCCTAAGCTCCCTACCAAATGCGTTAGGTAGGGAATTTAAGATGGTCAGTTAATTATTTGGTCCTATTTATTAATGTAGCCTTTTAAAATAATGCTATGAGTTCTGAAGCCATATCCAAATTTGGATAGCAAGTATCAACCTTATTCTACCATATACTCACAGAGAGACCAATTTTCGATGCTTTAGATTGCAGCTTGTTAAACCGGATAAGGGCTACTATGCTAGGAACTTGAATATTTTTTCCCAGTTCCTGTTCATTTTGATAGAATCCTAGTACCCTAATTTCAGGATATTTTCCTGGTAAAATATGTTTCTGGGTTAAAAATGAAAAAACTAGTTTAATAATTGATAATAATTCATAATTTATTTAAATTTTTTTGATGAAATATGGAATGTGGGAGGTTGTTTGGGTAATGCAAGTAGTTTATTATTTCTGTAATTGCTCTCTAAATCCTTAGGAGTTCGTGCTTGAACCAAATTGACCCAACAACGGATTCTTTATCTAACTAACACAATATTGCCTTTCATCAAAGCTGACAGTGGTGTATTTTCATCAACCTTGGATAAAAAGCAAAACTTGGCCTAAGCCTTATCAAATTTTAGTCATTCTCAAACAGGCACCCTAAACGTAACAAAGGTTCATTAACTTCGTTCTAAAAGGGAACAAAAAAAAAGTAATGCACCATAACAAATACACAATGAAGTGGTCATAAAATAGTTGAACTGATATAAAATAAAATAAAAATGCATGATATTGTTTACACCCTAAAACTGTTATCGTCCCACATCGTTTAGATATGTTATTGCATGTGAGGTTTGTAAGACCTTAGTTCCCCTCTCTTTAACACTTGGGTTTTAAGAAGTTGAATGGACTGGGCCTTACAAATGGTATCAGAGCTTTATTTCTCCCCTATCTCTGTAATCCACGTGTGTGCCTTTACCACATGTGCGGGGGAGTGTTGTCGTCCCACATCGCTTAGATGTGTTATTGTTGTGTAGTTTATAAGGGCTTAACTCCCCTCTCCTTAACACCAGGATTGGGTCCAAAAAACATAGTGTCACACGTTAAATAGAAGCAACCGCAAACTGAATGCAAGAATCCACGGCACTCATGAGACCGATGGCACACCGCTTCATCGATCTCTTAGCTTGTGTGCCATACTGTCATGACCTTTAAACAATGGTACTTTCCTACTTGTTGTACACAATCACTAGATTATAAGTCATATTACATTTTCAGCACCACTTGCACATTAATATCAGGAAATCTTTTGTTCATAATATTCACACACTTGAGCCTTTTGGCTATTTTGGTTTCTATTTTTGTGTTAATCTTTTTAAAACTTCATCAAAATTAGCCAAAATCGGTTTAAAAATATAAATACAAATTCAAACATATGTTAAACTTAGTCGTAGAGATAACGGCGTATTTTGGCTACCATTTTTGTGTTTTTTCTAAAACTTCATCAAAATTAGCCAAAATCGAAAAAAAAAATAATAATTTTTTAAATAAATAAATAAATAAAAATTCAAACATATGCTTGAAAACTAGAAAAATGACGCCTACGACGTCCATGTACCCATACATTAAACAAGGTCGGACTATCAATCCCCGACAACTGCAAAATGTTAGATAAATTTCTACAAAAGAGGCCCTTAGTTGTTTAATTTATAGCAACACACAAAAAAAATTTAATTTCCTATCATAGGACATTATTCATTCGAAAAAAAAGTGATTTTTGTGTTTGGCCAATATCTTAAAAACATTTTCATAATAGATTTTACTCTAAATACTAGTGTATAAACTATCTTTGGAATCAAGCAATTCGAATGTATGTAATAACTTAACATGCTATGAGTTAATTGCAATTTAAAACCTATTATAAGCACTTTATCATAGATAATTAAAGGCTGAAAACAAACTGGGAGGAACACATCCAAGATATGTTGGGTATTTGCCAATTGGTCACCAAAATGGCTTTGTCTAGAAAGGCTTTAGTAGCCAATACTCTCATTTCCTGGGAGCACACACAAACACATTCACCCCCTTTGTAAGCAATATGCCTATTCAGCCTATACATACTCTGTAGAAGACATCAATCGTACACCTCCAAAATTCAAAATTGGACAAATTGAATTATGTTTAGGACCATTTATAAACTAATTTGTCAGAATTTTCAGGTCATAAAAACCAGAAGTAATGAGTAAGTAAAACTTCATAAGTGAACAACTGCACCAAAAACGAGGGAGATCCTGAAAATAAGTCATATAAGTCCAGAACAAAGAAGAATCTTTCTTAGTAAAGAAAATATTTGAAGTTCTTACCCACCCATTAACACTAAGAAGTGTCACAGCCATGTAGTTCCCAAGCTCAAATTATGTACATTACAAAAAGGCGGTTGTTAGAGTATTCGGATTTATTTTCCCCCTATTTTCTTTTATTTTCTTATCCTTCTTACTCTTTCCGTTCCAAAATAAGTGTCCACTACACTTTTGCACAAACTTTAAGAAATGTGTATTGTATTTATTTTTTTTGTAAATTAAATACTACTTTCCTGTTTTACCCTTGTTGTGATTGATGTTTGACTTTCCTATTCATTTTTGGAGCACAATTGAATGCTACTTTGTCTTTATAGTAAGGGTATTTTAAGAAGTTTATGTAAATATGTATTGGACTTTTCAAAGTGGTCACTTATTTTAGAACATCCAAAAAAAGAAATGTGGACACTTATTTTCGAACGGAGGGAGTATTATTTTCCTTACTTTCCAAATTTATAAAAAAATAAATGTGTTGTCTTTGGTATTTTTTGAACACTTATTTTGAAACGGAGGGAGCATTATTTTTCTTACTTTCCAAATTTATAAAAAAAATAAATGTGTTGTCTTTGGTATTTTCCAAAGAACCTAGAGAATCATCAGTAATTGGTGTCTCTCTCTCTCTCGAGATCGAAGTATATGGTAGAGAAAATAAATTATTATATTAATACTTGCTATCCAGATTAATTTAATACGGATTCATAATTCATAGACTTATTATTTAAATCCAACAATAACAGATAGGACAAAATCAACTGAAAATCTTAACTTCCCGACCTAACGCATTAGAATTTAGGAAGGCCATTCTATGGATAATGTGCTACCACTGTGCAGTTGCCCTTCATCCAGGGAATCTCAGTAAATGAATGTGAGAGAGAGAGAGAGAGAGGCCATGTGGTTTGTATTACCTGATTGGAAATCTTATTAAGACCAGTCCGATTAAACATTGAATACCGATAGTGATAAATCAGTGGCACCCACTCAGCATTCTTAACATCTCTCTCTCTCTGTCTGTCTCTCTCTCTCTCTCCAAATGCCGCCACCACAAGTAGCAGTAGCAGTAGCAGCAGAGGAATTTCACAGCCACCTACCGCCTCCGATGTCTGACTCAAGATCATCAACACCACCACCATCAAAATGTAACTCCCAAAATTGCCCTTGGTGGCCTTACTCTAGCTCCAAAGACTTTGACGCAAATATAGTAATTATCGTCATATTCCTGCTTTGTGCTCTCATATCCATTCTCTTTCTAAACGCCGCCATTCGCTGCCTCCTCCGCCGCTGCAGCCGTCATAATCGCCTACACGAAACCCAAGAAGATGGCCCCGAGCCGAAGCCAGCCGTCTCTGCCACCGCAACCCAATTGGCGGCCCCACCAATCCTGGTATTTTCAGCAGGAATGAACCTGGCAGGAAATCAGGCAGAGTGCATCATTTGCTTGTCCGAGTTTGTTGAGGGAGACGAAATCCGAGTTTTAATCAGGTGTGGCCATGGCTTCCACATTCATTGCATCCACCAATGGTTATCTTCCCAGTCCTCTTGTCCCACTTGTCGCGCCAGTTGTTAGGCGCGATCGCTATTTAAGAGCAATTACCTAATTGATTTAAAGTTTTAGAAGTCATTATTTGTTTTGCTCTTTATAATACAGTAATTACAAAGAACGGTTTAAGTTTAAATTTTAATTCGAGTGTGGGTGTGAAGTAAGAGACTTACATAGATTAGTTTGATCACCCAGACACACTAGGTATTTTCTTTTTTTTTTTTTTTTTTTTTTTTTTTGGGGGGGGGGGGGGCGCACTCTTTGAACAGCTTTGCCATAACAGAGTTTTACAATGCTCTTCTAAGAAAAAGATGGGGAAATTGGATATGGTCTATCCTTCAGAGCTAACTAAGGTATATAATTGACATAGCTCAAAAAATGAACTAGAATCTAGAATGGAGATAAGGGGGGAAAACATATCGAAATAGAAATGATACCGAGTTAGGGACTTGCAAGAACAAGGATACTAGAATCTTCGTTTGACTAAAAAAATATTAGCATACACATGGTTCGCTAACATATATATATATATATGTATGTGGGTTGTGTATATATATGTATGCGTGTATACATGTGTTTACACTCTAAGTATAGGGTAGACGTGACCCCGAGGAAGGCCCAGAGGCCGATCTATGGCCTATGACAAGAGGGCTACAAGTTGTGGTTGTGGCAAAGGTATATGTCTCAAAGCCAAAGGGACCTTAATAACGGTTGGCTGAGGAAAAAACCTGATAGCTAAACGGAGGATTGACTTAAAAATTGAGTAGGCTAATCTTTTATCATATAAAAAGCATGAATATCGGCCAAGGTGCTCGAAGACGGAAGATGACCATGAACACGCCTAAACACCAAGTTTGTACACTACACACAGTCTCATGACAAGGCTGAGAGGACAATAGTTGCCTCAGAGGTGGTAGGGAAAACATTCGTTGTGTAGATCGAGGATCTAATTGCAGAGCCCTCGAACATGGAAACAAAGAACCTAAATTGCTTGAGGATTAGCCCAAATAGGAGGCCAACCGGCAGGACCAGAGACCACAAAAGAAGTTCGAGGCAGATACATCAGTTCGTGGCTACTCAATTTTGCGAAGATTGAAGGGACGTGCAATATGTCTAGGTGCTTGCTAAATGTGCCTCCAAATTAGGAACTACCTTAATTTTGCGCAAAATTAGGCCAAGAGGAAGAAAGTTGATAATACACAAGCCACATTAGATTTTATTTTGCTCAAGCATTCTTATATTTTTTTTGGTTCTTGCCAGTTCTTACACTTTCAATCTGTAATTAGAGTGGAAGTTCTTTCTTTTTCTCGCTTGTTATTGTACTTCAAGCGGATCATTGAAGAAATCGTTTGTGCTTTCAAGTGTCGATATATTTTGAGTTGTTTACATTTACAACCTTTTTGTTTACTTGCTTCAGAGTAGATAGGGACTCATAAAGGGGGTTTATCCCTACTTCTCTTTCAGTTGCTTGCTTAGACGTAGGTTAGGCACACAAAAAGCATATTTATGTATAGAGTAATGCTACAGGCACAATACATTGCACAATATAAAGCACAATAGGGCTTTAAATGCCTTGTACCCTGTGCTGTTTGAATCTTTCACACTTTTTTATGCACCACTTACACAGCACTGGGTACATGCATTTAAAACCTTGTTGCGCTTTGTGTTGTGCAATATGTTGTGTCTGTAGCATTACTCGTATTTATATGTTCCTTTCAATCATCGAGTCCTAGGACTCTGGCATGCCCACGTATAGTAAAAGTCAATAGATAGTGAATAATATGTTTCTACTATAGTAATTGTTCATTCTCAGGGTAAAATCTTGTATATTAATTATTATAACCAACACATTTTGTTGTTTGCATTGTCGAATATAGAGATTTTGAAGTTGAAGAGACAAATGCAATGTGACAGAGGTGAGGACTTTTCTGCCTTGTCAATGTTAGACTTGTATGCCCTTAAAGTCACTCACAAAGACATTTTATTAGTAATAAATTGAATTTATAATTGATTATTATTACATATTATAGGTATAGCTGCATTATTTCAATACATGAGCAGTGTTTTGATGTGTCCTCAAGTTGAATTGTAGATGATCTGGGTGTATATAAAAGATTCACACACGGGAGTTCGTGATTATCAGTTCCTTTTAACTTGAAAATTAGTTCACAGTTAGTATGAATTGGTGACAATTCATAAGGACGACTGTAACATATAGTTGCTACATGGTGGGGTAACATAACTCTGTAATTGGAGTGGTTGAGCTCACAATTTATATGTTAACTTGGTTGATGCGTTGAATAGGATCGCTAACTAGATTATTGTACTAAATGACTGTCTCTTAAGTGCTTGATTATCTAGTTAATTAAATTTTAAATTACTCTTAATCGTGACGAGATAAATGGACTCAACACTCTTATGCTAGTTACTTTAATATACTATATAGTGAGATCTTCTTATCAATATCTCGGTATTTTGGGTGATCGTTATATAAGGTCTGTGAACGAGAATCTTCAATATGGAATCCATGTTGGATAACTTTTCGATAGTTTCATTCGATCACAGAAATCTAAGTACTCAGTCGGTGTGGACATCGCCCACAGCTTGTCTGGGCTTTTTTTCTCGATTTTTCAAATCAATTTAAACGATGGAAAGAGTCGCCACTTAATTTGAATGAACAAAATTAATAAACCATTCTAAAATCTACTTTTCACAAAACCAGAAATTTCTAGGTCAGGGGATTATGGTATGAGAGGGGAAGGAACCACGTGGGACTAAAGCACCCCCTGTCATCCTATCATAGATAGGCATCTAGTCACCATCCTTTGATTCAATTTAAAAGTTTATGTGTGTCCCAATCAATACATAGATATAGATATACATAGCACAAGCAAGTCGAAATGAGTGTAAGATAAGAGGCATCCATAACCAAGTAAGTGCAAGTAGTACACAATATGTGATGCAAAAAAGGAATGAGGAAGCTCACTGGGATCCAGCTACTATAAGGAAACGTGCAATGCAAGCATAAATATAAAACCCTAAGAAAAGGTCTCTACATCATTTAAACACATAAGGCATCATCCTAATATAAGGTGTCACGCATGAAGTCGTAAAATCGATAAAACAACTAAGACTAAATAGATAAGAGGGAACATGAGGAATCCTACCTTGATAGCGCTACAAAATAGAGGTTAGTCCACATGGATGAACATTATAAAATAGGAGTAATTTCACCTAGATTCTAACAAGAGGGAAAATAACAAAGTCTTGGACCCTTTCCCATTAAGGAAATCGCAACAATCCTATGGATATACGAGTCTCAATGGGAAGGCCAAAAGAGGCCTTAACCTAGAGAAAACGTAATGTCAACATGGGACTGAGATGACCTCAATATGATCGGAAAGAAATCTTAACTAAGTTAACAAATCATAATTCATCACTAACATTCTTGTCCTAACATTCCTAGAACACAATAACCAAGATGCATGATAATGAACGCGATATGAATCACTCGATTTAGACCTTTGAGTCTCTAGTTTTAGGTTCAATTACTCATAATCAAGACATATTGCAAGCCTTGGGGCCTTAAGAAATCATTTGAATCCAAATTAACAATGTTCATCAAATCTGCCTCAGGAACTCCAAATTTGCATAACAGAAGCACAAACTTCAAAAATTGGAAAACTATATGTGGTACCCATGGTTTGATCTGGATGACTTTCATACATGACATGCCTATATGAGTCTTGATTCTATATCAAAAATGAAATCAAAGATCACATAGCTCAAACTCTGAAACTTAACCTTTGATCAGAGGTCACTCAGATTCTTCCAAGTATCTGTCCAGCAATCTTGTGTGAATTATTACAAATAGTATATAAATCTTAAACCATTCTTGGAGGATCTCACTAACACACTAAGGTTCATTGGAAAAATACTTTCAGGCCAAAATAATTAATTTAAGGCTCTGATCCACTCATTTTCAAATAGACTTACTATTTTGGAATTCTGGACAGAGAAGGATTAGTTCACAAAATTCATGATCAAACCATCAAGATTACATAATCGAGATAAACCAAAAATTGCAATGGTAGAACTTTATGTTACAAACAAATTCCAATTGGTCTCATTCAAATCCAACGGATTATGATTTAATTAAAAATCCTTGATCACATATCGTCCTTGAAATCACTACACCATTGATGAATTGATATTCATAACTCAAATCAAGCTAGACCTAGAATCCTATGGAGAATCTAGGCCTAGTATGAACATGATCAACATAAACAATGCTACTTATCATTAGAATTCCATGGACTTAGCCTTGAAGAAGCTCAAACATAGATCTCCTGAGAGAATCTAGAAATATGCTTCTAAGGTCTTACTTAATCCTATGAAAATGAACGTACTCATTTGGATTCTCTTGAATCTATCAATCAAGTCATGTAAACAACTAGATCTACACCTAATTCCTCTCCTAAATACATGATCCTTAAGGATTGAGAACCTAATTTCCATAGAACTCAATGAAACATGAAGAGTTTCATAAGCTTCAAATGAATGAACCAAAACCATGAGCATAATAAGCTTGGATTCACCATTATTCATAGATATGATCTACATCAACTCTAATTCTCATGTAAACATGAAATTACATAAAACTACTAGAGGATGAAATCTCAAGGAATTCAAATAGAACATTAAAGGTTCCATGAACTCTAAGAGAAAAGCATGAGAGAGAAGAGATAAATTCAATGCAAATTTGGATGATCTATGGCTAGATTAGATTTTGATCAAAAACATATTTATATAGATCATAAGATCATTTAGATCCAAATCAACAACAATTCATAAGAATTCAATCACAATTTGAATATGCAGTGTGTGGAGAAAGAAAGAAGAAGAGACTTTGTAAAATGTGGAAAACATAGTTTAATCTATAAATTGTGATTGAATTATAGTAGAACATGATATATATAATGAGAGAATTACCTCTGAATAGCCTCAGATTCGTATTAGTTTTGTTAAATTTTGAAGATCTTCAACACTTCTTCTTGTTCTTCTTAAAGTTTCCACGATTCAAGGTGATTTTGATCCAATTTGGATAGAGTTTCTCTTGTTTTTTGGATACTTTTCTCTTTCTAAAACTCTCTGGAAATTACTAACAAAAACTCACAGTTTTAATTCAATCACTAGGGTGAAGATCAAGTTGCTAACCCCTCAAAATGAGATAAAATGGGTTTTTATAGACTTTGATTTTCTTAGTGGCGATAGGTCAATTTGGAGTGGTGAGAGCATGGTTTGCATGTCCTAATGGAAGTAAACACATACACAAAAAAGGGGCATCGTTTGGTGCATTCAATTGATCAAAAATCGCATTTAAAAGTCATATGAAAGTGTGATTTTCGCCTAGAGTGGCACTCGGTGAAGCCAAAACGGCACTCGTTGAATGCCGCACGGCACTTGCTGACTGCCACATCGTCGCCCCGTATGCCGCCTCTTCGTTGTTCTTTCAAAAGCATGGTTTGAAAATCATAAAAAATTATTTGAGTCCATTTTGTCCTTGAAGAACCATTTGCATTTATTTTGCTTGAAATGCATATTTTGAACTTTCAGCTCTTTCTAGTGCAATTCTTTTGATCAAAGGGATATTCCAAGGAAGCTTCCATGTTTTGGTACATGTTTTCATGTAGCACCCTGAATTTTTTTAGAAATTCCACGTAGGAATTTAGAATAGTGACGTCACCCCAGGATAGGGTTATAGAAGGTCCATTAGAATAACTCTAAATAGGCATCGTCTATGGAATTCCTAACAATCGTCATGATGACAACGATGTTTCTAACCTAGTACCTATCAGAATTGCAGTAACCGCGACGTTCTAGCTCCATTTTGAAACCATAGACATGCTTTTGTTCTTAGACTCGTACACAGCCTCGTACCTAGGCACAATTGCATTTGTGCACATATAATTAGGTTAGTATTCACAACTCGAGACGTGGGACCCATGCATGGCCATGTGGCAGCCATACGGCCACCACACCACTACCCCATTGGTCTCCTATTATCTACCCTTGGACACTCATACACACATGTGCACATAATAGTGCACCCATTACACTAGATACCACCTCTCTCATCCCCCTCTATATATATGACTTTATCCCCACCCTTAGTACACCCTTATAACCTGCATTCACCCCCCCCCCCCCCCCAAATCTGTCTAAGACAGATTATTTAGAGAGAGAGACCCGAGAGCTTAGGAGTGAACCCACATTCCTCATCCCCACACTCCTGGCCTATATACACCACACACTCACCCCCTACATCGTACCCACAACCACCTACCATCTCTATCACTTCCTAACACACACACACACACACACACACACGTAGAGGGCTAGAGGGAAGAAAGAAGAAACGCAGAGAGAAAGAGAAGAAGAAGATCGGGAAACCTAGAGTGATCCGAGATCACCTAAGGTATAACACCCACCCACACCCCCCCCCCCCCCCCCCCCCCCCCCCTTCTTTGTTTCTAAGACCTTTGCATGTCACTTTGAAGACCCTAGGATCACATGCATGTGTCAAAATAGAGCCTTAAGCTCTAGTTCTTGCTCCAGCCACCATTAGAGCTCAAAGCTTGAGCTCAATTTTCCCAATATCAACCAAAGACCCTAAACACTATACCAAACGGACCTTAATTAGCCCAAACGAATGAACCCAGTGCTCATAGCCTAGTATGTTGTAGAGGAGGAAATTTTCGTCTTTTCCCCGTTGGTTTCATAAATTTTTATGGGCAAATGACGGAGATATGAAGAGAGAGAGATTCTCCGGCGAGCCCCGAATTTCCTGCGGCCTGGTCTCGCCGGAGAAGAAAGGAGACCCGTTTGGGTCTACGGGTTATAAGACCCGAGTTCGGGTCAGGCTTAGGTAGGGTTAGGATGTGTGAGAAAGGGGGGTATGGGTACGGGTTGGGGTCAGGTTTAAATAACTCGTGGACCCTTTAAGTAGCACGACTTCATTTTGACGTCGGGCTGACTTTGGGTCGGGTTCGGATAAACGGGGCAGTCTGGTCTGTGACTATAGTTGGGTCCAGGTTTGGGTTAAGTCTGGTTTAGGTTTGGGTTACCGGGTGGGCCAATTTGTGAATAGGTTTGGGTCTTGGGTTCGTGTTTGGGTCCAGCCCGATTGAGTTTCAGGAAGGGTTCTCTTGTGTGTGTGTAGATGGATCATCCGATTGTGTTCGGGTTGGGTCAGGGTCTGACCCATTAGGTCGCCCCTTTGGGTTTCTTGGAGTGTGTTAGTGGGTTACCCGTAGGGTCCAAGTCGGTTCGGGCTGACCCGTCGGGTCAGAGAATATTATTATTATTATTATTGTTGTTGTTGTTGTTGTGATTATTATTATTAATATTAATGATTTAAATTATTATAAAATGTATTGTAGTACTTTAAAATTTATGGAATATTATTATATAATATTTCATATATTCTGAGTATTATTATTATATCATATTATACATCATTATTTATATGTATAAAATAAATAATAAATATTAAGTTTCTTTAGTACTTAAATTGATTTTAAATACTTATGAGCTTTAATAAATTATGAAAAATTAGGGATATGTCCCTAGTAATGTTTTGTACAAAATTATTAATTAATATTTCATATACTCTGTGTATTATGGTTATATAATAGCATATGGTTATTACTTTTCTATGGTATTTAAATAGTAATTAAATACCTATACATGTTTATAAATTATAAGAAATTAGGGGAATGTCTCCAATGCTATTTTATGATATCTCAAGATCTATAAAGCTATAATATTATAGTCTAGTATTTTAATAATTAATAAGGAGCTATTTTATGAGTATGTTAATTATTAAAAATACCAAATAAGTTCCAAAAATTATGGATTAAATACTGGAAGCATACTTTATATCTAGTACCTCATAAAAATATTCCCAAGTGTTGGTTTCTATATTTAAGCATAATTATTTAATTAAAAGTCCTTTCAGGGCTATTTTCTGTAAATGAATGATCTTTAATAATTCATAATAAATAATCTAGTACTCCGAAAATTACACGGTCAGTTCCTAGAGTCTTAGAATAATGCCTAGATCGTCCTCCTCAAGTTTGGTGACTTTTCGACTCGGTTGAAAGTACAGTTTGTGTTTAGGGCCCACGTCAGTGTAGTAAGCCCTACAGATTACCTCGTAAAATGTGATAGACTCCAATTTGAGTTTAGTTAATGGCGTTGGACTTAGAATGACCCATAGATCACTACCTTGAGGTTTATAACATCATTTTGGTAAAATTACCATAATGTCCCTGTAGTTGGTACTCATTCTTTATTATTGTTTCTTTTGTTTATTGTTGTAGATCTTGGCAGTTAGCTGCTACCGAGGATCGGTGACTCAAGGTGAGTTTCCTAACCTCACTCTAATCCTATTAAGATTAATTGAAGATACTTATAAGTTGTTGAAATGATGTGTTGTATAGTAATGCGTTGTGTATGATGCTATATCTGTCACGCCCCGACGTAGCATAAATAAGGAAAGCGTTTAATTTCCTTTATGGACCCGTAGGTCGCGACAGTTTGAAGGATCGATTCCGTCCCAAACGTCAAACAACAAAACATATAATCAGAGTAGAGCAATCAAGGCTTACAAAAATTTTCTATCTTATTATATCTTATGAACCGGGGTCAACTAAGGCACAGACCGCCTTGAAAATAAAATAATATCTTAGAGTCTGTTACAGTCATCCTTAAAACAAACAGTTCATAACTTAAAACAGATAAACTTAAAACATATAATAAATAGTTTCTCGTCCCAACAGCAGCCATTCTTAATTAGCATAGTCGTATGATTCCTCCTGGTTATAACCTGAAAAGCCTGAACACGAATGTCCAGGACGCATCAACGTCGTCAGCTTCAAGAAGCTGGTGAGTATTAAAACCATGACTTTGAATGTAAAACATACCCATTTACCTTTTTCCAATTCAAAATTAAATCCACAAGTTTATAATTATGATTAAAGAGCTCGTTTCGAAAAACAACCACAACATTATTTAAAGAGGGTAAATTTACACAGATGGGACCGTGTATGAGAACAATGCACCACACTCATCTTGCCGACGCTTTTCTCTCGACAGCCACAACAACCCACTATCCTACTCCTGGTATCTTTGAAACACTCAGACAGCCACACTTTAGCAACGGGGCGCCAGGGAGTGTCCAGTTTGCCTCACACTTTGGTCCGGGGTACCAGGGAGTGTCCAATGCCTCACACTTTGAATACCCTAACCGCCATGCAAATACCGGGGCAACCCCTCGCACAGTATCCAGACTCGAGTTATCAGGGAGTGTCCGTAGGCCACACTTTAGCACTACCATGGGTGCCAGGGAATGTCCGAGTTCGGCTTCACACACTTTAACGCTTCCATGGGCGTCAGGGAGTGTCCATATTTGCCACCGTCGCATTTCAAAGATACCCTCTCCACAATACCAACCACAACCACAACCACGACCACAACCACAACCACGACCACAAACACAACCACGACCACAAACACAAACTCATACTCTTTCCACACTACCATTACTCTTTTTCACACAGACTGACACCCCTATGCATGTACCACTGACCCACATGAATGGTATGCACTTAAACGAAAACAAAAATGCTGAATTAAAGGAACAACACGCGTACGGGGTTTAATGAGTCATATTACAATGTTTTAATCATTCAAACATAACCAATTAGAGTTCTGATCAACTAAATTTCTCAAACAGAACCTTAACAGTATATAAATTTCATCCAAACAGTCCCTTAAACACAAAACAGACAAAAACAGAAACTGTCAGAACTCGCGCGCGCGGGCCGCTCGCGCGAAGTGTCGCTCGCGCGGGCCGCTCGCGCGAAATGCCCATTTTCCTTTTATTAATAAACTTTTCTGTCTGCCTGAGGAAAGCAAGGTCGCGCGCGCGGATCACTCGCGCGACCCTCGCTCGCGCGAAGTGCCAAATTTTCCTTTATATATAAACTTTCCTTTCTGCCTGGGGAAGCATACCTCGCGCGCGCGGGCCGCTCTCGCGAGGGGTCGCTCGCGCGGGCCGCTCGCACGATTCTCGCGCGCGCGATCGTGGTGCGAGGTGAAGCTGAGGCTTCATCTTCTTCGTGGAGAATACCCTGTTTCAGCAAAACAGGGTCTAAATTGACCCATTTCCATTCTGTGAGTTACTAGGCCTTATAGTATATGATTCTCTTTGGTTTTTCACAAGGATTAAGAATCCATTATCAATTTAACATGAATCAATCTATAACTCTCCAATTTTATGAAAAACTAAAACATGTCCAAACTTAATTTCTAATATACTTTCTTATATGAACGAATTAGGCTCTATAACTTCGAACATGGCATGTATGATGTATAATCTTCCATATTCATCTCTAAAAACGAATTATGATTGAGTTTGGAAAATGGTGATTTTTGAAGCTCAAGCTTCCATGGACGAATTTAGCAATGGTGCTTCAATTAAACATACACATGCTCAGTAAATAAGTATAGAATTACATTGGGAGTGAGTTAATAATACTCACTGAGTTCAAGAATGAAGAGATTGTTGAGAAAAAATAAGCAAATAAGAAATCCAAATCAAAGCTTTGCAAGTTATGGTGATTGAGCTCCTCTCTCTCTAAAATGATTTCTGAAATTCTCTGCACTCTCTCTTTTCTCTCTGGAATTTCAGTAAGAAACTCAATGTATGTGTGTGAGAGTGTGTAGTGTATGTATAAATAGAACCTCACCAATCTTGGGCTCCAAGAACTATCAACTATACTCAACAAATGAGTTGGATTACTAAATTTCTAAATCCTAATATACATGAATACCCAGCAGATGAAATACGTATATACACACTGATATAACTCTCCAGATTAACCAAGAGTTAAGAGTAGACTCCTAGGGGGCAATGTAGATGTGTTTGGGAAATCTAGCTTTAGGCACAACAATTACATGTATGAGTTAAACATTCCCAAACATTGCCTTAGCCAATGATCACTTGCCATAAATGGCAATAAAGTAAATGTCCAAATCAGTCACTTCCACAATCTGGGAAAGTTTAGTACAGCGCATACAGTTTTGGACATAAACTGGTATTTTCGGGGCGCGGTGGTCACCACAAAAATATAGGAAATTCATTTTAACGTAAGAAGTGATTTTCTGGTTTCATAAAAATACAGCTTGAATCAAAAGTAAACTTTTCCACCGTTTTGAAATACAGATTTTGAAATCCATATAGGTATTACTAATTTTATAAAAATTACAATTTAACCCCAACAACATTCTTAGCTTGCAATAATTCAAGAAATAAAATTTAGAACATGAGAAATGTAATTTAAATGAAGCAGTCAATACCAATGAAATTAAATATACAATGCAATTGCCAATTAAATATGAAAATGTAATTTAGGAATAAATGGAAATGCAGGTTATTACACCCTTCCTCCCTTAAACAGGATTTCGCCCCCGAAATCAAGACTGACTAGTCCTGAAATAACTCCGGGTACTTCTTCCTCATATCAGCTTCAACTTCCCACGAGGCTTCGTTCTCGTCATGGTGATTCCACTGAACCTTCACCAACGGGATATCTTTATTCCTCAACTTCTTGATACTCTGATCCAAAATCTTCACAGGTCTCTCCTTGTAAGAAACATTATGACTTGTCTCAATGTCGTCATAACTAACCACATGTGAGGGGTCTCGTATGTATTTCCTCAACATACTCACGTGAAACACGTTGTGAACCCCAGACATCTTCGGTGGTAGCGCCAGTCGATAAGCTACTTTCCCGACACGTTCCAAAATCTCGAACAGTCCGATAAAACGCGGAGCTAATTTCCCTCTCTTGAGACCAAAACGTACTACTCCTCGGGTTGGTGAAACCTTGAGAAGCACGTGATCCCCAACACTAAACTCCAAATCCTTCCGGCGTCGATCAGCATAACTCTTATATCGGCTTTGAGCGGTTCTCATCCTCTCCTTGACCAAAGAAATCTTCTCGTTGGTTTCTCTAACCAAGTCTGGTCCCAACAATTCTGAGTCCCCAACCTCTGCCCAACACAATGGGGAACGACATGGTCGTCCGTACAATGCTTCGAACGGAGCCATACCGATACTCGCGTGATAACTGTTATTATAGGCAAATTCCACCAACGGCAAGTGCGTCTCCCAAGATTCTTCAAAATCGATAACACAAGCCCTAAGCATATCCTCCATGATCTGATTAACACGCTCAGTTTGCCCATCTATCTGAGGGTGAAAAGCAGTGCTCATCTTGAGCGAAGTTCCCATAGCTTCTTGCAGACTTTCCCAAAATCCAGAAGTAAAACGCGGGTCACGGTCTGACACTATTGACACAGGTGCACCGTGAAGTCGCACAACTTATTGTATGTACATCCGGCTCATCTTCTCTACCGGGTATGTCATACTATAAGCGATAAAATGAGCGGATTTCGTCAATCGATCCACGATTACCCAAATAGCGTCATGATTCTGCTGCGATCGAGGTAATCCTACTACAAAATCCATCGTAATGTGTTTCCACTTCCATCCAGGAATAGGTAGCGGTTGCAACAATCCTGACGGTCTCTGATGTTCAGCTTTGACTTGCTGACACGTCAAACACTTGGATACAAATTCGGCCACGTCTTTCTTCATACCTTTCCACCAGAAATTTCTCTTCAGATCTTTTTACATCTTCGTTCCTCCCGGGTGAACTGTATATCTTGACTTATGCGCTTCTTCCAGGATATCCTTCCTTAACTCTTCATTACCTGGCACACATAATCTATTCCTGCACCGATATCCTCCATCGACTCCCACTTTCCATTCTGTCGGGTCTTTTTCTGACATCTTCACGAACCATGCCTGAAACTTCTCATCTTCTTTCTGAGCTCCAATAATGCGGTCGATAAGAACAGGCTGCAGGATAAGACATCCGAACAATTGTCCTTCTCCTTCTTCAGCACTCTGTACATCGAATTCCACCAACGTCTCCAAAGCTCGCCACTCTCTAACCATTAAGGAGGCAATCGTCTCACGAGTCTGTCGACTCAGGGCATCAGCAACCACATTAGCTTTACCAGGGTGATATTCTAATGTGAAGTCGTAATCTTTGATCAACTCCATCCACCTGCGTTGCCTCATGTTAAACTCTTTCTGTGTGAACAAGTATTTCAAACTCTTGTGATCGGAGAATAAATCAAACTTCTCACCGTAGAGATAGTGTCTCCAAATCTTGAGTGCGAAGACTACTGCTGCCAACTCCAAATCATGAATGGGATAGTTCAACTCATTCAGCTTCAGCTGTTTGGATCCATAGGCGATCACCCTGCCATCTTGCATAAGTACACACCCTAACCCTTGATATGATGCGTCACTAAAGATAGTGAACTTCTCATCAGGCTTGGGTATTGCTAGTACCGGTGCGGTAGTGAGTCTCTCTTTCAACTCTAGAAAGGCTAGCTCATGCTTCTCTGTCCATTCAAACTTCAGATTCTTCTTCGTCAACCCGGTTAAAGGTGCTGCTATCTTTGAGAATCCCTCAACGAATCTCCTGTAATAGCCTGCGAGTCCTAGAAAGCTCCGAACTTCTGTAGGGTTGCTCGGTCTAACCCAATTTGATACAGCATCGGTCTTGGATGAATCCACAAAAATTCCTTGAGATGACACCTTGTGTCCCAAAAATTTCACTTCCTGCAACCAGAACTCACACTTACTGAACTTGGCATACAACTGATGGTCCTTGAGCGTCTGCATCGCAATCCGTAGATGTTGCTCGTGTTCTTCTCCTGACTTAGAATAGATCAAAATATCATCAATAAAGACGATGACAAACTGATCTAAATAAGGCTTGAACACTCTGTTCATCAAATCCATGAATACTGCCGGGGCATTCGTCATTCCAAACGGCATCACCAGAAATTCATAATGACCATATCGGGTTCTGAAAGCAGTCTTAGGTATGTCTTCTTTTCGTACCCTCAACTGATGATATCCCGACCTAAGGTCTATCTTGGAAAATGTCGTAGCTCCTTGTAGTTGATCAAACAAATCGTCAATCCGAGGCAAGGGATACTTGTTCTTAATAGTTACCCGGTTCAATTCTCTGTAGTCGATACACAGTCTAAGTGTCCCGTCCTTCTTCTTCACGAATAACACCGGTGCTCCCCAAGGCAATGTACTTGGACGTACAAAACCTAGGTTCTCGAGCTCTTGAACTTGTTCCTTCAATTCCAATAGTTCTATGGGGGCCATTCTGTAGGGAACCTTGGTGATCGGTACGGTACCCGGTATAAGCTCAATACAGAACTCTATACTTCTCTCGGGCGGTAGACCAGAAACATCTTCAAACACTTCTTCGAAGTCCTTGACTACAGGTATAGATGACGCTGTCACCTCTGTACTGACGACTTCGATGTTGGCTAAGCATCTCGTGAGGAACATATCTCCCGAAGGGTTACATTGAAAATCAAAGGGTTGATTCTCATTGTCGGGGAATGTAACTCTCTTCCTCGCACAATACAACTTCACTTGATTCTGAGAGAGCCAATACATTCCTAGAATTATGTCGAACTCCTTCATTGATAGGACAATCAACCTAGCAGGGATTTCACGGTCTCCTAACCGTAAGGGACAATCCTTGCACACGTGTCCTAATCTGACCGCAGCTCCTAGTGGCGAAGTAGCCTTCAAAGCTTTCTCTAAGCGATGAGGTAAAATACCCAATCTCCGAATTGTATTAACAGATATGAACGAAAGAGCAGCACCCGTATCAAATAACACTTTAACATGGGAGTTAAACAGAGTTAATGTACCTTCTACTGCTTGCTGATCAGGTTGAGCTTCCCCATAATTTCCTTCTTCATACGCAGTTTCATCATATCCAGCGGCATCAGGGATAACAGCATTCAAGCGAGTCTGACCCTGTTGACCATAAGTCACCTGCTTAGGAGCAGTACAGAACCTGCTGATGTGACCTGGTTCACCACAGTTGAAATAGACTATCCCTTGCTGAGTAGCACGCCTTGGTGCCTTGCAATCACGAGCCAAATGTCCAGGGTTGCCACAGTTGAAACACTTTCCACTACTACTCCCTTCTCCTGCTCGAGGTTGAGTTGGATAGGTAATAGCCTGGGTCTTCTTGCTTCCGTCGAAATTCCTCTTCTGCCCTTGGGTACGGTTCATTGGTGGTCTATTCCCAAAATTACCTCTTTGAGGCGGTCGGAATTCAAATTGTTTTCGGCTCACTCGGGCATCCTCTTCCAGATCAGTAGCCAAACCAACAAGTCCTTCAAACGATTTATCCAAGTGGCCGAGAGTCAGGCGACGAATCTGCGGTGTCAGCCCTTGATTATACTTGCGGATCTTCTTCTCTTCAGTATCAACCAGGTGTGGAGCAAACCGAGACAGTCTTTCGAACTGTGTGGTGTACTCTTGCACCGACTTGGTTCCTTGCGTCAGGTCCATGAATTCCTTCTCTCTTCTGTGCCTCTCCGTAGCCGGGAAATACTTCTCCAAGAATCTCCCCTTGAACGAAGTCCACGTCATTCCCGTTGCAGCTCCATTCCCGATAGTAGCTATGACCGAATCCCACCAATCTGCGACAGCATCGGTCAGCTGAAACGTAGCCAATCTTCTCTTGTCTATCTCGTTGCATTGGACAGCTTCGAACATCTGGTCCATCTGTCTCAACCACTGTTCCGCCTTCCAGGGTTCCGCGGTACCCGCAAACTGTTCGGGCCTTAGAGCACGGAATCTTTCTAGCAACTTGTCTCCCATTTGACGGTCTCTTCGGTTGTCGTTCGTATTACCGATTCTTTCTAACCGTCTGATAAATGCTTCAAATATCCCTGTAGGATCAGCAGCCTCGGGCGCTCCCTCGATCAGGTTCCTGTTTCTCCTGACTCCTTCAGCCATTCTATGCATGATAGTGGTAGTAGAATGAGAAACATGCATGCAACAGTGCTATGAAGTAATTTAAATGACAACAACATTCAAAAGAGTATATCTTATATATATAACTTCTGTCAAGTAGATACAAAAAGCATGTATGGTCAGATCAATGCCTACCCTATCTGTATGGGTTAGGACGCATGCAAGAGTTAATGTTACAAAAATGGGGTCATTGCCCTACACTCTAATGCATGTAATTACAGCTGCAAAAAGAGATAGAGCTAATAGTCAAAACAGTCAATATGTACAAGGCGATATCTAAACAGTCAGTCATCGCCGTAGGTAGCCATCAACAGGTCAAGCGAGTCGGCCTGATGCAGTCGCTGAACATGGGAGGGGCCTGCCCCAAAGTTACAGCTGTGAGAGGTCATCAGTGAAGCAGGTCCAGGGACATCTGCCTCAGGCAAGGCTGGCTCAAGTGCAAGCGCCTCCTCAAGGTCGACCGCAAAGTCGTCCCATCCTAAGCCATCCTCCTCGGAAATAGAAGCGAGCACAATATCAACGTCACCGTCATCCTCAACAGCAGGGACGACCGGTGGAGGTACATCCAGCTGTGCAAGGTGGGCTTGCACAACCTGAACCTCAAGGGGAAGATAGAAGGTATCGCTATTAACCAAGCGAACCATCTCAACAAGTACTAAGCGCTGGATCTCTATGAAGTAAAGAATCTCGAGGCGAGCACGAGATAGGTCGACCAGTCCTAATATATGAATCTGATGCCAGAGGTCTAGCTCGACGGTAGCAGCTGCACGCTGCCCAACAGCAGTGAAATAAAGGGTCGCCGAGGCCGGTACTATAGCTCCTACAGTAACCCAATGCCCTCCAAAAGCATCAGGTACAAATAGGGGCTGAGCTGGATCCATACCTGAAAAGGTACTACTTAAAGTCAGAACAGAATAATCTTAGGCGTTTGGGTTCTGAGTCTATCCTCCCTGTCGTATCATCGGGTGTGTAACACTTAATGGAATGTGGAATCGGGTCTATACTGGTAAACCCTAACCTGGCTAAACTATCTTGTGATAAATAATAACCTGGCTCTGATACCACTAAATCCTGTCACGCCCCGACGTAGCATAAATAAGGAAAGCGTTTAATTTCCTTTATGGACCCGTAGGTCGCGACAGTTTGAAGGATCGATTCCGTCCCAAACGTCAAACAACAAAACATATAATCAGAGTAGAGCAATCAAGGCTTACAAAAATTTTCTATCTTATTATATCTTATGAACCGGGGTCAACTAAGGCACAGACCGCCTTGAAAATAAAATAATATCTTAGAGTCTGTTACAGTCATCCTTAAAACAAACAGTTCATAACTTAAAACAGATAAACTTAAAACATATAATAAATAGTTTCTCGTCCCAACAGCAGCCATTCTTAATTAGCATAGTCGTATGATTCCTCCTGGTTATAACCTGAAAAGCCTGAACACGAATGTCCAGGACGCATCAACGTCGTCAGCTTCAAGAAGCTGGTGAGTATTAAAACCATGACTTTGAATGTAAAACATACCCATTTACCTTTTTCCAATTCAAAATTAAATCCACAAGTTTATAATTATGATTAAAGAGCTCGTTTCGAAAAACAACCACAACATTATTTAAAGAGGGTAAATTTACACAGATGGGACCGTGTATGAGAACAATGCACCACACTCATCTTGCCGACGCTTTTCTCTCGACAGCCACAACAACCCACTATCCTACTCCTGGTATCTTTGAAACACTCAGACAGCCACACTTTAGCAACGGGGCGCCAGGGAGTGTCCAGTTTGCCTCACACTTTGGTCCGGGGTACCAGGGAGTGTCCAATGCCTCACACTTTGAATACCCTAACCGCCATGCAAATACCGGGGCAACCCCTCGCATAGTATCCAGACTCGAGTTATCAGGGAGTGTCCGTAGGCCACACTTTAGCACTACCATGGGTGCCAGGGAATGTCCGAGTTCGGCTTCACACACTTTAACGCTTCCATGGGCGTCAGGGAGTGTCCATATTTGCCACTGTCGCATTTCAAAGATACCCTCTCCACAATACCAACCACAACCACAACCACAACCACAACCACGACCACAACCACAACCACGACCACAAACACAACCACGACCACAAACACAAACTCATACTCTTTCCATACTATCATTACTCTTTTCCACACAGACTGACACCCCTATGCATGTACCACTGACCCACATGAATGGTATGCACTTAAACGAAAACAAAAATGCTGAATTAAAGGAACAACACGCGTACGAGGTTTAATGAGTCATATTACAATGTTTTAATCATTCAAACATAACCAATTAGAGTTCTGATCAACTAAATTTCCCAAACAGAACCTTAACAGTATATAAATTTCATCCAAACAGTCCCTTAAACACAAAACAGACAAAAACAGAAACTGTCAGAACTCGCGCGCGCAGGCCGCTCGCGCGAAGTGTCGCTCGTGCGGGCCGCTCGCGCGAAATGCCCATTTTCCTTTTATTAATAAACTTTTCTGTCTGCCTGAGGAAAGCAAGGTCGCGCGCGCGAAGGGTTTCTCGCGCGACCCTCGCTCGCGCGAAGTGCCAAATTTTCCTTTATATATAAACTTTCCTTTCTGCCTGGGGAAGCATACCTCGCGCGCGCGAGGGGTCGCTCGCGCGGGCCGCTCGCACGATTCTCGCGCGCGCGATCGTGGCGCGAGGTGAAGCTGAGGCTTCATCTTCTTCGTGGAGAATACCCTGTTTCAGCAAAACAGGGTCTAAATTGACCCATTTCCATTCTGTGAGTTACTAGGCCTTATAGTATATGATTCTCTTTGGTTTTTCACAAGGATTAAGAATCCATTATCAATTTAACATGAATCAATCTATAACTCTCCAATTTTATGAAAAACTAAAACATGTCCAAACTTAATTTCTAATATACTTTCTTATATGAACGAATTAGGCTCTATAACTTCGAACATGGCATGTATGATGTATAATCTTCCATATTCATCTCTAAAAACGAATTATGATTGAGTTTGGAAAATGGTGATTTTTGAAGCTCAAGCTTCCATGGACGAATTTAGCAATGGTGCTTCAATTAAACATATACATGCTCAGTAAATAAGTATAGAATTACATTGGGAGTGAGTTAATAATACTCACTGAGTTCAAGAATGAAGAGATTGTTGAGAAAGAATAAGCAAATAAGAAATCCAAATCAAAGCTTTGCAAGTTATGGTGATTGAGCTCCTCTCTCTCTAAAATGATTTCTGAAATTCTCTGCACTCTCTCTTTTCTCTCTGGAATTTCAGTAAGAAACTCAATGTATGTGTGTGAGAGTGTGTAGTGTATGTATAAATAGAACCTCACCAATCTTGGGCTCCAAGAACTATCAACTATACTCAACAAATGAGTTGGATTACTAAATTTCTAAATCCTAATATACATGAATACTCAGCAGATGAAATACGTATATACACACTGATATAACTCTCCAGATTAACCAAGAGTTAAGAGTAGACTCCTAGGGGGCAATGTAGATGTGTTTGGGAAATCTAGCTTTAGGCACAACAATTACATGTATGAGTTAAACATTCCCAAACATTGCCTTAGCCAATGATCACTTGCCATAAATGGCAATAAAGTAAATGTCCAAATCAGTCACTTCCACAATCTGGGAAAGTTTAGTACAGCGCATACAGTTTTGGACATAAACTGGTATTTTCGGGGCGCGGTGGTCACCACAAAATATAGGAAATTCATTTTAACGTAAGAAGTGATTTTCTGGTTTCATAAAAATACAGCTTGAATCAAAAGTAAACTTTTCCACCGTTTTGAAATACAGATTTTGAAATCCATACAGGTATTACTAATTTTATAAAAATTACAATTTAACCCCAACAACATTCTTAGCTTGCAATAATTCAAGAAATAAAATTTAGAACATGAGAAATGTAATTTAAATGAAGCAGTCAATACCAATGAAATTAAATATACAATGCAATTGCCAATTAAATATGAAAATGTAATTTAGGAATAAATGGAAATGCAGGTTATTACAATATCTTTCCCAGAATCTGTATTGATATGATTACTCGTGACATGGTAGTGTTAGTGGTTACTTGAGCATGTCAATGGTTTTATCTATATGTCTATTGGTATCAAATCCTTGTTATAAGATCCATGGTTTTATGACTATGTTTCCGTTGTTAAGATGATAAATGCACGCTTTGTGATGATTGTTAATCAGAATAGTTAACGCATGGCATGGTAATGAAGTAAATGAAAGGAGTAGAAATGTATACGAGTGATTGATAATGGATACTTGCATTTCATGACATGAGTTAGTATGCATTGTATGAAGAGCGAGATGTGATTGAATGTGTAACACCTGTAATTTTTCTGTCATTAATAATATCAGCTTTTCGAATTTCTGTATTGGACCGGCTATATTATTACATTATTATTTTAGTTGGGTGACGGTTTTGATGTATCTTAGGATTACTGTTTAGACTGTAGTAACCATACCAACTCGACCGTAATAAGATTTAATTTAGCCCCATACCCAGACCCGGACATTAGAAATAATGCCCGATTGTACGTAAATCGAGACCGACACTTATACCGAAAAACTTATGCACGTAAATTGAGAAAGTGGCACACAATCCAAGGTGGACCTACATGGCCGGCCATGTGGCAGCCAAATGCCACCCTCTTGGATACATTTCCACTAGTAGGACACATGTCATGGCATATACACATGCCACATGACACCTAGCTCCTAGGTTTTCTATATAACCATGCATATAGCATGCATTATACACACTTTGTCTCTATGAGCAGCACTTCAAATCTGTGATAGAGAGCTAGAGTTTTAATTCTTGAGAGAAAGAAGAGAAGAAGTCATCCTTGAAGTTGAAGTTCAAGCTCCATCAAGCTCAAGAACAACATCAAGCATAATTTCAAGCTTTGGTGAGTAAATAGTGAGTAAATAGTGAGTAATTGTGAGTAATCTAACTCAATTTAGAACATATATAGCATTTATTAATGTTTAGTAGGAGTTTGATGTTGTTGTGTTGAAATTTTCATGACATGCAAGACAAATCCTTAAATCTGAGAAACATAAACTTCCAACAGAATGTAGCTTAGTAAAATGAATGTTTTGTGCAGCTCAAAAATCCGAATTAAGCTAGGTTTTTTGTGGAGAAAGGTAACTCATATATATACAAATAACTTTTGTATAGCTCAGTCTAAAAATCACTCCTTCATGGGTGAAATGCATGTACAACGCAGTGTTATGAATCTGGGAAACAAAAATTGTCACCAGAATGTAGTTTAGTAAAATCAACGTTTGGAGCAGCTCAAAAATGAAAATTAAGCTAGGTTTTTTTGTGGAGAAAGATAACTCATTTATCTACATATAACTCTTCTATAGCTCAGTCTAGAAATCATTCCTTCATGGGTGAGATGCATGTACAATGCAGTGTTATGAATCTGAGAAACAGAAACTTCCAGCAGAATGTAGCTTAGTAAAATGAATGTTTTGTGTAGCTCAATAATCTGAATTAAGCTAGGTTTTTTTGTGGAGAATGATAACTCAAATATCTACAAATAACTCTTCTATAGCTCAGACTAGAAATCACTCCTTCATGGGTGACATGCATGTACAACGCAGTGTTATGAATCTGGGAAACAAAAACTATCACCAGAATGTAGTTTAGTAAAATCAACATTTGGAGCAGCTCAAAAATGAGAATTAAGCTAGGTTTTTTTGTGGAGAAAGATAACTCATTTATCTACAAATAACTCTTCTATATCCTGGTCTAAAAATAAACACTTCATAGGTAAAATTCATGTATAACACAGTACTAAAAATCTGGGACAGAACAGTCCGAGATATAAGAAATGTCTTATAAACTAAATATTTTGAGTAGCTCAAAAAGGTAATTGAAGCTTGTAGACACCCCAATTTTGACCGACCATCGAATTTAGGAGAGTGTCGCCTCCGTATCCGATGATGACAAGGACCGAAAAATCGAAGTATTCCAAGCTCTTCAGAAAATCTCCAAAACGCGATAAAATTTCACAGAAAGAGGAAAAATACCAGGTGTTTAGGGGAATTCAGGGAAAATACATGATTTTTGGAAAGGATCTTCAAAAATAATTTGTTTCAAAAAGAGAAAAGACCTAAAAAGGGGAATCTCACCAAAACACGGCACACGGCGGTTTCCGCGGCACTCCATGAGTGCCGCGCGGCAGTCAGAGAGTGCCGCACGGCATTCACCGAGTGCCGCCACAGATTTCTGACTGCCGTTCGCTTTTAAAGTCTGTATTTTGCAGGGCAATACGTATGCGCATGCAAATAAGAACAAAAACTGATAAAGTAAGACTGACAAAAATGCGGCAATCCATTAATTGCCGCGGCATTTGGTGAATGCCGCGCGGCAGTCATGAAGTGCCGCAACGGCATTTGATGAATGCCGCAGCGGCAGTCACGGACTGCCGCGTCAGTATCTGGACTGCCGCGCTGGACAGCAGTCTGCATAATTTCAGAAAGTACACATTGTACCAACTAATGAGGGAATTACATCTGTTTTTTGCTCCGAAATTCACCAAAAATACCTGGTATTTTTGCCTGTAAAAGAGAAGGGATCTTGTTGGCAAAAGGGGGGGAAGAACACCAAGAGATATTGGGAGAGAGAACATATACTTCCATTTCACCAACATTCTTTTAGAGAAAAAAAGAGAGTGTTTAGAGAATTAGAGAAGAGCTTGGAAGATCTTCAAAGAAAAGAAAACTTTGAGGATAATTTGGAGGTGATCCTCTAACCATAGATTATTAGCTTATCCTTTCTTCTTATCTCTAGTCTTAAAATCTTTCATTATTTTCTTTGTTTATCAAGTAAACTTAGGAATTTCTTTTGTTTCCATGTTACTTTCTTCCATTCTCTTGTTTATTTTCTCCTCTTGAAGGTCTTGGAGATCTTCAATATCTCTTTTGACCTCTAGAGCATGATCTTTTGAACCCTATGTAGGCTTGTGCTTCATATAGGAGTCAAAGTTTAATCAACACTTCATAAGAGGCTCCAAGTCCACACCCATGATTTGGATCTTCTAAACTTGATGTCTTGAGGAATCCCTTCAATATTCCTTTAGGACTCATGAGTCATAGTCATGTCTCTCCTCCAATGACCATCAAATGGTAGGAGAATGTAGTTTTGAGTCTAAACCCATCTCCATGGTCTAGACTCCTTGTCTTATAGATTTCATGAAGTCTATCCATACTTCACTTGAAATCTATGAAGAGTAAAGGTTTATAGTCTCTAATGGTCATCAAATAGTAAGAGAAGTGGTTTGGTTCAACTCAACTTCATGGTATAATAGTTGGAGTTACCAAATAAAATTGAACTAGCAAAGTAAAAAACAGTGAATCCACAAACTGGTTTTGATCAAAGATTTTTAGTTCGAAATCTAACCGTTGAAATCAAATGAAGCCAACGGGAAAGTGTCAATAACACAATATTCTACCGCTGTAATTTTTGTTTTAAAGTGGTTTAATGTTTAGAATGGTTTGATCATGGGTTTTGTAAAGCAACAATAATCTGTCCAGAATTTCAGAATAGTTTCAGAACAGCAACACTATTTTGAAATAATTAAATCAGAGTTCTAATAAAGTTTCTATGACCCAAAATAATTTTTTTCAAGTAGATTAATGTGTTAGGAAGTCATCCTAAAAAGAACAAAGCAATTCGGATTTTTTTGCTATTTTTAATAAATCGTGCAAGAATTCTGGACAGAAGGTTGCAAAGTGCTGAGTGATGTCTAGTATTTTCCATATTCCCAGAGATCCGACCGTTAAAACCTTGATTTTCTTTTTGATTTGGAAACTAGACTCACAGGGGCATCTCGTGTCCAAAATTCACCCAGATCAAACCATGAGAGATATGCTTTTTATTTCTTTTAATTTCTGGTCTGCTCTCTGCAATTTTCAGAGTTTTATGACACATTTGACTTACTTTGTAAATAAGGATCTAAATGACTTTTTTATGATCTAGGGCTTAAACCATGCTTTAATAATGATTAGTTGAGCTTGAATTCAAAGTTTAAGAGTATTTCATAGTTTATCCTTGTCCATGTACATATTCATCCATATGGTTTGACACTTATAATTAAGACTTATTTGCTTTGGATTTAATTACGTTAGATAGATGTAAGCTAGAAATTTAGGATTGTTATTTCTAACATCGTATTTTGCATATCATGTGGACTAACCCTTTGTTTTGTAGCGCTATCAAGGTACGATTTCTCGATCCCTCTCTAGTTTATTAAATTTCTTGATTTTATTTGATTTTTGACCTTAATGCGCGACACCTTAGAATTAGGTTTTGCCTTATGTGTATATGTGATTAGAGACTCTTTTTAGGATTTTCTTTTGTTCGCATGCATTGCACGTTTATTATCGCTGCTGGATCTCGGGTAAGTTCACTTGTTCTCTATTGCATATCATATCGCTTGTTACCTGAATTATGTGACTTTTTGAATGATATTTTGTCAATTGCAATTTTACACCCTTTGGACATGCTTTTGTGATGTATATGTATATATGTATTAGTTGAGGGCATGCTTAGATTAATAAATTTGATTAAAAGGATGTTGAGTAGAGGCCTATCGCAAGATAGGATGAGAGAGGGTGTTTTAGTCCGATGGGCTCCTTCCTCTCTCATTCCATAATCCCCGGACCTAGTTAATCTCTGGTTTCTAAAAAGATCAGTTTGCTTTTAAAATGGTTTCTTAATTTCCCTTTTAAAAATTAAGTGGCGACTCATTTGTTTTAGAAATTGACTTTGAAAAGCTGTGGGTAAGTCAACCTGCGATATCCACAATCTGGCGACTCTGCTGGGGATCGAACCCAGAATCTCTGGTTTCGCAGACCAGAATTCTGATTTTGGGTTCACTTGAGGATTAGACTTGAAAAAATATCCTTTTAAATCGAATTAATTAATCTTTGTGTGCCTGTTGCATTTCACTTGCATGTCCAGCCAGTCGATTGCACGGAACTATGACCTTGGAGGCTCGGGGCAACCCGGTCGGTCAAGTCATCATGGGACTGTGTGATCACCCTTGATCTCGTACCATGATTTGGTATATTAAGCATCATATTGGGTGTGTGTCAAGGGTCCCTTATTTGACCAAAACCCAGCTTTTGCATAGTAGCTTCTATAGAACCTTTCAAACTTAGGAATTTAATTCTTGATTACGATTATGTGCTAGGGAGTTTTGTACGCCTGAAAGGGATTATTTGAGATGATGACGATGCTTGCTTGGTAAAAGATGTGTAACCCTTTAATCACCTTTTAGCAATTCCTTCTCATGTCCCACGACATTTGGGAACATGCTGGATCTTGATTATGTGATTACATCTCTTACATCTTGCTAAGCTAAGCATCATTGACCTTGTATGCATCCGAATTCATGAAGAGTATGACAATAATTCGATCATGCGATCCTCCTACCCAAAGAATTTTAAATACGTTTTTGGAAGCAAATAGATTTTTGGTATCTTTATTCCAAAGCATTCAATAGCTCTTTCAAAAAAAAATTTGGAGTTCACTTTTGGATTAAAATTTCAAATCAACTATATTTGAAGGAAGAACCTAAAATTCTTGAAAGAATTTGAAAAGTTTTACCAACTAAAGGAATGCTTTTTTCAAAGCAAAATTTGGACCTAATCACGTTTTGTTAAGGAATATAATCCAAGAAATCTCTGCAATTAAAGAAATCATTTTCAAATAAATTTCAAAAGCAAAGTTTCAACCCAATCATCTTTTGTTTAGAAATGTTGTTGTCTTCAAAAGAAAGCTTCTTAAGGAATTTTGAAAAGATCCCATCATTTAAGGGAAATACTTGTCAAAATGAATTTCAAAAAATTCTAAATTTGAAAACCTTGAAAGGGTAAAGGGGATCATAGTGAAAGGAGAAATTATCACACTCAACATGGATGAGGGTTTTTATGTGTTTATGTGCTTATGTGTTAGGATTAGGATTTTTTTTCTTTTTTGGCATATAGAGTAGGCACACACACACACATGCATTACATCCGCATGATGCATAAAATAAAAATCTTCCTCGAATAAAATAAAGGTAAAAAGGGTCTTTTTTCTAAAAAAAATTTCAAAATTTATTGTAGGAGCAAAAATAGCAAACCAAGGGTGGTTTAGAGATCCTACGGCAAGGTTGGTGAGAAGAGGATACATTGACATGGCCGAAGAGAGAAACGAAGAGATGACCGGATTGAGGGTACTAGTGGAACAGCAAGCAGAACAGATGAGAAGACAGGCCGAGAACATGAATCGCATGATGGGAATGATAGAGGAACTGAATCGCCGACCGCCGCCGCATGTAATTCCACCCATTATAGACCCGCCTTTGGGAGGAGGAGACGAAGATTGGTTCGACGATCAAGAAGCACATTGGAATGATGCACTAAGAGCCAACAGGGACAGAGAGAAAGATGAGAAGGAGAAGCTGCTGACCGAGAAGATAGAAAATTTGGAGAGGGTAATGCGCAAAGCTCAAGGGGTGGATACCTATCTGATGGAACTGGAAGGGTTGTACGACGGAGTCCATGAGACGCTGCCGGCCGGTTTCAAAATGCCAGTTTTCGATAAGTTTGATGGCACATGCAATCCCCGCAGTCATGTCCGAATGTGCATAGGAGCTTTTCAGCCTAGTGGACTGAGCACTACCATGATGGCTGTCCTATTTCAACAAACCTTAACAGGAGCTGCTTTGTCGTGGTATCTTACGCTCGAACCAAGCAAAACCAGAGTATGGGAAGAAGTGATTAAGGCATTTGTAGCACAGTACGAATACAATCAGGACTTGGATGTTACTGTCCGAGATTTGGAAAAAACCAGGCAGGGGAACAAAGAATCATTTGCCGAGTACTTAAGCCGATGGAGAGGGAAAGCTGCGAAAATGGTACAAAGGCCGTCCGAGAAGGACCAAATCCGAATGTTGATGAAAAATCTACAGCCAGTTTATCAGGAGAAAATGAGATTTCAGTCAATCAATACTTTTGCTGAGGTGTTCGATGTGGGGACAAGAATCGAAGACGCAATTCAAGAAGGTACAATCAAGAAGGAAGAACCGCAGAGCCGATATCGGAGGCTCAGTTATGGATCAAATGGAGGGCACTCGGGGGGTCACTCTGGCCCCACCGATGTCAATGCGCTTAGCGAACCGGAGAAGAAATTCGATATCACCAGAAGTCATCCAAGGGGAGGGGAGGACAAGCCAATGAGGAAGTTTTCAGATTTGGGAGTATCATTATCAACCGCCCTCGATAGGCTGTTAGCAAAGGGGCATCTCCGTCAGCTGGAACCTCGACCACCGCCGAGTCCACTCCCGCCGTACTTCAAAGGAGACCTCTACTGCAAATATCATCAATAAAAGGGCCACTCGACTGATCGGTGCATGAGGCTAAGGCATGACATACAAGACCTCATTGACAACAAAGTGATATCCGAACCACCTGCCAAAGCCCCCAATGTCACCAAAAATCCACTGCCAAACCATCGTGCTGTACCACTGCCACGAGGCCTGTACTTCTTAGGAGTGGGAGAAACAACATTTGATCCATCCGAGCTAATCACAAAGGTCGGGGAACCAAAGAAGTTTTATCAGTTACCAGAAAATCCAAAAATCTGTATGATTGGAAGCCAGCCAGGGATATGGGAGAATGAAGCAACGGGGCAGTCAGATTGGTGGGTTCAAGGAAGTAATGATCGTGACGTAGACCAAGTGGAAGAGGATGACCTATGGTATCAAAGCGACGAAGAGGCAAAGGAGGGCTCAAAGATCGTTTCAGAAGTCGACAACATTTGGGCAAGAGAGGAGATAGATCATTTGACCCGGTCTGGCAGACACTTCAAACCGAACGAACAGGAGGAAGATCACCCGGGGAGGGATCAAGACAAAGGAAAGGGGAAGATGAATGAAGAAGAAAAAGAGGATAGAGTCCTCAAGCAAACGAAGAAGACTCAGGCTAACATCACTGTCTGGGGGTTGCTGATTGCCTCCAAACGTCATAGGCAGGCGGTCCTAGATGCTTTGAACCAATCTGACGTGTCCATCGAGACCACTCCGGAAGACCTCGTGGGGCTGATCGGCAAAATTCCAACTTCAGCTATTACCTTCTCATCAAATGACTTACCTCCGGGAGGACCCACGCTCAACAAGCCGTTGTATATCACCGTTGAATGTTTGGGGAATACCGTACCCGCTTGTCTCGTCGACAACGGGTCTGCTCTTAATGTGTGTCCTTTCCGCACAGCCAAACGAATGGGCTTGGATGAATCTTCTTTTGTGCCATCTCAACAAAAGGTCCGGGCACATGATAACACCCAAAGGGCAGTCATGGGCATCATCTTTCTTAACCTTGCTATCGGGCCAATGAATAAAGAAGCCGAGTTCCAAATCATCGATATCCCCGCTTCCTTCAACCTGCTGTTAGGGAGACCTTGGTTGGACAGTCTGGGTGCTATACCGTCAACAATCCATCAAAAGGTCAAGTATGTCTGGGAAAATAAAGTCTGTGATATCCTCGGAGACAGTTGGGTTCGTTCATCTGAAGCGTCGTCGAGTGCACCAGTCTTAGAATTACAGCTGCAAGAAGAAGAAGCGAAAATGGGAGGATTTGAGTTCATCAGCATGATAGAAGAAGGAAAGTCGGGAGAATCCCTACCACCCCATTTTGATCAGTATACTAGTCCAATCGTCACTGGAATCATGAAGAAAATGGGCTTCTTTCCAGGATTAGGGTTGGGGAAGAATCTTCAGGGCTTGCCAGAGGCTCCGAGAATCCCTACTCAGACCCACACTCACGGTCTAGGATATCAGCCAACAAAGAAGGAACTAAGGGCAAAGAAGAAGGCTTCCGATGCGCCGCTAGACCCTTACCTAAAGACTCTCAATGGGTATTTTGTGAAGGAAGGAGAAGATTTCCCCTTTTGCGGTTTCCCAGAACCATGGATGGACCAAAAGGACAAATGCATGAAGCCGAGGTTCGAGATCTTCTTCTCCCATGAGTTTTCTGGGTACAAAGACCCATTTTTGTAAATGCCTGAAAAGTCTGTTGCTGCCGAGGACTGGATTGGTACGCTAGACGGTCCTGCCATGAAAGATCTGCTAGGCGAAGGAAACGCAGAGGTCATAAAGGAGGATCCCGGAAAGATCAAAGGTGAATACATCGAGGGAATAGTGGAGGAAGCCGCCGAAAGTGAAGAAGGTGAAGAAGGGAAGGCTGAGGAAGAAGAGATGGAGAAAGTCACCAAGACAGGAGGTCCGGAAGAATACTTTATTACTGGCCTGGGAGGAGAGCACAAGAAGGAGTGGGTTTTTGAGTCTAGCGATAGGTTCCCCCCACACCCAGAGTCTGTAATGGCCCAAATGAGGCGTCTTTCAATTTCTATGTCTGTTGTAATCACTCCAAAGAAAATCAATGAAAGTATGACTGATTCTGCCTACTCGAACGCGCTTAATGAATGTGATGATCATGAAATACCTATTGAACTGCAAAAACTAATTGAAAAAGAAAAAGAATCTGCATGTAAAATCATTGAGGACACCCTAACAATTAATCTAGGAAATGAAGATAATCCTCAAAATGTCTTTATCGGCTCTACACTTAGCAATAAGGAAAGCAAAGAACTAATTAGTCTATTAAATGAATTCAAAGATGTTTTTGCATGGTCTTACAATGATATGCCAGGTATCGATCCAAAAATAGTCCAACACCATATCCCCCTTTTCCAAATTCAAAACCCATAAAACAAAAATTGAGGCGAATGAGGCCAGAATGGGCACTTAAAGTAAAAGAGGAAGTTGAAAAGCAATTAAGAGCTGGATTCTTGATGGTCACCGAGTATCCCGAGTGGATTGCCAACATTGTGCCTGTCCCAAAGAAGGATGGTCGTGTTAGGGTTTGCGTGGATTTTCGGGATTTGAACAAAGCAAGCCCTAAAGACGATTTCCCATTACCCCACATCGACGTGTTGGTTGATAACACTGCGGGACATGAGCTTCTATCTTTCATGGATGGATTCTCTGGATATAACCAAATCCTCATGGCGCCCGAGGATAGGGAGAAAACCACGTTTATCACTCCATGGGGGACATATTGCTATAGGGTCATGCCATTCGGACTCAAGAATGCAGGCGCAACCTATCAGAGGGCTGCCACCACTTTACTGCACGACATGATCCACAAAGAGGTAGAGGTGTATGTGGACGATATGATTGTGAAATCCAAGGAGAGGGGAGGGCACCTAGAGGCTTTGAGGAAGTTCTTTGGGAGATTGAGGGAGTTCAAGATGAGGCTGAACCCGCAGAAATGCACGTTCGGGGTCACTACTGGCAAACTGCTGGGGTTTCTCATTACCCAAAGGGGAATAGAAGTGGACCCTACCAAAATAAAGGCCTTAACCGAAATGAACCCACCGAAAAATGAGAAAGAACTGAGAGGGTTCCTAGGTAGAATACAATTCATAAGTCGTTTCATTTCAAAGCTCACCATGACCTGCGACCCGCTGTTGAAGCTACTCAGAAAGGGAGAGAGATTCAATTGGGACACCCCGTGTCAACAAGCCTTTGACAAAATCAAAACCTATCTCCAGAATCCACCTGTCTTGTCACCACCTTCGCCCGGGAGACCTTTGTTACTTTATCTCTCTGTATCCGAAGATTCGATGGGATGTATGCTGGCCCAAGAAGGAGAAGAAGGGCGCGTGGAGAAGGCCATTTACTACTTAAGCAAGAGAATGGTAGGATATGAGTTAAAGTATTCACCCTTGGAGAAGGCCTGTTGGTTTGGTGTACCCGTCGCCTCCGCCACTACATGCTAGCCTTCCCTGTAATCCTGATATCCCGAATGGACCCATTAAAATACCTGTTCGAAAAACCCAACTTGACCAGTAGGATTTCCCGTTGGACCATGATGCTGGCTGAGTTCGACATCAGATACGTCACCGCCAAGTCCGTGAAAGGAAGGGCTGTCGCCGAGTTTTTAGCCGACCTCGCTGTAGAATCTGAGGACAAGGGAGACTTCAAGTTCCCAGATGAAGGAATAATGGAGGTTAAGGAGGATTTGTGGAGGATGTACTTCGATGGAGCGGCCAACCAAATGGGTTACGGGGTCGGAATCATTCTCGTAGCACCAGACGGAGTCCCTACCCCATTAGCTGTCAAACTCAAGTATAACTCAACCAACAATACCGCGGAGTACGAAGCATGCATAATTGGGATGGAAGCGGCCTTGGCTTTGAAAGTCGGACGGATTGATGTCTTCGGAGATTCCAACTTGATCATATCCCAGGTCCGAGGAGATTGGAGGGTAAAGCATGAGAAATTGAGACCTTACCATGACTATCTAGAAAGCCTGAAAGCACAATTTCGAAAGATTTCCTTTTACTACCTCCCTCGTGAAAAAAATCAACTAGCTGACTCTTTGGCCACCTTAGCCTCAATGATCCAAATTCCCTCCAAGATTGCCATGATCCCGCTGTCCATAGAAGTGAGGAATCAATCGTCATTCGAAATGGTCGCAGCCATAGAAAGAGAAGATGAAATGCCTTGGTATGTGGACGTGTTGAAGTTCATTAAAGAAGGAGAATACCCCGAAGGAGCCACAGAAAAGGACAAGAAGGCGATACGACGATTTGCCGCTCAATTCGTGATCTACGCAGATAAACTATGGAAAAAGTCCTACACCGGGTATAATCTGGAGTGTTTATATGGGAGGGAAGCTAAGAGAATGATGGAGGAAATACATGAGGGAGTATGCAGGCCCCACATGAACGGGCACATGTTGGCGAAGAAGATCATTCGACAAGGGTACTATTGGACGACCTTGGACAAAGATTGTTGTGAATATGTTAGAAGGTGTCACAAGTGTCAGATTCATGCAAATTTGATGCACACCCCACCGTCGCAGCTCTATAGCATGACCACACCTTGGCCATTTTCCGTTTGGGGGATTGATATCATCGGTGAGATAGTTCCAAAGGCTTCCAATGGGCACCGGTATATAATCGTGGCGATCGATTATTTTACAAAATGGGTAGAAGCAGCCTCATATGCGACTTTGAAAGGCAAAGATGTGGTGAGTTTCATTGAGAAGAACATAATCTGCAGATATGGAGTCCCGAACGAGTTTATCTCCGATCATGGCAGCCATTTCCAGGGGGAAGTCATCCCGCTCTTAGAGAAGTATAAGATCACTCGCCATCAGTCATCCCCGTATAGGCCCCAGACGAATGGAGCAGTAGAGGCAGCGAATAAGAATGTTAAAGCAATCTTGGGGAAGACGACAGATACATATAAGGATTGGCATGAGAAGCTGCCATTTGCCTTATGGGGGTATCGGACGTCAGTAAGGACTTCAACGGGTGCTACGCCATACTCGTTGGTCTACGGGATGGAAGCAATCCTTCCAGTCGAGGTGGAAATACCCTCTCTCAGAGTCTTGACAGAATGTGAAGTGGCAGAATCAGAATGGATACGAGGAAGATATGAAGAATTGATGTTACTTGATGAAAAGAGGCTGACCGCGATAAACCATACTCGGGGGTACCAAAAGAGGATAGCTCGTGCTTTCAACAAAAAGGTTCGCCCAAGGAAGCTTGCTGAGGGTGACCTGGTCCTCAAAGAACTTAAGGTGCCCGTTTATGACCCTAGAGGAAAATTCAAACCCAACTGGGTCGGGCCGTACATCATTAAGACCCTCCTTTCCGGAGGAGCGGCTTATCTCATGGACCTGGACGGGGTTGAATTTAAACAGCCAATTAACCTCGATCGCCTCAAGAAATACTTTGCTTGAAACCGTTTCTTTTAAAGCCTCCTACCTTGATGAACTACGCTTGACCTGATTCCCACTTGGGGATACGTAGGCAACCCACCCGGTTCGGTCATTAATAAATTTCCCAAAGAGGCGCTCTTCGTCAAAACCTCAAACCAAACTACTGCAGGCCTGATACCCATTTTAGGATAAGTAGGCGGGCCCTCAAAAGCCTTCGGCCCATGAAAACTTAGGGAAGCAGCAACAACTGTGCCAAACCAGGGGCAAACTGGCGTTTGCCCAGAATCACTTCGAAGCCCTAAAACCAGGGGCAAACTTCGTTTGCTAGCCAATAGACCCAGATACAAAACCATCCCTCAGGTCACCTGACTGTCAAAAATAAGTACTATAAAGGAACAAATGAAAATTCATGGAATAGAATGAGTAGAAAGCAAAACAGCAGAGTAAAGAGCCAAGTAAAGACATTGAAAGGAGAATACTTCATAAAAGATTAATTGAAGGGGTGAGCACTTCTGATTTTATCATGACAACACTTCTTGAAAAGAAAAAAATAAAAATTACATTCAAAAGCGTGAAAAGAGTAGGTAGGGTCCGTCAGAAAGTTTTGAAAAATGGCAAGCTTTTCCCTGTTTTCGTCTACTTTATTGGGCACATGTCTTGTCAAGTCTGTCTCACAACCAAGGCCTGGATCTCCAGAAGATACTGGGCAGTGGGCACAGTCGAAGCAGGGACCCTCGGGCACGGAGCAGCCATCCTACTTGACCAAGCCTCAATGAAAGCCTTCACGATAGAAGGTCGCAAAGTGGACCCCCTGGTGAAATCAGCAGTCACAGGTTCAATGGTATCTTGCAGAAGTCCAAACTGGCGAACCACCCGATCGGGAATGTAGAAGGTAGTGGCACTCAAGCCCGGCAGCCAGATGCCAGGTCGCCCAGGAAGACGTACAGCAACAGAACGATGAGTCCACTGAGGGCAGATCCAGCAAATGTCACCGGAAGAGAGACCCCGTAGCCAATCGAGCCACGCATCGGCAGAATGGAACAAGCAATGGACCTCCATGCGGTCGTAAGAAAGTGGCCCACGAAGATGCGAGGGATGAATGAAGAGGTCGAGGCGCTCCATGAGCCAAACTTGCAAGACGAAAGGTGCCCCGGCGGATAACATGGCCCCGGTAACATGGGCATGGCTCAATCCAATTAGAGTTTCACCAAGAATCAGCATAACAGCACTTTTCATCTCCCTCAAACCACAGGCAATGGGTATAAGAATGTCAGAAGATGACTGGAATAGGAAGTAAGAGAGCATGGCAATTGACAAAGCACTACGTCGGATGATCTGGTACTCGCCATCATAGGGGTCCCCTATGGGAGCATAAACGGAGGCAAGGTGCTCAAAATCGATATGCCTGTCACAAATAAGAGAGCCCGCCGCATTTCGAGATATGTGGAAAAGAGTGGCTAAGTCGCGGACATACCCGGCCTGGATCAGAGGAACCGTCAATTCAGCAAAAGGATCAGTGTGGAGAATGGCGCTAAATTCCTCGAACAAAGGACAAATCTCCTGAAAGCCGAAACGAAAGACGTTGAGAGCAGGGTCCCAACACTGAACAGCAGCTTGAAGTAAGCCCTCGTTCAAATTCATGTGTCGGAAAGAGAAGAGATCGTTCAATCTGAAGCATTCAAAGTTGAGCTTTTCAATACCTGAGAGAGTATCCATCCATGGGAAGAGAATTTGGGAGCAAACGGGGGCCATTTGAAAGGAGGATGGAAAGAGAAAGGAGATGTTTTGCGGAGTGTTAGAAGAAGAGGGGTATAAGTAGGGGGTAAAGCTGCCCACTAGATCGCGGCACTCGATAAAGTGCAACGGCACTCCATAAAGTGCCGCACGGCAGTCCGTGAGTGCCGCACGGCATTCACTGACTGCCGTTGCGGCATTCGTTGAGTGCCGCAGAGGCCTAACCGAGTGCCGTTTTGAGCTTTTTACCGGCCAGGGTTTGTTTGTAACACGATCTGCCCACCTACAAACAGAAAATTAAATAGAGAGGCAATAAAACGTGCGCATCATACAGCACGTGCAAATACATTCATTCATTCATTTCATTTTGCATATATCAAATAAGTAAAAGAAGCAGAAGCATTCAAGGATAAAAAATAAAATCGGGACCAAGCCATGGTCCCACATACGGCAAGATTTGGACCAAGCTATGGTCACACATACGGTGAATAAGCAGAAAGCATAATGAAATGTTTAAAGCATCTATCCTACCAAATAAAAGGGAGCAGCCATCAAAAAAATAAAACATGTATGTACATTCATCCACCAAAATATAAATTATCCCACAAACTCTCAAAAATGAAAAAATAATAAAAATAACAAAAGCAAAGTCAGCCGCGACCCCGACCCCGGCCGCGAGTCTGACGAGTCATACGTCTGAGAGGCTCCTCCACTGACTCAGTCCCGCTGCCTCCACCAGTCCCGCCGTGTCCACCACTGCCGCCGCCTCGGCCTCTGCCACCGCTGGTGCCCTCGCCGCCACCTCCACCACGCCCAGCTCCGCTGCCTCCGGGGGCATCGCTGAGAGGGATGCCGAACCGCTGGAGCCGCTGCTGAAGCTGCCCCACCTGCTGGGACAGGACTCTAATCTCCTCCGCCTGAAATAAAAGAATAAGTCCAGGCAGCGTCGAAATGATGGACAAAATACTGAGAATAAAAGGAATAAAATATCATACCTGAGCCCTCATCTGGGTCGCAGTAGTCGCCCGAGCTCCCTCAGCCTGAAAACAAGAACCAGGAATAAAGAATAGTAAAAGAGATACAATCCTAATCAAAGCAGGATGGGGATGGATTTCTTACCATCCACTCGCGCCCAAGAACCCACTGTCGTACGCTATGGGCATACGCCAGGCCCTCCTCCGCGTAAGCGCGCGGGACGAGGTCATAGTGAATAGGGATGGTGGGGGCACCCTGCGAAAGTCGGGGGATCGTCGTCACGTGAGGCTCGCCAAATGAGACGGTAGACATAGTCCAGTCCCACTCAGGTAGGCCAGGAGGGCGGACCACAGCAGGGACGTGCTGCAAATAAAAGTAATAAAACATGGGTGAAGAATAAAAGGAAGGACTCACGAAAAAAATAAAGGAATCATTTACTCACCCGAGTCACTTCCATCAGCGGGAAGTTCGGCATCAGCTTGGCGGCACGGAAGGCCGCATAACCGTCAGGGTCGTCCAAGAAGTCGTGGATACCAAAGCCAGCTCGAGCAGCCGAGTAGTCGCCGCCCTGAAGTGTGTCTGTAGCCCTCATAGAGTCGGGAGGAGGGAACGGCACGAAGAATCTGGGAGCTGCTATAGACTGCCTGGTCACCCTCTCTCCCAAGTACCACGCCATACCCTCCGACCCACCATCGAGAAGCCGTCTCATCGGGTCATACCCGGCCGACTCCTGAATCCCCGCGCTAGCCTCGGGTAGCGCCCTGAGCCACGGCTGCCACTGTACATGCTCCTCCCGTAGGTTCGTCAGGAAGTTCCTGAACGAAACAAAGTCATGAGCCCCGGTCTTCCGCCCGACCCTGTCCTTCGCCCACTTCAGCCCCTGGGGCATGATGAGGGCGTCAGCAGCACGTGTCTCAGGAGACATCATGCGGAGATACTCATGGGACCAAATCTGTAATAAAAAGAGAGAAAGAAAAGAGAAATTAGTATCGCAATGTAAATAAATTTCTGAAAGTAAAATAAGCGATGGAATGTAAAAATAAATAAAATATGTATATACCTCCCACGCTCTCCAATACCCACTGGTGGCTGTCGACCTGCCCCGGGAGATGTCACTCACTATGCCTGTACAGGATAGCTAAACCTGTACCAGCCCAATCAAACTCAGTGACCCGATCCAGATGCTCCAGCGACGCCACCAGGGAAGCAGAAATCCGGTCGCCCTTGGTGCTCAACAAGGAGCACCCCAGCACGTACATCAAAAAGCCGCGGGCCATCTGCTCATCCGTAAAGTCGGGTTTTCCCCGGAAAGTATCCATGAACCACCGAGCCGTAACCAGGGCCTCCTCCGGAACCACTCCTAGCAGCGGCTCCATCTGATCCCACTCCTGGTCCGTGAGGTGCCGCAGGGGCTCTCCTCCGAATGGAATCCCCGTAATCATGCTGAAATCCAGAGGGGTCAGCGTCATCTCGCCGAAAGAAAAGTGGAAGGTACTCGTGGTATCCCACCACCGCTCGGCCAATGCGTGCATCTGCTGCAAGTCGTTGGAGCTCTTCGTCAAAAGTTTGACGAAGTCTCCAAACCCCGCTGCGTCCACCAGAGCTCTCACGGTCGGGCTCAGCTCGGTGTACCACTCGTGGCCATGTGCGAGGCTGCCGTGCCCCTTCAGCACCTTTGGCTGCAGCTGCAAGAAAGAATAAACAGTTTGTCGTCAGGGAATAAATAAAAGAAGAAAGCAATGAAGAAGGAGATAAGTAATAAATAAAAGAAAGAAAGTATAGAAGTGTTCACATAGGATTTCACAGGAGAGACGTTCGTTTGCATTCAAGAGAAAATGAATAAAAGGAAACGCTCAAAATTTTAACAAGGTTTCGAAAAGAAAAAAAAAGAAGAAAGAGTAGTTTTGTCCACCTACTTCGGAAAACATGCATATATAAGTTTTAAAGGAGATTTTGGGCCCGGAAAGAGTCTGGTTGCAAAAAAAGGAATGTGTGATTGCAAACATTCAGGAATCAATTATTTTGAATGATAAAATGGCATTAGGAAAACTCGCCAGGGCAGTAAATACAGGAAAAGGTTCGTGACTTCATTTCTACGAGCATTGGATTTCATTATTCACAAGCAATGTTTGAGATTCCGATTAAATGGCTTTCAAAAGTCATTGAACAAAATCAAAGGGGAAGATAAAGGACAATTCGAGCATAAAATTCATTTTCTATTTTATTTATTTATTTTTCAAAATTTCACGAGGAATAAAATTTTGAATTTGGAATTTCTTCACAAGAAGCGTGGAATAAAATATTCGGGACGCCCGGGGGTGCCACATACATGACGTTTGGAAAAGGGTATCTAAAAGTGGTGACAATTCTAGGTTACATTCACAAGGAGGAAGAAAATGCGAGAAAGGAATACGAGAAATAAATAAAAAGAGAAGTGTTTACCTCGCGCTTAAACGCGCGGGCCGACAGATGCTCGTCAGGGTCCCTCAATAACAGTGTAGCGTCTGGATGATGGGTGGCCGTATACTTGGCCTTCTTCTTCCTAGAACCGCTCGCCATAACCTGTCAAAAAAAGAAAAAGAGAGATTCGCACGTTAAAATTCGTGAAAGTTCAGGAAAACAATGAAATAAAAGAGTTTAATCAAACCATGATCTAACAGAACTTACCTGTGGACGTCGTAGATCGATATAGAAGCAGAGAAGAGGATGAGAGAAAATTTCTCCAGAGAGATTTCGAGATGGAGAGAGTGAGAGAATGAGAAAATGTGTTGAATCCCGGCGGTTTTAACCACTGCCGCTCAAACGCGGCACTCAAATTTCCGTGCGCGGCAGTCAGTTGACTGCCGTGCGGCGCTCGGCAAATGCCGCAACGGCACTCCGTGAGTGCCGTGCGGCAGTCACGGACTGCCGCAAAAAACCACGTGTGCCGCGATTATGGCGGTTCAAAGATATTTACTTTCCCCCAAAAATTCAAATCAAGTCTCGAAAATTGAACTTGAAGCCCCCCAGAGTGTGCCCTCATTGCACTTTTTGACCCCGGTGTTGTTTTTTAGGTTTAAATCGACTACAAATTTTAAAATATAGGTATAAATTCCAGCCTGTGGGCTCCCAACTCCCAAAAATTGGAGTAAAATTCAAGCCTGTAGGCCCCCAAATTTCAAAATGAAATCCTAGCCCGCGGGCCTCGGTTATTGAAAAAAAAATAATAAAGTAAATTTTAAGCCCGTAGGCTCCCAAACTTTGAAAATTTGAATTTATATTCCCGGTTTTCGCAACAGATTTGCGTTAATCCTCGTTTTGAGAATATAACGGATTTATATTCCAGGTTCTCGCAACAGATTTGCGTTAACCCTCATTTTTGAGAATATAACGGATTTATATTCCAGGTTCTCGCAACAGATTTGCGTTAATTCTCGTTTTGAGAATATAACGGATTTATATTCCAGGTTCTCGCAACGGATTTGCGTCAACTCTCGCTTTTTGAATATAACGGATTTATATTCCAGGTTCTCGCAACAAATTTGCGTTAACCCTCGTTTTTGAGAATATAACGGATTTATATTCCAGGTTCTCGCAACAGATTTGCGTTAATCCTCGTTTTGAGAATATAACGGATTTATATTCCAGGTTCTCGCAACAGATTTGCGTTAACCCTCGTTTTTGAGAATATAACGGATTTATATTCCCGATTTTCGCAACGGATTTGCGTTAACTCTCGCTTTTTGAATATAACGGATTTATATTCCAGGTTCTCACAACAGATTTGCATTAACCCTTAAGATCAAATCAAGAGCACCTTCGTAACCCCGGTAACAGATTTCCGCATAGATAACTTTCCCTGACTAACATGTCACAAAATATGCATCGTACGTGTGGAAAACATGAAGAGTATGACACTTACACAACTAGGTCAATCTAGAAAACACCATTGCATGGCATTTGCATCACGACAGGATAGGTGCATCCATCCGTATGACTACTTGCGTTTGTGAATGTTTGCCCATGTCTGAACTACGCTTTGGTCTGATTCCTGATGGGATACGTAGGCAGCTCGCCATGGAGCACGACCAATTAGAATTCCGCTGCACACCTTTTTTCTTTGCAACGCATTTTGTTTTTGCCTAAATTCGACAGTCAGGTCAAAGGCTTGTCTTCACACAGGCTTTGACATTCACTTGTGGGACGCGTTGCTCCACAAACTCTGTCAAAGAGGGGCAAACTGTAGACACCCCAATTTTGACCGACCGTCGAATTTAGGAGAGTGTCGCCTCCGTATCCGATGATGACAAGGACCGAAAAATCGAAGTATTCCAAGCTCTTCAGAAAATCTCCAAAACGCGATAAAATTTCACAGAAAGAGGAAAAATACCGGGTGTTTAGGGGAATTCAGGGAAAAGACATGATTTTTGGAAAGGATCTTTAAAAATAATTTGTTTCAAAAAGAGAAAAGACCTAAAAAGGGGAATCTCACCAAAACACGGCACACGGCGGTTTTCGCGGCACTCCATGAGTGCCACGTGGCAGTCAGAGAGTGCCGCACGGCATTCACCGAGTGCCGCCACAGATTTCTGACTGCCGTTCGCTTTTAAAGTCTGTATTTTACAGGGCAATACGTATGCGCATGCAAATAAGAACAAAAACTGATAAAGTAAGACTGACAAAAATGCGGCAATCCATTAATTGCCGCGGCATTTGGTGAATGCCGCGCGGCAGTCATGAAGTGCCGCAACGGCATTTGATGAATGCCGCAGCGGCAGTCACGGACTGCCGCGTCAGTATCTGGACTGCCGCGCTGGACAGCAGTCTGCATAATTTCAGAAAGTACACATTGTACCAACTAATGAGGGAATTACATCTGTTTTTTGCTCCGAAATTCACCAAAAATACCTGGTATTTTTGCCTATAAAAGAGAAGGGATCTTGTTGGCAAAAGGGGGGGAAGAACACCAAGAGATATTGGGAGAGAGAACATATACTTCCATTTCACCAACATTCTTTTAGAGAGAAAAAGAGAGTGTTTAGAGAATTAGAGAAGAGCTTGGAAGATCTTCAAAGAAAAGAAAACTTTGAGGATAATTTGGAGGTGATCCTCTAACCATAGATTATTAGCTTATCCTTTCTTCTCATCTCTAGTCTTAAAATCTTTCATTATTTTCTTTGTTTATCAAGTAAACTTAGGAATTTCTTTTGTTTCCATGTTACTTTCTTCCATTCTCTTGTTTATTTTCTCCTCTTGAAGGTCTTGGAGATCTTCAATATCTCTTTTGACCTCTAGAGCATGATCTTTTGAACCCTATGTAGGCTTGTGCTTCACATAGGAGTCAAAGTTTAATCAACACTTCATAAGAGGCTCCAAGTCCACACCCATGATTTGGATCTTCTAAACTTGATGTCTTGAGGAATCCCTTCAATATTCCTTTAGGACTCATGAGTCATAGTCATGTCTCTCCTCCAATGACCATCAAATGGTAGGAGAATGTAGTTTTGAGTCTAAACCCATCTCCATGTTCTAGACTCCTTGTCTTATAGATTTCATGAAGTCTATCCATACTTCACTTGAAATCTATGAAGAGTAAAGGTTTATAGTCTCTAATGGTCATCAAATAGTAAGAGAAGTGGTTTGGTTCAACTCAACTTCATGGTATAATAGTTGGAGTTACCAAATAAAATTGAACTAGCAAAGTAAAAAACAGTGAATCCACAAACTGTTTTTGATCAAAGATTTTTAGTTCGAAATCTAACCGTTGAAATCAAATGAAGCCAACGGGAAAGTGTCAATAACACAATATTCTACCGCTGTAATATTTGTTTTAAGGTGGTTTCATGTTTAGAATGGTTTGATCATGGGTTTTGTGAAGCAACAATAATCTGTCCAGAATTTCAGAATAGTTTCAGAACAGCAACACTATTTTGAAATAATTAAATCAGAGTTCTAATAAAGTTTCTATGACCCAAAATAATTTTTTTCAAGTAGATGAATGTGTTAGGAAGTCACCCTAAAAAGAACAAAGCAATTCGGATTTTTTTGCTATTTTTAATAAATCGTGCAAGAATTCTGGACAGAAGGTTGCAAAGTGCTGAGTGATGTCTAGTATTTTCCATATTCCCAGAGATCCGACCGTTGAAACCTTGATTTTCTTTTTGATTTGGAAACTAGACTCACAGGGGCATCTCGTGTCCAAAATTCACCCAGATCAAACCATGAGAGATATGCTTTTTATTTCTTTTAAATTCTGGTCTGCTCTCTGCAATTTTCAGAGTTTTATGACACATTTGACTTACTTTGTAAATAAGGATCTAAATGACTTTTTTATGATCTAGGGCTTAAACCATGCTTTAATAATGATTAGTTGAGCTTGAATTCAAAGTTTAAGAGTATTTCATAGTTTATCCTTGTCCATGTACATATTCATCCATATGGTTTGACACTTATAATTAAGACTTATTTGCTTTGGATTTAATTACGTTAGATAGATGTAAGCTAGAAATTTAGGATTGTTATTTCTAACATCGTATTTTGCATATCATGTGGACTAACCCTTTTGTTTTGTAGCGCTATTAAGGTACGATTTCTCGATCCCTCTCTAGTTTATTAAATTTCTTGATTTTATTTGATTTTTGACCTTAATGCGCGACACCTTAGAATTAGGTTTTGCCTTATGTGTATATGTGATTAGAGACTCTTTTTAGGATTTTCTTTTGTTCGCATGCATTGCACGTTTATTATCGCTGCTGGATCCCGGGTAAGTTCACTTGTTCTCTATTGCATATCATATCGCTTGTTACCTGAATTATGTGGCTTTTTGAATGATATTTTGTCAATTGCAATTTTACACCCTTTGGACATGCTTTTGTGATGTATATGTATATATATATTAGTTGAGGGCATGCTTAGATTAATAAATTTGATTAAAAGGATGTTGAGTAGAGGCCTATCGCAAGATAGGATGAGAGAGGGTGTTTTAGTCCGATGGGCTCCTTCCTCTCTCATTCCATAATCCCCGGACCTAGTTAATCTCTGGTTTCTAAAAAGATCAGTTTGCTTTTAAAATGGTTTCTTAATTTCCCTTTTAAAAATTAAGTGGCGACTCATTTGTTTTAGAAATTGACTTTGAAAAGCTGTGGGTAAGTCAACCTGCGATATCCACAAAGCTAGATTTTTTTTGTACATGAAGATGATCCAAATACCTATAGTGTCCTAGTTTTGAGTTTAATCTACAAAGTAATTTATCATGCCCAAATAAATCACGTTAATTCAATCAACACAGTAAAAATGTATCATGGCAGATTGTGTAGCTTTTTGTATGATGTTTTGTTATGCATGGTGTTGATTGTTGATGCTACTTTTCCGGTACTTGTGTTGTTATGAAAATCTTGTGCTATGGTAGTGCTATCTCGTAGTTGAGTATATTAAGGGTTTCATCTATATGTTTATTGGTATTAAATCCATTTTATAAATCCATGAGCTATGTGCTATGTTTTCCCATTGTTATGGATATAGTTTAATGACCGTTGGAAAGTTCATACCCAAACCATAAGTATGTTGTATGGCACGATTATTGCATTGGTAAGTGATTGGGAAAGTTTCCATCGTAAGCATATTGAGAGGTAAAACGGAATGTCGAACATAAAGCGAAATACTGACGATTATAAATGGATGATATTAATGAACTAAACTACGAAACGTACGAATGTGTAAAATAACGATAAAACCTTCAATAACAGATTTTATGCAAATAAGGGACATTGGGTCTCGTTTCTAGTCATGTAACTACCGGTCAAAATTGATTCGTGAACTTTCGTGTCGTGTTTGGATATTTCTTGCAAAGTTGGTCTTTCGGTAATTCCATAGAGTCAATTGGAGAGTTATGTTTGTGTTCGGTCAAGTGTAGATGACCTGAGGATCGTCATGATGTGTTCGATCAAGTAGTTGATTTAGGACAGGTTAATTTTATTCAAAGATTTATTTCTAATACTGCTGGAAAAACTCTAATATTCTCTCCTTTGTTGAAATTGAAGGATCGTAAAGAATTAAAGTGGGAAGATAACATCAAGCTGCATTTTAAGCCTTAAAGGATTATTTGGTGAAGCCACCAGTGTTAATGCCTCCAAGGGAAGACAGACCTATGAAGTTGTATATCTCAGCAGCAGAAGCATCAATTGAGGTCTTAGTAGCCCAGGATAATAATGATAAAAAAAAAGGAATATGCTATTTATTACCTTAGAAGGTTTTTAAACCCTATCGAATGCAAATATTCCTTTATGGAAAAACTATGTTTATCTTTATATTTTGTGATACACCCAAAATTGGCTCTATCTTATGACCGAGCGGTTCAAATCAGCAACTAGTCCATGCCCCGGGCAAATCTTGCACCACTCCTCAGAAGCATCATCCCCGAGCGGTTTAGCCTACTCATCATCCCGAGCGGTTCATTCATGACTCGGCCAACAGGTCGGGAAAAATGCACAGGCACATCCCACTGCGGGAACAGCTCATCCGGGCCCACAAGCGTGATCCCGAGCAATACGGGCAGTTTCCTACTCAAGCTAGAAGACTAATGGAAAGTGCACACTATTTCCTAATCCAATTAGGAAATCCCCATAATTAATGCCAATCTATATCAATAGGATTATATTTCCTTATCCATGTATGAGTAGGTCTCTTACATCTATAAAAGAGACCTCTCACCCCCCCATTGAAGGGGCCGCCAACTCTTTAGTCTACACAGCACCTCTATAAAATTCACCATTATACGCATACACCCGGCCGGTATTACTGGTAGTGCCGCCCCTCTTTGTTGGCTCACCAGGCCCGCCGGTGATCTGCTAGTGAACGTGCTCAGACACACCCGTGGACGTAGGTACCTTCATTAACAGGGCCGAACCACATACAAAAAATAGTCTCTCACACTCTCTCTCTCTTTCTCCTAAAATTGCTCTACTTTACTCTTACCAATTTCTGGCATCATCAGTTTGGCGCCGTCTGTGGGAACCGACAACTCTTCTCATCAACAAATTTCTTAACTGATCTTCATGCCACCGAAGAAGGGTAAGAAGATTGACCAGCAGTCCGACCGGGATGTTCCTCCGGCCCCGGCACCGGCTGCGGTAGTCATGACATCTGAGCAAATCACCGCAACCCTCACACAACTCTTGGAGGGCCAACGTCAAATCCAGCAACAGATCGAAGCCCTGCTAGCCCAACAAAGCAGTGCTACAGGGGCCGGGAAACGACCCGGGAACGTTGCGTATGGTCGGGAACCGATCTTGACCAGGAAACGTGCCCGAGCCAACCCGTCCCGTGTTGAGGATGCCAGAGACATCAACAGTGGGCGTGCTGCCCGAGAGGAAAGGCGGGAGCATATGGCTCGGGAATCAGTCCAGGGTCCCTCGGTCAAGAGCCGAGTTGTCCCTGGGGACACGGTTACCCGGAAGCATAGCCGAACCCGATCCCAGAGGAAAGCACCCCGCCATGAAGAAGCCTCTTCCACCAACCCGACCAGCTCCTCAGATACCGGTCGGGAAAGAATGGAAGCCCGAATCAAGAACTTGCAGAAGCAGATCGATGGAGTGGCCAAGAAGCTTGGTCAAAGCCGTGTTTCGAATCAAGCCAATACTGAGACAGAGTCACCGTTTTCCAGCCAGATCACAAGGTTTGCCATCCCGCGCAAATTTAAGCAACCTCGCCTAGATCCCTATAATGGCTCGGGAAGCCTGGTCGACCACGTCCGGACCTATAAGGCTCAGATGGCCCTAGCCACCTGCTCTGATGAACTATACTGCATAGCCTTCCCCAGCACTTTGAAAGGCCCGGCCGCCCAATGGTTCCACTCGTTGGAGCCCGATTGGTCCGTAGTTTCAAGCAACTCAGCAAGCAGTTCATCAATCAGTTTATCGGTATGCGTGAACGGCCAAAACCTAACATACATCTACTGACAGTCAGACAACAGAATAATGAGTCCCTCAAGGAGTTCACCGACCGATTCAACCAACAGAAGCTTCAAATCCGCAATCTGAACGAGGCAGTCGCCATCATAGCCTTCTGCTCGGGAGTTCAACGCACCAAGTGCGCTGCGTCGTTCCACAGAAACCGACTGGAAACTTTGGTTGAGCTCTCTGAGAGGGTTGGAAAATACATTGACACTGAAGAGTTTCTGAAGACCAAAGACACCGGGCAAGAAAGCAACGAGTCTTCCAGAAATAAGCGAAAGCGAGATCAGCCCGGCAGTCTCGACCCGACCTCCAGTTCGCAGCAGTCTGAGTCTGGCAGCCCCGGCCCAATCTCCAGTTCACATCGGTCAGGATCAAGTAGCTCCGACTTTGCCTTCAGCACAGAGAAATTAGGGGCCCAACGATCCTGATCCGACCTCCTGTTTCCATCGGTCTAGATGAGCCCGACTACAGTGGTACCTGCTTGATCACCACATGAGGGTCCACTGATTGTCAGAGAGCTCATACAAAGACCTCGGGCCTAACCCCGAGGCATACAAAGACCTCGGGCCTAACCCCGAGACACGAAAAAGACCTCGAGCTCCGAACTCAGGCACTAAAAGGACCTCGAGCTCCGAACTCAGGCACTAAAAAGAACTCGGCCTCCGAACCCAGGCACCAAAGACCTCGGGGTCACGCCCAAGGCACCGGCTTCGCTTAGGTCCAACTGACGATGGGGGCAAACCCCCTAGGTGGCTGATGATGGCAATCTTCAAAAGACCCTGCAACCACCATGTTCCAAGTCGGTTACCTACAGTTCATAGCCTCTGTAAGACCCTCGTCTTAGCGAAAGCTTGGGGGCCAAGACGGCGCAGTGAACTAAACAGGCAATCACACCGGGTATCTACAGGCCTCGCGGATAACCAAGTCAAAATCTTGGACAACCCAAGCACCTACAGTACTCAGAGGCATTAACTCCACTTAGGTCCAAACCGACAATAGAGGTGACTAAATCTCTTAGGTTGGCCGACGATAGAGGAGGAAAAAGACCCTAAAGCGATGTGATTTAGGTCGGCTCCACCTACATGGTCAAGCTCTTCTCCCAACAGTCTTGATGAAGGCTAACTGGGCAGAAGACAACCATCCTGGGGAGTTAACATAAAAAGGACCCTAGAGCAATACGCTTTAGGTCGGCTTTTCAAACATGGTAAAATCCTTCTACCCACAGCCTTGATGAAGGTTTACGGGCAGAAGATAACCATCCTGGGAGCTAACTCAAGCAAAAAAGGCTCCGAAGTAGGCCGAGTCTCAACTCTCGGTCACTTCCTGAGCACTCAAAGACTCCGAATTAGGCCGGGTCTCAACTCCCGGTCAGTTCCCGAGCACTTAAAGGTCCCGAGCTAGGTTGGGTCTCAACTCTCAATCAGCTCCCGAGGACTCACCAGGCTCAAAAGCCTCGAGGCAGCTTCCACAAGCACTCAGACAGCGGCAAGTAACATCAAACTGATTTCCAAAATTGCCCCGATATAGCATCTGGCCAATCTTGGAAATGGGGGGCAGCTGATACACCCAAAATTGGCTCTATCTTATGACCGAGCGGTTCAAATCAGCAGCTAGTCCATGACCCGGGCAAATCATGCACCACTCCTCAGAAGCATCATCCCCGAGCGGTTTAGCCTACTCATCATCCTAAGCGGTTCTTTCATGACTCGGCCAACAGGTCAGGAAAAATGTACAGGCACATCCCACCGCGGGAACAGCTCATCCGGGCCCACAGGCGTGATCCCGAGCATTACGGACAGTTTCTTACTCAAGCTAGAAGACTAATGGAAAGTGCACACTATTTCCTAATCCAATTAGGAAATCCCCATAATTAATGCCAATCTATATCAATAGGATTATATTTCCTTATCCATGTATGAGTAGGTCTCTTACATCTAAAAAAGAGACCTCTCACCCCACATTGAAGGGGCCGCCAACTCTTTAGTCTACACAGCACCTCTATAAAATTCACCATTATATGCATACACCCGGCCGGTATTACTGGTAGTGCCGCCCCTCTTTGTTGGCTCACCAGGCCCGCCGGTGATCTGCTAGTGAACGTGCTCAGACACACCCGTGGACGTAGGTACCTTCATTAACAGGGTCGAACCACATACAAAAAATAGTCTCTCACTCTCTCTCACTCTCCTAAAATTGCTCTACTTTACTCTTACCAATTTCTGGCATCATCATTTTGTAGTAATGAAATTAAGATATTATCTTCTTCCTATTGAAGTCTACGTTATTGCTAAGTTTGATTTAATTAAGCATTTGTTGACTCGACCTATTTTAAGGAATCAAATTGGTAAGTGGATTTTGACGCTGTCAGAATTTTGTTTATTTTATGTACCATAAAAGGCAGTGAATTTAGCAGATTTTTTGGTTGATCACCCAAATTGTCTCAAAACAGAGGGAACTTATGAAATTGGACATATAACTATTAACCCATGGAAATTATGGTTCGATTGATCAAAAACAGAATTTGATGCAGGCATTGGGTTTAATATTGAATCACCTGAGAAAATTAAAACCAAAAATATGGTTTTAAAATTGATCCAACTCAATGTTCTAATAATCAAGTTGAATTCGAAGCTCTGATTATGGGTCTTGAAACCCTTTTAGACCTTAAAGCTACATTTGTAGAAATTTTTGGAGATTCTCAATTACTTATAAACCGTATGAATGGGGAATATAAATGTATGAGTATTACTTTAAAGATAAATTATGACACTACAATGGATTTCTTATCCAAATTTGATAGTGTAAACCTCTTACATGTTCCTATAAGTGTTAATGAAGAAGCCAAAGATATGGCTCAAAAGGCATCTGGATTTAGAACAAATGTCGAAGATTTTGAGATGGAACAAGTTACTAACAGGAAGTTGTTGCCTGTACTGGTAGATAGATTACCTTTTGTTAACATCTCAAATGTTAAGATTCATGAGGATTGGAGAAAACCAATCATAGATTATCTCTCAGGGTTGGATGAAAAGCCTAATTGAAGTATAAGATTGAAATCTGTCAAATATATCATGTATGGTGAAAAATTGTTCAAGAGAGGCAATGACAGATTACTTCTTGAATGTTTAAGCAATCTTGAAGGAATTGAGTCTATAACTCAAATCCATGAAGGACTTTGTGGTGCTCATCAATCTGGAATTAAAATGAGATGGTTACTTCGAAGGCATTGCATTTACTGGCCACCAATCTTAAACGATTGTATTGAATTTGCCAAGGGATGTCAAGAATGTCAAAAACATGGCCCTTTGTGTCACGCCCCGGCGTAGCCAAAATATGGAAAAAATTTAAATTTTCATCTTGGACCATGAGGCATGTGACTGGTGGAAGTACCGAATTGTCCAACACCAAAATAATAATAACTAAATGCTATGACAAAAGGGTAAAAGTAACATCTACTACTAGAATATATTACAATGAAAGGCTATAACGGTACTGGCTAATTAAATACATAAGAGTCTTATGGCTCTCGACCTTATAAAAACTATTACAAAAATATGATAAGTCTTCTGATTACAACAAAAATATTTACAAAGGGAAGCTATTGGTCTTCTTCCTAACTCGCATAACCATAATCTTCTTCAGTATAATCTTCTTCCACGTTATATTCTTGAGTAGCTCCATAGCCTGTGCTCTTGACATCTTGTGACCTGGATAAGCTGGACATGGGAATGTCCAACGATATGAACGTTGTCAGCTTATGAAAGCTGAATGAGAAAACTAAATCAAATAGAACGTATATAGTGAAGCACAACAAAGATACCCTTATTACTTTTTAACACGTCTTTTAAGATCTTTGCGTTCTCACTGTCGGGTTATAACTACCAATATACCCGACCATGTATTCGAAAAGAAAACGTCCAACTAAGAAAACTCGTCTCGACATTCTTAACACCACTATCATCTGTTGTCAACATCTGACATCATTTACTAACCCAAAACATCTCTTATTAACTAAACCATCTTTCATTTACCAAAACACCTTCCACCAACCAAAACATCTTTTAACAACCACCTCGTCACGAAGAACCGAAGTGTTAGGGAGTGTAAGAATATCCATTCCATCACGAAGAACCAAAAGGAGTCTTCACTCTAAGAAACACCACTTCGCCATCACGAAGAACCGAAGCGTTTATGGAGTACAAGAACATCTATTCCATCACTAAGAACCGAAAGGAGTCTTCACTCAAAGAAACACCACTTCGCCATCACGAAGAACTGAAGCGTTTATGGAGTGCAAGAACATCCATTCCATCACTAAGAACCGAAAGGAGTCTTCACTCTAAGAAACACCACTTCGCCATCATGAAGAACCGAAACATTTACGGAGTGCAAGAACATCCATTCCATCACTATGAACCAAAAGGAGTCTTCACTCTAAGAAACACCACTTCGCCATCACGAAGAACCGAAGTGTTTACGGAGTGCAAGAACATCCATTCCATCACTAAGAACCGAAAAGGATTCTTCACTTTAAGAAACACTACTTCGCCATCACGAAGAACCGAAGCGTTAACCGTACCCCCTTTCGTCACGAAGACCCAAAAGGATACACAATACTCATCACTTCACAACTCATCAAACACATCCTTTGCTCACTATCCTGGCCTCTGTGGATTGGTTTACCTATCCAACACTTATCCTTGACATACGCTGCTCTTAACCAAGCACAATCAATCCTTACATTTCCTTGACCGCATTCGCATCACTCGTTCCGTGGTTTAATTTGTTAATAACTTTCATTTACACATACAAGGTTGCGTTCCTATGTCCGCTATTCTTTTTTTTTTTTTTGTCATAATATACCCATGAAGTCAGAATTAACATCGTCGTTCAGCTTACGGCTTTAATAGCTCCTTAAAGAAACTTTTTTCGAAAAAACTTCCCAGAAATCGATTTCTCCCATAAATCGGTTTCTGGCGCCAGATTCTCAAATCCTCTATTTTTATGCAATGTACAATCATTTAAGCTTAGGGTATGCAAATTATATACTACTATGAGTCGTATAACATGTCTACAGTATTGTAGATACTCCATATATATCCAAACATGAGTCTATGTACAACTAATTCAAGCTTATGGTAAGATTTCAAACCATCATCTTGATTATACTTGTAAAATGCATGCATGGGTTCATTATCATGTCTATAAAACTATGAAAACTACACAGACACCCTTAACATACTCATCTACTCGATAGCACAAGATATTCATAACCACACAGGTATCGAAGAACAAGCATCATCTATAAACACATCATACAAGTAGTTGTACAATCTGCCAGGAATTAATTTTATTGTGTCGACTGAATTGATATGATTTATTTGGGCATGATAAATTACTTTTTAGATCAAACTCAAAACTAGAATATTGTAGATAATTGGATTAGCTTCGTGTACAAAACAATCTAGCTTCAAGTACACTTTGGAACTGCTTAAAATATTTATTTTACTTAAACATTTCTATATTTTCAGACTGCTCTGTCCCAGATTTATAATACTGCGTTGCATGTACATTTCACCTATAAAGTAGTGATTTCCAGACTGAGCTATAGAAGAGTTATTTATAGATAAATGAGTTAGCTTTCTCCACAAAAAAACATAGCCTCATTACCATTTTTGAACTGCTCAAAATGTTCATTTTTCTAAACAACAATCTGCTGGAAGTTTCTGCTTCTCAGATTAATAATACTACGTTGTACATACATTTCACCTATGAAGGATTTATATTTAGACTAAGCTATAGAAGAGTTATTTGTAGTTAAATGAGTTAGCTTTCTCCATAAATAAAACCTAGCCTCATTCCCATTTTTGAACTACTCAAAATGTTCATTTTACTAAACAACATTCTGCTGGAAGTTTCTACTTCCCAAATTTGTAAATTTGTCTTGCATGTCAGGGAACTCTCAAACTATCAACATCAAGCACTTAATAAACATTACTACATACTATATATGTTCTAAAGTGAGTTAGTAAACTCACCAAGTCTTGAAATTGAGCTTGGGCTTTGGATTTGAGCTTAAGGAAGCTTGAATTCAACTTCAATGGTGGATGTTCCTTCTTCTTCTTCTTCTACTCTTGATTGTGTACTTCTTCTTCTTCTAGGGACTCTTGTAGGTCTTCTAAAACTTCTTATTATAGATTATATCTCCCCATGATGGCATATATAAATATATGAATGTGTATAGGTGTATAGTGAAGGTGTAGGCAAGAGAGGGAGATGAACTCTTAATTTTTTTTTTTAACTTTCTTCTTTCTTTTCAAGAACTAAAATTCCCAGCACTCTTTCTAATCTAAGTGCAGATTATGGAGACTAAAAAAATTAAACGAGTGCATGTGTATGTTTATATAGTAAGGGGAGGATGGGCATGTGTCTCCATGCATGCTTGCATGTGTGCATGGAGGGCCATGTGTCCATCTAGTGGACAAATGCCACATGGGGTGATGACAAGTGGCCAGCCATGCAGGTCCCACCTTGGGCTTTGTGCCACTACCTCAGTTTGCGTGCAAATATTCTTAATATGTATGTCAGTCTCAATTTACGTGCAATCGGGTATTATTTCTATTGTCCGAGTCCGAGTACAAGACTAAGTTAAGTCTTTCTACGGTCGATTCGGTGCGGTGATTACAGTCTAATTAGTAATTACATTACACTGATAAGGTCACACAAATAAAATAATATTATAATAATATACCAGATATGGAAATTCATAATACTATTGAACGTAGAAATTACAGGTATTACATTTGAAACATTTGCCAACTATTGATCTTCAATATGTGGTGACACCTTAGCCTTTTAGAGGTTGGGCTATTGATGTGATAGGAAAAATTAGCTCTCCTTCTTCGAAAGGTCATGGATTCATTATTGTAGCCACGGATTATTTCACTAAATAGGTCGAAGCAGAACCCATGCAAACTGTGACTCAAATGACAGTTGTCAAATTTTTAGAAAACATAGTTTATAGGTTAGGTATCCGTCAAACCATTGTATCTGACAATGCTTCTATATTCGAAGGGGATGTAGTTGCTTTTGCAAGTAAAATAGGGATTACAATGTCAAAACAATCCCATATTATGCACAATCTAATGGTCAGGCTGACGCAACTACTAAAATCATTAAGCAAAATATGACTAAAGTTATAAAAAATAATCCAAGGATGTGGCATGAGGTTTTGCCAGAAGTATTATGGGCGTATAGAACTTCGAAGCGAACAAGTACATGGGTATCTCCTTATGTTTTAACTTTGTTCATGAGACAGTTTTACCAATTGAGATAAAAGTTAATTCCCTTCGAATTATGAAGTAGAATCAATTATCTTTAGATGATTATCAAACATCAATGGCTATTGAATTGGAAGACATTGATGAAGAAAGAGTCAAGGCTCTTAACAATATCTTGATACAAAAGAAGATAACAGCAAGAGGATATAATAAAAAAGTTCGACCTAGAACCTTTGATGAAGGAGATTTGGTTTGGTAAATAATATTAACTATAGGATCTAAAGATCCAAAGTTTGGAAAATAGTCCCCTAAGTGGGAAGGTCCATTCCAAATCCACAAAGATTTTAATGGTGGATTTTACCATTTGAAAAATCCAAATGGTTATATACATGTAAGAAAAATCAATTGTAGATTTCTCAAACAATATTATCCAACTGTATGGGAAGCAAGAAATTTAGAATGAAGATGTGTCATTCAAATAAGACCATATATTCACATTCAAAAATAATTACAAACCAGGCATTTCAGTAAGTTACAGAATTCTATGGTATAATCCTTTATACCAATCTCCCTATAAATTGAGCTCTTAGTCTAAAATTATCCCAAGATCTGGTATATAATTTTGATTGACTAAGAATGAACTTTTTCCTTGAGATTGATTCTTGGTTCTTCAAAGGCTTGGATTCAAACTCTGCCTTCAAAACCAGAAGCTTTGCTCGAACATCTTCTCGATTGGTCTTTAGAATATTCAGTTTAGTTTCTACAAGCTCAAGCTCTTTTAAAAGTCTGTCTTTTTTTTCAGAAATTTTATCAATAGCAGTGGTGCTCGCATTAAATTCTTCTAACATTTAGTTCATTTCAAGAGTTTTCTCTGTTGTGTATTCCATGTCAATTTCCAATCTTTTTCTTTCCTCAACAAATTTTTCAAGAAGAAAACAATTGAAATCGAAAGTTGACATGAATTCTAAAATTGTTTCCTTGTGTGTGATAGAAATTTCAGAGCTTTCCAACATAAATTGACATTAAATTTTCAAAACCCTTCGTACTTTTTTATCTTAAAAAATTTTAAATGGATTTTTACTAAAAAGCTTCAATGTAGCAACTGTTACTGTTGGATCCATTGAAGGCACCTTTGGCTTACTTTGACCCATCATTTGTTGGAAATATTCTTAAAAATCAGTCGAAGTAGTGTCTTCCATTTTCAAAACATATTTTAAACTATCTTTGAAATCTTTTACTTCTTCTGGAGTAAGATTAGGAGGGAGAGACATTTGAAACACCCCAGAACTTGAGGTAACTGAAACAGCAAGAGATGCAAATGGATTTTGTTTTGTAGCAGCTTCAGGATCAGAACTTGTGCTAGTCTTCAAAGGACCAGTTTTCACTCCAATAACAAGTTCAGTCTAGTTAACAAAGAGATATACACTTACTTAGAACCTGCTTATGAGGAAAGACACAAATATGAGGAATGCTAGGAGAGTTGGAATGACTTACCACTGGTTGATATTCGAACAACAAAGGCTGAATATCCTGTGGAGGGGACTTCTGAATCTCTAAAATTTTGGGACTATGAGATTCTAATTATAGATTTGATTGAGCAGATTCTGGTTCAGGTTCCACCTTTTAGATGGGAATTGCTTGAATGGGAGTTTCCCCAATGTCCTTTAAAGCAGTAGATGGTTCAGTAGTTGTCTTGACCCTCTTCCTTGATACGAGTTTTATGGTAGGGCTTGAATCTTTCTCTTCATCAGATTCTATAATTCCAGTTGCTGGAGAAGAACTCTCTTCTGGATGAATATGCCTTCTTTTAGGTCTGGAAGGTGAAGGAGCAGGAGTTGAGATCCCAGAAGAAATTGGGATAGGAGTTTCAACCTTTGAAGTTTTGAGTATTGGTTGAGCGAAAGAGCTTTCACTAAATGCTTTCCCTATTTTGCAGAGTTTAACAACACTAATTAAAAATTCTTTTCATTTTTCAGAAGGAAAGAGATTGAATTGGTAAATTATTTATCTTTTGTCTTCAGATCAAGATGTCTCAAGAGATGGCATTTATCCATTGATGCCGACATCAAATTCTCCCACCAGCTCAAGACGGTAGGTGTGCAAGTTGTATACACTGGTAGAGAAGTGAACTCAAGGGTTCGAACCTTGTTCTGATAGGTTGCTAATGCAGCAGTTATCACTGACTCTGGTATCCTTGAAGTTGTCTTGTATGCCATGAAGGTATTGGCTTGACTTCTCATTGGAAAAGGAATTGACTGAGTGAGACCAAATTGTCTCGTAAATTGGTTTGGGAGATAAAGCTCACCATAAGATTTGACACTAAGACTATTCCTAAAAAATAAGTCTCTATTGATCAAAAAACTTCCCCATGCAGCTTTCAATTCGATTGCATTTGTTTTTCTATCTAAGATTCGACACAACCATACAGGGAAAAGAGGGGTGTTGTCTTTAGGATGGTACATGACAGAGAAAGGTTGAAATGAGTCATTCGACCTTACTGAGGAGAGATCAAAAAAGAAGGAAAGTGATTCTTTGAAAGTTTTTTCAACAATTTGTAACAAAGCAAAGTAAATCCTATGAGGAAGAGGATTTTCTCTAAGACCTAAATTGTGGATTTCTAGAAAGTAAGCATAAAGCCATAATTGATGAATCCAGAAGGGACCACCTTGGGTTGGAAGAAAGGGATCACAAGTCAGAAAAGGTTCTGTACAGAGATCCTAACACAAAATGAGCCAAAGCCAATCTTCAACCAGCAACTAGAGCTTTAGCTATATTAGAAAATTCTAGAACAACCCTTAAGAAGAAGCACAAAATAGATACTTTGACAGAGAAAAAAACAAAAATATTCTGTATCTGATACCTCTCTCGACGACTTTTTGTGAGAAGTTATAAAATTGGTGTATCCTAAAGATTTAGGTTCAGATGGAATTGGGGGACAATCAGATTCCACCATGTATGGGTGAGCATCTTCCCCATGAGATAAAAAAACCCTAACAAATGACAAATGTTAAATGTTAAGAACAGTTGGACCTATTGGACCAAAATGAAATTGGAAAAGATAGGGTTCCAGAAACATAAAGCCCAGCGAGCAAGTTAGGGTTAGCTTCTATGGGATATTTTGAGAGGTTAACAGCATGATAGATTCCTGTTGTAATCAGGACTTCTCTCTTTTTGTCCAGAATTCTTCTACCCAATCTGGCCAATCTTTCCCAAGTTTAGGACAATGTCGAAATCTTAATTTGTTCCTAAGAATACGAATTTCTCGCTGGTATGCTAAATGTTGTTGTCCTAGTCTAGGATAATATACATGGACTTTCAGATTGGGGGTACTCAAGCACGGACCTACAGGAATTGAAGATTCTTAAAGGTAAGAGGGATGAGGATTCCATTAATCAATGAAGTCTCTTTTCCATTCGAATACTTAGTTTATTCATCCCGAATGATTCTCTCGAAATCATCGCAAACCTTTTGGAGTTGGGTGTTGTCTATTGCTGTTGTCATTTTTTGTTTAGAAGAAAGATGAGAATGATTGCAATAAGATGAGGGTGTCAAAGAGGCAGAATAGAGAAGATGAGTTTGTGGAAGTTAGAAGATCTTTCTATCATTTATCTATTTATAGCCTTTGGTGTCATTTGGGAAGAGACGCATTTATTAAAAGAAAGTAGCCATTGGAAGTGGTTACTTAAATAGCCATTATTTTAAATGCATGCTGGTTTAGAATGAGCCATTTTAGCTTGATTAATACATATATGAATTCTTATAATTCATTAAACTTAAAAGAAATACAAATACAAATTACAAACATAATTGATAAAACTGTGGAAACCCATAAGTCACAAGATAGTGAAACATATCCCAATAATAAGCAAAATACCCCGCTTCTAGTTCTATCTTGAGGCTTAAGTTCTTGGCTTGCAATGCCAATTTGTCTTCATTTCGAAGGGTGAAATAAGCGTCCCTGAGTTGATCTTCATACTTGTTTAACCGAGTGTTGATCCTGGCTAAGGCTTTTCAAAGACTTCGCAATTCTTTGGCTAATGAAATTTTACCTCTAAGAGATATGCCAGTAGTTTTGGCTTTATCTTTGAGTTTGCAATTTGACCTTCGATGTCAGGTTTCAAGGAATAGGAAACATCACTCTCTTCGTCAGAATTTCCACACCCATAGATGTATTTGTCTTTAAACCTTAATACTTCATCAAGAAGTGCAATTGGACCTTCCTTAAGACTTTCATAAAGATCCATCAAGTTATCTAAGTGATAAATACTTTCTTGATGATGAGAATACCACCTTACATGAGTGGGTAAGTGTGGATACCGGGCTTCCACCGCTTTGTTGGGTTTTGAGGATTGTTTGAAATTGATCAAAGAAAGAAAATGGTCTGTTGAAAACAGATAAAGAGTCGCCACTTGGTCTTTAGGGAACCAAGAAACCCAAATTTGACTCACCCAAACGGATAAAGGGCATCGGTCCTTCATAACCAAAGAACTTGGCTAGGGGTTTTGGTACGAGAGAGGAAGGAGCCTTTGTCGCGACTAAAACACCCTCAACTCGCCCCGTCTCTCGACGGGCCTCAATTAGCATCCAAATAATCATCTTATACTATGTTTGGTTCGACAAATAATACTATGATAGTATATTACATCACATAAGAATCTTGAAATTGAAAATCAAAAGATAAGATATCATTCATAAGATCTAAGTCGAATATCATGCAATGTAAAGTGAAAATCACACAAATAATCCTAGGAAAAATCGTCTAATCATGTATCAAGTAATTAAGTTTCCTAATCTAAAGGGCGACACGAATTGTTCTTGAAACAAATAAACAAAGAAATCAAAATATGCTTAGCAAGCTAGTATGATGCATGTTAATCTTTGAGAAAAAGAAGACCTCTCAATCCCCGGGATGGATGAGAAAGGATGATTAGATCGGGGGAAGCATGAACGTGTGATCAAGTTCATTCCTTATAATCGTCTTAGATTAGGAGCCATGAAGGCCCCAAATCTTGCATGGATGCAATGTATGTATCTAGAATGTGCCAAGGTTGTAGTGTGCTTTGTGTTCATGGATTCCTAGAATGACTTAGAAGTCTAAAATGTGTATGAATGGATGAATTAAATCAACATGGGATATGTACAAATGTAGTATGAACTACTTCCTAGGACATGAGCTAATTTGGAATGCATATGGGCATCAAATTAAAGAATGAAAGTTGAAATGTGCTTGCTGTGAATAGTGGACAGAACAGTAGCATGATCTTTTGGAAATTGAAAAAAGGGGTTAGGAATGTTGTCAATGTATGATATTTTATGGGGATCTTCCTTACTGTGTCTATAACACAACCCAAAAGGCCAATCTTGAATAGCTATCACAGATTGAGAGAAATCATATAAAAAATGAAGGTCACTCAGAAACAGAGTCCGTACAGTCGACTGAAATGTTGCAAAATCTTAGAAAATGAAAACGAATGATCTAGAGGCCCATTTTATACAGACAGTTCCCTACGACATTGAAGTTTAAGGGAAAAATAAGTTAGGACCACCCCTTTTGGAAAAGTTTTTCTGGAAAACAAGTTGAAGGTGGAGCTAGCTGCTGTGACATCAAAAACAGAATGTCTAGAGAAAATGTTTGGATCCAAATGGACCATTTTCAAGTATTTCCAAGTGAAACCAAAAATCATGGGTGTTCTCTAATGAGTTAGGAAGATTTCCAAGTGGTCTTACATTCATACATTGATTATTGAACTCAACATAATTCCTTGAAGTTAAATGACTCACTGTTTTGAGGGTTTTGAGAAAAACAAGGTTTATTTCTTGGAATCAAAATGAGTGGTTTAAGAGGGGGGTTTTGAAATGGGGGTTTTGAAAGTATACTTCCAGAACTTGGATGAATATTCTAACCACTTGGAATATCAATTCCTAACTTATTTCAAGAACTTCCCAAGTATTTGCAAAATATGGTTTTATTTGGAAACCAAACTCAAGAGTCTATGGGAGTATGATACATGAGAGGATAGATGATACATGATATGATATAGCATGCTAAAAGTGGTAAAGAACATGTGCATGGGATATGGGTTCATCTAGATACAAGAGAGTGTTGCATCAAAGTGTGAAAGCCAAAAAGTGAAATGCTGTGAATAGGGGACAGACTGTATGCATTACTTTGTAACATTATAATGGGAGGTCAAACGTGCCTAGAAAAATGTGAGACAAATCAGAGATCATCCTTATTGTGTCTAGCAAATAACCCAAAAAGTCAAACATCAATAGCTATCACAGATTAAAAGAAATAAATCAGAATGTACACATGACTCAGAAACAAAAGCTGCACTGTTGACTGATTTTGTATGATTTTTCATAAACCAAAGAAAAGGTTGATGATGACCCATTATATAGAAAAGGTTTCCTAAGACACCCAAGTTTTATAAAATAAATAGAAAAGATATATGTACAGTGACGACAATATCCAGAATAAGTGAAAGAAGTTGGGTGAACATTCTGTGAGAACAGAGGCAGATTATGAATATGAACTTCTCACATCCAAAACAAATACTTTCACATCTCTATAATTGATGGGAAAAATTGGGAATAAACTATGATGTCTTAGGAAGATTTTTCAAGTGGTTTCATCATCATAACTCAAGTATTTAATTCAAAACAAATCTTTGAATCTGAACAGATCACTGTTTTGGATCATTCTTGAAGAAAATGGATTTGAGTTTTGAAATAGAGCTTGAGTTCTTGATTGGGTTTTGAAATAGATGTTCAAAGCATGAACTTAAACTCTTGAGATGATCATGTGACCACTTAGAATCTCATCCAACCTTGAATCATCAAAGAACTCCCAATATTATTTGCACAAACATAGTTTTGTTTGAGAATATGGCTTCAAGAATACATATGAATGTATTGAAGGTAAAATCATCATCCATCAAACAACATGTCATCTAGATGATGATGAACAACTAAATAATCAAAGAAAAGTAAAAAAGAAATGAGGTTAAGAGAGAGATGAACATCAAAGTAAACAAGCATTCAAATAGCAATCAATAGTTGATAATCATTGAGATATTGGACTTGTAGCTTGGTGTTTCACTCATATGTGGTGACATTTGGACATGGAAGTAGCTTCCTATCTCATGAATACTCAAGAATGGTGGTGAAAGAAATATTTGGATGATGGAAGTTTTGATAGCAAACTCAAAGAAAACTCACTTTAATGGAGAAAATAGAAGAAGAAGACTACTTCTTCTCTTTCTCTCTCTATATTTCTCTAGAGTTTCTTCCTAAGCTCTCTCTAAGCTTCTATCTCTCCTCAAAATGGAAGTAAATGGCTTCTTTTATAGGCAAAGGAGGGGTGGTAAATGGAGTTTTAAAAAGTTTAAAATGGTCTCCCATTGGTCCAAAATAAGCTGGGAACCAAAACTACGTCGTTTTGATTTCTAATATATCAAATTGGACCCCCAAAATAAATTACAAAAACTCACTGTTCTGGAGGGGAGTGCCGCGGCGGCACTGGGCCAGTGCCGCGGCGGCACTGCTCCTCCCTTCGTCCAGATAATTCTGTTTAGGCCCCCTTAAGTTTCGGTAATCGCGAAAAGGCCCTATTTCGTCCGAAATTCACAGAAAATGCGTACGAACTCCAAATTGAGGTTGTGATATACCGTTGGAAAGGTAATGGAGTCTACTTTACATAAAAAATAGTTCGGGGATAGGTCACTTTGAAAAGTTTTACGGTATTCGCGATAAAAGCCGATTTGATCGCCTTTTCCGGCTTTGGAAATTCATAATAAATTCGTTTTAAATCCAGGAATTATGTGCGATATACCGTTGGAAAGCTATTGACCTCTAGTATCCATAAAAAATATTTGAAAATTATTTCGGTTCCCCGATTCCAAAGTCAAATCTTGGTCAAACTGGTCAAACCTGGGATTCCCGGGAAGTTCTGGGAACCTCTGGGAACTCCTAGGAGCCGACGTTTTCGCTCGATTCTCTTTTAGAACTCATTTTAATACTTTTCTAATGATTTCGGTGAACTCGGACGATTTCGGTCAAACTTGGTCAAACTCTGGTCAAACCTGGTCAAACCGGTCAACGGGGACTTTCGGGGAACTTCCGGGACTTCCAGGGGTCTCTGGGAGCTGACGATTTCTTCCAATTTTACTTAAAAACTCATTTTATCATTTTTCTTACGACATAGCATGTTTTCATAACTTTGGGACCAAATCTGGGAGTCTTCGGGCTTTCAGGGGCATTTTGGTCAATCTGAGCATTCTGAGAATAGAGCTGACTTCCAGGAGTCCCTTTTTTACGATCATTGTGAACCACCAAGCTATGGGTCTCCTAAATCCGATAGCCGACAAAATGGGGTGTCTACAGTTTGCCCCTCTTTGGCAGGAACTTGCGAGGCAACGCATGTCGCAAGCGAGTGCCAAAGTTTTGAAGAGACAGGACTTTTTGGAGGCTACAGATTTAGGATAAAAAGCGTTGCAAAAGATGCAATGATGCTGAGGCTAGTGCTGGTCGCGTTCTGCGTAAGCTGCCTACGTATCCCAAGGGGAATCAGACCAGGACGTAGTTCAGGCCACAAAGGAACAAGTCACACATGCACAACAAGACATGCGGATGCTATGCTATGAGGATGATATGTAATGCATGGATGTGATATGAATTGTGTCATGAGTCCTTTCATGTCTAGTGTTATGATCCTAGTATGAGCAGGTGTTGTGGGGTGTGTGCCACCCCGAGTGGACTGGTGTTGTGCTAGCGTTTGCGACCGTGAGGTGGTGGATGACTCGGATAAGGACATCAAGATTTAGAAGACTCTGGGTTTAGGGACAAACTTCCAAAATTTGGGAAGTGTGCTTTGCGAGCGAATGTAGTCAGATGTGGGGTCCCTGAAGATGACAACTAAGGATAACCCATAGGCGAGGGAGTTCATGATAACCGACAGTTTTATAATAACCAAAGTGAGGAGGCCCATGATAAGTGGGGTAGCTCACGATAATTGACAGGTGAGATAACCGGAGTGAAGAGGCTCACGATAAGTGAGGAAACTCATAATGACTGACAGGTGAGAAAGCTCATGATAATCAGTGGATATGGATCCTTAAATTGTGAATAGACAGTGCTTGCCATGGGAATCGGGGTGATTTGACTGCAAGTGATGTTTTGACCGATCCTTATGATGACAAGTCCGGAAAATCGGTTCAGACTTCTGTTATCTTCTGCTGGGGATGGTAGGGGACCCTCTGAGAATCTCTCTTCAATTCTTGACCTAGAACCAGGATCCATCTTTGAATCTCTAACGGTTGATCAAATCTTTCGACGCTCAATCCACGAGGGCCGGCCGGGGCATCCGGAAGCTGGTATCTTTTGGTTTCTGTCCTTAGGGGATGATGTAGCGGGGTTCTCGAGGAATCTCTTTCGGCGCTCAATCCAAGAGGGCCGGTCAGGGCCTCTGGGAGCTGGTATCTTTTGGTTTCTGATGTAGGGTTCTCGGAGAATCTCTTTTGGTGCTCAATCCAAGAGGGCCGGTCAGGGCCTCCGGGAGCTGGTATCCTTTTGCTTCTTTCCTCGGGGATGATGCAGGGTTCTCGGGGAATCTCTTTCGGTGCTCAATCCAAGAGGGCCGGTCAGGGCCTCCGGGAGCTGGTATCTTTCTGCTTCTGTCCTCGGGGGATGATGCGGGGTTCTCGGGGAATCTCTTTCGGCGCTCAATCCAAGAGGGCCGGTCAGGGCCTCCGGGAGCTGGTATCTTTTGGTTTCTGATGTAGGGTTCTCGGAGAATCTCTTTTGGTGCTCAATCCAAGAGGGCCGGTCAGGGCCTCCGGGAGCTGGTATCTTTTTGCTTCTTTCCTCGGGGATGATGCGGGGTTCTCGGGGAATCTCTTTCGGTGCTCAATCCAAGAGGGCCGATCAGGGCCTCCGGGAGCTGGTATCTATTGGTTTCTCTCCTCGGGGGATGATGTAGGGTTCTCGGAGAATCTCTTTTGGCGCTCAATCCAAGAGGGCCGGTCAGGGCCTCCGGGAGCTGGTATCTATCGATTTCTGTCCTCGGGGGATGATGTAGGGTTCTCGGAGAATCTCTTTTGGCGCTCAATCCAAGAGGGCCGGTCAGGGCCTCCGGGAGCTGGTATCTATCGATTTCTGTCCTCGGGGGATGAAGTAGGGTTCTCGGAGAATCTCTTTTGGCGCTCAATCCAAGAGGGCCGGTCAGGGCCTCCGAGAGCTGGTAGGATAATGTACTCTGCTAGGAAGAAGGAAATACGTCCTTTAAATGGGAGTCAAGGTATCATTCTATTTGTGATGAGAGATACGGAGATGGCCTGCGGCACTTAAGGTTTTGATATTGAAAGAGGAGAGTGATGGACTTATGTTGCTTTAGGATGAAAGAAGGTCATCAACGGCCACTCATGGACTTATGTTGCATGAAGAAAGATGAAAGATCAACAGCCACTCATGGACTTATGTTGCTAGGAGAAAGAAAGATCATCAACAGCCACTCATGGACTTATGTTGCATGAAGAAAGATGAAAGATCAACAGCCACTCATGGACTTATGTTGCAGGAAGGAAGAAAGATCATCAACAGCCACTCATGGACTTATGTTGCATGAAGAAAGATGAAAGATCAACAGCCACTCATGGACTTATGTTGCAGGAGAAAGAAAGATCATCAACAGCCACTCATGGACTTATGTTGCATGAAGAAAGATGAAAGATCAACAGCCACTCATGGACTTATGTTTCTAGGAGATGATGGTTAACTTTTGGCGGTTTGGAAAGGGATGAAATTTTCCCCAAGTTTGGACGCTTCTCATGCTGACGCCTTGACTGGTGCAGTAATAGTGTTTGGTACTCCTGCTTGTATTGTCATTAGAATGCTCTATATAACTTGATTTGAAAAATTCATTATTCGTCACTTTTGACTTACACATTTGAGATTACGACTGATCATTTTCCTAAAAAAAAGACTATGACAGACTCAAAACTGACAGACACCGACACGCGAGGGTGACACATTTGACACTGAAATGAAACAAGCTCAACTTGCCAAAACTTAATGTGCTCTTGTCATAAATGATGTACCATTTCTCTTTTGTGTTTACCTTCTCACCTTAACGTGGCATCACTTTGATGGTGAATCTTATTTTTGAAAATTCCTCCCTACTGATTTAATCAATTTCTTTGCTTCTCCCAAGATGTGCTTTGAATTAGTGCCTTAGCTTATAGAATAAAAGATGCTCCATTTCCATCTGTTCAAGACAATGCTTTGTGACTTGAAGGCTTATAGGGATTGGGTGGCAAACGTAGTTTGCCCCTAGTTTGAAGGGCATAAAGTGGGATCGATAGGCAAACGAGGTAAATGACCGAAGTTTGCCCCTAGTTTGGAGGAAGGTTCATTGGAGGTTTTGGGCAAACGAGGTAGGTGACCGAAGTTTGCCCCTTGTATGAAGGGTAGATAGTAAATTCAGGCAAACGAGGCGGGTAGCTAAAGTTTGCCCCTAGTGTGGAAGGTGATTTCTAGCTTGAGGCAAGGACCGTGACTTTAATCTCTCAAATGCTCATAACTTTTGCCTAAGTACTAGTGAGGTGACCTAGCGAGCTTTTTTTCTCTCTTTTGTTATTGCTCACCTTGGATTCAGCTCTAACTTTTGCCTAGGTGTCCTTTCGGATTTTCAACCTAGCGAGCCATCCTTCTTTTCTTTTTTCAAAGTCTGCCTATGTACCCCCAAGTGGGGATCAGGTCCAACGTAGTTTGGGCCGAAGCTTGAAAAAAATTGGGCTATTTTTGTGGGTGGAGCGACCGAACCGATGTGATTGCCTACGTATCCCCGAGTGGGAATCAGATCGAGCGTAGTTCAGGTGTGGGCTTTTAAAAAAAAAATTGGATATGAGGGTTTTTCAAACCAATCGTCAAAGAAGTTCAAACTTAGGTTACTTATGGTAGCCTTGAAGAGGAGGATTCAGTTTCCATCTCCCTTTCTTTTCTTTTCTTTTCTTTTTCTTTTTCTTTTTCTTTTTCTTTTGTTCTGAGGATTGATCCTTTTCACTTTCACCAAGCCAGTCAATTTTGCTTTTTTTATGTAGTCGATTCTTGTGAGATCTTTCAATGTGCATGTCAGCTCTTGGAATTTATTTGTGGTCATTTCGTGCCTTTTGAAATGTGATCTTGGCACGTTCTTAAGATGTATCTTAAAGCGTATGATTCTCTCATTTGTTTCATCCAAATTTTCTTCAACCTTTTGACTGGCTAGGGTCAGATTTTGGAAATCAACACCTTTTTAGCTCTCACTTTTGCCTAGGTGCCCTTTCGGGTTTTCAACCTAGCGAGCTCTTTTTTGTTCTTTTTTTTTTTTTTAAAGTGGAGATGAAACTCACTGAAATGTTTGGCTACCATCAAGGACCAAGTCCGCATAGGTTCGCATGGCTATCAATTGGGTTGGGCCCAAGGCTTTGAAATGGTAGGAATGGTGGAAAGGGTGTTGGGCAAGCCCTAAATCAGTCTCAAGTATATCTTTTCAAAATTTGAGCAAAAGCATCTTTTAAATTTTTAAAGTAAGACTATTCAATTCTCGGCTCTTCATCGGTGTCGGCGCAAAATTGACTTTGACCTTTCAGGATTTTTTTGTTTGAGTAAAAAAAAATTACCTTTTTTTTTAGCACAGTAATATCCATGGTAATTTGAAAAGTGACACTTCAGTTCAGTGATTCATGCATCTATGACTAGGCACATCAGATTAGGCAAAATGAGACTTCATTCCATCAGTAGAGGAGGATTACAAACTCATTAACAACTCGATGACAGACAGACTCGACCACAAGAATAAACATACAACAGACTTGACTAGACTCGACCTGGTCTCAAATGGAATGTCACAGTGACTCACTTATTCTTTTTATTTCTTTCTTTCCCTTTTTTTTTCTAGAGAGCATCTTCATTTGGTTTTCTAGGAAGAGTCCCAAACACCATCACTTCACCGGTACATGTTCAGCATTCATGGGCCTCAGCGAAGAGGATCATTCGAATAGGTAAGCCAGGGGCTTAGGTGACACGGGGTTGAATGGGTGGTGACTCAATGATGTTTTGGTCGATGAGGTCTTGGATATCATGGCGGAGACGTATGCACTGGTCAGTGTCATGGCCTGGGCCTTGGTGGTAGGCACATCGTTTGGACAGGTCACAGTTAGGTGGTGAGGGATCGGCACGAGGCTGAAGGAGTTGGAGGTGTCCCTTTTTTAGCAGACGGCCTAAGGCTATGGAGGGGGAGATATCTAGTTTGGCAAAGGTACGGGGTTGCTTTTTCTGGTAAGGGCAACCAGTGGTTTGGTTGGAGGATTGGTATGGCCGATGAGGGTATGCCATGGGTTGGCTGCGCAGGGCGTTGACATCCGGGGAGTGTCGGGAGTATTTAGGCCTCTTGGACTGGTGTTGGGGTTCATCATTTTTGAACTTTTCTTCTATGATGGCATCCTCCATTCTGGTCCCCATTTCAAGCAGTTCTTTGCTAATGCTCCGTGCCATCTTCTCAAATCGACTAACCCTTAAACTCAACTGCTCAACTGTGGTTTGTAGCTTGTTCACTTTCTCTTCTAGAGCTTTGTAGGCCATTGGTGGATCGATGATGGTATGTGCTAGCCCGTGATCAAGATAATGAATTTGGGGAGGTACAACAGTATCCTTACCCGGGGCTACGGTTTTCTGCAAATAGAAGTAAAAGTCCAAATTAGCAGAGGCGCGAAACACTTCTTATGGACTCCTATCAGGAAGAGATGATCAGAGTTTTGAAGGATTTAACGATGCAAACTGAGGACGGTTACAGTAAGTATACGACTTCTGTACAACGATTGAGATGGGTGGGAATGATGATACGTATGCATTTGATGTGTAGAGACTGACACATGTGAGACTGACAAGACGTGCGTGCAAGCGAACTGACATGAATTGTGTATGCACATGAGACAAGCATGCGGATGCAGGCCCTAATCTATATGATGCCCCTACTTCCAACATATAGCAGCTAAGTAAGTAAGGTCCTAACCATACAGAGTGTGCTAACCTTTCTTTCCAATATGATCATCAAGGGACAACAGGGATTTCTGGGATATTTCAGGAATTTTGGATAGAGTTTCTGGGAGAAATAGGGATTTTTGGTTGATTTGGACTGAGCTTCTAGGAGAAACCGGTATTTTGGGTATTTCTGAGAAATATGGATAGTATATCTGGGCGTTTCTGGGTGATTTGGACAGAGTTTCTGGGAGAAACAAGTACCTTGGGTATTTCTGGAAAATTTGGATTTATGGGAAGCTTGGGTAGATTTTTAGGAGAAACATGAATTTTCTGGGATTTTGGATATAACAAGGATACCTGGGGAGTTCGAATAGGATTTCTGGGAGAAGCAGGAAGATTTGGGTAATTCGGACAGGGTATCTGGGGGACACAAGTATATCGGGGTTTCTGGAAGAAACTGAGATTTTTGGGTAATTTGGGGGAAAATAGGGATTTCTAGGAAATCTAGGTGATTCGAACAGAGTTTTTAGGAAAACAGGGATATCCTGATGAGTTGGGCAGAGTTTCTGGAAGAAATAGGGATATATGACGGGAACAGGTGATGATGGTGATCATACTGTCTAGCGAGTTTTCATACTCCTATATCTTAGGACCAACAAACAAGGTTTGCAGTGTATATCTTTGTGAGCATGGAGCAGACATCCTTGTCATGATGCCTAGGCAGGTCAACTCAATGTGATCACATGTGAGTAATTGCCTTGGGAATCATAAGAAAGAGGTTCTGTTCTATGCCACAAAAGTGTCTACACCGCGCAAGTAATCCCACCAGGGCATACAACAGTTATATCATATTGTCCTATCTGAAAAGATAAATCAACAGCCCTATGAAAGGTTCTACAGGAATCTATATGCAAAGGCTGGGTTTAGTCAAAGAGGTGGGTCCGTTGACGAGAGTTCCAATATACCGTCAGAGAGACAGTACGGAAGTGTTTACTCTTTTTGATATACCTTGGAAGGTACAATATCAACGGTGACTTGTGCCCTGGCACAGCAAGACCTGAACAATGTCAGTGCCGCGTTTCAGACACAGTCAGAGGGGAAAAATGCAAGAGTGCAATGCGGTGAACCAAACACAGTAAAAAGATGATTTTAAGGATGCTTCTTATGAGTCAAACCTCTGTATTATTTTGTTTTAAAATAAAAATCCCCAGCAGAGTCGCCAGATTGTGGATACCGGGCTTCCACCGTTTTGTTGGGTTTTGAGGATTGTTTGAAATTGATCAAAGAAAGAAAATGGTCTGTTGAAAACAGATACAGAGTCGCCACTTGGTCTTTAGGGAACCAAGAAACCCAAATTTGACTCACCCAAACGGATAAAGGGCACCGGTCTTTCATAACCAAAGAACTTGGCTCGGGGTTTTGGTACGAGAGAGGAAGGAGCCTTTGTCGTGACTAAAACACCCTCAACTCGCCCCGTCTCTCGACGGGCCTCAATTAGCATCCAAATAATCATCTTATACTATGTTTGGTTCGACAAATAATACTATGATAGTATATTACATCACATAAGAATCTTGAAATTAAAAATCAAAAGATAAGATATCATTCATAAGATCTAAGTCGAATATCATGCAATGTAAAGTGAAAATCACACAAATAATCCTAGGAAAAATCGTCTAATCATGTATCAAGTAATTAAGTTTCCTAATCTAAAGGGGGACACGAATTGTTCTTGAAACAAATAAACAAAGAAATCAAAATATGCTTAGCAAGCTAGTATGATGCATGTTAATCTTTGAGAAAAAGAAGACCTCTCAATCCCCGGGATGGATGAGAAATGATGATTAGATCGGGGGAAGCATGAACGTGTGATCAAGTTCATTCCTTATAATCTTCTTAGATTAGGAACCATGAAGGCCCCAAATCTTGCATGGATGCAATGTATGTATCTAGAATGTGCCAAAGTTGTAGTGTGCTTTGTGTTAATGGATTCCTAGAATGACTTAGAAGTCTAAATTGTGTATGAATGGATGAATGAAATCAACATGGGATATGTACAAATGTAGTATGAACTACTTCCTAGGACATGAGCTAATTTGGAATGCATATGGGCATCAAATTAAAGAATGAAAGTTGAAATGTGCTTGTTGTGAATAGTGGACAGAACAGTAGCATGATCTTTTGGAAATTGAAAAGAGGGGTTAGGAATGTTTTCAATGCATGATATTTTATGGAGATCTTCCTTACTGTGTCTAGAACACAACCCAAAAGAACAATCTTGAATAGCTATCACAGATTGAGAGAAATCATATAAAAAATGAAGGTCACTCAGAAACAGAGTCCGTACAGTCGACTGAAATGTTGCAAAATCTTAGAAAATGAAAACGAATGATCTAGAGGCCCATTTTATACAGACAGTTCCCTACGACATTGAAGTTTAAGGGAAATATAAGTTAGGACCACCCCTTTTGGAAAAGTTTTTCTGGAAAACAAGTTGAAGGTGGAGCTAGCTGCTGTGACATCAAAAACAGAATGTCTAGAGAAAATGTTTGGATCCAAATGGACCATTTTCAAGTATTTCCAAGTGAAACCAAAAATCGTGGGTGTTCTCTAATGAGTTAGGAAGACTTTCCAAGTGGTCTTACATTCATACATTGATTATTGAACTCAACATAATTCCTTGAAGTTAAATGACTCACTGTTTTGAGGGTTTTGAGAAAAACAAGGTTTATTTCTTGGAATCAAAATGAGGGGTTTAAGAGGGGGGTTTTGAAATGGGGGTTTTGAAAGTATACTTCCAGAACTTGGATGAATATTCTAACCACTTGGAATATCAATTCCTAACTTATTTCAAGAACTTCCCAAGTATTTGCAAAACATGGTTTTATTTGGAAACCAAACTCAAGAATCTATGGGAGTATGATACATGAGAGGATAGATGATACATGATATGATATAGCATGCTAAAAGTGGTAAAGAACATGTGCATGGGATATGGGTTCATCTAGATACAAGAGAGTGTTGCATCAAAGTGTGAAAGCCAAAAAGTGAAATGCTGTGAATAGGGGACAGACTGTATGCATTACTTTGTAACATTCTAATGGGAGGTCAAACGTGCCTAGAAAAATGTGAGACAAATCAGAGATCATCCTTATTGTGTCTAGCAAATAACCCAAAAAGCCAAACATCAATAGCTATCACAGATTAAAAGAAATAAATCAGAATGTACACATGACTCAAAAACAAAAGCTGCACTGTTGACTGATTTTGTATGATTTTTCATAAACCAAAGAAAAGGTTTATGATGACCCATTATATAGCAAAAGTTTCCTAAGACACCCAAGTTTAATAAAATAAATAGAAAAGATATATGTACAGTGACGACAATATCCAGAATAAGTGAAAGAAGTTGGGTGAACATTCTGTGAGAACAGAGGCAGATTATGAATATGTACTTCTCACATCCAAAACAAATACTTTCACATCTATAATTGATGGGAAAAATTGGGGATAAACTATGATGTCTTAGGAAGATTTTTCAAGTGGTTTCATCATCATAACTCAAGTATTTAATTCAAAACAAATCTTTGAATCTGAACAGATCACTGTTTTGGATCATTCTTGAAGAAAATGGATTTGAGTTTTGAAATAGAGTTTGAGTTCTTGATTGGGTTTTGAAATAGATGTTCAAAGCATGAACTTAAACTCTTGAGATGACCATGTGACCACTTAGAATCTCATCCAACCTTGAATCATCAAAGAACTCCCAATATTATTTGCACAAACATAGTTTTGTTTGAGAATATGGCTTCAAGAATACATATGAATGTATTGAAGGTAAAATCATCATCCATCAAACATGTCTTTGAGGTCAAGAGCTACTATCCATAAGGATTCACTCTCCTCAAACAACATGTCATCTAGATGATGATGATGAACAACTAAATAATCAAAGAAAAGTAAAAAAGAAATGAGGTTAAGAGAGAGATGAACATCAAAGTAAACAAGCATTCAAATAGCAATCAATAGTTGATAATCATTGAGATATTGGACTTGTAGCTTGGTGTTTCACTCATATGTGGTGACATTTGGACATGGAAGTAGCTTCCTATCTCATGAATACTCAAGAATGGCGGTGAAAGAAATATTTGGATGATGGAAGTTTTGATAGCAAACTCAAAGAAAACTCACTTTAATGGAGAAAATAGAAGAAGAAGACTACTTCTTCTCTTTCTCTCTCTATATTTCTCTAGAGTTTCTTCCTAAGCTCTCTCTAAGCTTCTATCTCTCTCCTCAAAATGGAAGTAAATGGCTTCTTTTATAGGCAAAGGAGGGGTGGTAAATGGAGTTTTAAAAGATTTAAAATGGTCTCCCATTGGTCCAAAATAAGCTGGGAACCAAAACTACGTCGTTTTGATTTCTAATATATCAAATTGGACCCCCAAAATAAATTACAAAAACTCGCTGTTCTGGAGGGGAGTGTCGCGGTGGCACTGGGCCAGTGCCGCGGTGGCACTGCTCCTCCTTTCGTCCAGATAATGCTGTTTAGGCCCCCTGAAGTTCCGGTATTCGCGAAAAGGCCCTATTTCGTCCGAAATTCACAGAAAATGCGTACGAACTCCAAATTGAGGTTGTGATATACCGTTGGAAAGGTAATGGAGTCTACTTTACATAAACAATAGTTCAGGGATAGGTCACTTTGAAAAGTTTTACGGTATTCGCGATAAAAGCCGATTTGATCGCCTTTTCCGGCTTTGGAAATTCATAATAAATTCGTTTTAAATCCAGGAATTATGTGCGATATACCGTTGGAAAGCTATTGACCTCTAGTATCCATGAAAAATATTTGAAAATTATTTCGGTGCCCCGATTCCAAAGTCAAATCTTGGTCAAACTGGTCAAACCTGGGATTCCCGGGAAGTTCTGGGAACCTCCGGGAACTCCCAGGAGCCGACGTTTTCGCTCGATTCTCTTTTAGAACTCATTTTAATACTTTTCTAATGATTTCGGTGAACTCGGACGATTTCGGTCAAACTTGGTCAAACTCTGGTCAAACCTGGTCAAACTTTGGTCAAACCGGTCAACGGGGACTTTCGGGGAACTTCCGGGACTTCCAGGGGTCTCTGGGAGCTGACGATTTCTTCCGATTTTACTTAAAAACTCATTTTATCATTTTTCTTACGACATAGCATGTTTTCAGAACTTTGGGACCAAATCTGGGAGTCTTCAGGCTTTCAGGGGCATTTTGGTCAATCTGAGCATTCTGAGAGAAAGAGCTGACTTCCAGGAGTCCCTTTTTTACGATCATTGTGAACCACCAAGCTATGGGTCTCCTAAATCCGATAGCCGACAAAATGGGGTGTCTACAATAAGGTTCGAAGGGTGAAATCGATTTGGGTTCGAACAGATGTTGAAATGCTCCATTTATGGCATAAGATATGGCAACACCATTCAAAATTGATTCGAGCCTTTGGTTCTTGTAATATGGAGAATGGGAGATGTGAGAAGGCTACTAGAAGCCTTTGTACTTGAGTAATTAAGCATGGGGAAGGTGATACAACAGGAGGAGTATGTTCAAATATAGGATCACCACTGCACAATTGGTCTAATTTTAAGAAAGGATCACTCATTTCCTCAAATGGGTCAACCACTTATACCTTTGTGTCAGGAAAACCCAGTAATGAGTAATAAAAAAAAGAAGCACCCTTTCCTTGTAATCTTTTTCGAAAAGTTTACATGAGGAAAGGAAAGCTGAGGAGTAGTACTCAGTGGAAAATTTTTTATGTGATGCCTTCACAAATGTGTGAATAGTAGGTTTGCCTTAGTGTTTAATGGAGTAGATTCGAAGTGACAAGTAAAGTTGTAGATGCAAAGACTGAGCGAAGATGGTATGGTAATAGCAGCTAATGTGAAGGTAGATGTGAGTTTGAGCGCTCAATTTAACCATGTTCAGAAGGTTGCATGAAAATCTTAACTGCCTAGCATGATGTCAACACAATCGCCATTATCTTTTTCGAATCAAAAGAAAAATGGCGCGGGGGGTAATGTTTGTGATGAATTTATCCAGCCAATAAGGAGGCGCCACGAAGGATTTGACATGGTAAGATAGTTAACTGATTGGGAAGTGACGCAGAAGCAGTTACAAGAGTTTGCCATTCACTTTGTATAAAATGTAAACCGCTAAAGGACACGTGTTGATTATTGAAGAATAATTGAGGACAGATGTCAATCCAAGGTCGTACCACGTGAATGAGCAATTATCAGTTTGCTAGGAGGTTCATTCAACAAAGATTACTTTGAGGTCTCGACAACTATAAATAGAGCAAGTCTGTGATCAACGAGAGATCTCTCCATCAACATCAATCAATACACTTCAATACCTTTACAATATTGTATTCTTATCGATACACTTAGAGTTTGAATTAGAACACCTTCAAAGTTATCTTCAAGGTTAGATTGTAGTTTATTTTGCTTAATAAAATAATCAGTTACTTTACTATTTTCATTTACTGTTCTTAAATAGGAGTAGTTATACATTATTTAGTTCCAAGTTCTTTAACTAGTTATATCTTTACACGTTTGAAGTCCTTGTTAAGGCATCGAACATCACCACAATCACCCTAGTGAGGCGCAGTTTGGATATTTGTTATATCACACACATTGGCAATAACTTGCCTGGCACGCTCGCACTCATATAATTCCACATATATCATTAGAGGAATTTTTCAACCAAACAGTTACGCGAGCGCCCCTCCCAAGTGCAATGGAGGTCGCGAACTAAAGCCATGAGTCTTCTTGATTGCCTACTGACCCCATCCAGGTAAGCATGTTTTACATTTGCCTAACCAATTGCTTATATTGCAATGCCCTCGTTTTGTTTTCTGTGTCCTTCCGATGTGGGATAAACTTAAGAAAGCTTACCGAACTCCAAAATCCTTAGTTAATAAACCATTCCAACTTTGTATGAACTCTGTATGTGGAATTTCATTTCCTTTGTCTCTTACTTATCACTAATACCTCTTTCCAACCAGAATTTAATACTAGTCCCATACATTCAAAGCGAAACAGTTTTTCTATTTTTGCTGACAAAGGGTCCTTCGAACAGCAAACATATAGACGCATAGCTATCATCTGCAATAAAAAAGATGATGGTAGAAATAAAATCATGTCAACTTGACCATATGATTTTCAATTCATTTAACAAAGGGTTACTTTGACATAGGATACATCATGAAATACTCGGAGGTTAAAATAAGGGCATGTTTGGATTGGCTTCTACTTTTGCATTTGGACAAAAGCAGAAACTCTATATAACAAGGACTGAAAAATCAAAACTGCTTCCATATCACATTTGAGCAATCTGGACCAGCTTTCAGCCAGAACGTACTTTTAAATATTTATCCAAGTAGGCTTTATTAAATGCGCTTTGGCATTTTGGGTTACCAGAAACACACTTTTTTTAGAACTGGACATGCATGCTTATATCAGAACAAGCTCTCAACGTCTCGTACCATTTCAGAATAAAGCTGGCCTGGGTTGTATATAGATGCTTCTGTGAATTTTCTAGCGTATCATTGATCAGTATGGCACGTTATCTTCATGCCTTCAATGAAAAAGTTGCTGAGGATGCATAAGATGATTCTTCAAACGAATTACATACCACCTCAATCGAAGCACCCCATAAATCTCTCTGGTTATAAATCCTCCTGAAGACGATTGTTCACATTCTGGATATTACTATCAGGTTACCAAAAAACTGTGGTTCAAGAAATTCTCCAGTGAAGAACATGATATGCGGGTGAATCATAGTCTTACTGATCTTATCCGGGTGGTTTATTAAACTCATAGAGATCCAAGTGAATCAAACTCATAGATCAGATACTACAAGTTTATCACCAGAAGTCTTTGCATGAACACAACCCATCTCTGAAATGATGAAAACGATTTCTATCTCTCACCACTATTTCTCGACTATAAATCTTAGAGATAAACTTGGTAGCAGAATGGCAATCCCCACAAACCCGCAAATTCTTGACTATTCGAATAGTGGTTCCTGGTTTTGTCTTCAGAAGGGCGAAAGCAATAGCAAGCTTTTCACTATGCCTATTCAGAGCATCTTCTTTATCTTCTTCATCTATATCTAATAACACATCCGCTGTCGTGGGAACATGTCCAGCCCTCTTTATCTCTCTACCCATCTCGTCAACCATTTGGTATATCTCTTTGTACTGATCGTGTGTCTTATCGCCCGCCACGAACTCATAAATTTCATTATCCAACTCAATTTTAGTACTACCGGGGATTTTTCTAATTTCTTTCTTTTCCATCGCCTCCCTAGTTTTTGTTTTCTTCTCCCAATGTAACATCTTTCCGTAAATATTGGAAAGTAACACATAATTTGACTCGTGTAATGGCTCATTAGCAATTAGCTGTTTGGTAATGCTTTCACCAAGAACTAGTTCTCCACGAACACGACAAGCATTAATAAGGGTTCGCCATATTATCGGATTTGGCTCAATGGGCATTTTTTGAACAAACTCTAATGCCTCGTTGACAAGTCCAGCCCTACTTAACAGATCAACCATGCACCCATAATGCTCAATCTTAGGTAAAATCGAAAAGTCCTTTGCCATTGAGTTAAAATAATACCGACCCACATCAACTAACCCAGAATGGCTACAAGCAGAGAGCAAACCAATGAAGGCAACATCATCAGGGACCATCTCTTCTCTTCTCATCTCCTCAAACAACGAAACGGCCTCTGAACCACTGCCATGCATTGCCATTCCGACAATCACAGAAGTCCAAGACACGATTGTTCTCTCACTCATGTTCATGAACAAGTTCAAGGCTTTATCTACGTCACCACACTGAGCAAACATGTCAATTAGAGCGTTACAAAGCTCAACGCTTTTTGGAACCTTTTCCTTCTCAATATAAGATTCAACCCATTTCCCAAGCTCTAACGCACCCAAATCGCAACAGGCAGACAATACCGAAACCATAGTGATCTCATCGGGGGGAACCCCAGAAATCTGCATTTTCCTAAACAATCCAACCGCATCGGTTGACATGCCCAGCCGTGCATACCCACCAATCATCGCACTCCATGACACAGAATCTGACTTGGGCATGTCATCAAACACCTTCCGTGCGAACCCAATTCCTCCAGCACAACAACAATACATGTGAACCATAGTGTTCTGAACATGAAGATCCGTATCAAAACCAATCTTGATCACCGACACATGAACTTGCTTTCCCAAATCCAATCCTCCAAGACCAGCACAGGCCTTAAGAACAAATGGGTAAGTAAACTTATTTGGAATAACATCATATTCAAGCATAAGTTTGTAGTACAAAACAGCATTGTGCTTGGATTGACTGGTTTGTGCATAAGCTCTAATGACAGTGTTGAAAAGGAACGAGTCATAGAGATGGATATGAGCATCGGAAGTGAAAAGGAAGGCCGATGCATAGTCAATGGCGTTGAGATCAGAAGATGTGGAAGTGAATTTGGTGAGCACTAGTGGGTTGTTTTGGAGACCCAATTTGAGGATGTGAGAGTGAAGTTGGGCGAGTTTAGAGACGGAGTCACAGGTCTGGAGGAGAGATAAACAGTTCTGCTCTGCTGCTCTTTTGTTGATGATGGTGTTGAAAGGGCTGTCAAGTGAGATTGTAAATGATGCTTTGTTGATTGTACGGAGTAACTTGGTTTTGGTGGAAGAAGAGAACTGCATTTGGAATTTCTTCAATCTCTCTCTCACCCTCCATTTCAACTCTCGTCAATATATTTCATGGCTTCCGATAAAGGCACCTTCATTTTTTTTAATTAGGGCACCTAAATTTAAGTTAAAAAATTAATTTTTTACTTTTTACTTTAATCAGTAAGGGCACCTCACTTAATTTATTATATATTATAGGCTTAACTATATTTTACATCCTCTTAGTTTGCCCTTTATGTCAATTTGGTCCCTGTATGTCATTCTAGTTCCTGTAAATTTATAACTGTGTCATTTTCGTCCCTCAAAACACTTTTTGTGACAAATTTTTTACTTTTAGTGACAATTTTTGTGGCAAATTTTTTACTTTCAGTGACGCTAAAAGTGAAATTACGTTTGCGTGTTTGTGTGGCATGGGTCGTATTTATTCCAGATTTATACTTGTCGCAATTTAGCTGCCACATCGTTTTTCCTGTATAATCTAATAGTCTTATGATATCCATATATCAATTGACGAAGCCATAGAAACTAAAAGTGCCTTGCACTGAAAGATGATTACTAGTAAGTTCAGCTGTTATAAAACTCTATAATTGCAAGTAACACTATTGCAAGTACTAAATTTATTAACTAGCACAATGGGTTAGAGAGAGAAACTCTAACTTCTCTCTAGATTTGTTTGATCTTATTTTCTTTCTTGCTTTTTCTTCCCTTTGGTTTTGAGAGTGAGAGTATGGGGTCAAATAAGAAGAAACGAAATCAAAGTAATGGTATAAGTCCTCCCAAGAACAACAAGTCTGTTATGGTGGATTGTGCTAGTGATTTCAAAAATACTAATGTTGTAAAGGAGGCTTGTTCTGTTTCTGAACCATTTACAAGGGCCACAAACATGGCGACTTTGTCAGTTATTAATCCAGATCTAGAGAAGAAATACATCCTTAAAGGAGATGGCTCTGTGCTGCTTAGAGAGGTACCCAAAATTGACAGTCCCAAATCTGCAGGACAAATTAGAGTGCTTAATGTGGCTAAACCAACTGCTGGTGATACTACATTGGTGAACCAGATTGCACCCAATGAAAGTATTATGAGTGGTAAAGGGGAATCAGAGTTTGAACATAGTGGGAAGGATTTCATCATCTCAAACCCATCCAAAACCATTATGTTTGGTATTGGCAATGGTGGAATCTCTGATCTGTCCAAGATTAATAGCAGTGAGCTATCAGAAGAAGAGTTGGAACTTCCAGAAGAACGGGAAGAAGCATCTTCTAGTCAAGATGAAATGCAAGATAAAGGTCCAAGGAAGACATCACGTTTTCTCAAGCTCCAAGACTCAAATGAATTGATCAAGAGGAAATCTCAGGTCCCAGCTTTTAATGATCTTGATGCTGCTCATGAGAAGATTCGTCAGCTCCAGATTAAGCTATTGGACCTGCAAGCCCTAAAATCTGATGTTGAAGAAGGTGAAATATTAAATGATGGTGTTAGCACATGTTTTGATCCACAAAACACTAAGTCCAAAGGCACCGAGGAGTTTGTGGAAGGTGGTCATCACGCGCCTTTACACACTCACATTGCTAATGGTCAAATTGGTCATTTTAATATTCAAAAAGGACTGGATATTCACATGGGTTTCTCAGACTGTACCACGAATTTCGGCACTTTGTCTATTGAAAGTCAGCTGGGTAAATTGCATGGCAATGGTGCACGTGTCCAACACGCAAATTTGGGCGTACCCAACGGTAACCAAGAGGTCCAAGACACTAATATTAGGCAATCTTTGGCAGGTAGTGATCACATGGGCTCCGGTCCTTGTTCCTTGATTTCCGGCGAGTTGTCCCCCAATGCCCCACTCTCGGACAATAGCCAGCTGTGTGTTTCTGCTTTTGATTCTCTAGTCTTACCAAGCGGGCCCTCAAGTGATACATCTAATGGTAGTGATCATGGCATTGTACATGGTCCTCTACCAACTAAAGCCAACGTCCATATTGATACTACCAATGCCCCGCTTAAAGCTGACCCATCGCATAGGGGCTTGAATCTCAGGGCAGAAGGGCAAGCTGGGTTATCCAACCCTACACGTCAGCTATGCAAGCTTGTGGGTGGTGCTTTAAATGAAGTTAAACCTATTACGGGCCAGGTAGGGTTGCATGTTCTCACAAAGGACCACGTGGGGCCAGTTGCCCCTTCACACCAAGGCGTTGTTCCTCCTACAAATCTCCTAGTTGATGGTATGAAACCTAAGTGGAATGCCCTATTCAAACCGAATGTGTCCCAGAGTTTTAAACTTAACTATATCAAAGGTATGAGGAATAAAGACAACCTTATTTATAAACTGCCAAAGTCCTTAGCTGTCAATGGTAGCAAAGAATGGGAAGGCACGCTGGTAGGGTACTTTATTGGTAAGAAACTACCATACACCCTGGTAAAGAATGTATCTACTCGATTGTGGGGCAAAGCTGGTTTGGTGGACATGCTTGCTACTGATAAGGGAATGTTTTTCTTCAAATTCAGCTCGCAGGAGGATAGTGATAATGTCCTGGAAGGAGGTCCTTGGCATTTTGCTGGCCAACCAATCATCCTGAGATCTTGGCAGCCTGGTATTCAATTGGATAAAGAAGCGCCGTCTAGGGTCCCTATATGGGTTAATATTTATAACATACCTTTAGAATATTGGAACCCTGAAGGTCTCAGCCATATAGCAAGTATTCTAGGGAAACCTCTCCATGTGGATAAATTAACAGCAGCTTGTAGACGGATTACTTTTGCCCGGATTTGTATTGAAGTAGATGCGGAGTTTGAGCTACTAACAGACTTGAACATTGAAGTTGAAGACCCATTAAGTGGAGAGGCAGAGCAAATTTTCCTTCAAGTGGAGTACCAATGGAATCCTATAAGATGTGCTAAATGTTTAAAGTTTGGTCATAATTATGCTAAAATACCTAAAATTCCAGTTGTCCCCATTAAAGAGGATCAGAGTCAAAGTAAGAATCAAGATGGTCTCTGGATGGTTAAGAATAAAGGGAAGAATGTTATTGATTCTAATTAGGATAACCCAAGTGAGCCTGAGAGTTCACATGCTAGCTTATTGAGTGATTTGCATATTCACAATGTTGATGTTATAAATTGCACTAGTGGTGTGCAATTAGAAATTCCTCCTATTGAAGATAAGCTGTCTAATTTTGTTCCTAAGGTTAGTAAAGACGTCCCAGAATCCAACCAATTTTCTATCCTTGCTGAGGAATGTAGTAGTATAGAGACTGAAGTTACTGTTCAAAAGGGTAATTGTTCAGTCCTACTTGAGGCAGGCTGCAGGGGGAATGTCATTGGTCCTGATTTGGACTGTGCATCTAAAAAAGTGTTGGGTGTGTGTTTGGATACTAAATGTGAGCAGAAACTTGGTGCTATATTCCAGTTGGAAGTCCAGCCATCCACCATCAGTGCCAAGTCCAGTTTGGAAGATAAGAGCCTCACAGAAGTCAATTCTAAGGGCTTTGAGTTGGTAGACTTTGATATAGATCAGCCCTCTCCATCAACTTCTGCCGCTTATCATTCTCCAAGATCAAACCAGGATCATGGCAAGAAGATAATCCATTCTGGATCTTCAGGTAAGCAAAAACATCCCTGTCGTCGTTCTTAATGATTATTAGCTGCTGGAATATAAGGGGCCTCAACCAGCCCTCTAAACAGTTTGAGGTTGCTAAGTTTATCTACGAAAATAATATTGATATTTTAGGTCTTACTGAGACCAAGGTCAAACAGATTAATGAGGATCAAATTAAGAGAAATGTTTTTAAAAATTAGGATTTTGTCACTAACAGTAACCCAGATTCCCCTGGTAGGATATGGATTGGTTGGAACCCTGATAAGATTTTTCTTACTGTCATAAGAATGTCCTACCAATTGATTCATGTTCTTATTGAGAGTGATGATAAAACCTTTCAATGTGAGGCCTCTTTTGTTTATGGCTATAACACTGGGCCAGAAAGGGTTGCCCTCTGGAATGATCTTAGAGCTATTCATTCGGGTTCTTTTGTTTCAAACTACATTGCCCTGGGAGATTTCAATGTAGTTTTGAACCCAAATGAAATTTATAATAATAATAATGGGTTGGATAATGATATTTCTGATTTCCAAAATGCTGTTAATGTCAACTGCCTGTTTGATCTAAGATATGTTGGAGAATTTTTCACCTGGTGTAATAAAAGGTATGGTAGACCAGATTTTACTCAAAGGAAGCTGGATAGAGTTTTGGTCAATCAGACTTGGTTGGATAACTTTTCTTGCTCTTATGCCCATTTTCAATGCCCAAGTACTTCTGACCATTCTCCTATGATTGTTCACATTGATAAATGTTCTATTAAGAAGGGAAGAGCCTTTAAATTTTATAATTTCTGGACTAAGTTGGACAACTATCACTCTATGGTTAGAGAAGGTTGGGATACCAATATTGAAGGTAATGCCCAATATATAGTTTGCCATAAACTCAGAAATCTTAAACAAAACCTGAAAAAGCTTTGCAAAACTCCTGTTGGGAGAGAAAAACTTAAATCTGATGAAACCAGAGAGGCTTTAAAAAGAGTCCAATCTGAGTTAAGTGGTGATCCGCTGAATTCTTCTCTTAATGAAAAATATACTACTTGTATGAAAGAGTTCTTGGAAGCTATCTGGATTGAAGAAGAGGTTCTCAAACAAAAGTCTAGATTGCAATGGCTTGAAGTGGGAGATAAAAACTCCAAATATTTTAATCTTTCCATTAAAAGTAGGAGAAATAGAAAAAGAATCATAGTGTTAGAAAAACCTGATGGAACCCTAACTAATAATATTGAGGTTGCTAAAAATGAAGCTATTAGGTATTTCAAAAGTTTACTTGGCACCCCGGCCTCTAACCATTATCCTGGCAAGGATGTCCTTAGTGGGTTTGTTCAAAAGAAGATTCCAGATGAGTTTATGGCTGAACTTGATAGGCTCCCAACGGATCTTGAGATTAAAAACACTTTTTTTAGTATGCATAGTAATAAAGCTCCTGGCCCTGATGGTTTTAATGCTCACTTCTTTAAGGAGTCTTGGGTCACTGTAGGTCCGTCTATTATTGCTGCTATTAAAGAGTTTTTTGTCACTGGAGAATTACTTAAGGAATCTAATACCACTCTTATTTCCTTGATTCCTAAGGTCCCCAACCCTTCTAGAATGGGAGATTTTAGACCCATCTCTTGTTGTAATACAGTGTATAAGTGTATTTCAAAGATCATTGCTAATAAGCTTCAATTGATTCTGCCCGAGTTTATTGACCAAGCTCAATCTGCTTTTATTAAAGGTAGAAAAATTAGTGATAATATTCTCCTTGCTCAAGATCTACTAAGAGACTATCATAAAATTGGAGGAAAACCCAGAGTGACAGCTAAAGTTGATATCATGAAAGCTTATGATAGTGTTAGGTGGGATTTCCTTCTTGATTTGTTGGATGTCATTGGGTTTCCTCCCAATATGCAGAGGTGGGTTAGGGCTTGTATCACAACCCCAAAGTACTCCATTAACTTCAATGGTGAATCAGTGGGGTACTTCGAGGGTGCTAATGGCCTTAGACAAGGGGATCCCATCTCTCCTTATTTGTTTGTTATTGCTATGGATACTCTTAGCCAACTTCTTAAGCATAACACCCTAACAGGGAATTTCTCCTTCCACTGGAAATGTGACAAAATTAAAATTTTCCATCTTTGTTTTGCCGATGATCTCCTTATCTTGTTTAATGGTGATGTTGAGTCTGCCAAGTTAATTAGGGCTACCCTTGACCAATTTCATGAGTTATCTGGGCTTCAAGCCAATAATACGAAGAGTTGTCTTTTCTTCTCTGGTATAGAAGAAGAGAAAATTAATGATATTCTGCAGGTCCTTAAATTTTCTAAGGGGTCCCTTCCTCTTAAGTATCTTGGTGTGCCTCTAGTTACTACTAAATTGCGAAAACTTGACTGTGAGAGTTTGCTTACTAAGATTTGTGATAGAGTTAATTCTTGGAAATCTAAGTTTTTGTCCTATGCTGGTAGAGCTCAACTTATTCAATCGGTTTTGACAGGTATCCACCAATACTGGTCTGGGATGTTTGTGTTACCTAAAGGGGTGCTCAAGAGGGTGGATCAAGTCATGGCTAGATTTCTTTGGACGGGCTCTACTGATAAAAGTCATGGTTTCAAAATCGCTTGGGATAAAGTGTGCAGACCCAAAAGTGAAGGAGGATTGGGCTTCAAGGATATCTTTTTGATTAATAATGTTCTTAATTTAAAACATATTGGATGTCTTTTGGACCCTAATAATAAATCCCTTTGGAAGAAATGGGTTCATCTTTATTTAATGAGGAGTAAAAGTTTTTGGCAGGTCAAGATCCCATCCCAATGCTCTTGGTATTGGAGGAAATTGTTAAAACTTAGAGAAATTGCCAAACCGTTACTAACTCACCAAGTTGGAAATGGTGAACATACTTATCTCTGGTTTGATAGTTGGCTTCCTATGGGACCTTTGGTTGATAGATATACTGCTAGAATAGCCTATGATGCTGCTATTGGGTTACATGCCAAAGTGGCAAGCATTATTAGAGGGACTGAGTGGAATTGGCCAGGCTCTAACTCCTTGGGGCTTAATGAAGTTAGAAATGAGTTACCTAGCATGTATAAACCTTCTGGGGCTAATGATAGTATTTCCTGGAATGTGACACCTAATGGGTGTTTCAACACTTTTCATATCTGGAACCACCTCCGTAATGTTAACCCTACTGTTCAATGGGTTGATATTGTTTGGTTTTTGGGTAGCATTCCTAGACAAAGCTTTATACTTTGGCTTGCTACTCAGTTTAGGTTGGCTACACACGATAGGGTGTACAAGTTTACTCAGGGTCCTCTGGCCTGCACTCTTTGTCATAGTCAAATGGAAACACATGATCATCTATTTTTTGCTTGTTCTTATTCCACTTTTATTTGGCAGGACTTGATGCACAGGTGTGGTATGAGGTGGAATGGTAATTGCTGGGAGGATACAGTTCTATGGATGTCTCAACACTGGAAAGGGAAGAGAATTCATCAAGTCATCCCCAAAATTTGCCTTGGAGTTGCTGTGTATGGCCTGTGGAAAGAAAGGAATAACAGAACTTTCAAACTTACATCAAAGCCTAAGGAAGTGTTACTACAAGATTTAGTTGCTCAGATATTAGCTCAAATTTGGGTCAAATGGAAGTTTTATCCTAATATTGATGTCATTATTCAGAATTGGACCTAAATGTCCTTTGTTTTGTCTGCTTGTATGTTAGTTGATCCAAGTTTCTACCTGGATTTAGGTTAGGGCTTTGTCTCATGTCTTCATGTTTCTGTGCTGTTCTGTATTATCCTGGGGTTTGCCCTTGTACTTTTTGTACATCCTTTTTGGAATATATTTACCACTTTCCGGAAAAAAAAGTACTAAATTTATTATTATTATTCTTTGAATATCTTTTAATTTTATAATATTTATGAAAATATATAATACCTAATTATGTGTGTTGTGCCTGTCCCTGTAGTTTGATCCCTGTAATTTAGAAAACTAAAAGTGCCTTGCACTGAAAGAATGATTACTAGTAAGTTCAGCTATTATAAAACTCTATAATTGCAAGTAACACTATTGCAAGTACCAAATTTATTATTATTATTCTTTGAATATCTTTTAATTTTATAATATTTATAAAAATATATAATACCTAATTATGTGTGTTGTGCCTGTCCCTGTAGTTTGATCCCTGTAATTTAAAAATTGTCACTTTAGTCCCAATAGGTTCATAAGTGTGTCAAATAAATCCTTTAGTGATGAATAATTTTGTCACTGAAAGTAAAAAAATTTTGTCACAAAAAGTGTTTGAGGGATTAAAATAACACACTTATGAAACTACATGGACTAGAATGACAAACAGGGACCAAATTGACATAAAGGGCAAACTAAGAGGGTGTAAAATATAGTTAAGCCTATAATATATAGTAAAATAAGTGAGGTGCCCTTACTGATTAAAGTAAAAGGTAAAAAACTGATTTTTTAACTTAAATTTAGGTACCCTAATTAAAAAATGAAGGTGCCTTTATCACCAGCCATAATTAATGGCTTATTTAATTCTTCTAAAATAATTAAGATCTCACTTCTGACTTAAATGAGCCTCCTCATGATAATTTGCAACTTTTTGAATCAGCTCCAGGACTTTGAGACAGTTGGGTAATATAAGAACAGGTTAAGTGGTTCAAAGGAAAACTAGTTTATAATCTTTATCAAGCTAATACAAGCTAATACAACATTGATTTTCATGAGAACCAATAAAAGTGAGATTTACTTTGAACCTTAACCTGTTTTTGTTATTCCCAAATAGGCTCTTAACGAGCATACTAAAGAGAACATATACAAAGTCTACACACAAACAAGTTCCTCAAACAAATTGCTCAATACAAGAAAAGAGTCGCAGGATAGGATACAGAAACATAGAAACTTAAACATAGAAATGAACTTTTACTAAATAATAACAATTGAAGTCAATAAATAACACAAGAAACATAAGAGAAAATGAATACACATCACAGATATTGAACTAGCAATAGCATACATACAACATATGCAGTAGCGCAGCCAACATTTGTTCAGTGGTGTCATTCTAGAACATAAAACTACATCACAAAATAAATTCAAATATATTAAACTGTAAAAACGTAAAAATCTTATAATTACATAAACGAAAAAGAAATATGAGTATAATATTACTACTTACAACATAAAATACTCAAATGACTCGAGAAAATTCTTTCAAAGTTGTATTGATATTTTATATTTTACAAATAATGCATGATAGGCTAGTTACTTATGATACTATATGTCTTCCTTGATGGATGTGACTAAACAAACATTCATCCACTAATTACTCATTTGGTTAAACACATGAATTGATTGTAAAATAGAATGGGCCTATCATAACCTCATCTAATTACAAATATGATACCCCTCTAATTTTTCCTATATTATAGTGGGGTCAACTTGGAAAAAAATAATCTTCAAACACTAAGCAATATATATAAATGTTCTCATCCAAGATTTCAGTGGGTTCAGTTAAACCCACTGCTCGTCATATAGTCGCACCCCTGAACATGTGTAGTGCTCAGGATAATTGTTGCGAAGGGAAAATGTTTGCAGTATCATTCTGAAACCCTTGGTGATGAGTTTGGAAACAGGGATGAAGATAATGGACTCCTTCAAGGTAAAGAGGCGTTTGCATTTCGATCAAGCGGGAGACCTACACATAGCGATACTTCAGTAAACATATTGGCTGCATATTAAAAGCAAATGCATTAACTTCCCCTAAATTGAAAAGCCCTACAAAGAACCGGGGACTCTCTCTCTCTCTCTCTCTCTCTCTCTCTCTCTCTCTCTCTCCAATGCATTTTGGATAATATGGCTGCCTTTGCCTCTTTCAAGCCAAAAAAAAAACCCTTCAAAAGAAATGCCCCCCTTCAAAAGAAAACAAGTCTGTGCATACCATAACAAAATCAATGTAATTAAAAGAGGGAGGGAGATAGTGCATCCCAAGTCCTTAACACATTCGCAATGGTGAAGTTGATAATTAATATTTTCCTCCACTTGCTTACATATACTCTAAGAAGCACCGATACAGATACGGTGACACAAACCCAGACATGACACGAAACATCGATACGAAAAATCCTAAAAAAAACAAAGCGCGACATGATACGGCTGCGACACGGGAAACACAAATTATATATATATATTTATTTATTTATATGTTACCATGTAACATAAAAATAACATTGTTCTTAAAATAGCTAAGAACTAAGATGTTATATAAATTACCTGCAACAACAATACCTTCTTCCTCGTCTCGCCGTAGGTGACCTCTTTCGCTTCTCTCTGTCTCTCAACTCTCTCTCTTTCTTGTGCTCTTTTTTATTTTAAATCCTCAACTTTCTACTATTCCTTCTTTTTATAATAAAATGTACGAACTTTCCAACCATATTTTACAAATTAAGACTTTCGCACCAAAATTCAAGACTTATCTTGAAAATTAAAAAAAAATATAATAAACAATAAACCATAACATATTGTGTCGGGAAAGCGTTGGAGCCGTGTCGATGAAGTGACGGTGCTGTATCGGATTTCAAAAATAAATTAAAAAAATTCCGACACGTTTTTGGTGTGTCCGAAATGTGTCAGAGGCGACAGAGTCGGTGTCAGAGGTGTGTCGGACACGAATACGGCGCTTCATTTGAATTGTCGCTGGTGCTGTTGAGATGAGCTATCTATTAGTTGGCAATTAGTTGTCAATTTGTTGTTAATGAGCTGTAGCATTTATTTTTTTACTTTCTGGTTTATATCCTAAGGGCCCTATTGTAAATTCTCTCAGTAATGTTTAATATAAATATGTTGAGACTCTTGTCTCAATCCAAGCTTGCAATCATAAACTTTGACATGGTATCAAAGCCACCCTAAGAGGGATCTGTTATCACCACCACAAAACACCACCACAAACCACCACCATCACCAACCTAACCACCAACCGCAGCCTCTAGACCTCCAGCCCCTTCGACGCAGCCCCCTAGGGCTTCAGTTCATCTTTGGCTCAATTTTTCAACCACCTTAGCCTAGACGACACCCTTCTCCATCACCACTGTCCAGCCGCAACTTCTACACCCAACCCTAGACCTAACTGACAACCTATATGGTCTAATACACCTATCCGAAAGCCTTCGTCCCTTCTTAAATTGTTTTTCCAACCCTAACCTAATTTGAATATTCCTGTTTTGATTGACGAGAAATCTTTCCGATTCTTCGGTCCTTCTATGGACCATTGATTGGCGATGACTGATCTTTCTGCATCCTATATGGTGATTTGATTTACTCTTGTGTGCTACGAACCATTGGTACCGATTCCTATTCTTTTTTTTAGTGAATGTTGCGGGTAATTTTGTTGTGGCCTAATTTACGATGTCGGGCGATTCTGAAAAATCCAGCGTCAATTCGCAGCTATCTAGAAGTAATCCTGATAACCCGAACTTGAAGATCACTACTTCCCTCTTCAATGGTCAAAATTTTCTGGCTTGGTCCTAGTCTGTGACATTGTTTATAATTATGAGCAGAGGAAAAATGGGGTACATCAACAGCTGAATCATAGCACCAAGCGCCGAGGATGCAGCTTATGACAAATGGGAGATGGAAAATTCCATTGTCATCACATGGCTAGTTCACTATATGATCCCTGAAATTGGTGATGGTTTCTTGGACATGGCGACTACCCAGGACATTTGGGAGACCATGGCCAAAACCTATACAGAGGTTGTTGTTGATCCCCCTACTGTTGATGATTCACCTTCGCCTTCATCCAGTGCTTTATCTTCCTCAAAGTTGGAGACTCTACGCCGCCTGATGACTCATCTGGATACAACTACTACTGTCTCATCATCTTTTGCTCGTTCAGGTAATTTAGCTACTTCAGTGAGTGCATTCAATTCCCACACTAGTCTTCCTTGGATTATCGATTCCAGGGCATCCGATCATATGACCGGTTAATCTCCTGTGTTTTTCGCTTATAAACCATGTTCAGGTCAAGATAAAGTCAGGATTGCTGATGGAACCGTCTCTTCGGTTTCAGGCAAAGGTTTAGTTTTTGTCACTCCCTCGTTGTCTTTATCTTCTGTTTTGCATGTTCCTAGCTTTACCACTAATCTCTTATCTATTGATCGTATTACCTGTGATCAAAATTGTAACGTCACCATTTTTCCTTCACATTGTGTGTTTCAGGACCTTGCAATTAGAAAGAAAAATAAAATCTAAAAAGAAATCATCTCTGGAAAAAAAAATACCAGATTGATGCTTCTAGGTTGTCAGTTCCTCGTGGGCTGACCTGACCACAAGCCTGGTAGAGTTGAGAGTGAGAGAGAGAGAGAGAGAGAGAGAGAGAAAGAGAGAGAGATGAACCTGCTATATCGTCTGGACTGGAGTAGATCGCTGCTGGACTGATCGTCTCTTTCGTTTTGCCTATTTCTTTTCTTTTTTCATTTTTTGACTGAATGTGCGTATAACTTGATGGTATAATTAGGGTTTTTTTTATAATAATTTTGTATTATTTATTTTTTGGACCCCTAGTTTATCAAAAATTTGTTTTTAAACCCTTTTTTTTTTTTTTAAATTGCCCCCGCCGCACCCCATAAGTGTGCCCTCCCGCACCCTCCGCGTGTCCTTGCCGCACCCACGCCGCACCCAAAACACCCGAAGAACTCAAAAGGAACTCAGAAGAACTAACAGCCGCACCCACGCCGCACCCGAACTGAGTGCGCACTTAGTTCCCCTGCGGCACCATTTTTGGAGTGTCCATGCATCATAGCCTATGACCTCTAAGTGCGACAACACGAGAAGGACCCCAAACATCTGAATGTATAAGAGCAAACGGAACAGTACTTCTATTATTACTGGGATAAAAAGAAGCACGGTGGTGCTTCCTAGTTCACAATCTTCACACCGAAAGTTGGATACATTTTTATTAGATGACAAAGATGGGAATAAGTGCTTTAGTAAACCAAAGGAAGGATGTCCTAGGCGTCTGTGCCAAAGCATGATATCACCAGATGTAGAGCCACTGGGAATAGTATGATGAGCTAATTGTTGTCGGTCCTGCGGTTCCAGAAGACAAAGACAATTCTCCTCTCTACCAGTGCCAATCGTCCTTCCCGTGATAAATGTTTGTTAGTTTTGTGATTTTTATTTTCTTTGGTTATCATTTGTAATTTATGAGTTTATTGCTTGTTTGTTGTTATTAGGTCTTGATCAGAAAAAATAAAAAAAAATAATAAAAGTATGTGTAGTACTTGAATGGTTCATATAGTAATATATAAAAATACATTTTTACTATTTTATATAAGTACCCCCGCCGCACCCACACTCTAGATTTTGGGAAAATTGCCGAACTCCCCGCACCCGCGTCCGTGCTTCATAGGTTAGGTCATAGGTGGTTTGTCACATTCATAGATAATTTTTCTCGTACTACTTGGGTTTACATGATGAAAGATAAAAGTGAGGTCCATTATATTTTTAAAACCTTTCACAAAATGATTTGTACCCAGTTTGGTGTGTTTGTAAAAATTGTTCGTTCAGACAATGAGGGGGAGTACTTTAAATCTGGTCTTGAGAAGTATTTTCTGGAGAATGGCATAATTCACCAATCTTCTTGCACCAAAACTCCACAACAAAATGGAGTTGCGGAGCGCAAGAATCGTCACCTCTTAGACACTGCCCGGTGAATGTTATTCTCAGCCCAAGCTCCGAAGCCTTTTTGGGGTGAAGCAGTCATAACTGCTGCTTATTTAATCAATCGGCTTCATACACAAGTTCTTAACAAACAATCACATGTTGAGGTTATTTCTAGTCGTTCTGATATTTTTGTCATTCCTCCTTAGGTCTTTGGTTGTTTCTGTTTCGTTCATAATCATGCTCCCACAAGCGGAAAACTTGATCATCTAGCTACCAAATGTGTTTTCCTTGGTTACTCTCCCACTCAAAAAGGGTATAAGTGTTACCATCCTCCTACTCGAAAGTGGTATGTTTCCATGGATGTCACCTTTTTGAGGAATAGTCCTATTTCACCCCTCAGGCTCCTCTTCTGGGTGAGAATACAACTACAGAAGAGTTGCCTAAACTACATGTTCCTAATTTACCTGTGTCTAATCCATTTGAGATATTGGGCACTCTTGATGAGAGAGAGACATTAGAAAAAATTGATGGAGAGCAAGAGACTGAGAGAGAGACATTTGTGGAACCTATAGCAAATGAAGAAAATCCAGAGAAAGAGGATATAACATATCAGAGAAGAACTTGGAGGATGAAAGATAAGACCATTCCTCCTGATCCGCCACTCCCGTCTCCTTCCCTGATGAGGGACCAAGTAATCCTGATCCTCCTACTACTAGTACTGATGATTTAGATATTTTAAGTGCTACACGTAAGGGTGTTAGGTCATGTACTCAACATCCCATATCTAAATTTGTCTCATATAGTCGTCAGTCTCCTTCTTACCAAGCCTTTGTATCCAAACTTGCTTCTGTGTCTGTCCTTAACCATGTACAGGATGCACTCACTGATCCCAAATGGAAAAATGCTATGATTGAGGAGATGAAAGCTCTCCACAAAAATAGCACCTGGGAATTGGTTGTAAGTGGGTGTTTACAATCAAGCATAAGGCAGACGGATCTATTGAGAGGTAGAAAGCTCGATTGGTAGCAAAGGGATATACACAGAATTATGGAGTGGATTATAAGGAAACATTTGCTCCAGTTGCTAAGATGAACACTGTGAGAATTCTTTTATCCCTTGTTGCAAATTTAGATAGGCCTCTCCATCAGTTCACTGTTAAAAATGCCTTTCTACGCGGGGACCCGTGTCCAACACACCAACAAAACGTGTCCAATCCCCAGCCCTCCCTAGCTGAAATTTGACACCGCTCTGTCACTTTCTTGACACGGTACGGTTTTTCAGAGAGGTCTTAAATTTTGGGGGCGGAAGTCTTCATATGCTAAAATAAGAGGCAAAAGAGGGGTTTTTTTTTTTTTTTTTTTTTTTTTTTTTTGGGTTGGGGGGGGGGGGGGGGGGGGGGGCGGGGACATGTTTAAAGACATTTTATGGTAAACACAATTTTCTATGCTTCTTGTTGCTTTATTAATAATGCTTAAATGGTAGAGTTGGAGGTGTTGTAATGATATTTCCACGTCGTATTGAAGTTTGGAGGTAATTTATTTTACATTGTAGTTCTTAGTTATTTTTAAAGTATTGTTATTTTTATGTAACATGGTTAGGTACACAATTAAAAAAATTTACATAGTTGATATTTTCCATATTGCCGCCAAAAGGTGTTATGGTTTTTGTAGGTTTTGTTGTATCGTTGTGTAGTGTCGTGTCACCATAGCCGTGTCGATGCTTCTTAGCGCCCATAAGAAAATCTAAGAAAAGTAAATCTAAAAGAGGAAAATCTTGAAAGTTAATTTCAGGTTATGTCTCTTTGGAACATATAGGAGTCGAACTTTAAGTATTTTCGAGTCTATATGTTAGTTGAGTTCGTTGTTAAGATTGGTTTTAGTCATGTTTGCAGACTCCAAGTATATATTGGTATTTCAAGTGTTTCCTACACATGGGGCTGTGGGGGATCACGTTCTGGGACAAGGTATGACAAAGAGGGGCTGTTTGGGAAGGCTGAGAACCGGTTATGTGGTTCACAAGTGGGCTGACTCTGTAATTTAAGTGTTTGGTGAATGTCATTTCATAGTGTAGTAATCGGTGCCCACCATCAATCACTTTTAAAACGAAAGTTCTTTGTCAAACAAACATGACGCTGATTATGCTAAAACAATATGGAAAAGAGAGTTGGGGCTGAACCAGATCCTATTTTTATGCATTCCCAAACAGGCCCTCAGCCTTGTGTATAGTCTTTAAGTGGTCTATAAATTCAAGAAAAATCCTATTAGGGCTAAGATTCTAAGAATACCTAAGCGTCCTACAACCATATAATGCTCAATTCAATAGACAACAAGTTCAGAGTTTATTCACCCAGCAATATTACGCATATAGGCAATTTAGAACTCGTTGATGCCAATATACCCTAGGAGTGATTTGAGCCTTCTCCTACTTCTTTCTTCAACTTTTCAGCACTTTTATCAGCCCTAAAATTCTCACAATCTACTCTGAACCTCTGTTGTTAAAATCGTATGATACGCGATACGTATCGTACGATTCGATACGATACACCTACTTTTCAATACGAATCGCATACATGAATCGAAGCTCTCTACTAATCGCAAATGAATCGTGCGAAACGATACGCTTTTATGATACGGTGCGATTTTGTTGAGAGGAGTTCGAACATGTTGATGTCTTGTTTCTCTCACAAGATTTGAACCAGATGATATAATATACATAATATAAACATATATATATCCTAATATAATACAACCTGGGTAAGGGACAAAGTCACAAAAGTTAAAAAAAGTGTAAAGCAATATAACATACATTAATAAATAGCCAGCCCGCGGGTTCTTTTAGGCTAAAAAACAAGTTCACTAGGTATGTTCACTCAACCCTATACACTTAAGAGCCTGACCGTATATATATATATATACTACACCTCTCTCACGGTCGAGTGCCAATAACACAAGAGAGAGGTGAGAAGGGTTCTTTTCCAAATTTTTTTTCCCTATGAAAAGCGGGTCCCACCTTAACATCTAGTAATATAAAGTGATCCCAACTAAACCTAATAGCTAAACCACATCTCTCTCTCTCTCTAGAATTGCGACAGACTGCCAAGAGATCCTTCCTTCCCCTTATATTTTTTTAAATTATAATTTTTCTTAATCTTTATAAAGAAGTGGCCCCAACTATCAAGTCCCATAAAAATATCTTTTGGGTTACTTTATCACTCTATTGTAAACAAAAGCTCCTCTCTCAAGTGAAATTTAACTATTGATGATACCTAAAACTGGTAAGAAGGGTTTAGAGAGAGAAAGAGACAAGAACAACTTGTATGTGGTTCGGTCCCGTTAACGAGGTGACCTACGTCCACGGTTGCGTCTGTGCTCTCTCACTAGCAGATCGCCGGCAGGCCTGGAGAGCCAACAAAGGTGAGCGGCACTACCAGTAATACCGGCCGGGTGTATGCGTGTTGATGGTGAGTTCTCTGTTGAATGCTTGTAAGCTTAGAGAATAGTTGTCGAATTGGAATTCGGATATCTGTAAACAGGGTAGGTGGATTCTTTTATAGATGCAAGAGTCCACCCTTACATGGTAAGTTGATAGGATTAGGAAGCCTAATCTAATCACAATAGATATGCATGATTTTAGGAGAGTTTCCTAAGTGGCTTAGGAAACTGTCATATTCCCTTTCGCAGACTTGTAGTTGATTTAGGAAACAGCTGGACAGGTCGGGTTCGCGGGACACCGCGACCTTTACCCCCGCCCTGTTGATATGAACCGCACGGTATGCTTGAACACCTCGGGATTGCCTGGCCCCACGGGATGCGCCCTTACCGGAATAACCGGCGCCTCTAGATGACGTGGCACTATCTTCATGGCCAGATTATTTTGGACATATCAGCTGCCCCCCATTTTCGGAACTAACTGGATGGGCCATCGGGTTAGGATTCGAAAATCAGTAGCTTCCTGGAAACCGTCCTGACGTGGTTCGGGAATGCTGCTCGGGATGAGGGCCCACACTCCGGGTCCCCCGGTGGAGTAACCGACCGGTAAAGGTAGGAGCTCGGGTGTGGGGTATTGCCACGTGTCAGGGAATAATTGGCCTAGTCGGGATCCAGCGGAGTCGGTTCGGATGTAACCGAACAGTTGCATGGTAACCGGACCGTCACGTCACGCATTTAATGCCCACGTCTTTTGAGGCGACGCTTCATGTGCCCAAAGCGACAGTTCCGGCGGGAAAACATATGAGTCGTTCGATCGGTTTTGATCTGAGCCATCCATGGTTTCTATATAAGGAGTACCTATTCATTCCATATATTCCTGCTGTTTGAAGATTGAATATATCGAGCGGTCTTTGAGAGCGAAGTATTCTCGAGCTCCTTTCCTCTTCCTTTTTACAACCTAGGCTTCTCCCCAATGGCCTCTCACGTCGACCTGATCTCCAATGAAGGACTTACCGCTTTCAGGAGGCACTGCGAGATCCCTGATGACGTCGGGATCCGTCCCTACGTTGAAGGAGAAGAGGTGGCTTTCCCTTCAGTCATTATTAGCAGTTATCTGTTGCTAATAGTGGGGCTGCGCTTTCCTTTCTCTGCCTCCTTCTGTGATCTCTTACAGGGATTACGCTTTCCGCTGACCAAGTGCCGTCCGAATCTCGCCCGTCTTCTTTGGGGTATATCGGCGCTGAACGAGCGGCTCGGGATATTCCTCCGCTCTGTTGACGTCGCTAGGTGCTATACCTTGAGCATCGACCGCGGGGATCCTTACCTACGCGCCGGAGCGGAAGGAAAACATCTTGTCCGGGGTCTGGACTTCCCCAACAAGAACTGGCGTCAATACCCTTAGGTCGTTGTCTCCGGCAACTGGTTGGTGGAACCCTCTATTTACCCTCCTGCAGCCTTTGATCCAGAACTTTGCAAGACGTCTTTTGCTGCTTTCCGTGACATTGCTTCCACTGTTGCCGATGTGGAGGCGATCAACCGAGCGGTCGAGACTGGCCTCAGGTTTTCCGATTTGATCGGGGGACCTGTTGATGAGGTTGGGGATGAAGTTCCCATTACAGCTCCCGTCGCGGCTGCTTCCGGGTCGCGCCGCTTTACCCGGTCCATGGCTTCCGGTCTGCACGCCATGAGCGGGGCCGCCCTGCCTGAAGGGCCAATTGCTCTATCCACCAGCGCTGATTTATCCTTGTCTGGGGATACAGGTCCGCCACTAGGCCCGTCCAGGAAGGGTAAGGAAAAGGCGGCTGAGGAGGAATCTCAACCCCAACCAAAAAGGGGTCGGCTGGAAGCACATGCCGGCTCTCATATGCCTAGCTCCTGGATAGGCCTCTCCCTTGATAATCTGGAAGGGCGTCTGCAGGAGGTGGAAAGGCAAAGTGCTCTTCTGCAGACGGACTCTGTTATGCGGGATGTGGATTTTCATGCTCTGGAGCTTACTGTCAAAGAACTGGTGGCCAGGATGGCTGCCATGTAAGAGAAAATCAAGGCTCTGAAGGGCAAGGGGACCTGAAGACTATCTTTTTCTTTTTCTTTTTTTTAAGGTTTGCTGGGGAAGCTACTACAACTGCGCCCCCCCCTCCCCCCCAAATGTACAAAATACTTTAATTAATGAAAAGGTCCTCTGAGGCCACCTTTTTGCATCAATTGTATTGTTTGTGATTGCCAATACCCGGTCTGTTGTTAGCCGATCTGAACACTTGAGGGCTAACCGAGATAGGAAACTGCTCGAGGGCTTCAGCCCCCCGAGCAGCAGTAAGCTCTGAAAGCATGGCCGTCATGGTTGCCGGGTCCTTCTCGGCAGAGATCTTCGCGGACTCCGTGGCTGCAACCTTGGCCTCAGCAATCTTCTTGGCGGTAATCCTTCCGGCCTCCGCGGCAACCGCCTTGGCCTCCGCCGCCTTCCGGGCAGTCCGCTCGGTTGATAAGGAATCACGGACCTCCCCCAGCTCCAGGGCTGTTGCCCAGGATCTTTCTTCCTCCACGGGGAGGGCAAACTCCGCGGACTCCCGAGCAGCCCTCTCCGCGGAGAGGTCGGCCTCTGCAGGGCCAACCTCTCAGCAACGCCGGGAAGGGTGGCCTCGGCCCCAGCAGCAATACAGCCAATCTGCAAGAACAGGGAAACGTCAGTATGCGCATGGAGAGAAAGTTAATGTTCACATTGCAAAAAGAAACTTACCAAGTGGCTGATGCTATATAGCCAACCGATAATGGCCTCGGGGCTCATCAGGGTGCACTTGTCAACCTGACTCTGCAGCAACCCGGGCCGCACCCTTCCACGGGCATCATCTGTCGTCTCGGTCTCCGGCAACGAAGAGGGGCCCGTACGAGCTTCCTCCATGGTTGGGAAAGAGACCCCGGACGGTCGGGCCGCTAGGGGGAGTGGTGAAAGCGCAGCAAAGGATACGCCAGGAGGTGGTGGTAGTGGTGCAGCAACTGTAACAACGGGCGTAGAAGCGGCAGCAGCTTCCTTCCCGGACCGGATGGATATCCCTCGGGAAATCCTCTTCAGGAGCTGGCCTTCGGAAGGATCCGGCTTCTTCCTCTTCTGGCCAGCCCGGGCCTTCAGGGCCGCCTCTTTCTCCTTTAGAGCTGCCGCGCTCTTAGGAGCCATTTCTACCAAACCAGAAGCATGTCAGAATTCGGCAAAGTATGAAGAGAAACCGGACGGTCAAGAAATGGTATTTACCAGGAATGATCGCCGGGAGAGCAGGAGCTTTGAGGCGCAGGGACTTGTAGGAAGTCTTCGGACTCCCCGACCGGGTCAGCACCTTATTAATATCAGTGGGATCGTCAACTAAAGACAAGACCCTTGCTTGAAGCTCGTCGGGAAGACTTGGCGGATCAACTGCTCCCACTGCAAAGCCAACACACAATTGGGTTAGTCAAGTCAAAACAGAAAGACTGATCAAGAAAGAAAGAGTGCTCGGGCTTACTCCTCAACTTCCCCGCCCATGAGGTCCGCTGGGGGGAGTGGTGAAGGCGCAGCAAAGGTTACGCCAGGAGGTGGTGGTGGTGGTGCAGCAACTGTAACAACAGGCGTAGAAGCGGCAGCAGCTTCCTTCCCGGCCCGGATGGATATCCCTCGGGAAATCCTCTTTAGGGACTGGCCTTCGAAAGGATCCGGCTTTGTCCTCTTCTGGCCAGCCCGGGCCTTCAGGGCCGCCTCTTTCTCCTTTAGAGTTGCCGCGCTCTTAGGAGCCATTTCTGCCAAACCAAAAGCATGTCAGAATTCGGCAAAGTATGAAGAGAAACCGGACGGTCAAGAAATGGTATTTACCAGGAATGATCGCCAGGAGAGCAGGAGCTTTGAGGCGCAGGGACTTGTAGGAAGTCTTCGGACTCCCCGACCGGGTCAGCACCTTATTAATATCAGTGGGATCGTCAACCAAAGACAAGACCCTTGCTCGAAGCTCGTCGGGAAGACTTGGCGGATCAACTGCTCCCACTGCAAAGCCAACACACAATTGGGTTAGTCAAGTCAAAACAGAAAGACTGATCAAGAAAGAAAGAGTGTTCGGGCTTACTCCTCAGCTTTCCCGCCCATGAGGTCCTCAGCTGGATACTCGGGCCTTCTCGCACAGCCCCAGGGTGGACACTTGGAAGAATTTCTTCTTCCACCCTTTGTTGTTGCTCGGGCAATTCACAATTATCTTCCATCCCTGCCTAGCCGAGTCGCCGAGAGCTAGAAGAAGTCGGCCTCCCCGTGAACTTGGAAAGGCCGGTGGGTCCAGAAGAACTCCTGCAATGTGAGCTCATACCCGAAGGCTTGGGGCCACAAAGAGATGCACCCCATTAAGTATCGCCAACCGTTCAGGGCGAGCTGCCCGGGAGAGATCCCGAGGTAGATGAGCATGTCCCGGGCGACTGGGTGGATAGGCAGACGAAGGCCCGCCATGAAAGCATCCTCGTGCAGAGTGACGAAGCCCGACTTATGTAGGTGAGCTCCGCCATCGTGCACGGCAAGAGAAAGGGGGCCGGGAAGCTCATACCGGTCCCTAATTCGATCCAAATCAGGACCACGCAGAATACTGACAATAGACTCACACGCGAAGACGACTCCGGGACTGTTCGGCACAGACCCTTCATCGCCCGACCCGAGACGTCGAGGCTACGGGAGAATCCCGGTGCGCTTCCTCGTGAAACGCCCGAGCGGGGATTATTCCCTCACTATGTCGGTCAGAGGGGGCTAAAGAGGGAGGATCCGGGCTTGTGCTCATAGACCCGGATCGCAACTGCTCGTCTTCCGACTAGGACGACTAGTTAAAATCCGAATGACACATGACTGCGTCTGTGGAGGGCCTAAAGGGCAGTAAGAATGGGTCAAGAACTCCGAATCTGACGTACAGGGGAGGTAAATCTAACAACCTAAAGGGTAGGTCGTACAAGACTCGAGAAGAAACACAACTCTCTCTCAAGACTGTCCCGGTAATACCCGTTCAGTCAAACTGCTCTAGCGTACCCCCAGTCCCCAGACCAAAAGAAGTGACAAAACCGAAGGAAGAAGAAATCCCAAGCTCGCTCTAACCCAAGCGGGTTTACTCCCTCCAGCTTAGTTCAAGAAAAGAAGAAGGCAATGGAGAATTGAGGACAGAAAGGAAGGACTTACAAAATTTAGCGCAGAAAAGGACTCAGGAACCTTGCTCGGGAATCTTGGTTGCTCTCAAACCGCTCGGTAAAATCTCTCAGTTGGCAGCAAGAACTGCAGAAGTGAGCCAAGTGTTCCTTATATAGGAACTGTGGACGGCCAAGATCAGGACAGATCCAACGGTCCAGGCGATTTCCCGCCGAAACTGTCGCTTCAGGCACGTGAAGCGTCGCCTCAAAAGGCGCGCGCATTAAATGCGTGACAGGACGGTTCGGTTAGCACGCAAACGGTTTGGTTACGACCACGCTGTCATCATTGAATCCTGACCAAGCCAGTGACCAGTTGGCACGTGGCATCGGTAGTTCCCGGGCCCACGATGTTACCGCCCATGCTATATCCCGACTAAACAAAACTGATCCCGCCTTAGGCCCACGGTGTTACCAACCAGGCGGGTCCTTCACATGCAGTACTAATTTTCAAATCTGATCTTACCTCGGGCGTCCACTCCATAATGGTCCCACATGAGCGCGCCATTAGGCTACTCGGCTACTTGCCCAACAAGCCCTGGAGCAGTTTCCTATCTCGGTTAGCCCTCAAGTGTTCAGATCGGCTAACAACAGGCCGGGTATTGGCAATCACAAACAATACAATTGATGTAAAAAAGTGGCCTCAGAGGACCTTTTCATTAATTAAAGTATTTTGTACATTAGGGGGGAAGTTTTAGTAGCTTCCCCAGCAAACCCAAAAAAAAAAAAAAAAAGAGAGAGTCTTCAGGTCCCCTTGCTCTTCAGAGCCTTGATTTCCTCTTCCATGGCAGCCATCCTGGCCACCAGTTCTTTGACAGTAAGCTCCAAAGCATGAAAATCCACATACCGCATGACAGAGTCGGTCTACAGAAGAGCACTTTGACTTTCCACCTCCTGCAGACGCCCTTCCAGATTATCAAGGGAGAGGCCTGTCCAGGAGCTAGGCATATGAGAGCCGGCATGTGCTTCCAGCCGACCCCTTTTTGGTTGGGGTTGAGATTCCTCCTCAGCCGCCTTTTCCTTATCCTTCCTGGACGGGCCTAGTGGCGGACCTGTATCCCCAGACAAGGATGAATCAGCGCTGGTGGATAGAGCAATTGGCCCTTCAGGCAAGGCAGCCCCGCTTATGGCGTGCTGACCGGAAGCCATGGACCGGGTAAAGCGGCGCGACCCGGAAGCAGCCGCGACGGGAGCTGCAATGGGAACTTCATCGCCAACCACATCAACAGGTCCCCCGATCAAATCGGAAAACCTGAGGCCGGTCTCGACCGCTCGGTTGATCGCCTTCACATCGGCAATAGTGGAAGCAATGTCACGGAAAGCAGCAAAAGACGTCTTGCAAAGTTCAGGATCAAAGGCTGCAGGAGGGTAAATAGAGGGTTCCACCAACCAGTTGCCGGAGACAACGACCCAAGGGTATTGACGCCAGTTCTTGTTGGGGAAGTCCAGACCCCAGACAAGATGTTTTCCTTCCGCTCCGGCGCGTAGGTAAGGATCCCCGCGGTCGATGCTCAAGGTATAACACCTAGCGAAGTCAACAGAGCGGAGGAATATCCCGAGCCTCTTGTTCAGCGCCGATATACCCCAAAGAAGACGGGCGAGATTCGGACGGCACTTGGTCAGCGGAAAGCGTAATCCCTGTAAGAGATCACAGAAGGAGGCAGAGAAAGGAAAGCGCAGCCCCACTATTAGCAACAGATAACTGCTAATAATGACTGAAGGGAAAGCCACCTCTTCTCCTTCAACGTAGGGACGGATCCCGACGTCATCAGGGATCTCGCAGTCCCTCCTGAAAGCGGTAAGTCCTTCATTGGAGATCAAGTCGACATGAGAGGCCATTGGGGAGAAGCCTAGGTTGTAAAAAGGAAGAGGAAAGTAGCTCGGGAATACTTCGCTCTCAAAGACCGCTCGGTATATTCAATCTTCAAACAGCAGGAATATATGGAATGAATAGGTACTCCTTATATAGAAACCATGGATGGCTCAGATCAAAACTGATCGAACGGCTCATATGTTTTCCCGCCAGAACTGTCGCTTTGGGCACGTGAAGCGTCGCCTCAAAAGACATGGGCATTAAATGCGTGACGTGACGGTCCGGTTATCACGCAACTGTTCGGTTACATCCGAACCGACTTCGCTGGATCCCGACTAGGCCAATTATTCCCTGACACGTGGCAATACCCCACACCCGAGCTCCTACCTTTACCGGTCAGTTACTCCACCGGGGGACCTGGAGTGTGGGCCCTCATCCCAAGCAGCATTCCCGGACCACGTCCGGACGGTTTCCAGGAAGCTACTGATTTTTGAATCCTCACCCGATGGCGCATCCAGTCAGTTCCGAAAATGGGGGGCAGCTGATATGTTCAAAATAATCTAGCCATGAAGATAGTGCCACGTCACCCAGAGGCGCCGGTTATTCCGGTAAGGGCGCACCCCGTGGAGCCAGGCATTCCCGAGGTGTTCAAGCAAACCGCGCGGTTCATAGCAACAGGGCGGGCGTAAAGGTCGCGGTGTCCCGCGAACCCGACCTGTCCAGCAGTTTCCTAAATCAACTACAAGTCTGCGAAAGGGAATATGACAGTTTCCTAAGCCACTTAGGAAACTCTCCTAAACTCATGCAAATCTATTGTGATTAGATTAGGCTTCCTAATCCTATCAACTTACCATGTAATGGTGGACTTTTGCATCTATAAATGAACTCACCTACCCTGTTTACAGGGATCCGAATTCCAATTCGACAACTATTCTCTAAGCTTACAAGCATTCAACAGAGAACTCACCATCAACACGCATACACCCGGCCGGTATTACTGGTAGTGCCGCCCACCTTTGTTGGCTCACCAGGCCCGCCGGTGATCTGCTAGTGAGAACGCACAGACGCAACCGTGGACGTAGGTCACCTCGTTAACGGGACCGAACCACATACAAATTGTTCTTGTCTCTTTCTCTCTCTAAACCCTTCTTACCAGTTTTAGGCATCATCATCAGCTATCATTTTGTTTCTAAATACAAATTTAGGGGCATATTTTATGCACACTCGATAGTTGATAGAAACTTGGGGTATACTATTAGTTGGGAATTGGGACATGTATTGTGCACTCTTGATACAAACTTGAAATTTAGAAGTTGCGATGAATCTAATGGTAGTAATGAGGAATTTACTGATTTAATGAAGTATGTTTCATTGCATTTATCTATTTTGATCATGGTCGGTGGGATTCGAACCCACATTTCTTGCCATTAACGCAAATTCACAATGCCTTCCAAATCTTAGATGTGTTTAATATCATTATTTGATTGTTCTTTTCTTCTACTTTTCATTCTACATGGTTTTCATCCTTTTTATTGTTTTTTTTAAGTTGTTACCGAATCTTACGATTCATGATTCGCAAATCCCGATTCAATACACTAGTGACATCTCGATTCACGATACGAATCCCGATTTGACAACCTTGCTCTGAACTAAGCCACTTTTGCCCTAAAAATGTCGTACCTCTATAGGTTAAACAAAAGCATCATCAATCAATCAGCCTAAGCAACCATACCCTCTAACAGCCTCAAAACAAGTCCTAAATCTCTTATTCGTTTGGTTAAATTGAAAACTCAAATCCTACATTTATTTTATACCTTAAAGACCTAGAAGTGGCTGTTAGAATCGTACGATTCACGATTAGATTCATACGATTCGATTCGATTCTCATACCGAACGATTCGAATCGTACCTATGAATACTGAATCAGTCTGAATTGTCCGATTCATGGACGATTCACGATTCGATTCATACGATTCACACGATTCATAAAAATTTTGAATTTCGCTAAATATATATATATATATATTAAAGGTCAGCCCTGTGCATGAAGCTCCCGCAGTGCGGAGTCAAGAGAAGGGTCGAACCACATTGGGTCAATTGTACGCAACCTTACCCTGCTAAATATATATATAGATTAAAAACAAAAAATAAAAAGGTGTTGTCTTAACTTTCGCTTGTGTTACATGTCCTATTCTTCACTTTTTATTAGTTAACATGTTAATTTGTAATACAATTTCTACATATAAAGCTTCTGCTTGTGTGGAAATAAAAAGGTGACTAGTCAGATAATGCTAAGCTTTTTATTAGCATACCAGCAGTATGTGTTGAGTTTTTCAGAAAGCTTAGGGTTCACATTAGTGAGACCCTCTCTTATATTCATATAGAAGAAAACAATAATTACACAAAGACCCCTGACTAAAGATAAATAATAAAAATAAAATACAATAGAACTAAAGTTAACATAACACTCAACACTCCCCCTCAAGCTGGTGCGAAGATATCTCTCATGCCCAGCTTGCTTAGAATGAACTGAAACGGTCGACTTGCAAGGCCTTTTGTAAGAATATCAGCTAGTTGCTCCCCTGATTTCACAAAAGGTGTACATATGCTCCCATTAGTTAGCTTCTCCTTGATAAAATGCCTATCAATCTCCACATGCTTTGTCCGGTCATGCTGAACCGGATTGTGTGCAATACTAATGGCCGACTTATTATCACAATACAACTTCATTGAGTCTTTCTGTCTGAAACCAAGATCTGATAACACAATTTGAATCCACAACAGCTCACATACCCCTAGAGCCATGGCCCTAAATTCTGCCTCGGCGCTAGATCTGGCTACTACTGACTGCTTCTTGCTCCTCCAAGTCACCAGATTGCCTCCAACAAACGAGCAATAACCTGTGGTCGATCTCCTATCAGTAATAGATCCGGCCCAATCTGCATCGGTATAGGCCTCTACTAACATATGACCATGTTTAGCAAAGCATAAACCTTTCCCTGGTGCTGACTTCAGGTACCTCAAGACCCTAAACACAGCATCTAGATGGGGTTGTTTGGGATCATGCATGAACTGACTCACTACGCTGACTGCAAAAGCAATGTCAGGTCTCGTATGAGCCAAATAAATTAATTTACCTACCAATCTCTGGTACCTCCCCTTATCAACAGGTTCTCCACCAGAATCATCCCCAAGTTTTACGTTGGGATCCATTGGAGTATCCACAGCCTTACTCCCTAGCATGCCCGTCTCCTTGAGTAGGTCCAAAACATACTTCCGTTGAGATATGAAAATTCCACCCTTGGATCGAGCTACCTCGATTCCCAAGAAGTACTTCAAACTTCCCAAATCTTTGATCTCAAATTCCGTAGCCAGATATGATTTTAGTAGCTTCATCTCCTCAAAATCATCACCTGTAAGGACAATATCATCTACATAGACAGTCAATGCTGTTACCTTACCCTGTGACGAGTGCTTAACAAAGAGGGTATGATCACCTTGGCTCTGTCTGAAACCATATCTGATCATAGCTTGCGAGAACCTATCAAACCAAGCTCTGGGAGATTGTTTGAGGCCATATAAAGACTTCCTGAGGCGACACACTCTTCCTCTAGTCTTATTATCCTCGAATCCAGGGGGTATGTCCATATAGACCTCTTCTTCTAAATCCCCATGCAGGAATGCATTCTTCACATCAAACTGATGCAAGGGCCATTCCCAATTTGCTGCTAGAGACAACAAGATTCTGATGGAGTTCATCTTTGCAACCGGAGCAAATGTCTCCTGGTAGTCCACCCCATAGGTCTGAGTAAAGCCCTTGGCTACCAACCTGGCTTTGTATCTTTCTATAGTCCCATCTGCGTTGTGTTTCACAGTGAATACCCACTTGCACCCAACTGTCTTTTTCCCACGGGGTAACTCAGTTAACTCCCAAGTGCCATTTTTGCGAAGCGCTTTCATCTCTTCAACCATGGCTGATTTCCACTTAGGATTAGTGAGAGCTTCCTGTACATGATTAGGGATAGAAACAGAGTCGAGTTTGGACACAAAAGCTTTATAAGACGGAGACAATCGAGAGTACGAAACAAACTTAGAAAGAGGATGTTTGGTGCATTCTCTAGTGCCCTTGCGAAGAGCAATAGGAATATCCAACTCATTTTTAGAGGAAGAAACAGAAATAGGACTAGAGGAGTTAGGAGGAGTAGAAATACCTGGACCTTCATCACTCGAAGAAGTCAATTGCAGTGGTATTGGAGAAACGATCCTCTCATCTGTTGCCCCAAAAATCCTTCTGCCTTTATTTTTTGAATAGGTCAACAACTCCTTCCTTTTATCCTCTGCACTTTCATCTCCTCTCCTTTTTTCACTCTCAACTTCTATTTCTTCATCTATTTTTTTACTTTCTTTTTCTTCTATTTTTTCTTCACTCCTATTTTCCTCTCCTTTTCTACCTTCCTCCTCTCCTCCTACAATAAATGGCACCGTTTCTACAGACTTCTCTTCACCTAACTGTTTCTCCCCCTGAAGAGAGGGCTGGAAGTAAGACAAATTTTCATCAAAAGTAACATCCATAGACACGAACCACTTACGAGAAGGGGGATGATAACACTTGTACCCTTTTTGTGTAGGAGAATATCCGACAAAGACACATTTAAGAGAACGAGGGTCCAATTTCCGTCTGGAAGGAGAGTGATTGTGAACGAAGCAGACACAACCAAATACTTTAGGAGGAATAGGAAAGAGTGAAGAAGGATTGGTAAGAAGTTCTACAGGAGCTTTCTTACCAAGCACACGAGTAGGTAAACGATTGATGAGGTAGGTAGCAGTCAAGACTGCCTCCCCCCAATAGGACTTAGGGATCTCCATAGAGAACAACATAGACCTAGCAGACTCTAACAAGTGACGGTTCTTTCTTTCAGCAACTCCGTTTTGTTGTGGAGTATTGGTGCATGACGTTTGATGTATCATGCCGTGTTCAGAAAAATAGCGAGTGAGACCACTGTAGATATATTCACCCCCCTTGTCAGACCGAACAATTTTAATAACCGTACTGAATTGGGTACATATCATCTTATGAAAAGATTTAAAAATAGAAAAAACATCACTCTTTTCTTTCATCAAATATACCCAAGTTGTGCGAGTGTAGTCATCAATAAAAGTTACAAACCATCTATAGCCATTCAAAGTAGTAATATGAGATGGGCCCCAAACATCAGTATGAATAAGTGCAAAAGGAATAGTACTTTTATTGATACTTGAATTAAAAGTTGCACAGTGGTGTTTTCTGAGTTGACAAGCCTCACAAGAAATCTCAGAAACACAATTATTGGAAACTAAGGAAGGAAATAAATAACGAAGCAAATAGAAGGAAGGATGTCCTAATCTTTTATGCCACAGCCACAAATCTTGAGGAATATTTTCTCTCTGTGAAGTATGAGCAATTCTCGTCAATCTCTCATTTTCAACTCCATCAGGCAACAACAGATAGAGACCATCCTTCTTTCTACCACTGCCAATCACCTTCTTCGTAGAGAGGTCCTGAAAGACACAGTAAGATGGAAAGAAAGTTACACAACAGTTCAAATCATGAGTTAAACGACTAATTGAAAGAAGATTAGTCGAAAAATTAGGAACATGAAGAACCGAAGTTAAAGCAAGTGAATTAGAAACATTAATGACACCTTTACCAGAAATAGAAGACAAGTTTCCATCTGCAGTTTTAACCTTATCTTTCCCTGAACATGGATTATAAGTGGAAAAAATACTTGGAAGACCGGTCATATGATCGGAAGCTCCAGAGTCAATGATCCATGGTTGCGGAGAATTAGCATGCAAAGCACTTGAAAAATTAGCATAATTACCTTTCTGGGCAAAAGAAGTGGAGGCACTAGTGGAGGTGTCTAACTGTGTCATTATGCGCCGCAATGTCTCAATATTTGTACTATTGATGCTGCCTGGCACAGACGAGGGAGTAGGAGCTGAGAAGTCTTCCTGATAAGCAGACTCTGATCGTGTGGTCAAGTGAGCTCGTGGTCCACCACTACCTCGTCCACCACGACCACCACTACGGCCACCACCCCGCCCTTTTGACATAGGAGGGCGTCCGTGAAGGCTCCAACAAGTCTCGCGGGTATGTCGAGGACGGTTGCAATGGTCACACCAAAGTTTATCCTTTTCATCACTCACCTCATAGCCAGAATCCTTACGCTGATTTGAAGGCTTACCCCCTCGATGACTAGCAGAAACCAAAGCAGATCTGTCGGTAGATGACTGTGGAAGCATAGCGGAGCGACGACTTTCTTCATTCTGAACATAGGCAAATGCTTCCCGAAGTGATGGCAACGGTTCCATACCAAGTACCCGGCTCCTCACTGGATCGAACTCTGGATTAAGACCAGCAAGAAACTTGAAAATCCTCTCACTTTCAATATATGTTTTGAAGCTAGCCGCATCAACTGGACAAACTGGATGATGAGTTATCAGATGATCAATCCTCTTCCAAAGGGAACCTAAAGCAGTAAAATATTGCAAAGTGGAACGATCTCCTTGGACTTCGGCTTCAACAGTTCGTCTCAACTCATAAATCTGGGCAACATTTCCCTTGCGAGAATAAGTCTCAGCAAGAGTATCCCAGATGTCTTGGGCAGTCTCCATCCCAAAAAATCCATCTGCAATCTCTGGCTCCATAGAGTGAGTCAACCAGCTCATTACCAAAAAATTGTCAACCTCCCACTTTGCATAAGTGGGATCTTCAGGACTAGGCACCTTGATTGTTCCATTCACATAACCAAACTTTGACCTACTTTTAAGCCAAAATGTAGCCGACTGAGACCATGACAAATAATTCTCACCATTAAGTAACACTGTGGTGATCTTGGACCCAGGGTTCTCGGTAATGAGTCTCTCATTACCTGCAGGAGAACTTGTACCAATGGCATCTTTTTGTGTTACACTGTCTTTCGACATGCTAAAGAGGGACACTCAAACAACAAGAAACAATGAATGGAATCAAGGCAGCCTAGAAATTATAAGCACCAATCGGGTGCGATTGCCCAATCTATGGACAAGTCATAGGGTCCGAAGACGGACCGAAGAAGAAGAAGAAAAACGGATTGCGATCAGAATAGCCCAATTATGGTGAGTCCACCCTAGGGTTTAGAAAACTTGAACAGTAACGATGAAGAGTAGCGATGAACAGCAACGTGAACAGTGCTGTGAATAGTAGCGATGAACAGTGCCGATGAACAGTGCCGTGAATAGTAGCGATGAACAGTACCGTGAACAGTGCTGTGAATAGTAGCGATGAACAGTGTCGATGAACAGTGCCCGTGAACAGTGCCGTGAACAGTACGATGAATATAGCTGAGGTATGTTTGTGGGTTGTGGCTATGGTGGTGGGAGGATCAAGTCCCCTATTAGGGTAGCTCTGATACCATGTTGAGTTTTTCAGAAAGCTTAGGGTTCACATTAGTGAGACCCTCTCTTATATTCATATAGAAGAAAACAATAATTACACAAAGACCCCTGACTAAAGATAAATAATAGAAATAAAATACAATAGAACTAAAGTTAACATAACACTCAACAGTATGAGAATTGTCCTTGTGTTTGTTCCTTTTTCCTATTCACATTCATGCATGTATGTGAAGTGTTGGGCTTCAGATCCTAAAAACACACACATTGTTATAGGTATGTACATACAACTATGTATATACATGTTTTCATATGCATATACAAATATAGTATTATTTATTTTCTAAAAAAGCGAATCTTACGATTCACGATTCGATTCACGATTCATATTTTTGGCAAACCGATGCACGATTTGACAACATACCCAATTTGTCTAGGCAATGAAATCCATCTATATCCAGCATCTAAGACCTTGTAAATACTGCTCTACATCAGAATGTATCCATACATGAAAACGATCCCTCCCGGAAAGAATAAATAAATAAACAAATTTACTCTTCCCTTCTGCCACAATTCAATAGAATTTCCATTCATTTGATCGCATGATGTCCTTTTCCTTTGTACCACCCCTCCAAACCCACTCTCTGAGGCAATTAAATACCCTTTAGAAGTCTTCAATCCAACGATCGACTTTCCACTAATTTGTATTTTCAGTTGGAGCGAGTGCCCTAGTTCTCCATGCATAATGCAAGAAACCCCAGAATGTCGTATGCCATCAGTACTGCATCTTAGATTTGTCTGCCACCAATAGTAGCATTTTGACTATCAAATACCAATTCCTCCAGCATCAACTAAAATTATGGACAACGCTTCTCTAGTCAAATTTATGCATTCCTAGCATGCATTATCACATTGTACATGAATTATTTGTTGAGCTGAAAAGGTAACTGGGAGATAGTATCCAAGTCACGTAAAATTGCTACATTAGATATAATACATACAATTTTGTCTGTGTGTGTGTGTGTGTGTGTGTGTGAGAGAGAGAGAGAGAGAGAGAGAGAGAGAGAGAGAGGGAGAGGGGAAGAGAGGGGGGGAGACATGGGGAGGGAGGGTTCATGACAATTGGAAATGTGGTTAGTGAACAGAGCAAAACTTACAGCTCGACGGAACGCGAACATCTCCTCCTGACCAGATAGCATGGAAATAATACCAGCAGGTGCACCTACTGAACTAACAGTGCCTTCAGCTAAAACATTTCGCCGGAGTTTCCCACCTTCTGTCTCTGTTTCAAACTGGAAACTGGAAAAGGAGAGTGAAGAAAGTCACATAACGGAAGATATATTTAACTCAGACTACCAGTTTCCAACTTTCCACAATAGAGATTATGGAAATGGATAAGAAGTTAAAACAATATCCAACAAGCTCATACTTTTCTTTTCAATATGTAATAAACAAGTTTCCAATGCACAATTTTTCTTAAAAAAGGAAGTCTGTTTCTTATTCATGTTAAATTTCCACTGACAAGCAATGGATCCCTTTCTTTCCAACGAGGCTTGCTGATGACACAAGAATCACAAATTCTTCTAGTGTCAAGACCATATTTAGCTTCATTTTGAAATGATCAGGAAGCGGGAAAGAAAACCTTGTGTGTTTGGAGGACTGATCAATAATTCCCATGTCTCTGTTGATGGTAAATACCTTGTTCATCTTGGCAAATACCAGCCGTGCTACCTTCAGGGATGGATTTCATATTTTTAGGCAGTGTTGGGATGGAAAGTAAATATGGAAAAGACTCAGTTGATTATGGTTGGAGAGGTGGGAGACAATGACCTATTTTATTGGCTGTGGCTTTTGCGATTAGATGGAAGCGAAATCAGAATCTCTAAACAGGGGCAGATCCAGGAATTTAGTTTACTGGGAGGCAAACTTTACCAATAAGGTTGTACATCGTCCTTGTCGATAAAAAAGAGTAATGAAGTTTTCATTTATAAAAACTTTTAATTTAACATTAAGAATAAGGAATTAGCACTAAAAATTAATAACAAATATGAAAACTTAACTATTTGTTAAATCATCTCAGTTTCATACATTCATGGTCAAGGAAGCACAGACTCTTTTAAAAGGTCCAAGAATCCGCACCCGATGCTCGCCCACACCTGCATTAGCATGGATTCTTCTCGGACGCAACAGGATGTTTTTCTTAATTATTTTTAGGGTTAATTACACAAACCTCCATTGAGGTTTGCCTTAATTACACGGACCACCCTCGCATTTTGATATTCCACTTGTAATTTTTCACAGTTTTTATGCATACATATCTAATAGTATTGAATCAAAGTACATCATTGCTACTTTTTAAATCATATCTTACATAATCTAATCTATGTCTTTTAACAACCTTTTCTTTCTTTTGAAACTCACGACTTATCCTAATTGAAACACAAGTGCAAGAATCCTAACTAAAAAAGAAGTTATCCATACTTCACTTTAACCATATCTTAATTCTTAAATAAATTTTGCTTGGCGTTTCCCATTTCCCTTTCATGATTTTTTTTGGTTGATGAATTCAACCGAAAATAATCATTGAATACAGTCTATTTTAGTACGCAAAATAGTATAATCAATATTGCAAATTCAGTAGCTTAAATTTTTCAATACTTAAAATTCACCACTTAGTTTTCAGTAATTAATTTTCAGTTTTATCAAACATGCTCATAGATTGAATATCAAATGTTCGAATAATAGCAACTCTCATGTGCATCGCACGGGCTACAAATTTAGTTTATTTAAATTAAGAAGTTGAAGAATTTGAAGTTATGCTTGAAGAAATTTTAGATCTTGGAACTGGAAGGAATTTGAAGAAATTGAAAGATACACTTCTTAGTTGTATGAAAAGTTTAACCCAAACCCTTCCTCATTGCAAAAACAAATTTTATTTGAGGGAACAATAATACGTTTGCACAAATTGTAAATCTAGTAAGGGTTTCGTGGGTGATAAAGGAGGTCTGCGTAATTTTTCAAAATTCAAGGGAGGTTTGTGTAATTAGACCATAGTTCAGGGGAGGTTTGTGAAATTTAATGCATGGGCAATCTAGTACTTTTATAGCTTCCGTTATAGACATTACACTATCGTCACTTTTAAGGGAGGTCCATGCAATTTCTCAAAATGCGAGGGAGGTCCGTTTAATTAAGGCAAACCTCAGGGAAGGTTTGCGTAATTAACCCTTATTTTTATTTAAAAAGGGGACTAACATAATTTTAAAAACTTTGGAGTCAATTTAAGATTGTTGAGAGTTGGACTATAAGTCAAAAGATTACTATTTCTTATTTATGCTCATTATTTTTCTTCATTATACATATAAATAAAATAAAAAAAAAGCAAGACAATGTATAGTTTATAAAATTACTATCAAAGTATTGTTTTTAATTATTAATAAAAAAGTACTCCCGCACCAGCACCCTTGAATTTTGGAAAATTAAAGAAATCACAAGCACAAGCATTTGTATCCCCGCACTGGTGCTTCCTAGTTTACAATCCACCAAGACGAGTTTTCATACGTTAATACCGTTCTATGATAGATTCCTCGTAGATTGTACTAAAAACGAGAGAAAGCTTGTTATATCAACGGGACAATTTAGTCATTCTTTCACTTATTTCGGAGAGGGCAAAAATAGAATATGTTATAGCATTTCCAAGGTTACATTGATATACTCCCTCTGTCCCATTTTATGTGTCCACCTTTGGGAATTCAAGCTTTTAAGGGGACATAATGATTGCCATCTATGTTACCCGGACACGAGTACGTGTGTAGGGTGTGATATGAATCCGGGAGTCGGGCTTGGTAGACCCTAATATTTTAGGATAAGGGACTCGGCCATAGAGGATCCAAGATTTAGGTACGGGTACGAGGACACATCACACAAGAAATAGAACAAGACATATTCTTAAAATTAGTTGAGTGCTTTGTAGTCACTGCTCTAAATGTGTACTATACAGTTACAATTATAAAACCTAAAAACATAGCATTATTCGTATTTTATTATTATTTTACACGTGATTAGAGTATAAGTAAATTTTTGGAAAAGTAGCTCTACTTTAGAGCTCTATAAATGTCAGCACTAGGATATCAGGCTATTAAATGTACACACTATTCTGACAACCAAAATATGATATGTTGAGAATATTTTGTTTTATTCCTCCTTATCTTAGGATATTATATGAAGGGGAGCCTTGGCGCAACGGTTTGAGTTGCCGCCGTGTGACCAAAAGGTCACGGGTTCGAGTCGTGGAAACAGCCTCTTGCAAATAAGCAGGGTAAGACTGCGTACATTTGACCCAATGTGGTCCGACCCTTCCCCGGACCCCGCACTGCGGGAGCTTCGTGCACCGGGCTGCCCTTTTTTATCTTAGGATATTATATGTTAGTTAGTGGGTCTATTTGTAATTTTTTTTTTTCTTCTTATCATTGTTAATATATAAAGGGTTAGATAATTTGTCTAACCCTAAGCTTCCAAAATATTATTTTAACATGGTAACAAAGCCTATGGACTACCAACCCCAACCCTAACCCACCTACCTTGCGGCAGCAACCCCACCACCACTCACCGCTGCCTGAACCACCACACCACCACTCGCCGCTACCCTCTGCCTCTCCAAACCCCGCGACGCAGCCCTCTGCCTCTACAAGCCCTTCAGTCGCAGCCCCCCCTGCCTGTCCCTACCCTACCCTGCGCCGCACCTAACCCAAGCCCTCCAGATCCCTATGCACACCCTGGACTGATTAGCCAATCCTTTTTCACCCTGTTACCTGGTTTCTCAAGCCCCAAAGGGGCAAATTTCATTCAGCAACAATAAGTTGGCTGTTGTTTTGATTTCTGTTTTTTTTTAAGTGTTGATTAGGTCCTTTTATGGACCCTTGATCTGAATTTAAGAAGTTTTGTGATTCCCATCTTCTCCGTTTTTCCTTCTCATTGTTGGGTTTTCCATTCCTCTCTGACTCGATGGCAGACCTAAATAAACCGGAAGCCTCTACAGCAACCACAATTCATACAGTGGTTGCTCCTTTGGATCCCAACCTTAAGATTACTCCCACGCCCTTCGATGGCCAAAATTATCTGAAGTGGTCATAGGCAGTGGAATTATATCTGAAGGCATGTGGGAAGATGGGTCACTTTGATGGGCGTGTTGTAGCCCTTGTTTCTACAGATCCTGACTATGATAAGTGGGAGATTGAGAACTCTGTTATCATGGCATGGCTCATTAATTCGATGGTCCCGGAAATTGGTGAGAATTTCTATCGCATGAAGACTGCTAAGGCGATTTGGGACACTGTTACATCTACTTACTCTCGACGGGGGAACTATGCACATGAATTTAAGTTGCTTTGTTCCATTGACCGTTCGGAACAAGGTGACATAACTGTCACAAAATATTTTCAGTTTCTTACTACCAGATGGGATCGGGTTGATCATCTTCACGCTTATCAGCCTGTGTGTGGTACTGATGCTGAGGGATATTGAAAACTACTAGAGAAGCAGAGGGTCTTCAAATTCCTTCAGGGACTTCATCCTGATTATGACGCAGTTCGTAGTCGAGTACTTGGAATGGATTCTCTTCCCACTCTTCAATTGATGGCCAGGTGTGTTACTCCGACATTCCACAAGTTCCTCCTCATCCTTTGCCCAGTCAGGTAATGTTGGTACATCACCAAGAGCATTTCTTTCTCATGTCTCATCTCCTTAGATTATTGATTCCGGTGCCTCTGATCATATGTCTCCTTCATCTAACCTCTTCTCTAACTATGAGTCTTGTTCAGGCCAAGATAAAGTTTGCATAGCTGATAGTACCTTCTCCTCTATTTCCATGAAAGGTCTAATTCATGCTACTCCTTCTCTACCCTTGACTTATGTATTACATGTTCTTAGTTTTTCTCACAACCTTTTATCTTTGAGTCGTATTACTCGGGATCTAAACTGCTGTGTAACCTTTTATCCCTCTTGTTGTGTGTTTCAGGATCTCATCACGAGTAGGACGATTGGCAGTGGTAGAGAGGAGCATGGTCTTTACATTCTTGATGAGGGGGAGAAGTTGGCTCATCATACCGTAGTTATGAAGAATAAAGCTGAAGATCTACATCTTTGGCATAAGAGATTAGGGCACCCTTCTTTTTCTTTACTTAGGCATATGTTTCCTACTCTTGTAGCAAATACTGGTAGTTCGAACCTTTTTTGTGATGCTTGTGAGTTTGGATTTGGAAAACATTTTCGAGCTTCTTATGCTCCTAGTGATAATAAAAGCTTAGCTCCATTTTCTTTAATTCATACTGATGTGTGGGGTCCTTCTCGTACAGTGTCACTAAAAGGTCATCGTTGGTTTTTCTCTTTTATTGATGATTTTTCTCGTACTACTTTGGATATATATGATGAAAGAAAAAGCGAAGTGTTTGATATTTTCCAAAATTTCCACAATATGGTGACTGCTCAATTTGGGGCAGTTGTGAAAATTTTGCGTTCTGATCAAGGTGGTGAGTATATTGATTCTGGTTTGGGTGCATTCTTTTCTTCTCACGGCATTGTCCACCAAACTTCTTGCACTGCCACTCCACAACAAAACGGCGTGGCAGAACGCAAGAATCGTCACCTTCTTGATGTTGCTTGCTCCTTATTTTTCCAGGTTAATGCTCCTCGTAAACAATATGGTGACTACTCAATTTGGGGCAGTTATGGAAATTTTGCGTTCTGACCAAGGTGGTGAGTATATTGATTCTGGTTTTTCTTCTCACGGCATTGTCCACCAAACTTCTTGCACTGCCACTCCACAACAAAACGGTGTGGCAGAACGCAAGAATCGTCACCTTCTTGATGTTGCTCGCTTCTTACTTTCCATGTTAATGCTCCTCGTAATTACTGGGGTGAAGCAGTCCTAACGGCTGCTTATCTAATTAATAGGCTTCCCACTCGTATTCTCAATAAACAAACACCACTTCAGGTTCTTTCCCATCCTTCTCTCTTTGCTTCCATTCCACCTCGTGTCTTTGGTTGTGTTTTGTTTGTTCATAACCATTCACCCAACCGTGGGAAGTTAGATCCTCGTTCTTTTAAGTGCGTGTTTGTCAGATATTCTCCTATACAGAAAGGTTACAAGTGTTACCATCCTCCTTCTCGGAAATGGTTTGTGTCGATGGATGTCACTTTTCACGAGTCTCAGTCCTACTTTGTTGACCCTCAACATCTCTTCAGGGGGGGACACCGTGTGAAGAAATGCCTGTTACTTCTGTGTTACCTATGATGATTGAAGTGGAGCAGGAAAAAGGGTTGAAAAACAGAGTGAGGAAGTTGGAATAGAAAGAGATGAGGAGGAACCTGAAGGAGAGGGGGCTGAGAGAGAGAGAGGGTTAAGAGTCTATTCTAGGGGTACATGGAGTAAAAGGAAGACCAAAGAGGTTTCAGAGACTGTTGCTCCTTCCTATCCTCTGCCATTCTCTGAGAGTGAAGAAGATTAAGGTAATTCTTCTGATACACCCTCTCCAGAACCAATGATTTAGATGTTCCTATTGCTGTCCGTAAGGGTGTTCGCTCTTGTACTCAACACCCTATCTCTAATTTTGTGTCTTATTCTCATTTATCTGCCTCTTATAAATCATTCCTTTCAAAAATTTCCTCTGTCAATGTTCCTAATCATGTCCAGGATGCTCCTGTTGATCCCAGTGGAAACATGCTATGAGTGGAGAGATGAAAGCTCTTCACAAGACTGGTACTTGGGAATTAACAACGTTGCGTAAAGGTAAGAGGACTGTGGGGTGCAAGTGGGTGTTTACAATAAAACACCGGGTTGACGGTTCCATTGAGAGGTATAAAGCTTGGTTGGTAGGAAAGGGGTACATACAGACTTATGGTGTGGATTACGAAGAAACTTTTGCTCCAGTGGCAAATATGAACTCAGTGAGAATTCTTCTTTCCCTTACAGCGAATCTAGATTGGCCTCTTCACCAGTTTGATGTAAAGAACGCCTTCTTACATGGTGATTTAGAAAAGGAAGTTTACATGGATGTTCCTCCTGGTTTTGAAGATTCCAAGACAGAGGGTAAAGTGTGTAAATTAAGAAAATCGTTATATGGCCTTAAACAGTCTCCGAGAGCTTGGTTTGAGAGGTTCACACAAGCTATGCTTCGGTTTGGTTTTAGACAGAGTCATGCCGATCATAGGTTATTCATCAAACATTCTACACAGGGCAAGATCACAGCACTTATTGTTTATGTTTATGATATTGTGCTCACAGGGGACGACTTGGAGGAAATGGAAAAATTAAAAAAAAAACAAGTAGCCACAGAGTTTGAGATAAAAGACTTGGGAGCCTTGAAGTTCTTTCTGGGAATTGAACTTGCAAGGTCCAAACAGGGGATATTTATTTCCTAAAGGAAGTATGTGTTAGACCTATTGAAGGAAACAAGGATGCTTGGTAGTAAAGCTTGTGATACGCCTATGGAACAGAATAAAAAACTCAGTGAAGACAGTAACGGGAATTGGTTGATAGGGGGAGCTATCAAAAACTTGTCGGCAAGCTTATTTACTTGTCTCATACTCGTCCTGCTATAGCTTTTGCAGTCGGTGTTGTTAGTCAATTTATGCACTCTCCTTGGATGTCACATCAAGATGCTGTTTATAGGCTTCTCTATTTAAAGTCATCTCCCGGAAAGGGTTTATTCTTTGCTAGGCATGATCACATGAGAGTAGAGGCTTATACAGATGATGATTGGGCTGGTTCTGTCACAGATAGGAGGTCCACCTCTGGGTAATGAACATTTGTAGGAGGAAACTTGGTTACCTGGCGGAGTAAGAAGCAGAATGTTGTGGCAAGATCTAGAAGTTGAGTTCAGGGCAATGGCCCAAGGCATTTGTGAGCTTCTTTGGGTCAAGTCTTATTGAAGGATTTGAAGGTTGAACAAGTAGATTCCATGAGACTATACTGTGATAATAAAGCGGCAATCAGCATAGCTCACAATCCTGTCCAACATGATAGAACCAAGCATGTAGAGATCGATCGACATTTCATCAAGGAAAAGCTACATAGTGGAGTTATCTATATTCCTTTTGTGAAGACTAGTGATCAAGTTGCGGATGTCCTCACCAAAGGGATAGGATGTCAACCTTTCCACGTTGCTCTAGGCAAGCTGGGAATGAGAGAGATATTTGCACCAGCTTGAGGGGGAGTGTTGAGAATATTTTGTTTTATTCCTCCTTATCTTAGGATATTATATGTTAGTTAGTGGGTCTATTTGTAATATTTTATTTCTTCTTATCATTGTTAATATATAAAGGGTTAGATGATTTGTCTAACCCTAAGCTTCCAAAATATTATTTTAACAATAACAAGACCAGAAAACAATTTGTTTCTTTAGATTATATCATTATAATATTGATAGATTGAGAATAAGTCCAAATCTAACAACGTAGCTCGGAATAGGGAGTATAAGTCTTTTGTGCACCAAAGCCAAAATAAAAAGCTTCCATCATCTCGTTTTCAACAAAAAAAAAATTGCTGCAAAACTGGAATTCTTTTTTTTTCCTTTTTTTAAATCTTTTTGGCTAAAGGCAAATACTCACATCTCATATTTCACCCACTCATCTTAGCATGAAAAATAGAGAGAGAGAGAGAGAGAGAGAGAGAGAGAGAGAGAGAGTGCCTCATTTTTCCACAAAAAGAAAATGCTACCCAGCTCAATTTTTTGGGGCAAAGGCAAGAATGCGTAGCTCCTATTTCACGTGAAAAGGAGAAAGAGGGAATAGCATGAATAGTCGTCATTGTTCATCTTTTCATAGAAGAAGAGGAGTGAGGGGTAGACGAAGTAAGGCATGGGTCAACTAGCAAGCCATGCCCGACATGGTACGAAACAAGTCCGACACATATTCCGTGTCGGGATCCTTGTCATACACACGTCGATACTGACACGGCACCGTTTATGCCAAGTTCAAGTAACATAGATTGCCATTCACATGGCAAGAATTAATGCAGTTGTTCCAAATACCCTTGTTTTTTCTTTCCTTCTAAATTTTCATAGAGCAATCTCAAAAACATTAAGCCTAATTTTGGAAAGTAACTAAAAATTTATCATGGAATATTCTTTGTGGATAGTAGTTTTGGGACAGCATAAATGGAAAGGACACATAAAATGGGAGGGAGGGAGTATATAATTAGTGGGATTTTTTTAGATTTCAATTGAGGCACCTGCACCCCATAGGGCACCATGTAGATCCGCTCTTGGCCCGAATCACAAGGGCATGGTGGGAATAAATAAAAATTCACCCAGCTTGTTTCGTTCTGCACATTTGGGCTGAACCATCTCTGACCTGCTTCAGCCAAAATGTGCTTTCCGAGTCTACATTGCTTCCCAAAATTAATCCAAATGGGCTAATACATGTGTTTTTGGTCTCAGAAGCACGTTTGAGTAGAGGTGTCAATCGGGCCGGGCCGGGCCGGGCCAGGCCAGGCCAGGCTCAGTCAAAGCGGGCCCAACCGGGCTTTTGGGCCGGGCCATGCTTCACCTAACATCGGGCCGGGCTTGGGAGGGGAGGGGGGTGTCCGCCCCAAAGCGGTGGCCCGGGCCTACTAGGGCCAGGCTTCGGGCTAGGGGGCGGGCCTACTACCAGGCTTGAGCTTTTTAGTAATTTTTAATGTAAAAAACAAAAGTTTTTGCGGGCTTAGGATCGGGCTAAGTAGCGGGCCGAGCCATGGACACCATGGGGGGTGTCCGCCCCGGACCGGATGTAGTGGACAAGGCCAAGCAGGCCGGGCCGTGAACCGGGCCGGGCTTTCTGCCCTGAAAAAGCGGGACGAGCCAGGCCGGCCAACCCGACCTGTTTGACACCTCTACATTTGAGATCAAACGTGCATTTAGGATGTGATTGAACCAGAAGAAAAAACTTGCCTCTCCAAATCAAAAAGTTTTCCCTCCTCAGTTCCCAGAAATAGATCATCAATTGAAGAAGCAGCAGAACAAACTAGGCAACAGTGATGGTTGTATAGTTCATCAATGAGGGTGATAAACCTCCGTGCCTGAAAAGCAAAAATACACAATTGGAATGGTAATAGACCTGCAGAGTGCAGACATGCACAATGAAGTCTAATTGCTCATATACTTGATACAAAGACTATAACTCCTTATCATGGCATTATAGACATTATGCACTTATAGAACAGAACACAGAAACGCTTGCTTCAGTGTAGGCATGGACAAGTAAGAAATATGTCATGGATATAAAATGAGGACAATATGACTACTTAGCATACGGATATATTTATAATATATAAAAACTTCAAGAAACTAATAAATTAGAAAGTTCTAATATAAGTTTGAAATCACAAATGAATATGTTAATATCAAATATTGATGATTTTTGCATACTCTTGGATTATATTTCTTATAATGGAGTGCAATGGAAGCAGAATGAGGATGAGACTGGAAATAATAATCACAATAAATAAAGCATGTCAATATGGGGCAAAATAAAGTTGCTGCTGATGGTACGAACAATGTTGCTGAGAATATCACAGCTCTTATAGTGGCCGTTGAGGATATCATCCAGATTGGTTATGATACAAAGAAAATGAATAATGCCAAGTCTCCATAAGGGGAACTCCCTACTATTCACGGAAATATTCTCAAAGCTAAAGTTAATGAAGAGTTTGACAAAGGTATTAAACACAAATATACTCATGAACTAAGATAGTCGTGAAGATAATTTCAACAAGCGTCAATGTCCACATATATATCAAGTAGCAACGGTATTGGATTAAGCAAATAGATAAAGTACCTTGTCACGGATACGCATACTCATTGCAGGGATGTTGGATATAAAGACTGTATGGTAGTTTTTAGCAACTGCAATATAATCTGCAGCGCCGACCTGAAGATGTGCACAGTGAAATAAAATGAAAAGAAGAAAATGGACCATTGATAGAATAAACAAGCTTAATCAACGAAAAGACAAATAAAGAATACTTGGTTCTCTTACTATCATTTTCTAGGAGAGAAACATCAGTTTTTTATTAGTGCAAATCTACTCATGATAGATAAAAAGAGAACATAGATAAACAGGGACTATGACTTTCGAAATCGGATTTGCAAAGGGTCGGCAAAGAACTATTTTTTTTTCCAGTCAGAAAAAACACAGAGACCCGGCAGCGGCAGGAGGGGGCCTTGTTTCCTAACTTTTGGTATGCATGAACCTTCTAAACTTTTGGTATACATGGACCTTGTTTATTGAGGTCAGGCTCTCTTAGGTCAAGCTTTTCAATGAATAATTTACAGAATTAGATGACTTAAGTATGTCATAACTTAAACCAGGAAAAGGAATGGGTGTCTGGCTTTTCCTTTCTTTTCCCTTTTTTTTTTTTTTTTTTTTTGCCTCAGGAATTGCAATTTTTTTATCTTCTTCTCGTTTTTATTTGGAATGGGTGGGTGGAAGGAGTAATAAAGTGTTGGAAGTGAATGGGAACACAAGTTCTTAAGTTCAAAGTATGTACCTTTTCTCCTCAGTGAGTAACATACTGCATACTTAGCCTCTACTGGGATCTTGGATTTAGGAAGGGAAAGAAAAATAAAACACTGACGAAAACACTTTCTTTGTTTAAGGAAAACAGTGAGGAAAGTAAGAAGGAAAAGAAATAAGGCAAAAAATAATTAAAATTCTTTTCTGTGAGTCACTTCCCTTCCTGTTTTCCTGAAAGTTCCTATTATGTTTTGAAATTGCTAATTTCAAATGTCATTTAAACATAGAGGAATTTCGAAGGGAGGATTAGGAAAATCCTATTGATTGCAGCTTTCTCCAGACCTCCGGGAAATCACTAGGGAAAACATAAGAAAAATTAGTTTTCCTTCTCTAAATCAGCGAACTAAACAGAACCTTAATGATGCAAACCTTGTGCTTCACTTAATACACAGAGAGAAAAATTTCATACAACAATAAAGAGGCAAGCATTTTACCGGCCGACCACATAAATAATCGAATGTGAACCGTGCCACCCCATTACAGCATTCAGGAATCTCCAGTGTCCTGATGTAAAACCAAAGGAATATCATTAAGCAGAATCGAATGCAAATGCAAATGCAAACTTTTTACAATGTAAAAGTCCAAACTACCTTCCAAACATCACGGGAATAGAAACAGAGGTGATTCTTTCCCCAGATTGTCTTGTAATCTTATCCCACATGTTTCCAAATTCATTAGCTGCAAAGCCATCCAGAGGCCAGAAGTAGTGAACCTGCAGATATATGATCGACAAAGAATTATTACATGTTCAAGCACCCACACAAACTAAAGTGGACTTCTGATACTTCAGTGATTTTCTATACAGAGTAGTTACTGGCTTCAGAGTGCTATGTTACTAAATATTTATTTTAAAAATAAATAAATAAATAAACAGCCATGATATACAGCATTAAATTTAGGAGAACTTTAAAAAAGCACACATGGAGAGAGAGAGAGAGAGAGAGAGAGAGAGAGGGGGGGGGGGGGGGGAGTGTTGGATTGTCCATAAATTCCAGAAAGGGTTTCGTTTCTTTCCAGACCAGGAAAGCCTTAAACCATTCTAAACTTTATTCCACCCTTAAACCTTTATCTTCTTAATCATAAGTTCTAGAAGCAATAACCCTAGCCACCATATTTCATCAGGGACAGCCTTGGTCACCGAACTTAGGCATCCATCTATATCAGAACCACTTCACTAAATAGTGTCCTCAACTTTCAGAAAGGATGTTGCTAATTACCGGGTGCATTTTCTGCAAGGCCAAAGTGCTATCAGAACATCTTTTCATCAATTGAATCTCTGCATCTACTGCCATCTATAGCTCTTGTTTGTACCAACTTTGGTGTACCATGATTTACCAAAGACCACTACCATAATTGGCAGTGAATGCTTTTATCTTACCCCTTTTTTTCCTTTTGCAGGTAAAAAGAATGTCTGACCAGAGAAGTCGGATTATTTAGTATCTGTGACGGCCTTAGATGTTATGAGGATTGAGCAAAATATAGAAGCTCTAGTCATCTGCGCCCTTTTCTTTTCCACTCTGGTAGTTACTTTATCTGGGCTTGGGAATCTGTTGTTCCATAAACCATTTTAGGGAGTATTTGGAATGACAACTTCGGAATGCATCCTTAGTAGTCATACTTACATTATTATTTCCATTGATCTGTCCATATTGATTCGAAAAAGAATAAAAATAACTGCATGCTGACACATTCTCTGAACAAATAAAAATCATATATGGATCTACACAAGCATCCAAACTAGGTTGAGTAACAGAAGAAGGTCAAAAACAATAATTACAACTGCAATGTTCTCTCACCTGGTCTACAGATCTTTGTGCTAAAAGACGGCGATAATCAATTTCACTTCCGATCAAAATATTCTGACAGTGCTCATCCAATTTAGAAATAAATTTTAGGAAGATTTCCCGCTGCATGCCATCCTGAATGAACAAGAGTTGTAAGGAAAAGAAATTTACCTAAGTGCAAAGCATTTCGACCATAAAGACTCCACAGTCAAAAAAATGTACAAATCGTTAGTAAATTTGGAAATCAACCACCATATCTACAGAAAACACCGGAAATTCTAAAAGCAAGAAAGCTTAATTGGATAAGCACGATTAATAGCAAATCGATTTTTAAAAAATACCTGATTTAAGTCTCTTGGAGCTCGATTGCTTGTGGCCACAAGAACGGTTCCATTACTTAACAATCTGCTTACGATTCCAGATAAGGCCACAATGGCAAAAACATCAACAGTCTGTAATAGAAGGCAAGTTTTTTTTTTGGAAGTCATACAACTAGTTGCAGCCTATAGACTAATATTTGAAATCCAAATATAAAATAAAATATATATGAACATAAGCGCAACTCCAGTGCATAAAAATCTTTCGCAGTATTAATGTCAAACTTTGAACACAAACTAAATTCAGAACCTTCATTTAAGACACAAAGAATTGATGCGACTCATAAGAATCTCAACAAAAAGTAATTTCATACACATCAATTACATACAATTGTTCCGATTTATAAGGCAGGACCCACTTGGGACCCTGAACTATTAAGTTGTAGTGCTAGTAGAATGGGGTTTTGCATTTATTATATCTAGATCAATTTGCTGCCTGCTGGTTATGTTCATAGGGGTCCTTAAGGGGATGCTCGATTATGTTTTGCTTTATTTTTGCTATGTTCTATCTGGTCCTTGGGTGATCGCTTATAATCTTCTGCGGTGTTTGTCCTGTATCTCTGTAAGCTGGATTCCATACTTTAATTATGAATGAAATTTACTCTTTTTCAAAAAATATATATATAAATAAACGCTCAATTTTCGCATGTTGGAATACATTCTAAAGTCGCAGCTTATTTGTAAGTATCTTATTGACATGAGCGTAGTGGATCTGTGATATTCCATATCGGTTGAATTACAACAAGCTAGCTTCTAGCAACTTACGGTTAAGCTTGAGCCATGTCGGTAGACCTTTATCACATTTAAGTTACTGGCCAAGCGTTCTTGGGGCGTTAAAAAAGGTATTAGGACGGACCATCGAGGCTCTACCTATGGTTACCCTCTGTAGCACAGGTACGGACAAGTGACACGGGTACAAGAGTAAAGATTGGCACACACCCAAAGACAATTTTTGAAACACAACCCAAAAGATGTCTATATCTCTCCTGTGATGTCACTGGACCCCACAATGACAGGAGAGAGATAGACACATCTCTTGGGTTGTGTCCCAAAAGTTGTCTTTGGGTGTGTCCCAAGTATTACCCCGGGTACAATACGATACGGTACGGTGGTACTGCAATTTCAAAAAAAATGTAGGGTACGGCTAGGGTACGTTGAATAAAAAATATTTTTTAAAATATTTACATACATATACAAAGACTACAATTGCTTAAAGTATTAAAAAAAAATTACAAATAAGTCTGCACTTTATGTGGCGCTATTTGCAAATAAGAAAATATTGTAATTAGGTTATTAACATTTGTAAAAATATAAGGGATCTTTTCGTAATAAACAAAAATATTTAGTGCATATATACACATTAGGATTTAGGGCTTCTTTACTTCATTTATCAAGACCAAAAAAAGGGAGGGTCTTTCGTCTAGCAGCCGCAGCCAGCAACAGAGAGAGAGAGAGAGAGAGAGAGAGAGAGAGAGAGAGAGGAAGATGCACCTGGAGGAGGATGAGGGCTGGTTCAACTCGATCGACGATGAGGTAAGTCTTCTTCTTTCTTCTTCTCCTCTCTCTCTCTCTGTCTTCTTCTTTCGTCAAGGAGTCTTTCTTCTGTCTCTCTCTAAAATCACCCAGACACGGGTGGAGGCGTGTCTGACACGTACCCACGCGTGACAGTGTCCCTCGAATACCCGGTACTCATACGGCACTCAAAATGGAGTACCCGTGCTTCCTAGTGATTACCCACAGAGGACTCAAGTTCGCATTAGTGTGGTGAATCTTGTGGGGAGACGGGGACCATAAGGGAAGCGGAGGTGCATTCCATATTGAACTAGGGGAAGTTTCTGGGCCATGTAGTCAATGTCATACAACGACGACCTCATGTATCAGTTGTTTTACCAAAGCTTAGTTTGTTTTAAGGCACCACGAACTTGCTACTAGCAAAGCCTTAGAGAGCAATGCACCCCAAAAGAATTTGAGGAACTTCAATTTCGTAACTAAAAGTTTTGTTCTATGACATGAAAGCATTAACAATATCAAGGCTTTAGCTAAAGCTTACCTGTATTTCGTCAAAGCATAGAATGCTTGCTCCTCCTTCACCAGCTTGCGTGTCAACAAGAAACTTATCAGCCACAGCAGGAAGAATGTTCTTCATCTGTACCTCTTCCTTATATCTTTCTTCTGCAGCTACCCACTCTTTAACTTTTGTATCAAATGGAAGATTTGTAATCCAACTTGAGATGCCTGACTTGAAAGATTTCTCTTCCACTTGTTTTTTCCATATCTTGTGCATATGTTCATTTATTTGAAGCATAGCCTGCAAATGAAAATTTATGAGAACAAGAAGTTAAACACAAAATAGATAATACCAAGAAGATAAATCTGAGAAAAGAATACTGAAATGGTAGTCGCTAAGCATTGAAAAGTTTTCAGAATACTCTCTCGTGTATTAAGAAAACTGAACTATATTTTATAACACTAGTTGACCGGCGCCAAAATAGTGTTTATTTCGCCTCTTAATTATGCATGCTAGGCTATGTTGAATACTATGTTGGCAAAGTTTAGGGCTAACAAATTGTTAGACCCTCTTTTATATTGAATAATAAGATGATAAAAGATAATTACATATAAATCCCTACATAAAAGGAAAAAAAGAAATAACTCTCAGCACTCCCCCTCAAGCTGATACAAAAATATATTTCATATTCAGCTTGTCTAAAATAACATGGAATGGTCGACTCCCTATTCCCTTTGTAAGAATTTCGGCAAGTTGATCACCAGTCCCTACATAAAAGGAAAAAAAGAAATAACTCTCAACAGGCTCTTCAAGGATTTATGTTATCAATTTTAATAGGTCTTCTGTGTTTTGCAGGATCAAAGACCCTTAAGAAGTGTTTGGAGGCAAAGAGGAGTTAAAATGAAAAAAAGCTACAAAATGGCTATTGGACTGGTGTAAAAACATTTTGCCCAGGCTAATGGAGCTTATAGTAGGTTTTTTCTCTAGTAACTTTTCCCGGAGCAAGCTCAGCTTCGCTCGGGGAGAATTCAGACGGAAAACTTGATTTCCTCGAGAAAAATAGTCTTTTAAGCGTACTTTCGTTCAAGAAACACACTTTGACCTCCAAACATATAAAAAAAGAAAGAAAGACCGATCTAGGGATATCATACACTTGCAGGAGGCAAGATTGGAAGAAGAAGAAGAGGAGGAGGATATTCAAGCTTTAGCTATTGAGTTCCAACCTTCTACCAATTCAACCATGTTCATGGAGGGCTAAGCTTCAGATCTAGGGTCCGTTTTGATGAAATCTCAGCCAAGTAACATTGAATTTTTGTATTTCTTGTAGGGTTTTTACATATTAATGGATGATTGATTGCATAAGTATTGCGATTATTGTTTTATAATCAGATTTAAAGTTTACACTCATTGATTAATCCAATAATCCCGTCTTTGAATTGTTTTGTTAATTGGTGAACTCGAATCTCATACAATTTGTGTGATCTTGTGTGTGATGGTTATGCGATGGTTTTAACTCTGTGTGATATTATTCTGTAGATGATTCATGCTTAGAGAAGATAAATTATACTTTAACCCTAGTTTAGTACAGAAAGTCTATGCTAATCGAAGATGGATCATGCTTAGGATTAACTCACCTAGTCTTCCTTGATGATATAAGTGGGCTTGAAGCCGCAATTACATCCCTAGTTATCTGTAATGTATCTTGTCCTAATCTGAATGCAATTCCCATAGTTATGAGGCTAGTGGTGGATTCAATGCCCTAGGCCTTCCACTCACTGATCACACTTTGTTATTTGGTTTATTAGTTCAATCATTAGGTTAATTGGAAATCACTCAACAATATTCTTTTTCATCAATCACATTAGAAATCAATCTTAGGAAAAGAGCTCATTCTCAACCACAGTCCCAGAGTTCGACACCCGGATCATAATTACATCAATTTAGTAGGTTAATTATCATTGGTTTTGACATAATCTGTTAAATTTTATAATGAGAGAGAGAGAGAGAGATTGTATTCCAGATCATTTAATATTTTTACAATACTTCAAACCCTTTATATAAGGTGAGAGTGAGAGATAAGATGGGAAAAGAGATAATAAGATCATATCTCCCAAGATTAAAATATAATCTAAATAAATCAAGAATAAAATTTGGATGATCTCTAGAATATTCTGGGATTCTGTCAAATCTTATCTTCATCAAATATGGCATGGGTCCATAAATCTTCCTCTTCCATATTTTCCAACACTTCTCCTTAAGTTGGTACAAGGAAACTTGTTGAAGTATCCAACTTGCACATGAATATGAAAGACAATCTTGTACCGAACTATCCTCTCTAAAAATCCACCTTGTAGACTATTGCAGCGGCCCCTTTTAGGTAGTCTCTCATTCACGTGCGACCATCTTCGGTGGCTTTGTCCACGTACAGCTCCACTTAGGTGGCCTCGTCATGCAAACATTCGAAGGCGATAAGTCCTTGTTTGCCTTACCACCACGTGTGTTAGGTTGTGTTGCATTTGTTCATGTTCTTACTCCTGGTCTATGTTACCTGGACTCTCCTACTACCCCCCAAGTACCGGATCCCCATGTCCGACCTCCGTACCCAATTGGACGCTCAGACCCTCCACATGTAATGTTGAAAGAGTAAGAAGAAGCTCAAAATTGAGTGCAGAGAAGGATTCTAAGTATCCATGTATAGTATGTTAATATGTTCAAAAGGTGTCCACATACCCGTATCCACCTTCTAGACACATATCCCCGAATCCTAAGATTTTGATTTACGTAGGTCCGACACCTAGATACAAACCCGCACCCGGCACTCATACCCGAGTCTGAGTAACATAGCTCCTGGTCATGATAAATTGGATTCTCGTGCCACCAAATGTGTATTTGTGGGATATTCTTGTACTCAAAAAGGTTATAAATGCTAGAATCCTCAGTGTTGTCGTTATGTGGTTAGTGCAGATGTTACCTTCTTTGAAGTTACATCATTTTTTTCGTCCTCCAGTACTTCCTTGGAAATTAATGTTCTTGCTCCGTCGTCCACTATTCCCTTACCCATTCCTCCTCCTTCTAGTTCTCCACCCCAGCAGGTACATCGCCGTCATGACAAGCCATCCAGTACTGAGGACCCGCCAGCCCCACCTCCATCAACATCCACTTCAGTTGAGGTTCTCCAATCCCCTAATCTACCTATCGCCCTTTGAAAAGGTACTCGTTCTTGCACTCACCATCCTATTGATCAAGTTGTATTAGGCCAGGCAAACAGGCGGGCCAAGGCAGGTTCGGGCTGGGCTGGTGCCGGGTAGGTCTGAAAACGGGCCGGGTTTAGCTGAATCCCGTATAGGAGGCCGGGTCAGGTCGGCCCTGTAAAATTTTTGATTTTTTTTTCTCTAGATGGGGGTAGATCTGGATTGACCTGTTTGGTTGCATCCTAAAAATTTTAAAAAAAATTGGCTGCCATGTAAATCTCATCTAAAGACCCTGAAACACACACACACACACACACACATATATATAAATTTTGGGGTAGACCTGGAGGGCCTGTTTGGTTCCACTATTGGTATAATCCACGCACATACATACATACATACATACATACATATGCACAGCAGAAGAGCAAGAGTGAGAGAGGGAGATCCACTTTTGGTATAATCCACGCATATACATACATATATCTATATATATACACATACGCAGAAGAGCAAGAGTGCGAGAGGGAGATCCACGGTTGGTATAATCCACCGAAAACACACCAATCTCCGAACCCAAAATCTTGAACTCCATGAGAGAGAGAGAGAGAGGTGTAAGGAAGGTGAGAGAGAGATGTCTTTGTTGGTACAAATTACAAAGTACAAACCCTAAAAGGTGGGCTTATATTTGAGTAGAGAATCTGGTAATAGTTGGGTATGTTTGATCTTCAACGGGTCCACATGGACCCGCTCATTAAATGTGTTTAAGCCCATTTCAGCTCGAGAACTAAAATTGTAGGAACCTGCTTACAATTATTTCGGGCTTGGGCGGGTTGGATGGTGATTTCGGGCTTGCATTGCCAGGCCTAGGTTGTATCATATTCTCATTTATCGTCACCACTTCGTTCCTTTGTTAGTGCTTTATCTTTAGTCTCTGTTCTTCAGTCTTATACTCAGGCATTGATTTCTCCGGGTTGGAAGAGTGCTATGGATGATGAGATGTTGGCATTGTCCAAAACTGATACGTGGGAGTTAACTGATCTTCCTTCTGGGAAACATGTTGTTGGTTGTCGTTGGTTTTATGTGGATAAGTATCATCCTGATGGTACTGTTGAACGGTTGAAAGCTCGTTGGGTGGCTAAAGGATACACTCAGACTTTTGGTGTTGATTACTTTGAGACTTTTTCACCTGTGGCTCGACTCAATTATGTTCGCATTTTATTGTTTGTAGCTGTTACTCATAAATGGCCTCTTTATCAACTTGACATCAAGAATGTCTTTCTTCATAGTGACCTATAAGAGGAAGTGTAAATGGAACAACCTCCTGGGTATGTTGTTCAGGAGGAGTCACATAAAGTATGTAAGTTGAAGACAGCTATTTATGGCCTTAAACAATCTCCAAGGGCCTGGTTTGACAAGTTTAGCCAAGTAACTAGTTCATATGGGTTAAAAAACTAGTTCGTATCATTCAATTTTTGTGAGACACTGTGAGAAAGGTACGATTGTTCTGGCAGTTTATGTGGATGATATAGTGATTACTGGCAATGACAGTGAAGGAATACAGTTATTGAAGTCTCATTTGAGTAAGCACTTTCATATGAAGGATTTGGGGCTACGACGTTATGATGTCGAACATGAAGATTAGGGCGAAAAAATATAACGAACTCTTGGAGTCCACCAAGATCTCTTGGAATCCACCAAGACCAAAACTAGTCAAAGCAATAATAATTTTTTTATTTCATCATTCAAGTGTCTCAAAAACATAGTTTGCCACCTTATTTATAGAAGAAGATATACAAAACCCTAAAGAGAAAAGGAAATAAAGTTATAAAATAAGGAAAATATAAAATCCATAAACTTGGGTCTTAAGGTTTTAGCCCGGCCCAACATAAAGTTATCTAGCCACAAAGCAACTGGGTGGGCCGCCTTCTTGCGACGTCGGCTGTAAAACTTTGGGAACGTGGCTCTAGTGTCCACACCAACTCTCCCGGTGTTGGAAAAACTCGACCCTATCGAGGGCGTCACTGGTCGGCTCTGGTAGTACTCCAATAGATCGGGATCAAGCTGTTGTAACTCCTTGCGAGTAATCCATGTACCATCTGAGGCAAGACAACCGCGCCAGCAAACTAGAAAATGATGAACTCTGCCGTCCTCGGTGGACAAAATCTGCTCATCTAAAATAGCATCAATATGTTCTTTTTACGCCAGTGGGATGGGTAAGGGAACGGGAACGGGAACGGGAACGGGAACGGGGTCGGGATCATGGTAGGTATCTGGGGAAATGGGAGAAGATGCAAAAGGATTATTTGGGATGAAAGTAGGGCCTTTATAAGCAACCAAGACCTCTATATTAAACGTGGAGCCAATACCATAATCGGATGGTAAGTCAATGATATATGCATTTGGGCCAATCCGACGTAAAACCTGGAATGGGCCAGCACTACAGGATTGCAGTTTCCTAACGACACTTGAGGGGAACCGTTCTGGTCTAATTCGCATCATAACATAATCACCTACCTGAAATTCCATGAAACGCCTATGTGAATTAGCCTGCATTTTATACTGTTCAGTACTAATGTGAATCTGTTTACTGATCATGTCATGCAAGTCATGAATATGACGCGCAAAGGATTCCGCGGTCGCAGAGACTCGTTCTTGGGGACGCATGGGAATAAGATCTATAGGCTTTTGAGGTTTATACCCATGTACTACCCTAAGAAGCACCGACACGGACACGCGATATGGATATGACACGACTCGAATACGTCGACACGCTATTTCTCAAAAAAGCATGGTACGATACGTTGGGGACACGATTTTTTATAAATATTTTTTAAAATATATTTATAGTACTAATAGTGTTTTTTTAAATTTATTTAAATGATACTACTAATAGTCTAATACTATGTATTAACATATATTATTTTAAAACATATATAAATTTTATGGTAAAATGCCCAAAAATGTAATAATATAGTAGATATATAGGAATTATATGGTGTTATTTAGAAATAATTGTAAATGTAGGGATTAAATATTAGATATAGTATAAGTTAGGTGGTGTTATTTAAAAATAACAAAAGATTGTTTTAATAGTTTTTAATATTTGTAAAAGTTTTAGGGACTTAATCATAATAAATCTAAAGAGTAACTTTTCAGCAAAATAAATAAAATTAAACAGTGTCCATCGTATGTATTGTTAACTCCTTCAGGATTTCATTCTCTCAGCCACACAACTAAGAGAGAGAGAGAGAGAGAGAGAGAGAGATAGAGAGAGAGGAATCGCAGATCCAATCCAGAGAACTAAAGAAGAAGAAGACGTATCGACGACGTATCCTCAACGTGTCGGGGACGTATCGGCAAAGTATCCTCAACGTATCGGCGACGTATCCTCAACGTATCGGGGGACGTATCGGTTAAAAAAATAACATTAAAATACACATATTCGAAAAAACAGAGTATCCGACACGTATCCCGAGTGTATCGGGTCGTATCGGTATCGGATACTCGAGTCGACACTGGTACGAACTTCAAATGAAGTATCGGTGCTTCATAGGTACTACCTCATACAGGCTCATACTCGTGGAGTGATTGACAGAGCTATTATTGGCAAATTGGGCGGCCGGAATGATGGCGTCCCAATTTCGATTGCTGTCACCCACTAGACAACGCAAGAGATTGCCTAAACTCCTATTAACAACTTCAGTTTGACCATCGGTTTGGGCGTGGTACGCTGCGGAGAATTTAAGCTTTCTACCCACCATATGCCACAGGGTCTTCCAATAGTAGCTCATGAAGCAGACATCCCTATCGGACACAATGGTCTTAGGTAAGCCATATAGCTTGACGATCTCGTCGAATTAAAGTTTGGCCACACGAGATGCATTCGAGGTTTTCGAACACGGGATAAAATGGGCCATCTTTGAAAAACAATCAACCACTACGAAAATGGAATCATGTTTGTGAAATGTGCGAGGGAAGCCTAGGACGAAAGCCATGCTCACATCCTGCCAAGGACAATCAGGAACCGGCAAAGGGGTGTAAAGACCAGTGATTTGCTTGCGGTGTTTGGCCAGCTGACACACCTGACACTGACCTACTACTTTGGCGACATCTCTCTTCAAACTTGGTCAGTAAAATTGCCGTTCAACTTCTTCGATAGTTTTATCACGCCCGAAGTGGCCAGAAACCACCTGCATGGACTTCCCACACTAGGAAATCGCGAACAGAAGTCCGCGGGATACAAAGTTTATTGGACCGAAAGAGGAAGCCATCATGAATGAAGAAATCATCACTGGCAAGTCCCGCAGTGGAGGCCGGGGTCGCGTATCTCGCCCCGAAATCAGGACAAGACTCATAGTCTTCTTTTAGGTGTTCAAAACCAGTGACGTTGACGCTCATAACAGAGAGTAAGTCAATTCTCCGGCTAAGTGCATCGGCAACTTTATTGTCAACCTCGGCCTTATGCTTTAGCACGAAAGTAAAATTTTGGAGGAATTCTACCGAACGGCCTGCCGAAAATTCAACTTCTTTTGGGAATTGAGGTAGCGAAGAGCCTCGTAGTCGGAGTAAAGGACAAATGCTTGTGGCAGAAGATAATGGCGCCAATGTCGCAAGGCTTGAACAACAGCATAGAGTTCCTTATCATAGGTTGAGTATCTACGTTTAGCGTCATTTAGCTTTTCACTAAAATACGCTACCGGATGACGTTCTTGGCTGAGAACTCCTCCTATACCAACACCTGATGCATCACACTCAACTTCAAATGGTTTTGTGAAGTTAGGGAGCTGCATAACTGGAGCTTCGGTCATGTGCAACTTAATTTCTTGAAATGCACGAGCAGCAGACGTTGTCCATACAAAGTCTCCTTTCTTCAAACAATCAATGAGGGGGGAGACGATGGTACTAAACCCCTTGATGAAACGCCGATAGAAAGTTGCTAACCCGTGAAAGCTACGGACGTCATGAATTGTATTGGGCTCTGGCCATTCTACAATTGCCTTAACTTTGCTTGGTTCAACGGATATGCCTTCAGACGAGACCACATAGCCGAGGAAGACTACGCGATCAACAAAGAAGGAGCATTTCTTCAAGTTGGCATATAAGTTTGCCTCTCTCAGGGCTTGACAAACTTGCTTGAGGTGAGACAAATGAGCCACTTTGGAGTCACTATATATGAGGATGTCGTCAAAATATAGCACAAGAAATTGACCCATGAACGGGCGTAGTACTTGGGTCATGACCCTCATAAATGTACTCGGGGCATTAGACAACCCGAATGGCATAACTAGCCACTCGTATAAACCATCTTTGGTCTTGAAAGTTGTCTTCCATTCATTGCCTGGGTGAACTCGAATTTGGTGGTAGCCGCTTTTTAAATCAATTTTCGAGAAAATCTTGGCTCCAGCCATTTGATCCAACATATCATCGAGTCGAGGGATTGGAAAACGGTATTTCACTCTGATCTTGTTTATGGATAGGCTGTCTACACACATCCACCAGGAACCATCCTTTTTGGGAGTTAACAGCGCCGGCACGGCGCAAGGGCTAGTGCTTTTCTGCACAAATCCCTTTAGAAGGAGCTCCTGTACTTGTTTACGAAGCTCACCCTGTTCTGTTGGGCTCATTCGGTAATAAGGAAGGTTCGGTAAGGAAGCTTCCAGGACAAAGTGAATAGCATGTTGGATGTCCCGTAATGGCAGTAGGTGGTCTGGGAGGTCAGCGGGGAAAACGTCGTGGAACTCGGTTAACACAAGTACGACCTCACTTGAGGGGTTGTTCGTGTCTTCCAGTTGGACCTCTCTAGAAACTAAGACATATATGATAGATTCCGCTTTTGTTTCCCACTCAAACTCTTTGGGTTTAAGGATGTGTAACCCTGGCCGTGGTGAGAAGTCCACCTATTATTCTTAGTTACGAGCTTGGGTTGGATAGGGTTAAGTTTGATCCTTGTAAAAGTGGAGAAATAATATAATTGACTGATTCAAAAAATGATAACAAGGGCCTAATATATATAGGCTTAGCCATAAGCTACATTTTTACAATCTAACCGATGTGGGACAATATAACATTACACTTTTTACAATATTATCCTCTAACACTCCCCCTCAAGCTGGAGCATACATATCATATGCACCAAGCTTGTCACATATACATTTAACCCGAGTTTCAACTAATGCTTTTGTGAACAAATTGGCTAACTGATCCGTCGATTTAACGGGAACGGTATTGATTACTTTCTCTAGAACCTTTTCTCGAACAAAATGACAATCAACCTCGATGTGTTTTGTCCTTTCATGGAAAACTGGATTGGAGGCTATATGAACGGCAGCTTGATTGTCAAAAAGTAAATTCATAGGACAAGACTGAGTAAACCCAAGCTCTTCTAGTAAATGCTTCTGTTAAGTTACCAACTACTCCAAAAGCTTAAGCTGTTAGAGAATGGGCCCAACAATGTATATCAAGCTTCAACACCCTCCCTCACGTGCAACCCCGACTTACACGTGGAGAGCAAACAAACCAAACTCCATCATAGTGGAGACAAATAACAAAGTGCAAATATGCACAACAAAGCGGGGATGGAGAGTCGAACCCAGGACCTCCCACAAACAAGGCTCTGATACCATGTTAAGTTACCAACTACTCCAAAAGCTTAAGCTGTTAGAGAATGGGCCCAACAATGTATATCAAGCTTCAACAGCTTCATCCACACTAATTCACACGTAGTATGTGTCATAGCCCTGTATTCAGACTCAACACTCGACCTAGCAACTACTGTCTGCTTCTTGCTCTTCCAGGACACAAGATTACTACCAACCAAAACACAGTATTCTGTAGTGGATCTCCTATCACCAGGAGATCCTACCCAATCAGCATCACTGTAGCTCTCAATCCGCATATGACCGCGATCCTGGTACAACAAACCACGACCCAGAGCTCCTTTGAGAGACTTCAAAATACGCATCACTGCCTCCCAATGTGTGGTACGAGGAGAACTCAAGAACTGGCTAATCACACTCACTGAAAAGGCAATATCGGGTCTAGTAACAGCAAGATAATTAAGCTTACCAACCAGACATCTGTACTGCTCAAGATCCTCCAATAACTCCCCCTTGATCTGATAGTAACTTGGTGTTAGGATCCATAGGAGACTCCACAGGTTTGGATCCTAACATCCCTGATTCTGATAGGAGATCAAGTACATACTTCCTTTGAAATAAGCAAATCTCTTCACTTGACCTAGCAACCTCAATACCCAAGAAATATCCAAGCTGCCCGAGGTCCTTGGTTTGAAATTTACTTTGCAGAAATAACTTCAACTCCAAAATACCCTTCGAATCATCTCCGGTAATAACAATATCATCAACATACACAAGCAAGAAGATTTTACCTGTTTTAGTATGTCGATAGAAGACTGAATGATCGACACCACATCTCTGGAGTCCAAATTCAACAACTACATCACTGAACCTACCAAACCAGGCACGAGGAGACTGTTTTAGGCCATACAAAGATCTTCTTAATCTACATACCATATTCGACTCCCCCTGAGCAACAAACCCAGGTGGTTGCTCCATATAGACCTCTTCCAACAAAGTGCCATTAAAGAAGGCATTCTTGACATCAAGCTGATGTAAGGGCCAGTGAAATATGGCAGCAAGAAAAATGAGGAGACGAACAGAGGTGATCTTAGCCACAGGTGAGAACGTCTCAGAATAGTCAAGGCCATAAACCTGTGCATAGTCCTTGGCAACAAGGCGGGCTTTCAGGCGATCTATCATGCCGTCAGGGTGCACTTTAATAGTATAAACCCAACAGCATCCCTCTACTGTCTTGCCTGGAGGAAGCGGAACTAAGTCCCAAGTACCAGTATCTCGTAAGGCAGACATCTCATCTTCCATTGCCTGTCTTCATCCGGAGTGGGTAAGAGCCTCTGCAAAAGTGTTAGGAACCGACACAGAAGACAAAGAGGTAACAAACAAAGAAAAAACAAGAGAGAGACGATTATAAGAGATAAAGTTGGAAATAGGATGAGAAGTACAAGAGCGTTTACCCTTACGAAGAGCAATGGGAAGGTCAGATTCTGATGGAGGCGGATCTGAAGACGCGGAGACAGTTGGCGGAGTAGCAATATCCGGAATAATCCGATGACGATGAGTGTATGTCTGCAAGTGTGGGCGATCCAGGCGGGAGGAAACCTCTGGGGTAAGAAGGACAGGGGATGTGGGAGGTAATGCAAGAGGTAAGGGAAGCATGAAATCAGGATCACTCATAGAGTGGGACTCTGAATAGTATGGAGTGGACTCAAAAAAAGGTAACATCAGCTGACACAAAAAAGCTGCGTAGGGTAGGGCTATAACAACGATAGCCTTTCTGAACACGAGAATACCCTAAGAAAACACACTTAATAGCATGTGGGTCTAACTTGTCAGTGCCCGGGATAAGCTGATGGGCAAAACAAACACAAACCAAAAACACGTGGACTAACTGAAAATAGAGACTCGGCCGGAAATAATGTAGCATGAGGAGTGCACCCATCTAGAACGTAAGAGGGCATACGATTAATTAAATGACAAGCAATAAGAACTGCACCCCTCCAGTAACATTTTGGAACCCTCATTTCAAACAACAAAGTGCGGGTGACTTCTAACAAGTGACGATTTTTTCTTTCAGCAACACCATTTTGTTGAGGAGTGTGCACACACGATGATTGGTGAAGCATCCCACATTTGCTCATGTAAGTGGTGAAAGGATGAGAAATATATTCCTGTGCATTATCACTACAAAGAATCTGAATAGAAACATTAAATTGAGTTTTAACTTCATTACAAAATGCACAAAATATTGAAAACAACTCGGAACGTTCTTTCATTAAATAAATCCACGTTATTCGGGAGAAATCATCAACAAAGCTAACAAAGTATCGATACCCCTTAATAGAGGTTATACGGTGTGGGCCCCAAACATCTTAATGTACTGATTGAAATGGACAAGACACTCTTTTCTTGACTCGGGGAGCAAATTGGACACGGTGACGCTTCCCCAACTGACACGACTCACACTGTAAAACAGACAAATGACTCAAACTAGGTACTAGCAGCTTCAAGTTAGCCAAGGAAGGATGTCCAAGGCGGCAATGAATCTGGTGAGGAGACACTGTAGCAAGACAAGCAGTGGGAGAAGTGGGTGGTGGAGATGAACCATCAAAATAGTAGAGACCATTGGATTCATGCCCTATGCCAATCGTCTTCCGAGTCGTCAAATCCTGAATAAGAACAGAATCAGGAAAAAAAGAGACAATCATTAAGATTCTTTGTCAATTTGCTAATAGAAATTAAATTAAAAGGAGACCAGGGTATGTAAAGAACAGAAGATAAGGACAAGGATGAAGACAATGAGACGGTCCCTATTCCTTCAACAGGAATAGAGGAACCATCAGCTAATGTAACCGGGGGCAATGAGGATGATTTTTCAAGAGATGAAAACAGGGCCGATATACCTGTGAGATGATTAGTAGCTCCAGAATCAATTACCCAAGTAGCAAAACGAGCGGAGAGACAAGCAGTGGATGTACCTTTGCGAACAAGAGAAGTACTAGGAGAAGATGCCTGCTGAGATGCCTGGAACTGTAGGAACTGAGTATAGTCGTCCCGAGAAACCGAAAAATGATCAGCCACAACTGGAACAGGAGGATGAGTATCACTATGAGTAGTAACAGCAACATTGGCAAACCGTGCAGGACGGCCAATAAGTTCCCAGCAAGTCTCCCGAGTATGACCATCCTTGTTACAATTATCACAATGACGTGTGGGGCCACGACCACGGTCTCCTCGTCCACCACGATAACCCCCTCCACGACGAGAAAGACCACCACCTCGACCGATAGGATGCTGTGAAGCCTGAGTAACAATGGCTGAATGATCGGTAACGGGAGGAGCAAGGGCATAGGAATCCCGAGAAGTGCTGCGAAGAACACGCTAATAGGTCTCGGCAAGGGAAGGAAGGGAGGCACCACCTAGAATCTGAGTTCGAACTGGCTCAAACTCGGGCTTCAGACCGGCAAGAAATTTCATCACTGCCATTTGCTCCCGCTGTTCCTGCTGTTTCTTTGCATCAGTAGTAATAGGAATAACACCGTTCAGTTCTTCAACTAACTGTTTGGAGGCAAACTACTCGGTAACTAAGAGATCACTTTGCTGCAACTGAAAATACTGAGAGGAGAGATCATACATCCGAGTAAGATCACTGGAGAATAAGAGATGAGCATAATCCCAAATATCCTTACAAGTGCCCAAGTGACCACACATATCCGCAACGTGTGGTTACATAGAGTTCCAAAGAAGGGCAACGATTTGGGCATCCATTTGTTTCCATATTTTGATGGCCTTGTCGTCGGTGGTGGGAGAAGACTCGGTAAGGTGAGCATCGAAACCCAAGCCAGTAAGGGCAATGGTGATAGCCCTAGACCATTGAAGAAAATTGGAACCATTCAACTTTCGGGTAGTGAGTTGTGGGAGAGCCTTACACTCCATGAAGAATAAGAGAAAAGAGACAAATCAGATTGGGAGCAAAACAGATTGAGAAAGGACCAAATCGGAACAGATCTGGACAAACTAAAGGGCTGCCAATGAACAGTAACTTTTGCGATGAACAGTAACTTTTGAATGAACAGTAACTTTCGATGAACAGTACCCTCGGATGAACAGTAACTTGCGATGAACAGTAACTTTTTGGATGAATAGTACCCTCGGATGAACAGTAACTTGCGATGAACAGTAACTTTCGGATGAACAGTAACTTGAGGGGCAGCAGCTAGGGTTTGAGGGGCCGCTGGTCTTCTTAGATCTTGGACAAAGATCCGGCAAGTGATAAAACATGAGAAACACTCTCGATCAACTTTGATCGGCAACAAGAAGAGGAGCAAACCCTAAGATCGGTTGCTCTGATACCATGTAAAAGTGGAGAAATAATATATTTGATTGATTCAAAAAATGATTACAAGGGCCTAATATATATAGGCTTAACTACAAGCTACACTTTTACAATCTAACCAATGTGGGACACTATAACATTTTACAATATTATCCTCTATCATTTTGCCTCCGTACTCAAAAGAGCAAGAGTTTGAACGACCATAGATGCTGATATCCAAATCATATAGCCAAGGTCGACCAAGGATAATACGCGCCACATCCATAGGAATTACATCGCACCAAATGTCTGCCTTATAAGAAAGGAATTGGAGAGGAACCAAATACCTTTCTTTGATGGCGGGGGAAGAAGTGTCAACCCAGGAAACTTTGTAGGGATGAGGATACGGTTCAGACTTCCAACCTAGTCGGGTAACGGTACTGGCGGAGACAGCGTTGATACAACTACCACTATCAATGATGACTTTGCCGACCTTGTCACTATACCTAAGGTAAGTGTAGAAAATGGAATTCCGTCGCCAGTCATTAGGCTCCTTAGGTTGCGTCAAAGCACACCTAAACACTCCTAGGGAGGAGGAACATTTGTCTAATTGTGAGGATACCGGAAGTGGTGAAGGCCAAATGCATCCAACGCTGGGATCATCTGCTAGTTCAGTCTCTTGTACCAAAGTGTCATCCACAATAGGTACATATTCTTCATCCATTAAAGGTTTATTCTCATTACTTTCTGTTTTGTCCTCTTCAATGGTAAGGGCCCAATTGGGACACTTAGAAGCGATATGACCAAAGTCAAAACATCTTTAGCATTGAGTGCTGGGAGATAACTTGAGAGGTTCGTTGACAGCCTTCCCTTTGTCATCCCTACAAACCGGAGGAATGTTGAAACTGGTTCGTTATTTATAACTTTATACAAGAAGATAAACAAAAACCTGAAGAGATAAAAGCAAATAAAGTTATAAAATAAGGAAAATATAAAATCCATAAACTTGGGTCTTGGGGTCTTAGCCCGGCCCAACATAAAAGTCATCTAGCCACAAAGCAACTGGGTGGGCCGCCTTCTTGCGACGTCGACTGTAAAACTTTGGGAACGTGGCTCTGGTGTCCGCACCACGTTATTTCTTGGGTATTGAGGTAGCAAGGTCCAACGAAGGGATTTTCTTATCCCAAAGAAAGTATTTCTTGACCTTCTAGATGAAACAAGATTGATGGGTTCAAAACCTGTTGATACTCCGACGAACTCAAATATAATGTTTAGTAAAAATGATGGAGAAGACTTCAATGATGCTGGACGATATAGAAGACTTGTGGGTAAGTTGATTTATTTAACCGTGACTCGACCTGATAACACCTTCTCTGTAGGAGTTGTTTGTCAGTTTATGCTGAATCCTAAGTTTTAACATTGGGAGGCAGTGTGTCGTATATTGAGGTATTTGAAAGGTGCTCCTGGTAAAGGTTTAGTGTTGAAACCTTTAGATAACTTAGAGATAGTTGGTTTCTCATATGGCAATTGGGCTAGAGATAGTCTTGATAGACGCTCAATATCAGGGTTCTATGTGTTTGTTGGTGGAAATCTTGTCAGTTGGAAGAGCAAGAAGCAAAATGTAGTTGCAAGGTCAAGTGCAGAGGCTGAGTATAGAGCTATGGCTCATACTGTGTGTGAGTTGTCATGGGTGAAGACTATTCTGCAAGAGGTAGGATTTGCAAGTAGTAAACCTATGAAGATGTATTGTGATAATCAAGTACCTATGTACATTGCAAGTAATCCAGTGTTTCATGAGAAGACCAAACATATTGAAGTTGATTGCCATTTTATCAAATATATGGTTATGAGGAAGCAAATTGCTACTTCTTTTGTTAGGTCTAGTGATCAACTAGGAGACATTCTTATCAAGGCATTAAGTAGAGGACCGTTCTATGATCTTTGTAACAAGCTGGGCATGATAGATATCTATGCTCCAGCTTGAGGGGGAGTGTTAGAATATAAGTATTAGTTTAAGGGTATTTCTATAATTACTCTGCTGATTAATATATATATGTGTGTGTGTGTGTTGGCTAACCTAATTGGGTTAAGCCTTCACTTTCTCTCTAATTATTTTCTTAACAGTCATCATAGTAGATTTAAAGATATCATGAAAGAACAATCAAAGACTCGCCTCATGAAAGTGAAACCTTCTTCGATGCTTTACAATTCCTTCAGTGGCACTATAAAACATATCCATAAGCATCGTCTTCCCTACAGGGTACACAAAATCTTCAGTCTTATCCATTTATATGAGTGGAAGATGAATAAGAGAACATAACTAGTGGACCCAATTGAATACAGAAACCCAAAGGCAAGCAACTCTTTCATGCAATCTATATTCTATGCAAGGACAGTGCATGAAAGAAATGAAGCAGTATTGTGTAACTAATAAATATAACCCTGGACAGATTAGGCCAAAAAACAATAATAAATAAATAAAATAACTAAAAGAGAAAATTGCATTTATTTACTAGAATAAACATACCACTTCCAACATTTCCATACAGATATAATCCTTTTGGGGCTGGAGGAGCAGTTGGACGTCGACCAACTAGTGAATCCAACTTCTTCTCCCGATTAAGATAAGAAACCCACTTCCCAACTCCAGGTTCTACATTTTCAGGTTTGTTCCTAGTCAACACATACCCCATTAATAAAGAAAGTAACTAAGAATAGCCAGTGATGAAAGCTAACTCTAACATTTCGTAACACAATGTCCATTGGGCTTGCATTTACCACATAAGGAAATGATATCAACACATGGTTCTGTCACAATATAGTTACATAAGCTACATGCTTCTATATGTTAAGTATATCCACATTAAAATATCAACTGCACCTTAGTAATATTTTAACACAGGATAAACCTATAATCTCTTAAATGCGGATATAACACACAACAGCACATGCTATGGTTGAGGCAGTCACAGACAGCATGTTGGGATAGTGAAGAGGGAATAATGGTTTGGTGATGAAAAGCAGAGCAAAGTGGTCGGTAAAGTGTTTGGTTGACTCTATCTTGCTGGCATTGATACCCGGGAAGATGGGGCCGAATGGGTCTGCTGGTTTGTTTTCATTGACAGTAGTGTAAGGCCAGACTAAGAAACACCAATTGCTTTAAAGCTTAATATATCAAGCCCTACCAACGTCACTCATTTGCGACCCGTCTCGCATGTGGAGAGGCAACAAATAAAACTCCATAACAGAGACGAACAACAAAGTGCAATGTGCAAACCAGAACAGGTACGAAGACTTGAACCCAAGACTTCCCACAAACAAGTCACCAGTCGCTCCAAAACACAATTTGTTAGAGAATGGGCCCAACAAGTCCATGATGGGGTCATTCAGCTGGTGACACAAAAAAGCAGAGTGAAGGAAGTATCTAAGCATTTTATCCCAAAATGCATTAGGATCCTTAAAGAAGCCTCCATCCTTGTTTTGATAAGATGGACATGTTGAATCTGAACAAATCTCTGAGCTCAAGACCCCTATCAGATTTCGCATAAGTAATTGCATCCTAGGAAGCATAGACACTTCTGAGAAGGTAACGTGTAGCGTGTCCTGTCATGTCCGACACACGGACACGACACTTCACGGACACTTTTCTTGGAGCGTCAACGTGCAATTTTTTTTAGAATTTTGTCATGTTTCGTGTCGTATCGTGTCGGTGTGTCCGGGTCCGTGCTTCATAGATTGCATCCCACCTTGGTCAATAAATTCTCATCTCATTTTTCTTTTTTCCTTTTTTCCTTTTTTTTTTTCTGCAAAAAGAAAATAAATCCGGTAATTTTGGAGTGCAAAATTTGTCTTGATATTAACTGTGAGAAAACTAAAGACACCAGATTTGTCTTTAGTTATAAAATTTGTCATGTATAATCCGGTAATCCGGTAATGTACGGTGGGATGGCTATAATGGTTAGATCGTTAATCGAATTGATTAGTATAGGGTGGCTATATTGAATAAATTAGATTAAAATTGTTTTCTGAAATTTGATTATGGGAATTTATTAAAATGTAGTTTTTGAACCATTCATCGCTGGTATAAAAGCAGCTCTTATTGCAACATAGACGGTTATGTTAATAGCTGATACTTAATTGCAATAGGCAAATTACTCAATATGATAAGTTGCATCAATTTTTAGTCCAGTAGGAGCTATAAATGGGCATTATACATGAATCCAACAAAGAATTCATAGAGTAAAATCTGCAAAACCGAAAGACATTGCTTTTCCATTACTTCAGTTTATGAAGGGAGTTGGATGCCTATGAAAAATCAAACTTCTTACTGTACTTCATATAGCAGGAGAAAAATATCCATTTTGCCTATTTGTGAGGCTCTATGTGAGTTTTTGTAGCAGCTAAGTATGTTCATTTCTTTTGTACATGTAGACATGTCTCCTAAGTTTTCTACATTCGGGAAAAAAAACGTCATTGAAAACACAATCATGGTCCAATTGTAATTTTAACTCATTACCCGGTTATATACGAAAACCAAGTTTACAAAACTCAGAAAAACTGAAATACAATGGGGCTTATTTTCATGAGATTATCACATTTCCTCTTAAGCCATCTCTAAAGAAACATTTATCATCTTAAAGAGACATGTGTATATGACCTCATCTAGACTTAATAATGATTGTGATCTATGTAACATGGACACTAACATGGCACACAAATATGACACATCCAGATACAGTGGCATTGCAAATATCACAAATGGAGGATACGGACGCGGTGAATAAAAACCTATATATTTACAGTTAATTAAACAACATAAAGTGAAGTGTCAACTCCTATTTCCTAGAATTTTTCAAATAAACCCATTACTTATCTCCAAATTAGCACTCCTTATGTCCCATACTAGGAAGCACCGACACTTCTAAGAAGGTAACATGTATCGTGTCCGACACACAGACATGACACTTCTTGGACACTTTTCCTGCAGTGTCGACATACAATTTTTTAGGATTTTATCGTGCCGGTGTCGTGTCGTATCCGTATCGGAGTGTCCGTGTCAGTGCTTCATAGGTCCCATATTAAGAGTCTCTTTTGGGAATTCCAGCTTTTTAAGAAAAAAATTTGATTGTTGTGAGATTTCATAACTTTCCATTATTGCTCTTTCTAAATTTCAAAATTCTAGTGTCGCATCAAAATATTACAAAAAATTATAATAATAAAAAGAAGAAGAAGAAGAAGAAGAAGAAGAGGGAGATTTTAATAATATAATAAAGGGCAAACATGGAAAGTGTGCAGTTAAAGTATATTGACTTTTCAAAGGGACTACTCAAATGGGACATCAAAAATGGAATCAATGACTCTTAATTTGGGACGAAGGGAGTATCTTAAGATTTTTACATCAAATTTTCAAAACATTGTCAAAGGAGCCACTATGTCGTATCAACTCCCGTGACATCCACGTGTCTGGCATGTGGCCATTTGTCAAAAAAACACAAGACAGATTATTTTCTCATGTCCCACATGTGCATGTCCGACACAGACACGGGATCCAAATTGAAATGTCTATGCTACATAGGTAGCAACAAATAATCTCTACATCCAAAATTAATAGGGATAAAATTTTTATTTTTATTTTAATTTTTTTGATAGGTAATTGAATTGTGTTCAAGAGGAGCCAACGGGAGTGCACCCATCAACACATGGAGTATACAAGAGCAACACAAAAAAGCTACCTATCAAAGAGGTAATGAACAAAAGCACCAAGGCATAACACCCTCCTCAAAGGCAAATTACATCAAAAAAGACGGGGGGAAAAAAAGAAAAGAAAAGAAAAACATAAAGTAAAACCAAGGAAACGGAAATACAGGTCCACAACCTAGATGATCAAGAGCACCAAAACCCAGCTGCATTCCGAGCAAAAGAGCCAAGCACAGAAGTGTAAGGGTCTGCCTTACTGGAATTGGATCTACAAGCCCTAATTGAGAGAATTGGAGAAAATCGCTCTCCAACTGTTTCTGTATATTAATTTGCATAAAAAATGAAAATACGAGGAAACAATCATTTATATGCTCTCTCTCAACCTCAGCCAATAACAATTGGCCACGTGGCAACTATCCAACAAGCTCACTCACACTTTTAAGGATAGTCTAAAACGACACCGTTAACATAACTCAGTAACAAAAACAAAATTGAAAAATAAAACAACATCGTTCCAAAAACCAATTTGTTTTGGCTCCCAATTCTTCTCTTTTGACTGTGATTGCTGGAACCATCATGACATTACCGCCCCCTTCAAACGATGCTTGGCCTCAAGCATCGAAGGAGGGACATTGGTTGCTGTTAAGTTACCAACTAGTCCAAAAGCTTAAGCTATTAGAGAATGGGCCCAACAATGTATATCAAGCTTCAACACCCTCCCTCACGTGCAACCTCAACTTGCACGTGAAGAGCAAACAAACCAAACTCCATCATAGTGGAGACAAATAACAAAGTGCAAATATGCACAACAAAGCGGGGATGGAGAGTCGAACCCAGGCCTCCCACAAACAAGACTCTGATACCATGTTCAGTTACCAACTACTCCAAAAGCTTAAGCTATTAGAGAATGGGCCCAACAATGTATATCAAGCTTCAACAGTTGCGGAGGTAGGTATAGCCTTCCCAGGTGGCATCTTTGGGCAAGGCATTGGACCACTAAAGAAGAACCTGGGTGGCAGCACAGTTGTTCCTCTTGACCATGTGACGAGCAAGAATGGCAACAGGTTCAAAACGGATCTGATCGTCCGGACCAATCAAGGGAAGGAATGGGTTCACATTCTAGAGAGTCCCTAATTTCTTCTTGAGCTAGGATACATGAAAGACAGGGTGAAGCTGCATGGGAAGGAAGTTGAAGGCGATAAGCTACGGACCCAATCTTGTCAACAACCTGGAATGGCCCATAAAATTTTGGGCAAAGCTTGAGATTCCGTCTGAGTTCAAGGGAAGATTGACGATATGGTTGAAGACAGAGATATACCCAATCACCCACAGCAAAATGTCGCTCGGTACGATGGAGATCAGCAAAATGTTTGTAACGATGTTGAGCAGAGTGAAAAGCTTCATGAAGGTTCGAAAGCATAAGCTTCCATCGAGTCAAGTGGTCAGCAACGGCGGCAACTGTGGTGGTGATATCGGCAGGAATGTCTAGTTGCGGAGGTGGGTAGCCAAACAAGGCCTCAAAGGGAGACATCTTGAGGTCCAAGTGAAAATTTGTGTTAAACCACCATTCAACTAAGGGAACCCATTTTGCCCACTACTTAGACTTTAAGCTGGTCATACAACGAAGATAGGACTCCAGACAAGCATTCACTCGCTCGGTCTGGCCATCAGTTTGTGGGTGGTAGCTGGTCCTGAGGTGGAGAGTGGTACCCAAAGATTTAAAAAGTTCTTGCCAAAAAGAACATAAGAAGGTGGACCCTCTATCAGTGATAATGGAAGAAGGGAGGCCATGAAGCCTAAATATGTTGTCCAGGAACAACTGAGAAACAGTAATGGCAGTAAATGGGTGGCTGAGAAGAATGAAATGGGAATACTTGGTAAGGCGATCAACGACGACCATAATAACATCTTGGCTGTGGGATTTTGGGAGCCCTTCTACGAAATCCATAGGAATGTGGTGCCAAGCCAAGTTGGGAATGGGGAGGGGTTGTAAGAGGCATGTAGGGGGTATGGTTTCATGCTTATGGCGTTGGCATATTTCACATGTCTTCACATGATTTTCAACATCTTTCCGCATTCCTTGCCGTGTAAAATATTGTCGGACCCGCTGGAAGGTAGCCTGAATACCCGAGTGTCCCCCAATTGCTGAAGAGTGTAAGGCCTCAATGACTTTAGTCCGATGTGCACCATTTGGTCCCAATATGATCTTCTCCTTGTAGTAAAAAGGACGCCTTGCTTGTAAGAATAGTCTCTTGAGATGAGAAGTTGGGATAGCAAGGAGTAGAGATGGATATCACCCTCGTAACTAGATGTTATTTCGGTCATCCAAGATGGCTAGACCGTGGACAAGGCTCGACACTGACCCTGTTCCTGAACCTGGGCTATTCGTGACAAGGCATCGGCAGCCTTGCTATCCCTTCCCTTTTTGTACCTGAGCTCAAATTCATAGCCTAACAATTTGGATAGCCATCTCTGTTGCAGGAGTGTGTGAAGGCGTTCGTCCATGACAAATTGTAGGCTTTTGTGGTCCGTATAGATGATGAGGTGGTGGCCGATCAAGTAGGGTCTCCATTTGGTCACGGCCATGACAATAGCAAGCAACTCCTTCTCGTATGTTGAAAAGCCCAGAAATTTTGGCCCAAGAGCCTTGCTGAAAAATGCTATAGGCCGTGAGTTTTGCATGAGGACAGCTCCTACCCCTGTGGAGTATGCATCGGCTTCAAGTTCGAAAGGGTGGAGGAAATTTGGGAGGGCTAGCACTGGAGTAGTGAACGCAGCTTGCTTAAGCAATTGGAAGGCTTCCTCCGCAGGTGGTCCCCAATGATAGACGTCTTTTTTGAGGAGATCGGTGAGGGGTTTGCTGATGAGACCATAACCCTTAACGAACTTGTGGTAGTAACCAGTAAAACCTAAGAACCCTCTGAGAGTTTTAAGGTTGGATGGTCTAGGCCAGTTGAGCATATTCTCAACCTTAAACGGATCGGCGGCAACTCCGACACCGTTGATTATGTGACCCAGATAGTCAATTTGTGGCTGAGCAAAAGAGCATTTGGACCATTTAGCATACAAAGTATGTTGCCTGAGGATGGTAAGGGATGTGGTGAGGTGTTGGATGTGTGACTCCAAACAGGGGCTATAGACTAGGATGTCATAAAAAAAACAAGGATAAAACTTCCTGAGATAGGGTAGGAAGATGTCATTCATGAGGGCTTGAAACGTAGCCAGAGCATTTGTGAGACCAAAAGGCATAACGCGGAATTCATAGTGGCAATGGTGGGTTTGGAATGCTGTTTTTGGGATTTCGGGTGGGGTAAACGCGGATTTGGTGGTGTCCAACCCTTAGATCGAGCTTAGAAAATACCTTAACCCCCGTGTAATTCATCCAGGAGTTCATCAATGACAGGAATTGGAAATTTGTTCTTCACGGTGATGTCATTGAACCTCCGATAGTCCACACAAAACCTCCAATCACCATCCTTTTTCTTGAATAGAATGACGGGAGAGGAAAATGGACTTTTACTAGGTTGTATAACCTCAGAAGTTAACATTTCCTGGACCATATGTTCCAATGCAACTTTCTGAATATAAGGGACTCGGTAGGGCCTTTGTTGGGTAGGTAGGGAATTAGGTTTGAGCTGAATGTGATGGTCATGGTTCCGTGGTGGAGGGAGTACTGTGGGTTCATGGAAAACATCATTAAAACGGGAAAGCAACACAGTGATGGCCGGAGGAAATGGGGTAGGGGGTAAGGAGTTTGTAGTTATAGAAAATAAGTGGCCCAATATCCTATGTTTGCCTTTCTTTAAAAAAATTTGGAGAGCTTGTCCGGACATTAACTTGAGACTACCCTCATTGGGACCCCCATTCAGTACCAGTCACTTGCCTTTCTGAGTGATAGTAAACTGGAGCTTCTTAAAATTGAATATGACTGGCTGAGTTCCTTCATCCAGTCAATACCTAGTACCATGTCACACCCTCCAAAAGCCAAAATCCTCATGTCTGGCTGGAAGTAATGGCCCTGCATGGTCCTTCAGAATTGAGGGGCTCCTAGCCTTGCTGGACAATCTGTTGCCATCTGCTACCGTGACCACAAGTTGGGTGGTAGGTTCAATCACACAACCACTAGCTTGAGCTACCTCAGGATCAAGGAAGCTGTGAGTGCTTCCACTATCAATTAAAATGTTAACAGGTGTCTTCTTGACCCACCCCCATGATTTTTATGGTATTATGGGTAACGTTTCCAGCCAAGGCATGTACCGAAATTTCTACATCCATCTCACTCTTAGGGGAGTCCACTTCCCTGTCTTCCATATCCTCGGGAACAATATCTTATTCTTCGTCCTCAGTATTAAGTATGAAAAGTTGTTGATGAGAGCATTTATGGCCCGGTTTAAAAACTTCATCACAATTATAGCATAGCCCCTTTTCTCTTCATGCCCTCGTCTCGGCATAGGACAATTTTTTAATGGTGGATTAGATGGGACTGAGGTGAGGCTCAGATTGGGGAAATGGTTGGCGGGCCTTTATGTAGGTGTTAAGTTACCAACTACTCCAAAAGCTTAAGCTGTTAGAGAATGGTCCAACAATGCATATCAAGCTTCAACACCCTCACTCACGTGCAACCCCGACTTGCACGTAGAGAGCAAACAAACCAAACTTTACCACAGTGGAGACAAATAACAAAGTGCAAATATGAACAACAAAGCAGGGATGGAGAGTCGAACCCAGGACCTCCCACAAACAAGGCTCTGATACCATGTTAAGTTACCAACTACTCCAAAGCTTAAGCTGTTAGAGAATGGGCCCAACAATGTATAACAAGCTTCAACGCCCTCCCTCACGTGTAACCCTGACTTGCACGTGGAGAGCAAACAAACCAAACTCCATCATAGTGGAGACAAATAACAACGTGCAAATATGCACAACAAAGCGGGGATGGAGAGCCGAACTCAGGACCTCCCACAAACAAGGCTCTGATACCATGTTAAGTTACCAACTACTCCAAAAGCTTAAGCTGTTAGAGAATGGCCCAACAATGTATAACAAGCGTCAACATGTTGAATTGGAGCATCCAACCCAAAACCAATTGACAATGGGTGGAGTAGCTCCTTGAACTTATATATTGAGTAGCTAGGATATAAGTTCCGGATGTGGGACAGACAATCTCAACACGCCCCCGCACGTGTGGCATGACTGAGAGCCAAACACGTGGATTACTGAGATAGGGTAACGTGGAGCACACGTGGACAAATTGGCCCAATAAGAACCTGGCTCTGAGACCATGTTGAATTGGAGCATCCAACCCAAAACCAATTGGCAATGGATGGAGTAGCCCCTTGAACTTATATATTGAGTAACTAGGTTATAAGTTCCCGATGTGGGACAGACAATCTCAACAGTAGGTAAGGGTCAGAGTTAGGTGGGTTAGTTCGGGTTGGAGATGGAAAGGAATTGAGAGGCTGGAAAGCTTTGTGGGATGGTGGGGGTAATCCGGGGGAGGTAGCAGTTTGTCGGTAAGGTGGTCGAGGAGAGTAGGAATGGAGTTTGGGTTGTGAGGATGAGAGCATTGTCTCTAGCTAACGGGCAAGGTAGACGGCATGGTTAAGAGAGGTAGGGCTAAACATCAATACCATACTACGAATATCATCCTCTTAAACCACTTAAAAAACTAAAAATTAAGTAGTCCTCATTGAGTGTACGATTTCTTACCAACATAAGAGCCTTAAGTTCTTCAAACTGCTCTTGATATTCTTCCACAGTTTCGATTTGTTGCAATTTATTGAATTCTCCCACAAGGTTGTCATGACCTGCCTCTTGGAATCAGAGATTTAAGTCGGTAATCAATTCTTCCCAACTCAGAAGCTGCTTGCCTTCCTGGTAATCCTGGAACCATATCGGCCCTGCCCTCAAAATGAAGGAAAGGAAGTGTTACCTTCAGTTCATCATTCATGGGGTGGAGATGGAAATACTTACGACACTTCCTAGCCCAGACACGAGGCTGCGTTCCGTCAAAGGAGGGAAAGGTGATCTTCGGGAGTTTATGGAAATTTCGGGCATCGGTGGTCTCACATGATGTGGCACCTTGGCTCTGGGTCTGGAAAAATGGGGCTCTAGGGTGTTGAATGACATGAACCCCCTGATGTTGGGGTGGGGTTGAGCTGCTATTGTGGGCAATCCTCTTCCCTGGGTCTCGATCAGGTCTGTTAAGTTACCAACTACTCCAAAAGCTTAAGCTGTTAGAGAATGGGCCCAACAATGTATATCAAGCTTCAACACCCTCCCTCACGTGCAACCTCGACTTGCACGTGGAGAGCAAACAAACCAAGCTCCATCATAGTGGAGACAAATAACAAAGTGCAAATATGCACAGCAAAGCGGGATAGAGAGTCGAACCCAGGACCTCCCACAAACAAGGCTCTGATACCATGTTAAGTTATCAACTACTCCAAAAGCTTAAGCTGTTAGAGAATGGGCCCAACAATGTATATCAAGCTTCAACAAGGTCGATCTTGCAACAATTTACAAATTGTGTCGAATTGTCCAGTCATCTTCCTCTCAATTTCTTCGGGAGCTTCAATCTCCTTTTGAATTCATTCTTTACACGTTTGCTGATAGCTTCGCAGTTGTTCGTGCAAAGTGACTAGTCCCGCTTCGTTCTTCCGTGACATTTCTTCGATCAACTTCATACGTGTTCCCTCCGCCATAGAATTTCCAGGAATAGAATGCTTTGATACCAATTGTAAGGGTCTACCTTACTGGAATTGGATCTATAAGCCCTAATTGAGAAAATTGGAGAAAATCGCTCTCCAACTGTTTCTGTATATTAATTTGCATAAAAAATGAAAATACAGGGAAACAATCATTATATGCTCTCTCTAATCCTCAGCCAATAACAATTGGTCAGGTGGTAACTATCTAACAAACTCACTCACACTTTTAACGATAATCTGAAACGACACCGTTAACATAACTCAGTAACAAAAACAAAAAAAAATAAAACGACATCGTTCCAGAAACCAATTTGTTTTGGCTCCCAATTCTTCTCTTCTGACTGTGATTGCTGGAACCATCATGACAAAAAGCCCCCGACAAAATTACTAAAAGCAGCAATCATAGAGTCATGAAGTTCAAAGAGTTCCCTACGAATATTGAAACAGTGAGCCTTACCTGGACATCCATTTTTCAACAAATCTATTCCGATGCTTGCTTACTGATGTCAATAAACCTCCCTGCTGTTGGGCCTCAGCTTCATCCATCAAAAGCATGTGCCGCTCATTTTCTCTATTCTCCTCCCACTTGGCTAAGTTTACCTGCAAAAAGTGTGACAGGAAACAAGATCATGAGAAAACCATAATTTGGCTTATCCCATTTCACCCAAAAATAATAATAATTAGGTTTACATGGTATTCTTCCATCTCTTTCTCATATTGCATGAGTCTCTCGAGCAGATTTTCCAATTCTAAAGCAACGCTTTCCTGATAAGGATCATGTTGCAGCTTCCCTTGCTCAACGAGACTCCTATATTGTGTATGTGGTCCTAAAGGAGAAATATTGGCAGTGTCATTTGAACAAATCTCATGAACAAGGCATCTAGAAACTCAATATGGAAACCCTATACATAAGAAGTTGAAACAAAACACTACTTCAAAGAGTTAAAAAAATAAACAAAAAAGAAATGAAGGAAGATAGATACATTCCAGAGCATCATGACATATATTACAACAGAAAGCGCACTTGGCAAAATGAAGAGCAACCATAACAACTTTGTTCTTGTAGGTTTCTTTGCACGATCCAAACTCCAAAGTGATCACTTTGTAATTTATGTGAAATATTACTTTTCCATTTAGAACAAAATGTAATGTAATATGAGAACCAAAATTCTGGTCATGTTAACAACAATTTTTACTTCTACCACCAACATCGAAAATGTATACCAGGTATCCTTTTTCAGTTTTTCTTTTCTCTTTTTCAGCATTAGAAAGAAAGGGAAAAAAAAAAAACTCATGTGAAGAATAGGTGAATTCCGGACCAACAACCGTCGTCCCTTTTCTTACAGAATTTACCAAAATCCAGATCTTCATGAATTACAAATAAAAAAATAAATCATATATTCCATAAATTTAGCCAGAAAAGAAGACTGAATATAGTAGTATTATACATAAATATGCTTTTAACTATAAATGCTGTCTCCTGGATCCGTCCCAGATCCTTGGCCAATTCATACTTGGAAGTTCTAAAAAATAAACTTAAAACCATAAACTAAAGAACTTGAGAAAGAAAAACCTTTCATGTTATATACTTATATTCTATGGCAACAACAAAGTAAAGCAATGATACAGTGTATTCCAGCTCAGACAAAAGTAATCATTGATTTTTTTTTTTTAAAAAAAAAACAGAGGAGAAATTGATTGAAGGAGAATGAAATTCGAAGTGCAGAGAAAAAAATAAAACCCAATTATAAGGAATGTTTAGCTATAACATACCAACAATTGACCTATCTAGTGTTAAATCAATCTAACCAAAGGCGGAAGCAAAGAAGGCTGAAATTAATCAGTCCCAAAAGCCATCCATTGAAACTGTCAAACAGCAATTTAGGTGCTACATATGGTATGAGAGTGTTTCACACACTCGTCCTATGCCAATCATACTTGGAAGAGGTTTTTTTTTTTTTTTTTTATTACCGTTAAACCATTAAAATGCTGAATTTGAGAATGAAACTGTTAATTCTATGTTCTATAGCAACAACAAAGTAAAGCAATGTAACAGTGTAATCCAGCTCAAACAAAATCAATTGAAGGCAAAATAAAATTCAAAGTGAAGAGAGGGAAAAAAAACAATTATTACAATGTTTAGTTATAGCATACCAAGAATTGACCTATCGAGAGTTAAATCAATCCAACCAAACACGGTTCAAACAGAAAAATAAACAAGGCAGAAGCAAAACGGAATAAGAAATGAACAAAGATATAAATACATGTATGCATAACTTACAGATACGTGTATTATGTGCGAGTGTATATATCTATATGTACAGAGAGAGAGAGAGAGTGTGTGTGTGTGTGTGTGTATTTCCACTGACCGGGACGCCTGGAGGGAGAAAGATGGGATCGATCAGAGAAACAGCGAACCACATTGATTCGAAATTTGGCGGTACGACCAGCGAACCCTAGAGAGAGAAGACCGGAGATTGAAGAGACTCTTCTCATTTGAGGCCTTTTCAGATCAAAAAAGGGAGCTTCGGAGATTTTTGGAAACTAGCACCCCCAATTTGGAAAGCATTACCGGAAAGTGAACCGATACTAGTAGAAAGAGAAAAGTGAAACTGAAGTTGGACCATGTTGGTATTGGAAAAGGCTGTGATACATCCACGTAAAAGATGTGTGTTGGGATGCATGGTGCGGCTCATCTAAGGTCTAGGAGACGTGTGACGTGTGTTCGTGCACATTCAACGACTGAGATTAATCCATAGAGTAATGATATACTCACTCCTTCAACCACACCCCCAACCACATTCAGCACATCCTGACCATTGAATGTCCTTAATTCTGGTGGGTTCCACATGAATTTCACATAGGACCCACTAGAATCAAGGGACAGAATCTACTGAATGTGATTGAGAGTGTGGTTGAGGGAGTAGATTTATCATTATTGTAATCCATAAAAGTAATGTTGACTTCTGGACAGCACAGTTGGTGCATTAAATGTGCAGTAAATGCGCTATTGACTCATAGAGCCGGTTATGTTCATCCATTGGGTTGTAAATGTTGTTCATGTGTAATAACAGGTGTTCCTGTGTTTAATAAGACTTGTTTCTCTATAAGGAAAACTTATTCCTGCGACCAATTTTCGGACACACTTGTACCTAATGTAACCAATGTGGTACCACACCAATATTCCTTTGTAAAATTTAAGGTTGTTCATTAAATAACAACACACTAACCACATAAATCCTAGGATAACACACCAACCACACTAATCCTAGAATTATTTTGAAAAGCTTCTCTTTTCTAAACCAATTCAAGTGTAGTAATTTCTTGGAAAAAAAAGATTTATTTTGGAGCACAAGTGAGAAGACAGTGGTTTGTTGTAAAAAAAATAGATGTGAAAGTTTATTTTGAAGCACAAGAGAGAAAACAATTCTTTGTTGAAAAAAAAAAAAAGAAAGGTGAAGGATAATTTTGGAGTACAAGAGAGAGAGAAGACAATACTTTGTTATTTAAAAAAAAAAAAAGGTGAAGGTTTATTTTGGAGCACAAGAGAAAATACAATAGTTGTTAAAAAAAAAAAAGAGGTAAACATTTTTTTTTATTTCATCACATTATTTTATTTTTATTGTAAGATTTGTAAAAATACGAGTTTTTCCTACTTTATTTGTGATAAAAATAAATATTAGTGAAGTAAAAACAAACATTAGTCAATAAGAGTGTTCTTACTTTTTTAGTACCAAAAAAAAATATTAGTTAAGTGAAAATAAATAAGATACATCATTGAAATTGAAATATATTTCTTACAAACATTTGCATGTTCTTACCTTACTTTATTGGTCAGAAAAAAAGGTGCATGATGTGTGAAAATAACACCAAAACAGTAACGGAACAAGAAGGAAACAATATTTCTTAACCATGAAACAACTAGGGTACAGAAAGAGTACATAATATCTTAAACATGGAACAATAATGGAACATTGTTTATTTAATGTATGTACAAACATTTTTAGGAATAAGAGTGATCTTACTTGATTACTACATAAACATAAGAAGGAAAATACGAAAACAGTAAGGAAACAAGAAGGAAACAGAATTTCTTAATTATGAAACAATAAGGAAACAGAATTTCTTAAATATGAAACAATAAGGAAACAGAATTTCTTAATCAAGAAACAACAAGGATATAGAAATTATTAATTATGAAACAAGAAGGAAACAAAATTTCTTCATCTTAGAAAAAGAAGGGCACATAATTTATTAATGATGGAACAGTTAAGACACAATATTTCTTAATCAAGAAATAGCTAGGGCACAATACTTCTTTATCATGAAACAACAAGGGTTTATGAAGGGTACATAATTTCTTAAACATGGATCACTAAGGAAACGATATTTGTTAATCATGGAATTCATAACATCATTCAGAAAGGATGTCCAAACCAGATAGATCGCCGTAGTATTCATAGCAACAGAAAGGCTGTCCATCATCTCTGATTAGACACTCAGGAAGAAAACGTTGAAAATCCCCGTCAACATCATCTTCACTATAATCCGGTAGATTAGGATATACATCAGCGTAACATGGATCATCTTCAATATCTTTTATGGCAAAGACTGGCGGGTCGTAATACTGTTTTGCATCTTCGATTGCATGAAAACGATGCAATCGTCATTTCATCTATCGAATCTCTTGCTTCAACAAACGTATGACTCGATCGTTAACCCTATTCGGATTTTCCATCAAATCAGCAGCGCAAGAAATTGGTACTAGCAACCCATGCCAACGACAATATACTTCGCATTCACACCTTATGCTAAACAATTTTGTCCATCGTAGATCATCTCCAATAAGGACTGCATTGTTTGGTAGTCGAGTGTGAGCGTCACCATTGATTATGTGGCCAACATTGGAGAAAGAGAAATTATAAGGTATTGGGGTGTTGACAAAAGGACGTCTTTTTCCATACCAAGTTTGCCTTTTAGGATCTGTGTAAGAGCAATATATATGCCATACATCGGTAATTGAAGGAGCATTACTAGCCCTTCTTCCCCTTCCTCCACTTCTCCCTCCACCTCTACCTCTTCTCATCCTATGGAGATTTGAGTACTACAGGATAGAGTATGAATTGTGTTGTTGCTTGCTACTCCTATTGCTTTTTATAGAATATGAATTGTGTTGTTGCTTAAAACTAAAAATGACTACTCCTAATATCACTAAGGATGTCATAGAAGGGACAGTACTATGAATAAGATATGATGGACAGTTCCAGTAAGTTGTCCCATCCTTTAAAAAATCTTTGAGTTGTTATTTCAAGAACAGTTTTAGTGAGTTGTCGACATCTCTCAATCACTTAAAAAGTTGAAACTTTAGTCAGATCACTGAAAAAGCTGTCATTTTATGAAACGCTACAGTAGGATCTGGGTAGTTCCAGTGAGTTGTCCCATCACTTAAAAAATCTCACTTTTTTTTACAGTTTTGGAACAATAAGTGACAATAATATTGTGGAACAAAATTAGAACAACAAATACTTATTGTTAATTAAGAAACTATTAGGGTACAAAATCTTTGTGGATATACAAGCGTATAGAATTTTTTTAATCAAGAAACAACAAGGGTACATAATTTCTTAATTCAGGTTTAACCAAGGTACAGAATTTCTTACTCTGGAAACAATAAGGGTACAGAAATCTAGAAACAACAAGGGTACAGAATTTCTTAATCAAGAAACAATAAGGGTACAGAATTTCTTAATCAAGAAACAACAATGGTACAGAATTTCTTAATCAAGAAACAACAAAGGTGCAGAATTTCTTAATCATGAAACAATAAGGGTACAGAATTTCTTAATCATGAAATAACAATGACACAGTATTTCTTACTCCTGGAACACTAAGGGTACAGACAATAATTTGTTATACGCATACTTTACATTTATTAATTGTTATTTGTCTTGTAACAGGGTAAATTTCAATGAATGGAATGCAGAGATCTAAGGGAAAGTTAGTATGCATAGAGGTCGATGAAGAAACATGTTTGGGAAATGATTTAGACGATGAAAGCGAATTGGAATACACATATAATATTCATACTGTGGTTGACAGTAATGATCCACAAGCTGAACAAAGTAATGTCATTCAAAAAACCTTCAAATGTGCTTCGGACCAAGCGCTGAATGAATTGACCGTAGATGAAGTCATGCGCATGACATTCAAATCCGTGGCTGAAACTGAAAAATTTTACAATAGTTACGCAAAGGTGGTGGGTTTTAGAGTACGGAAGGATTCAATGAAATACGGAAGGGACAAATTAGTGTTATCGAGACGTTGGGTATGTTCTAAAGAAGGGGAAAGGTCCCAAAAATATTTAGATCGTGAAAACAGATCGAGGGAGGCCAAACCCCTAACTAGAGTTGGATGCGGTGCACTCCTCCGTATCAAATTGCATAGAGCTTCTCAGTATTATGTTGTGACAAAATTTGTTAAAGAACACAACCATCTGCTATGTACTCCTCAATGTGTGCCTTTCCTCCAGTCGCACAGGGAAGTCCAGACAAAAGACAAAGCTCAAATTAGTGCAATGCGCAGTGTCGGTATCAGACCTAGTAAGATAATGGACTACATGGTACATCAAGCAGGTTCGTACGAGAAGGTTGGGTTCATTCAGAAGGACTTGTACAACTATATTGAAGCTTAAAGTACATCGGAACTTATAGATGGTGATGCCGAGGGAGCACTAGCGTATTTGTGTTCTAAAGGCGAGAGCGATCCAGATTTTTATTACAAGTTCGAGGTGGATGAGGAGCATCGATCGTCTAGGTTGTTTTGGACAGATGCAAGATCCCGTATAGACTACAACAGATTTGGCGATGTCCTAGCATTTGATACAACTTACCGAACAAATGCCTATAGGAAACCATTTGTCATACTTGCAGGCATCAATAATCATTTCCAAACTACAATTTTTGGTTGTGTATTATTGGTTGATGAAACAGTAGACACCAACATTTGGGTTTTGGAGACCTTACTTGAAGCAATGAAGGGTAAGGCTCCGACTTCTGTACTAACTGATGGAGATAAGGTGATGCGGCAGGCAATTCTTTGCATTCTTCCTAACTGATCACATCGGTTGTGTCAATGGCACATACAATGGAATGCCATTACAAACATCCGTGTCACAGGGTTTGGTAAAGATTTTGACATATGCATGAAGAGAAATTGCACGGGTGAAGAGTTTAAAGCATTATGGCAAGAGTTACTTGACATGTATGGGCTACACCATAACAAATGGATGACAGAGATGTATGAAAAGCGTTCAATTTGGGCCGAGGCATACTTGAGGGGCCAATTTTTTGCCGGTATGAAGAGCACGCAAAGGTGTGAAGGGATTAATTCTTTTTTAAAAGGGTTTCTTAAAATTCGAATGCGCCTTTACGAGTTTGTTAAAAATTATGATAGGGTACTTAGACGGCTTCGCCACAATGAAGCAAAGGCGCACAATGATTCGGAATAAACACATCCAGTTATGGCCATAAACTTGAGACCCATTGAGGAGCATGCTGCCAACATATTCACTAGATCCATTTTTATCATATTTAGTGGTGAAATTAAGTGTGAGACTAAGTACTTTGTGGTTGAAGGGTGAATGGGTTGACATACGTTAATTTTTACCTGTCCAAATATCCACAACCCACTTTGCGATGGAATGTTATTTTAGATCACCATGAGGGGACAATTAAGTGTTCTTGCATGCGGTTTGAATCTGTTGGAATACCTTGCTGCCATATGATATGTGTAATGAAAAATGAATACATGCAGGAAATCCCTCTTAGTTGTATCATACCAAGATGGTTGAAAAGTGGCCCGGAATGGGCGGAAACGGCAAAATGCACGTCTGTGAATTGGAATAATTTTCAGCACACTCAAAGTCAAATTGAACGTCTCGATTTGCTCAATTCGAGGTGCGAAGACATAGGGCACTATGCTGTCTTAACGAAGGAAGGATGGGCCGATGCAAATGATACAATCACAGAACTAACATGCCATTTGAAGGACCTATGGAAGAAGAAGAATGGGACCGCAGAGTTTAGTACCTGTTTTGGTGTAAAAGGCCCAGCCCCAGTTGAAACAAAGGGAAGTAAAGGGGCTGGCAGAAGCAAACAAAATTTAAAGTGTTGTGGTTATTACAGGTAGTTTCTTTAACACAACTTTTATTTACCTAAAATTCACATGCATATCAGAGGCTCAAATACTTCTTGCTATTGGCACAACAAAGGTACGGCTGAGCACAAAAATAGAAACATACGTATTGTCACACAAACATACTTATCAAAGAAACATAATGGGTACAAAAAACCTGATCACAGAAACATAACAGGTGCAAAAATCTGAGCACAGAAACAAAACGGGTACAAAAAATCTGGTCACAGAAACATAATGGGTACGAAAATACTGATCATAGAAACATAACTGGTACAAAAAATATTATCACAGAAACATAATGGGTACAAAAATGCTGATCACAGAAACATAATGGGTAAAAAAATGCTGATCACATAAACATAATGGTCACAAAATGCTGATCACTTTACTATTATCACTGTACTATTACACAACCCCAAACCAATTTGAGTAAACTTGATGACCCGTTCCAAAACTAAATAAATCCTGCACAAACAAAAAAACAAAAAAGCATGTCAAATAAAAGAACATTACAATTTTATAAGTAGTAAGGAAATGAAACAGTAAATATATTATCATTTACATCTTCTATGTGTTGTACTAATAAACATTGATGTTTACAGATGCGTTGGACACACAAGAACAACATGCCCCAAAAATCAACCAAACCGGTCCACTGTACAAGATGATACTGAACTTGAAGGTGGTGGACGGGCTACTGCTAGCCGAAGAAAGAACTTATTTAGTAGCCCAAATACTACATCCATAGACCGTGGGATGCATACTCCTTCCAAATATGATACACGCACAACAAATCTGAACAATATGTTCGACGACACTCCAAACTCTAAGACTTTACGATACTTATACAGCGATGTCGTTGACGGAGCAACTACAATGAACATATCCACTTCAAGATTCGACTTAAATAGTATCGATAAGGTAGGAAATATCATTACTCATATTATTTGAAAATGTACACTTTTGTCTTAGTTTTCTCTTTATAAACCTTGTAAATGATTCCTTGCAACCCAACAGTAATTGCACATGGGGTTTTGAGTTCAATGGTGGAGTAACTACAACGACCAATCCATTGACTACAATGAACACTCCATTAACTACAATGAACACTCCATCCACTACAATATTCGACTTAAATAGTATCGATGAGGTTGGCAACAGTAATTGTACATGGGGTTTTGAGTTTGATGAAAACTGATTACTCTCATTAGAAACTGACCATGAATTCATTTTGATTGCCATTGGGGTCTGTGTGTGTGTGTGTATGTGTGTGTGTGTGTGTGTGTGTGACTAAGTTATGGATTTTTCAGGCAGCTATCTAACTGTAGTTCTGTGAAATTGTGATTCAAAGGGGGTTGTATTTTACATGCAATGATTTCTTATGGTCTGTATGTTTTACAATCAAGAGATGCATAGAGAGAGTTGTATTTCTTTCCATTTTTTTATATTTCATATTGGCTAATCATGTCATATATCGGAATATCGGAGTTCATATTCTATTTCCTTAAATTCCAGTAAAGTATCTAATTTGGTAAAAATAAATCAGTAGTACATAAAAAAGTGAGGAAGGAAGTAACTCACTTTGGGCTATATTGTACGTGCTGCAAAATTTTTCGAGTACCTCTACCCATTTACTGTTATGGTCATATTGGACTAGGTCCACAAATGTTCTTGCACGAGCTTCAGCGGATCCAAACTACAAAGTTGTTATAAGTTATAAATATTCTATCCCAATTACTATGGTAGTTAAACAATAATCTAATGAATGATATTTACCTTGAATTGAATTCCTGGCCCAAGATCAAGAATTTGCATGTACAGAATTACATATAGGCCACAGTCATCACTATTACAAATTTCTAGAATTAATTAGTATATGGTTAGTTGTGAAAAGTGGACGGATGTCAATAAATTTTGAAGTGAATACTTACCCATTTGGTTGTTTTGGAAGCCATTCCAATCTCTTGATTGGAAATTTAACAATATTTGTATTATAATCAGAACCATAGTACTGCACCAAGCACTTATCCAAATGTTCTACCTGGACAAACCATATGATATAAAAATCCTTAAACACCTATGTACAAGAATTTATAGGCATAACAATGTTGTATAATCAGAATTTTTGACTTACAAGTGTTGAAACCTTGTTCCGCCGGTTTAAATTGAACTCAGGGCTCGGCAATGGATCTAAAATGAAAGTCCACCCAACAACCATGTCAATGACACAGAGAAACCAATGCGCACCATTGTCATTAGGTAAAAAAATCTGCATGGCAAATAAAAGCAATTAATGTCATCCTAATGATATATCTTAGATAAACCCACACACTCCATAATATTAACATACCTTACTAACAGTCCAAAAACTGTTAGTATATCGGGTGGGACCGAAGTATCCCCTGGCAAGCATGCTAACCGATACTAATTTCATTCCCATGATAAGTGTCTGTAATGGAAACATGTATGTCAACCCACTGAATATATACTAAATGAAATAGGAAAATAGATGGACTTACCGAGAAGTAGGTAGGCAAATACCATCGACCAGTTTGTTCTTTTGAAGGCCTACTTATCTCCTCAATTGTCAGTTTTGCCACCATGACATTTATAGCCTACACAATTTATAGCATGTTACAATTTGTGATTATATGTGGAATGGTGAGGTTTTTACCCAAAATTATCAAATATCTAAAATACTTACGAGGTCAGCAATCCATTGGCCTTGTGCTAATGATCGCAATGTCTTATGGTCGCAATGCTCGAGAGAGCTTTTTACGATCGTATCCCTAAATGGTATAAAACCAATTAGTTTATAATGGACTGCTTTATACTTTACTCAAAAACAGCCCCATAAAATAAAACAAACAAAAGCATAAAATCAAAAAACTATCATAATCTATACAACATACTTTTGGGGCAATTGCTTGTCGAGAACGAAGTCGACAAGATTTCTTTTGTCCTTGGTCAGAGGTTGAAGTCTGTGTTCCTAAGTAGGGATATCCTTCAATGGTTCGCGCTCCCAAGAAACCAACTTTTTTGTCTTTGCCTTTACGCATGTGTAAGGAGAGCGCTTATACTTGCTAGGCGCTCTTTCTGACATTAATCTTGTCTTGGCCTTAGACGTTCTAGAATGTCCCTCATCTGTTACAAAGCATGTTTTACATGGGGATCTTCTAAGTGTTGTGGGTTCATTTCGGCTACAGTATTTTCTTTTCTTAACCTCTTTTTTGTCTTCTTTGGGTGGGAAGATCTTTCTACTCTTCACTTCTTCTGGGGAAATGACAGGAGATTTATGTAAAAACTTGGGGGGAGGGTACAACTTCCTTCTCACTTCTAGACTAAGAGTAGAAGGGGATGCGTAGAATTTTCTTTTTTTCTGGTGGAGTCTTAGGAGAGGAGGAAACCTTCACAATATTGGTGGGTGGAGACGATCCATGGTCTGACAATCTTGGACTCTGGAAAATGGGAGTTTCTATTTTTTCCTCCATTGACTTGAATGCCAAAAGGTCGACGACATTATCGGGTCAGAATCGCTCATCATCCCCTCTATCATATCGAAATGAAGGTGGCCTCTCTTTTTCAGGACGACGCTCACCCCAATCGTGGTGTTGTTGCTGCTGTTGCTGTTGTTGTCCTCTACTCGAAATAAACTCTTTTAATACCTTCACACTACCAACAACCTCATCCTTCAATGAGAGCACCACGTCTTTCAACTCTGTAATTTCCTTTCTCATCTTCTTAACTTCAACCTCAAACTCATCCAGTCGAGTTGCTTCTCCTTTTGGTTGAAGGGGCGAGGTTTCATTTCGTGGTTCAGCATCGATGGTAATGTCTTCCTTGCCCGCTCCATCTCCATCTGCATTTAAAATGAATAATTTAATAAAAAGTTTTGGTCAGATCACATAGATTACCCATATATGAGTTCATTTATATACCTTTTGCTTCGTGTACAAACCCTTCTTTACAAGAAATCTCACTCGCGCGCTAATGTCCTCGTTCTCCACCAACCAATCGAGGGGTATGTACTGCTTTTGGTAGAAGACATGGGTAGCCCATATGGAATATATCTGTCAACGTAGAATAACTAAAAAAACAAATATTCAATAATCTTACTTGTAGTTGGTTGGTTTCCATTTAAATCACAAAGAATTACATATATATAATCTTACCACCAAAAAGAGCAAGCAACCGCTAACTCCAACTTGCTTTTTTTCCTTATAATTGTGGATACTATTTGCTAGGTAGCCTGATCGGGAGAGAACTAATCCTAATTATACGCCTTAACGAGCATTTGTTAGTTCCTTTTTAACCTGTTTTTGTATATTTTTACTTCGTTTTCTAGTTTTTGACAGGATTTGGAAGAAATCACCTAAACCAGGCTAAACAGGATGAAAACGCACAAAGAAAGAACCTGAAAAAGCCAGGTCGCGCGCGCGAAGAACAGAGAATCGCTCGCGCGATCCGCTCGCACGAGAATCCCAGAATCGCTCGCGAGATCCGCGCGCGCGAGGTACCAAATGTCGCGCTCGCGCTACCCGCTCGCGCGATATGTGTAAAAACCAAAGTTGCGTATTTCAGTATACTGAAAACTCCTGTGCAGACGAAACTGCTGAACGACGTCTAGACTATAAATTACATCAGTTTCAGTTTGTTTCGGGTTAGGAAGGCTTCCAAAGCTTGTTGTAAATCTATATATACCCTATTTTATTACAATTAGAGGGTTAGACATTATTAGCAATTATTATACACACATACTTCCAGCCATTGAAGAGAGGAAAGCAAGGAGAAGAAGAAAAAGACCAAGGATTTCCATGGCCTCCTCCATCAACCTCTTGCTATTCATCAATTCTATGGCCAACTAAACCTAGATCTAGGGTTTCAATGAAACCCTAGCCAAGTAATAGGGTTTTATTTATGTTTTTATGTTAGTTTTATTATGTATGGATGATGATTACATGTTTAGAGGATTTTTATAAATAAATCGTACTTCTATTGATTAAATCATTATTTTCAAAGTTCATTCTTGTCTTAGATCTATTTTGACTGTGATGTGCTCAATGATCTATACTTGCTGTGCTTGTTTAGATTATTTACATGTAATGGTGCTTAAATTAAATTGTGCTATCAAGTATCCGAATAGTCCATGCCTAGATTAGACGGATTATACCACAACCCTAGTTTAGTGTGGGATAATTCGTGCTACCCAAAGATGGATTATGTTGGTGCTTGAACCATAGTTATTTTCTTGACGGAGGAATTGGGCTTGTAGCTACAATTCCCCATTATCATCCAACTTAATAGGCTAAAGTGATTCATAAATATTCCTATTATGAAGCTAGTGGTGGATTTGCAATCCTAGGTTCCCTCTAAATATCTTTAAAACAACTTTAATTGCTTTTATAATTTAGATTTACTTTTATTGTTCTTAGTTTTATTAAAATCAAATCAAAATCTGTTTTTCTTAATTAATTAGATTTAGGTTTTAAAATTAAAGCGCAGTAGTTAATCAATCTCTGTGGGTTCGACCTTTACTTTCACACTGCAAATCTTTAGAAAAGTAAAGTATACTTTTATATCTTGATTTTGACAACATCAATTTTTGGCGCCGTTGCCGGGGATTGCATTACTGCCTTTAGTTTATAATCTTAGTTTAGTTAATTTGTAAATATTAGGTTAGTTTTTATTTTTCTTATTTTCCGTTTTGTTTTTAGTTACTAACTTTTTCTTTTATTTTGTAGTCAACGTTTCCGAGTGGAGCAGCTAATTACATCAAAGAAGCTTACGCAAATAAAAATAAAAATAAAATAAAATAACTTGCTTCTTGTGAAACTCGCTTTAAACCACTGTAAGTCAGGGCGCTGTGACGCACTATTTGCATTAGTTTAGGGTTAATTGCACTGCATTAGCTAGGAAACCCCGGGCGCTGGGCTTGACGCGGTCATTGCATTACAGGATAATATTCATGCATCACAGTAGTTGAGTGCTTGTTATCTTAGTTGCGTGATTGCTATTTGTTTTTTTTAGTTGAGTCAGTTTTTGTTTTTAGTTTACTTTCTTTTAGTTTATGTTAGGTACACGTTCAAATAAACCGGAATTAAAACCTTTTGACTCTGAACTTGAACGTACATTAAGACTTAACAAGTCTTCCAACTTAACTTCTAGAACAAGGTTTTTAATAGACGACGATTTGACACCAAAACCAACATCTTTATTTGAATCTGAAATACGTAGTACCCTTACAAGATTAAAGAAGCCACGCTTTCATAACATAGAACCGATTAAAATGGCAGACATTGGAAATAATAACGATAACAACCAAAATAACAACGGAAATAATTTGAATAATCCTAATATACCACCACCTCCTCCACTTAAAGATTATTTTATTCCGACGACTTACACGCCACAAACTTGTATCGACTTACCGGAGGCGACGACATCTCACTTTGAGATAAAGTCGTCTACCATCTCGCTACTTCCATCTTTCCATGGCCGTTTAAATGAAGATCCATATAAACACTTAGGAGATTTTCAAGATATATGTTCTACTTTGAAAATCCAAAATTTAACTGATGATGAATTAAAATTGCGGCTCTTTCCATTTTCTTTAAAAGATAAAGCTAAATATTGGCTTCAATCTTTGGAGCCAAACACAATTACAACATGGGAAGACTTACACACCGCATTTTTACAAAAGTTTTTCCCGATTATGCGTACGAATTAGATAAGAAAATCTATAACAAACTTTGTGATGCAAGATGGGGAATCACTCTACGACACGTGGGAAAAATTTAAAGAATTATTACGTTCGTGTCCACATCATCAGGTCCCTAAGTGGCAGTTGGTCCAGGTCTTCTACGAGGGACTAATTCCCTCTGTAAGTAACACCGTCGATGCTGTTTGTGCGGGTACCTTCCTACACAAAAGTACCGATGAGGCCTGGAAAATTTTTGAAACGTTAAGCGAGAATTCGATGCACCAAGCGGTGTCTGTCCGTTCTGAGGGATACCCACAACCTAAGAGGGAGGTAAAGTTCGAGTCAAGTCAATCAATTGAAATAAAAGAACTATCTAACAAACTTGACCGACTTTTAACAATGAACCAAACGACAGCCCCACCCGCTCATGAAATTTGTGCATTATGTTCTGATCCTTCACATTCGATACTTGCATGTCCATCGGCGAGTCAATTTTCGGAATTCGTGGAGCAACACATTAACTCTATTCAACAATACCCACGAAATAATTATAATTCGACTACTAATAATCCGGATGCGCCATGGAGAAACCATCCTAACTTCTCGTGGAAAAAAAAAATAATAATCCTAATGAGGCGACTAATTTTCCTAATGCATATCGACCTCAGTTTCAACCTAATCAATACCAACAACCGCATCCTAATCCGAACCCTCCAAGGGGTAACATTTTTGAGGAAAAGGTGTTGGCATCCCTTAATAAAATTGAAGCGCAAGTACAGGCACAAGCACAAATAGTGCACTCTCATACACAATCCATTGCGAAGCTTGAATCCCAAATGGGACAACTAGCTACTGTAGTGAGTCGTAGAAACGAGGGGACGTTGCCTAGTCAAACAATTCAAAACCCTAAGGGACAATATGAGGTTAAGGGGTCGAATGAGCAAGTAAACGCCGTCTCAACTAGGTTGACTACACGAGAGGAAGAGGTAATAGAAATTCCGAATGAGAATGTGAAAGATATGAATATCAACTCTAATACGAAGAAGGGTGAGGACGCAAGCCAAAATAAGAAAGAAAAAGAATCGGTCCCAACGAATTATATTCTGAGAATGCCATATCCACCAAGCGTTGAGGGACCGTCACATTTGTCTAAGAAAGGGTCAAAAGTTGAGGATATACTTGAGGTGTTTAAACAAGTTAAAATCAATATTCCATTCCTCGATGCTATTAAACAAATTCCCGCTTACGCTAAATGTTTAAAAGACCTTTGTACTCAAAAGCGCAAATTGCGGAGTCATACTCCGAAAAAGGTCTTCCTCACGAAAAAAGTAAGTTCTATATTTCAACACGCTCCTCCAAAGTATAAAGATCCTGGTACGCCTACTATTTCATGTGTCATAGGTGACACTGTCATTCATAGGGCTCTCATTGACTTAGGTGCGAGTGTTAATCTCTTACCTTATCACGTTTATAAACAACTAGGTTTAGGTGAACTTAAACCTACGGCCGCTACTATTCAATTAGCGGATCGTTCCGTCAAAGTACCTAGAGGAATCGTCGAGGACGTCTTGGTTAAGGTTGATAAATGCTATTATCCTGTCGACTTCATGGTCCTTGACACTGAACCCGTGCTAGATGCTAGGAAACATACTCCTGTCATTTTAGGCCGTCCATTCTTAGCAACCGCTAACGCACGTGTCAACTGCCGGACGGGGGTAATGAAAGTGTCGTTTGGGATCATGAACTTAAAATTAAACGTTTTTAACGCTATTGATCAACCTCCTAAAGATGACGATTACCTATGTGAGGTGGAAGGTGAGGTAAGATGGAATATGGAGCCTAACAAAGAAGTAAGTGTGAGTAACGACAAAGATATAGCGGATGATGAGTGGATGAACCCTAATACCTCGGACCCTAATGCTGAATATACTCGGAAGGTAAGAAATCGATTTGAACATACTGACAAACCGTCGATTGAATTAATTCAAAGCGACATAATTTCTGCTTACCATCGAGCTCTACCTGATATTCTTAGGGGTACGAAGTCTGATTTTCAACCTCCGTAAGTCTTGAGCTAGAACGGTCTAGCTGAAGACGTAAAAGTTAGCGCTTCTTGGGAGGCAACCCAAGCTTTATTTCGTTCGTTTTTCTTATTTTTGGTCGTTCTTGAGTCTGTTTTGGACATTCTGGATAGGTTTGGGGGTTGGAATTAATTTATTTTAATATTATATACATAATTTTAGCTACAAAATGGAAAACACCAAATCGCGCGCGCGGCCCGCTCGCGCGAGACGTCGCTCGCGCGGCCCGCTGGCGCGAGTTTGCCCCTTACTGGTTTTTCCTTGTTTTTTCTTATATGATGCCTCTGCTTCTTCTCGCGCCTAGTTTCGCGGGCGCGAGGGGGTCCTGCTGGTGAGATTAAAAAAAAAAAAAAAAAACTTGGGATTCGCGCGCGCGACGGCCGCTCGCGCGGACCGCTCGCGCGATACCCCATTTCTGCATTTTCTTCTTTTGTTTTTTTATATCTTCCTCTTACACCTATCACACAGTTTTTATTTTTCTGTTTTTGTTTCTTAGGTACTTTTAGATCGAGTCTTTGATTGTTTTCATACTTCTGGTTATGTTTTATTTCCTTTTATAGCTTATTTTCGTGTTGTCTTCATAGTTTTGTTTCTTCTTATAGTTTATTTAGTTTCGTTTAGCTTAGTTATAATTCTTTCAGCTGTTTTCATTATTATGTTTGTTTAATTTTATTTTGTTAAGAAGTAACAGGTAACATTGAACTTTATAGCCATATTCCTTTGTGTTCACCTGTTCTATGCTTGTCAAGATCGAGGTACTATCGTTCCTTCCTTATGTACTCTCCTTTCTTTCATTTTATTGTTTTATTGGGGACAATGAAAGGTTTAGGTTTGGGGGTATGCACACACATGCACATTAGTTTATGCAAAATTTTAAATAAGTGTGCTTAAATAGACGATGTTACTGACGTTTTTGCAATATCAATTTGATACTGTTTGATAGAGAACTTTGAATTGTTATAGAATGGTAAACAAGGGAAGATGTGATTAAACATTTGCTGAAGTTATGATATGACGTTTTAAGTTATGTATTGTTTGAATCATAGTTTTGTATCATAGATTTGCACACAAGCATATGCACTGCACGTAGTCATTGGAATACATGTTGGATGTGAACTACAATATGATTCGGATTTCTAGATAACACATGGTGGAGACTAAGCCCGGTGAGCTTTTGAGCCTATCTTTTCTTTTTAGAGGGTTATAAATACATTGTGTTTGTCAAATTTCATTAAATAGCGCATTAACTCGTTGTTTAGTCTCATTATTCTTGTTTCGGTTGATAGTCAAGTTAAAATATACTTTTATATCTTGATTTTGACAACATCAATTTTTACTTCGTTTTCTAGTTTTTGACAGGATTTGGAAGAAATCACCTAAACTAGGCTAAACAGGATGAAAAAGCACAAAGAAAGAAGCTGAAAAAGCCAGGTCGCTCGCGCGAGACGTCGCTCGCGCGGCCCGCTGGCGCGAGTTTGCCCCTTACTGGTTTTTCCTTGTTTTTTCTTATATGGTGCCTCTGCTTCTTCTCGCGCCTGGTTTCACGGGCGCGAGGGGGTCCCGCTGGCGAGATTAAAAAAAAAAAAAAAACTTCTTATTCGCGCGCGCAACGGCCGCTCGCGCGGACTGCTTGCGCGATACCCCATTTATGCATTTTCTTCTTTTGTTTTTTTATATCTTCCTCTTACACCTATCACACAGTTTTTATTTTTCTATTTTTGTTTCTTAGGTACTTTTAGATCGAGTCTTTGATTGTTTTCATACTTCTGGTTATGTTTTATTTCCTTTTATAGCTTATTTTCGTGTTGTCTTCATAGTTTTGTTTCTTCTTATAGTTTATTTAGTTTCATTTAGCTTAGTTATAATTCTTTTAGCTGTTTTTATTATTATGTTTGTTTAATTTTATTTTGTTAAGAAGTAACAGGTAACATTGAACTTTATAGCCATATTCCTTTGTGTTCACCTGTTCTATGCTTGTCAAGATCGAGGTACTATCGTTCCTTCCTTATGTACTCTCCTTTCTTTCATTTTATTGTTTCATTGGGGACAATGAAAGGTTTAGGTTTGGGGGTATGCACACACATGCACATTAGTTTATGCAAAATTTTAAATAAGTGTGCTTAAATAGACGATGTTACTGACGTTTTTGCAATATCAATTTGATACTTTTTGATAGAGAACTTTGAATTGTTATAGAATGGTAAACAAGGGAAGATGTGATTAAACATTTGCTGAAGTTATGATATGACGTTTTAAGTTATGTATTGTTTGAATCGTAGTTTTATTACTACAACAAATCTGGTTTTTTGTCACGCGCAGGTGCGTGGCTAATGGTCAAAATGTGTGTGGCAAACGGTATTTACCACGCAGTCCGCGCGTCGCATGAGCGTGCGGGAAAGTGGGGTAACGAATAAACTTATGCGACGCAGTCAACGCGTTGCTAATAATATTTTTATTAGCGACGCTCCCGCGCGTGGCAATTAATCCGCAAACGCGTTGCAAATAAGTGTCTTACTTAACAAAAATGACTGCGTCGCTAAAACAAATCATTATTAGCCACGCACTGATACGTTGCTAATAGTGAGTGTAATTATCAGCCACACATTGGTCCGTGGCTAATAAAACGCTATTTGCCACGCAACAAAGCGTGGCTAATATGATATTAAGAATTTTCGCAATTATCAGCAACGCTTATATGCGTGGCAAATAATGTAGTATTTTCCACGCTCATACGCGTGGCAAATAATCATTAATTATTTTAAATGATTATTAGGCACGCAATATATGTGCGTCGCAAATAGCTGTACCAAATTTGATATATTCTTTTCTATTTTTTTGAAAAAAAAATTTATTTGAACCAATAAACCTGCTATAACTCAAATTTGATCAATAACCAACAATAATTCTAATCTTCATACATTCATTCCAATAATTTGTCAATAACATAACCAAACCAAACTAAAACAAACTTAAAAACATAGTTATTACAAACCACAATATCAAAAGATATTCAAATACTAGTACAAAAGTATCGTAAATATGTCTAAGGACAAAAACAGTATAAAAATAGAGAACAAGATCATCCAATGTAGGTACTAGTGCCTCCCAATCTGAAAATAGAAAAGGAAACAAAAAAAGCATTAGTCGCAAATTTTTTATAACAATCGAACTTAAAAACAAGATAATAAAAAATGAGGTGTGAAGTGTGAGGTCCTGTGTGAGGTGTGAGTTGCGATCTCGTGCCTCTCCGACCGTCTGAACTCGTTTTGACCCCCCAAAACCTCAATACATAGTTATAAAAGGCCTAAGGATGTTATTTTGCGTACTAACGCGTAACTTGCAAACCGTGTGTAGGATTTGCGTGTCGTTAGTTCCCGCAAGTCTAGTTAGTCATGTGGGAGGTGTGAGTTCCGGTCTCGTGCCTCTCCGAGTGCCGAAACTCGTTTTGACCACCCAAAACCTCAAAACTTGCTTATAAAAGGACTAAGGATGTTATTTTGCGTATTATCGCGTAACTTGCAAACCGTGTGTAGGAATTGCGTGCCGTTTGTTCCCGCAAGTCTAGTTAGTTGTGTGTGAGGTGTGAGTTCTGGTCTCGTGCCTCTCTGAGTGCCGGAACTCATTTCGACCTCCCAAAACCTCAGTACATAGTTATAAAAGGCCTAAGGATGTTATTTTGCGTATTATCGCGTAACTTGCAAACCGTGTGTAGGAATTGCATGCCGTTAGTTCTCGCAAGTCTAGTTAGTCGTGTATGAGGTGTGAGTTCCGATCTTGTGCCTCTCCGAGTGCTGGAACTCGTTTCGACCACCCAAAACCTCAAAACTTGCTTATAAAAGGCCTAAAGACAATATTTTGCGTATTATCGCGTAACTTGCAAACCGTGTGTAGGAATTGCGTGTCGTTTGTTTTCGCAAGTCTAGTTAGTCGTGTGTGAGGTATGAGTTCTAGTCTCATGCCTCTCTGAGTGTCGGAACTCGTTTCGACCCCCCAAAACCTCAATACATAGTTATAAAAGGCCTAAGGATGTTATTTTTTTTAACACAATAAAACTAACTATATGAAACATAACTTACCATCTCATACTCCTAATGATCCACCCATCAAGTCCAAGCGAGCATTAAATGCGTTCATCCGCTCCTCTATTGTCAAGAGTTTTTCTTTCATCGCTTCAGCCTCTTTTTTGGCCTGTTCTGCCTCTTTGATCGCCTGTTCAGCCCTCTCATTTGCCTCCCGCATTCGCACTTCACACGTAGTGTGCGAAGCGGACTTGGACGAAGGAGCGACCACCCCATATCCGAGGCCCATAGCATATCCGGGCTTGTATCCCAATACTTTATCAAATATTTCCTTATCAGTCAGCGGGGTCGACCCATCTGGGGTGGGTTGAGACTTCATTTGTACCATACGGTCCTTCAATTTACAAGAATCTAGTATTAATACAATTATTTCAAAATAAAATGTATCATTTTAACAAATTACAAATTTCCACTTACATAATTATCGTGTGAATGCTCACTACCCCAACGACCGGTTTTTGGGTTATAATGCGTTTTGTAATACAGGTCTATGGGGATCACATCTGTCACCGTCACTGTACCCGACTCTTGGGTTTGTGACTGCCGCTCCTTTGCCTATATATTGAACATATGGGGTTATTATAATAAGTCAAATATTTAGAAGCATGATGTTAACTTCATATATATATTGAACTCTGCAACAATTACCATATTGTAACGATGTTCAGCAAATGACATAGATCCACCAGTGTGACGTGCCTTCTGCATCGATCGACAGATAGCATTTTGCTTGCTAACGATCTGTAGTTATAAATAGTAAACACGTTAGTTCACATGGCCTTAGTAGTACTATTAAATAAGAACGAATTCAAATTATAGTATATCACCTGGAACTGTTCACTCGAATACTGTTCGCAACAAACATTCCAATCATCTAGTGACACGCCTGGCGGGGGGTTGTCGATGGGATCCTCGCTCTTTAAGAAATGCTTATGGAGCTCGTGCCTGTACGCCTTTAAACGTTTGCTCAAATAATTCTTGACGGCTTCCAAGGTATGGGGATCATCAAGGTTAATATCAAATGATTGCTATACAGACATTAACAAGAAACATATTAGTCACTTCAATGGAAACAAATAGAATTAATGCTAATTAAGTGAAACATATAACACTATTACCTTGATTCGTGCGTACCATTGCAGTTTCATCGAGCTTGTGATATCCTTCAAACCGGCAACAGCCGCTGTAGCATGCATCCGAGCAATAATTCCCAATTCAGCCTTGAATAGACCACTATTCTCTCCTATTGGTAGCCACAGGTCCTTTTGGATCACAATAGGGAGCGGATGCCCACCATTCTCTGCTAATTTCTTTAGCAACTTCATATTCTTATTCCTCCCTCGACCCCGTCGGGTCCCTGTTGACGCTGTTGAAAGATGTTTCAATAATAATTTGATGTAGTAAAACAAAAGTTGTATTTTTTTCCCCAAATACAATAATAAGATCTTACCAACACTGCTCGAGGGAGTCGGTATAGTGTCGAGAGTCGGTGTGGAAAGAATTGGCTCAGATTGGGGCCCAGCATGCAGCCGTGTGTGGCGTCGTCCAGGAGCCATATCTACAAAATGAACACATGCAATGGCAATAATAGCAACATATATATAAAGCAATATCTGACAATTGATTGATGTGAATTAATAAAACATACAAATTCCCAAAAGACTAAAATACCACTAATGTCTTAATAACATAAAAGTACATTATCAATAATCTAAATCAGTATCTTCATCAGTTAGGATTAATTCATCAACATCGTCACAATACTCCATTAATGTTTCATCTTCAGCGTCACTTTCATCATCATTAATGAAATCTGGATCTAATTGCACTTGAGGGACGATAGCACTAACATCAACATTATCTGGTTCTGCACCTGACCTATTCAAAGCCAATGTTACATCTTCTTGGCCATCAGGCTGGACAACACCGCGATTAACCGATTGGTACTCTTCTTGGAAGGCCACTTCTGTCATGTCTACATCTTCATCTATCATTGTCACTTCCAGAACATCATACAAATTTCGTGGCTTTATTTTCTGTACTGTATGCCAATCACCTTTGTATTTTGTATCTTTAAGATAAAATACTTGTTTCGCTTGAGATGCTAGCACATAAGGATCATCCTTATAACGCGTTCGTGATGCATTAATACTTGTAAAGTGTGCATCGGTGTGTATTCCAATTCTATTGTTACCGACATCCCACCAATCACACTTGAACAATAGTACGGAGTTCTGAAAATAGTAATTCAACTCTATAATATCTTTGATAACCCCATAGAACTCTAACTCTTGATTTCCCTCGTACACCCCTTCAACCACAACACCACTATTTTGCGTTTGCCGGTGCATTTCATGTTCCTTGGTGTGAAATCGAATGCCATCAATAATGCATCCAGTGTATCGCTTAACTCGTTTATCAGGCTCACATGCTAAGGCATATAGTCCGTCAGTAGCTTCAGGCGAGTTCTGTTCTCGCAATAGTTTAATCTGTTATCACGACACTTGTTAAAATATAATAAAGTTATGTGACAAATTCATTTATTCATTTAGTCTTGACACTTACACGATCTCCGAACCATTTAGCAAACTGTTGTTGTTGTGCTTTATCTATATCGATCACGTTTTGCCGCTTCAATTCGGCCTTATGTTCCCTGTATTAACAATAAATGTGATGATTTAAAAGTTAATCATATAAGTAACACACATACAACACATCTATCGTCAACTTACTCAAAATAACTCAGTGTCTCATCACAATTATTCAGCACAGTGTAATGAGCTTTTCCCCATTCGAGTTCGTCGCAGAATTCGTAGGTTGAGGCACCTATTGTCCGCCAAGTCTCCTTGAAAATGGCAAGGTCTTTTTCAACATGAGCATTGTCTCCACCGTAGTTCCGTTCTTGTTGGTTGATATCTTCGAGGTACATGGACATAAATGTGTCGCATTCGTAATCAATGTATGCCTCGGCAATTGAACCTTCAGATCGTGCCTTATTGCGCACAAATTTCTTTAGGGTGCCCAAAAACCTGTAAGATAACCTTTTATAGTTATAATTCATCGAGGTGTACTTGCATACATAAATGATGAGAAAAGGAAGTATGTAGACAAGTACTGTTCGATGGGATACATCCATCGGTATTGGACAGGTCCACCAATCATAGCCTCGATAGGTAAGTGGATAGCTAAGTGAACCATAACATCAAAGAAAGCTGGTGGAAATATACATTCCAACTTGCAAAGGATTATGGCAATGTCATTTTCCAGGCTCTCTAGTACTTGCAGTTTCAACTTCTTGGCGCACAATTCTCTAAAAAATAATCCCAGCTCAATTAATGTGGTGGATACAAATTCATCAAGATAGCCTCGGATTACAACTGGAAGAAGCCGTTGTAAAAGCACGTGGTTGTCATGGCTCTTCAAACCGGTTATTTTGCCATCTTTAACATTAACACACCGAGATATATTTGATGCATATCCATCTGGAAACTTCACTGATTTAAACCACTCGCACCACTTCTTTCTCTCATCAGTCGATAACGTATAGCATGCCGGTGGCACAGTAAATTTATCTCCATTTCGAACCAAGTGCAACTCCTTTCTCATACCAAGTAACTCTAGGTCCATTCGGGCTTTAGCACTATCCTTTGTTTTCCCTTCTATATTCATTAAAGTGCCAAGAACATTATCACATATATTCTTCTCGGTGTGCATTACATCCAAATTGTGCCGCAACATAAGCGTCTTCCAATACGGTAATTCGAAGAAAATACTACGCTTTGTCCAATTCAACTCTACCGGAGTACGCTTCCTCTTCTTAGTACCCGGTACCTTTCCAAACTTTCCAGGTTCGATGTGTTCTAGTTGTTTCAAAACATCATCACCAGACAATAACTTAGGGGTGAATCTGTGTTCGGGCTTGCCATCAAACAAATCCTTTTGGCGAATTCGCCACCTGTGGTTCCGTGGTAGGAAACGACGATGGCCCATGTAGCATCTCTTCCTTCCATGGTACAATGATTGCGAAGATGTATTCTTGTTGCAAACTGGACATGCCATGAACCCATGAGTGCTCCAGCCAGACAAGTTTCCATAGGCTGGAAAATCATTTATCGTCCACAATAGCAATGCATGCATTCGGAACGTCTCCTTCCTAGATACATCATATGTCTCTACACCGACTTCCCATAGTTCCTTCAACTCATCTATCAAAGGCCGCAAGTAAACGTCGATGTCATTTCCGGGTGATTTTGGGCCTGGAATAAGAAGTGACATGAAAATGAACGGTTGTTTCATGCACCTCCAAGGTGGCAAATTATACGGCACAACCATGACCGGCCACATGCTGTATACACTACTCATGTCACCGAATGGATTAAACCCGTCACTGGCAAGGCTAAGGCATACATTACGTGGCTCATTGGCAAACCATTCATGATTCTTATCGAATTCAATCCAAGCTTGAGCGTCGGCCGGATGCCTATACACACCTTCCTCCCTTTGATGCTTCTCTTCATGCCATCTCATATCGGAAGCTGTTTTCCGTGACGCATACAGCCTTTGTAGTCTCGGTGCCAACGGAAAATATCTCAATACCTTGTGTAGAATTTTCTTACCCTTTCCTTCAACAAATTTATACCTCGGCTCATTACAAACCAAACAGTTCTCCTCTTTCTCAGTCTCTTTCCAGAAAAGCATGCAATCATTCTTGCATGCATGGATTGGTATATAGCCGAGACCTATATCCCGCATATACTTCCTCGCCTCGTAATGAGAGTTCGGAAGGGTCTCCCCTTTGGGTAGTGCTATTTTAATCAATGCAAGATTCGTGTCAAACAATTTGTTTGTCCAAAGGTTGATGGTCTTAAGATGAAGCAATTGCACTAGAAAGTTTAACTTCGAGAATGTCTTACAACCTGGATAAAGCTCCAGCTTTGCATCCTTGAACAGGAGTTCAAGGGGACCCGATTCTCTGGGATCACTACTACTTGAGGCATCCCCTTGAGGCACGACATGGCTCGTCGAACCCCCATCCAAGTCTGCCAACATTTCTCGCAAACCTTCATTACCATCACCACAGGGTTCATCGTCGTCCTCATCCTCACTCAATACTTCGTAAGCCTCCCCGTGATTGAACCATATAGTATAAGTGCTCTGCATCCCTTTGTCGAGCAAATGCGCTCTCACTAAATCTATGTGCATAAATTCCCTATTCCCACACATCTCACACGGACATATTATCCTACTACCACTGTCTGCACGCGGCCGTGCATACTCAATGAAATCGTCAACCCCTTTCTCATACTTGGGTAAATATCTAGTTTTAATCTTCATCCATTGCTTATCCATATCTGCTACCTATCACAAGTTTAACAAAAAAAAAACTGAATATTGTTGAGACAAGCATAAATACATGAACACATTCGGATACTCTAATACCAAGTTTAATATTGTTGAGATTTTGAAAAACAAAGCAGAAGTTGAAAGTAGTTTACATGTCATCATTTGGATATCTGGAACCAAAAATAAATAAGGTCCCCCTTATATATATATAAAGCACCATAAACTAAGCCATAAGTCCCACTTGGACATAGAAATGTAAGCAATTATGATCTACTAAGAAATTATTCAAAAGATCAAAAGATCAACTAGGTTTTCCTCTTGATTTGGACTTGTACAGATTACCTCATGGAGACTTTAAAAAAAAAAATCACAGATCATGTATATTATATTCTTGGCTTAGAACGGTTAGTGGTCCATCCACGAGCTAAGATACCAAACTAAACGAACTTTGTAGCTAGAAATTGAGGAATTACGAAAAAAAATCATAGGAGGGTATCCTTAATACCACTATGTTCACGAGGGATGTGAAAGCTTTGGAGTCTAGTTCAACATGTATAAAAATGGACTAGACCAAGTGGGAAATATGTCTAGGATAGCAGTTTTTGACAAAAGGACACAACTTGACTGAAGCCCACAGTGAATTAGGCGGTTTGGATTTAGTTTACATAGTCACAAACAAGTCAACCCATTAACATGATTAATATACAGGTTGGTTTCGTAACAAACATGAGAACTACCCCAGTTAACATGATTTAATTGCCATGTCAATTGGTAAAACCAAAACCTATATAACCCAACTATATTCCCAATCAATTCAAGCTGTTATGAAGGAAAAAAATCATTAGTCTATGTTACATGGACATTTCTGAATAGGTTGAAGTATTTATATTCACATAGGGGATGGACCCCAAAATTAATCTCATAAAACGGGTTAAGTGTTTATATTTTTGGTCAATCCTTATTGTCTCACAAAATGATGTTCTGCTTCACATTAGTTGCCAAACACAGAGTTGTAGACCAAGTAAATAAGAATTGTGATCATAATAAGAAACTAAAGTGACTGTGACTGTGAATAGTGTATTACGTGTGGATAGTGTATTACGACCAGACTAGAATCAACATTTAAAAAAAAAAAAAAAAACCCAAAAGTGACTGTGATTCAAGGCCGTAAAAACTTGCAAATCTGATCTAGATCAGATAATTACAATTTCCAGCAGCGATTGCTCGATTACTACGAGCTATGGGGACTCAAATCCAAGCCCAATGAAAAAGAAATCTAAAATAACAATCTGAAATCTATTTCTCCTAAAAACTGCCTATCCACAAGTATTACAGCCCTATATATAGGGCATTTATGTAACATTAGTCAAACACTATGCCTACTAAGTGCTAGGAGGTCCACCAATTGGGCAGTATGTGCATGCCTCTTCTTTATAATATATAAGAGTACTTTTCCGAAGATTATTGTTTTAATTCTATAGTTGTTGTGGACTAGTTCTTCACTGCTACTTTTTATAAGGGAACACGCCTATATGAGTATGTCTAAATAATTCTTTTTGTCTTTGGCATTCTAAGGAGACGTCATTATCATCATATAGATAACTTTCTTTATCAAGTCAACCTATTCTAAAAATACTGATATCGCATAATATTGTAAAATCCTTAGCAGAAGTCATCACAAATCTTTGATCATATCGGCCCACTTTGATCCCATTGTGCATCTCTAATATTATTCCCAAAATTTCAAACATTATTACTTTCAGGTGGCAACACTCTCATGATCTTACTAATACCCAATTAATATGTTGAGAGGCTTATGATCTACAAGTTTACGCAATCCAATGAATAACCCATTTCTTGAAAGAACAAATCCTATTAATGAATAATTCTCCGATTTTATTCACCAATTATTTCACGATATTGGAACCTGCTCAAGGTCTAAAAGTATTTCAAATAAGAAAATAAAACAAGGAGAATGACATCATGATTCCTGTACAGTACTTGGGTAACTATTTTTCTTTACTTTCAAAAGTTTACTATTATCTCTTTAAGCTACAAAATTTATACCTCAAAGCCTCCAAAATAACAGTTTTCCAATATTTAAGATATCCAAATTTAACTATTGTGATAGAATTTCATTTATACCTATTAACTCTCAAGTCTCAAACATTATGTAACTATTTAAATATGCCAATAGGATTTGTTAGTGTCATAAATCCTATACTTTTGAATGTTACATCCAAGTCACGTGTACATTTTTGTTTTTATTTTTATTTTATTTTTTGTGAAATCATAATCCCTTGAAACATATTGGAAATTCCCTTAGTCAAAATAGCATCACCCATATAGTTAATTAAATCAATACTCTGTTAGAATCAATACTCTGTTATTCATGAACTCCAACCAAACTATTACAAGGTAATTAACCATGAGGACTTCATTAACCTTAATCATCTATTTAAATTAATGTCACCCTTCTTATGTATTTAGCTCTTAATCAAGTAAACAAATAGAACCTAAAAAACCAACTTGAGCAGTAATCTTCAATATACATTAACATCAACAAAGAACCAACTGAAACTCCTACAAGTCCACAATAAGCAACATATCTCACTTGAAATTCATTGTTAGTTCCATAAGACATCCTTCTAACTCCTTATATGTTGCATTTATGAATATACATGGACAAACCAATTATCTATCCCACAATATTCATACATATAACCGGAAAAAAAAACACACACACACACATGGGTTAGAGAGAGAAGCTCCACAAAAATCAAGGGGACATAATCCAATAAAAGAAACAAATACAGCTTCTCTCTTGTTTCCTTGCTTCTTTCTCTATCATGGATGTTTCTAACCTACCACATTCATTGGAGAAACAGAGGAACCAATCAATAACACACATACATATATATATATATATAATGCTTAGCTATGAGTTTGAGAAATACATACACACATACCCATAACCCGCTGGTTCATTGTGTCTCAATTTGAGTAATATTGCTATGAGTTTCAAAATCCCCAATTTTTTGTGAACCCTAACACAGAGAGAGAGAGAGAGAGAGAGAGAGAGAGAGAGAGGGAACAACAACACTCACCAGCGGCGGGGGCGGCAGCTACTAGCGTCGACGTCGTCCTGCGACAGTGGCAGCTACTAGCGTCGATGTCGTCCGGCGTCGGCAGCGGCTGGTCCTTGCTTTTTCTTCTTTTCTTTCGAGAGGGAAATGCGTACCTATTTTTTTTTTTGACAAATCTTAGTGATACAACCTCTCTCTCTCTGTGATACAACTTTTGAGAGGGAAATGCAAAAGAGGGAAATGAAAAGCCCGCAAAAATATTCATTTGCCACGCACCAGGTATGCAAATACAAATAAAATTATTTGCCACGCGCTTGGTGCGTGGCAGATAATTTTAAAACTTTTTGCTACGTAAAAGTGCGTTGCAAATAATCACTTTTGACTTTTCTGAAAATTAGTTGCCACGTCTCAAAGTGCGTCGCTAATTTGTTAGAGCGTCGCAGATAATTAGTATTTGCCACGCGCGGACTGCGTGGCAAATAATCTACGTCACTGAAAAGCAGATTTGTTGTAGTGTATATCATAGATTTGCACACAAACATATGCACTGCACGTAGTCATTGGAATACATGTTGGATGTGAACTACAATATGATTCGGATTTCTAGATAACACATGGTGGAGACTAAGCCCGGTGAGCTTTTGAGCCTATCTTTTCTTTTTAGAGGGTTATAAATACATTGTGTTTGTCGAATTTCATTAAATAGCGCATTAACTCGTTGTTTAGTCTCATTATTGTTGTTTCGGTTGATAGTCAAGTTAAAATATTTGTTACCATGCTAAATAATCTTCCATTGTAAACATTGAAGAACCGTATAACCCTAGGAAATGATTTAATTTTAGGCCCTCTTTGTTTATTGCCGACCGATAAATTATAAAATTTCCTTAGTTCGCCTTTGAGCCGTTACAATGCCTCTTTTTCTTTGTTCACCATTATCCTCTGTAAAAGCTCCAACTTGATCAACTTGGAGTATACCACTGGAAGAGTGATCAACTTTTAGTAGTATTAAGGCGATGTGTTGATCGAGAAGAAGAAAATAAGATGCTATTGGGGTAGTTGCTTGGTATTCAATGCATAGTCATTTGTGAAGCGAGAAAAGAAAAAGGAAAAGAAAAAAATAAAGAAGAGGAAGGTTGGAAAAAAAAATGAAAGAAAAGAAGAAAAATGAACGAAAAGGAATGAAGAGAAAGAAAAGATGAAAGTTTGTAGAAGAAGAATGAAAGAAATCGAACATGCCTTACAATGCCATTCTAAAACTACTTGATATATCCATTCTATCCTTTTTCATTACCTGAGCCATGTTACAACCTTTGAAAAGTCCTGATTGATCCTAGGAAACATGGTTTGGATAGAAAAACGATGGGAGGGGATTAAAACATGGTAATGATTAATTTTTCTTGATTGTTGACATCCTATCCATGAGACTATTATTCTTTTGTGTCATGCGTTTTTTTTTCGAGTCATATGTGAGCATTTCTCGTTTTGAAAACATATTTCCTTTATTCACATAGTTTAGAAAAATTACACCTGTTTCTGAGTGTTTCATTTTAGAGTGTAATTAATTGTGAGATTTGTAGTCGAAGCATAGTTGGATGGTTATCCGAAGTATATTCCAAGTTCAGGTCATGCGCGTGTTCATTTGACTACCACATCACACACGTGCAATTGTGTGAGAAACTCTATTGATTTATACGATGCATGTGCTTGAGATTGTTTTTCATGACTTAGGTGGATGTCTCATTACGTTTCTTTATGTTCGTTATTCTATTTCAAATCATTGTTTTGTAATAAGGAGTATGGTTTATTAGTTTTTAGTTTTTAATAAAACCTTTTAAATTTCTAAGTTAATAAAGATGGTTGTGGGTAACTTGTTGACGAGAACCCTCACGAGACTTCACTCGTCCGACTAGGGACACCTAGAGGTTTAAAAGGCTTGTTGCATATGCTAAATGCAATCGTGATCCAAGCAAAAATGGAGTAGTATTTTATTAGTAGTTAGTTTTTATTTTAGTTTTGCTCGAGGACTAGCAAAATGTAGGTTTGGGGGTGTGATCGGGAAAGAACTAATCCTAATTATACGCCTTAACGAGCATCTGTTAGTTCCTTTTTATCCTGTTTTTGTATTTTTTTACTTCGTTTTCTAGTTTTTGATAGGATTTGGAAGAAATCACCTAAACCAGGCTAAACAGGATGAAAAAGCACAAAGAAAGAACCTGAAAAAGCCAGGTCGCGCGCGCAAAGAACAGAGAATCGCTCGCGCGAGAATCCCAGAATCGCTCGCGCGATCCGCTCGCGCGAGGTACCAAATGTCGCGCTCGCGCGACCCGCTCGCGCGATATGTGTAAAAACCAAAGTTGCGTATTTCAGTATACTGAAGACTCCTGTGCAAACGAAACTGCTGAACGACGTCTAGACTGTAAATTACATCAGTTTCAGTTCGTTTCGGGTTAGGAAGGCTTCCAAAGCTTGTTGTAAATCTATATATACCCTATTTTATTACAATTAGAGGGTTAGACATTATTAGCAATTATTATACACACATACTTCCAGCCATTGAAGAGAGGAAAGCAAGGAGAAGAAGAAGAAGACCAAGGATTTCCATGGCCTCCTCCACCAACCTCTTGCTATTCATCAATTCTATGGCCAACTAAACCTAGATCTAGGGTTTCAATGAAACCCTAGCCAAGTAATAGGGTTTTATTTATGTTTTTATGTTAGTTTTATTATGTATGGATGATGATTACATGTTTAGAGGATTTTTATAAATAAATCGTACTTCTATTGATTAAATCATTATTTTCAAAGTTCATTCTTGTCTTAGATCTATTTTGACTGTGATGTGCTCAATGATCTATACTTGCTATGCTTGTTTAGATTATTTACATGTAATGGTGCTTAAATTAAATTGTGCTATCAAGTATCCGAATAGTCCATGCCTAGATTAGACGGATTATACCACAACCCTAGTTTAGTGTGGGATAATTCGTGCTACCCAAAGATGGATTATGTTGGTGCTTGAACCATAGTTATTTTCTTGACGGAGGAATTGGGCTTGTAGCTACAATTCCCCATTATCATCCAACTTAATAGGCTAAAGTGATTCATAAATATTCCTATTATGAAGCTAGTGGTGGATTTGCAATCCTAGGTTCCCTCTAAATATCTTTAAAACAACTTTAATTGCTTTTATAATTTAGATTTACTTTTATTGTTCTTAGTTTTATTAAAATCAAATCAAAATCTGTTTTTCTTAATTAATTAGATTTAGGTTTTAAAATTAAAGCGCAGTAGTTAATCAATCTCTGTGGGTTCGACCTTTACTTTCACACTGCAAATCTTTAGAAAAGTAAAGTATACTTTTATATCTTGATTTTGACAACATCAATTTTTACTTCATTTTCTAGTTTTTGACAGGATTTGGAAGAAATCACCTAAACCAGGCTAAACAGGATGAAAAAGCACAAAGAAAGAAGCTGAAAAAGCCAGGTCGCTCGCGCGAGACGTCGCTCGCGCGGCCCGCTGGCGCGAGTTTGCCCCTTACTGGTTTTTCCTTGTTTTTTCTTATATGATGCCTCTGCTTCTTCTCGCGCCTGGTTTTGCGGGCGCGAGGTAGCTCGCGGGCGCGAGGGGGTCCCGCTGGCGAGATTAAAAAAAAAAAAAAAACTTCTTATTCGCGCGCGCGACGGCCGCTCGCGCGGACTGCTCGCGCGATACCCCATTTATGCATTTTCTTCTTTTGTTTTTTTATATCTTCCTCTTACACCTATCACACAGTTTTTATTTTTCTGTTTTTGTTTCTTAGGTACTTTTAGATCGAGTCTTTGATTGTTTTCATACTTCTGGTTATGTTTTATTTCCTTTTATAGCTTATTTTCGTGTTGTCTTCATAGTTTTGTTTCTTCTTATAGTTTATTTAGTTTCGTTTAGCTTAGTTATAATTCTTTTAGCTGTTTTTATTATTATGTTTGTTTAATTTTATTTTGTTAAGAAGTAACATGTAACATTGAACTTTATAGCCATATTCCTTTGTGTTCACCTGTTCTATGCTTGTCAAGATCGAGGTACTATCGTTCCTTCCTTATGTACTCTCCTTTCTTTCATTTTATTATTTTATTGGGGACAATGAAATGTTTAGGTTTGGGGGTATGCACACACATGCACATTAGTTTATGCAAAATTTTAAATAAGTGTGCTTAAATAGACGATGTTACTGACGTTTTTGCAATATCAATTTGATACTCATTGTTAGAGAATTATGATTGTTATAGAATGGTAAACAAGGGAAGATGTGATTAAACATTTGCTGAAGTTATGATGTAACGTTTTAAGTTATGTATTGTTTGAATCATAGTTTTGTATCATAGATTTGCACACAAACATATGCACTGCACGTAGTCATTGGAATACATGTTGGATGTGAACTACAATATGATTCGGATTTCTAGATAACACATGGTGGAGACTAAGCCCGGTGAGCTTTTGAGCCTATCTTTTCTTTTTAGAGGGTTATAAATACATTGTGTTTGTCAAATTTCATTAAATAGCGCATTAACTCGTTGTTTAGTCTAATTATTCTTGTTTCGGTTGATAGTCAAGTTAAAATATTTGTTACCATGCTAAATAATCTTCCATTGTAAACATTGAAGAATCGTATAACCCTAGGAAATGATTTGATTTTAGGCCCTCTTTGTTTATTGCCGACCGATAAATTATAAAATTTCCTTAGTTCGCCTTTGAGCCGTTACAATGCCTCTTTTTCTTTGTTCACCATTATCCTCTGTAAAAGCTCCAACTTGATCAACTTGGAGTATACCACTGGAAGAGTGATCAACTTTTAGTAGTATTAAGGCGATGTGTTGATCGAGAAGAAGAAAATAAGATGCTATTGGGGTAGTTGCTTGGTATTCAATGCATAGTCATTTGTGAAGCGAGAAAAGAAAAAGGAAAAGAAAAAAATAAAGAAGAGGAAGGTTGGAAAAAAAAAATGAAAGAAAAGAAGAAAAATGAAGGAAAAGGAATGAAGAGAAAGAAAAGATGAAAGTTTGTAGAAGAAGAATGAAAGAAATCGAACATGCCTTACAATGCCATTCTGAAACTACTTGATATATCCATTCTATCCTTTTTCATTTCCTGAGCCACGTTACAACCTTTGAAAAGTCCTGATTGATCCTAGGAAACATGGTTTGGATAGAAAAACGATGGGAGGGGATTAAAACATGGTAATGATTAATTTTTCTTGATTGTTGACATCCTATCCATGAGACTATTATTCTTTTGTGTCATGCATTTTTTTTTCGAGTCATATGTGAGCATTTCTCGTTTTGAAAACATATTTCCTTTATTCACATAGTTTAGAAAAATTACACCTGTTTCTGAGTGTTTCATTTTAGAGTGTAATTAATTGTGAGATTTGTAGTCGAAGCATAGTTGGATGGTTATCCGAAGTGTATTCCAAGTTCAGGTCATGCGCGTGTTCATTTGACTACCACATCACACACGTGCAATTGTGTGAGAAACTGTATTGATTTATACGATGCATGTGCTTGAGATTGTTTTTCATGACTTAGGTGGATGTCTCATTACGTTTCTTTATGTTCGTTATTCTATTTCAAATCATTGTTTTGTAATAAGGAGTATTGTTTATTAACTTTTAGTTTTTAATAAAACCTTTTAAATTTCTAAGTTAATAAAGATGGTTGTGGGTAACTTGTTGACGAGAACCCTCACGAGACTTCACTTGTCCGACTAGGGACACCTAGAGGTTTAAAAGGCTTGTTGCATATGCTAAATGCAATCGTGATCCATGCGAAAATGGAGTAGTATTTTATTAGTAGTTAGTTTTTATTTTAGTTTTGCTCGAGGACTAGCAAAATGTAGGTTTGGGGGTGTGATCGGGAGAGAACTAATCCTAATTATACGCCTTAACGAGCATCTGTTAGTTCCTTTTTATCCTGTATTTGTATTTTTTTACTTCGTTTTCTAGTTTTTGACAGGATTTGGAAGAAATCACCTAAACCAGGCTAAACAGGATGAAAAAGCACAAAGAAAGAACCTGAAAAAGCCAGGTCGCGCGCGCGAAGAACAGAGAATCGCTCGCGCGATCCGCTCGCGCGAGAATCCCAGAATCGCTCGCGCGATCCGCGCGCGCGAGGTACCAAATGTCGCGCTCGCTCGACCCGCTCGCGCGATATGTGTAAAAACCAAAGTTGCGTATTTCAGTATACTGAAGACTCCTGTGCAAACAAAACTGCTGAACGACGTCTAGACTGTAAATTACATCAGTTTCAGTTCGTTTCGGGTTAGGATGGCTTCCAAAGCTTGTTGTAAATCTATATATATACCCTATTTTATTACAATTAGAGGGTTAGACATTATTAGCAATTATTATACACACATACTTCCAGCCATTGAAGGGAGGGAAGCAAGGAGAAGAAGAAGAAGACCAAGGGTTTCCATGGCCTCCTCCATCAACTACTTGCCATCCATCACTTCCATGGACGGCTAGATCATAGATCTTGGGTTTCAATGAAGCCCTAGACGAGTAATAGGGTTTTATTAATGTTTTTATTTTAGTTTTATTATGTATGGATGACAGTCACATGTTTAGAGGATTTTTATAAATAAATCGTACTTCTAGTGATTAAATCATTGCTTCCAGAATTTATTCTTGTCTTAGATCTATTTTGACTGTGATGTGCTCAACGATCTATTCTTGTTGTGCTTGTTTAGATTGTTTACATGTGATGGTGCTTTATTGATTTGTGCTATCAAGTATCCGAATAGTCCATGCCTAGGTTAGACGGATTGGATCACAACCCTAGTTTAGTATGGGATAATTCGTGCTAACCGAAGATGGATTATGTTGGTGCTTGAACCATGAATATCTTCTTGTCGGAGGAATTGGGCTTGTAGCTACAATTCCCCATAATCATCCAACTTAGTAAGCTAAAGTAATTCATAAATATTTCTATTATGAAGCTAATGGTGGATTTGCAATCCTAGATTCACTTAAACATCATTTAAACAACTTTAATTGCTTTCATAGTTTAGATTTATTTTTATTGTTATTAGTTTAATTAAATTCAAATCAAAATCCGTTTTCATAATTAACTAAAGTTAGGTTTTAAAATTAAGTCGCTGTAGTTAACCAATCCCTGTGGGTTCGACCTTTACTTCCACACTGCAAATCTTTAGAAAAGTAAAGTATACTTTTATATCTTGATTCTGACAAGATCAACACTAACTTGGCCCAATTCATCTTCGAAAGAATAGATACATCCTTCAATCTGTGGAGAAAGTAACGATTGATGCCTGGCTTCATGCTAGGGCAATAGATGCATCCCAAGGCAAGCAAGGCAAATCTTACCTAGAACTCCTCTCCTGCGACTTCCATCGCTTTATATCTTCTTTCAAGTCTTTTATTTGCAGCAGTCCACCTTTAAACCCATACTTATCACACAGTTCTTGAATATCGCTGGATGGCCCTTCTCGATTGAAATGAAGGCCGCGAGAACTAATGCCCATAATTCTCTCTACATCCTCTAGGGTCATAAACTTTTACAATGGAAACAAAATATTTTACACTTGTACATGAACATATTACCAAAGGAACAAAACTTTACACAGAAGGAACACAACATTTTACACAAGGAACATTAACTTTTACAATAGAAACATAACATTTTACACTTGGAACAAAAATTTTTACACTTGCATATGAACAAATTACATAAGGGTCATGACTTTACAAAGAAGGAACACAAACTTATACACAAGAAACATAAACTTTTACAATAGAAACATAACATTTTACACTTGGAACAAAAATTTTTACACTTGAATATAAACAAATTACACAAGGAACATCACTTTACACAGAAGGAACACAACATTTTACACAAAGAACATAAACTTTTACAATAGAAACATAACATTTTATACTTGGAACAAAAACTTTTACACTTGAATATAAACAAATTACATAAGGAATATCACTTTACACAGAAGGAACATAACATTTTACACAAGGAACATAAACTTTTATAATGAGAACAGAACATTTTACATGTGAACATAAACCTTAACAGTGGGAACCAAATATTTTACACTACAAACCAAACATTTATACAAGAAACAAAACATTTTAAATGTAGTTTAGCTCAGGAACACAACATTTTAAACAAGAATCACAAACTTTTACATCAGGATTTTTTCACTTGGAACATAACATTTTACACTTGGAACATAAACTTTTTACAGAAGGAATATGATATTTTACAATGGGAACAGAACATTTTACACTACGAACACGAACTTTTTAAAGGAGCAGTACACTTAGAACATAACATTTTACACTTTGAACATATACTTTTTACAGAAGGAATAGAACAATTTACACTTGAATATGAACATTTTAAACAACAGAACCTTCATAATTGGAACATAACATTAGACTTGTAACATAAACTTTTTACAGAAGGAACATAATATTTTACAATGGGAACATAACATTTTACACATGGAAAATAAATTATACACTAGGAACATGAACTTTTTAAAGGAGCAGAACAAATTACACTTGGAACATAACATTTTACACTTGGAACATAAACTTTTACAATGGGAACAATGCAAGAAAATAGTAGCATCTGAGAAGTAGCACAATTTAAGAAAAAAGTAGGTAGTACAGATAAATAGGAAAAAAAAAATAACACTGGGTTGTAAAGTGTAATCTGAGAGATTTTGATAAAAAGATGCTGCTACACGATTTTGATGATGTTATTCTGACATTGTTGTATGCATATTGGAAAAGTAGTTAATGACTAAGGGCCCGTTTGATAAAACTGAAAATTAAGTACTGAAAATTAAGTGCTTAATTTTAAGTACTGAAAATTTTAAGTGATTGAATTTGTAATACTAAGAACAGTGTTTCAACTACTGAAATATACTGCATTCAGTGATTATTTTCAGCAGAATTTTTTTACTTAAAGTTTTCAGTGATTTTTTGGCTGCTTTTTCAATTAAGTGATTATTATCAAACACACTGAAAAAAATTAAGTGCTGAAAGCTTTCATTTTCACCACTTAATTGGGTTATCAAACACACCCTAAATGTTGATTTTAGATGAAAATGGATAGTCCAAAACCATATAATGTAGATTTCATCTCACAAAAGGTTTATGAAAAAATTAGGGTTTTTTAACCTAAACAATATCAAATTGATCATCACTGGTACCAAATAATCGAAACCCACTTCAAATTGATGAGGGGGATAAACAAAATTGATCATGACTAGTACATGTAGAGATTCATTGGATACAAAGAGACTTACTAGAGAAGGAGGGTTTGGTGGTGGTACAACTCAGAGAGAGTGATGAGGGAGGTGGTTCCCTTGTTGTGGTGGTGGGTCGGCGATGACGGCGGCTGCTGTGGTAGTGCTGCTGACAGTGACTGAGACCAGGAGAGAGAGTAAGAGTGAGAGAAAGGGAGGGTTTGGGAGGTGGAGACCAGGAGAGAGAGTAAGAGTGAGAGTGAGAGTGAGAGTGAGAGTGAGGGTTTGGGTGGTGCTACTGAGAGTGAGAGAGACCAAGATAGTGGGGGAGGGTTTGGGAGTATCACAGCTTAGAGAGAGTGAGAGAGAGAGAGAGGTGGTCCCTTGTTGCAGTGGTGGGTTCGGCGGTGACGGCGGCTACTGTGGTGGTGATGCTGAGAGTGATAGAGACCAGGAGAGAGAGTAAGAGTGAGAGAGAGGGAGGGTTTGGTTGGTGGAGACCAGTGTGTGAGAGAGTAAGAATGAGAGAGAGGGAGGGTTTGGTGAGAGTCAGATAGACCAAGAGAGAGGGGGGGAGAGAGGGAGCGTTTGGGCGGGATTTTGTGGGGTAACTGGCTACCGAATGGGTGGGTTGGGGGTAGTTGTTTTGCCACAAAACAGTGGTTTGAAATGGAGGGCCCTAGATCTAAAGGGTCATCAATTCCATGGTGGAAAAGTGGCCACACCAAACGGCCGAAACAACTAGGACGTATCACAGCTGGACCCTGTTGGTATTATGTTGACGTGGCTGTCGAATTGACCAGCCCCTGAATAATGCAAGCTGAGCACTACTAGACTCACACAGTGAACCACACATTTTTTTTACACACAACTTTAAATGCATGCATCATGTGCCGTATAAGTGGGGCACAAAAAAATGTAAAAAATTCAAACATCACAAAGTACAAACATTTAAAACTGTGTGTGGAAAAAGTGTGTGGTTCACTGTGTGGGTCTAGCATTTTCCAAGCTAGAGTCACAAAAGAGTCATAAAGAGATGCTCACAAAAGGATTTGGCATCTCATGTGACACCCATGTGGCAGTAAGACCTACCACACTTAACTCTGCCATATGGGATGCCACATCATTTTGTGAGCATCTCTTTGTGACTCTTTTGTGATTCTAACATTACTCTATAATTAATTAGGCTTAGGTATATTTTACATCTTCCTAGTTTTTCCTTTGTATCAATTTAGTCCATGTTGTTTAGAAAGGGTCATTTTAAACCCTGTAGTTTCATTAGTGTATTATTTTAGTCCCTCAACACTTTTTATGACAATTTTTTTACTTTCAGTGACAAAATTATTCATCACTAAAGGATTTATTGGACTTATTTGACACACTTATGAAACTATAAGGACTAAATTGACACTTACTAAATTACAATGACCAAACTGACATAGGTAACAAACTACAAGGGTGAAAAAATGTTTTTAACCCAATTAATTATTTTTAGTAATGCTATGCTTCCAAATATAAATCTCAAATCTACATTTCAAATGACATAGTAGTGAGTCCATTGAATTTTGATTAGAAGATATTGAAGTGCCTCACAGTGGACCTAGTCAGTGGTCAGTGAGCCCTCTAAATTTTGAATAGTACTACATCATTTGAGATGAAATTTGAATTTGGGAAGCATAGCATTACTCATTATTTTTTGGGACCACTTTATGGTAGTTAGAAGCCAATAAACGCATCTATGGTATGATGTAAGGGTGTACATAAAACGATTTGGTCGATTTTTTCATGTTTTTAAAATCGATCGAAGTGGTCGGTTTGGTTCGGTTTGGTTTTTAGTTGTGAATAACTTTTAGAAAATCAATCGAATTGGTCGGTTCGGTCTAACAGTTTTTTATTCACCCCCAGTATGATGGAAGGAAAGGGTGGAAAGAGTAAAGGATGGAAGAGAATGAGAGAGAGGTGGGGAGTGAGGGAGCAGAAGGGAATGCAAGAGGGAAGAGACACCACCTTGGGCCACAAGTATAGGCGGGATTTGATTTTAGTGGGGGCATACATTTAAATGGGGTTTGGGTCAACTCTCATGATCACCATTTTTTTTGTAGAATATTATAATTTTGGATTTTAAAAATCATGTGGTTGATCTATGTCTTTCACTAGAGTAATGCTATGTTTCCCAAATCGTAATCCCAAATTCACATCTCAAATGATATGGTAGTGGACCCACTGCATTTGGATTGAATGATGTTGAAGTGGTCTCATCATTAATGAAGGTGGTCCCACTGCCACATCGCTGTCACATTATTTGAGATGTGATTTTGTAATTAAGATTTGGGAAGCATAGCTGTTTGCACCGCAAAATAATATTAAAAGTGGTCACACCAAATCTGATGAAGAATTACACGTGGAATGTGTACGAAGGTAGGCTGATGGAGAAAGCAGGCTGATTCAACGTGACAATGCCACAATCTAGGGCGTAAGCCACGACAATGGCAGGACGGTTATTGACGGTTATGCTGAATCTAACAAATGACACATGTAACGCCAAAGTGATGACAGATGTAGTTAATCGACTAGACCCATTATCCCCAAATCATGGAGATAGTGGGCAGTTTCTCAAGAAAGTGGCAGCGGTTACAGCCATGGTTATTTAAAGGAATGAAGGAATAGAGAAAGGGGATTAGGGAGATCAAGAGTACTTAGCACATTTTCATATTTGGCGTCCTGTATTTCCTTTATCTTTAATTGTCAGTTTATGAAGAGTAGCTTTGTAATGAAACCCAGTTAGAAGGAGAGATTACCACTTCTAATTGTACTGTGTCGTTTAAAAGATTTAATGGAGTTAGTTCTCTGCTTTCCTTTATGATAGTCTCAGCTTTCTTCACATTTCAAGTCCTTGATCTTTGGCTATGGAAATCTGAACTTATTTAGAGAAATCTCGTTCCTCTGTTTCTCTACTCGTCTGATTCGTCAAATTGTTCGATTCGAGAGGACATTTATATGGCACGCCCGCACTTTAACATTTGCATAATTCCTGCCATACAATTTTTGGCATGCCCGGTGGGACATTTGTGAAGAATTGAGCAGTTCGTCATGCCACCAAAAAAGAATTTGACAAAAGATAAAGGGGTCGCAACGCTACCAGAAATGGATGTGCTGATAGCAGAAGAAAATGCTGAAGGGGAGGTTCACGGTAATACTAGTAACCAGTCTCACACTGGCAGTCATGAATCACTTTAACAACAGCCTGGAAATGTTGAGACCACTACAAGTGGGCCAGACCAGCAAGCTCTAAAGGATTACACAACAGCAATGCGTTTCAATTTGGACAGTGCGCTACATGATTGGTTACATGCCAATTCACAACAAACATCTACAATTGTGAAACCATTCACGGACATGATGCAAAAGATGGGGGACCAGATTACTAAAAGTATTGACAGGCAGATGTCATACATGATAGAAAAATTTGGCTTAGTGTTTTCTTTAAAGGGCAACGTCCCGAAGGAACCTATACCAGTCCCTTGAAACCAGGCTCCACATTTGAGTTATGGGAATGTGAAGGTTCTTGCTCGTCCTTCAGTGCCTGGTTTTATGGTTCATCCTAGATCTGGTATGTTTGACATCATGTTAAGTTCTAGTAACCAACCAGGTCCGAACCAGATGGGACAGGGTATAGGGCCTTTAAGGATTCAACAGGCATATCAAATGGTCCTATTATAAGCAATCACCATGGGTTCCAAGTTGGAAAAATGATGGTTCCAGTCCATCATCCTGGTTACTATGATGGTATCCAAGCACAAACTGCTAGTTTTTTGATGGGAGGACCATCAGCCCAGTCCTTGTTGCCACACACAGGTCCACCAATTTAATTGATTCAAGGTGAAAAATGCATATTTATAGTGTATTACGTGGTCCTTTATGCATACTTTTATCCCCAAGTCCCTAGATTTAGGTATATTCTAATAGCAATGTTCTTTTTATTTTATTAATGCTAAAATGCATGTTTTTGTATTGTTTTATAGGTATTAGAATGTAAATCAATGAAGTGGAGCTAAAGAAAAGTGATTCTGGTGGATAGAACAACGGAAGTAGCTGAGAAAATGCCAATTTTGACAATGAAGACTTCAAATTTGGAAGATTTTCCCAGAGACATGAAATGTAGATCTTTGAGTTACGGTCGCGTGGCCGCAAACGGGAGGTCAATCCGAGGTCCGAATGAAAAGTTATGGCCATTCTCCCATTGATGCGCAGAGATGTCAAAATCAGAGAGTTCAATCGATTGAGGAGAGTTCAATCGATCAAACCTTCAATCGATCGAACTAAGCTTGATCTATTGAACTTCATATTCACCCAAAAGTTGCGTAAACTATGCAAGAACCCTATATATAAGTCGTTTTGACGCTAGACGAAGAGAGGACGCTCCAGAATGCGAAAAACAGCAGTTTAGGGTAGTTTTAGGGTTAGATTAGGAGTAGGTTAGGTTAGATTCATGTTATTTTTCATCTTTTCCATTGTTATTCTCAAGATTATTGAAGATTCAAGTTTATTACAAGTTATAATCTGATTGTTTCCAGGTTTTTCTTCTCCTTTTCTTTGTTTCATTGTTTATTGCTTTAGATGTTAATGATTACTCTAGGTTACTATTTCTGTATTGGTTTATTCATGTTTTCGTAGTCTAGACGTTGGGATTATGTGATGAAATATTGATTCCCAACCTCTGCCATGCAATCTTTAGAAACCTTGGTCTCGATCGATCGAAGGTATTTCGATCGATCGAACCAGAGCCATAGTCAAGCGATCGAAGACCTTTCGATCGATTGAAGGATGAGGCAGTCTGATCGATCGAGAGCGCTTCGATCAATCGAACTTGTTAATTCCTGAGATGATTATTTTAAGTATTCCATGACTTTCTGTTTTAGAAATCTATCATCAAATTATCCCAATAAGCTCAGTTTGTCACAACAGTTTTTAGAACTTAAAGCCTTAAGGCTATTTTCTTCAATGACTTTTGAAAACCACTTTGAATGCTAACACCATTTAGAGTGCAAGTATTAACCATTGTTTTAAACTGTCTTCTAAGTATTTTAAATCAACTGTGATGATGTAGTCCCGGTCATGAAAGGGCTATTGATTCTATATCTTTAGAAAAATACGGAATACTGAAGAGGAATGAACTCCATAGAACATTAATGAGTATGCATGGTAGATGGTTAGAATCTTTGTGGATTCACGTGCTTCTAATACCTTTAATTTAGTTGTTTAATTATTATGCTTCTTTATGTTTAGTTTATTATTTAGTTTAATTTAATTAATTAGGATTCGTTAGAATTTCGCTCCTTTATGAACTTTTCTTTTTGTTTAGGTTACAACTTAGTAGACATTCCCCCTATTCCTTCCATGTGGGATCAACCGGACTTATCCAGTATTACTTGCATGATCACCTATACTTGGGTGTTGCACAAGAGCGCACAACTATTTAGTCGTGTCACCAATCAAGGGCTCACATGGCAAGTTCATCCCAAGTCCAGAATTATCAGATTGGGGGACATTGTCATCAGTCAGGATGGCAGCCTGGGGCGTGTTATCAGTCAGCAGAACCGACTGGGGGGCAATAGCAGTCAGCAATACAGACCGGGGGGTAACCCAGGCCACTATTAGGATACACTAGGGGGCACCATCAGTCGACAGCACCAATAGGAGTTCAATGTCAACCCATGGTACACAATGGAGGACCTGATCTTCCAGTCTATCAGCCTGCTGGGAACGAGGTTCTTAATCCTATCACCCTGATATTCATGGCCATGTTCCTTTGGGGATAAATAGGGATGAAATGGTAGATGTCATCAGAGAACAGGTTCATGGGCAAGTTAGGGAGTAGGTTAATGACTAGCTGAGAGCACAGTTTGGGGTAGTGTTTAGGGCCCCTATATGCCCACAATACCAAAAACCGTACCCAGACTTCATTGATAGAATGCTTGAGTTCCCAAGATACTTTAGAATACATGAATTCACTTTGTTCTCTAGTGGAGATAGACAGACCACCTTGGAGCACATTGCTCATTTCACGGCACAATGTGGTGAGATTTCTTATAATAATATGTTAAAATTGAGGTTGTTTGCCAATTCACTTACTGGCCCTGCTTATACTTGGTACGTGAACCTCCCTACAGGCTCTGTCCAAACTTGGTAGGATATGGAACAAATCTTTCATAGCCAGTTTTATCAGACTGACCCAGATGTGACTATTGCCGATTTGGCTAGATTAAAACAAAATGTAGGAGAGATTGTAGAGACATTTATCACTAGATTTAAATCTGCATGGAATATTTGTAAGGTTAGGTTGCCAAAGGAAGAATACGTGCGATTAGCTATCGGTAATTTTTGAAATCTACACTTAGAATGCAGTTTGTGGGCCAACAGTTACCGACTTATGCCATGTTGTTGATGTCGTGGTGTGATACAAAAAAAGTGATGGATGAGGAAAATCAAAAGAAAAATAAAAGAAAAATAGTACAAGGGGTGTGTATTATAAGGGACATCATCAGCTTGCGCACTTGGTTGAAGTCAAGGATGAAGCTCAAGCTGACGAAGAAAATGAAACTACATACGAATGTGCTGCAACTGAAATGACTACTCAAAAGCCATTCTTATGTGTTGTCCTACGTAAACTAGCCCAAGCTCAAGAATTAAATAATACAAGTCAGACTGATAAGCCTAATAAAAAGTACAATTTTGATATTACAAGGGCTGACAGGATCTTCGATTGGTTGGTAAAAGAAAAGAAAATAAAACTGACGCATAATTTGCCAACGAACGATGAAGTATTAGGGAAAACTTTTTACAAATGGCATAATAAATGGACTCACAGTATTAATAATTGTATAATGTTTTGTGAGTCTATACAAAAGTGGACAAAAAATGGAACTATAAAATTCCCTAATGATAAGCATGTGCAACAGGTTGATAAAAACCCGTTCATGGCTGAAGCGCATATCAATATGGTATCAACTGATTTTACCAAAATGACAAAGCCAGTCAAACCACAATGGTAGATTAAGAATGTTGCTAAAACAGAGAGGATGAAAAACATGGTCTCAAGGCTTAGGGTGAAGTCTAGAAGCCTCAACCCAGAAGCACCACCATTCAAAACAAGGACGGGAGTGTATTATCATGCTGCTAATCCTAATGACTTCTACATTATGACAAGGAGGTCTTTACACGAGTTAGTAGAGGCCAGCGAATAGCCAGTTCTCTGTATCAGTTGCGCAGAAATAGTGACAGTACCACTCCGAAAACACAATGATGCTTTTAAGGATGATGAAATAACTCTTAAGAAAGGAAGTAATCACGGTAGGGTGATCCAACACCCAGGAGGTTTTCGGGTCACAATGATTGAAAATAGGCCAGAAAAAGGTAAAGAGGTGGTGATGCCCAGACAAGCAATCAGAGCAAGCCAAGGAGAGAGAGGGGATATCATTCACTGAATCAAGCTAAAGGTTCAGTCTGTCAAAGCAAAAAAAAAAATTTAGAGCTAGTAGTGTATCCTAACACCAAACCAAGAATGGTGTTGCCACTTGTACCACAAGATGGGCATTGGATGTATGTCCAATATCCTAAATTCCCTCAGTATCCATATCCACCATTTTTAACTCGAACCCAAAAAAGGTGCATGCTACGGAAAAAGGCCGCCCAGAAGAAAAACCAATCGTTTATCCGAAGATTTGAAGGCAGGTCTAACCAATGGGTTCGTAAAATTGAAACAAGACTGGAAAATTAGGATGATGACAAGAAAAACGGTGCTATTAAAGAAATGGGGGATGATTTGTCAGAATTTGATGAGTATATTGGCCAGGAAAATATGATAAGGATAAATTGCCAGCCTTTAGACGAAGATAGTCTTGATCAACCTGAGTTTGGGAGTTTGGTTCGGGATGATGAAAATCCTTTAAGTGGACAAATTCAGACTGATGCCGAGCAATCAGTAAACCTATTAAGCTCAGACCATTCAGAAGACGAAGATAACCTCGCTTAGTATGAGCTTGGGGTATTGGCTCAGAATGATGAAGTTCCTATAAGTGATCAGATCCAGACTGATGCCAAACAGTCGCTAGACTTGAACACACTGGTTGTAGCTTGAGGAAATTTTTTAGTGATTTTTTTTCACTCTTTGTGATATATTTTAGAGCATATATTGTGTTAAGTGCACGATATTAATTGCTTAAAATGTAACAAAAGAAGTTGTTAATTCATGAATATTAATGAGTAGTGTTTTTGTACACTGATTGGGGACTTCAGAAAATTTTTATGAATATAAAATTTATGCTTATGGGAATTTTTTGGATTGCTTAAAATAGCCAGAATAGACTATTAATTTTTGAAATCAATATGGGGTGTTTAGAATATCATATTAGACCACTAAAAATCCTTGGAGAACAAATTCCTCAATTTTTTTTGAATTTATTTGGGAATTTAGTTACTCATAGTTAATTTTTGTTTAACTAGATCAATTTATTTTGTTGAATTGATTCAAATATTCTTGGGCCTTAATAAAATTCTGGAAATTATTTTATATAATGAAAAATTAGTTTTTAAGTTGATTAAATTGTCCATGAGGTTTTAAATTAATTTGTTTATTTAAAGGCCGTTAATGAATTGGTTTTAAAATATGTTTTAAGACCGAGAATTGTGTTAAAATTAGTGAAAAATCTAGGATTTTCATCGATTTTACTTAGCTTATGGGAGCTATCCAGGCTGTGCAATAATCATTTTATTGCACATTTTGTTATTTTAGAGGCTCATTGCATTAGAGGTCACGTTTAATTACTGTTGTTTGTGATTGGATGGCCCGAGACCTCTAATTCTCCTCCTTAAATGGAGTGATAGATTAGTTCATTCATTTTAAATAGACCGCATGAGTGCTTGGTGTATGTGATTAATGCATTAATCTAGATCAAATGAATGGACAATTTTATTGACAATTTGTAGAGCTTGTTTCCTCACGATGTATATTCAAGGTTGTTCTTGTATATATTTATGAACAAAGCATCCCTATTTTTTTATGGGCTATAAATGTAATGTGAGGACGAGTGTTTTATTTCTGGTATTGAAAAAGCCTATTTATAAAGGGATTGTTTTCTTTATTCATACATCATACACTTGAATTACCTTAGCATGACCTCTAAGTTGTCAATTCGGGCCCACGTGGGGGTTCATGTCCACTTTTTGTTATATGGTGCACTTTAAATATTGTGGATGATCTTAGATAGGTTTATGAACCTTCTAATTAATGTTTGTTTAGAAAAATCAATTATAAAATGTTTTTCTTGATTTACAAAATTAAGATTTGATTAATGAGCAATAACAAGTTTTTTGGTCTTAAATTATAAAAAGGGAAAAATTCATTTGTATTTGGCCTTTAAAGCAAACTTTAGGAAATGTGCAATTAATAATGTCAATCCCTTGCGCATGTTCTCAACCATTTTTCAAAACCACACTTTGTTGATTTTTTACAAAAGTAACAAGTTTAAAAGGGACTAATTTTTTAATATGGCACTGCAAAGTAACACACCTACAGAATGAGTAAGAGCTTATGGGCTTTAGACTTATTCTATGGTCCAACCTATTGAATCAAATAATGGGCCTCTGGTCCAACATCGTTTTAACTTTGAAAGCCTATAACACTTGGCTCGAGAAGGATCATAGCACGTGCCTTGTGATAAGCAACATGCATCATGATCTTGTTGGAAAGTGTAAGTACTACCTAATAGCCAAAAAAATGTGGGACCAGCTCGAATTTTCTTTCGATGGCACATTCACTACTAGATTGAGTATCTAGTTATGAAGTTCAGGAAAGTAAAGGGAACGTTCCAAGTACATGATGACTAAACATCTAAGGTCGATGTTAGGTATGATTCATGATTTCAGATTACTGGGAACATCTTTACTGTCAAACTGCAGTTTCGGACTATGAGTAGTTTGTTGCCTGATTAGCGGGACTATAGGAAACAAATCATGATCCACAGCAGAAATGTTAATTTTTTGTTTTGACATTCCCCGACATGATGAGCTAAATACGGAGTGCCAAAAGGAAAGGCGAACCGTATTGCTACACTCTTGACCAATACTTTTGTAAGTGGGCGTGAGCGCAAGGATAATAGGCCTAAACGTAATGGTAAGGGTAAACCCGCCTAGAGGCAGGGTGAGGCTAGTAAGTTTGGGCACAAGGCTAACAAGGTGGAAGAGCGCAGTCGAAGACATTTTTTTTTAATTCGGTGGTAATAGGATGGATATTTTTGGATGGTAGTGTTACTAGCACACAATAATAGGATGGATATTTTTGGGTGGTAGTGATATTTTTGGATGGTTATCTAGGGATAACTACTTAAGAATTGTTTTAAATAAATTCAAGTTTTCTCTGTTATTCATTTATTCTGAGACACGTCATGCTGGACTTGAACGCATAGGATGTGATAGGATGACTTGATTAGCTCGAGAAGGCCTTTTGTGCCCACTCACTGAGGTTGTCCTACCCATGTGTGAGTTTTGCTTGGTTGATGTGGACACGCACCGCTCGGTCATCCTAGCATCTTCCCTCGGTAGTGTCCTGGGATGGATCCCAAGGAGCACACTTTAAGGAAAACTAGAACTTCCTCACGCGGTCCTAGAGACAAAGAGTCACCCTCTAATTTTTATCGGGAATTAGGAAACCCAAGTTTGACTCACCCAAAATTGAATAAGGTTACTCGCCCTTCATTACCAGAAACTAGGTTCGGGGTCTTGGTATGAGAGGGGAAGGAGCCCAAGCAGGACTAAAGCACCCCCTCCTCGCCCTACCGAATGGTAGGTCTTGATTTAAATATCCTTATTTTTAATTCATAATTGGTGTTGTTTCCTCAAACTTACTAGATATATATGTCAAAAGAGAACATATAATAAAAATCATTTCAAGAGATTAAATCAAGTAGAAGTCGGATGCACATGCAATACAAGAGAGAGGTATACTTATAGTGGCTAGTCCAGCCCAGGACCGATGTAAATAAAGGAAACATGTCATGATATGCAAAAGGGGACAAGAAGACTTACATTGGGTTGACTCAAGCGGAGTCGCAAAAGCCAAAAGAATGGAAACATGTAATGCAATCATGCGACAATTCTAGATACGATGTCTCTAACAAATAATCATATAAATTGAGACTATCCTAAAGGAATTTGTGTCGTTGAAATAAAGTTGTAAACCTAGAAAAATTATAAGAGAAAGGATAGAGAAGGTACACGGTACATGGGCACTAAGCCACATGTAGACGAGGCAAGCTCACAAATCAAAGTTCGGATCCACGGCATTCAAATATCTGCACTAAGACACCAAGGAATACCTAGGCATTGCAAAAGCACAAGGAAACAAATGATATGCATGAAAAGCAAGTAGAAAATGTCATCAATCAAATTTCCAGATTCAACAACCTCTAATGAATCCTATCAAAAGTGGTCTTAAACATGAGCTGGGTTAAAACCCTTTTACAGAAAGTTAGATACATGTCTTAGGAAACTTTTCCAAAAAGTAGAACCTCTTTACCATTTTTGAAGTTTGAGAAATAAGAGTTTTGGGAACAGTGGATCAGGACTGTCCACTATTCTTGTAAAAATCATAATTAGTTCTACAAATATCAGGTGAAGCTCTATTTGGTGTCAAAAGAGAGCTATTTCACTTTATGACAAAAATAATCCCATGGACATGTCATGATCTTAAGGTTTTAAAAAACTATTTTAAGCAGACTCTGTTATTCTAGAAATTTGGTCTCATTTGACAAAAGAATGCAAAACATAATAGAAGCATAATAGAAATTCATGAATCATGTTAATCAAGTAGATCTAAGCTTTTGATCTCTTATCCAATTATCCTAGATGATTTCTAAGCCAAGTTTTATTCATCAATTTTTGTTGAGTGTTCAAGGTATGACCATTTTGTATATATAGTCATAATTGTAGTCAAACTTAGAAAATTCTAGAATAGTTGTATCAATTTCAAATGCTTAGAAAAAGATCTTAACTCGATCGTATGCTCACGATTTTACATCGACATATAGATACATGAGTTAGGAATCATCCCCAAAAAGTGGAACATCGATAACTATTATAGATTTTTTGAAATTCAAGCACAAAGAGACTATGTTCAAATCTGTCAACCGATTTCTCAACAATTTCTAAAAATAGCATATGGATCCTAGAAGCTCTCAAAACGGACCGGATGAAAGCTAATTCATCAAAGTTTATCCAAAAAATTTGAAATCCATCAAACTATGGATTTTGATGGACCAAATCTTATGGACAAAACAAATATGTTTTGCTGAATTTTCATCTAGTTTATTTTAAAGTGTGAGGAAAACATCTTATGTGATGGTTGAAGCTTATTTTGTGAGATTAAACTAATAGATCTACTTGATTAACATAATTCCCAATCAATTTAGCCCTCAAGTTCTGTGAAGAACTTTAGATCATGGATCAAAGGGACTTACAAATATCCTATTGGAGATGAATTTCAATAGGAATTTTAGGTAATAGAAATAATCAAGAGATAAGTATGAACATAAGAATCATCCTTCTCATGGATCATACTTCTAAACCATCATAGAATTCAAAATAGATACATATATATATATATAATCATGCATGCATAAATTTAAATTAAAACATAGGAATGAAATCAAAATTGAAAATCAAAGTGAAAAACAATTTCTAATTATGAATTATCAATGAAAATCAAAAGAGATTTGGATGTAGCTATGTGAGTGTGTGAAGAACAAGAGATGAAGAAGATGAGTGTTCTACAAATAAAATAAAACTAAGCTTGATCCAAATCTTATAGATCTATATATAAAATAGGAATTATAGATGAATTATAGTGTTTACCTCTTGGAGGATTCTCAATTATATCACCAAAGTTGAATTGAAGATCTTCTTCTTCAAGTGTTCTTCAAGTGTTTTTCAAGCACTCATCCATGGGAGTTGAGGGACGCAATTGATGTTCAAATTATGATCTAATTAGCCTAAGTTTATGAAAATTCAATTCATGATTCTCTCTCTCTAGAATTCTTTCTTAATTGAAAGTATATTCAAGGTGTACTTGTATCTCTCTTATATATTCTAAGTGTACTCTCCTATAGGTACTCCAAACATGATTCAAGATGTTCTCATATGAGATGCATGAGATCTTATATCGAGTTTTGAAGACTTAACTCCCAAGTTACAGGGTTAAAACGGGATTTTCAGAGAGCAGAAAAGGGTAAAATGGCCATTTCGGTGCCTAAATGCAATTTCCAGGCAATTTCCTCATAATGGGAGCCTTCTAGAAGGGTCTGGAACCAAACAAACGGGATCGAGAACACCCCATATAGGTGATGGTTAAGGGGGGAACTTCCACCCCACATGTGGGACCCGCCACCTGTATTTCTTGCTCCTCTGATCACCTATAAGCCCTGTTTTAAAAATTACGTGCACTGCTTTTTCAGATTTTTGTAAAAATGCTTTTTGGTGTCCGAAATTGTCTATTTACGTACCATTGGAAAGCTATTAGGTTGAATTTCAGTATAAAAATATTCTCAGAGGTTTTGAAATGAAAATTGAGGTCCAATTGAAGTCCAGAAGTCCTCCGGAACTTTCGTCGTATTTTTGAAATCAAACGACGTCTTTTTAAAAATTGCTTCCAAATGTGCTTCGATTTTGAACTTTTCTTTAAAATTGAATCTCTGGATACCTAGAATATTGCGTTTAGAACACTTAATGTTCTTATAGCCCTGTTGAATATGAATTCTAAGAGACAATTTTGACAAAACCGAGATTTATGCATGGAAAAGGGCTTTTCTGAGCTTGAAGCCTCTTTCCGAAGTTCGATCTTTTGATTGTGTGGAATCCAATACCTTCCACGGGGTACTTTTCATCATCAAATCCTCCAAGACATTGTCCACCCTAATTTCTGTAAGTGTGGTCAAAATTGGGTGTCTACAGTTGCCAAAGCATGCCAAAAGCCTTTTAGATAGGCTATTAGAGTTACTCAAGCATTAGAATTAGTTCACTCAAATATCTGTGAACCTGTGGTTGTAAAGGCATGTCATGGCACCTCTTATTTTCTCTCTCTCTTTTTATTTTATATATAGATGATTTCGAGCGATACTAGGATCACGAGTACTTATCTAATCAATTCAGGGAACTGTAAGGAAAACAGAACAAGCAGACAACCTCCTATTCTTGAAACTCCGCAACAATATGGTGTTGTAGAGAGAAGAATTACGACACTCCTAGATGTGGCTAGGACTATGATGGCGCAAGTCAAACCCCTAATGTTGTTTTGGGGATGTACTCTTGATTGCTGCCTACTGATCTTGTCAAAATCAAGATATAAAAGTATGCTTAACTTATGCTTTACTTTCAAAAGATTTGTAATGTGGAAGTAAAGGTCGAACCCACAGAGATTGAATATTACGCACTTTAATTTTTAAAACCTAAATTTAGTAAATTAAGAAAAACGGATTTTGGATTTAATTTGAATTAAACTAATAACAATAAAAGTAAATCTAAATTATGAAAGCAATTAAATATTTGTTTTTATAATAAGTTTAAGGAACCTAGGATTGCAAATCCACCACTAGCTTCATGATAAGGGTATTTACGAATTACTTTAGCTTATTACGTTGGATGATAATGGGGAATTGTAGCTACAAGCCCAATTCCTCCGTCAAGAAAATAACTATGGTTCAAGCACCAACATAATCCATCTTCGGTTAGCACGAATTATCCCACACTAAACTAGGGGTTTGGTATAATCCGTCTAATCTAGGCATGGACCATTCGGATACTTGATAGCACAATTCAATTTAAGCACCATTACATGTAAATAATCTAAACAAGCACAGCAAGCATAGATCATTGAGCACACTACCATCAAAATAGATCTGAGACAAGAGTAAACTTTGAAAGTAACAATTTAATCAATAAAAGCACAATTTATTTATAAAAATCCTCGGAACATGTAACTGTCATCCATACATAATAAAATTAAAATAAAAACATAAATACACCCTATTACTTGGCTAGGGTTTCAATGAAACCTTAGATCTTGAGTTTAGTTAGCCATTGAATTGATGAACGGCAAGAGGTTGATGGAGGAGGCCATGGAAATCCTTGGTCTTCTTCTTCTTCTCCTTGCTTTTCTCTCTTCAATGGCTGAAGTTTTTGTTGTATATGGATGTATCTAATGTTGTGTATAATAATTGCCAACCCAAGAATTATAATTGAGTGTTTATAGATTTGGAGCAAGTTTTGGAAGCTTTCCTAACCCAATTCGCACTAAAACTAATGTATTTAGCTTTCCAGACGCAATTAGGCAGTTTTGTTCACGTAGGAGTCTTCAATATACTGAAATACACGTATTGGTTTTTACATAGGTCGCGCAAGCGGGCCGCCCGAGCGCGATTCTGAGAGGTTGCGCGAGCGATTTCTGGTATTTCGCGAGAGCTGGTCGCACGCACGATTTGGTTTTTTTAGCTTCTTTTCTTCTACTTTTTCACCTCATTTAGCTTGGAATCCTTACTTTTCTCCAAATTCTGACAGAAAATAGAAAACAAAATAAAAATATACAAAAATAGGATAAAAAAGTATTAACAAATGTGAATTAAGGCGTATAATTAGGATTTGTTCTCTCCCGATCACACCTCCAAACCTACATTTTGCTGGTCCTCGAGCAAAAAGAACATAAAAATTAAACTACTAATTAAAAATACTACTCCATTTTCGCATGGATCACGATTGCATTTAGCATATGCAACAAGCCTTTTAAACCCCTAGGTGTCCCTAGTCGGACGAGTGAAGTCTCGTGAGGGTTCTCATCAACAAGTTACCCACAACCATCTTTATTTCATTATATATTTAAATTTTTTTTTTAATATTAAAACAAAAAATATAACGTTCAATACTTCTTTCATAAGACAAAGATTTGAAATAGAATAATGAACAAGAAGAAACGGAATCAAACGTCTACCTACATCATGAAAAACAATCCCAAGCACATGCATCGTATAAATCAATAGAGTTTCTCATAAAATTGCACGTGTGTGATATGGTAGTCAAGTGAACACGCTCATGTCATGAACTTGGAATATAACTCGGATAACCATCCAACTATGCTCCGACTACGAATCTCATAATGTCAATTACACTCTCAAATGAAACACTCAGAAACAAGTGCAATTTTTCTAATATATGGGAGCGAAGGAAATATATTTTCAAACTGAGAAATGCTCACATATGACTCGAAAAAGACGCATGACACGAAAGAACAGTAGTCTCGTGGATAGGATGCCAACAATCAAGAAAAATTAATCGTTACCATGTTTTAATCCCCCTCCCATCGTTTTCATATCCAAACCATGTTTCTTAGGATCAAATAGGACTTTTCAAAGGTTATAACGGGCTCAGGTAATAAAAAGGATAGAAAGGATTCGTTAGGTAGCTTTAGAATGGCATTGTAAGGCATGTTCGATTTCTTTCATTCGTCTCTTCTACCAACTTTCATCTTTTCATTCTCTTCTTTTCAATTTTTTTTCTTTTTCAACCTTTTTTTTTCTACCACCCTTTCTTTACTTTTCTCTCTTTTCCATTTCTTTTCGTTGCTTTTTGAATAATTAATCAATAAATAACAAGGCAACCACCCCAAACATCATCTTATTTTCTTCTTCTTCTCAAATGACACATCGCCTTACCACCGCTAAAAGTTGATCAATCTTTTAGTGATGAACTCCAAGTTGGCCAAATTGGAGCAAAAGATAATGGTAATTAAAGAAAAAGGGCATTTTACGGCTCAAAGGGGTGAACTAAGGAGATTTTAATCATTTATCGGTGAATAGCAAACAAAGAAGGTCTAAAATTATGTCCTATGGTTATATGGTTCTTCAACATTTACGACAGAAGATTATTTAGCATGGTAGCAAATATTTTAACTTGACTATCAACGAAGACAAGAATAATGAGACTAAACAACAAGTTAATGCGTTATTTTAATGAAATTCGTCAAACACAATGTATTTATAACCCTCTATAAAGAAAAGATAGGCTCAAAAGCTCACTGGGTTTAGTCTCCACCTTGTGTTATCTAGAAATCCGAATCATATTATAGTTCACATCAGACATGTATTCAAGCGACCATGTGCAGTGCATATGTTTGTGTGCAAATCTATGATATAAAACTACGATTCGAACGATACATGACCTAAAACGTCATATCATGACTTTAGCAAATATTTAATCACATTTTTTTTCTTGCTTATCATTCTATAATAATCAAAATTATAAAACAAGAGTATCAAATTGAGATTGCAAAAACGTTGGTAACATCGTTTATTTAAGCACAAGTATCAAAATTTTTTTCAAAATTTTGGAGTATATAATAATGTGCATGTGAGTGCATACCCCCAAATCTAAACCTTTTATTGCCCCCAATGAAACAATAAAACGAAATAAAGGAAAGTACGTAGAGAAGGAACGATATTACCTTGATCTCGACAATCACAAAGGTGAATGTATAAATATGACGATAAAATTCAATGGCTCCATAAAGAGCTACTAATCACCTGTCAATACTTGACAAAAGAAAATAAACAACAAAAACAATAGTAGCTAATAGAAATATACAGATATTATTATTTTTGGTTGTTGTTAATAGATTTTTTATTTTTTATTCTATTATTATTTTTTCTTTTTTCTTTTTTTTTTTAAATAAAAGTTAAACTATAACAAAAAAAACTAAACGAAATAAAACAAACAGAATAATCAAAACGAAGAAGAACTTAATCTAAAAAGAGACCTAACAGAATAAACAGAAAAAATAAAAAAAACTGACTAGGTTGTGGGAGAAAGGAGGTAAGAGAACAAAAGAGAAAATCTCAAAAATCCCACCTTGCGCGAGCGGGCCTCGCGAGAGAGCGTCGCGCGCGCGAGCACCTCTGCGAGGGAATACAGAGGCATATATTTATGAAAAGTGAAGAAAAATCTCTAAGTCAACACATCGCGCGAGTGAGCCGCGTGAGCGAGACTCTCGCGCGCGCGATTTCAAACGTGAGATGAAGCAGAGAGCTCATATAAAAAAGTTTGAAAAATTTTCTCTGAGGGTCAATCTCGCACGAGCGACCATCGCGTGAGCGGGCCGCGCGCGCGATGTGGTCTTTTTCCCTTGTTTAGTTATTTCCATTTAAATAAGTTCAAAATAAGTTTATTCCGACCCCTAAACCTGTCCAGAATGACCAAAACAGACTCAAAATGACCCAAAAATAAGAGAAACGAACGAAACAAAGCTTGGGTTGCCTCCCAAGAAGCGCTTTCTTTTACGTCTTTAGCTAGACCATTCTAGCTCAAGATTTATGGAGGCTGAAACTCGAACTGTGTACCCCTTAGGATATCAGGAAGAGCCCGGTGATAAGTAGAAATAACGTCGCTTTGAATTAATTCGACCGACAGCTCTCCCGAATTATATTCAAATCGATTACTTACCTTTCGAGTAAATTCATCATTCGGGTCTTGGTTGTCAAGATTCATTCGCTCATTGCGAATTATATTATTTTCCTCACCCATATTCAGTTCTTTGTTAGGCTCGATATTCTATCTTACCTCACATTCCGCCTCACATAGGTAATCGTCGTCTTTGGGAGGTTGATCCATAGCATTAAAAACGTTTAATGTTAAGTTCATGTTCCCAAATGACACCTTCATTAACCCTGTCCGACAGTTAACACGAGCATTAGCGGTTGCTAAGAATGGACGACCTAAGATAACAGGAGTGTGTTTCCTAGCATCTAGCATGGGTTCAATGTCAAGGACCATGAAATCAACATGATAATAGCATTTATCAACTTTAACCAAGACATCGTCGACGATTCCTCTAGGTATTTTAATAGAACGATCTGCTAATTATATGGTAGCGGTCGTAGGCTTAAGTTCACCTAGTCCTAGTTGTTTATAGACGTGATAAGGTAAGAGATTAACACTTGCTCCTAAGTCAAGGAGAGCCCTATGAATGACTGTGCCACCTATGACACATGAAATAGTAGGCATACCGGGATCTTTATACTTTAGAGGAGCGTGTTGAAATATTGAGCTAACCTTTTCCGTGAGAAAGACCTTTTTCGGAGTATGACTGCGCAACTTGCGCTTTTGCGTACACATGTCTTTTAAACATTTAGCGTAAGCGAGTATTTGTTTTATAGCATCGAGGAATGGAATATTAATTTTTACTTGTTTAAATACCTCGAGTATATCTTCAGTTTTTCATATTTTCTTTGAAAAATTTGACGGCTCCTCAACGTTTGGTGGAAAAGGTAGTTTTGGAATATACGTTGTCGGGATTGGTTCTTTTTCTTTCTTATTTTGACTCACCTCCTCACAATTTTCTTTATTCGAATGTACGTTTATATTTTTCTCACCCTCATCCGGAATTACCACAACTTCCTCTTCCCGAATAGTTGTCCTAGTCGAAACGGCATTCACGTGCTCAGTCGACCCCCCATTCTCACATTACCCCTTTGGATTTTGAATAGTTTGACTAGGCAACTTACCCTCATTTCTACGACTCATAGCGTTAGCTATTTGTCCCATTTGGGATTCAAGCTTCGCAATGGATTGTGTGTGAGAGTGCACTATATGTGCTTGTGCTTTTACTTGTGTTTCGATATTCTTAAGGGATGCCAACACTGTCTCCTCAAAAGCGTTAACCCTTGGAGGGTTAGGATTAGGAGGAAGGTGTTGGTATTGAGTTTGTTGAAATTGGGGTCGATAAGTATTAGGAAAATTAGTCGCCTCATTATTATTATGATTATTATTATTTTTCCACGAATAATTAGGATGATTTTTCCATGGCATGTCCGGATTATTAGTCATAGGATTAAAATTATTTCGTGGAAATTGTTGAATACAATTAATGTGTTGCTCCACGAATTCCAGAAAATTGAGATGCTGATGGGCATGCAAGTATAGAATGTGAAGGATCGGAACATAATGCACAACTTTCATGAGCGGGTGGGGTTGACGTTTGGTTTATTATCAAAAGTTGGTCAAGTTTTTTTATTTAATTCTTGCATTTCGATTGAATGACTTGACTCAAAATTTACCTCTCTTTTTGGTGGTGGCAGGTATCCTTCAGAATGTACTGACACAGCCTGGTGCATTGAGTTCTCGCTTAACGTTTCGAAAATCTTCCATGCCTCACTAGCGCTTTTGTGTAGGAATGTACCCGCACAAACGGCATCGACGGTATTACGGACAGAGGGAATAAGCCCCTCGTAGAAGACTTGAACTAATTGCCACTTAGGAACCTAATGATGTGGGCATGAGCGTAATAATTCTTTAAACTTTTCCCACGTATCATAAAGCGTTCCCCCATCTTGCATCACAAAGTTTGTTATGGATTTCCTTATTTGATTTGTACGCATAATAGGGAAAAAACTTTTGTAAAAATGCGGTGTGTAAGGCTTCCCAGGTTTTAATTGTATTTGGATCCAAAGATTGGAGCCAATACTTCGCTTTTTCCCTTAAAGAGAATGGGAAGAGACGCAGTTTTAATTCATCATCAGTGAAATTTTGGATTTTTAACGTAGAGTAAATATCTTGAAAATCTCCTAAGTGTTGATAAGGGTCTTCACTAAAGCGGCCATGGAATGAAGGAAGTAGCGAGATGGTAGACGACTTTATCTCAAAGTGAGTTGCCGTCGCCTCCGGTAAATCAATACATGTTTGTGGCATGCAAGTCATAGGAATAAAATAATCTTTAAGCGGAGGAGGTGGCGGTATATTAGGGTTATTTTCATTGTTTCCATTGTTTCCAATGTCGGCCATTGGAATAGGTTCTATGTTCAAAGTTTGAGTTTTTCTTAAACGTTTACGGGTGCTTTGAATTTCCGCCTGAAACAATGACGATGGTTTTGGAGTCGACTCGTTGTCTATTTTCAACTGAGCTCTAGGAGCTTGGGTTGAAGACTTACTAGTTCTAAGGGTACGTTCAAGTTCAAGATTGAAAGATTTTAATTCTGGTTTATTTGAACGTATACCAAACATAAACTAAAAAGAAAATAAACGAAAATAAGGACTGACTCAGCAAATACAAAAATAATCACGCAAATCAGACAACAGGCAAGCACACAGTACTACTATGATGCATGTAATTATCCTTATGCAGTGATTCGCGTCAAAGCCCAGCGCCCCGGGTTTCCTAGCTAATGCAGTGCTCACTACACAACTAACATAATGCAAGTAATTGGGTCTCAGTGCCCTGACTTACAGTGATTTGATGCGAAGTTTCAAAGAAAGCGATTTAGTTGAATTTTATTTATTATTTTTTTTCCGCGTAAGCTCCTTTGACGTGCACAACTGCTCCACTCTGAAACGCTAGAATTTTGAGTACTTAAGAAATTACAAAAATAAAAAGAAAAGCTAGTAACTTAAAATAAAATGGAAAAATAAGAAAAAGAAAACATAATCTAATATTTACAAATTAACTAAACTAAGATTCTAAAACTAAAGGTAGTAGTGCAATCCCCGGCGACGGCGCCAAAAATTGATCTTGTCAAAATCAAGATATAAAAGTATGCTTAACTTATGCTTTACTTTCAAAAGATTTGTAGTGTGGAAGTAAAGGTCGAACCCACAGAGATTGAATATTACGCACTTTAATTTTTAAAACCTAAATTTAGTAAATTAAGAAAAACGGATTTTGGATTTAATTTGAATTAAACTAATAACAATAAAAGTAAATCTAAATTATGAAAGCAATTAAATATTTGTTTTTATAATAAGTTTAAGGAACCTAGGATTGCAAATCCACCACTAGCTTCATGATAAGGGTATTTACGAATTACTTTAGCTTATTACGTTGGATGATAATGGGAAATTGTAGCTACAAGTCCAATTCCTCCGTCAAGAAAATAACTATGGTTCAAGCACCAACATAATCCATCTTCAGTTAGCACGAATTATCCCACACTAAACTAGGGGTTTGGTATAATCCGTCTAATCTAGGCATGGACCATTCGGATACTTGATAGCACAATTCAATTTAAGCACCATTACATGTAAATAATCTAAACAAGCACAGCAAGCATAGATCATTGAGCACACTACCATCAAAATAGATCTAAGACAAGAGTAAACTTTGAAAGTAACAATTTAATCAATAAAAGCACAATTTATTTATAAAAATCCTCGGAACATGTAACTGTCATCCATACATAATAAAATTAAAATAAAAACATAAATACACCCTATTACTTGGCTAGGGTTTCATTGAAACCCTAGATCTTGAGTTTAGTTAGCCATAGAATTGATGAACGACAAGAGGTTGATGGAGGAGGCCATGGAAATCCTTGGTCTTCTTATTCTTCTCCTTGCTTTTCTCTCTTCAATGGCTGAAGTTTTTGTTGTATATGGATGTATCTAATGTTGTGTATAATAATTGCCAACCCAAGAATTATAATTGAGTATTTATAGATTTGGAGCAAGTTTTGAAAGCTTTCCTAACCCAATTCGCACTAAAACTGCTGTATTTAGCTTTCCAGACGTAATTAGGCAGTTTTGTTCACGTAGGAGTCTTTAGTATACTGAAATACACGTATTTGGTTTTTACACAGGTCACGCGAGTGGGCCGCGCGAGCGCAATTCTGAGAGGTCGCTCGAGCGATTTCTGGTATTTCGCGCGACCGGGCCGCGCGCGCGATGTGGTTTTTTCAGCTTCTTTTCTTCTGCTTTTTCAACCCATTTAGCTTGGAATCCTTACTTTTCTCCAAATCCTAACAGAAAATAGAAAACAAAGTAAAAATATACAAAATAAGATAAAAAAGTACTAACAAATGTGAATTAAGGCGAATAATTAGGATTTGTTCTCTTCCGATCACCTACATACTAGAGTGCCTCTTCTCAGTTAGTTCTTTCTACCTCCTTATGAGCTATAGAAAGGCGAAAAGCTCATTTGGGAGCATTTGCGTCCGTGGAGCTCAGGAGGTTACGTTCACTATAAGTCGCATAAGTATGAGAGACTATGCCAAAAGCTAGAAAGCATATCTTTATAAGGTATTCTAATAATTCCATGTATAATGAACAACCGGGTATAGGAATGACAGAAATGGTGCCACACGATATTGGGAATGACTTCGCCAGGTTGGTAATACTAAGAGATATCTTGACCTCTATGATTTGGAGGATGTTGAAGACAACATACCATCTTTAAGTGAGGGTGGGGAGATTGAGATTCCACATCCAGTAATCGTTGAAAAATGGTACTAGTCTCTAGCCAAGTGGGAGTACACCGCTAGACGCTAGTGGGAGTGTACCAGATAGTGGGAATTCACCACCAGGCACTCAAGATTCTCAAGTAGTACATCGTAAGTGATGTGGAATAAGTTCCCTATCGCTATTTTGAAAAATGAGGGAGACATTTTCATGTGTGCAAATATATGCACAAGTGGATGAGGATGAGCCTACTTCTTTTGTTGAATCATTTTTTTTTCATCTGTTGAAGGTGAGTGGATAGTTGCTATGCTAGATGAGATGAGCTTTATGGACGTTGATATGTCCAGAATAATCTAGCCATGAAGACAGTCTGCCACGTCACCAAGAGGTGTCGGTTATTCCGATAAGGGCGCCCATGGCCAAGCAATCCCGAGGTATTTGTCAGGGCCGGGCGGTTCGTACCAGCAGGCCGAGCATGAAGGTCGCGGCGTCCCGCGATCCCGACCTATCTAGCAGTTTCCAAAACCAACTGCAGGACTGCGAAAGGGAATGTGGCAGTTTCCTAAACCACTTAGGAAACTTTCCTAAAATCATGCAAATCTATTGTGATTAGATTAGGCTTCCTAATCCAATTAACTTACCATGTAAGGGTGGACTCTTGCACCTATAAAAGAGCCCACCTACCTTGTCAATAGGGATCCAAAAATAATTCTCTAGCTAACAAGCATTCAATAGAGAACTCACCATCATACGCATATACCCGACCGGTATTACTGGTAGTGCTGCCCCTCTTTGTTGGCTCACCAGGCCCGCCGGTGATCTGCTAGTGAGAGTGCACAGACGCAACCGTGGACGTAGGTCACCTCATTAATGTGATCGAACCACACACAAATTGTTCTTGTCTTTTTCTCTCTCTAAACCCTTCTTACTTGTTTTAGGCATCATCAGTTTGGCGCCGTCTGTGGGAAGCGACAAGTCTTCTCATCAACAATTTCTTGACTAATCAACATGCCGCCGAAGATGGGTAAGGGAGCCGCAGTTCCGACCGGTCAAGAGAACCTGCAGCTTGAGCAGCAGGCTACCTCCATGACCACCGAACAGATAATGGCAACACTGGTATAACTCTTGGAGGGCCAATGCCCAACACAGGAACAGATGGAGGCGCTTTTGGCCCAACAGGAGAAGCGCCCTGCATCAGAGAACGAGCCTAAGAAAAGCGCCCCTATTCAAAGGCCCGTTCGGGTACGAAGGCAAGTCCGTTCCTCCCCGGTGTCCCCACCAAACCGGGAACGCCTCAGTGATGGAGAGCACAGCCAGGTAACCAGGCGCTCGCAGAGACGAGCTCGGCCCAATCCTCGCTGGGTGGAGGACGCCAGGACTATTATCAACCGGCGACGTGCGGCCAGAGGGGAGGAGTCAGGATGGAAGGCCCGGGAATCGGCTGAGGACACTTCGGCCTTGAGCCAGGGGGATCTTAGGCACACGCTTTCCTGGACCAGGAGCCAGGCCCTATCCCTAAGGTCAACACGCTTTGAGAAAGAGGTCTCGTCATCCGATCTAACCTACCGCTCGGACATGGAGAGGAGAACCCAGCGGGATGATGTAAAGGCCCAGGTCGAGGAATTGCAGCAGCAAATTGAGAGGTTGAACCGTAAGTCCCGCCACGACCTCTCCAATACAGAGACTGAGTCACCCTATACCGCTCGAGTGACACGATTTCCTATTCTACGGAAGTTTAAACCCCCTCACCTCAGCTCCTATGACGGCACAGGGAGTCCGGTGGACCACATCCGCATTTACAAGGCTCAGATGGCACTGGTCACCACGGTGGATGTGCTGCTGTGCCTGGCCTTTCCCAGTACCCTCAAGGGGCCAGCCGTATAGTGGTTCCATGCTTTAAAGCCCCGGACGATCGATGATTTCAAAACCCTCAGCAAGCTGTTCATCAGCCAGATTATCGGGATGCTCGATCGGTCGCAACCGGACACTCAGCTGCTGACCGTCAACTAGCACAAAGGGGAGTCCCTGAGGGAGTATGTGGACCGTTTCAACCTGCAAAGGCTCCAGATTCGCAATCTTAATGAAACGACAGCAATCATGGCCTTCTGTTCGGGAGTTCAACACACCAAGGTCACCACGTCGTTCCATCGTGACTGACCGGCAACCCTGGTGGAGGTCTCGGAGAGGGTCAGAAAGTACATAGATACTGAGGAGTTCCTGAAGGCGAAGCGTGCTGGCCAGGAAGGAGAAGAATCCCCGAAGGCCAAGCGCAAGCGTGAAGGATTCGAGAAGGGCTCGGGAAAGAAGCCAAAGCAAGATCAGAAGGATGCCCGGGGCTAGCCCCCGATTGCTTTCACACCCCTTTCCCGGCCTATACATGAAGTCATGGCCGCCGCAGAGGCATAGAGGTTGCTTTAGTAGCCAGCTTAACTTAGAGCTCCGCCCGGTAAGAGGAACCGGGACAAGTTCTGCCACTACCACAGGGATCACGACCATGAAACGGAGGATTACTTTACATTAAAGATGGCAATAGAGAAGCTGATCGAGCAAGGACACCTCGCGGAGTTCGTCACGGCAGACAGACGACCCTGGCAGGACACCCGAGCTCCCGACCAGCCACCACCACTTGGCCATATCCACGTGATCTCCGGAGGAATGTCAGGCAGAGGAGATTCACAGTCGGCATGCAAGAGGCATGCTAGGGCATCCCATGCGGATGTCTGGCAGGTCCAATCCACCGGCTCCTCCCCAACCGATGTTCTAACATTCACATCCGACGACTTACAGGGCGTCCACTGCCCCCATGATGACCCACTAGTAGTGACTCTTTCTATAGCCAACTATATGGTCAAGAGGGTGTTAGTGGACACAGGCAGCTCGTCCGACATTATGTTCACGTCGGCATTTGATCAGCTCGGGATCTCCAGGGATCAGCTCCGGCAGGTCGCTACACCCGTGGTTGGATTCAACGGCTCCAGCACACAACCTCTCGGGACAATCGAGCTTCCAGTTCTCATGCAGACCTACCCTCAGCAAGCTTCCGTGCTGACCAATTTTTTGATCTTAGAAGCCCCGTCGGTCTACAATGTCATTCTTGGCAGGCCGACCCTCAACAAGACCAGAGCGATCGTCTCTACCTATAGCTTAACAGTGAAGTTCCCAACTCCTCAGGGACTCGGATGCTTACGTGGAGATCAGACTACCGCCTGGAGTTGCTACGTCAGCTTGTTACGCCGAGGGGCAATCACTGAAACATTAAACGTTCAAGAGATGGACCCCCGAGACCAGAGCGACGCGGTAGATCCGGTGGAAGAATTAGAAAGTGTGACGTTGAATCCCGAGTACCCTGACCGCACGGTCAGCATTGGCACCCTACTGGAGCCTGGCCAGAAGGAAAAACTGACCTAGTTCCTGAGGCAAAACCAGGATGTTTTTGCTTGGAGTCACGAGGATATGCCTGGGATTGACCCCCGGGTAATGTCCCATCGGCTCAATGTCAGTCCAGATTGCAGGCCGGTGAAGCAGAAAAGAAGGGGCATGGCCCCCGAGAGACTGAAGACAGTGAGTGAAGAGGTCGAGAAGCTCCTCAAAGCTCGTTCCATATGAGAAGTCCACTACCCCGACTGGCTAGCCAATGTGGTCCTTGTCAAGAAAAGCAGCGGTAAGTGGAGGATGTGCGTGGACTTCACCGACCTCAACAAAGCTTGCCCCAAGGATTGCAATCCGCTGCCCAGGATAGACCTCCTTGTGGACTCCATGGACGGTCACTCACTCCTCTCGTTCATGGATGCCTACTCGGGGTACAACCAGATCAGCATGTACCACAGGGACGAAGAGAAGACTGCGTTCATCACTGACCAAGGCAAGTATTGTTACAAGGTTATGCCATTCCATCTCAAGAATGCCGGGGCCACCTACCAATGCCTGGTCTACTATATGTTCAAAGACCTCATTGAAAAGTCTATGGAAGTATATGTGGATGATCTGCTGGGCAAGAGCCGGGATGAGTCTGACCACCTTAAGCATCTGGCCCGGGCCTTCAGCATTTTGAGAAAATTCAGGATGAGGTTGAATCCGGCCAAATGCACCTTCGGCGCCTCATCTGGGAAATTTCTGGGACACCTAGTTAGCAGACGGGGGATTGAGGCAAACCCTGAAAAGATCAAAGCCATCATCAACATGCGGTCACCTAAATCAACAAAGGAGGTTTAGAGCTTAGCCGGACGGGTGGCCGCATTGAACAGATTTGTCTCCCGAAGTATCGACCGATGCCTGCCATTCTTTAAACTGCGGTGTGCAAGGCTTCCCAGGTTTTAATTGTATTTGGCTCCAAAGATTGGAGCCAATACTTCGCTTTATCCCTTAAAGAGAATAGGAAGAGACGCAGTTTTAATTCATCATCAGTGAAATTCTGGATTTTTAACGTAGAGCAAATATCTTGAAAATCTCCTAAGTGTTGATAAGGGTCTTCACTAAAATGGCCATGGAATGAAGGATGTAGCGAGATGGTAGACGACTTTATCTCAAAGTGAGTTGCCGTCGCCTCCGGTAAATCAATACATGTTTGTGGTATGCAAGTCATAGGAATAAAATAATCTTTAAGCGGAGGAGGTGGCGGTATATTAGGGTTATTTTCATTGTTTTCGTTGTTTCCAATGTCGGCCATTGGAATAGGTTCTATGTTCAAAGTTCGAGTTTTTCTTAAACGTTTACGGGTTCTTTGAATTTCCGCCTGAAACAATGACGATGGTTTTGGAGTCAACTCGTCGTCTATTTTCAACTGAGCTCTCGGAGCTTGGGTTGAAGACTTACTAGTTCTAAGGGTACGTTCAAGTTCAAGATTGAAAGATTTTAATTCTGGTTTATTTGAACGTATACCAAACATAAACTAAAAAGAAAATAAACAAAAATAAGGACTGACTCAGCAAATACAAAAATAATCACGCAAATCAGACAACAGGCAAGCACACAGTACTACTATGATGCATGTAATTATCCTTATGCAGTGATTCGTGTCAAGCCCAGCGCCCCGGGTTTCCTAGCTAATGCAGTGCTCACTACACAACTAACATAATGCAAGTAATTGGGTCTCAGTGCCCTGACTTACAGTGATTTGATGCGAAGTTTCAAAGAAAGCGATTTAGTTGAATTTTATTTATTATTTTTTTCCGCGTAAGCTCCTTTGACGTGCACAACTGCTCCTCTCTGAAACGCTAGAATTTTGAGTACTTAAGAAATTACAAAAATAAAAAGAAAAGCTAGTAACTTAAAATAAAATGGAAAAATAAGAAAAAGAAAACCTAATCTAATATTTACAAATTAACTAAACTAAGATTCTAAAACTAAAGGTAGTAGTGCAATCCCCGGCAACGGCGCCAAAAATTGATCTTGTCAAAATCAAGATATAAAAGTATGCTTAACTTATGCTTTACTTTCAAAAGATTTGTAGTGTGGAAGTAAAGGTCGAACCCACAGAGATTGAATACTACGCACTTTAATTTTTAAAACCTAAATTTAGTAAATTAAGAAAAACGGATTTTGGATTTAATTTGAATTAAACTAATAACAATAAAAGTAAATCTAAATTATGAAAGCAATTAAATATTTGTTTTTATAATAAGTTTAAGGAACCTAGGATTGCAAATCCACCACTAGCTTCATGATAAGGGTATTTACGAATTACTTTAGCTTATTACGTTGGATGATAATGGGGAATTGTAGCTACAAGCCCAATTCCTCCGTCAAGAAAATAACTATGGTTCAAGCACCAACATAATCCATCTTCGGTTAGCACGAATTATCCCACACTAAACTAGGGGTTTGGTATAATCCGTCTAATCTAGGCATGGACCATTCGGATACTTGATAGCACAATTCAATTTAAGCACCATTACATGTAAATAATCTAAACAAGCACAGCAAGCATAGATCATTGAGCACACTACCATCAAAATAGATCTAAGACAAGAGTAAACTTTGAAAGTAACAATTTAATCAATAAAAGCACAATTTATTTATAAAAATCCTCGGACCATGTAACTGTCATCCATACATAATAAAATTAAAATAAAAACATAAATACACCCTATTACTTGGCTAGGGTTTCATTGAAACCCTAGATCTTGAGTTTAGTTAGCCATAGAATTGATGAACGGCAAGAGGTTGATGGAGGAGGCCATGGAAATCCTTGGTCTTCTTCTTCTTCTCCTTGCTTTTCTCTCTTCAATGGCTGAAGTTTTTGTTGTATATGGATGTATCTAATGTTGTGTATAATAATTGCCAACCCAAGAATTATAATTGAGTATTTGTAGATTTGGAGCAAGTTTTGGAAGCTTTCCTAACCCAATTCGCACTAAAATTGTTGTATTTAGCTTTCCAGACGTAATTAGGCAGTTTTGTTCATGTAGGAGTCTTCAGTACACTGAAATACACGTATTTGGTTTTTACACAGGTCACGCGAGCGGTGAAGCAGAAAAGGAGGGGCATGGCCCCTGAGAGACTGAAGACAGTGAGTGAAGAGGTCGAGAAGCTCCTCAAAGCTCGTTCCATATGAGAAGTCCACTACCTCGACTGGCTAGCCAATGTGGTCCTTGTCAAGAAAAGCAGCGGTAAGTGGAGGATGTGCGTGGACTTCACCGACCTCAACAAAGCTTGCCCCAAGGATTGCTATCCGCTGCCCAGAATAGACCTCCTTGTGGACTCCACGGCCGGTCACTCACTCCTCTCATTCATGGACGCCTACTCGGGGTACAACCAGATCAGCATGTACCTCAGGGACGAAGAGAAGACTGCGTTCATCACTGACCAAGACAAGTATTGTTACAAGGTTATGCCATTCCATCTCAAGAATGCCGGGGCCACCTACCAATGCCTAGTCAACTATATGTTCAAAGACCTCATTGGAAAGTCTATGGAAGTATATGTGGATGATCTGCTGGACAAGAGCCGGGATGAGTCTGACCACCTTAAGCATCTGGCCCGGGCCTTCAACATTTTGAGAAAATTTAGGATGAGGTTGAACCTGGCCAAATGCACCTTCGGCGCGTCATCTGGGATATTTCTGGGCCACCTAGTTAGCAGACGGGGGATTGAGGCAAACCCTGAAAAGATCAAAGCCATCATCAACATGCGGTCGCCTAAATCAACAAAGGAGGTTTAGAGCTTAGCCGGATGGGTTTCCGCATTGAACAGATTTGTCTCCCGAGGTACCGACCGATGCCTGCCATTCTTTAAAATCCTCCACAAAGCGTTTCAGTGGTCAGAAGAGTGCGAAGAGGCATTCCAAGAGCTCAAGAAGTACTTGGCGTTCCCTCCTCTACTCTCAACACCTGTGCCGGGGGAAGAATTATTTTTATACTTGGTAGTGTCACCATCAGGGGTTAGCTCAACACTTATTCGGGAAGAGCACGGGATACAGTTCCCAGTGTACTACACCAGCCGGGCGTTATAGGGCGCAGAGAGCAGATACTCCCGCATCAAAAAACTGGCGTTCGCCCTTATCACCTCGGCCCGAAGGCTCCGCCCTTACTTTCAGGCCCATGCCATTGTGGTCCTCACAGATTAACCTCTCCGTAGAATCCTTAGCTGTCCAGACACGTCCGGGAGGCTCGTCAAGTGGGCCTTGGAGTTGGAAGAGTTTGAAGTGATCTACCGACCCCGAACAACCATCAAGGGACAAGCCGTGGCAGACTTTCTGGTTGAGTTCACATATCCAGAGGACCCGGTTGAAGAGTCCGAGCCACCGGCCTTACCGCCCGGGTTACACTATGATATCCCCACCTGGGTACTGCACGTGGACGGTTCATCATATCAACAAGGCAGTGGGGCAGGAGTCATCTTAACTACCCTCGACGACATCCAGCTCGAATATGCGTTGAGATTTGGGTTTCGCGCCTCCAACAACGAGGCAGAATACGAAGCCCTACTGGTCGGACTGCAATTGGCCATTTCTATGAGTGCACAATAGGTCCAGGGATACAGTGATTCCCAGCTCGTGGTCAACCAGGTTAACCAAGAATACGAAGCGCGAGAAGACAACATGGTAGCTTACTTGGCCCTTGTCCGAGCAGTTTCCAAGAAGCTCTGGGGATTCTCCATCACGCAGATACCCAGAGAATAAAATACCAAGGCCGACCTGTTGGCTTGCCTTGCCTCGTCTTCTGAGTCAGACTTGTCCGGGATACGGATAGAATATCTACCCGAGCCAAGTGTGATCAACTCAGAAGGCATGGAGGTAGATCCGATCACCCTGGGACCCAGCTAATTGGACCCGCTCGTGACATTCTTGACGACAGGGGCGCTACCAGACGACAGAGAAGAAGCCCACCGGGTCAAGTACCGGGCAGCCCGATACCATCTTGTTGACGACATTCTCTACAAGAGGGGATTTACTATCCCGTACCTCCGCTGTATTCATTCTGCGCAAGTCCAAGCGATATTGTTTGAAATCCACGAAGGAGTGTGCGGGAATCACATCGGAGGCCGGGCACTCTCTAGAAAGGCCCTGCTACAAGGTTACTACTGGCCAACTATGGGTCGGGATTCCCAGGAATACGTCAGAAGGTGTGACAAGTGTCAGAGATACTCTCCCATGATCAACCAACCGGGAGAGCTCTAGACACCAATCCACAGCCCCTGGCCGTTCGCCCAGTGGGGCATCAACATTGTTGGTCTCCTGCTGATAGGAAAAGGACAGGTCAAGTTTGCCGTGATAGCTGTTGACTACTTCACCAAATGGGCAGAGGCCGAGCCCTTGGCGACAATAACCGAACGGAAAATAGAGAGCTTCGTGGAAAGGAATATTCTTAGTAGGTTCGGCATTCCCCGGGTCCTGATCAGCGATAACGGCAGGCAGTTTTACACCACTATATTCAGGCAGTTCTGCTCGGGCTACGGGATACTGAATCATTACTCCTCCCCCAAGCACCCACAAGCCAACGGTCAAGCCGAGGTAACCAACCGGACAATCTTGCAGTCAATCAAGGCAAGGCTTAAAGGTGCCAAAGTGTTATGGGCTAATGAACTACCGACCCTCCTGTGGGCCTACCGCACAACACCTCGAGCAGTAACAGGCGAGACGCCGTTCTCTTTAACCTACAGATTTGGGGCTGTGGTCCCCACAGAGCTCGGGTTGCCTACATATCGGGTGGCCAACTTCAGTGCGCTAGATAACGAAGAAGCCCTCAGATCAGAATTGGATCTGGTGGAGGAAAAAAGAGACGAAGCCTATCTAAAGGTGGCAGCCTACACACAACGGGTTTCTCGATACTACACAGCAAGGTGAAGCACCGCAGTTTCCAAATCAGAGACCTCATCCTCAAGGTAGTGAACCAGTTTACCCGAATCTCGAGCCATGGGAAATTGGGACCAAACTGGGAAGGCCCGTACAAAGTAACCCGGGTCAACCGACCGGGAACTTACTGGCTATAGAGTATGGACGGGCATGATCTCTCTCACCCTTGGAATGTGTAACACCTCCGCAAGTATTATCAGTGACGCTTAGCCATGGGAATTTAGTACCGGTAGAGAGATTTGTTTTTGTAGCTCTAATTGAGCAATAGCAATAAATTCTTGTTTTAATAAAATTGGAAAGTTTATTTTGCAAAATTACTCTTGTCAGTACATCGTGCAATGCAAAAAAGTCCTCGGGCCTAACCCCGAGGCACAAAAAGACCTCAGACTCTGAACCCAGGCACAAAGACCTTGGCTAACAATCAAGGCACAAAAAGACCTCGGGCTCCGAACCCAGGCACCTAAAAGACCTCGGGCTTCGAACCCAGGCACTACAAAGACCTCGGGCTCCGAACCCAGGCACTAAAAAGACCTCGGGCTTCGAACCCAGGCACAAAATGACCCTGCAACCACCCATGTTCTAGGTCAGTTTCCTATGGTCACTCCTCAACACACCCCGCCTTCACAGGACGCTCGGGGGGCAAGGGGATACTAGACCAAAACAGGAAATTACACAAGGCTTCGCCTAGGTCCAACTGACGATGGGAACAAACCCTTAGGTGACCGACAATGGCAAGCTCCAAAGGGACCCTGCAACCACCCATGTTCCAGTTCAGTTTCCTATGGCTACTAACTCCCGCACTCCAGCCTTAGCAAAATGCTTGGGGGGCAGGGTAATATTAGGCCAAAACAGGAAATCACACCGGTCACTAAAAGAACTCGGAAGATATTCCTAAGTACTTATAGGGACCAGAGATAATATCCCGGATGGTAAAACAGGATACACCTATGATACACCGGGACATCCCGGACGGTAATATAGGGTATTCCTATAATATACCGGGCAATCCCGGACGCTAAACAGGACAAGTTCCTATGGTAGACCGGGCAGTTACCTTTTAAACAGGTCAGGAAGACTAGGTGTTCTACTGGTTATGGTCCTAAAACATTTGCTAAGGCAGGGGTTAGGTTGGCCTAAAACCGAGTGGATACTAGCAATTACAAACAGGCAAAGTACAGAAAAAAGACAGTTAATGGAACGAAAATTTGACCTCAGGGGCCTTTTCATTAATTAAAATAAAATTGTATAAAGCCTGGGGGCAGTTGTAATAGCCTCCCCAGAAAGAAAAAAAACTACAAAAAAAAAAAACTAGTCTATAACCACCAACTCTCCTTCCTCCGTAGCCTGCTCATCAACAGAGGGGTCCCCGGCCGGTGTAGATTCAATGGCAACCTCGGAGTCAGCCTGGCCTTCTTTCTAGTAACTGGACTCTGCCCAAGAATAACCAGACAAGACCCAGTCATGGTGGTCAGCAGCAGGCCACTTCATCAGGTCAGCGTAGCCCGTGAGGAACCTAGCCTCGAATTCCTCCTCAGCTTCCTTGGCTTCAGCCTCCCGAGCAGTAGTAAGCTCCGAAAGCGTGGCCGTCATAGCTGTAAGGTCATTCTCGGCAGAGATCCTCCTAGCCTCCGCGACTGCAGCCTTAGTCTCTGCAACCTGCTCGGAGGCGATCCTCCCGACCTCCGTGGCTACAGCCTTAGCCTCCGTAACCTTTCGGGCAGCCCGCTCGGTTGACAGAGAGTCCTGGATCTCCCCGAACTCCAGAACAGTTGCCCGGGATTTTTCTTCTTCCACGATGAGAGCAAACTCCACGGACTCCCAGGCTGCCCTCTCCACGGAAAGGTTAGCCTCTGTAGCGGCCAACCTCTCAGCAATGCCGGGAAGGGTGGTCTCAGCCCCGACCGCAATACAGCCAATCTGCAAGAACAAGACAACGTCAGTACACGCAAGGAAGAAAAGCTAAGGTTCATGTTGCAAAGAGACTTACCATGTGGCTGATGCTGTATAGCCAACCGATGATGGCCTCGGGGCTTAGCAGAGTGCACTTGTCGATCTGACTCTGCAATAGCCCAGGCCGTACCCTTCCGCAGACGTCGTCCGCCGTCTCGACCTCCGGCCTGGAGGAAGGGCCCGCACGAGTAGTCTCCTCCATGCTCGGGAAGGCGACCCCGGACGGTTTGCCAGGAGGGGGAGGTGGTGGTGGTGCAGCAATTATTACAACGGGCGTGGAGGTAGTAACTGCTTCTATCTCAGCCCGGATAGAAATCCCCCAGGAAATCCTCTTGAGGGGCTGGCCCTCAACGGGGTCCGGCTTCTTCCTCTTCTGGCCAGCCCAGGCCATCAAGGCTGCCTCCTTCTCCTTCAACGCCGCCATGTTCTTGGGAGCCATTTCTGCAAAACCAGAGAGCATGTTAGAATTTATCAAAGTACAAAAAAAACTGGACGGTCAAGAGATGGTATTTACCAGGAATAATTGCTAGGAGGATGGGAGCCGTGAAGCGCTGGGGCTTGTAAGAGATCTTCGGGCTCCCCTACCGGGTCAACACCTTATTAATATCGATCGGGTCTTCTACCAAAGACAGGATCCTCGCTTGTAGCTCGTCCGGAAGGCTGGGCGAGGCAACTGATCCCACTGCAAGACAAACACACCAACGGGTTAGTCATAGAAAAATAAAGAGACTAAGCAGGAAAGAAAGAGTGGTCGGGCTTACTCCTCAGTTCCCCCGCCTAGGAGGTCCTCAACTGAATACCCGGCGCCTTCTCACACAGCCCTAAGGTGGACACTTGGAAGAATTTCTTCTTCCATCCTTTATTGTTGCTCGGGCAGTTTATAATTATTTTCCGCCTCTGCCTGGCCCCGAGCGAGAAGAAACCAGACTCTCTGTGGACTTTGAAGGGCCGGTGAGTCCAAAAGAACTCCTGTAAGGTAAGTTCATACCCAAGGACTTAGGGCTACAAGGATATGCACCCCATCAAATATCACCAGCCGTTCAGGGCGAGCTGCCCGGGAGAGATCCCGAGGTAGATGAGCGCATCTCGGGCAACTGGGTGGAGAGGCAAGCGAAGGCCCGCCATGAAAGCATCCTCATACAAAGTGACGAAGCCCGACTCGTGGAAGTGAGCTCCGTCATCATGGACGGTTAGAGAAAAGGGGCCGAGAAGGTCATATCTGTCCCTGATCCAATCCAAATTAGGGCAGCGCAGGATACTGACTATGGACTCGCATGAGAAGACGACCCCGGGGCTGTTTGGTACAGACCCTTCGTCGCCTAAACCCCGAGATGTCAAGGCTACAGGGGAATCCCAGCGCGTTTCCTCGGGAGACGCCCGGGCAGGGATCATCCCCTCACTCTCCTAACTAGAGGGGGCCAAGAAGGGAGGGTTTAAGCTTGCGCTCGTGGACCCTGACCGCAGCTATTCGTTTTTCGACCGGGATGACGAGTTGAAATAGGAATGACACATGATTACGTTTGTGGAAGACCTAGGGAGCAGACGACCTAAGAACGGGTCAAGAACTCCTAGCCTGATGTACAGAGGAGGTAGATCTAACAACCTAAAGAGCAGGTCGTACAAGACTCTAGAAGAAAGACGACACTCTCTCAAGACTCTTCCGGGAACTCCCGTTTGGTCAAACTGCTCTAATGTACCCCCGGATTGGAAGAAATGTCAAAATCGAAAAAAGAAAAAATCCCACGCTCATTCTAACCCTAGTTGGTTCGCTCCCTCCAGCTTTGTTCAAAAAAGAAGAAGAGAATGAAGAACTGAAGATAGAAAGGAAGGACTTACAAGGTTTCGCGCAGAAAAGAGGTCGGGAATCTTGCTCGGGAATCTGTTATGCTCTTAAACCGCTCGGTAACTCTCTTAGTTGACAGTAGGGATTGAAGAAACGAGCAAGTGTTTCTTATATAGAGGTAGCGGACAGTCCAGATCAATCAGATCCAATGGCTCAGGAGTTTTCCCACCAGAACCATCAGACGGTTGTCACCTCGGGCACGTGAAGGGTCGCCTCAAAATGCGCGCGCATTAAATGCATGACATGATGGTCCGGTTACCATGTAACTGGTTGGTTACATCCGAACCGACTTTGCTGGATCCTGACCAGGCCAATTACTCCCTGACACGTGCCAATACCAACACCCGAGCTCCTACCTGTACCGGTCGGTTATTCCACCGGGTGATCTGGAGTGTGGGCCCCATCCCGAGCAGCATTCCCAGAGGATATCCAGAAGGTTTCCAAGAAGGTACTAATTTTTGAATCCTCACTCGATGACACATCCGGTCAGTTTTAAAAATGGGGGGCAGCTGATATGTCCAAAATAATCTAGCCATAAAGACAGTCTGCCACGTCACCAAGAGGTGCCGGTTATTCTGATAAGGGCACCCATGGCCCAGCAATCCCGAGGTGTTTGTCAGGGTCAGGCGGTTTGTACCAGCAGGCCGGGCATGAAGGTCGTGCCGTCCTGCGATCCCGGCCTATCCAGTAGTTTCCAAAACCAACTGCAAGACTGCGAAAGGGAATGTGGCAGTTTCCTAAACCACTTAGGAAACTTTCCTAAAATCATGCAAATCTATTGTGATTAGATTAGGCTTCCTAATCCAATTAACTTACCATGTAAGGGTGGACTCTTGCACCTATAAAAGAGCCCACCTACCCTGTCAATAGGGATCCGAAAATAATTCTCTAGCTAACAAGCATTCAATAGAGAACTCACCATCATACGCATATACCCGGCCGGTATTACTGGTAGTTGCGCCCCTCTTTATTGGCTCACCAGGCCCGCCGGTGATCTGCTAGTGAGAGCGCACAGACGGAATCATGGATGTAGGTCACCTCATTAACGGGACCAAACCACACACAAATTATTCTTGTCTTTTTCTCTCTCTAAACCCTTCTTACCAGTTTTAGGCATCATCAGACGTGTATAAGGTTTAGGAGTTAGTTTACATTTTGCCTGTGCGCAAGACTATTGGAGACAAGTGTGTTCAAAATCTAACATAAGGTAGATGGTTCAATTGACAAGTATTAGGAATGCCTTGTGGCGATAGTTTGTACCCAGAGAGGGTATAGACCATGAAAACATGTTCTTCTAAAGGCTGAGATCTGACTCTATTTGCCTTATCCTAGAAATTATCACACGTTTAATTTTAGAACTTTTTCAGTTAGATGTTTAAACTATTCTTTCTCAATGGACAACAAGACGACAAGATAAATTTGGATTAGTGCATTGGTTTTGTAACAAAAGGGAATGAGCCCAAAAGTATGATGTCTCAAAAGTTCCATTTATTACCTTAATCTAGCAATTCATCTAGGCAGTGGTACTATGTGTACATTAAACGGTCCAAGAAAAGCATTCTAATTCTTTGTATGTTGATGACATCCTTCTATCTAGGAATGAGATGAGTTCCATTATGGCCAATTGAGAGTGGTTATCATCTCAGTTTGAGATTGAGGACATGGGCGATGCCAACTATGTGTTGGAAGTTTAGATTATGAGAGATTGTTCTTAGAAGCTTCTCTATTTGTCTCGAGGGTTCTTGAATGTTTTTTACATGAAAAGTTATAAACCCATTGACATCCCAATTTTAAGGGACTCAACTTGACCTTAGATCAATGTCTTAAGAATAAAGAGAAAAGGAAACAAATGTGCTGTTTGCCATATGCGTCAACAATAGGGAATCTGAAGTATGCTAATGTGTGTACTTGGTCATATGTCTGCTATATGGTTGGTTTAATTAGTCATTGTTGTAGCAACCCTGATCCTATCACTAGAGAATAGTAAAGATGATCTTGCGATATGTTCGTACGACTGTGGACCTTCCCTTATGCTGTCCATGATGGAAGCATAATATGTGGTGTGCTTTATAGTTGTTTAAGGAGCTATTTTTTTGTTGAAGAGTTTTTGCAGTGGCTAGGCTCTTCACCTCATAGCGATGAGGTTGTGATAATCTACGGTGATAGCACATAGCCTAAGCATATGCAAAAGATGTCAAAAACCATTCTAGCACGCAGATATTCATTCTTTCATATTTGACATGTGGTTTGCGCAGAGGGAAGTTGTCTTGATGCACATCTCCACCTGGGATCCGATGTGCTTAGACATTTTATTGTGTTATTGACATTATTATTTGAGTTTTTTTAACTGGTTGGTTTCCATATATATTTATTGTATGAATGGAATGAATGCACATTTCTAATATATCATCAGGCTTGAATCGACCTGTTCACATGGGTGATTCACCTTGGTGCCGAGATAGCGAACTAGGACATGTTTGTTTGTGGCGCTTAGATGGCTAGCAAGATAAGACATTTGTGTTTATGGCGCTTAGATAGCTAGCTAAGACATGTGTGTCCATAACGCTTAGAAAGCGAGCTTAAACACTTATATATACGTAGTGTAAGAACAACGAGCTAGATATAAACCCTTAAAATTTCTATATGTCACCTTAGATGAAGCTAAGATGAGTCCTTTATATTTGGTCAAACATAGAGAGGTCCCACGACTTAATGTAGCCTGTTTATAACCGAATGTGTGTTTTCAGACGGACGTCAGGAGGGGCGACTGTGTTGGAAAACTCAGGTTAGACGTTTCGTGTAATGTCTAGATTAAGATTCGTATGGCGTTACTTGTTTTTTCAAACACAGAATAACATACCCATTTTTATGGAAGAACGACATAGCATACATTTCATGTTGTATGTGCTTTTATGATCGACTGTGGAGTAGTGAATGGATTCCTCTTCATTGCTATGTGAGCCATGTAGCATATCCAAGACATTAGTTATCCTAAAAATAGGTTGCCTTCACAACTTGAGACTATGTCATGAAGAGGACGCATGATGACAACTACTTTAGCATGCTATCCTAGGACGAAGAGATAATTCCGTTCTATGGGATATGTTTGGGCAAGCAGTCAGGTTAGTCAGATTGACATGTGGGCTCAGGGAAGACCATTCAATAACACCATGTTTTGTGACTCATTAGTAGGCCTGTGACAATTGTATTTTGTTACTCATGTGTCATGAGTACATTACATTTAGGTGGTGCAACACTTCTTTTCACCAAGGGATTGAGAATGCTGTGCGATGTGGTTGAACCGTGTAAGGCATACACGAAATCTTCCAAGTGATGTGTCTTGCTAGTTATAGTGATGACTTGGCATTACACTCCTGTCACTGTACTTTTTTTTTTTGTAAGGTCGCACGTTCTATTTCCTTGTATGAAGAGATGAGAAGTTCTGTTTGAGAGATTGGTTTTAGTACTAGCCTTATGTAGGTGAGTGGGAGATGTAAGAAATATTGTGGGCCATACGGGTACCCACATATCATCAGACTGGGTCCATGGGCTTTGGCTCTTGGAGCCCTAGGGTTTGGTGAAAATGTGTGTATATATATGATAGAAACACACATGATGTAATCCTAAGCAATTATAGCAGCCTCTCTCTCTGTGGTAGTCTCTCTCTCTCTCTCCCATCATGGTTTTCTCTTTCTAGCTTATCACCATAGAGCTTAGGATTTAGATCATGGTTTCATCGAAGATCGTTCTTGTAACTTTCGTCGTGACTGATATGGAGCATATGCAAGTGCACGGAGGCAGTAAGGTCGTGGTCTTTTTGTTCGGGGCTTGTAACAACGTCGATTCTGATCCTGTTGAGTGATTTTGCTAGGTAATGCACCTAAACTCAACATGTATGCATGTGTGTGTATTATTTACATAAATATAGGGCCTTCAAAATATTGAAGCCATTTGTGGCCTAGGGCAACTGCCCCTGTTGCCCCTCCCCCTTTGGGCTGGTTCTAGCTATGGATGCTATTTGAATGCCTTTGAATGTAGTTTTTCGAGAGTGACACGGAGTACCTTCAATGCTTGGCCAACCTGCTTATTTATAGCGGCCATGGAGGTCTTTTAAATAAGGTAAGAAATCTTCAATGATAATATGGTAAAAATACCAGATTTATCTCTTTATATCTTCAACAATATATATACATACATATATATACATACATACATATTCCCTATCTCTTGATATTATCTTCCCAATTATGATAATGTTTCTCATATCTGATAATATTTTGAATGTTATCTTGCCAAAACAATATGATAAACCTTCCTAAACCTGATAATATAAATATTATCATATTGAGATTTTATAGGGTGATGGACTTCCCAAAGATGACCAAATCTGTATTAGCTTTCCAAAAAGTAGCTTAAACATTTGGAATGCCCAATAATTAACTAGCTTGATGCAAAGAAGCCATGACCAAACAAGGCTTCGGACTGACGCTCAATGAAGCAAACTGAATTGATTAAAGCCAAAATAGTTGTTGTGGCTGACCAAACTGAAGAAGGCCAATTTGGATAGAAGTTAGAGGGTGTGGTTGTGATACGAAGAGCAGTTTCATCTCCATGGGTGCGGACACTTCTTGACCATTGGATTGATTGTCCTTTAAATCTAGGCTCTTTATCAAAAGAGATCAAAACCAGTAGTTTCTCTCTCTCTCTCTCACTCTCACTCTCACTCTCTCATACCCACCCAACAGGTAACAAGTTACCACAACAGTTCGCCCAAATCTTTCTTTCTTTCTCTCTCTCTCTAACCAAGGAAGAAGAGCTCTCTGTCTTCTCTAACCATGCAGTGGGCATGACTGTAGGGACTGTCTGACCACCATCCTACCACCATCCGACCACCATCCAACCAATCTTAACTCAAACCCACCATCACTAATGCCATCAAAGACCACCACCCACAATCACTAGCACCATCAATGAGAAGGTATTTTTTTCTCTAATTTTGCTCTCTCTCTCTCTCTCTCTCTCTCTCTCTCTCTCTTACACACACTAATTTTTTTCTTCCAAAAAAACCCTAATTTTTTGTAAGTCCCTTGAAGAAGTAGAGCTCTCTGTCACTAATTTTTTTGAGAGAAATTGCTTTTAGGTTGTAGTTGTTGGAATCGTGTTCCTCTGTATTTTTTGGGGTTTCTCCCAATCGCATTCCTCTACAAAAAGATTTTGAATTTTGGGGATTTTTCACCGCATTTGTTTTTCCTTCTCTTCATATGTGCATTCTATTTATAATGGTTCAGGCTACATTTTTTTTTGTTGCAATTCAACCCAATATTTGTTTGTTGAGGTGGGTGCTTTGACACACATGCCCAAATACTTGTGTGTGTGTGTGTGTGTGTGTGTGTATTGTAATAGAGAGAGGATTACAATTAAGAAATTTAAAGTTAAATACTTGTGGTTGAAATTCTGTACACTTATTATGCCATTCATAAAAAATTCTGCACTTTTGTTGTTCCATGATTAAAATGAAATTCTTGTTCCATGGTTAAGAAATATTATACCCTTCATTTCCAGTGATTAAGAAATGTTGTACCCCGTCTTGTTCCATGATTAACAAATGTTATTCCCTTTATAAGAATGTATGCACTCTTGTTTTTCCATGATTAACAAGAAATTCTTGTTCCATGGTTAAGAAATATTGTACACTTCATTCCAGTGATTTGGGAAGAGCACGGGATACAGTTCCCAGTGTACTACACCATCCGGGCGTTATAGGGCGCAGAGAGCAGATACTCCCGTATCGAAAAACTGGCATTCGCCCTTATTACCTCGGCCCAAAGGCTCCGCCCTTACTTTCAGCCCCATGCCATTGTGGTCCTCACAGATCAACCTCTCCGCAGAATCCTCAGCCGTCCAGACACGTCCGGGAGGCTCGTCAAGTGGGCCTTGGAATTGGAAGAGTTTTGAAGTCATCTACCGACCCCGGACAACCATCAAGGGACAAACCGTGGCAGACTTTCTGGTTGAGTTCACATATCTAGAGGACCCAGTTGAAGAGTCCAAGCCACCGGCCTTACCGCCCTGGTTACACTCTTATATCCCCACCTGGGTACTACACGTGGACGGTTCATCCAATCAGCAAGGCAGTGGGGCAGGAGTCATCTTAACTACCCCCGACGGCATCCAGCTCGAATATGCGTTGAGATTTGGGTTCCGTGCCTCCAACAACGAGGCCGATTACAAAGCCCTACTGGTCGGACTGCAATTGGCCATTTCTATGAGTGCACAACAGGTCCAGGGATACAGTGATTCCCAGCTCGTGGTCAACCAGGTTAACCAAGAATACGAAGCGCGGGAAGACAACATGGTAGCCTACTTAGCCCTTGTCCGAGCGGTTTCCATGAAGCTCTGGGGATTCTCCATCACGCAGATACCCAAAGAAGAAAATACCAGGGCTGATCGGTTGGCTCGCCTTGCCTCGTCTTTTGAGTCAGACTTGCCCGGGATATGGATAGAATATCTACCCGAGCCAAGTGTGATCAACTCAGAAGGCATGGAGGTAGATCCGGTCACCCTGGGACCCAGCTGGATGGACCCACTCGTGACATTCTTAACGACAGGGGTGCTAGCAGACGATAGAGAAAAAGCCCACAGGGTCAAGTACCGGGCAGCCCGATACCATCTTGTTGACGGCATTCTCTACAAGAAGGGATTCACTATCCCATACCTCTGCTGTGTTCATCCTGTGCAAGTCCAAGCAATATTGTTTGAAATCCACGAAAGAGTGTGCGGGAATCACATCGGAGGCCGGGCACTCTCCAGAAAGGCCCTGCTACAAGGTTACTACTGGCCAACTATGGATCGGGATTCCTAGGAATACGTCAGAAGGTGTGACAAGTGTCAGAGATACTCTCCCATGATCAACCAACCGGGAGAGCTCCAGACACCAATCCACAGCCCCTGGCCGTTCCCCTAGTGGGGCATCAACATTGCCGGTCTCCTGTCGATGGGAAAAGGACAGGTCAAGTTTGCCGTGATAGCTATTGACTACTTCACCAAATGGGCAGAGGCCGAGCCCTTGGCGACAATAACCGAACGGAAAATGGAGAGCTTCGTGGAAAGGAATATTCTTAGTAGGTTCGGCAATCCCCGGGTCCTGATCAGCGATAACGGCAGGTAGTTTGACACCACTATATTCAGGCAGTTCTGCTCGGGCTACAGGATACTGAATCATTACTCCTCCCCCGAGCACCCACACGCCAACAGTCAAGACGAGGTAACCAACTGGACAATCTTGCAGTCAATCAAGACAAGGCTTGAAGGTGCCAAAGGGTTTTTGGCTGAAGAACTACCGACCCTCCTGTGGGCCTACCGCACAATACCCCGAGCAGCAACAGGCGAGATGCCATTCTCTTTAACCTACAGATTTGAGGCGATGGTCCCCACAGAGCTCGGGTTGCCTACATATCGGGTGGCCAACTTCAGTGCGCCGGATAACGAAGAAGCCCTCAGATCAGAATTGGATCTGGTGGAGGAAAAAAGAGACCAAGCCTATCTAAAGGTGGCAGCCTACAAACAACGGGTTTATCGATACTACAACAGCAAGGTAAAGCACCGCAATTTCCAAATCGGAGACCTCGTCCTCAAGGCAGTGAACCAGTCTACCTGAATCCCGAGCCATGGGAAATTGGGACCAAACTGGGATGGCCCATACAAAGTAACCCGGGTCAACTGACCGGGAACTTACTGGCTACAGAGTATGGACGGGCATGATCTCTCTCACCCTTGGAATGTGCAACACCTCCGCAAGTATTATTAGTGACGCTTAGCCACGAGAATTAAGTACTGGTAGAGAGATTTATTTTTGTAGCTCTGATTGAGCAATAGCAATAAATTCTTGTTTTAATAAAATTGGAAAGTTTATTTTGCAAAATTACTCCTGTAAGTACATCGTGCAATGCAGAAAAGTCCTCGGGCCTAACCCCGAGGCACAAAAAGACCTCGGGCTCCGAACCCAGGCACAAAGACCTTGGCTAACAACCAAGGTGCAAAAAGACCTCAGGCTCCGAACCCAGGCACTACAAAGACCTCGGGCTCCAAACCCAGGCACTATAAAGACCTCGGGCTCCGAACCCAGGCACTAAAAAGACCTCAGGCTTTGAACCCAGGCACAAAATGACCCTGCAACCACCCATGTTCCAGGTCGATTTCCTATGGTCGCTCCTCAACACGCCCCGCCTTCACAGGACGCTCGGGGGGGAAGGGGATACTAAACCAAAATAGGAAATTACACAAGGCTTTGCCTAGGTCCAACTGACAATGGGAACAAACCCTTAGGTGGCCGATGATGGCAAGCTCCAAAGGGACCCTGCAACCACCCATGTTCCAGTTTGGTTTCCTATGGCTACTAACTCCCGCACTCTCGCCTTAGCAAAATGCTTGGGGGGCAGGGGAATATTAGGCCAAAATAGGAAATCACACCGGTCACTAAAAGAACTTGAAAGATATTCCTAAGTACTTACAGTGACCAGAGATAATATCCTGGACGGTAAAACAGGATACACCTATGATACACCGGGACATCCCGGACGGTAATATAGGGTATTCCTATAATACACCGGGCAATCCCGGACGCTAAACAGGACAAGTTCCTACGGCAGACTGGGCAGTTACCTTTTAAACAGGTTAGGAAGACTAGGTGTTCTACTAGTTATGGTCCTAAAACATTTGCTAAGGCAGGTGTTAGGTTGGCCAAAAACCGAGTGGATACTAGCAATTACAAACAGGCAAAGTACAGAAAAAAGATAGTTAATGGAACAGAAATTTGACCTCAGGAGCCTTTTCATTAATTAAAATAAAACTGTACAAAGCCTGGGGGCAGTTGTAATAGCCTCCCCAGAAAGAAAAAAAAAACTACAAAAAAAACTAGTCTACAACCACCATCTCTCCCTCCTCCGTAGCCTGCTCATCAATAGAGGGGTCCCCGGACGGTGCAGATTCAGTGGCAACCTCGGAGTCAGCCTGGCCTTCCTTCTAGTAACTGGACTCTGCCCAAGAATAACCAGACAGGTCCCAGTCAAGGTGGTCAGCAGCAGCCTACTTCGTCAGGTCAGCGTTGCCCGTGAGGAACCCAGCCTCGAATTCCTCCTCAGCTTACTTGGCTTCAGCCTCCCGAGCAGCAGTAAGCTCCGAGAGCGTGGCCGTCATAGCTGCAAGGTCCTTCTCGACAGAGATCCTCCCGGCCTCCGCGGCTACAGCCTTAGTCTCTGTAACCTGCTCGGTGGCAATCTTCCCAGCCTTTGCGGCTGCAGCCTCAGCCTCCGCAACCTTTCGGGCGGCCCGCTCGATTGACAGTGAGTCCCGGATCTCCCCGAGCTCCAGGGCAGTTGCCCAAGATTTTTCTTCTTCCACGGTGAGAGCAAACTCCACGGACTCCCAGGCAGCCCTCTCCACGAAAAGGTTAGCCTCTGCAGCGGCTAACCTCTCAGCAACGCCGGGAAGGGTGGTCTCAGCCCTGGCCGCAATACAGCCAATATGCAAGAACAAGAAAATGTCAGTACACGCAAGGAAGAAAAGCTAAGGTTCATGTTGCAAAGAGGCTTACCATGTGGTTGATGCTGTATAGCCAACCGATGTTGGCCTCGGGGCTTAGCAGAGTGCACTTGTCGATCTGACTCTGCAATAGCCCAGGCCGTACCCTTCCGCAGAAGTCGTCTGCCGTCTCAACCTCCGACCTGGAGGAGGGGCCCGCACGAGCAGTCTCCTCCATGCTCGGGAAGGAGACCCCAGACGGTTTCCAACGAGGGAGAGGTGGTGGTGGTGCAGCAATTGTTACAACGGGTGTGGAGGTAGCAACTGTTTCCTTCTCAGCCCGGATGGAAATCCCCCAGGAAATCCTCTTGAGGGTCTGGCCCTCGGCGGGGTCCGACTTCTTCTTCTTCTGGCCAGCCCGGGCCATCAAGGTCGCCTCTTTCTCCTTCAAAGCCGCCGCATTCTTGGGAGCCATTTCTATAAAACCAGAGAGCATGTTAGAATTCAGCAAAGTACAAAGAAAACTGGACGGTCAAGAGATTGTATTTACCAGGAATAATTACCAAGAGGATGGGAGCCTTGAAGCGCTGGGGCTTGTAAAAGATCTTTGGGCTCCCCAACTGGGTCAACACCTTATTAATATTGGTCGGGTCTTCTACCAAAGACAGGATCCTCACTTGTAGCTCGTCCGAAAGGCTGGGTGAGTCAACTGATCCCACTGCAAGATAAACACACCAACGGGTTAGTCATAGAAAAATAAAGAGACTAAGCAGGAAAGAAAGAGTGGTTGGGCTTACTCCTCAGCTCCTCCGCCTAGGAGGTCCTCAACTGAATACCCGGCGCCTTCTCACACAGCCCTAGGGTGGACATTTGGAAGAATTTCTTCATCCATCCTTTATCGTTGCTCGGGCAGTTTACAATTATTTTCTGACCCTGCCTGGCCCCGAACGAGAAGAAACCAGACTCTCTGTGGACTTTGAAGGGCCGGTGAGTCCAAAAGAACTCCTGTAAGGTAAGCTCGTACCCGAGGACTTGGGGCTACAAGGATATGCACCCCATCAGATATCGCCATCCATTCAGGGAAAACTGCCCGAGAGAGATCTCGAGGTAGATGAGCGCGTCCCGGGCAACTGGGTGGAGAGGCAAGCGAAGGCCGACCATGAAAGCATCCTCATACAAAGTGACGAAGCCCGACTCATGGAAGTGAGCTCTGCCATCATGGATGGCAAGAGAAAAGGGGCCGGGAAGGTCATATATGTCCCTGATCCGATCCAAATCAGGGCCGCGCAGGATACTGACTATGGACTCGCATGAGAAGACGACCCCGGGGCTGTTTGGTATAGACCCCTCGTCGCCCAAACCCCGAGATGTCGAGGCCACAGGAGAATCCCGGCACATTTCCTCGGGAGACGCCTGGGCAAGGATCATCCCCTCACTCTCATGATCAGAGGGGGCCAAGGAGGGAGGGTTTAAGCTTGCGCTCGAGGACCCTGACCGCAATTGTTTGTTTTCCGACCGGGATGACGAGTTAAAATTGGAATGACACATGATTACGTCTGTGGAAGACCTAGGGAGCAGACGACCTAAGAACGCGTCAAGAACTCCTAGCCTGATGTACAGAGGAGGTAGATCTAACAACCTAAAAGGCAGGTCGTACAAGACTCTAGAAGAAAGTCAACACTCTCTCAAGACTCTCCCGGGAACTCCCGTTCGGTCAAACTACTCTAATGTACCCCCGGATTGGAAGAAATGACAAAATCGAAAAAAGAAAAAATTCCACGCTCATTCTAACCCTAGTGGATTTGCTCCTTCCAGCTTTGTTCAAAAAAGAAGAAGAGAATGAAGAACTGAAGACAGAAAGGAAGGACTTACAAGGTTTCGCGTAGAAAAGAGGTCGAGAATCTTGCTCGGGAATCTTGTATGCTCTCAAACCGCTTGGTAACTCTCTCAATTGACAGCAGGGATTAAAAAAACGAGCAAGTGTTTCTTATATAGAGGTAGCAGGCAGTCCAGATCAATCAGATCTAACGGCTCAGGAGTTTTCCCACCAAGAATCGTCAGACAGTTGTCACCTCGGGCACGTAAAGGGTCGCCTCAAAATGCGCGCGCATTAAATGCACGACGTGACGGTTCAGTTACCACGCAACTGGTTGGTTACATCCGAACCGACTTTGCTGGATCCAGACCAGGACAATTACTCCCTGACACGTGGCAATACTAACACCCGAGCTCCTACCTATACCGGTCAATTATTCTACCGGGTGATCTGGAGTGTGGGCCCCATCCCGAGCAGCATTCCCAGAGGATATCTAGACGGTTTCCAAGAAGGTACTAATTTTCGAATCCTCACCCGATGACACATTCGGTCAGTTTTGAAAATGGGGGGCAACTGATATGTCCAAAATAATCTAGCCATGAAGACAGTCTGCCATGTCACCAAGAGGTGCCGGTTATTCCAATAAGGGCACCCATGACCAAGCAATCACGAGGTGTTTGTCAGGGCTGGGCGGTTTGTACCAGCAGGTCGGGCATGATGGTCACGGCATCCCGCGATCCCGGCCTATCCAGTAGCTTCAAAAACCAACTGCAAGACTGCGAAAGGGAATGTGGCAGTTTCCTAAACCACTTAGGAAACTTTCCTAAAATCATGCATATCTATTGTGATTAGATTAGGCTTCCTAATCCAATTAACTTACCATGTAAGGGTGGACTCTTGCACCTATAAAAGAGCCCACCTACCCTGTCAATAGGGATCCGAAAATAATTCTCTAGCTAACAAGCATTCAATAGAGAACTCACCATCATACGCATATACCCGGCCGGTATTACTAGTAGTTCTGCCCCTCTTTATTGGCTCACTAGGCCCGCCGGTGATCTGCTAGTGAGAGCGCACAGACGCAACCGTGGACGTAGGTCACCTCATTAATGAGACCGAACCACACACAAATTGTTCTTTTCTTTTTCTCTCTCTAAACCCTTCTTACCAGTTTTAGGCATCATCATACGTGAATAAGGTTTAGGAGATAGTTTACATTTTGCCTATACGCAAGACTGTTGGAGACAAGTGTGTTCAAAATCTAACGTAAGGTAGATGGTTCAATTGACAAGTATTAGGCATGCCTTGTGGCGATAGTTCGTACCCAGAGAGGATATAGACCATGAAAACATGTTCTTCTAAAGGCTAAGATCTGACTCTATTTGCCTTATCCTAGAAATTATCACATATTTAATTTTAGAACTTTTTCAGTTGGATGTTTAAATTGTTCTTTCTCAATGGAGAACAAGACGACGAGATAAATTTGGATTAGCGCATTGGTTTTGTAACTAAAGGGAATGAGCTCAAAAGTATGATGTCTCAAAAGTTCCATTTATTACCTTAATCTAGCAATTCATCTAGGTAGTGGTACTATGTGTATATTAAACGGTCCAAGAAAAGCATTCTAATTCTTTGTATGTTGATGACATCCTTCTAGCTAGGAATGAGATGAGTTCCATTGTGGCCAATTGAGAGTGGTTATCATCTCAGTTTGAGATTAAGGACATGGGCGATGCCAACTATGTGTTGGAAGTTTAGATTATGAGAGATTATTCTTAGAAGCTTCTCTATTTGTCTCGAGGGTTCTTGAATGTTTTTTACATGAAAAGTTATAAACCCATTGACATCCCAATTTTAAGGGACTCAACTTGACCTTAGATCAATGTCTTAAGAATAATGAGAAAAGGAAACAAATGTGCAGTTGGCCATATGCGTCAACAATAGGGAATCTGAAGTGTGCTAATGTGTGTACTTGGTCAGATGTCTGCTATATGGTTGGTTTAATTAGTCATTGTTGTAGCAACCCTGGTCCTATCACTAGAGAGTAGTGAAGATGATCTTGTAATATGTTCATACGACTGTGGACCTTGCCTTATGTTGTCCATGATGGAAGCATAATATGTGGTGTGCTCTATAGTTGTTTAAGGAGCTATTTTTTTGTTGAAGAGTTTTTGCAGTGGCTAGGCTCTTCACCTCATAGCGATGAGGTTGTGATAATCTACGGTGATAGCACACAGCCTAAGCATATGCAAAAGATCTCAAAAACCATTCTAGCACGTAGATATTCATTCTTTCATATTGGACATGTGGTTTGCGCAGAAGGAAGTTATCTTGATGCACATCTCCACCTGGGATCCGATGTGCTTAGACATTTTATTGTGTTATTGACATTTTTATTCGAGTTTTTTTAACTGGTTGGTTTCCATATATATTTGTTATGTGAATGGAATGAATGCACATTTCTAATATATCATCAGGCTTGAATCGACCTGTTCACATGGGTGATTCACCTTGGTGCCGAGATAGCGAACTAGGACATGTTTGTTTGTGGCGCTTAGATGGCGAGCAAGATAAGACATTTGTGTTTATGGTGCTTAGATAGCTAGTTAAGACATGTGTGTCCATAACGCTTAGAAAGCGAGCTTAAACACTTATATATACATAGTATAAGAACAACGAGCTAGATATAAACCCTTAAAATTTCAATATATCACCTTAGATGAAGCTAAGACGAGTCCTTTATATTTGGTCAAACATAGAGAGGTCCCATGACTTAATGTAGACTGTTTATAACCGAATGTGTGTTTTCAGACGGGTGTCAGGAGGGGCGACTGTGTTGGAAAACTCAGGTTAGACGTTTTATGTAATGTCTAGATTAATATTCGTATGGCATTACTTGTTTTTTCAAACACAGAGTAACATACCCATTTTTATGGAAGAACGACATAGCATACATTTCATGCTATATGTGCTTTTGTGATCGACTATGGAGTAGTGAATGGATTCCTCTTCATTGCTGTGTGAACCATGTAGCATATCCAAGACATTAGTTATCCTAAAAACAGGTTGCCTTCACAACTTGAGACTATGTCATGAAGAGGACGCATGATGACAACTACTTTAGCATGCTATCCTAGGACGAAGAGATAATTCCGTTCTATGGGACATGTTTGGGCAAGCAGTCAGGTTGATCAGATTGACATGTGGGCTTAGGGAAGACCATTCAATAACACCATGTTTTGTGACTCATTAGTAGGCCTGTGACAATCATATTTTGTTACTGATGTGTCATGAGTACATTACATTTAGGTAGTGCAACACTTCTTTTCACCAAGGGATTGAGAATGCTGTGCGATATGGTTGAACCGTGTAAGGCATACACGAAATCTTCCAAGTGATGTGTCTTGCTAGTTATAGTGATGACTTGGCATTACACTCCTGTCACTGTACTTTTTTTTTCGTAAGGTCGCACGTTCTATTTCCTTGTATGAAAAGATAAGAAGTTCTGTTTTGAGAGATTGGTTTTAGTACTAGCCTTATGTAGGTGAGTGGGAGATGTAAGAAATATTGTGGGCCATACGGGCACCCACATATCATCAGACTGGGTCCATGGGCTTTGGCTCTTGGAGCCCTAGGGTTTGGTGAAAATGTGTGTATATATATGATAGAAACACACATGATGTAATCCTAAGCAATTATAGCAGCCTCTCTTTCTGTGGTAGTCTCTCTCTCTCTCTCCCATCATGGTTTTCTCTTTCTAGTTTATCACCATAGAGCTTAGGATTTAGATCGTGGTTTCATCGAAGATCGTTCTTGTAACTTTCTTCGTGACTGATATGGAGCATAAGCAAGTGCACGGAGGTAGTAAGGTCGTGGTCTTTTTGTTCGGGGCTTGTAACAACGTCGATTCTGATCCCGTTGAGTGATTTCGCTAGGTAATGCACCTAAACTCAACATTTATGCATGTGTGTGTATTATTTACATAAATATAGGGCCTTCAAAATTTTGAAGCCATTTGTGGCCTAGGGCAACCGCCCCTATTGCCCCCCCCCCCTTTGGGCTGGTCCTAGCTATGGATGCTATTTGAATGCCTTTGAATGTAGTTTTTCGAGAGTGAAACGGAGTACCTTCAATGCTTGGCCAGCCTGCTTATTTATAGCGGCCATGGAGGTCTTTTAAATAAGGTAAGAAATCTTCAATGATAATATGGTAAAAATACCAGATTTATCTCTCCATATCTTCAACAATATATATACATACATATATATATATACATACATACATATTCCCTATCTCTTGATATTATCTTCCCAATTATGATAATGTTTCTCATATCTGATAATATTTTGAATGTTATCTTGCCAAAACAATATGATAAACCTTCCTAAACCTGATAATATAAATATTATCATAATGAGATTTTATAGGGTGACGGACTTCCCAAAGATGACCAAATCTGTATTAGCTTTCCAAAAAGTAGCTGAAACATTTGGAATGCCCAATAATTAACTAGCTTGATGCAAAGAAGCCATGACCAAACAAGGCTTCAGACTGACGCTCAATGAAGCAAACTGAATTGATTAAAGCCAAAATAGTTGTTGTGGCTGACCAAACTGAAGAAGGCCAATTTGGATAGAAGTTAGAGGGTGTGGTTGTGATACGAAGAGCAGTTTCATCTGCATGGGTGCGGACACTTCTTGACCATTGGATTGATTGTCCTTTAAATCTAGGCTCTTTATCAAAAGAGATCAAAACCAATAGTTTCTCTCTCTCTCTCTCTCCCACTCTCACTCTCACTCTCACTCTCTCATACCCACCCAACAGGTAACAAGTTACCACAATAGTTCGCCCAAATCTTTCTTTCTTTCTCTCTCTCTAACCAAGGAAGAAGAGCTCTCTGTCTTCTCTAACCATGCAGTGGGCATGACTGTAGGGACTGTCTGACCACCATCCTGCCACCATTCGACCACCATCCAACCAATCTTAACTCAAACCCACCATCACTAATGCCATCAAAGACCACCACCCACAATCACTAGCACCATCAAGGAGAAGGTTTTTTTTTTCTCTAATTTCTCTCTCTCTCTCTCTCTCTCTCTCTCTCTCTTACACACACACTAATTTTTTTCTTCCAAAAAAACCCTAATTTTTTGTAAGTCCCCTTAAGAAGTAGAGCTCTCTGTCACTAATTATTTTGAGAGAAAATTGCTTTTAGGTTGTAGTTGTTGGAATCGTGTTCCTCTGTATTTTTTGGGGTTTCTCCCAATCGCATTCCTCTACAAAAAGATTTCGAATTTTGGGGATTTTTTTCTGCATTTTTTTTCCTTCTCTTCATATGTGCATTCTGTTTGTAGTGGTTCAGGCTACATTTTTTTTTTGTTGCAATTCAACCCAATATTTGTTTGTTGAGGTGGGTGCTTTGACACACATGCCCAAATACTTGTGTGTGTGTGTGTGTGTGTGTATTGTAATGGAGAGAGGATTACAATTAAGAAATTTAAAGTTAAATGCTTGTGATTGAAATTTTGTACACTTATTGTGCCATTCATAAAAAATTCTGCACTTTTGTTGTTCCATGATTAAAATGAAATTCTTGTTCCATGGTTAAGAAATATCATACCCTTCATTTCCAGTGATTAAGCAATGTTGTTCCCCGTCTTGCTCCATGATTAACAAATGTTATTCCCTTTATAAGAATGTATGCACTCTTGTTGTTCCATGATTAACAAGAAATTCTTGTTCGATGGTTAAGAAATATTGTACACTTCATTTCCAGTGATTTAGAAATGTTGTACCCATCTTGTTCTATGATTAACAAATATGAATTGTTCCCTTGATGAGAATTTATGCACTCTTTCTATTCCAGTGACAAGAAATTATGTTCCCTTTTTGTTCCAGTGATAATAAATTTTATACCCTTATTGTTCTGTATTTTTGGATAATCTGTTGGTTGGAGGCTTTGATTCGTTTCAAGTAGTTGTCGATGAAACCTACTGAAATATGTTGGTTGGAGGCTTGTGTATTTTTTTTTCTTTGTTTGGCCATATTAAAACTTTTTGTTGCTCTACTTTAGATAATCTTTTGCGTGGAGGCTTTTCTTGAATACAAGGTATTCACTACATAACACTATTGAATCTTTGAAATTGTTAACACCATTCTTCCTTTGAGTTTGTATCTTGAGAGTAGTTTTTGCAAATGTAGGAAGTAAAGGGAAAAAAAGAAAAAGGCAAGACAAGTGTCCGAAATACCAAGGAAGCCTAGATAGGCATACTTGCTATTTTAGTAAGTCATATTATTTGTGTACATTAAACCCTAAAAATGAATCCACAAAGGATAACAATGGTTTGCACGGTGTTTATGCAGCTAAGAAAGATGCAAGCAACAGAAAGTAAGTGGTGGAGACGCGAAGAAACAAAATGAGGTAATAGAAAAGGCTAAGAGTATATTTGAATCATATCTAATCCTCATACTTAAAAAATTTCTTTCTATAGTTGCATTAGGAGAGCGGTCTTCTGTGGAAAGGAATGACTAATGTCAAGAAATACCCATTCAAGGGGCAGGCTGAGGAGGAGTCAACTGTGTATAAGGAGTGGAGGTCTACTCAGAACGTATCACATACTTTTTTGAATGACATGTCTTCATTATCAATGAAATTTGACAACATGAAAAGAAAAGAAAAGAAAAGAAAATGTAGAAGAAAGTATTTCCCTTGATTTTAGTAACGAGGACAATAAAAATATGACGAATGAGACCTAAAATAAGTTGGTGTTTAAGGAGTTTATTGGAATCAAGGGTTGCGTAATTGATTGTTTAATTTGTATGTTTAAAGCTAAATTCTTTGAATCGGTTATCTCAACAATCCAATTACAACTATTATTCTGGCTTGTTGATTATATTACTTTGAATCAATAAGCATTCAATTGCCAAAGTTTTAATCCTTGCCGGTATTTTAAACATGATGTAATTGGTTATATTATTAAACATGATGTTCCCTTGATGTTTGCTTAACAGAAAAAATCTGTGATGACAACAAGAATTTCATTACGCCCATTTATGGACACCATTTCAAAGTTTTTGGCTGGACAACTAGAAGCAATTAAGTCAATTGGGCTTGGTGGCCTTATTGACTTGCGGTGCACAAGAGTGGACCATAGTATCTATGAGTGGTTGGTAAAAAAATTGATCCCGCAGAATGTTCATTGATTGCACATGGAAGGAAAGTTATGGTGACCCCTGTAGATGTTGGAAAAATATTGGGCATTAGTTCCCAAGGGGCCGAAGTAAGAATCAAAGGACCATCAAGTGCCGTAGCAGAGATGTGTGAAAAGTACAGGTTTCATCGAACTCATATCCCCATGTGTAATTCCTGTTGGCCAACAAGGGTACATGACATGGTCTATAATTACTAAACTAAGTGGGAAGCGTACAATTTAGAGGCATGGAAACTTAAGCCAAAAGCACAATTTTGGTAACAAATAAATGCAGCTATTTTACTGTGGTGTTGCATCCATTTTATAGTGATACCATTTCTTCCCTCATTTATGTTTTTATCTCTAAGTCAAGACAACATACCATGATAGTATATTTACCATGATACCCATTCTAAATATATTGAAATTAAGGACCCATTACTATATAGTTGTATGGACAATTCCAAATTATATGAGCAAACAGTAATGCCTACCTCATCGATATTGTTTAAGTTGATTCTTGTAGTCGATGGATTGTTCATTGTAGTTGCTCCGTCATTGAACTCAAAATCCCATGTGTAATTCTTGTTGGGCTGCAAGGGTACAAGACATGGTTTATAATTACTAAACTAAGTGGGCAGCGTACAATTTAGAGGCCTGACAACTTCAGCCAAAAGCACAATTTTGGTAACAAATAAATACAACTATTTTACTGTGGTGTTACATATGAGCAAACAATATGAGCAAACGGTAATGCCTACCTCATTGATATTGTTTAAGTCAACTCTTGTAGTCGATGGTTTGTTCATTGTAGTTGCTCCGCCATTGAACTCAAAATCCCATGTGTAATTCCTGTTGTGCTGATTGGGTAAAATACATGGTTGTTTAAGACTAAACTAAGACTGCAGTGTACAATTCCAAATAATATGAGCAATCAACAATGCCTACCTCATCGATATTGTTTAAACCGATTCTTGTGCTCGACAGAGTGTTCAATGTAGTTGCTCTATCATTGACTTCGCAGTACTTGTTCATATTTGGTGTGCGGGTATCCTTTTTATATGGAGTATGTGTCCTAAATTCAGGAGTTATAGTTCATTTTGTATTTGGGCTACAAATTAAGCTCTTTCTTCGGCTAGTAGTAACCCGTCCACCACCTTCAACTTCAACATCATCTTGTTTAGTAGACCGGTTAGGTTGGTTTTTTGGGCATGTTGTTCTTGTGTGTCCAACGCATCTGTAAACATCTCGAATTGAACAATTAATCAAGACGTGCAATTTGACTTTGAGTGTGTTAAAAATTATTGCCTTTCAGAGACGTGCAGTTTGCCGTTTCCTCCCATTTTGGGCAACTTTTCAACTATCTCGGTGTGATACAAGATGGATTTCCTGTATGTATTCATTTTTCATTACACAGATTATATGGCAGCAAGGTGTTCAACAGACTTAAATTGTATGCAAGAACACTTAATTGTCCCATCATGGTGATTGGAAATAACATTCCATCATGAAATGGGCTGTGGATATTTGGAAAGGTAAAAATTAACGTATGTTGGCCCATTCACCCTTTCTGCGACAAAGTACTTAGTCTCATGGTTAATTTTACCACGAAACATGATAAAAATTGATCTAGTGAATATGTTGGCACCATGTGTCTCAATGGGCCTTAAGTTTGTGGACATAATTGGATATGTTTGTTCCGTTTCATTGTGTGCCATAGATTCATTGTGGCGAAGACGTCTAAGTGCTCTATCGTAATTTTTAACAAACTCGTAAAGTCGCATTTAGATTTTAAGAAAGCCTTTTAAAAATGAATTAATCCCTTAGCACCTTTGCGTGCTCTTCATATCAGTAAAGAATTGACCCCTCAAGTATGCCTCAGCCCAAATCGAACGCTTTTCATACATCTCTGTCATCCATTTGTTATGGTATAGCCCATATTTGTCAACTAACTCTTTCCATGATGCTCAAACTCTTCGACCGCGTAATTTCTCTTCATGCATTTTCATTACCAAACCCAGCGATACGAATGTTTGTAATGGCATTCCATTGTATGTGCCATTGGCACAATCGATGTGATGAGTAAGAAAGAATGCGAACAATTGCCTGATGCATCGCCTTATCTCTATTAGTTAGTACGAAAGTTAGAGCCTTACCCTTCATTGCTTCAAGTAAGGTCTCCAAAACCCAAATGTAGGTATCTACGATTTCATTGACCAATAATGCGCAACCAAAAATTAGAGTTTGGAAATGATTATTGACGCCTGCAAATATGACAAATGGTTTCATGTAGGCATTTGTTCGGTAAGTTGAATCAAATGCTAGAACATCTCCAAATCTGTCATAGTAGAGACGAGATCTTGCATCTGTCCAAAACAACCTGGACAATCGATGTTCCCCATCTACCTCAAACATGCAATAAAATTGTTCATTGGTCTCACCTTTAGAACACAAATATGCCAGTGCTCACTCGGCATTACCATCTACAAGCTCCGATGTACGTTCAACATCAACATAATTGTACAAGTCCTTTTGAATCAAACCAACCTTCTCATATGAACCCGCTTGATGTACTATGTAGTCCATAATCTTACTAGGTTTGATACCGACACTGTGCATTAAACTAATTTGAGCTTTATCTGAATTTTGGACTTGTTGGTGTGACCGAAGAAAGGCACACATTGAGGAGGACATAGCGGATGTATATGGTCTTTAACAAAATTTATCACAACATAATATTGCTTAGCTCTATCCAATCGGATACGGAGGCATGCATCACATTTAACTCTAGTAAGGGCCTTGGGCTCCCTCAAACTATCTTTATGATCTAAAGATTTTTGGCACCTCTCCCCTTCTTTAGAACACACCCAACATCTCGATACGACTATTTGGTCACTTCCATATTTTAATTCATCCTTTCGTACACTAAAACCCACCACCTTTGCATAACTATTGTAAAATTTAGCCCCCTCACCCTCGGATTTGAATGTCATGCGAAGGTCTTCATCTTCACTCATTTCATATAGTGCTTGGTCTGAACCACATTCGAAGTATTGTTGGATGACATTACTATATACAACTTTTGGGTCATTATTATCAATCCTAGTATGAACATTATATGTGTATTCCAATCTGCTTTCATCATATAAAGCATTCCCCAAACAAGTTTCTTCATCCAAATCTATGCATACCAACTTTCCCTTGAATCTTCGCATACCATCCATTGGAATTTACCCTGTTAGAAACAAACAAAAATTTATAAATAACAAGTATGCATGTAATATGGACTATGTTTAATGAAATTCCATTATGAAGAAATTATGTTCCCTTATTTTTTCATGATTAAGAAACTATGTACCCTTATTGTTCCATGATTAAGAAATTCTGTACCCTTATTGTTCCATGATTAAAAAATTTTGTACTCTTGTAGTTCCATGATTAAGAAATTATATACTTGTCATGTCCCAGAGTAGCAAAAATTAGAGGGAAACATAAAACTGTCTTTGCAAGTATTCTAACAAGTATTCTAACATGGTTATATAAGACATAAAACTGTCCGTGAGTCATGACTAGTTATATAAGACTGACCTGTCTTTGTAAGTATTCTAACATAGTTATATCATAAGAAGGAACATAAAACATCTAATGGTATTCATGGAGGAACTTTAAGTGTTTACTACTAGGCTATTACAACAGTTCCAAATGAAAACCACAAAAATATAAGTTTGGGCGATCGATGCCACTTAAGTCATTACAATAGACAAAAGATAGTTCTAAAGCGTAAAGGAAATCCTAATATAATAATAGACTAGATTCTTTTGTTCAGCTGGCATATCTATGCCCTTCATCAACTTACTCTTCTGAATAGTCTTCCTCAGGGTAACCTTCTTGATAGTCCCCCTCTTGAGGATCGAGATGCTATTCTTCATAGTTTCCTGGATGGGCTTCTTTATTATAACCTAGACGTAATCTGTCTAGGGCAATAGAGCTGTTACCTTTTGAGTAACCGATCACTCATAATACAAGCAATATTATACAAGTAAGACAAATATCTCAAACTAAACATTTGATAAGTATATAACATGATAGTGTGAGTGAGATAGTGACAACACAATGCAGTATTGATATATTCGACTTCACCTGGACACCATCACTAAGTCATGTTACTTATTACATTACCAATGTAATGCCATTAGCTTAGAGTGAAATGATCACATTATTATTGGCGCCTAGCAGGGCCCAATAGCAGTTTTGGTTTTAAAAGATTGTAATCACTTTACTCTTAGGTCCTCGTGACCTTGCCTGAAGAATAGAATAGTAACAGTGCTATCGTCGCTTAGTATGGCCCAATAGCATTATAAGTGATAACCATTGTATTCAAGACTTGGATGGATATTTTGCTATCGTCGCCTAATAGGGCCCAATAGTGTATAAACCACGAACTCATGATTAACTCCATTAATTCGAATGGGTACTTTAGCTATCATCACCTAACAGGGCCCAATAGCATTTATAGTTATTCCCATTGATTTGACTGTACTACTCGGACCTCGGTGGTCCACTTAAATATGTGTGACAATATAATTGGGTTAGTCTCCTCGACTAACCATGCAGACATCAACTTTGACATTATGACTCGACTACGTTTATATGAGTATTCATGCGAGTGTATAACGTATAACATAGCAAGCATGAATCATAACAACAATTATCAATTAAGCATGGAGTATAGTTATGTAGACATGCATTTTCATATAAACAGTTCATCTTTAACTTACACCCATATAATATTTATCAAATATGTCCACACAAGACATATGGAGTATTTATACAATACACATGGAGTATTTCTATATTATACCAAGTGAGTTAGGACGATCACCTTAATGCGAATTCGCGAATACAAGTATTGCTTCAGTCCTTACAATTCATATCAATTTATAGAATGACGATTAACATTCATTCTATTCATAAGGGCGTAGACATACCATTGCGTGTCCACAAAGGGTATAATGGTAATTATGCTGAATGAGTTCCTAAACCTCAACATGATGATCCTAACATCATTCTGAGTCTAACGCCATTAACAAGACTCAAATCGGAGTCTGTCATATACAAGGTTGGGTGGGTTTCCTATACCAGTGTGGGCCCTAACAGTAAGCTGTATATTCGAGTGAGTCGAAAAGTCACTAAACTTAAGAAAATAGATCTATACATCATTCTAGAAATTTAGGAACTCACCTGTATTTTTCTGAGCTATGGTTTATTTACTACGAATTATCGATGTTCTAATTATATAATTATAGTCTACGAAGCCCTATAATTACAAATATATTTTAGGAAAATACTTGATCCTTAGAAATATTTTTATTAAATACTAGACCTTAAAACAGGCTAGGGGTATTTTTCCCGTAATTTTCAAAATCAGCTTGGTATTTAAAATAATTAAAAGATGACCAAATGGGTCCTTATAATTAATTAAAATACTAAGGTTTAGTTTTATAAAATAACAATTTATAAAACAAAGACATTAGGCATTTGGGTAATTAGTATAATTTTTTGGAATTTAAAATGGCCAATAGGTATTTATTACCTAATTATTTCAATTTAAAACTAATTCTTATTGCTTATTTAGACTAAATAAATAATAGGTATAATATAAATACTAATAATAATTTTAGAGTATGATATGTACAAAAATATCCGGTGAAGGTAAAAGTCGTGCTCCTACCTAACCCGAGTGGTACGCCCAGCTTTATTCAGTCCCGACCAGAAGGTCGAGAACACTGTTCGGGCTCGGCTTGTCACAGGCGCAGCCCAGCCACGTCCCATGACGTGATCCAGAATGTTCCAGACAGTGTCTTACATGAGCTAAAAGACTAAGGGAAAGAGTAGATTGTTTCCTAATCCAATTAGGAAACTGACATTATTTGTGCAAATCAATCCCAATCAGATTATATTACCTTATCAGTTTACTTGCCATGTATGAGTAGGTCTCTTGTATCTTTAAAAGAGACCACTCACCCCTATTGAGGGGGATCGCAACTTCATATCACACGCACACACAACCCGGCCGGTTTTTGGTAGCTCCATCCATTGTTGGTGTCACGACCCGATTTTTGGAAAGACAAATATTCAATCAAGTGCATATCCTAATCAATATTCAACCACCCAAAATCCAAGGGTGACAACCCATACCCAATTTTAAAAGACCATTTTAAGATAAACTGATTTTAATTGCTTTCATAAACCACATGATTTATATTTAAATAAAACTCATTTATCATCAAATTCATTCCCAAAAAAACATTACAAGAAAAATCCACGTTTCAAATTTTCCCCATTCTCATTTACTACAAAAATGAAAACCAAACGTTTCCCTTTACATAAAAATAATGTAATTTCCTCCATCGAATCACAATAAAAGTATCTAGTTATAATAATAAACGGAATAATTTCAACACTACACTATCTCAGGTCAGATCTGCTATAAATGTCCCCAAAAGTCCAATAATACAATAGAAATATAACTACATCTAATACAAGTTCTCAACCATGGCTCACAATACCAACTAAATAAAAGAGTATCATATAGTAATTAAAGAATAAAAAGAAGGTATCTTCAACTTCACGAACAGATCGGCTGCTCCACAATGAACTCCAACTATTCTATCCTGCACATGTCATCCGACTACGTTTGAAACAAAAACGCACCCGAATGCATAACACACTCGGGTCAGTCACATGACTGGTATGAGTTAAACAAAACACAAGTCTTAGGGATCCAACTTGAACTCGTAGACTACAAATCATACTACAACATTCTTGGGCCAAGACAGATAGTTCCACACACATATCTGGACAATAGAGTAGTTTCCATTTATGTGGTGGTCCAGTTTATTATCAAAGTATCCAAAATATTCAATTTACTAATCTGATCCAGTTTATTATCAAATTACTACGTTCCCAAAAATGGTACGTTACACATAGAATGCTAGGTTTCAGCTAACGGGCACAACACCAAAATTATTTAAAATCCTGAAAACTACACGACTACCAATTCCTAGAATTTCATATAACTAAAAATCATAAACCACATTACAACTGTAAATCCGCAAATAAAAAAAATACATAATATTCGATCCAAATTACATCTTATGTTCACCACCTCGGCCACCCATCCATGGTTCAGCCTACACATATATCCCATGTGTCTCCTAATGTAATACTAACTCCCACTCCGGTCCCAACTCCCATGGGGTATCACTGGGATTTGAGTATCCACCGAAAGGCTAGTCCTTACGTTCTTGACGTCAATAAAACAATGTCTAAATACACATGAAATAGACCAACAAGCCGGGCATAAGGCTTAAAAATGAAGAGACAGGTCATCCACGTAGTCGCCGTCTAATCACACAAGGACGGGTCATCCACGAAGTCGCCGCCTAAAATTATAAGGAGTAGTGGTGAACTATAAGGACTTTTCTAACGTTCATACATCCACGTTTTTCACAAAACTCAACTTTATAAGAGATTCATATATCTCAAATCAAATTCCTGTTAAAATCATATTAACAGCTACATGTTCACACAGATTCATAACTCTTACAAAATTGAACAGTCACAATTTCAGAAAGCTCAACTATACATGAGAACTCATAGCTCCCTAAGTACAAACAAATTAATTCATATTAACGAACACGAAATCACACAAAAATGTGATATGGCAAAAACACTTATTTTAACATTCATAAAACTGCTACTGTAATATAAATTTTCTGCCCAAACCGTACAGAATTGGGAAAAACACCATTAGATGAAAGTTGTCCAGAATTGCGTTTCCTACAGGCCTACGCGAATAGAATCACGACAACTGGAACGTATGATTTATTATGAATTTTCTACTCAAATCTGATCCGTGAAAACCCCAAATCCGAAAATTGAATAATTGCTCAAATGCATATTCAATGCTCATCTATAAATCTCAAATCACAACTTCAATCATTGTAAAAAATACTTAAATCTCATAATCCATAACCATGCTAATTTAATATTCTATCTATTTAAATTTCAATCAAACGAGATTGAAAGAAAATAACAAGTTAACTCACCAATTTAGGGCTTCAAGGTTGATGATGATTACACAAACCAAAGGTTGAGGTTCCTCTCTTCTTCTTCCCTATCTATCCCTCTCTCTCTCTCTCTCTCTCTCTCTCTCTCACACATACGTCTGTTCTCTAGTTTCTTCTCTCCTCTTCCCTTTTTTTTAAATGGGGGCTAGGGTTTAATATATGTGTATATATATTTCACACACAACACTTATAAATAAAACACACACAAATATGTGAATCCTGTTTTTTTATCTAAGGGCCTCACAAAAAGGCTTTATATGGACCCGAAAATGCATTCTAATGTGACAAATGATTAGCCCAATGGGTACCCATGACCCCAGGCACTAAATTTCTATGTTAAGCACACTACTTAACATACTAACTACCCGTACACGCTACTTCAACATTTTTATTAGGTGTCACTAAGATACATACACACAGTTAATGTCTAATACTTGAAAATAGTAATATAAAAATTACTAAAAGCACTTAGAAAATTAGGGTTGTTATAGTTGGTTCATCAAAGACCCCCGTCGATTTCATAGTGTAAGTCCTCTGACACACACGTGGACGCATGTCCCTTCGTTAACAGAGCTGGATCACATATAACTCTCTTGTCTACTTCTTCTTGCTCTCTTACCCAAATTTTGGCATCATCAGTTTGGCGCCGTCCAAGGGAATGACAGAGTTCTCAAAAAGAAATTCTACTGACTGATCACTATGCCGCCGAAGAAGAACAAGAAGATTGCTCAGCCAACGGATCAGATGGATCAATAGGTCGACCAATCGACTGTTTCCATGACTCCTAAGTAGATCATCGCGACTCTGGCACAACTTTTAGAGGGCCAATGTCAAACCCAGTAACAGATCGAAGCTCTACGGGTCCAACAGAACAAGCCTCAGTAGATTAAGGTGCAGCTCGAGAATGATGAGCATGGTCAAGTACATAAACGGGCCCGACGATGTGCCCAAACTGCACTGGCATCCCCCCAAGCTATGGGATAGTTTGAGAATGATGAGCGTGGCTGGGTTCCCATATGAACCGGTCAATGTGCGTGGGCTAATCCAAACCACGTGGGGGATGCTAGAGTGATCATCAACGACAGGTGCGTTGCCAGCGGTGAGGGGCAGGAGCATTTGGCCCGGGAATCAGCCTAGGATCACCCGGCCAGGAGCCGAAGCGACCTTAGTACACAATTAACCGAAGTTAAAGCCGAGCTCTATCTCTAAGGATAACACACTTTGAAGAGAAAGCCTCCTTATCCGACCCGACGTACAATACCGATACAGGACGAGATACCGGTCGGGAGGTTGTGGAGGCCCGCCTCAAGGACTTGGAAAAATATATCAAGAAGCTGAGAAATCCAAGTCATAACTACACCAACATAGAGACTGAGTCACCATTCAACGATCGGGTCACAGGATTTTCCCTTCCACGCAAGTTCAGGCCGCCCCATCTTAACTCTTATGATGGTTTGGGAAGTCTAGTCGACCACATCCAGACCTATAAGGCTCAGATGGCACTGGTAACCAATGTTGATGAACTACTCTTCCTAGCCTTTCCAAGCACTCTGAAGGGGCCAGTTGTGCAGTGGTTCCACTCTCTCGACCCCCGATCGGTGGACGACTTCAAGGAACTCTACAAACTCTTCATTATTTAGTTTGTAGGATTACTGGGCCGACCGTAGTCAAATATCCAACTACTCACTTTCAAGTAGTGGAAAGGAGAATCCCTAAAAGACTACGTCAATCGGTTCAACCAGCAAAAGCTTTAGATCCATAACCTAAACGAAACAGTTACCATCACTGCCTTCTATTCGGGAGTACAAAATACCAAGGTGGCCACGTCATTCCACCATAATCGACCGACCACCTTAGTAGAACTCTCAGAGAGGGTAGGAAAGTACATTGATACAGAAGAATTCCTAAAGTCCAAGCATTCAAACTAAGCGGAAGAAGATTCCCCGAAACCCAAGCGAAAATAGGAAGGCTCTGAGAAGTGCTCGGGAAAGAAGTTAAAGCAAGATCACCAATACGGTGGTCAGGACCAGACCTCGATCACCTTCACTCCACTTTCCCGACCAATACAAGAAGTCATGGTAGCTGCAGAGGCTGCTCAAGAAGCCCACCAAGTTAAAAATCCCCCCCGAGAAGAGCAATCGGGAAAAGTATTACCGGTACCATAAGGACTGTGGCCATGACACTAAGGACTGTTTCAAGCTCAAAATCGCTATTGAAAAGCTCATTGAACAGGGTTATCTAGCCGAGTTTATCACAATAGACAAGCGACTGTGGCAAGATACCCAAGCTCTCGAGCAGTAACAACCCCTTAGCTATATTAATGTGGTCTCCGGAGGAATGTCGGGCCACTTGCAGTCAGAAAGGAAGAGACATACCCGGGCATCCCGAGCGGATGTTATGGAAGTCCAACCTTCTAGTTACCCTCCGACCGACACTTTGACCTTCTCATCCGGCGATATCCAAGGTCTGTATTACCCCCACGATGATCCGCTAGTAGTTACACTTTTAATAGCCAACAATATGGTCAAGAGGGTACATGTGGACACCGGGAGCTCCTCCGATATACTCTTTACTTCAGCATTTGACCAGTTCAGGTTCTCGAGGGATCGGCTCTGATCGGTAGCCACTCCCCTAGTAGGATTCAACGTATTTAACATATAATTGCTCAGGATAATAGAGCTGCCAGTTCTAATAGGGACCTACCCATAGCAGGCCTCTGTGCTCATAAACTTCATTGCGGTCGAGGCCCTATCTGCTTACAACGTCATCCTCGGAAGACCAACACTCAACAAAGCCAGAGTAGTTATGTCGACCTACAGTTTGGTTGTTAAATTCCCAACCCTGTGGGGACTGGGATGCTTGAGGGGGGATTAGGCCACTGCCCAAAATTGTTATGTTAGTTCCTTACTTAAAGAGTCAATTTTTGAAGCAATGAACATTGAGGAGATGATCCCAAGGGACGCCAGGGATGGCGTCAGCCAAGTTGAAGAGCTCAATCAAGTGATATTGGACATCAATCAGCATCGGTAATCTCCTAGAATCAGATCTCAAGGAAAAGCTAATCCAATTCCTGAGATAGAGCCAAGACGTCTTTGCCTGGAGCCACGAGGACATGTCTAGAATTGACCTCCGGGTCATATCCCATCGACTCAACGTTGACCCGAGTTTCGGCCTGATTAAACAAAAGAGGAGGGGAATAGCCCCTGAAAGATAGGAAGCGGTACGAGAATAGGTTGGGATACTTTTCAAAGAAAAGTTAGTCTACAAAGTACAGTATCCCGACTGGTTAGCCAATGTGGTATTGGTGAAAAAAAGCAACAAAAAGTGTAAGCTGTATGTGGACTTTACCGACCTGAACAAGGCCTGTCCTAGGGACTGTTACCCGCTGTCCAGGATAGACCTCCTTGTAGATTCCATGGCTGGTCATTCACTCCTCTCCTTCATGGATGCGTACTCAGGGTACAACCAAATTAATATGCATCCTAGAGATGAAGAGAAAACTTCCTTCATCACTGACCAGGGAACATATTGCTACAACGTGATGCCCTTCAGCCTCAAGAACGCCGGGGCAACTTATCAATGCTTGGTCAACCATATGTTTAAAGATTTGATCAAGAAGATGATAGAGGTGAACGTTGATGATCTCTTGGTCAAAAGCCAGCACTAGTCCAGCCATCTCGAGCACTTGGCCGGGGCCTTCAACTTCTTAAGAAAGTTTCAAATGAGGTTGAACCCAGCTAAGTGCGCATTTGGAGTCTCGTTTGGGAAATTCTTGGGACACCTAGTCTGTAAGCATGGAGTTGAAGCAAATCTTGAGAAAATTCAGGCCATCATCAACATTCGGTCACCCAGATCAACGAAAGAAGTTTAGAGTCTGGCAGCACGGGTGGCAACATTGAATAGATTCATTTCCCGAGCAACCTATCAGTGCCTGCCATTCTTCAAGATTCTCCGTAAAGCCTTTGAATGGTCAGAGGAGTGTGAAAAGGCATTCCAGGAACTAAAGAAGTACATAACATCGCCTCCTCTACTCTGAATGCCTGTACCAAAGGAAGAATTATTTCTTTACTTAGCAGTGTCACCTTCGGCGGTAAGCTCGACACTCATAAGAGAGGAGCATGGGATACTGCACCTGGTCTAATACACAAGCCGAGCTCTCTAGGCCATGGAAAACTGATACTCCCGCATAGAGAAGCTCGCCTTTGCACTCATCACCTTAGCTCGGCAGCTCCACCCGTACTTTCAATCTCATATCATACTAGTCCTCACATATCAGCATCTGCCTAGGATTCTGTGTCGACTTGAAACATCCAAGAGACTCATGAAGTGGGCATTAGAGTTGGAAGAATTCAAAGTGGTTTACAGACCCCAAACAACCATCAAGGTGCAGGCAGTGGTAGATTTTCTCATTGAGTTCACATATCCTGAAGATCTAGTTGAGGAGTTTAACTCGCCCAAGTTATCGCCCAAGTTACCACCCGAGCTACAGCCTAATACCCCGACTTGGGTACTCTATGTGGATGGGTCCTCCAACAAGCAGGACAGTGGGTCAGGGATCATCCTAACCACACCTGATGGGATTCAATTGGAGTACGCCTTAAGGTTTGGGTTCCAGGCTTCCAACAATGAAGCCGAGCATGAGGCCCTATTGGTCGGGCTACAGTTGGCTACCTCGGTGGGTATGCAGTAAGTCCAAGTGTATAATGACTCCCAACTAGTTGTCAATCAAGTCAATCAAGTCAATCAGGAGTATGAAGCTTGGGAAGATAATATGGTGGCCTACCTTGCCCTAGTCAGAGCGGTGTTTGACAAACTCAAAGGGTTCTCTATCATGCAAATCCTGAGGAAAGAAAACATATGGGCCACCTTATTGATTGTGTGCTTTACAAGAGGGGATTTTCCATCCCTTACCTTCGATGAATCCACCCTACCCAGGTCTAGGATATATTGTATGAAATCCAAGAAGGAGTGTGTGGAGGCAACATTGGAGGCCGGTCACTCTCCCACAGAACCCTGTTGCAAGGATACTACTAGCCCACAATGGCCCGGGACTCTCAGGATTATGTTAAGCAGTGTGATAAGTGCCAGAGGTATGCAAACATGATCAACTGCCTGGCAGAGACCCAAACTTCAATCCTCAGCCCTTGCCTATTTGTTCAGTGGGGCATCGACATACTCAGGCCGCTTCCCATAGCAAAGGGCCAAGTTAAGTTTGCCATCATCGTAGTGGACTACTTTACCAAATGGGCTAAAGCCGAGCCCTCGGTGATAATTACTGAGAAGAAAATGGAAAATTTTGTTGAAAAGAATATCCTCAGCAGGCTCGGCGTACCTCGGGTACTAGTCAGTGACAATGGAAAATAGTTTGACGCACCGGTATTTAGGCAATTCTGCTTAGGCTATGGGATATCAAATCACTGCTCTTCTCCTAAGCACCCTCAAGACAATGGATAACCTGAGGTAACAAATCGAACAATTTTACAATCCATTAAAACCAGGCTTGAATAGGCCAAGGGACTCTTGGCAGAGGAACTACCGACCCGTCTATGGGCCTATCACACCACTTCCCAAGCGGTAATAGGAGAGACCCCATTCTTACTCACCTATGGCCATGAGGCAGTGGTCCCTACAGAACTAGGACTACCAACATACTGAGTGGTAAGCTACAGTGAGCAAGGCAACGAGGAAGCCCTCAGAGGAGAGCTTGACCTGATAGAAGAAAAAAGGAATCAGGCATACTTAAAAGTGGTAGCATACAAGTAGAGGGTCTTGCGGTACTTCAACAGTAAGGTACAACATTGCAGTTTCCAGGCAGGAGACCTTGTCCTCAAGGCAGTAAATTAGTGTACCAAAATCTCGAGTCACGGGAAGCTGGGATCAAATGGGGAAGGCTCCTATAGGGTTACCAGGGTTAACCGATCGGGATCTTACTGGTTGTAAATACTAGCTGGATAGGACCTATACCCATGGAACATGGAGCATCTACAGAAGTACTTTCAATAAAATGTAGATCAGTTTTGGCTAGGGACTTATGTTTTCTTTAAACAAGTAGTAGCTCTTTCGAGCAATTATGGTAGTTTTTCATATCAAATTAAGATTCGCTCTTGCAAATAGCATTCCCCATCAATATTTCATAACTAAAAGACCTCAAGAACACACCCAAGGCACCAAAAGACCTCGGGAACACACCTGAGGCACCAAAAGACCTCGGGATCACACCCGAGGCACCAGTTTTGCTTAGGTCCATAACCTACGATAGAGGCCAATCCCCCTAGGTGGCTGATAGTAGCAAACTCGTACAGACCCTAAAACCACCAACGTTTTAGGTCGGCTACCTATAGTCATCAACCTCTATTAATACCTGCCTTAGCATATGCTCGGGGGAAGGGGGGTATGAAGGGATAATGGACTAAACAGGAAGCCATACCGAACATTACGGGACTTGGAATTAACTAAGTATAAACACTTAGACATCCAAGCACCCGGAATGTTCTAAATCAACATCGGGATTACTACCAGGAGCTTGGCTAACCCCGAGCACTTACTGTTTACTGATCGAGTTCTACAAGCCTGGAAAACTTCTAAGTACAATAGCTCAGAAAATTTCAAGATTTTATAGATCCCCTAAAGACCAAGTGCTCCTTCTAGTCATAATTTTAAACCTTTTGCTAAGGCAGGGTTGTAATAAAGCTAAACAACTAGTCAGGAATAAGCAAACACAAACAACCGGAAGTACACAAGTATAAACAGTATGCAAAAAGTGGCCTCAAAGGGCCTTTTCTCATTACTAATTATGAAAAGTACATCACTTTGGGGGCAATTATAGTAGCCTCCCCCCAAAAAAATAAAACAAAAAATCCCTATTACTGGTCATCTACTATGATCACAACATCTTCGGTCTCCCCTGCCTCTCTACCAGCGGCTATATCTGCATCAGTAGGGGCCCACTTCTCAATAGTAGGGCCCCTCTCTTTCCAATAGTCAGACTCAGCCCAGGAGTAGCCTGAGAGGTCCCACTCAGAGTGGTCCAAAACTGACCTCTGGACCAGGTCAGTATAGCCTTGGAGGAAGCTGGCCTAGAACTCTTCCTTTGCATCCTTCGTTGCTGCGTCTCGGATAGCCACGACATCATCCAAGGCCCTCTTCTTAGCTTCTACAGCCTTCTGGGCCTCTCGCTCAATAGCCAGCTCCTCCTGAGCTAGCCCCAAGTCCAGGGCCAGTACCTTTGTCTTCTTTCTCTCCATAGCCAGAGCAAAGTCCGAAGCCACCCACGCTGCCTTCTCTACGAAAAGGGTGGCCTTAGCAGTGGACAGCTTCTTAGCGATCCCGGGCAACAAGGTCTCTGCCCCGACCGCCAAACAACTAGTCTGGAAAAGGAAACAAAAGCCAATCAATGACTAAATAGAGAAATAAGAACAAAGATAAGTTACCTACCATATGGGAGATGCTATAGAGCCATCCGATTAGGGCCTCAGGGCCCAACCTTGAATAACTCTCCACCTGACTCGGTAATAGCCAAGGCCAGATTCTTGCCTAGACATCATCTGCTGCCTCTACCACTAGTATCATGATCATAATGTTGTCTAAAATTTGCTCGGTGGTTGCAATGACCTCAATCCAGGGGGTTGATGTCCTGACCAATTTTGGGCGAGTCCCATACCTTATTCATTCGCATGAGCTGCTGACCTCTGACAGTAGGCTCAATGGTTGGCCTCTTCCTCCTCTAAGCAGCCCGCGCGGCCAAAGCGGCCTCCTTCTCTTTCAGTGCAGCCGCGTCCCTAGGAGCCATCTCTACAAGAAACCATGGAAAGATGTCAAAGATCAACCAAAATACATATAGCAATGGCTAGACATAAAGGGAATTTGGAGGACCCAAAAACTTAGCATGATCGGAGGAAAGACGGGTACTTCAAAGGCCTGGCTAGGCTAGTATCTGACTTTCCTAGCTCCTGTCTGGGTCAACACGTCGGCGACGTTGGTCGGCTTCTGATGTAAGGCCCTAATCCTATCTTGGCACTCATCAGGAATGCTCGGCGGGTCAGATGACCCCACTATAAAAAGAACACATTAGTTAGTCCAACGAAAGAAATAAAACAAAAAGGAAAATAGTTACAAAACTGGAGCTTGCTACTCAGCTTCCCCACCCAGGAGGTCCTTAAGCTGAATTCCTGGGGCTTCATCACAAAGCTCGAGGGTGGACACATAAAAGAACTTCTTCTTCCACACCTTGATGTTGCTTGGGCATTTGTCTATTATCTTCCTCCCCTGCTGGGCTCCCAGAGAGAAGAAGCTGATTCCCTGTGCAATGTGAATGGTCAGTGGGTCCACAAGAACTCTTGAAGGGTGAGCTCATACCCGAGGACTTGGGGCCAGAGGTGTATGGCCCCCATCAAAAACCTCCACCCAATCGGGGTAAGGCTATCCAACAAACCCGACGACCCGCGAAACCCGACCCAACCCGAACCACCTGACCCCTATGAGTCGGATTACACGGGTAGTGGGTGGAATCATGGGTTTTATAAGGCTAACCCGAGCGCTTTTGGTTCGAATGTCGATTATCCACTTTATAAACCCGAAGTCACCCGACCCGACCTGACTATATAACTTACATTCACGCTGATACACGTATTCTTTGAAGAGACTAGAGAGGGTTTCAGTGAATCATTAGACTTTTTGTCTCATTCAGTCTGTACTCTACAACTTTTTAACATTTCAGTATTAAAAATATACTATTTCAACACTATTTTATTATATTAATACTTTTATATTGTATTGCTGATATTGTATATTATATATTTGCAGCTTTCTAGGGACTTATTTTTTTAGTGCAGACCTTTTGATTTTTTTGAGATATCTTTTAAATTTTTTGATAGGTTTGAGACAACTTTTTAAACTTTTGAGAAGTACAAACAAAGAGAAAAAAATTTAAAATTTGAAAACTCCAGAGAAAGTTATTACAATCACTCAGTCTCAAAGTCTCCAACCCCAAAAATCTCCATGTTAATTTCTTTCATCTGGGTCGGCAGAGCAAATTCAAATTGAGTGACGGTGAATCACTTCATCGGCGTCGACGTAACCATTACAACCATATGCTACTCAAAGCCCTTGGTATTCTTGTAGATCTTTACATTTATGCAATTCATCTGATAATATATATGTAGTTTTTTTTTGTGTAGATTTGAACATCTATGTATATATTATTTAGTTATTATGACTAAACCAGCAAAAAAAGAGCATTTTATGGTGTGTTAAGTTTTCACCTAGACCCGACCCAACCCAACCCGACCCAAAACCGAAGGGTCGGTTCACCCGACTTTTATGGATGGATGACGGGTGATGCATACCTAACCCAATGGGGGTTTGGGTGGATGGCTGGTGGGGGGTCAAACCCAACTCACCTGACCCGTGGACACCCCTAGTTTGGGGCAGGCTGCCCAGGAGCAATCCCGAGGTAGATCAGCTCGGCCTGGGTGAGCGGATGGAGGGGAAAACAAAGGCCCGCTATGAAGGCATCCTCATAGAGGGTGACAAAACCTGACCGGTATAGATGAGCTCTATTGGTGGGTATGGTCAGGGAACAGTGCCGGGGATATCATACCTGTCCCTAATCAGTCCCAGGTGACAAGTAGACTCTTGGGATTCCACTCGAAAGAGAAGACTACATCAGGACTACCAGAGATCAAGGCCTTATCACCTGACCCCCATGACATAGAGGCTACCTAGAGCCCCTGGCTTAGCTCATCGTCGGACACCCGGATGGCAATCCGACCTTCACTTTGGTGGTCTGATGGAGTCAATGAAGAAGGGTCTAAGCTAGTGTCTAGGGTACCTGACCTGGATTGCTCATCTTCTGATCGGGAAGATGAGTTTAAATCAGAATGACTCATCTCTAAGGTTTCTATGATGGGATGGGGGTGTAGTTGGTGGCCTAAGTAGGGGTATAGAACCCCGAATCTAAGGTACAGGGGTAGAAGGACTATGAGTCTATACAGTAAGGTGTACAAGGTCTTCATAGTCTGGTAGCACTCGGTCAAAATGGCTCTAGGACATTCCGACCGGTTCGACCGCTCTATCAAGAGAAGGGAACCACCTGACTTAAGGAAGAAGCTGAACCTAAGGAAGAAAAAATCCCACTCCCTCACGAGTCCTAACGGGTTCCTATTCTCCAGCCTCGTTTAGGAATATTAGCAAAATGGAGGATAAGAAAAGGACAATGAGTTATAAGGTTGGAGAGAAGAAGACTTAGAAGAACAAAGTGCAGAGAAGAGCTCAGAAGTCTTGACCGGACACTTTTTCTTTAATATCACTCGGTATACTCTCTCTATGGGTAGTAAAAGCATAAAAAATGCTCAAGTGTTGCTTTTATAGACAACATAGACAGTCAAGATGAGCTCGGATCCAACAGTCCAGCAGAACTCCCACCTAAATGCGTGATAGTTGGCACCACAGGCAGTCCAAGTGGTGCCTCAAAAGGCGTGCGCATAAATGCATGACGTGACAGTTCGGTTAGGTTGTGATTGTCTGGTAGCATTTAAACCGACCTCATTGGATCCTAACCAGACCAACCACTCCTTGACACATGGTAAGAACTGACCCTTATGATACAGATGTTTGTAACGACATTCCATTGTATGTGCCATTTACACAACCGATGTGATGAGTTAGGAAGAATGTGAACAATTGCCTACCGCATTGCCTTATCTCCATCAATTAGTACGAAAGTCAGAGCCTTACCCATCATTGCTTTAAGTAAGGTCTCCAAAACCCAAATATAGGTATCTACAATTTCATCGACCAATAATGTGCCACCAAAAATTATAGTTTAGAAATAATTATTAACGCCTGCAAGTATGACAAACGATTTCATGTAAGCATTTGTTCAGTAAGTTGTATCAAATGCTAGAACACTCCAAATCTGTCATAGTCGATACGGGATCTTGAATCTGTCCAAAGCAACTTAGATAATTGATGTTCCTCATCTACCTCAAACTTACAATAAAATTATTCATCGGTCTCACCTTTAGAACACAAATATGCCAGTGCTCCCTCGACAATACCATCTACAAGCTACGATGTACGTTTAACATCAATGTAATTGTACAAGTCCTTTTAAATGAACCCAACCTTCTCATATGAACCTGCTTGATGTGCTATGTAGTCCATAATCTTTCTAGGTTTGATACCGATACTACGTATTAAACTAATTTAGGCTTTATCTGAATTCTGGACTTACTGGTGTGACCGAAGGAAAGGCACACATTGAGGAGGACATAGCGGACAGCTATGGTCTTTAACAAAATTTGTCACAACATAATATTGCTTAGCTCTATCCAATCGGATACGGAGGCATGCACTACATTTAACTTTTGTAATGGCCTTGGGCTCCTTCGACCTGTCTTCACGATCTAAATATTTTTGGCATCTCTCCCCTTCTTTAGAACACACCCAATGTCTCGATATGACTATTTGGTCCCTTCGTATTTTAATTAATCCTTTTATACACTAAAACCCACCACCTTCGCATAACTATTGTAAAATTTGGCCCCTTCACCCTCAAATTTGAATGTCATGCGAAGGAATTCATCTTCGGTCATTTCATATAGTGTTTGGACTGAAACACATTCGAAGGTTTGTTGGATGACATTACTATGTACAGCTTCTGGTCATTACTGTCAATCCTAGTGTGAACATTATATGTGTATTCCAATCCACTTTCATTATATAAATCATTCCCCAAACAAGTTTCTTCATCCAAATTTGTGCATATCAACTTTCCCTTGGATCTTCGCATACCATCCATTGGAATTTACGTTGTTAGAAAACAAACAAAAATTACTAAACAACAAGTATGTGTGTGATATGGACTATGTTTAATGAAATTCCATTATGAAGAAATTCTGTTCCCTTATTGTTTTGTGATTAAGAAAGTCTGTACCCTTATTGTTCCATGAGTAAGAAATTTTGTACCCTTATTGTTCCATGATTAAGAAATTTTGTACCCTTGTTATTCCAAGATTAAGAAATTTTGTACCCTTACTGTTCCATAATTAAGAAATTCTGTACCCTTGTTGTTCCATGATTAAGAAATTATATACCTGTCACGCCCCGGAGTAGCAAAAATTAGAGTGAAATAAAAATTTCCTTTCCGGGTCCATGAGTCATGACTAGTTATATAAGACTGACCTATCCTTGCAAGTATTCTAACATGGTTATAACATAAGAAGGAATCATAAAATGTCTAATGGTATTCATGGGGGAACTTTAAGTGTTTGCTACTAGGCTATTACAACAATTCCAAATGAAAGCCACAAAAATAAAAGTTTGGGCAATCGACGCCACTTAATTCATTACAACAGACAAAAGATAGTTCTAAGGCGTAAAGGAAATCCTAATATGATAATAGACTAGATTCTTTTGTTCAGCTGGCATATCCATGCCCTTCATCAGCGTACTCTTCTGAATAGTCTCCCTCAGGGTAACCTTCCTGATAGTCCCCCTCTTGAGGATCGGGATACTCTTCTTCATAGTTTTCTGGATGGGCTTCTTCATTATAACATAGACATAATATGTCTAGGGTAATAGAGCCGTTAGTTTTTGAGGCTAAGTAAGCTGGTCTAACTAATCACTTCTAATACAAGCAATATTATACAAGTACTACAAATATCTCGAACTAAACATTTGATAAGTATATAGCATGATAGTATGAGTGAGATAGTGACAACACAATGCAGTATCGTTATATTCAACTTCACCTGGACACCATCACTGACTCATGTGCCTTGTTACATTACTATTGTAACGCTATTAGCCTAGAGTGAAATGGTCACATTGTTGTCGTCGCCTAGCAGGGGCCAATAGCAGTTTTGATTTTAAAAGATTGTAATCACTTTACTCTTAGGTCCTCGTGACCTTGCTTGAAGAATAGAATAGTTACAGTGCCACCGTCACCTAACATGGCCCAATAGCATTATAAGTGGTAACCATTATATTCAAGACTTAGATGGATATTTGGCTATCGTCGCCTAACAGGGCCTAATAGCATATAAACCACTAATTCATGATTAACTCCATTAATTCGAATAGGTACTTTAGCTAATATCACCTAACAGGGGTCCAATAGCATTTATAGTTGTTCCCATTGATTTTGACTGTACTACTCGGACCTTGGCGTCCACTCAAACATGTGTGACAATATAATTGGGTTAGTCTCCTCTACTAACCATGCAGATCACGACTCGACTAATTTCATATGAGTATTCATGCGACTGTATAACGTATAATATAGCAAACATGAATCATAACAACAATTATCAATTAAGCATGGAGTATAGTTATCTAGACTTGCATTTTAATATAAACAATTCATCTTTAACTTATACCCATATAATATTTATCAAATATGTCCACATAAGACACACATAGTATTTATACAATACACATGGAGTATTTTTATAATATACCATGTGAGTTAGAATGACTCACCTTGATGCGAATTCTCGAATACAAGTATTGCTTCGCTCCCTACAATTCATATCAATTTATAGAATGGCGATTAACATCCATTCTATTCATAAGGGTGTTGACACCCCATTGCGTGTACACAAAGGGTATAATAGTAATTGTGTTGAATGAATTCCTAAACCTCAACATGATGATCCTGACATCATTCTGAGTCTAACGCCATTGACTAGACTTAAATCGGAGTCTGTCATATAAAAGGTTGGATTTCCTATACCAGTGTGGGCCCTAATAGTAAGCTGTATTTTTGAATGAGTCGAAAAGTCACTAAACTTAAAAAAAATGGATCTACACGTCATTCTAGAAATTTAGGAACTGACCGCTTATTTTTTTGAGCTACGGTTTTTTTACTACGAATTATTGAAGTCCTAATTACATAATTATAGTCTACGGAGTCCTATAATTACAAAATATATTTAAGAAGACACTTGATCCTTAGAAATATTTTTATTAAATACTAGACCTTAAAATAGGATAGGGGTATTTTTCCCATAATGTTCGGAATTGGTTTGGTGTTTAAAATAATTAAAAGATGGCTAAACGAGTCCTTATAATTAATTAAAAATACTAAGGTTTGAGTTTTATAAAATGACAATTTATGAAACAAAGGCATTAGGCCTTTGGGTAATTAATATAATTTTCTGGAATTTAAAATGACCAATAGGTATTTATTACCTAATTATTTTAATTTAAAACTAATTCTTATTACTTATTTAGACTAAATAAATAGTAAGTATAGTATACATACTAATAATAATTTTAGAATATGATATGTACAAAAATATCTAGTGAAGGAAAAAGCCCCGCTCCTACCTAACCCGAGCGGTACACCTAGCTTTATATGGTCCCGACCAAAAGGTCGGGAACACTGTACGGGCTCGGCTCGTCACAGGCGCAGCCCGACCACGTCCCATGACATGATCCAGAATGTTCCAGACAGTTTCCTACACGAGCTAGAAGGCTAAGTGAAAGAGTAGATTGTTTCCTAATAAAATTAGGAAACTCACGTGATTTGTACAAATCAATCCCAATCAGATTGTATTACCTTATCAGTGTACTTGCCATGTATGAGTAGGTCTCTTATATCTATAAAAGAGACCAATCAACCCCCATTGAGGGGGATTGCAAATTCATATCACAAGCACACACTACCTGGCCGGTTTTTGGTAGCTCCGTCCATTGTTGGCTCATCAAAGACCCCCAGCGATTTCATAGTGCAAGTGCTCCAACAGACACGTGGACGTAGGTCTCTTCGTTAACAGGGTCGAACCACATACAACTCTCTTGTCTACTTCTTCTTGTTCTCTTACCCAAAGTTTAGCATCATCAGTTTGGCGTCATCTGTGGGAATGATAGAGTTCTCAAAAAACAAATCTACTGACTGATCACTATGCCACCGAAGAAGAATAAGAAGACTACTCAGCCAACAGATTAGATGGATCAATCGGTCGACAAATTGGCAGTTACCATGACTCCTGAGCAGATCACCATGGCTCTATCACAGCTTCTAGAGGGCCAGCATCAAACCTAGTGATAAATCGAAGCTTTGCTGGCCCAACAGAACAAGCCTTAGCAGGCTGAGGTGCAGCTCAGGAACGATGAGCATGGTCAGGTACCTAAACAAGCCCGACGATGTGCCCAAACTGCACCGGCATCCCCCTAGGAAGTGGGATAGTTTCGAAATGATGAGCATGGCCGGGCTCCCATATGAACCCGGCAACGTGCCCGAGCTAATCCAAACTGTGTGGGGGATGCCAGAGAGATCATTAACAATAGACGCGGTGCCAGAGGGGAGGAACAAGAGCATTTTGCCCTAGAATTAGCCCCAGATCGCCCGGCCAGGAGCCAAAGCAACCGTTGGCACACCATTAACTAGAGTCAAAACCAAGCCCTTTCTCTGAGGATAGCGCAATTTGAAGAGGAAGCCTCCTCATCCAGTCCGACTTACCATACCAATATCGGACAAGATACCGGTCGGGAGGTTGTGGAGGACTGCATCAATGACTTGGAAAAGGAGATCGAGAAGCTGAAAAAGCCAAGTCATAACTACACCAACACAGAGGCTGAGTCACCTTTCACCGATCGGGTCATAGGATTTGCCCCTTCTACGCAAGTTTAAGCAGCCCCATCTTCACTCTTATGATCGTTCGAGAAGTTTGGTCGACCACAGCCAGACCTATAAGGCTCAGATATCACTGGCAACCAACACCGCTGAACTACTCTACCTGGCCTTTCCAAGCTCTCTGAAGGGGCTAGCCACACAATGGCTCCACTCTGTCAACCCCCGATTGATGGATGACTTCAAGGAACTCAGCAGATTCTTCATTAGCAAGTTCATGGGAATGCTAGGCCAACCATAGCCAGATATCAAACTAGTCGCTATCAAGTAGTGGAAAAGAGAATCCCTCAAAGACTATGTCAACCGGTTGAACCAGCAAAAACTTCAGATTCATAACTTGAACTAGACAGTCACCATCACTGCCTTCTGTTCGGGAGTCCAAAACACCAAGGTGGCCATGTCATTCCACCATAATCGACCGACCACCTTGGTAGAACTCTTAGAGAGGGTAGGGAAGTACATTGATATAGAAGAATTCCTAAAGTCCAAGCATTCAAACCAAGTGGAAGATGATTCTCCGAAACCTTAGTGGTAACGGGAAGGCTCTGAGATGGGCTCGGGAAAGAAGTCAAAGTAAGATCAGCAACGGGGTGGTTGGGATAAGACTCTGATCACCTTCACTCCACTTTCCTAGCCAATACAAGAAGTTATGGTAGCTGCAGAGGTTTAGAGGCTGCCCAACAAGCCCACCAAGTTGAAATAAGATTTTGACATCGCTTCCTCTACTCTCAATGCTCGTACCAAAGGAAGAATTGTTACTTTACTTAGTAGTGTGACCTTTAGCAGTAAGCTTGGCACTCATTAGAGAGGAGCACGGGATACAGTATCCGGTCTACTACATAAGCCGGGCTCTCTAGGGCGCAAAAAGCCGATACTCCCTCATAAAGAAGCTCGCCTTTGCACTCAACGCCTCAACTCTTGTGCTCCGCCCGTACTTTTAAGCTCATATCATAGTAGTCCTCACAGATCAGCCTTTGTATAGGATTCTGTGCCGGTCTAAAACATCCGGGAGACTCATAAAGTGGACGCTAGAGTTGGAAGAATTTAAAGTGGTTTATAGACCCCGAACAACCATCAAGGGGCAGGCAAAGATAAATTTCTTGTTAAGTTCACCTATCCTAAAGATCCAGTAGAGGAGTTCAACCCGCCCGAGTTATCGCCCGAGCTACAGCCTAACACCCTGACCTGGGTACTCGATGTGGATAGGTCCTCCAATAAACAGGCAATAGGGCAGGGATCATCCTGACCACTCCCGACAGGATCTAGCTAGAATATGCCTTAAGGTTTGAGGCCCTGTTGGTTGGGCTACAGTTTGCTACCTCGGTGGGTACATAGCAAGTTTAAGTGTACAGTGACTCCCAGCTAGTCGTCAATCAAGTCAATCAGGAATATGAAGCTTGGGAAGATAAAATTGTGGCCTACCTGGCCCTTATCAGAGCGATTTCTAATAAACTCAAAGGAAGACAGTTTGACACACTGATATTTAGGAAGTTCTACTCAGGCTATGGGATATCAAATTACTACTCTTCTCCCGAGCACCCTCAAGCCAATAGACAAGCCGAGATAACAAACCAAACAATTCTATAGTCCATTAAAACTAGGCTTGAGTAGGCCAAGGGAATCTGGGCGGAGGAACTACTGACCCTTCTATGGGCCTATTGCACCACTTCCCAAGTGGCAACAGGAGAGACCCTATTGCACCACTTCCCAAGTGGCCTTGAGATAGTGGTCCCTATAGAACTGGGACTACCAACTTACCGGGTGGCAAACTACAGCAAGAAAGGCAACGAGGTAGCCCTCAGATGAGAGCTCGACCTGATAGAAGAAAAAAGGGATCGGGTATACCTAAAAGTAGCAGCAAGAGGGTCTCTCCATACTTTAACAGCAAGGTACAATATCGTAGTTTCCAGGTGGGAGACCTTATCCTCAAGGCAGTAAATCAGTCTACCAAAATCCTGAGTCACTGGAAGTTGGGACCAAACTGGGAAGACCCCTATAATGTTACCCGTGTTAACCAACCGGGAACCTACTGGTTGTAAATGCTAGATGGACAGGACCTGTCACACCCATGGAATGTGGAGCATCTACATAAGTACTTTCAGTAAAATATAGATCAGCTTTGGTTAGGGACTTATGTTTTCTTGAAACAAGTAGTAGATCTTTCGAGCAATTATGGTAATTTTTCAGATTTGATAAAGATTTGATCTTGTAAATAGTGTTCCCCATAAATATTTCACAACTAAAAGACCTTAAGAACACACCCGAGACACCAAAAGACCTTGGAAACACACCCAAGGCCCCAAAAGACCTAGGGATCAGACCCGAGGCACCAGTTCTGCTTAGGTCCATAACCTACAATGGGGGAAAATCCCCCTAGTTGGCTAATGATAGTAAAATCAAAAAGATCCTGAAACTATTAACTTTTTAGGTCGGCTGCCTACAATCATCAACCTCTATTAACAGGCCTTAGCATAAGCTTGGGAGCGCGGGGGAGGGGGGTGGGTGTAGACACCCCATTTTTTCGGCTATCAGATTTAGGAGACCCATAGCTTGGTGGTTCACAATGATCTAAAAAGACTCAAAAATGACTCATGGAAGTTAGTTCTATCTCTCAAAATGCTCAGAATGACCAAAATACCCCTGAAAGCCCAAAAACTCCCAAATTTGGACCGAAAGTTCTGGAAACATGCTACATCATACGAAAATAATAAGATGAGTTTTTAAATGAAACAAGGTAAAATCATCAGCCCCCAAACACCCCCGGCAGTCCAGAAGTTCCCAGAAAGTCCCCGTTAACCGGTTTGACCCAAGTTTGACCAGGGTTTGATTGAAATCATCTGAATTTGCTCGAAAGTTTTGAGATCATTCTATATCATGTGAAAAATACCAAAACAAGTTTTAAAAGAAAATCGGACGAAAACGTCAGCTCCTGGGAGCTCCCAGAGGTTCCTAGAACTTCATGGAGGTCCTTGGCTTGACCAGTTTGACCTAAAAGTTGACTTTGAAACCAGAGCACCGTATCATGTTTCAAATAGTTTTTATGGATACTAGAGGTCAATAGCTTTCCAATGGTATATCGTACATATTTTTTGGACATATAATGAATTTATCATGAATTTCTGAAGGTAAAAAAGGCGATCAAATCGACTTTTATTGTGAATACTGCAAAACTTTTCGAAGTGACCTATCTCTGAACTATTTTTTTTTATGGAAATTAAATTCCATTACCTTTCCAATGGTATATCACAACCTTGGTTTGGAGTTCGTATGCATTTTGTTTTTTTGAATTTTGGACGAAATAGGGCCTTTTCGTGAATACCGGAACCTCCGGGGGCCTAAACAGCATTATCTGGACATCTGAGGAGCAGTGTCACGGCGGCATTGGGCCACTGCCATAGCAGCACATGACTAGTGCCACGGTGGCACTCAACCCCAGAACAGTCCATTTTTGTAATTTATTTGGGGGTCCAAATTGATTAATTGGAAGACAAAATGACGTAGTTTCTTGTTCACATATGTTTGGGACCAATGGGAGCACTTTCTAAATCCCAAAACCACCCCAAATTGGCCTATATAAACCCTCCTTTTCTCTTCATTTTAGGGGGCCAAGTGCAAAGCTTGAGAAAGTTATAGAGAGAAAGAGAGATAGAGATTGGTTTAGAAGAGAGAAAGGGAGCTTCTCCCACTGATTTTCTATAAGAAAATGAGTTTTAATCTTGTTTTCTTCTATTAACTCTCTTATACTTCACATTCAAATCCTCCCTAACCACCATTCTTGAGCATTCATGAGATAGGAAGTTACTTCTATGTCCAAATGTCCATATATGAGTGAAACACTAAGTTACAAGTCCAATATCATTGAATATCATCTATTGATTGTTTATTTGTTTGTTTATATATAATGTTCATCTCTTCTTACCTCATTTCCTTTTTATTTTTCTTTGCTTTACTTACTAGTCCATCATCATCTAAGTGATGACATGGTGTTTGAGGTGAGTGAATCCTCATGGATAGTAGCTCTTGACCTCAAAAACATGTTTGATAGATGATGATTCCAATTGCAATACTTCCAAAGTATTCTTGAAGTTATACTCAAATGAAAACAAATTTCTCCAACAATCTTGGAAGTTCTTGACTTGAGTTTGATGTTGATGTTTTAAGAGGTTATAATCTCCATTTGATTTTAAAAATATGCTTTCAAAACCCCTATTTCAAAACCACTCTAAAACCCCCAATATTTGGATTCTAAGAAATAAACCTTGTTTTTCGCAAAAATCTTCAAAATAGTGAGTTATTCAACTTCAAAATAATATTTTGAGTTCAATACTAAATGAATGATTACAAGAACACTTGGAAAGTCTTCCTAACTCATTAGAGAACACCCATGATTTTTGGTTTGATCTAAAAACACTTGGAAGGGTTCCATTTTGACCCAAACATTCCATCCAAACATTTTGTTTTCTCTGTCATAGCAGCTTAGTTGACTTGCAACTTGTTTTTCAGAAAGCTTTTCCAAAGAGAGTGGTCCTAACTCATTTTTTCATTGAACTTCAGTATCTTAGGGAACTTTCTGTATAATATGGGCTTCCAAATGTTTTGTTTCCATTTTTTAAAGATTTTTCTACATTTCAGTCAACAGTACGGATCTGTTTCTGAGTAACCTCTCTTGTTCATATGATTTCTCTCAACCTGTAACTTCAAAAGTTATTTGGCTTTTTGATATGTGTTCTAGACACAATAAGGATGATCTCCATAAAAAATAATGAATTAAAAACATTTCTAACCTCACTTTCCATTTTTACAAAATCAACTCACTATTCTGTCCACTATTCACAACAAGCATGTTTTGCGTTATTTTATTTGATTTGATGCATACGTGCATTCCAAATTAGCTCATCTCTTATAAAGTAGTTCATACTCCATTTGTGCACATCCTATAATAACATCCTTCATGCATTTATGCATATTTTAGTCTTCTAAGTCACTTTAGAAAGTCCATGTACACATACACACTACAACCTTTGCACATTCTAGGATCATGCATTGCATCCATGCAAGATTTGGGGTGTTTTATGACTGATGGAAAAACCGGTTTAAGTTAAAAGTTTAAACGCGCAGCGGAAAAGTCAAGTTATAAAAACTTAATGGTAGCCCAGGATCTACTACTCGTTAATTCCATAGATGCGCACAAGAGGGGACAAGAGTTATACCTTAGTGTCTTGAACCCAATTATGATTTTCTTCTTCTTCCTTGGTGATGCAGCAGCCTCCACTAGGTTGTCTTCACCCTTATGTTTCCTACGGATGCTTGCTGGAGAGACTAGAGATGGTGGGATCTCTATTAGAGAGGAAAAAGAAGGTTTGGGGCTCTAAAATAGTTTCTGCAGCTTCTGACGTTCTAAAACGACGAACTTCTTTTCCAGAACGCAGCTGCCCTATTTATAGATTCCCAGAACCGACCTAGACTTCGAGTGATCGAAGATCTTTGATCGATCGAACCATTCTCGATCGATCGAGACTGCCAAAACTTCAATCAATCGAACATACTTCAATCGATCGAACTTGTCTTGACAACTTCCTCATGTGTCTTTCCAAGTATCCTGGCAGAGCTAAAAGTGGGACCTCCTAGGCTCTTTATTGGCTAAGACCAGTTTGTTAATTACCGTGACCAAACTCTTTGATCAGCAAACTAACTAGATGGTCAGTTAACGTTTACTCCACTATAAAACGATAACTGAACTCCAACGCAAAAGAACATATCCGAAGCTATAACTAGACTTGTGTGTTGTACAAATGTCCCTCTACCTTTAGCATTCGTAATCATATTCAGGTAGTCGGATAACTGTTACTGTCAACCTGAATATCGATTACTTCTTGTATTCCTTGAGTCCCATTCACCTCTCATGATTACCAAACATGTTGATAACTCTTATCAACAAGACTGCAGTACTCAGTAATCGACTTGGTGACATTCTCAAGGGAATGCTTACTCTGAAACAGAGGGTAGATTCTGTCTTGACAATATATGTTCACAACCCTATGAATATGACATACCCAAGATACCCAGGTGTTGATCTTCTATAGACCTCACTGATTGGTAAGTCAAAGCAGTCATATCCACAGTCTGTGTTCATAATCGTCTCAAGATTGAGAACACGTACCTTAAACAAGTTATGAGTTCCTATCGACTGATTGACAGCCTTGAGTGTCAATAGGAAAGCTCAGGTCCGTCAATGCACTATAAGCACTAGCATATTAACTAAGAGTTATACTCTAGTGATTGAGATTGATCACTCCATCCAATGGTAGTTAATCATGCTACAGTGTAAACCTGATGAGATATCCTAGTCTCATCATCCACTGTGACATGTTCTAAGTAAAAAAGAATAGCAATTCGTATCTCACTTGTATGTATCTCATACATACACGCATTACTTACTATGATACTTAAGGATAACAATCATCTCATGAAAGAAACATACATAACAAAATGTAAAGCTAATATCCATATATTAAAATGTCAATGTCTCCTATATAAAGTAATGGTTTGAGGGCACAAACCCAACAAACTCCCACTTGCACTCATAACCATACAGGATTACATCTGAGACCTAGACTATCTAGATGACGATCAAAGACCTTCTGTGGCAAAGCCTTTGTAAACGGATCAGCAAGATTGTCAACGGTGGCAATCTTGGTGACAGTCACATCTCCACGTTGAACAATATCTCGGATAAGATGATATTTCCCCTCTATGTGCTTCCCTTTTCCGTGGTTTCTTGGCTCCTTGGACTGAGCCGCTGCCCGACTATTATCACAATAAAGCATAATAGGTGACAATGACGCTGGTACCACCTCGAGCTCCATAAGGAACTTTTTGAGCCAAACAGCTTCCTTTGCGGCTTCACAAGCAGCCACATACTCAGCTTCTGTATTTGAGTCTGTAATGCATTTCTGCTTAATGCTCCTCCAACTAACAGCACCACCTCCCAAGGTAAAGAGATGTCCGGATGTTGACTTCCTCGAATTTTTATCTGACATAAAGTCCGAGTCAGTATATCCTATTGGAATTAACTCATTACCACCGTACATAAGCATGTAATCTTTAGTCCTTCTCAAGTACTTAAGAATGTGCTTAACGGCTGTCCAGTGCTCTGGACCTGGATTCAATTGATATCTGCTAACCATGCCAACGGCAAAACAGATATCTGGTCTAGTGCATAACATCGCATACATGAGACTTCCAACTGCCGAAGCATATGGAATTCTTGCCATGCGATTCCTCTCCTCCTGTGTCTTGGGACACTGGTCCTTGGAGAACGCTAAACCATGCCTGAAAGGTAACAAACCTTTCTTTGAATTATCCATTGAAAACCTAGTTAGCACCTTATCGATATAACCAGCTTGAGACAATCCCATTATCTTTCGCTTGCGATCCCGAAAGAGCTTTATCCCAAGAATATAGCTCGCCTCTCCTAGATCCTTCATATCGAAAGTACTAGCTAGCCAAACCTTGACCGTTGACAATGCCGCTACATCATTTCCAATGAGTAGAATATCGTCAACGTAAAGCACAAGAAAGGCCACCACTTTCCCTTCACACTTCTTTTATACACAAGGTTCATCCAGATTCTGTATGAAACCAAACGACTTGACTGCTTGGTCAAATCGGATGTTCCAACTCCTGGATGCCTACTTAAGCCCATAAATGGACTTTTGCAGCTTGCATACCAAGTTACCTTTTCGACCAGCTATGAACCCTTCTGGTTGTTGCATATAGATGTCCTCCTCAAGATTGCCATTTAAGAATGCAGTCTTGACGTCCATCTGCCAGATCTCATAATCTAGGCATGCAGCAATGGATAAGAGTATTCTGATGGACTTGAGCATGGCTACCGGCGAGAAGGTTTCCTCATAGTCAATGCCCTCCCTCTGAGTATAACCTTTCGCTACAAGCCTAGCCTTAAAGGTCTCAACCTTTCCATCAGATCCTCTTTTCCTCTTGTAGACCCACTTACAACCAATGGGTTTAATATTGGCTGGAAGTTCTACAAGATCCCAGACCTGATTAGAATCGATAGATTCTAATTCAGCCTTCATAGCTTTAACCCAATGTTCTGAATCAACATCAGCCATTGCCTCTTCGTATGTGGCAGGATCAGATTCAGATTCTATGGTAACAGCTTCAAAAACTTCTCCTAAGAACATGTATCTATCAGGCTGGCTGATAATCCTCCCACTACGACGAGGTACCGGTGCAGAAATGGGTGAAGAAGTGGTATTTTCTTGATTTACATCGTTATCAACTGCGGGTTGGACTGAGGGCTCTCCTTCTATTTCTCTCAGATCTATCCTTCCCTTAGGTTTATGGTTCATGATATAATCATCCTCTAAGAAAACAGCATTTGTACTAACAAACACTTTCTGTTCTCTTGGATCATAAAAATACCATCCATAAGTACCCTTTGGATACCTTACAAAATAACATACTTCTGATCTAGAATCCAATTTGCTCATCTTTCCTTTCAGCACATGTGCCGGACACCCCCATATCCGAAGATGTTGCAAAGAAGGCTTGCGCCCAATCCACATCTCCCGTGGTGTCCTGGGAACAGATTTGTTTGGCACTAGATTTAGTATGTATGCAGCGGTTTCCAAAGCATTACCCCAAAGGAATAATGGCAACTCTAAATAACTCATCATTGACCTAGTCATGTCTAAAAGAGTCTGGTTCCTTCTCTCAGCTACACCATTCTGCTGAGGCGTGTCAGGTGCAGTCAACTGTGACAGAATCCCATTCTGTACGAGGTGATCAATAAACTCATTAGAGTGGTACTCGCCACCTCGATCAGATCGAATGGCTTTGATATGTGAGCCCAATTGCTTCTCCACTTCAGCCCTAAACTCTTTGAACTTTTCAAAGGCTTCAGACTTGTGCTGCATTAGGTACACATATCCATACCTAGAGTTGTCATCGGTAAATGTTATGAAATACTTATAATTACCCCTTGCTCTAATATTTATTGGTCTACACACATCAGTATGAACTAATTCCAACAATGCATTGGTCCTATTGCCCTTTGCGGGAAAGGGCCTTTTGGTCATCTTACCCTCTAAACAAGACTCACAGACTTCCATTGGTTCGAGAACCAAATCGCCTAAGATCCCTTCTTTGACTAGTCTGCCAATCCTATTTAGATTGATATGGCCAAGCCTCATGTGCCAAAACCTTGTTGGATTAGTGGAAGGTTCTTTTCTTTTAGATGGTATAGTTACCATTGAGTTATTAAGTTCCAAGCAAGAATCTTTAGAAATATTGGGAGTAATCACATACAAACCATTTAATTTAACACCAGAACATATAAAAGAACTATTTCTTTTAATCACAACTTCAGTTCCAAAATGAAAAGAATAACCATTATTCGATAAATTAGAAACTGAAATTAAATTACGTCTCATTGAAGGGACGTAAAGTACATCTGATAAAATCAAAACTTTATTGTCTAGAAATTCTAAAACTACGACTCCTATAGCAACTGCAGAAACGGTTACGCTAGAACCTAGAGTAAGTACGATTTCCCCATCATTGCACCTCCTGGTTGATCTGAACTCCTGCAATGAATTACAGATATGGTTAGTCGCACCAGAATCAATGCACCAAGTGTTTGAAGTATCCGTAATAAAACTTACTTCAATCACATGTGATTCAATCATACCTTGAACTCTTGTAGCTAAGAATTCTGGACAGTTCCTCTTCCAGTGGCCTTTCTCTCCGCATTGGAAACACTTTCCTTTGCCTTGGCCACCCACCTTCCCTTTGCCCTTACCTTTTCCCTTAGATTTTGCAATCTTAGGGACCGGTCCAACACTTGGACCACCAGTACCAGCCTTCTTCTTCCCTTTCTTTCCTTTCGGTGTAGATCGGGAAGAGGAAGTGCTTTTCTCAACGTTCAAAACGTTGACCCCTGGTTTGATCACCCCTTCCGCTGCCAAAAGAGAACTCATCAATTCGCTCATTGAAAAATTCATTTGATTCATATTATAGTTAAGTTTAAATTGAGCGAATGAAGGTGACAGTGAATTGAGGATCATATCAACTTGGGTTTGTGCATCGATGTTAGCACCTAGGGTCTCCAGCTCGTTTAAATAACCAATCATTTTTAAAACATGTTCCTTGACTGGAGTCCCTTCCGACATCTTTGCACTCATTATCTTTTGCATGGCTACCTGTCTGGCAGGCCTGCCATGCTCCCCAAACATCTTTTTTAGGGATGTGATAATGTCACTGGCAGAATCATTCGATTGGAATTGGTGTTGCAACACACCAACCATTGAGGCCAGAATATAGCAACGAGCCATTCCATTCAACTTCTTCCATTTGTCAAACTCGCGTCTGGCAGCTGCCGAAGCATTTGCCGCGGGTTCATCGGGGCATGGGGTGGTGAGGTCATATATGTGATCCTCCGCAGTTAACACGATGTCAAGGTTACGTTTCCATTCAGTGTAGTTGTTTCCAGTTAACTTATTTTGAGTGAGTATGGTGGCAAGTGGACTAAATGCAGACCCAGACATTATGATTACTGAAAATCAAACAAACAAAATAAATATGGATATCAGAATTTGACAGTTTGAAATAAAAGAATCCTTAAAACTCTTAAACAAAGTCGCCGGAATATCGAAACAAAGGAATAAAGCCTCCGTGTGCTGGTCAATTTTCTATTTTTTGATTAATCAAGACTTATCCGCTATGCAACTCTTGCAAAAACAAGTTATGACTTCCGATCCCTTTTGATCTCTAAGTTTCTGAACAATGCCCCGTGTGGGATCCCTTATCCATAGCTTAGCTAGTGTGTTCTATTAACTAAGATCCAATCACAACCGTCTCAAGTAGCGCCTCCGTGTGGTGGTCACCCTCTAACACGTCTGATTGATCCTATCAAAAGAAGTTCACATCTAGTAACCAATAAGTAATGCACCCTCCGTATGGAATGATCACCCCTGACGAGGTGACACAGAATGCACTACTCATCTTCAGTGAACCGTTAATGGAAGATCGTGGGTGTCAATAAATAAGACCCTCTCCCACTAGATTTGGTAAAATAAGGATTATGCTTTTTAGAAAAATTTGTTTTTATACATTACCCATAAACATCCAATGTTTACTAATGAGTTAAAACAGTTTTTGAATCTAATTTTAGAAAACTTGTTTTACGTGCATGCAAGTAGTAACAATATAATTAAATGCCAATCACAACCAAGCACATAAAACAAAAAACTAAAATTGAAAATAAAGACATCCAAACGATGCCTCTATCTCCCATGGCTCTATCTCCATAGAACCTCCTTTTTGGTTTGATCGCCTCCAGCTCCATCTTCATGGACAATGGCTCCTTGCTCCATCTTCATGGATTTTCTAATTCTATTACATTTGTCCTATGCTTCTTTTGAAGATTACAATTTATCTAGAAATAGAAATAGCAACAACAAAATAAAAGGCTAGGGAAACTGGTGCAACTTTCCTTTTGGTAGGATTGAAGTCGCAGCGCCCTTTGCATATGCCTTAAAACCAAACCAAACTTAAATTACAACATGCACCAATCTCAAACAATTTAAATACAAAATTTAAAATTCTTGGTGCCATGGGAGATAGTGACTAAACTAGCTACAAAAGGGTTAGTCGTACACGCATCCATACATACATAACAAATATATGTAACTATTGGAATACTTAATTGATTCACACAATATATAAACTCTTTACATACTGAATTAGAACTTAAAACAGCATCTTACTTCTCTGTCACAGTTCGATCGATCGAAGACCGTTCGATCGCTCGAACCTTCGATCGATTGAACTCTGTTCAATCGCTTGAACTTTCTGTTTCATAGAATGATTTAAAAAATTTGCAAAATACTTTCAAAAATAAATCTTTTAATTTCAAAACACCTTACAACTATGAAACAGAGAGTCTGACAAAGAATCTATCTTGATCGATCTAACTTCATTCGATCGATCGAACACCAGAAGGTTTTGATTGATCGAAGTATGTTCGATCGCTCGAGTACAGAGGATGTTCGATCGATCGAACCCGCCTTGCATCCCATGCAATCACAGATTTGTATTCTGTTGCGATAACACTGCAGAAACAGATCTGTGACAATGCCGTTTCGAAAAAAGTTCTAAAATCAACATGCAAATCAATATAGTGTTCCAAAAACGCATCTATAGATCCAAATGAGCCTGGCTCTGATACCAATTGATGGAAAAACCGGTTTAAGTTAAAAGTTTAAACGCGCAGCGGAAAAGTCAAGTTATAAAAACTTAATGGTAGCCCAGGATCTACTACTCGTTAATTCCATAGATGCGCACAAGAGGGGACAAGAGTTATACCTTAGTGTCTTGAACCCAATTCTGATTTTCTTCTTATTCCTTAGTGATGCAGCAGCCTCCACTAGGTTGTCTTCACCCTTATGTCTCCTACGGATGCTTGCCGGAGAGACTAGAGATGGTGGGATCTCTAATAGAGAGGAAAAAGAAGGTTTGGGGCTCTAAAACAATTTCTGCAGCTTCTGACGTTCTAAAATGTCGAACTTCTTTTCCAGAACGCAGTTGCCCTATTTATAGATTCCCAGAACCGACCTAGACTTCGAGTGATTGAAGATCTTTGATCGATCGAATGTTCGATCGATTGAACCATTCTCGATAGATCGAGACTGCCAAAACTTCAATCGATCGAACATACTTCAATCGATCGAACTTGTCTTGACAACTTCCTCATGTGTCTTGTTAAGTATCCTGGCAGAGCTAAGAGTGGGACCTCCTAGGCTCTTTATTATTGGCTTAGACCAGTTTGTTAATTACCGTGACCAAACTCTTTGATCAGCAAACTAACTAACTGGTCAGCTAACGTTTACTCCACTATAAAACGATAACTGAACTCCAACGCAAAAGAACATATCCAAAGCTATAACTAGACTTGTGTGTTGTACAAATGTCCCTCTACCTTCAGCATTCGTAATCATATTCAGGTAGTCGAATAACTGTTACTGTCAACCTGAATATCGATTACTTCTTGTATTCCTTGAGTCCCATTCACCTCTCATGATTACCAAACTACAGTATTCAGTAATCGACTTGGTGACATTCTCAAGGGAATGCTTACTCTGAAAAAGAGGGTAGATTCTGTCTTGACAATATATGTTCACAACCCTATGAATATGACATACCCAAGATACTCAGGTATTGATCTTCTATAGACCTCACTGATTGGTAAGTCAAAGCAGTCATATCCACAGTCTATGTTCATAATCGTCTCAAGATTGAGAACACGTACCTTAAACAAGTTATGAGTTCCTATCGACTGATTGACAGCCTTGAGTGTCAATAGGAAAGCTCAGGTCCGTCAATGCACTATAAGCACTAGCATATTAACTAAGAGTTACACTCTAGTGATTGAGTTTGATCACTCCATCCAATGGTAGTTAATCATGCTACAGTGTAAACCTGATGAGATATCCTAGTCTCATCATCCACTGTGGCATGTTCTAAGTATAAAAGAATAGCAATTCGTATCTCACTTGTATGTATCTCATACATACACGCATTACTTACTATGATACTTAAGGATAACAATCATCTCATGAAAGAAACATACATAACAAAATGTAAAGCTGATATCCATATATTAAAATGTCAATGTCTCCTATATAAAGTAATGGTTTGAGGGCACAAACCCAACAATGACTCCCAATCTATGAAGATTAAAAGGAATGAACTTGAACACACGTTCATGCTTCCCCTCGATCTAATCTTTCTTTCTCATCCGTCCCGTGGATTGAGAGGTCTTCTTTTCTCAAAGATTAACATGCATCATACTAGCTTGCTAAGCATACTTTGTTTTCTTTGTTTATTTGTTTCAAGACCAATCCATGTCCCCTCCTAGATTAGGAAAAAGTGATTACTTGATACATGATTAGACGATTTTTCCTAGGTTTGTTTGTGTGATCTTTCACTTTTACATTGTGTGATATTTGGTTTAGATCTTATGAATGATATCCGATCTTTAGATTTTTTATTTCAAAATTCTTATGTGATGTAATATACAATCATAGTATTAATTGTTGAACCAAGCATAGTAACAGATGATAATTTGGATGCTAATTGAGGCCCATCGAAAGACGGGGCGAGTTGAGGGTGTTTTAGTCGCAACAAAGGCTCCTTCCTCTCTCGTACCAAAATCCTGAGCCAAGTTCTTTGATTATGAAGGGCCGGTGCCCTTTATCCATTTGAGTAAGTCAAAATTAGGTTTCTTGGTTCCTTAAAAGACCAAGTGGCGACTCTATATCTGTTTTCAATAGACCTTTTCTTTTCTTCTTTTTTCTTTGAAAATAATTTCAAAACAAAGGAAAATCAATTCTGAAACCCCATCAAAAAATGGATCGGAGGTGGACTCCCGGATTTCGCGTGTCCATAGGGGGCAAAAAGGGATATGGACTAAACAAGAAGTCATACCAAACATTACGGGACTTGGAATTAACTAAGCATACACCCTTAGACATCCAAGGACCCGCAATATTCTGAATCTATGTCGGGATTACTACCAGGAGCTTGGTTAACCCAGAGCACTTACGATTTACTGATCGGGTTCTACAAGCTTGGAAAAATTCTAAGTAGAATAGCTCAAAAAATTTCAAGGTTTTACAGATCCCTAAAAGACCAAGTGTCTCCTTCTAGTCACAGTTTTAAACCATTTGCTAAGGCAGGGTTATAATAAAGCTAAACAATTGGTCGGACACAGGCAAACACAAATAAGCAGAAGTACACAAGTATAAACAGTATGCAAAAAAGTGGCCTCAAGGGTTCTTTTTTCATTACTAATTACGAAAAGTACATCGCTAGGGGGACAATTATAGTAGCTGTCCCAAAAAAAAAAATCCTACCGCTGGTCATCTACTATGATCACAACATCTTTGGTCTCCCTGGCCTTTCCACCAGTGACTGCAGCTGCATCAGCAGGGGCTTCCTCATCGGCAGTAGGGCCCTCCTACTTCCTATAGTCAGACTCAGTCCAGGAGTAGCCCGAGAGGTCCCACTCAGGGTGGTCCAAAATTGCCCTCTGGCCAGGTCAGCGTAGCCCTAGAGGAAGTTGGCCTCGAACTCTTCCTCCGCATTCTTTGCTATCTCATCTCGGATAGCCACGGCATCAGCCAAGGTCCTCTTCTCAGCTTCTGTCACCTTCTAGGCCTCCCACTAGATAGCCAGCTCCTCCTGAGCTGCCCCCAAGTCCATGGCCAGCACCTTCGTCTTTCTCTCTCTATAGCCAGAGCGAAGCCCTAAGCCTCCTGCGCTGCCTTCTCTGCGGAAAGGGCGGCCTCAGCAGTGTCCAGCTTCTCAGCAATCTTGGGCAGGAAGGCCTCGGCCCTGGCCGCCAAACAACTGGTCTGGGAAAGGAAACAGGAGCCAATCAGTGACTGGATAGAGAAATAGGAATAAAGGTAAGTTACCTACCATGTGGGAGATGCAGTAGAGACATTCGATCATAGCCCATCCTTAAGCACCTTTCCACTTGGCTCGGTAGCAACCAGGGCCAAACTCTTGCCCGAACATCGTCTACAGCCTCTACCGCTGGCATCTTGAGCGAAATGTTGTCTGAAGGTTGCTTGGTGGTCGCAATGACCTCAACCTAGGAAGTTAATGTCCCGACCAATTTTGGGCGAGTCCCATGCGTTATTCGCCTGAGCTGCTGACCTTTGGCGGTAGGCTCGACGGTTGGCCTTTTCCTCCTCTGGGCAGCTCGTACGGCCAAGTGGCCTCCTTCTCTTTCAGTACAGTCGCGTCCCTAGGAGCCATCTCTACGAGAAACTATGGAAAGATGTCAAAGATCGGTTAAAATACATATAGCAATGGCTAGGCACAAAGGGAATTTGGAGGACCAGAAAACTTACCAACAATGATAGGAGTGAAGATAGGTGCTTCAAAGGGCTGGCTAGGCTCGTAGCTAAATTTTCTAGCTTCTGTCCGGGTCAACACGTCTGCGACGTTGGTTGGTGACACAAATAAAATGTTGTGCACTCTTGTGTGCAACACCCAAATGTAGGTGATCGTGCAAGTAATATAGTACTAGAAGTCTAGGTCGATCCCACGAGGAAGGAATAGATTATTAAGATATTTTTATCTGAATTACTTCTTAAAGAAAAGAAAAGATGATTGATTTTGAAGGATCATTAAACTAATTGTAATATTGAAAAGAAACTAAAGTAACTACACTAGTGAGTTTAATGAGAAAAACTAAAATAGTGAATTAACTTGAACTAAGTAAAATAAGAATCAACGGGTTAGGATTACATGAATTCACACTAGATTCACCAATTATCATGCCCAAGGAAGAATATAGTCATTTACTATAATTCAACAGTTGCCTCTTGATGTTTGTGTCTTGCTTGAGTTGAGTCAATACCAAATATTTATTAATCGGCATAAAACAATGCCAAACGAACCTATGAATTAACTACGGGCATATTTGAAACACTTCCTCTTCCCATTCAAAACACTTTAACAAGTCCAAATACTAATTATTTGAAGTGAGAAGTTGATTTGAGTGTCTAAGTTCATGAAACGAATTAAAAATTAGATTAGAATGTAAGACCAATGTTTAATATAGTTAGAAAAGATTCCGACAACAATTCTAAACTATATTCCATGGAAAAGTTGAATTATGAAGGTTGCCCTTTGAAAACATGCATAAAAAATTGACTTTTCTAGTGCTTCATCGCATAAACCTAACACTAGGTTTAGCCTACCATTAGCAAAATAAATCTAACAATCATAGATAGCATAAACATATTGAAAATCATTATTGAACAGTGATTAATGGACTGAAAGTATAATTAATAGAGAGCAATATAACCTGGAACAAAGAAAAATTACTTTATTGACTTGAAATCTTGAAATAGCATCCAAACATGGCCTTAGAGATCCTAAACTAGGATTTAGGAGAGCTCTAATAGCCTCTCTAACACCTACAATTTGTAAAATATGATAAAAGTTAAGTATAATATGTTTACAAGTCATATATATATCAATATAGGAGTCCTAGACCAAAAAAGAAGCTATTGGAGCAAATCTACTGAGTAGGACCAGTCCTACTACACTACTAACTATCATGGCTAGGACTAGTCCCGCATATGTTTCAGGATCGCTCCTGGTCTTTTGTAGTTAGCTCAACGCACGGATAGAAGAATTGCGATATCTCTTTGTTCGGACCTCGGATTGACGTACGATTTGCGGCCACGCGACCGTAACTCAACAAACTACAACTTTTATCTATGGAGAAAATTCACAATTCCAAAGCCTTCAATGTCAAAAATGCCTTTTCTCAACTATTGTTGTCATTCCTTTCCACCAGAATCACCTTCTAAGCAACGAATGCTTTCTTTGACCTACAAAACACTCAAAAATCTCGTGCAAATGATGTAAATGAAATATATAAGGGTTATATAACAAAAAGTGAGACATTCATTGCCAAGCTCCAAGCTTCAAGATTCAGTTCATCTAAATGCACTCAATAGCTTATAAGACCATACAAATACACATGTTTTAGCATTAACATCATGAAAGCGCAATGTTATTGAAATGCGTGTAACTCTAGGGACTTGGGGATAAAAGCATGCATAAAAGACCATATAACATGTTATGAATATGCACTTTCTACGTCTAATCACACCCTCCAACTAGCTCATTGCTAATCCCTAGCAATGTAGTGAACTAATGCAAGTTTTATTTAAATTTTAAAACAAAAAACAAAACAAAAACAAAAGAAACAAAAATCCTAACTCATTTTCGCAGGAATCGCAATTGCATTTAGCATATGCAACAAGCTGTTAAACCCCTAGATTGCCCCTAGTGGACGAGTGTTGTCTCGTGAGGGCTTATAGTGAATCTACCCACAAAATTCCTATTTATGGTTTGAATTTAAATCTTTCAAGAAAGCTCCCTCTCCTATATCAATACAATTATGCTAAACAACTATGAACTTCTCTAGTATGCTTTAGCCTTGCAACACAGACATCATAGTTAATCTACTACAAAGTCATTAGAATGTTCCATACCTATTAATCTTCAAGTGCGTGTGTAAATGGACAACCAAAGTACAAAACTTTAATTTCAAAGCTTGCATAACCTAAAACACTTTCAAGACGTTCATTTTGACTCAACTGTCACCGGGATTACACTCTCAAGATGAAATCACTCCGAATTAGGTGTATTTATCATCTCTCATGATATGGAAGCTATAAAGAATAAATTCAATAGAAACTAATGCTTCACATAATTAAAATGAAAGATGGACAATTTTAGGTGCATAAGTCTTGTGAATGGATACCTCATACTAGAAGAGCAAGATACCATGGAGAACTCTCTCATTACCTTAACTTCAAATCCAATTTACTTAGAATCATTAGGACTTTGAAATGCATTGATGTAAGGGAAAGAAAGGTAGAAATTTTCAAAATTGTCTTAGCATGTGACTGGAGTATTTTCTCACTTTGAATACATAATTTTGCAATTTTTCTACAGTTTCTCATCTTCTCCATCTTCATGACTCATCCCTCTTTCTTTCTATTTTTTTCTTTCATATTTCCACTAACCTTCTATGTCCTTTTTTTCTATTGGCAACTCACCATATATTATTTTATTCATTTTGCCATCTTCTCTCTCGCTCACACTTCACAGATTTCATCATAGATACATCACACTCCCAATCACATGCCAAGATGTATATAAGCAATAAGTATGTGACATGTACTCCTTACTTGAGGTATGTGTTCGGGAAGTAATGCATGGGTGAATAACATTTAGGCTCAAAGTGTTGGTTTATGATAAAACATATCTAGAAGGGTAATATACAAAAAAGTATGCATGATAAGGCTCAAGGCTGCAATATTAGTGTATAATCAAAGAAAGAAGGCCTAAATCATTTCCCAAGTACATTAGTTTATCAATTTCAGTAATTTGAGAGTTCTAGAGTTTTGGTAAATCCTGAGCATTCTCTTCTAGTGATCATCCAAATAGAAAGAATAATGAGACTTTCAACGAATTCAACGCTTTTTCAAAAAGTAAGAGTAAAAATATAAAACCCTCTAAAGTGAAAGAATGACTCAATATGCTCACTTGGGTTATTAATCTCCACCACATGTCTCTTAAGATATCTAAGCTATGCTGACTAATCTATTTTAGCTAAGTCTATGGTTGTAACTCGTGCTCAAGGTGTTTGAAGATTATAAAGTATCAAACATACTACAACTAAGATAGTAAACAAACAACAATTATGTGCATCGCAAACTAATGACATATAGAAAATGACATAAATGCATCATAACTAACTATATTAACTAAAAGAGATACAAGACCCTTTTATTTTATTCAAAAAAATTTAAATTTTAAATTTTAATCTATTGAGTTCATGTTTCTATGCACAAGTATTTGATACTAAACCGCAAAAAAGAAAGAAACAAGGCATGCAATGACTCACTCCCCCCTAACTAAAACTAAACATTGTCCTCAATGTTCTAAATGAAGCACATGGACATTTGAAGTAAACTGAGAGAAGGAACATTGTTACCTCATGCATTAATGTCTAAAGAATTTTAAGTTACTTGCAAAATCTATTAGCAACAAGGCGAGATAGAAAATATAATACATCATAAAATAGTAACCATACATCCATATATCTATATATCTTGACTAACTAAGTAAGCAGTTAGTCAAGATAATCATCATAAAATAGTAACCATAATTTCTGTAAATCATCCCAATGAAATAATTTTACAGCAAAAAACAAATTGGGATCCTCATAGCATCTCCCCTCAACTATTGGTATTTTTACTAGCATTAATTACTCAAAATGAGTGTCAAACATCAACAATTGGAATTTTAAATGGTTCTTGCGATTTAATAGATACGCAATAAAGAGTTCAAGAAGACCATTGAAATGGGGGAATTCCCCCTAACTAATTTTCAACACAAAGTTAGAGGATTTAGTAGATATGACCTCACCATCTTTTTTTATTTTTAAAATGATTATTAAATATTGGATTCAAATATAAATAGAGTGAAAGTATAGGAGACTTAGGAGTATGCGATATAACCATTTCTACATGATAAAAAATGATAGATTCAGGATTACACACTCTTATTGAATCGACAGTAACACTCCAAGGTGGATCACTAGTACATTTGGAAAGGGAAATCAAATCTGTATTTAGAAACTGATCTAACTAAACTTCCAATTCATCCAGCTCCATATATACTAAAAAATTGACCCACTCTTTGGCCTTTTTATGATCGCCCTCCAAGTGTAATACCCTAAATTTCTAGAGATTATTAATAAATAAAACTTCATTCTAAATACGTATATAAACTTTTCTTCCTTTTGGTAAAATTTGGTTACCAATCGATTGGATTGCTTCCCCAATTGATTGCCACTTTTCGAATACCAATCAATTGCCAATGTTAGCAATTGATTGCCATTATACCGACTAAAAGTTATGACATGGCAACATACCAATCGATTGCCTTCTATTCTAATCGATTACCTTTAAATATCTATTACCAATCGATTGTCATCATTACCAATCGATTGGCATAAGCTGAGACAAGTTTTCTTCTTTTCTTGAGCTTTGAACGTGTGGCACTCTCAAAGCTCTATATATATGAATTCATTTCAGGCCTTGGGGCTGTTTTGTTCAGTTCTTGAGAGAGAGAGAGAGAGAGAGAGAGAGAGAGAGAGAGAGAGAGAAAGAGAGAGAGAAAGAGAGAGAGAGAGAGAGAGTTTGTATATCATATATATACACACACATACATCCATATATCTATATAGACACACACACACACTCACTGCCCTTGGCAGAGAAAAGAGAAGAGGAGAAGAGAAGAAGAGGAAGAATAGAAGAGACAGAGAAGGAGAGAGAGCTGGACAGAGGGAAAGAGAAGGAGGAGAGAAAAGCATGAGGTTTTTCAAGCAAACACAACCAAACGCACCCTTGGTGAGTTCTAAACTCACTTAGTCCCTTTATGTGATGTTTTTACAAGTTGTTATGAAGATTAGATGTGTTAAATGCATGGTTTTTACGTTTATATATCATGTTTTTGTAATCTGCTGGTGAAGTCAAAGTGCCAATCGATTGGTATAATTACCAATTGATTATCATCAGTCTGGACCTAATCAATTGGATAGAATTCTAATCGATTGACATCCCAATTGATTGCCAATTTTAGCAATCGATTGACATTATTTTAGACCCAATCGATTGCCAGTTTCCTCAATCAATTGTTATGATTTTTTTTCCAATCGATTGAACCATATCCCAATCGATTGGTATTGGTAGAACATGGATTCCTTTGCCAATTTATTTTATTAAGGGTTTAATTGTTTGTTTCTCGATTCGGACCTCTATTATGCAATTTTTAGGTTGATCAGGGATTATGTAACAACAAAGTTAAGTATGATTCAGAATAATGGATTAAAATAAATGACGTAAGATACTATGCGGTTCATGTATGAGTTTGATTCCCGTTTCTTTTAATCAGAGTAGTCAGGCCATAGTGGGAAGTCATGTATCAATGATAGTGCATAACTTAAGTAGATTTGATAAGTTCTGGGAATGGTGGGGACGGATGCTTGATCATGACATGCTTTCACATGCGGTGGATGGGTTATATCCTTAACGAGCAGTGGGTAGGACCATGTAGCCCTAAGGTAGCCAGATGATCCATGTTATATCCTTAACGAGCGGTGGATGTGTTATATCCTTAATGAGTGGTGGATGGGGATCACTGGTATATACATATTGAGAAGTCATGACAATATATTTGATATGCTGTTGTTCAAAGCATTGTATCCCTGACATGCGGTGGATGGTTTATATCCTTAACGAGCTGGGGATGGACTGACATGGTGTCCATGAATGCGGTGGATGGTTTATATCCTTAATGAGCAATGGACAGAATAATGGTATGTCTGCATATATGATACGATTGAGTCTATTCTTTCTAGAAAGTATGTTGATCATCGGTCTTCGAGTAACAAGACGATAAGGATTGGTTAACGATGTTGAATAAGAAGCAAGATATTAATATTATAGTAAGACTTAACTCGTGTCTACATATGCTTGTGTTTACTTTAGATAATTGGTACCTTGTTAGTTTATGCTCACTCAACTCTCAGTAAGGTGACGACCTTTATTGCCTGGACTTTTCCACGTCTAGACCACCCTGTACCTTCTTCTGCTGGTGACAAAGCCTACAACAATGGTTACTATCCGGGAGAGGAATACACCGAGGATGGTCCCACCAATGATGTCTACGCTGGTGAGGACTACTACACTGATGTGCACGCCAACTGAAGATCTAGAGATAGTTATCTAGTTTATGCTTAAGCTTTACTTTATTGTTGAACTTTGTTAGTTAACGGGTACTTGGGCATATGTTGTCTCCAGACCTGTTGTGATCCTGCGAACCACACTCTGATGTTTTTGTAATAGATAGTACTATTGTTATATTTCAATTTTTACTGTACCTGTTTTTCTTGTGGACTAGTACTGTGTAGTGTGGATAATTAGTGACTTTCACTTGTCATTCCCTATGGACCCAAAAAGGAAATTTATTTTACTCTATTTTTTCTGCTCTGGGACATGACAGGGTTTTTGGTATCTGAGCCCTAGGTTCATGATACTTGCTTTTACTAATAGATTCCACACCATCTGGTCCTAGTAATTGAGTTTCCCTGAGATGAGATATGAGTTTGAGATAAGATCGTCCTTCTGATGATAGGTTAGCATGGATCCAGAGTTTCATAGATTTGCAGATGACTCATATGGAGGATATATGATCCATGGGGATACCGTGGAGCCACCTGTCCCAGAATGTTACCAGGATCGTGTATGTCAGATCACTAGTCGTTATTTGGAGGAGGATAAGTGGAAGGCCCTCTATGTTGATGGACGGACTCACCCAACCCAGATGCGTGATGTTTACCATTCCGCGAGGATTGTCAGAGATATTTATCAAGAGATTCTACGATTGATTGGGAGTAAGTTGGAGATGGATGCCATTGAGTTACGTGCTATTCTTGGAGGACCTATTGAGGCAGCACCAACAGTAGTGCCACCATCACCGGTACCTGAGGTACCTATTCTAAGCCACAAGAGCAGCTAGAGCAACCTGAGCAGCCCGTGTCACCAAAGGCCGAGCCGATCATAGATGTTGACCCAGAGGAGCCAGAGGAGGATCCCGTAGAGGACGTTGAGCCAGTTGAGGATGACAAGGATCCAGAGGAAGACCCAGAGCTAGTTGAGGAGGAGGTTATGGCAGTAGGGGATGATGTAGGATCAGTGAGAGATGAGATCTTAGAAGACATTTCATTTGAGCCTAAGGTAGAAGAGGTAGTCGTGCCTGAGATACCTGTGGTGTTTGATTTACCAGCAGGACCTGTACTTCATATGACAGCTATTGCCAATATGGAAACCGAGTGGGTAGCAGTGATGGTTACATAGTAGGAAGTCATGTATCAATGATAGTGCATAACCTAAGTAGGTTTGATAAGTTCTGGGAATGGTAGGGGGCGGACACTTGGTCATGACATGCTTTCACATACGGCGGATGAGTTATATCCTTAACGAGCAGTGGGCAGGACCATGTAGCCCTAAGGTAGCCAGATGATCCAGAGCGGTGGATGGGTTATATCCTTAATGATCAGTGGACGGGGATCACTGATATATATATATATCAAGAAGTCGTGGCAATAGATTTGATATGATATTGTTCAAAGCATTATATCCCTGACATGCGGTGGATGGTTTACATCCTTAATGAGCAGGGGATGGACCGACGTGGTGTCCATGAATGCGGTGGATGGTTTATATTCTTAACGAGCAATGGACAGAATAATGGTATATTTGCATATGTGATACGATTGAGTCTGATCTTTCTAGAAAGTATGTTGATCATCGGTCTTCGAGTAACAAGATGATAAGGATTGGAAAACGATGTTGAATAAGAATCAATATATGCTTATTTTTACTTCAGATAATTGGTACCTTGTTAGTTTATGCTAACTTAACTCTCAGTAAGCTAACAACCTTTATTGCCTGGACTTTTCCCCATCCAGACCACCCTGTACCTTATTCTGCAGGTGATAGAGCCTATAGTGATGGTTACTATCCTGGAGAGGAATACACTGAGGATGGTCCCACCAATGATGTCTACGCTGGGGAGGTCAACAATGCTGATGTGTACGCCAGCTGAAGATCTAGAGATAGTTATCTAGTTTATGCTGAAGCTTTACTTTATTGTTGAACTTTGTTAGTTAACAGGTACTTGGGCATATGTTGTCTCCAGACCTGTTGTGATCCTGCGAACCACACTCTGATGTTTTTGTAATAGATAGTACTATTATTATATTTCAATTTTTACTATTCCTGTTTATCTTATGGACTAGTACTGCGTGGTGTGGATAATTAGTGACTTTCACTTGTCATTCCCTATGGACCCAAAATGGAAATTTATTTTTCTCTATTTTAGCTACTCCGGGACGTGACGGGGTTTTTGGTATCCGAGCCCTAGGTTCGTGATACTTGCTTTCACTGATAGATTCCACACCATCTGGTCCTAGTAATTGAGTTTCCCTGAGATGAGATATAGGTTTGAGATAAGATCGTCCTTCAGATGAAAGATAGTTTCCTTGCAGCTTAGTATGGATCCAGAGTTTCATAGATTTCTGGATGACTCATATGGAGGACACGTGATCCATGGGGATACCGTGGAGCCAGCTAACCCAGAACGTTACTAGGATCGTGTACGTCAGACAGCCAATGTTTATTTGGAGGAGGACATGTGGAAGGCCCTCTATGTTGATGGACGGATTCAACCGACCCAAATGCGTATGGATGCTTACCATTCCGCGAGGATTTGTAGAAATATTTATCAGGAGATTCTACGATTGATTAGAAGTAAGTTGGAGATGGATGCCATCGAGTTACGCACTATTCTTGGAGGACCTATTGAGGTAGCAACAGCAGTAGTGCCACCATCACCAGTACTTGAGGTACCCATTCCAGAGCCACAGGTTTAGCTTGAATAACTTGCATCACCAGAGGCCGAGACGATAATAGATGTGTGGACACGCGGGATTCCACCTCTTGCTAGTTTTTGTTTGAAATTTGATTTTGAAAAGAGAGAGAAAAGGTCCATTGAAAATAGATACAGAGTCGCCACTTGGTCTTTAAGGAACCAAGAAACCTAATTTTGACTCACCCAAATGGATAAAGGGCACTGGCCCTTCATAACCAAAGAACTTGGCTCGGGGTTTTGGTACGAGAGAGGAAGGAGCCTTGGTCGCGACTAAAACACCCTCAACACGCCCCGTCTTTCAACGGGCCTCAATTAGCATCCAAATAATCATCTTATACTATGTATGGTTTGACAATTAATACTATGATAGTATATTACATCACATAAGAAAATTTGAAATGGAAGATCTAAAGATAAGATATCATTCATAAGATCTAAGTCAAATATCACACAATGTAAAGTGAAAGATCACACAAATAAACCTAAGAAAAATCATCTAATCATATATCAATTAGTCAAGACATCCTAATCTAAAGGGGGACATGAATTGTTATTGAAACAAATAATCAAAGAAATCAAAATATGCTTAGCAAGCTATTATGATGCATGTTAATCTTTGAGGAAAGAAGATTTCTCAATCCCCGGGATGGATGAGAAAGGAAACTAGATCGAGGGAAACATGAACGTATTGATCAAGTTCATTCCTTAAAATCTTCTTAGATTAGGACTCACAAAAGCCCCAAATCTTTGCATGGATGCAATGTATGTACCTAGAATGTGCCAAGGTTGTAGTGTGCTTTGTGTTCATGGATTCCTAGAATGACTTAGAAGTCTAGAATGTGTATGAATGAATGAATGAAATCATCATGGGATATGTAAAAATGTAGTATGAACTACTTCCTAAGACATGAACTAATTTGGAGTGCATGTAAGCATCAAATCAAAGGGGGAAAGTAAAAGTGTGCTTACTGTGAATAGTAGATAGAACAGTAACATGATCTTTTGAAAATTGAAACGAGGGGTTAGGAATGTTTTCAATTCATGATTTTTTATGGCGATCTTCCTTATTGTGTGTAGAACACAACTCAAAAAGCCAATCTATAATAACTATCACAGATTGAGAGAAATCATATAAACAATAGAGGTCACTCAGAAACAGAGTCCGTACTGTCGACTGAAATGTTGAAAAATCTTAGAAAATGAAAACAAATGATCTAGAAGTCCATTTTACACAGAAAGTTCCCTACGATATTGAAGTTTAAGGGAAAAATAAGTTAGGTCCACTCCTTTTGGAAACGTTTTCTGAAAAATAAGTTGGAAGTCAACCAAGCTGCTATGACAGCAGAGACAGAATGTCTGGAAGGAATGTTTGGGTCCAAATGAACCATTTTCAAGTATTTCCAAGCCAAACCAAAAATCGTAGGAGTTCTCTAATGAGTTGGGAAGACTTTCCAAGTGGCGTTGCATCCATACATTGAGTATTGAGTTCTAGAGAAATCTTTGAACTCAAATCACTCACTGTTTTGACTCACTGTTTTGAAGATTTTGGGAAAATAAGGTTTATCTCTTGAAATCAAAGTGAGGGTTTTTAAAAGGGAGGTTTTGAAGTAGAAGTTTTGAAAGCATATTTTCAATACTCAATGAAGGTTATAGACACTTAGAATGTCAACATCAAACTCATCATCAAGAACCTCCAAGATTATTGGAGAGATTTATTTTCATTTGAATATAACTTCAAGGATATCTTGGAGGTATTGAAGTTATAATCATCATCTATCAAACATGTTTTTGAGGTCAAGAGCTACTATCCATAAGGATTCACTCACCTCAAACTTCATGTCATCATCTAGATGATGATGAACTAGTAAGTAAATAAAGAAAATAAAAAAGAAATGAGGTAAGAAGAGATGAACATTGCATAAACAAGCAAGTAAATAACAATCAATAGATGATAATCAATGTGATATTGGACTTGTAGTTTGATGTTTCACTCATATGTGATGACATTGGACATGGAAGTAGCTTCTTCTCTCTTAAATGCTCACTAAAATGGTGGTTGGGTGTATTGAATATGAAGTAAATAGGAGTAATAAAGTAAAAACAAAGTTTAGAACTCACTTTTGTTTTGAAATCAAAGAAGAAAGCTTCTTTTCTCTCTCTATCTTAACCTTATCTCTACAACTTTCTCTCCCACAACTTTTCAAAGCTTACATTTGACACCCCCTAAATGGGAAGTCAAGGGGGGTTTATATAGGCCAATTTGGGGTGGTTTTGGGGTTTTAGAAGTGTTCCCATTGGCTCCAAACGTCTGAAAACATAGAACCACGTCGTTTTGATTTTTAATTAATCAAAATGGACCCCCAAAAATAATTGCAAAAACATACTATTCTGGAGGAGAGTGCCGCGGCAGGATTGGGCCTGTGCTGCGGTGGCAGTGGGCTTGTGCCACGGCGGCACTGCTCCTCAATCGTCTGGATAATCCTGTTTAGGCCCCCAGAGGTTCCGGTATTCGCGAAAAGGCCCTATTTCGTTCAAAATTCATAAAAAAAATGCATACGAACTCCAAATTGAGGTTGTGATATATCGTTGGAAAGATAATGGAGTCTATTTTACATAAAAAATAGTTTGGGGATAGGTCACTTTGAAAAGTTTTGTGGTATTTGTGATAAAAGCCAATTTGATCGCCTTTTTCGCCTTCGGAAATTCACAATAAACTCGTTTTAAATCCAAAAATTATGTGCGATATACCGTTGGAAATCTATTGACCTCTAGTATCCATGAAAAATATTTGAAAATTGTTTTGGCGCTCTGGGTCTAAAGTCAAATTTTGGTCAAACTGGGCAAACCGGGGATTCCCGGGAAGTTCTGGAAACCTCTGGGAGCTCCCAAGAGCTAACATTTTTGCTCGATTTTATTTTAAAACTCATTTTAATACTTTTCACATGATCTAGAATGATCCTGGAGAATTCGGACGATTTCGGTCAAACTTGGTCAAACTTGGTCAAACCTTAGTCAAACTGGCCAACGGGGACTTTTCGGGAACTTCCGGGTCTTTCGGGGGTCTCTGGCAGCTGATAATTTCATTTGATTTTACTTAAAAACTGATTTTATCACTTTTCTTATGACACAGCATGTTTCCAAACCTTTTGGTCCAAATCTGGGAGTTTTCGGGCTTTCAGGGGCATTTTGGTCATTCTGAGCATTTTGAGAAATATAACCAACTTCTGGGAGTTCTTTTGAGTCTTTTTCAATAATCGTGAACCACCAAGCTATGGGTCTCCTAAATCTGATAGCCGACAAAATGGGGTGTCTACAGTTTGCCCCTCTTTGGCATGAACTTACGAAGCAACGCATATCGCAAGCGAGTGCCAAAGCTTTGAAGAGACAGGTCTTTTGAAGGCTATAGATTTAGGATAAAAAGCGTTGCAAAAGATGCAATGATGCTGAGGCTAGTGCTGGTCGTGCTCTGAGTGAGCTGCCTACATATCCCAATGGGAATCAGACCAGGATGTAGTTCGGGGCATAAAGGAACAAATCACACATGTGCAACAAGACATGCGGATGCTATGCTATGAGGGTGATATGCAATACATGGATGTGATATGAATTGTGTCATGAGTCCTATTATGTCTAGTGTTATGATCCTAGTATGAGCAGGTGTTGTTGGGTGTGCCACTCAGATTGGGCTGGTGCTGTGCTAATGTTTACGACTGTGATGTGGTGGATGACTCGGATAAGGAAATCAAGGTTTAGGAGACTCTGGGTCTAGGGGCAAACTTCTGGAATTCGGGAAGTGCATTTTGCAAACAAGTGAGATAGATCAGATACGCATTTCTTAGAAGATGACAGCTAAAGGTGACCGAGGGATCCTGCGATGAAGCTATGAAAATGGACAGATGAGAAAGCTCATGATAATCAGGAGACATGGAGCCGTGGGAGGACGGTGCTTTATTTTCAAAATCTGGATGCGGGCGATGTTCTGATTGTTCCTGATGGCCGATTTTCAGGAGTCAGTTCCTCTTTTGTTACTTTCTGCTGGGGGTAGTGGGAACTAGTATCTTTTCGTATCTGTCCTTGGGGAATGACGTAGGGTTCTCGAAAAATCTCTTTTTTCTTGATCGGGAATTGGGACCCATCTCTGAATCTCTCACGGTTGATCAATTCTTTCGGCGATCAATCTGTGAGGGCCGGTTGGGGCCTCCGGGAGCTGGTATCTTTCTGTTTCTGTCCTCAGGGGTTGATGTAGGGTTCTCGGAGAATCTCTTTTTTCCTTGATCGGGAACCAGGACCCATCTCTGAATCTCTCACGGTTGATCAATTCTTTCAGCGCTCAATCCAAGAGGGCCGATCCGGGACTCCGGGAGCTGGTCTCTGTCCTCGGGGAATGACGTAGGGTTCTCGGAGAATCTCTTTTTTCCTTGATCGGGAACCAGGACCTATCTCTGAATCTCTCACGATTGATCAACTCTTTCAGCGCTCAATCCAAGAGGGCAGGTCGGGGCCTTCGGGAGCTGGTATCTTTCTGTTTCTTTCCTCAGGGGATGATGTAGGGTTCTCGGAGAATCTCTTTTTTTTTCGCCTCTTTGGTGTACCGGCCAAAAACCAGGATTCGTTACTGAAACTCTTGTGTTTGATCAAAATTTGTGACGGTCGTCTTGAAATAACCGATTCGGATCTACGGGAGTCAAGTTTTCTCAGTTTCTGCCTACTGGAGGTAGCCCCAACGACTTTTGGACTATTGGGGGTAAAACCTCATAAATCTTGACCGAAATGGGCCACCGGGGCTGATCGGGGCCAGAAATGGGCTGAAAAAGGCCAAAATGGGTCAAAACGGGGCAAAACAGAGCAAAGCGGGACCCGCGGGGAGCAGTGCCGCGACGGCACTGGGTGGCCGGACTCCATTTGTGTATACCTTGGGTTTTTGAGCTTTTCAAGCTCATTCTTGGCCATTCTGGGATGTTTTTGGAGCCAAAATCCATCAAAACGCAGCTTGTGCGCGCTCAGGTGAGTAATCTTACCCCGTGGTTGGAATTTTAGTTGGTGTTTTGGTTTGCTCTAATTTTCAAGAAGAAAGTTTAGTTTTTACTTCAATTTTCTTTGTAGATCCATGGCTTCGAGCTCGAGGAGACCGTCTAAGAAAGCCAAAGAACGAATGAAAGCCGAGAGCCAAACCCCGGACTTGATTTTACGGGACCCCCAACATCATCTTTCGGCCGCGGCTCTAACGAGCTTGGTATGTGAAACTTTCAACAGTTTAGGACTATTTCCATGTATTGTGCTAGTTTGTGAGCCGTAGTGTCCACCTAGAGATCGTTAGAAGTTCGATTTGTGCTCAAATGTTAATTTTGTGAAATTGGACCTCGGGTCGTGAATAGTGATTTTGTTCATCATTTTTGTTGTTTTTGGTATGTGCAGGTGCCAAAAGTGACATTGAAGGGCCACTGTAGCCTCGCTCACGCTTTTTTGTGGTACACTCAACTCTCGCCTACCGTCAAGAGAATGGTAGACGATGCCGGGTTTGGTGGCTTTGTCTGCCTTGTTTCAAAGAGTAGCAATGATCTGGCATATTTTTATGCTCTGGCTGAGAGATGGTGGGACACCACCAATACTTTTCACCTGCCATTTGGTGAGATGACCATGATGCCCTTTGACTTCTCTATGATTATCGGCTTGAGGGTTGGCGGGAAACGCCTGATTCTGGACTACTTCTATGAGATTGACCCCGAGGCTGTTGAGATGTTGATTGGGGCTGTTCCCCCTAATCTGGAGAGGCACTGGTTTCCTTGTGGATGGCTTTATCGGGCCTACAACAGAGGGAATCACAACTTGAATAATTCTCAGCTTTTGAGGGTGTATCTTCTGTATGTCCTCGGTTGCTCGATCTTTGCGACACGGAATGACCGGGTGAGCTTGAGACTTCTTTCTTGCCTGACGACCATTAGTGAGATCCCTTCTTATGACTGGGGCGGTGCTGCCCTGGCCCACCTTTACAAGCATATGGGTGAAGTTTCCCGGTGTAGACACCCCATTTTGTCGGCTATCAGATTTAGGAGACCCATAGCTTGGTGGTTCACAATGATCGAAAAAGGACTCAAAAGGACTCCTGGAAGTTGGTTCTATTTCTCAAAATGCTCAGAATGACCAAAATGCCCTTGAAAGCCATAAAACTCCCAGATTTGGCCCCAAAGTTCTGGAAACATGCTACGTCGTAAGAAAAGTATTCAAATGAGTTTTAAAAGAAAAATCGGATGAAATTGTCAGCTCCCAGAGACCCCCGGAAGCCCCGGAAGTTCCCGAAAAGTCCCCGTTGACCGGTTTGACCAAGGTTTGACCAGGTTTGACCAGGGTTTGACCAAGTTTGACCAAAGTCGTCCGAATTCACCAGAATCATTTTTAAATCATGAAAAAGTGTTAAAACAAGTTCCGAAAGAAAATCGAGCGAAAACATCAGCTCTTGGGAACTCCCGGAGGTTTCCAGAACTTCCCAGGAATCCCAGGTTTGACCAGTTTGACCAGAATTTGACTTTGGAACCAGGGTGCCGAAACAATTTTCAAATATTTTTCATGGATACTAGAGGTCAATAGCTTTCCGACAGTATATCACACATAATTTCTGGATTTAAAACAAATTTATTATAAATTTCCAAAGGCGAAAAAGGCGATCAAATTGCCTTTTATCGCAAATACCGCAAAACTTTTCAAAGTGACTTATCCCCGAACTTTTTTTTATGTAAAGTAGACTCCAATACCTTTCCAACGGTATATCACAACCTCAGTTTGGAGTTCATATACATTTTCTGTGAATTTCAGACGAAATAGGGCCTTTTCGCGAATACCGGAACCTCAGGGGGCCTAAACAGCATTATCTGGACGAAGGGAGGAGCAGTGCCACCGCGGCACTGGCCCACTGCCGCCGCGACACTCCTCTCCAGAACAGTGTATTTTTGTAATTTATTTTGGGGGTCCAATTTGATATATTAGAAATAAAAACGACGTAGTTTTGGTTCCCAGCTTATTTTGGACCAATGGGAGACCATTTTAAACTTTTTAAAACTCCATTTACCACCCCTCCTTTGCCTATAAAAGAAGCCATTTACTTCCATTTAGGGAGAGACATGGAAGCTTAGAGAAAGCTTAGGAAGAAACTCTAGGGAAATATAGAGAGAGAAAGAGAAGAAGTAGTCTTCTTCTTCCATTTTTTCCAATCAAAGTGAGTTCTAATTTTGTTTTCCTCCACCATTTTTCTATATACTTCATCATCAATATACCCAATCACCATTCTTGAGAATTCTTGAGTTAGGAAGCTACTTCCATGTCCAAATGTCAAAATCTATGAGTGAAACACCAAGCTACAAGTCCAAAATCATATTGATTATCATCTATTGATTGTTATTTACTTGCTTGTTCATATTATGTTCATCTCTTATTAATCTCATTTCTTTTTATTTTCTTTATTTACTTACTAGTTCATCATCATCTAAGTGATGACATGAAGTTTGGGGTGAGTGAATCCTTATGGATAGTAGCTCTTGACCTCAAAAACATGTTTGATAGATGATGATCATAACCTCAATACTTCCAAGATGTTCTTGAAATGTATTGAAGTTATGTCCAAAATAAAAATGAATCTCTCCAATAATATTGGGAGTTCTTTGATGATTCAAGGTTGGATGAGGTTCTAAGTGGTCACATGGTCATATCAAGAGTTTAAGTTCATGCTTTGAACATCTATTTCAAAACCCCCAATCAAGAACTCAAACTCTATTTCAAACCCAAATCCATTTTCTTCAAGAATGATCCAAAACAGTGAGCTATTCAGATTCAAAGATTTGTTTTGAATTAAATACTTGAGTTATGATGATGAAACCACTTGGAAATTCTTCCATAGACATCATAGTTTGTCCCCAATTTTTCCCATCAATTATAGAAATGTGAAAGTATTTGTTTTGGATGTGAGAAGTTCATATTCATAATCTGCCTCTGTTCTCACAGAATGTTCACCCAACTTCTTGCACTTATTCTGGATATTTTCGTCACTGTACATATATCTTTTCTGTTTTTTTTATAAAACTTGGGTGTCTTAGGAAACGTTTGGTATATAATGGGTCATCATAAACCTTTTCTTTGATTTATGAAAAATCATACAAAATCAGTCAACAGTGCAGCTTTTGTTTCTGAGTCATGTGTACATTCTGATTTATTTCTTTTAATCTGTGATAGGTATTGATGTTTGGCTTTTTGGGTTATTTTCTAGACACAATAAGCATGATCTCTGATTTTTCTCACATTTTTCTAGGTACGTTTGACCTCCCATTATAATGTTACAAAGTAATGCATACAGTCTGTCCACTATTCACAGCATTTCACTTTTTGGCTTTCACACTTTGATGCAACACTCTCTTGTATCTAGATGAACCCATATCCCATGCACATGTTCTTTACCACTTTTAGCATGCTATGTCATGTCATGTATCATCTATCCTCTCATGTATCATACTCCCATAGACTCTTGAGTTTGGTTTCCAAATAAAACCATGGTTTGCAAATACTTGGGAAGTTCTTGAAATAAGTTAGGAATTGATATTCCAAGTGGTTAGAATATTTATCCAAGATCTGGAAGTATACTTTCAAAACCCTCATTTCAAAACCCCCCTCTTAAACCCCTCATTTTGATTTCAAGAAATAAACCTTGTTTTTCTCAAAACCCTCAAAACAGTGAGTCATTTAACTTCAAGGAATTATTTTGAGTTCAATACTCAATGTATGAATGCAAGACCACTTGGAAAGTCTTTCTAACTCACTATAGAACACCCATGATTTTTGGCTTGACTTGGAAGTACTTGAAAATGGTCCATTTGGACCCAAACATTCCTTCCAGACATTCTGTCTCTGCTGTCATAGCAGCTTGGTTGACTTCCAACTTATTTTTCAGAAAACGTTTCCAAAAGGAGTGGACCTAACTTATTTTTCCCTTAAACTTAAATGTCTTAGGGAACTTTCTGTATAAAATGGGTCTCTAGATCATTCGGTTTCATTTTCTAAGAGTTTTCAACATTTCAGTCGACGGTACGGACTCTGTTTCTGAGTGATCTTCATTGTTTATATGATTTCTCTCAATCTGTGATAGCTATCCAAGATTGGCCTTTTGGTTTGTGTTCTAGACACAATAAGGAAGATCCCCAGAAAAAATTATGCATTGAAAACACTCTTAACCCCTCTTTTCAATTTCCAAAAGATCATGCTACTGTTCTGTCCACTATTCACAGCAAGCACATTTCAACTTTCATCCTTTGATTTGATGCTTGTATGCATTCCAAATTAGTTCATATCTTAGGAAGTAGTTCATACTACATTTGTACATATCCCATGATTATTTCATTCATTCATTCATACACATTTTAGACTTCTAAGTCATTCTAGAAATCCATGTACACAAAACACACTACAACCTTTGCACATTTTAGATACATACATTGCATTCATGCAAGATTTGGGGTTTTTGTAACTCTTAATCTAAGAAGATTATAAAGAATGATCACGATCATACGTTCATGCTTCCCCTTTGATCTAATCATCCTTTCTCATCCGTCCCGGGGATTGAGAGATCTTCTTTTCTTAAAGAATAACATGCATCATACTAGCTTGTTAAGCATATTTTGATTTCTTTGTTTATTTGTTTCAAGAACAATTCATGTCCCCTTTAGATTAGGAAAACTTGATTAATTGATATATGATTAGACGATTTTTCCTAGGTTTATTTGTGTGATCTTTCACTTCGCATTGTGTGATATTTGGCTTAGATCTTATGAATGATATATTATCTTTAGATCTTTCATTTCAAGTTTCTTATGTGATGTAATATACTATCGTAGTATTATTTGTCGAACCATACATAGTATAAGATGATTATTTGGATGCTAATTGAGGCCCGTCGAAAGACGGGGCGAGTTGAGGGTGTTTTAGTCGCGACAAAGGCTCCTTCCTCTCTCGTACCAAAACCCCGAACCAAGTTCTTTGGTTATGAAGGGCCGGTGCCCTTTATCCATTTGGGTGAGTCAAAATTAGGTTTCTTGGTTCCTTAAAGACCAAGTGGCGACTCTGTATCTGTTTTCAACAGACCATTTTATTTTCTTTGATCCAAGTCAAATTCCTTTTCAAAACAATCTCAAACAAGAGAAGTGGTCCACTTCCGGTGTCCACACCCGGGGCGATGTCAAATCGACAGGGGGATTTTGGCGAGCTTGGGAGGTATATACCGCATCTTCCTTTATCTTCTGGCTTTTTTATTTATGTACTCTGTCTGATTTTCTCTTTTATCTATGCAGCTTTGGAGCTTTGAGTACCTGAAGATATTAGCTCCTTCCCCTGCCGATGAATCAGATGAAGACAAGGACGGCATGGCTCCTGTGTCTTTGTTCCCACGAGGCTTGAGATGGCAAAGGGATGTTGTCGGGGTAAAGAGCGGGGCTCACCGGATCGTTCTACTCAGGAACTTCTTATCTGGGCTGACGGCTGCTAGTGTTGATTGGACACCTTGGGAGCATGTTGCCTATGCCACCCCAGAGAAGATACAGGCGGTCAAACCTCTTTCCTCTTGCCGACTTTTGATGGAAAGTACCGAGAGTAGGCAATGGTTCCTCGACGAGCGAGTGTCTCGGCAGGTGGTTGGCGGTTCAAGGTATCGCGTCCCTCATGATCCTCCTGCGATTGATGTTGGTGACCTTTCTGGTGATGCTTTGCTGGCGGCCTTAGCTGGTACCGATGTTTGGGATCACTTTCTCTCTGAGACCGGCAATGAGACTTACCGTAGCCGCTTTCTGATGCCCAACTTCCCACTCCTGGAGGTGAGTTTCTTTTACATTTTTGTCTCTATCTGTTGCCTATATTTTTGACTCATCTTTTTCCTAACTGATATTGTGCCTACAGCTTTACGAGATGTACAGGAGACAGGTTCCCCCAGTTTCTAATCCTATCCCTCCTTGGGATTGGACCGTTAATGTTTTGGGTGCAGACGACTCCCCCCAGGTTATGAAGGTGCCATGGGTCACGTGTGGGTATCCTACCCAGCCAGCAGGTGTCCTCAACGTCCCCTGGAGTTATGCTGAGGAAGGCCACGCCTTGGCGGCTAGCTTACGGTCTTTGGTTCTCACGCGAGACCATCGGGTATGTCTCTAATTTTGCGCTCCTTAAGGTTATGAGGTTCTAATCCTAATTTTTCCCTTGACAGATGGATGGTATGCGGTAATTTGCCACTAATCAGATGGCGTCCTTGGTAGGTTTCTGACTCAACTTTGTTTTTGTACTTTTTGTTGTTTCCCTACTGATTGCCCTTATTTGTGTGTGCAGTACTGTGGGGGTGGCGCTGGCTCATCGAGGACTGGACCAAGGTGCAGAGGTGGTAGGAGGAGGCCATCGCCGACATACACTCCGGGTGGTCTGACAGAGGATGAAGAAGAGGAGGACTGAGGCCTCCTAAGCGGGGATTTTGTTTTATCTCCATTTCATGTTTTCGATTGGGTTATACTAGTGAATGATATTTGGACAATGTTTAAGACAATGTGTAGGATGATTTGTGACCTTTTGGCTGAGTGTGATGATGTTTTGCCTTTTAGGCCGGATAGCTTCCGATTTGAAGGCGCAGTTATGTGCTTGCTTTTATTTGGTAATTGTGTGACGATATACATATCTGTGCACTTGTGATTCTGTGATTGTTGATGTTACTATGATGAGCAGCCTTGTGACAGTGAGTGTGTTTGCCTTGCAGGTGGGATAGTCCATGAAACGGGGAGATGCTGTCGAAATTTTAAATTTTGCTAGAGCCGCAAAAGAAAATATGGCTTTGTATGATCCCGCTCAACTCACAGCTTGGCTAGACATGACAGATGGTGTGGAACGGATCAACCTTTTTAGCTATGGCTTGACCGAGCTGTTCTCTCTTTTCCAGATGGCTTTGAACGCTGAGTTCATTTGTGCTGCTATTGTCCACTGGGACCCGGTGAACCATGTCTTCAATTTTAATGGCCTGGAGATATGCCCCCTGTTTGAGGAGTTCTGTGCTATCCTTGGCTACGATTCTGATTCTGACCTGATTCTCCCTTCTACTGATACCCCCAATCCTACGCGAGGCATGACTGAATATCTGAATTGTTCCATTACTATTTCCCGCCGGCTGATTCATGGTGAGGTCCTTGATATTGCTTCCATCATTGCCCGTTATGCTAGTCCTGGGAGTCCTAGCGTATATGATGCCACTCGCGGGGCCGCTCTGATATTGTGCATGACTTCACACTTTCTATTCTTGAGTGCATTATTGACTTGGTGCACGTGTGCCTTGGGCTAAAACTTGGCAGGAATCCCATGGCCATGGTTCTGGCTGAAACCCTGAATGGTTTGGATCGCGCTTCGAATCAAGGAATGCTTCTACTTTCTAGGGCGCCTTTGGTGTTACAGGCTTGGCTCTACGAGCACCTCCAGTTATGGACAGGTAATGTGTCGCCAGTTTATTTTCGCAGAGCTGTGCTTCACCCTCATTATACTTCTGCCGATTGGATGGGCGTGATGGGTGCTTTATCTGAGGTTGACATTTGCTGGATCGTGAGGCATTGGGGCCTCTATGCTGTGACCACTAGTCTTGAGGATTTCCAGAGGGTGTGGCTGATGGGTCTGAGAGAAACCTCCTTCTATCATCCTCGCCGATTGGCTAGACAGTACGTGCAAGTTCAAGAGGTTCCCAGGGGGTTTACTGAGAGGGTCTTTGCTTCCAGAGTCAGAGCCACCACTATTGCTGTTTTCATTAGGGGCTGGGCCGGTCGAGCAAGAGCTTATTTCTAGAGACCTTTGAAGAAATAAATAAGAAAACAAAATAAAACTAGGCTCGACTGATTCTGCTTCTTTCCTGCAAGTGTCTTTGATATTTGTGATTGCTTTCTGAAAGAACTCTTTATGTTTTCATTTATCCCTGCTTATGTAATATTCGAAGTTTGTTTATTGGTGAACCTTGGTTACTTGGAGAACCTTATTTTATGCATTTGGCTTTCTGAAAACATTTTTAGTATGATTTTGACCAGATGTTTGCTTTTGGTACTTGCTTGGGCATGCTAGGACGATTAGAGGCAAACGAGGCAGGTAGCCGAAGTTTGCCCCTAGTTTGGGTTATGGATGGTTGTGAGGCAAACGAGGTGGATGACCGATGTTTGCCCCTAGTTTAGGAGGGTTTTAGGCAAATGAGGCGGGTGACCGAAGTTTGCCCCTAGTTTGGATTATGGATGGTTGTGAGGCAAACGAGGTGGATGACCGATGTTTGCCCCTGGTTTAGGAGGGTTTTAGGCAAACGAGGTGGGTGGCCGAAGTTTGCCCCTAGTGTGGAGGGAGATTTCTGGGTTATGGTAAGGACCGCGACTTTATTTTTCTCACACGCTTATAATTTTGCCTAGGCACCAGTTAGGTGACCTAGCGAGCTCTTTTCTCTCTTTTGTTATTGCTCACTTTGGATTTAACTCTAACTTTTGCCTAGGCGTCCTTTCGGATTTTCAACCTAATGAGCCATCCTTCTTTTCTTTTTGGAAGTCTGCCTACGTACCCCCGAACGGGGATCAGGTCCAGCGTAGTTTGGGCCAAAGCTTTGAAAGAAAAGGGGTTGATTATGATGGTGTCGACCGAACTGATGCGGTTGCCTACGTATCCCCGAGTGGGAATCAGGTCGAGCGTAGTTCGGGCCAAAGCTTTGAAAGAAAAGGGGTTGATTATGATGGTGTCGACCGAACCGATGCGGTTGCTTACGTATCCCCGAGTGAGAATCAGGTCGAGTGTAGTTTAGGCCAAAGCTTTGAAAGAAATTGGTTTTGGGGAATGGTCAAGCATAGTACTTTTTGAGGCGATCCATGTTGATTGGTTCTTTGAATTCAACACCATCGAGGTCCATGAGGTAGGTCGCTCCTCCGGAAAGGATAGTTTTGACGATATAAGGGCTGACCCATTTGGGTTTGAACTTTCTGCGTGGATCAAAGATCGGGGCTCGCAATTCCTTAAGGACAAGGTCACCCTTGACAATTTTCCTCAGACGAACCCTTTTGTTGAAAGCACAGGCTATCCTCTTTTGATAGATTTGAACATGGTCGATGGCCGCTAGGCGCTTTTCATCTATGAGAGCTAGTTCTTCGTACCTTTCCCTCAACCAATCTGATTATGAAATTTTACATTCTGCCATTATGCACAGAGATGGTAGTTCTATCTCGACTGGAAGTACTGCTTCCATTCCATATACTAGTGAGTCAGGAGTTGCTCCTGTGGACGTCCTTATCGATGTTCTGTATCCCCAAAGTGCGAACGGTAGCTTTTCATGCCAGTCTTTGTAGGTATCGGCCGATTTCTGCAGTATGGCCTTGACATTCTTGTTTGCAGCTTCGACTGCTCCATTGGTTTATGGTCTGTATGGTGATGACTTGTGATAAGTGATTTTGTATTCCTCAAACAAATCTCTGACTTCAGCTTTGAAATGACTACCATTATCTGAGATGATCTCATGGGGTACTCCATAGCGACAGATGAGATTCTTCTTGATGAACTTGGCCACTTCCTTGGCCCCCAACTTACTGTAGGATGCGGCTTCTACCCATTTTGTGAAGTAGTCAATGGCCACCAAAATGTATCGATTCCCATTCGAGGCTTTCGGAATGATTTCACCGATGATATCGATTCCTCAGGTTGAGAATGGCCAAGGTGAGGTCAAGATATATAGAAGGGATGGTGGTACATGCATCATGTTTGCATGGATCTGGCACTTGTGACACCTTCTTACGTATTCGCAACAATCTTTCTCCAATGTTGTCCAGTAGTACCCTTGTCTTACAATTTTCTTGGTCATCATGTGACCGTTCATGTGTGGGCCGCATACCCCCTCGTGTATTTCCTCCATCATTCTTCTAGAGCTTTTTCCAAACAAGCAAGTCAGGTTGTGACCATTGTACCCTTTCTACAACAATTTCCCACCGCAAATGATGAATTGCGCTGTGAATCTTCGAATTGCCCTTTTGTCTTTCTCGGTAGACTCTTGGGGGTACGTCCCCTTTTCTATGAAGTTCCAGACATCCTGATACCACGGTGTTTCATTCTCTTCTTCTTCGATTGCGGCGACTATGTTGAACGAAGGCTCGTACCTTTGCTCAATTACCAAAGGCATCATCCTGACTCCCACAGGAATTCTGATCATGGAGGCTAAGGTAGCCAATGAATCTGCTAGCTGGTTCTCTTCCCTAGGAAAGTAGAGGAATGTGATGTTCTTGAACTGCCTCTTGAGTTGATCGAGATGATCATGATAGGGCTTCAACCTTTCTTTTTTTACTTTCCATTCTCCTCTAGCTTGCGATATAATGAGGTTTGAATCCCCGAAAACATCCAGCTTCCGAACGTTCAGTTCTATGGCTACTTCCATCCCCAGAATGCATGCTTCGTGTTCAGGAGTGTTGTTGGTGGAGTTATAATTGAGCTTGACTGCCAGCAGAGTGTGGTCCCCACTTGGTGATACTAGAATCATTCCTACCCCGTATCCTTTCATTTTGGCTGCTCCATCAAAGTACAACTTCCACTGTTCTTCCTTGATTTCCATGATATTTTCGTCCGGAAATGGAAAGTCCCCACTTTTTTCGGAGTCAATAGCGTGTTCTGCGAGATGCTCAGCTACGGTTCTCCTTTTTACCGATTTGCTTGTAACGTACTTGATATCGAATTCAGATAGTAGAAGTAACTAATGGGATATATGACCGGTCAGGGTAGGTTTTTTGAGGAGGTATTTTAGAGGATCCATAAGGGATATGAGCACAACCGGGAAGGCCAACATGTAGTGCCTCAGTCGGCGAGTGCACCAAACCAAGACCCAACAGGTTTTTTCGAGGGTAGAGTAGTTGAGCTCATACACAGTCATCCTCTTGCTGAGGTAATATATGGCTTTTTTGGAGTGGCTTTCTTCTCCTTCTTGGGCTACCATGCAACCCATGGCATTTTCGGAGACAGATAGGTAAAGGAATAAGGACTTATGAGGAGTGGGTAGTGAAAGGACATACGAATTTTGAAGGTAGGCTTTTATTTTATCGAAAGCGGCTTGGCATTGGTCATCCCATTGGAACATTCCTCCTTTTCTCAGCAATCCGAACAAAGGATCGCATGTAGTTGTGAGTTTGTAAATGAAGCGGCTGATAAATTAGACTCTTCCGAGAAACCCTCTCACTTCTTTTTCATTCTATGGTGGTGTCATTTCTAGGATTGCCTTGATCTTAGAGGGATCTACCTCTATCCCCCTTTGTGTGATGAGAAAACCCAGGAGATTACCAGAGGTCACACCGAAAGTGCATTTCTTAGGATTCAATCTCATCTTATATTTGCGCAACCTCTCAAATACTTTTCCAGTGCCACTAGGTGTCCTTCTCTGTCCTTGGACTTCACGATCATGTCATCTAGATACACTTCTACTTCCTTGTGAATCATGTTATGCAGCAGAGTGGTGATAGCTCTTTGGTAGGTTGCCCCAGCATTCTTGAGTCTGAAAGGCATTACTCTATAATAGTAAGTTCCCCAAGGGGTGGTGAATGTCATTTTTTCCCGATCTTCTGGCGCCATTAGAATCTGATTGTACCCCGAAAAACCATCCATGAATGACAATAGCTCATGTCCTGCGGTGTTATCCACCAAGACATCAATGTGGGGAAGCGGGAAGTCATCCTTGGGACTGGCTTTGTTTAGATCACGGAAGTCGACACACACACAAACTTTTCCATCTTTCTTGGGGACTGGCACGATATTGGCAACCCATTCCGGATACTCGGTTACAATGATGAACCCTGCCTTGAATTGCTTCTCCACTTCTTCTTTAACCTTGAGTGCCCATTCTGGCCTCATCCGCCTCAGTTTCTGCTTGACAGGTTTAAAATTGGGGAGGAGAGGAATATGATGTTGGACAATGTTGGGATCGACCCCAGGCATGTCCTCGTAAGATAAAGCGAAAACATCCTTGAATTCTTTTAGCAAGAGAGTCAATTTTTTTTTCTTTTTTATTAAGAGTTGAGCCAATTTGCACAATTTGTGGATTATCTATTTCACCTAGGTTAACCGATAAAGTATCTTCGATTATTTTGTAAGCAGATGGTTTTTCAATTAGTTGCTTAAATTCGATTGGGAGATCCTCGGAGGGATCTGTGCATTCACAAGTATTAGACATAGAGGAGTAAGCAGAATCGTCTTTCATTTCATTCATGACAGGTAAAGTGATTACATTGGAAAGCGATGGGCCTACAACAGCTGACTCTGGTACAGACTCGATAATTGGCAGTACAAACTCTGGGGGAACAGGGGATAGGGAGACACAGACAGATGAATCTACAGCCTGGTTGCTCAGACCCTTCTCAGTTGGCTTGATATGATCATCTCGGCTCTCGGCCCTCTTTTCTTCCTTAGGGCACAAATATTTAAGGCAGAGCCTGTATCAACCAGACAAAATGGCACCTGCTATCCCTTACATCCAACAGTGATATACAATGCTTTGTTATATGCAGATCCTTCTGGTGGCAGGTCTTCATCAGAAAATGTAATGATTGGGTCAGGGGTAAGTGTACCCAAGAAAGCCACCATGTCTTCCGGTGCGACAGCGATGGGGACTTCTATTCTGGCCAGGGCATTCAAAACAGCTTGCCTATGCTTGTAGGATGTTACCATGATGTCCCACATCGAGAGATGTGCTTGGGTTTTCTTCAACTGCTTTATCAACTCATTGTCTTCCTTGATGATCTCGTCCATTTTTCCCTTTCCTTTGTCTTTGACTGGACTTTTTTCAATAACCTCGGTGGTAGGCTGCGGAGGCTGATAATGACGGCCTAACCTAGTCAGATGATCAATTTCGGCAGGGGTAGGCCCTTCTACAGTCCCATCTTCTTTGAACCAGTCGTAATCTGTCCCCACAAATGGTTTTTCTAGCTCATTCCAGATAGAAGCATCGCTTTCATTGTCAGGATCATACCATTTGAGGTCCACTACCCCTGGATCATGTTCTTCCAAGAAGAATAGGTCTTGTTCGTCAGCCAGCTGTTGCTGCCACTCGTCATCCCTTCCGTTAATCAGATGAATTCCCACAAATTCTGGGATGTCAATGAGGGGTAAAGGTTGACCTACAGGGGTGATATAGGTAGCAGGGTTGAAAGATACATGGTTGGACTCAATGAGGCTGATGTTTTGGTGGTTCGGTAGGGGATTTTGAGTGACATGGGGCTGCTTTGGAGGTGGCTCGATGATATTTTGGTCAATGAGTTCTTGGATATCATGGCGGAGGCACATGCAATCATCGGTGTTGTGGCCAGGGGCTTGGTGGTAGGTGCATCTTTTGGACATGTCACAGTTTGACAGGAGCGGGGTATTTCGTGGCTGGAGTAATTGGAGGTGGCCCTTTTTAAGGAGGCGATCTAAGGCTGAAGAGAGGGGGATTTCTAGTTTGGCAAAGTTGCGAGGAGGCTTCCTAGGGAAAGAGCAATTGGAGGAATTAGCTTGGTTGAGAGGTTGGTATGGCCTAGGAGGGTAAGCCATAGGTTGACTGCTAAGGGCATTGACATCTGGAGGATTGCGGGAGTAGTTGGGCCTTTTTGACTGACTCGGAGGCTCTTCTTTTTTGATCTTTCCTTCCCTTATGGCATCTTCAATTCGAGTCCCAACTTCAAACAGCTCTTCGAAAGTGGAGATGGACAGATAAAACAATTTTTCATGATAAAGCGGTTGTAGATTCTGGATTAGCATTCTCACCTGTTCCTTTTCAATCGGTCGGTGGGTCATTTGGGCCACTTTGTTCCTCCATCTGCTTAGAAACGCAACGAAGGATTCACTGCTGTTCTGCCGAGTAGTTTCCAAATCCCTAATAGTGATGTCAAGTTCTTGGTTATAGGAGTAGTGATCAACGAATACCCGAACTATGTCTTCCCATGCCCGAGTTTTGGAAGCTTCCAAGGTAAGGAACCATGATAGTGCAGACTTCATGAGAGTTTGTGGGAACAGCATTGCGAGGTGCTCGTGGGTACAACCCATAGATTGGAAGATGCTCATACACAGCTTTACATGGCTCTTTGGATTTCTGGTCCCATCAAAACGGTCAATGGCAAACATCTTGAAGTTTTCCGGTAGCTTCAGCTTAACAGGTTCAAAAAGGCCTTCCAAGTCCAGCATGTAATCATCAATCCCTTTGCTTTTCCTCAGTACACTTTCCAGCTTGTCAACCTTATCCATTTTCTCTTGGAGCTTCTTCTCATATGCAAATGGTGGGACCCCTTGAAGCCAGTCTTCCTCCCTATTATTCTCATGTGGGGGCGGTTCAAACCCCGGTGGTGGAAACCCAAGCGGAGGTTGCGGCCGCTGCTGCTTTAATTCTTCCATGAACTTCAGAACTTGGGCTAGGCTATCAGACTGCTGGCTTATGGTTGCTCCCAACTCGATAACCTTGTTTTCTAAGTCTTCTCGATTCATACTGAAGTAAGTTGTCGGACTGATTCTGACCAAACGATTATCTGAATTCCTGACCCATGACGAGGATCCCAGCTGTTGACTTCGGGAATCTATATTGACCTAACAGATTTCGAGAGGACTAGATCAGATTTTGACAGTGATGACTTTAGACAGACAAAGACAGTGATGTTAACAAACGTGGACTGACTTGTGTTAGAATGATCGAGACAGTGCGTGCAGATTGATGGGAATGGTGTATGCAAATGAGACAAGCACGCGGATGTAAGTCCTAATCTATATGATGCTCCTATTTCTAACAGATAGCAGTTAAACAATTAAGGTCCCAACCATACAGAGTGTGCCAACCTTACTTTCCAGTACGATCACCAACGGATAACAGGGGTTTCCAGGGTTCTATGGAGGCTTCCAGGAGAGGCTGGGCATTTTTGGTTGATTTGGACAGAGTTTCTGGGAGAAAATGGGATATCCGGACATAGTTTCTGGCATTTCTCGGAAATTTGAGTAGAGTTTCCGGGAAAAACTAGTTAATATGGTTATATCTGGGATATCTGGGCAGAGTTTCTGGGAGAAACGGGTTAATATGGTTATATCTGGGATATCTGGGCAGAGTTTCTGGGAGAAACAGGTTAATATGGTTATATTTGGGATATTTGGACAGAATTTCTGGGAGAAACCGGTTAATATGGTCATATCTGGGATATCTGGACAGAGTTTCTGGGAGAAACGGGTGTATATGATAGGAGCATGTGATGATGGTGATCATACTGTCTAACAAGTTTTCATACTCTTATGTCTTAGGACCGACAAACAAGGTTTGCGGTGTATATCTTTGTGAGCATGGAGCAGACATCCTTGTCATGATGCCTAGGCAGATAAACTCAATGTGATCACATGTGAGTGATTGCCTTGGGAATCATAAGAAAAAGGTTCTGCCTCATGCCACATAAGCGTCTACACCGCACATGTAATCCCATCAAGGCATACAGCAGTTATATCACATTGTCCTATCTGAAAAGATAAATGAACAGTCCTACGAAAGGTTCTACAGGAATCTATATGCAAAGGCTGAGTTTAGTCAAAGAGGGTCCGTTGACGAGAGTTCCAATATACCGTCAGGGAGACAGTATGGAGGTTTTTACTCTTTTTGATATACCTCGGAAGGTACAGTATCAACGGTGACTTGTGCCCTGGCACAACAAGACCTGAACAATGTCAACGCCGCGTTTTAGACACAGTTGGAGGGGGGAAATGCAAGAGTGCAATACGGTGAACCAGACACAGTAAAAAGATGATTTTAAGGATGCTTCTTATGAGTCAAACCTCTGTATTATTTTGTTTTAAAATAAAAAGTCCCCAGCAGAGTCGCCAGATTGTGGACACGCGGGATTCCACCTCTTGCTAGCTTTTGTTTGAAATTTGATTTTGAAAAGAGAGAGAAAAGGTCCGTTGAAAACAGATATAGAGTCGCCACTTGGTCTTTAAGGAACCAAGAAACCTAATTTTGACTCACCCAAATGGATAAAGGGCACTGGCCCTTCATAACCAAAGAACTTGGCTCGGGGTTTTGGTACGAGAGAGGAAGGAGCCTTGGTCGCGACTAAAACACCCTCAACACGCCCCGTCTTTCGACGGGCCTCAATTAGCATCCAAATAATCATCTTATACTATGTATGGTTCGACAATTAATACTATGATAGTATATTACATCATATAAGAAAATTTGAAATGGAAGATCTAAAGATAAGATATCATTCATAAGATCTAAGTCAAATATCACACAATGTAAAGTGAAAGATCACACAAATAAACCTAGAAAAAATCGTCTAATCATATATCAAATAGTCAAGACTTCCTAATCTAAAGGGGGACATGAATTGTTATTGAAACAAATAATCAAAGAAATCAAAATATGCTTAGCAATCTATTATGATGCATGTTAATCTTTGAGGAAAGAAGATTTCTCAATCCTCGGGATGAATGAGAAAGGAAGACTAGATCGAGGGAAACATGAACGTATTGATCAAGTTCATTCCTTAAAATCTTCTTAGATTAGGACTCACAAAAGCCCCAAATCTTTGCATGGATGTAATGTATGTACCTAGAATGTGCCAAGGTTGTAGTGTGCTTTGTGTTCATGAATTCCTAGAATGACTTAGAAGTCTACAATGTGCATGAATGAATGAATGAAATCATCATGGGATATGTACAAATGTAGTATGAACTACTTCCTAATACATGAACTAATTTGGAGTGCATGTAAGCATCAAATCAAAGGGGGAAAGTAAAAGTGTGCTTGCTGTGAATAGTGGACAGAACAGCTACATGATCTTTTTAAAATTGAAACGAGGGATTAGGAATGTTTTCAATGCATGATTTTTTATGGAGATCTTCCTTATTGTGTCTAGAACACAACCTAAAAAGCCAATCTTTAATAAATATCACAGATTGAGAGAAAGCATATAAACAATAGAGGTCACTCAGAACAGAGTCCGTACTGTCGACTGAAATGTTAAAAAATCTTAGAAAATGAAACCAAATTATCTAGAGGTCCATTTTATACAGCAAGTTCCCTAAGAAATTGAAGTTTAAGGGAAAAATAAGTTAGGACCACCCCTTTTGGAAAAGGTTTCTGAAAAATAAGTTGGACATCAACCAAGCTGCTGTGACAGCAGAGGCAGAATGTCTGGAAGGAATGTTTGGGTCCAAATGGACCATCTTCAAGTATTTCCAAGTCAAACCAAAAATCATAGGTGTTCTCTAATGAGTTAGGAAGACTTTCCAAGTGGCCTTTCATCCATACATTGATTATTGAGTTCTAGAGAAATCTTTGAACTCAGATCACTCATTGTTTTGACTCACTGTTTTGAAGATTTTGGGAAAACAAGGTTTATCTCTTGAAATCAAAGTGAGGGTTTTTAAAAGGGGGGTTTTGAAATAGAAGTTTTGAAAGCATATTTTCAATACTCAATGAAGGTTATAGCCACTTAGAATGTCAACATCAAACTCATCATCAAGAACTTCCAAGATTGTTGGAGAGATTTATTTTCATTTGAATATAACTTCAAGGATACCTTGGAGGTATTGAAGTTATAATCATCATCTATCAAACATGTTTTTGAGGTCAAGAGCTACTATCCATTAGGATTCACTCACCTCAAACTTCATGTCATCATCTAGACGATGATGAACTAGTAAGTAAATAAAGAAAATAAAAAAGAAATGAGGTAAGAAGAGATGAACATTGCATAAACAAGCAAGTAAATAGCAATCAATACTTGATAATCAATGTGATATTGGACTTGTAGTTTGATGTTTCACTCATATGTGATGACATTGGACATGGAAGTAGCTTCCTATCTCTTAAATGCTCACTAAAATGGTGGTTGGGTGTATTGAATATGAAGTAAATAGGAGTAATGAAGTAAAAACAAAGTTTAGACCTCACTTTTGTTTTGAAATCAAAGAAGAAAGCTTCTTTTCTCTCTCTATCTTAACCTTATCTCTACAACTTTCTCTCCCACAACTTTTCAAAGCTTACATTTGACACCCCCTAAATGGGAAGTTAAGGGGGGTTTATATAGGCCAATTTGGGGTGGTTTTGAGGTTTTAGAAGTGTTCCCATTGGCTCCAAACGTCTGAAAACATAGAACCACGTCGTTTTGATTTTTAATTAATCAAAATGGACCCCCAAAAATAATTGCAAAAACATACTGTTCTGGAGGAGAGTGCCGCGGCGGCAGTGGGCTTGTGCCGCGACGGCACTGCTCGTCAATCGTCTGGATAATCCTGTTTAGGCCCCCAGAGGTTCCGGTATTCGCGAAAATGCCCTATTTCGTCCGAAATTCACAGAAAATGCATACGAACTCCAAATTGAGGTTGTGATATACCGTTGGAAAGGTAATGGAGTTTATTTTACATAAAAAAATAGTTCAGGGTTAGGTCACTTTGAAAAGTTTTGTGGTATTTGTGATAAAAGTCGATTTGATCGCCTTTTTCGCCTTTAAAAATTCACAATAAACTCGTTTTAAATCCGAAAATTATGTGCGATATACCATTGTAAAGCTATTGAAATCTAGTATCCATGAAAAATATTTGAAAATTGTAATGGCGCTCTGGTTCTAAAGTCAAATTTTGGCCAAACTGGGCAAACTTGGGATTCCCGGGAAGTTCTAGAAACCTCTGGGAGCTCCCAAGAGCTGACGTTTTTGCTCGATTTTTTTTAAAAACTCATTTTAATACTTTCCACATGATCTAGAATGATCCCGGTGAATTCGGATGATTTTGGTCAAACTTGGTCAAACCTTGGTCATACCTAGTCAAACTGGCCAACAGGGACTTTCCGGGAACTTCCGGGTCTTCCGAGGGTCTCTGGGAGCTAACGATTTCATCTAATTTTACTTAAAAACTCATTTTATCACTTTGCTTACGATGCAGCACGTCTCTAGAACTTTTGGTCCAAATCTAGGAGTTTTCGGGTTTTCAGGGGCATTTTGGTCATTCTGAGCATTTTGAGAAATAGAACCAACTTCTGGGAGTCCTTTTGAGTCTTTTTTGATCATCGTAAACCACCAAGCTATGGGTCTCCTAAATCTGATAGCCGACAAAATGGGGTGTCTACAAGATGTTGACCCAGAGGAGCCAGAGGAGGATCCCGTAGAGGACGTTAAGCCAGTTGAGGATGACGAGGATCCAGAGGAGGACCCAGAGCTAGTCGAGGAGGAGGTTATGGCAGTAGGGGATGATGTAGGAGCAGTGGGAGATGAGATCTTGGAGGACATTGCAGTTGAGCCTGAGGTAGAGGAGGTAGTCGTTCCTGAGATACCTGTGGTATTTAATTTACCAGCAGGACCTGTACTTCATATGGCAGCTATTGCCAATATGGCAGCCGAGTGGGTAGCAGCGATGGTTACACAGTGGGAAGTCATGTATCAATGATAGTGCATAACCTAAGTAGGTTTGATAAGTTCTGGGAATGGTATAGGGGCAGATGCTTGGTCATGATATGCTTTCACATGCGGTGGATGGGTTATATCCTTAACGAGCAGTGGGCAGGACCATGTAGCCCTAACGTAGCCAGATGATCCATGTTATATCCTTAACGAGCGGTGGATGGGTTGTATCCTTAACTAGCGGTGGATGGGGATCACTGGTACATATATCGAGAAGTCGTGGCAATAGATTTGATATGATGTTGTTCAAAGCGTTGTATCTCTGACATGCGGTGGATGGTTTATATCCTTAACGAGTGCGGGATGGACCGATGTGGTGTCCATGAATGCGGTGGATGGTTTATATTCTTAATGAGCAATGGACAGAATAATGGTATGTCTGTATATGTGATACGATTGAGTCTATACTTTCTAGAAAGTATGTTGATCATTGGTCTTCGAGTAACAAGACGATAAGGATTGGTTAATGATGTTGAATAAGAAGCAAGATATTATTATTACAGTAAGACTTAGCTCGTGTCTACATATGCTTGTTTTTACTTCAGATAATTGGTACCTTGTTAGTTTATGCTAAATCAACTCTCAATACGCTGACGGCCTTTATTGCCTGGACTTTTCCCCATCCAGACCACCCTGTACCTTATTCTGCAGGCGACGGAGCCTACAACGATGGTTACTATTCAGGAGAGGAATGCACCGAGGATTATCCTACCAATGATGTCTACGCTGGGGAGGACTACTATGCTGACGTGTACGCCAGCTAAAGATCTAGAGATAGTTATCTAGTTTATGCTTAAGCTTTACTTTACTGTTGAACTTTGTTAGTTAACGGGTACTTGGGCATATGTTATCTCCAAACCTGTTGTGATCCTGCAGACCACACTCTGATGTTTTTGTAATAAATAGTATTGTTGTTATATTTCAGTTTTTACGGTTCCTATTTATCTTGTGGACTAGTATTGCGTTGTATGGATAATTAGTGACTTTCACTTGTCATTCCCTATGGACTCCAATAGGGAAATTTATTTTTCTCTATTTTTGCTGCTCTGGGGCATGACACCAAGTAACTTACATCAACACAATCTAAAAAGTCATCGACCTCACTATCTATATTATTTCCAAATTCCCATGGGATGGAATGGTGTACTTGTTCTACTAGTTCATGAGATTGTTCAGAGTAAATGCATTGAACTTAATTGCCATTTTCCTCTTCATCTGGGTGATGAGGATGCGAAAAGATCTTAACATTCAGAGTCATATTCCCGAACACCATAGTCATGAGGCCATTTCTAACGCGAATAGTTGCGTCGATTGTTGCTAAGAATGGCCTACCGAATATAACAGGGATCTGTGTATTGCTAGTAGGTACAGGTTCCGTATCTATGACAATGAAATCCACGAGGTAAACAAAATTATCGATTTGGACTAAGACATCTTCTAACATGCCCAGTGGTACTTTTATGGATCTATCCATGAGTTGTAATGTAATCTGGGTGGGTTTTTAACTCGCCTAAGCCCAATTACTGGTAAATAAAATGCGGGAGCAAATTTACACTTGCTCCTAAATCTAGGAGTGCATTTTGGATCCTTTGATTCCCCAAGATGCAAGAAATTTTGGGGGTCCCAGGATCTTTAAACTTTGGAGGTTAGTTATGTTTTATGATTGAACTCACTTGTTCTGTTAAATACGCTTTCTTTCTAACACTTTACTTGCGTTTGACAGTGCACAGGTCTTTTAGGCATTTAACATAAGTAGGTACTTTTGAACAACATCAAAGAGAAGGAGATTAATGTGAACTTGCTTAAAAAGTTCAAGAAACTCCTGACTCTTGGTTTCTTGTCATGGTTTCAATCTTTGAGGATGGAGTGGGAAAGGGACATTCAATTTTTTTCGCTTCAATTTTTTTATTCCCACTGATTTTTAATTTTTCGATTTCCTCTCTATGCTCTCTTTTCAATTTCTCTATTTATTGTTTGAATTCCAATTTTAACTTTTCAATTTTAGAACCAGGTTCTTCCTCAACATGAGATTCTTCCAATTCTTCCTCATTTTGTTCTTCATCAACCTCTTTTTCCTTTTCCACTACTTTCCTATTTCTTAACATTATAATAGCTTTGGCCTGTTCTGGATTGTTAAAATCAGGGACTACTTGCCCTTGGCCTTTTTGATTAAGTTGTGGTTGAGGAGGGAGGTTACCTCTAGGATTTGCTTGTGTTTGAGCTGGGAAAACTACATTTTCTTTATAGTCAAGTTGATTACTCATTCTTTCCATCGTTATTTATAGTTATCCCAATACTTGAACCATTTGTTGCATCATTTGTTGGTTTAGGTCTTCCTGTGCTTTCTTGTGAAGGGGCACATAGACATTAGAATTATGTTGTGCATTACCTTGATAGTTTTGTTGTTCTGGGGGCTGATATTTTTTATTATACCGGAAGTATTGATTTTGTTGAGGCTGTTAATTAAAAATTTTTGGTGCTTGATTTGCCTCAGTTCTTCAATTATTCAAATTAGGATGATTCCCCCAACTATACTCACCGTAAGAATTTGTAGGACCCTTATAACTATTCATCGCATTCGTATCTACAGGCGGTGTTTCTTGATAACATGTATATTAGGGCAAATATGTGCCTAATGTTTTACCATATTACAATTACCACACACTTCTTCTTAATACGTCACTCTAGGTTGCTCTGTTAGCCCTTTAGTTAATACTTCCACTTATTTAGCCAATTCTTCATATTTCTTAAACACCTCATCTTCATCTCTGAGTAAGAATGTGCTCTTTTGTTTGCTCCCATTAGGTTAACAACTCATTATTCGTGTTACTTCACGTAGTTCCCATTAAGGTGAATTTTCAACAAGCCAGCCAAAATGTGTTTTAGCTTCATTCGTGCTTTTATTCATGAATGATCCTTGACACATTGTTTGCACTAACTTTTTAGATTACAAAGTCAGTCCCTCAAAAAAGAAACTCATGAGATGCCATTTTTCGAAACCATGGTATGGATAAGACAAAAGTAGATCGTTGAACTTACCATACTTTAGCAATAGTTTCATTGTCATTTTGGGTAAAAAGCTTGATTTGTCGCATGAGATCATCTGTTAAATGCTTTGGAAAGAATTTTTTCAAAAACAATTCATGCAAGGCGGACCATGTACTAATTGAGCCTGGTCTAAGAGATAGAAGCCACGCCTTTGCTTTATCTTTCAATGAAAATGGAAACAACTTTAATCGAATTATTTCTTGTGAACATGTTTGATTAGCAAACGTCTCACATACTGATTCAAAATCTTTTAAATGTACGTAGGCACATTCAGTCTCCATCCCATGAAAGGTGGGTAGGAGTTGTAACATGCCATTCTTAAAGTGAAAAGCTCCATGATGTTGTAGAATAGCCATGCAAGACGGAGTAGTGTTCCTATTGGGAGCTAACAACTCTCGCAAGAGGCGTGAATTATCATCTATCCTTTCTCTAGGGTTGAAATTATGTTGACTTTCAACATCGTCATTTAAGCCTAGGTTATCTTCCCCGTTATTCCCATTATTAATTCTATTATTATTATTATTATTGGGTGGTAAAAGTCCATCCATAATATCGGGATGTGGTGTAGCTATTGGATTAACAGAGTTATTGGAAGAATTATTCGAGATTTGTAGTCCTTGAATTATAGATTCGGTTAAATTATTTGACTTGAAATGGTATAGAGCTTATGTGTGGTAGTATGTGAAGCAATAAAAATCAAAAAAGTATAATTATATAAATACTAAAAAAGAAATAAACTAGATAAAACAAACTAAACTAAGTGCCTTCCTCGGCAATGGCACCAAAAACTTGACACGAATACAATATTGTGTGCTCTTGTGTGTAACACCCAAGTGTAGGTGATCGTGCAATTAATATAGTACTGGAAGTCTAGGTCGATACCACGAGGAAGGAATAGATTATTAAGATATTTTTATCTAAATTACTTCTTAAAGAAAAGTGAAGATGATTAGGATTATTAAACTAATTGTAATATTGAAAAGAAACTAAAGTAACTAGACCAGTGAATTTAATGAGAAAAGCGAATTAACTTGGATTAAGTAAAATATTAATTAACGGGTTAGGATTACACGAATTCACACTAGATTCACCAATTATCATGCCCAAGGAAGAATATGGTCACCTATTATAATTCAACGGCTGCCTCTTGATGTTTATGTCTTGCTTGAGTTGAGTCAATGCCAAATATTTATTAATTGGCATAAAACAATGCCAAACGAGCCTATGAATTAATTACGGGCAGATTTGAAACACTTCTTCTTCCCATTCAAAACACTTTAACAAGTCCAAATACTAATTGTTTGAAGTGAGAAATTGATTTGAGTGTCTAAATTCATGAAACGAATTGAAAATTAGATTAGAATGTAAGACCAATGTTTAATGTAGTTAGAAAACATTTCGACAACAATTCTAAACTATATTCCATGAAAAAGTTGAATTACGAAGGTTGTCCTTTGAAAACATGCATGAAAATTAACTTTTCTAGTGCTTTATCGCGTAAACCTAACACTAGGTTTAGCCTACCACTAGCAAAATAAATCTAACAATCATAGATAGCATAAGCATAATGAAAATCATTATTGAACAATGATTAATGGACTGAAAGTATAAATAATAGAGAGCAATATAACCTGGAACGAAGAAAAATTACTTTATGGACTTGAAATTTTGAAATAACATCCAAACATGGCCTTAGAGATCTTAAACTAGGGTTTATGAGAGCTCTAATAGCCTCTCTAACACCTACTATATGTAAAATATTATAAAAGTTGAGTATAATATGCTTACAAGCTATATATATATGTATATTAATATAGGAGTCCTAGCCAAAAAAAGAAGCTGTTGGGGCGAATCTGCTGAGTGGGACCAGTCCCACTACACGACCAGGAATGGTCATGGCCAGGACTAGTCCCACATATGTTTTAGGATTGCTCCTGGTCTTTTGTAGTTGACAACTCTGCGCACGGATGGGAGAATTATGATATCTCTTTGTTCAGACCTCGGATTGATGTACGATTTGCGGCCACGCAACTGTAACTCGACGAACTACAACTTTTATCTCTACAGAAAATTCACAATCCAAAGTCTTTAATGTCAAAAATGCCCTTTCCTCAGCTCCTGCTATCAGTCTCTTTTACCAGAATCATCTTCTAAGCAACAAATGCTTTCTTTGACCTACAAAACACTCACAAACCTTGTGTAAATGATGTAAATGAAATATATTTGGGTTGTGTGACAAAAAGTGAGACATTCATTGCCAAGCTTCAAGATTCACTTCATCTAAACACACCCAATAGATTATAAGACCATACAAATACATATGTTTTAGCATTAACATCATGAAAGCGCAATGTTATTGAAATGCGTGTATATCTAGGCACTTGAGGATAAAAGCAAGCATAAAAGACCATATAACATGTTATGAATATGCACTTTTTATGTTTAATTTGTTGGCTCATGAGCTAAGGCCTTGATCCTGTCCTGCCACTCATCAGGAATACTCGGCGGGTCAGATGACCCCACTGCAAAAAGAAAACATCAGTTAGTCCAACGGAAGAAATAAAACAAAAAGGAAAATAGATGCAAAACTTGAGCTTACTCCTCAGCTTCCTTGCCCAGGAGGTCCTTAACTGAATTCCCAGGGCGTCCTTACAAAGCCCGAGGGTGGACACATGAAAGATCTTCTTCTTCCACCCCTTCTTGTTGCTTGGGCAAATTGTCTATTATCTTCGTCCCCTGCTGGGCTCTCAGAGAGAAGAAGCCGGCCTCCCCGTGCAATAGGAATGGTTGGTGGATCCACAAGAACTCTTAAAGGCTGAGCTCATACCCGAGGACTTAGGGCTAGAGGTGTATAGCCCCCATAAAAAACCTCTACCCATTCGGGGTAAGCTGCTCGGTAGCAATCCTGAGGTAGATCAGCACGTGCCGGGTGAACGGATGGAGGGGAAGGCGAAGGTCGGCCCTGAACGCATCCTCATAGAGGGTGACAAATCCAATCGACGTAGATGAGCTCCACCGGTGGGTGTGGTCAAAGAACAATGGCCGGTGATATCATATGTATTACCTCTAATTTTTTCCCAAAAATTCCACGTAGGTTTTGGAATTAATGACATCATCAGACTTATCCCGATTATAAAAAGATCCCTCAGGATAATCCGGAGTTCGAACCTGATCATAAGTCTTGTTAGTTGCCATCCCAACAATGATAACGTCAATATTAACTTAGTACTTAAGATAATAGTAGTGGTACCCTCGACTCTAATTGCAATTTATAGATGACTTATACTTAGGCCCGTACATAGCCCCATACATAAGCACAATTGTAATTGTGCATGTAGTTTGAGACTAACATGTGTTAACTGAGATGTGGGCCCCATACTTGGCCACCACCCTACACACGTGGCAGCCATGCATAGCCCCCTTACCATGTGTCACCCATGTATGTGTCATGCACGACACTTGGCAACACCCTTGAAAATTTGCCACATATGCCCCTACATTTATAACATTTGTCCCAAGCTCCTCCCCCTCATATATACCACTCACATGCACACAATATTGGGTGTATACAATATACACAAAGCCACACAGGTTGGTACATAAAGATAAAAAAGAGACCCGAGAGTTAGAGAGAGGCATTGGAGAAAACACAACATAGCCTACACACCTCTCCCTTATATACACAGCTCTTCCCCTCTCTATCCATTCCCTCTCTGCACCCTCTCGGTCTCACAATACACACATGGAGAAAGGAGAAGAAGAAGCCGAAGACGAAGAAGCCGAAGATGAAGAAGAAGATCGAAGAAGAGAAGAGAGAGAAGAACTGATACTGTCCAAAAGAAAAGGTAAGTATTCCCCATTCCCCCTTGTATTTTTTGCACCCTATAGATGTACAAACACCTACATGCACAGACCCAAGCAGAGCCTTAAAATCAGAAACCCTGAGCAGCCATTAAAGCTCAATTTTAAGCTTGGTTTTGCAACTTCACCAAATGCACCCTAAGCTATACCAAATTGACCACCTTAGGCCCCTTTAGACCTCCCTTGAACAGGTTTTGGTTTAGACCTCGTTTGGTCTTCCACGCAAGCAATTATTCTCAAAGAAACTAAAAAGAATAATCTACCTGTAGGTGTCCTTAACCTATGATTCGAGTTCCCATCTCCCAGCATGTCATAGAGGACTGAAATCGGGTCACACTGCCATTGGTGTCGAGCATTTTGGATTTGGAATGAGAGAGTTATGAGGGAAAGAAGTTTTTCGGCGAGTTTAGGGGTGGGTGGCGTTGAATTCATTGGAGAAGAAAAGGGATTAGGGTTATAAGACCCGGGTACAGGTCGGGCATGGGTCGGGTTGGTATGTGTCTAGAAGTGGGTAAGGGTCTGGGTTTGGGTTAGGTCGAGTAAAACCCATGGGTCCTTTAATTTACACAGCGTCTAGGTCGGGTTGGGTTTGGGTATTTGGGTCGGGTTACGTTGAGTGTGTTTATGGGTTACCGGTTCGGTTTAGGTATGGTTTAGGGTTTGGGTAGTTGGTGTAACTGGGTTACGGGTTCAAGTTGGTTCAACCCGAATGGGTGTATGGGTTGGGTTGATTTGTGAGTGGTTCAAGGTAGTCCATTTAGGATAGGTTAGGGTCGGGTTTGACCAAACGGGTCACCTAGTTGGTTTTCTTTGTGAGTTTAAATGGATAGTTCATTTAGCTAGGGAGGTTTGACTCGTAGGGTTTGGATTAACAATAATAATAATAATATTATTATTATTATTAATCCCTTATTAATAGTTTTAAACAGTTTTAAGTATTTATAAATAGTATAATGTATTTATAAATACTCTTAAGCTACAAAATATTATTATATAATATTCTCACTATACTAAGAATAATTATACTATTATGATAATATAATTATTATTTATTTGATATTTTATGTGTATCAAATAAATAAGTCTTATAGGTATTTAAATAGATATTTAAATACCTATATGTATTCATAAATTCTAGAAAATTATGGTAATGACCCTAAGACTGTTTGATTATATGTTGTAAATTATAAAGTTCCAATACTAAGATTTAGTATTTTGATAATTATTAAGGAGCTATTTTATGAGTATATTAATTATTAAAAATACTAAACGAGCTTCGAAAATTATGAGATAAATTCTGGGAGAATATTTTAATATCTAGTAGTTAATGAAAATATTCCCAAGTGCTGGTTTCTATGATTGAATATAGTTATGTAACTAAATCCCTTTTCGGGTATTTCGGATATATGTTATCTACAATAATTCGTAATATATAATCAGTGACTCTGAAAATTACGCGGTTAGTTCCTAGAGTGTTAGAATAATGTCTAGAATGTTCCCATTAAGTTTCGTGACTTTTCAACTCGGTAAAAAATATAGCCTGTCTTTAGGTCTCGCGTTAGTCTAGAAAGCCCTACCTTTTATCTCATAAAACGCGACGGACTCTGATTTGATTCTAGTCAATGGTGTTGGATTTAGAATGACACGTAGATCACTACCTTGAGGTTTATATCCTCATATGGTAAAATTACCATTATGCTCCTATTATTAGCACTTATACTTCATCCCGTTTCTCCTGTTTTATGTTGTAGAACTTGACGGCTAGCTGCTACCGAGGATCTGTGACTTGCTATATTATCGAGGTGAATTTCTTAACCTCACTCTAACCAGTATTAAGATCAATTCAAGATATCTATAAGCTACCTGTATGATGTATTGTACATACTTTGTGTTGATAATGATGCTACTTATTCCAGTATTTGTATCGCTATGAATATTTGTGCTATGGTAGTGCTATTGCATAGATGAACATGTTATAGGTTTTATCTATATGTTCGTTGGTATCAAATCCAAGTTATAGATCCATGAGCTATATGCTATGTTTCTGTTGTTATGAATACAGTATGTCAATGAATACGGTAGTGTATGACTAATCCTAGTATGACCTTTGAAAGTTGATACATGAGCTATAAGTAAGTTGTACGACATGATTATCGTGTTGATAGAAACTAGATAAGTTCCTATGGTAAGTATTGCTAGTTAGTCGTGTTTTGATTGTACTGTTGAGGATATGAGCATATAAAGGAGTCGTTTAGGTGTGGAGCTTAGGGAGATGTGCCATGGGATTAGAATGATTGTTAGTGTAATGATGATTATCATATTCGAAAGTTGTATAAGGAGCCTAATCTTAAAATAAGTGACATGAGTATTATTGGTTTATGTCGGGAATCGGTCGGGAGATGTCAGGAGTGGGTTGAGTTGGTATCAAATGTCGGGTTGAGTTGGTATCAAATGTCAAGTTGAGTTAACCAGACCGCAGAGGCCAGAATGGTGTAAGAAGGATATAATCGGGTTTGTGGCCACGAGAGGCCTAGTGTGATGATGTATTGGTATGGTGAGTTGTGGCTCTGTGCTAGACTCAAGATGGTTATTGATCGGGAGAGAACAAATCCTATTTATACGCCTTAACGAGCATCTGTTAGTTCCTTTTTATCCTGTTTTTGTATATTTTTACTTCGTTTTCTAGTTTTTTTACAGGATTTGGAAGAAATCACCTGAACCAGGCTAAACAGGATGGAAAAAGTACAAAGAAAGAAGCTGAAAAAGCCAAGTCGCGCGCATTTGCATTAGTTTAGGGTTAATTGCACTGCATTAGCTAGGAAACCCGGGGCGCTGGGCTTGACGCGGTCATTGCATTACAGGATAATATTCATGCATCACAGTAGTTGAGTGCTTGTTATCTTAGTTGCGTGATTGCTATTTGTTTTTTTTTAGTTGAGTCAGTTTTTGTTTTTAGTTTACTTTCTTTTAGTTTATGTTAGGTACACGTTCAAATAAACCGGAATTAAAACCTTTTGACTCCGAACTTGAACGTACATTAAGACTTAACAAGTCTTCAAACTTAACTTCTAGAACACGATTTTTAATAGATGACGATTTGACACCGAAACCAACGTCTTTATTTGAGTCCGAAATACGTAGTACTCTTACAAGACTAAAGAAATCATGCTTTAATAACATAGAACCAATTAAAATGGCAGACATTGGAAATAATAACGAAAACAACCAAAATAACAATGGAGCTAATATGAATAATCTTAATATACCGCCACCTCCTCCACTTATAAACTATTTTATTCCTACGACGTACACGCCACAAGCTGGTATCGAATTACCGAAGGCAACAGCATCTCACTTTGAGATAAAGTCGTCTACCATCTCGCTACTTCCATCATTCCATAGCCGTCTAAATGAAGACCCTTACCAACACTTAGGGGATTTTCAGGATATATGCTCTACTTTGAAAATACAAAACCTAAATAATGATGAATTAAAATTGCGGCTCTTCCCATTCTCCTTAAGAGACAAAGCGAAGTATTGGCTTCAATCACTTGAGCCAAACACAATAAAAACATGGGAAGCCTTACACACCGCCTTTTTACAAAAGTTTTTCCCTATTATGCGTACAAATAAGATAAGAAAAGATATAACTAATTTTGTGATGCAAGATGGGGAGACTCTTTATGACACGTGGGAAAAATTTAAAGAATTATTACGTTCGTGCCCACACCATCAGGTTCCCAAGTGGCAATTGGTTCAAGTCTTCTACGAGGGGCTTATTCCCTCTGTTAGGAACACCGTCGATGCCGTTTGTGCGGGAATCTTCCTACACAAAAGCGCCGATGAGGCCTGGAAAATTTTTGAAACATTAAGCGAGAATTCGATGCATCAGGCTGTATCAGTACGTTCTGAGGGATATCATTCACAACCTAAGAGGGAGGTAAAGTTCGAGTCAAGTCAATCAATTGAAATAAAAGAACTATCTAACAAACTTGACCGACTTTTAACAATGAACCAAACGACAGCCCCACCCGCTCATGAAATTTGTGCATTATGTTCTGATCCTTCACATTCGATACTTGCATGTCCATCGGCGAGTCAATTTATGGAATTCGTGGAGCAACACATTAACTCTATTCAACAATACCCACGAAATAATTATAATTCGACTACTAATAATCCGGATGCGCCATGGAGAAACCATCCTAACTTCTCGTTGAAAAATAATAATAATAATCCTAATGAGGCGACTAATTTTCCTAATGCATATCGACCTCAGTTTCAACCTAATCAATACCAACAACCGCATCCTAATCCGAACCCTCCAAGGGGTAACATTTTTGAGGAAAAGGTGTTGGCATCCCTTAATAAAATTGAAACGCAAGTACAGGCACAAGCACAAATAGTGCACTCTCATACACAATCCATTGCGAAGCTTGAATCCCAAATGGGACAACTAGCTACTGTAGTGAGTCGTAGAAACGAGGGGACGTTGCCTGGTTAAACAATTCAAAACCCTAACGGACAATATGAGGTTAAGGGGTCGAATGAACACGTAAACGCCGTCTCAACTAGGATGACTACACGAGAGGAGGTAATAGAAACCCCTAATAAGAATGATAATGTGATAGATGTGAACATCAACTCTAATAAAGAGAGGGGTGAGGACGTGAATCAAAGTAGAAAAGAGAATGAACCGGTCTCAACAAATTATATACCGAGAATGCCATATCCACCTAATGTTGAGGGACCGTCACATTTGCCCAAGAAATGGTCAAAAATGGAAGATATACTCGAGGTGTTTAAACAAGTTAAAATAAATATTCCTTTCCTCGATGCTATTAAGCAAATTCCCGCTTACGCTAAATGTCTTAAAGACCTTTGTACTCAAAAACGCAAAATACGCAGTCATACTCCTAAAAAGGTCTTCCTCACGAAAAAAGTAAGTTCAGTTTTTCAGCACGCTCCTCCGAAGTACAAGGATCCAGGTACGCCTACTATTTCATGTGTCATAGGTGACACTATCATTCATCGGGCTCTCCTTGACTTAGGTGCGAGTGTTAATCTCATACCTTATCACGTCTATAAACAATTAGGTCTAGGTGAACTGAAACCTACGGCCGCTACTATTCAATTAGTGAATCGTTCTGTTAAAGTACCTAGGGGAGTCGTCGAAGACGTCCTAGTAAAAGTTGATCAATGTTTTTATCCTGTTGATTTTATGGTCCTTGACACCGAACCGGTGCTAGATGCTAGAAAATACACTCCTGTTATTCTTGGTCGTCCTTTCTTAGCTACGGCCAACGCACGTGTCAATTGTAGAACAGGGGTGATGAAAGTGTCGTTCGGGAATATAAAATTAAAATTAAACGTGTTTAACGCTGTCGATCAACCTCCTAAAGACGACGATTACCTATGTGAGGCGGAAGGTGAGGTAGAACGGAATACTGAGCCTAACAAAGCAATAAATGTGAGTAACGACAAAGATATAGCGGATGATGAGTGGATGAACCCTCATACCTCGGACCCTAATGCTGAATCTACTCGGAAGGTAAGAAATCGATTTGAACATACTGACAAACCGTCAATCGAATTAATTCAAAGCGACGTGATTTCTGCTTACCACCGAGCTCTACCTGATATTCTTAGGGGTACAAAGTCTATTTTTCAACCTCCGTAAGTCTTGAGCTAGAACGGTCTAGCTGAAGACGTAAAAGTTAGCGCTTCTTGGGAGGCAGCCCAAGCTTTATTTCGTTCATTTTTCTTATTTTTGGTCGTTTTTGAGTCTGTTTTGGACATTCTGGATAGGTTTGGGGGTTGGACTTAATTTATTTTAATATTATATACATAATTTTAGCTGAAAAATGGAAACAACTGAAATCGCGCGCGCGATCCGCTCGCGCGAGACATCGCTTGCGCGGCCCGCTGGCACGAGTTTGCCCCTTAGTGGTTTTTCCTTGTCTTTTCTTATATGATGCCTCTGCTTCTCCTCGCGCCTGGTTTCGCGGGCGCGAGGTATCTCGCTGGTGTGATTTCAAAAAAAAAAAAAAGTTGGGATTCGCGCGCGCGACCCCCCCATTTCTGCATTTTCTTCTTTTGTTTTCTTATATCTTCCTCCCACACCTGTCACACAGTTTTTACTTTTCTTTTTTTTTTCTTAGGTACTTTTAGATCGAGTCTTTGATTGTTTTCATAATTCTGGTTATGTTTTATTTCCTTTTATAGCTTATTTTTGTGTTGTCTTCATAGTTTTGTTTCTTCTTATAGTTTATTTAGTTTCGTTTAGCTTAGTTATAATTCTTTTAGCTGTTTTTATTATTTTGTTGGTTTAATTTTTTTTTTGTTAAGAAGTAACAGGTAACATTGAACTTTATAGCCATATTCCTTTGTGTTCACCTGTTCTATGCTTGCCGAGATCGAGGTACTATCGTTCCTTTCTTACCTACTCTCCTTTCTTTCATTTTATTGTTTCATTAGGGACAATGAAAGGTTTAGGTTTGGGAGTATGCACACATGCACATTAGTTCATTAGCTTATGCAAAATTTTAAATAAAATTTTTCAATAAGTGTGTTTAAATAAACGATGTTACCGACGTTTTTGCAATATCAATTTGATACTCTTTGTTAGAGAATTATGATTGTTATAGAATGGTAAACAAGGGAAGATGTGATTAAGCATTTGCTGAAGTTATGATGTAATGTTTTAAGTTATGTATCGTTCGAATCGTAGTTTTATATCATAGATTGGCATAAAACTTATGCACTGCACGGAGTCATTTGAATACATGTTTGATGTGAACTATAATATGATTCGGATTTCTAGATAACACAAGGTGGAGACTAGACCTAGTGAGCTTTTGAGCCTATCTTTTCTTTTTAGAGGGTTATAAATACATCTTGTGTTTGTCGAATTTCATTGAAATAGCGCATCTACTCGTTGTTTAGTCTCATTATTCTTGTTTTGGTTGATAGTCAAGTTAAAATATTTGTTACCATGCTAAATAATCTTCCGTCGTAAACATTGAAGAACTGTATTACCTTAGGACATGATTTTAGGCCCTCTTTGTTTATTGCCGACCGATAAAAGATAAAAATTTCCTTAGTTCGCCCCTTTGAGCCATTACAATGCCTCTTTTTCTTTGTTCACCATTATCCTCTTTAAAAGCTCCAACTTGATCGACTTGGAGTATACCACTGGAAGAGTGATCAACTTTTAGTAGTATTAAGCCGATGTGTTGATTGAGAAGAAGAAAATAAGATGCTATTGGGGTAAGTGCTTGGTATTCAATGCATAGTCATTTGAGAAGCGAGAAAAGAAAAAGGAAAAGAAACAAAATAAAGAAGAGGAAGGTTGAAGAAAAAAATGAAAGAAAAGAAGAAAAATGAATAAAAAGGAATGAAGAGAAAGAAAAGATGACAGTTTGTAGAAGAAGAATGAAAGAAATCGAACGTACCTTACAACGCCATTCTGAGATTACCTACCTAGTATATCCTTTTTCATTACCTGAGCCATGTTACAACCTTTAAAAAGTCCTAATTGATCCTAGGAAACATGGTTTTGATATGTAAACGATGGGAGGGGATTAAAACATGGTAATGATTAATTTTTCTTGATTGTTGACATCCTATCCATGAGACTATTATTCTTTTGTGTCATGCGTCTTTTTCAAGTCATATGTGAGCATTTCTCGTTTTGAAAACATATTTCCTTTACTCACATAGTTTAGAAAAATTACACCTGTTTCTGAGTGTTTCATTTTAGAGTGTAATTGACATTGTGAGATTCGGAGTCGAAGCATAGTTGGATGGTTATCCGAGTTATATTCCAAGTTCATGACATGCGCGTGTTCATTTGACTACCACATCACACACGTGCAATTTTATGAGAAACTCTATGGATTTATACGATGCATGTGCTTATGATTGTTTTTCATGATGTAGGTAGACGTTTGATTCTGTTTCTTCTTGTTCGTTATTCTATTTCGAATCATTGTTTTATAATAAGGAGTATTGTTTATTTGTTTTTCTTTTTAATAAAACTTTTTAAATTTCTAAGTTAATAAAGATGGTTGTGGGAGACTTGTTGATGAGAACCCTCACGAGACTTCACTCGTCCGACTAGGGACACCTAGAGGTTTAAAAGGCTTGTTGCATACGCTAAATGCAATCGTGATCCATGCAAAAATGGAGTAGTATTTTATTAGTAGTTAGTTTTTATTTTAGTTTTGCTCGAGGACTAGCAAAATGTAGGTTTGGGGGTGTGATCGGGAGAGAACAAATCCTATTTATACGCCTTAACGAGCATCTGTTAGTTCCTTTTTATCCTGGTTTTGTATGTTTTTACTTCGTTTTCTAGTTTTTTACAGGATTTGGAAGAAATCACCTGAACCAGGCTAAACAGGATGAAAAAGCACAAAGAAAGAAGCTGAAAAAGCCAAGTCGCGCGCGCGAAAAATAGAGAATCGCTTGCGCAATCCGCTCGCGCGAGAAACCCAGATATCGCTCGCGCGATCCACGCGCGCGAGGTACCAAATGTCGCGCTCGCGCGATATGTACAAAAAGCAAAGTTGCGTATTTCAGTATACTGAAGACTCCTGTGTAAACGAAACTGCTGAACGACGTCTAGACTGTAAATTACATCAGTTTCAGTTCGTTTCGGGTTAGGAAGGCTTCCAAAACTTGTTGTAAATCTATATATACCCTATTTTATTACAATTAAAGGGTTAGACATTGTTGGCAATTAATATACACACATTCTACAACCATACTTCCAGCCATTGAAGGGAGGGAAGCAAGGAGAAGAAGAAGAAGACCAAGGGTTTCCATGGCCTCCTCCATCAACTACTTGCCATCCATCACTTCCATGGACGGCTAGATCATAGATCTAGGGTTTCAATGAAGCCCTAGACGAGTAATAGGGTTTTATTTATGTTTTTATTTTAGTTTTATTATATATGGATGACAGTCTAATGTTTAGAGGATTTTTATAAATAAATCGTACTTCTAGTGATTAAATCATTACTTTCAGAATTTATTCTTGTCTTAGATCTATTTTGACTGTGATGTGCTCAACGATCTATGCTTGCTGTGCTTGTTTAGATTGTTTACATGTGATGGTGCTTTATTGATTTGTGCTATCAAGTATCCGAATAGTCCATGCCTAGGTTAGACGGATTAGATCACAACCCTAGTTTAGTGTGGGATAATTCGTGCTAACCGAACATGGATTATGTTGGTGCTTGAACCATGATTATTTTCTTGACGGAGGAATTGGGCTTGTAGCTACAATTCCCCATAATCATCCAACTTAGTAAGCTAAAGTAATTCATAAATATTCCTTATTATGAAGCTAGTGGTGGAGTTGCAATCCTAGGTTCACTTTACATATTTACAAAAACACTTTTAATTGCTTTCATAGTTTAGATTTATTTTTATTGTTATTAGTTTAATTCAAACCAAATCAAAATCCGTTTCCATAATTAACTAAAGTTAGGTTTTAAAATTAAGTCGCTGTAGTTAATCAATCTCTGTGGGTTCGACCTTTACTTCCACACTGCAAATCTTTTGAAAAGTAAAGAACACTTTTTATATCTTGATTCTGACAACATCAGTTATGTTAGGAGTTCATGTCGGGTTGGTTAGGAAAGCTAGGACTCTGTGTTAGGCTTATTTGTTAGGTCGAGTTAGAACACTTCAGATCTTCGTGAAAAAGTGAAGGTTAGTGAGAACACTTTGGTTCTTCGTGACTAAGTGAAGGATAATTTGAACACTTCAGTTCTTCGTGATGAAGTGAAGGTTGAGTTGAACACTTCGGTTCTTTGTGAAGGTTGAGTTGAACACTTCGGTTCTTCGTGACAAAGTGAAGGTTGAGTTGAACACTTTGGTTCTTTAGGACAAAGTGAAGGTTGAGTTGAACACTTAAGTTCTTCGTGACGAAGCAAAGGTTGAGTTGAACACTTCAGTTCTTCGTGATGAGGTGAAAGTTAGTTTAAAGTGGGAAGATTTTCTACTGTTGTTGTTGTTGTTGTTGTTGTTGTTTAGAGTTGAGATTCCATGTTAGGCTCTAGTAGGGGACGATGGTAGCATTTTGGGTTGTTGAGATGAGTCAAGTTGTTTGTCCATATTCTCTTCGGACATCCAGTCGGGCGAGCTAGTGGTTGTTGTTCAAATAAGGAAAGGTGGTTTGGTTGGTGAATGGTGCCAAACTCTCTGATGTTGTTGTCTAGAACTGAGACTCTATGTTAGACACTAGTAATAGACTGAAGTAGTGTTTCTGGATGATGAGATGAGTTATGTCAGATGTCTATAGTCTCTTCGAATACCTAGTCAGGCAAGCTAGTAGTTGTTGATTTGAACAAGGGTACGTGGATTGAGTTTATGTCGAAACATAAAAATGCTTCAGCAATAAGGAAAATGTATTCTATGATGAGATGTTGAGATATGTGTTACTGCTTACATGTTTTCGTTGATACCTTTGCTATGCCTGTGAATGAATGCGTCTTTTGATAAGAGACTAACCGTAATTTAAGATACTAAACTATGAATTGAGTCAAGAGATGTTTGTATTATAGATTATTGTGTGGTTGTGTTACTCACTCATCTTTGTTCCAAAGCTGACGACATATTACATCCTGGACATTCCCATGTCCAGAGTGTTGCTCGTTTTTCTTAGACAGAGAGATGAGCTCATGATGCAGTAAATAAGGGGCTAAGGAAGGATAGAGCCGAGTTGGAGATCGGAAGATTGCTATTTTAGCGTTTAAGCTTTTATATAAGTTTAGTATGGCCTCATGTGATAAGTTTGAAGTTATTGTAACTTGTTTTATTTTTTGCTGTTGTGTTTGTGTTTTAGTTAAGATTAAGTTATGCTTTTGTTTAGCACATCCCTTATTTATGAGCATTGTGCAGAGTTAGAAGGGAAGAATGGTAATTCAACCAGTCACGTGTTCACGGGTCCAAAAGTGGAAATTTATTTTTCCTTTTTTGCCACTCTAGGGCGTGATAGGGATTTTTGGTCTTAGAGCCTAGGTTTAGGCGTTCACCATCTGTCCAACACTCTTAAGCTAATAGCTTTTAGATATTTCTCTTAGTTAGCACTAGTACTAAGGTAGTTTTATGTTTTGGGCAAGATAGCATGGAGCACTGAGTAGAGTATGATGCTGAGGGTGGAGTGTACAGAGTCACCCTGGAGAGACAGATTTCCTCTCGAGGATTAGCTCACATTGGTACCACCATCAGGCATAGTGTTCACTAGAGGATAGTGAAATGGATGTATTGTTTCTCTCGTAAGAGACCCATTCCAGAGTTAGCATATCACAGAGTGGTAGCACTGTGTTTGATGTCTGTTAAGATGGAGGAGATATCTCATGCTTTTGGAGACCTTGCTATCCATGATTAGGATGAGCCTCAAGAGAATGTAGTACATTTTGTTACACCCGCAAGCTCTGATGATGACTCAGATGATGACAATGAGGAAGACCCGATAGTAGAGCTGGAGATGATACAAGACCTTGATTGGCCCCTAGAGCCAGCTTGGGATGCGTGGATAGGTATTCCTTCGATGGACTTTCCGTTATTCGATGACTTAGGAGAGATTACTACAGATTCTGATGTCGAGAGAGATGGAGATTGGACCCTTAGTTTATCTTATTTTGCTAGGTGTTGTAGTTCCACTCTCTTTAATGTAATCTAGACTAGTAAGAACTTGTATTCGTACTACTATTGTAATCTTTCTATTTTATGATTAGTGACAACCCATTTTCAACCTGTCTTATGTATATTTGAATGGACGTGATGATTACTTGCTTTCGAATTGATTGCTAATGTTATATCTCATATCTTTATTACTGATAAGGATATAGGATCGACCATTAGACGATAGATGCCTAGTACATGTAAATTAGTCAAGCCTAGATAGTTTTGGCTAAGATGACTTGTCATGTCGGCGAGAAGTCTTAGGCACGAGTGAACTTATTAGAGACTCGGATTAGTGACAGGTCGATACCAAACCACTAAGATGATTACTAGACCCCTCTATAGGATTAAACCTCATGAGATTGACTCTATGGTTGAAATCATAAGTATAGGAATGAAGAGTTTAGAAACTAGTACACTTCCAAAAATTGGATCCTAGAACGGTCAACGATGACTTAGAATTTAGAAGAGACAAGAAAATTAGTAACTTAGGATGTGATGGACCATTTAGATTGATAAGAGCACCTGAAATTGTATATAACGACTATCCTTATGATTAGAACTTTGAACTCTTAGAACCTAGCAACCTCTGGATTTCGAGGATGAAATCTCTTATAAGGTAGGTAGAAATGTAGTACCTCTAATTTTCCCCCAAAAATTCCACGTAGGATTTGGAATTAATGACGTCATCAGACTTATCCCGATTATGAGAAGATCCCTCAGGATAATGCAGAGTTCGAACCTAATCAAAAGACTTGTTAGTTGTCGTCCCACCAACGATAATGTCAATATTAGCTTGGTACTTAAGATAATAGTAGTCATACCATCGACTCTAATTCTAGTTTAGAATTCATAGACGACTTATACTTAGGCCCGTAGACAGCCCCGTACATAAGCACAATTGCAATTGTACACCTAGTTCGAGATTAATGTGTTAAGTAAGATATGGGCCCCACACATGGCCACCACCCCACCTACATGGCAGTCGTGCATAGCCCCCTCACCATGTGTCACCCATGCATGCATCATGCACGACACTTGGCACCACCCTTGAACATTTGGCACACATGCCCCTACATGTATAACATTTGTCCCAAGCCCCTCTTCCTCATATATACCACTTACATGCGCACAATATTGGGCATATACAATATGCACACACTCACACAGGTTGGTATATAGAGAGAAAAGAGAGACCCGAGAGTTAGAGAAAGGCATTGTAGAAAACACAACACAGCCCACACACCTCTCCCTTATATACTTAGCTCTTCCCCTCACTATCCATTCCCTCTTTGCACCCTCTTTGTCTCACAATACACATATGCCGAAAGGAGACGAAGAAGCCGAAGAAGAAGAATAAGAAGAATGAAGAAGAGGAGAGAGAGAGGAATCGAGACTGTCCAAAAGAAGGAGGTAAGCATTCCCCATTCCCCCTTATATTTTTTGCACCCTATAGATGCACAAACACCTACATGCACAGACCCAAGCAGAGCCTTAAGCTCAGAAACCCTCGGCAGCCATTAAAGCTCAGTTTTGAGCTTGGTTTTGCAATTTCCACCAAATGTGCCCTAAGCTATACCAAACAGACCCCTTTTGCGCCCCTTTAGACCCCCCTTGAACAGGTTTTGCTTTAGACCTCGTTTGGTATGCCATGTAAGCAATTATTCTCAAAGAAATTGAAAAGAATAATCCACCTATAGGTGTCCTTAAACTATGATTCGAGTTCCCATGTTTTAGTATGTTATAGAGGATTGAATTTTGGTCACAATGTTGTTGGTCTCGAGCATTTTGGATTAGAAATGAGAGAGTTATGAGGGAAATAATTTTTTCGACGAGTTTCGGGGTGACCGACGGCCAGGAGTTCGCTGGAGAAGAAAAGGGATTAGGGTTATAAGACCCGGGTACGGGTCAGGCATGGGTCAGGTTGGTATGTGTTTAGAAGTGGGTAAGGGTCTGGGTTTGGGTTTGGGTCGGGTCGAGTAGGACCCATGGGTCCTTTAAGTTACACGGCGTCGTTTTGACACCGAGTAGGTTGGGTCGTGTTTGGGTATTTGGGTTGGGCCACGTTGAGTGTGTTTATGGGTTACGGGTTCAATCTGGGTATGGTTTAGGGTTTCAGTAGTTAGTTAGTGTAATTGGGTTATGGGTTCGGGGTTAGTTCAACCCGAATGGGTTTATGGGTTGGGATGATTTGTGAGTAGTTCTGGGTAGTCCATTTAGGACAGGTTCGGGTCGGGTTTGACCAAACGGGTCACCCAGTTGGTTTTCTTTGTGAGTTTAAATGGATAGTTCATTTAGCTAGGGTCAGTTCGAGTTTGACCAGTAGGGTTTGGATTAATAATAATAATAATAATAATATTGTTATTATAATCCCTTATTAATAGTTTTAAACGGTTTTAAGTACTTATAAATAGTATAAATGAATTTATAAATACTTTTAAGCTACATAATATTATTATATTATATTCTCAATATAATGAGAATAATTCTATTATTATGATAATATAGTCATTATTTATTTGATATTTTATATGTATCAAATAAATAACTCTTATAGGTATTTAAATAGATTTTAAATACCTATATGTATTTATAAATTCTAGAAAATTAGGACAATGACCTTGAGACTGTTTGATTATATGTTGTAAAAGATTTAGTATTTTTTATAATTACTAAGGAGTTATTTTATGAGTATATTAATTATTAAAAATACTAGACGAGCTCCGAAAATTATGAGATAAATACTGGGAGTATATTTTAATTATCTAGTATTGAAAAAAAATATTCCCAAGTGCTGGTTTCTATGATTGAATATAGTTATGTAACTAAATCCCTTTTCGGGTATTTTTGTATATATATTGTCTTCAATAATTCGTAATAAATAATCCGTGATTCCGTAAATTACGCGGTCAGCTCCAAGAATATTAGAATAATGTTTAGAATGTTCCCTTTAAGTTTCGTGACTTTCGGCCCAACGTTAGTCTAGAAAGCCTTACCTTTTACCTCGAAAAATGTGACAGACTTCGATTTGAGTCTTGTCAATGGCGTTGGACTTAGAATGACACGTAGATCACTACCTTGAGGTTTATATCCTCATATGGTAAAACTAACATTATGCTTCTATTGTTAGCACTTACACTTCATCCCGTTTCTCCTGTTTTATGTTGTAGAACTTGACGGTTTGCTGCTACCGAGGATCTACGACTTGCTATATTATTGAGGTGAGTTTCTTAACGTCACTCTAATCAGTTTTAAGATCAATTCAAGATATCCATAAGCTACTTGTACGGTGTATTGTACATACTTTGTGTTGATAATGATGCTACATATTCTAGTATTTGTATCGCTATGAATATTTGTACTAGGGTAAGATTTATACCATGGGTATAACGTAGTTAGGTTGGGTATCCTAAGTTGTACTTGCCTCATTAGTTTTGTGGGATCTTGTGCTCGTCCAGGTTCATGTGCTGTACAGTCCAAGTTTGATACAGATTTTACGAGTTTGCGTGACAAAGTCAGTCTGGGTCTAAGAGTTTCTATCTAAGTCATTTATTTATAAATACATATATTATATGTATAACACTGGAACTACGAACAACATATTATTAACTTAGAAATTTTACGAGCTTTACAGTACCCTTATTGTTCAAGTGATAATAAATTTGGTACCCTTCTTGTTCCATGATTAAGAAATTCTACACCTTTCTTGTTGCTTACTCACCAAAACACTTATTGTAGCCTACATCTGAATAGTTCCTTAATAATATTTGAGTGATGTGACTAAACTTTCACTAGAAATGTCCGTTGTGATGTGACTAAACTGTCTGAGTGATGATGTCGACAACCTACTGTAGCTTTCATTAAAGTGACAAGGCTCCGATTTTTTTCAGTGATGTGACTAAACTTTCTGAGTGAGTGATTGATATTGACAATTCACTGTATCTTATTCATAGTACTGTCCCTCCTATGAAACCCTCATTCATAGTGTAGTCATTTCCAAGATAAAATTCATCGACAGTGGACAATTCCTACTCTATAAAAAGCAAGAGGGGTTGCAAGTAACATACTGTGTACTCAAATCTCCTAAGGATGAGAAGAGGTAGAGGTGGAGGGAGAAGTGGAGGAAGGAGAAGGGCTAGTAATGCTCCTACAATTAGCGATGTATGACATATATATTACTCTTACACAGATCCTAAAGGTCAAACTTGGTATGGTAAAAAGACATTCTTTTGTCAACACCCCAATACCTTATAATTTCTCTTTCTCAAATGTTGGCCACATAATCATTGGTGATGCTCACGCTCGACTCCTAAACAATGCAATTCTTATTGGAGATGTTCTACGATGGACAAATTGTTTAGCATAAGGTGTGACTGTGAAGTATATTATCGTTGGCACGGGTTACCAGTAATGATTTCTAGCACTCCTAATTTCATGCAAAATCCGAATAGGGATGACGATCGGGACATACATTTGCTGAAGAAAGAGGTTCGACAGATGAAATGATGATAGATGCGTTTTCATGCAATCAAAGATGTAAAAAAGTATTATGACCCCCGAGTCTTTGCTATACAAGATATTGAAGATGATCCATCTTATGCTGATGTATATCCCAATCTATCGAATTATACTGAAGATGATGTTGATGGGGATTTTCAACATTTTCTTCCTGGGTGTCTAATCATAGATGATGGACAAACTTTCTATTGTTATGAATACTATGGCAATTTATCTGGTTTGGACCTCCTTTCTGATTAGTTCCGTTATGTTATGCTTTGTTTAGCTTGAAGTACGTTTTTCAAGACAAAGTTGTGTAGTGAACAACTATTTAAGTATGTATGTAAGATATTCTGTACCCTTGTAGTTTCATGATTAATAAATCCTGTACCTTTGTTGTTCCATAATTAAGATATTTTTTGTACCCTTGTAGTTCCATGATTAATAAATTCTATACCTTTGTTGTTCCATAGTTAAGATATTTTGTACCCTTGTTGTTCTATGATTAAGAAATTTTGTACCCTTATTATTTCATGATTAATATATTCAGTACCCTTATTGTTCTATGATAAATATATTCTGTACTCGTATTGTTCCATGATTAAGAAATATTGTACCCATATTGTTCCATAATTAAGAAATATTGTACCCTTAGTGTTCCATGTATACTATTCACTACAAAAGTAAAACACTCGTATTACTACAAATGTTTGTACGAGTGGGGTATCACATTTATTTTCACATCATGTTTGTGAGAGAATGCATAAAAAAGTGTTGTAAGTATCACATTTTTAATTTCACTACACTAAAGTAACAACACTCGTATTCCAAAAATGTTTGTAAGGAAACAAATACCTATTTTGTTTTTTCTATTTCATTAATAAAGGAAGAACACTTGAATAAAATTAGTTAACACGATAAATTCCTCATCAAATAGAAATTTTACCTACTACACAAAACACTATTGTCTTCTCTTATAGGGAGAGCTTCAAATGGCTTGAAATCCAAATGGCTTCAAGTGTAATCTGTATGGCTTCAAGTATAATCCAAATGTCTATACTTGGATTATGTTTGAAATGAAAGTAAAAATAAATGAAAGGAACGATATGTTTATGTTTAAAATGAGAAGCAAGAAATGAAGAAAAAATAAATGAAAGGAACAATCTGTTTATGCTTGAAATGAGAAGCAATAAATGAAGAAAAAATAAATGAAAGGAACAATCTGTGTTTAAGGTTGTTTGTCCTAAGATTTTTGTTATTCAATAAATGATTTGTATGGTTGGTGTGTTATTTAATAAACAACCATCTCCAATAACCTTAAATTCTACATGGTTGGTATGGTACAACAAAATGTTACATTACAATGGTTGGTATGGTACAACAAATTTTAGCTGAGGAACAAGTTTTATTAGAGAGGAACAAAATTTATTACAGAAAGAACGAAATGTATTACAAATTGTTACAACAACTGGTTGCACCAGTTCAATGGGCATTAAATGAACATTTAATGTGCCAGCTGTAAAAGTCAATGTTGTCAATCACCATGTGCTGGATTCATATTCACCCTGAGAGAGAGAGAGAGAGAGAGAGAGAGAGAGAGAGAGAGTAATGCCTTTAAGCCTTTAATACACACAAGGAGAGCTCTTTGACCTCTAAATTCATTATGGGAACTTGTGGCTTTACAAAGAGAACAATTCTCACAATTTACAAGAAAAATACAATTGGGTTTTTGTTAAGGGGGGTGTATGTTTGCATACACGCTTACTCATTGCACAGAGTGATATGATACAGATTGAAAAAATCAATATCTAAATATTTATATTTATACATTTATATATGTGTATATACATAGAGGGGGAGAGAGCACAAAAATGGAGAAGTCTTGGGAATAGAAGGCGATTACGAAAAGTGTGGGACACATTCAATTGATGATTGTTTAAATCAATTATAAAAATTAAAAATAAGAGTTTAAAAAAAGAAGAAGAGAAAATTGGAAAATGTAGGGAATCCTATGGGGAAAAAGAAAAATACAGAAAATGCCATGTGGCATATTTGAGGAGATTGCTTTTGTTCTCCTTTTATATATTAGTATAGATATAGATGGCTTTCAAAATTAATTAGTTAGAATTTGAGGTTTGTTAGGATGGAACATTCTCATTTTTTATTTTGAGAATATCAAAACCTTAAAAAAAAAAAAAAAACCAGAAGAAGAAGAAAGAAATTAAAAAAAAATTTAAAAATCAAGAAAATGCCACATAGGATTTTTTTTTTAAGGGGAGGATGGTGATGTGGATAGCCTAATAGAAGGTCTTTTGCTTTGGTCTTTATATAGTAGACTAGTGGTGGACTGCGTGCGTGGCACGCAGCAATGCCCGTGTTCATTTTTTTCCTCGCATGTGAGTTTTTCTATTTCTAGTATAAATTCGTGTCATTTGTTCAAAGAACAGCAATATCATATTTAAAGTCGTCAAAGATACGAAAAATCAGGCAATGTGTTCAAAGAAAGCAAATTGAATGTTGGAAATGGTGAAATATACAAAGACACTAACCTTTCTACATTTTGAAGGGACCATAGAGGTTATTTAACCATTTATCTCAGTATAGTATATGCATGTTCCCTTTGCTGCCAGCTAAAGCCTTTAACCCAACTCAATAAGAAGAGATCAAAATTTGAGTGAACGTGAAAAGAATAATTCTTACATGCCTCCGATCTAATATGTAGATACACAGAAGCAAACTAACAGAATTTGAAGAAGAGGGAAAATGTTAAATCGAAACCCAAACATAAATTTCAAAGAAGCTAACACAGACTAACATCTAGCATATTAATCCAACAATTAAATTTCAGTTTTCCCATTTCACTCATCCATTATTCCAGATTCCAAAACAACATTTATAAAAGTGTCATAGGTTCAAATTACACAGATGTCCCAAGAGTATACATAAAAGTTGAAACATTAGTTTACATAACATACTTTAAGAATAATACGTTCATAACAAAATTCCTAAATAAAAGGATTAGTACTATAGTAGAAGATAAAGTAAAAGTTTGAAATTTTGTAAATCACTTTCCTCCGTTATTTTTTTAAGTTATAGCACATTTTAGAAGAATTAAATTTTTAATGCTATTTAAGCATGGAGAAAAACACACAAAAAATGGTTTACCTTCTTGTATTCCATTCCCTTTTCTTTTCCTTCCATGAATCCGCAGTCGTGAATGTGGTTTTCATATATAAATGGCCCATCCGATTTTAAGTTTGCTTAAATGTGCAATTACTCAACTACTAAATTAACATTTTAAGGGGAAATAAATTTTCTGGATTCAATATTAAATTATGCTAAAGTATTTTTTTTGTTTTCCTTTGTAAATCATATGAGATGTCACAGTTTTTGGTAGTATGTCAGCACTGCAGTTGGTTATCCTTGGCAATTCTTCAACATATTGGTGTTGCGTGAAGGCTTTTTTTATTTTTGGTTCAATGTCATCGCTTTTTTAAACTTTCAGTTTCCTAGGTCTTTATTTAGTTAGACCTTTATCTAGTTGTAACTTCTAAGCATTATTTCTGAAATGAGCAATTTTACTTACGAAACCATTTTAAAGTGAATAATAAATATCCCAAAACTTACTGACCTAATGTAATTACACATATTACAATATATGAATCCTATCTTTGAGAGAAAGAAGTTGAACAAATTGTAAATATTAGAGACCAATTCCTAAATAACCACTAAAATAGCCACTTTTTTTGACTTTTTATGAAGTGAATAATAAATATCCCAAAAATTATTGACCCAAATGTAATTAGACACAAATTGTTGATTGAAACCTCATTTGAGAGAAGTTGACCAAATTGTAAATATTAGTGACCAATTCCTAAATAGCCACCAAAATAGCCACATTGTTGACTTTTTTTGAAGTCAATAATAAATATCCAAAAAATTGTTGCCCCAAATGTAATTAGACACAAGATTGTTGATTAAAACTTCATTATTATATTAAATAAAATTGTAAAAGCTGACTTAAATGTAATTATTTGTCCAAAATGACAGATTTACCCTCACACAAATCAATATATCCTTACGATGTATAGATAGATATATGAGTAATTATGATGTAGTGAAGGGCAAAAGAGGAAGTTCATATTTTTTGACGTGCTTGTTTTTTTCGTTTTTATACTATATAGATATAGTAGATTATTCAAAAACAAACGAAACTCTTCAAAAGAAAATTATTTAGTTATGCTTAATTTCTTTATTTTATTTTATTTTATTTTATTTTTATATTGTTTATTTATTTATTTACTAATTTCATTTACAAACAAAGAATGCATAGGATGTTTTTAAGGCATATCCATAAGCGCTTAAATACTTTGGACTAATAAATTAAATACCTATTTGAAAAAGGAAAAAAAGTAGGAAATTATAGGGATCAACGCGAAATATCTTAAGTTTAGAATGGATAAATTAAAATATTTAGGAGGAGTACAAATGTATATATTATGAAATATTAGGGTAGAAAATATATTTAAAAATTTAAGCAGGGCATAAATACATATAGTACAGAATACATAGGGTATAACTATCATTTTGAAAATCTAAGAGGGGACCCCCTTGCATGACGTGGCTCCGGCCCTGCCTCTAGTTCTACCATTTCTTGTTCTTCTAAAAGTGAACAGATTATGTCATGCCCCGGAACCTCCCAAACGATTCTAGGACACGTGGCACGCCACCAAGGCTTACCAACCGCGATTAAAGTTTCGAAAACAAGTCTAGCAAAAGTTTAAACTAAAGAAACTAAACCAACAGTGAATGTTTTCAAAGGATTTGGACCAACACACAGCTTAATTGTAATACCCTATATTTTGAATGTATATGAATAATAAGACTTTGTATTATTGTCTTGATGTATGAACTTTACTTTAGCATTGCTTCATTTGGTATCCCAATTGATTGACTAGGTTTCCAATCGATTGCCTTAACTTGCACCCCAATCGATTGGACCTCTTATCAATCAATTGGATCACTTGCACCTGTCACCTTGACCTAATCCATTGAATTTCATCTCAATCAATTGGAGTCATTAATACCAAACCCCAATCGATTGGACCCAAGTCTCAATCGATGGGTGCATTTACTGCCTACCCCAATCGATTGGAACCTTTGCCAGTCAATTGGAAGTAGCTGTGAAGATCATCTTGCTCTGGTATGGGTACCCGAACCAAGCTTGGGGCCTAGAAGGATTAAGCCAGCTTGATTGATCTCATTACAAATCTCATGCCAACAACCACGAGTGAGGTTCACCACCCTTCATTATCCTTTATCCAATCCAACCGATTTTGATCACTTGTACTTGGATTCTATGTGGCTTTTTATCCTACCCGAGGCAACAATCAATGCCCATGATCCATATCCGAGGCTAGACGAGTGAGTAATTCATGTTTTATCCCACAAGGCTAAATTCGGAGTGATCCTCACTAATAGAGTCACCACTTGGTTTGATAAAGGAAACCAAGAAAACTAAATCTGTCAAGTCCAATGGATAGAGAGCACTGCCGTCATCACCAAAGAACTCGGTTCGGGGGTTAAGGTACGAGAGAGGAAGGAGCTAGATCGTGCTAAAACACCCCCTCTCGTCCCATTGTAAGATGGGCCTCTACTCAGCTTTCAAGGTGATTGGCTAGACATTATATGGACCGTTTCATTTATTTCTAATGCAATCCTAATTCAAATTATAAACAACTAATAAAAGAAAATCATGCAAGAAACTAAGCATTTGCATGCAATGCATATGCTAAAACAGTAATTCGGGGACTAAACGTATTATTATGCTCCCCTATGTATGTGAAAAGAAATAAAATAAATTTAAACGTGAAAATCGCACTTAAAAAACCTAGAAACCCTAGTAATCATGTAGGGAATTTAAATATGTATTTTATCCACCTATGTATGCTTCTATGTGACTCTAGGAAAGTAGTAAATAAGAGGGATTCTAGACAACTTACCCAGGATAGCATAGCATTCCCAATTTTTCTAATTAATTATGGATAGGACAATGAAGCATAATATATAAGATAATCGAAGAATATCCTACTATTCTAAGCATGGATAACATGTACGTATGTCCAAACATGACTGCTATGTCTAGTAGTGTGCATGTGTAAGCCTAATTAAGTGTTATCCCTAGTGTGGATAACCTACTATTCTAAGTGAGGATAGTGTGCAAGTGTATGCATGTGCATGGACAAAAATTAATTCATGAATTAAACTAAGTGAATTAAATTAGGCTTAGTTTGGCACCCATTATGGTGCTTCTCCTTTTTAAAGCACAATTTCATGTTAATTCATTTGGTAACTAGTTTATGAGCTTTACAAAAAATGAACTTAGGACTTTTTTTGGGGGGAGCTTTTAAAAGCTCTAGATTGGAGCTTTTAAAAGCTCAAGTTTTCTTTTTGGTTTCATGATGTATTTTTGAAGAGTATTTGTGTCACTTGTATAAAATTATCAAGCAACTTAGTAATAAATTTCATAAGCTCTTTTTAAAACGCCACGTGGGGGCCAAACTAAGCCTTAATATGGATGGATTATATGGATTTAAACATGGATGTGAATTAAATTACTACTATGCATGGATATAAATAAACGTGGATAGCCTACTATTCCAACTAATATGAATTACAATGTTACTCTTGCGTGAATGCCCTAAATCTAGACTCGTAGATCCAAATTAAGGTTTCATTATCCCCAGGGATCGGATATCCATGGATTGGATACCAACCCCATGAGCTCCGGCTACCCCACCATAAAGGGATAGCTTCGCCGGGGATACCTCTACTTTAATAGGGATACCTCAAACAAGGAATAAAACTATCCTAAAAAAAATGAAAGGAAGAAAATTTTGGTGATACAGAGAATTGTACACTTCAAGGTACATCATGAGAACATACCTAGATCACATTTCAAAAGGCTCGGAATGACCACAAATAAATTTCTAGAAATGATATGCACATTCTGGAATTCTGAAATTGTGATCAAAAGATCTCACAAGAATCAACTACATGAAAAATAAAATTGACTGGCTAGGCGAAAGTTAAAAGGATCAATCCTCATAATGAAAAGAAAAGAAAAGGAAGGGAGATCGAAACTGGATCCTTTTATTCAAGGCTACCACAAGTGACCCAAGTTTGAACTTTTTAACGATTGGTTTGAAAAACCCTCAGACCTCCATGTCTTTCAAAACCCTTGGCCTGAACTACGCTCGACCTGATTCCCGCTCAAGGGATACATAGGCAACCGCATCGGTTCGGTCGACATCATCATAATCAAACCAATTTCTTTCAAGACCTTGCCTTAAACTACGCTCGTCCCACTCGAGGATACGTAGGCAACCGAATCAGTTCGATCATCTTACCTACCTAAAAATAACCCAACTTTCTTCAAGCCTTGCCTTGAACTACGCTCAACCTGATTCCCGCTCGGGGATCCGTAGGCAACCGCATCGGTTCGGTCATCCCACCTAACTAAAAATCACCCCTCCTTCTTTCAAGGTCCTGGCCCGAACTACGTTGGACTTGATCCCCGCTTAGAGGTACATATGCAGACTTTTAAAAAAAATAAAGGATGGCTCACTAGGTCGAAAATCTGAAAGGACGCCTAGGCAAAAATTAGAGCTAAATCCAAAGTGAGCAATAACAAAAGAGAGAAAAGAGCTCGCTAGGTTACCTCACTAGTGCCTAGGAAAAAGTTATGAGCATTTGAGAGATTAAAGTCACGGTCCTTACCTCAAGCCATAAAATCACCTTCCACACTAGGGGAAAACTTTGGCTACCCACCTTGTTTGCCTGAATTTTACTATCTACCCTTATACAAGGGGCAAACTTCGGTCACCTACCTCTTTTGCCCAAAACCCCCACTAAACCATCATTCCAAACTAGGGGCAAACTTCGGTCACCCACCTTGTTTGCCTATAAATTCCACTTCGTACACATCAAACTAGGGGTAAACTCTGTTTGCCTAACACGATCCCTTCACACCAAGGGCAAGTTTTCAAGTCACCAAGTTGTTTTGAAAATTTTGAAATAGAGCATCTTTTATTCTAAAAGCTAAGGCACTAATTCAAAGCATTTCCTAGGAGGAGTAGAGAATTGATTAGATCAATAGGGAGGAGTTTTCAAAAACCAAATTTATCAGCAAAGTACTATCATATTAAGATGAGGAGTGAACATAAAAGATGAACAGTACACCATTTATGACAGAGACACATTTAATTATGCTAATTTGGGCATTTCATGTCGTTACTTTTGTCGAGTCAATCCTTCTTTGGTTGAGTTAGTAATAATCTAATCGAAACTGTATTAGAGTTCAAGGCTCATACAAACCAATTCAATTTTCCTTGTCATCGTTATTGCTCTCAAGTCCATTTGTCCTAATGGTCTCAAATGTGTGGGTTCAAAGTGATTAACAATTATAAAACCTGTGGATACAAGCAGAAATTCCAAACACCATTACTGCACTTGTCAAGTCTACAACATGATATGAGTCCCAAGACCCTCGATCATTGGTGATACCCCCAAATCACAGTCACTTGTCTTCATAAATCAGTTCATAAGATACACTGGCTATCTTCTACCAGCTCCTCAGTAACCAAGCCAAAATTGTGTCACGAATGTTCTTCATCCCCAGCTGAATTACTCTATTCACAATGCAACCATTCTTTCCCCAGCCGAATCTTCTCATTCCCAATAGAGCTCGTTCATCTTTAGAAGAGTGTCCTGAACAAATATGGTGTATCTCAGTCAAGACTACATCCTTTCCTTAGAAGAAAGAGTTGTTCATCCCCAGGAGATTCAATTTAATCCCCAGCAGGTATATCAATTCGTCAGTTCTTTTGATCACAGTTAGTCCAATCGTTGGACCAATCCATGACAGTCACACTAGTTCACTGTCGACTCATAATCTCGATTCGTACATCATTAGTTTAATCCATGACAGTCACAGTAGTTCACTGTCGACTTATCATCCCGATTAGTACATCGTCAGTCCTTCTGATCACGGTTAGTCCAACTGTTGATCTAATCCATGAAGTCACAGTAGTTCACTGTTGACTCGTCATCGTCAGTCCAACCCATGAAAGTCATAGTAGGTCACTGTGTACTCGATTCGTGCATCGTCATTTCATTAGTCATCATTAGTTCACCATAACTCTTATTCAAAATATGTCGTGTTCATCGTCCCCTCTAGATTAAGGCAAATCTGTTGCCATCAGCCTTCTAAATTGAGGCAAATGCTTCACTGTTAGCCCTCTAATTTGAGGCAAATCCTTCATCCTTCAGCCCTCTAGATTGAGGCAAATCTGTTGTCATTAACCCTCTAGATTGAGGCAAATCCTTCATTGTCAGCCCTCTAAATTGAGGCAAATCTTTTATTGTAGACCCTCTGGATTAAGGTAGGACTTTCGCGTCCACCAGTTATCTCAGGCTACCCCATTTACTCTTGGGGACATCTACGTCCGTCAATCATCTTGGAGGCCTGAATAGGCTTTTCAGACCGACCATTACAAGATTTGATTAACCATGAGAGATTCGGATTTGAATCCTAGCTCTCGGTTAAGAATTTAAAACGGTTAAGTGAGATTCTAAGAGAATCCTCTACCATCCCCAGTAGAAGTCTAAACCAAAATTTTGGATTGGTCATCAAAAAAATCAGCCAACGATTGAAAAACACCGCCCGAAGTCAAAAGACGCCGACTCCCAGGGCAAGCTTTGTCTATTCACAATCCAAGGCTCCGTGTCCATTGGTTATCGTGAGCTTTCTCACTTATCGTGAGCTTCCTCACTCCTTTTCCAAAATCATGAGCTTTCTCACTTATCGTGAGCTTTCTCACCCCTTTGTCCAAAATTGGGAGCTTTCTCACTTATCGTGAGCTTTCTCACCCCTTTGTCAAAAATCATGAGCTTTCTCACTTATCCTGAGCTTTCTCACTTATCATGAGCTTCCTTACTCCATCATTCAAAATTGTGAGCTTTCTCACATATCATGAGCTTCTTTACTCCTTCATTTAAAATCGTGAGCTTTCTCACTTATCGTGAGCTTTCTCACTCCTTTGTCCGAAATCGTGAGCTTTCTCAATTATCGTGAGCTTTCTCACCCCTTTGTCCAAAATTGTGAGCTTACACGCTTATCATGAGCTTTCTCACTTATCATGAGCTTCCTCACTCCTTCATTCAAAATCGGGAGCTTTCTTACTTACCGTGAGCTTTCTCACTTATCGTGAGCTTCATCACTCCTTTGTCCAAAATCATGAGCTTTCTCACTTATTGTGAGCTTTCTCACCCCTTTGTCCAAAATCGTGAGCTTTCTCACTTATCGTGAGCTTTCTCACTTATCATGAGCTTCCTCACTCCTTCATTCAAAATCGTGAGCTTTCTCACTTACCGTGAGCTTTCTCACATATCGTGAGCTTCCTCACTCCTTTGTCCGAAAATCGTGAGCTTTCTCACTTATTGTGAGCTTTCTCACCCCTTTGTCCAAAATAGTCAGCTTTCTCACCTATCATGAGCTTTTTTACTTATCATGAGCTTCGTCACTCCTTCATCCAAAATTGTGAGCTTCATCACTCCTTTGTCCGAAATCGTGAACTTTCTCACTTATCGTGAGCTTTTTTACCCCCTTCGTCCAAAATCGTGAGCTTTCTCACTTATTGTGAATTTCCTCACTCTTTTGTCCGAAATCATGAGCTTTCTCACTCCTTCATTCAAAATCGTGAGCTTTCTCACTTATCGTGAGCTTCCTCACTCCTTTGTCCAAAAGCGTGAGCTTTCTCACCCCTTTATCCAAAATCGTGAGCTTTCTCACTTATCGTGAGCTTCCTCACTCCTTTGTCCGAAATTGTGAGCTTTCTCACTTATCTTGAGTTTTCTCACTTAACGTGAGATTCCTCACTCCTTTGTTCAAAATTGTGAGCTTTCTCACCCCTTTGTCCAAAATCGTGAGCTTTCTCACTTATCGTGAGCTTCCTCATTCCTTTGTCTGAAATCGTGAGCTTTTTCACTTATCTTGAGTTTTCTCACTTATCGTGAGATTCCTCACTCCTTTGTTCAAAATCGTGAGCTTTCTCACTTATCGTGAACTTTCTCACCCCTTCGTCCAAAATCGTGAGCTTTCTCACTTATCGTGAGCTTTCTCACTTATCATAAGCTTCCTCACTCTATTCAAATTGTGAGATTTCTCACTAATCTTGAGCTTTCTCACTTATCGTGAGTTTCTTCACTCCTTTATCTGAAATCGTGAGCTTTCTCATTTATCGTGAGCTTCTTCACTCCTTTGTTCGAAATCGTGAGCTTTCTCACCCCTTCATCCAAAATCGTGAGCTTTCTCACTTATCGCGAGCTTCCTCACTCCTTTGTCCGAAATCGTGAGTTTTCTCACTTATCATGAGCTTTCTCACCCCTTTGTCCAAAATCGTGAGTTTTCTTACTTATCGTGAGCTTATTCACTTATCACGAGCTTCCTCGCTCCTTCGTCCAAAATCGTGAGCTTTCTCACTTATCGTGAGCTTCCTCACTCCTTCATCCATAATTGTGAGCTTTCTCACTTATCGTTAGCTTCCTCACTCCTTTGTCCAAACTCGTGAGCTTTCTCACCCCTTTGTCCAAAATTGTGAGATTTCTCACTTATCGTGAGCTTCTTCACTTATCATGAGCTTCCTCACTCCTTTGTCCAAAATTGTGAGCTTTCTCACTTATCGTGAGCTTCATCACTCCTTCATCCAAAATCGTGAGCTTTTTCACGTATCTACAACATCTTTCTTATTTTACTGGCACAAAAGGAAGAGAAAGTGAAGCCTTCAAGATCTATATCGAAGGAACCATAATATTGAAGGAACCAACTTCCCCATTTATGTCAATCTAATTTCTAATTATCCTAAAGCTGCCTTCTTACTGAAACTAGCCACAAAAGCCTAATATTGTAGTGCTATAAGTTCGACCGCCCTGCAACACGAAACCTAAATCAAACATCGAACCACAGAGTTAAAATAAAAATAAAATCCGACACCTTCATTCCCCTTGTTCACTTAAATTGCACTCCAATGTAGGCTTTCCACAGGTTATAATATGTGAATCTAATCTAGAAACCCATCCATTATTGATGGCAGGACTGTTGAAGTACTTGAAACAATAGAATGACTGTAGACAAGTGGACAAATTAATGGTCTATTTTGCAGCCAATAAATAAACCACTGAAGTAGTAATCCCATAGAACAAGTTGATACTTCCAATACAATACAAGGAAATTATTACTTTAATCCCCCCCCCACCAAATTCCTTTCTTTTCCTTCTCATGTTCAATAGAACTCAACAAAAAAGCCCCAAAAAACAAGTCTAATAACAGCTGAATCATAGCTAAGCTATAACGAAGTTTTCGATGCCATTCAAATACAACTAGAGACTACAAACCAAAAAAGTGACTCGGGAGGTGGTAAATGGAGTAACTTTCACCAACGGATGGCCATATTTTTTTGTAGATATTAATGGCAATTCGGATTATACCTACAAGTGCTAAGGACAGACTATCCGAGCTGCTTGTTCTTACAGTGATCTGCCCACACTGCTGATTGGGGAGGTTGTGAAACAACAAGGAGATCCACAAGTGGTTATTGTACTTTCATAGGAAGTAATTGCATCTCATGGTCTCCTAAGAAACAACCTACAGTCTCAAGGTCAATCACTGAAGCTAAATACAGGGTTGTAGCCTCTGCAATAGCTTAAATTATTTGGATCACTTTTTTACTGGAAGACATTAGGGCAGGATCTCTCGCAACTCCAATACTATTTTATGACAATTTGAGTGCTCTATATATGACAGTAAATCATGTACTTCATGCCAAAACAACGCATATAGAATTGGATTCTCACTTTGTGAGAGAGAAGGTTGCTCAAGGAAAACTCATTACTTAGTTTGTAATCTCTACAACTCAGGTGGCAGATGTACTAACCAAGGCATTACCAAGCTCTCAGTTTATATTTTTGAGATCCAATTAGGTGTAGTTGAGTCCCTATCCTTTGGATTGAGGGAGGGTGTTAAAGATAAGGTCAATACCAATCCAAATGATGAAATCGGTTATGATGAAATGGTTAACTTCAAGAGTTCAAATGAGGATAATGTAAAGCATGTCTCAAATGATATTAGATTAGGATAAGAATATATTCCTTTGATATTTTGAATTCGCGTATTTGAAATTTAAGTTTAAGTTTGTTTGTATTCTAATCACTTAACTAAGCTCCTATATATGGCTGGCAAGTGCTTTATAATTTTTTAACTAGAAAAGTCATGAAATGCTTTAATGGTTCTTTTAAGTCGTGGATACCAGTCTAGTGCTTTTTGTTCACCATCATTTATGCAAATGGCCTTGCCCCCCATAACTTTGAACCGTTCTATCTCTCTCTCTCTCTCTCTCTCTCTCTCTCTCTCTCTCACACACACACACACACACACACACATACATGTAGGGCATAGTTCTATGACTCCTATGGGTCAAGAGGTTAAAATGTTAATATATAGTAGAGTAGCATACATAAAAAATTCAAAGCAACAGCAGTAAGTGGACACCAACCACAGTTCAAGACAATAAACTCAAATAGTAACCTGGTTCTTTTAAGTCGTGGACACCAACCAAAATACTACAACCAAATTCACTATTCCAAAATGTTCAGAAATTTCTTCAATTCTGGATTATCATCCAGGATAGACTGGAACTCGGTAGGTGCCTCTCTGTTGTCTACAGATGTAGTCAAACGATTGGGAGAATATAGAACAACAGACCACGGATCATTGTTAGGGCTCTTTGCGTAGTACACTTGCTTCAACTTTTGGAATGCACAAACGAATGGCTCATCGTTCATTTGATCTTTGCTCTAGTCAAATCTACCTTCACCATATGAGTGTCAGGGTCGACCATACAAGCGGTCTTATCTTCCACTCTCACCCAATCACAGTAAAATACAGTTTTGCTGAAACTTACATAGTCTAATACCAAAATTTGCGTTATAACCCCGTAATATGTAATCTCGACTTCTTTCAATTTTTTGTCTTTTGCACTAGACCTGAAATACGTAAGGGTTTGTATGAAATACCGCTATTTTGCTTTCCAACAAGTTTTAACTCGTAAGTGCTCGTGGAGAATACAAAACCATTGAGACTGTATCTGTTGAATGCCTTGGCCACAAAACTAGGTTCGTTGGCTAGACGTGCAAGCCTCGATGTGACGTCATCGCTTTTCAACAACTGAAATAATGAAAGGACTTGCTTTATGATTAGGTTGCTAAGGAATTATAACTAAAACTGAGAACTGAGGTAATATAATTAGTACCTCGCTCGCTACCCAGTTCCTAAATTCGTTGTCTACATGCATGACTCCTTTTCTCTTTTTTCTGAGTCCGGATGCATTATATTGCCTATTAAATATGAACAACATGAATTATAAAGAGGCTTATGATGTATAACAAATAATAGTATTACACATCGCAATTAAAGGCACTTACGCTTTCCATTCATCTATATCAATGTGAGTCTCAAAAACATATCGAGCCACTTGTTCATATTACGTACTCGTCAGCGTCACTTTCTTGCCCTTCCCCAAAGCCTCCTCATCGGCAAACTCATTTGATTCGTCAATGAAACGTTCACGACCTCCAATGCCTGGGTTCAGAATGTATTCCTTTGCATACAAGGAAGCCTCTTCTTTAATGTACTCCTCTGCAATAGACCCCTCAATGTACCGTGGATTCCTAACGTATTCTTTAAACGTTTTCATCAACCGTTCAAAAGGATACATCCAATGATATCTAGCCGGGCCACATATCGGTGCTTCATCGCACAGATGCACCAGTAAGTGGATGCTTATGTCAAAGAATGAGGGAGGGAAGTACTTTTCCAATACACAAGTTGCCTCAGCTAGAGTTGCTTTTGCCGCAATGATGTGCTCCCTATTTACAACCTTTTCACACAATAGAGTGAAGCAAAGGCTTATCTGCATAATAGCCCTCCGAAGATCCTTATGTTTGGAAAAACAATGTCCAAACAACAAAGGGACCAATTGCATAATGACATGCCAATCATGAGACTTGCACTATTTCAAATCATGCATTGTGTAGCTCACTATCCTACGTAAATTAGATGAGAAACTGGAAGGACCTTCAACTCGTACAATGTATCTAGCAACACCTTTCTTTCGTCGTTGCTCAAAGTAAAAGCTGCGACCGGCATCACCTTTTTTCCAGTTTTGGGATATTCTTTCAACCATAATGATCTTCTAATCTTCATGTTACAAAGATCCTCACGTGCCTTTACTCCATCCTTCGAATGAGTCCCATCTAGGCATGTGCTCACGAGATGCTCAATGATATTCTTCTCTGCATGCATCAAATCTATCACATGACGTATTGAATGTTCCTTCCAGTAGGGCAAATCAAACAAAATTGACCTCCTGGACAAAGCGCTCTTTATTCGATCAGCATTTCTTTTACGTTTTAGAGCCAAAATAATGGGGTGCTTTCCCCTAAGTCTCTGATCGATCTGTGATGCCCTCTCTTCAATTTGCCAACCCGAAAGTTGTAACACCCCGTAATTTTCAAGATATAAATATTTATTTTTATATGTTAATGTGGCCACCCAAATTTTTATATGTGATAAATTAGCTATGGATATTTATGTTTATGGTTATATATCTATGTGTATTAATTTTTTTAGTACAAATTACGATGTGAATATTTTTATAAACTTAAGTGATGGGATAAATTTGTGTAAGTTTAAATTTTAAAGAATTGATGTGTTTATAATTTAGTAGTGTTTACAGGGCCCGTAAATATTCTAAACAATGTATTTAACATAAGAATTAAGTACCTGGTGTAAACGTATAATAGTGTGGCCCACATAATTTATAAGATATATATTATTTAAGTATTTTATATTATCCTAGTTTGACATAGTCATCTGTTTGGTGATAAGATATGAGATAATAACCCAATCTCATCTCTACAGAATTTATTTTAAGTGGTATTTGAGATTGCCCCAACTTCCTTGATGGTAGGAAGTTGTTGTGCATTTAAACACATGGGTAAGGGTCCCAGTCGATTTGTATATACATATGGCCTGTAACAACCATCGTTACAGAATGATATACAGAACGATAGGCTGGAAACCCATATCCAACCTTCACCATACAGTAAACCAAACAGTGTGAGGGTCGGTTCTTTCATAATCAATAAGCGGATTCGTGATCAAGCAGAAGTTCATTCTCATCATCTGTGCTATAACTACATGGCTGAAGGTAAGTTTCTTGGGCACTTAAATTTGATTTAACGCTAACACCTGGGTCATGGGTACCCAATGGATAACTCATTTTAGTACTTTGCAATGCATTTTGGGGTCATATGATGTATTTTTATGAAGGGGTAAAAATAAAAACGGGATTATGTCTTGTTAACCCTATATTAGTTCTCCCAACAATACATTCACCCCTACTATCTAAACCCTAGCCCCCAATACACTTCTAAACACACAGAGAGAGAGAGAGAGAGAGAGAGAGAGAAGAAGAAGAAAAAGAAGAAGAAGAAGGAAGAAAGAATGAGAAGAAGAAGAGAACAAGAGAGGACAATAGGGACTCCAAACCTTTGGCTTGCTTAATCATCATCAACCTTGAATCCATAAATTGGTGAGTTAACTTGTTATTTACTTTCAATCTCGTTTGATTTAAAATTTAAATGTATAGAATATTAAATTAGTATGGTTATGGATTATGAGATTTAGGTTTTTTTTACAATGATTGAAGTTGTGATTTGAGATTTATAGATGAGCATTGAACATACATTTGAGCAATTATTCAATTTCCAGATTTGGGATTTTCACGGATCAGATTTTAGTAGAAAATTCATAATAAATCATACGTTAGGGTTTTCGTGATTCTGTTCGCTTAGGCCTGTAGGAAACGCAATTCTGCGCAACTTTCTTCTAATAGCATTTTTCCCAATTCTGCACCGTTTGGGCAGAAAAATTATATTACAGTAGCAGTGAATGGTAACTCCGAATTTCGAATTTATGTTTATGAAAATTGTTAGAGATGTTTCTTTGTGCGGAATTATTATGAGGAAAAATTTTAGTCCATGCTGGTTTTGGGACTGTTTAATGTAAGGGTCTGTTTGGAACTGTTTTAAATAGTACTATTGAGTGTCGATTTTATATGCTATGTGTTAAGAAACCCCAACTTATTCTATGTGTGGTATTAAATAATTATTATGAAAATACTACGCTAGAGACTTGAATAGAATTTTGGCAAAAAAAAAAAAAGGGCCTTATCGTGAATAATTGGATAATGATATTCCATGGAATAAATGATAAATTGCCGAAGTGGTTAATGACGTGATTAAACCCTCATGAATGGGTACTTATGAGAATTAACGTAGATGGTAAGAAACTGGGAAAATACCTTAGTGTTCACTACTCCCCGTTGTTGTGTTATTGTTTTTGGTAGCTCGCACTCTTTTGTCAGTGGCTTCATGATCAAGCTGGCTTAAGACTTATGGAGTGTACTTTTTGCCAGTGGCTTCGTGATCAAGCTGGCCTAAGCCTTATGCTCGGCTTATATTGTATAGACGTCTTGACATATTGACCAGCCGTCCGTTGTGTACACCTGGTTTGGTTGATACCCCAACCAAACTGGCACCGGAGTGGGTGTTGGTAGTATGTCCGGGCACACATGGGATATATGTGTGGGCTGTACCATGGAGGGTGGCCAAGTGGTGAACCTAGGGAACACAAAGATAATTAAAGGCTAATAAATAATGACAATGGAGTATTTCATAAGACTGATAAGTTTGGAATAATGAATGCGACGTTTAAGTTAGAATGTGGAAATGTTGTTTACTGACTTATTTGCTTGGTTTGTGATAACTATATATTACAGGATGGTGGGTCCACTAACTTTTATGCAGGGCTGACTCACCATAGATATCCGACCGGTAAGTATTCAGTTGTGTTTATTCGGGGTTGGAGCCACTGCCACCACATTGAAGGAAACTACCGCTTGTCCTGAAGTGTGAGTGGAACTACTCTCTTGCCCGATAAATTTCTTATTTTGCGGTGTGGTATTCTAAGGGACTATGTGTTATCCCTAAGACTTCGTTATTATGTTATTTATTTAACTCACACCAGTACCGTGTGTACTGACCCGTGTGATTTTATCACCGGGTGCGTTCTTCGTGGAGCGTAGCCGGGTTCTTATTTTCAGGAATAGTTCATGTTAGCGGTTGGAGTAAATTTTGTGATTCAGAGATCTACGAGTGGATTTTAATTGTTATTTATTTTGTTTCGTGATCTTGATTTATTTATTTCTTGGCATTGTGGGCCATGTTGTATTTTATTATTTTGGGGTTATGGGACGATAGTAGTAGCTCTGATTCAAGTTTTGTAAAAATGTGGATTTCTTATTTTGTTATGAGAACAGAATTCTCTTTATTATTGTAAATTGTAGTTTAGAATTTTATCATGGAGATCTCAATGAAAATGATTGTTTTTTTTTGTTACTTAAAGTTTGTGAATTATTTTAAAGAGGAACATTTTTCAGCAAAGTTTACTATTTCAAATGTGTGACAAGTTGATTGTTTTTCACTCTCAGATTTTTGGGCAATTAAATACTGGTTGGGATATTATTGAATGGGTATTTGGTTGTCTAAAAATCGGGGTGTGACAAAAGTCTTAATGGAGCTGGCTTGGTTTCAATACCTTCCGGGAGAAAATTGCTTCCTATCGACCTAAATTTGTGACCAGCTGGCAGAAATCTCCTGTGGTTATGATAAAATATCTTCTTACTACTGTCAAGCCATGATGATTCAGTTCCCTCTCCGCAAATAGGACAACCCAAGTAACCATGCACATTGCACCCTGACAACGTTCCATAGGCCGGAAAATCGTGGACTGGCCACAACAACATAGCTTTCAAAGTGAACTCCTCTCGTTTGTATGCATCGAACGCTTTCACGCCTTCAGACCACAACTCATTCAACTCATCTATAAGTGGTGCTAAGAAGACATCGATGTCATCACTCGGTGCCCTTGGCCCTGGAATCAATAATGATAGAATTGAGAACTCCTTTTTCATGCATAAAGAAGGAGACATGTTATAAGGCACTAGGAAGACCGGCCAAATACTTTGGTTTGTGCTCAAATTACCAAATGGGTTAAACCCGTCAGTTGATTTCCAAGGCGGACATTGCAACTTTCCTGAGCAAAGTTCATGTATCGCAAATTTGCATACTTCCGTATGGATGAATCAATCGGATGTCGCATGAGATTCTAGCCCACCTCTGCTTGAGCGTGCCAAGTCATTGCTGTTGGGTTTGTGCCCTCAAACCATTACTTTATGTATGAGACATTAGCATTATAATATATGGATATCAGCTTTACATTTCATTGTGTATGTTTCTTTCATGAGATGATTGTTTTATCCTTAAGTATCATAGTAAGCAATTCGTGTGTGTATGAGATACACACAAGTGAGATACGAATTACTATTCTTTGATACTTAGAGTATGTCACAGTGGATGATGAGACTGGATACCTCATCAGGTCTACACTGTAGCATAATTAACTACCATTGGATGGAGTGATTAATCTCAATCACTAGAGTGTAGCTCTTAGTTGATATGCTAGTGCTTATAGTGCATTGACGAACCTAAGCTTTCCTATTGACGCTTAAGGCTGTCAACAGTCAATAGGAACTCATAACTTGTATAAGGTACGTGTTCTCAATCTTGAGATGATTATGAACACAGACTATGGATATGGCTGCTTTGACTTACCAATCAGTGAGGTCTATAGAAGATCAACACCTGGGTATCTTGGGTATGTCATGTCCATAGGGTTGTGAACATATATTGTCAAGATAGAATCTACCCTCTGATTCAGAGTAAGCATTCCCTTGAGAATGTCACCAAGTTGATTACTGAGTACTGCAGTCTTGTTGATAAGAGTTATCAACATGTTTGGTAATCATGAGTAGTGAATGGGACTCAAGGAATACAAGAAGTAATCATGATTCAGGTTGACAGTAACAGTTATCCGACTACCTGAATATGATTACGAATGCTGACGGTAGAGGGACATTAGTACACCATACAAGTCTAGTTATCGCTTCGGATATGTTCTTTTGCGTTGGAGTTCAGTTATCGTTTTATAGTGGAATAAACGTTAACTGACCAGTTAGTTAGTTTGCTGATCAAAGAGTTTGGTCATGGTAATTAACAAACTGGTCTGAGCCAACAATAAAGAGCCTAGGAGGTCCCACTCTTAGCTCCGCTAGGATGCTTGGAAAGACACTTGAGGAAGCTGTTAAGACAGGTTCGATCGATCGAAGTATGTTCGATCGATTGAAGTCAGCAGGTTCGATCGATCGAAGAATGGTTCGATCGATCGAAGGTTCGATCGATCGAAGTCTAGGTCGGTTCTGGAAATCTATTAATAGGGCAGCTGCGTTCTGGAAGTAAGTGATCGTCGTTTTTATACGCAGAAGCTGCAGAAACTATCATAGTCTTCCCAAAACCTTCCTATCCTCTCTATTAGGGTTCCCACCAACCCAAGTCTTTCCGGCAGGCATCCGCAGGAGTCATAAGGGTGAAGATCATCTAGTGGAGGCTGCTGGAAGTTGAAGTTTCAGAATTTGGTTCAAGACACTAAGGTATAATTCTTGCACCCCTTGTACGCATCTATGGAATTGACAAGTAGTAGATCCTGGAATACCAAAAGTTTTATAACTTAACCTATTTCCGCTGCGCGTTTAAACTCTAACTTTAAACCACTTTTTCCTTCAATTGGTATCAGAGCCACGCTCGTTTGGATCTATAGATGCGTTTTGGAACCCTAGTTTTGATTTGCATGTTGATTTTAGAACTGTTTTTGAAAATGCATCGTCACAGATCTGTTTCTGCAGTGTTATCGCAGCAGAATACAAAACTGTGATTGCATGGGATGCAAGGTGGGTTCGATCGATCGAACTTGTTTCGATCGATCGAACATTCTGTTCTCAATCGATCGAACAGTCTTCGATCGATCGAACCTTCTGGTATTCGATCGATTGAACGAAGTTCGATCGATCGAGATAGATACTTTGTCAGGTTCTCTGTTTCACAGTTTTAAAGTGTTTTGAAATTAAAAACTTTAATTTTAAAATATTCTGTAAAATTTTCAAATCATTCTGTGAAACAGAATGTTCAAGCGATTGAACAGTGTTCAATCGATCGAAGGTTCGAGCGATCGAACGGTCTTCGATCGATCGAACTGTGACAGAGAAATAAGATGATGTTTCATGTTCTAATTCAGTATGTAAAGTGTTTATATACTGTGTGAATCAATTAAGTGTTCCAATAATTACATATATTTGTTATGTATGTGTGGATGTGTGTACGACTAACCCTTTTGCAGCAAAATTAGTCGCTATCTCCCATGGCACCAAGTCGTTTAAATATTTATATTTAAATTGTTTGAGATTGGTGCATGTTGTAATTTATTAATGGTTTGGTTTTAAGGCGTATGTAAAGGGCGCTGCGGCTTCAATCCTACGAAAAGGAAAGTTGCACCGGTTTCCCTAGCCTTTTATTTCTTTTTTGCTATTTCCTTTTTCTAGATAAATTGTAAGCTTCAAAAGAAGCATAGGTCCAATGTAATAGAATTAGAAATTCCATGAAGATGGAGCAAGGAGCCGTTGTCCATGAAGATGGAGCCGGAGGCGACCAAACCAAGAAGGTGGTTCTATGGAAATAGAGCCATGGGAGATAGAGGCATTGTTTGAATGCCTAAATTTCATTTTAGTTTTTTGTTTTATGTGCTTGTTTTGTGATTGGCGTATAATGCATTGTTGCATGCACTTAAAACAAGTTTTCTAAAATAAAATTCAAAAACCGTTTTCAACACATTAGTAAACATTGGATGTTTATGGGTAGTGTGTGGAAACATTTTTCAAAAGCAAAATCCTTAATTTACTAAATCTAGTGGGAGAGGGTCTTATCAAATAACACCCACGATCTTCCATTAACGGTTCATTGTAAGATGAGTAGTGTATTCTGTGTCACCTCGCCAGGGGTGATCATTCCATACGGAGGGTACACTGCTCATTGGTTACTAGATGTGAACTTCCTATGGATAGGATCAATCAGACGTGTTAGAGGGTGACCACCACAAGGAGGCGCTACTTGAGACGGTTGTGATTGGATCCTAGTTAATGGTACACACTAGCTAAGCTATGGATAAGGGATCCCACACGGGGCATTATTCAGAAACTTAGAGATCAAATAGGTTCGGGAGTCATGGCTATTTTGCAAGAGTTGCATAGCGGATAAGTCATGATAAATCGAAAGATCGAACATTGACCACCACACGGAGGCTTTATTCTTTCGTTTCGATATTCCGGCGACTTTGTTTTTTAAATAAGAGTTTTAAGGATTCTTTTATTTCAAACTGTCAATTCTGATATCCATATTTATTTTGTTTGTTTGATTTTCAGTAATCATAATGTCTGGATCTGCATTTAGTCCACTTGCCACCATACTCACTCAAAACAAGTTAACTGGAAATAACTACACTGAATGGAAACGTAACCTTGACATCGTTTTAACTGCGGAGGATCACATATATGTCCTCACCACCCCAAGCCCTGAAGAACCCACGGCAAATGCTTCGGCAGCTGCCAGACGCGAGTTCGACAAATGGAAGAAGTCGAATGGAATGGCCCGTTGTTACATTCTGGCCTCAATGGCTGGTGTGTTACAACACCAATTCCAATCGAACGATTCTGCCAGTGACATTATCACATCCCTGAAAAAGATGTTTGGGGAGCATGGCAGGCCTGCTAGACAGGTAGCCATGCAGAAGATAATGAGTGCAAAGATGTCGGAAGGTACTACAGTCAAAGAACATGTTTTAAAAATGATTGGTTATTTAAACGAACTGGAGACCTTGGGAGCCAACATCGATGCACAGACCCAAGTTGATATGATCCTCAACTCGCTGTCGCCATCATTCGCTCAATTCAAACTTAACTATAATATGAATCAAATGGATTTTTCAATGAGCGAATTAATGAGTTCTTTACTGGCAGCAGAAGGGGTGATCAAACCTGGGGTCAACGTTTTGAACGTTGAGAAAAGCGCTTCTTCTTCCCGATCTACACCGAAAGGTAAGAAAGGAAAGAAGAAGGCTGGCACTGGTGGTTCAAGTGTTGGACCAGTCCCTAAGATTGCAAAATCTAAGGGAAAAGGTAAGGGCAAAGGGAAGGTGGGTGGCCAAGGCAAAGGAAAGTGTTTCCAATGTGGTGAGAAGGGCCACTGGAAGAGGAACTGTCCAGAATTCTTAGCTACAAGAGTTCAAGGTATGATTGAATCACATGTGATTGAAGTAAGTTTTATTACGGATGCTTCAAACACTTGGTGCATTGATTCTGGTGCGACTAACCATATCTGTAATTCATTGCAGGGGTTCAGATCAACCAGGAAATGCAGTGATGGGGAGATCGTGCTTACTCTAGGTTCTAGCGCAACCGTATCTGCGGTTGCTATAGGAGTCGTAGTTTTAGAATTTTCAGACAATAAAGTTTTGATTTTATCAGATGTACTTTACGTCCCTTTAATGAGACGTAATTTAATTTCAGTTTCTAATTTAACGAATAATGGTTATTCCTTTCATTTTGGAACTGAAGTTGTCATTAAAAGAAACAGTTCTTTTATATGTTCTGGTGTTAAATCAAATGGTTTGTATGTGATTACTCCCAATATTTCAAAAGATTCTTGTTTGGAACTTAATAACTCAGTGGTAACTTTACCATCTAAAAGAAAGGAACCTTCCACTAATCCAACAAGGCTTTGGCATATGAGGCTTGGCCATATCAATCTGAATAGGATTGGCAGACTAGTCAAAGAAGGGGTCTTAGGCGATTTGGTTCTCGAACCAATGGAAGTCTGCGAATCTTGTTTGGAGGGTAAGATGACCAAAAGGCCCTTTCCTGCAAAGGGCAATAGGACCAATGCATTGTTGGAATTAGTTCATACTGATGTGTGTGGACCAATAAATATTAGAGCAAGGGGTGGTTATGAGTATTTCATAACATTTACCGATGACCACTCTAGGTATGGATATGTGTACCTAATGCAGCACAAGTCTGAAGCCTTTGAAAAGTTCAAAGAGTTTAGGGCTGAAGTGGAGAAGCAATCGGGCACACATATCAAAGCCATTCGATCTGATCGAGGTGGCGAGTACCTCTCTAATGAGTTTATTGATCACCTCGTACAGAATGGGATTCTGTCACAGTTGACTGCACCTGGTACGCCTCAGCAGAACGGTGTAGCGGAGAGAAGGAATCGGACTCTTTTAGACATGACTAGGTCGATGATGAGTTATTCAGAGTTGCCGTTATTCCTTTGGGGTTATGCTTTGGAAACCGCTGCATACATACTAAATCTAGTACCAAGCAAATCTGTTCCCAGGACACCACGAGAGATGTGGATTGGGCGCAAGCCTTCTTTGCAACATCTCCGGATATGGAGGTGTCCGGCACATGTGCTCAAAGGAAAGATGAGCAAGTTGGATTCTAGATCGGAAGTATGTTACTTTGTAGGGTATCCAAAGGGTACTTATGGATGGTATTTTTATGATCCAAGAGAACAGAAAGTGTTTGTTAGTACAAATGCTGTTTTCTTGGAGGATGATTATATCATGAACCATAAACCTAAGGGAAGGATAGATCTTAGAGAGATAGAAGGAGAGCCCTCAGTCCAACCCGCAGTTGATAACGATGAAAATCAAGAAAATACCACTTCTTCACCCATTTCCGCACCGGTACCTCGTCGTAGTGGGAGGATTATCAGCCAGCCTGATAGATACATGTTCTTAGGAGAAGTTTTTGAAGCTGTCTCCATAGAATCTGAATCTGATCCTACCACTTACGAAGAGGCAATGGCTGATGTTGATTCAGCTCATTGGATTAAAGCTATGAAGGCTGAATTGGAATCTATGGATTCCAATCAGGTCTGGAATCTTGTAGAACTTCCAGCCAATATTAAACCCATTGGCTGCAAGTGGGTCTATAAGAGAAAAAGAGGATCTGATGGAAAGGTTGAGACCTTTAAGGCAAGGCTTGTGGCGAAAGGCTATACTCAGAGGGAGGGCATTGACTATGAGGAAACCTTCTCGCCGGTAGCCATGCTCAAGTCCATCAGAATACTCTTATCCATTGCTGCATGCCTAGATTATGAAATCTGGCAGATGGACGTCAAGACTGCATTCTTGAATGGCAATCTTGAGGAGGACATCTATATGCAACAACCAGAAGGGTTCATAGTTGGTCGGAAAGGTAACTTGGTATGCAAGTTGCAAAAGTCCATTTATGGGCTTAAGCAGGCATCCAGAAGTTGGAACATCCGATTTGACCAAGCGGTCAAGTCGTTTGGTTTCATACAGAATCTAGATGAGCCTTGTGTATACAAGAAATGTGAAGGGAAAGTAGTGGCTTTTCTTGTGCTTTACGTTGACGACATTCTACTCATTGGGAATGATGTAGCGGCGCTGTCAACGGTCAAGGTTTGGCTAGCTAGTACTTTCGATATGAAGGATCTAGGAGAGGCGAGCTATATTCTTGGGATAAAGCTCTTTCGGGATCGCAAGCGAAAGATAATGGGATTATCTCAAGCTGGTTATATCGAGAAAGTACTAACTAGGTTTTCAATGGATAATTCGAAGAAAGGTTTGTTACCTTCCAGGCATGGTTTAGCGTTCTCCAAGGACCAGTGTCCAAAGACACAAGAGGAGAGGAATCGCATGGCAGGAATTCCCTATGCCTCGGCAGTGGGAAGTCTCATGTATGCGATGTTATGCACTAGACCAGATATCTGCTTTGCCGTTGGCATGGTTAGCAGGTATCAATCGAATCCTGGTCCAGAGCACTGGACAGCCGTTAAGCACATTCTTAAGTACTTGAGAAGAACTAAAGATTACATGCTTATGTACGGCAGTAGTGAGTTAATTCCAGTAGGATACACTGACTCAGACTTTACGTCAGATAAAGATTCGAGAAAGTCGACATCCGGACATCTCTTTACCTTGGGAGGTGGTTCTGTTAGTTGGAGGAGCATTAAGCAGAAATGCATTGCAGACTCAACTACAGAAGCTGAGTATGTGGCTGCTTGTGAAGCCGCAAAGGAAGCTGTTTGGCTCAAGAAGTTCCTTATGGAACTCGAGGTGGTACCAGCGTCGCTGTCACCTATTACGCTATACTGCGATAATAGTGGGGCAGTGGCTCAGTCCAAGGAGCCAAGGAACCACGGGAAGGGAAAGCACGTAGAGCGGAAATATCACCTAATCCGAGATATAGTTCAACGTGGAGATGTGACTGTCACCAAGATTGCCACCGCTGACAATCTTGCTGATCCGTTTACAAAGGCCTTACCACAGAAGGTCTTTGATCGTCATCTAGATAGTCTAGGTCTTAGATGTAGTTCTGAATGGTTATGAGTGCAAGTGGGAGTTTGTTGGGTTTGTGCCCTCAAACCATTACTTTATGTATGAGACATTAGCATTATAATATATGGATATCAGCTTTACATTTCATTGTGTATGTTTCTTTCATGAGATGATTGTTTTATCTTTAAGTATCATAGTAAGCAATTCGTGTGTGTATGAGATACACACAAGTGAGATACGAATTACTATTCTTTGATACTTAGAGTATGTCACAGTGGATGATGAGACTGGATACCTCATCAGGTCTACACTGTAGCATAATTAACTACCATTGGATGGAGTGATTAATCTCAATCACTAGAGTGTAGCTCTTAGTTGATATGCTAGTGCTTATAGTGCATTGACGGACCTGAGCTTTCCTATTGACGCTTAAGGCTGTCAACAGTCAATAGGAACTCATAACTTGTATAAGGTACATGTTCTCAATCTTGAGATGATTATGAACACAGACTATGGATATGGCTGCTTTGACTTACCAATCAGTGAGGTCTATAGAAGATCAACACCTGGGTATCTTGGGTATGTCATGTCCATAGGGTTGTGAACATATATTGTCAAGATAGAATCTACCCTCTGATTCAGAGTAAGCATTCCCTTGAGAATGTCACCAAGTTGATTACTGAGTACTGCAGTCTTGTTGATAAGAGTTATCAACATGTTTGGTAATCATGAGTAGTGAATGGGACTCAAGGAATACAAGAAGTAATCATGATTCAGGTTGACAGTAACAGTTATCCGACTACCTGAATATGATTACGAATGCTGACGGTAGAGGGACATTAGTACACCATACAAGTCTAGTTATCGCTTCGGATATGTTCTTTTGCGTTGGAGTTCAGTTATCGTTTTATAGTGGAATAAACGTTAACTGACCAGTTAGTTAGTTTGCTGATCAAAGAGTTTGGTCATGGTAATTAACAAACTGGTCTGAGCCAACAATAAAGAGCCTAGGAGGTCCCACTCTTAGCTCCGCTAGGATGCTTGGAAAGACACTTGAGGAAGTTGTTAAGACAGGTTCGATCGATCGAAGTATGTTCGATCGATTGAAGTCAGCAGGTTCGATCGATCGAAGAATGGTTCGATCGATCGAAGGTTCGATCGATCGAAGTCACTTCGATCGATCGAAGTCTAGGTCGGTTCTGGAAATCTATTAATAGGGCAGCTGCGTTCTGGAAGTAAGTGATCGTCGTTTTTATACGCAGAAGCTGCAGAAACTATCATAGTCTTCCCAAAACCTTCATATCCTCTCTATTAGGGTTCCCACCAACCCAAGTCTTTCCGGCAGGCATCCGCAGGAGTCATAAGGGTGAAGATCATCTAGTGGAGGCTGCTGGAAGTTGAAGTTTCAGAATTTGGTTCAAGACACTAAGGTATAATTCTTGCACCCCTTGTACGCATCTATGGAATTGACAAGTAGTAGATCCTGGAATACCAAAAGTTTTATAACTTAACCTATTTCCGCTGCGCGTTTAAACTCTAACTTTAAACCACTTTTTCCTTCAATTGCCTCCGCTATCCATGGTATAGTGTAAAGTCTCCTCAACCTAGGGGCTAGAGGGAAATACTTCAACACCTTTTTGGGTACTTTCGTATCTACTTTGTTCCTATTAGTTAAAAATATCTTCTGGACAAATCTCGATTCCTTACAAACCAGACATTTCCGTTTATCCTTATGTTCTTTGTGGTATAGAATGCAGTCAAACTTGCAAGCATGAATGGATTTGTACTTCATCCCTAAACCTTTCAAACTATGCTTCATGTTTGGATAGTTATCAGGTAGTGTATTCTCTTTGGGGAGCAAATCCTTTGCCCAAAGAAGGATTTTTGTCACACTATTGCCCGACAAACCAAAACGACTCTTTAAGTTGTGCAAACCAACCATGGCGTACAACATTGAGTGATCTGGGTTACAATCAGGGTACAAAGGTCTTGTCGCCGCTGTTGTTAACAATATATAATCATTATCAAGGTGGACTCCAATATCATCATGAGCCGCAGCACCTTCTCCGTGATCTCAATCATTTTCTTCTTCATGAAGAACCTCAACTTGTGGAGTATGGTTTGCTTGCATTGGTTGGACTCCGTAAGCGTCATTAATGAGGTCATTCATTCTAGGATGTGCTAAATGATCGTACTCTACTTGTATCGGTTCCTTACCCGGTAGTTGTTCTGGAATATACATGAATTCCCTTTCCCCATGAAAATTCCAAAACATATAATCTTGTTGCATACCCCACTTAATCAAATGTAACTCAACCTCTGTCCATTTCCAACATTTACCATTTCTACAACGTGCACATGGACATGAGATCTCTTCACTTTTTAGATTCCTCTTTGCATATTTCACAAAGTCCTTCACCCCTTTAACATGCACATCCCCCACCCTATTAACTTCACCCATCCACTCTTTGTAAAGTGGAAACCCCAACAATTCTACAAAAGTATAAAATAAAAAATAAAAAGTAACTACAATTAGATTATAAAGTTTTTTTAGAAGTTAGTTAATTTCACAACTCAAGTAAATTTCTCACTCTTTCTACGTTTATCATTTGAACTCCATCAAATTTTAAAGTTCTGACTATCTCTTATTCTGTTTTCCCTTTTAGATTCCTGTTTGCATTTTTCGTAATCTTATATAAGTTTAAAAGTTCATACAACACATAAAGCACATATTTTCATGCACAAACTTTAAAATCTCTAGCATCATGTTCCTATAAGCCAACACACCCAACCCCCCCTCCCCCCTCCCCCTCCTTCAAAGTTTTTTCTATAATATGTTATGGATGTGTGAGACATAATGTGGTTAATTTGATATAAATTTAACATAATGACCGCGCTTAATATTCCCAAATATAATCATCAAATATCATATCATGGACCTTCAAAAACAAAAATCAAAAGAATTGGGCCTTGCTTGTGTGTGAGTGTGAAGAACAAGAGACTAAAATCCATGTGAAGACCCAAATAGCATCTCTACTCCAATTTTCATCAACGACAAAATCAAGAGAGTTGGGCCTTGCTTGTGTGTGAATGTGAAGAACAAGAGACTAAAAAGCCATGTGAAGACCCAATTCATCCAACTAAAAGATGAAACAAAACTAAAGAGGTGCAATTGACTATACCTCAGCAAAGTTCCTTTGATCAGAACTAAGACGTTTAGTAGACAACTTCTTCAAGGTTCGGAAGAGAATCTGTATTAACCAAAAAAATCAAAGCTCGTGAATTAGCAAAATGCAACACATGTGTTGCTATGACTCTTAATATACATGCAACAAACCAATTTTAGCAGAAAGAAAAAATTCAAATCTTTTACCTAAATTTTGTGATTACTGAACGAAAAATATGAACTGTTGACAGCAGGGACAACTCCTTGAAAGTTTGAAAACTTGCTTGAAAGTTACTGGAACAACCGGGACAAACCAAATTAAGTTAGAGAATCCCAAATAGTACTTAAGATCTAAGTCCAATGGATGAGAATACAGTACAAGAAAAGTGGAAATTTTAATGGATGAATTTGAGATCTATCCTCTGTAATTAAAGTTTGACAACTGAAAGAATAAGAAGGAGAAAATCACCTCCTTTTGCTTAAATACATCATGCATGTACCCACAAATTGATGGTTGTTGAGGACTACATTGGTGCAATTTTGACATGAAGATATGGATATATATAGATCATGAGTCTAGGACAGAGGAAAAAGAAAACAATATTAAATAGATTTAGGCCAGCTTCAACAAGCACATTTGATAAAAAGAAAAAGCAACTCTAAAAAATACATGGAGGATAAATAAAACCAAAGTAGAGTCCATCACTAACTACGTTAGAGATGACATTCCATGTACAATAACTGGAAAAGCACATATCAATTGGAGTAATAAGTTAGTGATGTTGTTGGGTGCTTTATAAAAGCAAGCGTAAGTAACTAATGCAACAATCCAATAAAAATTAAGTAACGACTGATTTCTTATTGCAAGAAATTGACCCTTTAATCTTCCTATCAGAAGTAGCTTCTAAACACAATTTATTAAGGGATTGTTGGCTATTGTCCATAAAGCTTAGATATTAGCCAGTTTAACTTTTATCAAGGGATTGTTTGGGTATTATCCATAAAGCTTGGGACAAAGCTGTTGTTATACATGGAAAAATATCTAAAAAGCAAAAATAAAACCTGTGTGCAAACATCATGGCTATTAGTACGAGACTAGTAATTGTTATTTGTCTTAACTACATAAATTAGCTGCCCAATGGCTCAAAAACCATATTTTCATGCTTGGGGTCGAGCTTTTTTACATTTTAATGAACTTTTTGCTTTTCCAAAAGTACTCAAAACATAATTTTTTCAGCAAAGGGCATATATTCCACTAACTTGCCTGTCTGATTGCAAGGAATGGTCCCTTAGAGGGTTGGGATTTTGCAGCTGAACTTGGAAATAAAAAAGAACAATTTGGAAAGCAAAGTCCTTTAAATACTAAAATCAAGCACAGAGAGACTGATGACTTCAATGGTTGCCAACAAATTCTTCCACCTTACATTCTAAAACTAGGGACAGTGATGACTTTAATGGATATTGAGAAGTGTTTTCAAACTAACAATGAAACCAGTTTTGGCAAAAATAAGAGAAAAACCAACTTAACCACACAGTTTCTTTTGCCGACAATTATTGTCCCAAATGTCAATAACAATCACTACACTTTTTCCATAAACATTGCCTAGCATTCACTAATAGGGTTGCCTTCAAATAATTCATTTCTAGGGTGCCTAGCAACACTTACATTAAATTTCCTTCTCAATTGTAAACCTTTTTATGAAAACACGGTTGAGTATGCTGCTTATGCACGTACGTGTGCATGGCCTATGCGATCAGTATGCTGCCTATGTGCGTGCTCATGCGCGTGAGTGGAACATGTGCTGCTGTGCGTGTGCACATGTACTGATGTGCACATGTGATGTGTTGTGCTGTGGCTCCTCTACAATGTGGCAAAGGAGCACATCAGGAGTGGTTGTGCATGAGAGAGGGGAGAGAGAACTGAGAAAGGAGCACATAGATGTGCTAAAAAAAAGTAGGTATGGACAAGGCATAAAAATAAATAAAGGGATTGAGCAGTTATTGAATTTCTAAATCATAATCATGGATGACAAAAACTAAAGAAGAATAAAAGTAAAAGAAAAAGTGAATGTATTTCTCAACTATTCTAACACCATTCAAAACACATTGAAGTTCTACATCATAATCATGGATGACAAACACTATAGAAGAAAAAAGTAAAAGAAAAAGATAATTTAGCTATAGGGTTGGTCAAAATTTAATTGAGCTAATCAAGTTGTAGATGCACAAAACTGAACTCCTATTAATCAAGTAATCAGAAATTACAGAACTCCATTATTTGATCAAACGATAAAATAAGAATAAAAATTGAAGCCGCCACAAGAGTTAAAAATTTGTCATAATTCTGCCTAGTTGCCAGTGGCTAGTTAATTTGTACTATCAAATACGAGTTTCCATTTAGCACAAAAAGGACCATTCACACACAGAGAGACAGAAACAAAACGAAAATTGAAGACTCTCTAAACAAAAAGGGTTATTTCTTATGACTTGATTCACCACTTGAAATCAAATTGATATTCGGTAGCTATGAAAACCACTAGAAATGAATGTCATACAAAGTTAGAAATACATAGAAATTATGCAAGTATGTGCTACATATGGGGATTAATGTATAGTGGTAGCTGTTGCTTGAAGTTTGATCAGTCAAAAGAATAAAAGGTAAAAAGTGTGTTGGTTTGTATCACTATCACATGATCGATCTTGTCTCATATGTTATATATGGCTAGTTTAGGCTATGAAAATGATATATAGAAGCTAGTACATACAATATGCAAGCTCTATATAGATCAGAAAGTCAGAGAATGATAGGAATCCATGGTGACTTGCTGAGGTTGACAAGAGAAACTAGTAAATTTATAAATGTAAAAAACAAACAGTTAATGTGTTTTCCATTGCAAACTATAAAAAAAAATCATGTTAAGAAAGCATTTTAAAATCTCCGACAGAAAACAAAACTTAGTCCAAGTAAAGCTAAAATTGATTTACTTCTTCGAGAATTTATGAATAAATAAACAGTCAGAAAACTACTTGGGTCTGAGTGGAAAAAAAATCCCTTTTCAATGAGTTTAATGACTGTTATTCAACTCGCAATGAAGATTTGTCAAGCCGAGAAACCAATGGCTTTACATCAGAAAAAATAAATAAATAAATAACTTTGGGCAGTTGAATGCTACTTTGAATAAAGAGAACAACAATAATGCACCACAACGTTAAGATATAGTGATAGACCTAAGAAATTATCTAGCGTTACCGTCACACCTGTGTGATATAAATATTCTTTAGGTCCCATGTGAGTCCAAGAGATCACCATAGCCGTCACATCGTGTGACATGCAATAACTTCTCCATAGAACCAAAAATAAAGAAAAGAAGTAACTAATTGACAAGCATATAAAGCAATAGATTATACTGAAAATCAGCATTAAAATTTACTGATTGATCCAACTGCTTCATCTAAGCACTATGTTAATTTTGACTAATAAGTTTTGGGAAATAAATTGAAAGAAACGTGATAACGAGAAATTAAACAAGTATGTGCTACATACTGACAGATCAAAGGATGTTAAGAAAATGAAAATTTATGATGTTCCTTGTGGCTACCTTGTCTATAACTATAGGGCTTGGATTGCAACACCAGTTATGTAATAGTCAAAAAACTTAGGTCCCTAAAGTCATGAACTGTACAAATCGGCATGGCCAAAGGTGAACACATTCATTGTATAGATAAATACAGCAGACATCCAGTAGTCTAATACAACAAACTTACTACAAAAATAATTATAAGATACCACAAAACACTAACTCTAAGAAGTTGTGCTTAGTATAAGAATTATCATTTCCAGGATCTACTATTTCTAAAAGAAACAAACCCATAATAAGCTTAATTTTGTATGCACTTTGAATTCAATTGAACAAAACAATGGATCATATATATGTATATGTATATTTATATATAATTGTAGTGTGACATAAATATAAAACCAATGTGGATGTGGAAGTGGAACTAACTTCAAAAATCACACCATGCACAATCAATATTTAAGCTCAATGGTCCATAAAAATCAAGGGTTTTAGAAGGAGAGAGAGAGATAGAGAGATAGAGATAGAGAGAGAGAGAAATAAAATTAACCATTTCTTTCAAGAGGGTGTTACCATCTTTGGTGAGTTTAAATTAGAGAAATGAGGTAAATTAAACATCAATACCAATAACAATCAGATTGAATGTGGAAGAAAAGAAAGTACAAAAGTGAACTCACATCTTGCAAGCCCTTGGCGGCATTGATGTTCATGTGCCGATTTGTTCAGTACCTCCCCATTTGTTCAGTATCTCCGCAATTTCAGTACCTCCAGATTTGTTCAGTACCTCCGCAAATTACCTCCGCATTTGTTCAGTACCTCCGGATTTGTTCAGGACCTCAGCAATTAGATTCAAATCTCGAAGAGATGTTTTCACTAGTGCAACATGCATTGGTTAATATCAGAGATGGTGACAGGTACCAATGTCGGCGGCGGTGGCAGGGACTGACTCTGGCAGTCGTAGACTTGTCGAGTAAGAGACAGAGAGAGGGAGTAGAGAAGAGCTTCCTTTCTAGGGTTTGGTAAAGTGGAAAAAAAGGGTTGGGGGTTTCAGAGAGGAAGAAAGGAGGATGAGGAAGAGGGGTGGAGCAGTGGAGGAGGAGGATGAGGAAGAGGGGTGAGGCGTCGTTCTTTTCTCTCTCTCTCTCTCTCTCTCTCTCTCTCTCTCACCCTCTACTGTTTTGTTAGGTCAACAAATTTTTTTTTTTTTTTGGGGGGGGGGGGGGGGGGGGGGGTGGAGGGGTGAACCCAAATATTTGGGGGGAAGGGGTGGGTTTTTAAAATTAGGCTATATTTTCCACTGAAATTTTGTAAAAGAAATTGTCACTGCTATTAGCCGTGACAAAGTGTTGCTAAGCAGTGACAAAGTGTTACGTTTGTCACCAATTTTATTTGTCACTGTCGTAGACAGTGACAAACTTTGTCAATGTCCTCAGCAGTGACAAAGTTAGCAAAAGTAAGGGTGACAAATCTGCTATTTTGGTGTAGTGTATGAACATAGGAATCATCCCTCTCATAGATCATACTTCTAAACCATCATAGAATTCAAAATAGATACATATGATATAATCATGTATGCATGAATCTAAACTAAAATTGAAGACTGAAATCAAAATTGAAAATCAAAGTGAAAAACAATCTCTAATTATGAATTATCAATGAAAATCAAAAGAGATTTGGATCTAGCTATGTGAGTGTGTGAAGAACAAGAGATGAAAAAGATGAATGTTCTACAAATAAAATAAAACTAAGCTAGATCCAAATCTTATAGATCTATATATATAAAATAGGAATTAGAGATGAATTAGTGTTTACCTCTTGGAGGATTTTCAATTATATAACCAAAGTTGAATTGAAGATCTTCTTCTTCAAGTGTTCTTCAAGCTTTTTAAGCATTTATCCATGGAAGTTGAGGGTGGAAATTGATGTTCAAATCATGATCTAATTACCCTAAGATTAGTTTTCTAAACTTCAAATTAGAATTCTCTCTCTAGAATTCTCTCTTAAGTTGAAAGTATTTTTTGCAAGTATATTCACTTGTGTTCTCTCTTGTATATTCAAAGCTTCTAAGATACTACTTAGATGATCCAAGATGATCTCATATGAGATGTATGAGAACTTATATAAAGTTTTGAAGACTTAACTCTTAAGTTAGAGGGTTAAAACAGGGTTTTTAGAGAGCAGAAAAGAGTTAAAATGGTCATTTCAGTGCCTAAACGCAATTTCCAGGCAATTTCCTCGCAGTGGGAGCCTTCTAGAAGGGTCTGGAACCAGAAAAACCCAATGGAGAACACCTATTGTAGGTGGAGGTTATGGTGGGACCCGTTACCTCACTTCCCAAATCTGCCTTCTGGTTCCTCTGGTCACCCACAAGCCCTGTTTCAAAAATTACGTGCACTGCTTTTCCAGATTTTTGTAAAAATGCTTTTTGGTGTCCGAAATTGTCCGTTTATGCACTATTGGAAAGCTAATAGGTTGAAGTTTAGTATAAAAATATTCCCAGAGGTTTTAAAATAGAAATTGAAGTCCAATTAAAGCCCGAAAGTCCTCCGGAACTTTCGTCATCTTTTGAAATCAAACGACGTCTTTTTCAAAATTGCTTTCAAATGTGCGTCGATTTCAAACTTTTCTTTAAAATTGAATCTCTGGATACCTAGAATACTGCATTTAGAATACTTAATGTTCATATAACCCTAAGTGAATATGAATTATGAGAGACGATTTTGACAAAACCAGAATTTATCCATAGAAAAGGGCTTTTCTGAGCTTGAAGTCACTTTTCGAAGTTCGATCTTTTGATTGTGTGGAATCCAGTACCTTCCACGGGGTACTTTTCATCATTGAATCCTCTAAGATGTTGTCCACTCTAAATCCTATCAGTATGGTCAAAATTGGGTGTCTACACCTTCTGCTTCTCAATTCCCAGAGTTTGTCTAGCAACACATTAACTCTATTCAACAATTCCCACGAAATGCTTACAACCCTTTGGGAAATAATTACGATGTGCCAAGGAGAAGTCACCCTAATTTTGGGTGGCGATCTCAAAATGGTGAGGGTCCATATTCCTCCCAAAAACCTCAAATTGAAACTAACTTTCCCAATGTATGGCAACATTGGTCTCAACAATATCAATATATACAATCCAACCCAACCCTCAGCCTCCTCCACCCCCACGTAATAATGCATTTAAGGAAAAAGTGTTGGCCTCACTTGAAAGTTTTGGTTCGGTGATCCAGTTAGTACACTCACATACACAATCTATTGCAAAGATGGAGTCCCAAGTGGGATAAATAGCTAACACACTAAATCGATTGACCGAGGGTAAGTTGCCAAGTCAAACTATTCAAAACCCTAAGGGACAATACGAGATTGGTAGTACGAGTGAGCAAGTAAATGTCATCTTGACTGGGATGACTATACGAGAGGAAGAAGTTATAGAGATTCTGAGAGATGATTTAAAAGATGTGAACACTAATTCGAATCAAGAGACGGGTGAGGACACTAATCAAATTAGGAAAGAAAATGAACCGGTCCCAACTAGTTATGTTCTCAAAAATGCCTTGTCCACCAAACATCGAAAAACCGTCATATTTTTCAAAGAAAGGGTCAAAAACTAAAGATATACTCGAGGTGTTTCAACAATTGAAAATAAATATCCATTCCTCGACACTATTAAACAAATTCCCGCTTATGCTAAATGTCTTAAAGACCTATACACTCAAAAGCGCAAGTTACGTAGTCATATTTTGAAAAAGGTCTTCCTCACCAAAAAAGTAAGTTCGATTTTCCATCACGCTCCTCCAAAATATAAGGATCCTAGAACACCAACAATTTCATGTGTCATAGGTAACACTGTCTTTCATCGGGCTCTTCTTGACTTAGGAGCAAGTGTTAATCTCTTACCTTACACCGTCTACAAATAATTAGGTCTAGGTGAACTTAAACCCACGCCCGCTACTATACAATTAGAAGATCACTCCATCAAAATCCCTAGAGGAATTGTTGAAGACATCCTAGTTAAAGTAAAAAAAAATGCTATTATCCTGTCGATTTCATGTTCCTTGATGCAGAACTGGTGATAGATGCTAGGAAACATACTCCTGTCATTCTTGGTCGTCCATTCTTAGCCACTGCTAGTGTGAGTGTCAACTATCGAACGGGGGTAATGAAAGTGTCATTTGGGAACATGAACCTAAAATTAAACATTTTTAACGTTGTTGATCAACCTCCCAATGATGATGATTACCCATGTCTGGCAGATTGTGAGGTTAGACGAACTATTAAACCTAATAAAGAAATAAATGTAAGGAAAAAAATGTAGTGAGTAATGAGTGGACAAATTCGAATAATCTGGATCCTAACAAGTAATTTTCTCAAAAGGTGAAAAATACATTTGAACATGATCAGGGAGAATCGTCGAACGAATTAACTCATAAAGATATTATTTTGATCTTCAACTGTGGTCTTCCTCCTATTTATAGGGGCACAAAGGCTGAGTTTTGGCCTCTATAAGTTTTAAGCTTAGAATAGTCTAGCTGAATTAAAAGACAGCGCTTCTTGGGAGGCAACCCAAGCTTTTATCGTTCCATTTTCTCATTTTTGTACACTTTTTGGGTCATTTTGAGTCAACTTTACATTTTCAGGACAGGTTTGGGGGTCAGGGTTAATTTATTTTGAACTTATTCACGTTGAAAGGAAAGGAAAGAAAAGAGAGAAAGACATAACTCGCACGCACGACCCGCTCGCACGAGAAGTCACTCACGTGGCCCGCGCGATCGAGTTTTGGACTTAGAAATTTTTTTTAGTTTTTTTAAACAAGCCTCAGTATTTCCTTGTGCGAGGGACCGCACGTGTGATGGGTAGCTCGTGGGACCTGCTCGTGCGAAGGGGGGATTTTTATGCTTTTCTATTTTATTCTCTTTTTCTCACTCCTGGCCCTTATTTATGTGTTTTTCTACTTTCTATTTGCTCTCTTAGGCCCCTTTTTGATTGAGTCCTTCTTTGTTTTGATAATTTTGTTTGTGCTTGTTCTTTTTTATTTTCGTTAAGTCTTTTGGTTTTAGTTTAGTTTCTCAACAAGTATGCCACGATCTACATTACATATTTATATTGCTATTAGCTATCGTTGTTCTTTTGTTTATTTATTTTCTTTTGTCAAGTATTGACAGGTGACTTAGTGGCTCCACTTGAAGCAATTGAACTTTATCACCATATTCATATACGTTTATTTGGTTTGTGATTATTGAGATCAAGGTAATGTCGTTCCTTCCTTACGTACTATCATTTCTTTCATTTTATTGTTTCATTGGGGACAATGAAAGGTTTAGGTTTGGGGGTATGCACTCACATGCACATTATTGTGCACAGATTTTTCAAAAAATTTTTGATACTTGTGCTTAAATAGACGAGGATACCAACATTTTTGCAATCTCGAGTCGATACTTCTTGTTATGTAACTTGGACTGTTATAGAATGATAAATATGAGCAGATGTGGTTAGACATTTGCTAAGGTCATGATGCGACGTTTAGGATATATATCATTTGAAATATAATTTTATATCATGGATTTGCATGCAAATCTATGCACTGCACATAGTCACTTGAATACATGTTTGATGTGAACTATAATATGATTCGGATTTCTACATAACACATGGTGTGGAGACTAAACCCGGTGAGCTTTTGAGCCTATCTTTTCTTTTTAGAGGGTTATAAATACATTTTGTGTTTGTCGAATTTCATTAAAAAATCGCATCAACTCGTTGTTTAGTCTCATTATTCTTGTTTTGGTTGATAGTCAAGTTAAAATATTTGCTACCATGCTAATTAATCTTTCATCATAAACGTTGAAGAACCGTATCATCCTAGGATGTGATTTTAGGCCCTCTTTATTTTTCACCATTTATACCATTTGACCTAGCCAGATAAATAATAAAATTTTCTTAGTTCGCCCCTTGAGCCTTCAACGTGCCTCTCTTTCTTTAACACCATGATTCTTTTTTTTGCTCCAACTTGGAGTTTACCACTGAAAGATTGATCAACTTTTAGTGATGATAAGGCGATGCGTTAATTGAGAAGAAGAACAAAACAAGATGATATTTGGGATAGTTGCCTTGGTATTCAATGAATATTCGTTTCAAAAGCAACAAAAAAGAAAAAGAAAAAAGAAAAAAGAAAAGTAGAGGAAAGAAATAAAAAGAAAAATGAAAGAAGAGAATGAAAAGATGAAAGGTGGTAGAAGAATGAATGAAAGAAATTGAATATGCCTAACAATGCCATTCTGAAGATTACTTGATGAATCCGCTCTATTCTTTTCATTGCCTGAGCCATGTTAAAATCTTTGAAAAGTCCTATTTGATCCTAGAAAACATGATTTGGATATGTAAATGATGAAAGGGGATTAAAACATGGTAACGATTTATTTTTCTTAATTATTGGCATCCTATCCATGATACTACTGCTCTTTTATGTCATACGTCTTTTACGAGTCATATGTGAGCGTTTCTCATTTTCAAAACATATTTTCTTTGCTCCCATATATTAGAGAGATTACATATGTTCTAAATATTTCATTTGAGAGTTTAATTAACATTGTGAGATTCATAATCGAAGCATAGTTGGATGGTTATCCGAGTTGCATTCCAAATTCATGACATGCTCGTGTTCATTTGACTACCACATCACACACGTGTAATTTTATAAGAAACTCTATTGATTTATACGATGCATGTACTTGGGATTGTTTTTCATGACGTAGGTGGACGTTTGGTTCTGTTTCTTCTTGTTCGTTATTCTATTTGAAATCATCATTTTATGATAAGGAGTATTGAATGTTATATTTTTTGTTTTAAATACAACTTTTTAAATGTATAATGAAATAAAAATGGTTTGTAGGTTTCTTATTCGACGAGAACCTTCACGAGACTTCATTCATCCCACTAGGGACACCTAGGGGTTTAAAAGGCTTGATGCATATACTAAATGCAATCGCGTTGCCTGCGACAGTGAGTTAGGATTTTTAAGTATAGTAGTATTTATTTTTATATTTTTCTTTGCTTGAGGACTAGCAAAGTGTAGGATTGGGGGTGTGATCGGCAATGAATAGTTCCTGTTTATAGTCCTGAAGAAATGCTTTGTTAGCCCACTTCATTTAGTTATTAAGTGTTTTTAATAAGCATTCTATGTTTTGTAGGTTTTGGAGCATTAACATGAAAATGCACTAAAGTTCAATGATCAATGGGTTCGGAAGATATTCTATGCTCAAAAGGTGATTTCGGTGAAACCTAGAGACAGTACCAGTCTCGGTAAACTGCATTTTTTTATAAGGAAGACTTTGGATTTGAGAAATTTGTCCAGTTAAATAAAATGTAGATCTTCGAGTTACGAACGCGTGGCCGCAAACGGCAAGTCAATCCGAGGTCCAAGCAAAAAGTTATCGCAATTTTACGAAAGTCACGCAGAGTAGTGAAATGTACCTCGCATGAGTGGGCAGCGCGAGCGACCTATGAAAAAACCAAAAATGTATATTTCGTCAAATTAGAGCGTCCAGCGAAGGTGGTTTGTGCATACGACGTCCAAAAATGTAAATATGACAGTTTTTGTGCAATTAGACTCAGAAAAGCCTCTAAATTCTTCCAAAATCTATATAAATCCTATTCTAAATCAATTTTAGGGTTACACAACATTATACACATCCTTCCATAACCAAAACTTCAGCCATTTTGAAGAGGGAGAAGCAAGAAGAAGAAGAAGAAGAAGACCAAGGATTCCCATGGCCTCCTGCATCAACCTCTTGCCAATCTTCAATTCTATGGCCGCTTAGACCAAGATCTTGGGTTTCAATGAAACCCTAGCCAAGTAATAAGATGTATTCTATGTTTTTCTTTTAGTTTAATTATATATGGATGATGATTACATGTTTAGAGGATTTTAATTAATAAAATCATATTCATTGATTAAATCATTGCTTTCAAAATCTATTCTTGTCTTAGATCTATTATGAATATGATGTGCTCAATAGTCTATATTTGATGTGCTTGTATGGATTTTTTACATGTAATAGTGCTTATTTGAATTGTGATATCAAGTAGTTGAATAGTTCATGTCTAGGGAAGACAGAGTGTGCCACAACCCTAGTTTAGTGTGAGACACTCCGTGCCAACAGAAGATGAATTATGTTGATGCTTGAATCGTAGTTTTCTTTTTGATGGAGGAATTGGGCTTGTAGCTACAATTTCCCATTATCATCCAACATAATAAGCTAATTGAATGCATAGATTCTCTTATTATGAAGCTAGTGGTGGATTTGCAATCCTAGGTTCCATACATATATTTATCAAAACAACTTTTAATCGCTCTCATAGTTAGATTTATTTCCTTCATTTCATAGTTTAGTTAAAATCAAAATCAAAATTCTGTTTTCTTAATTAACTAGGTTTAGGTTTTAAAATTAGAGTGCTTTAGTATTTCAATCTCTGTGGGTTCGACCTTTACTTCCACACTACAAATCTTTTAAAGTAGAGTATACTCTGATATCTTGATTTTGACGAGATCAATTGAGATATAATTGGGATCAAAAGGTTCCAATCGATTGGGATCCAAGGCAATCGATTGGGTCTATATCCAATCGATTGCCATTTGATGCAATCGATTGGCATTAATCTGGGATGCAATTGATTGGTGTATAGATCCAATCGATTGCCACCTCTTTATTCATAAGGTATTCTCTAAAATTTTCTTGAAAATTTGACAATTAAATTTTACAGTTTCTAAAAATTTTAAAGTTTTCTTTACTATCTTAATCCAATCGATTGGGTTTTAGAGGCAATTGATTGTTTAAGCAATCAATTGGCATTAATGCGAATCGATTGGGTTAAACAGAGATCATAGTTTACTGTTCTATGAGACTAAACTATTTATAAATTCGATTTGTGAAATATGCACGTCATCTAGGACTTGTTACTAGTATATTGTTGTATATATATGCGTGGATGTATGTATGTCTAACCTTTTGCATTTAGCTTAAGACTGATGTCTCCCATGGCACCAATACTTTATATTTTGTTTTTGAATATGAGATTTGTGTTTGTTTATTTATGGTTTGGTTTTAAGGCATATGTAAAGGGCGCTGTGACTTCATTCCTGTGAAATGGAGAGTCGCACCGGTTTCCCTGACCTTTTATTTATTAGTTTTATCGCTTTTCTAGATTAATTGTAAACCTCAAAAGAGGTATAGGACAAATGCATTTACTAGGATAGTCCATGAAGATGGAGCGAGAAACAATTATCCATGAAAATGGAGTTGAAGGTGATCAAGCCAATAGATGGATCTATGAAGATAGAGGCATTTGATATGTTTTTAGTTCATTTTAGTTTTTGTTTTTATATACTTGTTGTGATTGGAATTTCATTATATTATTACTGCATGCATACAAAACAAGTTTTCTAAAATAAAATTCAAAAACCGTCTTCGACACATTAGTAAACAATTGGATGTTTATGGGTAATGTGAAGAGACAAATTTTCTAAAGCGAAATTCTTAATTATTAAATCTAGTGGGAGAGGGTCTTATTGCATAACTCCTACGATTTTCCATTAAAAGCTCACTGTAAGATGAGTGGAGTATTCTGTGTCACCCAGCCATGGGTGATCATTCCATATGGAAGGTACAATAATCATTGGTTACTATTTGTGAACTTCCTACAGATAGGATCAATGAGATGTGTTAAATGGTGACCACCACACGGAGGCGCTACTTGAGGCGGTCGTCATTGGATTATAGTTAATAGTACACGCTAGCTAAGCTATGACTAAGGGATCCCACACGGGGTATTACTCATAAATTTAGAGATCAAAATGGTTCAGGAGTCTTGACCTGTTTTTGTAAGAGTTTCATAGCAGATAAGGCATGATTAATCAAGAGATAGAAAATTGACCACCACACGAAGGGTTTATTCTTTTGTCTTGATATTCCGGCAACTTTGTTATTTAATAACAGTTATGAGGATTCTTTTATTTTATACTGTCTTATTTCTGATATCCACATTTATTGTGTCTAGTTTTTTTTCAATATTCATCATGTCTTCTGCATTCAATCCACTTGCTACTATACTCACTCAAAACAAATTAAATGGAAACAACTTTGTTGAATGGAAACGAAACTTAGACATTGTTCTTACTGTGGAGGTGTTAGGGATATATACAAAAGCCATGCTTTATGTAGTTGATTTATTATTCATTTAATAAAATCAGTTATTACATTTTTATGAGAATATGAGTGGGCAATGTTTGCATTATATTTTTTATTTAATATTGTGCATGTGTGTCTCTTATTCTACATAGTAGGTGGTTTGGTGTGTAGAGTTCGGCATACACACGGAAGATCAGATCGTTAGATCTTGTAGAATGTAAGATTTTGGCTTATAGTCTTAGATGGGATCGGACACACCATCGGTAGTACTACAGCATGGTGGTGCAGTAAGTTTGTCTTGACTGCAGGAAACGGTACAGTTTCAATTCACTATACTGGTACATTTTGTGTATTAAACGGGACTGACTTGAAGTAATTATCTTTGTACTGACTTATAAAATAATTAATACCGCATGCCTAATATGAGTGCTTATGCTCTAAATCCTAAGTTAATTTATAGACACGTATGTTTGATATTTATACTTTGATCCCTAAAAGGGTGAGATCCTTAAATGGGTCAATATCTCATTGGATTGGGTGACAATATTAATTGTGTGATGGATATTAATTAATGATGGAATCCATGTCTCAGTTTTGGGATTGATGATATCCCCTTGAGGAAGCTTATAGGTTTTGATTATGTCAAACCCTACAGGTGGATTTTGTATCCGACATATCAGATAAATTAAGCATAGGATCACAAGGAATTTTAAGAGATTAATTAAATATGAAATTATATTTAATTAATGGATATCTGTAATCTTAACGTGGGGAGATAATATGCATATAATAACATGAAGCTCAAAATATATTTTTCAGATAAGGGTAGGTGATCGGGAGAAAACTAATCCTAATTCTACGCCTTAATTCACATTTGTTAGTACTTTTTATCCTGTTTTTGTATATTTTTACTTCGTTTTCTAGTTTTTTACAGGATTTGGAAGAAATCACCTAAACCAGGCTAAACAGGATGAAAAAGCACAAAGAAAGAAGCTGAAAAAGCCATGTCGCGCGTGCGAGCCGCGCGAGCGAAAAACAGAGAATCGCTCAGGCGATCCGCTCGCGCGAGAAACCCAGATATCGCTCGCGCGATCCGTGCGCGCGAGGTACCAAATGTCGCGCTCGCGCGGCCCACTCGTGCGATCCGTACAGAAATCAAAGTTGCGTATTTCAGTATACTGAACACTCCTGTGCAAACGAAACTGCTGAACGACGTCTAGACTGTAAATTACATCAGTTTCAGTTCGTTTCGGGTTAGGAAGGCTTCCAAAACTTGTTGTAAATCTATATATACCCTATTTTATTACAATTAACGGGTTAGACATTGTTAGCAATTAATATACACACATTCTACAACCATACTTCCAGCCATTGAAGGGAGGGAAGCAAGGAGAAGAAGAAGAAGACCAAGGGTTTACATGGCCTCCTCCATCAACTACTTGCCATCCATCACTTCCATGGACGGCTAGATCATAGATCTAGGGTTTCAATGAAGCCCTAGACAAGTAATAGGGTTTTTTTTATGTTTTTATTTTAGTTTTATTATGTATGGATGACAGTCACATGTTTAGAGGATTTTTATAAATAAATCGTACTTCTATTGATTAAATCATTGCTTTCAGAATTTATTCTTGTCTTAGATCTATTTTGACTGTGATGTGCTCAACGATCTATTCTTGCTGTGCTTGTTTAGATTGTTTACATGTGATGGTGCTTTATTGATTTGTGCTATCAAGTATCCGAATAGTCCATGCCTAGGTTAGAAGGATTAGATCGCAACCCTAGTTTAGTGTGGGATAATTCGTGCTAACCGAAGATGGATTATGTTGGTGCTTGAACCATGAATATCTTCTTGTCGGAGGAATTGGGCTTGTAGCTACAATTCCCCATTATCATCCAATGTAATAAGCTAAAGTAATTCATAAATATTCTTATTATGAAGCTAGTGGGGGATTTGCAATCCTAGGTTCCCTTAAACATTACTTAAAACAACTTTAATTGCTTTCATAGTTTAGATTTAGTTTTATTGTTATTAGTTTAATTAAAATCAAATCAAAATCCGTTTTCATAATTAACTAGAGTTAGGTTTTAAAATTAAGTCGCTGTAGTTAATCAATCTCTGTGGGTTCGACATTTACTTCCACACTACAAATCTTTTGAAAAGTAGAGAACACTTTTTATATCTTGATTCTGACAAGATCAATTTTTGGCGTCGTTGCCGGGGATTGCATTACTACCTTTAGTTTTATAATCTTAGTTTAGTTAATTTGTAAATATTAGGTTAGTTTTTATTATTTTTCTTATTTTCCGTTTTGTTTTTAGTTACTAACTTGTTCTTTTATTTTGTAGTCAACGTTTCCGAGTGGAGCAGCTAATTACATCAAAGGAGCATACGCAAATAAAAATATAAATAAAATAAAATAAATTGCTTTTGGTGAAACTCGCTTTAAACCATTGTAAGTCAGGGCGCTGTGACGCACTATTTGCATTAGTTTAGGGTTAATTGCACTGCATTAGCTAGGAAACCCGGGGCGCTGGGCTTGACGCGGTCATTGCATTACAGGATAATATTCATGCATCATAGTAGTACTGTGTGCTTGCTTGTCGTCTTATTTGCGTGATTGCTATTTGTTTTTTTTAGTTGAGTCAGTTTTTGTTTTTAGTTTACTTTCTTTTAGTTTATGTTAGGTACACGTTCAAATAAACCAGAATTAAAATCTTTCGATCTTGAACTTGAACATACATTAAGACTTAACAAGTCTTCAAACTTAACTTCTAGAACAAGGTTTTTAATAGACGACGATTTGACACCGAAACCAACGTCTTTATTTGAATCTGAAATACGTAGTACCCTTACAAGATTAAAGAAACCACGCTTTCATAACATAGAACCGATTAAAATGGCAGACATTGGAAATAACAATAACAACCAAAATAACAACGGAAATAATTTGTATAATCCTAATATACCACCACCTCCTCCACTTAAAGATTATTTTATTCCTACGACTTACACGCCCCAAACATGTATTGATTTACCGGAGGCGACGGCATCTCACTTTGAGATAAAGTCGTCTACCATCTCGCTACTTCCATCTTTCCATGGCCGTCTAAATGAAGATCCATATAAACACTTAGGAGATTTTCAAGATATATGTTCTACTTTGAAAATCCAAAACTTCACTGATGATGAATTAAAATTGCGGCTCTTTCCATTCTCTTTAAAAGATAAAGCTAAATATTGGCTTCAATCATTGGAGCCAAACACAATTAGAACATGGGAAGACTTACACACCGCATTTTTACAAAAGTTTTTCCCGATTATGCGTACGAATCAGATAAGAAAATCTATAACAAACTTTGTGATGCAAGATGGGGAATCACTTTACGACACGTGGGAAAAATTTAAAGAATTATTACGTTCGTGCCCACATCATCAGGTTCCTAAGTGGCAGTTGGTCCAGGTCTTTTACGAGGGACTTATTCCTTTGGTCCGTAACACCGTCGATGCTGTTTGTGCGGGTACCTTCCTACACAAAAGCGCCGATGAGGCCTGGAAAATTTTTGAAACGTTAAGCGAGAACTCGATGCATCAGACTGTGTCAGTACGTTCTGAGGGATACCCACAACCTAAGAGGGAGGTAAAGTTCGAGTCAAGTCAATCAATTGAAATAAAAGAACTATCTAACAAACTTGACCGACTTTTAACAATGAACCAAATGACAGCTTCACCCGCTCGTGAAATTTGTGCATTATGTTCTGATCCTTCACATTCGATACTTGCATGTCCATCGGCGAGTCAATTTCCGGAATTCGTGGAGCAACACATTAACTCTATTCAACAATACCCACGAAATAATTATAATTGGACTACTAATAATCCGAATGCGCCATGGAGAAACCATCCTAACTTCTCGTGGAAAAATAATAATAATAATCCTAATGAGGCGACTAATTTTCCTAATGCATATCGACCTCAGTATCAACCTAATCAATACCAACAACCGCATCCTAATCCGAACCCTCCAAGGGGTAACATTTTTAAGGAAAAGGTGTTGGCATCCCTTAATAAAATTGAAACGCAAGTACAGGCACAAGCATAAATAGTGCACTCTCATACACAATCCATTGCGAAGCTTGAATCCCAAATGGGACAACTAGCTACTGTAGTGAGCCATAGAAACGAGGGGACGTTGCCTAGTCAAACAATTCAAAACCCTAAGGGACAATATGAGGTTAAGGGGTCGAATGAACAAGTAAACGCCGTCTCAACTAGGATGACTACACGAGAGGAGGTGATAGAAACCCCTAATAAGAATGAGAATGTGATAGATGTGAACATCAACTCTAATAAAGAGAGGGGTGAGGAAACGAATAAAAATAAGAAAGAAAAAGAAATGGCCCTGACTAATCATATTCCGAGAATGCCATATCCACCAAACGTTGAGGGACCGTCACATTTGCCCAAGAAAGGGTCAAAAATGGAGGATATACTCGAGGTATTTAAACAAGTTAAAATAAATATTCCATTCCTCGATGCTATTAAACAAATTCCCGCTTATGCTAAATGTTTAAAAGACCTTTGTACACAAAAGCGCAAAATACGTAGTCATACTCCTAAAAAGGTCTTCCTCACGGAAAAAGTGAGTTCTATTTTTCAACACGCTCCTCCGAAGTATAAGGATCCTGGTACGCCTACGATTTCATGTGTCATAGGTGACACTATCATTCATCGGGCTCTCCTTGACTTAGGTGCGAGTGTTAATCTCATACCTTATCACGTCTATAAACAATTAGGTTTAGGTGAACTTAAACCTACGGCCGCTACTATTCAATTAGCGGATCGTTCCGTCAAAGTACCTAGAGGAATCGTCGAGGACATCTTGGTTAAAGTTGATAAATGCTATTATCCTGTCGACTTCATGGTCCTTGACACTGAACCCGTGCTAGATGCTAGGAAACACACTCCTGTCATTCTAGGCCGTCCATTTTTAGCAACCGCTAACGCACGTGTTAACTGCCGGACGGGGGTAATGAAAGTGTCGTTTGGGAACATGAACTTAAAATTAAACATTTTTAATGCTATGGATCAACCTCCTAAAGACGACGATTACCTATGTGAGGCAGAAGGTGAGGTAAGACGGAATATTGAGCCTAACAAAGCAATAAATGTGAGTAACGACAAAGATATAGCGGTTGATGAGTGGATGAACCCTAGTACCTCGGACCCTAATGCTGAATCTACTCGGAAGGTAAGAAATCGATTTGAACATACTGACAAACCGTCGATTGAATTAATTCGAAGCGACGTAATTTCTGCTTATCATCGAGCTCTACCTGATATTCTTAGGGGTACGAAGTCTGATTTTCAACCTCCATGAATCTTGAGCTAGAACGGTCTAGCTGAAGACGTAAAAGTTAGCGCTTCTTGGGAGGCAACCCAAGCTTTATTTCGTTCGTTTTTCTTATTTTTTGTCGTTTTTGAGTCTGTTTTGGACATTCTGGGTAGGTTTGGGGGTTGGAATTAATTTGTTTTAATATTATATACATAATTTTAACCCAAAAAAAATGGAAAAAAACCTTCTCGCGCGCGCGGCCCGCTCGCGCGAGACGTCGCTCGCGCGGCCCGCTGGCGCGAGAATGTGCCTTAGTGAAATTTTCGTTTTCTTTTTGTTTTGAGCCCTCAGGTTTTCCTCGCGCTTGGTTTCGCAGGCGCGAGGTACCTCGCTCGTGCGAGATTTTGCTTCAAAAAAAAAATTTTGGGATTCGCGCGCGCGATAGCCGCTCGCGCGATACCCCATTTTTCTGATATTTTCTTTTGTTTTCTCTATCAGTCCTCCACACCTATTCATATAGTTTTTACTTTTCTGTTTCTATTTCTTAGGTATTTTTAGATTGAGTCGTTTGTTGTTTTCATTGTTCTAGTTATGTTCTTTTATAGTTTATTATCTTTTTGTTGTCGTACTTTCTTTAAGTCTTATAGTTTATTTAGTTTAGTTTAACTTAGTTATAATTCTTTAATATTCTTTTGTTAGTTTATTTTTGTTTATCTAGTATTAACAGGTACATTTGAACTTTATCGCCATATTTTTATACATTTACCTGTTTGTCATTGCCGAGATTGAGGTACTATCGTTCCTTCCTTATGTACTCTCCTTTATTTCATTTTATTGTTTCATTGGGGACAATGAAAGGTTTAGGTTTGGGGGTATGCACTCACACATGCACATTAGTTTATGCAAAATTTTAAAATTTTTCAATAAGTGTGTTTAAATAAATGATGTTACCGACGTTTTTGCAATATCAACTTGATACTTCTTGTTCAATAACTTTGATTGTTATAGAATGATAAACAAGGAAAGATGTGATTAAGCATTTGCTGAAGTTATGATGTAACGTTTTAAGTCATGTATTGTTTGAATCGTAGTTTTATATCATAGATTTGCACATAAACCTATGCACTGCATGTAGTCGCTTGAATACATGTTTGATGTGAACTATAATATGATTCGAATTTCTAGATAACACAAGGTGGAGACTAAACCCAGTAAGCTTTTGAGCCTATCTTTTCTTTTTAGAGGGTTATAAATACATCTTGTGTTTGTCGAATTTCATTAAATTAGCGCGTTAATTTGTTGTTTAGTCTCATTATTCTTGTTTTGGTTGATGGTCAAGTTAAAATATTTGTTACCATGCTAAATAATCTTCCATTGTAAACATTGAAGAACCATACGACTTTAGGAAATGATTTTAGGCCCTCTTTGTTTACTGCCGGCTGAAAAATAAAATTTCCTTAGTTCGCCCTTTGAGCCATTACAATGCCTCTCTTTCTTGGTTCACCATTATCCTCTTTAAAAGCTCCAACTTGATCAACTTGGAGTATACCACTGGAAGAGTGATCAACTTTTAGTAGTATTAAGGCGATGTGTTGATTGAGAAGAAGAAAATAAGATGCTATTGGGGTAGTTGCTTGGTATTCAATGAATAATCATTTGAGAAGCAAGAAAAGAAAAAGGAAAAGAAACAAAATAAAGAAGAGGAGGGTTGAAAAAAAAAATGAAAGAAAAGAAGAAAAATGAATGAAAAGGAATGAAGAGAAAGAAAAGATGAAAGTTTGTAGAAGAAGAATGAAAGAAATTGAACATGCCTTACAATGCCATTCTGAAACTACTTGATATATTTGTTCTATCCTTTTTCATTATCTTAGCCATGTTACAACCTTTGAAAAGTCCTATTTGATCCTGGAAAACATGGTTTGGATATATAAACGATGGGGAGGAGATTAAAACATGGTAATGATTAATTTTTCTTGATTATTGGCATCCTATCCATGAGACTACTATTCTTTCGTGTCATGCGTCCTTTTCGAGTCATATGTGAGCATTTCTCGTTGTGAAAACATATTTCCTTTGCTCGCATATACTAGATAAATTACACCTGTTTCTGAGTGTTTCATTTGAGAGTGTAATTAATTGTGAGATTCGTAGTCGAAGCATAGTTGGATGGTTATCTGATTTATATTCCAAGTTCATGACATGCGTGTATTCATTGGACTACAACATCACACACGTGCAATTTTATGAGAAATTCTATTGATTTATACGATTCATGTACTTGGGATTGTTTTTTCAGGACGTAAGTGAACGTTTGATTCTGTTTCTTCTTGTTCATTATTCTATTTCGAATCATTGTTTTATAATAAGGAGTATTGGATGTTATGATTTTCTTTTTAATAAAACTTTTTAAATTTCCAAGTTAATAAAGATGGTTGTGGGAGACTTGTTGATGAGAACCCTCACGAGACTTCACTCGTCCGACTAGGGACACCTAGAGGTTTAAAAGGCTTGTTGCATATGCTAAATGCAATCGTGATCCATGCAAAAATGGAGTAGTATTTTATTAGTAGTTAGTTTTTATTTTAGTTTTGCTCGAGGACTAGCAAAATGTAGGTTTGGGGGTGTGATCGGGAGAGAACTAATCCTAATTATACGCCTTAATTCACATTTGTTAGTACTTTTTATCCTGTTTTTGTATATTTTTACTTCATTTTCTAGTTTTTTACAGGATTTGGAAGAAATCACCTAAACCAGGCTAAACAGGATGAAAAAGCACAAAAGAAAGAAGCTGAAAAAGCCAAGTCGCGCGCGCGAGCCGCGCGCGCGAAAAATAGAGAATCGCTCGCGCGATCCGCGCGCGCGAGGTACCAAATGTCGCGCTCGCGCGGCCCGCTCGTGCGATCCGTACAGAAATCAAAGTTGCGTATTTCAGTATACTGAAGACTCCTGTGCAAACGAAACTGCTGAACGACGTCTAGACTGTAAATTACATCAGTTTCAGTTCGTTTCGGGTTAGGAAGGCTTCCAAAACTTGTTGTAAATCTATATATACCCTATTTTATTACAATTAACGGGTTAGACATTGTTAGCAATTAATATACACACATTCTACAACCATACTTCCAGCCATTGAAGGGAGGGAAGCAAGGAGAAGAAGAAGAAGACCAAGGTTTCCATGGCCTCCTCCATCAACTACTTGCCATCCATCACTTCCATGGACGGCTAGATCATAGATCTAGGGTTTCAATGAAGCCCTAGACAAGTAATAGGGTTTTTTTTATGTTTTTATTTTAGTTTTATTATGTATGGATGACAGTCACATGTTTAGAGGATTTTTATAAGTAAATCGTACTTCTATTGATTAAATCATTGCTTTCAGAATTTATTCTTGTCTTAGATCTATTTTGACTGTGATGTGCTCAACGATCTATTCTTGTTGTGCTTGTTTAGATTGTTTACATGTGATGGTGCTTTATTGATTTGTGCTATCAAGTATCCGAATAGTCCATGCCTAGGTTAGACGGATTAGATCGCAACCCTAGTTTAGTGTGGGATAATTCGTGCTAACCAAAGATGGATTATGTTGGTGCTTGAACCATGAATATCTTCTTGTCGGAGGAATTGGGCTTGTAGCTACAATTCCCCATTATCATCCAATGTAATAAGCTAAAGTAATTCATAAATATTCTTATTATGAAGCTAGTGGTGGATTTTCAATCCTAGGTTCCCTTAAACATTACTTAAAACAACTTTAATTGCTTTCATAGTTTAGATTTAGTTTTATTGTTATTAGTTTAATTAAAATCAAATCAAAATCCATTTTCATAATTAACTAGAGTTAGGTTTTAAAATTAAGTCACTGTAGTTAATCAATCTCTGTGGGTTCGACCTTTACTTCCACACTACAAATCTTTTGAAAAGTAGAGAACACTTTTTATATCTTGATTCTGACAAGATCAGTAGTAGTGCAATTATAATTCTTTAGTGGTATGAATTATAATTTATGGAAATAGGAATCTGATTCAGTTCGAGTTAGGGTTTCCTTATTCCATAAGGAAGCCTATTCCTTATTGACTTCTTATGGTCCTTATTGTAGGTTATATATATGCTGCTTTGGCTCTCTTCTAAGTTTACGTTTTTCCATCAAGAGTTTTATAGCTCAGAATAGAAAAGCGAGCGTAAAAAGAAAGAGCAGAAAACAGAAAGGATTTTAAAAGAGCCCACACTCAGTTCGAGATTCTAGAGGCAGAGGAATATAGTAGAAGATCATGAGCTATTATCGAACCCGTGTTCTCGATTCATCTACTATAGCAATCCATTTTTGCAGTTTAAGGTAACCCTAGTTCCACCCATGTAGGGTTATTATAGCTTTCACGTAATTTTTGCAGTGTCAACTTATACACACTGTCAATGAATTTCGGGAAAGCAGTTTCCTAACAGGAGGATCACATATACGTCATCATGACCCCTTGCCCTGCCGAACTCGAGAGAAGTGCTTCGGAAAATGCCAGACGCGAGTTTGAGAAGTGGAAGAAGTTGAACAGGATGGTTCATTGCTACATATTGGCCTCTATGGCTGGTGTGTTGCAACACTAGTTCCAATCGAACGATTCCTCTTGTGCCATCATGACTTCCCTAAAAGAAATGTTTGGGGAGCATGGCAAACCTACCAGGCAGATTGCCATGTAGAAGATCATGAATGCAAAAATGTTGGAATGAACTCCATTCAGAGAACACGTTTTAAAAATGATCGGTTATTTAAATGAACTGGAGACTCTGGGTGCCAACATTGACACACAGGCCCAAGTTGACATGATCCTTAATTCGCTATCGCTATTGTTCACTCAATTCAAACTTAATTACAATATGAATCAAATGAATTTCTCTATGAGCGAACTGATAAGCTCTCTTCAGGCAGCGGAGGGGGTGATCAGACCTGGGGGCAATATTTTGAACATTAAAAAGGGAACTTCTTCTCGATCTGCCCCAAAAAGTAAGAAAGGGAATAAAAAGGCTGGCACTGGTGGTCTAAGTGTTGGACCAATCCCAAAGATTGCAAAATCTAAGGAAAAAAGAAAAGGCAAAGGGAAGGCAGTCGGTCAAGGCAAAGGAAAATATTTCCAATGTGGTGAGAATGGCCACTAGAAGAGGAATTGTATGGAATTCGTAGCTATGAGAGTTCAAGGTATGTTCGAATCACATGTGATTGAAGTAAGTTTTATAACAGATACTTTGAACACTTGGTGCATTGATTCTGGTGCGACTAACCATATCTATAATTCGTTGCAGGGGTTCAGATCAACTAGGAGGTGCAGTGATGGGAAGATTATACTGCCTCTAGTATCTAGTGCAATAGTTTCTGTGGTTGCTATAGGAGTTGTAGTTTTAGAATTTTTGCAAAATAAAACTTTGATTTTCTTAGATGTACTTTACATCCTGCTTATGAGACATAATTTAATTTTGGTTTCAAAACTTTCAAATAAAGGTTATTCTTTTTCTTTTGGAACTGAAGTTGTGATCAAAAGAAATGGCTCTTTTCTCTGTTCTAATATTAAGTCAAATGGTTTGTATGTGATTACTCCAAACATTTCTAAGCACTCTAACATGGAACTTAATAACTCAGTGGTAACTGTACCAATTAAAAGAAAGGAACCTTCTACTAATTTGACAAGGCTTTGGTATATGAGGGTTGGCGATATCAATCTAAATAGGATAAACAGACTAGTCAAAGAAGGGATCTTAGGCGATTTGGTTCTTGAACCAATGCAAGTCTGTGAGTCGTGTTTAGAAGGAAAAATGACTAAAAGTCCCTTTTGTAATACCCTGTATTTTTGTTATACTTTTGTATTCTTGTTTATATAAATAAAGACTCTTGGAGTTATCCTTGTTTTTGTTGAACTCTAGACCCAAATCGATTTCCATATTTCCAATCGATTGCAACTTTTTGAAACCCAATCGATTGGCATCTTTCCTAATCGATTGGCATCCTGCTGACCTGAATCCATTACGTGGCACTATCCCAATCAATTTCCCTTGTATCCAATCGATTGCTATCAAATATCTGAAGCCAATCGATTGCCATTTGCAAATCTTTGTTTTCAACTTTGCATGAGCTCTTAACGTGTGGCACTCTTACCCTCTATATATACAAGCCTATTTCATGCCTTGGGGTCTATTTGACAGCCTTGAGCTTGAAAGAGTGTGAGAATATATATGCTCATACACACATATATACATACATACATATATACAAACACCCACACACACACAATCAAGGCAAGACGGGATTCATGAACGATGATTCTTGGGTTCGAATCTCAAATTGTGTTTTCCTAATGACATAAGAAAATCCAAATTGATACATAACAAGTCAGTATTGATTCTTTTAAATAAATAAAAATCATTCTCAATTTCAATTATAACTCCAATTTGGGGTATATTTAAACCCCAGAACATAAATTGTTGCACAAATATCGAATCAGGTATTTTATTTATATATGATGCCTATAGGAAGAAGAAGAAGAAGAAGAAGGAGAAGAAGAACAGAAAGAAAGATAGAGAGGAGAGAGAGAGTCAGAGGAGAGAAAGAGAGAGAAATCTTTGAGGTTTTCTCAACAAGCCAAACAAACACTCGAACTCACCCTTGGTGAGTCCAACTCACTTGGTTACCATTATATGATGTTTTTATAAGTTTTAGTGAAGGTCAGACGTAGTCAATACGTCCTAAGGACGTTATATATGCTGGATTATTTTCTCACTAGAGAAGACAAAGTCCGAATCAATTGGATTTTATTCTAATCGATTGCCATCAGTCTAGACCCAATCGATTGGATAGTTTTCTAATCGATTGACATTGGTTGTAACCCAATCGATTGCCAAAGTTTGCAATCGATTGGTGATGATGCCAAAAATTGGTAAGAGAGATTCAGAGAGAGATATTGTGACACAATCAATTGTATGTGGTTCGACCCCGTTAATAAGGTGACCTACGTCCACGGGTGCGTCAGTGTGCTTCACTAGCAGATCACCGGCGGGCCTAGTGAGCCAACAGTTGGGCGGCACTACCAGTAAGATCGACCGGGTGTATGCGTACAAAATTAGTATAAACATCTATTCCCTAGGTTAAGAATGTGATCCCCCTTAATGGGGGTGAGTGGCCCCTTTTATAGGTGCAAGAGACCACCCGCACAAGGCAACTGATTAGATAAGGAAGCCCAATCTAATTACAATTTGATGAGCATAAATCATGGGAGGTTTCCTAAGTGGCTTAGGAAACTATTTACACTTTCCATTAGTCTTTTGATTGATTTAAGAAATTGCTGAGCGGCTTGGTTGTCAAACTGCACCTCGTGGAGAGCTGCTGCGCCGCATGCTCGGGCTGTGTGAGCACCCCGAGCGGTAGCAGTCGAAAGACCTTGGGATTGGTGGGCCATAAGCACCTATTCCAGATAGTCCGGGTCCTTCACTGCTGACGTGACGGTTTGGCTTTAGCAGAATATTTTTGGACGTATCAGCTGCCCCCCATTTTCAAAGTTGATGTGATGTCCCAGCAGATGAAGTTTGAAAATTAAGACTGCTTCCGAGGAACCGTCCAGTAAGAGGTCGGGACTCTACCTGGGGTGGAACCGGTCGCAGTGGTCAGTCGAGGTATGGACCAAGCGGTGGCCCTGTGGGCCCGAGTCCTACCTCTACTACATGTCAGCTGGTCACTAGGCTAGTCAGGATCCAACGATGCCAGTGTGGAAGTAACCAGGCCGTTTACGTGGTAATCGAACCGTCTCGTCATACATTTAATGCGCGCGCCTTTTGAGGTGACACTTCACGTGCCCGAGGTGACAACTATCAGCCACTTTGGGCGGGAAAGCGTGTGAGCCGTTGGATGTATTTTGATCTGAACCGTCCGTGGTTCCTATATAAAGGATACTTGTCCAATTCTTCAACTCTTTGCTGCAAAGATATAGATTACCGAGCCGTTTAAGAGCGAACAAGATCCCTAGCAAGATTCCCGATCCCTTTTCTGCACTAAACTTTGTAAGTCTTTCCTTTCCAGCTTTAGTTCATCACTCTTTTCCTTCTCTTTCCCCTTTCCTCTTTTTTTCTGAGCAAGGCTGGAGAAAGCGAACCCACTTAGGTTAGAACGGGAGTGGGATTTTTTCTTTCTTAGATTCTGTTCATTCTTCCAATTAGGAGGCACCTTAGGTCAGTTGAACCGAGCGGATGTTCCCGGGGTAATCTTGAGAGAGTGTCACCTAGTGTTAAGGACCATTTATTCTTTGCCTTTTAGGTTAGTGATCCTGCCCCCTTTGAATATCAGACTCAGAGTTCCTGATCCATACCTTGGTCTTCTTCTTCTTCCCAGCCTAGTTACCAAAACCCCAAGAATGTGCCACTCTGGTTTTGACTCGTCCTCTCGGTCAGAGGATGAGCGGTCCGAGTCAAAGACGTCGGAAACAAGTCTGAGTCCGTCGTCCGCGTCCCCCTTCGATCACCATAGCAAAGGAACAATCCCAATCCGTCTCTCTGACGATGAGTCAGACCAGGAAGCCCTCGTTGCTTCCATTTCCTAGGGTTCAGGTGACGAAACACCAGGGAACCCGACCCCAAGGTAGCCTTCTCCAGCGAGTTCAACCCATCCACCCTACGTATTGAAGATCTCAGGCGCATTAGGGATAGGTACAGCCTTCCTGACCACTGCTCCTTGGCCGTGAATGTTGGTAGAGCCCAAATCTACCAACAGGGTTTCACTACCTTATATGAGGACATCCTCATGACTGGGTTCCGCATCCCCCTTCATCTGGTCGTTCAGGACATCCTTATATACTTGGGGATTGCCCCGGGCCAGTTGGACCCGAACGGTTGGAGATTCCTCATGGGGTCCATCTCCTTTTGGCCCTAGGTTTTTGGGTATGAGCTTTCCGTCCAGGAGTTTCTCTAGACACATCGATAGTTTCCCGTACATGGGGAGACCGGGTTCTTTTCTCTCTGGGCTCGTCAGGGGAGGAAGATCTTAGTTAACTGCCCAAGCAACAATAAAGGGTGGAAGAATAGGTTCTTCCAAGTGTACACCCTTGGGCTTTGTGAGCCGGTCCTTGGGATCCAGATGAGGGCTTCCTGGGTTAGAGAGTTGAGGGGTAAGCCAGTCCGATCTTTCTTTTTGCTTTCTTCTTTACTTTGCTCCAATTTTTGAGACTAATAGCTTTGTACTTTGCTTTACAGTGGGATCAACCAACCCGCCGAGCATTCCCGACGAGTGCCAGGCTAGGATCAGTAGCTTGGTAGACCGGCCAACAAACATCTGGAACATGCTGACTTGGACCGGCGACTTCCGAGCTTCCGACGACCCAGCTCAGCCCACCGAAGCTCCTGTATTCCCTTCAATTCTCCATGGTAAGTGCTCAAACTCTACCATCTCCCGTGGCCATCCTTCCCTGTCTCCTTTATTGGATGTTAACTGTTCAATTTTCTTCTTTTGCAAAGATGGCTCCAAAGAGAAACATGGAGCAATTGAGGGAGAGGCAGGCTGCTGCTGCCCGGATGGCAGTGGCACAAGGGAAAAGGCCCGCTACCGAGGCCCTGGGTGGCAAGCGCCCTCTGAGGCGGCTCCGACACGGAGTAGCAAACCGTCCGGAGCCCGTGGGGACCTTAATGCCCCACATAGTGGTGGTTGAAGAGACCGCCCCCCGAGCGGGTGACACGAATATTTTTCTGTGTGCGCTTGTGTGCTATACCCAAGTGTAGGTAGACGTGCAAGTAGTAACTGGTAAGACCAGGTCGATCCCATAGGGAAGGATGAGAATTAAATTACTTAGATTAGACTCTAAAAGAAAAGAAAATTCAATATTTTAAGAAAAGTGTAGAACACAAAGTTCTACAATTAACAACTACTAAACTTAAAAACGACTAAATTAAATTAACTAATGATTAACTATTTAACTACAGCGAGATTTGAAAACAGTTTTTCTTAATAAAAGAAAGTGTTGGGATCACGCAAATCCACTATGATTCAGCCATCTACCATGCAAATGCAATTAAGCTCAACGGAGGGCAACTTCTACAGTATCCCGTACTTCTCTAAGGATATAGAATCAAGAGTCCTTTCATGATCGGGCCTATATCATCACAATTAAGTTCGAAATACACAAAGGTGGTTTAATTCAATAGTGAAGACTCGCACCTACAATGGTGTTAGCATTGAGGGTGGTTTGCAAAATATATTGAAAGAAAATGCCTTAAGGCTTAACGTTTAAAGACTGTTTTGACAAACTGAGCATTTGGGGACAGTTTGATAACGAATTAGTAAAGCAGAAAGTCTTGGAATATTGTATTGAATGTCCTCAAGAATCAGAGGTCTCGATCGATCGACGCGCTTTCGATCGATCTAACTTCTTCATCTCTCGATCGATCGAAATATCTTCGATCGCTCGAATATGTCTCTGGTCCGATCGATCGAACTACATTCGATCGATCGAACACAGGAATAAAAATACTGCATGGCAGAGGGCTGAAATCACGGTTTCATCGCGATTTCCCGACCCCGGACTACTCAGACATGATCTGGGAAGTCTCAGATTTATTTTTAACGTAAAAGTTCATTAAAATCATGTTTGTTTGCGAGTTTTTCATGAAAACTATGAAAATCAATGATTTTAACTCATCTAGCATGTAATACTACGATATTAAAGATTATACTACGAATAACTACGTGCAGAATGTAAACAAAATAAAATGAAATAACCTGGAGAAGAGCAACTACTATTAAACCTTACGAAATCCAAGCTACAATGAAAAATCCTTGAGAAAAACCTACAAAATAAGATAAATTCTCTACTCTCTATGGAAAACTGATGAAAACAAAGTATGGGCGCCCCCCTGGGACGTAAACAAAACGATTATATATAGCCTAAACCTCCTGCTAGGGTTAAAAACCCGTTTCCGCTGCGTGCGCGTATAATCTGATAAACGGCATGTTCGATCGATCAAAACACTCTCGATCGATTGAAATTCTAGAAACTGCGATCGCTTGAACTCCACTCGATCGATCGAAACGTCGATCGCTCGAACATTGTTCGATCGCTCGAACCCTGTTTTTCAGCTTTGAGTTGTCTTCATCTGGACTAAGCACTTCCTTTTATCAACAATCTTCAATCTTGTACACAGCAGCAGTAATCTGCACAAATAATCACTAAAACAATACCACTTATCATAGTTTAATCAATTTGTGTAGAAACTGGTATTGTAATTCAAACTGCAGATAAACAAGGGAATTGTAGACTTTTCTAGTGTATTTTCCTCTTTTAGCGCGGTTGTATTTTACAAATACCCCCTCTTGTCACAACCCCCAACTAGCGATTTGCTAGTCCCTAGCAATAAAGCAAAAATAAAACAAGCTTACTACTACTATAACGACTAATAATAACAAAAAACAAAAAAAAAAACAAAAAAAAAAAAAAAAAAACTAAAGCAACTAATCCAGTAAAATGAAAGGAACTTCCTAACTCACTTTCGCAGGAATCGCGGTTGCATTTAGCAGATGCAACAAGCCGTTAAACCCCTAGGTTTCCCTAGTGGACGAGTGTTGTCTCGTGAGGGTTTGCAGTGAATCTACCCACAAAATTCTAAATTTTAAGCTCAAAAAGATATAGAAAAACTTATAAACATTCTTTCCCATTCGACTATCAATTTAGCTCCACATAACATATCAACCTCATACAAACCATGAAGAAATCCACATGTTCCTCATGTCACCAAGATAAATATACATATGCGTTACATTCATGTATCCGTGTGTGTGAGGTCAACAGCTATGCATCCAACTTTATTTAGAATTGTTTAGACTATCATACTCTTGGAACGCGTAGTTTCAACTCGATTCTCACATTGGTTTGCACTCAAAAATGAACATCTCACAGAAACTTGTTTAGAAATGATCGCTCATGGTGTGAAAACTTTAATAAGAGTGATGTTCTGGCTACTAGTGTTTCACACCGAACTCGATAAAGGACGAACATTTAGAGTATTATAGTCTCATGAAAGGAATACTACTTACTAGAGGAGCGAAATACCGTGGATAACTCAACTTACACTTTCATATTCAAACTACGTCGTCAAGAATCATTAAGGCTTAGACAATTCGGCTTTTATTTAGTGAGATAAAGATAAGAGGGGTAAGAAATTGCACATCCTTGGCATTTGATTGCATTTATTTCTTCTTCATTCCAACCATCCTCTATTTTCATATATATTTATTTCTCTTTACTTTTTTCTTTTCTTTTCTTTTTTTTTTCACCTGCTTCCCACAACTACTCCCTTCTTGTCAAATACTTCAACAATTTTAATCACAGCAGCCGTGCAATTGAGTTTATAGGGGTTAAAGTATCAGACGAAAGGTTAGGCTTTCATATTGGCGATATTTAATCAGTGTGGGGTCAAGAGATTCTTGGATGTTGACACAGGTATATGAAAAGAAAAAATAAGGAATGAATAACGAAGGCTTAAATCATTTTCTTAACTTCTTAGTTTTAGCACTTTAGTGTTCATTGAGTTTTAATTGGTAAATCCTGAACGTTCTCCTCTAATAAACAGCCTAAATGAAGAATTTTGAGACTATCCAACGGATTTAAAGTATATTAAAAAAAAACAATTCGAATTAATGTGACAATTCCCTCAGAATTGAAGATTGGGTTCAAAAGCTCACTAAGGGTTGTTAGTTTCCACTAGTTGTTCCTTGAAGCATAAAAGTCATATTAACTCTATTTTCAGTTTTCTGCATAACTCTTAACATGTGCAAATGATTTGGATACTAGAATGGTTAACAAATGCATTCCTCTTAGTGAAGCTAGAAAAATGCGTGAACTTAAGTCATAATGGGATGAGATGAATATGAATATGTCATTGCTTGATAACAGCTAAATAGGATAGAAAATTCAAAATTTTTCTACCAATTTAGTTCCAAAACTTGGTTAAAAATTTGCAATTTATTATTATTATTATTATTATTTTTTAAATGGAGATTTGCAATAGATGGAGTGATACAGATTGCTAAGTATAGATATGCACAGGTGATGGTCTATCTACATCCTACCCCCCACTGAAAATTGCGATGACCTCAGAAGTTGATTTTCAAATAGATAGATAGAGTGATATCACCTGATAAAGCAACGTAAAAACTGCGCGCATAACAATCTGTAAAGAACATACAATCTCCAAAAAGCCAAGATCAAGAGAAAGATACACGAAAATAAAAAAAAACAAAACACATGATCCACATATAATAACAGAACCAATCACTGGAAAGATAAAACAATGAAACTAAAAGCAGTGATAAGAAAGTACAGCCAAACCAAACCAACCAAGCCATACCAAATAGTCACAAATATCCACAAATAGTCCAAAAGAAGAGAGCAAAGAGATAGAAATAAGAAAGATACAACAGAACTCTCCAAACACTCTCAAAATCAAGACCTACACATCCTCTGCGACATCGGATAATATCTCTATCGGCGCATCGGGAGTATCCTCAACTCCACCCTCAGTAACAGTATGAGCCGTCGTCGGGTCACTCTCAGTCACAACTGGAGGTGGTGGAAGTGGGGGCTCCGTAGAAGGTGGGGCCGCTGATGATGATGGGGCAGAAGGATCAGCAGGTGGTGGTGAGACTGTGGATGTGGATGGGCCAGTGGTAGTCGGTGCAGCAGGAGGGTGAGTAGTGGTAGGTGGAGGTGCAGAGGAAGATGGGCCAGTAGTGTGTGGTGGAGGTGCAGATGGAGTGGAAGATGGGGGTATGATCGGGTCAAACCCTAGCTGGATCAATAAGGTGGTCAGCATGGCGGATATATGATCAACCTTGCCCTCGAGTCTCATCCGGGCTGCCCTCTCCTCCAAAAGTAAATCGTGAATAGTCGGGGGAGGTGCGGATGAAGACTCTCCCTGGGCTGGAGCCTGAGATCTCTGTCTCAGCTCAAAACGTGCTACCTCCTGAACTGGATCGTCCTCCTCCTCAGACTCAAGCTCCTCAGCCTCAGTGGGCATCCCAGAAGCAGCTCCCTCGGTGTCCGTCCCGCCTCCACGTCTCCTCTTCTCCCCCACCTTGGCCTTGCCTTTACCCTTTGCTTTTCTCTTTTTCTGAGCATCAGAACGACGGGCCGCTGTCTCACCAAATCGACTAGAGGCCTGAAGAATGGAATCTGTGGCCAACGGGACTAATCCAGCCCGTTCAATAACCCTATGTACAGGCCAAGCGCCCTTCAGATGGCGCTTGGCGGCAATGTACCGCGTAGGCTGAACAAAAAAGTCGATATACAGGCGAGACAGACAGACACGATGTCCTGTCCCAATGGAGTACAGAGCACGGGCATACCACGGCGCAAATTTCTCGTGGTAGGACGTCATCAGAATACAGTTGACCAATGCAAGGTGGAGGAGGTGGTAATTCTCAGTCAAAAACTTATCCTCGATATTGGATGCGCCGTTCCAGAACTGAACAGCACCTCCTGTGAGCTCACGGATAATGGTGGTCGGCGGGATCTCTGGGGCTCCTGGTAATGAGGGATAGAAACAGTCAGGGACCTCAGGAACCCCCAAAGCTGTAGAGACTGTGGTAGGACTGAAAACGATCTCGCGCCCGCGAAAGAATGATCGGTAGGTGAACGGGGCCGCGGGATCCTTAATCATGGAAGAGCAAGCTTCACGAACCCAGTGGATATTTATTTTCTTGGTCTGGGTCAACATGTCGTACCACAATGGCATGTCTCTGATCCGTGCTAGGAACCATGGAGCGGCAAGCCATACAGACTCCAATGGCCGCTCGAGCATCACCTTACGCGTCTGAAAAGAGCGGCTGAACCAAACACGCTCCTCGGGGCTCCAGAACGCGTGGTCAGGTATGGGATCCGGTATAGTGAGATCCAGAGGTTTGGACTTGTGATATCCCGTGACCGGGTTCATGGAGGGGTCCTGAAAATAGAAGAAATATAGAATAGAAATCAAAACAAGGAAGAGAAGAAAAGAAACTGAAACTGCTTGTGTTCGACCGATCGAACAATGTTCGATCGATTGAGAAAGGACAGAGTTCGATCGCTCAAGACTCTGTCGATCGATTGAGAAAGGGCTGGGTTCGAGCGATCGAACCCAGTTCGATCGATCGATCGAGCACAGCAAATGTGCGGTAACCACTTTCGAGAACAGAAAGGGCCCTCACACACACAACACAAGATATAAACTAAAAGAAAAGGTCTAAATAACTACTGGGGGGCACCCCCATGCACAAATGAAAAGAAAAGAACAATGAGGGGTACGTGGGGCCTCACCTCGAGAGACGCGCGAGGTGACGGTTGCCCGCAGTGCCACTAATGATCAGGGGAAACCGGAGCTCCGTGAATCACGAGATATAGATAGGGGAGGCCAAAGCTCGTGGGATGCTCTCTCTATTCTCGAGCGATTGAGTGGGTGTGAGAGAAAATGAGATTTTACAAAACTTCAAAATGACACCTCGTTTTAATACAGGTCTCGATCGATCGAGTAAGTTCGATCGATCGAAAGTTCAATCGATTGAATACTCATCAAGCGCTCGAAGATCTGATACGGTCGATTGATCGAGATGAGTTCGATCGATCGAACACCCAAATTTTGTAATAACTCTGAATTAAGAAATTTAGCACCCCCAACAAGCCAACAATGTTCTGGACAAACAGAATAGTGAAAAACAGTGCATTTGATAAAACATGTAAGCCAAACTCATCCTCAAAATAGAAAATTGCAATTTGATATAAATAAATCCTTTTAATAGCATCCATATTGCAACAATATTGCCCCCAACTAGTATTTAAAACCTTATTCAACTAAAGAAACCCGAAAATAAAACTAAAACCAATAAAATTCTATCAAGGATTACACTCCGAAAGATGAAATAAAAGGAAACAATTGAAATGCGGCACTATCCTTCGAGCATGAAGATGTCCTCTTCCACAATCGCTTCATGATCTGCCGAATTTTCAAAAGTGGAGTCCAAACTCGATGATTCCCTTTCCCAGAACAGTCGAAAAGCAGCAAGGATATCATCGAGCAAGTCTGGCGTCTCTAAAGGATTGAAAGCCCATGCAAGAGGTGATCTGGATGGAGACAAGGATAAAGGAGTGTAACTGCGTAACGGACTATCCTCTTGCGGCGGAGTGTGTGGGGGCCTTATGTAGGGCCCAAAACCATGAATCAGTTGATGTGGAAGGTAAAGCGGCGGGAACAGTGGATTCATAGTGACAATCCTGACAAAGGAAATAAAAACAAAAGACAAACAAACCGATATTAAGATAACGGAACACAAAAACAAAAAAAAAAAAAAAAAACAAGGATTACCACGAAAAGAAAAACTAGGAACAGAAACAAAAAACAAAGAAAATGTGATTAAGTTCCAACCTCACTATTGGCATAGACTCCCAAAATGCACTAGCTGGTAAGGGGCATTGGAGCCTGAATAGCAGAAAGCTCAGGTGCACATATCGATATGGGACCAACTCGGGAACAAGGAAGTCGTCAACAAAAACAAAAACTGCAGTGTGACATTCTGGGACAACATCCTGAAGGTCATGATCTTCCCATGGCTCCCACATATCATCATTTTCCCATTGTGCCATGAGTGCATCATCCACCATTCTCCCCATGTACAGGTCTTCTTCCTCATCCACATCATCGTCATCATGAAATCCCATATTTTCATATGGATTGATGTCAAGGAGGGCCGGTGGGTGTGGAATGTACCCTTGAGCAGCATCAATGAGAGAGTGAGCTTCAGGGTCTTGATGAAGCAAGGGGCAGGGTGTGAGTTCACCCTCAGACCAGGTGCCACAACGACATTCTGAATCAGCCCATGAACCGATAGAATGAACATCATCACCTCGCATCTATGCACCTGCAATAGAGTGGTTTAAGGTATAGCTGATTAGAACAAGATCACAAACACAAAAGAACAAACAAAGACTTAAAAACAAAAGAGAGAAACTAAAATGCAGGGAAAGATAAAGAATACAACAATATGGAACTCCCCTTTGGATTTTTAAGTGAAAGAATAGTTGGGCTCATCCAGCTGGATGTGCTCAACTTCAGTTTGGAAGTTCTCCAAGAACGGTTTCAACCTTTGGCCATTGACCTTGAAACAATCATCGTTCTTTGGATTGACGAGCTCAACCGCCCCATTTGGAAAGACAATTTTTATAATGAACGGGCCTGTCCAACGGGAACGGAGCTTTCCTGGGAAAAGGTGGAGGCGAGAGTCATACAGCAAAACTTTCTTTCCCGGCTCAAATGATTTACGAAAGATCGTACGATCGTGGCGAGCCTTCAACCTTTCCTTATGCAACCTTGCAGAGTCATACGCATCTCATCGTATTTCTTCTAGTTCTGCAAGTTGGAGCTTGCGTAACTGACCTCCTTCTTGAATATCAAAGTTCAATGAGCGTGTCGCCTAATAAGCTTTATGCTCAATTTCAACAAGAAGGTGGCAAGCTTTCCCGTAAACCAATCTATACGGGGACATACCTAGATTCGTCTTGTAAGCAGTACGGTATGCCCATAAAGCGTCTGTCAGCTTGTATGCCCAGTCTTTTCGGTTGGAGCTAACCGTCTTTTCGAGAATATGCTTGATTTCTCGGTTAGCCAATTCCGCTTGCCCATTCGACTGTGGATGATAGGCAAGAGCGATTTTATGGTGGACTCCGTATTTCTTGAGAAGTGACTCCAAAGGCCTATTGCATAAATGCTTGCCTTGGTCACTTAGTAAAGCTTTCGGAGTTCCAAAATGAGACAAGATGTGCTCTCGTAGAAAGGACAAGACCGTTCTGTGGTCACTGCGTCTCGTTGGTATCGCTTCAACCCATTTTGACACATACTCTACAGCAAGGAGTATGTATTCATAGTTATTAGACTTGAGAAATGGGCCCATAAAATCTATGCCCCAACAATCAAATATCTCAATTGTGATGATAGGGGTTAAAGGCATAGAATTCCTTTTAGAAATAGTTCCAAGCTTTTGACAGCGTTGGCATGTCTTGCAAAAGGAATATGCATCTTTGAAAATTGTGGGCCAGTAAAAACCGCTTTGTAGAACTTTTTGTACGGTCTTCTGTGATGCAAAGTGGCCACCGCATGCCTCAGAATGGCATGATGCTAAAATTATGGTTATATCCTCATTGGGAACGCAGCGCCTGATGACCTGATCAGCACAGTACTTGAAAAGATACGGGTCATCAAAGAAGAAATGACGCGCGAACGAGAGGAACCGTTTTCTGTCTTGGTTTGACCAATGATTTGGGGTTTCTCCCGTGACAAGGTAATTCACAATATCAGCATACCAAGGCAGACTACTTACTGCCAGTAGCTGTTCGTCCGGGAACTCATCCTTAATGGATTGGGATTCAGAATTGTCGACAAAAGTCAACCGTGACAAATGGTCCGCAACCACATTCTCTACTCCTTTCTTATCTTTGATTGTTAGATCAAACTCTTGTAGTAAGAGTATCCATTGAATGAGCCGTTGTTTAGCGTCTTTCTTCGACAGCAGATACTTGAGGGCCGAGTGATCTGTAAAACAGACAATTGGTGACCCTATCAGATAAGACCTAAACTTATCCAAAGAGAACACTATAGCCAGCAGCTCCTTTTCAGTAGTTGTATAATTCATTTGAGCCTCATTCAAAGTTCGGCTGGCATAGTATATCACATATGGCTTTTTGTCCTTTCTCTGGCCTAGGACCGCGCCAATGGCGTAATCACTAGCATCGCACATTAATTCGAAAGGCAAACTCCAGTCGGGTGCCTGTATTATAGGTGCGGAGGTGAGGAGCTCTTTTAGATCCTCGAAGGACTTTTGGCAACTCTCTGACCACTCGAATGGTGTATCTTTGACAAGAAGTTGACGAAGAGGTCGAGAGATTGCACTGAAGTTCTGGATAAACCGACGATAAAATCCTGCATGCCCCAAGAATGAACGGATGTCTCTCACTATACGGGGGACAGGTAGATTTGAGATTATGTCGATTTTTGCCTTATCTACTTGGATTCCTTCATCAGAGATTATATGGCCGAGGACTATTCCCTTGGTCACCATAAAGTGACACTTCTCCCAATTCAAAACTAGGTGTTTGTCCTCGCATCGCATTAATACCTGCTCGAGATTGTTGAGGCAATCTTCAAAGCTATGGTCAAACACTGAAAAATCATCCATGAAGACTTCAAGGATGTTTTCGACCATGTCACTGAATATGCTTAGCATGCACCGCTGAAAGGTAGCCGGTGCATTACATAAGCCAAGCGGCATTCGACGGTAGGCAAATGTACCAAATGGACAAGTGAATGTGGTTTTCTCCTGATCTTCAGGAGCAATTTCAATTTGGTTATATCCACTATAGCCATCCAAAAAGCAGTAATACTTGTGACCTGCCACACGTTCTAGCATTTGATCCATGAATGGCAAAGGAAAATGGTCTTTTTGGGTCACAGTATTCAACTTTCTGTAGTCAATACACATCCTCCATCCAGTGGGGACACCTGTTGGTACCTATTCACCATCTTTGTTTGGAATGACCGTTATGCCTGCTTTCTTTGGAACCACTTGGGTTGGACTAACCCAAGGACTATCAGATATCGGATAAATCATCCCAACATCAAGTAGTTTGAGCACTTCCTTTTTAACTACTTCTTGCATGTTAGGATTCAGACGCCTTTGCATTTGCCTTGAGGGACTAGCGTCTTCCTCCAGATATATCTTATGAGTGCATATGGATGGGCTTATGCCTTTGAGGTCAGCAATCGTCCATCCCATAGCATCCTTATGCTTGCTCAGCATTTGCACTAGCTTACCTTCCTGTTCACGAGTTAAAGCAGATGAAACGATCACAGGATAAGTTTTTCTAGTCCCTAGGAATGCGTATTTTAGCTCTTTGGGTAGCTCCTTTAATTCTAACTCCGGAAACTGAAAACTAGAAGGCATTGCCAACTTAGTTTTAGGAGGCAATTGTTCATATGGCATTACCCACATGCATTCTGCTCTATCCTCCTCTATCGTATCCATCATAAGACACGTCTGGTTCAGGTCAGCATCCAATGGAGTTGACTCTGCAGGCTGATAGATATCGCCAAATTGAGTCATCACAACTTCCAAAGGACCTTTGTAGTCGACCAACTCAACTTCATCTTCAATGACCGTGTCAATGTAATGAATTTCTTCCTCATCATCGTATTCTTCGGGTCGGGGATTAGAAAAAATTTTGACATTCAATGTCATGTTCCCGAATACTATAGTCATGATACCACTTCTAATCTTGATCGTGGCATCAATAGTGTTGAGGAATGGACGTCCAAAGATAACCGGGATGTGTGCACCAGGATTAGACACCGGTTCTGTGTCCAATATCACGAAATCAACCGAAAATACAAAAGAGTCTATTTGAACAAGGACGTCCTCTAACACCCCTCTAGGGTACTTCACAGATCTGTCTGCCAATTGCAAAGCGACTCGGGTGGGTTTGAGTTCACCCAACCCTAGCTGTTTATAGACTGAATATGGCAGCAAGTTCACGCTTGCTCCTAGATCGAGGAGTGCGTTATCTATCCTTTGATTCCCAATTCTACATGAGACAATAGGTGTACCAGGGTCTTTGAGTTTTGGAGGCAACTCATTTTGAATGATCGCACTTGCTTGGCACGCGACATAAGCATGTTTCTTCACGCTTTGCCTCCTCTTGACCGTGCATAGATCTTTGAGATACTTTGCATAGGCCGGCACTTGCTTGATGGCATCTAGGAGTGGAAGGTTAATCTTGACTTGTTTAAACAATTCCATAAACTCCTGATTATTTGTCTCGTTCTTGGGTTTCTTCAATCGTTGAGGATAAGGTGCAGGAAAAGGGCATTTGGGTGGTTCATCCTTCACAGACTCCTTTCCAGGCCTTCGCTCAACTTCTTCCTCTACTCTAGGAGCTTCAATGTTTGCCTTTATTGCCTCGTCATTAGTAGACGGCTCCTCCTCTTGAGTAGATGGTTGCTCAAGCTCATTTTCTACTACTTCCTCCTCTTTGTACACTTCGAGTGTAGCCAGAGGCATGCTTTTTTCTATGATTCTTCCGCTTCTCATTGTAGTCATGGCTTTAGCATGTTCTTGATTGTTAGGACCATTGTTATGTCCATTGGGGTTCGGAAGTGGTTGGGCAGGGAATGTTCCTCCTGAACCCTCTTGCCGTGCATCTATCCTTTCTAACGTGGCAGACATTCTACTCATCATCTATATAAGTTGCTGCGTTAGATTGGCATTAGCAAGTGGTTCTTCCTCTTGTACCTTCTTGTGTGGTGGCACATAGGTATTTGTCTGTGGTGCATTGGAGGGTTGAGCTTGGTTGTAGTTATTGGTTCTGTTTTGATTGTAATGATGGGATGGGCTATTGTTTTGCCCTTGATATTGATTGTTGTAGGGCTGCTGTTGATATTGATTTTGGGTCCCCGCATTATTTCTCCAATCAAAACCGGGGTGATTCCATCTATTGTTACTTTGAAAGTTATTATTGGAATTCTCCGCCCCTCGAAAATCGTGCATGGCATTCATCTCCATAGGGGCCTGCTCTTGAAAATACGGCACATTGGGACAGTATTGAGTTGTATGTCCCAACATGTTGCATGTGCCGCATGGTTCCTCAGGCATCACCTGCCTCAAGCTCTCTCCTCGCATCCCTAGTTCTTCTACCTTCTTCGCTAGTTCTTTGTACTTGTTCATCAGATGATCTTCACTTTTCAATTGGTACAAACTCTTATTTTCCACACTCGATATTTGAGTTTGAGGTGTATCTTCAGAGTTAGACCATTCATGAGCATGTTCAGCTAACCACTCGAAATGAGCTTCAGCCTCTTCGGTGTTCTTTCGAAGGAATGGTCCAGAGCTCATAGTTTCGACCAGCTTTTTCATTTCACCATTTAGTCCTTCATAGAAGTGACTGATGGTACGCCCATGGTGGGGACATGATAGAAGCAAATCTTTGAAACGCTCCCAAGTTTGGGTGAAAGTTTCATTGCTCTTCTGCTTGTATGAACTTATTTGGCGTTTTAGCTCTGTGGTCATGCGAGGTGGAAAGAATTTCTTTAAAAATGCAGTGTTCATCGCATGCCATGTGAAGATTGAATTTGGTTTCAGAGTGAGTAACCACGCCTTTGCTTTATCCTTCAAGGTGAAGGGAAATAACATTAAGCGTGTCACATCTACAGGACAAGTTTGGGAGAATGTTTTACAAACATCCTCGAAATCCTTAACGTGTAGATATGCCTTCTCGTTTTCCATCCCATGAAATGTTGGAAGGAGTTGAATCATACCATTGCGAAATTGAAATTCTCCAGCATGTGGGGGAATGAGAATGCAAGAAGGAGTAGGTGCGTGTTCTGGTTGCATGAGATCGCACAACGGCCGCAGTGAATCATCAACTGGTACCACAACATTTTCACCATGTTCACTCTGATCATCATCCATTGATTCAGTTGGAGTGGTGACAGGGTTACTAGAACTGGAAGAATTAGATGAATATAGAGGATTTCTAAAAATTCCGTAGACGGAACTATCGGACATAAATGAGAGAACCTAAGAAGATTGAAAACCTAGAGAACTCGAAGAAAAGGAAAACAGAAATAGATCAGGAAAGATTGAGGTAATCTAAGGAATTGATCGTCGCCTTCCCCGGCAACGACGCCAAAAACATGACACGAATATTTTTCTGTGTGCGCTTGTGTGCTATACCCAAGTGTAGGTAGACGTGCAAGTAGTAACTAGTAAGACCAGGTCGATCCCACAGGGAAGGATGAGAATTAAATTACTTAGATTAGACTCTAAAAGAAAAGAAAATTCAATATTTTAAGAAAAGTGTAGAACACAAAGTTCTACAATTAACAACTACTAAACTTAAAAATGACTAAATTAAATTAACTAATGATTAACTATTTAACTAAAGCGAGATTTGAAAACGGTTTTTCTTAATAAAAGAAAGTGTTGAGATCACGCAAATCCACTATGATTCAGCCATCTACCATGCAAATGCAATTAAGCTCAACGGAGGGCAACTTCTACAGTATCCCGTACTTCTCTAAGGATATAGAATCAAGAGTCCTTTCATGACCAGGACTATATCATCACAATTAAGTTTGAAATACACAAAGGTGGTTTAATTCAATAGTGAAGACTCGCACCTACAATGGTGTTAGCATTGAGGGTGGTTTGCAAAATATATTGAAAGAAAATGCCTTAAGGCTTAACGTTTAAAGACTGTTTTGACAAACTGAGCATTTGGGGACAGTTTGATAACGAATCAGTAAAGCAGAAAGTCTTGGAATACTGTATTGAATGTCCTCAAGAATCAGAGGTCTCGATCGATCGACGCGCTTTTGATCGATCTAACTTCTTCATCTCTCGATCGATCGAAATATCTTCGATCGCTAGAATATGTCTCTGGTCCGATCGATCGAACTACATTCGATCGATCAAACACAGGAATAAAAATACTGCATGGCAGAGGCCTGAAATCACGGTTTCATCGCGATTTCCCAACCCCGGACTACTCAGACATGATCTGGGAAGTCTCAGATTTATTTTTAACGTAAAAGTTCATTAAAATCATGTTTGTTTGCGAGTTTTTCATGAAAACTATGAAAATCAATGATTTTAACTCATCTAGCATGTAATACTACGATATTAAAGATTATACTACAAATAACTACGTGCAGAATGTAAACAAAATAAAACGAAATAACCTGGAGAAGAGCAACTACTATTAAACCTTACGAAATCCAAGCTACAATGAAAAATCCTTGAGAAAAACCTACAAAATAAGATAAACTCTCTACTCTCTATGGAAAACTGATGAAAACAAAGTATGGGCGCCCCCCTGGGACGTAAAAAAAACGATTACATATAGCCTAAACCTCCTGCTAGGGTTAAAAACCCGTTTCCGCTACGTGCGCGTATAATCTGATAAACGGCATGTTCGATCGATCGAAACACTCTCGATCGATTGAAATTCCAAAAACTGCGATCGCTTGAACTCCACTCGATCGATCGAAACATCGATCGCTCGAACATTGTTCGATCGCTCGAACCCTATTTTTCAACTTTGGGTTGTCTTCATCTGGACTAAGCACTTCCTTTTATCAACATTCTTCAATCTTGTACACAGCAGCAGTAATCTGCACAAATAATCACTAAAACAATACCACTTATCATAGTTTAATCAATTTGTGTAAAAACTGGTATTGTAATTCAAACTGCAGATAAACAGGGGAATTGTTGACTTTTCTAGTGTATTTTCCTCTTTTAGCGCGGTTGTATTTTACAAATACCCCCTCTTGTCAGCGGGCATGCCAGTCGTGGCACCGATGGCTGCCTCAGCCGAGATCAGGGAGAGGGTGAAACCCGATCTGCTCCCTAGTCAAGTGGAGGCGTGTGCAAACATGTCTCCTGAGGTCTTCCAAAGTTGGCTGTACAACCTCTCTCATATGGTGAGTTCTCCCGCCTCTGTTTCTTTTTCTTCACTTATTTTGTCAATTGTGCCTGTGTACTGACCGGTCAATTTTCACTTCTCGCAGGTCGGATGCATGGCCGCTGGGGCTGAGTCCTTCCTACCTTCTTTGGCCGAAAGGACTGTTGCTGCTAAAGTTGCTCTGTCTGACGAGCGAGCGACCTTAGAGGCTAGGGAGACCGCTCTGGCCGTGGAGAAGGACAAGGTGAAAGGTTTGGCCTTGAGCCTTGGCGTTGCTCTGATCGAGCTGGCTATAGCCCTGGCCGACCTAGAGGTCGCTCAGGCCAGCGCAGCGGCGGAGAAGGTACGGATGAAGGCGCTGGCAGAGGCAACAGTGGCGGGGGCCCAGGATGAAGCTTTTGACGATGGCTTCTTCCAAGGCTACGAAGATCTGATGTGCAGGCTATCCCGGGATCACCCTGAGTTGGACATTTCGTCCTACGAGGGGATTGATTTGGACTACTGGGATGTAGGTCCTGCTGCGGGCGAGGGCCCTGTTGCTAATGTTGGCCCTGCTAAGGAGGGTGCCCCGGGCTCTGTCCCGGGAGGAGGAGCTGACCCAGAGGGAGAGGCTGGGGAAACGGAGGATGTGGTCGTAGTGGACGACTCTTAGTCCCCGGCCTGTAAATTTTTTTTTTCTTTTGTTGTAATTTTTTTTTGTTTTTGGGGGAGGCTACTACAACTGCCCCCCCCCCCCCCCCCCAGCACTGTACAGTTTTTGTATTTCATGAAAAGGCCCTTGGAGGCCACTTTTTCATCAATTGTTTACTGTTTCTGTACTTTGTGTGCCTGAGTTTGCCAATCCCCGATTGATTTTTATTTTTAGTTGACCATTCTTTAACTCCTTGCCTTAGCAAATGGTTTTGGATCATAACCGGTAGAACGATTGGTCTTCTTTACCTGTTTGAAGGTCCCGTCCGGTGTATTATAGGAATTTATCCTGTTTTACTGACCGGACGGTTTTTCTATGGCCTCTGTAGGTACTTGGGAATGTTAGGATTCCAAGCCCTGTTAGTTACTGGTGTGATTTCCTTTTTAAGTTTAGTGTATCCCCCTACCCCCCAAGCATTTTGCCAAGGCAGGTGTCTAGGAGGTAGGGACCATAGGAAACAGACTTGGAACATGGGTGGTTGCAAGGTGTTTTGAGGCTTACCATCATCAGCCACCTGGGGGGTTTGCCCTCATCGCTAGTTGGGCTTAAGCAAAGCCGATGCCTCAGGGTTAGGCCCGAGGTCTTTTATGCCACGGGTATGTTCCCGAGGTCTTTGTGCCTTGGTTTTGAGCCAATGTCTTTTGCCTCGGGTGTTGGCCCAAGGTCTTTATGCCTTAGTTTTGAGCCAAGGTCTTTTGCCTTGGGTGTTGGCCCGAGGTCTTTGTGTAGAATACCGACAAGGGTTGTTTCTTGATGCAAAGTAGGAACTGTTTTATTGCTCTTTTTTGAAAAATCATAATGACTGCTCGAATAGAGCTACAAGTATCCTAACTAGTGTTAATATACCCATGACTAACTGTTACTGATGGTACTTGCGGAGGTGTTGCACATTCCAAGGGTGAGATAGATCACGCCCGTCCAGAGTTTGTAACAAATAGGTTCCCGGGCGGTTTATCCGAGTAACTAGATATGGACCTTCCCAGTTTGGCCCCAACTATCTATGGCTCAGGACTTTTGTGGACTGATTGACGGCCTTAAGGACCAGATCCCCCACCAGGAAACTGTGATGCTTCACCCTGCTATTATAGTATCGGGACACTCTCTGCTTGTAGGCTGCAACTTTTAGATACGCCCACTCCCTTTTCTCCTCTACCAGGTCGAGCTACGCCCTGAGGGCATTTTTGTTGTCTGGCTCGCTATAATTTGCCACCCAGTAGGTAGGTAACCTAAGCTCTGTGGGGACCACCACCTCAAAACCGTAGGTTAGAGAGTACGGCGTCTTGCCTATTACCGCCCGGGGTGTAGTACGATAGGCCCACAGGAGGGTCGATAGCTCTTCGGCCCATAGTCCTTTGGCGTCTTCAAGCCTCGTCTTTATTGACTGAAGAATAGTCCGGTTTGTACCCTCGGCTTGGCCATTGGCCTGGGGGTGCTCAGGGGATGAGTAGTGGTTGGATATCCCATAGCCCAAGCAGAACTCCCTGAATACCGGGGTGTCAAACTGCCTGCCGTTATCACTAACCAGAACCCGGGGACACCGAACCTGCTGAGGATGTTCCTTTCCACGAAGTTTTCCATTTTCTTCTTGGTAATTGTTGTCAAGGGCTCGGCTTCTGCCCATTTGGTGAAGTAATCCATGGCAATGACAGCGAACTTGACTTGTCCCTTTCCCATTAGTAGGGGCCCAACAATGTCAATGCCCCACTGAGCAAATGGCTAGGGGCTGAGGATTGGCATCTGAAGCTCTCTCGGATGGTTGATCATGGGAGAAAACCTTTGGCACGTATCACACCTCTTGACATATTCTTTAGAGTCCCTGACCATGGTCGGCCAGTAGTATCCTTATAGCAGGGCTTTACGCGAGAGTGCCCGGCCTCCGATGTGGTTCCCATACACCCCTTCATGGATTTCGTGCAACACCCCTTAGACCTGTGTATGATGGACACATCGGAGATATGGTATGCAAAAGAGGATTCCATCAATAATGTGGTATCTTTTCGCTCAGTATTTAACCCAACGGGCTTCCTCGTTACCTTCTGGTAACACGCCTGTTGCCAGAAATGCCATGATTGGGTCCATCCAGCTATGTCCTAGGGCGACCGGTTCTACCTCCATGCTTTATGAGTTGATCACACTTGCCTCGAGTAGGTACTCTATCCTTATCCCAGGCAAGTCTAACTCAAAGGATGAGGCGAGGCGGGCCAACCGGTCGGCTCTAGTGTTCTCCTTCCTTGGTATTTGTGTGACAGAGAACCCCTGAAGCTTCTTTGAAACTACTCAGATAAGGGCTAGGTAAGCTATCATGTTATCTTCCCGAGCCTCGTACTCTTGGTTGACTTGATTTACAACAAGCTGAGAGTTATTGTACCCTTGGACCTATGATGCACCCATTAAAGCGGCCAACTGTAATCCGACCAAGAGGGCTTCATACTCAGCCTCATTATTGGAGGCTTTGAATCTGAACCTATGCGCATACTCGAGCTGGATCCCGTCGGGCATGGTTAGGATGATCCCTGCTCCACTTCCCTGTTTGTTGGATGATCCGTCTACATAGAGTACCCAAGTTAGGATGTCTGATTGCAAACTGGGCGGTAGGACTGATTGGTCGGACTCTTCGACCGGGTCTTCCTAGTATGTGAATTCAACAAGGAAGTCCGCTACTGCATGTCCCTTGATTATTGTGCGGGGTCTGTAGACCTCTTCGAATTCTTCTAACTCCAAGGACCACTTGACGAGCCTTCCGGACGTTTCAGGCCTACTCAAGATCTTACGGAGGTGCTGATCCATTTAGGACCATGATAACGTGGGCCTAAAAATACGGGAGTATCTACTGAAGTGATGAGGGCGAAGGTGAGCTTTTCAATGCGGGAGTATCTACTTTCTGCACCCTGAAGCGCTCAACTTGAATAGCAGACCAGGAACTGTATCCCGTGCTCTTCTTAAATGAGCGTCAAGTTGACTACCGAGGGTGACACCGCCAAGTACAAGAATAGCTCCTCACTTGGCACGGGCATTGAGAGTAGAGGGGGTGACGCCAAATATTTCTTAAGCTCCCAGAACGCCTCCTCGCACTCTTCCGACCACTAAAAAGCCTTGCGGAGGATCTTAAAAAATGGTAAGCACCGATCAGTTGCTCGAGACACAAACATGTTCAACACGGTAACCTGTCTGGCCAGACTCTGTACTTCTTTGGTTGACCTGGGCGACCGCATGTTGATGATGGCCTGAATTTTCTCGGGGTTTGCTTCGATTCCCCACATGCTGACTAGGTGCCCTAAGAACTTTCTGGATGAGATGCCAAATGTGCACTTGGCCGGGTTTAACCTCATCCCGAACTTCCTCAAAATGTTGAAGGCCCCGGCCAAATGTTCCAGATGGTCAGACTCGTCCCAGCTTTTGACCAGCAGATTGTCAACGTATACCTCCATTTATTTCCCGATCAACTCTTTGAACATGTGATTTACTAGGCATTGATAAGTTACCCCAGCATTTTTGAGGCTGAAGGCCATGACTTTGTAGCAGTAGGTCTCCTGATCAGTGATGAATGAAATCTTTTCTTCATCCCCGGGGTACATACTGATCTGATTGTACCCAAAGTAGGCATCCATAAACAAAAGGAACAAATGGCCGGCTGTGGAATCCACAAGGAGATCTATCCTAGGCACTGGATAGCAATCCTTGGGGCAGGCTTTGTTCAGGTCGGTGAAGTCTATATACATCCTCTACTTCCCGATGCTTTTCTTGACAAGTACTACATTTGCTAACCAATCGGGATAGTGGACCTCTCGGATAGATTGGGCTTTGAGGAGCTTCTCAACCTCCTCGCTCACTGCCTTTTGCCTCTCGGGGGCCATGCCCCATCTTTTTTGCTTCACCGGTCGGGAGTCTATGTTGACATTCAGTTGATGAGACGTTACCCGGGGATCATTCCCAGGAATATCTTCATGACAGCAGGCAAACACATCCTGACTCTGTTGTAGGAATTGAATCAGCTTCTCCCTAAGGCGGGGCTTCAGCAGGGTATCAATGCTGACTATTCGGTTTAGGAGTTGTGGGTCCAATGCCACTTGTTCCAGTTCTTTGATCGGGCCTACTCTATCATTCTGATCCCTCAGGTCCATCTCCTAGACGTTCAGTGTTTCTGTGATGACTTCCTAGCGAAGGGAACTGACATAGCAACTCTGGGCGGTCGTCTGATCCCCACGCAGGCTCCCGGGTCCCTGAGGGGTCGGGAACTTAACTGCCAGGCTATGAGTAGAGACGACGACCTTGGCTCTATTTATTGTAGGCCTCCTGAGAATGACATTATAGGCAGATGGGTCCTCCACAATTACAAAGTTTGCCAACAAGAATATCTGCTAAGGGTAAGTTCCCATAAGAACAGGGAGCTCCATGGTATAGAGCAGCTGGGTGCTAGATCCGTTAAAACCCACCAGGGGAGTAGCAACCGGACGGAGCCGATCCCTGGACATCCCGAGCTGATTAAACGCTGACGCGAACATGATATCGGTCGAGCTGCATGTGTCCACCAACACCCTTTTGACCACGTAATTAGCTATGGAGAGCATCACAACTAACGGGTCGTCATGGGGGCAGTGGATGCCCTGTAAATCATCGGAGGTGAACATCAGTATGTCAGTTGGTGGGGAGGTAGTGGATTGGACCTGCCAGACATCCGCTCGGGATGCCCGAGCATGCCTCTTCCTTGCCAACTGTGAGTCCCCACCGCCCGACGTTCATCCGTAAATCACGTTGATTTGACCAAGAGGCTGTATTTGACCGGGAGCTCGGGCTCCCTTCGTAGGCCGTCCATCTGTCGTGACGTACTCTGCAAGATGACCCTGCTCGATCAATTTTTCTATGACTATCTTTAACTTGAAGCAATCCTCTGTGTCGTAACCGTGGTCTCTATGGAAGCAGCAAAACTTATCTCGATTCCTTTTTCTGGCGGGGCTTTGAGTTTTGCCGGTTGTTGAAACAACCTCTGCGCCTCAACGGCGGCCATGACTTCGTGGATTGGTCAAGACAGAGGCGTGAAAGTGATCTGGGGCTGATCCCGACCTCCTCTCTACTTGTCTTGCATGGGCTTTTTTACCGGGCCCTTCTCAGTGCCTTCACGCCTCTGGTTGGCTTTCGGGGACTCCTCTCCCGCGAAGCCGGTGCATTTGGACTTTAGAAATTCTTCCGTGTCTATATACTTTTTGACCCTCTTTGAGAGCTCTACCAGGGTTGCCGGTCGGTCTCGATGGAACGATGTAGTAACCTTGGTGTGTTAAACTCCCTAGCAGAAGGCCATAATGGCTGCTGTTTCGTTCAAATTACAGATCTAGAGCCTCTGCTGATTAAAGCAGTCCACGTACTCCCTTAGGGATTCGTCCTTATGCTGCTTAACAGTCAATAGCTTAGTGTCTTATTACGACCGGTCGAGCATCCCTATAAACTGGCTAATGAAAATCTTGCTCGGCGTCTTGAAGTCATCAACCGTTTGGGGCTTGAGGGCGTGGAACCAGTACACGACTGGCCCATTGAGAGTTCTGGGGAAGGCCAGGCATAGTAATTCATTGATAATGGTGACCAATGCCATATGAGCCCTGTAGGTGTGAACGTGATTCACTGGGCTCCCTATCCCATCATAAGAACTGAGATACGGTGGCTTAAACTTTTGCGGGATGGGGAATCCGGTGATCCAAGTGGTATAGGGCTACTTGGTCTCTGTGTTGGTATGGTCATGACGCTGCTTGCGGCTCAATTGCTCGATCTATTTCTTCAAGCCCTAGATTTGAACATTCACGTCTTCCTGCTCGGGCTTCCTTTCAATGTCCGAGCGGTAAGTCGGATCGGATGATGAGGCTTCTTCTTCAAAGTCTGTTGACCTCAGGGATAGAATCCGGCTTCGACTCTAGGTAATCGTATGCCTAAGATCTCCCCGGCTCTAGGCCGGAGGGTCTTTGGCTGATTCCCGGGGCTTTGGTCTTGATCCCTCCCTCCTAGTGGCACGTCGCCTGTTGATGATGTCTCTAGCATCTTTCACCCAATGAGGATTGGTCCGAGCTTGCCTCCTGGTGCGCTTGGGCGCTCTGCCATGGTCACCATCTCGGGCATGTTCCCAATCCGACGGGGATGCCGGCACAGAGTGGGTATGGTTTCGGACTCTTGGGGGCTCCCGGTCGGGGGCATTCTTCCCGGTCTGGTTCTCTAATTGAGGGCGCTTCTCCTATAAGGCCAACAGCGCTTCGATTTGCTACTGGGTTTGCCATTGGGCTTCCAGAATTGCGCGAGCATCGCTATCATTTGCTCGGAGGTCATGGAGGCGGCCTGCTGCTCGAGCTGCAAGTTCTCCTGACCGGCCGGAGCGGTATTTTTCTTACCCGTTTTCAGTGGCATGTTGATCAGTCAAGGAATTTGTTGGTGAAAAACATATCGTATTCCCACAGACGGTGCCAAATTGATGATGTCAAAAAATGGTAAGAGAGATTCAGAGAGAGATATTGTGACACAATCAATTGTATGTAGTTTGGCCCCGTTAATGAGGTAACCTACATCCACGGGTACGTCAGTACACTTTACTAGCAGATCACCGACGGGCCTGGTGAAACAATAGTTGGGCGGCACTACCAGTAAGATCAGCCGGGTGTATGCGTACGAAATTAGTATAAACAGCTATTCTCAAGGTTAAGAATGTGATCCCCCTTAATGGGGGTGAGTGGCCCCTTTTATAGGTGCAAGAGACCACCAGCACAAGGCAACTGATTAGATAAGGAAGCCCAATCTAATTACAATTTGATGAGCATAAATCATGGGAGGTTTCCTAAGTGGCTTAGGAAACTATTTACACTTTCCATTAGTCTTCTGATTAATTTAGGAAACTGCTAAGCAGCTTGGTTGTCAAATTGCTCCTCGTGGAGAGCTACTGTGCCACATGCCCGGGCTGTGCGAGCACCCCAAGTGGTAGCAGTCAAAAGACCTCGGGATTGGTGGGCCACAAGCTCCCATTCCGGATAGTCCGGGTCCTTCGCTGCTGATGTGGTAGTTTGGCTTTAGCAGAATATTTCTGGACGTATTACTTGGTATTATTTGGATCCAACCAATTGCCAAGCTTCCCAATCAATTGGCAATTATAGAATATGGATTGTTTTGTTTGTTTATTAAATAAGGGGTTCGATCATTTGATTATCGATTCGGACTTCCATGATGCGACTATGGGGTAACAAGTGACAAGGTGATACAGTATTGGAATAATACACATGCTGAATAACGAGCTTAAATACATTAAATAGTGGAATCATTTGTATAATGATGATATAATGTGGCAAGTGAGAATGAGAAACCGACGTGCATGATAGTGGGTCTATCGACTGTCGATGTCAATACTATTTACAATTGTGAGTATGAATGCGGTCGTGAAGATCGTATAATGATAGGTATGGGATCCTAAGGTGCTGGGATAGGATCGAGACTACGTGTCAAGTTTTACATATGATAGAGTTGGACTGCGTGTCAGATTTGGGAGGTTATATGATGTGGGACTTTGTATTGAGTTTAGTATATTGGGGCTAGTGTCAATATTATGTTGGGGTTGGAGTGTCATAGTACATCAAGGTTGTGTGTCGTAGCATTTTGGGGCTGCGTGCTATATAAGCATATCAGGGCTGCATACCATAATAGTATAGCGGAGCTGAGTGCTGTTGTATGGTGGAGCTGAGTGTTGTGGTATGGAGGAGTTGAATGCTATTCTATGTCAGGGCTGCATGTCGTAACATATCAGGGTGTGTTGGCCATAACATATCAGGGCGTGCTGGTCAGAATGTTAGGACTATGTTTTGAGATTTGATAGCTCGTGTAGTATGGGACTACGTGTCTGATTTATATATACGTGCCTGGTTAGAACACGATTATCAAGGAATGAGTTGAGTACTATGAGAAGTAAGGCTGCGTGCGTGATGTGGGCCTGAGAGTCCATGTTATGATGGGATTTGGGTTGGGATGATATCAATTATGCATATTGAGTTGGTGCATTCATGGAAGTGAATGGCAAGATGATCTTTTAATAATGCTATTTAAAAAAAATGTGTATCTTTAGATACTCTGTAGTGTTTGCATTCCCTTGGCTTTCGTAGCTGATAGCGTTTATGCCATTAGATAGTCAACGTCCAGCTAGCCAGGGTTATGAGTATGTAGGAAATGAGTACATTGCCAGGAGCTATGAGGGAGAAGCCTACTATGATGAAGGCTATGCTGGAGACAACTACTACGTGAGCTAAAGACCTGGAGCATCGCTATAGTTTATGTTTATGTTTTAGAGACTCTGTAACAGTTAGAGTTATAATCGACATATGTTGCCATAATACTTTATTTATGTTTCCGTAGATACTAAGGTTTGTAATAGTTTAGTAGTAAACTTTGGTTTGATATATCGAACTTAGAATTTCCAAGGTGTGGATTGATTCATTACTTTGATGATTAAACATTGGTTATGGATAATATGGTGACTTTCAACTGTCATGGCCCACGTCCAAAAAGGAATTTATTTTCTCTATTGTTGCTACTGCAAGGCATGACATTTCCTGAAAGGGAAATAGGACCAATGCATTGCTGGAATTAGTTCACACTGATGTGTATGGTCTAATAAATATTAGAGCTCGGGGAAGTTATGAGCATTTTATAACATTTACTGATGACCACTCCAGGTATGGATATGTGTACCTAATGCAGCACAAGTTTGAAGCTTTTGAAAAGTTCAAGGAGTTTAAAGCTGAAGTGGAAAAGCAATTGGGTACACATATCAAATCCATTCGATCTGATCAAGGTAGCGAGCACCTCTCTAACAAGTTTATTGATCACCTCATACATAATGCGATTCTGTCACAGTTGACTACACTCGGTACGCCTCAATAGAACGGTGTAGTAGAAAGAAGGAACTGGACTATTTTAGACATGACTAGGTCTATGATGAGTTATTCTGAGTTAGCATTATTCCTTTGGGATTATGCTTTGGAAACCACTATATACATACTAAATCTTATTCCAAACAAATTTGTTCCTAAGACACCACGGGAGATGTGGATTGGGAGCAAGCCTTCTTTGCAACATCTCCAGATATGGGGGTGTCCAGCACATGTGCTGAAAGGAAAGATGAGCAAATTGGAGACTAGATCAAAAGTATGTTACTTTATAGGGTATCCAACAGGTACCTGTGGTTGGTATTTTTATGATCCAAGAGAACAGAAAGTGCTTGTTAGTACAAATGCTATTTTCCTGGAGGATGATTATATCATGAACCATAAACCTAAGGGAAGAATAGATCTAAAAGAGATAGAAGGAGAGCCCTCAGACCCACCCATAGATGAGAACGATTCAAGATAAAAAAATTATCACATCTTCACCCATTTTTGCACTGGTATCTCATTGTAGTGGGAGGATTTGCAGCCAGCCTAACCGATGCATGTTCTTAGGAGAAGTTTTTGAAGATGTCTCCATAGAATCTAAATCTGAATCTGATCCTGCCACATATGAAGAGGCATTGACTGATGTTGATTCAGCTCATTGGGTTAAAGCTTTGAAAGCTGAGATGGAGTCTATGCTCTCCAATCATGTTTGGAATCTTATATAAACACCTGCCAATATTAAAACCATTGACTGTAAATGGGTCTACAAGAGGAAAAGCAGATCTGATGGTAAGGTTGAGACCTTTAAGACAAGGCTTGAGGCAAAAGGTTATACTCAGAGGGAGGTCATTGACTATGAGGAGACCTTCTCGCCAGTATCTATACTCAAATCCATCAGAATACTTTTATCCATTGCTACATGCCTTGATTATGAGATCTGGTAAATGAATGTCAAAATTGCATTCTTGAATGGCAATCTTGAGGAGGACATCTATATGCAGTAACTAGAAGGGTTCATAGCTGGTGGAAAAGGTAACTTGGTATGCAAGCTACAAAATCCATTTACAAGCTTAAGCAGGCATCCAGGAGTTAGAACATTCAGTTTGACCAAGCGGTCAACTGGTTTGGTTTCATATAGAATCTGGATGAACCTTGTGTATATAAGAAATATGAAGGTAAGCTGGTGGCTTTTCTTGTACTTTATGTTGATGACTTTCTACTCATTGGAAATGACATAGCGGCGTTGTCAATAGTCAAAGTTTGGCTATCTAGTGCTTTCGATACGAAACATCTAGAAGAGGCAAGTTATATCCTCAGGATAAAACTCTTTCGAGATTGCAAGTGAAAGATAATTGGATTATCTCAAGCTAGTTACATCGATAAAGTGCTAACTAGGTTTTCAATGGATAATTCGAACAAAGGTTTGTAGCCTTTCAAGCATGGTCTTGGGTTCTCTGAGGAATAGTGTCCCGAGACACAGGATGAGAGGAATCGCATGGCAGGGATTCCCTATGCCTCCATAGTAGGAAGTCTCATATATGCAATGTTATGCACTAGACTAGATATTTGCTTTCCCGTTGGCATGGTTAGCTGGTATCAATCGAATCCTAGTCCAGAGCATTGGACAGCCGTTAAGCACATTCTTAAGTACTTCAGAAGGACTAAAGATTACATGCCTATGTATGGCAACAATGAGTTGATTCCAATAGTTGATTCCAATAGGATACACTGACTCAAACTTTATGTCAGATAAAGATTCGAGGAAGTCGACATTCGGACATTCCTGTACCCTAGGAGATTGTGCTATTAGTTGGAGGAGCATTAAGCAGAAATGCATTGCAGACTCAACTACAGAAGTTGAATATGTGGCTGCTTGTGAAGCCACAAAGGAAGCTGTTTGGCTCAAGAAGTTCTTGATGGAACTCGAGGTGGTACCAGCGTCATTATCACCTTTTACACTATACTGTGATAATAGTGGGGTAGTGGCTCAGTCCAAGGAGCCAGGAAACCACAGAAAGGGAAAAATGTAGATTGGAAGTATCATCTCATTCGAGAGATAGTCCAACGTGGAGACGTGACTGTCAGCAAGATTGCCACCACTGACAATCTTGCGGATCCGTTTACAAAGGCCTTACCACAGAAGGTCTTTGATCTCCATCTAGATAGTCTAGGTCTCAAATGTAGTTCTGATTGGATATGAGTGCAAGTGGGAGTTTGGTGGGATCATGCCCTCAAACCAGTTTTGTATGTATGAGAGGTTTACATTTTGTATATAGCTATCAGTTTTCATTTCATTATGTAATTTGTCATGAGATGATTATTTTAATCCTTAAGTATCATAGTAACTAATTCATGTATGTATGAGATACATACACGGGAGATACGAGTTACTATTCTTTGATACTTAGAACTTGTCACTGTCGAAGTTGAGACTGGATATCTCATCAAGTATACACTGTAGCATGATTAACTACCAATAGATGAAGTGACGAATCTCAATCACTAGAGTATGAGACTCTTAGTTTATATGCTAGTGCTTATAGTGTATTGACGGACCATGAGTTTTTCTATCGACACTTAAAACTGTCATAAGTCGATAGGAACTCATAACTTGTACAAGGTACGTGTTCTTAAACTTGAGATGATTATGGACACAGACTGTGGATATGACTACTTTGACTTACCAATCAATGATGTATTAAAGATCAACACATAGGTATCTTGGGTATGTCATGTTCATAGGATTATGAACATATATTGGCAAGATAGAATTTACCCTCTGAGAATGTCACCAAGTTGATTATTGAGAACTGCAGTTTTGTTAATAAGTAGTTATCAAAATGTTTGGTAATCATGAAAGGTGAATGAAACTAAATGTATGGAAGAGGTAATCATCATTCAGGTTGACAGTAATAGTTTATTCGACTACCTGAATATGATTACGAAGGCTGATGGTAGAGGGACGTTAGTACAACTGTACAAGTCTAGTTATCGCTTTACCTATGTTTTTTGTGTTGGAGTGCAGTTATAGTTTTATAGTGGAGTAAATGTTAACTGATTAGTTAGCTAATTTGCTAATCAAAGAGTTTGATCATGGGAATTAAATAACTAATCTAAGCCAACAATAAAGAACCTAGGAGGTCCCACTCTTAGCTCCAAAGGATGCAAAGAAGACAAGAGTGAAAGAGGGCAAACGATTGGTGTCCCACTAATCGATTGGAATGTCAATCGATTGCCTTTCTATGGAAATCGATTGCCACTTTGGGCAATCAATGGGACCTATGGTCGGTGGAAATACTTATAAATAGGAGACCCATGTCTAGGATAATTTTACTCATCATTTTTGAAGCCCTTGGTCTCTAGATCCAGTTTTATAGTGTTTTTGTAGCCTTTTATCTCTCTAGTTGAACTCCGACAAGTTCTAGTCTTCGCGAGAGCATCCACCGGACTCATAGGAGTGAAGACAATCTAGTGGAGGCTGTTGGAAGTTGGAAAGAAGAAGAAATAATCAAAGGAATCACAAGGTTTTAAGCGCAAAAGGTATTCTTCTTCTCTACATGCTACTAGGTTCACATGAGTAGTAGATTCTGAGATACAAAAGTTTTTTGAAACTTGTTTTTCCGCTGCAAATTCCATTTTTCATAACAGAATTCCTTCAGATACTGGTGCGTCAAATTCATTTACTATAGTAGAGTTGTTCAAGATTTGGGTATAGTGCCTCAAACCCTTTCTGTAACTTTGAATGTTGTTTACCCATTGGGAGTATCTGTTAAGTTTAGTAAAGTGTGCAAGAACTACCCCATTAACCTAGAATATCGAGACCAGCTCATGGATTTTATGATCTTGAGGATGAGAGAGTTTGACATTATCTTTGGAATTGACTGGTTGACTAAGTACCACGCCAACTTGGACTATGTTAGCAAGTCGATTACCTTTTCAATACCTAGAATCCAACCCTTCAACTTTTAGTGTAACCCGTCGAGCGACGCTTTTCTCATTAGCCACTTGGCTGCTATTAAGGGCACACAACAGTTACTGAGATTCCAGTGGTGTGAGAATTCGAGGATGTATTCAGGGATATCTCAAGGTTACCACCCATGCACGAAATAGACTTTTGCATAGAATTGATGCTTGGAACTGCACTAATATCCAAAACTCCTTACCGTATGGCACCAATAGAGATGCAAGAGTTAAAGAAGCAAGTACAAGAATTTGAACACTTAGGATTTGTTCGGCCTAGCACATCACCGTGGGGAACACCAGTGTTGTTTATAAAGAAGAAGGATGGGATATTTCAACTCTACACAGATTACAATGAGTTGAACAAGGTCACTATCAAGAACAAATACCCTCTATCAAGAACAAATACCCTCTACACAGATGCATGGAGCAACGATGTTTTCAAAGATCGATCTAAGATCGGGTTATCACTAGTTGTTGGTTCGACCAGAAGATGTACTGAAGACAGCATTCTAAACCAGATATGGACATTACGAGTTCTATGTGATGTTATTTTGGTTAACAAATGTCCCAGCAGTTGTAGGCACCCCAATTTTGACCAAACTATCAAACTTAGGGGATAATCACTTTTGGATGCAGTGATGATACAGTCCGGTACGATTTGACGATCTTCAAAAGATGCTTCATAAACTTCTGAAAGCTCTATGACCTATTTTGTTTTTTTACATATTTTGAGCCAAAAAGACTCAAAAGCCCGGGGGATGATATTTTCATGACCTTCGAGTTGAAAATATGCAATAGAGAAATAAGAACGCTCAGGATAGTCTCTAGATCCAAGGTAGAAGGTTCATAAGAGGACTCAAAAATCAATTTTGATGCATTTAAAAGAACAAATCAATGGAAATTCAAGGAAAATGACCTTATGACCTTTCGAAATAAATTTGATTTATTCTTGACTCCAATACCTTCACAAAGATGTATTATTTGTAATTTTAGTAGCTACAATGAATTAGATAAGGATTTTTAAAGGATAAGATATAAAAGAAATAGAGAAAATTCAAAAAATAAATAAAAAGACAGGAGTCGGCACTCAGGTCTTTGAGCCGGCACTCACTGAGTGCCGATGCGCACTCACTGAGTGCTACAGACAACTCTCCGAGTGCCGCACTGGGCACAGTCATGGAAAAATTTGTTTCTACAACCCTTCTTGGATGTCTAGAATATCCCAAGCGAACCCATTTCTATAGAGCGTACTTAGCACTCTTAAGTCATCCTTTTCATTCTGAAAACATCCTAAAAGGACTAATCTACTCTCACTTCAATTGCTTTATAAAGACAAACCTTCTTTAAAGAGAAGGGGTTGCTTAGCTGGCTTGAGGATTGGACTTGGGAAATCTTGAATCATTGGTTTTAGTCTCGAGATATTATTATTTGAAAGATATTACGCTTGTTTTATTTTATTTTAGGTTACATAAGTTTATAATTAATATGGATGCAATTCTTAAGTTTTAAGGAAGATCCAAGCCTAAACAGGATGTCCACACGAGCGGATACCCAAATTCGGCACATTTTGCAATCTCATCACCGTCCTCATCACACATGTGCCCCAGGGACCACAAGATGCTCAGGATCCGTATGGATATGCAGAACAGGTTGTTTTTAGTGTTTTTAGGGTTTAGGGAACCCCCTAAATTAAGGAAACATATATATAAATATATAAGATATACATTCATTGGAAACCACTTTTGATCATATTTCATCACCTAGAGAGAGAAAAAGGCAAGAAGAAGAAGAAGAAGAAAAAGTCCAAGGTTCTCTATGGATTCCTATAACAACTCCATGCCTTCAACTCCCTCCATGGCCAACTAAACTCCTCTTGATGGAGATCACAAATAGGGAATTAAATAATTTAGGAAATAATTATATTTAGATTTAGCATTTAATTTTAACTTTAATTATGGCATAATTTTAGGGATTTGTTCATATCTTTATTATTTTAGTTTGCCTATTTAAAGGCGTAGTAGGGTTCTTAGTTATTGTTAGACTGGAATGAATGAAATATTGATATTACCTTCTCCTTGAGTTCTGTGTCTTTTCTCTGTCATCTCTCTCATCTCTGCCTATCTTTCTCTCTCTTCTTTCTCGTTCTATATTCTCTTCCATTCTTCATCAATTGGTATCAGAGCCAAACTTCTGGTTCAACTCATCTTATTTCTGCATCATCCAAACAACCTTGTTGTTTTCATCATCTTCCAAACCTTGCAAACCTGAACTACATCTGCCCTTACCACCATATCCACCGCTGCTCCAAATAACCCCCTATAACTCACATACTCACTAGCCATCAGCCCACAATCTTACCTTAATCCTTTGTATTCACCCACACAATCTTATAGCCCCTAACCCTTAGTCTTCACCCATCATCCAGGCCACACAATCTTACCCAAACAAAACCTTAGTCTATTTTTCATCTTCTCAGATCACATACCCACCAATGTCAAGTTTTTCCACAATCAAGTTTGACTAACATCAAGTGTAATCAACACCACAATCTCATCTAGCCTTCACCACCTCAACTTCAAGCATCATCATTACTATCTAGAATCCATGTGCTAAATCCAGTCCCTCCATCCAAGCATTAATCTCTTTATCTCCATTATACATTAATACATACCCTACAGATTTACACATCATCCCCACTATTAATCACCTTTGTTTTATCACAAACATCAATTACCAAAATCAATCTAAGGCTAATTTCACCTACATGTTGCCAAGCCAACCATCAACCCATCTGTAACCTACCTCTGTTAGTTCGCAAATCCTAATATGTTTCCTTTGTATTTTTTCTTTAACCCACAATTGGTCGTATATTACCCACATATAACCCGCATCCACAAGTAAACGAAGCCCCTTAATTTACCCAACCCAGACCCGCCCAATTCCTAACCCATTTGGCCCATGCCCAAACTCCAGCTCAATACTAGCCCATTTTTTTGACCCACACACACCGGACCCAAAGCAAGAACCCATAGCAATTCCACTTGTTGCATATTTCATAAAAATACCTCCTCCATCCTGGAAAGTTTCGAACATACCCCTACAACTTTTCATAAAAATATATATATATTGCAAGGCAGTGAAAAAATAAATAAATAAAATAAGGAGAAAAAAATTAGAACAACTTTCCAAAAATCTAGGAGCAACACGTGTTTGGCGAAAGCACTTGGACAACGGTAAAGGCTTCTTTAGATCTTGAAAAGGTATATGTTTCTCTCTTAAAATTTAGCTTGATGTGTCATTGCATAGTGAGTTAGTAGAAATTTGCGAAGGGGTCTGACTTTGAACCTAATCATCACATTTCTTGTCTTTATCATGATCATTCAAAACATGGGAGTTCAACATCTTGATAGAGCCATTAACAAGAGCATTCACAACCTTCTAGATTTAGTTGATCACTTCTATGATCATGTTTTCATGTCAAGATCTAAACTACACAACTATTTAGATAAATGTACGTTGAATGGAAGTTCTTGGAAGTTATCCTCCTCACTATCTTAACCGTTGGTCAGAACCTCACATTAACACTTTTCAAATAGTTCTTGGGTGTGGTGACACGTTGTGTACAATCACCATTGATGACGGAAGTTCAATGAACGTGGTTCTAAGTGAGGGATTACTAAGATGAAACTTACACCTAAACCACACCCACAAACTTTTACGGTAGTGCGGGATGACAAGACTTCCCTTCTAGTCCCAGAGCAGTGTTTGGTGCCTATCCATATGGGAGTGTACTCTCGTAAGGTATGGTGCGACATGTTACCCATGCATGTTGCTCATATTATGCTTGGTCTCCCTTGGATTGATGGTATAGATGCGTTATATAATGAAAAATAAGACACCTATCATTTTAGGCATGATGGTAGAATCCTTCAATTAAATCCTGATAAACATGTTAAGAAAAATTGTGAACCTAAGCAAGAATCTTCCCAACAACCACTTGAAAAACACATATGCCAACTCCAGACTAAAAACAAAATTGTAGAAGAACATAAGGAGACAAGAGTTTAATACCCAAACTTGATTTCCGAATCTCGTCTAACCTTGCAGTTTACCCACCATCTGAGGTTACTCAACCTTCACTAGGTCTTCAAGATGGAACACTTAATGACCTTCCACTTGAATTGTCACCTTCGTCAACCAACCTTCCCACTCTCGCTTTATTACTAGAACCTTAACTGCCTAATATTCTGAACTATCAACTGGACCCTACGGAGCATATTAATAACACTTTAATCAATTGGTCTCGTGACTGTAATCTTTTTAATAGTGTTCATGATTATTCACCTAACCAATGCATTGACCTTTTCCAGTACCCTATGCTTCCCGATACCTAGCATTCATTGTTTTTCTTGCACCCTAGTCACAATTTGTTTGCTGGTAGTAGATGTATTTTCTTATCGCTCATGTTGATCGTAAGATCCTTATGTTTAATGAAGTAAACTTTGTTAAGGTTCATGTGCGCTTAAAACATTCCCCACATATGCCTCCATGCTCTTTCATATTCACTCATCATTTCTTCTCTTTTGTCTATTGGGCCCAATGCATATTTTATTAATTTACCTACTACAATGAATTTGAATCAAATTTCCAATGTTGGAAAACACATTACTTTATTGAGATACCTTTGAGCATGTTATTGTTTCTACAGGTGCTCTTACAGGTTGTGCTACTAGTACCTCATTCTATAGTAGCAGTGTTCGGACACCGATGACACATGGATCACAGCGATCGAGCTTTGCCATCTTAATCATGTTTTAGAGCAGTATGATAGCTTTTTACTCTCCAGAGGATAGTCTTCTTAACCAAGGAGAAATGATGAGGATCACAAAAAGGGAATAAAATAATTTAGGAAATAATTATATTTAGATTTAGCATTTAATTTTAACTTTAATTATGCCATTATTTTAGGGATTTGTTCATATCTTTATTGTTTTAGTTTGCCTATTTAAAGGTGTGGGGTTCTCAGTTATTGGTAGACTGGAATGAATTAAATATTGATATTATCTTCTCCTTGAGTCTGCCTCTTTTCTCTCTAATCTCTTTCATCTCTGCCTGCCTTTCTCTCTATCCTTTCTCTTTCTATATTCTCTTCCATTCTTCCCTACTAGTTCTGCATCACCTGTTCTAGGGTTTCAATGAAACCCTAGCTATGTAAAAGTTTCCTTTTTATGTTTTTTTCTTTTAACTTTATTTATACCCATTGGATGATATTGTATGCTTGAGGATTTTGATTGTCACGCCCCAGCGTAGCCAAAATATAAAAAATAAAAATAAATAAAAAAATAAAAAAATAAATTTAAATTTTCATCTTGGACCCTGAGGCGCGTGACTGGTTGCAGTGCTGAATTGTCCATGACCAAATAATAATAACTAACCGATATGATAATTGGATAACACCATCATTTACTTACTGGAATATATTACAAAGAGAAGTCAAAGTACTTAGCTAGTTAATACATCATTACAAATACATCAGAGACTTATGGCTCTTGGCCTTACAAAACTATTACGAAATATATGCTAAGTCTTCTGGTTACAATCAAAAACATTTACAGAGGATAACTGCTAGTCTTCTCTCTAACTAGCATAACCATAGTCATCTTCAGTGTAATCTTCTTCAATATTTCCTTCTTGCGTAGCTTCATAACCTGGGTACTCTTAACCTGGATAAGCTGGACAAGGGAATGTCCAGCGACATGAATGTCGTCAGCTTATGAAAGCTGAGTGAGTAAGCTAAATCAAATGGAACGTATATAGTAAAACACAATAAGAATACATTTACTACCTTTCAACATGTCTTTTAGGATCTTTACATTCTCTACGTCGAATTATAACTATTAGCGTACCCGACCACGTATTCGATAGGAATACAAACAATTCAGGAGACCCATCTAGATGTTCTTAATGCCACTACCATTCATTTCTAACATCCGACGTCATTTACAAACCCAAAGTATCTCTTGCTAACCAAACCATCTTTCATCAACCAAAACATCTTTCATCAACCACTTCGTCACAAAGAGCCGAAATGTTAAGGAGTGCAAGAACATCCATTTTGTCATGAAAAACTGAAAGGAGTTTTTACTGAAAGAACCACCGCTTCGTCACGAAGAACCGAAAGCGTTATGGAGTACAAGAACATCCATTTCGTCACGAAGAAACGAAAGGAGTCTTTACTAAAAGAATCACCGTTTCGTCACGAAGAACCAAAAGCGTTACAGAGTACAAGAACATCCATTTCGTCACAAAGAACCGAAAGGAGTCTTTACTCAAAGAATCACCGCTTCGTCAAGAAGAACCGAAAGCGTTACGGAGTACAAGAACATCCATTTCGTCACAAAGAATCGAAAGGAGTCTTTACTCAAAGAATCACCACTTTGTCACGAAGAACCGAAAGCGTTAAGGAGTACAAGAACATCCATTTCGTCACGAAGAACCGAAAGGAGTCTTTACTCAAAGAATCACCGCTTCATCATGAAGAATCGAAAGAGTTACGGAGTACAAGAATATCCATTTTGTCACGAAGAACCAAAAGGAGTCTTTACTCAAAGAATCACCACTTCGTCACGAAGAACCGAAAGCGTTACGGAGTACAAGAACATCCATTTCGTCATGAAGAACCAAAATGAGTCTTTACTCAAAGAATCACCACTTTGTCATGAAGAATCGAAAGCGTTACGGAGTACAAGAACATCCATTTCGTCAAGAAGAACCGAAAGGAGTCTTTACTCAAAGAATCACCGCTTCGTCACGAAGAACCGAAAGCATTACGGAGTACAAGAACATCCATTTGGTCACAAAGAACCGAAAGGAGTCTTTACTCAAAGAATCACCACTTCGTCACGAAGAACCGAAGCGTTACGCGTATCCCTTTCGTCACGAAGAACTGAAAGAATACTCAAGAGTCACCACTTCACAACTCAACAACACATCCCTTTTCTTACCCTCCCGGCCCCCGTGGCCTGGTTTACCTATCCAACACTTATCCTTGACATACGCTGCTCCTGATCAAGTACAACTAGTCCGTACGTATCCTGGACCGCATTCGCGTCACTCATTCCGTAGTTTAGTTTGTTAATTACTTTCATTTATACTTTCAAAGTTACGTTATACATCCGTCATTCTATTTTGTTATAATATACTTACGATGAAAACTTACTCAATCGCTATCGACGCAATAATCGTGTCGTACAACATACTAAAAGCTTGGGTATGAACTTTTAATGGTCAATACACTAAATTCGCGACAACGGAAAAACATAGCATGTAGCTCATAGATCTATAACATGGATTTGATATCAATAACCATATAGACGAAAGCCTTAACATACTCATCTATGCGATAGCACAAGGTATCTTTAACCACATAGGTACCGGAAAGCAAGCATCATCAATAAACACATCATACAAGTAGTTATACAATCTGCCAGGAATTAATTTTACTATGTCGACTGAATTGATATGATTTATTTGGGCATGATAAATTGATTTTTAGATCAAACTCAAAACTAGACCATTGTATATAATTGGATTATCTTCATGTACAACAAAATCTAGCTTCAATTATATTTTTGAACTACTCAAAATATTTATTTTACTTAGACATTTCTATATTTTCGGACTGCTCTGTCCCAGATTTATAGTATTGCTTTGTATGTGCATTTCACCTATGAAGAATTCATTTTTAGACCAGGCTATAGAAGAGTTATTTGTAGATAAATGAGTTATATTTCTCCACAAAAAAACCTAGCTTCTTTATGATTTTTGAGCTGCTCCAAACATTCATTTTACTAAACTATGTTCTGCTGAAAGTTTCTGTTTCCCAGATTTATAACACTGCATTGTACATGCATTTCACCTATGAAGAAGTGATATCTAGACTAAGCTATACAAGAGTTATTTGTAAATAAATGAGTTAGATTTCTCCACAAAAAAACCTAGCTTAATTCAGATTTCGGAGCTGCTTAAAACACTCATTTTACTAAACTACATTCTGCTGGAGGTTTTTGTTTCTCAGATTTAAAGTACTTTGTTGTATGTACATTTCACCTATGAAGAATTGATTTTCAGACTGAGCTATAGAAGAGTTCTTTGTAGATAAATAAGTTAGATTTCTCCACAAAAAAACCCAGCCTCATTCCCATTTTTGAACGGCTCAAAATAATAATTTTACTAAACAACATTCTGTTGGAAGTTTCAGCTTCCCAGATTTGAAATTTTGTCTTGCATGTTGCATAGAACCTCAAAATACAAAATCAAACACTTGCTAAACATTACTACATACTATATAGGTTTTTAAGTGAATTAGAATACTCACCTAAACTTGAAATTGGGCTTTGGATTTGAGCTTAGGAAGCTTGAACTCAACTTCAATGGTGGAGACTTCTTCTTCTTCTAACTTCCTTCATCCCACCATGGAGTTCATCTCCTAGCTCCCTCTCTTCATGCAGATTGTAATGGCCAAGAAAATGGGATGGAAGAGTATATGCATGCTTATATAGAGTCTTGCATGTGCTAGGTGTCAATGTGCATGGGGTGCATGCATTGACATGTGTCAAAGTGGTGGACAAGTGTCCAATGGATGGACAAGTGTCATGGGAGAGGGTGACATGTGTCTTGAGAGTTGCATGGGCTGCCATGTGGCCGGCCATGGTGGAGCCCACCTCGGGTTTTGTGCCACTTTCTCAATTTGTGTGCATAAGTTTCTCGCTATACGTGTCAGTCTCGATTTATGTGCAACCTGGTATTATTTCTAATGTCCGGGTACAGGTACGGAACTAGTTTAAGTCTTATTACGATCGAGCCAGTGCGGTGCTTACAGTCTAATTACTAACACTATGACACGTCAATATCGTCACGTAATTAAAATAATATAAAGTTAGACAGTCAAATGCCAAAAATTCGGAAACTAATATTATTAAAGAAAAGAAAATTACAGGTATTACATTGATATAAAAATGTATTTTAATGCTTAAATCATTGTTTTCAAGGATTACACTTGTCTTAGATTTATTTTGGATTCAATGTGCTTCACAATTCATATTTTTGGTGATTGTATGGGAGGGTGCATGCAGTAGTGCTAATGGAACCATGACTATAATTATTGAATATTCCATGCCTAGGGAATATGGAGTGTACTGCAACCCTAGTTTAGTGTAAGGCACTTCATGCCAACCAAAGATAGATTATGTTAGTAATTATATCATGGTTATTTTCTTGTAGGAGGAATTTGGTAGCCATAATTCTCCATAATCACCTAAATACAGAATGAATGCGTAAATAGTTATTTTCTATAATTAGTGGTGGATTTGTGATCCTAGATCCCTTTCTCCCATACTTTCCACAAACTTTACTTATTGCTTAAATTAGTTTAATTAATTCTTAGTCTAAACAACTATTTCAACAATCAATCAACTTATTTCCCATAGTCAATTATAATAAAGATTATAGAACTTTAGTAAATTCATAGCACAATCCATGTGGTTTCAACCCCTACTTATCACTATCTCATTATTTTTAGTAGGGTAATTTTATCTTGATATTGACAACATCAACGCATAGGTATCTCTATGAGCCCGGTCATTACCACTCCTAATCTCTCAATCCCCAATGGAGCTTTTTGCCTACTCTGGAAATACTCCCAATCCCCAACTGCCTACTCTAGCACACCACTCACTTGCCTATGATGGCATCTCAAACTCACTTGCCTATGCTGGCACCTCATACTTACTTACGTTCTCTGGCACAACACTTATTCTCATCTATCATGGCATCACCTACTCGAACTATGTTTGACCTGAGTCTTCTCCATAAAAGATACATAGGCATCTTAAACAGACTTCGATATCGGTCACTCTCTTGTACATGTATCTTTACTTACTTTTACCACTTAAAAAGAAAAAGAGGCAAAATGGTCATTTTCTAGTCACAATTTGCTCCACAAAGCATGACAAAGAGGGGTAGCTGGAGACACCCCATTTTGCCCTAACCCAAAATAAAAGAGGACTAACTATTGCAGGGGGCCCACCAGGCATGTAAATCAAGGAAAAGAGTTTCACAGTCCAATTAGGAGCTCCAAAGGTCAAATTAGCGTCCTAAAATGCACCAACGTGAACATATTGCATTCCTGATCTCCTCGAAGTCGATAATTAGCGTTAATTCGAGCCAGAAGTCAACGTATGAAAGTTCGAAATGACCAAACATCAAATCAAAGTTGTTTCAGAATCCACAGGTCATTGACTGAATGTTATAGAGTCTGGGACCATCTAATTCAGATAATCGACGATAATTTGACAAGAATTGAAAATATGGCACAAAATTCAAGACCGAAATCAAGTTTGGGATGACTTAAAGTCAAATTTGATTAAATTAGGGAAAAGTAGGCATCAACACAGGCCTATAACACTTTGAATCATCGGTTTCTTATAACCGATGAAGGTTTGGGCTCCGATCAAAGTTTTTGCGCACTGAAATCAAGGGGAAAATGATGCAATCTTAAACTTGAGAGTGCCGAAAGTTTGACTAGGCCTTATTGGATAAAAGCATGGAAAAATTGAGAATTTTGCAAATTGAATTAGTCCAATTGGATGATCTGAGAAGAAATGGTGGCCAACTAAAGTTCTGAAGGCTCGATCGGCAAAGAAAAGGGTAGTACGGTCCTTTTTTGGATTCAGAAATCACTGATCCAACCGTACCGATTCGAAGATGACATTAAACTAGGTTTAGATTTCTTTAAAAAAAATTAGATTAAAAGATATCAAGTAGGTATGCACATGGGTCGGGTCGGGTCAATAAATGATTCCCAGATTTCTAGATCTGGAACCGAACCGAAATCTCACGGACCTGAATCAAACTAACCCAATAAACATGGTCTAGGTTGATTCAGGTCTTGGGTCTTCTGGAAGTATGAATAAAAAGAGTCTCTATAAAAAAATTAGCCTAGCCTCTCTCTCTCTCTCCCCCTCTCTCTCTCTAGATCTAATATATGGACAATTACAAAAGCACAAACTTTCTGATCTCACACACATCTAAATACTATATATATGTACACAATTATATATTTATACATATGTTTCTAATAGCATTTTAAAAAACCAAATCATAAACCCCTATCAAAAGCAAATGTAAATCCAAATGCATTTTTGATCCTATTACTACACACTTACACACACACATACACGTGCATGTATATATATACATATGCACTACAGACCTATAAACTTGAAATTCATTAATTTGACTAAATTCATGGAGTTAAGTGTAAAAACCCAAAAATTTTATCAAGGGTATTTTAGTAATGTTGGACCAATGTGGGTTTTGGTACATGTTGGTATCATTGCTTGTTTATTTGGTCACATATGGGTACATGTATGTGTATTTATTGTGAGTGTGTGATTAAGCTGTGTGTGGGCACCACATCCAACCACTCCCCTTACTTTAGGAAACTTCCCTAACACAACTCTTTCTCTCTCCTCCCTCTCCTTCTTTAGCCGAACAACTATCTCTCTCTATCTCTCTTCACTTTTTTTTTCCTTTCTCTCTTCATATCTCTCTTTCCTCTCTCTATGTTTTGGAGATTAAATCCTCCATGGATGCCCAAGATTTCAAGCTCCATTTAGAGGCCAAGGACTCAAGTTTGTCACAAGACCAGTAGAGGCAAAGTTGATCACCTTAACAAGAGCTATCCATTGGCATTCTCGGTTTGGAACTTCTTGCCCAAGAACTCAAGAGGTAAATTTGTGTTATCTTGATACACTTTAGTTTCCCATTCCAAAGTATGGTTTATGTAACTAGGTAATGATCTCTTGTAGGATTTTCTAGTGTTGATGATTTCCCCTTTGGTTCCCTTTGGTGAGAGTATTTGCTCAAATACTCAAGAGGTAGATTTTATTGTCTAAGTGCACTTCTATTTCTAATTTCATGGTTTGATATGTGTAGGTTAGACCTACTACTTGATTAATCTTGTTTTTGAATTTTCCTACATTATTAGTTAGGTGCTTACATGCTCTTATATGCTTAAGTGAATCCATGCTTATGTTATGGGTTCTAATGAAAATTGATGTTAGTAATATCTTATTTAGCTAAGTTGATGATTGTGCCTTTATATGTTTTCCCCTATTAATTTAGTTTTGGTATCTTTGATTACAATGTGTATCTCTTGACATTCAAATCTTAGAAATAACATTATAGATGCATAATCACACTTAGTAGCATTTCATAATCGCCAAATTGGTAAAGCATTCATAACATTGGCTTGGGAGTTATGAAATTGTTAGAATTTCCACGATTGGGGAATGTCTCGATGAAATTCTCGTTTGGGGTAGTTATTGATGAAATTCTGGAAGCGGGTATGGAATGAGGAAAGGTTGTTTGTGATCCTTGAAGCATTCAAAAATACAAGGTCTTATCCGAATAGCTACCGAAGATCTTATATGCTATGCTCACGTTTGAGTGGCTCACTATCCAGTATGAGAGTGAGTGATTTTGGGATATTGAGTTGGGAATGTCTCACAGTTTGGCTATCCGGCTAATTACATTACCACGGTGGCAAAACATTGCACCGCATGTCATGGCATGATTTTAGAAGTAACAGTACATTTCTATAATGTTTTCTATTGTGCCGTTATGCTTAATGAATCTATGAAATCCCCTTTTTTCAGGAAATATTGGTTAGGGCAAGGCCCATGAGTTATCCGACATGTGGTGCCTTGTTTTAGAAGATTCCTTATGAGGAAGTTTCATGATTTGTAATCATTCCAACGATATAGTTCATGGAAGGAACATTGTACTTGTTGTTCATTATCTCATTCGTAGATTTGAATTACAAGAAATAAATTTTAAATTTTCCCCTTGAACTTGAAATTATTAGTTGGATCCTCTTGGATCCTTGTTAATCCATGTCTAATAAGATCGAGTCCGTTAGGAACTCAATGTTATTTCCTTTACTTATGCTTACTTGTTGGAACTTTTGTGCAAGGGTTGTACACGGTACCTTCGACCAATCCAATGGGACCACTGGACCGGTCAAAGTTTACTTTGCAAAATCCTTGTATTCTAGAGGGGCATTCGACCGATCGAAGGTGCCCCTCAGACTGGTCGAAATACCCTCTGATGTGAATAGTAAGTTTTTCAAAAACTTCAAAATTTTCAAAAACTAACTTGGTTTATACTTAGCCTATGGTAGTATATTATGAGAAAAATACTACTTTCGATTTCCTAAAGATAGTTTAGTCATAATCTTTTCAAAACCTCTAGTGCTATAGACTTTCAAGGCAAACTTCATTCGTTATTTCTTTCAACCTTTGGGGTTTCTTTATATCATCTTATAAACTCATTTAAAACTAAAATTATGTTGATTGGCCCTATTTTACCCATTTGGTCCTTGAGGGTCAATCCTTGACTTTTTGACTTTTCTTTAGAATCTACGCAAGATTCTTCTATTGCTTCTTCCTTGTTGGATCGGTCTACGTAGGACTATTCCCTACTTTACTTTGTATTGTTTGACTCTTTGATCTCGTCCGGGTGGCTTAGTTTTTAGGGTGTTACACTGAGCTTATTGAAGTCACTTAGACAATGAAATCTTGAAGATGTGGAAGAAGTGAATGGGTCTTTGGAAAGGTCTCTTTAACAATATAAGTGTACCTACAAAGCACAATTCAAGTTGATCATTCAATCATGGTAATGAAAACTGGAAACCTTAGAATTTCAGCTTCAGGGTTTCGATATTTTGATTAAACAAATAGAGAGAAAACTTCTTAGATTAGGTACATGAACTTACTTTACAAATAGTACTTCTTCGATTAGAACTTCTTTGATTTAATTCGCAACGAAGAAACGAACTCTAAATACGATTGCTCAATTGCTCTTCGATTGCTCGATGCAAGGGTTTATATACAATGGGTCTACTCGAGCATAGGCGTAGAGAGAGAGAGAGGGATAAAGGTTTTGGGTTATAGCATCATGTTTTTTTTTATTTCTATACATGTGTATATATGGTTCTCGATTCGGTTCAGTTTAGCCAAACTTTGGACCCAAACCGACCTAATGTTTCATTTTTTAGCTAGACCCAAACCGACATGGTCTTAGACCAAGCCCATCTAGCCATCTAGGTCAGGTCGGGTCAGTTCTTCGGTCCCAAGTGCACCCCTAATATCAAGGATCAAAGTTACGAACGATCAGACAACCACGATCAAGTGGTTGTACGTATCCACTTACACCGCACCTATATGGGATTGACACCCATGTAGGGTTTTCCTATAAAATGCAGTTTCTTCTCCTCACTCAGTCGTACCAAAAAAAACTCCTCTCATTTTTTAGGCTTTGTTTAGGCAAAAATGGAAAATCTGCCCCTAAGGCTAAGTTTGGCTTGCATAGCCAAGCAACATCACCACCGACATCCACCATTATCACCACCATACAACATCACCACTGCCACCAACCATGACCCATCATCAACACACCTTTACCCAACCCCCCTCTCAGTCACATGACACCCAAAAAATCAGAAGATGCCTCAAACGATCCCTCTGTCGCCGGCTACATCAGTAAATTAGCCCCATAAGTGGTGTAATACTCGCTATTTTTGTTGTATTTTTTGTAATTTTGTAAATATAAATAAGATTCAGTATACTTGTCTTTAACTTTCATGAACTACCCTTTCCAATCCATTGAACTTGTGACACTTTCAATCGATTGAAACTATTTCAATCGATCGAACTTGTTTCTTTTCAATCAATTGAACCATTTCAATCAATTGAAATGTTGCTGACCTGAATCCATTACATGGACCAGTTCCAATCGATTGACCCCACTTCAATCGATCAAAAGTGATTAAACTTGAACATGAAGTTTACTTCCCACGGTTGTCATTCACTCTCATTCCCTAGATATATGTGTCACCTACACATACACACCCATTGATTATGTCAAAATCTAGTATTTTTATTAACACGATTAAAAATGTAGCATTTGGAGGTAGGGTATCGAGTCCACAGGGATTGATACAAGAACAACGTTTGTGAAGTTTAGAAACTAATTATAATTCTTAAAGGAAGAAATAAGAAAGGATGATAAAAAGAGAAAAAATGACTTTGCGTCTTTTGGGGTTTTTTAGAGGATAAAAGGGTAAACTAATCTAAAAAGCAATAGGTTGTATCATTCCCCCTATCTTGGGTCACAGCAAGATGAAATAGACTAATATTTCAAGCACACTCTAAGTTAACATCTCATTGTGGAATACTATCAAACACAAGGAGTGTATATATGTGTTAGATGAAAGGAGCTTTGAGATTTCCATAGAAACAGACTTGAAGCTAACGTTTGACTATCAAGGATGGATGACATACAAGATTAAGCCTCCATGGCTTCTAATCCGAATGATTTGTCCACCCTACACTAGCTAATCTACTTGGTGGACAAATCACCTATGAAGCCTTCAAAAAGTAGTATTTAAAACCCAAGAGTTTGAACAATCAAAGATGCTTGACATCAAAGACAAAGACTCCAAGTTTTAAATCCCACACACAACAATTATCAAACACATGGACTGCAAAACACAAGGTTACATAATATTCCATATGAAATACATAAGGTAGTATTCAAAGTCTAAGTTTTGACAATCAAAGATGCAAGGCAAATAAGATGAAGCCCCTATTTATAACCCTAAAAAATTCTTTCTTCCTATTTATACAAAAACCACCAAATGGCAAACTTGTAATTAAAAAGAGGGGTAACACAATAGGGGCGGATCGATCCCAGGTAATTGGGTGGATCAATCCACTATTCTTATATAGCAGCAGAATCTTCATTCAAGATCGTGGATCAATCCGCCCTTTGATGCCGAATCGATCTGATTTTGAAATTCTAAGCTGTAGCTTCCTTCCCCTTTTATGAGATAAAAACCAAATGGGATTGGTTCTCACTTTGAACAAGTTCCCAAATCCTACAAGAAAGAGATTTTTATTAGCAACAAGGGATCAATAAGCAAGATTAACAAAATCACAATTTATCCATTAAATCTCCCGGTATAAGTGATAATTCGTGTCCAATAAAAGTAAAATCATGAAGTCAAGAATGTAGTATTGAACACGAATCACCCATGTTTGGCTACACCTTGGGAAAAAGTTAGAGAGATATAGATTATATATACACACTCATATATATACACACTGTATATATATGCACAAACACTCACACACACACACTATCGACCAGAGAGAAAAAGATAGAAGAAGGAGAAAAGGAGGAGGAGCAAAAAGAGAAGAGACAAAGAAAGAGAAGAGAAAGGAGAGAGAATGAAACCACCCTGAGCATATCCGAGGTCACCCCAAGCTTGTCGACGTCACCAAACTTTATGGTGAGTGCCTATATTCACGTAGTAGCATAGATATGTTTGTATATATATAAATATATATGTTTTAACAAGAAAGAACGGGCCCCAAACGTGCAAGGAAGGTTTAGTTTAATCTGAAAAGGAAAGCACTTCTCAATCGATCAAAAATTGAACTTGGTTTCGATCAATTGAATACAGACCAATCTCAATCGATTGAACTTATTTCAATCGATCAAACTTTAACTTTGTCAAATGATTGAAATGACTTCAGTCGATCAAGCTTAGCTTTACCTCAATTGATTGAAATGACTTCAATCGATTGAACAAGTCAGATTGGTAAATATTTAGTCTGTTTATATCTGATGGGATGTTAAGCTGGTTATTATCATACATTGATGTTGGGATGTTGTATTGGAATAATGCACACATTGAATAATGTGTGTAATGCATTAAATAATAGAACCATTTGTATAATGATGATATATGTTATTAATCGAATTGAGAAGTCGATATGCATAGTAGTGGGTCTATCAACTGCAAAGGTCGATACTAGTTATGATGGTATATGTGAATGCGATCGCAGAGATCGTACACTGTCGGGTATGGAAGTCTAATGAGTTGAGATAGTCAGATGGTGGGATTCAATTGTAGGTCGAGAATCTCGAGTGGACTGGGACTACATGTCAGGCACAAGTAATATGGGTTGGGACTACGTGTCAGGCATAAGTGATGTGGGTCGGGACTACTTGTCAGGCATATATGCGGTGAAGCTGGGGTTATGTGTCAGGCTGCAACATCGAGAATGTATCAGGGTGTATTGGCCAGGCAGCTGGGACTACATGGCAGGCTGATATATGGGTTGGTAAGCTGGGACAGCATGTCAAGTTTGATAGGAGGTATAGTATGGGACTATGTATCTGAGCTCTGTGTTAAGAATTGGAACTGCGTGTCTATGGACATCACAGGCTAACCAAGTTTTAACTTTTTTTAAATTCAAATACGAGTAGCCACTTAATTTTTAAAGGAAAAATTTAAGAAACCATTTGCCATGGCCCTTCTTGCTGTAGAAGAAACAAACGATGTCTTATCACTTGTTATTTTTGGGTGCTGTACAAACCCTAGACAAATGTCCCAGTATCCCGTAATTAAAGCATACGCCAAGATTGAATCCTTGTGCTGGTGTTGCAGGTGCTGCGCCAAGCAATTGAGCTAGTGCTGGCGGAGGATTGGGCACTTTTCCTCTCGAACCGTTCCATTGTCTCTTCACTCCAACATTACGGTGCGAGTTTGGGTGGCCACAGTTGGGGCAACTGGCTATCCTGAATGCAAACTACTTCTGCTACTGGCTTCTATACATAGTCTCTAGATTAGAGGCTAGCTCTACCAAATTCTCAAATGGTTGCATCACAGAACTCATGGCATGGCCTTGAATAGTCATCCCTAGCCCACGCAGATATCTCTTGTTCTTCTTCTCCAGAGTATCCACCAGATGTGGAGCGAAACAAGATAACCTTTCAAAATCGACCGTATATTCCTGAACAGTCTTGGTTCCTTGGACCAAATCCATGAATTCTTTCTCCTTCTTGCCTCTCTCAGACGTAGGAAAATACTTCCGAAGAAACATAGTCTTGAATTCTTCCCAACTCAGACGTCTGATAGCTTCTTCTCCCAAAGCGGCTATCTGACCTTCCCACCATTCTGCAGTGGAAAAAGTCAGCTAAAACTCTGCAAACCTTTTCTTATTAGCATCTGTGCAAGCCTAAGCCTTAAAACATGACTCCATCTCTCTAATACACTGATTGGCATTCAATGCTCCTGACATGCCATCAAACTTCTCTGAGCGTAAGCCTCTGAATCTTTCCAACAGCTTGTCGCCTGCAGGTCTCGGTGGAGGTGGCGAAGGTAGTGGCAGATAATGATGCGCACCTTGCTAATCGCCAATATGCTCCGACCTTTGAAGGAATCTCTCAAAAACTCCAGTGGGTTCTAATCCTTTAGGTACCAGTTTGGACGGTCCGGCTCCATTACGGTTGTTGCGAGTAAATCTAACCATCTTGATTCTGTGTGCAATCACATTAACACGGGTATTTCTCAAATTAGACTACTGCCTTTAGCAAGGGGTTCTGAGATATTCACTACCTAAAATCGAATGTAAGTATAGATACACCTACTATTTATAAACATAAGATACAGTCACATATAGAAATGTCGAGAAACGAGATGCTAGATGCAATATGCTGCAAACGATGAAAGAAAAGAACAATAAAAGTCGTGCTATGCAAATTACATAAAGCGGCTCCAAAAATCTTCGTCGAATCGACATTGCAACTACCTTAGTGTCATTCTAGCGAGGTAATCTTATGGTTCATAACTTAACATAGGACAATCACAAGCACAACTAAACCTAGTGCTCTGATACCAAACAATCCTTGTCACGCCCCGGTGTTGCGATAATTAAGGGAAGTAAGCTTCCTTATCGAACCCATAGGCTCGTAACAAGTTACAAATCGCATGATTGTCCAAAACAATAGGAACATAAAATATCAGAGTAATAATAATCGCAGAAATGATTCTAGGTTTAGCGGAAGCAACATCAAAGTCTTACAACTTCAATTATACATACTTATATATTACAGTCATCCAAAATAAAAGAAATAGAAGTCTAGAGGCCAAACGGCCGATAACAACAACAGCAACAAAATAAATATGATAAGAAAATTCCCTGACGGGAATAGAACAGCTTCAACAACACGAACTCTTCAACTAGCAAAGCCCCAACCTTCTTCGTCCACGATCTCAACTCCATGGTACTTGCTTAGCAGAACAGCATCTCCAACACCTAGAACTACAGCAGCTGGACACGGATGCCCAGGTCCATATGCCCATCAGCTGAAAGTTGAGTGAAATACTATAAAGCACACACAATATGTACATATACACCATTTACGTTATCACTTAGAAGTTATCGCGACGTTACGCATATTCTCGCCCAAAACCCAAAGTTATTCTCGACTATGCAACCACATCAATGCAACACTATACAACATAATGCGCACGAATCCACCATGCCAATAACTCACAACTTGATAGCACTAGCTTCTATCACTCACAACATAACACTGGCAGTAATAGCTTCTACTCACGACCACAATAACACTGAACCGACGGTATTAGCTCCCGTCACACACAACACATGACACATCATGCCCAAACTGGCCTTAATACACTTGCTTAGCCCATAATTGGCCCTAACTCAATTGCATTCTTCCACACGACCACACAAGACCCTCGAATGCAAAACACGGCCACACATGGCCCTCCAATTTGTAATACGACTACACATGGCCCTCTAAGTTGCAATACAGCCATACATGCCCCTCTAGTTACTCATTTAGCCCACAATTGGCCCTAACTTCACAACACAACAAACACGACCTAGACTTCAAAATTCAACACAACATAACTAAAAACAATACCATTCAGGTCATACCATAAATGCCACCATATACAAGACAACCGATAACGTTTTCCAACACAACCATGCAACACAACCATGCCTCATACGTCCATCAACACACTTATTTATTTAAGAAAATTATCTGCATATTAACCGTCATTACAGTATTAATGATTCGACCCAACGCATTACTATTATCGTCACAAAATGATCATAACAATAATCCACAAAAGTATAGAATTACAAGTTAGATGAATCCACATATGAATAATGAATCGATCATTTTCTTAAGCATGGTACTACTAAGCAAGCATATAGTATAGCTACAGAATTGATATCCTTGATCATCTATAACATAAACAACTCCAAGTTCAGTTAACAAAATTCATCGTACAAGCCATAGTATAAAACATATTAACCTCAATCATACAAACAAACAAGGAATCAAAATACTATCAAGCTCGACCGCTCGAACCACTCGAGCACTCCAGGCTCGAGCGTTAACACTACTCGAGCACTCCGGGCTCGACTACTCGCACTTAGAAGATTTTTAGCAGTTTTGTTTATTCTATATAGATAACTATAATTATGATTCTAAAACTTCAAGATCTCAAGTCAATATATAAATGAAACTTCTAAAACATGTATATATACTTATTATACATGAATTTTGACATTCACAAAGTGCTCAACAATCAAATGGATGAGGAAGTTTATATAAACTTGAAAGATGGATGATGATAATGATGATCTAGAGCTAGATTTTGCTAAATCAAACACATGCAACCAAATTTACAAATTATTACATGTACATGAACATAGTGTATGTGAATTATAATACTCACAAAGATGATCAACTCAAAAGGATGATGACAGTTGATTAGAGGTAGATATTGCATAGTTAGACATAATCACAAGGGCTTTAATGCATATTTAGTCCCCAGTTTTAAATACATTTTGAGAATGAGTTGATTTTATAATGATGTCGCTCAAATGTGTGTATTTCTGTGCTTTTGCAGGTTATTACATGGTTTAGTGCAAATGGAGTTGATGAATGCAGAACAAGAGCTGAAAAGAGAAGAGTGCAATAACTGGAAGAAATAAAGAGGAATGTCAAAAGAAGGACTCAACCAGGTATACTGATATAACTTGTTGTCTTCGTAACTAGTTATCCAAGTTTAACCGGTTGTCTAGTGATTACAACTCAATCGGTTATCCAAACTAAACTGGTTGAGTCATGATCTTCTAGAATACCCCGCGTGGATAAGTTTTAAAGTTGTTGACTCAAGATTTTATAACAATGATGATTTCCTTGAAATCCACTTGTACCCCCTGGATTAATGAGGGAATTTATTCCTTTGACTCTTCTATATAAGAGAGGATGAGATAGAGTTGAGGGAGCTTTTTTTCCTAGCTTTATAATTTTTCTTCTTCATTCATAAGAGGAGTAGGAGTAGGATTATCTTTAGGATTTATTTTATTTTGCTGGTTTTTGAAGTTGTAATTCATGGATTCTTGTTCGTCATTTCAAGTTTAATTTAGTATTTGTTATTTATTTCCATTTTATATTTTATGTTTTAGATCTCTAAATTCTTGTTCTTATTTAGTTTTAGTTGTCGTGGTCATGATTATTAGAGTTTCTGCAGTAGTGTTAATGAAAGACTAATAATATAGTTGGGGGGAAAACATGTTAAAACGTCGATCCCTGACCTCTGCCATTTGAGTTTACTTAGGAACACTCCTTTGAACATTCCTAACACTTCTATTTTGAAATCCATATCACACTTTGATTCTACAATTTTAATTTGTCATTTAGATTTCAAATCACAAGTTAAGAACTCGATAACTTAATGAATTTACAAGAAAACCACTTCATTTGCTTTCCACTTGAAGTACTAATTGAATTCACTGTTTTACCAAGGGTTAAATATTATTTTGTATTTAAAAAGAAAAGGGAAATAGTTCTTCCATTGATCATATTTTCATATGGTTAATGATGGGATGCTTCACTTTTCAACCAAAAGGAAAAGGGCATTTTAAACGGAGAAATCTCATATGCGCATTCATGTGAATTCATGGTAGTTATATCAATGCGGACACATGTTAAACCCAACCCATAAGTTTCATAGTTTTACTTGATTTCGTAGTGTAATATTAATTTAGTCATTATAGATATCCATTTTCCACCCTTCATCATCTTTTCTTTATTTGGTTAAGGATAAACCTAGTTAGAATATAAACCTAGTTAAAATATATTCTACTTATCCTTCCCTGTGGGATTCGACACCCTACTTATCAAAGCTACATGTTTAGAAGGGTAAATATTGTTTGATCGATTTGACACCGATCAAAATGGCATCGTTGCCGGGGAAGGCAACTAAGTAGAGTTTCGATTAGATTTTTCCACATTTTTTTATCTTGTAAATACTTAAAAAAAATAAATAAATAAAACAAAACAAAACAAAACAAAAAAGGCAAAAACAAATAAGCATTTTTTTTTTTGAAGGAACATGTCTTACCCATACTATCCCCCCCCCCCCCCCTACCTACAACACTAATACACCCAATGGGTACACATCCGAAACCAACACCCCGGGTTAGCAATCACCTCCATGTGACATGCACTATCACCCATAATGCTACTAACCACAACGATGGGGTAATCAAAACATTAAGTATAGTAATGTGAGTCCCTCATTCTGTCAAACGAATGAAGAACCTTCCCCCGAAGAGTTCTATCGTTCACATTGGGACAATGATCATTACACCAATTTTGAATATGATAGTAGTCCCTATGATCACTAAATGCAATGGGACTTCTCCGAGTCTTGTACACAACCTCAATGGGAAGGGAACTACTATGAACAACAATGGGGAGAAAATTCTAATGAGGAAGATACCATGATTGAGGATAATGGGATGTCTGAATTTGTGTCTTTCATGCTTCCCACTATGGTACGGCTAGCTAGGAATTGTTGAAAATTTGGTAGAACCATGTTCGAATCAATCCTTAGCTACTCAATCCATGGAAGACTACCCCAATCTGTCAACACTACAATCCGAATTCCAAAAGATTCAAGAGGGAATGGAATTGGAGACCAAGAACATGCATCAATCAAGGACCGTGTTGATGAGCATTCTCACTAAACTCAATGACAACGTCGAACAATTGATTTCACAACAAGAACTCCAAAACCAAACCATTTTTCAAGAGGTTGTAGAACTACAATCTCCTCAACATACATCATTACACAATAACTCCCATATTTCCTGGGAAAAGCCACCAGATAACTTTGCCCATAGTACTTTATTCGATGATACATCAACTGAGGAGAGTTACGAGGATAAGATTGAGTGCTTAAATGAGAACACGAGGTTAGGTGATTGCACGCAATTGGAAAAGGAGGAGTCCCCTATTGACTCTAACCCTACACCTATAGTCAATCCCTTTTCACAAGAATACTTACCTCTCTTGGCCGAAGAGGTGGTGTCACAAACTTACCAATCACCTATCTCTACTTTTGAACACAATCCTCATCTCCATGTGTACCTCGGCATCGACCAAAAAAATTATGTTGTAGATGAGGATAGTAAGAAGTATAAGACATGGACTTCGAAAATTTTGGAAAATTTTTTTAGTGCAACATGGCCTCCCTCGGGTCTCAAATGCATTCCGAATTATTTTGGGGGCCATGTGTTGTGCATCCTCTCCTCTGATCTTGAGCCTGACATTCATTGGGGAGAGATGAAATTCTTTGAGGATTCCCAAATTATCTTCACTGTAAAACTCTTCATTGGGATGATCCTCAAATATTTTGATTATTGCTCTATGATGAATATCTTGATTAACCGAAAATCTTTACTGAGTAGTTGTATTTTTCTATCTTTTCTTGTTGACTAACAAACTTTGCAGGTAACTTCTATAAAAAAAATTAAAAATAAAAAAAAATAAAAAGAAAGAAAGAAAGAAAGAAAATTGGATTTTAACGCCTCGAGGTAACATTCTTCCTTCTCTTGCTCTACTTTACACATCCTTATGCTCATTTTAGAACATTGAGGGCAATGTTGAGTTTTAGTTGGTGGGGAGTGAGTCATTGGATGCCTTGTTTCTTTCTTTTGTGCATTCATGACATAGACCTTCTTAGCAACATATACTCAGTAAAAAGAGAAGCTTTAGAAGCTTTTGAAATTTTTTTGGAATTTTTGTTTTGAAAAAGAAAATTGGTTTTCATATCTCTCTTAGTTAATGTAGTTAGCAATGATGCATTCAAGTTATTTTCTATATACTATTAGTATGTGATACATATTAATTGTAGTTTGTTTACTCTCTTAGTTACAGTATGTTTTGTATTTATTAAATCTTCAATATTTTGAGCATGGTGTGATAACCATGTACTTGACTTTGATTGCTTAGTAAACATGATTTAGACACTTTGATGGATGTTAGTTAAGACTAATGAACCCAAGTGAGCTTTTGTGCCATTCTTCATTTTTTAGGGTTAAATACAATAACTCTTACTTTTTGAAAAGCGTTAAACTCGTTGAAAGTCTCATTTTCTTTCGTTTTGGCTGATCATTAGAGGAATAAGTTCATGATTTACCACAACTCTACAATACTTGAAATTACTGAAATGAAAAAAAAAAAAAACAAAACAAAACAAAACAAAAAAACTAATGAACTTGGAAAATGATTTTAGGCCATCTTTGGCACCCATTTCAAACTTCCAAATGCACCCGAATTGTAAAAATTTTCCTAGTTCGCCCCTTCAAGCTTAAAAATACCCTTTTTCTTCAATTACCATTACCTTGTTATTCCATTGTAAGGAACTTACCTTTGAATTCAATAAAATATTTTGAGAATGGTGTTGATAAGGAGATGTGTTAGTTGAAAAGAAAGAAAGAAAGATGTTGTTTGGGGGAGTTGTTTGATGATAAATCAAATTGATCACTTGATCAAAGAGAAAGAAAAAGGAAAAGAAAAGATTGAAAGGAGAAAAAGAAGAGGAAAGAAAAAAAAATAGTATAAAAAGAAGAGAAAGAGGAGATGAAAATTAGTAGTGAAGGGAATGAAAGAAATCGAGCTTGCCTTACAATGTCATACTAAAACTACTTGATTTAAATTTTTTTATTATTTTACCATACCTCCAGCAACATTACAACCTTGAAAAGTCCTAATGATTCTAAGTAAGTTGGTTTTGAATTGAGGTAATTAGAGAATTTTCCATGGTAATTCGCCCTTCTAGTGAAAAGTATTTTTCATGAGACTTTATGCACTTAAATTTCCATTTTTCAACATTGTATGTGAAGATTTTGTTTCCATTTCATTTACTCTTATTAGCTTCCATATCACGAGAGATTCATATTACTCCCAATTCGGAGTGAATTCATCTTTAGAGTGTATTCCCGAAGAGAGTTGAGTCAAAAACTAGTGTCTCAAAAGTGTCTTGGGCTATGTAAACATAATGATTGAAGTTTTGTATTTTTGGTTGTCAAATCACACACACACACATGAAGATTAATATGTATGAGATATCCTGATAATTTTGAAAGTAGATGAACTATAATATGTGTGTGTTGCATTTCTAAGACATAATAGAGAATCTAATGAATTGTTGAGCATAAGTGAATTAATCTAAGAGAGAGAATTTCTTGAGAAAATATTTTTAAATGAAAAGCATTTCCATGAATATGAATTTGTGGGTAGATTCACTACGAACCCTCACGAGACAACACTCGTCCACTAGGGGAACCTAGGAGTTTAACAGCTTGTTGCATACGCTAAATGCATGTGCGATTCCTGCAAAGTGAGTTAGGATTTTTTTTTATTATTGTTTTTGGTTTTTAGATTTTAATAAAAGAGCTTTGTATTAGTTCACTCCATTGCTAGGAACTAGCAATGAGCTAGTTGAGGGGTGTGATTAGAGGAATATATTATATAGTTAGAGCATAATCACAAGGGCTTTAATGCATATTTTAGTCCCCAAGTCCCCAGTTTTACATACATTTTGAGAATGAGTTGATTTTATAATGATGTTACTCAAATGTGTGTATTTCTGTGCTTTTTTGCAGGTTATTACATGGTTCAGTGCAAATGGAGTTGATGAATGCAGAACAAGAGCTGAAAAGAGAAGAGTGCAATAATTGGAAGAAATAAAGAGGAAGGTCAAAAGAAGGACTCAATTGGGTATACTGATATAACCGGTTGTCTTCGCAACTAGTTATCTAAGTTCAACCGGTTGTCTAGTGATTACAACTCAACCGGTTATCCTGACTAAATCGGTTGAGTCATGATCCTCTAGAATACCCCGCGTGGATAAGTTTTAAAGTTGTTGACTCAAGATTTTATAATAATGATGATTTCCTTGAAATCCACTTGTACCCCCGGGATTAATGAGGGAATTTATTCCTTTGACTCTTCTATATAAGAGAGGATGAGATAGAGTTGAGGGAGCTTTTTTTCCTTCCATTTTTTTCCCTACTTTTAGAATTTTTCTTCTTCATTCACAAGAGGAGTAGGAGAAGGAGTAGGATTATCTTTAGGATTCATTTTATTTTGCACGCTTTTGAAGTTGTAATTCATGGATTCTTGTTCGTCATTTCAGGATTAATTTAGTATTTGTTATTTATTTCCATTTCATATTTTATGTTTTAGATCTCTAAATTCTTGTTCTTATTTAGTTTTAGTTGTCGTGGTCATGATTATTCGAGTTATTGCAGTAGTGTTAATCATAGAATAGTAATATAGTTCGGGGGGAAAACGTGTTAAAACGTTGATCCCTGACCTTTGCCATGAGTTGAGTTTACTTGGGAACACTCCTTTGAACATTCCTAACACTTCTGTTTTAAAATCCAAATTACACTTTAATTCTACAAGTTTAATTTTGTCATTTAGATTTCAAATCACAAGTTAATAACTCGTTAACTCAATGAATTTCGAAGAAAACTACTTTATTTGCTTTCCACTTGAAGTACTAATTGAATTCACTATTTTACCAAGGGTTAAATATCATTTTTTTCAACCAAAAGGAAAAGGACATTTTAAACGGAAAAATCTCATATGCGCATTCATGTGAATTCATGGTAGTTGTTATATCGAAGCGGACACATGTTAAACCCAACCCATATGTTGCATAGTTTTACTTTCTTTCATAGTGTAATATTAATTTAGTCATTATAGATATCCATTTTCCACCCTTCATCATCTTTTCTTTATTTGTTTAAGGAAAAACCTAGTCAAAACATATTCTACTTATCCTTCCCTGTGGGATTCGACACCCTACTTATCAAACTACATTTTTAGAAGGGTAAATATTGTTTGATCGATTCGACACCGATCAATAATGTTGAGAAAGAAGATGAAGATGATGAACTTGAGCTTAGGATTCCAAAACTTGAGGAGAACTTCAAGATTTTAGCAATGCAACTTAAATGAACTTGAGAGAGCTTCAATAATGTAGCAAGGATGATGTCCAGATACTTATACAAGCTTGCATGTTGATGGATCATGAATTGATGAACATGCAAAGCATGAGAGTATGTGTATATGGTTGCATATGGATGAACTCTCAAGACTTCCTCTCTGTTAACCTCTGTTTTGTAAATGAAAAATGCAGAAAATGATCTGCTATTTATAGAATTTGAGAGCCCAGGGGTAAAAAGGTCATTTTACACATAATAGAGCTCGAGCGCTCACACCTCCCAAGCACTCGTGCCTCGAGCGCTCGCACTTCTTGAGCGCTCGGTTCTGCTGAAACAAGGAAGGTTTGTTTTGGATCAAAGGATTAAGCTATGAAATGCATGAACACACATGGGATGCCAAGTACACTCAAAATCTGACTTACATATATAGAAAATATTAATAACAAATATCCAGAAATTACATTATTGGTAATAGAAATTACGGGTGTTACACCATTTTAAAAGCAAACTGATCTTTTGGAAACCAGAGATTTCTATGTCCGGAGATTATGGAACGAGAGAGGAAGAAGCCCGGCAGACTAAAACACCCCCTCTCATCCTATCTCATCATAGGCCTCTACTCAACATCATTTATAATCGAGTTATTAATCTAGGCATGCCCTCAACTAATCCATATATATATATATACATTCCAAAAGAATGTCGAAAGGGGTACAAGATGGCTAACGATAAAATGGCATACAAAGCCACATGCAAAATGGCATATAAAATAGCAAGCAAAATGATATGCAATAAGGAACAAAGGAATTTACCTGGGATTCGGTTGCGAAAGGAAACATGCAATGCATACAAATAGATAGAAAACCTCAAAAAAAATAAAATAAAAATAAAGGTCTCTAACACATCTATACACATAAGGCAAACCCTAATCTAAGGTGTCGTGCATGAAATCGAAAATCAATAAAATCGAGAAATCAAATAAGAAAAATTAGGGCAAAGTCGAGAAATTGTACCTCAATAGCGCTACAAAACAAATATTAGTCCACATGCTTTGAACACAATATAGTATTAAATCCTAAGTATTATACCCAATTTTAGCCTAAATCTAACAAAAATGGAGAAGGTTGACAAAATCATGAATTCCTTCCAATTAGTTCGAATTTAACATCCGTATAGATATACAAGTCTCAACTAGGAGCTAATGAAATGTCCATATAGAGATGATACAATCTCAATATGATTAAAAGGAATCCATGACTAAGCTCAACCAATTATAGCTTATCACAATACAAACCAATGTCCTAAATTACAAGAATCAATACATATGTGATGATAATAAATGCATGAACATGAACAAGCTATGAATCATTCATTGATTTGGACCATTTAGCCTCTGTATTTAAGTTTAATTAACCTTGTTCAAAGCATGCTTTAAGTCTCAGGTCATAGAAAAATAATTTGGATCATCATTTACAAGGTTTATCAAATCTATCATAGAATTTAGGAATTACAGAAAGAATCAGATATTCAAAAATAAGAAACTCATGGTTACCATGGTTTGATCTTAATGATTTTTTAGTATGATATGCCTATGTGTGTCTATTATCGAACCCAAAAAGAAAATCAAAGATCAAACGATCCAATCTCTGAAAATTGGACTAAGACTAGACACTACTCAGGATTTATCAACTCTCTGTCGAGAGATTTTGTATGATTTATTAAAAATAGTAAATTAATCTTAAACCTTTCAATATTTTTGGAGAACCTTATTAACTCATTAAAAATCATAGAAAAATTTATTTGAAGCCAAAAATATTTGGTTAAGATTCTGATCCAAACAATTTAAAATGAGTTCACTGTTCTTTTGGACAGAGAGTAGTCATCCTACAAAACCTATGATCAAACCATGCTAACCATGACATCTATTTAAAACAAACATTACAGTGGTTGGATTAAGTGTTATGAACACATTCTAATTGGTCTCATTCAATTCCAACGGATCATAATTTAATTAAAAATCTTTGATCACAGGTCGTCATTAGATTCACTACACCATGGAAGCATTTCATATCAATGATCTAATACCAAATCACATCTATAGTTCTATGGAGAACCTAGATTAGATATGATCAAGTTGAATCATGATGACACACTTTCCATTATTTTAGCAAGAGTTCCATGGGTTTTGCCTTGGATGAACTCCATTTCAAGTCTCTTCAAAGCGCTTAAACATGAGTTTCAAGGTCTTACTCAACCACTCTTTGAATATTCAAGGCAGTTGAAACTCTAGATTCTAACCATAGAATAGGTTAGATCTAGGTACAAACCCTCTCTCAAATTCATGATCCTTGAGGGCTAAATTGAATCCAACAAAGAAAGGTTTGATGAGACATAATAAATCTCATAAATCCTTCATGGGATGAACCCAAACTATGTATATTCAAGTTTAGATTAATTCAATTGATCTTGCAACTAGAATTGAAACTCACTCTTATCATTGTATAATCATGAGATTATCAACCATTAGAGAATCTAACTCTAAGAAATTCAAAAGGAACATTGAGAATTTCATCAACTTCAAGAGAGCAAAGAAATTGAAATACATACATAGATATAATTAAATTCATGAAAATAATGAAGGAAATCCACTTCAATCCTTATACAATTGGCGAATTATAGAGAATCAAATTATCAAGATCATTGAAACCCAAAGTGACATTCAAGGGTCCCTTGAATTTCATGAAGAATGATAGAGAGAGAATGATGAATCTATGTAAACTATGATGATCCAAGTTGTTATTTTATTTTAAAAACTTGTTTTATCTTAAACCCGAAGTTACTTTTTTTTTTGGAAAAATGGTAAATAGATTCCAAAAAAAGGGGATGTACAAATGTACAAGGGGCATATCCCAGGATATTCAAAAAGCATAAAGCATAAGGACAAGTGGCAAATCAAACCACTAAAAATGCCTTAAAAGACCAAAAGAAATGGGACAAAGCAGAAAACCAAACCAAAACTAAACCAAGAAAATAGTGAGAGCAAATCTTAACTACTCCCAATTACTAAGCAAGGCTTGTAGACGGTTGTGAGTTTTCCATTTAATCCTAATTTGCGCATTGATTTCTGAGACAAAGATCTTCAACAAGTGCTCTTTAGGTGTAGATGAGTTCTGAAAGGTTCTTTTGTTTCTTTCTCTCCAAATGCCATAAATTGTAACCCCAAACAAATTATGGGTATCATATGCTGAGGTGTCCTCCCCTTCCAATGCTGGATCATCCACGAAACAGTGTTATCCCAAGGGGTGTCATTCCAAATCAAGTTACATCTCAGCATTACGTCCTGCCAAATGAAATTGGAGTAAGTACACTCAAAGAAAAGGTGATCATGAGAGTCCATTTGACTAAGGCATAAAGCACATGCTAATGGCCCAGGAGTATAGTTATAAATTCTATCTTGTGTTGCTAGCCTTCTCTGGATAGCTAGCCATAACATAAAAATCTGTCTAGGAGAGCTCCCAGAGTACCAAACAAAAGGGTACCAAGGGACACCAGGATTAATGGGTCTAAGGTAGTTCCAAACATGAGTGAAATTAAACTTGCCATTAGGAGAAGTAGTCCAAACAATTTTGTCTTGAAGTGTAGTAGGCTGATAAAAATTAGACAAAATGGCCCGAACTTCATTTAGTCCAATGGAATTAGAGGCAGGCCAATTCCATTCCAGTTGAGAAACAATAGTTACCACTTTAGCATTAGGTGCTATAGCAGCATCATAGGCAATTTGAGAGGTATACTTCTCAAATAAAGGCCCACAGGAAGCCAATTATCATGCCAAAGAGAAGTATTTAAACCATTACCGAAGTTACTTAGATCCAAATCAACAAATTTAAGAAGGGCTTCAATCACAATTCAAGTGGTGTGTAATGAAATGAGATCAGAAGAGACTTTTTGAAAATTGTGTAAAGATCCTATGGGATTGTATGAATTATGATTGAATTTAAGCTAAAAACTAAGTAAGGTTAGAAGATTACCTCCAAGTATCCTCAGATTTTCGGCTTTGATGAAGGTCTTTAAAGGATCTTCAAGGTTTTTCTTCAAGTTCTTCAAGGTTTCTCTCAATTATCTTGGTTATATCATCAAAAAAATTCTCCCTTATAATGGAGATAGACATCTCCTTATATAGACCCATTTTGAGGGGTTATTTCAGTAAATTCGGGGTAAAAATCCATATGTAATGGAATCTTTATGTATTTTTTTTATAAAAAAAAAACAGACTGTTACAACGGGCGGCACTCTGCAAGTTATCCGTAGCACTTACTGAGTGCCCAAACGGCACTCCCTGATAGCTGGTGTGGCACTCAGTGAGTGCCAGTGCAACACTTCGCGAGTGCCACCGGGTTCTCCGTGTGCCGTTTTCTCCCTTGTATTCATTTTTCTATTTCAAATCCCTTCCTTTCTTTTCTTTTTCATTTTAAGTCCTTCTTTTTTGTTTTTGTTTTTTTTAAAAAAAATTTCTTCCAATTGAATCCTCCCTTTTTTCTTTTCTTTTCATTTCAAGTCCTTTCTCTCTTCTTTCTTTTTTCAAAAATTCTTTTCTTAAAAAAAATAGTTTAATCCAAAACCCAATTTATTAATTTTTTATATTTTCCTATGCGTATTTTTACACCCGAAACTATCTGAACACCCGGTCTTTTCCCTTTTTTTATGAATTTCATAACTTTCGAGAACGAAGAACTTTCTGAAGAGCTTGAATCAGCTTAAAAGTCCTCAAAATCATCAGACATTGTCGTCATCAGTTTCGGAGGTAAATCCCCATGAATTCGCCGATTGGTCAAAATTGAGGTGTCTACAGTTTTCCTCTCTTCGGCAGAGCTTGTGAAGCAACGCGTATCACAAGTGAATGTCAAAGCCTGTGTGAAGATAGGCCTTTGGCCAAGCTATCGAATTCAAATAAAATAAAGTGCGTTGCAAAAACATCTGTGAAAACGGTCGATGCTAGCCATGCTCAACATTGAGCTACCTATATATCCCAACAGGAATCATACTAGTATGTAGTTCGGGCAAGGGACAGCATACAGGCACAACGATTATACGGATGAATGCACCTATCCTATTGTGATGCACGTGCTCATGCAATGCTGGTTGCCAATGCAATTTCATGCTTCATGCTTTCATGTGATGTAAATGCGATGATTCAGAATCATGTTGTTTTAAACAATATGGATGCATTTGACGCCTTACACCAATGTGTTGTTCTAATCCGATGTTGTCCCACTCTGGGGAGGCCATATTTTCAATGAAATGATCGACACAGATGCGTTTCACGCCTTATACTGCTTATCAATTGGCGGAATCCGGTGTTACTCCATCTTGCAAAAAGTTGTTTCTTTATAACCTAGGGTTACTCCAACCGGAACCAAAGATGGTTATAAAAGGTGTCCAATCTAGGATAATTCAACGGGGATGTCCTATCGCGGATGATTTAACGGAGGTGTCCAATCTAGGATGATGAGATGTGCCTTAATCTAGAGGACTTCAACAAGAATTTGCCTCAATCTAGAGGGCTTCAACAAGTATTTGCCTCAATCTAGAGGACTTCATATAAAGGATTTTTCCTAATCTAAAGGACTTCAACAAAAATTTCCTTTAAGGGCTAATAGATTTCCATTAAGGACTTAACAAATTGCCTTTGAGGGCTTACACAAGGTTGCCATTGAGGAGTAACAGATTGTCGTAGAGGACTAACGAGGATTGCCATTAAGGACTAACACTGATAATACTGCCATTGAGGACTAATGCAAACGATCACCACCATGATAAGATTATGAATTTCCAATGATCACCACCATAAGATGTACCTAGCCACATGATAAGACCTCTTGGTTCTTTAGCAAGAGTTCTTGTGTTCGAGTATATGTCCCTAACATTTTGGAGTGGTAAGAGCAAACTGGTGGGCCAAGCACTCATAGACCCAAATATATGTATATATATATATGTATATATTGCGAACGATCCAAACCAATACCGAAAATCATGAACATTGTCCCAAAACATTTCTAGCATATCCATTAACATGCCCACAAAACTCATCATTCAATAAATGAAGTAATGCAAGGATAAAGCCTACCTCTGAGTTAGAACTAGGGCCTTCGTCAGTTTGGTTCTGTTCAATCGGTTTTGGAGAGTTTCAATACCAACCAATCAGTTTGGTTCGGTCGGTTTTGGGAGTGTTTCTTTGATTTGGTTCAATTTTTACACTCTAAAATTTTGTTGAAAACCTACCGAACCAATCAGTTTGGTCCATTCAATTTTTTTGACACCCCTTAGTTAGAACAAAACTTCATTAGGTAAGGGCATGAATATATACTATGTTGGGATATACTGGTGATCAAACAATATACTTGCCAAGACCTCTCCTCTTGTGGTTCACGATAATCACAAAATAACCACATGAACAATATAATAGAAAAGCAAACAAAAGAATTAAGGTAAAGACGACTTCTCGTTATTGATAATAAACCTTACAAGACAACCTATCCCTCACTTCTCTCCTCATTGCTTTTCCACACTCTTCTTTTAGAGTCTCTCTCTTTTCTAGGAAAATATAATTGTATGGGATTCTCCCTTCTCTCTCTAGAATTGGGATCACCATCTCCTTTGAGTTTGGTCCTATATTTATAGAGACATAAACACTAGTTCTACAAAGATTCCAATATTGAAATCATTGTTCACCAAGATATCTCCCAAATTAAGTCTTCTATAATAATAAGAAACATCTCCCTCTACAAGAAACCTTATAGGAATAGGAAACTCTCTCACAAGGAAACCTAAACCTAATAGGAAACAAGAAGATCTATTGCTGCATCCGGATACCGCACGCGCGACACCCACTCGCGCGGATCCTACCTCGAGCGACATTCCAGAATGTCCAGTAGATTACCTCATCCCCACGTCCGCTTGAGCGGTCTTCTCCTCCTTTGGCTTCTTGTCTTCGTCTTAGTCTTTGTCTTCTTATGAGTTTTTGTCAGAAAACCCAACATTCTTGACCTTAATAAAAATCTCATCACCATCACCACCTTCGTTGTCTTTGGGTTATTTATCAATCTTCATATCCTCACTATCTTTGCAACCTTTCCACCATCATCTGTTTAGACTTCCTCATCATCTATGGATTCAAGAAACTTTAAAGCTGCATCAAGGTCGTCGCCACCATCATCTTCTTCATCATGGTAGTCGTCACCACTTTTGGCTTGGACTTTAGCCCAACATCTCTTCTCATCATTGTCATAGGAACATCATACGATTGCCAACTCTTCTTCTCACCGTCTTTATGGGAATGACGGACAAACTTGGCCTCATTGTTGTGGCCTACATCTTCACCTCTTGAAGAAATAGTTGGTGTCACTAAGGTTGTTGTTGGAGCCTTCTTCACTGGATCCCACATCTTCTTCACCTCCTTTGTGACCACTCCGCCCACCTTTGTAATTCCCAAAAGGATATACAAATTTCCAACCTTTCTACCCATCAACATGACCCTTGAATTCCTTTTCACCTTCATCAGGCATTTACCCACTGTATTGCAGCATCCCTTTGAGTCTAACACACCCAAAGAGTTTACATTCCTATTCAAGTCCAGAATATGGCGGAAATCATTTAGCAACCTTATCAAACCATTGGTAGTCTTGATCACAACAGTGCCAATTCCCTTTACCTCCTCAACAGTGTTGTTCCCCATAAAGACTTGTCCCTCCATCAGTTGATAGGACGAGAACCAATCTCTATATAAACAAATGTGGGAAAAACGTGTCGAATCAAACAACTATTCGTTTGCCCTCTTCTCTTAATTTGCGATTGACAATGCATCATCATAAATGACATCAATACATCCATCATCCTTTCCATTTGAGACAACACCTCTCTTCTTCCTTTGAGGACAATCAAAAAACATAAGACCAATTTTGCCACAACAGTAACACTTTCTCTCCTTCCACGGTTGAGTATTTTGAGCTCTTTCACCATCACCACTACCTACTCTATCGATTTTCTTCCCTCGCCAATTCTTCTTCTTCTCATTGCGAGCAATAAGGTTTTGTGCTTCCTCCTTTATCTCATCTTTCTTATCCATCCATCTTCTCACAGGAGAACAAGGTCGTCTCCACCTACCCCAAGGTAATAGTATCTCTCCTATAAAGTATTGTGCTAATTATTTGTGGGTGAGAAGTCTTTACCGAGATTAATAAAATAATTGCCTTGTCCTCATCAACAAACTTCACTCCTACATTGGATAAGTTGCATAGTAGCTTGTTGAATGCACTGATGTAACCTTTAAGGTCATCCTCTTCCTCCTTCTTGAACGAGTACAACACCTGCTTCAATACCTGCTGATTGGTGAAGTTCTTTCCCATGTAAAGATCCTCAATCTTCTTCCACATCTCTTCCGCTAAGGCCTCTTCAATCACATCATATACTACAGCATCATCCAAGCTCAAGTGTATTGTGCTTATGGCTCTCGAGTTTCTTCGATCCCAATCTGCGCCGGTGTGGATATCACATTTTTCTTACCCATAGTTTTTCTTTCAAAATCCTTTTCAAATTCAAATTCAAAAACAAATGAGTCGCCACTTAATTTTTAAGAGGAAAATTAAGAAACCATTTTAAAGCAACTGATCTTTTTTGCGAAACCAATGATTAAACTAGGTCTGGGGATTAAGGAATGAGAAGAGAAGGAGCCCATCGGACTAAAATACCCCTTCTCATCCTATCTCGCGATAGGCCTCTACTCAACATCCTCTTAATCGAATTAATTATCTAAGCATGTCCTCAATTAATACATATGTATAAATATACATTACAAAAGCATGTCTAAAAAGGTGTAAGATTGTAAGTGATAAAATATCATTCAAAAACCATGTAATTCAAGTTGTAAGCAATATGATATGCAATAAGGAACAAGGTAACTTACCCGGGATCCGACCACGAATATTAGACGTACAATGCATGCGAATAAATAAAACCTAAGAAGAGGGTCTCTAATACACATATATACTCAAAGGCAAATCTTAATTCTACAGTGTCGCACATGAGGTCGAAAAATCAATAAAATCAAAGAAAAGTTAAGCTAAGGGAGAGTCAAAAAGTCATACCTCATCGGTGCTACAAAATAAGGGTTAGTCCACATAACATACAAGATATAAAATTAGATGGTAATCCTAGGCTTCTAGCTTAGATCTATCAAATGTGATTAAACCTAAAGCAAACAAGCCCTAATTATGAGTGTCAAGCCACATGGGTGAATATGTACAAGAACAAGTTATGAATTACTCATCAATTTAGATCACTTAGACCTTGAATTCAAGCTTAACTAATCATTATTGAAACATGGTTTGAACCTTAGCTCATGAAAATATCATCTAAACCATTATTTATAAGATTGATCAAAGTTGTTATAGAATTCTAAAAATTGCTGAGAGCAGATTAGAACTTCAAAGAAATAAAAAAAACATGGTTCACATGGTTTGATCTTGATGAATTTTGGACACAAGATGCCTCTGTGTATCTAGTTTTTAACCCAAAAAGAAAATAAAAGTTTCAACGGTTAGATCTTCAAAAATTGGGCAAAACCTAGACATCACTCAGGATTCTGCAACCCTCTGTCCAGAGTTCTTGCACGATTTTCTAAAAATAGTAAAAAAAATTAAAAATGCTTTGTTCTTTTAGGGTAGCTTCCTAACACACTAAACTAACTAGAAAAAAATTATTTTGGGTCAATAAAACTTAATTAAGGTTCTGATTTGCTTATTTCAAAAGAGTGTGACTGTTCTGAAACTCTTGGACAGATTGTAGTAACCTCACAAAACCCTTGATCAAACCACCTTAAACATGAAATCTTCTTAAAACAAAAATTGCAGTGGTAGAACTTTGAGTTATAGACACTTTCCCATTGGTTTCATTCGATTCCAATGGTCTGATGTTTAACTAAAAATCTATGACCAAAAACTGATTGTGAACTCACTACACATTGGGTTAGTTCATCTTGTTCTTATCAACTTAGACAAATAAGCCATAGAGTTGGGCTTGTCTAAAGCTAACTCTCCTACAATTTGATGGTCATTGGAGGCTAAAGATATTCATACTAATAAATTTCAAAGAAGTATGGAAGAGCTTCATGAAACTAGGTCATAACAAACCTCAAACCATGAAGATAGGTTTGGGTTCATTAGCTAAAAATTCTAGTACCAAACTTAATCCTCTCATGAATTATAGGATTACAAGGAGATTAAGGGATTCCAAACCAAAAGATTCAAGCAAGACATTGAAAGCCTTATGAACCCAAAGGATGAACACAACAAATGAAATGAGAAATTCAAGAACTCCATGCATGTTATAATTAAACTTGAATAAAGACTAACTATTCTAAAGTTTTACCTCCAAAGTATCCTCAACTTGGTGATTTTGGAGGACTTCCAAAGACTAATCAAGCTCTTCCACTTTAATTCTACTTAAATACCCCCTTGAACCTTCTCAAAACATACTTCTAATTGTGTTTAAGAAAGCTTTTAAAACTAAGTAGGAGTGTATACTCTAGGATTTAAGCTAGATTCCAACCTTAATACCATAAACCCTTTGCAAGAGGATATTCATCCTCTATTTATAGACAAATTTGGAGGGGTATTTCAGTCATTTCAGAGCAGAAAACCCTAATTCAGGCGTCCTTTTGATAGTACAAAATGTGATGTATAACAGCTGGCTGTTACAAAAATGCGGCACTCAACGGAGATGGAAGCGGCACTCAGTAAATGCCGCCGCGGCATTCACTGAAAGCCGACGCTGCATTCACTGACTGCCAGAACGGCATTCATTGAATGCCGCAGACAACTCCAGGGACTGCCGTCTTTTTTAGGAATCCTTTTTTTGCAGCATTTGATGTAAAGAGATGGCAATTGGTGACTGTCGTTGCGGCTCTCATTGACTGCCGTTACAACAGTTAAGAAGTGCCGCAGCGGCAACCCGTGAATGCCGTAAAAGAGGTCAAGTGCCAATTTGGGCTCTATTTTACATTTTTCTCTTTTTGCTTTCCATTTAAAGTTAGATAGTCCTTTGAAGAGCTTGATTTATCCTTGGAAGTCCTAAATAAGTTTGGACATTGTCATCATCGGATATGGAGGTAACACTCTCCTTAACTCGACGTTTGGTCAAAATCGGGGTGTCTACAGTTTGCTCCTCTTCGACGGAGCTTGTGGAGCAACTTAAACCACAAGTGAACGTCAAAGCCTGTGTGAAGACAAGCCTTTGACCAAACAGTCGGGTTCAGGTAAAAACAAAATGTATTACAAAAAGAAAGCCATCGCGCAACAAAATTCCAATTGGTCATGCTCCATGATGAGCTACCTACATATCCCCTCAAAAATCAGACCAAGACGTGGTTCGGGCAAGGGTCAAAATACACGCAAGCACAAGTAATCACACGGATGAATGCACCTATCCTGTCGTGATGCACATGCTCATGCAACGGTAAAATAAACTCGACTGAGCAAATGTCATGCTTACTTCTATATCATATCTTCTCTATATGTGATGCACATTTCATGATACGCTTAGCCAGAGAAGATTTACCAAATGTTGACCGATGCAAAGATTTGTTTGCAAGGGTCAAGAAAATGCATTTCTAAATTCCCAAGATGAGGGTTAACGCAAATCTGTTGCGAGAACCGAGAATGCAAATCTGTTACACTCTGAAGGATCAATGTAAATCTATTACGAGGATCGAGAATATAAATTTGTTATATTTCCAAGATGAGGGTTAACGCAAATCTGTTACGAGAACCGAGAATGCAAATCTGTTACACCCTGGAGGATCAACGTAAATCTGTTACGAGGATCAAGAATATAAATCTGTTATATTCTCAAACTAGGTAAAATTGGCTTAATTCAATTCAAAACTTCCTAAGATCCAGGAGTTGATCATATTCCAACAGTCAAAAATCATTTACAGCATTTGACATTCATTGACTTATTCCAACAGTCAAGATTCATCGACAGTGACTTATCCCAACAGTCAAAATTCATTTATAGCGTTCAAAATTCATTGACTTATTCCAACAGTCAAGAACTCCTCGTACTGACTTATTCCAACAGTCAAAATTATTTGACTTATTCCAACAGTCAAGATTCATCGACAGTGACTTATCCCAATAGTCAAAATTCATTTGTAGCGTTCAAAATTCATGGACTTATTCCAACAGTCAAGAACTCCTCGTACTGACTTATTCCAAGAATCAAAATTCATTTACAGCGTTCAAAATTCATTGACTTATTCCAACAGTCAAGATTCATCAACACTGACTTATCCCAATAATCAAAATTCATTTGTAGCATTCAAAATTCATTGACTTATTCCAACAGTCAAGAACTCCTCGTACTCAATTATTCCAACAGTCAAACTTCATTGACTTATTCCAATAGTCAAGATTCATCGACAGTGACATATCCCAACAGTCAAAATTCATTTGTAGCGTTCAAAATTCATTAACTTATTCCAACAGTCAAGAACACCTCGTACTGACTTATTCAAATAGTCAAAATTCATTGACTTATTCCAACAGTCAAGCTTCATCGACAGTGACTTATCCCAACAGTCAAAATTCATTTGTAGCATTCAAAATTCATTGACTTATTCCAACAGTCAAGAACTGCTCGTACTGACTTATTCCTACAGCCAAGACGGTATCTTAGATAATGACTTATTCCAACAGCCAAGATCTCTTCGTAATGACTTATTCCAACAGCCAAGACGGTATCTTAGATAATGACTTATTCTAACAGCCAAGATCTCTTTGTAATGACTTATTCCAACAACCAAGACAGTATCTTAGATAATGACTTATTCCAACAGCCAAAATCTCTTCGTAATGACTTATTCCAATAGCCAAGACGGTATCTTAGATAATGACTTATTCCAACAGCCAAGATCTCTTCGTAATGACTTATTCCAATAGCCAAGATGGTATCTTAGATAATGACTTATTCCAACAGCCAAGATGGTATCTTAGATAATGACTTATTCCAATAGCCAAAATCTTTTCGTAATGACTTGGCGAGGCTCAACCGGTTTTTCAAACAATACCGATGATTTTATACTCAACTCGACTCATGTTGCAGCTTGACCAATGCAGTAATAGTGTTCAAAACTTTTGCTCGTATAATCCTCTGAATGCTATCAAAGATTTAATCAATTTAATTTTGAAAACTCATTATTAATCACTTCGAACCCACACATTTGAGATCATGACAGACTCGATGACTGATAGATATTGACGTAGGAGGACAAACACACTTAACGCCGAAATAAGATTTTTTTTTAGGAAAGAACTCAACTTGCCATGATTTAATGCACTTTTGTCATGCCTGATGTATCTCATTACTTCTCATGTTCTCTTCTCATCTTACCGTGATGTACTCAACTGATAAAGTTATGCTTTTGAAAATGCTTTCCCGTTGATTGAATCAACATTTTGCTCTTTCCAAAGTGTGCTTCAAATTAGTGCCTTAGCTCAGAGAATAAAAGACGATTCATTCAAAATCTTTTCTAAAACATACTTGACGACTTAGGACCTGTCCTTACTTGAAAAAGGTATTACCAAACGAAGTTTGCCCCTAGTTTATAGGGGACTTGGAGGCTTACTTATAGGATGAATGGGACTTTTGGGCAAATACAGCTTGCCTCTACTTTGAAGATGTGATAGGGATCACACAAACTTATCTCAATGGGTTTTGAAAACATGGTGGCACAAAGATATCAGAAGTGCGCTCGCTCATAGCTTAGAAGCAGTCATCATGAATAGGGTGGGGTGAGGTAGGATGTCCCAATACAGATGGGCAAATAAAGCTTGCCCCTGATTTGGCAATACAAATGTGACTTTAGGCAAATGCAAGTTTGCCCCTAGTCTGGAAGAATTGAACCAAAGGTGTAAAGGTTAGTATTTATGGACCGAGAGTCAAGTGAGGCTCGCCTACTTATCTCCGAGTGGGAATCAGGTCTAAAGTAGTTCAGACAATGCCTGAAAGAAAAATGCCATGAGCTGGCGAGGGTGATGACCGAACCGGGTAGGTTGCCTACGTATCCCTGAGTGGGAATCAAATCGAACGTAGTTCAAGTACTCTGGAGGTTTTGAAAGAATAGGGCTTCAAAAAAAATTGGTGGGCTTTTTGAGCCATGTTTTCATTCAGGTCCAATGAGTGCTATTTCTTGGGCCAGTTTTTCTAAAATGGGTCTCTTGTGGTAGCCCTTAGGTATGATTATGAACTACTTCCTCTCTCTCTTTTTTTTTTTTTTGTTCTTTCCCCTTTTCTTCTTCTCTCTTTCTCTTTTTTTTGTGGCGGTTGATTCTTTTTACCTTTTCACTAGCCAGTCAACTTTGCACATTCTCATGATACATCGTGTTTTGATTACACTCTCATATACTCTCAAAACAATATCAACCCTTCAAATTTTTATTTGTTTATTTGGGCTTATTCAAAGATACCTCTTCATTTGTTTTGGCCCATTTAGCCTCTAAATACCTCACTAATGCTTTCAAAATTCTATCTTCAAACTTTTTCTTTACTTAGGATAACTCAAAGCCCCGAGATAATTCATATGATAATGATATTCATCGGAGTATTCATGAATTCTCAATGTTCTTCATTCACTCTTCACCTTTTTTGATTTGATTTTTATTATTATATTTTTTTTATCTTCCTCTCATCATCTCTTATGATTTTTACTGATTAGGATCCGGATTTTGAATCAACACGCATTTTATTCATGCTCTAACTTTTGTCTAGGCGCCCTTTCGGGTTTTCATCCTAGCGAGCCCCCTTTTATTTCCTCTTTTCTTTTTTTTTCTTTTTTTTTTTTTTTGAAGAAGAAGTTCATTTGAAATGCTTGGCTACCATCAAGGACAGGGTCTGTATAACTTTCAATTGGACAATTTTGCATGGCTCGCAATTGGATTGGGTTCATACTTCTAAGCTTTGTGGGTTTTAAAATGGGAGAAAATGGATTAGACAAGTCCCAAGCTACTATTTAGTATGTCTTTTTAGGATTTGAGCAAAAGCATCTTTAAATTCTTAAAGTAAGACAAGTCAATTCTTAGCTTTCTTCAATGTTAGCACAAAATTGACTTCGATCTATTCAAGATTTTTTTATTATGCAAAAATTCATTAACAGAGTGATTTCCACAATAATCCGAGATGCGATTTTCAGCTTAGTGATTCATCCACTCATGACTCAGTGCATTAGATTAAGCAAAACGAGATTTCATTCCACGATAAGAATTTTATTACTAGACATGGACTCAGTACAACTTGATGATAGATAGATAGACAGACTCAATCAAAAAACTAAACTTGGAAAACATGAAACATACTCAACTTGACCAACTTGACTTCACCTCAAATGGCGTGTCACTGTGACTTGCTTTTTTCTTTTTTTCTTTTTTTCTTTTTCTTTTTTATTTTCTTTTATTTTTTTCTTCCTTTTTTTTTAATAAAAGCATCCATGTTGGTTTCAACAGCAGCCGTTCTAAACATCATCACTTCACAGTCTTATCTTAGGCTCGTCTGGTGTAATGACCCCTTGCTCAATTAAATCTTGAATTTCATGCCTCATCCTCAAACAGCGGTTAGTATCATGTCCATGCCCTTGATGGTAAGCGCAATACTCGTTCATATTATATCATGGCAGGATTGGGTCAGTATCGGCCTTGGATCCAACTGCTTCAAATACCCCTCTTTTAACATTCTCTCCAATGCCAAGCTCAATGGTATGTTCAAATCAGCAAACTCTTGACGAGCCACGGTTGGACCTTGATTGATTGTTTCTCGTAATAGAAATATTCTTACATTGGCCTTGCCACCGAAATAACCTTCTCGATTGGTTGAATGATGAATGAGGTTCTAAGGCATTGACATCTGGCTCATGATGATTGTTCTGGTACACCGGTCCCTTGGGCTTATTTCCCTTATTATCTCTCGTGATTATCCCCTCTCTGATAGCATCTTCAATTCTTGTTCCCACGTCGAAAACCTCAGAAAAAGTGTTGATAGATTGGAACCTCATCTTCTCTTGGTAGACTGGTTGCAGGTTTTTCATCAACATTCTGATTTGTTCTTTTTCTGATGGCCTTTGAACCATCTTAGCCGCCTTTCCTCTCCATCTACTCAAATACTCAGCAACGACTCTTTGTATTCTTGTGTAGTCATCTCCAAGTCCCTCACGGTCACATCAAGTTCCTGATTATACTCGTACTGAGTGACGAACGCCTTCACAACCTCTTTCCATATGTGAGTTTTACTAGATTCCAATGTAAGGTACCACGACAAAGCAGCTTCAGTTAATGTCTGTTGAAACAAAATAGCCATCATGGTCGTGCTCAAGCCGCTTGGCTAAAATGCCCCTATACACATCCTGATATGGCTACGGGGGTTCCCCGTGCCATCAAACTTATCAAACACAGGCATTTTGAAACCTGCAGGTAATACTTCACAAACCCCCTCATATAACCCTTCCAGTTCCAGCAAGTAAGTGTCAACTCCGTGAGCCTTTCAGACTACCCTTTCTAGTTTCTCTACCTTCTCGGTCATCAGTTTCTCTTTTTCGGCCCTTTCTTTTTCTATCTTTTCCTTCTCTGCTCTCGGTGCTTCAGCCCTTTCTGGATCATCGAACCAATCCTCCTCCCTAACAAGTGGAGGAGGATTGACAACTGGTGGGTTAACTACGGGCGGCTGTCGGGCCATTGTTTCCATCATGGTCATCAACCTAGTCATCTGTCCCGCCTGCTTTTCCACTATGGCCCTCAATTCTGCTATTTTTCTCGCGTTTGCTTCCATTTCTCTTCTGACTAACCTTGCAGTGGAATCTCTATACCAGACTGTGCTTATGGCCGATTCTATCTTTTACCTCTAACCAAAATTTTCAAAAGAAAACATTTTTCATTATCTCTCCCTTTTTATCATTATTATCATTATTCTTATCATTTCTAGTTGATTTTATTAAATGCTTCATAAAATGTTCATGAATGATTCATCTGCCACATGGATGCAATACATGTGTGTGTGTGTGTGTGTGTGCGCGCGCACCTATTCTATATGCCAAAGAAAGGAAAATTCTAGTCCTAACACATTTAACACATAAGCACAAAATCCTCATCAATGTCAAGTGCGTTAATTTCTCCTTTCATTGTGATCCTTATTACCCCTTCAAAGGTTGGTCATTAAAAAGGCTTTGAAATTTATTTGGAAAGATTTTTCTTAGATGATAAAATCTTTTGAAAACCATTCTTGAGAATGCTTTTGAGAATGAAAACATTTCTTAACAAAGATAGTCAAGTTGAATTTTCACTTTGAAACTCATTTTGAAAAGTATCTCTTTAGATGACGAGATCTTTTAAAAAAATTCACAAGGATTCTTCTTTTGAAAACAGAGATGTGAAAATATATCTTAACAAGGATTGGTCTGACACCTTAATCAAGTCAACTTCAAAGGTTTTGAAAGTGTGATTTTCCAAAAAAAAAACCTTAGAATAAAGATGATAAAAATAATGTTTTCTTACAAAGATGGATTTAAAATTCATTGGGTAGAAGGATCACATGATCAGATTATCACTGTACTTTCCATGAATTCGGATACATACATGGTCAATGATGCTTAGCTAACAAAATATAAGAAGTGTATTCTTTCAATCAAGATTCGGCGTGTTCCCAAATGTCACGGGACATGAAGAGGAATTGCTAAAAAAGTGATTAAGAGATTACACATCTTTCATCAAGCAAGTATCGTCATCATCCCAAGTAATCCCTTTCGGGCATACAAAACTCCCTAGCACATAAATCCTAATCAAGAATTGATTTCCTAAGATCGAAGGGTTCTATAGAAGCTATCATGCAAAGGTCGGATTTTGGTCAAATAAAGGACCCTTGACACAGACCCGCTAGGATGCTTCATATACCAAAACATGGTACAAGATCAAGGGTGATCACACGGTCCCATGATGACTTGACCGACCGGGTTGCCCCGAGCCTCCAAGGTCATAGTTTCGTGTAATCGACTGGCTGGACATGCAAGTGAAATGCAACAGGCACACAAAGATTGATTAATCCGATTAAAAGGATGCTTTCAAATCTAATCCTCGAGTCAACCCAAAATCAGAAATTTTTGGTCTGCAAAACCAGAGATTATGGGTTCGATCCCCAGCAGAGTCGCCAAATTGTGGATATCGTATTTTTCTTACCCACAACTTTTCTTTCAAAATCCTTTTCAAATTCAAATTCAAATTCAAAAACAAATGAGTCGCCACTTAATTTTTAAGAGGAAAATTAAGAAACCATTTAAAGCAACTGATCTTTTTTGCGAAACCAAAGATTAAACTAGGTCCGGGGATTAAGGAATGAGAAGGGAAGGAACCCATTGGACTAAAACACCCCTTCTCATCCTATCTCGCGATAGGCCTCTACTCAACATCCTCTTAATCGAATTAATTATCTAAGCATTAATACATATGTATAAATATACATTACAAAAGCATGTCTAAAAAGGTGTAAGATTGCAAGTGATAAAATATCATTCAAAAACCATATAATTCAAGTAGCAAGCAATATGATATGCAATAAGGAACAAGGGAACTTACCCGGGATCCGACCACGAATATTAGACGTGCAATGCATGCGAATAAATAAAACCTAAGAAAAGGGTCTCTAATACACATATATACACATAAGGCAAATCTTAATTCTACAGTGTCGCACATGAGGTCGAAAAATTAATATAATCACAGAAAAGTTAAGCTAAGAGAGAGTCGAAAAGTCACACCTCATCGACGCTACAAAATAAGGGTTAGTCCACATAATATGCAAGATATAAAATTAGATGGTAATCCTAGGCTTCTAGCTTAGATCTATCAAATGTGATTAAACCTAAAGCAAGCAAGCCCTAATTATGAGTGTAAAGCCACATGGGTGAATATGTACAAGAACAAGTTATGATTTACTCATCAATTTAGATCACTTAGACCTTGAATTCAAGCTTAACTAATCATTATTGAAACATGGTTTGAACCTTAGCTCATGAAAATATCATCTAAACCATTATTTATAAGATTGATCAAAGTTGTTACAGAATTCTAAAAATTGCTGAGAGCAGATAAGAACTTCAAAGAAATAAAAAGCATGGTTCCCATGGTTTGATCTTGATGAATTTTGGACACGAGATGCCTCTATGTGTCTAGCTTTTAACCCAAAAAGAAAATCGAAGTTTCGACGGTTAGATCTCCGGAAATTGGGCAGAAACCAGACATCACTCAGGATTCTGCAACTCTCTGTCCAGAGTTCTTGCACGATTTTCTAAAAATAGTAACAAAATCAGAAATGCTTTGTTCTTTTTAAGGTACCTTCCTAACACAGTAAACTAACTAGAAAAAATTATTTTGGGTCAATAAAACATGGTTAAGGTTTTGATTCGCTTATTTCAAAAGAGTGTGACTATTCTGAAACTCTTGGACAAATTGTAGTAACCTCACAAAACCCTTGATCAAACCACCTTAAACATGAAATCTTCTTAAAACAAAAATTACAGTGGTAGAACTTTGAGTTATAGACACTTTCCCATTGGTTTCATTCGATTCCAACGATCCGATATTTAACTAAAAATCTATGATCAAAAACAGATTGTGAACTCACTACACATTGGGTAAGTTCATCTTGTTCTTATCAACTTAGACAAATAAGCCATAGAGTTGGGCTTGTCTAAAGTTAGCTCTCCTACCATTTGATGGTCATTGGAGGCTAAAGATATTCATACTTGTAAATTTCAAAGAAGTATGGAAGAGCTTCATGAAACTAGGTCATAACAAACCTCAAACCATGAAGATAGGTTTGGGTTCATTAGCTAAAAATTCTAGTACCAAACTTAATCCTCTCATGAATCATAGGATTACAAGGAGATTAAGGGATTCCAAACCAAAAGATTCAAGCAAGACATTGAAAGCCTTATGAACCCAAAGGATGAACACAACAAATGAAAAGAGAAGTTAAACAACTCCATGCATGTTATAATTAAACTTGAATAAAGACTAACTATTCTAAAGTTGTACCTCCAAAGTATCCTCAACTTGGTGATTTTGGAGGACTTCCAAAGACTAATCAAGCTCTTCCACTTTAATTCTACTTAAATACCCCCTTGAACCTTCTCAAAACATACTTCTAATTGTGTTTAAGAAAACTTTTAAAACTAAGTAGGAGTGTATACTCTAGGATTTAAGCTAGATTCCAACCTTATAACCACCAACCCTTTGCAAGAGGATATTCATCCTCTATCTATAGACAAATTTGGAGGGGTATTTCAGTCATTTTAGAGCAAAAAACACTAATTCAGGCGTCCTTTTGATAGTACAAAATGTGCTGCATAACAGCTGGTTGTTACAAAAACGAGGCACTCAACGGAGATGGAAGCGACACTCAGTAAATGCCGCCACGGCATTCACTGACTACCGGAATGACATTCATTGAATGCCGCAGACAACTCCAGGGACTGTCGTCTTTTCTGGGAATCCTTTTTTTGCGGCATTTGATGTAAAGAGGCGGTAATTGGTGACTGTCATTGTGGCTCTCATTGATTGCCGTTACGGCAGTTAGGAAGTGCCGCAGCGGCAACCCGTGACTGCCGTAAAAGAGGTCAAGTGCCGGTTTGGGCTCTATTTTCCATTTTTCTATTTTTTATTTCCATTTAAAGTTGGATTGTCCTTTGAAGAGCTTGATTTATCCTTGGAAGTCCTAAATAAGTTCGGACATTGTTATCATCAGATATGGACGTAACACTCTCCGTAACTCGACGTTTGGTCAAAATCGAGGTGTCTACAGCCGGTCATCCCAGTAGGTTTATTAGCTTTTCCATATAAAGCATCTACAACACCTTGTTGAACCAAGGCATCCTTCAGCCACACCTTCCAGAGGTTAAAATTATTTTTCCCATTAAACTTTTCTATCGCGATCTATGCATCACCCATCAAATTGCTTATAGTTGCCATGATGACTATGGAACCACAAACCGCAGCTTTGATACCACTTATTGGAATATACTAATGATCAAACAATATACCCGCCCAAGACCTCTGCTCTTGTGATTCACGATAATCACAAAACAATCACACGAACAAGATATATAAAAGCAAACAAAATAATTAAGGCAGAGATGCTTCTTTATATTGATAATACAATTGTGTGGGAAAATACACAATTGTATAATAATAGAATTGTGTGGGATTCTCTTATCTCTCTCTTATCTTATCTCCCCTCTATTGCTTTTTCTCACTCTTCTTTTAGAGTCTCTCTCTTCTCTAGGAAAATACAATTGTGTGGGATTCTCTTATCTCTCTCTAGAATTGGGATCACCATCTCCTATGGGTTTGGTCCTATATTTATAGAGACATAAACCCTAGTTCTACAAGGATTCCAATATGAAAATCCTTGTTCACCAAGATATCTCCCAAAATAAGTCTTCTATAATAATAGAAAACATCTCCCTCCACAAGAAACATGTTAGCCCCAAGGGTTTTACCTTAAGTAATTTTGATGATTAACAAACTATAAAGTTGAGCATTTATGTTTATCTTTAGTGTGTTGTCGAAACAGAGCCTTATAATCATGATGGATATTCTATGGAAGCGCCTTGGAAGATATTTTTACTTGTATTGTACTTATAGGATCTTTGTAAAGTAGTAAGATTGTTTCTATAAAGTTAAGGGCTTAAAACTTTGCTAAAACTTTTAAAACTGAAAAATAGTCCCTAAATGGAAAAATAGTCGACTGGATCACTTTCCCAGTTGACTAGTAGTCTTTAAGTTCAGTCGATCGAATGTTGCAAAATAGTCAACTGGTTTGTGTTTTGGCAAGGTAGTATCTGTGATAACTACCCAGTCGACTAGTTCATAATGTAGTCAATTGTTTTAGTGGCGGCTTTTAAGAGGTTTGAAAAGCAATCGAATGGATCGAGTTCACGGTCGACTGGATTTCTATGCAGAACAGTAATGACTCTTTTTCTAGGGCTTTGACTAAGCACTAAATGCCCCCGACTACCTCAAACATTCTGAATTTTTAAAGATCATATAAATACTCATTTGAAATTGGTTGTTGGGCACCTAATTACAAACATTCAATACACATTCATTGCAATCAAAGCTTTAAGCCCTAGTTTATGAGATTCAATCATACTAGCTCTAGATTTCTTTGTAATTCCTTGAGAGCATTAAAGAGAGTTTATTCTTGTATTCAAACAATCAACTTATTATTAAAGGTGTAAAGAAGGGTTGGTGTTACCCTTGCTCCAAGTGAAGGGGTTCTTCATTGGAGGTGTAAAGAAGTTCAAGAAGAACTTCTAAGAGGGGTTTAACCTTCACCCAAAGAAGGTTTTTTAGTGGAATCCTCCAGAAGTGTTCTTGAGGGATGGACGTAGGCCACAAATTGCAGATTGTTGATTGCCAAACCACTTGAAACTTAGTTTACAAGTGTCTCTTTCCCTTTTTCCTTGTTCACCAAGATATCCCCCAAAATAAATCTTCTATAATAATAGGAAACATCTCCCTCCACAAGAAACCTTATAGGAATAGGAAACCCTCTCACAAGGAAACTTAAACCTGATAGGAAACAAGAAGATATGCTACAGCTCTCCGATACCGCGTGCACGGCCCGCTCGTCCGAATCCTCCTGCGAGCAACATTCCAGAATGCCCAGCAGATTACCTCGTCCCTACATCCGCTTGAGCGGTCTTCTCCTCCTTCAGATTCTTGTCTTCGTCTTCATCTTCTTATGAGTTTTTGTCACATAACCCAACATACTAGTCAACTCATGCACTACTCAATCAAATTGTTGGTGAAGCATTGAGGATGGCAGTGGCAAGTGGTGGTCCTTGGTCTAGTTCGTGGTGGCAATGGAGGAGGGCTAATTGGTATTGTTCTCTCCAAATTGTGACCGTTGGGAATTAAATAATGAAAAATATTACTTGCTTGCAATACTTGTCATGAAAAAAAAAAGAAAAAGAAAGATATGCATCAAAATTTGCTTCTTCATTTGCTGCCACCGTTGGACCCCAAAAAAACTCACGTGCCACATCAAATATTGTTGTAACCAAATCAACACGCACAAATCCAACCATGTATAATTTCTCTTTTCAACTTCAAAAGTAATGACATGTTGGCGGACTCATTCTCAATCCTCTCTTGAATAAATACCTCCAGCAGAGACATAATCAAAACAACTTCTCTGCACCGTCATATTCAAAGTCAGTGCAATGTGGCTTCATAAAAAAGAACATCACCAAAATTTGACATATTACCAAAGTTGAGATGAAATCCAGGCTTCTCATCAAATACGGGTTCTCCATCGTATTTTGACGATCAATATATTCTGAACTTCTGCATCTCTGCAACAGAAATATTCACCACCAGAAATCGATAATGTAAAATGCTTCAGTTTTTTTTTTTTTTTTTTTTTGTATATGGGTAACTTCACTTCTACTTGGTTAGAGAGTGTCCGGATGCTCCTTCTAATCCTGAGCAATTCCATCAACTCTATCGAAAGTGTCGTGGTCTGAAATAGTTGTCGTGACTCTTTCATGACACATGAGCCAAAACGGGATCATTTTAATCAACTTTGGGCTCTAGTTCCGATACCGGATTTACTAGCATTTGTGTATGCTGGCATACGTAACTTATAGATATGATGAATTCATCTTCCCACATTTGTGAAGTGGCACCAGCATGTGGTTAGGGCCAAGGCAAGTGCACATAGCCATGTGAACTGCAGGGAATTTCTGAGATCCCTTACATAGGATGGGGTGAACTAGGACCCTGGAGTGGGATGCGTAGGCATTCTTTCAATAATATTGTTGATAACGTGGAGATTATTCCACATCAAATTTTGTCAGAAATTCGTTTGGACATTGAATGGTATTTGGGGGAGAGTGTGGAGGCAGATGGTAGGCATGTCATACTCTCATGTACAAGTTCCTCTACCTTAAATCTAGGCAACCATGCATCCACAACATTTAACGCAGATATACCGCCACATCGGGACAAGCATGGATATATCGCGACCAAGCGAAACTTTAATCTCCATCACAAGGTAGCGAGGGGTGGCTCTTTTCAAGGCAGTGTTTCCTCCTCGAAGAGATTGCCCCTATGGGATAAAAGTCCATCATCTAATGTCAAGTTTGTCGGGTTAGATTCAAAATTTGGAAGAAAGGTATGTTTCCTATTCGATTCATGAAGGCGATTGTTCCATTTATGTCGTTTTGATTGTTGTGAATATTAGCAATTTCGGTGTACATTAAAGACTGCCAAGACTTCGGAGGAGAAACTCGAGGCACGAGAGAAGCAATAGTTAAGTGCTTCGCTTTTATTAGTCTTGTATATTCATTTGGATGTTCGGAATATCGGTTGACATCTCATCATTCTTGTAATGTAACACGATGAGGCCTTTTATTGGACGACCAAATTGAATAGTTAGGGATATCTGGTGGTATTCAGACGCAGCAACATCGAATAGGCCGTCGCGGACCACTATTAAGAGGACCATGTCCATGGGAGGACTACTAGTTTGGGTTATTTGGGCGAAATTGTACTGGAATTGCCACCCCACCAGTAACAAACAAAAGGACAACCCATTTACATGATTTACTCCAAAATGTTTCAATTTCTTCAAGTTCTCGAATACTTGTGCCACTTGATGAAAGGCACAAGATTGCAACCACCCTCCTTGGTTCTGTTATAATCTTTTTAGTAGACAATTGGCGCGATTGTCTTTGCATGGCCCTGTTTGTGCATTCATAAATTTGAATGAGACCATACAATTGTCTATGAATATGTAAAGCATTTTAATAATTAAAAAATCATATGGAATTTGTTCATTCTGAAAAATGGAAAAGTTCATCATGTTTCTTCACATGTGATCATTCCTAGGTAATTTAAGATGATGGATTTACACATTGAAATGTCATTATAATTGTGAATGATCTCATTTAATTTCATGGCTGACTTGCAGAAAAAAAAAATTTCTACACAGGCGGGCCCTTTATTATCGTTGTTAATTTTCTGTTTGGGGCTTCAAAAGAACTTTTTTCCCGTCAATTGATTAGGAAAAGGTAGCTGGTAAGGGCAGGTGCATTTTTTAGTTTGGGCACCTCTTTTTAAGTTAAAAAATTAAATTTTTATCTTTTACTGTAATTAGTAAGGGCACCTCACTTATTGTACTATATATATATATATATGGGTAAATTGCAAATTACACTCCAATAGTTTAAGGGTTGTGACAGTTTGGTCCCTATAGTTTCAATTTTGGCAATTTACTCCCTTTCCAGTCCTCAAATTGTGCAAAATTCATCCAATTACAAAATAAGCAAGGGTACAATGGGAATATCACATTATTTCTGGCTCAAAATGACCCCATAATCTATCCCATAAATTTTTCACGGAAGTTTTGTATTATAAGCTTAATTTTTTTATTTATTTTTATCAATTTCACTTTGATATTATTTAAAAGATTACAAGATATTATCATGTGGTTTAAAAGATTATAAGATATTATCAGATTATTATAAATTTTAAGGTAGCTGGTAAGGGCAGGTGCATTTTTTAGTTTGGGCACCTCTTTTTAAGTTAAAAAATTAAATTTTTATCTTCTACTGTAATTAGTAAGGGCACCTCACTTATTGTACTATATATATATATATATATATGGGTAAATTGCAAATTACACTCCAATAGTTTAAGGGTTGTGACAGTTTGGTCCCTATAGTTTCAATTTTGGCAATTTACTCCCTTTCCAGTCCTCAAATTGTGCAAAATTCATCCAATTACAAAATAAGCAAGGGTACAATGGGAATATCACATTATTTCTGGCTCAAAATGACCCCATAATCTATCCCATAAATTTTTCACGGAAGTTTTGTATTATAAGCTTAATTTTTTTATTTATTTTTATCAATTTCACTTTGATATTATTTAAAAGATTACAAGATATTATCATGTGGTTTAAAAGATTATAAGATATTATCAGATTATTATAAATTTTAAGTATATCAGATTGTTTAAAAGATTATAAGTTATTTATGGGATAGTGATGGTAATAGTGGTGGCGATCCACGGTTGTGGTGGAGACGCGATGGCAATAGTGGTGGTGGTGGTGGCAACGATGGCGATGGTGATGGTAATCGACGACGATGGTGGTGCTGGCCGGCGATCATCGCCGATGGTGATGGCGATGGCGATCTCTGTCTCTGTCTCTTTCTTTCTCTCTATACACGTGTTCCTTAAAATAAAAAATAAAAACCTAACTATACACGTGGCATGTGCATGTCCATATGCGTTCCTTTTGAATGCAGAATGTCGGATAGTGCATGTGCGCGTGCTAACAATACACAAAAAACTCTTTTGGTCAACTAAATTTCGTTGCGCATTTCATTAAACTAGTTCACGGGTTAGCCCAATCACGTAAAAAGTATCTAATGTGGCACCTAATCCTAATTAACCCAAAAAAAAAAAAGAAAAAAAAAAAAAGAGGAGGACTAAAACTTATAATAAGCTGAAGAAGGAAGAAATTAAGAAAGAAACAAAATAGGAATAAATAAATAAATACAAAATTACACTGATTTACGAAACTAGTGGAGTGTAATTTGCAATTTACCCATATATATAGTACAATAAGTGAGATGCCCTTACTAATTACAATAAAAGATAAAAATTTGATTTTTTAATTTAAAAAGAGGTGCCCAAACTAAAAAATGCACCTGCCCTTACCAGCTACCTTAGGAAAATGGTCACTTCGTGAAAAGGAAAATCTTGAATAAAAGACGATGGGAAAATGCAAAGAAAATTGTACCAACAGAGAATAACACAGACCACATAACTAAAGGAAGAAGCCAAAAAAAACAAATACAAGCAAACCAACAAATAAGAGATTGTAAATGACACATGCTGAAGCTAACATCATAACACAACTGAAAAAAAGAGTCAACCTGCTAAAGCACTAGAATTGTGATCAGTTGATAACTGAGAAAATAGAACGCCCAGCCCAATCGAGTGATATGCTGCGATAGCTTTAAAAGAATTGGATATAATCTGGATCAAAAGGGTCCCACCCAGGATAACAGCAATTGTTCCAAGAATTCTGATCTACCCACAACTTAAATATATATTTTTGGGATACTGAATACATAGTCAATTATAGTCACTCTTTCTAGAAATTGGTCCCTAGTATAACACAATTTAAGAATTAATCCCTAGTCTATTTTGAGGACCAAAATACCCCTATATTTTATATATATATTATGAGTAATATTTGGGGCACTGACAAATTCCACTAACACTCACACCCACACTCTATCTCTCTCCTAGTGGCACTGTGGGGTCCGCAGTGAACCCAAAGTGCCACTAGGAGAGAGATAGAGTGTGGGTGTAAGTGTTAGTGGAATTTGTTAGTCCCTAGTATTGTTGATATATTATAGATATATATGTGATAACTGTCATCCAAATCTCACAAATCATTTCTTCCTCCAAATATCTCTCTCTCTCTCTCTCTCTCTCTCTCTCTCTCTCTCAAGAATAGCATCTTGTGAAGAATATGGCGGTGATTCTTGGAAATCTTCTGTATCATCATATGAAGAAATTAATAAGAAACAAGTACTACATATGATACAAAATCATCCTCAACGAAAACAACGATCGAAAGCCTGCCTCACGTGGATTTTTTCTGGTGTATGTAGGTGAAGACCACAACAAATATGTGATTTCAATCTCATGTTTATTTTCCATATGGTTTCAGGCTTTGCTTAATGGGACATGCTCCGACGACGCACACGTCGTCGTGACATGCTCCAGTGAATGCTTCCCAAACAGTGCTCGCCCTTTATTTTTATTTTTTTTCCTTTTCCCTTTTTTTTTTTTCTTTCTTTCCTTTGTCCCATTAATTGCAAATTTTTTTGTTGTTATTTCAAAATTTTGTATTTGTAAAACTTCTTACAAAAAAAGGTGAAAATCTTACTTTTGAAAATGAACCAAACAAAAATGTGAGAAATATCTAACTACTCTACGTTTGTATGTCTGTACTTGAGTTAACAATACTTCTCACTTTAATATTTCTGTGAATAAACCGTGAAATGTTTGTTGTATGTATGAATTTCTCATTTTTTTTTAGGTGAGAATTTCTCACATTCTGTTACATGAATTTCTCACTTGCTGTAAGTGAGAATTTCTCACTTTATCATAATAATTTTCACATTTAAAAAAATGAGAAATTCTCACCTTTATTAAGAACTCAACAAATCAATATGATACGTAAAAAAATCCAATGATTTGATGATGCACATGATTCCTTATGCTATGAACATGAAAATCATAAAATTGAGAAACTTCTTCTACAGTCAAAGTGAGAAATTTCTCACACTTTGTTTTATGAATGTTAAAATCTGTCAAAAGTGATAAATTTCTCACTATTTGACTGAAAAATCTCCTGATATAAAACTGACGAAGTGAGAAATTTCTCACTTCTTTTATTGACATGTACACAATTCCTTCCTTTAATAGAATTTTAATGAAATTAGGAGACCACAAATTTAAGTAACTCCATGATTTTAGCTATCATAACTCCATAAATCCATAATTCCTAAATTTAAGTTGCAGTTACCTTATCTAAATATAACAAAACATATCTATTAAAAATCAACTTAAAATATACATCAATACAAAATACAACACTTTTTCACAAAATTCTCACATGTTAACAAAGTGACAAATTTGTCATGAATGCACTTAATTTAGAACTCTTAGAAAATTAGTGACAAATTTATCACAAACGTGCTTGTACAATTTTAACGAACTAAATTAATCTGCATGTATACACATACATAAATCGTTAATACATAACATAGTAAAATGTTTTAAAACCACAAATATAGTCTATAAATGGTGAGAAATTTCCCAAGACATAAGAGAAAAACGTGGATCGTTAACAAAAGTAAGAAAATTCTCACAATACGTGATAAATTTGTCCCAACTTAGTATGTATTCATACCTTCAGCACAAAGACCCTACGACTGATAACGAAAAAGCAATCGCAGAAATTTTAAGATAATCACAGTTAAAAGTATACAAAATATTTTGAATTATGATTAGATCCCTATCCTCTATCTCTATATATTTCAATTCAAACTTACATTTAAAGCACCCATAATCAACTCCTTGATTTTAGGAGTTCATAAATCTACAACTCCTCAACTTCTGGTATAATATATATATATATATACAATAACTAAAAATAAAACAGATTTAAATTCATTTCTATGTACAAAACAATAAGGGTATAATGATAATAAAAAAATCAAAAATTAGAGAAATGACTAATTCTTGAACTAACAACCAAATTGGGGATTAATTTCAACACTACCATAATTGATAGGTCTTAGTATACTATTCCTGTGCACTGTAAGGGAAACATTATGTTTGTATATATTGTTATTTGTAAAAGAGCTTTACTCATTGTTTGTCCGGAAGGAAGAGGAGATCAGTTGCTGAAACACACTGCAGGAAACATGAGAAAGACCAACAAACTTATAGCTCAAATCCAACAAAAATACCCCACTGAACTTGCCAGAATTGTCTCTGAAAACTAGAGATACAGCAGTCCAAGTTAACAGCAAGAAATTTTTGCATTAAATGGATAAAATAAATAAATAACTTGGTGTTCAGTACAAAATTGGACAACATATTACATTCTCAGCATCGTTGAGGCTTGCATTATAGTAATATCACAGAAAGCTTCCCAGATATTCAGTAAAACATTTTTGAGACACTCTAAAGGTCACGTTAAGCCTCAGAATTTCTTCGGACTCTCTTAGTTTGTTTGTCTTGCTCACGGTACCTCCCCCGACGTTCTTCTCTTTGGCGTTTCTTCGAAAGATGCTCTTCCTTTGCCTTCTCTATGTCATGCATTTTCCTCTTCTCCTTTTCCTTGAGCTTCCGCTTTTTCATCTTTGAAAGGCAAGTAGAAAGTAGACTCAACTTAATTTTCAATTTGAAATAGAGGATGGAAAAGCAAACCAATCACAAAATTGACAACTGTAACGCACAACAAAACATCCTAAAAAGAAAAACAAAACAATAGACAAAAAATTTGATCGCACAAGGTCAGTTAAAGACCATGTACAAGTTGAGAAAAGAGTAATCATTTGTTTAAAATCCACCTACTGCTGTATTTTAATCGTTTAATTTAACCAGTCTTCCCTAACAGTTTAACCCTAGAACCGGAGCCATTGGCGTCATCAATGGTTCTGCGTATTTTGACAACTACCTGTTTAGACACACAAATATCATTACGACTATCTATACGATAAACTGAAGTACAAGTTGCGCCGCAAGTTAAGAGTTCATCTGACCAGTGACCACTTATTAGAAATTTAGTAAAAAGTCCCTCATTTGACTTAATAAGTTTAAAGGACAACCCGTTTTTTTCTTTTGGTCAAAACTCCATGACTATTGAGACTTAATCGGATCAAGTCCCTACGTTTTAAAAGTTATGTCAAACTTCACATAACTTGTTCAATTTCTTACAAAGTTACGTGAAATTTCACATAACTTTTATAACATGTGGACTTTCGACTAAATAAAAAAAAGGGGTTGAACTTAATATTAAAAAAGTCTATTTTAAAAGGACTTTTGACTAAAATTCCCCTCTTCTTTTTTGGGTTGTGCCACCTACACCTTTGTATATAGCTTTCTATGCACCAAGGATAAAATCGTAATTATCAGTTACTTCAATAGGAAGTTGGAACGCATGGTCAAGGCATCTATGGTGGGGACAATGCATCTACCATGGCAAATCACCCTTCTATTTTTATAAAGCTACCAATAATTGTGAAAAACACTACACAGATAATAATGCCATTCTAGATGGTGTAGAAAAAAAAAAAAGGCTCCAGGAGTTTCACATAGTGTATACTGTGTATAGCCCAGAAGAATCAATAGGTCCGATACGAGGGTGAACAGCGTAAATAGATCTTAAAAAGTAGTTACCTTGTCACTGCGAATCAACTGAAGGTGCTGAACAAGCGCATGAACTTTTCGCTCATGAGGTTCCATGATGACAGCCCTTCGGTTTTCTAGAAGTGGCTGCTTCCGGTGGGGAGTATCCTTGGGCTTCGAGGCAAATGGCAGAGCTGCCTGTAATGACTTGGGAATAACCAATGGGTTGAACTTCTTTAGCTTCCTTTCAATTGGCTGTCGAATGAAACAAACAATTGATTAGCAATGCAATCAGAGCAGTGACACCGAAGGGGAAATTTATTTTGAAAACTACCTACCTTGTAGAGCGAATCCTTGCTAACGGGAACTGGAACATTGTGTTCTCTCCTCAATTCAGCTACTGTTTTCATTCCATGCCAGGTTTGATCTCGAGGTTGCAAAGCAGTTGTTAATGGGTTGTGGAAGCGAGGAACTTCAACTTGAGTCCATGCACGCAAGAAAACAATGTCACTCATCAAAATTCTATCCTCAAAGGTGCACCTGGCTATCCCTTCTTTAGGTTGTCCTCCCTTCTTTTTTGGTTGATTACCAATCTCTTCTTTTGCAGCCTGCCAAGATAAATCAGTAGTAAAAGAAATGTCATTAAAATTATAAATCAGTGTTCAGATTTATAAGACAGTACACACTACTATTCTTCTACTCACATCCTCATTTTTCTTATCCTCAGTACAATCTATATAAAAAATCAAATCAGTGTGTGCTGACTAGGACAAATCACCTCTCTCTCTCTCTCTCTCTCTCTCTCTCTGAAATGTCATTAAAATTATAAACAAGTGTTCAGGTTTATAAGACAGTACACACTACTATTCTTCTACTCACGTCCTCATTTTTCTTATCCTCAGTACAATCTATATAAAAATCAGTGTGTGCTGACCAAGGATCAAAATTTCCTTCTTTTCCATCGAAACAGCCAAAACGTTTCCGTTTCCTAGGTCATGGAAACGAAACAGCCATGGAATCTCGAAATTCCATGGACTCCATCGAAAAGACTTTGTTTCTTTTGTTTCCATCGAAACATAATTGTTTCCATCGAAACAAACCTATGATTCCACATCGTTTCATTTGCTTCCAACGAAACATACTTGTTTCCATTGAGATAATCATGTGGATGGGCACTTGTCATATGAACAACCATTTTATTTTAGAGATGGCTTATTAGCTTACTATGTACTTATATGTATCTTTTGCATTCCATGAAGTGTTTTGTGGATTTTATGAAGTGTTTGACAATAGATTGGCGACTTAATCCTCGTGGATTTTCAATTTGAACTACATATTTTTAATGTATCTCTACATTTATAGACCTCTCAAAGGTTCAATTAATTAATTATTAGCTTTATACACGCATATAGTTAAGTTTGAAGTTATGTTTTCCCATGTTTCTCAATGTTTCCAATTTTTTCCGTTGTTTCCGAATGTTTCCGAAATGTTTTCGAAACGTTCCGTTTCTGGGCAGACTGAAACAATAGACCGAAACGAAATTTTGATCCTTGGTGCTGACTAGGACAAATCACCTCTCTCTCTCTCTCTCTCTCTGGTTTATAAGACAGTACACACTACTATACTTCTACTCACGTCCTCATTTTTATTATCCTCAGTACAATCTATATAATAAATCAAATCAGTGTGTGCTGACTAGGACAAATCACCTCTCTCTCTCTCTCTCTCTCTCTCTCTCTCTCTCTCTCTCTCTCTTAAGGCTATAGCAAGCTGGTCTTGATTACAGTAGCACACTAGTAGCACACAGACACTCAAAACTTACAAGTATTTTACAAATAGAGAAATAATTACAGCGAGAGAAAGAGAGAGAGACTAAATAACAAAGCACTGAGAAATCTTCCCAATTCATAGAGGGGGAAGAGGGATCTAGAGCTGCCAGCAGGACAGGAGAGCACTGAATGAGATTCGTTCTTATCCAAAATTCCACGTGTGGCTGTGAAATAAAGCATCAAAAGTAGCTTTATAAAAGCTTGCCAGCAACTGTTCCCTTTTTGACTAGAGATAGTGTAGATTCATCTTTTTGAAAAGAGTACAGTAAAAAATGTAGGGGAATCTGCTTTTGCAAAAGCTGAATGCGACGTACAAGTCTTTCGGCCGTATCCTTTTAAAAGATAATCTTTTCTTTATAAAAGATGGAATCTGCTTTATGTTTTTTAAAAGTATTTTGTCCTCTAATGATAATTAGTGGTAAAATTGGGTCTCGAAACCATAATTATCATCAACTTCATGAATGTTCTAAAAATCTGGATATGGATCACCTTGACCATCAGGCATAGAGGAATCCGAGGAAGGAATTGTCTCTGTGTCACTATCTGAATCAAAATTTAATCTTTTACACAGTTCTTCTTTGATAAGAGCTTTAAGCTCCTTCATAGGCATATCAGGAAATCTAGATTTTAAATCTGATTTTACTTGAGATTTAATCTCAAAAATATCTGGAGAAGAAGTACTAGACTTTTTTTAAGGAGAGGGGAGATCGATGTCCAGTAGCTTCTCCATTCTAATGGGGGTGAGGTCTGGATTGTTATATCTGGGCCACCATCTCACTTGGTATTTTCTGCAGAAAGTCCAAACATGCCCGCAGGAGAGTTCCGTAGACCGAATTCCCATTTTAGGATCCAAGGAACAGAAAAGTCAAGAAAGAAGTAGATTCTTATTTTTTGTAGAGTTGGGAGCAACAGGCTACTTCATGAGGAAGAATCTCTAATTTTGGACCATGCTTAAAAATCCAAGGATGAAACCAAGGAGGAAGATCAAAATTAAAATTCTTATTAAATTGAAAGTACCATGTGTGTTTAAACAATGGATTTTGGAGGAGAGCTTTATCCCACGCTTTTTGATAGTCATAGAAATTGTAGGTCTTACAATCACTAGGGGGAGGAGTGAAATGGATTTAGGAATGATTCAGACTAGTTTGTGTCATGGACCAGTTTATTTTAGGGAAAATTAGTGAAAAGGACATTAAGACAAATGAAATTGGTATGAAGGACACTTAATAAAACAACTTGGTTTTTACTCCTAATTTTTTTTTGGACCAAAATATCCTCATCTTCATCATCCAACCTTACTATCAAACCCTAGCCACTATTACCACTACCGATGCCTAGCCTCCGGCCACCACCACTTTCACCTCCGGCGACCACCACTACCATCTCCGGCGACCGCCACTAGCACCTCTGGCGACCATCACCTATCATCCCACCTTCACTCAACAATTCTGACCATCTTTCACTCAACAATTCTGACCATCTTAAGAGAAATTTCTCTCAAGATCAATCATCTTAAGAGAATTTCTCTTATGATGACTGATCTTGAGAGAAATTTCTCTTAAGATCCGTTGGCCGTGGAGATTTGTGTTGGTGGCGGTGGTGGTGGCCGGCGGTGGTGGTGGTGGTGGTGGCTGGCGGTGGTGGTGGCAGTGGAGGTGGAGGAGAGAGAGATGGTGGTGGTGGTGGTGGCTATGGAGGGGGAGGAAAGAGAGAGAGATGGTGATGGTGGTGGTGGCTATGGAGGGGGAGGAGAGAGAAAGTTAGAGAGAGAAGAGAGTTGGTGGTAGCGGCGAACGGCTCCGGTGACGACGAGGATGGCTCTGGTGGTGGTGGTTGTGATGGTGGTGGCAGTGGAGGTGGAGGAGAGAGAGATGGTGGTGGTGGTGGTGGCTATGGAGGGAGAGGAAAGAGAGAGAGATGGTGATGGTGGTGGCTATGGAGGGGGAGGAGAGAGAAAGTTAGAGAGAGAAGAGAGTTGGTGGTAGCAACGAACGGCTCCGGTGACGACGAGGATGGCTCCGGTGATGGTGGTGGCTATGGAGGGAGGAGAGAAAGTTTGAGAGAGAAAAGAGATGGTGGTGGTGGTGGTGGCTATGGAGGGGGAGGAGAGAGAAAGTTAGAGAGAGGAGAGTTGGTGGTAGTAGTGACGACGACGGCGGCTCCGATGGTGGTGGTTGTGATGGTAGCTATGGAGGGAGGAGGAGAGAAAGTTAGAGAGAGAAGAGAGATGGTGGTGGTGGTCTCTTAGGGTTCCATGGGCAATTTTGCCATTTGAGTGAAATTTAAAATTTTATAGGACTAGGAGGAAAGTTTAAGTCCAACTTAGCCCAACCTTAGGGGCCTTACACCAAGTCTCCCTTTATTTTAATTGTTGTCCTGATTAAGATTTTCTTTTGGATACCATTGCTCTAGTAGATTCTGGTGCAATACAATCTATATAATAAATCAGCTCAGTGTGCTGACTAGGACTAATCATCTCTCTCTCTCTCTCTCTCTCTCTCTCTCTCTCTCTCTCTCTCTTCCCCAATTTCGAATTTCTCCCTGGAATTAATTTGGAAATTTTTCTTAGGCACCTTCTATTTTGAAAAACTTCATTTGCAAAACTTACTTTTGTGGAATTTTTTTAAGAGCTTATTATGTGTTGCTCCAAACAGCACCTAACCCCAACTACAGCCAAACAACACCTAAACCTAATTCAAACCCAAACGAGCCCTAATCCCGACCCTTAGCAAAACATACCCTAACTAAATAATCTTAAAATTTTATTTTTGGCTCAAGGATTGTTTGGCTTTTGCTCAAGGACTGTGAGGCTTAATGGCTATTTGGCTTTAGGATTAAAAGTTGTTTGGCTATTGGCCTAAGGGCTGTTTGGCTTAAGGGTTGTTTGGCTTAAGGGCCGTTTGGCTTTTGGCTTAAAGGGTTTTTAGCTTAAGCAGTGTGTTACAAAAATGTTTTGTCTTAATTCATAGGAAGTGCTGAAGGCACGCAAAGTTATTAAGTGCCGAAGGCACGTGGAGTTGGTTATTAGCCGAAGGCACACATGGTTAAAATTGTTCGGTAGTGCCTCGGGTTATCCCTAGTCATTTATGAACACGTGTCAAAAAGATTAGGGCAAAAACTAACGAAACTGAATAGGTTACTGATCGGCGACGAATAGTTGCCGTTTATAGTCCTAAAAATACGCTTTGTTAGCCCATTTCATATAGTTATTAGTTGTTTTTTAATAAGTATTCTAAATTTTGTAGGTTTTGGAGCTTTAACTTGAAAATACACAAAAATCCAATGATTAGTGGCTTTGGAAGTCATTCTGGGCTCAAACGGTGATTCCGGTGAAAGCTGAATGCAGTAGCAGCCTCGGAAAATCGCATTTTTGACAAGGAATACTTCATATTTGAGAAATTTCTCCAGAGATATAAAATGTAGATCTTCGAGTTACGGATGCGTGGCCGCAAATGGTGAGTCAATACGAGGTCCGAGTCAAAAGTTATCGCAATTCTATAATCGGTGCACAGAGCAGCAGAAAATCTGAGAAAAGTTGGGAAATGGCCTGGTCGCTGGAGCGACCCGCTCGCGTGACCCGCGCGAGTGATCCGTTGAAAAAGTCACAGTTGCGTATTTCGAGGTCCTGAAGAGCCCTGTGCGATCCGAATTGGCTGAATACGTCCAAAAACGTAAAAATAGCAGTTTTAGTGCAATTTGGCTTAGGAAAGCTTCCTAAATCCTTCCAACTCTATATAAATCCTATTCTAAATCAATTTTGTGGTTACAAATCATTACACAACAATATACACATCAATATACAACAAAACTTTCAGCCATTGAAGAGAGAAAAGCAAGGAGAAGAAGAAGAAGATCAAGGATTTCCATGGCCTCCTCCATCAACCTCTTGTCGTTCATCAATTCCATGGCCAACTAAACCTAGATCTAGGGTTTCAATGAAACCCTAGCCAAGTAATAAGGTGTATTTTATGCTTTTCTTTTAGATTTATTATGTATGGATGATGATTACATGTTTAGAGGATTTTAATAATAAAATCGAACTTCTATTGATTAAATCATTGCTGTCAAAATCTATGCTCGTCTTAGATCTATTTTGAATGTTATGTGCTCAATGATCTATATTTGTTGTGCTTGTATGGATTATTTACATGTAATGGTGCTTAATTGAATTGTGCTATCAAGTATCCGAATAGTCCATGCCTAGGTTAGACGGATTATGCCACAACCCTAGTTTAGTGTAGAATAATTCGTGCTAACCGAAGATAGATTATGTTGGTGCTTGAACCATAGTTATCTTCTCGACGGAGGAATTGGGCTTGTAGCTACAATTCCCCATTATCATCCAACTTAATAAACTAATTGAACTCATAAATACCCTTATTATAAAGCTAATGGTGGATTTGCAATCCTAGGTTCCCTAAACATATTTATAAAAACAATTTTTAATTGCTTCCATAATTTAGATTCATTTTTCTTGTTCTTAGTTTAATAAAATCAAAATCAAAATCCGTTTTCCTTAATTAACTAAATTTAAGTTTTAAAATTAAAGTGCTTTAGTAATTCAATCTCTGTGGGTTCGACCTTTACTTTCACTACTACAAATCTTTAGAAAAGTATACTTTTTATATCTTGATACTGACAACATCAGTTACCTCTTTTATTGGATTAATATGATAATCCAATAATTACAACCTTGCCCTTAGGCTCATAATAAGACAACATAATAAAATAAACTAATACTCAACAGTCAACATTTCCCCTCAAGATGGCACAAAAATCTCTCTCAATCCCAGCTTTCTAAGGACAAAATGAAACTGGTCTATTTCCAACCCCTTTCGTAAGAATATCTGCAAGCTGGTCACCAACCTTCACAAAAGGGGTACAAATCACACCCAATGTTTTCCTTAATGAAATGTTTGTCGATCTCCACATGCTTAGTTCTATCATGTTGCACTGGATTGTGAGCTATGTTAATTTGAATCTGTCTGATCGAGTCATAAGCCTCTCAACAACCACCTAATTCACAACAGCTCACAGACACCTTGGGTCATAGGCTGGAACTCGGCCTCTGCACTAGTCTTGCCACCACGTTTTGTTTCTTACTTCGCCAAGAGACCAGATTACCTCCCACAAATATGGGCAGCATCCCGAAGTAGACCTCCTATCAATCACGGAGCCTGCCCAATCTACATCGGTGTATGCTTCCACTTTAAGATGGTCATGTTTAGTAAAGTACAGGCCTTTTCCCTGGAGCAGATTTCAAGCATCTAGGAATCATGTAAACAGTCTCCAGATGTGTCTCGTGAGGAGCATGAGGAGCATGCATCAACTGGCTGACAACACTAACAGGAAATGAAATGTCAGGTCAATTATGCAACAAGTAGATAAGTTTCCCTACGAGTCTCTGATATTGTCCCTCATCAGCCAAAGCTCCACTGCTATCATCATTGAGCTTCTGGTTAGGCTCCATCGGAGTATCACAAGCTTTGCTCCCAAGTATCCCTGTTTCATAAGAGATCAAGAACATACTTTCTCTAAGAAATGAAAATTCCCTCCTTTGATCTAGCAACCTCAATTCCTAGGAAATACTTTAGTGCTCCAGATCCTTTATTTCAAATTCTTTTCGAAGATATTTCTTTAGTCAATCCACCTCCTCCAAGTCATCACCTGTAAGAACAATATCAACATACACGATGAGAATCGTTGTCTTACCCTGTGATGAGTGTTTAACGAATAGGGTGTGATCAACCTGGCTGTCTAAAGCAGTATCTGAGTATAGCCTGTGTGAATTGCTCAAACGATGCTATATAACAACTTCATGAACGTACACACCTTCCTTTTTGTCTTTAAACTCTCAAAACCAGAAGGAACATCCATGTACACCTCCTCTTCTAGATCCCCATGCAAGAAGGCATTCTTCACATCAAACTGGTAAAGGGGCCAATTAAGTTTAGTTGCAAGAGACAGGAACCCTTATGGAGTTCATTTTGGCCACTGGTTCAAATCATAGTCCACCCGATAAGTCTAAGTAAAGCCTTTAGCAACAAGGTGAGCTTTGAACCTTTCAATAGAACCGTCTACCCTGTGTTCCACTGTGCACACCCACTTGCACCGCATTGTTCTCTTGCCCATAGGTAACTCTTTCAACTCCCAAGTACCATTTTTATTAAGAGCACTCATTTCCTCACTCATGGCATGCTTCCATTTAGGATCAAGAGCATCCTGGACATTAGGAACAGACACAGAGTAAATTTTCAAAAGAAAGGCCTTATAAGGAGACAAGTGAGACTAAGACACAAATTTAGATATAGGGTGACCTAACACCCTTACGGACAGCAAAAGGAACATCAATATCGTCAGACTCGGGAAGTAAAGTTGTATTAGAATTACCTGGATCATCACCATTTGGAGTAGATGACAGGGGAAGGATGCGAGTAGTGGCCTCTTTGATCTTTCTCTTACTACATGTGCCCTTTGAATAAACTAACACCTCTTTTTGTTTTGGAGTGATTTGTTCAACCTGCAACAAACTCTGACAACTCTTTCTATTTTGGAGTGGTTGGTTCCACCTCCACCTCCTTTCCCCTTCCTCACTCTGCATTGGCTTAGGCTCAATTTTAATTGGGGATAAAACAGTAACAGGTAGATCAGGTTGTGCAAACGCAGGCACCTCTTCACTCTTCTGCTCCACTGAACGGGTGCCAAGGAACCCTCAAAACAGGACACGGACTCATGAAAGGTAACATCCACAGAAATGAACCATTTCCAAGACAGAGGATGATAACACTTGTAGCCTTTTGAGTAGGAGAGTAGCCTACAAACACACATTTGAGGGATCGAGGATCGAGTTTCCCATGAGTAGGAGAATGGTTGTGGAAGAAGCACACAGCCAAAGACACGAGGAAGAATAGAAAACAAGGAAGAGGGACTGGAGAGAAGGTTGATTGGAGCCTTCCTATTCAACACCTGGGTAGGAAGAGGATTGATGAGATAAGCGGCGGAAAGTACCGCTTCACCCCTGATTGAGGAGCGTTGACAGCGAATATCAAAGAGCGAGCAACATTGAATAAATGACGATTCTTGCATTCCGTGACCCCATTTTGTTGAGGAGTATCGGTGCAAGAAGTCTGATGTATTCGTGAGAGGAGAAAAAAATCCCCTAGACCTGAATCAATGCATTCACCCCCTTGATCAGAACGCAACACTCTTATACCTGTCCCAAACTAAGTCAATATCACTTGATAAAGTGCCTTAAAAATAGAAATAAAAACTTCTCGTTTTTTTTTTCATCATATGACGACACGTAGTACGAGAGTAATCATCAAAAACAGTCACAAACCATCGATGGCCCTTTAACGAAAAAATACGAGAAGGACCTAGGGATGGCAACGAGGCAGGTATAGGACGGGGCCCCCTCCCCGCCCCCGCCCCGTTTACAGGAGACCCTCCCCCGGCCCCGCCCCTTCCCTTCCCTTCCCTTCCCTTCCCTTGTCCCGACCCCGCCCGACTAGTGGTACCGTGGCTCCGCCCAGCCCCTCCCCGCCCCGCCCCGCCCCAGCTAACATCCTTTCCATACAAAACACAGGCAGTCCCATTAAAAAATATATAAATGGGAATGATCTCTGTATCAAATGGTCTCTGTATCAATCTGCAATTTTTAAGGCAACAGATTCAAAAATCAGTGATACACACGCACCCCACACAAGCACACAGTGCACAACACTCAGACTCACACACTCACGCACTAACACTCAGACGCACACACTAACACTAACACACACTCACACTATCACGCACACACACTCACGCACAGACGCACACTCAGTTGATTAAGTTAGGGTTTTTTTAACCTCAGAAGTCAGAATCAGAAATTGAGTAAATTAAGTTAGGGTTTTTTTTTAAGCTTTACCTTGAGAGTCTTGAGGGTCACAGGTGACTGGTGATTGATGAGCTCTGGACCTCCGATGAATAGAAAGAGATGAGATGAGACTGAGAGACTCTTGGTCTCTGCGTTATGCTATTGAGCCGAAACACCAAACTGAAGCCCTAAAATTGTTTGCTACTATTTATATTAACAAGGTAAAAGCGTAATACTCCTACCAACTAGGGTAGTAATTTAAATAGATGTATATCCGGGGCGGGTTCGGGGGATTTGACCCTATTAGGCTATACCTGACCCCGACCCAAACCCAACTCGGGTTGAGCCCTCTCCTCTCCCCCCACACCCGACCCAAACCCAAACCAAGTTCACATGTCTAACATAAAAACTCAAACAATTTTATTCAAGACTAAAACTAAAACAAATGCTTAAGTACAAGAAAAGAGGGATGTCCTAAACGTCTATGCCAAAGCCAAATGTCTTCAGACTTGTTCTCAAAAATGATGGTGTTATGTGCCCACTTCTAGTCTCCATCCAAAAAGTAAAGGCCAATCTCCTGCCTACCACTGTTAATCGCCCTCCGCGTGGTAAGATCCGGAAGACACAATGAGAAGGGAAGAGGTCACACTGCAAGTCAGATCACAAGTCATACGATTAATAGATAAAAGGTTAGAAGTGAAACTCGGAACATGCACTACAAATTTCAAAGATAAGGATGGAGTGACATGAATACACCCTTCCCGAAACGGAAGAAAAGATGCCATCGACAACACGAGTTTTGTCTTGAATGGAAATAAGGAGTATGACAAGAGAAAAAATCTAATGAACTCGACATATGATCTGAAGTACCAAGATCAATAATCCAAGGAAAGGACGAATGAGATAGACATGCTCTCACCGAGGTGACAAAATTACCTGTCTGGGCAAATGAAGAAGAGGTACCTGTAGGAGTTGACGAAGCACGGCAAGTCATCAGATTACGAATAGCATCCAAGCCCTGCAAGGCATCCTCATACATAGTATCAGATATTGACGCTGAAAGAGAGGCCGCAAGAGTGGCAACCTGATCAATAGGTATAGAGTCTAGCGCATCAATTACAATAGTATGTTGTGCTCGGGAATTCCCCCACGACCTCCAGATCGACCTCCTGGAGGGTGTCCATGAAGTTTTAACAACTTTCGCGGGTGTGCCAGAGCTTGCAACAGTAGTCATAAAACACTTTGTCCTTCTCATCAAGACTCAAGGTGATGACAACATGGTGGTTAGCACAAGGTGGAACGCGGACCCGAACCACGTGCCAATTGGTCCAGCTACCAGAACGCAAGCAAAACGGTTCAAGGACAATCTCAATGGGCTGGTTCAACAAATTTGGGTTGAGACTAATCTTTGTGGCCCAAAGGAGGATACTAGTGATCCACAAGGCTGGGCGTCCATGATTCGTCACATTGTAGGCGGGGTCATATCACAAGGTACTCAAATTATCGCGGGTATGAGACTGGTGATGTCCATCTCTCTGTGTTGTAATCAAAGTAGAGTGCTCAGGTGGGGCAGGAGAAGCATATTAGAGTGCCGACTCTCTTCTTTTTGCACACAGGCAAAGGTCTCCTAAGACCCTCTCCTTCTCCAAAGGTTTCTTGTACCCCACAGAGGCAATAGGGTACACTGGCTTGTAGTCTTGGAGGTTGTCCAGGCGTTTCCAACCACTCGTGACAACCATAAAGTACTAAAGTACAGTCATGTCTCTCTGCTCTGAGCGGTCAATCGACTGTCTCAACTCAAATTCTTGAGCATAATTCCCTTTCCTGGAATAAGTACCAGCAACCGATTCCCAAACATCACGAGCAATTGCCATAGCCAAATAGCCTTCACCAATCTTCGGTATCATCAAATGGATGAGCCAAGCCATAATGATGGAATTTTCAATATCCCAAGTTGCATAGCCGGCATTAGTGGTGCTAGGTGCCTATGTAGTCCCATCAACATATCCCAGTTACCTTTACCCCCACAAGAAAAGAAGCACCGACGGTCACCATGGCAAGTTGCTATGGCCATCGAGTTATCTAGTGGAGCTACAACAATAGTGATCTTAGTTTTAGTCACTAAAGAACATCGATGTCTTGTCGTATGCCATAGTTCTCGAATGCGAAGAAAGAACCCACAACAACCACAAGTAAACGGGGAAGATGGGAACTGAATTGACGGACTCCAAGCACTCATAACCTTAAATCATAGCAAGGATTAGGCAAAGGCTGATCAGGGTCGAGACCCAAAAAATCAACTGAAACTGAAACTTCAATCAAAACAATAGTTTAAATAATTGTGGATGAGAGATGGCAGGTGAAAAGAAGTTGGGTTGGTGTCGGTTGGGGTCTAGGAGTGCATGGGGGTTGTCAACTAGTGTTTAGTGGTGCATAGGGGTGCTAGCTAAGATTTGGGTGAAGGTGGAGGTGGTTGGCTCAGGTTGGTGTCCCTAGTTGGCTTGTAGCGCAAGCAAGGGAGCCCTTTTGGGCTGCAGCAAGGGGCAGGGAAGCCCTAGGGAGGGAGGCGCAGGTTGGGTGGTGGTTGGTCCGGTGGTGGTGGTTGTGGTAGGTGATGGTGGAGAACACTCTTAGGGTGGCTCTGATACTATGTAAAAAAGATTAGGGAAAAACTTAGGTAACTGATTATGTTACCTCTTTTATTAATATGATAATCCAATAATTACAACCTTGCCCTTAGGCTCATAATAAGACATAACATAGTTAAATAAACTACTACTCAACAGAACAAACTCAAAAAATGCTTGAATGCTAGGGAGGAACGAAAAAGAATGTTAGTGAAACAAATGGTACGAAAGGCTTAGATTATATGTATATATATTTACACATTCGCTATTAATTATAAGCAGGTAGCATACCTTCTTCACTTGCCCACGAATTCCACTAACTGTTCGAACAGCTGCACCTTCAAACCTGGCTATTTCGAGATCTGATGTGAACATGTCCTTGATGAGTGCCGTCTTCTTGAAGATTTTACAGGGGTAACCTACTAGCTTGATCTTCTTCACTATCCGTGCTGCATGGTTGAATTCCACCACGACTGCAGTTGCTGTAATTCTAAAAGTTGCCTGGGAAATAACCAAAAATGACAATTTCGTAGTAAGCATATATATGTTCATATATATACACATATATGCAAGTAGACATAAGAGTACAAAATGAGGACAAGTAGAATAAGTCGCACAATGATCAATTAAACCAAAATAGGTAGAATTTATTGATGTTATAATATTGAAGCATAAACGAAGGGCGAAGACAGCTACTGAACTTATCCAATCTATGACAACAATACAATCTTTTAAACACTATATATATTACCTTCTTTACACAAGTATTAATGTAAATATGTAACTAGTGTTACATAGTAAGGGAATTTACTTAAAACCAAATTAAAAAGATTCCTCATCTCCAAATTCATTATAAGTCAAGACACTTTATCCTTGTGATGTTTTCTCTAGTATTGTTCAATAATTGTTAAAAATCAATTTATTGTGTCCTTAAATATAGATGTACATGTTCAAAATGCACAAGCATATTCTTAAAACAAAGGACACATTTGATCAAATGCATATCAAGAACATTTGAGCAGATATTAGGATCTAATACAGATGCAATACATATATGAGCCCCTTTAGATAGAAAATCAGGGTTTTATGGCTCTTACTCCCACGAGCTAAAAGCTAGGGATGTGCACGTTGTTCCAAATGAATGATGAGGCTTCTCAACAAGGAATTCTTAAGTTTTTACTACCTCAAATATGAGCGCTTAGAAAAGTATGATGATAAACTCCAGAAGTTCTCCACATATGTATGTAATAACTAGAAAAAAGTAATGCTAAGTGAGACCAACATTTATGTGGGTCCAGCACCTGGTAGCATGTTTTTCTTTGTAACAAGGAATGAATTTTTTTCCAGTGTGCTCTTTCCTTTCCATTCCCAGCAGGAGAAGAAATAAAAGGAGACTGTAAATTATAGGATTAATTGCACTTTGCACTCTTGAAGTTTGGATGGTTTTGCACTTTACACCTTAAAGTTTCAAAGTTGGAACTTCAGTCCCTAAAGTTTCCAAATGTGGCAAATAAGTCCAAATAGCCCTTTAAAGTGAAAATTTCGTCGCAAAATGTCTTGGAGGGACTAAAGTGCAATCATCCCAAACTTAGGGACTAAAGTGCCAAATTTGAAACTTTCGGATGCAAAGTGCAACACCACCCAAACTTCAGGGGTGCAAAGTGCAAGTAACCCTAAATTATATTGTTTGAGGTGTAAAAATTGTTCCAACAAGGTACAAGACATAGGTCGTAAACGTTCGGTTCAACACCACGACATGCAAAAAAAAAATTCTTCACCCTAAACCTCAAACCCTTCTCCTTCAAAGATAATGTAGGAGAATATAAGTTGGGGTATTGTATGTGAGAAGCACCAAATCACTTTCTCACTAGAAAGTTAGATATTAGCATGTTAAAAATATATTATATCAGTGTAGCAAACTAAATATTTGTTCGTTGCAATTCAGCAATCACATAACTAGTTTACACATAGTGTTTCGTGGTTCTATCTATACTGAAATAGAAAGAGAAAGGCAGGGCTATCAACAGACACTCTCCTAAAGTGAGTGGCACTCACTTTACTGGCACCCCTCTAATATATATATATACCTTTATCAATTCTTGTACAACAATCACTAAAAAAATTTCATCTTCTATTTTCCACATGGTATCAACTGCTTCTGCCTTTCCAGCAAACGGCCTTTTGTCCTCCGTCCGACCATACACTTTCAATCAGCTATTATTTAAAATAAAAATACTTCAATTGCTCTTGAATTTGAGGATAGCCATTTTTTCTTCAGATTCTAAAACTTGTGGATCAATTAGAAGAAGAACGCAGTTACGCAATGAAGAAATTGCTTGAGGACTTCATGAGAAGCCCAAGCTTACTAGCATATTGAGGCCTAGTGTTAGCCTAGAAAGATCGGGCCCCCTTAGAGACGTTCTTTCTAGCCCAAAAGAGGCTTTACCATGTTGGGGTTCTTCATTCCGCTGACTAACTCAACAAAATTCAAGGGTAGACTTGCTTCATTGGCGAAATGGTTATTGATCAAAGGCAAACACCAAGATTTTTCAAAATCCCACAAGTCTGAGGGGGAGTTTTGGAAGATATAAGTAGGATTATTGTATGGTTGAAGCACGAAATCTCTTTCACACTACAAAGTCAAATATTAGAGTGTGCAAAATATGCTAAATCAGTTTAGGAAACTAAATGTTTGATCGTTGAAATTAAGCAATCATATAATTAGTATTAATATAGTGGTTAGTGATTCTATATCTACAAACACTTTATCGGCTCTTGTATTCATCCCAACAATCATCAATAAAATCCCCTCCTATTCGATCAGAACTCAACTAAGTATGCTATGCAGAAGTTTAGAAAGTGAAAACAAATACTATTAGAAGAAGTTTTTGTCTAAGTGTCCCAATAGAATTGTCGACTCCACACATGCACATATACCAAAAGAAAAGTTAGGCAAGAGAATCAAGGAGTTGAGGGTGAGGACTAGGATGAAAAAGTGTATTGATGTCCAATATCATTTTAAATTTCCTGGAAAAAACTTACACAACACATATAAACTAAGATATCAGTACTCTCTCAGTCAATTTCTAAGGGAACTATAAAGTTAATAGCAGACAAGCTATATAGACTATAAGTCCAAAAAAAATTGAAACAATCAAGTTGGTGAGTTTAAAGCGGAGCCCACACTGGCTATGTCTACTTTTGGACCTTTACCATTGTTATTGTTTAAACAACCCTTTTGATAAACTTGGCAGCACCTAATTCGGTATAAACTATTCGAAAAATAAAAATAAAAACTCAGATCTAACAAAATTAAATAGTATAAGATCTGAAAGATGACAATTCTTTTCCAACAGATCGTGAGTGGTAATGGCAAGAGCTGTAGAGTATGAAATGGATTCGAGTTGTCCATTCATTAAGCCATCAATCAAGTAAAGAAGTCCATGAAATAAAGGAGGAATGGACAAACCTGATTGTTTGATAAATTCTGAAAGGCAACAACTCCAGTATTTGGAGGTGCAAGAGGTCCCCAAAACATGGCGAGGCAATGCATGTGCTCAGGAGTATACTTGAGCATACGATGCCGTCCAGTTCGGTCCTCAATGGCATAAACAGGTGTAGTTTGGTAGCGTCTCCATCCAATAGAAACAATTATCGGATCTCTAGTCTTCAAAACTTTTTTGTGCCACCTATGCCGTTTCAAACGAACCTAGAAGGAATAAAGATCACCTCGATAAAATAAGAGATCAGATAAGAATTTATGACAAATATTTATAAATAAAAAAAAATATAAAAAAAAAAAACCATAAACCCATATCATTTTAATAAAGAAGTATTACTAGCTGGCTATTTTTTACAAGCTTTATACAATGCGTCCTAGTCACGGTTTCAACTACACAAGTTACTATACGATGTCCAAACAACTGAATAAGAGCAATAAAGCAATGTGATGGGTAAATGAAGGATTGAATTGGGTAATTGATGTAGTAATGTTGGCAGGCAAAGATGGTTTTCATAAAGTTTTGGACTTACATCAAGGGGGCTTTATTTTTTATGAGGCAGCCGAGTGCTCTATTGTTAAAGGCACGCCTCAAGCTCAGGCTCGGGCAGGCTCAGCCTTTGCGCTTCACCTGCCCCATGCGAAGCTCCTTCAAACAGCCCCGCCAAGGCGCGCTTTTCTTGCGCCTTTTTCTAAGAGCCCAAGGTGCAAAACTCACGCCTTAATAAATTCATGCATCAATAACTTAAGAGTACGTCTTTGGGCACAAACAAATCTCACAAACACAATCCACAAACACCACAATGTGTCTCTCTCTCTGTCCACTGATACTGTGGGTCCACTGACACTGTGGGTCCACTGACACTATGGTGTCCACTGATACTGTGGGTCCACTGACACTGTGGAGTCCACTGACACTGTGGGGTCCACAGAGGAGAGAGATAGACACACTGTGGTATTTGTGGATTGTGTTTGTGAGATTTGTTTGTCCCAGAAGTGTCTGACTTTATGATTTAATTTAAATTAATCCAGACACTTCCATAGCTGTGTCCCATACGTGTCGCCCGCATGTCCATGTCCACGGAGTGTCGAAAACACAAACGACACCACAAATGAAATATCCGTGCTACATAGACTATGATGGCAAGAATGGTGGGAACTGAGGGAAGAGTAGTGCTAAAACAAAGGTGGGGAGGGATTTAACTTCGTTGAAATGAGTACAATTTATCATTCAACATTGGGAGTTAAATTACTCGGGCTAAATAAAAAATGTTATGAATGTGTTTTTCTGAAAGAGGGGTGCAAATTTGGTGCCTTCAAGAAACAAAAATGGGAAGTATGTCTTCTTTCTTGCTTCTGAAGGACGGATGTCTTTTCTTGAATGCTTATACGGAATCTGGATAGGGTCAAACTTTGGGATTAATTAACAAAGATGATGAAAGTTTCATGGTGTACACGGATAGCTAGGAAGCACAAACACTTCAAAGGAGGTAACTTGTCGCGTATCATGTTGCATCCGACACACGGACACAACACTTCACGGACACATTTTCAACAGTGTTGACATGCAATTTTTTTAGGACTTTGTTGTGCCGTCGTGCCGGTGTCATGTCATATCTGTGTCGGTGCGTCCGTGTCCATGCTTCATAGACGGATAGCTTTAGATGTTTTGAAGTTTTCAAGCAAGTGATCTTCTGCGGACCATTGAAACTTGAAAGAGTATAAGAGGGAGTTCTTAAGTTATATGACCTTTGTTTAAAAATAAAATAAAAAAAAGTCAATGACCTGATGATAGTTGTATTCACGGGGACAGAATACACAAGGTCAAGCAACGAAGACACACCTACCTTGTCTAGGTGAATAAACTTTTAGTTTCAATGTATTGAGAGGAAAATTTCTCAATATGCTTCAAGTGGCGATGAAAGCGATAGAATCTTATAATATTTAATTTGTGTAGGATAGTGAATAAGTCAGAAGGAAAAGGCATTGTAGAGTCAGAAACATTTGGACTAAAACAGATGGGATTGTCAACAATGTAAGGAATGTTGGACGACTTGCAGACTTGATGTAATCCATGCACATTTTGGCCCACAAGCTCAAATCTAAACTGCTCCAATGTGATTTCAGGAAATGGAACAAAGAGGAGTTCATTAACATATAATATGTTTGGTATAAGAGAATGTAATAAAGTGGGCATGGAAGACAAGACAGTAGGGAATGGAATGGCAAAAATAAAGGAATTGAAAATTTGTTCTCCTCACCATTTGGTTGCAGACAAGGATTAAGGAGTGATGCCAAAATGAAAGTAGCTTTTATAATAATAAGTAAAGTCAATAATAATAACGAACTGGAGAAGCTTTGCCAGGATGGAATGATAATTCTCATTCCAGTTATTCGCTAAGACTAAATAAGTACTTAACTTCGCAAAAATTCCAAATATATCATTTTCTTTTATAGTGGAGGAAATGGGGTTTCTATTGTTAAGAGACAAAGACTAATGTTGCAGTGAGAACAAGCATAGCATTTTTTTTCCCCAATTCTTGGTATCAATTTAACCCAACCTGGGATCCACCAAAAATAGTCAATTAATTTTTTCAAAAATATTAAAGATAAACTGTAACGCATTATCTACAGCGACTGAAGAAAGGTGGTGCAGTGGAATCAGAGGATTTCCAACCACTTCGGTGGTGGGAAGCTTGAGTAACAACTTATTATGAAAGTGGTGATCACATGTCTCAGACAAGTAGTATTGCTGAAGGTATGTCCAGATATGTAGCACGGACACTTCACTTTGGGGGTTGTCTCCGTATCGTGTATGTGTCACACACCGATACTCATCGGACACGTGTCACAACGTGTCAGACATGCTAAAAAACGTGTCTTAAATTTTTTAACATCGGACACACTTTGAGCATGTGTCGGACACACGACTAACATGGCCAGACACGCTAGTGAATGCGACATGGTGACCTCTCATTAGAAATGCTTTTGAAATTTTGAGGCAATAGTCTGAATATCGTAAAATAGGGGATAAGTAATTGGTTTATTTGAGAATTATGGAAACAGGAGTAACACAAAACTACAACTTGTATTATTATTTAATTCAAAGACATAATTATTTATCAAAAATGCTACATCCACAACCAACAATCCTGACCCTTGATTCCAGTGGGTCCCACATGGGATCCACCGGAATCAAGGGCTAGGATGTGTTGGGAGTGGAATTGGGTGTGGACTTAGATGTGAGTGTAGCATTACTCATTATTTATTCGTCGTATCCTAGCCGTGTCCGTATCCTACATTTTTAGGATTTGTCGTATCGGCTTGTCCATATCATGTCGTATCTGTGTCGTGTGTCCCATATCCATGCTACATAGGCCAGAGTTAAATGATTTCCAAGAATGCCTCTAAACTAAGGAAGAACAAAATATCAGAGCTAGAGGCAGGGTTGATTGGAAGAATTTCTAGTAAGTGTGGGATGAGATTGCCAAGCATATCAAATTTAGGGTTGGTAATGGTCAGCGAGTCAGGTTTTGGGTTGATAATTAGTACGGTTTGGAAGCACGGACATATAAGCGAGGCGTGGTTTGGGACATTCTTTTCCATAAATCACTTCAAGATTGGCAGTTACTCACTTCGAGGCGTGATTTATCAAAATTTAGGGTTGGTAATGGTACGGTAATTTCTAGGGTTGGGTTGGTAATTTCTAGTAAGTGTGGGATGAGATTGCCAAGCATATCAAATTTAGGGTTGGTAATGGTCAGCGAGTCAGGTTTTGGGTTGATCATTAGTACGGTTTGGAAGCACGGACATACAAGCGAGGCGTGGTTTGGGACATTCTTTTCCATAAATCACTTCAAGATTGCCAGTTACTCACTTCGAGGCGTGATTTATCAAAATTGACTTTTAAGGGATGTTAATCAATTGGAGATAATGGAGAAGAAAAAGGCCACAGCAGATGTTGGTAAGTTCAAGGAGAAATATTTAAGGTGATGTCCTTTTACCAGCTGCAAGAATATACTTGGAAAGCTGTCTAACGCACACAAAGCCCCCTAATCCCCGTCCACCCTCAAAAAAAAATCCAAACCAAGAAAATTGTTGTTCGTGGCTAGTAATCAGTCTTTGAGAAGATCTTAATTATTGACAACCTTCTAAAGCACAAAAGATCATAAAAGGAGGTGAATCAGTTAACCATCTTTGGCCAAAGATATTTGGGATCTCCTCCCTTGCATCTTTGGGGTTTATAAGGTAGTTCTTGGATCAATATGGGAGACGCTTGCTACTTAGAGTAAAAGAGAAGGAAGTTTAGAAGGTGGGTCCCCCTCAATTTTGGTGGCGCATTTGGCTAGAGAGAAACAAGGGATCTTTTGAAGTGGAGGAATTGTCTACTAGGACTATTAAACGCAATGCTATGAACTCCCTATTTTTCGGGTAACATAAAGCTGATAGATTTCTTCTGTAGAGATTTTGGGTGAGGTGCGATATAAATTGTATATTTGTATATGGTTTAAAAACACTTTAGTACCCTGTACTTGTACCATTTCACTTTGGGCCCTCTAATTTCGATTGCAACACTTTAGGCCCTCTAGTTTTAGTATTGTTTCAATCAAGGATAATCGATAACTCCGTTAACCCAATATGGACGGAAATCATCTTGTGGGCCCATTTGTTGCCCACACACATGCACAACCCCATTTCTTTCCCTCTCTCCGTACTCTCTCTCTCTCTCTCTCTAAAAACTTCCATGGAATCCAAAAACTATCTTCAATTACAAATCAAAATCAAAATCGAAAACCCATAATCATAATCACCCATTCGCCCAAAAACATCCACACCCAAGCTCGCAATTCATGGCATTGGTTCAGAAATTGACGGGTCTCTCTCGGACCATCCATGAATTCACCAAAATAACATATCAATTTTCAATAGATACATAATCATATATATGCAGAACTTATATGTGAATTTGTAATTTGATTTCAAAATGTTGGCAATTTGGCCAAAATCTATTGAGGCCAAAATCTATTGAGCCGAGCCGAGCAGAGCCGAGCCGCGCTCGCCAGTGACTGTAACAATCACAAGTGTGGAACGAAAATTGGGGATCCCTCTACTTTTAGGTTCCAATTTCCGAATTTAAAGATCATAATGTGGCTTCTTCGAAGAACCCAACTTCAAGCTTGCTCCGACCTATAGATTGGTTCTCTGGAAAAACATAATTCTGAGGTTGCGAGTTGGTATCTATGGCTAAGCTCTAATTTGTCTGCTTCTTTGTTCTCTTGAAAACCCCCGTTAGGCTTATTTTGGATTTTTGCAACATTTTATGAACCCCAAATCAATAGCACCATGAGAGAACCACAAATGAAAATTAAATGAACACAAATCAACGTTTTGGTCCAGGCTTCTTCTTCATCTTGATAAAGTATTGGGTTGTTCATGTGTTTTGGGGTCCACGTGGGTCTAGTATTGGGTTTGTTCATGTCACATCTCTCTTCTCTCGTACTCTCCTATGTTACTTCATGCTCTCTATAATGGATTCTCTCAATATCTACTCAGATCTGTTAGGTTTTAAGCGAGAAGGGGAAAAAGTAACATGAGGTGACGCAAAAAAGAATGCATGTGCCCCCCACGTGATGATTTCCGTCCATTTTAGCCAACGGCGTGATCGATTGTCCTTGATTGAAACAAGACTGAAAATGGAGGGCCCAAAGTGTTGCAATCGAAAGTGTAGGACCCAAAGTGAAATTTCGGTATAAGTGCAGCGTACTAAAGTGTTTTTTAGCCTTTGTATATACACGTAAACACTTACCATATTTTGGTGCCTCTTGTATGACACCTTATTGCTTATGCGAAAATATATTCACATTCATATGGTGCCTGTTGTACTCAGAAAAGACTATGGATAGGAGCTCTTAAGTAATCCATCTTAACAAAAGACTTAACTTGGTCAAAAAATACAAAAATTTACAAATGGCTGCATTCTAGAATAAGAAAAACTAAGAAGAAGCACAGACACATTAAAACACATACTAGCAATAGACTTGATACTTGATAGAGAAGAGGAGTGTAATTCCACAATAATAACACAACAAAATATTAACTGCAAAGTCCTAACCTGCATGTACCCAACATTTTCCTCCCCAAGCGTGATTCCTCCAACAAGGACAGGATGGCATGGATCAAAATGTTCAACTATCTCACATGGAACATCATGAAACTCCAATCTCAGGTAAGTCCCTGTTCTGTAGCCCTCTATCTCTAACCGAGTAACCTCATCAAGATCATTGAGTTCAGCAAGATTAATTTGTTTCCGAAGTTCAATCTCCTCCTTCATCTACAAGTACCCAGCATGAGTTACTACTATCTCTTCCCAAAAGAATAACTAAAATGTCGAATACACTCACAAAAAAATTACCTTGTCAAAAAATCCACCTTCATTAGCTTGGGTACGACGAAACTTGGTGCTCTGTTTATTATCAACTTCCTCATCGGGTGATTCAGACCCAGACCCATTATACGTAGGCTCGAGTTAAGGACAGAGAACTTAGCTTTCAAATTTTCATGGGTAGAAAGGTAGATACAATTAGAAACAGAAGTGAGATAACTCACAAAAAAACATGAAGGTAATAAGCAAGTCATGCTGATAGTGCAACATAATTTAAACACAACAATCTATCTCAGCAGCGTGGTTCCTGAATTAGAAATGAACCCTAGTGGTATTCCCTCCCAAGTACATAAGAGAGAAAGAGAGAGGGAGAGAGAGAGAGAGAGAGAGAGAGAGAGAGAGAGGGAGTGAGTTAAAACAAAATGAGAATAGTATGTCAACTGGAGGATATTGAGCATCGAATTTTGCACGAAGAGCAAGCTTTTTAAGCCTCCGCTCTTCGTCAGTTGAGTTGACATCCTTGTGGATCATCCTGTCATCACCAACATTAGCCATTGGTTGATTCTCATATTTCTCACCAGTTTCTAAGTCTTCAAATTCACCAAAGACAGCATCATCGTCATCACTAGTTGCTTCTGAGACTTGACCTCGGCGAGCAGCCTTAGACCAATCACCAGTCACAAAACGATCGCGAATACTTTCAATAACCTCTTCTTTTTTCCAGTTCTTCAGACTTGGATCATTTGCGAATTTGGTGCAGTCCTCGGCATTGGGATTATCACCATCCAGTCCTTCTCCTAATTTCTGCAACAAGTCATACCAGACAACAGTTGATTAAAAGCCTAAAATGTCAAGATTTTTTGACAAATTCAAATCCTAATATAGCTCGACCTAGAATAAAATGGAAGCACTTTAGCCATGAAGATAAAAAGAATGCATTAGGACCCCATGGCTTGCAAGACAAACCTTAGATGCCTCTCCTTTTGGCTTAAAGAATTCATCATCCTCACTTTCATCTTCTTCACTACTACCCTGTGCTTTATCGCCATTCGACACAGAAGACCTTGATGCAGGATTGCCATAAACAAGTTGCATTAGATTAGCATTATGTCTCAAGGTGGTCCTTTCCACCAACGACTCCTTCCACTTTGAAGCATTTCCCATCCCATCTTCTATAAGTGCAACCAATAAGTACAATTAAAATCAGAGAATTGAAAACAACGAGAATAAGACTAATAAAGATCAATGTTAATCTCATTTGAATTTTTGTTTTTGGTTCTACAAATCTTGCATTGGCTTTACTGCAAGTCATTTAAACCCACACTTTATACCGCCATATCACGATGATGACTAATATTAGTTTCCAATGCCAAATACCAACACCACTACGTATTAATGCTGCAAAGTACATGGGAAAATTACCTTCAGTAATATGATCTGCCATACCTTCCTCAGAAATATCTGAACGATAAAATGATTTGAAATCTGAATCTGAATCGTCATCTTGTACTTGATCTTCTTCATCCAAATCCTGCAATTTAGTGAATGCAATGAATATGATCAAATGGAAACGAATCTTGACATAAACATCCAAACTTCAACTGGAAATGGCATCTTTGAAATTTCAGCAATTACAAATCAAGAATGAAGATTTGAGAATTTCTACAATCCAATGTTCTGTTTTTCAAGTCCACACCATGATCCCCATATGAATGTTCTGTGTGTGTGTTTTTGTAGTAGACCTCTAATGCTACTAAGTTGAGGAGAGAGTCTAGCCTTGCCAATTTGCCTGAGTCATTATTTGGATCTCATCTCCCAAATAGTAAGCAATGGATCTAGCAAAATTATTAGGGGAAAGGTTCACCTTTATTGATTACTTCCAGGGGCGGATCTACATTGAAAAGCCCACCCACTTTTTTGGAAAATTGTAGATTTGCACTCAAAAAAAAATTACAGTTAAGTCCCCCCTAAAAATTATACAAGCACCCACCCCCCCCCCCCCCCCCCCCCTCCCCAAAAAAAAAAAAATAGTAATAAATAAATTTGTCATATTGGGTCTAAAATTAACACAAAATATGTATAAATTGGTCCAAAGGCGCCCTTGACATTATAAACTTGTCATATTAGGTCCAAAATATATATAAATAGGTCCAACAGCCACAGCCCCACAACCCCCCCACACCCCACCCCCCCGGCCCAGCATTATAAATTGTCCTATTAGGTCCAAAATATGTATAAAAAGGTCCCCAAAAAAAAATTCGGGGCGCTACCCCCGAACCTCCGTATCAAGCCCCCCCGGATTTATTTTCTAGAACTGCCCGTTTACTTCTTTTTTTTTTTTTTTTTTTTTAATTTACAGCTCATGTTTTATTTCTTAATCACTGGGCTTGCAGCATATAAGAAGCTGCAGAAAATAACAATTCAAATAAAGCAAATTCCTACCAAGGACCCAATGGATTTAATTTCAAGTCAAAATGAGTCTAATTTCCAATATTACTTTTGTTCAATAAGCTCCAAGTACAGTTTGTTATGGTTTATAAAGTTTTGGAGTTAAGGTAATTAGGCACTCTCAAAATCTTTTGGAATAGCTGCTTGTCCAAGGACCTTCTTTCAGGTCAAGTTATGTAATCGTCCTCACATATAGTCTTTAGTTGGTCAATGAAATTTAAATTTAAGCCCGTAGTTTCTAATTTGGAGTCCCAAGTACAAGCCAAAACCCTTCTTTCCATCAAAAAAGTACTTTATAGAAACCCAAAGTCATGAGTAACCTCTTTTTACTATTCAGGGCCACTGGAAAATCTCTAAAACATCTCCTGTGAATTGTGATACTAAAAAAAAAACCTTGATGTTGCTTTGATTAGATTATCTGAAAGCTACAAAAATTGAGGGCCCAACAATGATTGGATCAAGACTGAAAACTTGCAAATCTGAGTTTAGAGCATATTATTGAAACTTCCAGCAACTATGGCTCAAATACCACGAGCTATGACGCTCAAAATCAAGCCTTGGGAAAGAAACGAGAGGAAGCAACATGAATTTTATTCTCCAACCAATAGACCCCTCATTAAGAGGTATTAGAGCCCGTTATACAGAAAAACTGAGGTTACTTCACAGTGAAGTACTTCATTGCCAAGTAACTCCTAGTTATCTGACAAGTGGCTAACATGCAGTCACTTTGCAGCAAGCTGCTTAGACGCAGTCACCTTGATGACCATCCATTTTACAAGGAAAATCCTTCAAAACTAAGAAAACCGTCTAAGTTATATTGGAATAGACCTCAATTTTAAATACATTTTAGAGTAGTTCTGTAGCTTCTTTTTGACTTGTAGGCTTGTAGCTGCTGTTTTAATCTGTAGATTTTTTTTTAATTTTTTTAACTTGGTGTGCCTTTTAAACTCAAAAATTGATCACTGGTCTTAACTACATCACTCTCCCTGGCCTACAAGCCTGATTAACCTCTACTTAGAAATATCTATAGTGTTTTCTGCTTGAGCTTCCTACAAACAAATACCCTTAACAAAGAGAGACTTTTACTTTTAAGGGAACTTTATTGCAATGTTTTATCTAAAAGCTAAAGAAAATTTTCAGATTCCAAACAATCCTAAAGAATGTGAAATTGTCTATTTTAAATTATAACGACATCTGTACCCTTGTTTTTAAAAACATTTAAAAGATATGGTTGCAGTCAACAACTATCTTCTTTTCTGTAGCCATTTCTCATGTTCCTGTGGTTCAGATCAATTCAGTCAAAAGATTTAACCTCAGATCCCAAAATTTAAACCTTTTAATTGTGTATTTATTGTGGGCATAAATTAATACCACTAGACCATTAACAGGAGTAGTAACCATAGAATCTGGCTTAGAGTGTTTTGCGCAATCTTTAGAACACACCATTAGCGCTGGCGTAAATGGCAGTAAGGGAAGAAAAATGTTTGACTATTAGAAGAAGGTGCTCCCTCCGTCCCAAATTAAGGGACCCCTTTTGGAATTCCGACTAGTTAAGGAAGCTTATTTATTTCTGGTGAAATTTTCAATTTTTACAGAATTGCCCTTATTTTTGGTTTAAAATTGCACTGTCACATCAAATGAAAAGTGAGAACTTTATAAAATAAGGGTTGGTTGGAATGTGAGCACCTAAACTATGTTCACTTTTCAAAGACGACTATTGAATTGGGACATCCCCAAATGGAATAAAGGTCTCTTGGGATGGAGGGAGTAGTGGATAATGATAAATCACACCTTCAAGTCCATAGTCAACTTGAAGTGGCGTATCAAATCACTTCTCAAGGTCCTACAGCAGACCAACTCTACCTCAGTTATACCCTTTTATCCCTTTTTTCCCTTTTGCCACTGGTAGAGAGCGGCAAAGACAAAAAACTGCATTAAACAATTTTCTTTACCTAGGTATATGGATGCCCCCGTCTCTTGGTTCATGCAATGATACTTCTCGTTACTTGTCAAAAAAAAAAAAACATTCTCTTTACCTTTCCACAAGTATCTGCAAAACTACATGTCCACACCAAAGTGAATGTCATTTAGCCTTAGTATTAGAAAATGGTTGTAATTTTGCCTTAACTGTAATAATTCCAAAAACTAGCCATCATGCCCTTCCATTCAATTATGCACATATAGTTTTTGCTTTAAAGCCCTAATTTACTTTCCCTTACTTAAGCCCCGCCGAACTAGAGTGGCCTACATCAATCAGTAGGCAATGACAAAAGAGGAAGGATGGGGAAGCATCAGGATTACCTTCAAATCATCATCACCAATTTCATTTCCAAAGATAGCCTTTCTCCTCATCCTTCCATCATGAAACTCAACATGTTCCTTCAAGTTTTTTTCTGAAGGAAGCTCCAATGCATTGTTATTGTTTTGTCGTTCACTATTATCCACAGATCTGTTGGTTAAATGCTTTTGCAAGGTTTCATCTTCATCTGAAGCTTCCGAGGATTCCAGATCGTCAGCATCTGTTTCGTCATCAGACTCGTCAGCTTTTGTAAGTTCCACCCTCGACTCATGTTGTTCTACAGCTTCTACACCATCAACCTGATCATTCGGCTCATGAGTAGCCTTTGTGTCACTTGGAACTACTGACATAGTGTTTGGCTTCCTGCTGAAAAGAGTAATGAAGCTTTGTTCTAATTTCTCATCAATTGAATATTTCGTGTTCTGAAGTGATTTCACCAAAACCTCACCAACGTCACGGTCCTTCCCTGGGAGACAAGAAAACAACCATTTTAGTATATCAGAGAAAAGGGCAGCTGCAACTTGCAAGGAAGCAATTTCCATGTAAAATTTACAAGTTTGACATCAATATTTTTCGGAGAAAAAAAAATCAGCATTGTACTTGAACAAAATAGAAATAAAACTGAATATGTTTCCAATCTAAGAGCGTCATAAGGACTTTACTTGTACTAACAATTATTTAGAAGCACCAAAAAAAGGGTGCACCCGTGTACCCAAGATGTACACACAAAAAGTTATCCATTAGACTGACTACAAAAGAAACCTCAAAAAAAATATGTTGTCATATCCTCTGAAAGTCCAGAAGATAATCAAGACAAATGGGAAAATGGAATGCTGAATAAAGAGCACATTAGAAAGACAACTTTGAAAGAGATGATACGAAGTACCAAATGACACAACTACATCCGATTTAAATTCTGAAAAGAAAAATTTTAGGTATACAGATAAAGAACCAATCGTAAACCTTTGTGTGTTGCTTCGCCATTTTCATCAACTTTTGAAAACTGCACAAAGTGATCATTAATGTTTATGTAGACAGCATCCTTATCATACAAAAGATCCCCAAGCCCAGACATAGGTGCATAAAATAGCCTTTCTTTGTCCCGCAGACCCTTCTTTTTGGCAGCTGAAGGTAAGGGGCAAGGGTCAGCTAATCCTGTAATGCCAGCTAAACTGAAATCACCTACACCAGCAATATGCACCTGATCATAAAATTGCATGTTAGATCACACATTTAGCACATCGGAAGCCAAGGCAAACAAGCAGCGCATGGCTAACATTATTTTGTAGGGTTTAAGTGGGTGCAGAGTCTTCTGTCTAGCCATGAAATGGCATTAGTAAAAAAAAAATACAAAATTAAAATTGAATCATATAGAATAAATGCAGCTCTAGCATTTTTTTTATTCATCTTGTGCATCTTTATGTTCTTTACAATCGCTATTCATGCTTATCTAAAGAATTTGTATGTACATCTTTACAATCATTATTTACGTTGTAAATACTTATAAACTTAAAATCTACGAGCTAACTTATGCCCCAGCCCACCCCCGGCATCTATCCCACCTGTTTAGTAAGTCCTCTATTTTCAAATTTTCCAGAAAGAAAAGAAAAAGAACCCTATGAAACACCAATCACAAATGTTAGATTCCAAATGAATTCAAAAGCACAATTCATCCTTACTAATCTTCCATTTTCAATATTTTCAGACAAGAGAAGAAAAAAAAACTTGATTAAATAACCATTGCAGTGGTAAGATCCCATACGTATTCAAAACCACATGATTAATCAAAATTTTGAAGACAAAAGGAGTGGAGGGGGAGGGCCCCTAGTGAAGCTCCCACCAGACCGAAAACCTAAAATGGGCCTCATGGACAACTAGAAAGAGATAGAATAACTTCAAACAAAGAGGACTTGATCTATCTTGCACCTACCTCCTTCAATTTCGCTACATCTGCCCACCACCCACATATAATCTCTGAAAACACTTGGATAAAAATATCTATCCAAGTGATGGGATACAAGCAGGTCCTCCATTGGATACATAACAAACAAACCTTAGCATTCTCATATTGTAATGAGACAGATCATCACAAAATCTGAGCAGTTCACATTCTCGGCTGAGGCGACTTTGTGAAGGTTTGTAAGCTATTGAGAGAAAGTAACTATCATATATCCTCCCAAACATTCCACTTTAACTCACTTACCACGATTAAGATTGCACTAAAAAATGTGTCTAATTCTAAAGATAATTCCCCCAACGATCCACAACTATCTACCTCCAATTAGTCTCACCATTTAGCACTAGAACGATATTGCAGAAACCACCTTTCTTTTAGGATTATCATGTGTCATAAACTCATAAGTCTCTTCTTACTTTCCTTCCATTGTTTGCATCAGCCGCAGCACCATGGTTTCCATCTGATAAAGAGTATACGAATCTGCGCTCAATTACCCACACAAAGCACATAATCATACAACCCTCAGTAGAGAGTCAAATATAAATCCTTTTCTTTTGAGTTATCACCTCGGCCAGCAAAACTACCTCTTACAACAACTTTCCTAAATAATATCCAGTCTACCAATATAGCTTTGTCAATAGATGCAGGGATTTGCAAATTGGAGAGCAGAATATCCTTTAGATCAAGATCAATACAGTAAACAAGCAAAAAATGTACAATAGCCCACTAGAAGGTCAACCTAACAAACTGCAAAAAATATGTCCATTTTTCTAATCAAATGGAAATCGAATTTGTTACATTTTTCGCATTTATTTGAAATTTCAACTCCAAATGATCAAAATTCAAGACAAGACACAACAATAAGTGTATTCAATAGCCCTTAGATTTGAATATAGTCAAAGATGATTAATAACACCCATTGTACAGGACTGGAGAAGACGATTGAGGATGTTTCCACAAAGTGCAACAAATCTAGCAATTGCACAGATAGTGAATCGGTTTGCCAAAATTATGAATTGTGAATCGAATCGAATAATACCGAAGCGCGAATCGTAAGATTCACTTTTCAGAAAATAAATAATAATAATAATAAATTTGTATAAGCAGATAAAACACGCGTACAAACATGATTGTAAGTATATACGTATAATAATGTGAGTGCAATTTTTAGGAATTGATGCCCAGCACTTCTCATACATACATGAATGCCAATAGGAAAAAGGAACAAATATAAGCACATGCATGAACGGCATTACTGCTGATTTCCTAATGAAAAGCTTGGCATTATTGGCTAGTCACACATTTATTTACACACAAGCAGAAGCTTTAAATATCGAAATTGTATGACAACTTAAAAACCTGTAAACAAATACAGGTGAAGAATAGAAGGGCATGCAACACGAGCAAAAAATAAAAAACCTTTTTTTCTTTGCGAAACTCAAATTTTTTTATGAATTGTATTAATCAGTCGCGCAAATCGAATCGTGAATCGTCCATGAATCGGACGATTCAAACATATTCAATGCGATTTTTGATTCATAAGCATGATTCAAATCGTTCAGTATGAGAATCGAATCAAATCGTATCGTATAAATCGAATCGTGAATCGTACTATTCTAAGTTTCTAACCATGATTGCAAAAGGCAAAAGGTAAAGAGATCCACATCAAAGTAATGCAATGGAAAGAGGAAGACCAAGATTTATATAGGTTGAGACAATTGCTAAAACGAATTGAATTTATTGTTGAACTAGGATTATAATCTCAAATAAGGGAGACATGAATGAACGATGTACGCAAGGCCAAACAGTTGGCCAAAGGTTTCAATAAGTTAGGTTTGCCAAATCTAAGGAGTACCTAAGTCTTTGGGTGACAAGCAATCAATTTTTGAGAGAATTCATCACATGTTGACGTCACAATGCATAGAATAGAATCAACAGATCATTAGGGTGAAAAATCTTTTATAAAGGTATGCCAATGATTACAATACATGTAACGACATAGCATGGTACACAACGAACCATAATCCCATCTAACAAAGTTTACGTAGTGCAAAAGGCATAAGATGATCTAATATCTTGGCAATCAACGTCCCTAGAGAATAGAAAGACAAACTGAAGAACATAAGATTATTCTAAAATAACGGCCATTACATTAATATGGTCTCTTTTATACAAGGTGCCTGGAGTCAAAAGACTCAAAACCAGTGGACAGACCTAATCTCTAATCTCTAGCATTTGCAGCATTTTACGCCAAATAGCTGCTCTCATACTCGAATTAGCAATCTTTTGCTTGTCAACCCTAATTTCCCTTCTAACACTACATAATAGTACAAATAAGAAATGAAAACACGCAATTCCAATTAGTTCTTATTAAGAATAATCCTTCTATTGCACGCTACTTGGTTAAAGGAAACCATACATCCAATATTATAGCTAAATATTAACACTTTTAAATAAATAAGTATATTCAATCTATGCAGCAAAAAAGTATTTCACAGTGAATTTGACAATAAAGGAAAAGATCCCTAAACTATATCACGTAAAACTAAAATTTAGGAATTCCATCATTTTTCCCTGTGTAAATTTCAGAGCTCATTAATTAAAATTTAGGAAGGAACACAAAATGAACTGATTAGATGTACATGCCTTAGTTCCTTTCTTCAAATTACAACCACGAAGATAACCATACAAGGTGACATTTCTATCACACTTATCGTTCATACGGACTCTTTCAGGAGGTGTAACATCTTCAAACCGATCAACCAAGATGTATGGATGCAAAGCTCGCCAAGATAATGGATGAAACTTCATAACAGAAATGAACCTTGCAAGATTGTGAATCTCACGTTTAGTGTACCTGTTCATTCAAAATGGTTGATAAATCTTATAAGCATCTTGTTTCCTTTTTGCTGTCTTCAAACAACATAGTAGTGCACGCACATCCAAGAACAACAGGCTGTCAAATACTTACTTTCCATGAATAAGACCAGATAAATAGAAAAGTTTCGCTCCATCATATATTTCAGTCCAGAATCTGTGCTTCAGCCGCTGCTTTGTTTTTTTGAGTTTCTTTACATCATCAAACTTATCAAGGTGCGTCAGAACTCCCATAACCTTCGGAAATCCATGAACTTGCATTACATTAAGGAACTCAAAGGTTTCCTGCAAACACAAGAATCAATTATTATAACCAAAACAAAGGGAAAAAGTGATTGGTAATACCCATATGGGGACATGGGATGGGGGACAAATGGCCAGAGGTAACTAAGAAGATTAAATTTTTTAAAAAAAATGCACAACACCAAAAGTGAAGTTCTGCCAAGCATAGTCATGAGAGTGCAATGAGATCAAAATTGACAGATTATTAACCAGAGCATGTATGGGGTAAGACTACATTGATGAGCATCCACAATTGTAGGAAAACTTCATGGAAAGTGTAAAGCTTGCAGTCAAAAATGCAAAATCTTTTTTAATTTACCACCTATAAAAATTTTAATAACATGTTAGATGGTGAACCATTATATAATTGAAACAAGTTCATTGTCAATAAGGCTTGAGCTACACCTTAATTGTCTCCTATGCCCAAAAAGCTAAATAAAAATCAAACACCACAATATGTTCCTAACTAATCTACACAAGAACATATATCAGTAGGTCAGTTCCATCTTGCTTTTAGGAGTCCAGACGTCGGTTCAAAGAACTCTTAACAGTGAGGTTTATATGAAAAGCAATCATTAAGAATAGCAAGAAGAAAAGCTCACCATTTCGAAACCGTAGCTTCCATCAATGAGAAGCAGTGCAAGATCAGCAAACTTTGCAGCATCGATCATGCCATTAATATCATTTGGGCACTCCACAAATTGCAGGCGTCTTTGCTTGCCTAAAAAAAGCCATTTCCACCACAGCAAATGAAGCTCAAATGAAACAAAATGAAAAAAAAAAAAAAAAAAAAAAGAATCTAACAGTCTACCAGAACTGAAAAGAAAATGTAGAGGGGAGGGCATGCTATTAAACCTGAAACAATCGTAATAGGGCCTCGAACTTCAGGTAAGTTATGCTTGGTGTAATGCTTAACAAGGGACTTTATAAGAAGAGACTTCCCAACCTGAGGGAAAATAAAATCCAATTTCACAAAAATCAAACAAGGTTCCAATTAAATAACTTCATCAATTGGTAAGTTTTAACCGTAAAAGCTATAGAAATGATTTTAGGACAACAGTTTGGTATTCTTCCTTAAGTACTTTTCGTCTTGTTTTAAGATACTATCCGTCCAACTGTGTGCAAGTGTGCCACGTATAGTAGGAAAATTACCTAAGCAAAAGTAGCTATGGTTGTTAGAATCATACGATTCACGATTCTATTCGACTAACGATTCGAATCGTGCCTATGAATCGGAAATTGCACTGAATCAATGATTCATGATTCGATTCGGGATGATTCACGATTCGATTCACACGATTCATAAAAATTTTGAGTTTCGCTTTAAGAAAAGGGTGTGGTCTTCTTCTTCTTCTTCTTCTTCTTCTTCTTCTACTTATTATTATTATTATTATTATTATTATTATTATTATTATTATTATTATATTCCGCGTTACAAGCCCTTCTATTCTTAACTTGTACTAGTTTACTGGCTGTTTAGTTGTGATACAACTTCTACATATAAAGCTTATGCTTGTTAGTAAATAAATATGTAACTAGGAAAATAATGCCAATCTTTTTATTAGGAAAATCAGCAGTAATGCCATTAATGCATTGTCCTTATGTTTGTTCTTTTTTCCCCACATTCATGCATGATGTGAAGTGTTGGGTTTCACATCCTAAAAAAAGCACACATTATTATATGTATATACATGTGTTATATATTTCTTTTCTAAAATAGTGAATCTTACGATTCACGAGTCGTAGTTTTGGCAAACCGATTCACGATTTAACATTGGGGGTACGTTTGATAAAACTGAAAAATTAAGTACTAAAACTAGGTGCTGAATTTTACGTACAGAAAAAATTATAAACTACTGAATTTGAAATACTGAAAATAGTGGTTAAGTAATGATGCATTCAATAATCATATTCCGTAGGATTTTTTACCTAAACTTTCAGCATTAAACTACCACATTATCAAACGCAATGGAAAATAAAATTAATTTTCAGCTACTGAATTGAATTGAGTTATCAAACACATCCAAAGTCTTTTCCAGGATTTTAATTACCTTGGGAGGCCCGTGCACGACAATAACAAATGGAGCTGGCTCTCCAGTGGAGCGATCAATGGTCGGGACATGAAGCCTACGCTGCTCTTTCTCTGATGCTCGAGATTGCAAACGCTTGGCTTTAACCGCTGAACTAAATGCGAATGCCTGTGATCATCAATGTATGATCATGAAATTATCAATAACCCCACAACCACATATACATATATATACACATACATATACACACACACACATATATATATATATGCATATTAAAACTGACAGAACACTCCTAGTAGGGATGCTCTTACTTTATTAAGTTAATGACTTTAGTCTCCACCGTTAGATCGAGTTTTCATTAAGGTTACTATTCTCATTTCATTTTTTTAAGTGATAATCTAACGGCTGAAAACAGAAAGTTTTAACTTAATAAAATAAGGGCGTGCTTACTAGAAGTGTTCTATTAAAACTGAATACACTTAAATATATATATATATATATATAGTACTCAAAGAGGAAACAGACCTTGGGGTTTTGCTTTCTATTCTCAGAGACGTCCCGCTTCTTGTTGTCAGATTCTGTTTTTTTCTTAGCAGAGGGACCAGAGTGACGAGATCTGTGAGACTTGTGAGACTGCCCTTGGCTACCACTATCTATCGCCATTGCAGTTGCTTAACCCAAACCCTAGAAAACAAGTTTTCCTGTAACAAAATTAAAATCTTTAATACAAAACGAGGTACGCATAGAACACAGGCGTGCACACATAAATATATAATAACATACATATACCTATGTAAGTATATATCTATATATATAGATATATATGTGTATGTGTATATACAGGTACAAAAACTGTATAGTGTATGCTGCGTGGTCGACGGTGGCTCCTGCTGAACAGCAGTTACGGCAGCCGTGAGGAAAATCACTTGAGGCGAAACGCGAGGACCTTGGCGGCAGATTCCCCTCTTCTATATCTATATTATTAACCATGATGGCAAATTACATTTTACACCCTCGTACAAAGGCCTGGTTTTTCATTGGGTTAAGTTTTATCAAGTCCTATCATACTACACCCAGCCCAACCACCAAACCTTTTTAGTGAAAGGTCCACAAATGCATATAAAAAAATTACCCACATCATACTACACCCAGCCCAACCACCAAACCTTTTTAGTGAAAGGTCCACAAATGCATATAAAAAAATTACCCACACAATTTAATGAGCTTTGAAAGAGAAGCTGTAGACACTCTAATTTTAACCAATCGTTGAATTCAAGTTTGGTTACCTCCAAAGACGGATGGTGACATTGTTCGACAAAATTTGAAGATATCTCAATTCAAAGCTCTTCAAAAAGATTCTTCAAGCTTCAAAAGTTTTTTAGAATAAAAGGGGGAAAATTGGGTATTCAGAAAAGCTGATATGTGCAAAGATAACTTAGAATATAAGGGTTTTTAAAAAAAAAAAAAAAAAAAGAGAAAGAAAGAAAAGAAAGAAAGTAATTTTGAAAATAAAAGAAAAAGAAAATGAAAAGTTTCTTGAAAAGAAAAATACCTTTCAAAGTATATGTACTAGTAGTCTATCAAAATACATGAATATGTATGTGTACAAAAGTACATTTTGAATAATACTAGTTGATGATGCCGAAAACTGGTGAGGGCAATTCTAAGAAGAAAAATGAAATCACAGAAGGTTTGTGTGTGGTTCGGCCCCGTTAATGAGGTGACCTACGTCCACGGTTGCGTCTATGCGCGTTCACTAGCAGATCACCGGCGGCCTGGTGAGCCAACAAAGTGGGGCGGCACTACCAGTAATACCAGCCGGGTGTATGCGTGTATGTTGGTGATTTCTCTAAGGTGTATCTGCTTAGAGAGTTGATACTCGGATCCCTTTTGAGAGGGTAGGTGGGCTCTTTTATAAGTGTAAGAGTCCACCTTTACATGGTAAGCTTCACTAGATTAGGAAGCCTAATCTAATCACAATAGATTTGCCCAATATTTGGTGAGTTTCCTAAGCAGTTAAGGAAACCACTCATTCTCTTGATAGAGCGACAGCTGTGTAACAAATTGAGGGGAAACGTGATTGACGCCGTGACCCTCGGGGCCCCACTACGACCACCCGAGTGTCTCGGGTGGCAACTGCAGCATCCCTCGGGAGCGCGGGCTCCATGCCTCAAATCTGTCTTCCCCGGGTCATTAGCTGAACACGTGGCGGTTAGGTAATTACAAGATATTTCTGGACATATCAGCTGCCCCCCATTTTCAGAGCTGAGATGACGCTTTATCAGATGAGGTCGGAAAATTAAGAACGCCCTTCATAGACCGCCCGGGAAAATACCAGGTCCCCCACCGGACCACGGCTAACACGGGACGACCCGGCGGCTCAAGGACCAAGCGGTAGCTGTACAGGCCTAAGATCCCCGATGCCACGTGCCTACTGGTTACAAGCATAGTTCGGGCTTAAAGCATCCAGTTTAAGAGGTAACTGAATCGTCCAGCTGGCGACCAGACTATCACATCCCACATTTAATGCTCACGCCTTCTGAGGCGACGCCCCACGTGCCCGAAATGACAGTTTCGGCGGGAGAGTACATGAACCGTTCGATCAGATTGGATCCCAACCGTTCGTTCCGCTTATATAATGAGCACTATTTATCCTGGCTTCTTCACTACTCAACACTAGCTGAATCGCCTGAGCAAACTCTCCGAGCCTCCTATCCTCTGCTGTCTTTGCCTTTCCAAACTTTTATCTGCACCAAATGGCCTCACACGTTGACCTAACATCAGACGAGGGGCTTAAGGCATTCCGGGAAGATTGCCAAATTCCCGAGGACGTGGTGATCCGTCCGTTCGTTGAAGGAGAAGAAGTTGCCCCTCCTTTCTTCCTCATCAGCAGCTATCTGCTACTGATCGTGGGATTACGCTTTCCTCTGCCGGTCTCCTTCTGCGACCTTCTTCAGGGTTTGCAGATTCCACTACACAAATGCCGACCAAACGTTGCCCGCCTCTTATGGGGCATTTCGGCGCTGAACGAGCGACTGGGGTTGTTTCTCCGGGCTGCCGACGTTGCGAGGTGTTACATACTGGGCATTGACAACAGGGGCCCCTACTTCCGCCCTAAGACTGAGGGAAAAGACCTTGTCCGAGGTCTAGACTTCCCAAACAAGAACTGGCAACGGTACCCTTGGGTGCTGGTTGCTGGTAACTGGTTGGAGAATGACGGTCTCTGCCCTCCTGCGGGTTATAATCCCGATCATTGCAAACAGGCCTTCATCGCCCTTCGTGGAGTCGTCCCGTCCGAAGATGACATGGAGGCTTTCGACCAAGCCATCGAGGCCGGTATGTCGTTCTCCTACTTGAAAGGGAGACCTGCGGAGAATTCGGGCGTCGGATCGTCTTCTGCAACCGCTGCCGCTGCGGCATCTGGATCGCGCCGCTATACCCGGTCGATGGCGACCGGGGCGCGCCCGGCCAGCAGGACGGGCCAACCCGAGGGGCCGGTCTCCTTGTCCACCAGCACTGACTCCTCCTCATCTGAGGATGTAAGCCCGCCTCCGGGCCCGTCCAGAAAGGGCAAAGAGAGAGAGATCGAAGAAGAGCCTCAGCCCCCACCGAAGAGGAGCCGACCGGAAGTATTCACCGGCCCCCGCATGCCGGGCTCATGGTCGGATTTCTCTCTCGTGAACATGGAAGAACGCTTGCAGGCGGTGGAGAAGATGGGCGCCGAGCTGCAGATGGATTCCGCCCTGCGGGGGGTGGATGTCCACGCCTTGGAGCTGGCCGTAGAGGGGCTGACGGCGAAGGTGGCTGCCCTGGAAGAGGAGGTCAAGGCTTTGAAGGGCCAAAGACCTTAAGGGCATTTTTGTTTACACACATATGTACATTTTTCCTTCTTCTTCTTTTTATTTTCTTCCGGGAAGGCTACTGTAATTGCTCCCGTCTTTGTACAGTTTTCCTTTTATAGCAATAAAAAGGTCCCTGAGGCCATCTTTTTCCTTCATTAAGTCCCTTGAACTGTGTATCAATTCTGTACAACTCTGTGAGGTTAATTCCCGACCGGCTCGCAAATGCGCCCGGGCTATGGTTGCTCGGGCCTGGACCGCTGCTTCCACGCGTCAACCAATCGTTGGTCAGGTTAGATCCTAACGAATGGAGACGTGGGCGTAACCAAACCGTTCAGAAGCCAACGAAAACGTCTTTACGTGTACTTAATGCGCGCGCCTTTTGAGGCGACCCCCCACGTGACCGAAGCGACGGTTTTGGGCGGGATATTTTCTGGACCGCTGGATCTGTTCTGATCTGGGCCGTTCGAGGTCTTTTATATATGGAGCACTCGCCCCACCTCCTGCGCACCCTCCTGATCCTCTTGTCTCTGATCTTTCTTTTTTCTCTTCCCTGTTCCTTTTTCCTTTCGAAGCGAAACTGGAGAGAACGAATCTTGTGGGGTTTGAGCGGGAGTGGGATTTCTTCCTTCTCAGATTCGTAGCGTTTTTCGAGTCAGGTGGAACCCTAACTCACTTGAACCGGACGGGTGTTCCTTGCGTGGTTCTGAGAGAGTGCTACCTGGTGTTGCGGAGCATCTACTTGCTACCATTCAGGTTAGTAACCCTGCCCCCCCTGTATATCAGGCTCGGGGTTTTCGATCCCTTCGCGAGTCGTCCTTTGTGTCGGTTCCTTCCTGCCGGAGGGCCAGAGATGGAGCACTCCGGCTTCAATTCCGCGTCGAGATCGGAGAGTGAGCAGTACCAGTCGGGGTCCCCGGGTGCTAGCCAAGGCCAGCTCCCGGAATCCCCGTCCGACCACCAAAGCGGGGCCTGGATCCCCATTCGCCTGTCCAGTAGTCAGTCTTCCGAGGAGGCCCCTGTCGCCTCCGTTTCGAGGGGATTAGGCGACGAGCTGCCGGAGGAGACCGACCGCATGGTCTTCGCTTGTGAGTCCACCTCTTCCGTTCTTCACTCTGGAGACTTTCGCCGGATTAGGGAGAGGTACTCCCTTCCTGACGGTTGCGCCCTAGCCGTGAATTCCGGCGGCGCGCACCTATATCAGTCAGGGTTTGTCACCCTGTTTGAGGACGCTATGATGGCGGGCCTCCGACTTCCGCTTCACCCGGTGGCTCGGGACATATTGATTTTTCTTGACATCGCTCCCGGCCAGTTGGCTCCCAATGGGTGGAGGTTCTTGATGGGGTGTATATCATTGTGGCCCCAGGCATTCGGGTATGATCTTACCCTACAGGAGTTCCTTTGGGCTTACCGGCCATTCCCTGTGCATAATGAGTTGGGGTTTTTCTCGTTCTCCGCCCGTCCGGGCAGGAAAATCATTGACAACTGCCCTAGTAACAATAAAGGGTGGAAGGGAAAATTCTTCCAGGTATCTACCCTTCATCTCTGTGACATGGCTCCGGGGAGCCAGCTGAAGACATCCTGGGCCAGGGAGTTGAAGGGTAAGACCGCCCTTCCGTCCTTATCTGCTATCCCGAACTATCCGGAACACAGTGGATTGCTGACCAGTTTTTTTCTCTCTCTCTTTTTTTTTTTTTTTTTTTTTTTTTTTTTTTACAGCGGGCTCAACTAAACCCCCAGAAATTTCTGAGGCGTGCCGGGCCAGGATCTTGAAGCTAGCGAAGTTGCCTGTCAGCATCTGGAACGTGCTGTCCCGGTCGGGAGGGCTCATCGCTAAATACTCCCCTAAGCCGCCTATTCCGGCCCCCAGCTCTACACCCATCATCCCTGGTAAGTGTGCCAGTAACATGTACTTGTACTATTTCTGCCCCTTGCACCTTTGATCGTACGATCTTTGTTTCTACAGAAATGGCTCCCAAACGCAACTTGGATCAGCTGCGGGAGAGACAGGTCGCCGCTACCGCCACTGCTGCCGCTCGGGTGGCAATCGCCCAAGGAAAGAGGCCGGCCACCGAGGTTCCAGGCGGCGACCGCCCACTCAGGCGCATTCGCCACGGGACCAATACCCGTCCAAGTCCCGTAGGGACATCGGTTCCCCCCAGGCCGGCTGTTGAAGAGCCCGTGCCCATGGCTGATGTTCCATCGGGTTTGCCCCCGGGCGGGCATGATGAGGCCCGGGAGAGACTCAGGCCCTGCCTCGCGCCAAGCCAGGTGACGGCGTGTGCTGAGCTAACCCCCCAAGGGATCCAAGGATGGCTATACAGCGTCTCCCACCTGGTGAGTGTTCTGCTTCTTTTTGTTTAAACGCGGACTTGCCCTGCACTTGTTACTTGTTTAACCGATGTGTGTTCTACTGCCGTAGGTTGGCTGCATAGCTGCGGGGTCTGAATCCGTCCACTCATCCCTGGCCGCGAAGGTGGGCACCGCTGAAGCCGCCCTTTCGGAGGAACGGAAAGAGCTGCAGGTAGCAAAAGCTGCCCTGGCCGTGGAGACGAGCAAGACGAAGTCGCTGGCCTTGAGCTTAGGGGCGGCTCAGGCGAACCTGGCAGCGGCTTTGGCCGAACTGGAAACTTCCCGGGCCCTTATCGCGGCAGCCGAGGCCCAGGCTAAAGCGGTGACCGAGGCGCCTTCCGCAGAGGCCTTGGAAGGAGCTTTTGACGATGGCTTCTTCCAAGGTTATGAGGATCTGAAGCGGCGGGTAGCTCGGGACCACCCCGAGTGGGTTCTCTCGGCCTACGCGGGGATTGACTCGGATTACTGGGACATCGGTGAGGATCCCGGACTCGGTGAAGCTCCAGCTGCTGGCGAGGGGCTTGCGGCCGTTGACGGCGTGTGCTGAGCTAACCCCCCAAGGGATCCAAGGATGGCTATACAGCGTCTCCCACCTGGTGAGTGTTCTGCTTCTTTTTGTTTAAACGCGGACTTGCCCTGCACTTGTTACTTGTTTAACCGATGTGTGTTCTCCTGCCGTAGGTTGGCTGCATAGCTGCGGGGTCTGAATCCGTCCACTCATCCCTGGCCGCGAAGGTGGGCGCCGCTGAAGCCGCCCTTTCGGAGGAACGGAAAGAGCTGCAGGTAGCAAAAGCTGCCCTGGCCGTGGAGACGAGCAAGACGAAGTCGCTGGCCTTGAGCTTAGGGGCGGCTCAGGCGAACCTGGCAGCGGCTTTGGCCGAACTGGAAACTTCCCGGGCCCTTATCGCGGCAGCCGAGGCCCAGGCTAAAGCGGTGACCGAGGCGCCTTCCGCAGAGGCCTTGGAAGGAGCTTTTGACGATGGCTTCTTCCAAGGTTATGAGGATCTGAAGCGGCGGGTAGCTCGGGACCACCCCGAGTGGGTTCTCTCGGCCTACGCGGGGATTGACTCGGATTACTGGGACATCGGTGAGGATCCCGGACTCGGTGAAGCTCCAGCTGCTGGCGAGGGGCTTGCGGCCGTTGGAGATCCTGTGGTCGTTGCTGAGGCCACCGAGCTTACCCCGGAGGGAGGCTTAGCGGAGGAGGGACTTACCATTCCGGGGGAACAGGCCGGGGAGACCGAGAACGTGATTAATGCAGAAAACTGACTTCCCTGTCTTTCGTTCCTGCTTATTTGCTTTTGTCGTTTGTAGACTTTTATTTTTCGGGGAGGCTACTACAATTGCCCCCCAAGCTCTGTACACTCATTTTAATTAATGAAAAGGCCCTTGAGGTTATCCTTCCGTTAACTTTGTTGTACTGTGCTTTTAACTTTTGCTAGTATCCGTACGGCCTTGGCTGCTAGTATCCGTACGGCCTTGGCCAACCTAACACCTGCCTTAGCAAATGCTTTAGGACCGTAACCCACAGAACACCTAGTCGAATGATATAATTCCCTGTTTTGGCCTTAGCGTTACCCTTTTGTCCTCCTGTCCCCTGCCCCCCAAGCATTTTGCAAAGGCAGGAGTGCGGGTGTACGGGACTGAATGGCCGTAGGGAATCGACCTGGAACATGGGTGGTTGCAGGAGCATTTGAAGCTTGCCATCGTTGGCCACCTAGGGGTTTTGGCCCCATCGCTGGCTGGACCTAGGCGAAACTTTAGTTAATTTCCTGTTTAGGTATGGGACCCTCTTGCCCCCAGGGCTCCTGTTAAGGAGGGGGCGTGTTGGGGATCCACCATAGGAAACCGACCTGGAACATGAGTGGTTGCAGGGTCCTTTTGAAGCTTGCCATCGCTGGCCACCTAGGGGTTTGGCCCCATCGTCGGCCGGACCTAAGCATAGCTTGAGTTAATTTCCCGTTTAGTTGGAGGACCCTTTTGCCCCCAGGGCTCCTGTTAAGGAGGGGGCGTGTTGGGGATCCACCATAGGAAACCGACCTGGAACATGGGTGGTTGCAGGGTCCTTTTGAAGCTTGCCATCGCTGGCCACCTAGGGGTTTGGCCCCATCGTCGGCTGGACCTAAGCATAGCTTGAGTTAATTTCCTGTTTAGTTGGAGGACCCTTTTGCCCCCAGGGCTCCTGTTAAGGAGGGGGCGTGTTGGGGATCCACCATAGGAAACCGACCTGGAACATGGGTGGTTGCAGGGTCCTTTTGGTGCCTCGGGGTTAGGCCCGAGGTCTCTTGGTGCCTCGGGGTTAGGCCCGAGGTCTTTTGGTGCCTCGGGGTTAGGCCCGAGGCCTTTTGGGTAAGCCTGATGTACCGAAGGGAATAATGTTTCAAAGCAAACTTTCCATTTTATTCAAAAATAACAATCTGTAACAATTGTCCTATCAAGGCTACGTGGGAAAAGAATTCTCCTCATAGCACTAGACTCCCGTAGCTATGCGCTACTGATAGTACTTGCGGAGATGTTGCACGTTCCAGGGGTGGCTGAGGTCGTGCCCATCCATACTTTGTAGCCAATAGGTTCCTGGTCGGTTGACCCGAGTGACTGTATATGGTCCTTCCCAGTTTGCTCCCAACTTCCCATGGCTTGGGACTCGGGTTGACTGGTTCACTGCTTTAAGAACAAGGTCCCCAACCTGGAAACTACGATGCTTCACCTTACTATTGTAATACCGTGAGACCCTTTGCTTGTAAGCTGCCACCTTGAGATAGGCTTGGTCTCTTTTCTCCTCGACCAGGTCTAGTTCTGTCCTGAGGGCCTCTCCATTATCTGGGTCAGTGAAGGTGGCCACCCGGTATGTGGGTAGCCCGAGCTCCGTGGGGACTACCGCCTCAAAACCATAAGTCAAGGAAAAGGGGGTTTCGCCTGTTGCCGCCCGGGGTGTGGTACGGTAGGCCCACAGAAGGGCTGGGAGTTCGTCGGCCCACATGCCTTTAGCACCTTTGAGCCTCGTCTTAATCGACTGCAAAATCGTACGGTTGGTTACTTCGGCCTGACCATTAGCTTGTGGGTGCTCAGGAGAAGAGTAGTGGTTCAATATTCCATAGTCCGAGCAGAACTGTCTAAAGACGGGTGTATCAAACTGTCTTCCATTGTCGCTAATCAGGACTCGCGGAATACCGAACCTGCTAAGGATATTTCTTTCCACAAAATGTTCCATCTTTCTCTCGGTTATTGTTGCCAGGGGCTCGGCCTCCGCCCACTTTGTGAAGTAGTCCACGGCTATCACAGCAAACTTGACCTGCCCCTTCCCCGTTGGCAAGGGACCAACGATGTCGATTCCCCATTGGGCGAATGGCCAAGGGCTCAGGACCGGTGTCTGAAGTTCTCCTGGTTGGTTTATCATGGGAGAGTACCGTTGGCACTTGTCACACCTTCGAACGTACTCCTGCGAATCCCGAGCCATGGTTGGCCAGTAGTACCCCTGTAGTAGGGCCTTTCTTGAGAGTGTCCGACTCCCTACGTGGTTCCCGCACACGCCTTCGTGAATTTCGTACAGTATTGCTTGAACTTGCGTGGGATGGACACAACGAAGGTACGGGATGGTGAACCCCCTTTTATAAAGGACACCGTCTAGGACATGATATCGTGCTGCTCGGTACTTGACCCGTCTTGCTTCCTCTTTCTCGTCCGGTAGCCTTCCTGTCGTCAGGAAAGTCATGATCGGATCCATCCAGCTGGGTCCCAGAGTGACCGGGTCGACCTCCATGCCTTCTGAGTTGATCACACTTGGCTCGGGTAGGAATTGTATCCTTATCCCGGGCAAGTCTGACTCAGCCGACGATGCGAGGCGGGCGAGCCGGTCAGCCCTGGTGTTCTCTTCTCTGGGTATTCGAGTGATGGAAAAGCCTTGGAGTTGTTTGGACGCTGTTCGGACGAGTGCTAGGTAGGCCATCATGCTATCTTCCCGTGCTTCGTATTCTTGGTTTACTTGATTGACCACGAGCTGGGAGTCGCTGTAGCTCTCGACCTGTTGTGCGCTCATCGAAACAGCTAATTGCAGCCCAACCAGGAGGGCTTCGTACTCGGCCTCGTTGTTGGAGGCACGAAACCCGAATCTCAAAGCGTATTCAAGCTGGATGCCCTCGGGGGTGGTCAGGATAATTCTGGCCCCACTGCCCTGCCGGTTGGAAGAGCCATCGACATGCAGTATCCATGTGGGGATGCCGGCGAGCAATCCGGGCGGTAAGGCCGGAGGCTCGAGTTCTTCTATCGGGTCTTCTGGATACGTAAACTCGACCAAGAAATCTGCGACGGCTTGTCCCTTGATGGCCGTCCGCGGTCTATAAGTTACCTCAAACTCCTCCAGTTCCAAAGCCCACTTGACGAGCCTTCCGGATGTGTCCGGTCGAGAGAGGATTCTGCGGAGGGGTTGGTCTGTCAGTACTACGATGGCATGGGCCTGGAAGTACGGGCGGAGCCTTCGGGCCGATGTAACGAGGGCGAAGGCCAGTTTCTCGATGCGGGAGTACCGGCTTTCCGCGCCTTGCAGTGCTCGGCTGGTGTAATATACTGGAAACTGTATCCCGTGCTCTTCCCGGACAAGTGCTGAGCTGACTGCCGAGGGCGACACCGCCAAGTACAGGAACAGTTCTTCTCCGACTGTAGGTGTCGACAATAGAGGCGGAGAGGTCAGGTATCTCTTGAGTTCCTGGAACGCCTCCTCGCACTCCTCTGACCATTGAAAAGCTTTACGGAGAATTTTGAAGAATGGTAGGCAACGGTCAGTTGCTCTGGAAACGAATCTATTCAGTGCGGCCACCCGTCCGGCTAAGCTCTGAACTTCCTTAGTTGACTTGGGTGACCGCATGTTGATGATGGCCTGGATTTTGTCAGGGTTTGCCTCTATTCCCCGTCTGCTGACCAGATGACCGAGGAACTTCCCGGATGAGACCCCAAAGGTGCACTTGGCCGGGTTCAACCTCATCCTGAATTTTCTCAAAATGCTGAAGGCCCCGGCCAGATGCTCCAAGTGATCGGGTTCATCTCGGCTCTTGACCAGGAGATCGTCCGCGTATACCTCCATGGACGCTCCGATAAGATCTTCGAACATGAAGTTGACCAAGCGCTGGTATGTAGCCTCGGCGTTCTTAAGGCCGAAGGGCATGACCCTGTAACAGTACGTGCCTTGGTCGGTGATGAACGCCGTCTTCTCTTCATCTTCGGGGTACATGCTGATCTGATTGTACCCGGAGTAGGCGTCCATGAACGAGAGGAGTGAGTGGCCTGCCGTTGAATCGACGAGGAGGTCTATCCTGGGCAGCGGATAACAGTCCTTGGGGCAGGCCTTGTTGAGGTCAGTGAAGTCCACACACATCCTCCATTTACCATTGCTCTTCTTGACCAGAACAACGTTGGCTAGCCAGTCGGGGTAGTGGACCTCCCGGATGGAGCCAGCTTTTAATAGCTTTTCTACCTCCTCACCTACAGCTTTTTGCCTTTCGGACACCATGCCCCTTCTCTTCTGCTTTACCGGACGGCAGTCTGGGCTAACATTGAGGTGATGGGACATCACTCGGGGATCAATCCCGGGCATGTCCTCATGACTCCACGCAAAGACATCCTGGTTTTGCTTCAGGAACTGGACCAATTTTTCTTTCAAGGCAGGCTCCAGCAGCGCGCCTACGTTGATCGTCCGATCCGGGTGCTCCGGGTCCAGCACAACTTGCTCCAATTCTTCCATCGGCCCTATCATGTCTCTCGGGTCCCGGGGATCCATTTCTTGGACATTCAGAGTCTCGGTGATTGCCCCCCGTCGCAACGAGCTAACATAACAACTCCGAGCCGTGGTCTGGTCTCCTCGCAAGCATCCTGGTCCCTGAGGAGTCGGGAATTTTACGGTTAGGCTGTATGTGGAGACAACTGCTCGTGCTCTGTTGAGGGTCGGCCTCCCAAGGATGACGTTGTAGGCCGATGGGGCATCCACTATCACGAAATTGGTGAGCAGGGAAACCTGTTGTGGATAGGTCCCCATGAGTACCGGGAGTTCGATCGTGCCGAGCGGTTGGGTGCTAGAGCCGTTGAATCCGACCAGGGGAGTAGCGACTGGCCGGAGCCGATCTCTATCGACCCCGAGTTGGTCGAATGCCGCTGCGAACATTATATCCGACGAACTGCCCGTGTCGACTAGTACCCTCTGGACCATGTAGTTTGCTATAGACAGTGTCACTACCAGCGGGTCGTCGTGGGGGCAGTGGAGGCCATGTATATCATCGGATGAGAACGTCAGGACGTCAGTTGGTGAGGGGCCGGTGGATTGGACCTGCCATACATCCGCTCGGGATGCTCGGGCATGCCTCTTCCGTGCCGACTGCGAATCACCTCCGCCAGATGTTCCTCCGGAGATCACGTTGATGTGGCCGAGCAGTGGAGGAGGCTGACCAGGAGCCCGGGCATCCTGTCGGGGCTGTCTGTCCACTGTGACAAACTCGGCAAGATGGCCCTGCTCGATCAACTTTTCGATTGCTATTTTCAGTTTGAAGCAATCCTCCGTTTCATGGCCGTGATCCTTGTGATAACGGCAGAACTTCTCCCGATTCCTCTTGCCGGGAGGGGCTCTGAGCTTGGTAGGCTGCGGAAGCAACCTCTGCGCCTCCGCGGCGGCCATCACCTCATGTATGGGTCGGGAAAGAGGTGTAAAAGCTGTTGGGGGCTGACCCCTAGCCTCTCTTTGGTCTTGCTTTGGCTTCTTTTCCGGGCCTTTCTCAAATCCCTCGCGTTTGCGCTTTGCCTTCGGGGACTCGTCTCCCGTCTGGCTGGCGCGCTTCGCCTTCAGGAATTCTTCGGTGTCTATGTACTTCCCTACTCTTTCTGAGAGTTCCACCAGGGTTGCCGGTCGATTGCGATGAAAGGACGTGGCCACCTTGGTGTGCTGAACTCCTGAGCAGAAAGCCATGATAGCGGCGGTCTCATTGAGGTTGCGAATCAAAAGCCTCTGCTGGTTGAAACGATCTACGTACTCCCTCAAAGATTCCCCCCTTTGCTGCTTGACAGCCAGCAGCTGGGTGTCTGGCTGCGACCGGTCCAGCATCCCGACAAACTGACTAATGAAGAGTTTGCCGAGGGTCTTGAAATCGTCAACCGTCCGCGGTTTCAGAGCATGGAACCATTGCGCGGCTGATCCCTTTAAAGTACTGGGGAATGCCAGGCATAGCAACTCGTCCGTGGTAGTGACCAGTGCCATCTGCGCCTTATAGGTGCGGATGTGGTCCACTGGACTCCCCTTGCCGTCGTATGAGCTGAGATGAGGGGGTTTGAACTTCCGCGGAATCGGGAACTGTGTCACCCGGGCAGTGTAGGGTGACTCCGTTTCTGTATTAGTGAGGTCGTGGCCGGACTTGCGGTTCAGCCTCTCAATCTGCTGCTGCAGCTCCTCGACCTGGGCCTTGACATCAGTACGCCCGATCCTTCTCTCTGCACCTGAGCAGTAGGTTGGATCGGACGATGATGCCTCGTCCTCGAAGTGCGTCGATCTTGGGGATAGCACTCGGCTACGAGTCCGGGATAGCCTGTGCCTAAGATCATCCCGGCTTAGGGCGGGCGGATCGTCGACCGGTTCCCTGACCTTTCGTCCGGGTGCTTCTCCCCTTGCAGCTCGCCGCCGCTCGATGAGGATCCGGGCATCCTCTACTCGTCGCGCTCGGCGAGGGACATACCGAGGTCCTTCCTGTGGGCGCTTGGCAGGCTGGCTGCGCTCCCCCTCTGCCCGGCTTTCCCGGTTTAGTTGGGACCCCGGGGCGGACCTAGTCTTTCCGTGCGTCCGGGCAGGCTTCTTGCTGGGAGCGCTCCTTTCGGGCCTCTGACTGGGAGTGCTCTTTTCAGGCCGCTTCTTCGACGAAGGGCTTTTCTCGTAGTCCTCGACCACTTTTTCATTATGGGCTATGAGCGCATCTATTTGCTGTTGTGTCCGGAGCTGGCCTTCCAAAAGCCGCTCCAGCGCTACTGCGACCTGGTCGGAGGTCATGGAGGTCGCCCGCGTCTCGATCTGTAGGTCCTCCTGACCGGTTGAATCGGCGGTCTTCTTGCCCTTCTTCTTTGGCATGTTGATCAGTCAAAGATTTTTGTTAACAAGGAAATCGTGTCGTTTCCCACAGACGGCGCCAAACTGATGATGCCGAAAACTGGTGAGGGCAATTCTAAGAAGAAAAATGAAATCACAGAAGGTTTGTGTGTGGTTCGGCCCCGTTAATGAGGTGACCTACGTCCACGGTTGCGTCTATGCGCGTTCACTAGCAGATCACCGGCGGCCTGGTGAGCCAACAAAGTGGGGCGGCACTACCAGTAATACCAGCCGGGTGTATGCGTGTATGTTGGTGATTTCTCTAAGGTGTATCTGCTTAGAGAGTTGATACTCGGATCCCTTTTGAGAGGGTAGGTGGGCTCTTTTATAAGTGTAAGAGTCCACCTTTACATGGTAAGCTTCACTAGATTAGGAAGCCTAATCTAATCACAATAGATTTGCCCAATATTTGGTGAGTTTCCTAAGCAGTTAAGGAAACCACTCATTCTCTTGATAGAGCGACAGCTGTGTAACAAATTGAGGGGAAACGTGATTGACGCCGTGACCCTCGGGGCCCCACTACGACCACCCGAGTGTCTCGGGTGGCAACTGCAGCATCCCTCGGGAGCGCGGGCTCCATGCCTCAAATCTGTCTTCCCCGGGTCATTAGCTGAACACTTGGCGGTTAGGTAATTACAAGATATTTCTGGACATATCACTAGTATATAGTAGTATCAGTATAAAGTATATAGTATAAATAAAAAATAAAAATAAAAAAAGAAGAAAAAGAAATAAATAAAATACAAAGAAGAATTCTGTTAGCTGCGGCACGCGACGAAGCCGACGGCACTGACACGACTAAATAGTTGTGCGCTCTTGTGCAACACCCAAGTGTAGGTGATCGTGCAAGTAATATAGTACTGGAAGTCCAGGTCGATCCCACAGGGAAGGAATAGGGAGAATGTCTACTAAGTTACAACCAAAAGAAAAAAGAAAAGTTTAATTGTAGTAGCGACTAAATCCTAATTAATTAAATTAAACTAAAGAATAATCTAAAGCATAAAAAAAACATAACTAATTAAATCAATAAACTAAAGGTGTTGGAAACACGTGAATCCACATTAATCCTAACCATCTACCATGCATATTCATTAACGCTCTATGGAGTACATTCCTCTTCAGCATTCCGTATTTTTCTAAAGATAAAGACTCAGTAGCCCTTTCATGACCGGGACTACATCATCACATTTGAGTAAAATACATGGAAGACGGTTTAAAACAATGGTTATTACTTGCACTCTAAATGGTGTTAGCATTCAAAGTGGTTTTCAAAAGTCATTGAAGAAAATAGCCTTAGGCTTTAAGTTCTAAAAACTGTTGTGACAAACTGAGCTTATAGGGACAATTTGATGACAGATTTCTAAAACAAAAAGTCATGGAATACTTAAAAGAATCATCTCAAGATTCTGCAAGTTCGATCGATCGAAGCGCTCTCGATCGATCGGACAGCATCATCCTTCAATCGATCGAACTATCTTCGATCGCTTGACTATCTCTGGTTCGATCGATCGAAATACCTTCGATCGATCGAACCCAAGGTTTCTAAAGATTGCATGGCAGAGGCTGGGATTCAATGTTTCATCACATATTCCCAACGTCTAAACTACGAAAACATAATAAAACTAATGCAGGAAAAGAAAACTAAAGTAATCAAAGCATCTAAACTAATAAACAATCAAATAGAGGGAAAGGAGAAGAAAAACCTGTAAATAATCTGAAAATAACTTGTAATAAACATGAAAGCAACTTTAATCTTCAATAATCTTCAGTAAATCTATGAAAACAAGGAGAAAGAACATGAATCTAACCTAAACTACTCCTAATCTAACCCTAAAACTACCCTAAACTGCTGTTTTCTGCGTTCTGGAGCGTCCTCTCTTCGTCTGGCGTCAAAACGACGTATATATAGGGTTCCCACAGAGTTTACGCAACTTTTGGGTGAATAAAAGGTTCGATCGATCGAGCTTAGTTCGATCGATCGAAGGTTCGATCGATTGAACCCTTCTTCAATCGCTTGAACTCTTCTGATTTTGACAGCACTGCACACCGATGGGAGAATGGCCATAACTTTTTACTCGGACCTCGGATTGACCTCCCGTTTGCGGCCACGCGACCGTAACTCAAATATCTACATTTCATGTCTCTGGGAAAATCTTCCAAATCTGAAGTCATCATTGTCAAAATTGGCATTTTCCCAGCTGCTTCTGTTGTTCTATCCACCATAATCACTTTCTTTAGCTCCACTTCATTGATTTACATCCTAATACCTATAAAACCATGCAAAAACATATAGTTTAGCATTAACACAATAAAAAGAACATTGTTATTAGAATGAACCTAAATGTAGGGACTGTGGGGATAAAGTATGCATAAAATACTACGTAATACACTAGAAATATGCACTTTTCACCACGAATCAGGCACTCTCTGCGCCGACACACAATGAATGCCGCTCGGCACTCAGTGACTGCCGTAGACAAGTCAGCAAGTGTCGCATCCTGTAACAGACTGCTTCTCTCATATGTTCTAGAAAAAATCTTTGCACATGAGTTTCCACCCGAATTTACTCATTTAGCCCTATAATAAAGGCCTACATATACAGATCTTCATCTTCGCATTGAGGGGACTTGAAGACTTCTACTTGAATCATCTTCATATATACAAGTGATATACATATAATTGAGAGAAAATTGAGAGAGAAAACAAAAAGATTTTTGAAGAAGTTCTTGAAGAATTTGAAGAATTAGAAGAAGAGATTGAAGAATTGGAAGATCTTCATCCAACAAGCAAGAATTCCCTTGAGGTACTAGGAGGTAACCTCCTAATCTCCTAGAAAATTAGGCCAAATCAATCACAAATTCATAGTTTAGGACCTTTTACACATTTTCAAAACCTCTCTTCCTACCTCATTTCATCACACACCACTTAGAATTTATGATTGAATCTCACAGTATTTCATTAATTTGGATCTAATTGGTGTCTTGGGTTTAAAATAAATTTGGTTTTGAAGAATTTGTGTTCCAATTTCTCTAAGCAAACTTTGATTCTTCATTTATATTTTCCTCTTAAGATTCAAAAGACTTTACATATCTTATTGAGTCCTCTTGAGGTTGATCCCTTAATTTCCTATGATCATATGATTCATATAAAAGCCAAGGTTGATCATGGTTACATCTATATATAGTTGGTGAGTTTAAGTCTCAATTCATGACTTAGACCCTTCAACTTAAAATCTCATGAAATTAGTTGAAAATCTCATGAAATTCTCTCCATAATTCCATGGAGGTTTATGTATATTTGAGTCTTATTTAGTCTCCAAGGACCTTCAATTTGGTAGGAGAATTGATGAATGGATTGATATCCCTCAAGGAACATGAATTTGAGAGAGGAACTCAATATAGATTGAGTTTAGTTTAGAATAAATATTAATTCAACATTGGTATAGTGAATCCATAAACCAACTGTGATCAAAGATTTTTCATTAAATCATAGTCCATTGGAATTGGATGAGACCAATTTGGAGGATGTTCATAGTTCATAAGAGCACCTCTGTGATTTTTGTCTTGATGAAATTTCATACTTAGGACGGTATGGATCACATGTTTTGTGTATTAACTATTCTCTGTCCAAAATTTCAGAATAGTAAATTCGTTTTAAAATTAATAGATCAGAATCTTAACCAAGTTTTCTTGACCTCAAATAATTTTTTCTAAGTAGTTAAATGTGTTACGAAGATACCCTAAAAAGATCAAAGGGTTTCTGATTTTTCTACTATTTTTAGAAAATTATACAAAAACTCTAGACAGAGAGTTGCAAATTTCTGAGTGGCGTCTAGTTTTTACCCAATTCCAAGATATCTAATCGTTAAAACTTTGATTTTCTTTTTGGGTAAGAAACTAGACTCACAGAGGCATAACATACTTAAATATCATTAAGATCCAACAGCTAGAAGTATGGTTTTTTTTATTTTTGAAATGCTGGTCTGCTAATTTTGAAATTTTGTCACAGTTTTGTTCAACTTTGTTGACCTTAACCCAAATGGTCTCCTAATGCCTTAGGACTCAAACCATGTCTCAATAATGATTAATTAGACTTAAATCCAGAGGCTAGATGATCCAAATTAATGGACAATTCATAGTTCAACTTCATTCATGTCCATGCATCCATCCATATGTGTTGATCTTTAGCCTAAGGTTGCATTGAATCTAGTTGAACATGACTATGGGTTCTTAATGACCATGTTGGGATTACACCGTCACCATATGGACATTGTATTGGCTCCTAGTTGAGACTTACATATCTATGGAAATGTTGTATTTCCAACTACTTATAAAGAATCCATAATTATGTCAACCCTTCCTATGTTTGATAGATTTAGGCTAAAAGTTTGAATATATTATTCACAATTCAATATTATGTTGTTAAAAAGCATTTGGACTAACCCTTTGTTTTGTAGTGCCTTGAGGTACATTTTCTCAACCTCTTCTCTAGTTTATTCCACGTTTTGATTTTATTGATTTTTGACTTCATCCGCGACACCTTAGAATTAGGTCTTACCTTATGTGTATATATGTGATTAGAGACCCTTTTCTTAGGATTTCTATTTTGTGTGCATTACACGTTTAATATTCACGGCGAGATCCCAAGTAAGTTCTCTAGTTCCCTATTGCATATCATATTGCTTGCTAATTAAATTATATAGTTTTGGATGCTATTTTATCGTTAGCAATTTTGCACCCTTTTGACATGGTTGTGTTATGTATACTTATATATATGTATTAATTGAGGGCACGCTTAGATTAATAATTCGATTAAAAAAGGATGTTAAGTAGAGGCCTATCGCGAGATAGGATGAGAGGGGGTGCTTTACTCCGTCGGGCTCCTTCCCCTCTCATTCCATAATCCCCGGACCTAGTTTATCCTTGGTTTCGCAAAAGATCGGTTTGCTTTTAAAACGGTTTCTTAATTTTCTTTTTAAAAATTAATTGGCGACTCTTTGTATTTGAAATTTAAAATTTTGTTTTAAAATTAAAAGGAGTGGGCCCAAAATGCCGGTATTCACAATATGGCGACTCTGCTAGGAATCGATCCCAGAATTTCTGTTTTCGCAGACCAGAATTTCTGATTTTGGGTTCACTCGAGGATTAAACTTGAAAGCATCCTCTTAATCAAATTAATTGATTTTTGTGTGCCTATTGCATTGCACTTGAATGTCTCGCCATTCGATTGCACAGAACTATGACCTTGGAGGCTCGGGGCAACTCGGTCGGTCAAGCCATCATGGGACTGTGTGATCACCCTTGATCTCGTACCATGTGTTGATATATAAAGTATCCTATCGGGTGTGTGTCAAGGGTCCCTTATTTTGACCAAAACTCGGTATTTGCATAATAGCTTCTATAGAACCTTTCAATCATAGGGAATCAATTCTCAATTAGGATTTTATGCTAGGGAGTTTTGTATGCCCCGAAGGGATTATTGAGATGATGACGATGCTTACTTGATATAGGATATATAACTTTTTAATCACCTTTTAGTAATTCCTTCTTATGTCCCACGACATTTGGGAACATGATGAATTTTGATTGCAAGATTATATATCTTATATCTTATTAGCTAAGCATCATTGACCTTTTATGAATCCGAATTCATGAAAAGAACGGTGATAATCCGATCATGTGATCTTTCTACCCAATGAATTTTAAATCCATCTTTGTAAGACAACAAGATTTTTACCATCTTTACCCCAAGGTTTTTTGGAAAATCACATTTTCAAAACCTTTGAAGTTGACTTGATTAAAACCAATCCTTGTTGAGATATATTTTCACATCCCCATTTTCAAAAGAAGAATCCTTGTAATTTATTTTCGAAGATCTTGCCATCTAAAGAAATACTTTTCAAAATGAGCTTCAAAATGAAAACTCAGCCTGACTATCTTTTTTGAGAATATTTTCATTCTCAAAAGCATATCCTCAAGAATTGTTTTTCAAAAGATTTTATCATAAATCTCAAAGTCTTTTAATGACCAACCTTGGAAATGGTAATGAGGATCACAATGAAAAGAGGAATTGGCGCACTGGACATAGATAAGGATTTTATGTGTCTATATGTTAGGATTAGGATTTCCTTTTTTCTTTAGCATATAGAATAGGCACACACACACACATGCATTACATCCGTGTGACATATGAATCATTCATTTTAATAAAATCAATTAAGAAAATTAAAAAGGAAAGGAATAAAATAAAATCAAAATTAATCAAAGGAAACATCTAGTTGTAGGTAAAAAATAGAACCCACTGCAAGCACAATCTGGTACAGAGATTCTACTGCAAAACTAGTCAGAAGGGAAATGGCACAAGAAGCAAACGCAAGGGAGATAGTAGAATTAAGGGCCATAGTGGAACAACAGGCAGGGCAAATGACCAGGATGATGGCCATGATGGAAACAATAGTACGACAACCGCCCCTAGTTGACCCACCAGTTGTCGATCCACCACCTGTCAGAGAGGAAGATTGGTTTGATGATCCGGAAAAGGGTGAAATACCAAGAGCAGAAAAGGAAAGGGTAGAGAAAGCTGATAGAGAAAGGATGATGGCTGAGAAAGTAGAAAAGTTGGAGAGGGTAATGCGTAAAGCTCAAGGGGTTGACACCTACCTGCTGGAATTGGAAGGGTTGTACGACGGGGTCCGTGAGACATTACCTGTAGGGTTCAAGATGCCCGTGTTTGATAAATTTGATGGAACCGAAGATCCTCGTAGCCATATAAGAATGTTTATTGGGGCCTTCCAGCCTAGTGGATTGAGTACTACAATGATGGCCATTTTGTTTCAGCAAACATTAATGAGTCGCTCTGTCGTGGTATTTTACATTAGAGCCAAGCAAAACCAGGATCTGGGAAAAAGTTGTCAAATCGTTCGTGGTCCAGTACGAGTACAATCAAGACCTAGATGTTACTGTCAGGGATCTAGAAACTACTAGACAAGGGAAGAAGGAGTCCTTCGCTGAGTATCTGAGTCGCTGGAGAGGGAAGGCAGCCAAAATGGTTCAAAGACCAACCGAAAAAGAGCAAATCTGGATGCTAATGAAAAATCTCCAGCTTGTCTACCAAGAAAAGATGAGGTTTCAATCAATCAACACCTTCACTGAGGTGTTCAATGTGGGAACAAGGATTGAAGACGCAATACAGGAGGGAGTGATCAAAAGAGAAGAACCCGTGAACAGGTATAGGCGTCCAAACTACGGGACAGGGGGCACTCAGGAAATCATTCAGGGACTACGGATGTAAATGCTTTAGCTGAACCGGAGAAGAAGTTTGATATGACAAGAAGCTATCCAAAAAGAGAGGGGGATAAGCCATTGAGAAAGTTTTCAGATCTAGGAGTATCGCTGTCTATAGCCCTCGATAGACTACTGGCTAAAGGGCATCTTTACTTGTTAGAACCTTGACCAAGGCCAAACCCACTTCCTCCGAACTTCAAAACCGATCTGTTTTGCAAATTCCATCAAGAGCAAGGGCATTCCACTGATCGATGCTTGAGGTTGAGGCATAAAATTCAGAATTTGATAGACAAGAAGATAATATCTGAGCCTCCAACTAACCCGCCAAATGTCACCAAGAATCCATTACAAAATCATCATGCAGTACCACCACCACCAGGCATCTATTTTCCGGGGACAGAGGGAACTTTTTGCAACCCATCCAGTTTAATTGTCAACATTGGGAAACTAAGGGAATTGTATCAACCGCCAAAAGATGTGTATGTTTGCATGATCGGGAAAGAGTCAAGGGAAGATTCTGTTTTAGAATGGTGGGCCTCAGAGACGGATTATTCGGTTTGGTATGAAGAAAGTGGACAAAACGACAGGCAACTGGAAGACTTGTGGTATGATAGTGACGAGGGTGAAGAGAAAGATTTGGAGATGACTGGGGTATAAGACAATTTGTGGGTAAAAGAAGGAATCAATCATTTGACACAGCCAAGAAGACACTTCAAGCCACATGAATTGGAAGAAGACCATCCGGGTCAGGATTTGGGAAAGGGGAAAGGCAAGATGGAAGAAGAAGAGGAAGAAGATAGGGTCTTGAAATAGATAAAAAAGACACAAGCAAATGTCACCATTTGGGGGTTACTAATCGCTTCCAAGAGACACAGGCAGGCGATCCTCGATGCTCTTAATCAGTCAAATGTTTCTATTGACACCACTCCTGAAGATCTCGTTGGCATGATCAACAAGAGCCCGGCTCTCGCCGTCTCATTTACTATAGCTGATCTACCTCCTGGAGGGCCTACCTATAATAAATCATTACATATCATGATTGAATGTCTGGGGAACTCCTTGCCCGCTTGTCTTGTTGACAATGGGTCCGCGCTAAATGTATGCCCATTTCGAACAGCCAAAAAGATGGGGCTTGATGAGTCAATGTTTATTCCATCAGAACAAAAAGTAAGGCTTATGACAACACTCAGCAAGCGGTTATAGGGATCGTCTTTTTAAATCTCTCTATCGGGAAAATGGAAAATGGGACAGAATTTTAGGTCATTGATATCCCTGCCTCATTTAATTTGCTTTTAGGAAGACTATGGCTAGACAACTTGGGTGCCATCCCGTCAACCATCTATCAAAAGGTTTAAGTACATCAGAGGGAATAAAATTTGCGAGATTCTAGGGGACAGTTGGATTCATTTGTTCGTGGCATCATCTAGTGCTCCAGTTTTGGAAGTCTAGGTACAAAAGGAAGAAGCGAGCTTGTGTGGTTTCGAATTCGTTAGTGCAATAGAAGGTAGCAAACCAAAGGAGTTCCTACCACTGTACTTTGACCAATACGCCAGCCCAGCCACCATGAGAAAGATGAGATTTTTCCCTGGGATGGGTCTAAGCAAGAGGCACCAAGGATTGCCATAGTTTTCGAACATTGTCACGCAAACACATACCCATGGGTTGGGATATTAGCCAACAAAGGAGGAAATGAGGAAAAAGAAGAAAGCGACCGATGTACCAATAGAGCCGTACTCAAAGACTCTCAATGGATACTTTATGAAAGAAGTAGAGGATTTTTCATTCTGTGGCTTCCCAGAACTGTGGATAGATAGTGTAGACAAGCGTGTGAAGCCAAGATTTGAGATATTCTTTACACATGACTTCTCTGACTATGAAGATCCTTACCTTCGGGTGCCTGCAAAACCTGCTGTTATCCAAGATTGGGTTTATACTTTGGATGGCTAGGCAATTAAATATCTGTTAGAAGAAGAGCACAGGGGAACTGAAAAGGCTAAGCTTGAGGAGATTGTGAATAAAGATGGGAAAGATGTTGTCAGTATCATGATATAAAAGTATGCTTAACTTATGCTTTACTTTCAAAAGATTTGCAGTGTGGAAGTAAAGGTCGAACCCACAGAGATTGATTAACTACCGCGCTTTAATTTTAAAACCTAAATTTAGCTAATTTAAGAAAAATGGATTTTGGATTTAATTTGAATTAAACTAATAACAATAAAAATAAATCTAAATTATGAAAGCGATTTAAAATTATTTTTATGAATATGTTTAAGGAACCTAGGATCGCAAATCCACCACTAGCTTCATAATAAGGGTATTTATGAATTACTTTAGCTTATCAAGTTGGATGATAATGGGGAATTGTAGCTACAAGCCCAATTCCTTCGTCAAGAAAATAACTATGGTTCAAGCACCAACATAATCCATCTTCGGTTAGCACGAATTATCCCACACTAAACTAGGGTTGTGGTATAATTCGTCTAATCTAGGCATGGACTATTCAGATACTTGATAACACAATTCAATTTAAGCACCATTACATGTAAATAATCTAAACAAGTACAACAAGCATAGATCATTGAGCACACTACAGTTAAAATAGATATAAGACAAGAATAAACTTTGAAAGTAATGATTTTAATCAATAGAAGCACGATTTATTTATAAAAATCCTCTAAACATGTAACTGTCATCCATACATAATAAAACTAAAATAAAAACATAAATAAAACCCTATTACTTGGCTAGGGTTTCATTGAAACCCTAGATCTAGAGTCTAGTTGTCCATAGAAGTAGTAGATGGCAAGTAGTTGATGGAGGAGGCCATGGGAATCCTTGGTCTTCTTCTTCTTCTCCTTGCTTTTCCCTCTTCAATGGCTGAAAGTATGGTTGTATATCGTGTGTATAATATTTGCCAACCCCTAAATTGAAGTAAAATAGGGTATATATAGATTTACAAGAAGTTTTTGGAAGCTTTCCTAACTCGAAACGCCCTAAAACTGCTGTATTTTACAATCTGGATGCAATTAGGCAGTTTCGTTCGCGTAGGAATCATCAGTATAGCAGAATACGCAACTTTGATTTTTGTACAGATTGCGCGAGCGGGCCGCGTGAGCGCGTAATTGGGAAGGTCGCGTGCACGGATCGCGCGAGTGAATTCTGGAATCTTGCGCGAGCGATTTCTTGGTTTTCGCGCGAGCGGGTCACGCGAGCGATGTGGTTTTTCTTGCTTCTTTCTTCCTGCTTTTTCACCTTATTTAACCAGATCTCCTTGTTTTCTTCCAAAACCTGTCAGAAAATAGAAAACGAAGTAAAACTATACAAAAACAGGATAAAAAGGTACTAACTAACGCAAGTTAAAGAGTATAAATAGGATTTGTTCTCTCCCGATCACACCCCCAAACCTACATTTTGCTAGTCCTCGAGCAAAACTAAAATAAAAACTAAACTACTAATAACATACTACTCCATTTTCGCATGGATTGCGACTGCATTTAGCATATGCAACAAGCCTTTTAAACCCCTAGGTGTCCCTAGTCGGACGAGTGAAGTCTCGTGAGGGTTCTCGTCAACAAGTCACCCACAACCATCTTTATTAACTTGTAAATTTAAAAACTTTTATTAAAAACAAATAACATAATATTCAATACTCCTTCATCATATAACAAAGATTTGAAATAGAATAATGAACAAGAAGAAACGGAATCAGACGTCTACCTACGTCATGAAAAACAATCCCAAGCACATGCATCGTATAAATCCATAGAGTTTCTCATAAAATTGCACGTGTATGATATGGTAGTCAAATAAACACGCGCATGTCATAAACTTGGAATATACTTCGGATAACCATTTAACTATGTCTCGACTGCGAATCTCACAATGTTAATTACACTCTTAAATGAAACACTCAAAAACTGGTGTAATTTTTCTAAAATATGTGAGTAAAGGAAATATGTTTTCAAAACGAGAAATGCTCACATATGACTCGAAAAAGACGCATGACATGAAAGAACAGTAGTCTCATGGATAGGATGCCAATAATCAAGAAAAATTAATCATTACCATGTTTTAATCCCCCTCCCATCGTTTACATATCCAAACCATATTTTCTAGGATCAAATAGGACTTTTTAAAGGTTGTAATATGGCTCAGGTAATGGAAAAGGATAGAAAGGATTAATTAGGTAGGTAATCTCAGAATGGCCTTGTACGGCATGTTCAATTTCTTTCATTCTTTCTTCCACCAACTTCATCATTTCATTCTTTTTTTTTTTTCAATTATTATCTTTCTTTTCTTCTCTTTTTTTTCAATCTTTTTTTTTTATCAACCTTCTTCTTCTTTATTTTTTTTTATCATTTCTTTTCTTTTCCTTTTCATTCTTGCTTGTCGAATGATTATTCATTGATTTCTAAGCAACTATCCCAATAGCATCTTATCTTCTTCTTCCCAATCACACATTGCCTTAACACCACTAAAAGTTGACAAATCTCTCAATGGTGAACTCCAAGTTTGTCAAGTCGGAGCAAAAACAAGGATAATGGTAATTAAAGAAATAAATGGCATTTTAACGGCTCAAAGGGTGAACTAAGGAAATTTTTATCATTTATCGGTCGGTAATAAACAAAGAGGGCCTATAATCATGTCCTATGGTCATATGGTTCTTCAAGATGTACGACGGAAGATTATTTAGTATGGTAACAAATATTTTAACTTGACTATCAACCAAAACAAGAATAATGAGACTAAACAACAAGTAGATGCGCTATTCCAAATGAAATTCGACAAACACAAGATGTATTTATAACCCTCTAAAAAGAAAAGATAGGCTCAAAAGCTCACTGGGTTTAGTCTCCACCATGTGTTATCTAGAAATCCGAATCATATTATAGTTCACATCAAACATGTATTCAAGCGACTACGTGCAGTGCATAGGTTTATGTGCAAATCTATGATATAAAACTACGATTCAAACGATACATGACCTAAAACATTACATCATGACTTCAGCAAATATTTAATCACATCTTCTCTTGTTTACCATTCTATAACAATCATAGTTACATAACTAGATGTATCAAATCAAGATTGCAAAAACGTCGGTAATATCGTTTATTTAAGCACAAGAATAAAATTTTTTTAAAAATTATTGCATAATAATGTGCATCAAACCTAAACATTTCATTGTCCCTAATGAAACAATAAAATGAAAGAAGGGAGATTAGGTAATGAAGGAATGTTATTACCTCAATCTCGACAAACACAAACCAGGTGAACGTATAATAATATGCAAGTTCAATTACTCCAAACGAAGCACTATTTCACCTGTTAATACTTAACAAAAGAAAATAAACAAACAAATAACTAATAAAAGCTAATATAGAAGTTTTTTTTTTCATAGTATTAGAAACTAAACTATAAGTAAAAAAACAAAATAGAAACAAAACTATCTAGCCGAAGACAAACTTAAATGAAAAAGAACTGAAAAAAACAAACAGAAAATAAAATAACTAACCAGGTGTGGGAAACAGAAGGTAAAAGAACAACAAGAAAAAGTGGAAAAAACCCTCCTCGCGCGAGCGACCCTTGCTCGAGCGAATCCCTCCGCGAGGTAAACCTGAGGTCTCTTTATATTATTTTTAGAAAAGTTTCTAAGGCACAAGCTCGCGCGCGAACGGACCGCTCGCGCGCGCGAATTCAAGCGCGAGTAGATACTGAGGCTACATATAAAAAAAACTTGAAAAATTTTGTCTATGGGGGAATCTCGCGCGAGTGGACCGCACGAGCGGGTCGCGCGCGCGACTGTGGTCTTTTCCTCTTTTTTAGTATAAAAATGTATATAAGTTTAAAATTTATTATCCCCGACCCCCAAACCTGTTCAGAAAACTCAAAAACTGACCAAAATGACCCAAAAACATGCAAAAATCAAAGAAACGAACAAACTAAAGCTTGGGTTGCCTCTCAAGAAGCGCTATCTTTTACGTCTTCAGCTAGACCGTTCTAGTGCAAGATTTATGGAGGTCGTAAATCGAACTGTGTACCCCTTAAGATATCAGGAAGAGCTCGGTGGTAAGCAGAAACTATATCGCTATGTATCAATTCATTCAACGGTTCATCCTTTTCGGTTTCAAATTGATTCTTCACCTTTTGAGTAAATTCGTCATTAGGGTCCAGGTTATTCAAATCCATCCGCTTATCACTAACCATAATATTTTCCTCACACGTATTTATTCCTATATTAGGTTCAATATTCCGTCGTATCTCACTCTCTGCCTCACATAGGTAATCGTCGTCTTTAGGAGGTTGATCAATAGCGTTAAAAACGTTCAATTTCAAGTTCATGTTCCCAAATGACACCTTCATTACCCCCGTCCGATAGTTGACACGCGCATTAGCGGTTGCTAAGAATGGATGACCTAAGATTACAAGAGTGTGCTTCCTAGCATCTAGTACGGGTTCAGTATCAAGGACCATGAAATCAACAGGATAATAGCATTTATCAACTTTAACTAAGACGTCCTCGACGATTCCTCTAGGGATTTTAACAGAATGATCCGCTAATTGAATAGTAGCAGCCGTAGGTTTAAGTTCACCTAAACCTAGTTGTTTATAAACGTGATAAGGTAAGAGGTTAACACTAGCTCCTAAGTCAAGGAGAGCCCTATGGATGATAGTGTCACCTATGACACATAAAATTGTAGGCGTACCTGGATCTTTATACTTCAGAGTAGCGTGTTGGAAAATAAAACTTACTTTTTCCGTGAGAAAGATCTTTTTCGGAGTATAACTACGCAATTTACGTTTTTGAGTGCAAAGGTCTTTAAGACATTTAGCGTAAGCGAGAATTTGTTTAATAGCATCGAGGAATGGAATATTAACTTTAACTTGTTTAAATACCTCGAGTATATCTTCCGCTTTTGACCCTTTCTTAGACAAATGTGATGGTCCCTCAACATTAGGTAATTTTGGAACATAGTTGGTTGGGACCGGTTCTTTTTCTTTTCTATTTTGATTCACGTCCTCACCCCTCTCTTTATTCGAGTTAACATTTGCATCCCTCACAACCTCCCTCGGAATCTCAACAACTTCTTCCTCTCGAGTAGTCGTCCTAGTTGACACAGCGTTCACTTGTCCTAGTTGACACAGCGTTCACTTGCTCATTTGTACCACCCACTTCGTATTGTCCCTTAGGGTTCGGAATAGGTTGACTTGGCAACTTACTCTCGGTTAAACGATTTAGCGTGTTAATTATTTGTCCCACTTGGGACTCCAGTTTTGCAATGGACTGGGTGTGGGAATGTACTAACTGGATCACCGGACCAAAACTTTCAAGTGAGGCCAACACCTTCTCCTCAAATGCATTATTCCGTGGAGGTGGAGGAGGAGGTTGTTGGTATTGACATTGTTGAGGTCTATAAGTGTTAGGGAAATTACTCATCTCATTATTATTATTATTATTATTATTATTATTATTATTTTTTTTTTTCCATGAAAAATTAGGATGTTTCTCCATGGCGCGTCCGGATTATTAGTAGTCAAATTATAATTATTTCGTGGGTATTGTTGAATAGAATTAATGTGTTGCTCCACGAATTCCGGAAATTGACTTGCCGATGGACATGCTAGGATAGAATGTGACGGATCAGAACATAATGTACAAATTTCATGAGCGGGTGGGGCTGTCGTTTGGTTCATTGTTAAAAATCGGTCAAGTTTTTTAGATAGTTCTTTTATTTCAATTGAATGACTTGATTCGAACTTTACCTCTCTCTTAGGTTGTGAATGATATCCCTCGGAACTTTAACTGGTCGTTTGTTCTTTGTTTAAGAAGGTGGGGAAGAAGTTTTTAGAAAAATTTTGAAAATGTAGGATTTAAAAATGGAGTATGCCCAAAAAAAAAAGAAAAAAAAAAGAAAAGGGAAAGGGGTAGGGAAATGGGTCACCTGCAAAGCAAAATCCTGGCAAGGGACACAATCAATATATAATTCAATAGTTAAAAATAAAATGGGGTTCACGGGGGAACACCCAGCAACTATGAGAAGAGCCAGTCCCTCCCCATCCATTGTCCCGGCTAGGGCACACACATTGCGGCAAGTCGAGGGGTACTTGCTGCGTGTTCAATGAAAAGACAATAATTAACTTAAATGTTGCTACTAGTATTGTATATGTCAAATCCAAATGAGCTTAGAGTCGTCGTGCATGAAAAAATGTAGGTGGAATTGTCTTTATAAGATCTTGTCGATCATAAGTTTAAGGTTATACCATTAGTGAGTTTTCGAGGTCAGCATTGCAATGTGTGCAAGGAAATGAATTTGAAATTCTAAAACTTATTCATAAGAAATAAGCATTGATTCAATTGTGTACATAGAAATTCAAAATTTTGAAATATGTACGAACACATTACAAAGTTTCCTTGAAACTCAACCGATTTCGTACATGATCAGGATAGCAATTTTGTCAAGGTAAATTCTCAATTCAAATTTCTAGGGTGAAACCATGGGATACATTAACATAGCCACAACCTTAGCAATTCACATCCATGGTTGGTAGTTGAATAATCCTACTACGGTTAGGGCTTCAAAGTATAGGCATGATTTGAAAATGCGCAGGCAAATGTGTGTGAGGATTTGAATCCAGGGACTTAGAAGATTAGGAAACTACTATTGCATCCACAATTATTCGAATATGATCAATATTTTGAATAAAACATAAACAAGACGAGAAAATATTTCACAAATATAAGGGAGATGGAAAATTTATCATGAATCCAGGCCCAACATGTATAACAGACATGATCTAACCCTATTTTAGAGCTTGAAAGTAGAAATCAGGGTTTGAATTAAGTCTGTGTGGGCGAGTATATAAACTAATTCACATATCTCAATCAATTTCGTATAATCAAACCCTTAATAAAAAATTAGACCCCTATTAATATCAAGCCCTAAACAGTGTGTCTTAATCAAATTAGAGATGGGTCATTGGATTAAGAATTAGGGTTAGGTATTGAGTTCGTATATCATAAGCATATATAAGTATATATCTATATCAATATCTGAATATGTAAAAGCCTACGGGTGGTCATACAACAGTAGATATACGAAGCCCAACATTTGGAAGCCATAAATAACTAAGTTTGTCTATGTCGGAGTTAGGGTTTTTTAAAAAATTACCAACCAATTGAATCTGTGTGTGAGCGTCAATACATATATAGATCTATCGAAATCTGTATAAGTATATACCTATATATATGTAGATGTTTGGATGAGTATATACCTATATATTGAAAATCCCCCCCCCCCCCCCTCCCCCAAATCAGAACCCTAAATCTAAATCGTGTGTGTACATATATGTGTAAATAAATCTGTGTTTGTATGTATATATGTATATACAAATATGGATATATGGGTGTATCTATATATGTACATGTGTGTGTGTGTACATATGGTTAGAAACTCAAGGTTAAGAAGGGAAAGTTTGGCTGCGATTTGCGGCGGTGGTGTAGCGGCTGCGGCGGCGTGTTGTGGTAGTGGTAGTGGTCCGGCGACGATGGATGGTGGTGGTGGTTTGTGGTGGAGAGAAAATAGAGATCTTGAGAAAGAGAGAGAGAGAGTGCGAGAGAGAGTTGCAAGAAAAAGAGAGAGAAGAGAGAGTCTGAGAGAAATTAGGGCACAAACCTATTTATATAGGGAAGACAACCTCGCACGAGCAGACCGCGTGAACCCCTCCGCGAGGAGAAGCTGAGGCTTTGTTTTGGGGACAAAACATTTTCTTTAAGACGCAAACTCGCGCGAGCGGTCCGCTCCAGCGAGGACCTCACGCCAGCGATCCAAGGTGTGAGTTTCCGCAGAACCTTCCTATAAAAGAGATGTCGAAAAATTTCCTAAGGCTAAACATCGCGCGTGCGGTCTGCTCCAGCGAGGGACTCGCGGGCGCAATTTGAGGTGCGAGATGTAGTACAACCTTGTTATAAAAAAATTTCAAAAAAAAAATGTCTACGGGGCCATTTCGCACGAGCGGGTCGTGCGCGCGAAATGTCAATTTCTCAATTTTCTCTTCTGTTTTCTTGTATAAGTGTTTTAATATTTCATTTTCCTCTTTTTGGGCAATTAAATCTCAGACATTGGCAGACAAAACTAAAAAAAAAAATGAACAAAACTAAAGAAAATTCTAATAAAAGCTTGGGTTGCCTCCCAAGAAGCTCTAAGTTTTTCGTCGTTAGCTCGACCGATGCTCGTGCTCAGTCGAAATAGATTGGATCTACCAAATCTATTGATTCTATCTCTCTTTCATCTATCTCGTCAGATCGGTACGGCTTAAGCCGTTGCCCATTTACTTTAAAAGGTGTTCCGCCATTTGTATATTGGATTTCAATCGCTCCATGCGGGAACACTTACGTTATTATAAACGGACCTTCCCAACGGGAACGTAACTTACCTAGAAATAACCTTAATTTTGAATTAAACAACCAGACGCGTTGTCCGACCTCGAAATTTTTTCTTACGATCATCTTGTCGTGAAACGCTTTAGAACATTCTTTATAGATTTTCGAATTCTCATAAGCCTCTCGTCTTAGTTCCTCTAGTTCTTGTATTTGAAGTTTCCGATGACATCCTGCCTTATTTATATCTTGATTAAGTGATTTGACGGCCCAGTATGATTTATGTTCCAGTTCCACCGGTAGGTGGCATGCTTTTCTAAAGACTAATCGGTATGGAGACATTCCAATAGGAGTTTTATAGGCTGTTCAATATGCCCAAAGCGCATCGGTCAGTCACAACGACCAATCTTTTTGATCTGGACGCACCATTTTTTCCAGTATACTTTTTACCTCTCTATTTGAAACTTCAACTTGGCCTTGGTCTTGCGGATGGTACGCGGTTCCTACTTTATATGTGACAGAATATTTTCGGACGAGCGCCTCAAAGTGACGATTACAGAAATATTTTCCTCCGTCGCTTATAATCGCTCGTGGTGTACCGAAACGACAAAGTATGCTATCCTTTATAAATTGAACCACGACTTTATGGTTGTTAGTTTTAGTCGCAACTGCCTCCACCCACTTAGAAACATAGTCGACCGCGACTAAAATGTACTAAAACCCAAAGGACGACGAAAATGGACCCATAAAGTCGATGCCCCACACATCGAATATTTCAATAATAAGCATTGCGGTTAAGGGCATCGCATCGCGACATGATATGTTACCTGTTTATTGACAACGGACGCAGTTTTGACAAAATTTATATGCGTTTTTAAATAGGGTTGGCCAATATAATCCGCTTTGGAGGACTTTAGTGGCCGTACAATGGCCTCCAAAGTGACCTCCGCATTCTAGAGAGTGACAAAAGTTTAAGATAGAATTGAACTCATTCTCCAGAACACAATGTCGTATTATTTTATCAGAACAATGTTTAAATAACAGTGGGTCGTCCTAATAATAATGATTAATTTGAGAAAAGAACCGATCCTTGTCTAAACAAGACCACGTATTCGGGATATATCCTGTAGCTAAGAAATTTACGATGTCACTAAACCACGAACAATTTAAGGCCGATAACGCAAATAATTGCTCGTCCGAAAACGAGTCCTTTAGAGGTGTGATATCGGTGGATTCAATAAGAATTCATGACAAGTGGCCAGCGACAACATTTTCAGAAACCTTTTTATCGCGTATATCATAATTAAATTCCTGAAGGAGTAAAATCCATCAGATTAATCTCGGTTTTGTTTCTTTCTTATTCAATAAATGACGTAATGCGGCGTGATCGGTATACACAATAACCTTTGACCCTAATAAATATGATCGAAATTTGTCAAGGGCAAACACAACTGCTAATAATTCTTTTTCAGTTATCGTGTAATTTAACTGCGCGTCATTTAGTGTTTTACTCGCATGATAGATGACGTGATGGATTTTATTAACTTTTTGTCCCAAAACGGCTCCAATGGCATAGTCGGAAGCATCGCACATCAATTCAAACGGTAGTTATCAATCGGGGGATTGGATTACCAGAGCTGTGGACAGTAAAGTTCACAATGTTTCAAAAGCCTTCAAACATTCGTTATCAAAAATAAAAGGAACATCCTTGGCAAGCAGGTTGCACAAGGGAAGTGAAATTTTACTAAAATCTTTGATGAACCTTCGGTAGAACCCAGCATGACCTAGGAAAGAATGGATTTGACGAATTGATGATGGCGGTGGAAGTTTATCAATTAACTCAATTTTTGCTTTATCAACCTCTATACCTCTCTTGGATACAACGTGACCCAAGACTATTCCCTCTTGAACCATAAAATGGCTCTTCTCCCAACTCAAAACCAAATTTGCTTCCTCGCAATGTGCGAGGAATTTCATAAGGTTTTGAAGGCATTCATCAAATGTAAGTCCAAAAACTGAGAAATCGTCCATAAATACCTCTAGGAATTTCTCAACCATGTCCGAGAAAATTGCCATCATACACCGTTGAAAGGTGACCGGTGCATTACACAAGCCAAATGGCATACGGCGATAGGCAAAAGTACCAAAGGGACATGTGAACATTGTTTTTCTTGGTCATCAGGATAGACATGCACTTGGTTATACCCAGAGTATCCAACTAAAAAATAATAGTAACTTTGACCGAACAAACATTCTAAGATTTGATCGATGAATGGGAGAGGGAAATGATCCTTACGAGTCATTATATTAAGTTTTCTATAGTCAATGCACACCTGCCAACCAGTGGTTTGACGGGTGGGTATAAGGACTCCTTTTTCGTTTGGTATGACCGTAATACCCGATTTCTTTGGAACAACCTGAGTGGGGCTGACCCTTACTATCGGAGATCGGATAGATAATACCTGCGTCTAAGAGTTTTATAACTTCTTTCATAACCACCTCTTTCATATTCGGATTAAGACGTCGTTGCATTTCTCTAGATGGTTTTGCGTTTTCTTCTAAATTTATTCTATGCATGCAAACTGACAGATTAATTCCTTTTAAATCAGCGACCGTCCATCCAATCGCTTTCTTATGATTGCCTAGGACCTGTATCAGTTGTAATTCCTGAATTTTAGTTAAATTTGACGCAATTATAATTGGAAGTGTAGTATTAGGTCCGAGGAATGCATATTTCAGAGAATTCGGCAACGGTTTTAGTTCAAGTGTCAGGGGACACTCGATGGACGGTAAGGCTAGTTTATGTGTAAGAGGTGGCAGGGCCTCTATTTTAGGCGTCTATGAAAACACACTAGTCATGTTTACTAATTTCAATAAATTATTTACATCTTCAATATTTGTGTCAATGTTGAAATCATTAAAATTGAAATGAGATAGACATGCTTCCAAAGCTTCCTTAGTTAACATAAAAGGTTCTGCCTCCTCAACTAATTCGTCTATTAAGTCTATAGCATAATAGTCTGCTTCTTCATCATCTCTATATGGTTGATTGGATGCATTAAAGATGTTAAGACGTACGGTCATATTACCAAAAGTTATATCCATTACTCTAGTCCTATAGTTAATAATAGAATTAGCCGTGGCTAGGAAAGGACGTCTTAGAATGGCTGGGACGTGTTTACTAGCATCTAAGACTGGTTCGGTGTCTAGCACGATGAAATCGACCGGATAGTAGCATTTATCAACTTTTACCAACATGTCTTCTACTACCCCTCGTGGAATTTTAATTGACCTATCAGCTAGCTATAAAGTAGTCGTAGTTGTTTTTAATTCCCCTAAGCCCAAATGTTCATATACCGAATAAGGCAATAAATTTACACTCACTCCTAAATCAAGTAGAGCCCGGTGGATATATTTATCATCGATGTGACAAGAGATAGTTGGGGTACCCGGGTCCTTGTATTTTAGAGTGTTGTATTGAAACATTGAGCTAACCTTTTATGTTAAAAAGACTTTCTTAGATAAATGGTTTCTGGATTTCCTCTTTTGGGTACATAGGTCTTTTAAGAATTTAGCGTATGGAGGTATTTTCTTAATAGCGTCGAGTAATGGGATGTTAATCTTTACCTCTTTAAATGTCTCAAGATTATCCTCTAGGCTTGTTCCCTTCTTTGAGAAGTGAGATGGGACATCCACGCTTGGAGGGAACGATATTCTGGGTACATAATTTGATGGATTAGTCGTGTTAGGTACTGAAGGAGCAGGGCCCTTCGTAACTTTATCGTTATCTCTATCTTGTTCCGTACTTATTCCTTGACCCTTATCTTTTTGGGGTGCAGGAGGAGGTATAATCTCCTCCGGACGTTCAGTCACTCTAGTCGACACCGCATTTACTTGGTCACTCATCGCACTTACTTCATATTATCCTTTAGGGTTTTGGATCGGTTGACTTGGAGACTTTCCCTCATTACGACGGTTTAAGGTGTTAGCAAGTTGTCCCATTTGGGATTCTAATTTAGCTATCGATTGTGTGTGAGAGTTAACAAGTTACGACTGTGATTGCGATTGGGCCTCTAGGTTTTTTAACGACGCCAACACACTCTTTTCAAAAGTTTTATCCCTTGGAGGATTAGCACAGAAGGGAGGTTGTTGGTATTGATTTTGTTGAGGCCTGGGTGCATTTGGGAAATTCGTTGCAGCTGGTTTTGAATACAGACCTTCAATATTAGATTTCCATGAAAGGTTCGGGTGATGTCCCCATGTCGAGTCCGGTTTATAACCCACGGGGTTATAATTGGGTCTTTGGAATTGTTGCACAACATTTATATGTTGTTCTACAAATTCTGGAAACTGTGACGCGGACGGACATGCTAATGTTGAATGAGATGAATCTGAGCATAACTGGCATACTTCAACAGAAGGAGGTGGGCCTTGCATGTGGCCCATCATCATGAGTTGGTCCATTTTCCTATTTAATTCTTGAATTTCATATGAATGGTTAGACTCAACTTTAGCCTCTCTTTTTGGTTGGGGTGGGAGGTGTCCCTCGGGGCGTACAGATACAGCTTGGTGCATAGAGTTTTCGCTTAATGTTTCGAATATCTTCTAAGCTTCATCGACACTCTTGTGGAGGAACGTCCCCGCACAAATAGCATCGATGGTGTTACGAACGGCGGGAATTAGTCCCTCATAGAAGACTTGCACAAGTTGCCATTTGGGTATCTGATGATGAGGGCAAGAACGTAAGAGTTCTTTAAAATGTTCCCACGTATCATAAAGGGTTTCGCCATCTTGCATTGTGAAATTAGTTATAGATTTCCTAATCTGATTTGTTCTAGTGATGGGGAATAATTTCTGTAGGAAAGTAGTATGCAATTCATCCCATATTTGTATTGGTTCCAAGGATTGGAGCCAATACTTCGCTTTGTCTTTAAGTGAGAATGGGAAAAGACGCAGTTTTAACTCATCATCTATTAAGTTCTGAATTTTTAAAGTAGCACAGATACCCCAAAATTCGCCTAGATGATTATAAGGGTCTTCCTTAACACGACCGTGAAATGACGGACGGAGTGCAATAGTTGAAGATTTGATTTCAAAGTGAGCGGCAGTCACTTCCGGTAATTCTATACATGACGGTGGCGTGTATGCGGTAAGAGTAAAGTAATCCTTTAAAGGTGGTGGTGGGGGTATGTTAAGATTATCCCCATTATTCGGATTATTTCCATTATTCCTGTTATGTCCAAAATCAACCATTGGAATAGGTTCGATTTTTATTGTTCTAGTTTTCTTTAGACGGTTAAGAGTACTTTGAATTTTTGATTCGAACAAAGATGACAGTTCCAGTGTGGATTCGACGTCGAGCATCAACCGAGCTCTAGAAGCTTGTGTTGACAACCTAAGGACTCTAAGGGTGCGTTCAAGTTCAAGATTAAGTGGATTTAATTTAGGTTTACTTGAACGGGTACCAAACATAAACTAAAGACTGACTCAATTAAACAAAAATAGACTATGCTAATAATCAAGCATGCAAGCACACAAGACTAATATGATGCATGAAATTATCCCATAATGCAATGACCGCGTTAAGCCCAGTGCCCCAGATTTCCTAGCTAATGCAGTGCTCATTCCACATCTACCCTAATGCAAGTATTGCGTCTCAGCGCCCTGACTTACAGTGGTTTGATGCAAAATTTAAATAACGGATTTACTTGGTGATTTTAAATTGATTGCAAATTATTTATTTTCAGGTCCTTGTAAGCTCCATTGACGTGTACATCTGCTCCACTCGATCTTGCTAGAATTGATGATTTGAAATCTTCAAAAACAAGGATAATTTTAGCGACTCGAAAATAAAACTAGAAACAAAGAAAATAAAATAGAAGCTAATATTTACTAACTATCTAAATTAAGATTCTAAAAATTAACGGCAAAAATATTGCAATCCCCGGCAACGGCGCCAAAGATTGATCTCGTCAAAATCAAGATATAAAAGTATGCTTACTTATGCTTTACTTTCAAAAGATTTGCAGTGTGGTAATAAAGGTCGAACCCATAGAGATTGTTAATTTTTGTCCTTTAATTAATAAAACCTAATCTATTTAGTTCTAAGAAAACGAAGGTTTGATTGATTGATGATTTGTTTGTTCCTACGAATTAAACTATGAAAGTAAACTATGGAATTATGGAAATAAATTCTAAAATTAAATTTAATTAAACTAGTATGTTGAATTGAAGATTGGTTTAAATATGAGTAGATGAGATCTAGGATTACAAATCCACCACTAACTATGCATCGGTGGTCTAAACTTCCTATTCTAAGTTCTATGTTTGGATAGGCACGTTCTATTATAGCTACAAGCCCAATAGGATCAATCAAGAAGGTATCGTTAGTTTAACCTAAGCATAATCCATCTATGGTTCACATGAATTATCTACCTATAACTAGGGTGTAGCATAACTCATCTTTCCTAAGCATGGATTATAAAAGATATAAACATCACAATCACATAAGCACTATTGTATGTAAATACTCCTATCAATCACAGAAATCAAGGACTATTGAGTTCAATAAGCATAAGGAAAAATCTAAGACAAGAATAGATCCAAAATACTCTTAATTATTATTATTAAAAATTGATTATATATAAATAATCCACCAACATACAATCACTATCCAATACGTAAAATCCTAAAATAAGAAAGCATAGAATTCCCCTTTTACATAGCTAGGGTTTCATTAAAACCCTAGATTAGGAGTTTAGTTGCACATGGTGGATGACAGCATGAAGATTGAGTTGATGGTAGCCATTAGAGACCTTCAAGCTTGCTCTCCTCCTTCTTCTTGACTTCCAAGTAGTGTATGAATGAATATCTCACCCCTTCTTTGATTTAGAATGAGATATATATAGTTATAGAGAGATTAGGAGGGCTTTCCAAAACCTAATCTCACTAAGACTGCTTGAAATTGTCTAGACGTAATTGGACAATTTCGTCCATGTAGGGGTCTTCAGCTCTTCAAAATACGTGTTTTATGTTTTTTCATACGGATCGCGCGAGTGCGTAAAATGGGAGGTCGCGCAAGCGATGGGCTGGATTCTTGCGCGAGCGTGCCACTCGCGCGAATTGGTTTTTTTTTGCTTCTTTCTTCCTGCTTTTTCACCCCATTTAACCGGAAATCATTGCTTTCTCCTAAAACCTAACAGAATGTGGAAAACAAAGTAAAATTATATAAAAGCAGGATAAAAATGGCTAACAAATGTGAATTAAGGCGTATAAGTGGGATTTGTTCTCTCTCGATCAATATGCGTCAGGGAGTGTCCAGTTTTGCCACCGTAGCATTTCAAAGACACTCTAGCCGCAATCTTAACCACAACACACTTTGGTACTCACTTACCAGGGAGTGTCCACACACAAACTCAACCACATACCCTTTTTTCATACTGACCACTACTCCCCATGACTGTGCGACTGATCCCACATGAGTTACATGTAACTATAAAAGGAACATATAAAGTACTGGGAACGTATATATGAGAAGAATTGAAACCATGATCTTTCTTTACTGTCCAAACATAACAAAACTCCACAAAACCCAATATGATTTAACATATTTCCCAAACAGAGCTTTAAAAGTTCATAAAACATCACCCAAACAATTCCTTAACATAAAACAAGCAAATACCAGAAACTGTCCAAAGTCGCTCGTGTGAGATGCCCATTTTTCCTTTTAATTATAAAAGCTTTTCTATCTGCCAGAAAACACGAAGCTCACGCGTGCGGGCCGCTCACGCGAGGGGTCGCTCGCGCGGGCCGCTCGCGTGACCCTCGCTCGCGCGATCGCGCTCGTGAGTTTAGGCAGTGTCTTCGTCTTCTTTGTCAGAAATTCCCTGTTTCAGAATTTCCGGGTCTTTTTGACCCATTTTTGAAATTGAAAGTATATAAGGCATGTAATATATAGATCTTTCCATTTTTCTACAAGGATTACGAATATGTAATCAATTAAACACGAATCAAACCATAGCTCTCGAATTTTACGAAAAACTAAAAGTTTCCAAAACTTTATTCCTAATATATTTTTTCATATGAATGAATTAAGCTTCAATACTTTAAACATAGTCTATGTATACTATAATCTTTCATTATTATCTATAAAAACGTATTTTGGTTAAGTTAGGAAAATCCATCTTCTTAAGCTCAAGCTTCCATGGACGAAATTAACCATGACAACTTTACAATAGGCTAATACTACAACAAATAAGTATGGAATTAACATCCTTAGTGAGTTTAGAATACTCGCTGAGATAAGAAAGTAGTGTTTGTTGAGAAAGAAAGTCAATAATAAGGAACTCCAATGAAGCTTGGCTATGATGATCAAGCTTCTTCTCTCTCTAAAATCTGTAACTTTCTTATCTCTATCAATGTATCACTCTCCCTCTCAGTTGTGATTTCCAGATAATAGGAGTGTGTATGTGAGTTATGAGTGTGTTTCTAGAAGGCCAAAAGGGAATACTTGGGGACCAAGATCAACCTCAATTACTCAACAATTGAATTTGTTTATCAAATCCTTAAAATACATAATTTACACAGCCTATACATGAATTACAGATAATATACATACGTATACACATCCTTAGATTTTGAAGGGGCAACATAGACTAGTAGGGGTCATACTTGGGGTTGTTTGGGAAAGGTGGCTTATGGCCTAAACTAAACACACACCAATAAGGCACAACCAAACATGGCTCTATCAATGATTAGTTGCCATAAATGGCAATAAAGCATATATCAAATCTTGCTTTACATCACTTCCAAAATCTATGGTAGTTTAACACATCGTGGGCAGTTTTGAACATGAACTGGTATTTTCGTGACACGGTGATCACCACAAAAATACAGAAAATTCATTTTGACGTTAGAAACGATTTTCTAGTTTTATAAAAATACTGTTTGAGTTAAAAGGAATTATCTCCACCATTTTGAATTACAGTTTTGAGATTCAAACACAGGTGTCAATAATTTTATAAAAATTGCAATTTGACTCCAAAAAGAATTTAAGACATGAAATAAATCAATAATCGGTATTAACACGTGAGGGTTGAAATTTAAATAAAAGTGGACAATACCTTTTGATTTTAAATATGACAATGTAAATACAGATTAATTATGGAAATGCAGGTTGTTACATCCTTCTTCCCTTAAACAGGATTTCGTCCCCGAAATCAAGACTAACTAGTGATGAAACAACTCCGGGTACTTCTTCTTCATATCAGCTTCAACTTTAACTTCACACGAGGCTTCATTCTCATCATGGTGATTCCATTGAACCTTCACCAATGGAATATCTTTATTCCTCAGCTTCTTGATACTTTGATCTAGAAACTTCACAGGTCTCTCCTTGTAAGAAACGTTATGACTTGTTTCAATATCGCCATAACTAACCACATGCGAGGGGTCTCATATGTACTTTCTCAGCATACTCACATGGAATACATTGTGAATCCTAGACATCTTTGGTGGTAGCGCAAGTCGATAAGCCACTTTTCCAGCATGATCCAAAATCTCGAATGGTCCAATGAAACGTGGGGCTAACTTCCCTCTCTTGAGACCAAAATGTACCACTCCTCAGGTCGGTGAAACCTTAAGAAGTACGTGATTTCCAACACTGAATTCCAAATCTTTCCGGCGTCGGTCGGCATAACTCTTATACCTGCTTTGAGCAGTTCTCATTGTTTCCTTGACCAAAGAAATCTTTTCGTTGGTTTCTCTAACCAAATCTGGTCCCAACAATTCTATATCTCCAACCTCTGCCCAACATAACGGAGAATGGCATGGTCGTCTGTACAATGCTTCGAACGGAGTCATACCGATATTCGTGTGATAACTATTGTTATAGGCAAATTCGACCAAAGGCAAGTGTGTCTCCCAAGATTCCTCAAAATCGATCACACAAGCCCTAAGCATATCCTCTATGATCTGATTCACACGCTCAGTTTGCCCATCTGTCTGAGGGTGAAAAGCAGTGCTCATCTTGAGCGAGGTCCCCATAGCCTCCTGCAGACTTTCCCAGAAACCAGAAGTAAAATGTGCCTCACGGTCTGACACAATTGACACAGGTGCACCGTGAAGTCGTACAACTTGTTAAATGTACATTCAGCTCATCTTCTCTACCGGATATGTCATACTGTAAGCAATGAAATGAGCAGATTTCGTCAGTTGATCCACAATTACCCAAATAGCATCATGATTCTGCTGCAATCGGGGCAATCCCACTACAAAATCCATGGTTACGTGCTCCCACTTCCAACCAGGAATAGGTAACGATTGCAACAGTCTTGACGGTCTCTGATGTTCAGCTTTGACTTGCTGACATGATAAACACTTGGATACAAATTCGGCCACATCCTTCTTCATACCTTCCTACCAGAAATTTCTCTTCAAATCCTTGTACATTTTTTTCCTCCTGGGTGAACTGTATATCTCGACTTATGTGTTTCTTTTAGAATATCCTTCTTTAGCTCACCATAATCTGGCACACATAATCTATTTCGGCACCGATATCTTCCATCAATTTCCACTTTCCATTCTGTCGGGTCTTTCTCTAACATCTTAACAAAGCATGTCTGAAACTTCTTATCTTCTTTCTGAGCTCCAATAATGCGGTCGATAAGAACATGCTGTAGGATAAGACATCCAAAAAGTTGTCCTTTTCTTTCCTCAGTATTCTGTACATTGAATTCTGCTAGCGTCTCCAATGCTCGCCATTCTCTAACCATCAAGGAGGCGATCATCTCCCAAGTCTGTCGACTCAAAGCATCAGCGACTACATTAGCTTTACCTGGGTGGTATTCTAATGTGAAGTCGTAATCTTTGATCAGCTTCATCCATCTGTGTTTCCTCATGTTCAACTCTTTCTGTGTGAATAAATATTTCAACTCTTGTGATTGGAGAACAAATCAAACTTCTCGCCATAGAGATAGTGTCTCCAAATCTTGAGTGCGAATACTATTACAGCCAACTCCAAATCATGAATGGGGTAGTTCAACTCATGGCTTCAGCTGTCTAGATTCATAAGTGATAACTCTACCATCTTGCATAACTACACACCCTAATCCTTCATATGATGCATCACTAAAGATAGTGAACTTCTCATCAGACTTGGGTATGGCTGATACTGGTGCGGTAGTGAGTCTCTATTTTAACTTCAGAAAGGCATGCTTATGCTTCTTGGCCCATTCGAATTTTAAATTCTTCTTTGCCAGTCCAGTCAAAGGTGCTACTATCTTAGAGAATCCCTCAACAAATCTATGGTAATAGCCGGTGAGTCCAAGAAAACTCTGAACTTCTATAGGGTTGCTTGGCCTAACCCAGTTCGACATAGCATCTGTCTTCGATGAATCCATAGAAATTCCTTGAGATAACACCTTGTGTCCCAAGAATTTAACTTCCTGTAACCAGAACTCATACTTACTGAACTTGGCATACAAGTGGTGGTCCTTAAGTGTTTGCATCGTAATCCGTAGGTATTGTTCGTGTTCTTCTCATGACTTAGAATATATTAAAATATCATTAATGAAGACAATGACAAACTGATCTAAATAAGGCTTGAACACTCTGTTCATCAGGTCCATAAACACTGCCGGGGCATTCGTCATTCCAAATGGCATCACCAAAATTCATAATGACCATATCGAGTTTTGAAGGCAGTCTTAGGTATGTCTTCCTTTCGTACCCTCAACTGATGGTATCCCGACCGTAGGTCTATCTTGGAGAATGTCATAGCTCCTTGTAATTAATCAAACAAATCATTGATCCGAGGCAAGGGATACTTGTTCTTGATAGTCACTCGGTTCAATTCTCTGTAGTTGATACACAGTCGAAGTGTCCCATCCTTCTTCTTTACAAATAACACTGGTGCTCCCTAAGGCGATGTACTTGGACGTACAAAACCTAGGTTCTCGAGCTATTGCACTTCTTCTTTCAATTCTAATAGTTCGGTAGGCACCATTCTGTAGGGAACCTTGGTGATCAGAGTCGTACCCAGTATAAGCTCAATACAGAACTCTATACTTCTCTCGGGTGGTAAGCCAAAAACGTCTTGAAATACTTCTTTGAAGTCCTTGACTATAGGCATAGACGATGCTATTATCTCTGTACTGATGACTTCGATATTCGTTAAACATCTTGTGAGGAACATATCTCCTGAAGGGTTATATTGAAAATCAAAGGGTTGATTCTCATTGTCGGGGAATGTAATTCTCTTCCTTGCACAATCCAACTTTGCTTGATTCTGAGAGAGCCAATCCATCCCTAAGATTATGTCAAACTCCTTCATCGATAAGACAATCAATCTAGAGGGGATCTCACGGTCTCCTATCTGTAGAGGATAGTCCTTGCACACATGTCCCAACTTGACGGCTACTCCTAAAGGTGAGGTAGCTCTCAAAGCTTTCTCTAAATGGTGTGGTAGAATACCTAATCTTTGGATAGTATTAACAGATATGAACGATAGTGCGGCACCCGTATCAAATAAAACTTTAACTTTGGAGTTAAACAGAGTTAATGTACCTTCCACTGCTTGCTGATTCGGCTGAGCTTCTTCATAATTCTCTTCTTCATATCCAGTCTCGTCATAACTAGCAGTGTCAGGAATAACAGCATTCACATGAGTCTGACCCTATTGACCATAAGTCACCTGCTTAGGGGCAGTGCAGAACTTGCTGATGTGGCCTGGTTTACCACAGTTGTAGCAGACTATGCCTTGCTGAGCAGCACGCCTTGGAGCCTTGCAATCTCAAGCCAGATGGCCAGGGTTACCATAATTGAAGCATTTTCCAGCACTACTTCCTTCTCCTACTCGAGGTTAAGTCGGATAGGTGACAACTTGGGTCCTCTTGCTTCCATCAAAATTTCTCTTTTGCCCTTGGGTACGATTCATTGATGGTCTATTTCCAAAATTACCCCTCTGAGGTGGCCAAAATTCGAATTATTTTCGATTCACCTGAGCGTCTTTTTCTAGATCCGTGGCTAAGCTAACCAATCCCTCAAAAGACTTATTCAAGTGACCGAGAGTCAGGCGGTGGATTTGCAGTGCCAACCCTTGGTTATACTTCCTTATCTTCTTCTCTTTAGTATCCACCAGGTGTGGAGCGAATCGAGACAGTCTCTCAAACTGTGTGGTGTACTCTTGCACCAACTTAGTTCCTTGAGTCAGGTCCATAAATTCCTTCTCTTTCCTATGCCTCTTCGTAGCTGGGAAATACTTATCTAGAAATCTCCCCTTGAACGCAATCCAAGTCATTCCCATTGCAACTTCATTCCCGATAGTAGCTATGACCGAATCCCACCAATCTGCGGTGGCATCGGTTAGTTGAAAGGTAGATAACCTTCTCTTGTCTATCTTATTGCACTGGACAGCCATGAACATGTGGTCCATCTGTCTTAACCACTGTTCTGCCTTGTTCTACCTTCCAGGGATCCGTGGTACCTGCAAATTGCTTGAGTCTGAGCGCACGGAATCTCTCTAGTAGCTTATCTCCAGTTTGACGGTCTCGTCAGTTATCATTCTGATTACTAACCCTTTCAAGACGTCTAACAAAGGCTTCAAACATTCCAGTGGGGTCGGCAGCTAAAGGTGCATCTTTGATCAAATTTCAATTCCTCTTTAGTCCACTAGCCATTCTATGCATGATAATGATAACAAGATGAGAAACATGCATGAAGCAGAAATGTTAGGCGATTTAAGTAATGACAATATCAAAAGAGTATTTCTATATTATAACTTCTTGTCAAGTTGATACAAAAAGCGTGTATGATCAGGTCAATGCCTACCTTATTTAGATGGGTTAGGACGTACATTGTCCATGCAAGAGTTAAAGTTACAAAAATGGGTCCTTATACTCGAATGTATGTAAATACAGTTTGCAAAAAAGGAATAGAGCTATTAGTAAAAAATAGTCAATATGTACAAGGCGATATCTAAACGGTCAGTCATCGAGCGTAGGTAGCCATCAAAAGGTCAAGCGAGTCGGCTTGATGAAGTTGCTGAACATGAGAGGGGCTTGCCCCAAAATTACAGCTATACGAGGTCAACAACAAAGCAGGTCCAGGGGCATCTGCCTCTGGCAAGGCTACCTCAAGTACTAGTGCCTCCTCAAGGTAGACTGCGAAGTCGTCTCAACCTATGCCATCCTCCTCAGCGTCCTCGACAATAGGAGCAAGTACAACGTCATTGTCACCATCATCCTCAATAGCGAGGACGACTGGTGGATGCATCTCCAGCTGTGCAAGGTGAGCTTGCACAACCTGAACCTCAAGAGGTAAATAGAAGGCATCGCTATTAACTAAACAAACCATCTCAACAAGCACTAAACGCTGAACCTCAATAAAGTAAAGGATCTCTAGGCGAGCACGGGATAAATTGACCAATCCTATAACGTGGATCTGGTGCTAGAGATCTAACTCGACTGTCGTAGCTGTCCGCTACCCAATAGCGGTGAAATAAAGTGTCGCTGAAGCCGGTACTATCGCTCCCAAGGTGACCCAGTGCCCCCCAAATGCATCTAGTACAAAGAATGGCTGAGTTGGATCCATACTGAAAAAGGTACTAACTTATATCAGGGTTAATCTTATCAGAAATAATCTTAGGCGGTTGGGTTCCGGGTCTATCCTCTCTGTCGTATCATCAGGTGTGCAAAGCTTAAGCTAACAGAATGTGGAATCGGGTCAAAACATGGTAAACCCTAACCTGGCTAAACTGTTATGAGATAATCTAGCTCTGATACCACTAAATCCTGTCACGCCCCGACGTAGCATAAATAAGGAAAGCGTTTAATTTCCTTTATGGACCCGTAAGTCGCGACAGTTTGAAGGATCAATTCCGTCCCAAACGTCGAACAACAATTAAACAATCTAAATCAGAGCTGAGCAATCAAGGCTTACAAATATTTTTCTAACCTAATAGTTATTACAACACGGGGTCTCTGAAGGCACAAATTGCCTTAAATCAAAAATAATATCTATTGTCTATTATCCAGCATAGTCATAACCTGAAAAGCCTGAACACGAATGTCCAGGGCGCATCAACGCTGTCAGCTTATTGAAGCTGGTGAGTATTAAAAACATAACTTTGAATGTAAGACATACTCATTTACTATTTTCTGCTTCACAGTTCCATTAATCAATCATGTGAAATAATATGAAAATTAATTTCATAAAACATGTGACCATGCATGAGACTGACACAACCATTCTCATCTTACCAACCCTTTTCTCTCGATAGACACAACACCCAACTCTCTCACACCAGTATCTTTGAAACGCTAAGATAGCCACACTTTAGTACAGGGGTACCAGGGAATGCCCAGTTTGCCTCACACTTTAGCATGGGGTGCCAGGGAATGTCCAATGCCTCACACTTTAGTACCTAATTCGCCTCATAAATACATCGCATAGTATCCAGACTCGGGTACCAGGGAGTGTCCGTAGGCCACACTTTAGCACTACCATGGGTGCCAGAGAATGTCCAAGTCAGCGTCACACACTTTAATGCTACCATGGGCATTGGGGAGTGTCCAGTTTTGCCACCGTCGCATTTTAAAGACACTCTAGCTGCAATCTCAACCACAATACACTTTGGTACTCACTTACCAAGGAGTGTCCACACACAAACTTAACCACATACTCTTTTTCCACACTGACCACTACTCCCCATGAATGTACGACTGCCCCACATGAATGCCATGTAACTATAAATGGAACATGTAAAGTACTGGGGACGTATATATGAGAAGAATTGAAACCATGATCTTTCTTTACTGTCCAAACATAACAAAACTCCACAAAACCTAATCTAATTTAACATATTTCCCAAACAGAGCTTTAAAAGTTCATAAAATATCATCCAAACAGTTCCTTAACATAAAACAAGCAAAAGTCAAAAACTGTCCAAAGTTGCGCGCGTGGGGCGCTCGCGCGATATGCCCATATTTCCTTTTTATTATAAAAACTTTTCTATCTGCCAGAAAACATGAAGCTCACGCGCGTGGGCCACTCGTGCGATCGCACACATGAGTTTAGGCAGTGTCTTCGTCTTGTTCGTTAGAAATTCCCTGTTTTAGAATTTTAGGGTCTTTTTGACCCATTTTCGAAATTGAAAGTATATAGGGCATGTAATATATGGATCTTTCCATTTTTCTACAAGGATTACCAATATGTAATCAATTAAACACGAATCAAACCATAGCTCTCGAATTTTACGAAAAGCTAAAAGTTGTCAAAACTTAATTCCTAATATACTTTTTTATATGAATGAATTAAGCTTCAATACTTTAACCATAGTCTATGTATAATGTAATCTTTCATTATTATCTATAAAAACATATTTTGGTTAAGTTTGGAAAATCCATTTCTTAAGCTCAAGCTTCCATGGACGAAATTAACCATGGCAACTTTACAATAGGTTAACACTACAACAAATAAGTATGGAATTTACATTCTTAGTGAGTTTAGAATACTCACTGAGATAAGAGAGTAGTGTTTGTTGAGAAACAAAGTCAATAATAAGGATTTCCAATGAAGCTTGGCTATGGTGATCAAGCTTTTTCTCTCTCTAAAATCTGTAACTTTCTTATGTCTATCAATGTATCACTCTCCCTCTCAGTTGTGATTTCCAGATAATGGGAGTATGCATTCTGCCTTTCGTCTTACCAAGGGCCGGATGTAGGTGTTGTAATCAACTTGACCCAAGGTACATCCCTTACCCCCTGCCCTCCTTAACATTAACCCTTTTGAAAATATGGATTTTCCCGAAGAAGAAGGAGAGCCAGAAGGGTATTTCATCAGGGAGGTAGACGATGCACTCCTAGAATAGTGGGAGAATGACTCAATGTGGGAACCATGGGATGAAAATGATCTAGAAGATGTGGTGCCTGAACGCCACAATGCTATTTTCACGTTTGTTGATGACTTTCTCATTCTCGAGCTGGTCCCATATTTCTATGTGCACCTACACTATTTGTTGTTCACGCTTCAGTGTTCCTTACCAGCTACTGCACATTGGGTATTCATGCTAATAGTGAGGTTAGGACAATGTCATATTCTCCATTGTTTTATTTCCTTCATTTGATGCTATTTCTCATTTTTCCTTATCTCACTCATTTTTTTTTTGGTTTTCTTTGGTTGTCTTTGTCCAGGATTATCACTATGAATCCAATGCTCTCGCCTGTGTTCCTTCCGCATTTATTGTTTCATGGACTTTCTATAGGGTCCCCGGGTACTCCGCCGTAAGAGAAAATTCCATTGAGGAATTATACTCCTCTATCAATGTCTCCATCTGGATCACCTCTTGTCTGTACAACCAATTCGTTGGGGATTTCAGACTTGCTCGAAGCCTTGCTACTTTGCAACTATTCTGGGAAAGGGAATTATTGGGTTTTGTCTCCATCTTCGAAGATTTGGCAGAAAATGAAGCAATTGTAGAAGATGGGTTTTTCATGTTCAAAGATTAGTGACCCACTTCAGTTGTGTTTTGTCATTCAATTCATCTTTTCTCAATTGAAGTGTAATGCTAGACAAAAAATTGTTAACTTTGGTTTTAATTGTAGTTTTTCTTTGAAATAAGGGCTATATACCAAGATGGGGAACAAGGCTGCAAAAGGATGCTATTACAAATTTATATTTATAAGATTTTGCAATTTTATATTACTATGATGTTCAATTCTATCTGTCATGCTCTGTGTTACACTGTTATTTTAATTTCCTTGTAAGTTTAGAACAATTTCAACTAGTTGGGGGTACACAGATGCTCTGATTTAAGTTCCTGGCAAATTTCATGTTCGATCGATCGAAAGCTCCTCGATCAATCGAGAACTTGGACCTTTCAAGCGATTGAAATACCTTCAAATGATCGAATATTTGATCGATTGACGTATCTCAAGCGCTCGAGAGTTGTTTTTAAATGAGGCATCCCCAACACTCCTTTTCAGATTCTCTCTCTCACTATCACTCTCGAGCGATTCCATAGAAAGAGAGAGAGAGAGAGAGAGAGAGAGAGAGAGAGAGAGAGAGAGAGAGAGAGAGAGAGAGAGAGAGAGAGAGAGAGAGCTCACGGTGATTCCCTTGTCCCTCTATTCACACATAATTTGAGGAGTCCAAATCACCCCCATCATCATCACCATCATCTCGTCCTCTCTTCCCTGTGCTTCAAACTGAGGTAAGGGTTATTTTTGAACTCCCCTTAATATATTTTCATACAAATTTAGAGGGGGTGCCCCTAATTGGTTCTGAGACCAATTAGTTATTGTTTTGATCCTCTTTGTCTTGTGTTTTTTTTTCTTTTCTGCTTAATTTTTTTGTCCCCACATTTTCTTCAGTTCTCAATCGATCGAGATGGGCTCGAGCACTTGAGCCTAGCCCTTGTTCAATCAATCGAGAAATGTTCGATCGATCGAACTCAAGTAGTAACAGTTTCTTTTCCTTTCCTCTCTGATTTGATTTCCTTATTCTCTTTCTCTATTTTCAGGGTCCTCTAGCCATGAACCGTATCACAGGGTACCCCAAGTCAAAACCCCTCGATCTCACTATACTTGATCTAGTACCTGCACACGAGTTTTGGAATAATGAGGATCGAGTTTGGTTCACCCGCTAATTTCAAGCGCAAAAGGTGATGTTGGAGTGACTGTGTGAGTTTGTATGGCTATCTGCTCCTTGGTTTTTGGCACAGATCAGAGACATGCTTCTTTGGTAAGACATGCTGATTCAGGCAAAGCGCATCAACATTTCTTGGGTTCGTGAAGCGTGTGCGACGATGATCAAAGATCTTGCAGCCCCATTTACATACAGTTCTTTCTTCCATAGACGTGAGATCATCTTTAGCCCCACTTCTGTGGTCGCTATTCTGGGATGACCGGAGGTACCTGACTGCTTTTACCCTTATTTACTAGGCACCCTAGAGACTCCGCACACCACTATCATATGTGATATTACGGGAGGGGCTGTTCAGTTTTGGAACGACATTTCCATTATGGAGGATCAGTTTCTGACTGGGAAATACCATCTCCTCCACCTGGCACTTGCCAACTATATTTTGATGACTTCATGCCATGAGAAGGTGGCGCCATGGTACACTTGTGTCCTTTATGCCATTGGGATGGAACAACGCATTTGTCTGCCTCGCCTCTATATCAATTTTTTTATCCAGCCGACGCGGTATATTGTCGCTAAGCGCCATCTGAAGGGTGCTTGGCCTATTCATCGAGTGATAGAGTAGGCTGAGTTTATTCCCTTGGCCACAAATGTGATTACATAGGCCTCTAGTTGATTTGGCAAGATGGTAGCATGCCGTTCTGATGTGCAAAAAAAGAGAAAAATAAAAGGAAAAGCAAATGTGGGAAAGAGGAGATGAGTTAGAGGAACTGACATAGAGGGTGCCATTTCAGGGAAGCTGACAGAGGATGAGGAGCTTAATTCTGAGGATGAGGACGACCCCATTGTTGTTGTGCAGTAGTTTAAGCTGAGACAACAGTCTCAGGCTCATGCCCAAGGAGAGTCGTCTTCCGTGTCTCTCCAGACAGTGCATACCTTATTGTTGGAGGAGCGAGAGGCTCAGATCTGACTTGAGGGCCTGTGTACCCATATATCGCTAGATGCGATATTACTTCATTTGGGAGTTGGCATATCACTCCATCATCCACTACCGATTGCAGCCCCACCTACTTTCGATCCTTCACCATCTGCACCACCCACCACCGTACCCTCATCATTTATCGATCTATAGCCACCTCCTGCTCTAGCCACGTCGATAGCACTGCTGATTCTCTCTGAGACCCCACCTCCACCACCTCCAGTCGTGCCGGTTCCTTCCGAGACTATTCATTTGGATACAATTACGGGTGATCCAGTAACGGCTCCTGCTGTTGTTGTGGGTGGAGATGCTACTGATCTGCATGCACTGATAGAGATTCTGTCTGATTTAGCAGATGATCAGTAGTTCTGGCTAGTTGTATGTTTGGGAGTTTTTATTTTATGAAGTTTATTTTATTTCTGTTCTTTTTCTCTGCTCTCTTAGTACTCTTTTGGTTATTTGGTTGTGTTGGGTCTGTGTGGTTATTTTGGACATTATGATCACTAATCTGTACCTCTATTGTTTTATCATTCTAGTGATCGGGTGTTTTATTTTGTATGGATCCTGTTCTATCATTATATATTATTTCTTTTGATCTTGGCTGTTTGGAGATTGTATTCTTAGGTTGCAGGTCACTATGATTGCTGTTGTTCCATCTATTGTTAGGTGATATCCATATATTTTCATTTTAAAATCCACTTCTGAGGACATTGTTATTTTCAATTGGGGGTGGGATACAGATAGATAATCACCTATGCATGTTCACACTTAGCAATCTGGATAATTTTATTGCATATATCATTCAATCTCAATTAAAATTGGATTAGAATTAAGAAAATGAAAAAGAAAAAAAAATTAAATTTTGAAATTTTTGAACCCAATTGGTAGAATAACTTTGAACACTCACTTCAGCTTAGCTGTTATCATGCAATGATACATTCATATTACTCTCGTCCTTTTATGAATTAAGTTTATGCTTCTTTTTTTCTAGTATCACTAGGATGATTGCATGTGTTGACCTTTCATGTATCCAACATCCATATGCACTAGTTGATAGCTATGTAGATAACCTAAAATAGAGTTAATACGACTATTGTGCTAAAAGAATAAGTAGTGGAAACTAATTACCCTTAGTGAGCTTTTGATCCAATCTTTGTTTATGAGGAAATTGTCACACAAACTCGAATTACTTTTCTTGATTTTACTTATTAAATTCGTTGAATAGTCTCATTTAATTTTTCATTTTGACTGTTTATTAGAGGAGAACGTTCAGGATCTACCAACTAAACTCGATAAACACTGTAATGCTAAAACTAAGAAATTAAGAAAATGAGTTAAGCCATCGATATTTATTTCTCAACCACTATCCATATCTCCTTACCTACAGTAACCATTTCGTTTTGAACCCTACACCCATTCACTAATTGATAATTCTATTATGAAAATAAAAACTCCTAGTCTTATACATTCACCCCAATGGACCCCATTGCGCATCTAACATGAATAATCTGTTAAAGTATGTGATTAGGAGGAGAGTAGTTGTGGGAGTACATATAAATTAAAAAAAATAAAAAAAAGATGAAATGGTTGAATAAAAAGGAGTATATATAAATATATAAAAAAAGAGAGCAACTGCGAAGAAGGGAAGTTGGTTGGAGAAGTGTAAAGTATAGAATGAGAAGATAGACTTCATCACATACTAAGACGCATATTCTCTCTAAACAACCGAAATTTTAAAGTCTTAATGATTCTTAATAAATTAGTTTGAATATGAATGTGTGAATTGAGTTATCCACGGTAGTTCGCTCCTTTAGTAAGTAGTATTCTATTCGCGAGACTATACACTCTAAATTACCATTTTTCATAGAGTCAAGTATAAAAGCATTAGCATCCATAAAAATCACTCCTATCAAAGCTTTCATACAATGTGCGATAATTATTAAGCAAGTTTTTGTGAGACATTCATTTATGAGTGTAAACTTATGTGAGAATTGAATGGAAGCCACAAGTTCTAGAGGTAAAATAGTCCAAATAACTCTAAATAAGGTTTGACGTATAACTGTTAACTTCACACACACACGGATACATGATTGTGATACATATGTTATATCTATCTTGGTGGCGTGAGGAGCATGTGGATTTCTTTCATGGTTTACTTGAGGTTAATAAGTCCTTGTAGAGCTAAGTTAATAGTTGAATGGGAGGAAGTGTTAAAAGTTTTTCTATTTCTTTTCGAACTTAAATTGAGAATTTTGTGGGTACATTCACTGTAAACCCTCACGAGACAACACTCGTCCACTAGGAGGAACCTAGGGGTTTAATGGCTTGTTGCATTCGCTAAATGCAACCGCAATTCCTGCGAAAGTGAGTTAGGAGTTATTTTTTTTTCTACTTAGGTTAGTTTGTTTTGTTTTTGTTATTTTCCTTTAGTCGTAGTATTAGTTTAGCTTGTTTTTCATATCGCTAGGGAATAGAAATAAGCTAGTTGGGGGTTGTGACAAGCGGAGGTATTTGTAAAATACAACCGCGCTAAAATAATGAAATATACTGATTTAGTTTACAACTCCCTGTTATATTTGCAATTCATTTTACACTGCTAGCTTTTATACAATTTAACATAACTATGATAAGTGGTGTTGTTTTAGCTATCATTTGTGCAGATCATTGTTTTGCTGTGTGAAGAAATGAATAACAGGATAAAGGGAATGTTGGATTATAAGCAAGATAATTCAAAAATGAAAAGTAGACTTCGAGCGATCAATGAATCCTCAAGCGATCAACGTTTCGATCGATCGAAGATAGTTCAAGCGCTCGAATATTTCAAAAGTTTAAGCGATTGAATTATGTTCGATCGATCGAACATGCCTTTTATCAAAAACTTACGCGCATGAAGCAGAAGTGTTTTAATTAACCCTAGCCCTAGGATTGTCTATATATATTAGTTTTAAACTTGTCCATGAGGAGGCCCACCTTGTTTTTTCTGCAGTTTTATAGAGAGAGAGAGAAGGAGTGTTTGCTTACTTTTGTAGGTTAATCTTGGATTCTACATTAATTGCTTGGTGATTTCAGCTTTAATACAAGTATTCCTTTCATTTAGGTTTTGTTTACATTCTGCTAATAGTTTTTCATTGTATAATCTATTAGTATCGTAGTCTTGTATATTAGTTATTGTTAAACCCATAGTTTTTGTAAGTTTTATGTTAAAAGCACAAACAAACGCAGTCTTAATGAACTTTTATGTTAAAAACATATCTGAAACACTCCAGACCATGTTTGAGTAGTCTTAGAGTTGGGAGATCAGAATGAAGCAGTGATCTCCAGCCTCTGCCATGCAGCAGTGTAAAACCTGTGTTTGATCAATCGAAGTAAGTTCGATCAATCAGGCCAGAGATACAATCAAGCGATCGAAGACATTTCGATTGATTGACAGATGACGATATTCGATTGATCGAAAGCGCGTTGATCGATCGAACTCTCTGATTCTTGAGAATATCCTATGTAGTTTTCCTAGACTTTCTATTTTTGAGATTCGTTATCAAACTATCCCTAAATGCTCAATTTGTCAAAACAGTTTATGAACTTTAAGCCTTAAGGCATTTTTCTTCAATAACTTTTGCAAACCACTTTGAATGCTAACACCATTCGGAGTGCGAGTTTTAACTATTGTTTTAAATCGCTTTCATGTATTTCGAATCAACTGTGATGATATAGTCCCGGTCATGAAAGGGCTATGGATTCTTTATTTTTAGAGAAATACATAATATTGTAGAAGATGTACTCCATTGAGCTTCAGTGTAATTGCATGGTAGATGGCTAAGTCATAGTGGATTTGTGTGATCCCAATGCTTCCCTTTTATTAAGTTAAAAACCATTTAAAATTCGCTTAGTTAATTAGTTAGTTCGTAATTAATTTAATTTCTTTGATCTTAGTAGTTGTTAATTGTAGAACTTCATGTTCTACACCTTTCTGAAATCATGAATTTTTATTTTCTTTTAGAGTTTAATCTAAGTTAGTAATCTTCGACCTTCCCTGTGGGATTGACCTGGTCTTACCAGAATACTACTTGCATGTCTACCTACACTTGGGTATAGCACACAAGCGCACTCAAAAGATTTTCATGTCAGGCTGCCTTGAGAAGATTGATAGGCAGCCCGAGAAGCCAGGGCATAACAGGAGACGCTCAATGTAGCTCAGACCGATGAAGTACCGATTCATCGGTCTTTCCCTTTTGCATCTTTCCTTCTTTTATATTCTTGTAAATATTTTCCCTTATCTCTTTCATCTTTATCTCTTACTCTTGGTTGATGATTGGTTCATATTCCATGTCTAGGTTTTAACTTCTAAATCTATAGTCCCTAGAGTGTGGGATAATAAGATTTCAAATACTGACCATTAATTGATCTTGGATGAACTTCACCATCAATTTCACATAACTGGTTGCACCACCTCTTAAAATCTTAAAGACCACAAATGATCCTTCCCAATTAATTGACCACTTACCATACCTCGAATCTTTTCACCGATAGATAGAACGGCTTTCCAAACCAGCCCTCTAAGCAAAATGATTTTGCTCATACTTTCTTATTATAAGCTCTGGCAGCCCAATTTTTCTACACCTTTAGATGATTTAGATCATTCAGTCTAATCTTGTCCAATCCTCCCAGTTTAGTGATCGGGCTATTACTTTTATAGGGAGTGTGGCATCATGCCCATAAGTTAAAGTAAATGGCATTACTCCTGTACATATTTGTTTGGATGTCCAATATGCCCAAAGTGCTTTAGAAAGGAGCGAGTCCCAAGATCTGGGATTTTTCTTTATCATCTTTCCCAAGATTCCTTTGATAACTTTGTTAGATGACTCGGCTTGGCCATTTGCTTGAGCATAATATAGGGTTAAAATAAGAATTTTCACGCCCACACTTTGTGCAAAACATATGGTCTCAACTCCAGTAAAACTGCGCCTTGATCAGCTATAATTGTTTCTGGCAAGCCAAACCGATGTATGATATAATGCTCAATGAATCTTATAATAGTGACCTGAGTAACCGATCTTGCATGTATAGCTTCTACCCACTTAGTGAAGTAATCGGTGGCCACGATGATAAAGCAATGCTGCCCAGAAGAGGTTGGATGAACTTTTCCAATCAAGTCCATCGCACATCCCTTGAAGGGCCATGGCTTGATTATTGTTTATAAAACTTTGGCTGACACCTGTTGGACGGGGCCATGCTTTTGACATGCCTGACAACCTTTGGTATTGTCAATACAATCTTTTAACATGGCTGGCCAGTAAAAATTGCATCGTTTTATTAGCCAATTCATTTTGGTACTAGGCCGATGGGCTCCACAAATCCCTTCATGGATTTTGGACATAACATTCATGGCTTCACTTTTGCACAAACAATTTAGGATGATGTCATCCCTAGTGGCTTTCTAAAATAGTTCTTCGTCTAAGAGAACAAATTGAACTGAAAACATCCTAGTCCAATGATCTGCCCTCATATTAGGGTGATTGAGATATTCCTTGATTGGAGTCCTCTAATCGTTCTACTCAAGTAGAATGAAGGAAGTTTCAACAAACCAGTACCTCTTAGCCACCAAAGGAAGTAACCGTTGAACAATAGTAATGCTCTTCTCTTCAACCTCCTATATTGAACTCGATCTAGCTTTAGCAGGACTATCGGCATCCCAATTGGTCAATCTTGGGATAATCCAACTATGATGTCATCAAAGTTGTTGATTAATTTGTTTGCTATAGAGTGAAATGGACACAATTCCCAGCTTCTTACATGAAAATCACCTAATATTTGTCTGATAACTAGCTATAAATCACCTTTAATGTGGACTAAAGATGCCCCCAGTTCGATGATCATTACTTTGTATTCGGCCTGATTATTCCTACAACTAAAGCTTAATTAAATGCTATTTTAGTCTTCCTATTTTTTGATGATATGATCACGATACCAGCCTCGGATCCATCAGCATTTTTCCCCATTGAAGACAAATGTATAGGGGACTAGTAAAACATTTGGCACTAAAGGAGTAACTGGCGCCAAGTCCTCTAACTTTGGGTCTGATGGATGGTCAGTTAGGAAGTTGGCTAGCCTGTCCCTTAACTGATCTTTGGGATTGGTATTGGAGTGAAAACTCCATAAGAGCCAAAACCCACTTGCTAATCCGGCCTCTCATAATAAGCCTGGATGACATGTATTTGATCACATCAGTTGACAAATGATATAAGTTGAAACAGGCATTATATACGCTCTTAATTTTTGGGAACAAAAGTACAAAGCTAAACATAAGTTCTCAATTGGTGCATATCGTTGCTCGATTGGAGTTAACAACCTACTTAAATAATGAATGATCTGTTCCATGCCTGACTCATTATCCTAAGCCAGCATGCTTCCTATAGAATGCTCAAAGGCCAAAATATAAAATTTAAGTTCATTCCTTTCTTTGGAGGCATCATGACTGGTGGTGTGGACGGATAACGCTTCATTCCTTCAAATTCCAAGTGGTGGCACTTCTGCCAGCAAAAATCACCATTGATCTTGATTTTTAACAAAGGCGACCATACATGAGTCTTTCCTGCACAATTAGAAATGAACCTTTTCAAAAAGTTAATCTACCCCGGGAGTATTTTTAGCTCCTTCTTATTAGTAGGAGGTTTGCCTTGTTGAATTGCTCATGCTTTATTCTTGTCCACTTAAACTCCTCTTTAGTGTACCAAAAATCCAAGGAAATTTCCTGCTAATACCCTAAAGCACACTTGAGGGGGTTTATTTTCAATTTGTGCCTTCTCATTCTTTCAAACACCCTCCTGAGATATAAAAGGTGATAGGTGTTTTTCTCAGATTTGACCACGACATCGTTCATGGCTCTTTGGTAAGTTGCCCCTGCGTTCTTGAGCCTAAAGGGCACGACAACCCATTTAAAGGTTCAGATTGCCCTAGGATATCTGAAGGCTATCTTTGAAGTATCCTCTTGGGCAATGAAAATCTAGTTATAGCTAGAATGTACTTCCATAAATGACAAGATCTAGTGCTTTGAGGTTGAATTAATCAACTGATCGACCATGGGCATAGGTTTTTCATCTTTTAGAGTGGCAAGATTTATATTCCTAAAATCGATTCAAATTCTAAGTTTCCCACTCTTTTTTACCACGGGGACCACATTGGATAGCCATTCTACATATCTGGTAATTATAATGAAACCTGCCTTTAGGAGCCTTTCGATATCTTCCTTGATTTTAGATGTAACTTCGGGAGACATATTCCTAGGAGATTTCCTGAATGGCCTGTACCCTTCTTATTGGCAGTCGGTGCTCTACGAGCTCTTTAGCTAGGCTAAGCATCTCATCATATTCCCAAGCAAAGCAATCCTTATATTCCTTAACGATGATGATCAATTCAGTTTGGAAATTGGATTCCAACAATTAGCTAACATAAATATGTTTATAATCTCCTTCCATCCCCAAATTGACTTAATAGTGGATCCTGGACGTCAGTTTTAGAACAACTTATTTAGCTTGAGCTGTATCCAATTCCTCTATTTGAACCATCTGTTCCTTTATGGCTTTTTCTTGAAAATATAATCTACCAAGTTAGCAGAACTGTCCTCCAGACAGACCTGCATTCTCTGGTCGATCATAAAGGCCTATAACCTAGCTAAGCTGGCTTTCCAGGCCAGCTGCCATCAAAGCTTGTAAAGTTGTTGCTTCATCATCCACTTCCTGTAAGATCAACTCAATCGGCCCCATCTCACCTGTCTGATTAAAATTTTCATAATATTCTTGGATATCCAAGGCAGATTCATTGATGCACATGGCTAAGCTTGCCTGCCTTCTTTGGTAAGACCCAAAAGCTTGACAGGTCCAATATGTTCTTCATATAAGAATGCATCCACCAAATATACCTTGGCTTGAAATTCCCTTATGCTTGCTCAAACCACCTCTACATCGTCCCTATTCTAAAAGATTAAGAGTTGGTGTAGAGTAGATGGGATGCAGTAGTTCGGGTGAATCCAGTCTCGGCCCAACAATGCATTATATGAGGTCGAGGTTTCTATCATGAAGAAGGCAGCCATCGTAGTCATGCTGCCTATTGTCATTTCCACTGGCAAAACCCCTTTAGTTTTTTGTGTTGATCTTGTAAAGCTTTGTACATTTAGCTTTGTTGGGATTAAATCTGCCTCAGACTTTGCGAGTTTTTAGTATAGACTAAGGCATGATGTTGATGGTTGATCCTCCATCAATCAAAATTCTATTAACTAGAACCCCTTACACATGGCCTTTGATATAAAGTTGTTTCATTGTTGGGCCATTTTATAAGTTGACTTCTCAAAGACGACCATTACGGGCTTTCAACCTTCGGCATCGTTTGATGTTTAGAAAGGAATCTTTAGGGGCAGGTGCCCCACTCATAACCTCTCTGAGCACTTTGAAAAGATCTAATACCGGCATCTTCTCATCTTGCTCATACACGTCCCAATTCATGACCGTTGGTTAATCTGTGTTAGCCATAAACTCCATTGGGATGGTGAACACCATACTGGATGAAAAGACTATTGGGATGGTCTTGAATTGGAAAATTTCATCTATTCATAGTTAAAAGTATTTAACCAATCATCAGAATCAAAATCATCTTCTGTCAGAGGTTCTAGCACGTCATCCTCTTCTGAGACGTGGAGTAGGCTCTAGAGAACTTGGGATGTTCCACCTGGTGCCATGTTCCAGGTTCCACTTTTGGTGGTAAAAATATCCTAGGATGGTTCCTGGAAAAGAGATAGTTGATTAGACACCATTCTCTATGCCTAGCGACCTGACCAGGCTACTTCAAAGGGTGATTAACACATAGAGGCTGGGCCATGTTTCTTGGGGCCTTACCTCCTTTTTGTACTAGGAACATGATCCGATCATGAACTGATGTTCTTTGCTCTGGGAAAATGATTCGTTTTTGAATTGGTCTCAGCATTTCCTCAACATTAGCTATCTCTGTCTTTTGACAGAGCTGTGTGGTTATGGGTACGCCTCCGTCTTGCACCTTGGACTAAGTCCTTCTTCCATAAGTCTTAGTTGATGTCTTAGTTCTAACAATAGCTACTCCGTTCCACTTGAGGCTGAACTAATCTCTTCGGCCTACTTGTTCTTTTGCAAGACTTTTCGTTGTTCATAGGTTCCATGTAGGTCCTGAATGGTATGTTTGGCCAATCTTTATTACTACTCACGGGTTCTATCATTGGCCTCTTGCCTTTCCTTCGAGGAGGGTTTTGACTAGCCGACTTTGTAAGATCCACCATCATTCGTGGCCTGGAAAGCTTTGACATATCAGGCATTGTCATACTGATAGTTGCTACCTTTGGAAATGGGTCTGCGTCCACTCCCATCGCTCAGAGAATTTGAAGATTCCCTTCTCCACATTTTCCTATATAACATTCTGAAAAATAACACAGTTGTTAGTGGCATTCTTCCAAGAATTATGCCACTTACAGTATTCTTTCCCTTTTATGTCATCGGGCTTGGAGATCCGATGTCCATTAGTTAATTTTATGGCCTTTTCAATTAACAAGGCATCAAAAATCAAGTCGGCTTTTGTTAAATCAAAAGTATAGACTTTTTTAGCCTCAAAGGTTTGTTTTCTTACAACCGTGTTATTATTAACGGGTTTGCTCAATGCTGAGCAAATTACTGACCGCTTAACTATTACTTCAGCCATATCCACCTCAGACAAATTGAAGTCACATTTAGTGATGTGGACTTCATAGTTTGGGTCTTTACAATAAGTGCCTTTTGACGAGTTTCTTATTTCTTGCTCATCCATTAAAATTCTCTCATATCAGGCTATCCTGGAGGCTAATTCGAATAAATCTCTGAACTCCATTTCATCAAACCTTTTTCGGAGTTCAAAGTTCAGTCCTCTAGTGGTTAGTTTCACGAATTTGTTCTTGGGGAGAGTGATTTGGCACCAATATTTGGCTTTTTTGAATCTTTCGATAGACGTTTCAATCGATTCTCCAAATAATTGATGCATTTTGGACAAGTCAACCATGGATGTTTCAGGCTTTGTCCAATAGAACTGCCCGTGAAATAGTTCTTCCATCTGTTGCCAATTGAATACTGAATTGTTAGGCAGATTGGCATACTAGTTGAATACTAATTGATCTCGTCAGAATCAAGATATAAAAGTATGCTTTACTTTCTAAGGATTTGTAGTGCAGAAGTAAAGGTCGAACCCACAGGGATTGGTTATTTTTATCCTTTAATTAAAAAACCTAAATCTATTTAGTTATGAAAAATAGAAGTTTGAATGGTTGATGATTTAATTCCTACTATTAACTGAATTATGAAATCGAATTCTAGAATTATGGAAGTAATGTTCTGAAAATTAAATGAAATAAACAAATGCAACTTTGAAATTATTTTAATATATGTGGATGTGATATAGGGTAACAAATCCACCACTAAATATGCATCAGGGGTCTATACTTTCTACTTTAAGTTTTATAATTAGATAGCTACGATCCATTGTAGCTACATGCCCAATAGTATCAACAAGAGGATATCACTAGTTTAATCTAAGCATAACTCATCTTCACTACACATGAATTATCTACCTATAACTAGGGTTTATAACTCATCTTTCCTAGGCATGAACTATAAAAGATATAAACATCACAATTACATAAGCACTATTGCAGGTAAATACTTTATCAATCACAGAAATCAAAGAATATTGAGTTCAATAAGCGTAAGGACAAATCTAAGACAAGAATAGATCCAAAATACTCTTGATTATTATCATTAAAAATCGATTATATATAAATAATCCTCAAACATACAATTACTATCCAATACATAAAATCCTAAAATAAGAAAGCATAGAATTCACCCTGTACATAACTAGGGTTTCATTGAAACCCTAGAATAGGTGTTTAGTTGCACATAGTTGATGAAAACATGAAGGTTGAGATGATGGTTACCATTCAAGACCTTCAAGCTATATCTTCGCTTCCTCTTGCCTTCAAAGTTGCTGAATGTAAGGATGTGTAAAGATGTGTAACTCTCAATTGAATTAGAATGAAATATATATAGTTGTAGAGAGATTAGGAAGGCTTTTGTAAACCCCATCCGACTGAAACTGCTATAATTCACTTTCTGGACATAATTAGGCAATTTCGTCCATGTAGGGGTCTTTAGCACATAAAAAAACGCATTTTGGATTTTTTGTACTGATCGCACGAGCACGTAATTGGAAGGTCGCGCGAGCGGGCAGCACAAGCAAGGTGCGGTTTTGTCGCACGAGCAGGCTGTCCGTGCGATATGACTTTTTCTTGTTCTTTCTTCCTGCTTTTTTATCCCATTTAGCCTAAAATCCTTGCTTTCTTCTAAATCCTGATAGAAAGTGCAAAATCAAGTAAAAATACACAAAAATAGGATAAATACTGCTAACAAATGTGAATTCAGGCATGTAATAAGGATTTGTTCTCTCCCCATCACACCCCTAAATTTATATTTGGCTAGTCCTCGAGGAAAAATAATAGAAATATAAAACTACTAATAATACTAAAATTCTTGCTCCATTTTCACATGGATAACGATTGCACTTAGCATATGCAACAAGCCTTTTAAACCTCTAGGTGTCCCTAGTCGGACGAGTGAAGTCTCGTGAGGGTTGTCGTCAACAAGTCACTCACAACCATCTTTATTAACTTGTATAAAAAAAAATTTTATTCAAAATTTTAATATTTCTACATCGACATCCTTCCTTGATAAAACAAAATTCAAGTAAAACTTTAAATTATCAAGAGTAACATAATTGTACGTCTACTCATATTATGAAAATAATTCAAAAACATATATCACAAAATCAATAGAATATATCGAAGACTCGCATATGTGTGAATAGTAATCAGGTGGATACATGGTGACTATGAACTTGGAATATAACTCAGATAGCTATCTAGTGATGTCTTGACTAAAAATCTCACGTTGTTAATTACACTCTAAAATAAAATCACTCAGAAGCATGTGTAATCACTCGAATATATGAGAGGGAGATAATTATATATAAAGCAAATAAATCTCGCGTATGACACAGAACAACATATGACACAACAGAAAAATAGTCTCATGAACAGATATCGATCGTCAAGTGAATATTATTACTACCATCCTTTTATTCCCCTTTTCTATCGGTTCCATATTCAAATCATATTTCACTAGAATCAAATAGGACTTTACAAGGGTTGTAATGTTGATCAAGGGTTATAGCTAAGAAAAGAAAGGTAAAGGGATTCAAAGAGTCCTTAGGTAGATATGAATAGCCTTAATTTGTAACACAAGGGCTTTACTATAACGACTCTTTATTATTTTTTTCTTCGACTACTTCATATATTTTTTTTCCAAGAGATTCATCTATTTTTTTTTTCAATCCTTTTTCCGATATCTTTTTTTATACCACTTTTTTTTTTAATAGTCAATACATCACCTTTTTTTATTAGTCGTTTATTAGCCCGATTTCTTTATGAAAAACTATTTTCAACTACTCTTGGACATGGGTTAGGTAAAATTTTTATGGTAACGAACTCCATATCGGAGTGTGTAGGATAATCGGTGACCAAAGAAAAGGCTTATTAAAAGGCTTCAAAGGGTTAACAAAGGATATAAAAATATTTTATTGGGTAAGTCAAAGGACAAAAGGGTTTATAAAGACAGATGGCCTAACATCATCTCCTAAAGTCACATGATTCTTCAATGTTACGATATCAAGGAAAATAGATTTTTTAATTAATTTTTTTTAACATGTTAATTACAATACTAACTCGACTTTCAATCAAGATAAAGAAATATTGAGACTAAACAACGAAATAATGCACTTTGTCAAAGAGATTCAATAAAAGTAATTTTTAAAACCCTCAAAAAGGATGAAAGGCTCTAAAGCTCAATGGTTAGTCTCCACACTATTTCTATCTAGAAATCCAAGCTATATTATAATCCAATATCAACATGCATCCACATGACTACATGTCGTGCAAAAGTAAATATGCAAGTATAAGATATAAGCAATGATTCTAATGATATACAATTCTCAAGGCATACCTTCATAGCTTTAGTAGACAATGGACTACATACTCTCTTAACCTCAAGTTTCAATGAAATCTAGTTAAAACAAGAAATAATGCACCATTGAACAATTTAAAGAAAACAAATAAGAGAACGTACTTTATTTATTATTTAAACTACTAGAATTAAGTGTTTGTTGTTATTTTTTTTATTTTCACAAAAATAAAAAGAATAACAAATAAACGAAAAGAAAAGAAATAACAAACTACAAATAAAATTTAATTCGAAAAAATTCTTAACTACTAAAACAAAATAGCAACTGAAAATAAACATAACAAAATAAAACACTACTCCTAAAACAAACAAAATCCTTAATATTCTCCCCCATACCAAATTACAACATGTCCCTATGCAGGTGGGAACATGACAATGACATGGATAAATGCCTCATGGAAGATGACCAGGATGTCCACTCTACAAAAAAAGTCACAAGGGGGTGGCATGTCAGCTCAGATATACCAATCAATCAACTCTCACACCGGATGCTCAGTAGGATCGAACGGCATCACAATCTCCTCATCCTCCTCCTCCGCATGAAACTCCAGACCCACAACTACCTCATCCACATCAACGCCACATGGTCCCAAATCGACCTCATCATCCGAGGACTAGCATAAGGTGGAAAGATCGAGGCTATGTCCTCAAGAGACCAGTCAGGGTGACCCGAACATTGTCGAACAACATCTGGCACATAATCAGGTAGGTCCCTATAAGGATAGGAAACCCCAGGTGAAGGGATAATGGTCAAAATAGGCGCAACAGAAGGAATATCGAGGCTCAGGATGATTTCCTCATCATCCTCGACTGCATCATCATCGGTCGACTAATCGGCTGAATTCGATGAAGAAGAAAACTCAAAGGACATAGGTGGGGTGCCATAAGGGCCATCGATAATTGTCGGGTCATCGCCAAAGAGATCTTTCACATCTGAAGAATCAGAATAGACATGAATAGGAACATGAGGACGACGACGGCACCAATCGGGATGACCGATTGGACCGTATGGTTTGGCTACCCTAGAACTCGGTGAAGTGTCATCAGTGGATGAACCAGAGTCGGTATGACGGCTCGAGAGACTCAAAGACCTATCGGGTGAAGAGGGAGGAGATATAAGATGATCCATAGTATGAGGATGAAAATAAGATCTGAGGATCAAGGTACGCTATATGGATATGTGAAAACTAGAAACCTGAAATCAAGAATAAAGTACTACTAAAATCTTATAAGTTGTCGATACAAGAAAAAGAAACATAAGTACTGTTGTTGGTTTATAAAAAACGTTTTGTATGAATGATTGAAATTATAACCTAAGCAACTAATTTTACTTTTACATCAATCCTTAAGCATTAGTTCCCCCAAACAGAAATCTAATCGATTCCTATTTAGTGCAATGGGGTTGAAATTGCTCCGTAGTAATAATTGTTGACAATTACACAAGTGAATAATTCAAAACATTATATAACCAACTATTAATGGGGAAGCATAACCAAAAATTAGTACCAGTAACTGTGCGAGTAATAGAATTTTCAGGAATAAAAGCAAACCACAAGAAAAGAAAAAGTGCATAATGGAATAAATACAGACCAAAAATAAAAAGAACGAAATAAAAGACAATAAATAATTAAACCTGTCGTAGCCAGGAACATCAGTATCCTAAAAATAAACAGAAAAGGAAACTAAAATATAAAAGCAAAGAAATAAAATAATATGCAGGCCAATAGTATGAAAATGTCTAAACCCTCCCATCAAAATACAATTAAAATGAAAAAGATGTCCAGTCACCCAATCCAACTGTCGCCCACCCTAATCATCATCACCCTCAACCAATACCAGATCCAACCCTACACTCCCCTGGCCTGTGTCACCATCCCCATCCCCATCCCCATCCCCATCCCCATTCCCATTGCTCCCATCATCCCCATCATCACCATCACCGCCAGCCTCCTCCTCCGTGCTTGCCTCCTCAACTACTTGTTACGCTAGTCACAGAAAAGTAGACTGATAGGCCGCCTCTCTCTAGGCCAGATTGTCCTCCAACTGATCAGGATGTGCTAGCTAGAAATAAGAGCGCATATAGGATTGTAGCCTAAGGGTCTCACTGCAGAAATCACTCACATCCCCATAAGTCTATGCGTATAGCGTATCCTCCGATGGAGGTGGACGATGTGCCTCCCACTCTCGACTCGCCTGGGCATGCTCCCGGGCCTTCCTAACCTCTAAGTCTAGATGATCCAGGCTCAACTTCCAATCGGCAAAAGTGAACTCCAGGATTCGTCGATCTATGGGCTTATCAATAGGTATAGAAAAGGCCTTAGACCAGAGAATGGCAGTGATGGTCCGAGGTAAGGCAATAGGAGCTTAGAGTCAGTGGAGTGGTCAATAGCTTAGCTGGTGAGACGCATGCCCTCCATAATCACGAGGTCTGGGTAAAACCAGTCTCCACGATAAACTGCATGAAGGGCATGGTGGATATCCTTGGTGCATTCTTGTTCGTGACCAAGGGGGTAGAGGTTGCGTTTAAAGACATGGTCGACAAACCACATCTGGCAGGGAAAATGAGATCGGCGTATAGATTTCCCTGAACAAGATCAGGACATGTGGATGAAGGTGTGCAGGTTGGATAAAACATTAAGTTTAGGGACCTTATATCAATGGGAGGGGATTTGGAGAGCGTTGAAAATATTGTCAGGGTTAAGGGTGATGTCACAGTCGTCTGTGGTTGTACTTAGATACGCGTGTTGGCTTAGAGAGGCTTTATGGTATCGAAGGTTTTGATAAAAGAGGCATACTAGGCGGGGGTAGCTAATGAGGTCAGGGTTACGAAAATAGTGCTATGGGGCCAATTTTCGGGCAGTTAAAGTGTTGTGGCCTTATTTGGTGTCCTTATCAGATGCAAAGAAGTCAGCGTCGATAGCGACCTCATAATTTAAGCATCGATTAGCGTATTTAGGTGAGAGCTCGTTAGGGTTAAGGTCCTTTGGTGGAGGAGTAGGTTGAGTTTGTTTTTCTTTTCCTTTGGATTTCTTTTTGGGCGGTTGGGAACTAGAGGCTGATTTAATTGGTCGTTCAATCATGGTTTTGAAAGGTGTGTAGGTGAAAAAGAAAAAAAATTGAAAATGTTAGCTTGGTTTTTGGCTAATCCCAAAAAAGAAAAGAATGAAGGGGAAGGGGAAAGGGTCACCTGCAAAGAAGAAAGTCCTGGCAAGGGACACAATCAATATATATTCAGCAGTTTAAATAAGAATAGGGTCCACGGGGGAACACCTTGCAACTATAAGAAGAGCCTACCCCTTCTCACTCATCATCCCGACAAGGGCACACACATTGCGACAAGTCATGGGGTACTCGTTGCATGTTCAGAAATAATGTAAATAAAATAACTATGATAGTGACGCATATGCCAAGACAATAATTTCACGAATTTGTGTAATAGTAATGTTATGTCTGACTCCATAAAGTTAAGCGCTTGTTAAAGAGATATTGAAGATTGAACATTATCAGGTACTTATATTCTTGGGTTCGAAATCTAAAAACTAAGAGCAGGCTATGAACTAATTCCATAATTTAGAACGTAAGTGCACAATTTAATCAGTTGAATCTAATTGGTTACGTGCATAGACCTAAGTCTAAGTGAGGTTTAAGTTTAGTAGTTAAAGCATCAATTTTTAGATTTGGCTGACAAATGTGAACAACAAGTACGATATAGTGAACATGCTGTCATTAAATCTATATGAACTGGAATTAGGTATGTGATCACTCCTTGATTACATTTAAATGGATTGATCAAATTTTTAGAATTGTGTACAAGGGAGTTAGGGTTTTGGTTGCATATGTGTGTGTGAGGAAGTCAACAAGTCACAATCAGTGTGTATAGGGATGTTTATATAGACAGATACATATAAATCTATATATATATGGAAATCAAGAACACTTGAATCGTAAACCCTAAACTTCATTAGTGTAATCCAATACAGGGGTTAGGTGTGACTATACACATACATATGTATGCCTCTGATGATGTAAATATGCCTATCCATGCATCTATAAAGCCCTAAAGTAGTATAAACATACACACAAAAATTGATCTGTGCTGAATAAACTAATAGGTCTGTGTGCATCAGTCCATGGAGTTAGATTCAAATCTATAAGTATATCAATGTATGTATGTACCTATGTAGATAAATTTACCCCCAAATTTCAAGCCCTAAGTAGTGTGTCCTAATCAGGGGTTAGGGTTTCAAAATTTAGGACCCAGGGGGTGTGTGTGTGTCAATATATATACTGATATCTGTATATGTATATACATACATATATATATAAATAAGGATGTGGATTCAGAAAATCCCCCCAAATCATAAACCCTAAATCGAAATCATATATGTATATATATGTGTATATATAAATCTGTGAGTGTATGGATATATGTATATACAAATAGAGATATATATGTATATATATATATGTATATGTGTGTGTGAGTACCTGTGATTCAAGGATCAAGGTCAAGTGAGAAGATTTTGCCAGTGTCTCATGGTGTGTTTAGCAGTGGCGGCGGCGTCTTGTTGTGGTCCGGTGGTGGTTCTTTGGTGGTGTTGTGTGGTGGTGGTTGGATGATGATGTGTGATTGTGGTGGTTATGGAGGAAGGGGGAAAGAGGGAATGAGATCGCAAGAGAGAAGAAGACGAAGAGAAAAAGAAAAGTTCTGTGAATCAAAATTAGGGCTCAGCCCTATTTATAGGCGAGAGGGAACATCGAACGAGCGGCCTTCACGGGCGTGAGTTCCTCCGTGAGTAGAGGCTGAGGGTTATTTTAAGGGCCTTAAAAAAAATTTCTAAGTCAGTAATTCACTCCTGCGGGTCGCTCGAGCGAGACCCTCGCTCGCGCGATCTGAGGTGCGAGCAAAAGCTGAGAGGTCTGCTAACAAACTTCCTAAAATTTTTCTAAGGTAGAAGATCGCTCCAGTGGGCCGCTCGAGCGACCAACTCGCGCGCGCAATTTTTAGGCATGAGATGATACTGAGGGTTCTTTTATAATAATTTTAAAAATTTTCTCTAATGGGCAAACTTGTGCGAGCGGGCCACACGAGCGACACGTTGTGCAAGCGGGCCGCGCGTGCGAGTTTCTATTTTTCTCATTTTTCTCTTCTGTTTTCTTGTATAGGGATTTCATTAATTAGTCTTTTTCTCTTTTTGGGCATTGAAAATTCAGACATTGGCCCTAAAACTACTAAAAAGTGTACAAAACTTAAAGAAAATCTCCATAAACGCTTGGGTTGGCTCCAAAGAAGCGCTAAGTTTTACATTGTTAGCTCGACCGATGTAAGCGCTCAGTCAAAATAGATTGGATCTACTAGATCTATTGATTCTATCTCTCTTTCATCGGTCTCTTCAGACCGGTACGGCTTAAGTTGTTGCCTGTTTACCTTAAAAGGTGTTATACCGTTTGTATCTTGGATTTCTCTTGCTCCATGTAGAAACACCTACGTTATAATGAACGGTCCGTCCAGTCGGGAACGTAGCTTACCCAAGAATTTTTTTTATTTTGAATTAAATAACCATGCGCGTTGTCCAACTTCGAAATTTTTTCTTATGATCATCGTATCATTAAAAGCTTTCGATTGTTCTTTATAAATTCTGGCGTTCTCATATGCCTCTTTCCTCAGTTCCTCAAGTTCTTATATTTGGAGTTTACGGTGGCATCCTGCTGCTCTTATGTCTTTGTTAAGTGATTTTACAACCTAGTACGATCTTTGTTCAAGTTCCACTGGTAAGTGGCACGCTTTTCCAAAGATTAGTCGGTATGGAGACATTCCAATAGAAGTTTTATACGTTGTTCGATATGCCTAGAGTGCATCGGTTAGTGGTTACGACCAATCCTTGTGATCTGGACAAATTATTTTTTCTAATATACTCTTTACTTCTCTATTTGAAACTTCAACTTGGCCTTGGGTTTGCAGACGGTATGCGGTTCCAACCTTATGGGTGACGGAATACTTTCGAACGAGGGCTTCAAAGTAACAATTACAGAAATGTTTTCCCCCGTTGATTATAATTGCCCGTGGCATACCAAATCGACAGAATATATTATCTTTAATAAAAGAAATCACAAATTTATGGTCATTGGTTCATGTCGTCACTGCCTCCACCCAATTAGAAACATAGTCGACCGCGACTAGAATGTATTCAAAACCACAAGACGAAGGAAACGGATCCATAAAGTTGATGCCCCATACATCAAATATTTCAATAATGAGTATCGGAGTAAGAGGCATTGCATCACAACGGGACATGTTACCTATTTGTTGACAATGTGTACATTTTAAACAATAATCATGCGCATCCTTAAAAAGGGCTGGCCAATATAACACACTTTGGAGGACCTTAGCAGCCGTACGATGGCCGCCAAAGTGTCCTTCGTATTCTAAAGAATGACAAAAGTTTAATATAGAGTTGACCTCACTCTCTGGAACACAACGTCGTATTATTTTATCAGAACAATGCTTAAATAAAAGTGGATCATCCCAATAATAATGTTTAATTTGTGAAAAGAAGCGATCTTTATCTAGACTGGACCATGTGTGAGGGATTGTAGACACCCCATTTTGTCGGCTATCGGATTTAGGAGACCCATAGCTTGGTGGTTCACAATGATCGTAAAAAAGGGACTCCTGGAAGTCATCTCTATCTCTCAGAATGCTCAGATTGACCAAAATGCCCCTGAAAGCCCGAAGACTCCCAGATTTGGTCCCAAAGTTCTGAAAACATGCTATTTCGTAAGAAAAATGATAAAATGAGTTTTTAAGCAAAATCGGAAGAAATCGTCAGCTCCCAGAGACCCCCGGAAGTCCCGAAAGTTCCCCGAAAGTCCCCCGTTGACCGGTTTGACCAAGGTTTGACCAGGTTTGACCAAGTTTGACCAAGTTTGACCGAAATTGTCCGAATTCACCGGAATCATTAGAAAAGTATTAAAATAAGTTTTAAAAGAGAATCGAGCGAAAACGTCGGCTCCTGGGAGCTCCCGGAGGTTCCCAGAACTTCCTGGGAATCCCAGGTTTGACCAGTTTGACCAAGATTTGACTTTGGAATCGGGGCACCGAAACAATTTTCAAATATTTTTCATGGATACTAGAGGTCAATAGCTTTCCAACTGCATATCGCACATAATCCCTGGATTTAAAACGAATTTATTATGGATTTCCAAAGTCGAAAAAGGCGATCAAATCGGCTTTTATTGCGAATACCGTGAAACTTTTCAAAGTGACCTATCCCCGAACTATTTTTTATGTAAAGTAGACTCCATTACCTTTCCAACGGTATATCACAACCTCAATTTGGAGTTCGTACGCATTTTCTGTGAATTTCGGACGAAATAGGGCCTTTTCGCGAATACCGGAACCTCAGGGGGCCTAAACAGCATTATCTGGATGAAGGAGGAGCAGTGCCGCCGCGGCACTGGCCCACTGCCGCCGCGGCACTCCCCTCCAGAATGGTGTTTTTTTGTAATTTTTCTTGGGGATTCATTTTGATTAATTAAAAACTAAAACGACATAGTTTTATGATTTCAGATGTTTGGAGCCAATGAGAATACTTTCTAAATCCCAAAACCACCCCAAGTTGGCCTATTTAAACCCCCCATTGCTCTTCATTTTGGGGGAGTCAAATACAAGTTTAGAGAAAGTTTGGGAGAGAAAGTTGTAGAGATAAGGTGAGAATAGAGAGAAAAGAAGCTTTCTTCTTTGATTTTCAAAACAAAAGTGAGTTCTAAACTTTGTTTTTACTACATTACTCCCATTTACTTCAACATTCAATACACCCAACCACCATTTTAGTGAGCATTTAAGAGAGTGGAAGCTTCTTCCATGTCCAATGTCATTACATATGAGTGAAACACCATGCTACAAGTTCAATACTTCATGAATATCATCTATTGATCATCATCTACTTGCTTGTTTATTCATTGTTTATCTCTTCTTACCTCATTTCTTTTTGATTTTCTTTATTTACTTACTAGTTCATCATCATCTAAATGATGACATGAAGTTTGGGGTGAGTGAATCCTTATGGATAGTAGCTCTTGACCTCAAAAACATGTTTGATAGATGATGATCATAACTTCAATACCTCCAAGGTATCCTTGAAGTGTATTGAAGTTATGCTCAAATAAAAATAAGTTTCTCCAACAATCTTGGAGGTTCTTGATGATGAGTTGAATGTTGGCATTTTAAGTGGCTATAATCTTTATTGAGTATTAAAAATGCACTTCCAAAACCTCTATTTCAAAACCCCCCTCAATCCCTCTCATTTTGATTTCAAGAAAGAAAACCTTATTTTCCCCAAAATCTTCAAAACAGTGAGTTAAAACAGTGAGTGAGCTGAGTTCAAAGATTTCTATAGAACTCAATACTCAACATATAGATGCAAGGCCACTTGGAAAGTCTTCCTAACTCATTGGAGAACACCCATGATTTTTGGTTTGACTTGGAAGTACTTGAAAATGGTCCATTTGGACCCAAACATTCCTTCTAATCATTCTGCCTCTGCTGTCACAGCAGCTTGACTAACTTCTAACTTCTTTTTTAGACATATGTTCCAAACGGGGTGGTCCCAAATTATATTTCTCTTGAACCTCAATGTCTTAGGGAACTTTCTGTATAAAATGGGCCCCTAGATCATTCGTTTTCATTTTCTAAGATTTTTCAACATTTCAGTCGACAGTACGGACTCTGTTTTTGAGTGACCTCTGTTGTTCATATGATTTCTCTCAATCTGTTATAGTTATTAAAGATTGCCTTTTTGGGTTGTATTCTAGACACAATAAGGAACATCTCCATAAACAATCATGCATTGAATGCGTTCCTAACCCCTCTTTTCCATTTTTGCAAGATCATGTTACTGTTCTGTCTACTATTCACAACAAGCACATTTTAACTTTCATTCTTTGATTTGATGCTTATATGCCTTCCAAATTCGTTCATATCTTAGGAAGTAGTTCATACTACATTTGTACATATCCCATGATGATTTCATTCATTCATTCATACACATTATAGACTTCTAAGTCATTCTAGGAATCCATGAACACAAAACACACTACAACCTTGGCACATTCTAGATACATACATTGCATCCATGCAAGATTTGGGGCCTTCATGGCTCCTAATCTAAGAAGATTATAAGGAATGATCATGATCACACGTTCATGCTTCCCCCGATCTAATCATCCTTTCTTATCCATCCCGGGGATTGAGAGGTCTTCTTTTCTCAAAGATTAACATGCAGCATACTAGTTTGCTAAGCATATTTTGATTTCTTTGTTTATTTGTTTCAATAACAATTCATGTCCCCCTTTAGATTAGGAAGTCTTGATTAATTGATATATGATTAGACGATTTTTCCTAGGTTTATTTGTGTGATTTTCACTTTACATTGTATGATATTTGACTTAGATTTTATGAATGATATCTCATCTTTTGATTTTCAATTTCAAGATTCTTATGTGATGTAATATACTATCATAGTATTAATTGCCGAACCATACATAGTATAAGATGATTATTTGGATGCTAGTTGAGGCCCGTCGAGAGACGGGGCGAGTTGAGGGTGTTTTAGTCGTGACAAAGGCTCCTTCCTCTCTCGTACCAAAACCCCGAACCAAGTTCTTTGGTTATGAAGGGCCGGTGCCCTTTATCCATTTGGGTGAGTCAAAATTAGGTTTCTTGGTTCCTTAAAGACCAAGTGGCGACTCTGTATCTATTTTCAACAGACCTTTTCTCTTTCCTTGATTCAAAAGTCAAACAAGTTTCGAAAACATAACGAAGCGGTGGAATCCCGGTATCCACAATCTGGCGACTCTGCTGGGGATTTTTATTTTAAAACAAAATAATACAGAGGTTTGACTCATAAGAAGCATCCTTAAAATTATCTTTTTACTGTTTATGGTTCACCGCATTGCACTCTTGCATTTTCCCCTCCGACTGTGTCTGAAATGCGGCGCTGACATTGTTCAGGTCTTGCTGTGCCAGGGCACAAGTCACCGTTGATACTGTACCTTCCAAGGTATATCAAAAAGAGTAAAAACCTCCGTACTGTCTCCCTGACGGTATATTGGAACTCTCGTCAACGGACCCTCTTTGACTAAACCCAGCCTTTGCATATAGATTCCTGTAGAACCTTTCATAGGGCTGTTGATTTATCTTTTCAGATAGGACAATGTGATATAACTGCTATATGCCCTGATGGGATTACCCGAGCGGTGTAGACGCTTATGTGGCATAGAACAAAACCTCTTTCTTATGATTCCCAAGGCAATCGCTCACATGTGATTACATTGAGTTGACCTGCCTAGGCACCATGACAAGGATGTCTGCTCCATGCTCACGAAGATATACACCGCAAACCTTGTTTATCGGTCCTAAGACATAGGAGTATGAAAACTTGCTAGAAGGTATGATCACTATAACCATATTGACCAGTTTCCCCCAGAAACTCTGTCCAGATATCCCAGATATAACCATGTTAACCAGTTTCTCCCAGAAACTCTGTCCAGATATCCCAGATATAACCATGTTAACCAGTTTCTCCCAGAAACTCTGTCCAGATATCCCAGATATAACCATGTTAACCCCAGTTTCTCCCAGAAACTCTGTCCAGATATCCCAGATATAACCATATTAACCAGTTTTCCCCAGAAACTCTGTCCAGATATCCCAGATATAACCACATTAACCAGTTTCTCCCAGAAACTCTGTCCAGATATCCCAGATATAACCAGGTTAATCAGTCTCCCCCAGAAACTCTGTCCAGATATCCCAGATATAACCACGTTGACCAGTTTCTCCCAGAAACTTTGTCCAGATATCCCAGATATAACCATATTAACCAGTTTCTCCCAAAACTCTGTCTAGATACCCCAGATATAACCACATTAACTCTGTCCAAAATTACCCGAAGTATCCCAGAAATCCCTATTATCCCTTGGTGGTCATACTGGAAAGTAAGGTTAGCACACTCTGTATGGTTAGGACCTTATTTGTTTAACTGCTATCTGTTAGAAATAGAAGCATCATATAGATTAGTGCTTACATCCGCATGCTTGTCCCATTTGCATGCACCATTCCCCATCAATCTGCACGCACTGTCTCGAGTCGGTCCACATCACTGTCTTTGTCTGTCTAAAGTCACCACTGTCAAGATCTAATCTAGTCCTCTCGAAATCTGTCAGGTCAGTATAGATTCCCAAGGTCAGCAGTCAGGGTCCTCTTCGTGGGTCAGGAGTTCGGATAATCGATTGATCAGAATCAGTCCGACAGCTTACTTCAGCATGAATAGGGAAGAGTTGGAAAACAAGGTTACTGAATTGGGAGCGACCATAAGCCAGCAGTCCGACAGCCTGGCCCAGGTTCTGAAGTTCATGGAAGAACTGAAACAGCAGCAGCCGCAACCTCCACCCGGGTTTCCACCACCGGGATTTGAACCTCCCCTGCATGAGAATAATAGGGAGGAAGAATGGTTTCAAGGGGTCCCACCGTTCGCGTATGAGAAAAAGCTCCAAGAGAAAATGGACAAGGTCGACAAGCTAGAAAGCGTACTGAGAAAAAGCAAGGGGGTCGATGATTACATGCTAGACCTGGAAGGCCTCTTCGAGCCTGTCAAGCTGAAACTGCCAGAGAATTTCAAGATGCCTGCCATCGACCGTTTTGACGGAACTGGGAATCCGAAAAGTCATGTGAAGCTATGTATGAGTATCTTCCAGTCCATGGGTTGTACCCACAAAAACATTGCGATGTTGTTCCCGCAAACCCTTGCAAAGTCTGCACTATCGTGGTTCCTAACCTTGGAAGCCTCCAAAACCCGGGCCTGGGAAGACATCGTTCGAGTCTTCGTCGATCATTACTCCTACAATCAAGAGCTGGATGTCACCATCAGGGATTTGGAAACAACCCGGAAAAACAACAACGAATCCTTCGCTGCATTTCTGAACAGATTGAGGAACAAGGTAGCCCAAATGACCCACCGGCCAATCGAAAAAGAACAGGTAAGGATGCTCATCCGGAATCTGCAGCCCCTCTACCATGAGAAATTATTCTACCAGTCCATCTCCACCTTTAAGGAGTTGTTTGAAGTCTGAACCCGGATTGAAGACGCTATCAGGGAAGGAAAGATAAAAAAGGAAGAGCCCCCGAGTCAGTCCAGAAGGCCTAACTACTCCCGGAATCCCCCGGATGTCAATGCCCTTAGCAGCCAACCCATGGCGTACCCTCTTAGGCCATACCAACCCTCCATCCAGGCAAACCCCTCCAATCGCCCCTTCCAGAAAAAGCCCCCTCGTAATTTTGCCAAGTTAGAAATCTCTCTCTCCTCAGCTTTAGACCGCCTCCTCAAAAAAGGCCATCTCCAACTACTCTGACCGCGAAACACCCCCCTCCCGCCAAACTGCGATATGTCTAAGCGGTGTACCTACCACCAAGCCCCGGGCCACAACACTGATGATTGCATGCGCCTTCGCCATGACATTCAAGGCCTTATTGACCAAAACATCATCGAGCCGCCACCAAAGCAGCCCCATATCACCCAAAATCCTCTACCAAACCACCAAAATGTCAACCTCATTGAGTCCAACCCCGTACCCTTCAACCCTGCTACTTATATCACCCCCCTAGGACAACCCTTGCCTTTCATTGACATCCCAGATTCTGCGGGAATTCATCTGATTGAAGGGGAGAATGACGAGTGGCAGCAACAGCTAGACGATGAGTAAGACTTGTTCTTTTTGGAAGAGCACGATCTGGGGGCGGTAGACCTCAAATGGTATGATCCCAATGATGAAAGTGATGCTTCTATCTAGGACGAGCCGGAGAAACCATATGTGGGAACGGATTATGATTGGTTCAAAAAGGATGGGACTGTAGAAGGGCCTACTCCTGCTGAAATTGATCATCTGACCAGGTCAGGCCGTCACTACCAGCCTTTGCAGCCTACTACCGAAGCCGTCAAAAAGGGTCCAGTTAAAGACAAGGGGAAGGGCAAGATGGATGAGGTCATTGAAGAAGATAACGAGTTGATAAAGCAGCTAAAGAAGACTCAAGCGCATCTCTCGATGTGGGACATTATGGTGACGTCCTATAAGCATAGGCAAGCCGTGTTGAATGCTTTGGCTGGAATTGAAGTCCCCATCGACGCCGCGTCGGAGGACATGGTAGCTTTCTTGGGTGCGCTCACCCCCGACCCGATCATTACATTTTCCGATGAGGACCTGCCACCGGAGGGATCCGCACATAACAAGGCATTATATATCACCGTAGGATGTAAAGGACAACAGGTGCCGTTTTGTCTGGTCGATATGGGCTCAGCCTTAAATGTCTGTGCCCTAAGGACTGCCACCGCCTTGGGGGTCAATGTCCTTGACATCACACCATCTGTGCAATCTGTGAGGGCCTATGACAACACCAGGAGAAATGTGATGGGAACCGTTTCTCTCCAAATCCGGGTAGGATCTTTGGTGAGCACCGAAGTCTTTCAGGTCATGGACATACCTGCCTCTTTCAACTTGCTGATCGGAAGGCCCTGGTTGCATGTCAACAAAACCGTATCGTCCACTGTGCATCAAATGATCAAATACATCCATGAGAAGGAAGTGAAAATCATCCTCGGTAATAGTTGGGGTAATGAAGCTTTCCCGAACTACGCTCCCGTCTTTGAAATCCAAATACCTGAGTTAGAAGAAGGAGAAATTGGAGGATTCTTCATGGAAGAGGTCCACATGATCAATGATGAAGACAGGTTCCCTGAGATCCACTCTGCGGTTGTCAACATCGTCCGCAAAATAAACTACTTCCCTGGAATGGGATTGGGCCGACGCCAGCAAGGGATTCGAGAGTTCCCTCAGATCAAAGGACATCAAGGTACTTTTGGGCTAGGATACAAGCCCACTGAAGAAGACATCGAGCTACAGAGGCCGTGGAAGAAAAGAGTGAGGGGTCTCCCACCATACCGCAAGACCTTGAATGGACAATTCATCAAAGAGGGGGATGACTTCCCTTACCTTGAGTTCCCCGAACCCTGGATCCATCAAACCACTGGGAAAAGGCACCCTGGAGTTGAAATCTTCGCTGACTGCGAGAGGCCTCCATATCAAGTTCCGTTCTATCCCGAAGAAATTGAGAAAACCCCAGAGGAAGACTGGTTGAAATACCTTGACACTGAAGCCATCGAGAAAATGTGGGAAGAATCCGCTGAGAAGAAGGAAGAAAAGAGGGCCAAGAGCCAAGATGACCAGATCAAGCCAACTGAGGAGGGTCTGAGCAACCAGGCTATAGAGTCATCTGTCTGTGTCTCCCTATCCCCTATTCCCCCAGAGTCTGTACTGCCAATTATCGAGTCTGTACCAGAGTCGGCTGCTGTAAGCCCACCACTGTCCAATGTAGTCACTTCACCTATCATGAATGAAATGAAAGACGATTCTGCTTACTCCTCTGTGTCTAATACTTGTGAATGCACAGATCCCTCCGAGGATCTCCCAATTGAACTTAAGCAACTAATTGAAAAACCACCTGCTTATGAAATAATCGAAGATACTTTATCGGTTAACCTAGGTGAAACAGATAATCCCCAAATTGTGCAAATTGGCTCAACTCTTAATAAAGAAGAAAAAGAAAAATTAACCCTCTTGCTAAAGGAATTCAAAGATGTTTTCGCTTGGTCTTACGAAGACATGCCTGGGGTCGATCCCGACATTGTCCAACATCATATTCCCCTCCTCCCTAATTCTAAACCTGTCAAGCAGAAACTGAGGCGCATGAGGCCGGAGTGGGCACTCAAGGTTAAGGAAGAAGTGGAGAAGCAATTCAAGGCAGGATTCATCATTGTCACCGAATATCCGGAATGGGTTACCAATATCGTGCCAGTCCCGAAGAAGGATGGAAAAGTTCGTGTGTGCGTCGACTTTCGTAATCTAAACAAGGCCAGTCCCAAGGATGACTTCCCGCTTCCCCACATTGACGTTTTGGTAGACAACACCGCAGGATATGAGCTACTATCATTCATGGATGGTTTCTCAGGGTATAATCAGATTCTTATGGCGCCAGAAGATCTGGAAAAGACGACATTCACCACCCCCTGGGGGACCTACTGCTATAGAGTAATGCCTTTCGGACTCAAGAATGCTGGGGCAACCTACCAAAGAGCTACCACCACTCTGCTGCATGACATGATTCACAAGGAAGTAGAGGTGTACGTAGACAACATGATTGTGAAGTCTAAGGATAGAAAAGGACACCTAGTGGCATTGGAAAAGTTTTTTGAAAGGTTGCGTAAGTACAAGATGAGGTTGAATCCAAAGAAATGCACTTTCGGTGTGACCTCTGGTAAACTCCTGGGTTTCCTCATCACACAAAGGGGGATAGAGGTGGATCCCTCCAAGATTAAGGCAATCCTAGAAATGACACCACCACGAAATGAAAAAGAGGTAAGGGGGTTCCTCGGAAGAATCCAATTCATCAGCCGCTTCATTTCCAAGCTCACGACTACGTGCGATCCTCTGTTCCGATTGTTGAGAAAAGGGGAGAAGTTCCAATGGGATGACCAATGCCAAGCCGCTTTCGACAAAATAAAAGCCTACCTTCAAAACCCACCTGTCCTCTCACCACCTACGCCTCATAAGCCCTTATTCCTTTACCTATCTGTCACCGAAAATGCCATGGGTTGCATGCTAGCCCAAGAAGGAGAAGAAAGCCACTCTGAAAAAGCCATATACTACCTCAGCAAGAGGATGACTGGGTATGAGCTCAACTACTCTACCCTCGAAAAAACGTGTTGGGCCTTGGTTTGGTGCACCCCCGCCGACTGAGGCACTACATGCTAGCCTTCCCGGTTGTGCTCATATCCCGCATGGATCCTCTGAAATACCTCCTCGAAAAACCCGCCCTGACTGGTCGTATATCCCGTTGACTACTTCTACTATTTGAATTTGATATCAAGTATGTGACAAGCAAATCAGTAAAAGGGAGAGCTGTAGCTGAGCATCTTGCGGAGCACGCTGTTGACTCCGAAGAAAGTGGAGACTTCCCATTCCCGGACGAAAATATCATGGAAATCAAGGAAGAACAATGGAAGTTGTACTTTGATGGAGCAGCCAACATGAAAGGCTACAGGGTAGGAGTAATCCTAGTATTACCAAACGGGGACCACACCCCACTGGCAGTCAAGCTCAATTACAACTCCACCAACAACACTGCTAAATATGAAGCGTGTATTCTGGGGGTGGAAGCGGCCATAGAATTGAGAATTCAAAAGCTAGATGTCTTCGGAGATTCGAATCTCATCGTGTCACAAACCAGAGGGGAATGGAAGGTGAAGGAAGAAAGGTTGAAGCCCTACCATGACCACCTCGATAGACTCAAGAGGCAGTTCAAGAACATCACATTCCTCTACTTGCCCAGGGAGGAGAATCAGCTAGCAGATTCGTTGGCTACCTTAGCCTCCATGATCAAAATCCCTGTGGGAGTCAGGATGATGCCTTTGGTAATTAAGCAAAGGTACGAGCCTTCGTTCAACATGATCGCCACAATCGAAGCAGAAGAGAATGAAACACCGTGGTATCAGGATGTCTGGAACTTCATAGAAAATGGAACGTACCCCAAGAATCTACCAAAAAAGACAAAAGGGCCATTCAAAGATTCGCAGCGCAGTTCATCATTTGCGGTGGAAAACTGCTGAAGAAAGGATACAATGGTCACAACCTGACTTGCTTGTTTGGGAAAAGCTCCAGAAGAATGATGGAAGAAATACACGAGGGGGTATGCGGCCCGCACATGAACGGTCACATGCTGGCCAAGAAAATCGTAAGACAAGGGTACTACTGGACAACATTGGAGAAAGATTGTTGCGAATACGTGAGAAAGTGTCACAAGTGCCAGATCCATGCAAACATGATGCATGTACCACCATCCCTTCTATACAGCATGACCTCACCTTGGCCATTCTCCACTTGGGGAATCGATATTATCGGTGAAATCATTCCGAAAGCTTCAAATGGAAATCAGTACATTCTGGTGGCCATAGACTACTTCACAAAATGGGTAGAAGCTGCATCCTACACCAAGTTAGGAGCCAAGGAAGTGACCAAATTCATCAAGAGAAATCTCATCTGCCGTTATGGAGTTCCCCATGAGATTATTTCGGATAACGGAAGTCATTTCAAGGCAGAAGTCAGGGATCTGTTCGAGGAATACAAAATCACTTATCATAAGTCATCACCGTACAGACCACAAACTAATGGGGCAGTCGAAGCTGCAAACAAGAATGTTAAGGCCATACTGCAGAAATCAGCCGATACTTACAAAGACTAGCATGAAAAGCTACCGTTCGCACTTTGGGGATACAGAACCTCGATAAGGACGTCCACAGGAGCAACTCCTTACTCACTAGTGTATGGGATGGAAGCGGTACTTCCGGTCGAGATAGAATTACCATCCCTACGCGTGATGGCAGAGTGTGAAATTTCGGAATCAGATTGGTTGAGGAAAAGGTATGAAGAATTGGCCCTCATAGATGAAAAGCGCCTAGCGACAGTCGACCATGTTCGAATCTATCAAAAGAGGATAGCCCGTGCTTTCAACAAAAAGGTTCGTCCGAGGAAGATTGTCAAGGGTGACCTTGTCCTTAAGGAGTTGCGAGCTCCGATCTTTGATCCCCGTGGGAAGTTTAAACCTAAATGGGTCGGCCCTTACATCGTCAAGACTGTTCTTTCCGGAGGAGTAACTTATCTCATGGACCTCGATGGTGTCGAATTCAAAGAACCAATCAACATGGATCGTCTCAAAAAGTACTATGCTTGACTATTCAATAACCATTTTCTTTCAAGCTTTGGCCTGAACTACGCTCGACCTGATTCCCGCTCTGGGATACGTAGGCAACCACATCGGTTCGGTCGCCCCACCCACAAAAATAGCCCAATTTCTTTCAGCTTTAGCCCGAACTACGTTGGGCCTGATCCCCGCTCGGGAGTACATAGGCAGACTTTGAAAAAAGAAAAGAAGGATGGCTCGCTAGGTTAAAAATCCGAAAGGTCGCCTAGGCAAAAGTTAGAGCTAAATCCAAGGTGAGCAATAACAAAAGAGAGAAAAGAGCTCGCTAGGTCACCTCACTGGTGCGTAGGCAAAAATTATGAGCATTTGAGAGAATAAAGTCGCGGTCCTTACCATAACCCTGAAATCACCCACCACACTAGGGGCAAACTTCGGCCACTCGCCTCGTTTGCCTGAACCTCTTCTAAACTAGGGGCAAACGTCGGTCATCTACCTCATTTGCCTCACAACCATATATATCCCAAACTAGGGGCAAACTTCGGCCACCCGCCTCGTTTGCCTCTAATCGTCCTAGCATGTCCAAATAAGTACCAAAAGCAATATCTAGTTGAAATCTCGGTTACAAAATAATTTTAGAAAGTTAAAATGCATAAATGAGATTCCCAAAGTAACCAAGGTTCACCGATAAACAAACTCTGAATATTACATAAGCAGGAAAGATCAGAAATAAAAGTCTTTCGAAAAGCAATCACACACGTTCAAAGACACTGGGAGGAAAGAGCAGAATCAGTCAAGTCTAGTTTTATCTTTATGTCTTTTATTTCTTCAAAGGTCTTTAGAAATAGGCCCTTGCTCGGCCGGCCCAGCCCCTGATGAAAGCAGCAATGGTAGTGGCTCTAACTCTGGAAGCAAAGACCCTCTCAGTAAACCCCCGGGGGACCTCTTGAACTTGCCCGTACTGTCTGGCCAATCGACGAGGATGATAGAAGGAGGTCCCTCTCAGTCCCATCAGCCACACCCTCTGAAAATCCCCAAGACTGGTGGTCACAGCATAAAGGCCCCAATGCCTCACAATCCAGCAAATGTCAGCCTCAGATAAGGCACCCATCATACCCACCCAATCAGCAGAAGTAAAATGAGTATGAAGCACAGCTCTGGGAAAATAAACTGGAGGCACATTACCGGTCCATAACTGAAGACGCTCGTAGAGCCAAGCCTGTAACACTAAAGGCGCCCCAGAAAGTAGAAGCATTCCCTGGTTTGAAGCACGATCCAAACCATTCAGGGTCTCGGCCAAAACCATGGCCATGGGGTTCTTACCTGCCTTCAGCCCGAGACATACATGCACTAAGTCGCTAGAAGTGCTCGAAAACAAGAAGTGTGAAGTCATACATAGAATCAGAGCAGCCCCACGAGTAGCATCATATACGCTGGGATTCCCAGGACTGGCATATCGAGCAATTATGGAAGCAATGTCGAGAACCTCACCTTGAAGCAGCCGGCGGGAAATAGTGATGGAACAATTCAGATACTCAGCCAAGCCTCGCGTAGGACTGAGGGTATCAACAGAAGGAAGAATCAGGTCCAAATCAGAATCATAGCCGAGGATGGCACAGAACTCCTCAAACAAGGGGCATATCTCCAAGCCATTGAAATTGAAGACATGGTTCACCTGGTCCCAGTGAGCAATGGCAGCACGCAAAAACTCAGTGTTCAGGGTCATCTGGCAAAGAGAGAATAGCTCGGTCAGGCCGTAGCTAAAGAGGTTGATCCGTTCCACACCATCCGTGATGTTTAGCCAAGCTGTGAGCTGAGCGGGATCATACAAAGCCATGTTTTCGGGCGCGGCTCTAGGAAAATTTAAAATTTCGGCAGCACCTCCCCGTTTCACGGACTATCCCACCTGCAAGGCAAAAACACTCACTATTACAAAACTGCCCATCGCAGTAACACCCAACAATCACAGTGCACATGCATCATCATCAACTAAAACAAGCACACAATCGCGCCTCCAAACTGGAAGCTATCCGGCCTAAAAGGCAAAACATCATAATAATTTGTCAAAGGTCATAAAATGTTCCACACATCATCCTACACTGTCCAAATAATCACATCACCAGTACAACCCGATCGAAAACATAAAAAATAATAATAAAGCAAAGTCCCCGCTTGAGGGGCAGTCCTCAGTCCTCCTCTTCTTCATCCTCCGTCGGACCGCCCGGAGTGTATGTCGGCGACGGCCTCCTCCTACCACCCCTGCACCTTGGACCAGTCCTCGATGAGCCAGCTCCGCCTCCCCGGTACTGCACACACAAATAAAATAAAGGCAATCAGTAAGGGAACAACAAAAAGTACAAAAAACAGAGTCGAGTCAGGGACTTACCAAAGACGCCATCTGATTGGCAGCAAACTGCCACATGCCATCCATCTGTCAAGGGTAAAATCCAGGGTTAGAACCTCATAACCTTAAGGAGTGCATGAATTAAAGACATACCCGATGGTCTCGTGTGAGGACCAAGGACCGTAGGCTAGCCGCCAAGGCGTGACCCTCCTCAGCGTAACTCCAAGGAACATTGAGGACGCCCGCTGGCTGAGTAGGGTACCCATACGTGACTCGTGGCACCTCCATCACTTGGGGACTGCCATCAGCGCCTAGAACGTTGACGGTCCAATCCCAGGGAGGGATAGGATCGGAAGTCAGAGGAGCCTGTCTCCTATACATCTCGCGGAGCTGTAGGCACAAAACAAGTTAAGAAAAGAAAAATAAAAAACATAGGCAATGGATAAAAACAAAAACATAAAACTCACCTCCAGGAGTGGGAAGTTGGGCATCAGGAAACGACCACGGTAAGCCTCGTAACCGGTCTCAGAGAGGAAATGGTCCCAAACATCGGTGCCAGTCAAGGCCGCCAGCAGAGCATCACCAGAAAGGTCACTAACATCCATCGCAGGGGGATTATGAGGGACCCGATACCTGGAACCACCAACCACCTGCCGAGATACTCGCTCACCAAGGAACCACTGCCTGCACTCGGTACTCTCCATCAAAAGTCGACAAGAGGAAAGAGGTTTGATCGCTTGTATCTCCTTAGGGGCGGCATAGGCAACGTGCTCCCAAGGCGTCCAATCAACATTAGCAGCCGTCAGTCCGGTTAGGAAGTTTTTGAGCAAAACAATCCGGTGGGCCCCACTCTTCACCCCGACAACATCCCTCCGCCATCTCAAGCCTCGTGGGAACAAAGGCACAGGAGCCATGCCATCCTCGTCTTCGCCTGATTCATCCGTAGGAGAGGGAGCCAACATCTTCAAGTACTCGAAGCTCCAAAGCTGTACAGATAAGGAGGAAAGTCAGAAAGAGTATAGAAATCAAAAGCCAAGTCAAGGAATATAAAGCAAAATGCAACACATACCTCCCAAGCTCGCCAAAATCCCCCCGTTGATTTAACATCACCTCGGGAAACCTCACCCATGTGCTTGTAAAGATGGGCCAAGGCAGCACCGCCCCAGTTGTAAGAAGGGATCTCATCGATGGTCGCCAGGCAAGAGAGAAGTCTCAAGTTCACCCGGTCATTCCGAGTCGCAACGATCGAGCAGCTAAGGACATACAGAAGATACACCCTCAAAAGCTGGGAATTGTTCAGGTTATGATCCCCTCTGCCATAAGCCCAGTAAAGCCAGTCGCAAGAAAACCAGTGCCTCTCCAAATTGGGGGGAACAGCCCCAATCAACATCTCTACAGCCTCAGGGTCAATCTCATAGAAATAATCAAGAATCAGGCGCTTCCCGCCTACCCTTAAACCAGTAATCATAGAAAAGTCGAAGGGCGTCATGGTCATCTCGCCGAACGGAAGGTGGAAAGTATTGGTGGTGTCCCACCACCTCTCAGCCAAAGCATAAAAGTGTGCCAAATCATTGCTGCTCTTCGAAACCAGACGAACAAAGCCTTCGAACCCGGCATCATCGACCATCCTCTTGATGGTGGGTGAGAGTTGAGTATACCACAGGAAAGCATGAGCGAGGCTACCGTGGCCCTTCAGTGCTACTTCCGGCACCTGCACATACCAGAGACGACAAAAGCGATGCACAAGATCACTATTCATTACCCGAGGTCCAAATTCGCAAAATCAACATTTGAGCACAAATCGAACTCCTAACGATCTCTAGGTGCACACTACGGCTCACAAAACTAGCACAATACATGGAAATAGTCCTAAAATGTCAAAAGTTTCACATACCATGCTCGCTAGAGCCGCGGCCGAAAGATGATGTTGGGGGTCCTGTAAAATCAAGTCCGGGGTTTACATCTCGGCTTTCATCCGTTCCTTGGCCTTCTTGGACGGTCTCCTCGAGCTCGAAGCCATGAATCTACAAAGAAAATAGAAGTCAAAGTTAAACTTTCTTCTTGAAAAATTGGGCAAACCAAAACACCAATTAAAATTCCAACTACGGGGTAGGATTACTCACCTGAGCGCGCACAAGCTGCGTTTTGGCGATTTTTGGCTCCAAAAACACCCCAAAATGGCCAAGAATGAGCTTCAAAAGCTCAAAAACCCGAGATATACAAAGATGGAGTCCGGCCACCCAGTGCCGCGGCGGCACTGGGCCACTGCCGCCACGGTACTGCTCCCCGCGGGCCCCGCTTTGCTCCGTTTTGTTCCATTTTGACCTATTTTGGCCTTTTTTGGCCTATTTTTGGCCCCGATCAGCCCTGGTGGCCCATTCTGATCAAGATTTGTCAGGTTTTACCCCAAGCAGGCTAAAAATTGTCAGAACTACCTCCAGCAGGCAGAAACTGGGAAAAATTGACGCCCGAGGACCCAAATCGGTTATTTCAAAACAACCGTCGTAAATTTTGATCAAACACGAGAGTTCCGAGAACGAATCCTGGATTTTGGCCAAGGCACCAAAAACTAAGAAAAGAGATTCCCCGAGAACCCCGCATCATCCCCCGAGGACAGAAGCAGAAAGATACCAGCTCCTGGAGGCCCCGACAGGCCCTCTTGGATTGAACACCGCAAGATTTTGATCAACCGTGAGAGATTCAGAGATGAGTCCTAGTTCCCGATCAAGGAAGAGAGATTCCTCGAGAATGCCGCATCATCCCCCGAGGATAGAAGCAGAAAGATACCAGCTCCCGGAGGCCCCGACATGCCCTCTTGGATTGAGCACCGCAAGATTTGATCAACCGTGAGAGATTCAGAAATGAGTCCTGGTTCCCGATCAAGGAAAAGAGATTCCCCGAGAACCCCGCATCATCCCCCAAGGACAGAAGCAGAAAGATACCAGCTCCCGGAGGCCCCGACATGCCCTCTTGGATTGAGCACCTCAAGATTTGATCAACCGTGAGAGATTCAGAGATGAGTCCTGGTTCCCGATCAAGGAAAAGAGATTCCCCGAGAACCCCGCATCATCCCCCGAGGACAGAAGCAGAAAGATACCGGCTCTCGGAGGCCCCGACCGGCCCGTAAGATTTGATCAAAAGAAGCAGTTGAAGAGAGATCCTAGAAAGAGTCGCTTCATCCCCAACAGATTCAGATTAATCCTCTGCGGGTTCATACCCCGTCAGTTCAATCACAGTAGTCCATTGTCGACTCATCATCTTGATGCAAACATTGTCTGTTCATTAATCATCATCGCTCTCATTCAAAATATGCCATGGGGCTTCCATGTTCATCATGTGACATCTCAGGATTTCATGATCATCCCATGACTTCTGTGTCCGTCTCTTAATTTCCAGGGCTCCCGTGTCCGTCGATTATTTGCCAAAAGGCGTCTTCGATTATAGTCCTTTGAGACCCCACACCCAATTACGTTTGCTTACGAAGCACACTTCCCAAAATTCCAGAAGTTTGCCCCTAGACCCAGAGTCTACTAAACCTTGATGTCCTTATCCAAGTCATCCACCACATCACAGTCACAAATACAAGCACAATACCAGCCCACTCGGAGTGGCACACCCCACAACACCTGCTCATACCTAGGATCATAACACTAGACATGATAGGACTCATGACACAATTCATATCACATCCATGCATTACATGTCATCCTCATAGCATAGCATCTGCCTGTCTCGTTGTGCATGTGTGATTTGTTCCTTTGTGCCCTGAACTACGCCCTGGTCTGATTCCCCCTGGGATACGCAGGCAGCTCACGTAGAGCGCGACCAGCACTAGCCTCAGCATCATTGCATCTTTTGCAACGCTTTTTATCCTAAATCTGTAGCCTCCAAAAAGTCCTGTCTCTTCAAAACTTTGGCACTCGCTTGCGACATGCGTTGCCTCGCAAGGTCCTGCCAAAGAGGGGCAAACTGTAGATACCCCATTTTTTCAGCTATCGGATTTAGGAGACCCATAGCTTGGTGGTTCACAATGATCGTAAAAAAGGGACTCCTGGAAGTCAGCTCTATCTCTCAGAATGCTCAGATTGACCAAAATGCCCCTGAAAGCCCGAAGACTCCCAGATTTGGTCCCAAAGTTCTAAAAACATGCTATGTCGTAAGAAAAATGATAAAAATGAGTTTTTAAGCACAATTGGAAGAAATCGTCAGCTCCCAGAGACCCCCAGAAGTCCCGGAAGTTCCCCGAAAGTCCCCGTTGACCGGTTTGACCAAGGTTTGACCAGAGTTTGACCAAGTTTGATCAAAATTGTCCAAATTCACCGGAATCATTAGAAAAGTATTAAAATGAGTTTTAAAAGAGAATCGAGCGAAAACGTCGGCTCCTGGGAGCTCCCGGAGGTTCCCAGAACTTCCCGGGAATCCCAGGTTTGACCAGTTTGACCAAGATTTGACTTTGGAATCGAGGCACCGAAACAATTTTCAAATATTTTTCATGGATACTAGAGGTCAATAGCTTTCCAACGGTATATCGCACATAATCCCTGGATTTAAAAAGAATTTATTATGGATTTCCAAAGCCGAAAAAGGCGATCAAATCGGCTTTTATCGCGAATACCGTGAAACTTTTCAAAGTGACCTATCCCCGAACTATTTTTTATGTAAATTAGACTCCATTACCTTTCCAACGGTATATCACAACCTCAATTTGGAGTTCGTACGCATTTTCTGTGAATTTCGGACGAAATAGGGCTTTTCAGGAATACCGGAACCTCAGGGGGCCTAAATAGCATTATCTGGACGAAGGAGGAACAGTGCCACCGCGACACTGGCCCACTGCCGCCGCGGCACTCCCCTCCAGAATTGTGTTTTTTTGTAATTTTTCTTGGGGATTCATTTTGATTAATTAAAAACCAAAATGACATAGTTTTATGATTTCAGATGTTTGGAGCCAATGAGAATACTTTCTAAATCCCAAAACCACCCCAAGTTGGCCTATTTAAACCCCCCATTGCTCTTCATTTTGGGGGAGTCAAATACAAGTTTAGAGAAAGTTTGGGAGAGAAAGTTGTAGAGATAAGGTGAGAATAGAGAGAAAAGAAGCTTTCTTCTTTGATTTTCAAAACAAAAGTGAGTTTTAAACTTTGTTTTTACTACATTACTCCCATTTACTTCAACATTCAATACACCCAACCACCATTTTAGTGAGCATTTAAGAGAGTGGAAGCTTCTTCCATGCCCAATGTCATTACATATGAGTGAAACACCATGCTACAAGTTCAATACTTCATGAATATCATCTATTGATCATCATCTACTTGCTTGTTTATTCATTGTTTATCTCTTCTTACCTCATTTCTTTTTGATTTTCTTTATTTACTTACTAGTTCATCATCATCTAAATGATGACATGAAGTTTGGGGTGAGTGAATCCTTATGGATAGTAGCTCTTGACCTCAAAAACATGTTTGATAGATGATGATCATAACTTCAATACCTCCAAGGTATCCTTGAAGTGTATTGAAGTTATGCTCAAATAAAAATAAGTTTCTCCAACAATCTTGGAGGTTCTTGATGATGAGTTGAATGTTGGCATTTTAAGTGGCTATAATCTTTATTGAGTATTAAAAATGCACTTCCAAAACCTCTATTTCAAAACCCCCCTTAATCCCTCTCATTTTGATTTCAAGAAAGAAAACCTTATTTTCTCCAAAATCTTCAAAATAGTGAGTTAAAACAGTGAGTGGGCTGAGTTCAAAGATTTCTATAGAACTCAATACTCAACATATAGATGCAAGGCCACTTGGAAAGTCTTTCTAACTCATTGGAGAACACCCATGATTTTTGGTTTGACTTGGAAGTACTTGAAAATGGTCCATTTGGACCCAAACATTCCTTCCAAACATTCTGCCTCTGCTGTCACAGCAGCTTGACTAACTTCCAACTTCTTTTTCAGAAATATTTTCCAAAAGGGGTGGTCCCAACTTATTTGTCCCTTGAACTTCAATGTCTTAGGGAACCTTCTGTATAAAATGGGCCCCTAGATCATTCGTTTTCATTTTCTAAGATTTTTCAACATTTCAGTCGATAGTACGGACTCTGTTTCTGAGTGACCTCTGTTGTTCATATGATTTCTCTCAATCTGTGATAGTTATTAAATATTGGCCTTTTGGGTTGTATTCTAGACACAATAAGGAACATCTCCATAAACAATCATGCATTGAAAGCTTTCCTAACCCCTCTTTTCCATTTTTGCAAGATCATGTTACTGTTCTGTCCACTATTCACAGCAAGCACATTTTAACTTTCATTCTTTGATTTGATGCTTATATGCCTTCCAAATTCGTTCATATCTTAGGAAGTAGTTCATACTACATTTGTACATATCCCATAATGATTTCATTCATTCATTCATACACATTATAGACTTCTAAGTCATTCTAGGAATCCATGAACACAAAGCAAACTACAACCTTGGCACATTCTAGATACATACATTGCATCCATGCAAGATTTGGGGCCTTCATGGCTCCTAATCTAAGAAGATTATAAGGAATGATCATGATCACACGTTCATGCTTCCCCCGATCTAATCATCCTTTCTCATCCATCCCGGGGATTGAGAGGTCTTCTTTTCTCAAAGATTAACATGCATCATACTAGTTTGCTAAGCATATTTTGATTTCTTTATTTATTTGTTTCAATAACAATTCATGTCCCCCTTTAGATTAGGAAGTCTTGATTAATTGATATATGATTAGACGATTTTCCTAGGTTTATTTGTGTGATTTTCACTTTACATTGTATGATATTTGACTTAGATTTTATGAATGATATCTCATCTTTTGATTTTCAATTTCACGATTCTTATGTGATGTAATATACTATCATAGTATTAATTGCCGAACCATACATAGTATAAGATGATTATTTGGATGCTAGTTGAGGCCCGTCGAGAGACAGGGCGAGTTGAGGGTGTTTTAGTCGTGACAAAGGCTCCTTCCGCTCTCGTACCAAAACCCCGAACTAAGTTCTTTGGTTATGAAGGGCCGGTGCCCTTTATCCATTTGGGTGAGTCAAAATTAGGTTTCTTGGTTCCTTAAAGACCAAGTGGCGACTCTGTATCTGTTTTCAACAGACCTTTTCTCTTTCCTTGATTCAAAAGTCAAACAAGTTTCGAAAACATAACGAAGCGGTGGAATCCCGGTATCCACAGGGATATATCCCGTAGCTAGAAAATTAACAATGTCGCTGAACCATGGACATTTCATGGCAGCTGGAGTAAATAATTGTTCGTCTAGAAATGAATCTTGTAGAGGGGTAATATCTTTAGACTCGACAAAGATTCGTGGCAGGTGATCGGTGACAATGTTTTTATAACCTTTTTTATCTCTTATCTCGTAATCAAACTCCTGAAGGAGTAAGATCCAACAAATTAACTGAGGTTTTGTTTCTTTCTTATTCAATAAATGACATAATACAGCGTGATCGGTATAAACTACGATCTTTGACCCTAATAAATATGAACGGAATTTATCAAGGGCAAACATGGCCGTGATCAATTCCTCTTCCGTAATCGTGTAATTTAATTGCGCATCATTTAGGGTTTTACTCTCATAATATACAACATGAGGTACTTTGTTTACTCTCTGGCCTAAGACAGCTCCTACGGCATAATCAGAAGCGTCGCCTATTAGTTCAAATGGAAGTGACCAATCACGGGATTGAATCACCGGGACTGTGGAAAGTAGGGATCATAACGTTTCAAATGCTTTCAGACAATCATTATCAAAGAAAAAAGGAACATCCTTGGCGAGTAGATTGCACAAGGATCTTGAAATTTTACTAAAATCTTTGATAAATCTTTAGTAAAAACCGGCATGACCAAGAAAGGAACGGATTTGTTGAATAGATGACAGTGGTAGAAGTTTGTCGATTAACTCAATTTTTGCTTTATCTACCTCTATTCCTCGTTTAGATACAACGTGACCCAAGACTATCCCCTCTTGAACCATAAAATGGCTCTTCTCCCAACTCAAAAGCAAATTCGCTTCCTCGAAATGAGCGAGGACTTTCATAAGGTTTTGAAGACACGCTTCAAACATACGACCAAAAACCAAGAAACCATCCATAAATAACTCTAGAAATTTCTCAACCATGTCTGAGAAGATTGCCATTATACACCGTTGAAAGGTGGCTGGTGCATTGCACAAACCAAACGGCATCTTGAGATAAGCAAAAGTACCAAAGGGATATGTGAATGTTGTTTTCTCTTGGTCATCAAGATAGATAGGTACTTGGTTATAGCCAAAGTACCCATCTAAAAAACAATAAAAGCTTTGACCAGATAGGCGTTCCAATATTTGATCGATTAATGGGAGAAGGAAATGGTCTTTACGAGTCATTGTATTAAGTTTATAGTAGTCTATGCATACCCACCAACCAGTAGTTTGACAGGTGGGTATGAGAACTCCTTTTTTTCTTGGCACTACTGTAATACTCGATTTCTTTGGGACAACCTACGTGGGGATGACCCAATTACTATCGGAGATCAGATAAATAATACATGCGTCTAAGGTTTAATGTCTTCTTTTATGACTATCTCCTTCATGTTAAGGTTGTGACATCGTTGCATTTCTCTGGATGGTTTAGCATTTTCCTCTAAAATTATTTGATGCATGCAAACAGACGGGTCAATTCCTTTTAAATCGGTGACCATCCACCTTATCGCTTTCTTATGATTACCTAGGACCTGTATCAGTTATAATTCTTGAATCATAGTTAAATTTGATGCAATTATAACTAGAAGTGTAGTATTAGTTCCTAGAAATGCGTATTTCAGAGAGTCTGGTAATGGTTTAAGTTCAAGTGTCGGGGGACACTCGATGGACGGTAATGCCGATTCATGTGCGAGAGGTGGTAAGGCCTCCATTTTGGGTGTCCAAGGAAGTACACTAGTCGTATTTACCGATTCCAATAAATTATTCAATTCTGCAATATTAGTATCAATATTGAAATCATTAAAATTGAAATGAGATGGACATGCTTCCAAGGCTTCTTTAGTCAACATAAAAGGTGCTACCTCTTAGAACAATTCGTTAATTAGATCTATTGCATAATTGTCTGCCTCCTCGTCAACTTTATAAGGTTGGTTAGATGCGTTAAATACATTCAAATAGACGATCATATTTCCAAAAGTTATATCCATGACTCCAGTCCTATAGTTAATAATAGAATTAGCAGTCGCTAGGAAAGGACGTCCTAGGATAACTGGGACGTGTTTGCTGGCATCTAGGACTGGTTCAGTGTCTAGCATGATGAAATCGACCAGGTAGTAGAATCTATCTACCTTTACCAACACGTATTCTACCACACCACATGGAACTTTAATGGACCTATCTGCTAGCTATAAGGTTGCAGCTGTCAGTTTTAATTTTCCTAAGCCCAAATGTTCGTATACTGAGTAAGGTAGTAGATTCACAATCGCTCCAAGGTCAAGATGGGCCCGGTGGTTCTATTTGTCATAGATGTGACACGCGATTGTTGGCGTACCCGGGTCCTTGTATTTGAGTGTAATGTGTTGAAACATAGAGCTAACTTTTTCCATTAAAAAGCCTTTCTTAGATAAATGGTTTCTTGATTTTCTCTTTTGGGTACATAAGTCTTTTAGAAATTTAGCATATAGAGGTATTTGCATAATAGCGTTGAGTAATGGAATGTTAATTTTTACTTCTTTAAACATCTCTAGAATATCCTCCGGTTGTGTTCCCTTCTTCGAGAAGTGAGATGGGACATCCACACTTGGGGAAAACGGCATCCTAGGCACATAATTTGATGGATTTGCCGCTTTAGACTTATTAGGTACCGAAGGAGCAGGGTCCTTCATGACTTTATTCTTATTCTCATCATGTTCCTCACTGATTTCTTTACCCTTATCTTTTCGAGGTTCAGGAGGAGGCATAACCTCCTCAGGATGTTCAGTTATTCTTGTTGACACCGCATTTACTTGGTCACTCACTGTACTTACCTTATATTGCCCTTTAGGGTTTTGGACCGGTAGACTCAGTAACTTCTCTTCATTATGATGATTTAATATATTAACTAGTTTCCCCATTTGGGATTCTAACTTAGCTATCGATTGTGTGTGAGAGTTAATGAGTTGAGACTGTGATTGTGATTGGGCCTCTAAGTTTTTTAACGATGCCTACACACTCGCTTCAAAAGACTTATCCCTAGGCGGATTAGCACAGAAGGGAGGTTGTTTGTATTGATTAGGTGGAGGCTTATACGCATTTAGAAAGTTTGTCGTCTCAGGTTTTGAATACAGTCCTTCACTATTGGATTTCCATGAGAGATTTGGGTGATTCCATGTTGGTCCCAGTTTATAACCCACGGGGTTATAGTTGGGTCTTTGGAACTGTTGAATAGCATTAATATGTTGTTCCATAAATTTCAAAAACTGTGACACCGATGGACATGCCAGTGTAGAATGAGACGAATCAGAGTATAACTGACATATTTCAGTAGGAGAAGGTGGGCCCTGCATGTGGCCCATCATCATGAGTTGGTCCATTTTCCTATTTAATTCTAGATGAATGACTTGACTCAACTTTAGCCTCTCTTTTTGGTTATGGTGAAAGATAGCCCTCAGGGCATACGAACACAGCTTGGTGCATAAAGTTTTCACTTAGTGTCTCGAAGATCTTCCAAGCTTCGTCGGCACTTTTGTGGAGGAACGTCCCCGCACAAATAGCATTGACTATGTTGCGGACAGTGGGAATGAGTCCCTCGTAGAAAACTTGTACTAACTACCATTTTGGTATCTGATGATGAGGGTAGGAACGTAAAAGTTCCTTAAAGTGTTCCCACGTATCACAAATGGTTTTACCATCTTGCATATGAAAATTCGTTATAGATTTTCAAATTTGATTTGTATGAGTTATGGGGAAATACTTTTGTAGGAAAGCCGTATGCAAACCCTCCCATGTTCTAATAGAGTTTGGTTCCAAAGATTGGAGCCAATATTTTGCTTTATCTTTAACGGAAAAGGGAAATGTCGCAATTTAAGCTCATCATCTGTTAAATTTTGAATTTTTAAAGTAGCACAGATATCCTAAAATTCACCTAAATGATTATACGGATCTTCCATAGTACGACCGTGAAAAGATGGCAGAAGTGCAATGGTCGATGACTTGATCTCAAAGTGACCTGCAGTCACCTCTGGTAGTTCTATACACGACGGTGGCGTATAAGCGGTGGGAGTAAAATAGTCTTTTAGTCATTTAAGAGTAATTCAAATTTCTGACTCAAACATTGACGAAGGTTCTGGTGTGGATTCGTCGTCTAGCATGAACCGAGCTCTAGAAGCTTGGGTTGAAGACCTAAGGACTCTAACGGTACATTCAAGTTCAAGATTTAGCGGATTTAACTTAGGTTTACTCGAATGAGTACCAAACATAAACTAAAAGAAACTGACACTAATATAAAGACTGACTCAATAAAACAAGAAAATAAACTACGCAATTAACCAAGCACGCAAGCACATAATACTACTATGATGCATGTAGTTATCCTGTAATGCAGTGATTCACGTCAAAACCCGGCCAGCGCCCCTGGTTTCCTAGCTAATGCATTGCTCACTCCACACCTAACCTAATGCAAGTAATTGTGTCTCAGCGCCCTGACTTATAGTGATTTGATGCGAAATTTGAAAACAACGAATTTACTTGAAAATTTTAGATTGTTTGCAATTTTGGTTTTCAGGTTCGCGCAAGCCCCGTTGACGTGCACAGCTGCTCCACTCAAACTTCCTAGAATTTGATGACTAACAATCTGCAAGAACAAAGATAATTTAGCGAATCGGAAATTAAACTAGAAATAAAGCAAATAAAATCCAAGCTAATATTTACTAACTATCTAAATTGAGATTCTAGAAATTAATGGAAAAAATTGCCAATCCCCGGCAACGGCGCCAAAAATTGATCTCGTCAAAATCAAGATATAAAAGTATACTTTACTTTCTAAGGATTTATAGTGTGGAAGCAAAGGTCGAACCCACAGGGATTGGTTATTTTTATCCTTTAATTCGAAAACCTAAATCTATTTAGTTATGAAAAATAGAAGTTTGAATGGTTGATGTTTTAATTCATACTATTAACTGAATTATGAAATTGAATTCTAGAATTATGGAAGCAATGTTCTGAAATTAAATTAAATAAACGAATGCAACGTTGAAATTGTTTCAATATATGTGAATGAGATCTAGGGTAACAAATCCACCACTAACTATGCATCGGAGGTCTATACTCTCTACTTTAATTTTTATATAATTGGATAGTTACGATCTATTGTAGCTACAAGCCCAATAGTATCAACAAGAGGATATCACTAGTTTAATCTAAGCATAACTCATCTTCGGTTCACATGAATGATCTACCTATAACTAGGGTGTAGCATAACTCATCTATCCTAGGCATGAACTACAAAAGATATAAACATCACAATCACATAAGCACTATTGTATGTAAATCCTCTTACCAATCACAGATATCAAAGAATATTGAGTTCAATAAGCATAAGGAAAAATATAAGACAAGAATAGATCCAAAACACTCTTGATTATTATCATTAAAAACCGATTATATATAAATAATCCTCAAACATACAATTACTATCCAATACATAAAATTCTAAAATAAGAATGCATAGAATTCCCCCTTTACATAGCTAGGGTTTTATTGAAACCCTAGAATAGGTGTTTAGTTGCACATAATTGATAAAAACATGAAGGTTGAGATGGTGGTTGTCATTAGAGACCTTCAAGCTATATCTTCTATTCCTCTTGCCTTCAAAATTGCTGAATGTAAGGATGTGTAAAGATGTGTAACCCTTTAATTGAATTAGAATAGGTTATATATATAGTTGTAGAGAAATTAGGAAGGCTTTTGTAAACCTAATCATATTGAAACTGCTATAATTCACTTTCTGGACATAATTAGGAAATTTCTTCCACGTAGGGGTCTCTAGCACTTAAAAATACGCATTTTAGTTTTTTTTGTAGGGATAGCTCAAATAGGCTGCGAGAGCGTGTAATTAGGAGGTCACGCGAGCGGGCCGCGCGCTCGATAGGACTTTTTCTTGTTCTTTCTTCTTGCTTTTTCACCCCATTTGGCCTGGAATTCTTGCTTTCTTCTAAATCCTGATAGAAAGTGGAAAACCAAGTAAAAATACACAAAAATAGGATAAGTAATGCTAACAAATGTGAATTAAGGAGTGTAATTAGGATTCGTTCTCTCTCGATCACTAATCTTGTCAACGAGTTAGGAAATAGCCTCATCTTCAACATTTCACTACCCCTACGTGACCACATTGCACTATAAACTGACCAATGTGTTCCAAAGTAGACTACTCACTTCTCCAGAGAAGAGAGAAAAGCTGTGTATCTTAGAGTTTTTAGGGATTCAACTTGGTCAATGTAAGTCGGGTATGGCCAATAATACATTTGCCGACCGACTCTTCTCATAGAGGGGTCATATTCCTCATGAATGGCCTCAACCAATTGATTCTTATCAATATGTGCCATCCTGGGTGCTGGACGATTTACCACAAGAGGCAACACAGCCTGATGTTCTTGGTTTCTGTGTGGCCAAAACTCTTTGTCGGCCTACCTGCCCCTAAAATGTTTCTTGGTTGCTCAAAAGCAAGCTTTGAAAGAGGCCAGTCCTAGTTTTGGGGATGTTGAAATTGAACTCGAGTTTGGTCATTATGACCTAAACCATTCTTCATTGGTGCATTAAGCCCAACATGCCCCAAGGCTGCCAAAGGCCTAACTTGCCCCTCGGCTGCCTTCTTGGGTAGTAGTATAGTCTAGATGAGGTTGACGTTTCCTTACCAGACTCAGGATTTCTAGTCGAGGTAGTTGTCTCCTTACCAAGATCCATCTTTTCTTCCCTATGAATTGCTGGTGGCACATACTTAGGGAAGAGGGATGTTTCCTTGTTTGATTCAATGATGGCCTCATCCTTAGCTTCAAGGTTAGGAAAGGGAGATTTAGCCAAAAGGACAGCCTCCATCATTTTGGTTAAATTCATTATACACCTTCCTAATGCCAAGATGTTTTCTCGTATTTCCCTAAGCAGACCTAGAGTGTCAAGCAAAGGGGTGAGAGAACGCTCTAAGCATTGGAAAAGCATTCCTTCATTGAAAGGGGTGATGGTTGTTTCTTAACGGCTAGAAGTTTTTTCATCACCTTCTCCAAAAATTTAAGTTTATAGTCTAGTTTTTTCCCCTAATAAATCTGTTCCTTTGCCAATTTTTTTAGGAGGCATGGTTTCAAACCATGACTTTAGACACAAGTAGTCCTACCGGGTGTGCCAAAATTGTCCACTCTCATTGTTTTTCTTCGGGTATGCTAGAACTGTTTAAAGCTCGATTGTTTGTGTGTGAAGGTAAACATGATTTTTCCTAATATTTTGTGCGAGTGATGCATGATCTAACTTCCATCACATTGGTGATTATTTAAAAGTAGTAGAAATGTACCCTAGTTATAGGTTCTTTGATAGTATTGAAGCACATAAGTGAAATTATGTCATAAAGATATAGAAAGTAACCAAAATAAATAAACAAGAATTAAAGGGTGATTAGACTACCTTGAAGAGAAAAGACATTCTGTATTATATAAGGACTACTAAAGAACAAACTATGAGTTTAACTATGTTACACAGAGATGGAATGATAAAGTAATGCTTTGTAAAGAGTACAGTGTTTGGTATGCTTTTTGGAAATTTTTTGAGATGTAGGGTCCTTTTCTTCTTAGACCATATCTTATATTTATAGGAAAGGAGCACATGCTTTGGGTGCTTAAGAGCAAACAATCTTTGGGGGCTATGCCCAATGAGCTTCGACCACGTTGGTTGTTCTTGTAGCTTCCAAACTCTCTCATTGGTTGAAGCTTAAGCTCTATCTGTCTTGGAAGTTATATTTTCATCATGAGCACTGACAACTTTACAGATTTCTCCCATCCTTTTAGAGATATATATCTACTTCTTGGAACCCATGCAAGACTTCCTAAGGAAGCTTTTATCAATTCAACGAGGAAACAGCATGATGGAGAGGCTCTACAATGATGAGGCAGCACAATGAAGAACCTCCCTTTATCCTTATTTATTGCGCTATTTAGACTTATGCATTTTTTGGGTGCATACAGTATAATATATGTTAATGGATTACTTAAACGTACTGAATAATTGTTTATATTTAAACATACTTAATATTTGCAATCATATTAGTGGTTGTTTCCATTATTAATATATTCATTGGGTATATAGTACACTTATTTTTTATAACATGTTATATAGTATACTAATTAACTCATTTATTTTAATATTACATCATATTGCCAAATTTTTTTGTTATCATTGTCTTTTAGTAATTATTTGTTAATGAAAATAACTATTATATATGATTATATATTACTTTAAAAGTTCAAACACACAGTATTCAAAATAAAATATTAGAGAGAGATGGGTGTGCAGTGTACCTTCATTTTACATGGGCTTAGGGTCTAAACAAGTAGGATGTATTACGATTGGCCAAAAACAAATGAGTAATGCTACGCTTCCGAAATTCAAATTTCCATTCAAAATGATGTGGCACCAATCAAAATTTAGTGGGTCCACTGTCCATTGTGGGGTCACTTCAACATCCTCCAATCAAAATCCAGTAGACCTACTATCTCATAATTTGGAATAGGGATTTGGGAATGATAGCATTACTCAAAAGAGTCAAAACAAATAAGATGTACCAAAAATGTATAAATAATGAAAAAAGTTAGGGGCAAAAAAGTCTTTTTAGCATGCAAGGAATCGTGGTCAACCAACATTATGACTAGAAGCTGGGGTCCAGCAACTTTGCCTAAATGTTCGCAAAGCCTCCAAATCCCAATTGTGTTTGCATTTCACATTTGCTATTGAGCATCCAAACACCTCTGCCTTTTCAACTGGACCTCCAATCGAACTTTTGGGCACCAGTCGTGGTGCCCGAACAGACAATTTATATACTAGTAGTTGTCAAGCAGCTTAACAACTTACTTATCAATGGATTGGATTTTGATCCCAATTCAGGACCGATCCATTTGATCAAATTCATATGATCCAATTTAATTTTTTAAGCTTTAACTAAAAAGTTATTTGCACTCAAAAACGGTAAAAGGTTTTGGTGCCCGAATGGAAGGAACAAAAAGGGCCTGAACTTCAGTCAATGGCTCGTCTAGACTACAAGCCCAGATAAGGGATGGGACGATCGAGCTTAGATAAACAAATGACCATGAGGTTCAGAATTGGCTGAGCCATCAAGCCCAACTATGGAAAGGAAAACATGGTGCCCGATGAGCAAGAGGAATACAATATAAAGCGATTGGGCACCACGTTTTGAAGAAACATGAACAGAGTTTTAGAGTTTAAGCCTTATCGGATAGAGGCTTGCATACAATTGTCATCGAGCTCAATATTATTGTAATACCCTGTATTTCTGTTATATATTATGTGAATAGGACCCTGTGTGTTTCTTTTAATACTTGTTACCTTTGGTATAATTTGGATACCAATCGATTGACACTTTTATCAATCGATTGGATCATTAATACCTAATACCAATCGATTGAACTCTATACCAATCGATTGCTTATGTCAATCGATTGACACTAATACCAATTGATTGGAGGCAGCTGGGCAGATTCTCTTGCCTTGGCTGGGGGAAAGGCCACGTGAACACTAAATCTCTATATATACCAGCCCATTTTGGGCGTATTTCTGGTTGTTAAAATCAGAGAGAGTGAGAGGGAGTGTTTGTGCGTGTTTATATATATATACTCATATATATACACACATATATACATATATCCATACACTCACTCACACAGATAGAGTGAGAGAAGAAGAAGAAGAAGACCAGGAGAAGGAGAAGGAGAAGAAGAAGAAAGGAGAGGCAGAGAAGCTAGAGAGAGAGGGGAACCCACCATTGAAGCTCCAAGCTTCAAAACACATTCCCAAACGCCCCCTTAACTTCTAAGGTGAGTTCTAAACTCACTTGGTAACTTATCATTGATGTTAGGACTTGTTTTAATGAAGAAGAGATGCAGAAATCATGTATTTTCCCGTTTTTATGCTGGACAGTCTTCCCTGTGAAGAAGATGAAGTCTCAATCGATTGCCATCATTTTTATCCCAATCGATTGACACTTTATACCAATCAATTGACATGTGTTCCAATCGATTGAACTTTATACCAATCGATTGAACCCTTGTCCCAATCGATTGGCAATTGCAGAATACTGTTTTGCTTGTTTTATTCATATAATAATTGTTTAGTTATTCAATTACTGTTCAATATTCCCAATATGTTTTATTGTTGTAACACAGACATGATAATGAGTTAATGCGGCGTAGGATCGTAGTAACAAGAAGATTAACGGATAATGTTTATGATGTTAGATAACGGAATAGTCGTGAATCCTTTGGAGTTAACGTTCATTTCATTCAGAGTAGTCAGGCCACATTGGGATTGTCATGTATCGGTGATAGAGTTGAACTTAAGTAGGTTTGCTAAGACTCGGGAACCTTGCGTGGGCGGGCTTTGGTCGATCATATGTTCTTAAAAGCGGTAGACAGACGAAGGTGTCTATGACTTACGATGAACCAGACCATTTGCCCTAAGATAGCCAGATGATCTAATCATATGTTCTTAAAAGTGGTAGACAGACGAAGGTGTCTACAACTGCAGTGGACCGTGATCACTGGTAGACGCCGCTAAGTCGTGGCATAGAATGATGTACTGTTGTTTAAAGTGTTATATCCCTGACATGAGGTGAACTGTGCATATGTTCTTAAAAGCGGGGGATGGACTAACGTGGTATCCATGACATGCGGTGAACTGTGCATATGTTCTTAAAAGTGGTGGATGAGCAATGGTATATTATAGAGTTGAACTATTGTCGAGTCTGTTCCCCATCAAGACGTGTTATCGGTCTTAAAATGAGTAAGGCATTAGTAATCGGATAATCGGTTTGATGTAAAGGAGTTACCCCTACTGAACTCTAACTTGGTTACTGTTTATAACTTGTAATAACTTCAATAGCTGATACCCTGTTAGTATCTAACTCACTCAGCTTTCATTAAGCTGACGGCGTTTATGCCGCTGGACATTTCCATGTTCCAGCGCACCTTGGTTATGACTATACAGGTGAAGGACCTGCGGGCGAGGACTATGATGCCGGTTGTGATATCCCTGCTAATAACTACCCTGACGGAGGTCAGACCGAAGAAGACTACTACGCCGAGGACTACCTTTACGCCAACTGAAGACTAGACTAGAATTGTAGTTAATTGTCTTTACTATTTTAGAACCCTTTTGTAGTCAGGCATATATTGCCTTGACATTCGTACTTCCGCTGTCTTATAGTTGATTTGAAACTCTGATGTATAATAGTTAGTAACTTCTGTTGACTTTATGTTACGTTGTGATCAGAACCTAGACTTCATTCTTGTTACACTATTACTGCTTGTTGCTTAGTACTGCGTGGTGTGGACAATCATGTGACTTCACCCGTCGCTGTCTTTGGACCCAAAAAGGAAATTTATTTTTCTCTATTTTTGCCGTTCCGGGGCGTGACAGGATTTTTGGTATCAGAGCCTAGGTTTTATACCTTTTTCGCTCACAGATTGTCCCACACCATCTGGTCCTAGAACCTTGAGATTCTATAGATGAGTATTAAGATTAGTTCTGACTTAAGGTAGTCCCTTTTCAGGTAGCATAGCACCGCCGCTGTTCGTTCCAAACGAGTTTGGAGGACACTATGTGTATGAGAGGAGTATTGCGCCAGCATATCCACAGTACTATGCCTGGAAGGTTAGGAAGAGAGCTATTGCAGAGACAGAGCGAGACATGCAGATTGAGCAGCAGAGATTTGGGACCCAGGACCCAAAAGTGATACGGGAGGAGATGATCTACCACAAGGAGACCTTCAAACGCATCGAGGAGGATTCCCTATTGATGCTACGAGACCGTTCTTTGTACCAGGTTCTACTTACAGAGGTTAGAACAGCACCTCCATCACCCCAGACACCTCCACCCCCACCAGAGGAGGACATGACTGATGCACCCCCAGTAGATGAGGAGATGGAGGATGATGAGAACGATGGCGACGATGAGCCAGAGGATGACGATGAGGAGATGGAGGATGAGGAGGATGAGAACACCGATGACGAGGGGCCGGAGTATGATCCGGAGGAGGAGGATCCCGAGGACCCAGCCGGTATGGACGTGCCAGTTGGCATAGATATTGTAGTTGCAGAGGGTTATCCGATAGGGGAGGATGAGGTAGCCGCAGATGATGATGCAGGTGATGATGTAGTAGTACCAGTCTTACCAGGAGGAGTTATAGCACAGCTGGTAGCTGAATGGGCTGCAGAGATGGCTGCACATCCCCATGGATTTGAGATTGGAGCACTAGAGTTGGCACAGGCTATGGTACAGGCTGAGGCACTTGCAGCCGCAATTGATGCAGCCCAGGCTGACATGGCCGTTGATGTAGGAGATTTAGGAGCTGTTGTGGAACATGATGGACCCGAGCTGATTGATGATGTTGTGATAGAGGATGAGGACATGATGGATGACGATGATATAGATGAGGATGATGTTTTATCTGAGGTTTCCCCAGAGGACGAGGCTTCCATCTATAGATCCGATGTGGACAACTTTTGAGTCCAGCACCTTTAGGACTTAGACTTTTACGTTTGACTTTAAAACATGTTGTCCACTTACTTTTGACGCTTACATAGACAGCTATTGACCATAGCCTTTTGTATAGGTAGCCACCAGTAGTGGTCCTATGTATATCTTCCTTTTGTTTAGATCTTGTATAGGACCATGTACTATGCGGTACACATATGATCTGTTGTGTACTCCGTTGTACATCTTTTGGGTATATATATATGGAAGATCGTTTCTCTTGGTTATTTCTGTTATCGTCTCATTATTATGTTATGGTGGTGATTTTGATTCATGTTATGCTTTCTGTTATTGAATTATGGTCATTTCTCCGAGAAGATTGTCAGCTAATCGTTAGATCCTTCATAGGTACACCTCACACGGATCACTATGCTGGGACCCACAAGGAACCAAGCACGACTGGGAGCACCCATTCCCGAGGGTATGGACCCAACTGGAGTCTTCGAAGCCTTCATGCAATGGATGGAGCACATCGGCGATACCTACAATCATGCCACCAACAACAACGGCAACAACCACATTGTCCCTCCAAGATAGGCAGGCGATAAGCTATTGGAACGATTTCGTGGCCTGCGACCCGAGAAGTTTGATGGCATGGCAGAGTCCTGGAAAGCAGAGTAATGGATACGAGAGTTGGAGCTTTTGAAGCCATGGAGTGCAGTGAGCTTGACAAGAGACGTCTAGCCACATTCCAACTGACTTACTCCACCGCGGACTGGTGGGAGGCCGAGAGAGCTACGATTGGGATCGACGCTGTAGGGAGAATGCCTTGGGAAGCATTCAAGACTCGATTTCTCGAGAAGTATTTCCCTGAGGATGAAAGGGACCAACAAGAGAGGAATTTCCTGAGTCTAACCCAAGGAAACTGGACAGTCAGGGAGTATACTACACAATTCGAGCGACTTTCCCGTTTCGCTCCGCATATAATAGACACCTCCGCCAAGAAGGTCAAGCGATTCCACCAAGGACTCAACCCACACCTCCGGCACATGATGATAGGCCATCTGGGCCAGTCGTTTGAAGGGATTGTCCGTCTTGCATCAAGTTTGGAAAAGGATGCTTACTCTGTGCAAGGACCACAAGCGAATCGACCTCCACCCAGGACCTTCCAATCAAGGAACTTTCCCGCGCAATCATTAAGGAACAATCAGGGATGGAAACCCCAGACCAACTACTATCAGGGAACCAAGCGCACATGGGATGGAACAAGGAAGCCCCAAGCTAATTTTTCTCGATAGCAGAATCAACAGCGAGGACCACCTCAGGCATAGCCCGCCGCCCAGCGACAAAACACTGATGGATGTTTTAACTGTGGAGTGCCCTGACATATTGCAAGGTATTGCACAGTCCCCAAGACCAACCGCCGTAATGACCTCGTGTGCTGCAATTGTAACAAGCCTGGTCACATGAGCAAGGATTGTCGAGCACTACGTGGAGGCTACTATGGAGCGCCTGTTCAGGGACAGCAAGGACAGGTTAGGGTGAATGCTATCATCCCTGACAATGCAGAGTATAATGTTGAGGAACAACAGAACTTGGAAGGTACACTCATTTTATTTCACTGTCAAGTTAGAGCTTTGTTTGATACCGGTGCCGCCCATTCTTTCATAGCTATTAAGATGGTACGTGATTTGGGTTTGCTACCCCTATCACTTGAGCCGACCCTTAATGCCGTTTCACCCTTGGGTGTATCCATTAAGTTAGGTAAGGTGTGCAAGGATTGTCCCTTGACACTAGAGGATAGAAATCTCCCGGCAGACTTGATAGTCTTGTCAATGTTTGAGTTCGACGTGAACCTAGGAATGGATTGGCATACTAAGTATGGTGCTAACCTGGATTGTGTTAGTCGGACCATTGTCTTTTTGACGCCTGGTTACCCGCAGATCAGATTTTAGTGCCGACTGTTGAGCGACATGTTTATCACGAGTTGCCTAGCCATGATTAAGACTTCAAGCACGGAGCTTACTATCAACCAGATCCCTGTTATTCGAGACTTTGAAGATGTGTTCCGAAGTATATCAGGACTTCTGCCAAAGAGAGAGATAGACTTTTGCATTGAGTTAGCACCCGGAACGTTACCGATTTCCAAGACCCCGTATCGGATGGTGCCAATAGAAATGCTAGAATTGAAGGAGCAAGTTCAGGAACTTGAAGACTTAGGTTATGTCCGCCCGAGTACATCACCTTGGGGAGCACCCGTTCTATTTGTGAAAAAGAAGGATGGAGAGCTACGACTCTATATCGACTACAGGGAGCTGAATAAAGTCACGATCAAGAATAGATACCCACTTCCCCGGATAGACGACCTGTTCGATCAACTACAAGGATCAAGGATATTCTTGAAAATTGATTTGCGTTCAGGATACCATCAATTTCTAGTTCGACCAAAAGACATACTAAAAACTCCCTTCAGGACGAGATATGGACAATGCGAATTTCTAGTGATGTCTTTTGGATTGACTAATGCCCCGGCAGTATTCATGGACCTAATGAATAGAGTATTCAGACCCTATCTGGATCAATTCATTATAGTATTCATTGACGACATTCTAATTTATTCAAGGACGGAAGAAAAACATAAGAAGCATCTATAAGTTGCTCTACAGACTCTCAGAGATAATAGTCAGTATGCAAAAATCAGTAAATATGAATTCTGGCTTCAAGAAGTTAAATTCTTGGGACATATGATATCACAGGATGGGATTTCCATAGACTCATCTAAGATCGATGCAGTCTTGAGCTGGAACAGACCAACCAATGCGACCGAAGTTAGGAGTTTTCTTGGATTGGCTGGGTATTATCGGAGATTTGTGGAAGGATTCTCCAAGATCGCAGGACCTTTGACGAGCCTGACTAGGAAGGAGACGAAGTACGACTGGACTGATAAACATGAGGATGCATTTCGGGAATTGAAAGAGAGACTAACCTCAGCACCCGTGCTTGCGATACCTAAGAGTGGTGAACGATTCATAATCTATAGTGATGCATCACACCAAGGACTTGGTTGTATGCTAATGCAAGAGGGGAATGTCATCGCATACGGATCAAGACAATTGAAGCCGCATGAGAAGAATTATCCGATGCACGACTTGGAACTAGCTGCAATCGTGTTCGCCCTGAAGATTTGGAGACACTATTTGTATGGAGAAAAGTTCGACTTGTTCTCGGATCACAAAAGTTTAAGGTGCCTGTTCTCTCAGAAGGAGTTGAACATGCGACAACGGAGATGGATGGAACTACTCAAGGACTACGACTTCTCTTTGCAATACCACCCGGGTAAAGCGAATGTTGTAGCCGACGCTCTGAGCCGGAGGCCACGCCTTTTGGTTGCTTCGATTTTGATTAGAGAATGGCGAGCATTGGAGACGTTAGCCGAATTCGACCTTCGACCAGTGGAATCAGGAGAAGGACAACACTTTGGATGTCTTGTCGTGCAACCGACTCTCATCAGCCGCATCTTGGAAGCTCAACAGTCGAACGAGGATTTCAAGTTATGGGTTGCCAAGATGTCCGAAAAGGAACCAGAGATATGGAGTATTAGTTCGAAGGGAGCACTGAGGTGCAAAGGTAGACTCTGTGTGCCAAATGACGATGGTCTCAGGAAGAACATGTAGCACCCAGAATTTTCTACAAATTCCACATAGGAATTTAGAATAGTGACGTCACCTTGATGACGATTACAGGAGGTCCATTAGGATCTCCTTAATTTAGAAACCCTTGGATAGGATTCTTAGTCAACGTCTCGACGACGACGACGTTAGTAATAACCTAGCACCTAATAGAATAGACGTAACTTCGAATGCATTAGAATGGTCGTAGCCTCGACGTTACATTTCATTTAGAATTTTTAGACGGACTTCTTATACAGAAACCCGTACACAGCCCCAATCATACTTTTACCATAGAGCACGTGAACCTAGGCACTTGTGCACATTTGGGTACTCAATCCGAGAGTGGGTCCCACCCCCCTGCCACGTGGCAGCCACCACACCACCACCCCATTGGTCCCTCTTGATCTACCCTTGGACACACAAACATACACACACTCATAACAATGGTGCACCCTTGCTCATGGGATAACCTCCCTCCCATCTCCCTCTATAAATAAGACACCCCTCCCTCACTCTTGTATCACTCCCTTAGCCTCACAAATCTGTCTGTACAGATTGTTAAGAGAGAGTGAGACCTGAGAGATTAGGAGAGAACCCACACACACTCCTCATCCCTACACTCTCATCTCAAAACACCATACACACACACTCTGATCTCTGTCACTCTTTCCCAGCACACACACACACACTGTGTACACACACTCGCATAGAACAGAAGGAGGAGGAGGAAGACACAGTGAAGAAGAGAATAAGAAGATCAGAGAGAGAGAAGAGGAGTTGATCAGAGTTTGGTGAGGCCAAGACGTTTACAAGGTAAAACACACCCCCCATCCTCATTTTTGACCATCTGCATGTCCTTATATCATGTTTAGGATCACATGTAAGGACCCAAACAGAGCCTTGTGCCCTGGTTAAGCCCAGACAGCCATGGAAGCTCCTCACCGGAGCTTGGATTTTTGAATCCAACCAAACAACCCCTAAGGCACATTAAACAGATCCTTTGGACCCCTGTACACTCCCCTAGAATAAGTTTTCAAAATGGGTAAGGTTTAGACTTGCATGCAGGCCATTATTCTCCTAAATGGCCGAAAGAATAATCGGCTAGTAGGACCATCAAACGAATGAACCATTGATCCAGCTTCTAGTATGTGAATGAGGGGCTAATTCTGGTCACAATGCCGTTGGATTCATCAATTTTGATGAAGAGATGAGAAAGATATGAGGCCTGGAAGTTTTCCGGCGATATCGCACTCGCCGGCGACGTCGGGGCTCGCCGGAGAAGAAGAAGATCCGTTTGGATCTTCGGGTTATAACAGGCGGGTCCGGGTCGGGTCAAGGTTGGGTTAGGTTGTGTGTAGAAGTGGATTAGGGTCTCGGGTTAGGGTCGGGTTTAAAAACCCACGGGTCCCTTTAAGTGGGACGACGCCGTTTGGCGTCAGGTTGGGTGTAGGTCGGGTTCGGATAGTTGGGGTGGGTTGTCTTGTGTCTGCGTATGGGTCAGGGTATGGTCCGGGTTTGGTTCGGGTATGGGTCTACGGGTTGGGTTAGTTTGTGAGTAGGTATGGGTTCGGGTTCGGGTTAGGTCCAACCCGAATGGGTCTTTGAGTTGGGTTTAGTTGTGAGTGTATGTGGGTAGTCCGTTTTGGATTCGGTCGGGTCGGGTCTAACCCATCGGGTCACGAGTTTGGGTTTTCTTTTGAGTGTATATGGGTAACCCGTTTAGGTCGGGTCGGTTCGGGTTGACCCGTCGGGTCTATGAATTTTATTATTATTATTATTATTAGTAATATTATGTTTTAATTAGTTTAAAATGTTTTAAATTATTTTAATAATTATAAATGATTTATAATTAATACCATTAAGGTTTAATATTATAGAATATTATTTTAATATTCTATATATCAGTATTATATTATTCATATTATATATTTATTATTTATATGGCTAATATAAATAATAAATATCAATATTAAATAGTTTTAAATAGTTAATAAATACCTATGTGTATTTATAAATTCTAGAAAATTAGGGTAATGACCTTGGGACTATTTCACTATATAATGTATGTTATAAAGCTATAATATTATAGTCTATTATTTTAATAATTAATAAGGAGCTATTTTATGAGTATATTAATTATTAAAAATACCAAACGAGCTCCGAAAATTATGAAATAAATACAGGTGGTGTATTTTAATATCTAGTATTTAATAAAAATATTTCTAAGTACTGATTCCTTTGTATAATTATAATTATGTATTTAAATCCCGTTTCGGGTATTTTCTGGTATATGTTATCTTCAAAAATTCATAATAAATAATCCAGGACTCCGAAAATTACGCGGTCAGTTCCCAGAATCTTAGATTAATGTCTAGAACATTCCCGTAAAGTTTGGTGACTTTTCGACTCGGTCGAAAATACAGCTTATCTTTTAGGGCCCGCATTAGTATAGTAAGCCCTATCTTTTACCTCGTAAAACGCGACGGACTCCGATTTGAGTCTAGTCAATGGCATTGGACTTATAATGACACGTCGATCACTACCTTGAGGTTTATGACCTCATTTGGTAAAATTACCATTTTTCCCCTATAACTGTACTCATACGTTATTACTGTTTATTCTATTTATTATTGTAGAACTTGACGGTTATCCGCTTTTCGAGGATCGGTGACTCGAGGTGAGTTTCCTAACCTCACTCTAATCCTAATAAGATTAATAGAAGATGTTAAAAAGCTACCTGTATGATATTTTGTATAAGTGATAAGCCGATTTATGATGTCAAGTGTACTTCTAATAATTATAAGATGTTTAAAAGCATGTTATGGTAGTGCTATCGCATACGTGAGCATGTCAAGGGTTTTATCTATATGTTTATCGGTATCAATTCCATGTTATGCGATCCATGCTCTATATGTTACATTTCTGCTGCTAATTGGTTAAATGCACGTTTTACGATGTTGATCGACTGGAATAGATAATGCATGCCATGTTAATAATAAAGAGGAATAAAAGTAGAATTGCATGTGAGTACTGATAATGGACACACGTGCATTTTATGACATGTGTTAGCATGCATTGCATAAGGAAGAGAGGTGTTTGATGAGATTATGAATGAAGAGAGATGTGATTTGTGGATCCTATGGATCAACGGCTGACGAGCCGGGTGGACATGAACGGTTAGGGTTCCTAGCGCGCCTCTCGCCGTTGAAGACGTCCGGTGATGCGCATACGTGGTTGAAGACGTCCCATGTATCGTTGAATACGTCCGGCTAGTGCTCTAATATACTTCTCAGCCGTGTAGATGACCGGTGAGAGTATACACATGGTTGAAGTCGTCCCATGTGCCAGTCTCATTGTTTACAGATAGTGTGCGCCGTGAAGACGTCCGGTGGCCTATCAAGGGATGAGTATGAATTGGTTGTAATAGTATGTTGTCATCCTTGAGGTACCGCGTGTTGTCAAGTGGATGAGAAAGAAAAGGCGAATGATGAGATTGAGTTGATGAGTCAAAATGATTTGGTTTGGAAGTTTTGGTTTAAAAATAAAATGGTTTTGAAAAGTATCTGTTTTAAAAGCAAGTGTCTTTGAAAAGAGTTGGGAGTGAGTCTTATTGGTCATGCATTTGCACGCACGAGTTATAATAAGGAGAATGTATTCTATGATATTATGTTTATCTGATTTCCTGTCTTGATGAAACCTCTGTTATGCCCGTGGTGAGAATGCGTCTTTTGATAAGAAAATAACCATACCTTAAAGTACTAAACTATGACGTGAGTTGAGAGATGTTCTGTATTTATTGATTATTGTGCGGTTGAGACTCTCACTCAGCCTTGTTCCAAGGCTGACGGCATGTTACACCCTGGGCATTCGTATGCCAGAGTGTTGCAGGTTTGGAGATAGATAAGAAGAGTTCAGGATGCTGTGTCGTGGAGCCAGGGAGAATAAAGCCTTGCCCAAGACCTGATAGACAGTTTCTCAAGTTTTAAGATTATGTAAATTGTTTAGTATGGCCTCTTGTATTAAGATTGAAGTTATTGTAACCCTTGTTTATTTTCCGTTGCTGTATATATACTCTGATAAGTTTAGATCATGCTTATGCCCTAGCTTTTCCCTTACGATTGCATGGTGCGGAGTTGGAAGGACAGGACAGTTATCAAACTAGTCACGTGTCTACAGACCCATAAAGGAAAATTTTTATTTTCTCTATTTTTGGCTTACTCCGGGGCGTGACAGGGTTTTAGTGGTATCAGAGCCTAGGTTAGGCATTTACCGTTTGTCCTATACACTTTAAGTTATAAACCATTAGATCTTTTCCTCACTTATGAAGATACTAACCTTATGATAGTTTATATTGGACAGGTTAGCATGGAACCATTCTATGTCCAAGACGGGTTTGGAGGACATTGGGTTTATCCAGATGGTATAGAGCCTGCATACCCAATGTTGTACCGAAAAAGGATTCGACGGAGTGCTCAGCAGCATTTGGAGGAAAACATGTGGCATGATGTACATGTGTTGGGGATTGAGGACCCAGAGATCCTACAGAGAGAGGCATATTACCGAGAAAACACCCTTAGACTTGTTCATCAGGAAGCAGCTGAGATGAATCATGACAGCTATACCCTCCGAGTCATGACTTTTCGAGTTAAGCTGACACCCCCACCAGGACCCGTAGGACCATCTTCTGCTGTACCAACCCCAGTACCAGAGGAGTCCATAGCTGATACACCCTTGACCGTTGAGCCAGTCTTGGGGACTGATATGGAGGAGGATGATGATGGAGAAGTTCCAGCAAAGGAGATCAATTCTGTGGAGGATGCTGATTCCGCGGTCAATGTCGACCCAACTAAGAAAGACATAGCTGAGAAGGGAAAGTCAAAGGTCGAGGACCTGGATGATTGAAGGACTAGGTAACAGGACTGTTAGTCCATCTTTTGTGTATATAGCTGTACTCAGGCATATAACACGTAGTAGTAGTAACGTGTACGCCTTTCATGTATATGTTGTTGGCACTATTCCCTACTATGTACGTACTTAGCGTACGCACTCTCTGATGTAAATGTTTTTGTAACTATGTTGCACTATGTTTAAAATCTATCTATGGAAATCGTCTTTAACCCGACTTATGTATTATTACATTGATGTACTGCTTGCTTATAATTAGTAACTTGTATACTCTTAGTCTATAAGAATAACGAATAAATCCCCGCAATGAGTTGAGCCATAGAGGTCACAAGTGTAAAATATGGAATTAGGAACTAATGTAAGTTCAGGAAGTCAGACTTGGAATAATTGACAGTAAAACAAGGTTTAGATAGAATTAAGAAAGGTACCCCCTTGTCACTATGAAATTTTAAGATATTTTATTAATTAGTATCAGTACTAAGTTAGTTTTCTGTGTTGGGCAGGCTAGCATGGAGCACCAGATAGAGTACAATGCTGCGGATGGACAGTACAGAGTCACCTTGGAAAGACAGTTTGCCCCTCAAGGATTTGGTCATGTTAGCAACACCATCAGACATAGAGTTCGCCAGAGTATAAGGAAGTGGACACGTTGTTTCTTCCGTGAGAGACATGTTCCAGAGTTAGCATATCATAGAGTGGTAGCACCGTACTTGCTGTCTGCTAAGATGAAGGAGATTCCCCATGCCTTTGGAAACCTTGCAATCCATGACCAGGATGAGCCACTAGAAGACGTAGTACACTTTGTTACCTCTGCAGGTTCTGATGATGACTCAGATGATGATCCAGATGAAGACCCACTAGTGGAGCCTGAGATGATAGAGGACCCGGATTGGCCCCTAGAGCCAGCCTGGGATGCATTTGTTGGTATCCCTCCGATTGACTTTCCACCATCCAGTGACTTAGGAGAGGTGACCTCGGATTCTGATGTGGAGAGAGATGGAGGATGGATCCTTAACTAGTTCATCTTATGTTTTATTTATTCCACTTCTTTTGATGTACTCCAGATTTGTAGAACTAGTATTCATACTGTTGTTGGACCTTTTTATTCTCTGATCAGTAGTAGTTTGCTTGTGTCTTAACTATATTGTAGGGATGAGATGTATTCTTATTAATTACTAATCTTACTTTATTACATTTATTACTAATAAGATTATAGGCTTGACCATTAGTTGATAGATTTTTAGGCACTGACGAACTTCCTGAGATAGATCACGGAACAGTCAGTTCAACCTAGAGTCTAGAAAGACCAAGGATATGGATTCCGTACCCTTGATCCTAATAGTAGTTGTGACAACCATTATATGCTAGAAATCCCTGTTAACTCAATACTGTTACTTGTCATATGATCAGACGAGATAAGATAAGGTACTGACCAAATAGGTGTTAACTCATAGGTATAACCCTTGCTAGCGTACACCATGGTTAAGAGAAAACGGAATACTCAGAATTCATCCAACGGGACAACAAATGTGATACCTCCAGCGGTGGATCCAACAGGATTGATAGGAGCTCTTGTCCGACGCGTGGAGCAAGCAAGTGATCACTTGGACCGCGTCATCAACAGCAAGGATACTTGTCAGACAGGAGATAAACTGCTTGAGAGATTTCGTGCACTTAAACCAGGAACGTTCACTGGAATGACGGAAGCATGGGAAGCTGAACAATGGCTTCGTGATATGGAACGAATGTTTCAAGCTCTCAAATGCAACGAGACGGAGAAAAGACGCTTGGCTGTTTTCCAATTGACGTATTCGGCAGCCGACTGGTGGCAATCTGTCGAAGCTATAGTGGGCGAAGATGTTACAAGGAGAATGACTTGGGAAGCATTCAAAACGAAATTCCTAGCAAAGTACTTCCCAAGGACAGAGAGAAACAAGAAGAAAAAGGAATTCATAGAGCTAGTTTAAGGTAACATGACGATACAAGAATACACGACAAAATTTGAGAGACTATCGCGATTTGCTCCCTACATGGTAGATACTCAGCGAAATAAGACACTGCAATATTACGAAGGACTTAATCCAGACATTCAAAAGACAGCAGCAGTATACCTTGACCAACCATTCGAAGAAATGGTCGAATTAGCCACACAACTGGAGAACATAGTTCTGAACAGCAAGAAACTAGAAAGCCAATCACAAGGAGGAACAAATAACTGGTTCCAGGCAACCAACCCAGGAGGAAGTCGAAGAAGCAATCAAGTGTCACGGGCAATCGCTCAAATGCAGTCTGTAATCACTAGAAGAAACTCTGGACACCTCCAGAATCATCACAAAGGACAGAAAAGCAATGACAGAAGAGTTAGTCAGACAACTGTTCAGACACACGCAAAGCAACAAGACATCTGCTACAACTGCGGAATACTTGGACACCACTCCAAAGAATGCACAGCACCGAGATAACTCACCGGGAAACAAGTGCGGTGTTTTAATTGCGGAAAGGCTGGACATGTACGTAAAGAATGCCTCGAACAAGAAGTTCAGAACAATGCTCCACCATCACAGAGATCCAGAAAGAGAGCACGCAGACCAGGGAATCAATCTCAGCACTGAATAAAATGGAAGATTGAAGGTACCATGCCCACTGCTAGAACTTTGAATCCTATATGGAAATGATATTACAAGATGTCTGGGGACATTCAAGAGAACCTATGAGGAGGAGCTGATGTATTTCCAGGAAACTCAGACCCCGAAACAGTGGACAACTTATGGTCAGGTAGACCATTTAGATTGATAAGAGCGCCTGAGTTGGTATAGAATGACTAACCTTATGAATAGGATTTGTACATTTTAAGCCTTAGCAAACCCTATAGTTTGCATGATTAAAACACAAACAAACAAAACTTTAATGGACTTTTACGTTAGAAACACATCTGTGACACTACAGACCATGTCTGAGTAGTCCCCAGGTTGGGAGATCACGATGAAACCGTGATCTCAGGCCTCTACCATGCAGCAGATTAATTCCTGTGTTCGATCGATCGGACCAGAGACATTGTCGAGCGATCGAAGACAGTTCGATCGATCGAGAAAAGAAGATGTTCGATCGATCGAAAGCGCATCGATCGATCGAACACCCTTTTTCTTGGGGATATTCTATGCAGTATTCCTAGACTTTCTGTTTTACTGGATTGTTATCAAATTATCCCAAAACGCTTAGTTTGTCAAAACAGCCTGTAAATTTTAAGCCTTGAAGCATTTTTCTTCAATATATTTTGCAAACCACCCTCAATGCTAATGTCATTGTAGGTGAGAGTCTAAACTATTGTTTTGAACCGCTTTTGTGTATTTCAAACTCCATTGTGATGATACAGTCCCGGTCATGAAAGGACTATAGATTTTTTATTTTAAGAGAAATACGGAATACTGTAGAGAGTGTGCTCAATTGAGCTTCAACGAAATTGCATGATAGATGGCTAGGTCACAGTGGATTCGTGTAATCCCAACATTTCCTTTTATTAAGAAAAACACGTTTTAAATCATCGTTTTAATTAATTAGTTGGTAATTAGTTTAATTTAGTTTAATTGTTTTATCTTTAGTAGTTGACAAATTGTGGGACTTTGTGTTCTACACTTCTTTAAAATATTGATTTTTATTTTCTTGTTTGAGATTAATTGGAGTAATTAGTTTAACACCTTCCCTGTGGGATCGACCTGGACTTAACCAGACTACTACTTGCACGATTACCTACACTTGGTTATAGCACACAAGCGCACACAGAAAAATTCTCGTGTCAAGTTTTTGGCGCCGTTGCCGGGGAGGGCGACAAGCTAACGCTTCGATTACCTCAGTCTTTTCTTATCTTTTTCTGTTTTTCTTTTTCTTTCGTTCTTTAGATTAAAAATTTTCTTAGGATCTTTCCCTTTATGTTCGATAATTCCATCGAAGGAATTTACGGATACCCATTCTAATCATCCAGTTCCTCTAGTTCTATTAACCCCATAGTTACACTGATCGATTCAATGGCTGATAATCAAAGTGAAAACGGTGATAATGTGGTTGTACCAATCGACGATTCACTGCGTCCTTTATGTGATCTCATGACACCCGAACACGCGCCTACGCCATCTTGTATTCTCATTCCACTTGATGCAGGCGAATTCCAATTTCGCAATGGAATGATTCAACTTCTTCCTACTTTTCATGGAATGGAGAGCGAGAAGGCGTATCTACATGTCAAGGACTTTGAGGATGTTTGTAAAACTTTCTCACAGAATTGTCCTGTAGACGTAACACGTCTAATGCTATTTCCTTTCACTCTGAAGGATAAAGCAAAAGTGTGGTTACTCACCTTGAAGCCAAACTCCATCTACACCTGGCATGCGATGAACACTGCTTTCCTGAAGAAATTCTTTCCACCTCGCATGACCACCGAGCTTAAACGACAAATAAATTCTTACAAACAAAAGAGTAATAAAACATTCACCCAAACTTGGGAACGTTTCAAGGATTTGCTACTCTCATGCCCACATCACGGGTACGAGAAATGGCGAACCATCAGCTACTTTTATGAAGGATTAAACGGTGAAACTAAGAAATTGGTCGAGACCATGAGTTCGGGGCCATTTCTTCGCAAAAACACAGAGGAAGCTAAAGCTCATTTTGAGTGGCTAGCTGAACACGCTCATGAGTGGTCAAATTCAGATGATGTCCCACGCTCACAGATATCCTGTGTGGAAGAGAAAAGTTTATATCAACTAAAAAGTGAGGATCATCTGATGAATAAATATGAAGAACTAGCAAAGAAAGTGGAAGAATTGGGAATGAAAGGAGAGAGTTCTAGGCAATTTTTGCTTGAAGAACCGTGCGGCACATGCAACATGCTGGGACACACTACTCAATACTGTCCCAATGTGCCGTATTTTCAAGAACAACCCCCCATGGAAATGAATGCCATGCAAGGGTATAGGGGGCGGGGAATTCCTACAATAATTACAATACGCAAAATAACAACAATAGATGGAATCACCCTGGGTTCAATTGGAAAAACAAGGCTGGGACCCAAAACCAATATCAACAACAACAGCCCTACAATAACAATAATCAATATCAAGGGCAATACAACAGGCAGTCCCAGTCATTCAATCAAAATAGATCAAACAACTATAACAACGCTCAACCCTCACATAATCAACAAGCAAATGTCTATTTGCCACCACACAAGAAGGTGCAAGAGGAAGATCCACTCTCTAACGTGAATTTAATGCAACAGTTAATTCAAATGATGAGCAAAATGTCCGCGACATTAGAGAGGATGGATGAACGACAAGAGGGTTCGAGTGGCACATTTCCACCTCAACCACTTCCAAACCCAAAGGGATACAACAATGGCCCTCCTAATCATGAACAGGCAAAAGCCGCGACTACACTAAAAAGCGGCAAAGTCATAGGGCAAAACATGCCTCATTCTACTCCCGAGGAGTATGAAGAGGAAGAAGTGGTGACTAGGAGCAAACCATTTACTCAAGTAGAAGAGTCGTCCACTAATCACAAACCATTAGAATCAAACGAGGATGCTCCTAAAGAAGTAGAAGGTGAGAGAAGGCTTAGAAAGGAGCCCATCAAGGAGGAATTACCTAAATGCCCTTTTCCCGTGCCTTACCCTCAAAGACTCAAGAAACCCCAAAACGAGGCAAAGAATCAGGAGTTCTTGGAGTTATTCAAACAAGTTAAAATTAATCTCCCACTCCTTGAAGCAATCAAACAAGTGCCAGCCTACGCTAAGTATCTGAAGGACTTATGCACGGTCAAAAGGAGGCAAAGTGTAAAGAAGCATGCCTATGTCGCTTGCCAAGCAAGCGCGATCATTCAAAATGAATTGCCTCCGAAGCTAAAAGACCCTGGCACCCCAACTGTCTCGTGTAGAATTGAGAATCAAAGGATAGACAATGCACTCCTTGATTTAGGAGCTAGCGTAAACTTACTGCCATATTTAGTATATAAACAACTAGGGTTGGGTGAACTCAAACCCACCCGAGTTGCTTTGCAATTGGCAGATAGGTCAATTAAATATCCTAGAGGAATACTGGAAGACGTTCTAGTACAGATAGATACATTTGTCTTTCCAGTCGATTTTGTGATTCTGGACACCGAACCTATGTCTAACCCATGTTCGCAAATCCCGATGATTTTTGGACGTCCATTCCTCAACACCATTGATGCCACAATCAAAATAAGGAGTGGTATCATGACCATCGTATTCGGGAACATGACTTTAAATGTCAAGATTTTCTCAAATCCCCGACCTGAAGAATACGAGGACGAAGAAGAAGTTAACTTCATCGAAACAGTCATCGAAGAGGAGGCTGATTTTGTAGACTACAAAGATCCTTTGGAGGTAGTTGTGTCACAATTCAACGCTACTTATCAATCTAATAATTCTACTCCATTGGATGTTGCCCTAAATCAGGACTACCTCATGATGGAAACTAAAGAGGAAGATAGAGCAGAATGCATGTGGGTCACACCATATGAACCTTTACCTCCAAAAACAAAGTTAACTATGCCTTCGAACTTTCAGTTTCCCGATCTAGAATTAAAGGAGCTTCCAAAAGAGCTCAAATATGCTTTTCTGGGGACTGACAAGACTTATCCCGTTATAATCTCATCCACATTGAATTCTGAACAAGAGGATAAGTTGATTCAAATGCTCAAACTGCACAAGGGAGCATTGGGATGGACTATTGCCGACCTAAAAGGCATAAGCCCATCTATCTACAACCATAAGATATATCTGGAGGAAGACGCTAAACCTTCACGACAAATGCAGAGGCGTCTGAATCCCAATATGCAAGAAGTAATGAAAAAAGAAGTCTTAACACTTCTAGACATTGGGATAATATACCCTATCTCTGACAGCTCTTGGGTTAGTCCAACCCAGGTGGTGTCCAAAAAGGCTAGTATAACAGTTATCCCAAACAAAGATGGTGAGTTAGTACCAACACGCGTCCCCACTGGATGGCAGATGTGTATTGATTACCAAAAGTTGAATACTGTGACCCGAAAAGACCACTTTCCATTGTCATTCATGGATCAAATGCTAGAAAGAGTGGCGGGTCATAAATTTTATTGCTTCTTGGACGGATATAGTGGCTATAACCAAATCAAAATAGCTCTTGAAGATCAGGAGAAGACGACTTTCACTTGTCCGTTCGGTACATTCACTTACCGCCGTATGCCTTTTGGCTTATACAATGCACCTGCCACCTTTCAGCGGTGCATGTTAAGCATATTCAGTGATATGGTTGAACAGACACCCGAGGTCTTCATGGAAGACTTCTCAGTGTTTGGCCATCGTTTTGATAACTGCCTAGAAAACCTAGAGAATGTGTTAGCGAGATGCGAGGACAAATACTTAGTGTTAAACTGGGAAAAGTGTCACTTCATGGTGACCAAGGGAATTGTCCTCGGCCACATTATCTCTGATAAGGGTATCCAAGTTGATAAAGCAAAAATCGATATAATTGTAAATCTACCTGTCCCTCGTACAGTCTGAGACATTCGATCTTTTCTAGGACACGCAGGATTCTATCGACGCTTTATCTAAAATTTTAGTGCAATCTCCCGACCACTGTGCCAACTCCTAGTCAAAGATGCACCTTTCGAATGATCAGAAAATTGTCAAATATCTGTTGATGCACTAAAAGATCACCTTACCTCCGCACTGATAATACAGGCACCTGATTGGAGTTTGTCGTTCGAGTTAATGTGTGATGCTAGTGACTACCCCATTGGCGCAGTTCTAGGACAGAGGAAGGACAACAAGCCTTATGTAATCTACTATGCCAGCCGAACGATGACTGAAACTCAAATAATCTATACGACTACTGAGAAAGAGTTACTGGCAATAGTAATCATGCTAGACAAATTCAGGTCTTATCTAATAGGGTCCCCAATAGTCTGTTTTACAGACCACTCGGCCCTCAAGTACCTGCTATCTAAGAAAGACGCGAAACAGAGGCTTATCCGCTAGATACTCCTACTCCAGGAATTCGATATCACTATCAAGGATAAAAAAGGAGTAGAGAATGTGGTCGCAGACCATTTATCTCGGTTGACATTCACTGACAACACTGAGCCAGTACCTATAAAAGATGAATTCCCAGACGAGCAACTGATGGCTGTCTCCAATTTACCGTGGTACGCAGATGTAATAAATTACCTTGTTACAGGAGAGACCCCGAGCCATTGGTCAAATCAGGACAAGAAAAGGTTCCTTTCGTTCGCACGCCATTTCTTTTTTGATGACCCTTACTTATTTAAGTACTGTGCTGATCAAGTCATCAGGCGCTGCGTTCCGAATAAAGATATAACTGTAATTTTGGCCTCCTGTCATTCTGAAGCCTGCGGTGGCCATTTTGCCTCCCAAAAGACCGCACACAAAGTATTGCACAGCGGTTTCTATTGGCCCACCGTGTTCAAAGATGCCTATGCTTTTTGTAAATCGTGCCAGCGATGTCAAAAGCTTGGTACAATTTTGAAAAGTAATTCGATGCCTACAATTGAAATATTCAATTGTTGGGGCATCGACTTCATGGGCCAATTTCCTAAATCAAATAATTATGAATATATACTCCTTGCTGTGGAATATATATCAAAATGGGTAGAAGTGATACCGACAAGACGCAATGATCATAAAACGGTAATGTCCTTTCTTAAGGAAAATATCTTATCGTGTTTCAAAACCCCAAAAGCCCTAATAAGTGACCAAGGCAAGCACTTGTGCAATAGGTGTAATACCCTGTATTTTCAGGTATATATATATATATATATCCCTTGCACTTTCCTTAGTCTTTGGTGAATTTGAGTTTCCAATCGATTGATAAGTCTTCCCAATCGATTGACACTTTTCAGATACCAATCAATTGACATGTTCCCAAACGATTGACATTCTACCGACTACAATTGATTACGTGTCAACATCCTAATCGATTGCCATTCATCCCAATCGATTGACATTATTCCAATCGATTGACTACAAATATCTGTCTCCAATCGATTGACTTGTGTCTCAAACGATTGACATAAGCTGAGATATATTTTCTTCTTTCCTTCAGCTTTAAACGTGTGGCACTCTTAACCCCTATATATACTTGTTCATTTGTGGTCTTGGGCCAAGTTTTGGCAGCCTTGGGAGAGAGAGATGCATACTCTCATATATATATACACACACATATATATTGTATATATATTACACACACACACTCTCGGGTGGAGAGAAAGAGAAGAAGAAGAAGAAGAGGAGGAGGAGGAGGAGACCAGAGAGAGAACAGAGACGGACAGAGAAAGAGAGAGCAAAGAAGAAAGAGAGAGGAAAGAGAACTCACCATAACCGCCGCCGCGGAGCTCGGGACGCCGTCAACGGAACGCCGGGAGAGGTGAGTTTATTAACTCACTCAAAGAGGTTTGTTTTGTGATGTTTATGTGTGTATAATAACGTGCATGAGGAGGAAAGAGGACCCCAACGTTTTTATAATAAACCCAGCAGTTTTGAGGAAGAAGACAGAGTTCAATCGATTGCCATAGAGTTCAATCGATTGATATATCAATCGATTGACATTATTTCAATCGATTGACATTATTTCAATCGATTGACATTAAGTCCAATCGATTGACATTATTTCCAATCGATTGGGTAAGAGCAGAATGTTGTTTATCTATTGTTATATGTTATGAGCTGATTGTAATGTACCCAAGCTGTTAATGGTTGTACCATACGTGATATTGGATATGTGCTTAGTCAACATGATACTACGTTAGCCTTATATGATGTTTATATTAATGTTACAAGATGAACTGTTTATTATTTACTGTCGATATGAGATGCTCTAATGGTTAAGTAACTGCCATATGTTATTGCCAAACTGAATAGTAGAACGGAACACGACAACATGTTAATAATGAATTAATAAGTAGATATGTTGAATACAGAGCATGTGGTATTTCCTGTACTTAGTATATGAGCATTTCACAACATGTGTCAGCATGCATGGGATAGTGATGTGAAGAGGTAAGAAGATCTGATGAGAAATGGGATATTGATATGAAGAGATGAGAAGATATGATGAGAAATGGGATATGTGATTTATATGGAATAATGAGATATGTGTACTTGGATCCGTGGGATCAACGACTGACGAGTCGGTTGGACGTGGGATGGTTAGAGTTCCTAGTGCGCTCTCGCTGTTGAAGACGTCCAGTGATGCGTATGCACTGTTGAAGACGTCCAGTGTACCGTTGAAGACGTCCGGCTAGTGCTCTAATGTATTCTCAGCTGTGTAGATGACCAGTGAGGGTATACGCATCGTTGAAGACGTCCGATGTGCCGTTCTATTGTTTACAGATAGGTGGTACCGTGTAGATGACCGGTAACCCTATCAAGGGATTGTAGGACCTACTGCCTAGTCGGGTGATTCTGATTGGTATTATGGTATCTATGTATGGATACGGATTTAGATTATGGTATCAACGTACGGATACAGAGATGGATATGATGAGATAAATGTTCAGTCGTGGATTCAGCGTCCCGACGTAAAGGTATATGCATGGGTGGTTGTACGGTTACATGCATGGATTTGGTGAATACGTGATGAGATATGTTATACCATGATGTTTATCCTTGTCATTACTTAATATGATTTCTGTTATTATTGATTAATGCATAGTTTAATGAGACCTCTGCTATGTCCGTGAGCGACGCCATTGTTAAGAGATTAACCGCATTTTAAGATGCTGGACAATAACGGTGAGGAGTGTTGTTTAGTATACTCACTCAGCTTTGTATCCAAAGCTGATGGCGTTTATGCCCTGGACATTCCAATGTCTAGAGCTTCGCAGGACTTGAGGACGGAAGGCCGATGTTTCGCCGGACGTGGAGCTAAAGGCTTAAAGACGAAGACGTGCCGCTTTGTAATAGTTAGTTGGTATATCTTTTGTACTGCTGTTGTTGTTGTTATAGGCCTGAGATTGTAAGCCAGCTGTTGTAATAGTTTTAGTAGACTTTTATAATTGGTACTTGGGCATCTGTTGCTTCCAAACCTTTTATAGTTTCCGCTATAGCCTCTGATTTATGTTAATAAGATATGTTCTATGAATAGCATCCTCCCTATCGTGGTGTTTGTTGGTTTGAGTAGATGACAATGCGGTTATTCACCCGTCATTCCCTATGGACCCATAAAGGAAATTTATTTTTCTCTATTTATGCTGCTCCGGGGCGTGACAGGATTTTTGGTATCAGAGCCTAGGTTTTAGTTGTTAATCGCTTGTCTTTTGTGATTAGAACCTGAGTTCTAAGGTAATATCGGTAGCATGAGGATTAGCTGAGATGAGATAGAACTGTTGTCTTGTCACACAGATAAGAGGTTGGAAGAATCTGTCTGAGGAAGTTTCTTTGGAAGATAGTAACTGTTGGAACCAATAAGAATATGGATAGTTGACTTCACGGAGAACAGGCGTTGAGAGTTAGTTGTGGTTGTGGAGATCCTATATATATATAGAGCCGTTGGATGGTAGACGCTGACGAATTCCTGAGCGATCTCGGAACAGTCAGTATGTCCTAGAAATAGAAAGAGGATAAGGATAAGATTATCCTGTTACCTTAAGCCTCATGTTAGTTGAGTGGTCTCACATGTTAGTTGAGCAGTACTCGCAGCCTGGAACTTGAGAATAGAAATAGAATGTTTGAGATTTGACGTCAAGCGTAGAAGTTGTAGTTTCGTCTTGAGCATAGGTACATTTAAGCGTACCTGGTAGGTAGACTAACCTCTGTGGTTATATTATTATATTCGTATTTCTTGATGTGATCGTATTATATAGTGGTACTATATATTTGTTACCGCATGTTCTTGCTTGAGCTGTAAGATAGAATGCGTCTGACCAAATAGTTTTCATTTGTAGGTAGCGACATTGAACCCTACCAGCACTCGTTATGGTTAGGACGACTTGAGGAAACCCGGGCCAGCTGAATGGAGTATCTGATGTAGTACCTCCTGAGATAGATCCAACAGGAATGATTGGAGTTTTCATTCGTCATATGGAACAAGTTATCAATCGTGCAGATCGTGTCATCGGCAATGAAGCACCAGTACGACAAACAAGAGTCAAGTTGCTAAAGGAATTTTGTGCTCTTCAACCAGAGACCTTTACCGGATTAACGGGAGCATGGCAAGCGGAGCAATGGATTCGACAGATAGAATTGATATTTGAGGTACTTGGATGTACTGACGTTGAGAAAAGACATTTGGCAGTATTTCAACTGACGTTCTCAGCAGCAGATTGGTGGGACGCAGTGAAAGCTACGATAGGTGAAGAAGCTGTAGGAAGGATGACTTGGGAATCATTCAAGACTCGATTTCTAGAAAAGTACTTTCCAGAATCTGAGAAGAACAAAAAGGAGATGGAGTTCATACAATTAATCCAAGGTAGTTTTACAGTGCCAGAATATACAACTCAATTTGAGAGGCTATCACGATTTGCACTGCATATGATCGATACACCAAGAAGGAAGATCAAAAGATATCATCAAGGACTAGTTCCACATATCCGTCATATGACTATAGGACATTTAGATCAATCTTTCGAAGCTCTGGTAGAAATGGCAACGAAGCTAGAAGACGATACTCAGATTAGTGAAGGACCATACTTTGATAAAATATTTCCAGAGTACGATCAGTTTCTCCTAACGGATCAGAGAGGAAGAGATAGTCAGGTTGTGTTGGCCGCTAACCGAGTTCAACAAGGAAACACAGAGAAAAGTTACATAGGCAACCGCCAGAAGCGCAAGAGATTTGAGAATGACAAGAACGAATCAAAACCAGTGATGACTCCAACACAACATAGGGAACGAGATATCTGCTATAATTGTGGAGTACAAGGACACCATTCCCAAGAATGCAAAGTATCAAGGAAATCTAATGGATGTGGAATACGATGTTTCAACTGTGGTAAATTTGGTCATGTCCGTAAGTTTTGTCCAGGACTAGAGATGCAACACAATGTTCCGTTGCAACAAGTACCAAGAGGGCGAACCTGTCGAACAAATAATTGGTCTCAACTTAGACAAGGACGATAGACAGAAGGTACAACACTCATCACCTACATCATGTATTATATATGATCCCGATATTGCAGGAAGTTGGGTATTTGTTTGATTTGCTTGTAAAGGGATTAGCCTACACCATAAATTGTAGATATCCAAACAACTCGTTTGACACTGATCGACAATAGTTCAAGTATAGATATAACATCATTTGCATCCCTGTATAACATCAATTGCATCCCATATGACTTCTTTTGCATCCTTATATGACGTCAATTGCCTCCCTATCGAAAGACTACGCCAACCGTTGGTAAGTTGGACAGAGATTAGAGATGAAGAATCTCAATTTTCGTTAGATGTAGCTTAACAAGAGAGGATGAACTAGAAGATTGCGAGTATACGAGAAGAGATACGAGTAACGCAGAGACAACACCAGAACTTTCAAAAGAGTATCGCAGAGGAATGCTTTTCAACACCGATCGCCTGTTACTTTTATTTAGTCGAGATGTTTTGTAGTAGAACGACTCACGATATCAGTATGTAGTCTTGCCTAACCTATTTGATTAGTACGTGGAAGCAGAACGAGTATTCAATGGATTGAACGACCTCAAAGAGATGATTATATCAATAGTACGTGGGAATTTGGAGAGCCATGAGGAAATTTGAGTTATCAAATAACGATGCTAGAGTCACAATGCTTTCAAGTCAATATCCTGAGGGACGACGACAATAACATGGGAGTTAACAAGGAGTTCAGAGATAGAAGACAATCAACTGGTACAGCAGTACAGACATCGTTAGCACAGTATGAAGTATCTTCAACGGTGGGAGTAGACGACAACGCTCTTCCACGACTTAGATGAGATTAGAACACTTGATCAATAGAACCCTCACACCGTAGAGTTTGACCTGAGAGAAGAACCTTGTGTGTTTGGAGACTAGCCATTTTAGATGTTGTAAGATGATTAGATTGTGCTACTTAGAACCTTTTTCCTGAAGTTTGACATACGAATTTCATATCCCTTAATCCTGAAGATTTGGTGGTTGTCACCCTAGTATTTGTAGATCGTTGATAACTTCGTATCGTGTGTTTAGAACTTAAACCTTTGACCACTGAAGTAATCGTTTATGTAAAACGAGGTCTTGAGCATTTAGGTGGTTTTTCTTTTTGGTAGTAGGGGGCCGTTGTTTCAGATTTCGAGGACGAAATCTTTTGATGAGTGGTGGATGATGTAATACCCTGTATTTTCAGGTATATATATATATATCCCTTGCACTTTCCTTAGTCTTTGGTGAATTTGAGTTTCCAATCGATTGATAAGTCTTCCCAATCGATTGACACTTTTCAGATACCAATCGATTGACATGTTCCCAATCGATTGACATTCTACCGACTAAAATTGATTACGTGTCAACATCCTAATCGATTGCCATTCATCCCAATCGATTGACATTCATCCCAATCGATTGACATTATTCCAATCGATTGACTACAAATATCTGTCTCCAATCGATTGACTTGTGTCTCAATCGATTGACATAAGCTGAGACATATTTTCTTCTTTCCTTCAGCTTTAAACGTGTGGCACTCTTAACCCCTATATATACTCGTTCATTTGTGGCCTTGGGCCAAGTTTTGGCAGCCTTGGGAGAGAGAGATGTATACTCTCATATATATATACACACATATATATTGTATATATATTACACACACACACTCTCGGGTGGAGAGAAGGAGAAGAAGAAGAGGAGGAGGAGACCAGAGAGAGAACAGAGACGGACTGAGAAAGAGAGAGCAGAGAAGAAAGAGAGAGGAAAGAGAACTCACCATAACCGCCGCCGCGGAGCTCGGGACGCCGTCAACGGAACGCCGGGAGAGGTGAGTTTATTAACTCACTCAAAGAGGTTTGTTTTGTGATGTTTATGTGTGTATAATAACGTGCATGAGGAGGAAAGAGGACCCCAATGTTTTTATAATAAACCCAGCAATTTTGAGGAAGAAGACAGAGTTCAATCGATTGCCATAGAGTTCATGTCACGCCCCGGAGCAGCATAAATAGAGAAAAATAAATTTCCTTTATGGGTCCATAGGGAATGACAAGTGAAAGTCACTAATAATCCACACCACGCAGTACTAGTCCAAAAGAAAAGCAACAGTAAGCAACTGAAAATAGCACACAGTGCTAACTATTACAAAATATCAGAGTATGGTCCACAGGATCACAACAGGTCTGAAGACAACAAATGCCCAAGTACCCGTTAACAAAAGATTAAACTGAACAACTGAAATTAAATCTAATTATAACATCTTCAGTCTTCAACTGGCATAAGGATAATCCTTCCTGGCGTAACTGTCATCGGTAGGGCCCTCCTCTGGATAATAGTCATTAGTGTACTGGTCCTTACCTGTAGAATAAGGGGCAGGATATTCTGGACGGGGAATGTCCAGGCAATAAAAGGCCGTCAGCTTACTGAGAGCTGAGTGAGCATAAACTAACGAAGTACCAGTTATCTGAAATAAACACAAGCTTATGAAAACACGAGTTAACATCTTATTATAACCATATCTTGTTTCTCTATTCATTCTTTGTTACTCGAATACTGAACTCAACATATTCTGATCTTTCCTGAACAGACTCAATCGTTTAACTCTAGGGATACACCCTTATTCTGTCCATCGCTTTTAAGAGCATATGAACAGCTCACCGCATGTCATGGACTCCACGTCAGTCTGTCCCCAGCTTTTAAGAACAATGGTCCTGTTCACCGCATTTCAGGGATATAACGTTTCGAACAAGGCATATCAATCTTATTGCCACGACTCAACGTCATCTACTAGTGATCCCAGCTCACCGCTTTTAAGAACAATGGTCCTGTTCACCGCTTTTAAGAGCATATCATAGATCATCCAGTCTATCTTAGGACTATTTGGTCCAGCTCACCGCTTTTAAGAGCATATGCACAGCTCACCGCTTTTAAGAGCATATCATGACCGAACGTCCATCCACGTATCATTCCCAGAACTTACCAAACCTACTTACGTTCCATTCTATATCGACACATGACAAACTCCCAATGTGGCCTGACTACTTGGATTAAAAGAAATCGGATATCAAACTCATATCAGAATCAACACGTCACCCATGTCTTCATATTCTTTTTATTCATTATCCATTAATCTTTGGTGTCACATTACTCCTGTCTACCCCATAGTCGCATAAGGGAATCCGAATCAGGAATCGAATAACTAAACCTCTTATATAATAAACAGGCAAAAGAATCCATGTCCTGATCATGTCAATCGATTGGAACATAGGTTCAATCGATTGGAGCAAAAGTTATGTCAATCGATTGATAAACATGTCAATCGATTGGAATAATGTCAATCGATTGAAAATCCTATTCAATCGATTGGGATGCAACTGATGTCAATCGATTGAGATTATGTCAATCGATTGGAACTACGTCTTCTCCAGCAGATTGTAAAAACAGCATATATAAACGTACACAACATGCAGGTAACCCATCTAAACATCATAATAGCTTATATAAACTTCATATAAAGGGACCAAGTGAGTTAGGACTCACTTAGGGTGCGTTTGGCTTGTGTTTAAGCTTGAAATCTCCAAGCTCTCTCTCTCTCTCTCTCTGTCTCTGCCTTCTTTCTCTCTGTCTCTTCCTTCTTCTTCTTTTCTGCTTCTTCTCCTTCTTCTTTTCTGCTGCCGAAGGAGTGAGTGTGTGTGAGGGTGTGTATATATGTGTAAAGATATAGAGATATAGATAGATATATGTATGTATCTCACAAGAGTATATATCTCTCTCTCTCCCAAGGTCTGAAAAACAGCCCCAAGGCCATAAATATGGAACATATATATAGGGGTTAAGAGTGCCACGCGTTTTAAGCTAAAGGAAAGAAGAAAACATTTCTCAGGTTATGTCAATCGATTGAGACACCAGTCAATCGATTGGTAACAGATATTTGTAGTCAATCGATTGGAAACAATGTCAATCGATTGGGATCATGTCAATCGATTGGTAATGTTGACACGTAATCACTTTTAGTCGGTTGAATGTAAATCGATTGGGATAACTTATCAATCGATTGGTATCAGAAAAGTGTCAATCGATTGGGAATATGTCAATCGATTGGTATCAAAAATCACCAGAAGGAAGAGAAAGTTTATACGAGTATAGAAATGAAATACCAGGTTTTATTAATATACCAAAATACAGGGTATTACAGTTCAATCGATTGATATATCAATCGATTGACATTATTTCAATCGATTGACATTAAGTCCAATCGATTGACATTATTTCCAATCGATTGGGTAAGAGCAGAATGTTGTTTATCTATTGTTATATGTTATGAGCTGATTGTAATGTACCCAAGCTGTTAATGGTTGTACCATACGTGATATTGGATATGTGCTTAGTCAACATGATACTACGTTAGCCTTATATGATGTTTATATTAATGTTACAAGATGAACTGTTTATTATTTACTGTCGATATGAGATGCTCTAATGGTTAAGTAACTGCCATATGTTATTGCCAAACTGAATAGTAGAACGGAACACGACAGCATGTTAATAATGAATTAATAAGTAGATATGTTGAATACAGAGCATGTGGTATTTCCTGTACTTAGTATATGAGCATTTCACAACATGTGTCAGCATGCATGGGATAGTGATGTGAAGAGGTAAGAAGATCTGATGAGAAATGGGATATTGATATGAAGAGATGAGAAGATATGATGAGAAATAGGATATGTGATTTATATGGAATAATGAGATATGTGTACTTGGATCCGTGGGATCAACGACTGACGAGTCGGTTGGACGTGGGATGGTTAGAGTTCCTAGTGCGCCTCTCGCTGTTGAAGACGTCCAGTGATGCGTATGCACTGTTGAAGACGTCCAGTGTACCGTTGAAGACGTCCGGCTAGTGCTCTAATGTATTCTCAGCTGTGTAGACGACCAGTGAGGGTATACGCATCGTTGAAGACGTCCGATGTGCCGTTCTATTGTTTACAGATAGGTGGTACCGTGTAGACGACCGGTAACCCTATCAAGGGATTGTAGGACCTACTGCCTAGTCGGGTGATTTCGATTGGTATTATGGTATCTATGTATGGATACGGATTTAGATTATGGTATCAACGTACGGATACAGAGATGGATATGATGAGATAAATGTTCAGTCGTGGATTCAGCGTCCCGACGTAAAGGTATATGCATGGGTGGTTGTACGGTTACATGCATGGATTTGGTGAATACGTGATGAGATATGTTATACCATGATGTTTATCCTTGTCATTACTTAATATGATTTCTGTTATTATTGATTAATGCATAGTTTAATGAGACCTCTGCTATGTCCGTGAGTGACGCCATTGTTAAGAGATTAACCGCATTTTAAGATGCTGGACAATAACGGTGAGGAGTGTTGTTTAGTATACTCACTCAGCTTTGTATCCAAAGCTGATGGCGTTTATGCCCTGGACATTCCAATGTCTAGAGCTTCGCAGGACTTGAGGACGGAAGGCCGATGTTTCGCCGGACGTGGAGCTAAAGGCTTAAAGACGAAGACGTGCCGCTTTGTAATAGTTAGTTGGTATATCTTTTGTACTGCTGTTGTTGTTGTTATAGGCCTGAGATTGTAAGCCAGCTGTTGTAATAGTTTTAGTAGACTTTTATAATTGGTACTTGGGCATCTGTTGCTTCCAAACCTTTTATAGTTTCCGCTGTAGCCTCTGATTTATGTTAATAAGATATGTTCTATGAATAGCATCCTCCCTATCGTGGTGTTTGTTGGTTTGAGTAGATGACAATGCGGTTATTCACCCGTCATTCCCTATGGACCCATAAAGGAAATTTATTTTTCTCTATTTATGCTGCTCCGGGGCGTGACAATAGGCCTTTGGAGTCACTACTCAAGAAATATGGGGTTAATCACAAGATTGCTCTAGCCTACCACCCACAAACGAATGGGCAGGCAGAGTTGTCTAACCGTGAAATCAAGCACATATTAGAGAAGACGGTTAGTTTCAACAGAAAAGACTAGGCCTATAAACTGACTGATGCTCTTTGGGCATACCGTATTGCCTACAAGACAAATCTAGGAATGTCTCCATATAGGCTAGTGTATGGTAAGGCATGTCACCTCCCCGTTGAAATTGAGCACAAAGCATATTGGGCAACACGCTCATTAAACTTCGACATTAAAAAGGGAGGACATCTCCGGAAACTGCAGTTGGCAGAACTGGAAGAAATTCGACGAGATGCATATGACAATGCCAAACTCCACAAGGAACGGTTGAAGGCTCACCATGACAGAATAATTTTTCGTAAATCTTTCGAGCCTGGGCAGAAAGTTTTACTATATGATTCGCGCCTTCATCTATTCCCAAGAAAACTCCGATCTTGGTGGACAGGACCCTTCACAGTCAAATCTGTCTTTCCACACGGGGCCGTTGAGTTATTTAATCCTAAGAATGATGGAAGTTTCAAGGTCAATGGCCAAAGGGTAAAACCGTTCTTAGAAGATTTCCAACTCGAGGTCGAGCACATCCAACTGGATGAGCCTGACTATACCTCCACCTAGAATGCTCAAGTGCGTTTTTAACAATGTTGTTGTACTTTTTATTTTTCCTATTTCTCGTTTTGTTTTGTTTATCTATTCCTTTTTTAGTGTAATCTTGATCGTAATCTGCTATTCCATTTCTATCTCGTGCAGGCTATCCACCATGAGAGATGACGATGTTCACTCGATAGGGTCATGGGCTGATTCAGAATATCAGAACCCACTGTGGACTACTGATGAAATTGCATTTTGCTTATCTCCATACCAAGGGCCAGGAGCTAACGACATCGTTGACTTAACCCACGGATACATCCCATATGATCATGCTCTCCTCCAGATCAACCCATTTGCACATATGGAACTCCCTGAAGAGGAGGGAGAACCAGAGGGTTATGCAGTGTGGGAGGTTGATGACGCCCTGATGGAACAATGGGAAAATGACTCAATGTGGGAGCCATGGGAAGAAGAGGACCTACAGGATGTGGTGCCAGAACGCCACAATGCCGTATTCACATATGTTGACGACTTCATGGTCATCCAAGTAGTTCCCTATATTTATGTCCATTTGAGCTATTTGTTGTTCCGGCTTCAATGCCCTCTACCTGCTAGTGCACCTGGGGATATCAGGCCAATAGTGAGGTGAATTCTGGATCACATTCCTTTCGTTTTCGTTTCGGTTTGCTTTGTTTAAATTCCTCCTACTTGATCTTTCTATTGCTCTAGTTAATTTATTTTCTTCGTTTCTTTTTGTTTTCCTTTGTCAGGAATATCACTATGAATCCACCATTTCCACCGTTGTACCTTCCACATCAACTCTTCCATGGATATGGACCATACATAAGGTCCCCGGATACTCCGCCGCAAGAGGAAAGTCCGATGCACAATTACACTCCGTTATCCTTGTCTCCATCCGGATCACATTTTACCTGTGAAATCAATTCCTTAGTGAGTCCAGACTCGCTCGATGATGTCCTTGCTGCTTTCTGCTTGTTATGGGAAAGGGAATCATCAAGTTCAGACTCCACATTTGAAGTTCTAGCTGAGAAGGAGGTTGTGGAAGACGGAATCTTTCTGCTTGAAGAATAGTGTTTCTCTTCAATTGTTTTATGTCATTTCATACATCTTTCATCAATTGGAGTGTATTCTTAGACAAAGTTTTGTAATTTCAGTTTTATTTTAGTTTTTCTTTTTTAATAAGGTTGTAACGACCATGTTGGGGGCATTAATATTGCAAGTGGATACTATTTTAAGGATTTATTTATATAAATTTGTAATTTTCTACTATGAGGATGATGTTTTTGGCTTACATGTTTTGTCAATGCACTGTTTTATCACTATTCTGTGTGTCCAGACCAGTGTTAGTCAGTTGTGGGTGCGTAATTTCTCAATTCAGGGATATTGTAGAATTTCTATGTTCGATCGATCGAACGTATCTCGATCGATCGAGAATATCATACCTTCGAGCGCTTGAGAAGGACTCAATCTATCGAATATTCGATCGATCGACCCATCTCGAGCGATCGAAACCTGTATTTAAACGAGGCATCATCGAGACACTTCGTTAGTCTCTCTTTCTCTCCCACACGCTCAATCGCTCGAAGACAGAGACTCACACGATTTTGGCCCCCACTTCAAACCACATCAATTGCGGAGAACCTGGTCTCCCTGATCATCAGCGGCATCACTGTTCTACTTTACTTGATGCGTCTCTTGAGGTGAGGCTCCGAGAACCCCCTCATGTCCTTTCCATTTACAATTCGAATGGGGGTACCCCCCATTGGTTATTTAACTCCTTTTCTTAGTCTTCTTGATGTATTTTTTGTTTTCGGGCTCTTCCCATTCTCAATCGGCGATACTGCCACTTCACTGTGTTCGATCGATCGAACTGGTTTCGAGCGATTGAACCCTGACTCCTTCGATCGATTGAACACGGATCGAGCGATCGAACTCACATTATTCCCGATCGATCGAACAAGCTTCGATCGATCGAAGTGTGACAGTTTCATATCTTTTTTTTTTCTGGTTTCCCTGTTTTAATGTTTCTTTGTTTCTCTCTTATTTTTCAGGGCTAAACAATGAACCCTATCACTGGGTATCACAAAGCCAAGCCATTTGACCTAACCATACCCGACCCTATACCCGAGCACGGGTTCAGAAACGACGAAGACCGGGTATGGTTCACCAGATATTTCCAGTCGCGTAAGGTCATGCTTGAGCGTCCCCTTGAGACAGCTTGGTTGGCTACTCTGTGGTATCTTGCACGGATACGCGCCATGCCACAGTGGTACACGCTTTTCTCCCAGCCTAAGCTCGTTAATCTATCCTGGATCCGGGAGGCGTGTGCTACGATGATCAGGGATCCAGTTGCTCCATTCACACTCTGCTCCTTCTTCCATGGCTGGGAGATCGTTTTTAGTCCGGCCACTGTCTCCGCTGCTATTGGGGTACCTAAGGTACCCAATTGTGTTTGTCCACATCGCCCCGACACACCGCTGCTCTCCCCGGCTATTATTATCAGAGAGATCACTGGGGGTGCTCTTCCGGGCTGGGATGGCGAGGCTCTTATTCCTGACGTCTACCTTACCGATAATTATCATATGCTACATCTAGCCCTCAACAACTGCCTCCTAGTGACATCCTATCGGGAGAAGATTGCAGCGTGGTATGCCCGGGTATTATATGCGATTGGGACACGGTAGCCTGTCTGTTTGCCTCGCCTCTACATAGATTTCATGAGGCACCCTACTCGCTACATTCAGGCCAAGAAGCACCTGAAGGGTGCTTGGGCCATTCATAGGGTTATTGAGCAGGCCGGTCTACTTCCATTGGCGGGTGATATGACTGCCCAGTCTCGCAGCCATTTTGGCGAGACTGCTTCCCACCGGATTGAGGCATAAAAGCGAAAGAGGCGGGGCAAAGGCAAGGCGAAAGTTGGAGAGAAGAGGAGGAGAGGAGGAGGCACCGATAGTGAGGGTGCTGCTTCTGGGATGCCCACCGAGGCTGAGGAGCATGATTCTGAGGAAGAGATAGATCTTGTTGAGGAGGTGGCGAGATTTGAGTTGAGACAGAGGTCTCAGGCTCGTACCCAGGGAGAGTCTTCTTCTGCACCTATCCCGACTATTCATGAGTTGTTATTGGAGGAGAGGGAGGCCAGGATTAGACTCGAGGGTAAGGTGGATGTGATGACTACTCTGCTGGAGGCGATCTTGATACAGATCGGTGTCGACCAGGCGGCTCATACAACTACTCCTGCCGTACCCAGCGATCCGCCTGCAGCTGCTCCAAACACTTCTATCGTCCCGCCTACTACATCTGCTGTTCTACCATCCACCACCGATCCATCATCTGCCGATCCATCGTCCCAGATTGATACTACAGCTTCTACATCATTGGCACCACCACCTGCTACGGAGATACCACTTCCACCTCCTCTTGTCGTGGCTGACACACCATTATCTATCCCAGCTGCCACGATTACGAGTGACCCAACAGCACCGACTATTGCTGATGGTGGCGGTGACGGTAGGGATGCTCCTGATGTTTTTATTGAGATATTATCAGACGCAGCCGATGATGTCTAGTTTCTGGGGGATCGGTGTTGTTGATTATTTTTTGTTATTAGGTTGTTTTTATTATTTCTGGTTATTGTGGTTGGGTTTGGTAGGTGTTGGTCGGTTGTTGGATATTTGTTTTGGACACTATTGTGATATTTATTTTTGTTTTGTTGGTTGGTTTGGATAGTATGGATTTTTGTGTATATGGATATATTTTCAATGTTCTGTTCGTTCACTTTATTGTATTTCCAGTGAGTATTTCTATGTTATGTATGGATCTGATACTCTATATTTCATATCTTTTTGATCTTTGCTGCTTGGAGTTTGTATGTTTTCTGTCCAGGTTGTTAGACTTGCAATTCTTATGATACTATCTTAGGTGATATCTCTCTATATATTTTTAAAAATCACCTGCTGCGGACATTGTAATTTTCAGTTGGGGGGTGGGATGTAGATAGATAATCACCTGTGCATATTTTAACTTAGCAATCTGGATCACTTTATCTATTGCAAATATCATACATTCTCCATTAGAAGTTTAAAAAAAAATTCAAAAAATTCCAAACTATTAACCTGGTTTGTGAATTAAATTGGTAGAATAAATTTGAATTTTCACTTCTATTTATCTATTATCAAGCAATGACACAATCATTTTATTCTCATCCTTTTTATGAGTTAAGTTCACGCGTTTTTCTAGTTTCTCTAGGATGAATGCATATGTTGATCATTCTTGTATCCAAATCATTTGCACGTGTTAATAGCTATGCAGAAAACTTAAAATAAGAGTTAATACAACTTTTGTACTTTAACGAATGAAGTAGTGAAAACTAGTTACCCTTAGTGAGCTTTTGAATCCAATCTTCAATTCTGAGGGATTTATCACATTAAAACTCGAATTGTTTTTATTGAATAAGTGTAATAAATTCGTTGAATAGTCTCTAATTCTTTATTTTGGCTGCTTATTAGAGGAGAATGTTCAGGATTTACCAACTAAACTTGATGAACATGTAAGTGTTAAAAAATTTAAGAAGTTGAGAAGATGATTTAAGCCATCGTTATTTACTCCTTACCTTCTCCATTTACCTATATCGGCATCTCTGAATATGCATTATTCTTAACCCCACACCTAATAAATAATGCCAAATCCATTATGAAATTCTAAATTCCTAATTTCATACCTTGACCTCAATATACGTCATTGCACACCCAATGTAATTAAATTGTTGAAGTATGAGGAGGGAATAGTAGTGGGAAGGGCTGTCCAGGTTAAAAAAAAAAAAAAAAAAAAACGTAAATAAATATAGAGGATGGTTGGAAGGAAGTAAAGAGGAAATTTCTAAATTCAATCACATGATAAAGATGTGCAACTTCTTACCCTTTCATTTCTACCATACTAAATAAAAAACCGTTTAGTCAAAGTCTTAATGATTCTCAACAACTTAGTTTAAACATGAACGTGTAAGTTGAGTTATCCGCGGTATTTCGCTCCTCTAGTAAGTGGTGTTCCTTTCATGAGACTATACACTCTAAATGATCGTCTTTTATAGAGTTAAGTATAAAAGCATTAGTATCCGAAAAATCATTCCTATCAAAGCTTTCATACCATGTGCGATCATTATTAGCCAAGTTTTTGTGGGATGTTCATTTTTGAGTGTAATAACTATGTGAGGATTGAGTTGACACTACAAATTCTGAGAGTATGATAGTTTAAAGCAACTCTAAATAAAGTTTGATGTATAGCTTTTAATTTCACACACGCACGGATACATGGATGTGACGCTTATGTTATTTTTATCTTGGTGACATGAGGAGCATGTGCATTTCTTTCATGGTTTGAATGAGAATGATATGTTGTGTAGAGCTAAATCAATAGTTGAATGAAAATGGAATGTTTAAAAGTTATTCTATATCTTTTTGAGCATAAAATCAGAGAATTTTGTGGGTACATTCACTGCAAACCCTCACGAGACAACACTCGTCCACTAGGGGAAACCTAGGGGTTTAACGGCTTGTTGTATTTGCTAAATGCAACCGCGATTCCTGCGAAAGTGAGTTAGGTAGTTTTCTTTCTTGTTATTTTAATTTAGTTAATCTGGATCTAGTTATTTTAGTTTTTCTTTTATAGTGTAACTTAGCTTGTTTTTATTTTCGCTCTATTGCTAGGGACTAGCAAATCGCTAGTTGGGGGTTGTGACAAGCGGGGGTATTTGTAAAATACAACCGCGCTAAAAGAAGAAAATGTATTGATTTAGTTTACAATTCCTTCATTTATTTGCAATTTGAATTATAATGCCAGTTTATACACAATTTGATTAAACTATGATAAGTTGTGTGTTTTAGCTGTAATTTGTGCAGACTACAGTTGCTGTGTGAAGAATTGAAAGATAACGATAAAAGGAAGTGTTGGATTCTAATGAAGACAATTAAAAGCTGAAATTTAGAGCTCGATCGATTGAAGACCACTCAATTGATTGATCGAAGGGTCGATCGATCGAGAGAAGCTCAAGCGATCGAATACCCAGAAGTTCAATCGATCGAAGGACGTTCGATCGATCAAACATGGCTTTTATCAGAATATACGCGCACGCAGTAGTTAACGAAATTTCAACCCTAGCATTAGGTCTTTGCTATATATATTCGTATTGTAAACGTCCAGAGGAGGACCACTTTACTTTTATCAGTTTTTAGAGAGAGAGATAGAGGTTTTATATGTTTTTTGTAGGTTTACAAGCTTGGAGATTGCTTTTGGATTGGTTTTTCTTTAGTTTAATCAAAGTTTATCTTTCCAGGTTACCTCTTTACTGTTTATTTATATTCTGCACTTAGTTTAGAGTAGTATAATCTGTTGAATACATAGTTTTGCATGTTAGATACATTTATACAAATAGTTTTCATAGTTTGCATGATTAAAACACAAACAAACAAAACTTTAATGGACTTTTACGTTAGAAACACATCTATGACACTACAGACTATGTTTGAGTTGTCCCCAAGTTAGGAGATCACAATGAAATCGTGATCTCAAGCCTCTGCCATGCAGTAGATTAATTCCTGTGTTCAATCGATCGAAGTAGTTCGATCGATCGGACTAGAGACATTGTCGAGCAATCGAAGACAGTTCGATCGATCGAGAGAAGAAGATGTTCGATCGATCGAAAGCGCATCGATCGATCGAACACCCTTTTCCTTGAGGATATTCTATGCAGTATTCCTAGACTTTCTGTTTTGCTAGATTGTTATCAAATTGTCCCAAAACGCTCAGTGTGTCAAAACAGTCTGTAAACTTTAAGCCTTGAAGCATTTTTCTTCAATATATTTTGCAAACCACCCTCAATGCTAATACCATTGTAGGTGAGAGTCTAAGCTATTGTTTTAAACCGCTTTTGTGTATTTCAAACTCCATTGTGATGATATAGTCTCGGTCATGAAAGGACTATAGATTCTTTATTTTAAGAGAAATACGAAATACTGTAGAGAGTGTGCTCCGTTGAGCTTCAACGAAATTGCATGGTAGATGGCTAGGTTACAGTGGATTCGTGTAATCCCAACATTTCCTTTTATTAAGAAAAACACGTTTTAAATCATCGTTTGAATTAATTAGTTATTAGTTTAATTTAGTTTAATTGTTTTATCTTTAGTAGTTGATAAATTGTGGGACTTTGTGTTCTACACTTCTTTAAAATATTGATTTTTATTTTCTTGTTTGAGATTAATTGGAGTAATTAGTTTAACACCTTCCCTGTGGGATCGACCTGGACTTAACCAGACTACTACTTTCACGATTACCTACACTTGGGTATAGCACACAAGCGCACACAGAAAAATTCTCGTGTCACACTTCACAACCCATCAAACACATCCTTTGCTCACTATCCCGGCCTCCGCGGATTGGTTTAGCTATCCCACACTTATCCTTGACATACGCTGCTCTTAACCAAGTACAATCAATCCTTACATATCCTTGACTGCATTCGTGTCACTCGTTCTGTGGTTTAATTTGTTAATAACTTTCATTTACACATATAAGGTTGCGTTCCTACGTCCGTTGTTCTGTTTTATGTCATGATATACCCATGAAGTCAAAATTAATGTCGTCGTTCAGCTTACGGCCTTAATAATTCCTTAAAGAAACTTTTCCCGGAAAAGCTTCCCAGAAACCAATTTCTCCCATAAATCGGTTTCTGGCGCCAGATTCTCAAATCCCCTATTTTTATGCAATGTACAATCATTTAAGCCCAGGGTATGCAAATGATATACTCCTATGAGTAGTATAACATGTCTACAGTAGTGTAGATACTCCATATATATCCAAGCATGGGTCTATGTACAACTAATTCAAGCTTATGTTAAGATTTCAAAGCATCATCTTGGTTATACTTGTAAAATACATGCATGGGCTCATTATCATGTCTATAAAACTAACAAAATTACACAGACCCTTACATACTCATCTACTCGATAGCACTACCATAGCACAAGATATTCATAACTACACAAGTATCGGAGAACAAGCATCATCAATAAACACATCATACAAGTAGTTGTACAATCTGCCAAGAATTAATTTTACTATGTCGACTGAATTGATATGATTTATTTGGGCATGATAAATTGATTTGTAGATCAAACTCAAAACTAGAACATTGTAGATAATTGGATTAGTTTCGTGTACAAAAAAATATAGCTTCATTTACAATTTTGAGCTGCTCAAAATATTTATTTTACTTAGACATTTCTATATTTTCGGACTGCTCTGTCCCATATTTATAGTACTGCGTTGCATGTGCAATTCACCTATGAAGTATTGATATTTAGACTAAGCTATACAAGAGTTATTTATAGATAAATGAGTTAGTTTTCTTCACAAAAAAATCTAGCCTCATCCCCATTTTTGAACTGCTCAAAATGTTCATTTTACTAAACAATATTCTGCTGGAAGTTTCTGCTTCCCATATTTGAAGATTTGACTTGCATGTTACATAGAACCTCAAAATACAACATCAAAAACTTGCTAAACATTACTACATACTATATAGGTTCTAAAGTGAGTTAGAATACTCACCTAAACTTGAAATTGAGCTTGGGCTTTGGATTTGAGCTTAGGAAGCTTGAACACAAGCTTCAATGGTGAAACTCATTTTCTTCTAACTTCTTAACTTTTCTTTCTTCTAGGATTCTTCTTTGGACTTCTAGGACTTATAATCACAGTTCCTAAGTCCCCATGGTGGTGTGGATGTAAGTGTATGTGTGTGTATATGAAGGTGCTCACAAGGAAATGGAGGATCAACTCTTGATTTTCCTCCTAACTTCTCTTTTATCTCTCTATGTATCTCTAACCTCCTAGCCTTCTCTCCATGTGCAGATTTTTAGGCCAAAGAAAATGAAATGCATGAGTATATGCATGGTTATATAGAGATGGTGGAGGGGGAGGTGTCTTCATGCATGTTTGCATGTGCACATGCAATGACAAGTGTCCCACATGTGGACAAGTGTCAAATGGGGTGGTAACATGTGTCAATGGGATTACATGGAGCTTCCATGTGGCCGGCCATGTGGAGCCCACCTCGGATTTTATGCCACTTCCTCAGTTTGCGTGCATAAGTTCCTCGTTATGCGTGTCAGTTCCAGTTTAAGTGCAAACGGATATTGTTTCTAATGTCCGGGTCCGGATACAGGACTAAGTTAATCTTATTACGGTCGAGTTGGTATGGTTACTATAGTCTATCAGTAATCCTACCACACGTCAAAACCGTCATACAATTAAAATAATAATATAATAATATACCAGATATGGAAATTCATAATACTATTGAACGTAGAAATTATAGGTATTACATTCTCGATCTCTCGAAAGAGGTTCGATCGATTGAAAATGAAATTTCAAATAAGATCAAGGGAAGTATATGAAATCTCTGTGCATGAATACTTATTAAAAATACGGGGTATTACACGTAAGGAAGCCTATTTCTTATTGATTTCTTATGGTCCCTATCGTAGCTTTTATATATGTTGCTTTAGCTCTCTTCTCGTTTTTTGTATTTTTCCCATCAAGAGGATTATAACTCGGAATAAAAAAGAGAGCATCAAAGGGAGAGCAGATAACAGAAAGGATTTTGAAAGAGCCCATACTCAGTTCGTTATTAAGGTAGCAAAGGAATATGGTAGAAGATCGTGATCTGTTATCGAGCCAGTGTTCTCGATTCGTCTACTACAGCAATCTGTTTTTGCAGTTCATGGTAACCTTAGTTTCGCCCTTGTAGGGTTATTATAGATTTCACAAAATTTTTTGCAGTACCAACTTATACGCGCTGTCAACGGATTCTGGAAACGTTGTTTCCTAACAAACAATAGGCATTATGACTATCCCTCCCACATCTGGAGAAAGTTTCTATAACAAAACAGAAATAGAATCTCCAAAGATAAGTCTGGACCTCTCGGCCCACCAAGCGTCAAAAGTAAGGGTTGTCCCTGCGAAATTGGTGAAGGACTGAAAGGTAAAATTTTCTTAGCAAAATCATAGGTCTCCTTCACCGGCCTCACCTGAACTGCATTAGTTAGCAGCACCCGATCGATAAGATCTCCATTCACTGTTTGAAAGTTTGAGAAAAGAAGGGAGATTTAAGAAAGACGAGGAACGTAGAACAGAGGAAGGGAGTCGGAGACTGGTCTCATAGAAGAAAGTGAAACAAGCATCAAAGGTGTGGGTTTTCGATTCAACATCGGCAAGATGACGAGCAAAGATCGCTGCATCAGAAGGAGAGTCATCGGCCGTTTGGAACTCTAGGAAGTAAAAATGAAGCCAAGGCTGAAAGAGCCATATAGGACCAGTGGCATTTTTACAACCCGAGATTAGAAAGTCCCTCACCCCTCGGCATAAATGGGACCAAACTAGTGTTGCCAGAGTCATCGGCCTCCCTTGGCTCAAAGCCCAGGCAAGAGGAATATGCTGTCTAGTAATCGCCTGGGCAGTCAAGCAAAAAATAAATTGGTTAAGCCAGTATAAAAGAAAAGCGATATGCTCCTTGTGTATTACTGCAGAACCTTCAATCCCAGAGCAGTATGTAAGGAACACTCCATAATAATTTATGGTTTAGAGGACGAATCTCCCTTCTCCTGGTCGATCTCAAGGAAAGTGAAAGTGGCTTTACGTCAAAACCAGGGAAAACCTTGTCGCCGTGATGAAGGAAACCTAGGAGGAGGCTGATATCTTGAATTATCGGACCCATTGGGCCACATTTGAAAAGGAAGTAGTTCTATTTTTGAGACCAGAACGCTAAAGCAGCAAAAAATAGGACTCAATCAATAGGAAGTTTGTGCTTACTCAACATAATGGCTTTATAAATGTCTGCTTGCTCCCACACACTCTTCTTTATTGCTACAACCGGTCCACCCATTCCACCCAACCAAGAGCCGGAACAGGCCAACCCTCACTGGAAAGAGCTATTTGTAATATTGTCGAAAATTCCCTAAGTTCAAAAAGGGAATCGCCTTGAATAGGAGGAAAGAAGGGGACGAAATCTTCAGGGGCAGCCCCAAGAAAGGCAGGGCCTAGCCCAACTATAGCAAAAGAGGTCTCAGTTACCTCTAGATTTATGAAGGACAAAGGAGAGTAAGAGGAGGCATGAGATAGCATGAGGGTTTGGATGCTTTCAGAACGGGACATGTCACTGTCGGGTATAGCTACACTGGTAGAAGTAGAGGCCATTTTTAAACAAAGATGGGGATAGGGAAAATTACGAGAAATTAGGACAGACTGTGAGAAAGGGAAAACAAAGGAGGAAGATGGACAAAAGATGACTAGTGGGGCATCTTCCCCACATAAACAGACACAAGAAACAAGGTGTCTTTTTTGTTTCAAAAGTTTAAAACCGACTATGCCCTAAAGCGAGACGTGGCATGCTCAAAATTTAAAATGTTACAATAAAAGTTGTGATTGTTTAATGTCACGTTTTGGGGGACAATTGTATGCACCCAAAAAATGCATAAGTCTAAATAGCGCAATAAATGGGGATGAAGGGAGGTTCTTCATCATACTGCCTCCTCATCGTAGAGCCTCTCCACCGTACTATTTCCTCATTGAACTGATGAAACCTTCCTTAGCAAGCCTTGCACGCGTTCTATGAATCAGATATCAAAAGGATAGGATGAATCTATGAAGTTGTTAGAGCTCATGATGAAAACGCAAGTTCCAAGACAAATAGAGCTTAAGTTTCAACTAATGAGAGAATTTGGAAGCTGCAAGAACAACCAACGTGGGCGAAGCTCATTGGGCATAGCACCCCAAGTTCATTTGGCCATAACCACCAGAAGCAAGTGCTTCTCCCCTATAAATATAAGACATGGTCCAAGAAGAAAAGGACCCTGCGTCTCAAACAAAATTCCAAAAAGCATACCAAACACTATACTCTTTACAAAGCATTCCTTTGTCATTTCCATCTCTGTATAACTTAGTTCAACTCATAGTTTATTCTTAAGTCCTTACATAATATTAGTTCCAAGTTTTGATCGTCAGAATGTCTTTCTCTCTTCAAGGTAGTCTGACCACCCTTTAAAGCTTGTTGATTTATTTTGATTTATTTTCCATATCTTTATGACATAATTTGACTTGTGTGCTTCAGTAGTTTTAAATAATCACCAATACAATAGAAGTCAGATCGTGTATTACTGACACAAAATATTAGAAAAAATCACATTTTTCTTCACAGATACACAATTGAGCTTTAAATAGCTATGGCACCCCTGAAGCAAAATAATAAAAGCGAACATATACTAAGTAACAACCACCTTAGTAGTGTCTTACAAATAACTATGAAGAATACTTATTTAATATACTAACTTAAGTTATTATTAAATTGTTTTTTTTTTTCCAATTTATGAAAGTACTAACAAAATAAACTAACTCTATATTCAATGTTATATATTTTAATAGGTACTAGAGTTCAAGGGCATTATTGTCTTTAAGACATTCAAAATTCATTTTTATTTATGTAACTAAACATTTACATAATCTATTTTATCACTAGAATTATTTTCATAATACATTACTCAAACACCACAAAACTCAAAATCTATTCTAACCATAATCTATTCTGACAAAGCTATCGCAAAGCAATCACAATCGCAAAAGCATGAGCTCCCCCAAACAGACCAAAGAAATATACCAAAGCGCGTGAGTTCACCCTACAACATTTTCAGAACAGTAAATTACTCTGACCTCCCCTGAGGTTTGACGTAATTACACGGACCTCCCCTCTAGTTTGCAAAATTATAGTGACCACCCTCGTCGAAAACAGAGTTAATAGAACAAATAAAAAGTCAATAATGCCCTTTACAAATGACGTAGTTTTGGTGGTAAAAAAAGGGCAAATTGAAAATTACACCCCAATAGTTTGATGGTTGTGACAGTTTGGTCCTTATGGCTTCAATTCTGGCAATTTACACCTTATAGTTTGAAAATTGTGCAAAATCCACCCAATTAACCCCCCCCCCCCCCCCCCAAAAAAAAAAAAAAAAAAAAAAGCAAGGACACAATGGGAATATTATATTTATTTCTAACAAAAAATGACCCCATGTGTAGGGGCAGACCCAGGAGTATAGTTTAGTGGGAGCAGAAGCTTATACATGGGTTCTAGGGAATATCACTTCATTTTTTTAATGGATAGAAATAGTATAATTTTATGTGGTTCTTTTGTATAAACTAATCTATCTCATGAGTAACTTATAATCTTTTAAACAATTTTATATACTTAAAGCTTATAATATGATAATATCTTACAGTCTATTAAATCATCCGATAATATCTTATAGTCTTTTAAACAATCTGATACATTTTAAACTGGACACGCACTGCCACACAAATATCAAAGTGATAAATATAAATAACGAATTATGCTTATAATACAAAATTTTTGTGAAAGAATTATGGGACAGATTAGTTTGTACAAAAAAAACCCTCATAGAATTGTACTATTTCTATAAATAAATAAAACTAAAAAAAAAAAAATGGGTCGGAGTGCTGCTCTTGAACTCCCGTATAAGCTCTTGCTCTCACTGAACTACACTCCTGGGTCTGCCCCTGCACATGTGGTTATTTTTGGGCTAGAAATAATGTGACATTCCCATTGTGCCCTTGCTTTTTTTTTTTTTTTTTGTAGTTGGGTGGATTTTGCACAATTTTCAAACTATAGAGTGTAAATTGCCAAAATTGAGACCACAAGGACCAAATTATCACAACCCTCAAACTATAAGGGTGTAATTTGCAATTTATCTTTTTTTTTTTTAAAGATGTTTTCTCGATGTCCATATTGGTTTATTTCTTCAAAATTTTATTTTTTTTTCCTCAATTATTGTGTTTGTTAATTAATGAATTTGGGTGATCAAAACATTTTTGCTCACCCCAAAATTGTTTACCCATTGCTCATCCAACTCTTCCTTTGGTTAATATAGTGGGATCTATGACTTTTTATTAACCAATGGGAGAGTTGGATAAGCAATTTTGGGATGAGCAAAACTGCACTTCAAATGTTTATTATATAAAATTTCCAAACTGCAAGAATCAAATAGCCCTTTAATTATAACAGACAATGAAAATCCATTCGGAGTTCACTTATTATATCTTCATATGTATGTGTGTGTATTTGCTGGGAAAGACATAGAATTGATTTAGGTGTTACGTTTGATCAATTTATTGAGGTTTGAGGGTATTTTGGTCTATTTACACATTATCTTTCATGGTGAGGGCAAGTTTGGCATTTTGTTAACAAATAATGGTGACATCAGCTAATTCCGTCACGGAATACACAAGTTCTCTAACGGAGGGGAGGTCCGTGTACTGAGAACCCAAACTAGAGGAGAGATTCGTGTAATTTCGTCAAACCTCAGAGGAGATTCGTGTAATTTCGTCAAACCTCAGAGGAGATTCGTGTAATTTTTCAAACTAGAAGAGAGAATCGTGTAATTTCGTCAAACCTCAGAGGAGATTAGTGTAATTTACCCTTTTCAAAAATATCCATTTTCCGAAATTGCCCCATTCTGTGGGCGCGTGTACTACACGTTAAAGATTGCAACCGTGTACGGTAGGTATGTTATCAACTCCAATATGATAAATAAAGATTACACTGCAAACACCACATCAATGTATTTAGCTAAATACCTTTTTTTTTTTTTTTTTTTTTTTGGTGTCACAGGGTCGTAGAGAAATACACATTTTCGGATTAGCAGTTAGTAACACATACACACAAACAACCCTTATTAAAGAAATACCCCCTAATACAGTCTCAAGTTTCGAACCCACAACCACTCAATTGGGGCTACGGGTCCTCACCATCTCATATAAGTGAGATGGTTTATTTAGCTAATACTTCATAAATAATTTTCATACAACTTTTTGTGCACAACTCACAAAAGCATATTTATCTTTTTCGTGTGTTACTGTGAGATTCACTAACATCAAATGATGATACAGAATAGTGATAGACACACTTTTACAAGTTATGCATAAAATATTGTACAAAAGTTGTGTGAAGTTTTATCAATATTTATATCTTCTCTTTGCCCATAATTTATAAAGAATAATAATTAGGACACAATAATTTACATCATTGTGTAAAAAAAATTGTGTGAATGGTTATTTTCCAAATTTTACTCGCCCATAAAACCCTCCAAAACTCTGGAGAGAGGCCTGAAAGAAAGAGCCTTGAAATAGTGAACCAAATCCTTTTCCTTTCCCTTCACGCCTCCGTCGCATTCCCCGTTTCCCCTTCTGCCTCCCTCTCTAAAATTTTTCTCTCTCCACCTTTCACTTCTCATAAAAACAGAGTAAATACTTGCTTTATACTTCCCCTCTTATATCTCTCTATTCTATGCATTTAAAACCCACTTCAAAAAAACACTCAGAATTCAACCTTCATCGACTCTACCCACAACATTGTCTTCAATCTCTGCATTCTCTCCTTTTTATTCCTGTAAAAAAAACAGAGCATAGAAACAGAGTTTTACAGAGTGAAAAAAATTTACTCAAAAAAAAAAACTGGAAAAATTGAGAAGTTCAAAAGTAACCAAAACAGAGCTTTTCTTTTCCCGCTCTTTTCTTTTCTTTTCCTTTCCTTCATTTTCCTTTCTTGGGTTCTTTTCTAAATGGGTTGTTGTTACTAAAAACAAATTTTTTGTGGGTTTTTTTATAAATGGGTTCTTTTAAAGAAAAACAAGAAAATGAATCAAATTTCTTGTGGGTTGAAGGACCTTTCATAGTATAAAGAAACCAAAACAGAGGTTTTCTTTCTATTCTTTTTCTTTTCCTTTCCTAAATTTCCTATCTTGGGTTCTTTTCTAAACGGGTTCTTGTGAAGAAAAACAAGAAAATCAATCAATTTTCTTTTGGGTTCAAGGACCTATCTTCTGAGTTTTTTACATGTGAAAAAACAGAGGAGGTTATATCGTAGCTAAAATAGAGCTCTTGTTCTCTCTCTCTCTCTCTCTCTCTCTCTTTTATTTTCATTTTCCATTTTTGTGTTCTTTTCCATATGGGTTCTTCTAAACAAAAACAAGAAAATCAACAAAATTTCTTATGGGTTCAAGGACCTATAATAGTAGGAGCTGGACCATCTGGTCTAGCAGTCTCAGCTTGCCTTAAAGAAAATGGCGTACCCTCTTTAATCCTAGAGAGAAGTGATTGTATAGCTTCTTTATGGCAACAAAGAACCTATGATCGCCTCAAACTCCACCTTCCCAAACAGTTCTGTCAACTCCCACTGTTTGGCTTCCCAGAAAATTTCCCCAAGTACCCAACTAAGCAACAATTCATATCATACATGGAGTCCTATGCTTCACATTTTTCAATAGAACCAAGGTTCAAACAAGTTGTTCAGAGAGCCGAGTTAGATGAAATTAATGGGTTTTGGAGAGTTCAAACTCAGGATTGTGATTATGTTTCTAGGTGGGTTATAGTGGCTAGTGGTGAAAATGCTGAGCCTGTTATACCAGAAATTCAAGGGATTGATGGGTTTGAAGGTCATGTGGTTCATACAAGTGGGTATAAGTGTGGCTCTGATTTTAGAAATAAGAGTGTTTTGGTTGTTGGGTGTGGGAATTCTGGTATGGAGGTTAGTTTGGACCTTTGCAGACACTCTGCAAGTCCTCACATGGTGGTTAGAAATTCAGTAAGTTCAATTTTTTTTTATAAAAAAAGTACATTACTTTTAATTTGTTCAATATCTTTACTTTTTAATCAAGACATCAATCTGGGTATGGTTATAAAAAAATAAAATAAAAATTAATTTTTTTACATGAATTTAATTTCTTTTGTTGAAAAATAAGTTTAATATGGACCTTAGACCTACTCCACACACACTACTGATGAAATGCAATTTTTTTTTAAACCTAAATAGGTAGCCAGAATCTTACAGCTATATGACTAGCTAATATTTTGCAAAACCTCCAAGTAATTACCAGCTACGTTTAGAGACACAATAAATCTTAATCCCTAAAAGTAATAAAATAATATATAGTGAGTGCAGTGTTATGAGTTACTCTCCAAAGTCATTATTTTAAATTTTCTTCAAATGGGTAATTTTTTAATTTACTACTTAGGGTAATATCATGTCTCATAAAGATTAATAAACATTTACACATACTTGTATGCACATGTAAATAGAGTATTGGTACCAGAAAAGGAGTAAATGGGTTTCCTCACCTGGGAATGTCTAATTTTAGTTCAATTTTTGTTGTTTCAGGTGCACATTTTGCCTAGAGAGATTCTTGGCTTCTCAACTTTTGGTATTGCTATGGCACTTCAGAAATGGCTACCTCTAAGCCTAGTGGACAAATTGCTCCTTATAATGGCTAACTTCACCTTAGGTAGAACAGACAGACTAGGTCTCCCACGACCGAAAACCGGCCCAATTGAGCTAAAAAATGCCACCGGAAAGACCCCGGTGCTAGACGTTGGAGCACTTGCACAAATAAAATCTGGAAAAATCAAGGTAACCATCCTAACAAGGCGCCCTTTTAATGTGTTCTCAATTGGTGGTGACTAAGATTCTTAAATACTACTCCCTGCATCCCATATTTTGAGCTTTGTATTCTATTTTGTAATATCTCAAAATTAGTGTCCACTTTCTTAAATTTCTTAAATTCGTGTATACGTTTTACTTACTTTTCAAAATTACCATTTTTTGAAATTTACATTAAGACAAAACTAAAAAAGTTATAATGATTAAGGGCAATTGTGAAAAGTAGGTGTAGATTCTTTTTGTCCCCTTAATAAATAAGTGGCTTAACTACATTTTGCACCCTCTTAGTTTGTCCTTTGTGTCAATTTGGTCCTTGTAATTGAAAAAGTGTCATTTTAGTCTCTGTAGTTTCATAAGTGTGTTATTTTAGTCCTTCAAATATTTTTTGAGACAATTTTTTTTACATTAATTCAGTGACAAAATTATTCATCACTAAAGGACTTATTGGACTTATTTGACACACTTACGAAATTACAGGGACTATAATGCACTTTTTAAATTACAGGGACCAAACTCACACAAGTGAAAAACTACAAAGGTATAAAATATATTTAACCCTAAATAAGTTGAGTTTTCAAATGTGAACTCAAAATATGAGACAGAGGGAGTATATCAATAGACCGCATGCATTTCAATTTTTTCAATCACACTTGTGAGACCCACATAATGCAATACAAGTGTTACTTTTATTTTATTTATTATTTTTTTTATGGCAAACCCACAGCCACGGGCCCTGCACACAGAAGATGGGAGCAAAACCCGCTCCCTAAATGACGAGAAATTACTCGTGTGATGGATTTTTGTGTGACGGATCATTGTATATTGTTAGATCAATGTTGAGTCCACAAGATTAATGGTCTACGATAATTCGTCATACTAAAACTCGTCACACGGGATAAATTTGCCTATATGACTCCCGTAGGAGTCGAACCCACAAGGAGAAGACGAGTCATGCCCATGTGACCAGGTCTTGGCAATACAAGTGTTACTTATATGTGGTAAAATTATCTTGTGTGATCGTCGTACATGTGATTTTATTGAGAGTTTAGTATTCCGAGTTCTATTTGGGCACACAGTAATTAGAGATCGCAATGGCGATCACACACAGACGTAACAGACACATAGATCAATTTCTCCGAGATGTGACAGTTATGTTAGATAATTTCACACTCATGTGACTCTTTTTGTCACAACTTCAGCTGATTTGGTATGTTTTACAGGTGTTGGAAGGGGTGAAAGAGATAACAAGAAATGGAGCCAAGTTTGTGGATGGACAAGAGAGAGAATTTGATTCTATAATCTTGGCAACAGGGTATAAGAGCAATGTGCCTTGTTGGCTCAAGGTATGTTTAGTTTTATCTTATTATCAGTATCATGTCACTTTCTATCTTACACATATAGTATCCTAAGAAGCGGTTTTTATTCTCTTGTAGGAAAGAGAAAATTTGAAGGCATATGTTTGGATTATTTCCCTTGCTGAACCTTCTACTTTTTGCACAAATTGAAATTTTGTTTGGTTTGATGATTATGTTGCTATCATGACTTTTTCTGATGATGAAGATTTCGAAAAAAATGAAAAACCGAAATAGAATTTTATAATTTTTATAGTTGTTATTATTATTATTTTTATTATTATTATTTTATTTTGCAAAGAGTTCTTTGGAGAGAGAGAGGGACGAAAATAAAAAAAATTTCTAGTACTGTACATCCTTTTAATTGGCTACAACTTCTTTGTTTTTTTGTCAAATTTTGGCAACAACTTTTAGATCTATTAATAATTATGAATGTCCAAAAGCTATTTGGTAAACTGAACTTATGCTTTTGAATCTCGACTTATTATTATTATTATGTTTTTTTAGATTACTTACCTGATTCGGACCGGACACACACACCACAACGCACACACATCACCCAGCCCAAATCCAACCCCAAGCCCTACATTGGCTCACTACAAAGCCCCACAGGGCCACAGGGCCACTCGTTCGACTTCTGGCTAATCCTACTTATGCAACTTACTGTGTCATTACCAGAACTATTGTGGAACGAACTCTATGTACCCACTTTGCACTCTCATTTTTCTACTTGTTTTGTGAAGACGAGAGTAAGACATGCAATAAGAGGAACATGTACCACACTTGGGCTTAGTTTGGCCCCCACGTGGCTTTTTAAAAGGAGTTTATGAAATTTATTACTAAGTTCTTTGATAATTTTATACAAGTGACACACTACTCTTCATAAAGACATCATGAAACCAAAAAGCAACCTTGAGTTTTTAAAAGCTCCATTTTAGAGCTTTTAAAAGCTCTTTCCAAAAAAGCCCCAAGTTTAGTTTTTACAAAGCTCATAAACTAGTTACCAAATGAATTAACATGAAATTGTATTTTAAAAAAGGAGAAGCACCACGTGGGGGCCAAACTAAGCCTTGGGTACCTAGGTACAGTTTCTATTTTAGTAGGAATCAACTTATGAACTATGGAACTGCCTTTTAGAACAATCCTTTAGGTGCAATTCTTTATGGGTATACGGTGTTGTTCCAAAATACGATAGATTTATTAGTTCAGACATTATCTCTGTGTAAACTACTTGAAACACCGTATGACCTAAAGAAAGTCTTGTCCGTCCATTATTAAGGTTTGTGTAATTAACCTTTGTATGTAATTTTGAATAGTTAGTCTATTGACGGTGGAAAAAAAATATACCTATGGCTACCAAATTTGTTATGTTTTGAAGTATTACCGAACATATTTCTGAAAAAATCTGTTTTTGAAATGCAGGGTAGTGATTTCTTTACAAAAGATGGCTTGCCCAAAACACCATTTCCCCAGGGTTGGAAAGGAGAGAATGGGTTGTATACGGTCGGATTCACAAAAAGGGGCCTACTCGGCACTGTATCAGACGCTCTTAATATAGCAAGAGACATTACTGATCATTGGAGGACCATCAACGACTGCAAGATCACCTCTAATTTCCACATTGTCCCAGAAAGACAGTGATGAAAAAAATTGGAAAAATGAGAATTTGTTACATATGGGTTTTCTTAGGATGGCAGTTTTACAATGGGGTTTTTATTTTTTTCACCAAGCAGAGCTTTATGTTGACTTTCTCTCCTTTTTTTCCCCTGTAAATGAACCAATTTTGAATAGTGCTCTGCTCTTCCTGTAATCATATGTGTTCCTTACTCCTTGACTATGTATCATACAAGTTTATAAATCGAGTATCTTCCTTTTTGTCATGCCAAATTGAAAATGAAGCATACGTCATTTTTTAAGAACCAATATCTTTATTTTCATAAAATAATATGATTTGTTTCGAAGTTAATATAACAACTTCGAATACGAAAAATGGTTTTAAAGTAGCATTTGTGGCCAATACAGTAACTTCTATCACAAAGTAAATGACTTTACATTTGTGTCGGCGCCAATAAAATAGCATCGAATACGGAAATATAAATGGCTTTGAAGCCAATACAAAAGTCTCAAATACAAAATAAATTATTTAAAATTTGCTTCGAAGCCAAAGCAATAGCTTCAAACACCAAATTATGGTTTTAAACTTGCCTCGAAACCAATCTAATAATTTTGAACATAAAATAAATGACTTTAAATTTGTTTCAAAGTCAATGTAATAGTTTCGAATACAAGATGAGTGGCTTTAAACTTACTTCGAAGCCAATACAAAAGGTTTGAACACAAAATAAATTGTTCTTAAATTGGTTCAAACTAATAGATTAACTTTAAACACCACACCAAAAAATGGTTTTAGACTTGATTCAAAGCCAATAGAATAGCTTCGAGCACCAAATATAATGGCATTAAATTTGATTCAAAGCCAATGAAAGAAATTTAAATATAATATGATGGCTTAAAGACTAGATTCAAAAAAAAAAGGGGGCTTCGAACACAATATAAACCACATAAACTAGCTTCGAAGCCAATTAATAAAGCTTAGAACAAAACAAATTATTTTAAAATGGCTTTGAATTCAATAAAAGTATCTTCGAAAATACTTCCATTTAACCAAATCACTAGGGTATAAGTATTATCAATCAACTAACAAGAGTTGATTTATTAATCTGACGGATTTGTCTCAAATGATTGGAATTACACAGACTAATATGTAACCTTAAGCAACAACATAACCAATCACAATGACCACATGGCCAAGAATACTTAATGGTCATAGTCACTCTTTGCAGAGACACTGGTCATGCATGCACATTAGAGTCGAATGCATAAAAAATTACAAAAAATTGGCTCCGCGGCCAATGCATTGAGATCTATTTGTAATTTATTTTTCTTTAAGACCTTTTAAGTCACTTTCGAATTAATAAGCATCTCAAATATATTGATGGGTTGAATATATGCACCCTTCAAACTAAGTAAACGTGCTTTGAACCCAATACAAAAGCTTTGAATACAAAGAAAAATGACTTTAAACTTGATTTGAAGCCAACGTAATAGCCTCGAATACAGAATAAATTATTTTTAACTTGCTTTGAAGCCAATGTAATAGCTTCGAACAAAATAATGGCTTTAAACTAGATTCAAAGCCAATATAGAGACTTCAAACATAAAATAAATGGCTCAAAATTATATTCGAAGCCAATACACAAGTTTCAATAAATTCTACCATTTAATGAATCACTATTGACAATTTTAAAGAGCCAAATTTGGATCCATTTTTGGTATTTGTCATCTCATATAACTGTCAGCCTCACAAATTTTACCACTTTGAACCACTTCAAAGAGTCACAAATTTTTTACCATTTCGAACTATTTCGAAGATTCACAAAATTTTGCCACTTTGAACCTCTTCGAAGGCTCACATTTTGCCACTTCGAAGGCTGGGGGTTATACCGCTACCCCATAAATATATATTAAACTCCATAAACATGAAGCCCTTCCCAAGATTTTAGTAATCAAGGGCCCACCAAAATGAGATGCAAAGTGGCATAGTCACCAAACATGGCATACTTGTCCAGCAACCATTAATGGACCATTGGACCCCACATACAATACATTTTATGTATTCCATATCAAACTTCTATCACCCTAAGCATGTTATACTATGGATGAAATAAGGCATTAAGGCTCGAAGCAAGCATGTGATTTAATTGAGGCCACCATGATCATGATATAACTAGGAAATACAATCCTTTTTTGCATTGGCCAAATTATTTGATTTAACACAGTGGCCGTATGACTGTTTAAAATTTCAGTCAATAATTTTTGTTGTTTTCATAAAAATCTTGCCATAGAAAAATTCACATGGTCATAACCCATTTTTGATGAGATCCACAAAGTCAAAATGGGTATTGACCAACCAAAGCCATGTTTTAGAGTGACTTAAAAACTTCAAGAGTTTCAACACTTTGTATAATGTCAAAAAACTCTTGTTCATGATTCTCAACCATATTTTGGTTAAAAAAATGCATCCCTCGACTATATCTTAACCACAATATAAATGTGCAAAATAATGATTTTAAACTTGATTCGAAGCAGAAATAATAGCCTCGAATATAAGATAAATCGCTTAAAACTGGCTTCGAAGCCAATAAAAAAGCTTCGAACAAGATAGGTTGTTTTAAAATGACTTTGAAGCCAATAAAAATATTCTCGAAAATGCTACAATTTAATCGATCACAATGGTATCTCCAATCAAGTAAACTTTTGGTGTAAAATATGCCACCAATTAAAGAACGAAACTTAAAAGTTTTATTTTTATTTTTGAAACAAATATAACTCATCAAAAACATCAGTTTTCATCAGCCATTCCATGAAAATGAATTTTTATAATCCATAGCATAGAAATTGCAATACATATACTATATGTCGAACTAATATAAACTGTTCGTGGCACTTGTATCAGCCTACATGCATGTGCCATACTCACAAAGAAGCAAACATACATGGATCAATTATTATATCCATGGTTATTAAGAATCAACACCAAACTACCATGACTTTGGGCCCTACCATGGTATATGGCGTGAGATATTTTAAGCAAGAGCCAACGACATATCAATTATCTTCATCGATCTGGTATGACCAAATTGAAATTTTGATTTCGATCAATAGAATTTTCCTTGATAATAATATTCTAACAGAATATTCAATATGGTCATATCCCAATTTTGATGAGCACCACAAAGTCAAAATAGGTATTAACCAACTAAAGACATGGATGACTTAAATAATTAATAGATTTCAACATTTTGTATAGTAATGTTGAAAAACTTGAATTCATGAATAAAAGTTGGTTCATGATTCTCAACCATACTTGGTTGTAAAATGGACCCTTCAAGTGTATTTTCACCACAATTTCTTGGTTGGTTAACCAATATGGGCGATGATGGAGATTGTGAATTTTTTATTTCCACCATTGATGGATATTGAAAATTTTTCATAATCAATTTATGTTTATCCTTTGGCTCATACTTTTGATGAATAGTTGACACCCCTCGAGCCATTTCATACATTTTAGTTTTTAAACTAAATGCTTGATCCTTTAATTCTTCCAATAATGGAACTAAATCAGTAAACCATTTTTTATCACCATAATATAGTGTTGGTGGGGGTATATACAATCCATCAAAATTTCTATAACCAAAGTTTGGTGTTAATGAGGGTACATATAACCCTTCGAACTCATTATCACCAAAGATTGGTGTTGATGAGGGTGAAACATACAACCCATCAAAATTTCTATAACCAAAGTTTGGTGTTAGTGAGGGTACATATAACCCTTCGAACTATGTCACACCCGTTCTAGAATTCCATGGTTTATCATTTCATATTTGAGATTTTGTCGCTTATTAATGTTTATTAATAATCTGAGGTGGAGTTGACTGTGAGTCAACGGTGAAGTGTCAGTGAGGACACGGGAACGTGGTATATCATATTGCATGGGCATGAGTTAATGGCATTTATGTGACTTAAATGTTATTTGACTTATCTGGTATTTTTATGAATAGTAATTTTACCTGTGTTTGGTAAATTCTGGTAATTTTGATATTGTTATATCATTTTGAAAACTGTGGTGAGAACGTGAGTGATCGTGATATAAAAAGGTAGGTGGTATAGAGATTCCACGGAGATTTAGTTTTCGGACGTAATTTTTGGACCCAAACAGAATTTAGTCGAAAACTTTTATAAATTATAGTTTTCACTCGTAAAGTTATAAAATGGACGTATGCGACGTTTTGAGACTTGATTAGAAGTTTTGAGAACTCGAGGGGTGGTAAACGCAATTCCTTGAAAGTTTTTCTATAAATAGTAAAGGATAAGAATTCATTTTCCAAACGTTCTAAAAATATCTAGAGAGAGGAGAGAGAAGGGAGATTTGGCTCCTCCGGGCTTTGCGACGATAAACGGCGACCGTTCGTCCGTCAGTTTTTCTTCAAATTAGAGATTTGAACTCGTGGAGGTAAGGCCTACGTTTTGATACTACTTAGGTCATGTTTGGCTATTTTTTCTAAAAACTCTAATTTCTAGAATTTGGGGAAAATCAGGTAAAACTAGTAGGAATCGCGTATAATTTGAAATCCGACGTTTATTCGGGCCTCTAGTCGATCCTTCGAAGTTTCGGAGAAATCGCACGAGGTATGAATTCTAGATCTATGATTATATGAAATTTTCATGTTTTGATTATCGACTTTGATATTTTGGATCCGGGCGAAATTCATGTATTAATTAGGCCCGTTAATTATGCACGTGAAATTACATGAAAAGCACGTATAACTGTTTATGTGAGCATGTTATGTGTCTACTTGGGTCAAAGGGGAGTTTGGTGCAAATTCATCCGGAGTAAGCTCCTCGAACCTTGAGGATTATGATTGTGATTGAAATGAAATTGGAATTGTGGTTGTGTCTGGATTGGAGGTGGGCCCAACCAGTACACGGTACCTGGTATGGAGGAAGGCCCAACCAGTGTACGAGATGCGTGGGAGAGGTGGGCCTCCTACGGCATCGACCGGATGAATGCGTACCACTCACCCTAGAGACTATTTCTATGTGTTTTTGATGCTTAAACCATGAACTGTCATATAAGTTGATCGGGAGAGAACTAATCCTAATTATACGCCTTAACGAGCATTTGTTAGTATCTTTTTATCCTGTTTTTGTATATTTTTACTTCGTTTTCTATTTTCTGACAGGTTTTGGAAGAAATCAAGTATATCAGGCTAAACAGGGTGAAAAAGCAGAAGAAAAGAAGCTGAAAAAGCCAGTTCGCGCGCACGAGAATCCAGAATTCGCTCGCGCGATCCGCCCGGGCGAGGTGCCAATTGTCGCGCTCGCGCGACATGTTTAAAAATGGAACTTGCGTATTTCAGTATACTGATGATTCCTACGTGAACGAAACTGCCTAATTGCGTCTGGAAAGCTAAATACAGCAGTTTTAGTGCATTTCGGGTTAGGAAATCTTCCAAAAACTTGTTGTAAATCTATATATACCCTATTTTACTTCAAATTAAGGGTTGGACAATTATTACACATACCCATACATACATACACATACAGCCATATAGACTGAAATTCCAGCCCTTGAAGAGGGAAAAGCAAGGAGAAGAAGAAGAAGACCAAGGATCTCCATGGCCTCCTCCATCATCTACTTGCCGATCTCCACTTCCATGGCAGCTTAGACCTAGATCTAGGGTTTCAATGAAACCCTAGCCAAGTAATAGGGTTTTATTAATGTTTTTATTTTAGTTTTATTATGTATGGATGACAGTCACATGTTCCGAGGATTTTTATAAATAAATCGTACTTCTATTGATTAAATCATTGCTTTCAGAATTTATTCTTGTCTTAGATCTATTTTGACTGTGATGTGCTCAATGATCTATTCTCGCTGTGCTTGTTTAGATTATTTACATGTGATGGTGCTTTATTGATTTGTGCTATCAAGTATCCGAATAATCCATGCCTAGATTAGACGAATTATGTCACAACCTTAGTTTAGTGTGGGATAATTCGTGCTAACCGAAGATGGAATATGTTGGTGCTTGAACCATGATTATTCTCTTGACGGAGGAATTGGCTTGTAGCCACAATCCCCCATATTCATCCAACTTAATAGGCTAAAGTAATTCATAAATATTCCTATTATGAAGCTAGTGGTGGAGTTGCAATCCTAGGTTCCCTTTACATATTTACAAAAACACTTTTAATTGCTTTCATAGTTTAGATTTAGTTTTATTGTTATTAGTTTAATTAAAATTAAATCAAAATCTGTTTTCATAATTAACTAAAGTTAGGTTTTAAAATTAAGTCGTTGTAGTTAACCAATCCCTGTGGGTTCGACCTTTACTTTCACACTACAAATCTTTTGAAAAGTAAAGAACACTTTTGATATCTTGATTTTGACAACATCAATTTTTGGCGCCGTTGCCGAGGATTGCATTACTACCTTTAATTTTAGAATCTTAGTTTAGTTAATTCGTAAATATTAGATTAGGTTTTCTTTTCTTATTTTCCGTTTTTGTTTTAAATTACTAACTTGTTCTTTTATTTTATAGGTTTTCGAGTCATCAAATTCCAACGTTTCCGAGTGGAGTAGCTAATTACATCAAAGGAGCTTACGCAAATAAATTAAATAAAAATTAAGTAAATTGCTCACTTTAACTTCGCATCAAATCACTGTAAGTCAGGGCGTTGAGACGCAATTACTTGCATTAGGTTAGTTGTGGAGTGAACACTGCATTAGCTAGGAAACCCGGGGCGCTGGGCTTGACGCGATCATTGCATTACAGGATAATATTCATGCATCATAGTAGTACTGTGTGCTTGCTTGTCGTCTTATTTGCATGATTGCTATTTGTTTCTTTTGTTTAGTCAGTCTTTGTTTTTAGTTTCTTTTTCTTTATTTTAGTTTATGTTAGGTACACGTTCAAATAAACCAGAATTAAAATCTTTCGATCTTGAACTTGAACGTACCTTAAGAACTAGTAAGTCCACAACCCAAGCTTCTAGAGCTGGGGTGCAAGACGACGAATCAACTCCGATTCCGTCGTCGTTGTTTGAGGCCGAAATTTAAAGTACCCGTGAACGGTTAAGGAAAACTCGAACTTTTAAAATCGAACCGATTAAAATGGCTGACGGTGGAAATAACAATAACAATCAAAACGACGGTGTTAATATGAATAATCTTACTATACCACCACCTCCTCCACTTATAAATTATTTTATTCCTACTACTTACACGCCACAAGCCGGTATAGAATTACCGGAGGCGACGGCATCTCACTTTGAGATAAAGTCGTCTACGATCTCGCTACTTCCGTCTTTCCATGGCCGTCTAAATGAAGATCCATATCAACACTTAGGAGATTTTCAGGACATATGCTCTACTTTGAAAATCCAAAACTTAAATGACGATGAATTAAAATTGCGGCTCTTTCCATTTTCTTTGAGAGATAAAGCTAAGTACTGGCTTCAATCACTTGAGCTAAACACAATTAAATCATGGGAAGCCTTGCACACCGCGTTTTTACAAAAGTTTTTTCCTATTATGCGCACAAATCGAATAAGGAAATCTATAACTAATTTTGTGATGCAAGATGGGGAGACACTTTATGTCACTTGAGAGAAATTTAAAGAACTATTACGCTCTTGCCCACATCATCAGGTTCCTAAGTGGCAACTTGTTCAGGTCTTCTACGAGGGACTTATTCCCTCTGTCCGTAATACCGTCGATGCCGTTTGTGCGGGAACTTTCCTACACAAAAGCGCCGACGAGGCCTGGAAATTTTTTGAAACTTTAAGCGAGAACTCGATCCATCAGACTGTGTCGGTACATTCTGAGGGATATCTTAATCAGCCCAAACGAGAGGTGAAGTCAGAGTCAAGTCATTCAATAGAATTCCAGGAACTATCTAAAAAACTTGACCGACTTATGACAATAAATCAAGCGACAACCTCACCCGCTCATGAAGTGTGTCAAATATGTTCTGATCCATTACATTCTATACTTGCATGCCCATCGGCATCTCAATTTCCCGAATTTGTGGAGCAACACGTAAATGCTATGCAACAATTCCCATAAAATAATTATACACCTAGGTAGAATAATTTTCCTAACACTTATCGACCCCAATTTCCACAAAATCAATACCAATACCCTCCGCCTAATCCTAACCCCCCAAGGACTAACGCTTTTGAGGAGACGGTGTTGGCTTCCCTTAAGAATATTGAAACTCAAGTCCAAGCACAAGCACAAATAATGCACTCTCACACACAATCCATTGCGAAGCTTGCGTCCCAAATTGGACAAATAGCGAATACAATGAGTCGTAGGAACGAGGGAAAGTTGCCTGCGCAAACTATTCAAAATCCTAAGGGACAATATGAGATTAAGGGGTCGAGTGAACAAGTAAACGCCGTATCGACTAGGACGACTATTCGGGAAGATGAAGTTGTTAAGATTCCGGATCAAAATGACGTTCAATCGAATAAAGAAGAGGGTGAGGAGACGAGTCAAAATAAGAAAGATAAAGAACCGGTCCCAACTAACTATGTTCCAAAGTTACCTTTTCCACCCAATGTTGAGGAACCGTCTAATTTTTCAAAGAAAAAATCAAAAACTGAGGATATACTCGAGGTGTTTAAACAAGTAAAAATCAATATTCCATTCCTCGATGCTATAAAACAAATTCCCACTTACGCTAAATGTCTTAAAGACCTTTGCACTCAAAAACGTAAGATACGCAGTCATACTCCTAAAACGGTCTTCCTCACGGAAAAAGAAAGTTCTATTTTTCAACACGCTCCTCCGAAGTATAAGGATCCCAGTACGCCTACGATTTCATGTGTCATAGGTGACACTATCATTCATCGGGCTCTCCTTGACTTAGGAGCTAGTGTTAACCTCTTACCTTATCATGTCTACAAACAATTAGGACTAGGTGAACTTAAACCTACGGCCGCTACTATTCAATTAGCGGATCGTTCGGTTAAAGTACCTAGGGGAGTCGTCGAAGACGTCTTAGTTAAAGTTGATCAATGTTTTTATCCGGTTGATTTTATGGTCCTTGACACCGAACCGGTGCTAGATGCCAGAAAATACACTCCTGTTATTCTTGGTCGTCCATTCTTAGCCATGGCCAACGCACGTGTCAATTGTAGAACAGGGGTGATGAAAGTGTCGTTGGAGAATATAAAATTAAAATTAAATGTTTTTAACGCTGCTGATCAACCTCCTAAAGACGATGATTATCAATATGTGGAAGGTAATGAAATTAGAAGAACTGTTGAACCTAATAAAATAATAAATATCAATGAGGGGAATAATACGGTGAGTGATGAGAGGATAAATTTGAATACAACAGGCTCTAACGATGAATTTACTCGAAAGGTGAAAAATCGACTTGACCTTAATCAGGATGAACCGTCGATTGAATTAATTCGAAGCGACATGTTTTCAACTTACCATCGGGCTCTTCCTGACATCTTAAGGGGTACAAACTCTGATTTACGGCCTCCGTGAGTCTTGAGCTAGAACGGTCTAGCTGAAGACGTAAAAGTTAGCGCTTCTTGGGAGGCAACCCAAGCTTAATTTCGTCTGTTTTCTTTGTTTTTGGTCGTTTTTGAGTCATTTTGGTCAGTCTTAGAGTTTTCTGGACAGGTTTGGGGGTCAGAATTAATTTATTTTAATATTATATACATAATTTTAGCCACACAATGGAAAAAACTGAACTCGCGCGCGCGGCCCGCTCGCGCGAGGCTTCGCTGGCGCGAGTTTGTGACTAAGTGGAATTTTATTTCTTTTTCTTATATGAGCTCTCAGGTTCTTCTCGCGCCTGGTTTCGCGGGCGCGAGGCACCTCGCTCGCGCGAGATTTTGATTAAAAAAAAAAAAAACTTGGGATTCGCGCGCGCGACGGTCGCTCGCGCGGACTGCTCGCGCGATACACCATTTTTCTGATATTTTCTTTTGTTTTCTCTATCAGTCGTCCCAACCTGATCAAGAAGTTTTTACGGTCCTGTTTTTTTTTATTAGGTTATTTTAGATCGAGTTAGTTGTTGTTTTCCTTGTTTCGATTATAATTTTCCATTTTATTTCTTTTCCGTTTGTCGTTTAATTTACTTCGATTAGTTTATCGATTTATATTCCATATTTAGGTTTCATTTACTTTTAATATTCTTTTGTTAGTTTCTTTTCGTTTATCTAGTATTAACAGGTACATTTGAACTTCATCGCCAAATTTTTATACATTTACCTGTTTGTCATTGCCGAGATTGAGGTACTATCGTTCCTTCCTTATGTACTCACCTTTCTTTCATTTTATTATTTCATCAGGGACAATGAACGGTTTAGGTTTGGGGGTATGCACACATGCACAAAATTTTAAAATTTTTCAATAAGTGTGTTTAAATAAACGATGTTACCGACGTTTTTGCAATCTTGATTCAATACTTCTTAGTAGATAACTTTGATTGTTATAGAATAGTAAACAAGAGAAGATGTAGTTAAACATTTGCTGAAGTTATGATATGACGTTTTAAGTTATGTATTGTTCGAATCGTAGTTTTATATCATAGTTTTGCACATAAACTTATGCACTGCACGTAGTCGCTTGAATACATGTGTGTTGTGAACTATAATATGATTCGGATTTCTAGATAACACAAGGTGGAGACTAAGCCCAGTGAGCTTTTGAGCCTATCTTTTCTTTTTAAAGGGTTAAACATCTACTTGTTGTTTAGTCTCATTATTCTTGTTTTGGTTGATGGTCAAGTTAAAATATTTGTCACCATGCTAAATAATCTTCCGTCGTAAATGTTGAAGAACCATATAACCATGGGACATGATTTTAGGCCTTCTTTGTTTACTGACCGATAAATGCTAAAATTTCCTTAGTTTGCCCATTGAGCCGTTAAAATGCCATTTTTTTCTTTCATTACCATTATCCTGTTTTTGCTCCAATTTGGCCAACTTGGAGTTCACCCCTGAAAGATTGATCAACTTTTAGTGGTGTTAAGGCGATGTGTGATTGAGAAGAAGACGTAAATAAGACGATGTTTGGGGTAGTTGCCTTGTTCTTAATTGAATATTCGTTTTGAAAGCAACGAGAAGGAAAGAAAAAAGATAAGGATTAAAAAAAAAAAAAGAAGAGGTTGAAAGAAGAATTAGGTTGAAAAGAAAAAGAAATAGAAGGATAAAAAAAATTGAAAAGAAAAATCAAAAGAAGAGAATGAAATGATGAAATTGGTGGAAGAGATGAATGAAAGAAATTGAACATGCCTTACAAGGCCATTCTGAAAACTACCTAATGAATCATTTCTATCTTTTTTCATTGCCTGAGCCACGTTATAACTTTTGAAAAGTCCTATTTGATCCTAGGAGACATGGTTTGGATATGAAAATGATGGGAGGGGGATTAAAACATGTTAATGATTAATTTTTGTTGACTATTGGCATCCTATCCATGAGACTACTGTTCTTTCGTGTCATGCGTCTTTTCCGAGTTATATGTGAGCGGTATCTTGCTTTGAAAATATATTTCCTTTACTCACATATTTTAGAAAAATTACACCTGTTTCTAAGTGTTTCATTTGAGAGTGTAATTCATTGTGAGATTCATAGTCGAAGCATAGTTAGACGGTTATCCGAGTTATATTCCATGTTCATGACATATGCGTGTTCATTTGACTACCACATCACACACGTGCAATCTTGTGAGGAACTCTATTGATTCTTACATTGCATACACTTGATTGTTTCTCATGACGTAGGTAGACGTTTGATTCTGTTTCTTCTTGTTCGTTATTCTATTTCAAATCATTATTTTATAATAAGGAGTATTGACTATTGGTTTTTGTTCTTAATAAAATTTGTTTTAAAATATATAAGTTAATAAAGATGGTTGTGGGTAACTTGTTGACGAGAACCCTCACGAGACTTTACTCGTCCGACTAGGGACACCTAGAGGTTTAAAAGGCTTGTTGTATATGCTAAATGCAATCATGATCCATGCGAAAATGGAGTAGTATTCTTATGAGTAGTTTAGTTTTTATTTTTAGTTTTGCTCGAGGACTAGCAAAATGTAGGTTTGGGGGTGTGATCGGGAGAGAACTAATCCTAATTATACGCCTTAACGAGCATTTGTTAGTATCTTTTTATCCTGTTTTTGTATATTTTTACTTCGTTTTCTATTTTCTGACAGGTTTTGGAAGAAATCAAGTATATCAGGCTAAACAGGGTGAAAAAGCAGAAGAAAAGAAGCTGAAAAATCCAGTTCGCGCGCACGAGAATCCAGAATTCGCTCGCGTGATCCGCGCGCGCGAGGTGCCAATTGTCGCGCTCGCGCGGCCCGCTCGCGCGACATGTGTAAAAATGGAACTTGCGTATTTCAGTATACTGATGATTCCTACGTGAACGAAACTGCCTAATTGCGTCTGGAAAGCTAAATACAGCAGTTTTAGTGCGTTTCGGGTTAGGAAAGCTTCCAAAAACTTGTTGTAAATCTATATATACCCTATTTTACTTCAAATTAAGGGTTGGACAATTAATACACACACCCATACATACATACACATACAGCCATATAGACTGAAATTCCAGCCCTTGAAGAGGGCAAAGCAAGGAGAAGAAGAAGAAGACCAAGGATCTCCATGGCCTCCTCCATCATCTACTTGCCGATCTCTACTTCCATGGCAGCTTAGACCTAGATCTAGAGTTTCAATGAAACCCTAGCCAAGTAATAGGGTTTTATTTATGTTTTTATTTTAGTTTTATTATGTATGGATGACAGTCACATGTTCCGAGGATTTTTATAAATAAATCGTACTTCTATTGATTAAATCATTGCTTTCAGAATTTATTCTTGTCTTAGATCTATTTTGACTATGATGTGCTCAATGATCTATTCTCGCTGTGCTTGTTTAGATTATGTACATGTGATGGTGCTTTATTGATTTGTGCTATCAAGTATCCGAATAATCCATGCCTAGATTAGACGAATTATGTCACAACCCTAGTTTAGTGTGGGATAATTCGTGCTAACCGAAGATGGAATATGTTGGTGCTTGAACCATGATTATTCTCTTGACGGAGGAATTGGACTTGTAGCCACAATCCCCCATATTCATCCAACTTAATAGGCTAAAGTAATTCATAAATATTCCTATTATGAAGCTAGTGGTGGAGTTGCAATCCTAGGTTCCCTTTACATATTTACAAAAACACTTTTAATTACTTTCATAGTTTAGATTTAGCTTTATTGTTATTAGTTTAATTAAAATCAAATCAAAATCTGTTTTCATAATTAACTAAAGTTAGGTTTTAAAATTAAGTCGCTGTAGTTAACCAATCCCTGTGGGTTCGACCTTTACTTTCACACTACATATCTTTTGAAAAGTAAAGAACACTTTTGATATCTGATTTTGACAACATCATAAGCATACATTTAGAATTGTACGCTCAGCATATAGCTGAGCAGTAGAGATGTAGTCCATTGCAGGTAAGAGGAAAGGCAAAAAGAATCGTGAGGAATGAGGCCGAGGAACGCCGGGGAACTACAATTGTATATGTTTTTGTTTTAATCCTAATATTGTGTAAGGATTTTTAATTATAATAAGTTGTAATAGATCTTTGGATTAGTCCCGTAGTATGGAAACCTGTAATTGAACGTCTGTGGTTATGTTTAAATGTTGTAATTCAGTTATGGTTGTGATTGTTGTTGGTATAGAGAAGCATGAGTTGTTAATTTTCACAACAGGGCTACCCAGCAGGGGAGCAGTCGATTGGACTCTGGATCAGTCGACTGGATCTCGTGGAATTGAGACACTGGAAGTGAATAGTAATGGAAATAGTCGACTATACCCTTTATCAGTCGACTGAACACTGTTGATTTTTTGGCTACTGCTTCTATTAATGGCAAAACCAGTCGACTGTACCATAATTCAGTCGACCGGACCCCTTTTGAAAACTGATGAATTTTGGTTCTGCATAACACAGTCGACTGGGGTCCCCTGATCAGTCGACTGGACCTCTGTTAAGAATTTAGGGTTTTGGTTTCTGCTAGGCACAGTCGACTGGACCCTAGGCACAGTCGACTGAACCCCTGTTTTCATAACTGATTCTTTTGGATGTGTTTCCAAATGGCCAAAACTTTTTATAACTCTAATTTCAAGGAAATTTCAATTCAAAGGGTAATGTTCCCTAAAGTTTTAAAATACTCGGGGTTGTTTTAAAGTTCTTTCCTCTGCGTATCGTTAGAGGATGTTTGGATGAGCCTTGGTGGCGTGCCATGTGTCCTATTTCCACGCGTAGTGGGATGGGTCGTGACATTTATTGGTATCAGAGCAATAGGTAACAAACCTTTGGGAACGTTTGACGTCGAGTGGTGTGTTGAGAAAATTGTCACATGTTCTAGATTGCATCCATACATTGTAAAGATGTTTGATGCATATGGTATGTTGTTATACATACATGATTATGTTATTGTCATACATGCATAGCATTTATGCATTTGTGAATCGGTGGAATCATACGGACGTAGAGCTGTGTGATGAGATGAGGTTTACCGTGCGTTATCATAGACCTTGTGAAGGGAGACGAGGGAGAGATGATATCTTGGTAGTGAGAGACAGTTGGATTTCTAAACAAAACTAAATGATTTTGATCAAATCGGATGATGGTCGTAATGTTAGTGACGAGTGTCCTTTGGGAGATCTTACAGAAAACGAAGTCGAGTAGTGAACGTCAGAGAAGATTTTCGTATAGTTCACCTAGAAAATGAAAGTGAGTATTGTGGTTGAGTTTTGAGACTAGAATTACTTGATAAAAGTTTTACTTCAGATATGGGATGCACGTCATGATGTGAGAGAAAAGGGATGACCAGTTGGGGTTTATGACAGAAAAATAGTTCAGCAGTATGTATTGCTCGTATATGGGATCGATGAGGAATCTCTCACCTTATCTTACAGTGGTAACCTACAGCACGATCGTGCGAGGTTATCTTATGGGGTATTTTTTGACCTATACAGTGTATGGTTTGTCTTACGGTATATATAGGGTATGTCAGGTAGTTGGAGAATCTTTCAACTTATTGTATGGTATTGAGACGATTGGATGGTTGAGGAATCTCTCAACCTATCTTACGGTATGTATTGGACGGTTGAGGAATCTCTCAACCTATCTTGTGGAATGTATTGGGGATTGGGTAATATCTCTATGGGTTATCAGTATTGTGGTTGTTGAGGAATCTCTCAACTTAACCTGGTTTCAAATAGTCGTAGCACTATAACAGATGCAGATGTAGTGTAGGGATTTGTAGCAAATACTATCGAGTTAATAGTATAAAGGGAATTGTTGGGATTTGAAGGTTGACCTAAGATGAGAATTATGAATGGAAATGATAGAGTATGAGTGAACAGTTTGAACCTATAGATAGTCGAAGGTTAACTAATGAGATGATGAGACTTCTAGAGTGGTTGCCTAAACTCGATGGTTATGCCCGTAGAAATGCAACGATAAGGATAATGATTGATGTTGAAGGACGACATAGGTCAGAGGAGAAATTGTAGAGGTCTTGGTGAGAAACAAATGAATGGACATGCATAGTAATGAAATTTCATTGGTGTTTCGAGATGGTTCCCCAAAGGAAATGGAATAAAGGAAGTAAGAAGACGAGACCAGAAATAATAGGTGAAGGTAATTGATCAAAAGTGACAGAAGTCCAGAGATAACATAAGGACAAGAGGATCTTGATAGAGAAATTCTATGGAAAGTTTGATGGAGAGTAAATGGACAAAAAAGCAGAGTAATAAGATTCCCTGATGTTTTGCCGGGGGTTGTCAGAAGAGATAGAATAAAAGGAGTAAGGTTAGGAGACTGGGAATAAAAGATAAGTGTGAATTATGGAACGTGATAAGAAACTCAGAGAAATCGAGGATAATGGAGTATTTGGATATCATGGGGATGAGAGTACTTTGATAAGAAGCTTGTAGTGAAGGTTGTTATCACAAAGGGGTGAAGTACAGGCGATTTCAAACCTGGATTTTTAACTTATTTTCAAAATAAAACGAAAATCTTTCCTTTGAATGCTTTTAAAATATCGTTGAGTATTTAACACAAGATACTATCAGCAGGACGCTAGAGTACAATGTGTATTATGATAATGAACAAGAACGGTTGTGGGAACGATAGACGGGTAGAGAGACTTTGGGTAAGTCAATGTAGAGAAGTGAAAATATGAATCGAGAAAATGACGCTTTAATGAGTAAATGAACGGGGACAGTTGAGTGGAATGAAGACTTGGTAGTACGTTGAGTACGTTATCAGATATGATAGCGGGAATGTGAGGCTGATAGAGTACAGTGGTGGATGTAATGGGAAGCTATCACAGTTGTCTTGAATTCCAACAAGGTTGGAGGATTTTGAGAATGTCGGATTCCATCCCTGAGAAAATTTTAAAATGTCTAAAATATTTCAAAACCTAACTTTTGTTTAAACGAGGGATGTGGTATTAAATGCTGGCGATAGTGTATCAAGTAGGTTTTGAAAGCTAAGTATTGCAGAAGGATACAATATGCTTAGTGCTGGGGAACAACAACGATGGTTTAATGATTGAGTTTCACGTGAACAGGTGGTGAACTTCGAAATTCCAAAGTAAGGAGATGGTGGGGTTTCGTGCACCTGAATTTGATAAGTTTGAAGGTTTGACATTAAGGGGGTTGTCGTGAGTATCGTGCCAAAGGGAGCTTGATATGGGTTTAGGTATTGGAATAATTCAAAATTGTGAATGATTGAAATTTTGAACGATCAAGAACTTGATGAGATTCATAACGTATGAAGCATTTGAAAGATGATAGTTATGATCAATCGGTTGACTTTAATAACCGTAGTGAGAATAGGGTGACTTGGTGTATTGTCGCGACAAGTATGAGAATTGGGAGTTGATTAGAAATATACTGAACACAGTGAGACGTACCTTATGGAAATATTTGATTACCGGGCTACCTTTAAATGGGTTACGAGAATAATATGAACGTTGAGCAACAAGATTATTCGGGAACAATGGAGTGGAGATCTGGATAGAACAAACAAAGGATTAGAGAGTTTGAATTGGAATTGAGTCAAAATCAACTACAGTTATGAAACATTAAATGTTGGGATAAAATATGGAGTCGTGAGATGTTGTACGAGGAGCATACACTTAGGGTGAAGGTTTATTAAGAGCTCGGTATGAGTTGAGGTACACGGAAGTGTGATTGGTCTGGACTTGTGTAAAGGTAAAAGTAAAACAACCGAGGATTATGGAGTTGTATAACTACGGCAATAGTAAGGGATCTACGTGGACCGATGAATGTAAAAAAAAAATGGTAAACGGGTAGTATTTGAGATAGGAATGGACTACAGTGGGGTTGTGATCTCCGACAGAAAGGTAATTGACTCAGGGTATATGTACACTATGAGAATCAGATGGACTGTGAATAGTCAAACGATAGAGCCAGTGATGAAGTATGTGTTGAACGTAGGGATACGTTGTAACGAACGCTGTGATATATGGATGATTGACTAAGTTGATTTTGGTTGACAATGTCATTTGTCACTACGGATATTGAGGCAATTATGTGGTGAGAGAAGAGATGAAAGTATTATAGGAGATTTTAAATCAGTTTGTTTTAAATCATAAATAATAATTCTAATTGGCCTTGTTGAAAAGTTTTAAAACAATTGTGAGGTATGAATCTTTTATTTCAATCGGTGGTAGTTCGAGTACAAACTTGGGAGAGATGAACGGCAATTGTATTTGACTTCACCGTGGGTGATTTGAGACACGTGCAGACTCGAACGAATAGAATGGTGTAAAATTTTCAGTAGAGAACTTGATTGATGCCTTATGAGGTACGAGTGATGGGAGTATAGTACGAGATTGGTAAAATCTGAATGGAATGATACGAATTTGTAGGGACAGAGAGAAGTACTGGGTGACGAACTACTGACTATGTGATAGTTATTGCAACTAATGTTGCCGTGATGTGGAGTTATTAGGAAGGCAGGTCGGAATTTGATAAGAACTTGGGAATCATTTGAAATGCGATATGGTACTGCAAGTGGTATGATGATTAGTAAAGTAAGAGATTGAATCTACAATATGTGAAACAATTGGTTGAGGCATTGACTTATCGATATAGTATTTGTGTATGATAGTACTCAGTTGTGGTTCACTTCGAGATGAAGAACTGTGTATGATTGTTCACCAGCTAAGACATGTTGTCAACGACTTTTAGTCGAAAAACAAGATAGGTGAATGAGAGATGAATTATTTCCTTGGGTTGAGTATTGTGATGAAACTTTTGAATTCCGAAAATAAAATGTGACACGTACAATGAAATGATACACGAGTTGATGTTGTGATGTCGTGAGGTGAGTTAATGTCAGGTATGACTATTGGGTAAGTTTCACTCAGGTATTGATATTCTTATCTATCGAGATGCTTCGGAGTATTGCTAGGATTCTGTTTGAATCTCCTATCAGATTGAGAAGGAGGCTCTGAGGATTTATTTTCCTTAAGAGCCTGAGGATTTATTTTTCTCATGAAACTTGGATTTCTCGGTAAAGTGTTTGAGTGGTGTATGAGGCAAGTGTTCGGAGTACTTGTGTGAAGTCGTGATGACGTGAGAGGATGGTTTAAGTTTGGGGACAAACTTCCTTTTTGGAGGGGAGAGTTGTCACACCCGTTCCAGAATTCCATGGTTTATCATTTCATATTTGAGATTTTGTCGCTTATTAATGTTTATTAATAATCTGAGGTGGAGTTGACTGTGAGTCAACGGTGAAGTGTCAGTGAGGACACGGGAACGTGATATATCATATTGCATGGGCATGAGTTAATGGCATTTATGTGACTTAAATGTTATTTGACTTATCTGGTATTTTTATGAATAGTAGTTTTACCTGTGTTTGGTAAATTCTGGTAATTTTGATATTGTTATATCATTTTGAAAACTGTGGTGAGAACGTGAGTGATCGTGATATAAAAAGGTAGGTGGTATAGAGATTCCACGGAGATTTAGTTTTCAGACATAATTTTTGGACCCAAACAGAATTTAGTTGAAAACTTTTATAAATTATTGTTTTCATTCGTAAAGTTATAAAATGGAAGTGTGCGATGTTTTGAGACTTGATTAGAAGTTTTGAGAACTCGAGGGGTGGTAAACGCAATTCCTTGAAAGTTTTTCTATAAATAGTAAAGGATAAGAATTCATTTTCCAAACTTTCTAAAAATATCTAGAGAGAGGAGAGAGAAGGGAGATTTGGCTCCTCCGGGCTTTGCGACGACAAACGGCGACCGTTCGTCCGTCAGTTTTTCTTCAAATTAGAGATTTGAACTCGTGGAGGTAAGGCCTACGTTTTGATACTACTTAGGTCATGTTTGGCTATTTTTTCTAAAAAATCTAATTTCTAGAATTTGGGGAAAATCAGGTAAAACTAGTAGGAATCACGTATAATTTAAAATCCGACGTTTATTCGGGCCTCTAGTCGATCCTTCGAAGTTTCGGAGAAATCGCACGAGGTATGAATTCTAGATCTATGATTATATGGAATTTTCATGTTTTGATTATCGACTTTGATATTTTGGATCCGGGCGAAATTCATGTATTAATTAGGCCCGTTAATTATGCATGTGAAATTACATGAAAAGCACGTATAACTGTTTATGTGAGCATGTTATGTGTCTACTTGGGTCAAAGGGGAGTTTGGTGCAAATTCTTCCGGAGTAAGCTCCTCGAACCTTAAGAATTATGATTGTGATTGAAATAAAATTGGAATTGTGGTTGTGTGTGGATTGGAGGTGGGCCCAACCAGTACACGGTACCTGGTATGGAGGAAGGCCCAACCAGTGTACGAGATGCGTGGAGAGGTGGGCCTCCTACGGCATCGACCGGATGAATGCGTACCACTCACCCTAGAGACTATTTCTATGTGTTTTAGATGCTTAAACCATGAACTGTCATATAAGCATACATTTAGAATTGTACGATCAGCATATATCTGAGCAGTGGAGATGTACTCCATTGCAGGTAACAGGAAAGACAAAAAGAATCGTGAGGAGTGAGACCGAGGAACGCCGGGGAACTACAATTGTATATGTATTTGTTTTAATTCTAATCTTGTGTAAGGATTTGTAATTATAATAAGTTGTAATAGATCTTTGGATTAGTCCCGTAGTATGAAAACCTGTAATTGAACGTCTGTGGTTATGTTTAAATGTTGTAATTCAGTTATGGTTGTGATTGTTGTTGGTATAGAGAAGCATGAGTTGTTAATTTTCACAACAGGGCTGCCCAGCAGGGGAGCAGTCGACTGGACTCTGGATAAGTCGATAGGATCTCATGGAATTGAGACACTGATAGTGAATAGTAATGGAAACAGTCGGCTGGACTGTTTATCTGTCGATTGAACACTGTTGATTTTTTGGCTACTGCTACTATTAATGGCAAAACCAGTCGACTGTACCATAATTCAGTCGACCGGACCCCTTTTGAAAACTGATGAATTTTGGTTCTGCATAACACAGCCGACTGGGGTCCCCTGATCAGTCGACTGGACATCTGTTAAGAATTTAGGGTTTTGATTTCTGCTAGGCACAGTCGACTGGACCCTAGGCACAGTCGACTGAACCCCTGTTTTCAGAACTGATTCTTTTGTATGTGTTTCCAAATGGCCAAAACTTTTTATAACTCTAAAAATCAAGTAAATTTCAATTCAAAGGGTAATGTTCCCTAAAGTTTTAAAATACTCAAGGTTGTTTTAAAGTTCTTTCCGCTGCATATCGTTAGAGGATGTTTGGATGAGCCTTGGTAGCGTGCCACGTGTCCTATTTTCACGCGTAGTGGGATGGGTCGTGACAAACTCATTATCACCAAAGATTGGTGTTGATGAGGGTGAAACATACAACCCATCAAAATTCATCTTGACACTTGTGTCCCACCGGGCGTGCCAAAAATGTTCGGGTGGAAACTTAAAATGTGTGCGAGCGTGCCTGACAAGCAAGTTGCCAATCCGTGTGATTCAAACTGCGCCTCACCAGGGAGATTGTTGTGACGTTTGATGCCTTAACAATGACTTTAAACGTGTGAGATGAAATACAAAAAAGAAGAAGAAGAAGAAGAAGAAGAAGAGAAATGGGAGTTCGAAAGGATACCTTCGAAGTGGTCGAACTATTCTATAACTACTCCTACGAATTGCATTAAAGGAAAGTAAAATATTGAAGGAATACTAAATTAAAACTAAAGTAATATAAAATAAAGTAATAGCCATGGTGGCCAAATGAAAAAGATTACATAATATTGAAATGTTTGTTGGTCAAGGACCCTTTACAAAGGAGTATACTATATTTATTTATAGATGAATTACATAACTACTTATTTGAATTTGAACATTTCCCTCTTATTACATTAACTAACAATTCAAATTTCTACAACTTCCAAGTAGTTAACTACCAATTAGTGGGAGATGCTCCTACAATGACAAGTGTTTTCAAGAGACTTCCATATATCTCCATCATCACCATTGATATTCACCACCTTTAATGTACTCCTACGATGACAAGTATCTTGTAAGTAAAGCTTCTAAATAACTTCCATCTTTTGAAATCTTCTTTGAGAGTTTAGAGAGTTTGCGTGAGATTTTATATAGTAACAAATTAAAATTAGATTTTATGATATAAACACAAATCCACATATTTAGCAAGATGCGGAGGGGAAAAAAACCCAAAAAACAGTATATGTGATTCGTGATTCGGTGACGAGAAAAAATACGGATCAATCTGAGTAACTCTTAGTTTCTCAGATTCAGAATCTACGTTTGAGTCTAACTTGAATCCAGCTAACTCCTAGTTTCTCAGATTCTAGTTGCACTTGAACGTAGACTCAAGATTTGAGAAACTAAGAGTTAGTTCGATTCAAATTCAAGGTGTCGAGGGTTCCTATTTGGTTAAATTTTAACAATATTCCACTAGACATGCCAATCCACGTGGACAAGATGACAGTAAGTAGGGGACGAATTATGCTTGCCCGTATATGTATAGAAGTTGATGTCAATGAACAGCTTTATTCATCACTTTGATATTGAAACAGTGGACTCCATACTCTGGAGATAGTGGCCATATTAGAATGGATTTATTAAAAATTAGTCAACTTAGTTTGACATTATAAAGGACAGTCAATTATATTTTTAAAATAAAAAAAAATTAAGTTAAAATTAAAAATTTAGAGAACTTTTGATTTTTTTTTAAATAAAAAAATATAAAAATTACATTTATCCACCATCTTTCTTCCTCACCACCACCTCCACCAGCCGCCACCACACCACACCACACCACACCACACCACGACCACGACCACGACCACCACCACTACCAGTCATCACCACACCACGATCACCACCATCAACCACCACCACCCCCCACCACAACCTCTCTTTCTCTCTTTGTCACTCTCTCCACTATATATAGACATAAGTATATACATATCACTACACCAAAAGTGTCAATCTGGCACGTTTCGTGCTTTTCAAGCTGGAACGGTTTAAAACCGTGCTAGATTTTGGCACTGTTAAAGGCCAATCTAGAATGGTTTCCATCCGAACTAAATCAGAAGCAGTTTGCAACCGAGCCAGTTTGGCCAAAAACACATGCCAAAATGTAGCCAAATATTTTTCCCTCCAGCCCCACCCGATCAGTCAAACTTTTCCCCAAATTTTTTTTCTTATCTCTCTCTCCTAAAGAAGGCCACCACTATCTGTGAACCTCATATCTCTAATCTTAGCAAAAAAAACCTGATCTCTCTAAACAATGACTCCCCTAGAGAATCAATAACCGAACAGCTCCTAGCCCACACCCACCATCGCTGTCACCAGCCGTCAGCGCCGCCCTCACCACTAGTGCCTCGCCTGCCCCCACCATCTCTCAATCTCCCCTCTCTAGTCTCCACTTGGGCTCTGCCATCATCACCAACAGTGGTACTTCCCCACCCCTTCTCCTCTCTCCTCCTCTCATCCTCTCTCCTTGCCTCACCTGCAACTGAGATCTGTAAAAACCCAGATCTGTAACTCAGATCTGTAAAAACCAAGATCCGAAACTCACAATTAGCCACTCACCTACGGTCCGTCGGTCCCGCCTCTTAGCCGTCGGTGACTCACAATTTTGATTTGTGGGAGATCAACCTCCATCAGCAAGGTCCATGGCATCTCACAGTTGGCTTCGAACCATTTGATATCTCTTTGATTTTGAGATCTCTCAAGTCTCACCCTTGTTGATATGTAACTATGGTTTGATTTTGAGATCTTTCAAGTCTCACCCTTGTAGATATGGTAATCATATTTCTTCAAATACTTTCATGTTCTGTCTCTTTCTCTTTCTCTCTATATATATATGCTTATACATCTGTGTCTGCATATATATGAATGTGTTTCCCCGCCATCACCAACCAAAACAAAGGTATTTTTCTCCATGTTTTTTCCCCTTACTAATCTATGAACCAAACAGAGTCCATGTGGTCCTTAACTTCAGCTTTTTAAATTACAAGAGCATATGAACATCCTCTATCCTTTGTTATGATTGTTGCAGTCTTAGCTGGTTTGGTTACCTCTGGAGCTCTCACCTCTACTCTGAAGCTAATCACAAAAGCAGCTTTCAAAACTTCTTATAATGGTCTTCGCAAAGGGTCTAGTATGTAACTTATCTACAACTACTAAGGAACAACTTCATTTGGAAACTACATATTTGTTTGCTACAACTAGTTCTCCAAAATTCTTGTTCAATCATGGTTTTCGTTATTTCAAAAGCTCACGAACATTAGTGAAAAATGCATTAATGACCAAAAATGTGCCATTGTAGATAAAAGGCCAATCTTGCTCTCATTTTGATATAAAAATAAAAAATAAAAATAATAATAAAATAAAATAAAATAAAAAAAAACGTTTGTTACTTATCAATGTCGATCTAATATGGAATTCAGAGTATTGTCATGGACTTTCAAGACTTGAGTTGCTAATCATCTCAGTTATTACTTTCTTTTGGAGTGTTAGTCCTGGCCATCTCCACATTTTAAGTTTGTATGCATATTTCTATATGCATTTTATTTTGCCTAATCTATCAATCGTAAAGTACTTCCGATCAAAGACACCCTCGGCTAATTACTAGTCGGCTAATTATGGGAATTTTTCAACTTTAGTTTCCTGTGTGGATAGTCTCGTTTTACCCACCTTTGGCAAGTTGACAAAAAGGCAACAGTATATGCAGAAAGAAAATTGAAAAAAAGGACGTTTGTTAGGAGGTAATTCGTAGTCTTTAAATCACCTCAGCTTTTGTCAGACTATGATTTATAATCTGTTGTATGTGCATATTATGTTTACCTAGCACTTATGGGTCTATCTATACAGTTTTTGTTTGTGAGGTGCTCTTTCTGGTGGCAAATATTATGGTATTGGGGGCCAAACTAAGTCTTAGTTAAGTTCTCTGCCATCAACTTAGACACCCAGGCTGCCATAGCGATCTCTTAGTTTTATTGATATAATGGTACGGGTAATGCGTTCAAATTGAAGAACAAAGCAAAGAATCAAAACATATATGCAGTTTTTGTTTGCTCAAGTGAAATCCATTAATTTATAGGATTAATGTATTAAACATGAGCTCCTATCTTTTGCAATCCAGGTAATTTCAAGTTCTTTACCTCAGAGGTCCTATCGATTAGAGAACCTAGCTCCACTTTCTATAGATTCAACCCCGGTAGCTTTCTTAAGCATTCTTGTTCTTATTAATTTGAATGAATATGTATTATTTGTATTGTTTTTTAGTTGCACCCCTTTAGCCTTTGGTAGTTAAATGTGTCATTTGCATATCTCATTTGTATTCTCATTTGCATCTTAGTAATTATCTTCTTCTTTTCACTTTTCTTGCTTAATGATGTATTTTTTCTCTCTTTTGATAATTATCTTCTTATTGTTTTTTAGTTGTACCCCCTTTAGCCTTTGGTAGCTAAATCCAGTGGGTTTAATGCTTTTAAGTGAAGTTGCGTTGGGAGAGGTGTATGAGCTCAAGTAGGCTAAGGTAAGTTCACATTTCCATGACATGCTTATATCTCTAAAATTGGTACATATCTTACACTAGGCATTCAGCAGTGTTTGGCTTAACCATTGGTATTAAGTATAAAACTAATTACTTGCAAAATGCTTGCCTTAAAAAAACATGCAGTTGATGAATGTATGGAATGCAATATTGTGTCAAGGCTGGAAGCCCTGTCATCATTTCTTTGTTTTTTTTTTGGCTCCAGTGCGGCGTCTTCTCTACTAGACGCACCTGAGCTGAGTCCCTCGTGTTAATCTTCATTGTTTCATGAGGGTATTGATGGTTGCGATTGTACCTTTGTTGATGATTATAGTTGAGGAATGCCATTAATCCAAAGAGGCACTATAAGAAGGGTGATTCCAAATCTAAAACGCTTCCCAAGTATTTCCAGGCATGATCATAAGGCATTTGGAGTATTATTGTAACATGATTAAATTAGGTCCATGCAGTTCTTCTGTCTGGGCCTTTTGTCTATTTATTTAGTTAAATTGTAAGTTACAAAGTACTCAAATTGTTATCAGATTGGCACAGTGATCGAGTTAGCATCTGAATTTTATACGGGTAGACTTAGTAAGAAGGAGAGGAAGGCAACCCTTGCTGATGAGCTACTCTCTGATCCATATCTAGGGGATTACAGGTGAGGTAGAAGACACTATTATCTTTATCTTTAGTGCAGCTCAATTTGTGATGTTTCATCATTTGTTCAAATATTTATACATAATCTTTGGCGCCTCCCGACGCCTCTGTTGCCGCCTCATTATTTTTTCTATTTCCCCCCTCATTTTTGGTGGTTAATGAAATGCCTTTCTCTCCCTGTTTCCTGTGGAAGGTAGAGCCTACTGTTACAAATCAGGGAGTTTATTGTAGTGTGCAAATGGTTCCAGGCAGCCTAAAGATGCTTTAGAATCTTATCTTTTACGGTTTCAAGTTAAGAATTATGCAACTCATAAGGCCTGTTTCTTTCCCTGGTGGATGTGATAGAATCAAAGTGAATGTATAGCAAGCTCGCATTCAAGATACTCATGATTTCACTGAATTTGTGGACTTCCATTAAGAGCAAGTAGATGATAGGTTTTTAGTTATGTTTGTCTTTTTATGTGATTTGTTTAGATGTAATTACGTATTTACTCCATTAGATGTAATTATGGATCTTTTTCACGGTTGCATATTTTGTTATTTTGTTTTAGACTTTTAGTTCAGTCCATCAATTATGGAAATGTTCTAATTTTGTGGCTGGCATTCTTAATCTTCTGATTGGCAAAACAAGTTTGGTATATATTATATTCTAGATGTTGATGACATTTGTAACATTATCGCCAGGTACTTATCAGCTTTAATGTGACAATCTTTTTTTGACATTGGGTCTGTGTCAAGGATACTGGATGGCTTAATGAAACTTTGCCTGTAGTTTTGCTGGAAGATTGAGAACCAAGAAAGCAGTACAAATACTATTGATCTGGATCACATAACTGAGTTACTAATTTCCGACTTTGGTCTTGTTATTATTCATTTGGTACAACAAAATGCCATTGATAAATTATGTCAAATATAAGTGTTTCAAATATTTTTGTAGTATTTTTTGGAGCAGTATGTAGAACTCCAATTGACAGGACATGTATAAGATATGTACACTTAGCGGTATGTAAATGTGCTGGTATTTCACTTTTAGTACCTCTTGCAAGTTTTTTTTTGATATTTTAAAAAGAAAAAGAAAGAAAAATGCTTACATTATGCTGCACTAAGCAACACCTTTTTTCCCTCTTATTTCTGGAATTTCCTAGAAACAAATTGAGTTGCTACCACTCATACCACACATAACCAAGTAATTTTTTTTTCCTTTTTTTCCTTTTTGTTTTTATTGGAATTATTACTAAGCAACAAATTGTGTAGCTACCACTCGTACCATGCACAATGGTCACAAACTCATAGTAGTCTCTAATGCCAACATTTGCCGTCTGTATAACTATCAGATATTCTGTACAAGTTGGACATTACATCTGTGCTTAGCTCACAAATCACAAGTATTTGCTGCTATTATCATAGTTAATCCTAAATTTGTATCTCAACATTTGGCAGTGGGGCAACGGTTAATAATAGTGGGACCTCTTTGATTTTCGTTGGAAGTTGTTTTTAGGTGGCTTCTCTGCCATGTGTTGGGAACCATAGCATTACTTCAAATTTTTTTTCATCAAATTTCACGTCCATTATTTTCTTATTCAGGAATTCAACAAGAAATCAAACTCCTTGTATATTGTACTGCGTCGTAGTAGGTTTGCTGGGAGTCAATGAGCCCCATTTCTCGGACGTTTTCTTTTGCGCCAAAACTTCAATTCCTTCTTTGAGGTAACTCCGACAAAGTTTTATGTAGATTCATCATTTAATTTCATTTGGAAGTGAAAATTACTGACTTTTGTATTTTTTTTGTCAACAGGCAACTACTAGTTGGGTTGTGCTTAGGATATTCCAAAGCTAATCAAGCTCTCCTTTTAGCTCTTTCTTCTAAAAAAACTTGCTCCTAATAATATTTAGAAAATTTTAAGAGGTTGAAAACAAAGAAATTTTAGAATCTAAGCAAAAATACTCATCAAAAATCAAGATCCCCCTTGTAATGGGATATTCATCCCCTGTATATAGGCAATTTTTGAAAGGGTATTTCAGTATTTTCACAACTAAAATCCTAATTCCGGACATCCTTTTGAAGGTAAAAATGTACTATTTCAAAGCTGGCAGTCACAAAAATGCGGCACTCAGTGGAGATGGAAGCGACACTCAATGAATGCTGGATCGGCACTCACTGACAGCCGACACGACATTCAATGAATGCCAGAGTGGCACTCAATGACTGCCACGGACAACTCCATGGGCTGCCGTTTTTTCTAGAATTCTAAATTTCGTGGCATTTGACGTAAATTTGGGGCTCTTACTGATGAGAGCTGATATTAACTTAATATTAGCTCGATAAGGAGTAAAAACTGACTGGATATAACTTCATTTCTCTAGTTTTGCCTGCAATTGTGTTTAATTTGTTTCTTTACACAATGATATGTTTTTCGTGGTATGTTGTTGTGTTTGGCTTTGTAAGTGCAGGTTCTGAAGCTAAAGGGAATTACAAGTTGAAAGGAATAACTCAAGAAACAAATTGATGAAGTCTTGATACCAATCGATTGACATAGTGTCAATCGATTGACATGTTTTCCTTACCAATCGATTGAACTATTTGTCAATCGATTGACATCTTTTTTCAATCGATTGACATCTTTGTCAATCGATTGACTTAAACTGGAAACAGCTTGTTTTAATGGCGCAGGATCTCAGCAATCAGGCGACGACCAGCCGTTATGGAATGAACCTGGACGCTTCTAGCTCATTTTTCTGACATTATATATAGAGGAGAATTGAGAGGGCAGAGGGTTGGCTTATTTTTGTATTTTTTTTGTAGGAATTTCCTCCATTTTTGTTTTAAGCAAGTTCAAGTTAGACGATACTTTGGTTTCGAATACATTCGTGAGTTCAGGTTCATTCTTGTTGTTATTGTCTTAGACTTTGATTGTAAATCTGTTTTAGTCATAGTTTGGTTTTGATTAGATTTCGAAATTCATAGCTTATAGATTTAATCGATGCCAATGTTTACTCTCACTTTTCAGTTTATTTGTATTTATTCAGTTCTAAACATGCGTGAGTAGAACTCTGGTTGGGAATAATGTGAAGAAGCATTGTTCCCAGCCCTCTGCCATGATTCTGTGAAAGAGTCAATGCCAATCGATTGGATACAGTATCCAATCGATTGGCATAGACTCCAAGTCAATCGATTGATATACGTGTCAATCGATTGAAAGCCATTCCATGTCAATCGATTGACATTAAGTCAATCGATTGATATGATTATGACTTGGGTTTACTCCTTTCTGTATTTCAGTAACTTTTGTTTCAGAAACTAGGTCCAAATTGATCTTTCAAGTTCAAATTGTAATCTGATTTTGGAATAAAAGCTCTTTCGATTAGTTAAATCTATGAACACTCATAACAAACACCTCGAGTATTATATACTCAATTTGTTAGTTATTGTTCATGGGTTTAATTAACTACTTATTTCAGTTCTTCATAAATAAGTAAGGTAAACAAACCACTAAATATGCAAGATACACATACCTAGTGTCTAGAATGCTTAACTTAATCATTTTGAAATAAGGAATACTCTAAGGATAAAACCCCAACTGTTCGTTCTTGTTAAAATCATGGTAGTGGCTGGTACTTTGTGGATTCACATGTTCCCAACTCTTTTTCATATTTGATTTATATCACAGTTTTTAATCTTATCTAGTTAAGTCTTAGCTTCACTTTAAATTGTTTCTTCTATTTCTTTTAGGACTGTTAGACCCCCCCTACTACAAGAATTCATCTTTTATTTTATTTTAGGATTCAATCTAGATTCTTCCGCCTTTACATTCCGTCCTTTGGGATTCGACCCGGTCTTATCGGTTTTTTTAACGCGACGCGACCGTCTACACTTGGACGTACTCTTTAGAGAACACATTTCAAGTCGTGTCAAGTTTTTGGCGCCGTTGCCGGGGACGGTAACGAAGGCCAGGAATTTAGATTTGATCCAATCTTTTCTTATCCCATTTCTATCTTTCTTTTTGTTCTTCAGAACACAAAGTTGCATTGCTTGTGTCCTTCTATGTCCTTTGATTCCACTGAAGCCTTCATCACAAATCTTTTTGAAGATCCAATCCATAGTGCTGATAATCCCATTTTTACCCCATCTACTTCTAACTCAATGTCTGATACGGAGAGCCAACAAGGAGAGAATAGGCATGACCTCATCGATGACGGTCAGCGACCTTTACGAGAACTCTTGGCCCCTGATCGAACAGCCACACCTTCTTGTATCCGCATCCCCCCACACACAGGTACATTCCATTTCCGTAATGGGATGATTCAACTTTTACCCACATTTCATGGGATGGATAAAGAGAAGGCGTACTTGCACATTCGAGATTTCGAAGATGTTTGTGGCACTTTCATAGATCAGACTTGCCCAAGTGATATAATCCGACTAAAGCTTTTTCCCTTCACCTTGAAGGACAAAGCGAAGTCATGGTTGTTGTCACTTAAACCAAATTCGATTTCGACTTGGCCAGCAATTCATGAAGCTTTTCTCAAAAAGTTCTTCCCTAACCGGTTAACAACTGACATCTTGAGACAAATCAAGATGTATAATCAAAAAGAGGAAGAAACTTTTGCTGAGGCATGGGAGCGTTTCAAGGATTTGTTACTGCTCTGCCCGCATCATGGTTTTGAGAAGTGGCGAACGATAAGCTTCTTCTTTGATGGCCTAAGTCCAAAGTCGAAGAAGCTCGTAGAAACTACGAGTGACGGTGAGTTCATGAGTAAAAATGCTGACCAAGCAGAAGCTCATTTTGAATGGTTAGCAGAACATGCACCGGAATGGGAAACTCAAGTGACGAGAACTCAACCCAGTTCGAGTTCGAGTAAAAAGAGCATTTATCAACTGAAGGCGGAAGATGGCTTATTGGAGAAATACGAGCAACTAGCTCGTAAATTGGAAGTTTTGGAAGCAAAGAAGGACTCGGTAATACAATTTGCATCTGAAGAATCCTGTTCGAGTTGTCTACAGATGGGGCATACCTCTCAACATTGCCAAATATACCCTGTTTACCAAGAACAGAGTTCAGTGGAGGTACATGCTGTAAATGCCCCTAACCGTTTCAACCCCAATGATAGGTGGAGTCACCCTGGTTTCGATCATAGAAACAGTGCTGCTGCAGCAAACCCATCTCAACAGTGGCAGCCAAATAAAGGAAACCAGTACCGACCTCAGAACCAAGGGTACCACCAGAGTTACCAACCTCCTCCTACTTATCAACAAAGTCAAGGGTATCACCAGAACCAATATCAAAATCATTCACCTCAATCCAACTACAATTAGGGAAGCAACAACCAACTCTCACCAAACACTTATGTGCCACCCCATAAGAAGGCACAAGAGGACCCTAATACACTCATGATGCAGCAGATGATGCAGCTAATGAGTAAACTCAATACAAGTGTAGAGAGGTTAGCTGCCCAACAAGGGGATCGAGAACGAACTATGTTCCCTGCACAGCCAGAGCAAAATCCTAAAGGCCAACACTCGGGTACAGGACCCTCGGGATCTGGACCACATGAGGAGGCCAAGGCGGTAACTGTGTTGAGGAGTGGAAAAGAAATTGAGAAAGTCTCTTTGCCCTCACAACCTGTAGTTAGTGATGAAGAAGAGGCAGAGAATGAAGAAGAATTGGTGGAAGAAGGAAAAGAGGGCGAAACAGTTGAGCCCAAAATAACAATTCCTGAGGATAATGAAATAAAGAGAAGACCTGGAAAAGAACCTCTCATCGAGGAGGCACCCAAATGTCCTTTTCCGGCACCATATCCTCAGAGGTTGAAGAAACCTCAACAAGAAACGAAAAGTCAGGAGTTTCTGGAGTTATTCAAGCAGGTAAAGATCAATCTCCCACTCCTAGACGCAATTAAACAAGTGCCTTCCTACGCCAAGTTCCTTAAAGACTTGTGCACTGTAAAGAGGAAGCAAAGTGTTAAGAAGAGTGCTTACTTGGCATGCCAGGCAAGTGCGATCGTAAAACACGATTTGCCTCCTAAATACAAGGATCCAGGCACACCAACAGTTTCTTGTATAATCGGTCAGAAGAAAGTGAACAATGCGTTACTCGATTTAGGATCGAGTGTTAATCTCTTACCTTACACTGTTTATCAACAGTTAGGGTTAGGAGAACTTAAGCCCACTCGCATTACCCTTCAACTGGCAGATCGATCAATCAAATACCCGCGAGGAGTTTTAGAAGACGTTCTGGTCCAGATTGACACTTTTGTCTTCCCTGTGGACTTCGTTATCCTAGACACCGAACCAGTACACAATGCTAAATCTCAGATTCCGGTGATCTTTGGACGTCCTTTCCTCGCGACAATTGATGCGACGATCAAAGTAAGGAGTGGAGTTATGACCGTTGTTTTTGGGAATATGACATTAAATATCAAGATCTTTTCAAATCCAAAAATTGAAGATTTTGATGATGAGGAAGAGGAGGTGAATTGGGTAGAAGCAGTAATTCAAGATTGCTTTGATTCAACTGCTCACTCTGATCCTGTGGAGTCCGTTATGACTAACTCATGTTACGAATTGGAAAGATACACTCCACAAGATGAAAGAATGAGTCAGATTTGTTCTATCTTGGAGATTACTGAAGAGGAAGTTGCAAGAACAATGTGGACGGCTCAATATGAGCAGCTACCGCCAAAGACCAAGTTGGCTGTGCCGTCAAACTTGCAATTTCCAGAGTTAGAACTGAAAGAGCTCCCAAAAGAATTGAAATATGTATTCCTGGGAGAAGAGAAGACCTTTCCTGTAATAATTTCATCTGTTTTAAATCACGAACAGGAAGGCAAACTGATACAGTTGCTTAAGCAACACAGGAGTGCGTTAGGATGGATCGTTGCTGATTTAAGAGGAATTAGTCCATCTATATGCACCCACAGGATTTACCTTGAGGAAGATGCCAAACCTTGTCGGCAAATGCAAAGGCGTCTTAACCCAAACATGCAAGAGGTGGTGAAGAAGGAAGTTTTGAAGTTACTGGATGTTGGGGTTATTTATCCAATTTTGGATAGTCCTTGGGTAAGCCCAACTCAAGTAGTGCCGAAGAAAGCTGGCATTACAGTGGTAGAAAATAAAGCAGGAGAATTGGTACCCACACGTGTAACCACGAGCTGGCGCATGTGTATTGACTATCGAAGGTTGAATGCGGTTACTCGGAAAGATCATTTTCCATTGCCCTTTATGGATCAAATGCTCGAAAGGGTAGCGGGTCACCAATTCTATTGTTTCCTGGACGGTTATAGTGGTTATAACCAAATAGAAATTGATCCTGCTGATCAAGAGAAAACCACTTTTACCTGCCCGTTTGGAACATTTGCATATCGCCGGATGCCGTTCGGATTGTGCAACGCACCTGCTACTTTTCAGCGGTGCATGCTGAGCATCTTCAGCGATATGGTAGAGAAGATTATGGAGGTTTTTATGGACGATTTCTCTGTATTTGGAAGCAGCTTTGATGATTGCTTGGAAAACCTCCAGAAAGTCTTGAAGAGATGTGAGGAAAAGAATTTGGTCCTCAACTGGGAGAAATGTCACTTTATGGTGACAAAAGGGATTGTCTTGGGACATATCGTGTCTGCTGAGGGAATACAAGTAGACAAGGCAAAGATCGATATAATTTCCAATCTTCCTGTCCCCACTACAGTTAAAGAAATACGATCGTTTCTAGGTCACGCCGGTTTCTACCGGAGGTTTATTAAGGATTTCAGTGCTGTATCTAGACCACTATGTCAACTCCTTGTTAAGGACCAACCTTTTGAGTGGAACAGCAAGTGTCAGGAATCTTTTGATGAACTCAAACATCACCTAACAACAGCTCCAATAATGCAATCTCCGGATTGGAGTCTTCCTTTTGAGCTGATGTGTGATGCGAGTGACACAGCGATCGGAGCTGTTTTAGGGCAAAGGAAAGACAAAAAGCCTACTGTGATCTACTACGCTAGCAGAACCCTTGATGGAGCTCAACGTAATTACTCTACTACCGAAAAGGAGTTGCTAGCAATTGTGTTTGCATTGGAGAAATTCAGGCAATACCTAATTGGCTCGCAGATCATTTGCTTCACCGATCATGCTGCATTGAAGTATCTGCTCTCCAAAAAGGAAACAAAACAGCGATTGATACGCTGGATTCTTCTGCTCCAAGAATTTGATTTGGTTATCAAAGATAAAAAGGGAGTGGAGAATGTTGTTGCTGATCACCTCTCACGATTAACGTTTGAAGACAATTCCTCACAACCTATTCCAATCAGTGAATCTTTCCCAGATGAGCAACTTTTTGCAGCTACTAGCTTGCCCTGGTATGCTGACATTGTCAATTACCTGGCAACAGGGGAGACCCCATCTCATTGGTCCACCCCTGACAAAAAAAGGTTTCTGTCCATCGCCCGATGGTTTTACTTTGATGATCCATACTTGTTTAAGTACTGTGCGGATCAAGTAATAAGGCGATGCGTCCCTGAGGAAGATATCTCTCATATCTTAGCTTCATGCCACTCAGAAGCTTGTGGTGGCCATTTCTCAGCCCAGAAAACTGCTCACAAAGTATTTAGTAGTGGTTTCTACTGGCCAACAGTTTTCAAAGACTGTTATGCATTTTGTAGAGCATGTGCTAGATGCCAAATGCTAGGAAGTTTGTCAAAGAGAAATGAGATGCCGATGACCCCGATCATTACCATTGAAATCTTCGATTGCTGGGGCATCGACTTCATGGGACCATTCCCGCCATCCTCTCATTATGAATATATCCTCTTGGCAGTCGAATATGTGTCCAAGTGGGTTGAAGCCATTCCGACAAGGAGAAATGATCACAGAACAGTGATCTCATTCTTAAAGGAGAATATTCTGTCAAGATTCGGAACACCAAAGGCCATGATTAGTGATCGTGGAACCCATTTCTGCAATAAACCCTTTGAGGCGCTGATGAAGAAATATGGGGTCAACCATAAGGTTGCTTTATCATATCACCCACAGTCAAATGGACAGGCAGAGTTAGCCAACAGGGAGATCAAACATATCCTGGAAAAGACTGTTAACACCAATAGAAAGGATTGGTCGTCGCGTTTAACTGATGCTTTGTGGGCGTACAGGACAGCGTATAAGACGAATCTTGGGATGTCTCCTTACAGGCTAATTTATGGAAAAGCTTGCCACTTGCCCGTGGAATTGGAGCATAAGGCATACTGGGCCACTAGATTGCTAAATTTTGACATTCATGAAAGTGGTACACTGAGGAAACTACAACTCAATGAGTTGGAAGAGATCAGGAATGATGCTTATGATCGTGCTCGAACTTATAAGTCAAAATTAAAAGCTAAGCATGATCAATCGATCCTGAGAAAGAAGCTTGAACCGGGACAGAAAGTTTTACTTTACGATTCAAAGCTTCATCTCTTTCCCGGGAAGCTGAGGTCGAGGTGGATAGGACCTTTCATTGTCAAGGAAGTGTTTCCACACGGAGCAGTGGAAATCGTTAATTCCAAGAATGGTAATGCTTTCAAAGTCAATGGGCAACGTTTAAAACCATTTTTGGAGAAGTTCGAACCAGAATCAGAGACCATCCAATTGGATGATCCTGATTATTCTTCTTGAAAAATCTTGAGAACCTTGTGTTGTTGTATAGTAGCTTTCTTTTCTTGTGTGCTTCTTTATTTTCTTTTTCCTCTTATTCTAATTCTGTCTTTTTGATTGGCTATAGGATGAATCCATTGCACTTCCTGCCACATTTGCTCTACCATGGGGTCCGTTCTCCAGGAACCCCAGAACCGAGGGAGCAAGAAAGGCCAATTTTCACTCCACTATCCGGCTCATGCTCAGATTCCCCTAATGCAGAAATCACCAATATGAATACCTGGGATTTGCTATGCGCTGTTCGAGAGATTCTGGATGATCTTCAGTTGAACTCGAATGGAGAAGTTGTGGAGTACTCTGTGGATTATGCTGTGGGAGAAGACTTTTCTTCCCCTGAACCCGAGCAGAATTGATAATTCCTATGGCAAATGAATAAAGACAGAACTTTGTTTCTTGTTTTCTTTGTGATTGTTTGTTTCCCAACCAAGATCTTGTACTCTTCGGATGATAATAATCCATTTTGAACTGTGAATTGATGATGTTTGGAATAAATTCTTCCTATTTGTTTGATTGATGAGTCCAATGCTTGTTTGAATGTTCAAAAGTCTTGTTTCCGTCTTACAAATGCATTCTTAAACTGTTGGGGGTGATCACATGAGGATAATTTGGGTTCCCATGAATTTCTTATTCAATCGATTGATATTAATGTCAATCGATTGGTATAAACAGTTGTCAATCGATTGACAATTTTATCAATCGATTGACTTAATTTGTGTTCAATCGATTGACATATATTGTCAATCGATTGAAACCCCCTCCAGGCGTATTGTATACTCTTCTCCCTCTCCCTCATTTCAATTCAAATCCTGAGAGGGAGAGGGAGGAGGCGATTTCCAGAGACGAGTGCAGTAAACCCTTCCCCATACATTCATCATCGTCCTCATTCATCATCATCCCTCACCATCTTCATCATCTTCATCTTCATCACCACTGCCGCGGCCACTGTCCTCGCATGGATAGAGGATAAAGAGAAAGGAGAGGGATTCGAGCCCCATTTCATCACCATCATCATATTCATTATCATCAATCTCGTCGTCATCTCTTGTGGGGGCAAACTCTATACCGCGTTTTTGATCAAGGTAACTCACAAAACCCATTTCCCATTTTCATCATTTCTGATTCAAAACGAAAGAGGGAGCCTCTCATGGTCTTAAGACCATTAATTTGATGAAAGGGGGACGTGAGACCTTGTTGTGGGCAGCCCCCTGGAATTGCTGATGTCAATCGATTGACATCAGGGATCAATCGATTGGAACTCAACCTCAATCGATTGACATCTTATGTCAATCGATTGACATAAACAGAGAAGCAGATTCTCAATTTCTTCATTCTAACTCTCTGTTGTGCTCCTCTTGCAGCTCCCATGGCTCCGAAACCCAAAGACAGTGGGCCCCACCCAGAAAAGTCAACCTCTCTCGAGATTCCAGACCCACCTCTTGCTCACGGGTTTAGAAACGCCAAAGAGAATACGTGGTATACCAAATACTTCCGAACACGCGCAATCATGGTTGAAAGACAGTTCGAGAATATTTGGAGCGACGACAAAATTCCTTTCCATTTGGCCCGTCTTCGAGTTTTTCCCGATTGGCTCCCGGTTCTGACAGCGGTTAAACAAGTTCGGCCTTCATGGATTCGAGCGGCTTGTGCTAGCATGGTTAAGGTGCAAGACGTCCCTTACACATATTTCTCGTGTGTATCAGGACGGGCGGTCTAGTTCAGCCCAGCCACAGTTGCTCAGGCGCTTGGTATCCCCGAGGTGCCCGACCATATGTACCCTATTCACCCTGACCGCTCATTTCCATCTTATGATGTCGTGGCCACGGAGATTTCAGGAGGGAAGGTGAAGAAGTATTCTGGGATCACGGTGTTTGACGACCATGATTTGACGATGGACTACCACTTGTTGCACCTAACACTCTGCAGTTGCATTCTTCCCACTACTTATAAGTTGGACTTCGCCGGGTGGTACACTAGAGTTTTGTATGCTATCGGGACAGGATTACCTATCTGTCTCGCCCGACTTTTCATAGAGTTTTTCATTGAGCCTACACGTCATCCTGGTAAATCTCAGCACTTGAAGGGTGCGTGGGCGATTCATCGGGTTTGTGAGGTGGCTGGTTTAGAGGCACCAGCTGGTGAGGTTCTGCAGAAGTCAAAGCTGGGAGTTTTTGGAGAGTCAGTGGCTCGGCGATCGCTGTCACAATTTAAAAAATTGGCCAAAGGGAAGGGAAAAGAAGGTGAGGGTAGTAAGAAGAAGAAGAGAAAGAGAGGAGACGTGTCATCAGAGGAGGAAGACGTAGACCCAGGGACGCCTACTGAGGCGGAGGGTCAGGATACGGAGGTAGCTGAGGAGGAGGAGGATGAGGACTCTGGGACGCCGACTGAGGCTGAGGGTCAGTATGAGTTGAGGATGCGTGAGTCATCTACAGCCTCTCCACCACCTGTAGCTCCTGTGCCACCTACGGCCTCTACATCTACCCCTCCATCTCTTCAGACCATTTATGATTTCTTGTTAGAGGAGCGAGCTGCGAGGGTACAGCTACATGCGATGATTAGAGAGCTCACAGCTGAGCAGTTACTTTTAGCTACCCAGATGTCGCGGCTAGGTGGTCAGATAGAGCAGATTTCGATGTTGCTCGGGATCGAGCAATCTTTGCGCTCATCTATGCCACCTCCACAGTCAGATCCAGCTTCGACATCAGCTCAGCCAGAGGGCGTCACCTTGGAGACACCTTCACAGCCACCACCTCCAGCTGCTGCTTCACCGCCAGCTGTGAGTGACCCGGCAGTTGTCGTCCAGACTGAGACAGCTGCTGAGGGTGACAGTGAGGTAGTTATCACGCCATCCGTTGATCAGACTGCCGATCTTTAGGAGGGAGATGTGGCGAGCGAGAGAGTGTGTTGTTATTTCATTTATCTTTCTCTCTCTGTTGTCACTTTATTTTTGTATCTGTTGATATTTTGGGTCGGTTGGATACTCTTGGGTAGTTTGTTTTCAGTTATATCTGTACATGTACTGTATTGGACTTTTGGATATTACTTTACAGATAGCTCTGTTACTCATGGATTATGTTTTATCATTTAGACTCTCTCTATTGTCCATGATTATTCTTGATCTTGGTTGTTTGCGGAGATTGTTTTGTTAACAACAGGTGAATTCTCAGATTTGTACTGAATAGCGTGAATCAGGTGATATCTTTTATTACTCGAATCTCTTCCATTGAGGACAATGTCGATTTCAGTTGGGGGTAGGGAGTAGATATCCACCTGTATATTTTTGAGTTCATTATGCACACTTGTTATTATTATTATCTCCAGTTAAAAAAAAAAAAAAAAAAAAAAAAAAAAACTGTTGTTAATTTTCTAACTATCAAAACTTCGTTCCTCCTAGCTAAATTATTGGCAATGATGCAGTTATGTTTTCCTTGCTATATTATGGATTTCGATTACATGTTACTTAGTCACTAATCTAGTTTTACATCCATAGCACGAATATATCCTGAAACAATTCCGCACGAGTTGACAATCACGAAAGAATCTTTAAATTAAAATGAAATACGATTGTCATGTGATTGGATTAATAGTAAAACTTTTAACCCTAGTGAGTTTTGAGCTATTCGTTTATTCTGAGGGTTAATCACAAAACTCGTGTCAATTTTTGAAACACACTTTTATCTCGTTGAGAGCCTCATTCTTGTTTCATTTGGCTAATGCATCAGGAGAACGTTCAGGATTTACTAATTTTAAAACTCAGGAAATACTCGAGATAAGTTATAATGTCTAGAAGAGGATTTAGGCCATCGTTTCTTCACCTCATCTCTCGAGGAAATTTAAAACCTCACTTATCTATCACAAATCAAGGTCCCTACCTAAATCACCTTTTTATAATCAAGTATGTGACGGTTTCGTGAAAATAGTTAAAGGAGGAAAAGGAGAAGTGATTGCAGATTTATATAAAAAAAAAAAAAAAAAAGAAAAGAAAAGAAAAGTGGAAAGCAATAAATAAAAGAAATTGGAGGATTGTTAAATAAAAGATGTGAAGTGGAGTTGGTTTTGCTATGTCACATGCTTGAACTCATCTCTTACCTCTCCTCATATTTCTGTCACAAGTCCTAAGGATTCTAGATTAATTTTAACAAATCTCGAGTATGAAATGAGTTTTCCACAGTAGATCGCTCTTGTTGTAATTGGCATTCCATTCATGAGACTCATGCACCTCAAATAAGCATTTTTCAGTGTCTAGTATGTAAGCATGTTTGATTGCCTCTACATTTACTCATTTGAGCTTCATACTATGAGTGCATAAGCTTTATGCCAGTTTCAGAGTGATTTCTATTTTGAGCGTAAACCGTGTGAGAATTGAGTTGAAACTATGAAGTCTTTAACATGTCAATCTGAAGAATTCTAAGATAAAGATTTATATCGTAGTTGTTAACTCCTCACACACACACAAGGATATATAAAGGCTGTGAATGTAGTTTAACTTGAATAAGCTACTCTGTAACATGTTGTTTACTTCCATAGCATGGTAAAGGAATTCATATCCTTGTTAAGCAGAATTTTTAGCATAAAAGAGAAATTGAAGCTTTGATAAGTTTGGAAATTTGACATCTGAATTTTGTGGGTAAATTCTCTGAAAACCCTCACGAGACACAACTCGTCCATTAGGGTAAACCTAAGGGTTCAAAGGCTTGCTGCATACGCTAAATGCAACCGCGATTCCTGCGACAGTGAGTTAGGATTTCCCTTTTGTTTTAGCTCAATAAAACTGTATCGATAATAGTTGGTCGTCTCAATTTGTGTTAATTCCGCTTCTTTGCTAGAGACTAGCAAAACGCTAGTTGGGGGTCGTGATGAGAGCTGATATTAACTTAATATTAGCTCGATAAGGAGTAAAAACTGACTGGATATAACTTCATTTCTCTAGTTTTGCCTGCAATTGTGTTTAATTTGTTTCTTTACACAATGATATGTTTTTCGTGGTATGTTGTTGTGTTTGGCTTTGTAAGTGCAGGTTCTGAAGCTAAAGGGAATTACAAGTTGAAAGGAATAACTCAAGAAACAAATTGATGAAGTCTTGATACCAATCGATTGACATAGTGTCAATCGATTGACATGTTTTCGTTACCAATCGATTGAACTATTTGTCAATCGATTGACATCTTTTTTCAATCGATTGACATCTTTGTCAATCGATTGACTTAAACTGGAAACAGCTTGTTTTAATGGCGCAGGATCTCAGCAATCAGGCGACGACCAGCCGTTATGGAATGAACCTGGACGCTTCTAGCTCATTTTTCTGACATTATATATAGAGGAGAATTGAGAGGGCAGAGGGTTGGCTTATTTTTGTATTTTTTTTGTAGGAATTTCCTCCATTTTTGTTTTAAGCAAGTTCAAGTTAGACGATACTTTGGTTTCGAATACATTCGTGAGTTCAGGTTCATTCTTGTTGTTATTGTCTTAGACTTTGATTGTAAATCTGTTTTAGTCATAGTTTGGTTTTGATTAGATTTCGAAATTCATAGCTTATAGATTTAATCGATGCCAATGTTTACTCTCACTTTTCAGTTTATTTGTATTTATTCAGTTCTAAACATGCGTGAGTAGAACTCTGGTTGGGAATAATGTGAAGAAGCATTGTTCCCAGCCCTCTGCCATGATTCTGTGAAAGAGTCAATGCCAATCGATTGGATACAGTATCCAATCGATTGGCATAGACTCCAAGTCAATCGATTGATATACGTGTCAATCGATTGAAAGCCATTCCATGTCAATCGATTGACATTAAGTCAATCGATTGATATGATTATGACTTGGGTTTACTCCTTTCTGTATTTCAGTAACTTTTGTTTCAGAAACTAGGTCCAAATTGATCTTTCAAGTTCAAATTGTAATCTGATTTTGGAATAAAAGCTCTTTCGATTAGTTAAATCTATGAACACTCATAACAAACACCTCGAGTATTATATACTCAATTTGTTAGTTATTGTTCATGGGTTTAATTAACTACTTATTTCAGTTCTTCATAAATAAGTAAGGTAAACAAACCACTAAATATGCAAGATACACATACCTAGTGTCTAGAATGCTTAACTTAATCATTTTGAAATAAGGAATACTCTAAGGATAAAACCCCAACTGTTCGTTCTTGTTAAAATCATGGTAGTGGCTGGTACTTTGTGGATTCACATGTTCCCAACTCTTTTTCATATTTGATTTATATCACAGTTTTTAATCTTATCTAGTTAAGTCTTAGCTTCACTTTAAATTGTTTCTTCTATTTCTTTTAGGACTGTTAGACCCCCCCCTACTACAAGAATTCATCTTTTATTTTATTTTAGGATTCAATCTAGATTCTTCCGCCTTTACATTCCGTCCTTTGGGATTCGACCCGGTCTTACCGGTTTTTTTAACGCGACGCGACCGTCTACACTTGGACGTACTCTTTAGAGAACACATTTCAAGTCGTGTCACTTACTGACTGCCACTGCGGTACTTACCAACTGCCGTGCGACAATCAGGGAGTTCCGCACCGGCAACCCGAGAGTGCCGCAACCTGTGCCATGTGCTGTTTGTCTTCTATTTTTCCCTTTTCCTTCTTTTCCCTCTTTTGTTTGAATTGACGAGCCTTTTGGAGAGCTTGGATCACCTTTGGAAGTCCTAGATAAGTCAGACATTGTCATCATCAGATCTTAGAGGTAGGACTCCCCTTAATCCGACATCTTATCAAACCAGGGTGTCTACAATGCTAAACCACGCTTGAAAGGTAATATACCTTTATTTGAATTATCCATTGAAAACGTAGTTAGTACCTTATCGATATAACAAGCTTGAGATAAACCCATTATCTTTTGCTTACGATCCCGAAAGAGCTTTATCCCAAGGATATAGCTCGCTTCTCCTGGATCCTTCATATCAAAAGTACTAGGTAGCCAAACCTTAACCATTGACAATGTCACTACGTCATTCCCAATGAGTAGAATGTTGTCAATCTAAAGCGCAGGAAATGTGATCGGGAGTGAACAAGTCCTAATTACACGCCTTAATTCACATTTGTTAGCACGTGTTATCCTATTTTAGAGTATATTTATTTTGTTTTCTATTTTATGTCAAGATTTGGAAGAAAGTAAGGATTCCAGGCTAAATGGTGTGAAAAACCAGAAGAAAAGAAGTAGAAAGAGGCACCTCGCGTGCGAGGCCCATTCAGCGACTTATCGGAACCTCACTCGCGCGGCCCACTCGCGTAAGACCCCACAATCGCACTCGTGTGGACCACTCGCGCGACCTATCCAAAAAAGTGAAAATGCATATTTCAGTGTACTGAAGATCCCCACATGAACAAAATAGCCTAATTGCGCCCAGAATGTAATTTACAGCAATTTTAGTGCGTATAGGTTTAGGAAAGCTTCCAAACTTGCTCTAAAACTATATATATCCTATTATAAATCAATTTTTAGGTTACACACCTTTATACACAATATTATACAATAAAACTTCAGCCATTATAGAGAGGAAAGTAAGGAGAAGAAGAAGAAGACTAAGGATTTCCATGTCCTCCTCCATCAACCTCTTACCGTCCATCGCTTCTATGGCCAACTAAACCTAGATTTAGGGTTTCAATTAAACCCTAGCCAAGTAATAGGGTGTAATTTATGCTTTCCTTTTGCATTTATTATGAATGGATGATGATTACATGTTTAGACGATTTCTTATAATAAAATCGAACTTCTATTGATTAAATCATTACTTTCAAAGTTTATTCTTGTTTAGATCTATTTTGAATGTGATGTGCTTAGTGATGTATATTTGCTATGCTTGTATGGATTATTTGCATGTAACAGTGCTTAATTGAATTGTGATATCAAGTAGTCGAATAGTTCATGCCTAGGAAACACGGATTGTGCCACAACCCTAGTTTAGTGAGAGATAATCCGTGCCAACCGAAGATGAATTATGTAAGTGCTTGAATCGTAGTTACCTTCTTGACGGAGGAATTGGGCTTGTAGCTACAATTCCCCATTAACATCCAATATAATAAGCTAATTGAATGCATAGATACCCTTATTATGAAGTTAGTGGTGGATTTGCTATCCTAGGTTCACTTTCAATATCGTTTACAACAACATTTAATTACTTTCATAATTTAGATTTACTTTCATCGTTCTTAGTTTAATTCAAATAAAAATAAAAATTCTATTTTCTAAATTAACTAGATTTAGGGTTTTTAAAATTAAAGTGCTTTAGTAATTCAATCTTTGTGGGTTCGACCTTTACTTCTACACTACAAATCCTAAGAAAGTAAAGCATACTTTTATATCTTGATTTTGACAAGATCAATTTTTGGCATCGTTGTCGGGGATTGTAATATTTTAGCCAATTAGTTTTAGAATCTTAGTTTAGTTAATTGGTAAATATTAGATTAGGTTTTCTTTTTTCTTATTTCCATTTTTTTATTTGAGTCACTAACGGTTCCATTTATTTTGTAGATTTTCTCAAGTCATCAAATTCTAGCATTTTGGAGAGAAAAGCTTAGCACACCAAAGGAGCTTATGCAAAGCAATTAAAATAAAATAAATATAAATCGCTTCCTTACAAATTTCACATCAAACCACTGTAAGTTAGGGCTCTGAGACGCAATTACTTGCATTAGGTTTGGTGTGGAGTGAGCACTACATTAGCTAGGAAATCTGGGGCGTTGGGCGTTGGGCTTTGACGCGAATCACTGTATAAAGGATAATTACATGCATCATAGTAGTACTGTGTGCTTGATTATTTGTGTGATTGCTTTTTTGTTTTTGTTGAGTCAGTCGTTATCTTAGTGTCATTTTTCTTTAGTTTATGTTTGGTACCCATTCGAGTAAACCAAAATTACATCCGGTTAATATTGAACTTGAACGTACCCTTAGAGTCCTTAGGTGCTCAACTCAAGCTTCTAGAGCTCGGCTGCTGCTAGACAACGATTCGACACCTGAACCGTTGTCTTTATTTGAGTCTGAAATATGAAGTACCCTTAAAAGGCTAAAGAAACCACGCGTCATTAACATTCAACCTATTCCAATGGCCGACATTGGAACAACGGGAATAACAGTAATAATGGAAATAATCCTAATATACCTCCACCTCCTCCGCTTAAAGATTATTTCATTCCTATGGCCTATACACCACAGGTAAGTATTGAATTACCGGAGTTGATGGCATCACACTTTGAGATAAAGTCATCTACCATCGCGCTACTCTCTTCATTCCATGGCCGCATTAAAGAAGATCCTTATCAGCATTTAGGGGATTTCCAAGATATATGCTCCACATTAAAAATCCAACACCTAACTGATGATGAATTAAAATTGCGACTCTTCCCATTCTCTTTAAAAGATAAAACTAAATATTGGCTCTAGTCTCTCGAGCCAAAACACTACTAAAACATGGGAAGCTTTACATACCGCATTTTTACAAAAGTTTTTCCCTATCACAAGAACTAATCAGATAAGAAAATCAATAATGAACTTTGTGGTGCAAGATGGGGAGACGATTTATGACACTTAGGAACAATTTAAGGAATTATAACGTTCTTAACCACATCATCAAGTTCCCAAGTGGCAATTGGTGCGGGTCTTCTACGAGGGACTTGTTCCCTCAATTCGTAATATCGTCGATGCCATTTGTGCGGGTAACTTCCTACACAAAAGCACCGACGAGGCATGGAAAATTTTTAAAACATTAAGTGAAAACTCGATGCACCAAGTTGTGTCGGTACGTCCTGAGCGGTGTCTTCCACCTAAACCCAAGTGAGAGGAGCATTCTGAGTCAAATAATACAATCAAAATACAAGAACTATCTAGAAAACTTGACCAACTCATGAGGATGAGCCATATGCCCAGTCCACCTTCTGAACCTTCTCATAATATTTTTGCATGTCCTTCTGCTTCTCACTCCCTGAGCTTGTGGAGCAACACATAAATTCTATTCAACAATTTTTGCAAAATATTTATAATCCTAGGATGACTAATTTTCCTAATACTTATCGACCCCAATTTCAACAAAGTCAATACAAACACCCTCCTCCTAATCCTAACCCTCCAAGTGTTAATGCTTTTGAGGAGAAGGTGTTGGCGTCCCTTAAGAATATCCAAATGCAAAACTAGGCACAAGCACAAATAGTGCACTCTCACACACAATCCATTGCTAAGCTCGAGTCTAAATGAGACAAATAGCTAATACAATGAGTCGTAAAAACGAGGGTAAGTTGTCTAGTCAAACTATTCAAAATCCTAAGGGACAATACGAGAATGGGGGTTCGAGTGTGCAAGTAAATGTCGTCTCGACTAGGATGACTATTCGAGAAGAAGAAGTGGTAGCAATTCTGAATAAGGGTGAGAAAAATATAAACATTAATTCAAATCAAGAGAAGGGTGGGGAAACGTGTGGAATTAAGAAAGAAAATGAACCAACCCCAACTAATTATGTTCCCAAAATGCTCTTTCCGCCAAACGTCATCGAACCATCACATTATTTAAACCAAGGATCGAAAATAAAAATTATACTCGAGGTGTTTAAACAAGTTAAAATTAATATTCTATTCCTCGATGCGATAAAACAAATTCCCGCTTATGCTAAATGTCTAATAGACCTATGCACTCAAAAGCGTAAGTTGTGCAATCATACTCCAAAAAAGGTCTTCCTCATAGAAAAAGTAAGTTCAATTTTTCAACATGCTTCTCCAAAGTATAAGGATCCCAGAACACCAATGATTTCATGTGTCATAGGTGACACTGTTATTCATCGGGTTCTCCTTGATTTAGGTGCGAGTGTGAATCTTTTACCTTACTCCGTTTACAAATAATTAGGTCTAGGTAAACATAAACCTACGGCCGCTAAGATACAATTAGCAGATAGTTCTGTTAAAATCCCTAGAGGAATTGTCGAAGACGTTCTGGTTAAAGTCGATAAATGTTACTATCCCATCGATTTCATGGTCCTTGACACCGAACCTATGCTAGATGCTAGGAGACACACTCCTGTCATTCTTGATAGTCTATTCTTAGCCACGGCTAATGCATGTGTAAAGTATCAAACGGGGGTAATGAAAGTGTCATTTGGGAACATGAATCTAAAATTGAACATTTTTAACGCTATTGATCAACCTCCCAAAGAGGATGATTACCTATGTGAGGTGGATAGTGAGTTAAGACGAACCATTGAACCTACTGACAAGCGGGGGTATTTGTAAAATACAACCGGGCTGAAAGAAGAAAATGTATTGATTTAGTTTACAATTCCTTCATTTATCTGCAATTTGAATTGCAACGCCAGTTTGTGCACAATTTAATTAATCTATGATAAGTTGTGTGTTTTAGCTGTAATTTGTGCATATTACAGTTACTGTGTGAAGAATTGAAAGATAAAGATAAAAGGAAGCTGGATTCTAATGAAGACAATTAAAAGCTGAAATACAGAGCTCGATCGATTGAAGATCATTCGATCGATCGAATGTTCGATCAATCGAGAGAAGCTCAATGATCGAAGAACTAGAAGTTCAATCGATCGAGACGTGTTCGATCGATCGAACATGGCTTTTATCAGAATATACGCGCACGCAGCAGAAGCGGGTTTTTAACCCTAGCATTAGGTTTTAAGTATATATATTCGTATTATGTACGTCCAGAGGACGACCCCCATTACTTTTATCAGTTTTTGGAGAGAGAGATAGAGAGGTTTCATGTTTTTGTAGGTTTTGAAGGTTGGATGTGCTTTGGGGATTGGTTTTTTTCTAGTTTAATACAAGTTTTCAGTTCTAGGTTACTTTATTCATTTTCTACACTTAGTTTATAGTAGTATAATCTGTGAAATACATAATCTTGCATGTTAGACATAGTTATACAACTAGTTTTTATAGTTTGCATGATTAAAACACAACCAAACAAAACTTTAATGGACTTCTACGTTAAAAACAACACTGTGACACTCCAGACCATGTCTGAGTAGTCCCCAAGTTGGGAGATCATGATGAAATCGTGATCTCAGGCCTCTGCCATGCAGTAGATTAATTTCTGTGTTCGATCAATCGAAGTTAGTTCGATCGATCGGACCAGAGACATTGTCCAGCGATCGAATACAGTTCGATCGATCGAGAGGAGAAGATGTTCCATCGATCGAAAGTGCGTCGATCGATCGAACACCCTTTTTCTTGAGAACATTCTATGCAGTATTCCTAGACTTTCTGTTTTACTGATTTGTTATCAAATTGTCCCAAAACGCTCAGTTTGTCAAAATAGTCTGTGAACTTTAAGCCTTGAAGCATTTTTCTTCAATATATTTTGCAAACCACCCTCAATGCTAATACCATTGTAGGTGAGAGTCTAAACTATTGTTTTAAACCGCTTTTGTGTATTTCAAACTCCATTGTGATGATATAGTCCCGGCCATTAAAGGACTATGGATTCTTTATCCTAAGAGAAATACGGAATACTGTAGAGAGTGTGCTCCATTGAGCTTCAACGTAATTGCATGGTAGATGGCTAGGTCACGGTGGATTCGTGTAATCCCAACATTCCTTTTTAATTAAGAAAAACACATTTTAAATCATTGCTTTAATTAATTAGTTAGTAATTAGTTGATCTAGTTTAATTGCTTTACTTTTAGAAGTTGTTAAACCGTGGAACTTTGTGTTCTGCACTCCTTTAAAATATTGAATTTTATTTTCTGGTTTGAGATTAATCTAAGTAATTAGTTTACCACCTTCCCTATGGGATCGACCTGGACTTAACCAGCCTACTACTTGCACGATTACCTACACTTGGGTACAACACACAAGCGCACACAGAAAAATTCTCGTGCCAAGTTTTTGGCGCCATTGCCGGGGAAGGCGACAAGCGAACGCTTCGATTACCTCAATCTTTCCTTATCTTTTTTCTGTTTTTCTTTTTCTTTTGTTCTTTATATTAAAAATTTCTTAGGATCTTTCCCTTTATGTCCGATAATTCCATCGAAGGAATTTACGGATATCCATTCTATTCATCCAGTTCTTCTAGTTCTATTAACCCCATAGTTACACCGATCGATTCAATGGCTGATAATCAAAGCGAAAATGGTGATAATGTGGTCGTACCAATTGACGATTCACTGCATCCTTTGTGTGACCTCATGACATCCGAACACGCACCTACGCCGTCTTGTATTCTCATTCCACCTCATGCAGGCGAATTCCCATTTCGCAATGGAATGATTCAACTCCTTCCTACCTTTCATGGAATGGAGAGCAAGAAGGCATATCTACATGTCAAGGACTTTGAGGATGTTTGTAAAACTTTCTCACAGAATTGTCCTATAGACGTAACACGTCTAATGCTATTTCCTTTCACTTTGAAGGATAAAGCAAAAGCGTGGTTACTCACCTTGAAGCCAAACTCCATCTACACCTGGCATGCGATGAACACTGCTTTCCTGAAGAAATTCTTTCCACCTCGCATGACCACTGAACTTAAACGACAAATAAATTCTTACAAACAAAAGAGCAATGAAACATACGTTTCAAGGATTTGCTACTTTCATGCCCACATCACGGGTATGAGAAATGGGGAACCATTAGCTACTTTTATGAAGGATTAAATGGTGAAACTAAGAAATTGGTCGAGACCATGAGTTCAGGGCCATTTCTTCGCAAAAACATGGAGGAAGCTGAAGCTCATTTTGAGTGGCTAGCTGAACACGCCCATAAGTGGTCAAATTCAGATGATATCCCACGCTCACAGATATCCTTTGTGGAAGAGAAAAGTTTATATCAACTAAAAAGTGAGGATCATCTGATGAATAAATATGAAGAACTAGCAAAGAAAGTGGATGAATTGGGGATGAAAAGAGAGAGTTCTAGGCAGTTTTTTCTTGAAGAACCATGCGGCACATGCAACATGCTGGGACATGCTACTCAATACTGTCCCAATGTGCCGTATTTTCAAGAACAACCCCCCATGGAAATGAATGCCATGCCAGGGTATAGGGGGACGGGGAATTCCTACAATAATTACAATACGCAAAATAATAACAATAGATGGAATCACCCCAGGTTCGATTGGAAAAACAATGCTGGGACCCAAAACCAATTTCAACAACAACAGCCCTACAATAACAATAATCAATATCAAGGGCAATACAACATGCAGTCCCAGCCATTCCAGCAAAATAGATTAAATAACTACAACAACGCTCAACCCTCACATCATCAACAAGCAAATGTCTATGTGCCACCTCACAAGAAGGTGCAAGAGGAAGATTCACTCTCTAACGTGAATTTAATGCAACAGTTAATTCAAATGATGAGCAAAATGTCCGCAACATTAGAGAGGATGGATGCACGTCAAGAGGGTTCGAGTAGCACATTTCCCGCACAACCACTTCCAAACCCAAAGGCATACAACAATGGCCCTCCTAATCATGAACATGCAAAAGCCGTGACTACATTAAGAAGCGGCAAAGTCATAGGGCAAAACATGCCTCATTCTACTCCCGAGGAGTATGAAGAGGAGAAAGTGGTGACTAGGAGCAAACCATCTACCCAAGTAGACGAGTCGTCCACTAATGACAAACCATTAGCACCAAATAAGGACGCTCCTAAAGAAGTAGAAGAAGCTGAGAGAAGGCCTGGAAAGGAACCTGTCACTGATGAATTACCTAAATGCCCTTTTCCTGTGCCTTACCCTCAAAGGCTCAAGAAGCCCCAACACGAGGCAAAGAATCAGGAGTTCTTGGAATTGTTCAAATAAGTTAAAATCAATCTCCCACTCCTCGATGCAATCAAACAAGTGCCAGCCTACGCTAAGTATCTGAAGGACTTATGCACGGTCAAAAGGAGGCAAAGTGTAAAGAAACATGCCTATGTCGCTTGCCAAGCAAGTGCAATCATTCAAAACGAATTGCCTCCGAAGTTAAAAGACCCTGACACCCCAACTGTCTCGTGTAGAATTGGGAATCAAAGGATAGACAATGCACTCCTTGATTTAGGAGCAAGCGTAAACCTGTTGTCATACTCAGTCTATAAACAACTAGGGTTGGGTGAACTCAAACCTACCCGAGTTGCATTGCAATTGGCAGATAGGTCAGTCAAATATCCTAGAGGAATACTAGAAGACATTCTGGTACAGATTGATATATTCATCTTCCCGGTCGATTTTGTGATTCTAGACACTGAACCTATGTCAAACCCATGTTCACAAATCCCGGTGATTTTTGGATGTCCATTCCTCAACACCATCGATGCCACAATCAAAATAAGAAGTGGTATTATGACCATCGTATTCGGGAACATGACCTTAAATGTCAAGATTTTTTCAAATCCCCGACCTGAAGAATACGAGGACAAAGAAGAAGTTAAGTTCATTGAAACGGTCATTGAAGAAGAGGCTGATTTTGTAGATTACAAAGATCCTTTGGAGGCAGTTGTGTCACAATTCGACGCTACTTATCAACCTAACGATTCTACCCCATTGGACACTACCCTAAACCATGCCTGCCTCATGATGGAAACAAAGGAGGAAGATAGAGCTGAATGCATGTGGGTCACACCATATGAACCCTTTCCTCCAAAAACGAAGTTAGCTATGCCTTCGAACTTTCAGTTCCCCGATCTAGAATTAAAGGAGCTTCCAAAAGAGCTCAAATATGCTTTTCTGGGGACTGAGAAGACTTATCCCGTTATAATCTCATCCACATTGAATTCTGAACAAGAGGATAAGTTGATTCAAATGCTCAATCTGCACAAGGGAGCATTGGGATGGACTATTGCAGACCTAAAAGGCATAAGTCCATCTATTTGCACCCATAAGATTTATCTGGAGGAAGACGCTAAACCGTCACGACAAATGCAGAGGCGTCTGAATCCTAATATGCAAGAAGTAGTGAAAAAAGAAGTCTTAAAACTTCTAGACATTAGAATAATATATCCTATCTCTGACAGCTCTTGGGTTAGTCCAACACAGGTGGTGCCCAAAAAGGCTGGTATAACAGTTATCCCAAACAAAGACGGTGAGTTATTACCAACACGCGTCCCCCTTGGATGGCGGATGTGTATTGATTACCGAAAGTTGAATACTGTGACCCGGAAAGACCACTTTCCATTGCCATTCATGGATCAAATGCTAGAAAGAGTGGCGGGTCATAAATTTTATTGCTTCTTGGACGGATATAGTGGCTATAACCAAATCGAAATAGCTCCTGAAGATCAAGAAAAAATGACTTTCACTTGTCCATTCGGTACATTCACCTACCGCCGTATGCCTTTTGGCTTATGCTATGCACCTGCTACCTTTCAGCGATGCATGCTAAGCATATTCAGTGATATGGTTGAACAGACACTCGAGGTCTTCATGGATAACTTCTCAGTGTTTGGCCATAGTTTTGATAACTGCCTAGAAAACCTAGAGAATGTGTTAGCGCGATGCGAGGACAAACACCTAGTACTAAACTGGGAAAAGTGTCACTTCATGGTGACCAAGGGAATTGTCCTCGGCCACATTATCTCTGATAAGGGTATCCAAGTTGATAAAGAAACAATCGATATAATTGCAAATCTACCTATCCCTCGTACAGTCCGAGACATCCGATCTTTTCTGGGACATGCTGGATTGACGCTTTATCTAAAATTTTAGTCCCGACCACTGTGCCAACTCCTAGTCAAAGATGCACCTTTTGAATGGTCAAAAAATTGTCAAATATCTTTTGATGCACTAAAAGATCACCTTACCTCTGCACTGATAATACAGGCACCCGATTGGAGTTTGCCGTTCGAGTTAATGTGTGATGCTAGTGACTACGCCATTAGCGCAGTTCTAGGACAGAGGAAGGATAACAAGCCTTATGTAATCTATTATGCCAGCCGAACACTGACCGAAACTCAAATGAATTATACAACTACTGAGAAAGAGTTACTGGCAATAGTCTTCGCGCTGGACAAAATTAAGGTCTTATCTGATAGGGTCTCCAATAGTCTGGTTTACAGACTACTCGGCCCTCAAGTACCTGCTATCTAAGAAAGACGCGAAACAGAGGCTTATCCGCTGGATACTCCTACTCCAGGAATTCGATATCACTATCAAGGATAAAAAGGGAGTAGAGAATGTGGTCACCGACCATTTATCTCGGTTAACATTCATGGACAACACTGAGCCTGTACCTATAAAAGATGAATTCCCAGATGAACAACTGATGGCCATCTCCCACGTGCCTTGGTACGCGGATATAATAAATTACCTCATTACAGGAGAGACCTCGAGCCATTGGTCAAATCAGGATAAAAAAAGGTTCCTTTCGTTTGCGCGCCATTTCTTTTACGATGACCCATACTTATTTAAGTATTGTGCTGATCAGGTCATCAGGCGTTGCGTCCCGAATGAGGACATAACCGTAATTCTAGCCTCATGCCACTCTGAAGCCTGTGGTGGCCATTTTTCTTCCCAGAAGACTGCACAAAAAGTTCTACATAGCAGATTTTATTGGCCCACCATATTTAAGGATGCCTATTCTTTCTGCAAATCATGCCAACGCTTGTCAAAAGCTAGGGACCATTTCAAAAAGAAATTCTATGCCCTTAACTCCCATCATCACAATTGAAATATTTGATTGTTGGGGCATAGACTTCATGGGCCTATTTCCTAAATCTAATAACTGTGAATATATACTCCTTGCTGTGGAATATATATCAAAATGGATAGAAGCGATACCGACGAAATGCAATGACCATAAAATGGTAATGTCCTTTCTTAAAAAAAATATCTTATCGCATTTCGGAACCCCGAAAGCCCTAATAAGTGACCAAGACAAGCATTTCTGCAATAGGCCTTTGGAAGCACTACTCAAGAAATATGGGGTATACCATAAGATCGCTCTAGCTTACCACCCACAAACAAATGGGCAGGCGGAGTTAGCTAACTGTGAAATCAAGCACGTATTAGAGAAGATGGTTAGTTTCAACAGAAAAGACTGAGCCTATAAACTAACTGATGCTCTTTGGGCGTACTGTACTACTTACAAGACAAATCTGGGAATGTCTCCATATAGGCTGGTGTATGGTAAGGCATGTCATCTTTCTGTTGAAATTGAGCATAAAGCATATTGGGCAACACGCTCATTAAATTTCGACATTAAAGAGGGAGGACATCTTCGGAAACTGCAGTTGGCAGAACTGGAAGAAATTCGACAAGATGCATATGACAATGCCAAACTCCACAAGGAACAGTTGAAGGCTCACCATGACAGAACAATTTTTCGTAAATCTTTCGAGCCTAGGAAGAAAGTTTTACTCTATGATTCGCGCCTTCATCTATTCCCAGGAAAACTCCGATCTCGGTGGATAGGACCCTTCATAGTCAAATCTGTCTTTCCACATGGGGCCGTTGAGTTATTTAATCCTAAGAGCGATGGAAGTTTCAAGGTCAATGGCCAAAGATTGAAACCGTTCTTAGAGGATTTCCAACCCGAGGTCGAGCACATCCAACTGGATGAGCCCGACTATGCTTCAACCTAGAACGCTCAAGTGCATTGTATCAATGTTGTACTTTCTTTTTCTTTTGCTGTTTCTCGTTTTGTTTTGTTCTGTTGTTTATCTTTTCCTTTTTGAGTGTGATCTTGATCATAATCTGCTATTCCAATTTTATCTCGTGTAGGCTATTCACCATGAGAGATGACGATGTTCACTCGATAGGGTCATGGGCTGATTCAGAATATCAGAACCCACTGTGGACTGCTGATGAAATTGCATTCTGCTTATCTCCATATCAAGGGCCAGGAGCTGATGACATCGTTGACTTAATCCACGGATATATCCCATACGATCCTGCGCTCCTCCAAATTAACCCGTTCGAGCATATGGACCTTTCTGGAGAGGAAGGAGAACCTGAAGGGTATGCTGTTGGAGAAGTGGATGACGCACTGTTGGACCAGTGGGAAAATGACTCAATATGGGGGCCATGGGAAGAGGAAGACTTACAAGATGTGGTGCCCGAACGCCACAATGCTGTTTTCACATATGTTGACGATTTCATAGTCATCCATGTGGTTCCCTACATCTATGAGTATGTCAGTTACTTGTTGTTCAGGCTTTAATGCCCTCTACCTGCCAGTGCACATCGGTCTATCCGGCCAATAGTGAGGTTAACTCTGAGTCACAATCCTTTCTTTTTCTTTTTCTTTTTGCTTTGTTTTATTCTTCCTGTTTGTTCTTTCTGTGCTCTAGTTAATTTATTTTCTTCGGTTCTTTTTGTTTTCCTTTGTCAGGAATATCACTATGAATCCACCATTTCTACCGTTGTACCTTCCACATCAACTCTTTCATGGCGTTAGACCATACATAAGGTCCCCGGGAACTCCGCCACAAGAGGAACATCCGATGCGCAATTACACTCCGTTATCCTTGTCTCCATACGGATCCCCTGTTGTTGGTGGAATCAATTCCTTAGCGAGTTCGAACTTGCTCGATGATGTCCTCGCTGCTTTTCGCTTGTTCTAGGAAAGGGAATCATCAAGTTCAGACTCTACATTTAAAGCTCTAGTAGAGAAGGAGGGTGTGGAAGACAGAATCTTTCTGCTTGAAGAATAGTGTTTCATTCCAATTGTTTTATGTCATTTCATATTTTCTTTCATCAATTGGAGTGTATTCTTGGACAAAGTTTTGTTATTTTCAGCTTTATTTCAGTTTTCTTTTCCAATAAGGTTGCAAATACCATGTGGGGGCAATATTGTTGTGAATGGATGCTATTATAAAGATTTATTTATATAAATTTGCAATTTTATACTTTGTGGGTGATGTTTTTGGCTTGCATGTCTTGTCTATGCACTGTCTTATCACTATTTTGTATGTCCAGGACAATGTTAGTCAGTTGGGGGTGCGTAATTTCTCAATTCAGGGATATTGTAGAATTTCTATGTTCGATCGATCGAACGTCCTTCGATCGATAGAGAATATCATAACCCCGAGCGCTTGAGGAGGGCTCAATCGATCGAATGTTCGATCGATCGAAACAGCTCGAGCGATCGAAACCTGTATTTAAACGAGGCGTCGTCTATACACTTCATCAGTTTCTCTCTCTCTCTCCCTCCCTCGAGCGATTGAACACAGAGGACACTCACGCGGTTTTTGGGACCCCACTTCCAATCACACCATTTGCGGAGCAACCGTTCTCCCTGATCATCATCTTCATCACTGTCATCCTCTTCTCAGTGCGTATCTCGAGGTGAGGCCCCGAGAACCCCCTCATTTTTCTTTCCATTTCACATTTGTATGGGGGTGCCCCCCATTGGTTAGTTAACTCTTTTTCTTAAGTTTCTTATTGTATTTGTGGTTTTCGGGCTCTTCCCGTTCTTAATCGACGAAACTGCCACTTCGTTGTGTTCGATCGATCGAACTGGTTTCGAGCGATCAAACCCATCTTCCCGTTTTCGATCGATCGAACATTCTCGAGCGATTGAACCTGCAATATTCTCGATCGATCAAACAACCTTCGATCGATCGAAGTGTGACAGTTTCATTTCTTTTTCTGGTTTCCCTATTTTTAATGTTTCTTTGTTTCTCTCTTATGTTTCAGAGCTAAACAATGAACCCTATCACTGGGTATCACAAAGGCAAGCCATTTAACCTAGCCATACCCGACCCTATACCCGAGCACGGGTTCAGAAACGACAAAGACCGGGTATGGTTCACCATATATTTCCAGCGGCGCAAGGTCATGCTTGAGCGACCCCTCGAGACGGCATGGCTGGCTACTCCTTGGTATCTTACACGGATACGTGCCATGCCACAGTGGTACACGCTCTTCTCCCAGCCTAAGCTCGTTAATCTATCCTAGATCCGGGAGGCGTGTGCTACGACGATCAGGGATTCGGTTGTTCCGTTCACTCTCCGTTCTTTCTTCTGTAGCCGGGAGATTATTTTTAGTCCGGCCACCATTTCTGCTGCTATTGGGGTACCCGAGGTACCAGATTGTATTTGTCTGCATCGCCCCGACACACCGCTGCTCTCCCCGACCATTATTATCAGAGAGATCACTGGGGGTGCTCTTTCGAGCTGGGATGGCGAGGCTCTTATTCCTGATGTTTTCCTTACAGATAATTATCATATGCTGCACCTCGCCCTTAGTAATTGCCTCTTAGTGACATCGTATCGAGAGAAGAATGCAGCGTGGTATGCCCGGGTATTATATGTGATTGGGACACGGTAGCCTGTCTGTTTGCGTTGCCTCTACATTGATTTCATGAGGCACCCCACTCACTACATTCAGGCCAAGAAGCACTTGAAGGGTGCTTGGGAGATTCACAAGGTTATTGAGCAGGCGGGGTTACTTCCTTTGGTGGATGATATGACTGCTCAGTCTCGTAGCCGTTTTAGTGAGACTGCTTCCCGTCGGTCAGAGGCACAAAAGAGGAAGCGGCGGGGCAAAGGCAAGGCGAAAGTTGGAGAGAAGAGGAGGAGAGGAGGAGGCACCGATACTGAGGATGCTGCTTCTGGGACGCCCACAGAGGCTGAGGAGCATGATTCAGAGGAGGAGTTAGACCCTGTTGAGGAGGTGGCGAGATTTGAGTTGAGACAGCGGTCTCAGGCTCGTACCCAAGGAGAGTCTTCTTCTGCGCCTCTCCCGACTATTCATGAGTTGTTATTGGAGGAGAGAGAGGCCAGGATTAGACATTAGGGTAAGGTCGATCAGATGACTACTTTGCTGGAGGCGATCTTGATACAGATCGGTGTCGACCAGGCAGTTCATGCTGCTTCTGCACCACCCAGTGATCCACCTATTGCTGCTCCTACCACTTCCACTGTCCCACCTACTACATCTGCTGTTCCACCATCCACCACTGGTCCATCATCTACTGATCCATCTTCCTAGACTGATCCTGCAGTTTCTACATCATCGGTGTCACCGCTTGCTAAGGAGATACCACTTCCACCTCCTCTTGTCGTGGTTGACACAACTTTATCTATTCCTGCTGCCACGAGTACGAGTGACCCAGCGGCACCGACTGTTGCTGAGGGGGGCGGTGGGGATGCTCCTGATGTTTTTATTGAGATATTATCAGACGTAGCCGATGATGTCTAGTTTCTGGGGGATGGGTGTTGTTGATTGTTTTTGTATTTTGGTTCTTGTGGTTGGAGTTGGATGTGTTGGTTTGTTGTTAGATATATTTTTGGATACTTTTGGGAAATTTTGTATTGATGGCTGCTTTGTATATTTTTTTTTTTAGTTGCATGGTGCATTTTATCACTATTCTGTTCTTTCACTTTATTATATTTCCAGTGATTAGTTCTGTTCTAAGCATGGATCACATGTTCTATATTTCATATTCTTTTGATTTCTACTGTTTGGAGTTTGTATGCTCTCTGTACAGGTTGTTACAGTTGCCATTCTTATGATGATATATAACAGGTGATATCTTTCTATCTATTTTTGAAAATCGCCTGCTGAGGACATTGCAATTTTCTGTTGGGGGTGGGATGTAGATAGATAATCACCTGTGCACATTAGCTCGTAGCAATCTGGACCATTCTATCTATTGCGTATGTCATACAATTTCCACTAGCAACTAAAGTAAATTATTAAAAAAAAAAAAAAAAATTCACGACTTTGCAATATTTTCAAACAATTAAGTTAGTTTTTGAATTAAATTGGTAGAATAATTTTGATTATTCACTTCTGTTATGTTATCAAGCAATGACACAACCATTTTGTTCTCATCATTTTATGAATTAAGTTCACGCGTTTTTCTAGTTTCTCTATGATGAAAGCATATGTTGATCATTCTTGTATCCAAATCATTTCCACGTATTAATAGCTATGCAGAAAACTTAAAATAAGAGTTAATACGACTTTTGTGCTTTAAAGAATGAAGTAGTGAAAACTAGTTACCCTTAGCTAGCTTTTGAATCCAATCTTCAATTCTGAGGGAATTATCACATTAAAATTCAAATTGTTTTTCTTGAATATACCGATTAAATTTGTTAAATAGTCTCGAATTCTCTCATTTTGGCTTCTTAGTAGAGGAGAACGTTCAAAATTTACCAACTAAACTCAATGAACATTGACATGTAAAGATTAAGAAGTTGAGAAAATGATTTAAGCCATCGTATTTGCTCCTTATCTTCTCCATTTACCTATATCGGCATCTCTGAATATGTGTTGTTCTTAACCCCACGCCTAATAAATAATGCCGAATCCATTATGAAATTCTAAATCCCTATTTTCATACCTTGGCCTCATACTCAATGTGATTAAATTGTTGAAGTATGAGGAGGGAATAGTGGTGAGAAGGGCTATATATATATATATAAAATTTAATAAATAAAGGAAAAAGGAGAAGAGGTTTGAAATTAAAAAAAAAAAATGAATGATGATATATATACTTATATGTATGGAGAGGATGGTTGGAATAGAATGGAGAAATTATTGAACACAGCCACATGCTGAAAAAGTGCAACTTCTTACCCCTCTAATTTCTACCCTACTAAATAAAAACCGTGATGTTGTCAGAATCAAGATATAAAAAGGATACTTTACTTTTCTAAAGATTTGTAGTGTGAAAGTAAAGGTCGAACCCACAGAGATTGATTACTACAGCGTTTAATTTTAAAACCTAAGTCTACTTAATTAAGAAAAACGGATTTGATTTGGTTTTTATTTAAACTAATAACAATAAAAGTAAATCTAAACTATGAAATCAATTAAAAGTGTTTTTAATGAATGTTTAAGGAAACCTAGGATTGCAAATCCACCACTAGCTTCATAATAGGAGTATTTATGAATTACTTTAGCTTATTACGTTGGATGAATATGGGGAATTGTAGCTACAAGCCCAATTCCTCCGACAAGAAGATAATCATGGTTCAAGCACCAACATAATCCATCTTCGGGTAGCACGAATTATCTCACACTAAACTAGGGTTGTGATCTAATCCGTCTAACCTAGGCATGGACTATTCGGATACTTGATAGCACGAATCAATAAAGCACCATCACATGTAAACAATCTAAACAAGCACAGCAAGAATAGATCGTTGAGCACATCACAGTCAAAATAGATCTAAGACAAGAATAAATTCTGAAAGCAATGATTTAATCAATAGTAGTACGATTTATTTATAAAAATCCTCTAAACATGTGACTGTCATCCATACATAATAAAACTAAAATAAAAATATAAATAAAACCCTATTACTCATCTAGGGCTTCATTGAAACCCTAGATTAATGATCTAGCCATCCGTAGAAGTAGTAGATAGCAAGAGGTTGATGGAGGAGGCCATGGAAACCCTTGGTCTTCTTCTTCTTCTCCTTGCTTCCCTCCCTTCAATGGCTGGAAGTATGGTTGTAGAATGTGTGTATAATAATTTCCAACCCTCTAATTGAAGTAAAATAAAGTATATATAGATTTACAACAAGTTTTGGAAGCCTTTACAACTCGAAACGGACTGAAACTGATGTAATTTACAATCTGGACGTCATTCTGCAGTTTCGTTTGCACAGGAGTCTTCAGTACACTGAAATACGCAACTATGATTTTTCCACATATCGCCCGAGCGGGTCGCGCGAGCGCGACTTTTGGTACCTCGCGCGCGCGGATCGCGCGAGCGAGTTATTGGGGGTCTCGCGCGAGCGGATCGCGTGAGCGATTCTCTGATTTTCGCGGGCGCGGACCGCGCGCGCGATTTGGCTTTTTCAGCTTCTTTCTTGATGCTTTTTCACCCTGTTTATCCTGGTTTAGTTGATTTCTTCCAAAACCTGTCAGAAACTAGAAAACAGAGTAAAAATATACAAAAACAGGATAAAAAGGTACTAACAAATGCTCGTTAAGGTATATAATTAGGATTAGTTCTCTCCCGATCAAACCGAAAAGTCAAAGCCTTAATGATTCACAATAACTTAGTTTAAACATGAAAGTGTAATTTGAGTTATCCACGGTATTTCGCTCCTCTAGTAAGTAGTATTCCTTTCGTGAGACTATACACTCCAAATGTTCGTCTTTTATAAAGTCGAGTATGAAAGCATTAGTATCCGAAAAATCACTCCTATGAAAGCTTTCATATCATGTGCGATCATTATTAGCCAAGTTTTTGTGGGATGTTCATTTTTGAGTGTAATAACTATGTGAGGATTGAGTTGAAACTACCAGTTTTGAGAGTGTGATTGTCTAAACAACTCTAAATAAAGTTGATGTATAGCTGTTAATTTCACACACACACGGATACATGGATGTAATGCATATGTTATTTTTATCTTGGTGACATGAGGAGCATGTGTATTTCTTTCATGGTTGGAATGAGGATGATGTGTTTTGTAGAGCTAAATTAATAGATGAATAAAAGGGAAAGGTAAAAAATATTCTATATCTTTTTGAACTTTAAAATTGGAGAATTTTGTGGGTGTATTCGCTGCAAACCCTCACGAGACAACACTCGTCCACTAGGGGGAACCTAGGGGTTTAACGGCTTGTTGCATTTGCTATATGCAACTGCGATTCCTGCGAAAGTGAATTAGAGAGTTTTCTTTCTTGTTATTTTAGTTTAGCTAATCTGGATTTAGTTGTTTTAGTTTTTTCTGTTACAATTATAGTGTAGCTTGTTTTTATTTTCGCTCTATTGCTAGGGACTAGCAAATTGCTAGTTGGGGGTTGTGACAAGCGGGGATATTTGTAAAATACAACCGCGCTAAAATAAGAAAATGGATTAATTTAGTTTACAATTCCTTCATTTATCTGTAATTTGAATTGCAACGCCAGTTTGTGCACAATTTGATTAATCTAAGATAAGTTATGTGTTTTAGCTGTAATTTGTGCAGATTACAGTTGCTGTGTGAAGAATTGAAAGATAAAGATAAAAGGAAGTGCTGGATTCTAATGAAGACAATTAAAAGCTGAAATACAGAGCTCGATCGATTGAAGATCATTCGATCGATCGAATGTTCGATCGATCGAGAGAAGCTCAAGCGATCGAAGACCCAGAAGTTCAATCGATCAAGACGTGTTCGATCGATCGAACATGGCTTTTATCAGAATATACGCGCACGCAGCAGAAGCGGGTTTTTAACCCTAGCATTAGGTTTTAAGTATATATATTCGTATTATGTACATCCAGAGGACGCCCCCATTACTTTTATCAGTTTTTGGAGAGAGAGATAGAGAGGTTTCATGTTTTTGTAGGTTTTGAAGGTTGGATGTGCTTTGGGGATTGATTTTTTTCTAGTTTAATACAAGTTTTCAGTTCCAGGTTACTTTATTCATTTTCTGCACTTAGTTTATAGTAGTATAATCTGTGAAATACATAATCTTGCATGTTAGACATAGTTATACAACTAGTTTTTATAGTTTGCATGATTAAAACACAGCCAAACAAAACTTTAATGGACTTCTACGTTAAAAACAACACTGTGACACTCCAGACCATGTCTGAGTAGTCCCCAGGTTCGGAGATCACGATGAAACCGTGATCTCAGGCCTCTGCCATGCAGCAGATTAATTTCTGTGTTCGATCGATCGAAGTTAGTTCGATCGATCGGACCAGAGACATTGTCGAGCGATCGATTACAGTTCGATCGATCGAGAGGAGAAGATGTTCGATCGATCGAAAGCGCGTCGTTCGATCAAACACCCTTTTTCTTGAGAACATTCTATGCAGTATTCCTAGACTTTCTGTTTTACTGATTTGTTATCAAATTGTCCCAAAACGCTTAGTTTGTCAAAACAGTCTGTGAACTTTAAGCCTTGAAGCATTTTTCTTCAATATATTTTACAAACCACCCTCAATGCTAATACCATTGTAGGTGAGAATCTAAACTATTGTTTTAAACCGCTTTTGTATATTTCAAGCTTCATTGTGATGATATGGTCCCGGTCATGAAAGGACTATGGATTCTTTATCCTAAGAGAAATACGGAATACTGTAGAGAGTGTGCTCCATTGAGCTTCAACGTAATTGCATGGTAGATGGCTAGGTCACGGTGGATTCGTGTAATCCCCACATTCCTTTTTAATTAAGAAAAATACATTTTAAATCATTGCTTTAATTAATTAGTTAGTAATTAGTTGATCTAGTTTAATTGCTTTACTTTTAGAAGTTGTTAAACCGTGGAACTTTGTGTTCTGCACTCCTTTAAAATATTGAATTTTATTTTCTGGTTTGAGATTAATCTAAGTAATTAGTTTACCACCTTCCCTGTGGGATCCACCTGGACTTAACCAGACTATTACTTGCACGATTACCTAAACTTGGGTACAGCACACAAGCGCACACAGAAAAATTCTTGTGTCACCTACTATAGAAATTTATGTGAGTAAAAGGAATAATATGGTGAGTAATGAGCAGATGAATTTGAATAATCCGGATCCTAATGACGAATTTACTCGGAGGGTGAGAAATCGATTTGAACATAATTAGGGAGAACTGTCGAATGAATTAACTCATAATGACATTGTTTTTACTTTTCATCAGAATCTCCCTAATACCTTCAAGGGTACAATGTCCGAGTTATAGCCTTCGTGAGTCTTGAGCTAGAATGGTCTAGCTGAAGACGTAAAAGACAACGCTTCTTGGGAGACAACCCAAGCATTATTTTATTTGTTTTTCTTATCTTTTAACCCTTTTTAGGTCATTGTAGTCCGTTTTTTAGTTCTCTGAACAGGTTTGGGGGTCGGAGTTAATTTATTTTAAACTTATATACATTGAAAGAGAAAAAAAAAAGTTGTACATGCGGCCCGCTCGCGCGACACGTCACTCACGCGAGATTTTCCCTTAAAAGAAATTTTTCCAAAATTTTTATATATGCTCTCAGTTTCTTTTTGAGCCTTAAGTTGTGCGCGCGAGGGGTTCACTCGCATGGCCCGCTCGTGCGATCTTGTGCCCTAGAAATTTTTCGTCATAAAACTTAAATGAAGCCTTATCTTTACCTCGCGGAGGGATCCACAAGCGCGATGGTCTCTCGCAAGGCCCGCTCGCGCGAGGTAAGATTTTCTGTGTTTTTCTTTTTAATCTCTTACGTCCTTTCTCCCGAATCTAGTTAGTTGTTTATTCTTTTCTGTTTGCTATCTTTAGCCCTTTTAGAGTAGGTCCTTATTTGTTTTTGTTAATATTTTCGCCGAGTCTTTCACTGTTAGTTTAGTTTTTCAACACTTAGGTTATATTTCTATTAGCATTGTTCTTTTGTTTCTTTTCTTCTATCAAGTACTGACAGGTGAAATAGTGGCTCCATTAGGAACATTTGAACTTTTATTCCATATTCATATATGTTCACCAGTTTGTGATTGTTGAGATCGAGGTATTTTCGTTCCTTCCTTACGTACTCTCCTTCTTTCATTTTATTGTTTCATTGGGGACAATGAAAGGTTTAGGTTTGGGGGTATGCACATTATTATGCACCGATTTTTTAAAATTTTTTTGATACTTGTGCTTAAATAAATGATGTTACCAACGTTTTTGCAATCTCAATCTCAATTCGATACTTCTTATGTAACTTGGATTGTTATAGAATGGTAAACATGAGAAGATGTGGTTAAATTCTTGCTGAATCATGATGCGATGTTTTAGGATATATATCGTTCGAATCGTAGCTTTATATCATAGATTTATACACAAATCTATGCACTGCACGTAGTCGCTTGAATACATGTTTGATGTGAACTATAATATGATTCAGATTTTTAGATAACACATGGTGGAGACTAAACCCGGTGAGCTTTTGAGCCCATCTTTTCTTTATAGAGGGTTTTTAATACATATTGTGTTTGTCGAATTTCATTTGAATAGCATATTAACTCGTTGTTTAGCTTCATTATTCTTGTTTTGGTTGATAGTCAAGTTAACATATTTCCTACCATGCTAAATGATATTCCATCGTAACCGTATAATCATAGGAAATGATGGTAGGCACTCTTTGTTTACCACCGTCCGAAAATGATAAAATTTCCTTAGCTCGCCCCTTTGAGCCGTTAAAATGCCCTTTTTCTTTAATCACCATTCTCTTTTTTTTTTTTGCTCCAACTTGGCCAATTTGGAGTTCACCACTAAAAGATTGATCAACTTTTAGTGGTGACAAGGTGGTGTGTCGATTGAGAAGAAGAAGAAAACAAGATGATGTTTGGGGTAGTTGTCTTGATATTCAGTGAATATTCATTTCAAAAGCAACGAAGAGAAAAAAAAGAGGTTGAAAAAAGAAAAGAAAGAAAAAAAAAGTTGAAAGAAGAAAAGAAAAAAAGAAAAGGAAAGAAATTAAAAAATATGAAAAGAAGAGAATGAAAAGATGAAAGTTGGTAAAAGAATGAATGAAAGAAATCAAACATGCCTTACAATGCCATTCTGAAAACTACTTAATGAATCCTTTCTATACTTTTTCATTGCCTGAGTCACATTACAACCTTTGAAAAGTCCTATTTGATCCTAAAAAACATGGTTTGGATATGTAAACGATGGGAGGGGGATTAAAACATGGTAACGATTAATTTTTCTTGACTATTGGTGTCCTATCCATGATACTACTATTCCTTCGTGTCATGCGTCTTTTTTGTGTCATATGTGAGCACTGCTTGTTTTGAAAATATACTTCATTTGCTTCCATATATTAGAGAGATTACCCATGCTCTGAGCGTTTCATTTTAGAGTGTAATTAACATTGCGTGATTCGTAGTCGAAGCATAGTTGGATGGTTATCCGAGTTATATTCGAAGTTCATGACATGCGGGTGTTCATTTGACTACCACATCACACACATGCAATTATATGAGAAATTCTATTGATTTATGCAATGTGCAAAGCGGGGGTATTTGTAAAATACAACCGCGCTAAAAGGAAGAATTGTATTAGTTTTTATCATAACTTCCCGTTTTATCTGCAATTTGCACTGCAAGGCTAATTTTCATACAATATGATTAATCTATGATAAGGTGTATTGTTTTAGCTGTTGTTTGTGCAGATCACTGCTGTGTGGACTGAACAGATGAACATCAGGATAAATGGAATGCTGGAATGAAAACAAGAGAAGTCAAAGATGAAATTTGGAGCTCGATCGATCTAACCCAGTTCGATCGATCGAGCGTTCGATCGCTTAAAGAGTGTTGAAGCGCTTGAGGCTTAAGGGTTCGATCGATCGAGAGCAGTTCGATCGATCGAACGTGGTATTTCCAGTAACATTCGTGTGCGCAGCAGATGCGGGTTTTTAACCCTAGTTTTTTAGGTTTCTTATATATATGGGTATTGTATACGTCCTAGAGGACGCCCACATTTTATTTTTACAGTTTTAGAGAGAGAGATAGAGGTTTTGTGTTTTGTTTTGTAGGTTTTTCATTGAAGTTTACTTTGTGCAGTGGATTTCTTTAGTTTAATACAAGTATTCAGCGTTCCAAGTTATTTATATACTGTCCATTTACATTCTGCACTTTGTAGTCGTAGTTTAATCGTTTATCTTGTAGTATTACATGCTAAATACTTTCAAAACCATAGTTTTTATAGTCTCCATGAAAAACTCGCAACCAAACAAGGCTTTGATGTTTTCTTACGTTAAATATCAATCTATGACACTCCAGACGATGTCTGAGTAGTCCCAGGTTGGGAGAACACGATGAAACAGTGATCTCCAGCCTCTGCCATGCAGCAGAATAATCGCTGTGTTCGATTGATCGGAGTTAGTTCGATCGATCGAACCAGAGACAGTCAAGCGATCGAAGCCATTTCGATCGATTGAGGGATGAAGGTTTTCGAACGATCGAAAGCGCATCGATCGATCGAACTCCCTGATTCTTGAGGATGTTCCCTACAGTATTCCAGGACCTTTTGTTTTAAGATTTGTTATCATTCTGTCCCAAAAAATGCTCAGTTTGTCAAAACAGCTTTTAAAACTAAGGCCCTAAGGCATTTTCTTTCAATACATTTTGCAAACCACCTTCAATGCTAACACCATTGAGGGTGCGAGTCTTAACTATTGAATTAAATCGCTTTCATGTATTTTAACTTAACTGTGATGATATGGTCCCGGTCATGAAAGGACCATGGATTCTCCATCTTTAGAGGAATACGGAAAACTGTGGGTAATGTACTCCTTCATGCTTCAAGGCAAATGCATGGTAGATAGCTAGATTACTGCGGATTCGTATAATCCCAACACTTTCTTTTTAAAGTTAAACATCCTAATTTAGAGTACTGTTTCAACTAGTTAGTTAGATCGTTAATTTAATCTGAATTATTTTCATTAGTAATCTTAGTTTGTGGAACTTCGTGTTCCGCACCATTGTTCAATCTTATTCGTTTTTATTTTGCTTTCTTTTGAGGTTAGTCTAATTCGATAGGTTAACACCTTCCCTGTGGGATCGACCTGGTCTTACCAGTTATTACTTGCACGTCTACCTACACTTGGGTATTGCACAAGAGCGCACAGAAAAATTCTCGTGTCAAGTTTTTGGCGCCGTTGCCGGGGAAGGCGACAATCAATTCCTTAGATTACCTCAGTCTCCCTTCATCTCTTGCTGTTTTTATTTTCTCTTCTTTTTAGTTCTTTTGGGTAAGCACTCACCCTAGGGACTCTCCTGGTTCATGTCCAACAATTCTATCGAAGGAATTTTTGGAAATCCTTTCTACCGCTCTGATTCTGATAGTTCCATCAACCCGATAGCCACTCCAACTGAATCAATGGATGATCATCAGAGTGAAAATGGTGACAATGTTGTGGTACCAATTGATGAGGCACTACGTCCTCTTTGCGATCTCATGCAACCAGAACATGCACCTACGCCCTCTTGCATTCAAATCCCACCGCATAATGGCAAATTTCAATTTCGCAATGGGATGATTCAACTGCTTCCCACTTTTCATGGGATGGAAAGTGAGAAGGCGTATTTACATGTCACTGATTTCGAGGATGTTTGCAAAACATTCTCGCAAAATTGTCCTAGGGAGGTGACGCATCTAATGCTATTCCCCTTCACTTTGAAAGATAAAGCGAAGGCGTGGCTCCACTCCCTAAAACCTAATTCAATTTTTACCTGGCATGCGATGAGCACCGCGTTTCTAAAGAAATTCTATCCTACTCGCATGACCACAGACCTTCAGCGTCAAATCAATTCCTATAAACAAAAGAGCAATGAAACCTTCACACAAGCGTGGGAGCGTTTCAAAGATTTGCTTCTCTCGTGCCCACACCATGGGTTTGAGAAATGGCGAACTATCAGTTTCTTTTATCAAGGATTGAATGGTGAAACAAAGAAGTTGGTGGAAACGATGAGCTCTGGACCATTTCTGCGTAAAAACACTGAAGAGGCTGAAGCCCTTTCGAATGGTTAGTGGAATACGCTCATGAATGGTCAAATTCTGACAATGTCTCACGCTCACAGATATCCTGTGTAGAGGAGAAAAGCCTATACCAGCTAACCAGTGAAGATCACCTCATGACTAAGTATGCAGAGCTAGCAAAGAAGGTAGAGGAGTTAAGCATGAAAGGAGAGAGCTCTAGGCAAGTCATGCCTGAAGAGCCATGTGGCACATGCAACATGTTGGGACATACAACTCAATATTGTCCTAATGTGCCATATTTTCAAGAGCAAGCCCCTATAGAGATGAATGCCATGCAAGGTTTTCGAGGGGCGGGGAATTCCAACAATAACTTTCAAAGTAACAATAGGTGGAATCACCCCGGGTTTAATTGGAGAAATAATGCTGGGACCCAAAATCAATATCAACAGCAGCCCTATAACAACAATCAATATCAAGGGCAAAACAATAGGCCGTTCCAGCAATACAATCAAAACAGAACCAATAACTACAACCAAGCTCAACCCTCCAATGCACCACAAACCAATACCTATGTGCCACCGCACAAGAAGGTATAAGAAGAAGAGCCACTTGCTAATGCCAATCTAACGCAGCAACTCATACAGATGATGAGTAGAATGTCTGCCACATTAGAGAGAATAGATGCACGGCAAGAAGGTTCAGGAGGAACATTCCCTGCCCAACCACTTCCAAACCCCAAGGGACATAACAATGGTCCTAACAATCAAGAACATGCTAAATCTGTGACTACACTGAGAAGTGGAAAAATCATAGAGAAAAGCATGCCGCTGTCCACTCCTGAAGTGTACAAAGAGGAGGAAGTGGTGGATGAAGAAGTTGAGCTACCGTCTACTCGAGAGGAGGAGCCGTCTACTAACGACGAGGCAATAAAGGCAAACATTGAAGCTCCTAGAGTAGAGGAAGAAGTTGAGCGAAGGCCTGGGAAGGAGTCTGTTAAGGAGGAACCACCAAAATGCCCTTTTCCTGCACCTTATCCTCAACGGTTGAAGAAACCCAAGAATGAGACAAAGAATCAGGAGTTTCTGGAATTGTTTAAACAAGTTAAAATTAACCTTCCACTCCTAGATGCTATCAAGCAAGTGCCGGCCTATGCTAAGTATCTCAAAGATCTATGCACGGTCAAGAGGAGGCAAAGCGTGAAGAAACATGCTTATGTCGCGTGCCAAGCCAGTGCGATCATTCAAAATGAGTTGCCTCCAAAACTCAAAGATCCCGGAACACCTACTGTCTCATGTAGAATTGAGAATCAAAGGATAGATAACGCACTCCTCGATTTAGGAGCAAGCGTGAACCTGCTGCCATATTCAGTCTATAAACAGCTAGGGTTGGGTGAACTCAAACCCACCAGAGTCGCTTTGCAATTGGCAGACAGATCTGTGAAGTACCCTAGAGGAGTGTTAGAGGACGTCCTTGTCCAAATAGACTCTTTTGTATTTTCGATTGATTTCGTGATATTGGACACAGAACCTGTTTCTAATCCTGGTTCACATATCCCGGTTATCTTTGGACGTCCCTTCCTCAACACCATTGATGCCACAATCAAGATTAGAAGTGGTATCATGACTATCGTATTCGGGAACATGACATTGAATGTCAAGATTTTTTCTAATCCCCGACCTGAAGAATACAATGATGAGGAAGAAATCCATTACATTGACACAGTCATTGAAAATGAAGTTGACTTGGTCGACTACAAAGATCCTTTGGAAGTTGTGATGACTCAATTTGGCAATAACTATCAACCTGCGGAGTCAACTCCATTGGATGCTGATCTGAACCAGACGTGTCTTATGATGGACACGATAGAGGAGGATAGAGCAGAATGCATGTGGGTAATGCCATATGAACAATTGCCTCCGAAAACCAAGTTGGTAATGCCCTCTAGTTTCCAGTTTCCGGAGTTAGAATTGAAGGAGCTTCCCAAAGAGCTTAAATACGCATTTCTAGGGATTGGAAAAACTTATCCTGTGATCATCTCATCTGCTTTAACTCATGAACAGGAAGGTAGGCTAGTGCAAATGCTGACCAAGCATAAGGATGCTATGGGATGGACGATTGCTGACCTCAAAGGCATAAGCCCATCCATATGCACGCATAAGATATATCTGGAGGAAGACGCTAGACCCTCAAGGCAAATGCAAAGGCGTCTGAATCCCAACATGCAAGAAGTAGTTAAAAAGGAAGTGCTTAAACTACTTGATGTTGGGATGATTTATCCGATATCTGACAGTCCTTGGATTAGTCCTACCCAAGTAGTTCCAAAGAAAGCAGGCATAACGGTCATCCCGAACAAAGATGGTGAATTAGTACCAACACGTGTCCCCACTGGATGGAGGATGTGTATTGACTATAGGAAGTTAAATACTGTGACTCGAAAGGACCATTTTCCTTTGCCATTCATGGATCAAATGCTAGAGCGTGTGGCGGGTCACAAGTATTACTGCTTTTTGGATGGATACAGTGGATACAATCAAATTGAAATTGCTCCTGAAGATCAGGAGAAAACCACATTCACTTGTCCATTCGGTACATTTGCCTACCAACGAATGCCGTTTGGCTTATATAATGCACCGGCTACCTTTCAGCGGTGCATGCTAAGCATATTTAGTGACATGGTCGAAAACATCCTTGAAGTCTTCATGGATGATTTTTCGGTGTTTGGCCATAGCTTTGAAGATTGCCTCAGCAATCTCGAGCAGGTTTTAATGAGGCGTGAGGACAAACACCTAGTTTTGAATTGGGAAAAGTGTCACTTTATGGTGACTAAGGGAATAGTCCTCGGCCATATAATATCCGATGAAGGAATCCAAGTGGATAAGGCTAAAATCGACATAATCTCAAATCTACCTGTCCCCCGTACAGTAAGAGACATCCGTTCGTTCTTGGGGCATGCAGGATTTTATCGTCGGTTTATCCAGAACTTTAGTGCAATTTCTCGACCCCTTTGTCAATTTCTTGTCAAAGATGCACCCTTCGAGTGGTCAGAGAGTTGCCAGAAGTCCTTTGAGGATCTAAAAAAGCTCCTCACCTCCGCACCTATAATACAGGCACCCGACTGGAGTTTACCTTTCGAATTAATGTGCGATGCTAGTGATTACGCCATTAGTGCAGTCCTAGGCCAGAGAAAGGACAATAAGCCATATGTGATATACTATGCCAGCCGAACTTTGAATGAAGCTCAAATGAATTACACTACTACTGAAAAGGAGCTGCTGGCAGTAGTATTCGCCCTGGATAAGTTTAGGTCTTATTTGATAGGGTCACCAATCGTCTGTTTTACAGATCATTCGGCCCTCAAGTATCTGCTGTCAAAGAAAGATGCTAAACAACGGCTTATTCGCTGGATACTCTTACTCCAAGAGTTTGATCTAACAATCAAAGACAAGAAAGGAGTAGAGAACGTGGTTGCGGATCATTTGTCCCGGTTAACTTTTGTTGACAACACTGAATCCCAATCCATTAAGGATGAGTTCCCAGACGAACAACTACTGGCAGTAAGTAGTCTGCCTTGGTATGCTGATATTGTAAACTACCTTGTCACGGGTGAAACACCGACTCATTGGTCGAACCAAGACAGAAAACGGTTCCTCTCGTTCGCGCGTCATTTCTTCTTTGATGACCCATACCTTTTCAAGTACTGTGCTGATCAGGTCATCCGGCGCTGCGTCCCCAATGAGGATATAACCGTAATATTAGCGTCATGCCATTCTGAGGCATGCGGTGGCCACTTCGCGTCACAGAAGACCGCACAAAAAGTCCTACAAAGCGGTTTTTACTGGCCCACAGTCTTCAAAGATGCTTATTCCTTTTGCAAGACATGCCAACGCTGTCAAAAGCTTGGAACTATTTCTAAAAGGAATTCTATGCCTTTAACACCTATCATCACAATTGAGATATTTGATTGTTGGGGCATAGATTTTATGGGTCCATTTCCCAAGTCTAATAACTGTGAATACATACTCCTTGATGTAGAGTATGTATCGAAATGGGTAGAAGCGATACCAACGAGACGAAATGACCACAGAACGGTCATGTCCTTTCTCAGAGAGCATATCTTGTCTCGTTTTGGTACTCAGAAAGCTTTACTAAGTGACCAAGGCAAGCATTTCTGCAATAGGCCCTTGGAGTCACTTCTCAAGAAATACGGAGTCCATCATAAAATCGCTCTTGCCTATCATCCACAGTCAAATGGGCAAGCAGAATTGGCTAACCGAGAAATCAAGCACATTCTCGAAAAGACGGTTAGCTCCAATCGAAAAGACTGGGCATACAAATTGACTGACGCGTTATGGGCATACCGTACTGCTTATAAGACGAATCTTGGTATGTCCCCGTATAGATTGGTTTACGGGAAAGCTTGCCACCTTCCTGTTGAAATTGAACATAAAGCTTACTGGGCAACACGCTCATTGAACTTTGATATTCAAGAGGGAGGTCAGCTACGCAAGCTCCAACTTGCAGAGCTAGAGGAAATACGATGAGATGCGTATGACTCTGCAAAGTTGCATAAGGAAAGGTTGAAGGCTCGCCACGATAGTACGATTTGTCGTAAAATATTTGAGCCGGGGCAGAAAGTTTTGCTGTATGACTCTCGCCTCCACCTTTTCCCAGGAAAGCTCCGTTCCCGTTGGACAGGCCCGTTCATTGTAAAAACTGTTTTTCCACATGGGGTGGTTGAGATCGTCAATCCAAAGAACGAAGATTGTTTCAAGGTCAATGGCCAAAGATTGAAACCGTTCTTGGAGAACTTCCACACTGAAGTTGAGCACATCCAGCTGGATGAGCCCAGCTATTCTCCCACTTAAAAATCCAAAGTGGAGTTCCAAATTGTTGTTGTATTTCTTTTCTTTCCTTGCATTTTAGTTTCTCTCTTTTGTTTTTAAGTTTTTGTTCGTTCTTTTGTGTTTGTGACCTAGTTCTAATCCATTATACCTTAAACCACTCTGTTGCAGGTGCATAGATGCGAGGTGATGATGTTCATTCTATCGGTTCTTGGGCTGATTCAGAATGTCGTTGTGGCACCTGGACTGAGGGTGAACTCACACCCTGCCCTTTGCTTCATCAAGACCCTGAAGCTCATTCTCTCATTGATGCTGCTCAAGGGTACATCCCATACCCACCAGCCCTCTTGGACATCAATCCATACGAAAATATGGGATTTCAGGATAACGAGGATGTGGACGAGGAAGAAGACCTGTACATGGGAAGAATGGTGGATGATGCACTCATGGCACAATGGGAAAATGATGATATGTGGGAGCCATGGGAAGATCATGACCTCCAGGATGTCATCCCAGACCGTCACAATGCCGTCTTTGTTTTCATGGATGATTTCCTTGTTCCTGAGTTGGTCCCATACCGCTATGTGCACCTGAGCTTCCTGCTATTCAGGCTCCAATGCCCCTTACCAGCCAGTGCATTTTAGGAACCTTTGCCAATAGTGAGGTTTGAACTTATCACATTTCTTTGTATTTTTTTTTTGTTTCTGTTCATTGTTTTTTCTTTTCGTGTTAATCCGTGTATCTGGTGTTCTGTTATTTTTAATATCAGTTTGTTGTCTTTTGTCCAGGATTGTCACTATATTTCTAAATGGTATTCCGGTATTCCTTCCACATCAACTGGTTCATGGTTTTGGGCCCTACATAAGGCCCCCACACACTCCGCCGCGAGAGGACAGTCCGTTGCGCAATTACACTCCTTTATCCTTGTCTCCATCCGGATCACCTCTTGCATGGACTTTCAATTTTTTGGAGATGCCAGACTTGTTTGTGTTGGGTTTGTGCCCTCAAACCATTACTTTATGTATGAGACATTAGCATTATAATATATTGATATCAGCTTTACATTTCATTGTGTATGTTTCTTTCATGAGATGATTGTTTTATCCTTAAGTATCATAGTAAGCAATTCGTGTGTGTATGAGATACACACAAGTGAGATACGAATTACTATTCTTTGATACTTAGAATATGTCACAGTGGATGATGAGACTGGATACCTCATCAGGTCTACACTGTAGCATAATTAACTACCATTGGATGGAGTGATTAATCTCAATCACTAGAGTGAAGCTCTTAGTTGATATACTAGTGCTTATAGTGCATTGACGGACCTGAGCTTTCCTATTGACGCTTAAGGCTGTCAACAGTCAATAGGAACTCATAACTTGTATAAGGTACGTGTTCTCAATCTTGAGATGATTATGAACACAGACTATGGATATGGCTGCTTTGACTTACCAATCAGTGAGGTCTATAGAAGATCAACACCTGGGTATCTTGGGTATGTCATGTCCATAGGGTTGTGAACATATATTGTCAAGATAGAATCTACCCTCTGATTCAGAGTAAGCATTCCCTTGAGAATGTCACCAAGTTGATTACTGAGTACTGCAGTCTTGTTGATAAGAGTTATCAACATGTTTGGTAATCATGAGTAGTGAATGGGACTCAAGGAATACAAGAAGTAATCATGATTCAGGTTGACAGTAACAGTTATCCGACTACCTGAATATGATTACGAATGCTGACGGTAGAGGGACATTAGTACACCATACAAGTCTAGTTATCGCTTCGGATATGTTCTTTTGCGTTGGAGTTCAGTTATCGTTTTATAGTGGAATAAACGTTAACTGACCAGTTAGTTAGTTTGCTGATCAAAGAGTTTGGTCATGGTAATTAACAAACTGGTCTGAGCCAACAATAAAGAGCCTAGGAGGTCCCACTCTTAGCTCCGCTAGGATGCTTGGAAAGACACTTGAGGAAGCTGTTAAGACAAGTTCGATCGATTGAAGTATGTTCGATCGATTGAAGTCAGTCGGTTCGATCGATCGAGAATGGTTCGATCGAACGAAGGTTCGATCGATCGAAGGTTCGATCGATCGAAGTCACTTCGATCGATCGAAGTCTAGGTCGGTTCTGGAAATCTATAAATAGGGCAGCTGCGTTATGGAAATAAGTGATCGTCGTTTTTATACGCAGAAGCTGCAGAAACTATCATAGTCTTCCCAAAACCTTCCTATCCTCTCTACTAGGGTTCCCACGAACCCTAGTCTTTCCGGCAGGCATCCGCAGGAGTCATAAGGGTGAAGATCATCTAGTGGAGGCTGCTGGAAGTTAAAGTTTCAGAATTGGGTTCAAGACACTAAGGTATAATTCTTGCAACCCCTTGTACGCATCTATGGAATTGACGAGTAGTAGATCCTGGAATACCAAAAGTTTTATAACTTAACCTATTTCCGCTGCGTGTTTAAACCACTTTTTCCTTCAATTGCTATCAGAGCCACGCTCGTTTGGATCTATAGATGCGTTTTTGGAACCCTAATTTTGATTTGCATGTTGATTTTAGAACTGTTTTCGAAACTGCATCGTCACAGATCTGTTTCTGCAGTGTTATCGCAGCAGAATGCAAAACTGTGATTGCATAGGATGCAAGGTGGGTTCGATCGATCGAACTTGTTTCGATCGATCGAACATTCTGTTCTCAATCGATCGAACAGTCTTCGATCGATCGAACCTTCTGGTATTCGATCGATCGAATGAAGTTCGATCGATCGAGATAGATACTTTGTCAGGTTCCCTGTTTCACAGTTTTAAAGTGTTTTGAAATTAAAAAACTTTAATTTTAAAATATTCTGTAAAATTTTCAAATCATTCTGTGAAACAGAATGTTCAAGCGATTGAACAGTGTTCAATCGATCGAAGGTTCGAGCGATCGAACGGTCTTCGATCGATCGAACTGTGACAGAGAAGTAAGATGCTGTTTTAAGTTCTAATTCAGTATGTAAAGTGTTTATATACTGTGTGAATCAATTAAGTGTTCCAATAGTTACATATATTTGTTATGTATGTATGGATGTGTGTACGACTAACCCTTTTGCAGCAAAATTAGTCGCTATCTCCCATGGCACCAAGTCGTTTAAATATTTATATTTAAATTGTTTGAGATTGGTGCATGTTGTAATTTATTAATGGTTTGGTTTTAAGGCGTATGTAAAGGGCGCTGCGGCTTCAATCCTACGAAAAGGAAAGTGGCACCGGTTTCCCTAGCCTTTTATTTCTTTTTTGCTATTTCCTTTTTCTAGATAAATTGTAAACTTCAAAAGAAGCATAGGTCCAATGTAATAGAATTAGAAATTCCATGAAGATGGAGCAAGGAGCCGTTGTCCATAAAGATGGAGACGGAGGCGACCAAACCAAGAAGGTGGTTCTATGGAAATAGAGCCATGGGAGATAGAGGCATTGCTTGAATGCCTATATTTCATTTTAGTTTTTTGTTTTATGTGCTTGTTTTGTGATTGGCGTATAATACATTGTTGCATGCACTTAAAACAAGTTTTCTAAAATAAAATTCAAAAACCGTTTTCAACACATTAGTAAACATTGGATGTTTATGGGTAGTGTGTGGAAACATTTTTCAAAAGCAAAATCCTTAATTTACTAAATCTAGTGGGAGAGGATCTTATCAAATAACACCCACGATCTTCCATTAACGGTTCATTGTATGATGAGTAGTGTATTCTGTGTCACCTAGCCAGGGGTGATCATTCCATACGGAGGGTACACTGCTCATTGGTTACTAGATGTGAACTTCCTATGGATAGGATCAATCAGACGTGTTAGAGGGTGACCACCACACGGAGGCGCTACTTGAGACGGTTGTGATTGGATCCTAGTTAATGGTACACACTAGCTAAGCTATGGATAAGGGATCCCACACGGGGCATTATTCAGAAACTTAGAGATCAAATAGGTTCGGGAGTCATGGCTATTTTGCAAGAGTTGCATAGCGGATAAGTCATGATAAATCGAAAGATCGAACATTGACCACCACACGGAGGCTTTATTCTTTCGTTTCGATATTCCGGCGACTTTGTTTTAAATAAGAGTCTTAAGGATTCTTTTATTTCAAACTGTCAATTCTGATATCCATATTTATTTTGTTTGTTTTGATTTTCAGTAATCATAATGTCTGGATCTGCATTTAGTCCACTTGCCACCATACTCACTCAAAACAAGTTAACTGGAAATAACTACACTGAATGGAAACGTAACCTTGACATCGTTTTAACTGCGGAGGATCACATATATGTCCTCACCACCCCAAGCCCTGAAGAACCCGCGGCAAACGCTTCGGCAGCTGCCAGACGCGAGTTCGACAAATGGAAGAAGTCGAATGGAATGGCCCGTTGTTACATTCTGGCCTCAATGGCTGGTGTGTTACAACACCAATTCCAATCGAACGATTCTGCCAGTGACATTATCACATCCCTGAAAAAGATGTTTGGGGAGCATGGCAGGCCTGCCAGACAGGTAGACATGCAGAAGATAATGAGTGCAAAGATGTCAGAAGGTACTCCAGTCAAAGAACATGTTTTAAAAATGATTGGTTATTTAAACGAACTGGAGACCTTGGGAGCCAACATCGATGCACAGACCCAAGTTGATATGATCCTCAACTCGCTGTTGCCATCATTCGCTCAATTCAAACTTAACTATAATATGAATCAAATGGATTTTTCAATGAGCGAATTAATGAGTTCTTTACTGGTAGCAGAAGGGTGATCAAACCTGGGGGCAGCGTTTTAAACATTGAGAAAAGCGCTTCTTCTTCCCGATCTACACCGAAAGGTAAGAAAGGAAAGAAGAAGGCTGGCACTGGTGGTTCAAGTGTTGGACCGGTCCCTAAGATTGCAAAAGCTAAGGGAAAAGGTAAGGGCAAAGGGAAGGTGGGTGGCCAAGGCAAAGGAAAGTGTTTCCAATGCGGTGAGAAGGGCCACTGGAAGAGGAACTGTCCAGAATTCTTAGCTACAAGAGTTCAAGGTATGATTGAATCACATGTGATTGAAGTAAGTTTTATTACGGATACTTCAAACACTTGGTGCATTGATTCTGGTGCGACTAACTATATCTGTAATTCATTGCAGGGGTTCAGATCAACCAGGAAATGCAGTGATGGGGAGATCGTACTTACTCTAGGTTCTAGCACAACCGTATCTGCGGTTGCTATAGGAGTCGTAGTTTTAGAATTTTCAGACAATAAAGTTTTGATTTTATCAGATGTACTTTACGTCCCTTTAATGAGACGTAATTTAATTTCAGTTTCTAATTTAACGAATAATGGTTATTCCTTTCATTTTGGAACTGAAGTTGTCATTAAAAGAAGCAGTTCTTTTATATGTTCTGGTGTTAAATCAAATGGTTTGTATGTGATTACTCCCAATATTTCAAAAGATTCTTGTTTGGAACTTAATAACTCAGTGGTAACTTTACCATCTAAAAGAAAGGGACCTTCCACTAATCCAACAAGGCTTTGGCATATGAGGCTTGGCCATATCAATCTGAATAGGATTGGCAGACTAGTCAAAGAAGGGGTCTTAGGCGATTTGGTTCTCGAACCAATGGAAGTCTGCGAGTCTTGTTTGGAGGGTAAGATGACCAAAAGGCCCTTTCCTGCAAAGGGCAATAGGACCAATGCATTGTTGGAATTAGTTCATACTGATGTGTGTGGACCAATAAATATTAGAGCAAGGGGTGGTTATGAGTATTTCATAACATTTACCGATGACCACTCTAGGTATGGATATGTGTACCTAATGCAGCACAAGTCTGAAGCCTTTGAAAAGTTCAAAGAGTTTAGGGCTAAAGTGGAGAAGCAATCGGGCACACATATCAAGGCCATTCGATCTGATCGAGGTGGCGAGTACCTCTCTAATGAGTTTATTGATCACCTCGTACAGAATGGGATTCTGTCACAGTTGACTGCACCTGGTACGCCTCAGCAGAACGGTGTAGCGGAGAGAAGGAATCGGACTCTTTTAGACATGACTAGGTCGATGATGAGTTATTCAGAGTTGCCATTATTCCTTTGGGGTTATGCTTTGGAAACCGCTACATACATACTAAATCTAGTACCAAGCAAATCTGTTCCCAGGACACCACGAGAGATGTGGATTGGGCGCAAGCCTTCTTTGCAACATCTCCGGATATGGGGGTGTCCGGTACATGTGCTCAAAGGAAAGATGAGCAAGTTGGATTCTAGATCGGAAGTATGTTACTTTGTAGGGTATCCAAAGCGTACTTATGGATGGTATTTTTATGATCCAAGAGAACAGAAAGTGTTTATTAGTACAAATGCTGTTTTCTTGGAGGATGATTATATCATGAACCATAAACCTAAGGGAAGGATAGATCTTAGAGAGATAGAAGGAGAGCCCTCAGTCCAACCCGCAGTTGATAACGATGAAAATCAAGAAAATACCACTTCTTCACCCATTTCCGCACCGGTAGCTCGTCGTGGTGGGAGGATTATCAGCCAGCCTGATAGATACATGTTCTTAGGAGAAGTTTTTGAAGCTGTCTCCATAGAATCTGAATCTGATCCTACCACTTACGAAGAGGCAATGGCTGATGTTGATTCAGCTCATTGGATTAAAGCTATGAAGGCTGAATTGGAATCTATGGATTCCAATCAGGTCTGGGATCTTGTAGAACTTCCAGCCAATATTAAACCCATTGGCTGCAAGTGGGTCTATAAGAGGAAAAGAGGATCTGATGGAAAGGTTGAGACCTTTAAGGCAAGGCTTGTGGCGAAAGGCTATACTCAGAGGGAGGGCATTGACTATGAGGAAACCTTCTCGCCGGTAGCCATGCTCAAGTCCATCAGAATACTCTTATCCATTGCTACATGCCTAGATTATGAAATCTGGCAGATGGACGTCAAGACTGCATTCTTGAATGGCAATCTTGAGGAGGACATCTATATGCAACAACCAGAAAGGTTCATAGCTGGTCGGAAAGGTAACTTGGTATGCAAGTTGCAAAAGTCCATTTATGGGCTTAAGCAGGCATCCAGAAGTTGGAACATCCGATTTGACCAAGCGGTCAAGTCGTTTGGTTTCATACAGAATCTGGATGAGCCTTGTGTATACAAGAAATGTGAAGGGAAAGTAGTGGCTTTTCTTGTGCTTTATGTTGACGACATTCTACTTATTGGGAATGATGTAGCGGCGCTGTCAATGGTCAAGGTTTGGCTAGCTAGTACTTTCGATATGAAGGATCTAGGAGAGGCGAGCTATATTCTTGGGATAAAGCTCTTTCGGGATCGCAAGCGAAAGATAATGGGATTATCTCAAGCTGGTTATATCGAGAAAGTGCTAACTAGGTTTTCAAAGGATAATTCGAAGAAAGGTTTGTTACCTTTCAGGCATGGTTTAGCGTTCTCCAAGGACTAGTGTCCAAAGACACAAGAGGAGAGGAATCGCATGGCAGGAATTCCCTATGCCTCGGCAGTGGGAAGTCTCATGTATGCGATGTTATGCACTAGACCAGATATCTGCTTTGCCGTTGGCATGGTTAGCAGGTATCAATCGAATCCAGGTCCAGAGCACTGGACAGCCGTTAAGCACATTCTTAAGTACTTGAGAAGAACTAAAGATTACATGCTTATGTACGGCGGTAGTGAGTTAATTCCAGTAGGATACACTGACTCAGACTTTATGTCAGATAAAGATTCGAGAAAGTCGACATCCGGACATCTCTTTACCTTGGGAGGTGGTGCTGTTAGGTGGAGGAGCATTAAGCAGAAATGCATTGCAGACTCAACTACAGAAGCTGAGTATGTGGCTGCTTGTGAAGCCGCAAAGGAGGCTATTTGGCTCAAGAAGTTCCTTATGGAACTCGAGGTGGTACCAGCGTCGCTGTCACCTATTACGCTATACTGCGATAATAGTGGGGCAGTGGCTCAGTCCAAGGAGCCAAGGAACCACGGAAAGGGAAAGCACGTAGAGCGGAAATATCATCTTATCCGAGATATTGTTCAACGTGGAGATGTGACTGTCACCAAGATTGCCACCGCTGACAATCTTGCTGATCCGTTTACAAAGGCCTTACCACAGAAGGTCTTTGATCGTCATCTAGATAGTCTAGGTCTTAGATGTAGTTCTGAATGGTTGTGAGTGCAAGTGGGAGTTTGTTGGGTTTGTGCCCTCAAACCATTACTTTATGTATGAGACATTAGCATTATAATATATTGATATCAGCTTTACATTTCATTGTGTATGTTTCTTTCATGAGATGATTGTTTTATCCTTAAGTATCATAGTAAGCAATTCGTGTGTGTATGAGATACACACAAGTGAGATACGAATTACTATTCTTTGATACTTAGAATATGTCACAGTGGATGATGAGACTGGATACCTCATCAGGTCTACACTGTAGCATAATTAACTACCATTGGATGGAGTGATTAATCTCAATCACTAGAGTGAAGCTCTTAGTTGATATACTAGTGCTTATAGTGCATTGACGGACCTGAGCTTTCCTATTGACGCTTAAGGCTGTCAACAGTCAATAGGAACTCATAACTTGTATAAGGTACGTGTTCTCAATCTTGAGATGATTATGAACACAGACTATGGATATGGCTGCTTTGACTTACCAATCAGTGAGGTCTATAGAAGATCAACACCTGGGTATCTTGGGTATGTCATGTCCATAGGGTTGTGAACATATATTGTCAAGATAGAATCTACCCTCTGATTCAGAGTAAGCATTCCCTTGAGAATGTCACCAAGTTGATTACTGAGTACTGCAGTCTTGTTGATAAGAGTTATCAACATGTTTGGTAATCATGAGTAGTGAATGGGACTCAAGGAATACAAGAAGTAATCATGATTCAGGTTGACAGTAACAGTTATCCGACTACCTGAATATGATTACGAATGCTGACGGTAGAGGGACATTAGTACACCATACAAGTCTAGTTATCGCTTCGGATATGTTCTTTTGCGTTGGAGTTCAGTTATCGTTTTATAGTGGAATAAACGTTAACTGACCAGTTAGTTAGTTTGCTGATCAAAGAGTTTGGTCATGGTAATTAACAAACTGGTCTGAGCCAACAATAAAGAGCCTAGGAGGTCCCACTCTTAGCTCCGCTAGGATGCTTGGAAAGACACTTGAGGAAGCTGTTAAGACAAGTTCGATCGATTGAAGTATGTTCGATCGATTGAAGTCAGTCGGTTCGATCGATCGAGAATGGTTCGATCGATCGAAGGTTCGATCGATCGAAGTCACTTCGATCGATCGAAGTCTAGGTCGGTTCTGGAAATCTATAAATAGGGCAGCTGCGTTCTGGAAATAAGTGATCGTCGTTTTTATACGCAGAAGCTGCAGAAACTATCATAGTCTTCCCAAAACCTTCCTATCCTCTCTATTAGGGTTCCCACGAACCCTAGTCTTTCCGGCAGGCATCCGCAGGAGTCATAAGGGTGAAGATCATCTAGTGGAGGCTGCTGGAAGTTAAAGTTTCAGAATTGGGTTCAAGACACTAAGGTATAATTCTTACAACCCCTTGTACGCATCTATGGAATTGACGAGTAGTAGATCCTGGAATACCAAAAGTTTTATAACTTAACCTATTTCCGCTGCGCGTTTAAACCACTTTTTCCTTCAGTTTGATGATGTCCTTGCTGCTTTTCGATTGTTCTGGGAAAGGGAATCATCGAGTTTGGACTTCACTTCTGAAAATTCGGCGGGTTATGAAGAGATTGTGGAAGAGGAAATCTTTATACTCGAAGATTAGTGCTGCATTTCAGTTGTTTCTGTTCATTTCATCTTTTGTTTATCAACTGGAGTGTAATCCTTGACAGAAATTTATTGGTTTTAGTTTTATTTTTGGGTTGCTTTAGTTAAATAAGGTCTTAAACACAGTTGGGGGTAATAATGTTGCAATTTGGATGCAATTATAAAGTTTTATTTTTATTTAAATTGCAATTTTCTATTCTGAGGATGAATTTCTGTCCTACATGCCTGTACTTCAACTGCTTTTCAGTCTCTCTGCATGTCCAGATTCGTTTATGATAGTTGGGGGTGATGTGATTCATGTTTCCCATTAAATTCTGAAATTTTTGTGTTCGATCGATCGAACCCATTCCGATCGATCGAAACCTGGATGTTCAAGCGCTTGCATTTTCTATTCAATCGATTGAGGGATTTGCTTTCGATCGCTCGACCATAGTTCGATCGATCGAACGCAGCTTTTAAACAAGGCGTCATCAGAACACCTCTTTAGTTCCCTCACTCTCACACACTCAAGCGATCGAACTCAGAGGAGGGGGGCGACTCGGCGAATTTTGCTTCATTGCACATCAATTAGACGCCCAGATTACCCTTCCATTCATCCTCACCATCACCTGATCATCTCCACCTCCCACCGTGTGTTTCCACACCGAGGTAGGCCCCACGAGCTTTTGTTACTTTCATTTTCTTTTTCTTGTTGTTAGAAATCCCAAGGGGGTGTCCCCTTGGTCTTAGATTTTCATTACCGGATCCTTTCGTTGTTTTCTTTTCGATTCTGCGATCGCTACACATCGCTGTGCTCGATCGCTTGAACTGACTTCGAGCGATAGAATAGGCACTGTTCGATCGATCGAACAGGCACTGTTCGATCGATCGAACATAGATCAAGCGATCGAAGAATATGACAGGTCGATCGATCGAACCCATTTCAATCGATCGAACTCAAGCAGTGGCAGTTTTATTTCTTTTTTCTCCCTGTTCTTATCTGTGTCATGTTGTGTCTTACTTTCAGGGCTGCCGCGATGAATCCAATGATGGGCTACCATAAGTCCGAGCCCTTCAGCCTTATTATACCAGATCCGGTACCCGCACATGGGTTCCGGAATGACGAGGACAGGCTATGGTACGAGCGGCATTTTCAGACGCGGATGGTGATGATCGAACGACCTATTGAGTACGTCTGGACAGAGAGCCCATGGTTCCTGACACGGATCCGCTCTATGCCCCACTGGTTCCATCTCCTTTCATTGGCCAAGAGTGTAAATCTGTCCTGGATAAGAGGTGCATGCGCGACGATGATCCGCCACCCGGTTGCACCATTTACATATCATGCCTTCTTCCGGAGTCGCCAGTTCATCATCAGTCCCGCTACTTTTTCGGCCGCGTTGGGGGTACCAGAGGTACCAGATTATGTTTGCCCCCACAGGCCTGATGTACCTGAGACCCCACCCTCCACCATTATCCGTGAGCTCACTGGAGGCGCCGTTCCGTCTTGGGATGGCGATGCTTTGATTGAGGACCACTTTCTAACTGATGGCTACCACATGATCCACCTGGTCCTCAGCAACTGCCTCCTAGTGACCTCCTATCGAGAGAAGATCGCGGCTTGGTATGCGCGAGTCTTATTTGCAGTGGGGACGGGACAGCCGGTTTGTATACCACGCCTCTATATTGACTTTATGGTCCACCCCACCCATTTTATCTCGTCCAAGAAGCACCTGAAGGGTGCTTGGGCTATTCAGAGGGTTATGGCTGATGCCGATTTCCCCGAGCTTGCTGGAGATGATGTTCGCCCTTCCCCCCGCCGTTTCAGCGAGGCGGCGGCTCGCCGCTCCGACGGTCAGAAGAGAAAGCGAAAGGGAAAAGGGAAATCACGGGTGAGGGGGAGGAAGAAGAGGCGTGGTGGGACGGACACGGAGGCGGGAGCTTCAGGGACACCCACCGAGGTGGAGGAGCTTGATTCTGATGATGATGAGGATGATCCGGTTGCTGCGGTTTGGCAGTTTGAGCTGCGACAGCGGTCGCAGACTCAGGCCCAGGGAGAGTCTTCTTCCTCTGTGCCTCTCCCGACGGTTCACAAGCTACTATTGGAGGAGAGAGAGGCCAGGATTAGAATTGAGGGCCTGATGGACCATCTGCAGACCTTGCTGGAGTCCATATTGGTTCATATTGGGGTTGATCAGGCTGTTCCCTCTACTCAACATCCATCGATGGCCACGTCTGCACCACCTACTACTGATGCACCACCTACCACTGATCCATCTTCTGCTGCTGCCGATCCTTCTGCTGCTGCCCCTGCTACTACTCTGTCGCCACCTGCTCCCATCGACATCCCTTCTGATGTAGCTGATGATGCGCCGTCCGGTGTCGGTTAGTTTTAGTTAGGGAGGTGGTGTTTATGTGTTTTTGGTTAGTTATTGTACTGATTTTGGTTATGGGTTTGGTTGGTTGGATATGTTGGTTGTTTTGGTTGGAGTATTTGGTTGGTTGGTTCTGTATGGACATTATTTCTCACTGCTTGTATTTTATTCTGTTCCTATTACAGTGGTTTAGATTGTTTGGATCATGTTTTTTATTGTGTTACTCTTATCTATTGATCCTGGTTGTTTTGGAGATTGTGTTCTACTTTTCTATGCTAGGTTGCTATGCTTGCTATCATCAATTTGCTCCATACAGGTGATACCCATCTATTTTATTTATTGAAAATCAACTTCTGGGGACTTTGTTGTTTTCAGTTGGGGGTAGGAGATAATAGATAGGTATACACCCGTAATGATCAGGTTTTGCACTTGGATATGTTTTAAATTTAATGAGAACACAGTCTGTTAAAATTTTGAAAATTTGAAAAGTTTTATTATTGAATCGTATTGATAGAATAACTCTGAATAATCTCTCCTGCTTGTTAATTAGACAATGACACATTTGTAGTATTCTCATCTTTTTATGGATTAAATCCACGCATTTTCTGTATCACTGAAATGAATTGCATTTGTGAAGCTATTATGTACCCAATACTTTTGCGCACTAATTGGCAGCTATGTAGAAAACCTGAAAATTGAGTTAATATGAATATTGTGCGAAAAGAACAAGTAGTGGAAGATAATAACCCTTTGTGAGCTATTGAGCCAATCGTCAATTCTGAGGGGATTCTCATACATTGTCGAATGGTCTTTCTTGCATATACTTGGTGAATTCGTTGTTAAGTCTCAGTTTTCTTTAAAAATTTTGACTGCTTGTTAGAGGGGAACGTTCAGGATTTACCAATTACACTCAATGAACACTTAAGTGCGAAAAATTGAAAGTTGAGAAAATGATTCAAGCCATCGTTTACCCATTCTTTTACCTGATATCGCTTTCACTTACATTCATTGAGTTGTTTCATCCCTGATCCCACACCAATTAAATATTTCCAATGTAATCACCAGAATCCAAATCCTTGATCTATACCTTGACCTCATTGAGCCGTTTGATATATTTGTTGAGAATGAGTCATCAAAGTATGTGAAATGGAAGGAAGTAGTTGTGGGACGTTCTATTTACAGGTTATTAAAAAAAATGATGAATGAAGGAGAAGAGAAAAAGAGCATATGAAATGAATGGGAGATTGGGTGAAGAAAAGAATAAAGAATAAAAAAGAGAAGTTGCACTTCCATCACATACTAAAAAGCACACTCTTCTCTACAACACTCCCACCTACTAAATAAAAGCTGCAATTCAAAGTCTTGAAGATTCTCAACAATTGATTTGAACATGGAAGTGTGAGTTGAGTTATCCACGGTATTTCGCTCCTCTAGTAAGTAGTGCTCCATTCATGAGACTATACACTCTTAAATGTCCGTTTTTCATAGAGTCAAGTATGAAAGCATTAGCATTTAGAATATCATCCGTGTCAAAGCTTTCATACGATGTGCGATCATTGTAAAGCAAGTTTCTGAGAGACGTTCTTTTCGAGTGTGACCAATGTGAGAATTGAGCTAAAACTGCAAGTTTTTTAGGTACAATAGTCTAAATAACTCTTAATAGGGTTGAACGCATGGTTGTTAAATTCACACACACACGGGTGCATGATGGTAATACATTTGTTATATTTTACTTGGTGATATAGGGGAGCATGTGGATCTCTTTCATGGGATTGATAGAGGATAGTATATTATTGTAGAGCTAAATTAACAATTTAATGGAAGGGGGAATTCTACAAGTTATTCTAAATCTTCTTGAGCTTAAAATTGGAGAATTTTGTGGGTATATTCACTGCAAACCCTCACGAGACAACACTCGTCCACTAGGGGGAACCTAGGGGTTTAACGGCTTGTTGCATTCGCTAAATGCAACCGCGATTCCTGCGAAAGTGAGTTAGGATCTTTCTTTCTATCTTAGTTTAGGATTGTTTTTAGTTTTCCTTTGTTTTTTTTTTTAGTCGTGGTAGTATTAGTTAGGAGTTGTTATTTTATTTTATTTTCGCTTTATCGCTAGGGACTAGCAATAAGCTAGTTGGGGGTTGTGCAAAGCAGGGGTATTTGTAAAATACAACCGCGCTAAAAGGAAGAATTGTATTAGTTTTTATCATAACTTCCCGTTTTATCTGCAATTTGCACTGCAAGGCTAATTTTCATACAATATGATTAATCTATGATAAGGTGTATTGTTTTAGCTGTTGTTTGTGCAGATCACTGCTGTGTGGACTGAATAGATGAACATCAGGATAAATGGAATGCTGGAATGAAAACAAGAGAAGTCAAAGCTGAAATTTGGAGCTCGATCGATCTAACCCAGTTTTCAACTCAAGGTTCGAGAGCTCAGTTGAAAATAGACGACGAGTCGACTCCAAAACCATCGTCATTATTTTAGGCTGAAATTCAAAGCACCCGTAAACGTTTAAGAAAAACTCGATCTTTAAACATAGAACCTATTCCAATGGCCGACGGCGGAAATAACGGAAATAATGTAAATGATCATAATATACCGCCACCTCCTCCGCTTAAAGACTATTTTATTCTTACAACTTACACGCCTCAAGCAGGTATCGAATTATCGGAGGCGACGGCATCTCACTTTGAGATAAAGTCATCTACCATCTCGTTACTTCCTTCTTTCCATGGCCGCATTAATGAAGACCCTTATCAACACTTAGGAGATTTTCAAGATATTTGTTCCACATTAAAAATCTAAAATTTCACTGATGATGAATTAAAACTGCGTCTCTTTCCATTCTCTTTAAAAGATAAAGCGAAGTATTGGCTCCAATCTCTGGAGCCAAACACTATAAAAACATGGGAAGCATTACATACGGCATTTTTACAAAAGTTTTTCCCAATCACAAGAACAAATCAGATAAGGAAATCAATAACAAATTTTGTGATGCAAGATGGGGAAACACTTTATGACACATGGGAGAAATTTAAAGAATTATTACGTTCCTGCCCACATCATCAGGTTCCTAAGTGGCAGTTGGTACATGTCTTTTACGAGGGACTTATTCCCTCTGTTCGTAATACCGTCGATGCCGTTTATGCGGGTACTTTCCTACACAAAAGCGCCGAGGAGGCCTGGAAAATATTTGAAACTTTGAGCGAGAATTTGATGCATCAGGCTGTGTCGGTACGTTCTGAGGGATACCTTCAACCTACGCGAGAGGTAAAGTTCGAGTCAAGTTATTCAATTGAATTTCAAGAATTAAATAGAAAACTTGACCAACTTATGAGGATGTTAATTAGGTCTACTCCACCTTCTTCAGAAGTATGTGCATTATGTTCTGAACCGTCTCATAATATCTTTGCATGTCCTTCTGCATCTCAATTCCCGGAGTTTGTGGAGCAACACATTAATTCTATACAATAATTCCCACGAAATATTTATAATCCCATGTCGAACAATTTTTACAATACTTATTGACCCCAATATCAATAAAGTCAATGCCAATAACCCCCTCCTAATCGTAACCCTCCACGGGTTAACACTTTCAAGGAGAAGGTGTTGTCTTCCCTTAAAAACATAGAAACGCAAGTCCAAGCACAAGCACAAATAGTGCACTCTCATACACAATCCATTGCGAAGCTTGAATCCGAAATGGGACAAATAGCTGCTGTAATGAGTCGTAGAAATGAGGAAAAGTTACCTGCACAAACTATTCAAAATCCTAAGGGACAATACGAGAATGGGGGGTCGAGTGAGCAAGTGAATGCCATTTCGACTAGGACGACTATTTGAGATGAGGAGATTGTTTTAATTCCAGATGAGGGTGAGAAAAATAAAAATATAAATTTGAATAAAGAAAAGGGTGAGGATGTGGATAGAGTTAGGAAAGAAAAAGATTTGGTCCCAACTAATTATATTCCGAAAATTCCTTTTCCACCAAACATTGAGGAACCGTCTAATTTATCAAAGAAAAATTCAAAAACTGAAGATATACTCGAGTTATTTAAACAAGTAAAAATTAATATTCCATTTCTCGATGCGATAAAACAAATTCCCGCTTACGCTAAAAGTTTAAAAGACCTTTGTACTAAAAAGCGCAAGTTACGCAGTCATACTCCTAAAAAGGTTTTCCTCACTGAAAAAGTAAGCTCAATTCTCTAACACGCTACTCCGTAATATAAAGATCTAGGTACGCCAATGATTTTATGTGTCATAGGTGACACTATCATTCATCGGGCTCTCCTTGACTTAGGAGCTAGTGTTAATCTCTTACCTTATTGTATCTACAAACAACTAGGACTAGGTGAACTTAAGCCTACGGCCACTACAACACAATTAGCGGATCGTTCTATTAAAACACCTAGAGGAATCGTCGAGGACGTCTTAGTTAAAGTTGATAAATGCTATTATCCCGTTGACTTCATGATCCTTGACACTGAACCGGTGCTAGATGCTAAGAAACACACTCCGGTCATTTTAGGTCATCCATTCTTGGCGACTGCTAATGCTCGTGTTAACTGTTAGACGGGGGTAATGAAGGTGTCATTTGGGAACATGAACTTGAAATTAAACGTTTTGAATGCTATGAATCAACCTCCTAAAGAGGACGATTACCTATGTGAGGCGGAATGTGAGGTAAGACAGAATATTGAGCCTACCAAAAAACTGAATATGGGTGAGGAAAATAATATAATTCGTAATGAGTGGATGAATCCTGACAACCAAGACCCGAATGATGAATTTACTCGAAAGGTAAGAAATCGATTTGAACATAATCCGGGAGAACCGTCGGTCGAATTAATTCAAAGCGATGTTATTTCTGCTTATCACCGGGCTCTTCCTGATATCCTAAAGGGTACAAACTTGATTTACGACCTCCTTGAATCTTGAGCTAGAATGGTCTAGCTAAAGACGTAAAAGATAGCGCTTCTTGGGAGGCAACCCAAGCTTTAGTTCGTCGGTTTCTTTTTTTTTTATAGTATTTTTGGGGTCATTTTGAGTCTGTTTTCGGGTTTTCTGGACAGGTTTGGGGGTCGGAGTAAATTTATTTTGAACTTATATAAATTTTTATAAAGAAAAAGAGGAAAAGACCAAAGTCACGCGCGTGACCCGCTCGCGCGATAGGTCGCTCGAGCGGCCCGCTCGCGCAAGATTCCCCCTTAGACAAAAAAGTTTTCAACTTTTTATATATATGAGCTTCTATTACATCTCGCGCCTGAATTTGCGCGTGCGAGGGGTTTGCTCGTGCGATTCTGGCACTTAGAAATTTTTCTAAATAAAATTAATATTAGGCCTCAGCTTTACCTCGTGGAGGAATTCACGCAAGCGAGGGTCGCTCTCGCGGTCCGCTCACGCGAGGTAGGGATTTTCCACTTTTTCTTGTTCTTTTACCTTCTGTTTCCCGCACCTGGTTAGTTATTTTTCTTTTCTAATTTGTTCTTTTCAGTTCTTTTCATTTAAGTTTGTGTTTGTTTAGATAGTTTTGTTTCTATATTTTTTCTTTTCATTACTTATAGTTTGGTTTCTAATGTTAAAAAAAAAAAGAAAAAAAAACATATGTCTTACATATTAGCTTTTATTAGTTATTTGTTTGAATTTTCTTTTGTTAAGTATTAACAGGTGAAATAGTGCTCCATTTGGAGTAATTGAATTTTAATTCCATATTATTATACGTTCACCTGTTTTTGAGTGCTGAGATCGAGGTATTATCGTTCCTTTCTTACCTACTCTCCTTTCTTTCATTTTATTGTTTCATTGGGGACAATGAAAGGTTTAGGTTTGGGGGTATGCACACACATGCACATTATTATGCATGCACTAATTTTAAAAAAAAATTCGATTCTTGTGCTTAAATAAACAATGTTACCGACGTTTTTGCAATCTTGATTCGATACTTCTTGTTATGTAACATGGATTGTTATAGAATGATAAATAAGGAAATATGTGATTAACCATTTGCTGAAGTCATGATATGACGTTTTAGGTCATGTATCGTTCGAATCGTAGTTTTATATCATAGTTTTACACACAAACCTATGCATTGCACATAGCCGCTTGAATACATGTTTGATGTGAATTATAATATAATTCGGATTTCTAGATAACACATGGTGGAGACTAAACCCGGTGAGCTTTTGAGCCTATCTTTTCTTTTTAGAGGGTTATAAATATATTGTGTTTGTCGAATTTCATTGAAATAGCGCATCTACTTGTTGTTTAGTATCATTATTCTTGTTTTGGTTGATAGTCAAGTTAAAATATTTGCTACCATGCTAAATAATCTTCCGTTGTAAACATTAAAGAACCATATAACCATAGGACATGATTTTAGGCCTTCTTTGTTGCTACTGACCGATAAATGATAAATTTCCATAGTTCACCCCTTGAGCCGTTAAAATGCCGTTTCTTTTCTTTAATTTCCATTATCCTATTTTTGCTCCAATTTGGCCAACTTGGAGTTCACCCCTGAAAGATTGATCAACTTTTATTGTTGTTAAGGCGATGTGTGATAAGATGATGTTTAGGGTGGTTGCCTTGGTATTTAATGAATATTTGTTTCAAAAGCAACGAGGAGGAAAAGAATAAAGACAAAAAAGAGCAATGAAGACAAAAAAAGAATAAGGTTGAAAAAGAAGAAAAAGAAATAGAAGGATAAAAAATTGAAAGGAATGAAAAGAAGAGAATGAGAAGATGAAAGTTGGTAGAAGAGATGAATGAAAGAAATCGAACATGCTTTACAATGCCATTCTAAAACTACCTAACAAATGCTTTCTATCCTTTTCCATTGTCTGAGCCACATTACAACCTTTGAAAAGTCCTATTTGATCCTAGAAAACATGGTTTGGATATGTAAACGAGGGGAGGGGGATTAAAACATGGAAATGATTAATTTTTGTTGATTATTGGCATCCTATCCATGAGACTACTATTCTTTCGTGTCATGCGTCCTTTTTGAGTCATATGTGAGCATTTCTCATTTTGAAAACATATTTTCTTTACTCACATATTTTAGAAAAATTGCACCTATTTCTGAGTGTTTCATTTTAGAGTGTAATTGACATTGTGAGATTCGTAGTCGAGACATAGTTAATTGGTTATCCGAGTTATATTCCAAGTTCATGACATACGCGTGTTCATTGGACTACCATATCACACATGTGCAATTTTATGATAAACTCTATTGATTTATACGATGCATGTGCTTGGGATTGCTTTTTATGACGTAGGTGGACGTTTGATTCCATTTCTTCTTGTTCGTTATTCTATTTCAAATCATCATTTTATGATAAGGAGTATTGAATATTATTGTTTTCCTTTTTAATAAAACTTTTTGATTGTTGAAAATTTAAACAAAATTTTCTTGTTATAAGTTAAAATTTTCTTTGTATAAGTTAATAAAGATGGTTGTGGGTGACTTGTTGACGAGAACCCTCACGAGACTTCACTCGTCCGACTAGGGACACCTAGGGGTTTAAAAGGCTTGTTGCTATGCTAAATGCAATCGCGATCCATGCGAAAATGGAATAGATTTTTGTTCGTAGTTTTATTTTTGTTTTCTTTTTGCTCGAGGACTAGCAAAGTGTAGGTTTGGGGTGTGATCGGTAACGAATAGTTGCCGTTTAAAGTCCTAAATATACCATTTGTTAGCCCATTTCATGTAGTTATTAGTTATTTTTTTAATAAGTATTCTAAATTTTGTAGGTTTTGGAGCTTTAACTTGAAAATGCACAAATATCCAATTATTAGTGGCTTTGGAAGTCATTCTGGGCTCAAACAGTGATTCCGGTGAAAGCTGAATGCAGTAGTAGTCTCAGAATATCTCATTTTTGATAAGGAATACTTCAGATTTGAGAAATTTCTCCAGAGATAGAAAATGTAGATATTCGAGTTACGGACGCATGGCCAGAAACGGTGAGTCAATCTGAGTTCTTAGCAATACGTAATCGCAATTCTACGAAAGTCGCGCAGTGCAGGAAAAAGGACCTCACGCGAGCGACCTGTGGATAAACCAAAAACACGTATTTTGTTAAATTAAAGTGCCCAGCGAAGGTGGTTTGTGCATATGACGTCCAGAAATGTAGATATAGCAGTTTTAGTACGATTTGGTTTAAGAAAGTTTCCTAAATCCTTCCAAACTCTATATAAATCCTATTCTAAATCAAATTTAGGGTTACACATCATTACACAACATTAGATACACAATCTACAACTAAAAACTTCAAGAATTGAAGGGAGGAAAGCAAGGAGAAGAAGAAGAATACCAAGGATTCCCATGGCCTCCTCCATAAACCACTTGCCAATCTTCAATTCTATGGCCGCTAAAACCTAGATCTAGGGTTTCAATGAAACCCTAGCCAAGTAATATGGTGTATTTTTTATTTTTATTTTAGTTTTATTATGTGTGGATGGTAGTTACATGTTTCGAGGATTTTTATAAATAAATCGTGCTTTTATTGATAAAATCGTTACTTTCAAAGTTTACTCTTGTCTTAGATCTATTTTGATGGTAGTGTGCTCAATGATCTAGACTTACTGTGCTTGTTTAGATTATTTATATGTAATGGTGCTTAAATTAAATTGTGCCATCAAGTATCCGAATAGTCCATGCCTAGATTAGATGGATTATAGCACAACCCTAGTTTAGCGTGGGATAATTCTTGCTAACCGAAGATGGATTATGTTGGTGCTTGAACCATAGTTATTTTCTTGACGGAGGAATTGGGCTTGTAGCTACAATTCCCCATTATCATCCAACTTAATAAGCTAAAGTAATTCGTAAATACCCTTATTATGAAGCTAGTGGTGGATTTGCAATCCTAGGTTCCTTAAACTTATTATAAAAATAAATATTTAATTGCTTTCATAATTTAGATTTACTTTTATTGTTATTAGTTTAATTCAAATTAAATCCAAAGTCTGTTTTTCTTAATTAACTAAATTTAGGTTTTAAAAATTAAAGTGCGTAGTATTCAATCTCTGTGGATTCGACCTTTACTTCTACACTGCAAATCTTTTGAAAGTAAAGCATAAGTTAAGCATACTTTTGTATCTTGATTTTGACAAGATCAGTGCCTCATCCTCTGAATCAATATCCATCTCCTCCATTGGATCATCCTCAACTGGCGCAACAAGATCTCCGACCACTACTCCTATATCCCAATCCTCTATCACCTCTGCATCATCGTCCTCCATCACGTCTGCTATCGCCTAGTTGGCGACATCGACTGCTACTGCGGCGAATCCATCGGCTATATCAAGAGCTCCTGCTATGGCTGCCTCTCCCAGAGTAATATCCGCTGGCTGTGCTACCATCTGAGCTATCCATCCTGCTGCCATATCGGCCATGGCTGCCATATACATAATCGGTCCTGCTGGTATCTGAAGTACAACCAATACCTCTGGTACAACTACCTCCTCGTCGGGCACATCCTCATCTACTACTATGTCTGCATCAACAGCCTCTGGGTCATGTGCTGGATCCTCTGGCTCAAACTCTGGCTTCTCCGGGTCATCTTCTGGCTCATCATCATCATCATCGACTACAGGCTCCTCCTCGACTAGGTCCTCATCATCTATCGGCTCCTCCTCTCCATTCCCGTCCATGTCCTCATCGGGATGCTCATCCTCTGGCTCTAGATCCTCCTCTCCTTAAATCGGCTCAGGCTCTAGGACTGGTACATCGAGTACCGATGATGATGGGGCTACTACTGGCGCTGGTGCAGCTACAGGCTCTAGTGGACCGGCAACAATGACTCTCAACTCAATCTCATCCATCTCAGGCTTACTCTGAACTAATCATAATATCTCCTGGCAAATGTCCCTACCAATCCTCGCAGTATGGTAAGCATCCATACGCATCTATGTCGGGTGAGTCCTCCCGGTCTCATAGAGCGCTCTCCACATGTCCTCCTCTAAAAGTCGACTAGCTATCTAGCACACACGCTCACGATAAAACTCTGGGTCAACTGGCTCCACGGCATCCCCATGGATCACGTGTCCTCCATAAGCATCGGTATCAAACTGATGGAACTTCGGATCCATGCTATCCTGCAAAGGAAAACTATCTATCGTCAGAATGACGAACTTATCTTAAACTCATATCTTATCTCAAGAAATCTTAAATATTAGAACCAGATGGTATGGAAATGAACAGTGAACGAAAGTATCACAACCTAAGCTCTGATACCAAAAATCCTGTCACGCCCCAGAGCAGCATAAATAGAGAAAAATAAATTTCCTTTTTGGGTCTATAGGGAATGACAAGTAAAAGTCACTCATATCCACACCATACAGTACTAGTCCAAACAGGAACAATAACAGTTCTATCTATTGCAGACATCAGAGTATGGTCCATAGGATCACAACAGGTTTGGAGACAACATATGCCCAAGTACCCGTTGAACGGCTAAGTACGATAGTAAGAGAACAAATAGAAACATAAACTACTATCCATCTTCAGGTCTTCAGCTGGCGTACAGATAGTCATCAGCATGACTGGGATCAGTGGGCCATCCTCTATGTAACTCCCTTCAAGGTAATATTATCGCCATAAGTTCCATCATCTGCATTGTAAGGAACAGGGTAGTCTGGATGGGGAATGTCTAGGCAATAAAGGCCATCAGCTTGTTGAAAGCTGAGTGAGCACTAACTAACACAGTCTCATAGAAATAACATAATTACCATTATGGACAGCATATGATAGTGATACTAAATATATCTCTTCCTCTTTTTATTCAGACTTATTACTAATAGAATCCCATCGTTTCCCCATTCTAAGACTGATTGCACAATCTCCCAACTGACTATCTCGAACTGATTATATCAGCACAACATACCAGTGCTCTTGTTTACCGCTATACCACTTTTAAGAACTCTTGCGAGCACCCATACATCGTTCTTATATAACGACTGGTCCATGAACGTACCCATACTCTTGTTCACCACTTTTAAGAACTCTTACTATTCACTACTCTTAAGAACGCTTGCGAGTACGATACATACACAGCTCTGGTAAATATAAACCATGGGCGTGCCACAATTACTCTTGTTCACCACTTTTAAGAACTCTTACTGTTCTCCGCTTTTAAGAATGCTTGCGAGTACTGTGCACCCATAATTCTCACGATCCTGATCAAATCCTTGACATATACTTATCAGATTCAACCTGAGCGAATCATCAGCTTAACTCATACAACCTTGAACATACTAATCATCTTACTGACTCACTTCTCAGTTATCCAATACTACCCAGTATTATTATCTCCAACCTATCTCGTTATCACGTCGTACTATTACTAACGTTCTGAACCCGACTACGTTACTCACTATGTTATCTCTAATCTCATTATCGTATCCCATTACCTCTGTAATCCGTAATATCGCATAATAGGAACATGGAATAACAATTAAATAACTACGCACTAAGAATTATAAAGTTAAGGAACATATCCATGTTCTGCTAGGTTCGATCGATTGAGGTCTTCTCGATCGCTTAAATAAAAGTGATGTTCGATCAATTGAAGTATTCTCGATCAATCAAAGTTAAGGTGGTCTCGATCGATTGAAATCGATCGATTGAACTCATTTCTATCGATTGAGACTTAGTGATGTTTGATCGATTAAACTCAGTTCGATCGGTCAAACTTCGTCTTCCACAGATTCTGCAGTGAACGTGCAGAATATGCTAGGGGGTGTTTGGGCTATAATTAATACATCCATAATTCATAAAACATCATAACTAAGATTTTGAGTGAGTTTGGAACTCACCCAATGTCGTTAAGGGCATTTGGCTTGAATTCCAACCTTGAGCTTTAATGGCGGCCTTCTCTCTCTTCTCTGTCTCTTCTGTCTCTCTCTCTCTCGGCTTCTTCTCCTCCTCTTCTTCTTCTTCTTCTTCTTCTCTCTCTCCTCCAAGCTGTGAGTGTATATATATAGGTGTGTGTGTGTATAAATATATGGATGTATGTGTATATATATGAACACAAGCATACACACTCTCTTAATTCTCTCTCAAGCACAAAGGTTCAACAAACTCCCCAATACACATGAACACAGAGTATGTATAGGGGGAATGGGGGTGCAGGTTGCATTGTTTGTGCAAAAACTAAAATTCTGATAATTACACGTTCGATCGATCGAAGTATGTTCGATCGCTCGAGCTTAGTTCGACCAGGTTCGATCGATTGCAAAAGGGTTTGATCGATTAAAGTGGGGACCATGTATTAAATTCAGGTCGGTACGGTTTTAATTGATTGAACAATGTTCGATCGCATGAATGTCTGGGACGCTCGATCGCTCAAATGAGCTTCGATCGGTCGAAGATTGAATTTTATGAATGGCCAAGGGAAGTCTATAGAATCTCTCTACATTAAAAAAATATTAAAAATAGAGGGTATTACACTGGGAGCCGACGATTTCATCTGGTCTTTCTTTAGAACTCATTTTATTGCTTTTCTTATGATGTAGCACATTTCTAGAACATTTGGTCTGAATCTAGGCTCGTTCGGCCTTTCAGGGATATTTTGGTCATTCTGAGCATTTTGAGAGATATAATTAACTTCCAGGAGTCCTTTTTGAGACTTTAAGATCATTGTGAACCACCAAGCTATGGGTCTCCTAAATCTAATAGCGGACAAAATGGGGTGTCTACAAGCATGCGAGTAAGAGAGGAAAATCAATCGATTGTTCATAAATCATAGACTGGGCAATAGCAGGAGAACAACTGAGGAGTGATGATAGGTCTTTTACATATCCAGCCTGAATGGTGGGAAGGATCATATCTGAATAAGGGTTGAAATTGAAATGGCACTGAATTCCTCAAATAATGGTAAGATCTCTTGATGTCCAAACTGAAATATATGGAATTTCGGATCTCAACATCGAATGGCGGCACGCATCATATCTTCTTCAAATTTTACATTTCTCAGCTGAAAGAGAGTACTAAGGCCAAAATATCTGAAATGTAGATGATCAATACCGGTGACCTCATCTATCCATGAAAAAAGAGCCTAAGAATCAAGAGGAGCCATTTGTACACCACGTTGCTTCTTTCTCTTAAAATTCAGGGAGTTCAATCCTTAGGTCCCTATTTTCTATTATGATTTATTAGGGATTTTCAAATAATCAGATATTTTTATTGTAAAAGAATTTTTGAAGAAAGATATTTATAAAAGTAGATTTACAAAGATGGAAAATCATTTCCTTTTCAAAAACATTTTCTAAAATCAAAGAAATTTTTCTAAGAGAAAGTCATTTCAAGTTTCAAAATTATGGGAAAAACAATTCTTTCTTTTCAAAAAAAGATTAAAGGCGTCGAAATCGTGAGTCATATGTGCAATGCTCGTGAGTGTATGTAATGTAGATGAAATACAAAATAATCTAAATGCAATGCACCTTGATCAAGCTTAGACCTAGCAAATCAGCACATAAACACATAAGATTCCTTGAGTATTCTAATCACCATACTAATCCAATCATTACCCAAGGATTTTTAGCTTTGAAATTCTTGATGGCTCATGTTTACAAAATTAAAATTTTTCATGAAAATCTTGAAAGAAAAGGAGAGATTTGTAATTTTCAAAAACACCTTTGAACCATCAATGCTGAGGTGTGAAATCATGATTCTCAAAAATCGAGTTAAGGAATTTGAATTTCAAAAATCTGAGAGGAAAAATTGAAATTAAATCATCAAAGTGTGAAATCATGATTTTTAGAAACCCAGGTAAGAAATTTTGAAATTCTCTAAATAGGAAGAATTTTGTTTTGGAAGGATTTTGTGAAAGTGAATTTAAAAGAGAATTTCAAAAGGGATATTCCTAGAATTTTCAAAAGACTTGGGTTTTTCAAAAAAAGTCCTTGCATTTTTGTAGACACCAAATGTTGACCACACTGATAGGATTTAGGGTGGACAACGTTTTTGAGGATTCAATGATGAAAAATACCCCGTTAAAGGTAGTGGATTCCACATAGTCAAAATATCAAACTTCGGAAAGTGACTTCAGCTCAGAAAAGCCCTTTTCCATGCATAAAATCCCGATTTTGTCAAAATCATATCTCAGAATTCATATTCACTTAGGGTTATATGAATATGAAGTGTTCTAAATGTAGTATTCTAGGTATATAGAGATTTAATTTTAAAGAAAAACTCGAAATCAATGCACTTTGAAAAGCAAATTTGAAAAGGAAGTCGTTTGATTTTAAAAAGACGACGAAAGTTCCGGAGGAATTCCGGACCTCAATTGACCTTCAATTATCATTTCAAATCCTTCTGGAATATTTTTATGCTGAAATTCAACTCGACAGCTTTCTAACAGTATGTTAGCAGACGATTTCTTATGCCAAAAGACATTTTTACGAAAACCTGGAAAAGTAGTGCACGTAATTTTTGAAATAGGATATCAAGGCATCCAGGGGATGAGAAAAAAAAAGTGGTAGGTCCCATAAGTGGTGTGGTGGGTCCCACCTAAGTCACCACCTCACATGTGCCCCCTTCATTGATGTTTTAGAGTTCCAGACCCTTCCAGAGGCTTCCCACTGCAAGGAAATTGCCCAAAAACTGCGTTTAGGCATTGAAAAGGCCATTTTAACCCTTTTCAGATCAACTAAATTCCTTTTGTAACCCTGAATGTTTAGATTTAAGTTTTCAAAACTCTATATATAGATGCATTGCATCTCATATAGAAGACATCTTGGAATATCCTTAAGCGTACCTTGAATATACTTGAAGATACAATCACATACACTTTGAATTCAAGAGATTTTTAGGGTAAGAATAGTGAATCATGAATTAATTTCTTCTAACATGAATCCTACCATAACTAGATAAGATAATTGAAGAGCATTTTTGACATCAATTGCCTCCCTTAACTTCTACCATGGATGGGTGCTTGAAGAACTTGAATAACACCTGAAGAAGAAGATCCTTCAAATCAAATTTGAATATTAAATTGAGAATCCTCCAAGAGGTAAACATCCCAATTCATCTCTAATTCTTACTTTGTATAGATCAATAAGACTTGGATCTAGTTTAGTTTTATTTTCTTTGTTAGAACACTGATCTTCTTCTTCTCTTGTTCTTCACACACTCACATATCTAGATCCAAGTCTTCCTTGATTTTGTTGGATAATTCATAATTAGGGATTGATTTTCACTTTGATTTTCAATTTGATTTCATTCTTCTATTTATTTTATATCCATGCATACATACTTATATATATATATGTAATTATTTTGAATCCTATGATGGTTTGGAAGCATGATCTATGAGAAGTATGATTCCTATGTTCATACCTATCTCTTGATCATTCCTATAACCTAGAATTCCTATTGAATTTCATCTCCAATAGGATATAGTCCCTTTGATCCATGATCCAGAGTTCTTCATAAAACTTGAGGGCTAAATCGATTTGGAATCATGATAATCAAGTTGATCTATGAGTTTGATATCTCTACTAAACTTGAGCCATCACCTAAGATGTTTTTCTCACACTTTAAAATGAATTAGTTAAAATTCAACAAAATAGATTGGTTTTGTCCATAGGATTTGGTCAATCAAAATCCATAGTTAGATGGATTTCAAATATTCTGGATAAACTTTGGTGAATTACCTTTCATTTGATCTGTTTTGAGAATCATTAGGATCCATATGCCATTTTTAGAAATTGTTGAAAAATCGGTTGACAGATTTGAACATAGTCTCTTTGTATTTGAATTTCCAAAAATCTACAATAGTTATCAATGATCCGCTTTTTGGGGATGATTCCTGATGATGCCTAAAATTGGTAAAGAGAGTTTAGAGAGAAAATAAGACAAGAACAGTTTGTATGTGGTTCGGTTCCGTTAGCGAGGTGACCTACGTCCACGGTTGTGTCTGTGCGCTCTCACTAGCAGATCACCGGCGGCCTGGTGAGCCAATAAAGGTGGGCGGCACTACCAGTAATACTGGCCGGGTATATGCGTATGGTGGTGTAGACACCCCGATTTTGACCAAACTTCGAATTAAGGAGAGTATCACCTCCATATCCGATGATGACAAGGACCGAAAGATTCGAAGTATTCCAAGCTCTTCAGAAAGTTCTCCAAACGCGGTAATTTTTCACAGAATGAAATACCAGGTATTTAGGAGAATTCAGGTATAAGACATCACTTTTGGAAAAAATCTTCGAAAATAAATTTCTTTAAAAAAAAAAGGAGGAAAGAAAAGACCTAAAATGGGAAGTTCAACAAAAACCGGCACACGGAAGTATTTTGTGGCACTCAGTGAGTGTCGAATGGCATTCGGCGAGTGCCGAACGGTAGTCACAGAATGCCGATCAGGTATTTATTGAGTGCCGCTGACATTTTCTGACTACCGTTTTCTTTTAAAGTCCGTATTTTATGGTACAATACGTATATGTATGCGGATAAAAACAAAGAAAACTGATAAAGTAAGGTTGACAAAAACGCGGCAATCAATAATTTGGCGTGGCACTTACTGAGAGCTGCGCTACAGTCATGGAATGCCGCCGCGGCTTTCACGGAGTGCCGCCGCGGCATCCACTGACTGCCGCAAGAGATTTTTGACTGCCGCCCTATACAGCAGTCTGTCTATTTTCAGGAAGTACGTATTGCACCACCAAATGAGACATTTACACCTGTCTTTTACTCCGAATTCACTGAAAATACTTGGTAATTTTGTCTATAAAAGAAGGAGGATCTTCCTTGGGAGATGGAGACCAAAATACAGAACAAAAAATACAATACACACAAGAGATCATTACCACTACAACAACACATATTAGAGAGAGATAGAGAGTTTTGGAGACCTTGAAGAAGAACTTGGAAGATCTTCAAAATATAAAAATTTGAGGATAGTCTTGGAGGTGACCCTCTAATCTTAATTGTGTTTTCTTTCTTTTTTAGCTTCTAATCCTTAAGTCATTTAGTTTTTCTTGATTAAATTTTAGAGTTTTGTTAAGTAAACTTGGAAGTCCTTGCTTCCTAGTTCTTTGATCCTTCTTCTATTTTTTTTGTTTATGTTTTTCTTTTGAGATTCTTGGAGATCTTCAAATATCTCTCTTAAAAACTCTTGAGTTTGATGTTTTGAATCTCATGTAAGCTTATACTTCACATGGGAGTCAAAGTTTGATCATCACTTCATAAGCAAATAGATGGATCCAAATCCATATTTATGATTTGGGTCCTCTAGCTTGATGTTTCATGGAATCCTTTCAATATTCCTTTGAGACTGTAACACCTGTAATTTCCTGTCATTATAATATCAGCTTTTTTCTAATTTCTGTATTTGACCCACTATATTATTATTTTAATTACGTGACGGTATGGACGTGTTGTAGTATTACCATATAGACTGTAGTAACCATACCGACTCGACCATAATAAGATTTGACTTAGTCCCGTACCCGAACCCGGACATTAGAAATAATACCCGGTTGCACATAAATCGAGACTGACACATATACCGAGGAACTTATGCATGTAAATCGAGAAAGTGGTACACAACCCGAGGTGGGCCCCACATGGCCGGCCATGTGGCAACCATATGACATCCCTTTGGACACATGTCCACTTAATGGACACATGTCCTATGCATGTAACATGCATGTATCATGCAAATGACACCTAAGCTAATGCATTTTCTATATATAACTTGCACATGCACACAATTGACACACTTTGTCTCTTATAATCTGCACTTAAGTAAAGAAAATAGAGCTGGAGTTATAAGTTCTTATAGGAGAAGAAGAAGGTGACACCATTGAAGTTGAAGTTCAAGCTCCATCAAGCTCAAGGACAACATCAAGCTTAATTTCAAGCTTTGGTGAGTAAATAGTGAGTAAGTTGTGAGTAATCTAACTCAATTTAGAACACATATAATATGTACTAATGTTTAGTAGAAGTTTGATGTTGTTGTGTTGAAGTTTTCATGACATGCAAGACAAATCCATAAATCTGAGAAACTGAAACTCTCAGCAGAACATAGTTTAGTAAAATGAATGTTTTGTGTAGCTCAAAAATCCGAATTAAGCTAGGTTTTTTTGTGGTAAACGCTAACTCATATATCTACAAATAACCCTTCTATAGCTCAGTTTAGAAATCAATCCTTCATGGGTGAAATGCATGTACAAAGCAGTGTTATAAACTAGGGAAAACAGAAACTTCCAGCAGAACATAGTTTAGTAAAATGAATGTTTTGTGCAGCTAAAAAATCCGAATTAAGCTAGGTTTTTTTGTGGTAAAGGATAACTCATATATCTACAAATAACTCATCTATAGATCAATCTAGAAATCACTCCTTCATGGGTGAAATGCATGTACAACGCAGTGTTATAAACCTGGGAAAACAGAAACTTCCAGCAGAATGTAGTTTAGTAAAATGGATGTTTTGAGGAGGTCAAAAATCGAAATTGAGCTAGATTTTTGTGGTAAAAGCTAACTCATTTATCTACAAATAACACATCTATAGCTTAGTCTAGAAATCAATCCTTCATGGGTGAAATGCATGTACAACGCAGTATTATAAATCTGAGAAACTGAAACTTTCAGCAGAACATAGTTTAGAAAAATGAATGTTTTGTGCAGCTCAAAAATGAGAATGAAGCTAGGTTTTTTTGTGAAGAAATATAACTCATTTATCTACAAATAATCCTTCTATAGCTCAGTCTAAAAACCCCTCCTTCATAGGTGAAATTCACGTACAATACAATACTATAAATCTAGGACAGAACAATCCGAGATATAAGAAATGTCTTGTAAAATAAATAGTTTGAGTAGCTCAAAAATGTAATTGAAGCTAGATTTTTTTTTGTACATGAATATATTCCTATTATCTATAATGTTGTAGTTTTGAGTTTGATCTACAAAGCAATTTATCATGCCCAAATAAATCATGTTAATTCCGCCAACACAGTGAAAATATATCTTGGCAGATTGTACAGCTTTTTGTATAATGTTTTGTTTATGCATGGTGTTGATTGTTGATGCTAGTTTTCTAGTACATGTGTTGTTATGAAAATCTCGTGCTATGGTAGTGCTATCGCGTAGATGAGTATGTTAAGGATTTCATCTATATGTTTTATTGATATTAAATCCATGATTATAAATCCATAAGCTACGTGAATATAGTTTAATGACCGTTGGAAAGTTCATACCCAAACTATAAGTATATTGTATGGCACGATTATTGCGTTGATAAGTGATCGGAAAAGTTTCCATCATAAGTATATTGAGAGGAAAACGGATTGTCGGACGTATAGCAAAATATTAACGGTTATAAATGGATGATATTAATGAACTAAACTACAAAACGTACGAACACGTAAAATAACGATAAAACCTTCGATAACAGATTTAATGCGAATAAGGGACATTGGGCCTCGTTTCTAGTCGTGTGTCTACTGGTCAAAGTTGATTCGTGAACTTTTGTGTCTTGTTTTGATAATTCATGCAAAGTTGGTCTCTCGATTATTCCATGGAGTCGATTGGTGAGTTATGTTTTGTTCCTTGATCTGAGGATCGGCATGACGTGTTCGGTCAAGTGCGGATGACCTGAGGATCGTCGTAACGTGTTCGATCAAGTGGTTGATTATTTTTCTGCACCCATGGACTGAGGATAGGCATGACATGTTCGGTTATGTACGGGTGACCTGAGGATCGGCATGACGTGTTCGTCCAAGTGATTATTAATTTCCCGTACCCTTGGTCTGAGGATCGGCATGACGTGTTCGGTAACGTACCGGCGACCTGAGGATTGGCACGACGTGTTCGACTAAGAGATTGTTAATGTCCCGCACACTTATGCCATTTGGGCGACAGTTTGAATGCCAGTTGGGCGATAGTTTGAATGCCATTTGGGCGACAGTTTGAGTGCCAGTTTGGCGACAGTTAACTATTCATTGTTGAGTGTTGTTCTTTCTGGACCAGTAAATGCGTTTGGAGTTAAGCCTTCTTTCAGTCAATGTCATTGGTCAGTTCAGTTCTGGGTTAAGTTTCAAAGGGAATGATTGGGTTTAAATAAGACATGGTTTTGAGAATGAGAAAAGACGAACAAGACATAGTATCGAGAATAAGAAGAGATGAAGAATAACTTACCTTAAGTGGTGGTAACCTTAAGGAGACCCTCACTTAGCTTAACCGCTAACGGCTTTTCATGCCGTTGGACCTTCCACGTCCAGCCTTTGCAGGTCCAGACGGAGCTGACTACTATCAAGATGCTGACTTTACTACTGAAGACTATGCTGGTGAAGATTACTACGAGGAAGGCTACGGTTTCGCCAGCTGAAGACTTTGAAGCTTTTCTTTTGTTATCGTTTTGTTATTATTATGTTAGTGATATAATAGTTTAGCTAGTCTTTTAATATGTATCTTTTGGATATCTTTTTGGCCTATAATATACTACTGATGTAAGACTTGGATGTTTTAAATTTCTGCTTCCGCTGAACATAGTCACATTCCCATATCACATTATTGTTATAAGCATGCTTGGACAATCAGGTGACACTCACAACCAGTCACGTGTCTACGAACCCATAAAGGAAATTTAATTTTCCCTATTTTTGGTACTTCGGGGCATGACAGAGATTTTTGGTATCAGAGCTTTAGGTTTAGACGCGCTCACTGATTGTCCTACACCTTAAGTTATGAGCATAAGATTTACCTCAGTACTGACACTAAGTTAGTTCCTCTTGCAGGTTATGGAGCCGATCTTTGTTTATGATGATTTCGGAGGGCACTATATTCTCGACGGTCGTATCCACCCTGCCGACCCTGTACTATATCGACAGCAGATCCGCCAGAGGGCGAGGCACATTTTAGAGGAGGACATGCGGAGAGCTGTGCTTATCGATGCATTGCAGTATCCGGATCGAGTTCAGCTCGAGTTGATCCATGCTTCAAAGACTACCATACTTATTCACCAGGAGCTTATCAGTATGACTCAGGGCTCAGCACTATATGACGATACTCTTCCTGATTATCATGGCCGCACTAGCACCACCATTCTCACCCGAGCCCATACCAGAGCCAGATGCCGATTTAGATCCCATGGATATAGATAACGACGATGACATAGCGAGTGGAGAGGATTTTGCAGGTAGTGACCACTCAATAGACGACCCATCTAATGGTGACGACACAGATGACGACGATGACCTGAAAATTGAGGACGATCCGGCAAGTAGCGACGAGGAGCCGATTGAGGAGGCTGACCCAGCAGACGATCTTCAGGGGATGATGTACACGACCATCCAGTGCCACCAATTGACAGGGACAAGATGATACTGATGCCTGAGCAGAACCACGAAGCAGATCCAGCTGACATCAAGGAGAAGGAGGAGGACCCTGAGGAGGAGTTCTTAGAGGACCCATTATAGATAATAAGAGAGGAAAACTTTACCTTAGATATGGTAAGCGAGTACCATAGTAAGCAGTCATATCCTTTCTACTCATTCCACTCTCTTTGAGTATATCGATACCTTCTATTCTAATGGTCATTTCTTCTGGAAAAGGAATCTATATATTTTGTAAAGTGGCTCCGATTACCATCAATAATTATTGTGATACACTCCTTGATAAGTAATTCATTTCCTTGAATTTTTAGAAATTCCCCAGTCAACAATTCTTGAGTATATACCTTGATCATCCGATTCTTGACAAATTCTTTTGAGAACAAGTTCGATCACTAGTACTGCAAAGTCATTCTTTTTGACTTATTATTCCTTGAACAAATTCTTACAAGTTCATTTCATTTGAAATAATCCTAAATGAGTTCTCTGTCCTTATTCTTGCCATGAACTCAAAAAAAAAATGTTGTACTCTTTAAACATCTTGGACTCTTATTGTCTCTCTCAGTTACTACCTTATTCTTTATCAGTGGGGTTTCGTTTGGACTATTTCACTTACGAAATACCTAATTCTTATTTCATTCGTTGAAGGCCTTATGTCAGTTACTTTCATTTCCTATAAATCTTGAGATACTACGATTAATTCCATAGTAAACAGTCATTCAATCCTTGTTAGATTTACATCTTATTCTTGAATGGATCACGTCATTCTACTATTGTACTTCTATCTGTGAGAATTCATATACCTTTTCGGATTCGGCTTCATTTTGGATCAATCTATTCAATCGTTTCAATCATCGTATTGTAGTTACTGGGATTATGATGATAACTATAATGTGAGATGTAATAGGCTATGATTGCTTCGCATAAGGTATGATAGAAACCTTATAGACACGAACTCATACGTAGGAACAGAAGAATCTTCTTGATCTCTGTAATGGATGAATCATCTCAAACAATTGAGGACTAGTCCAGAAGGCTAAGCAACATAATACCTAAGGAGATTGATCCCACCATTGAATTTGGAAGACTGATACAAGTCCGCTGACGGCACTAACGCAAGTGACTATGGAAATGAGTTAATTAGACACCTCCATATCGTCCATTCAGAATCACTTTGTAGACCACTAAATCCACAACCTGCTACACTACCAAGGTCAACCCTACTACAAGGAGCACATGAGATATTGACTTAACCCGAGGTGATGGAAGATGCAAGAATAGAATATACCTTCAACAGATCGAACGACCTCATAGACTGCTGACATCGAGCACGTTTAGTCACAACGAATGACTCGCACCGCGAGCATTAGTGAAGATGAGTACTGCATTCCACCTTCATGCCAATGATCAGATCGCATAGGGCCTACCAAGAGAAGACACATTTCGGGTTTACAACATCGATGTTCCATCAACACGCTGAAGAAATGCATCTCTGACCTTGCGCACGTTATAAATTAAAACCATGTAAGGCTGAGTAATTATATTCATCTTTCTAATTTAACTCCTTTTGAGTAAACGTACTATTTTCTACCGTTGGTTGCGTTAGATCAATTATCCTTATGATGAACCATGGGATGTCCTTTATTGTTTCACTAATTAACAGTTATTCGTTGTCCTCTCTGATTTCACTTAACAAGATTTTGGATCATTCTGATCAGTGCTAAATCTAATTGTGAATTCATTTGCTTTCTAATGCTATAAGTTACCTCTCTGGACTTATCACCATGAAAATCGATTCCAATAATTCATTTATAAACCAATCATTGTAAGTCATTGGGACTTATGATCTGTTAAATTTATCTTTGTAAATCGTTTGGACTGTCAACTGTTTGACCAACTTTTGCAAGTGCGTATCCCTTGACATTGTTGCAAAGGATTTCTTTGTATTTGTTCACCTAAGGAACTCAAGCATATTGCACCCCTTTGTAAATTAGTCTTCATTTCCTTTCATTTCATAAATTCTTCTTATTGGTAACCTTGACTTTTATCATTAAGGCTTCACCTAAATTATTGGCTCATGAGACAAGGAATTCTTATGTCCTACCTGGGAGGCCTTGCACCTATAGTCATTGCATTACTATGATTGTCCTATAGTAATCATCTAATGGTTATTCTCATATACTCATTCTATATATTGTGATCCTACGTACAAGTGATTGATCACGTACCTCTTCATTTTTAACTCAGTACATAATGAGTATTCATTTTGTTATGAATTCAACTCCTTACAAGTGAATTCAATCCTACTCCAATTACCCGTAACAACTTATATGCTTGGTATTAATTAATGCATGGAGAAATTGCTTAATGACTTGTGACATCACCTACGATGCCAAAACTCCATGACGATTTCATGTCGACACGTAAAGGAACTCAATCACAATAACACGCTTAAAAGGACACCATAACCCCTACAAGTTATAGAAGACAATCGTGAGACCAACTAGACTTCTCAACCCTCGCATCAAGAAGCTGAGAGGTAAGAATCTTGCCTGATCAAAGATGCAGAAGAAAAAAACCAACATCGTGAACAACTACTTGAATGCAGTCCACAATCATTGAGGAAAACTTTAGATACATCAAGAATTATCACAAGAGGCAAAGAAACAATGAAAGGAAAGTTAATCAGACTACCGTTCAGACACATCCAAAGCAACGCGATATCTGCAATAGCTGCGAAATATCTAGACATCAATTTAAAGAATACAAAGCACCGATATAGCTCACAAGTTGATAGGCGCAGTGCTTCAATCGTGGAAAGGCTGGACGTATGCACAAAGATTGTCCAGAACGAGGGATTCAAAACATGGGTCCACCATAAAGAAGGTCCCAAAAGAGAGCTCGCAGATCATCAAATTATTCCCAGCATTGAACAAGACGAAAGATCAAGGGTGCCATATTCAATGTCAGAACTTTGAATTTCACTTGGCATTGTTTTAGCAAAGAAGTTTGGACGTTTGAAAGAATTTGTGAGAAGGTCTGATTAGTTGGCTTGTGGGAACCTCACAACCTTAAAATCTGAGATATGATTAGTACCTTCTACTTTCTAAGGCCTAGCAAAATCCAGATTTCGAGGACGAAATCCTTTAATAGGTGGTAGAAGATGTAACACCTGTAATTTCCTGTCATTATAATATCAGCTTTTTTCTAATTTCTGTATTTGACCCACTATATTATTATATTATTATTTTAATTACGTGATGGTATGGACGTGTTGTAGTATTACCATATAGACTGTAGTAACCATATCGACTCGACCATAATAAGATTTGACTTAGTCCCGTACCCGAACCTAGACATTAGAAATAATACCCGGTTGCACATAAATCGAGACTGACACGTATACCGAGGAACTTATGCACGTAAATCGAGAAAGTGGTACACAACCCGAGGTGGGCCCAACATGGCCGGCCATGTGGCAACCACATGACATCCCTTTGGACACATGTCCACTTAATGGACACATGTCCTATGCATGTAACATGCAAATGACACCTAAGCTAATGCACTTTCTATATATAACTTGCACATGCACACAATTGACACACTTTGTCTCTTATAATCTGCACTTAAGTAAAGAAAATAGAGCTGGAGTTATAAGTTCATATAGGAGAAGAAGAAAGTGACACCATTGAAGTTGAAGTTCAAGCTCCATCAAGTTCAAGAACAACATCAAGCTTAATTTCAAGCTATGGTGAGTAAATAGTGAGTAAATTGTGAGTAATTGTGAGTAATCTAACTCAATTTAGAACACATATAATATGTACTAATGTTTAGTAGAAGTTTGATGTTGTTGTGTTGAAGTTTTCATGACATGCAAGACAAATCCATAAATCTGAGAAACCGAAACTCTCAGTAGAACATAGTTTAGTAAAATGAATGTTTTGTGCAGCTCCAAAATCCGAATTAAGCTAGGTTTTTTTGTGGTAAACGCTAACTCATATATCTACAAATAACTCTTCTATAGCTCAGTCTAGAAATCAATCCTTCATGGGTGAAATGCATGTACAACGCAGTGTTATAAACCTGGAAAAACAGAAACTTCCAGCAGAACATAGTTTAGTAAAATGAAAGTTTTGTGCAGCTCAGAAATTCAAATTAAGCTAGGTTTTTTTGGGGTAAAGGCTAACTCATATATCTACAAATAACTCGTCTATAGCTCACTCCAGAAATCATTCCTTCATGGGTGAAATGCATGTACAACGCAGTGTTATAAACCAGGGAAAACAGAAACTTCCAGCAGAATGTAGTTTAGTAAAATGGATGTTTTGAGGAGGTCAAAAATCAGAATTGAGCTAGATATTTTTGTGGTAAAATCTAACTCATTTATCTACAAATAACACTTTTATAGCTTAGTCTAGAAATCAATCCTTCATGGGTGAAATGCATGTACAACGCAGTGTTATAAATCTGAGAAACTGAAACTTTCAGTAGAACATAGTTTAGTAAAATGAATGTTTTGTGTAGCTCAAAAATGAGAATTAAGCTAGGTTTTTTTGTGAAGAAATATAACTCATTTATCTACAAATAACCCTTCTATAGCTTAGTCTAAAAACCCCTCCTTAATAGGTGAAATTCACGTACAATACATTACTATAAATCTGGGACAGAACAGTCCGAGATATAAGAAATGTCTTGTAAAATAAATAGTTTGAGTAGCTCAAAAATGTAATTGAAGCTAGATTTTTTTTTACATGAATATATTCCTATTATCTATAATGTTGTAGTTTTGAGTTTGATCTACAAAGCAATTTATCATGCCCAAATAAATCATGTTAATTCAGCCAACACAGTGAAAATGTATCTTGGCAGATTGTACAGCTTTTTGTACAATGTTTTGTTTATGCATGGTGTTGATTGTTGATGCTAGTTTTCCAGTACATGTGTTGTTATGAAAATCTCGAGCTATGGTAGTGCTATCGCGTAGATGAGTATGTTAAGGGTTTCATCTATATGTTTTATTGATATTAAATCCATGATTATAAATTCATAAGCTACGTGAATATAGTTTAATGACCGTTGGAAAGTTCATACCCAAACTATAAGTATATTGTATGGCACGATTATTGCGTTGATAAGTGATCGGAAAAGTTTCCATCATAAGTACATTGAGAGGAAAACGGAATGTCGGACGTATAGCGAAATATTAACGGTTATAAATGGATGATATTAATGAACTAAACTACGAAACGTACGAACACGTAAAATAACGATAAAACCTTCGATAACAGATTTAATGCAAATAAGGGACATTGGGCCTCGTTTCTAGTCGTGTGTCTACTGGTCAAAGTTGATTCGTGAACCTTTGTGTCGTGTTTGGATAATTCTTGCAATGTTGGTCTCTCGATTATTCCATGGAGTCGATTGGTGAGTTATGTTTTGTTCCTTGATCTGAGGATCGGCATGACGTGTTCGATCAAGTGCGGATGACCTGAGGATCGTCGTGACGTGTTCGATCAAGTGGTTGATTATTTTTCCGCACCCTTGGACTGAGGATCGGCATGACGTGTTCGGTTATGTACGGGTGACCTGAGGATCGGCATAACGTGTTCGTCCAAGTGATTATTAATTTCCCGTACCCTTGGTCTGAGGATCGTCCTAACGTGTTTGGTAACGTGACGACGACCTGAGGATCGGCATGACGTGTTCGACCAAGAGATTGTTAATGTCCCGCACACTTATGCCATTTGGGCGACAGTTTGAATGCCAGTTGGGCGATAGTTTGAATGCCATTTGGGCGACAGTTTGAGTGCCAGTTGCGCGACAGTTAACTATTCATTGTTGAGTGTTGTTCTTTCTTGACCAGTAAATGCGTTAGGAGTAAAGTCTTCTTTCAGTCAATGTCATTGGTCAGTTCAGTTCTGGGTTATGTTTCAAAGGGAATGATTGGGTTTAAATAAGACATGGTTTTGAGAATGAGAAAAGACGAACAAGACATAGTATCGAGAATAAGAAGAGATGAAGAATAACTTACCTTAAGTGGTGGTAACCTTAAGGAGACCCTCACTTAGCTTAACCGCTAACGGCTTTTCATGCCGCTGGACCTTCCACGTCCAGCCTTTGCAGGTCCAGACGGAGCTGACTACTATCAAGATGCTGACTTTACTACTGAAGACTATGCTGGTGAAGATTACTACGAGGAAGGCTACGGTTTCGCCAACAGAATACTTTGGAGCTTTTCTTTTGTTATAGTTCTGTTATTATTATGTTAGTGATATAATAGTTTAGCTGGTCTTGTAATATGTATCTTTTGGATATCTTTTTGGCCTGTAATATACTACTGATATAAGACTTGGATGTTTTAAATTTCTACTTCTGCTGAACATAGTCACATTCCCATATCACATTATTGTCATAAGCATGATTGGACAATCAGGTGACACTCACAACCAATCACGTGTCTACGAACCCATAAAGGAAATTTAATTTTCCCTATTTTTGGTACTTCGGGGCGTGACAGAGACTCATGAGTATTCGTTATATCTTCATCTCCAATGACCATCAAATGGTAGGAGAAAGTAGTTTTGAGTCCAAGGCCATCTCTATGGTTTGGATTCATTATCTTGAGATTTCATGAAGTCTATTCATACTTCATTTGAAATCTTCAAATATAAAGGTCTTTAGCCTCCAATGACCATCAAATGGTAGGAGAAAATGGTCTAGTTTAAGTCCAACTTCATGGTTTAATAGTTGGGGTTAACAAATAAAAGTTGAGTTTGACAATGAAATAGTAGGTTCATAAACCGGTTTTGATCAGAGATTTTTAGTTCAAAATCTAACCGTTGGAATAAAGTGAAACCAACGGGAAAGTGTCAATAACACAATGTTTTACCACTGTAATTTTTGTTTTGATGAAATTCGATGCCTAAGATCGTTTGGTCTCATGATTTCAAAACATGCAACTCTCTATTCGAAATTTCAGAACAGCAAGTCCATTTTGAAATTCATAAATCAGAATCTTAATAGAGTTTTCGGGGTTTCAAATAATTTTTTCTAGGTACCTTAATGTGTTAGGAAGATCCCCAAAAAAGATCTAAGTGTTTCTAATCTTTTTACTATTTTTAGAAAATCATACAAGATCTCTGGATAGAGAGTTGTAGATTCCCGAGTGATGTCTAGTGTTTTCCATATTCCCGGAGATCTAACCGTTCAAACCTTGATTTTCTTTTTGGGTAATAAACTAGACTCACAGAGGCATATTACATCCAAATATCATTAAGATCCAACCGTTGGAAATATGGTTTTTCCATTTTTTAAGATCTGGTCTTCTCTCCGTAATTCATAAAAAAAACGCTACTGTTTTTGTCTAATCTTATTTATTTCAACTCAAGTGGTCTCCTAATGTCTTGGGACCCAAATCATACTTTGAATAATGATAATTTAGCTTAAATCTAGAGGCTAAGTGACCCAAATTAGTGAATAAATCCATGTCTTATTCTTGTTCACATTCATTCATTCATGTACATTAATGCTTATGATTAGAACTAGCTATTTGAATAAAGTTGGATTTCATGCTTGATAGATCTAAGCTAGGGAATCAGGATTGATTGTTTGATATCATATTATTATGTGAAGCATGTGGACTAATCTCTGTTTTGTAGCGCATTTGAGGTACAATTTCTCATCTCTTCTCTAGTTTATTTCATTTGTTGATTTCCTTGATTTTCGACTCCATGCGCGACACCTTAGACTAGGTCTTGCCTTATGTGTTTACATGCATTAGAGACCTTTTCTTAGGTTCATTTTATATATATGCATTACATGTTTAAATTCGCAGCTGGATCCCAGGTACGTTTCCTGGTTCCCTATTTGCACATCATCATGCTTGCTATTTGAACTATGTGGCTTTTGAATGATATTTTGTCGATTAGCAACTTTGTACCCTTTTCAACATGCTTGTGTAATGTATTATTTATATATATGTATTAGTTGAGGGCATGCTTAGATCAATAATTTGATTAAAAAGGATGATGAGTAGAGGCCTATCACGAGATAGGATGAAAGGGGGTGTTTTAGTCCGCCGGGCTCCTTCCCCTTTCATTCCATAATCCCCGGACCCAGATTGTCTTTGGTTTCGCAAAAGATCAGTTGGCTTTCTAAATGGTTTGTTAATTTTCCTAAAAAATTTAAGTGGCGACTCATTTGTTCTGAAATTTAAAGGAATTTAAAAAAAAAAACTGTGGGTAAGAAAACTGCGATATCCACATTCCGGCGACTCTGCTGGGGATCGAACCCAGAATCTTTGGTTTCGCAGACCAGAATTCTGATTTTGGGTTCACTTAAGGATTAGACTCGAAAATATCCTTTTAATCGAATTAATTAATCTTTGCAAGCCTGTTGCATTTCACTTGCATGTCCAGCCAGTCGATTGCACAGAACTATGACCTTCGAGGCTTGGGGCACCCGGTCGGTCAAGTTATCATGGGACTGTGTGATCACCCTTGATCTCGTACCATGATTTGGTATATTAAGCATCCTATCAGATGTGAGTCAAGGGTCCCTTATTTGACCAAAACCCAGCTTTTGCACAGTAGTTTCTATAGAACCTTTCAATCTTAGGAAATCAATTCTTGATTAGGATTATGTGCTAGGAAGTTTTGTATGGCCAGAGGGGATTACTTGAGATGATGACGATACTTGCTTGATGAAAGATGTATAATCTTTTAATCACCTTTTAGCAATTTCTCCTCATATTCTGCGACATTTGGAGAACATGCCGAACCTTGATTATAAGATTATACTTCTTATATCATGTTTAGCTAAGCATCATTGACCTTGTATGTATCCAAATTCATGGAAAGTACGGTGATAATCCGGTCATGTGATCCCCCTACCCAAAGATTTTATTTTTCCAAGGTTTTCATTCACCCTTCCAAAAAAATCTTTCTTTCTCCTTTCAAATTAAAGTTCCCAAACTAACCTTTGTTAAGGCGTATTTTTACTTGATCATCTTCAAAAGAAATAAATTTGAAAATCCTTGAAATTATTTTGGGAAGAATGATTTTTTTATAAAAGAATGTTTAACACCCTCAAAAGCATTCTCAAGCATTGCTTTCAAAAACCTTTTTACCATTCAAAAAATGCTTTCGATAGGGTAATGAGGATCACAATGAAAGGAGAAGTTGGCGCACTTGATGTGGGTGAGGATTTTATGTGCTTATGTGTTTATGTTCTAGGATTAGGATTTTATTTTCTTTGACATTTAGAGTAGACACACACATACACTTGCATTTCATCTGTGTGCCATGTATGCGGCGCATGCATTTAGCCACATCAAATCATCAAAGCATTGCATGCATGTAGAGTCCAAATTTACACCATCCTCTTTCCAGTCAAGATCAAAGTAATTCAATAGTTCCTCAAAATTCCTTGCCTCCTGAAAATCAATTCTGCATGGGACCTTTTACCTATCTATGTTGAAAGAGTGGAACAACTAGATCCCCTAGTGAGGACACTTCTAACTTTCTTGGGTTGTTTTTTTCCATGATTTTAGTTAAAATGGCACACAAAGGGAATACTGGGGAAGTAGCAGAGTTAAGGGCAATTGTGGAACAACAGGCCGAAAACATGAACCGCATGATGGCCATGATGGAGACAATGGCACGACAGCCGCCAGTTGTAGATCCTTCCCCACCTGTTAGGGATGACGATTGGTTTGATGATCCAGAAAGAGCTGAAATACCGAGGGCAGAAAAGGAAAAGATAGAGAAAGAAAGAGCTGAGAAAGAGAAAATAATGGGTGAGAAAGTAGAGAAACTTGAAAGGGTAGTCCTCAAGGCTCAAGGAGTTGACACTATTTTGCTTGAACTAGAGGGATTGTATGAAGGGGTGCGGTAAACGCTGCCTGTCGGTTTCGAGATGCCGATTTTTGACAAGTTTGATGGTATCGGTAATCCTCGCAGTCATATACGGATGTGCATTGGGGCTTTCTAACCCAGTGGTTTGAGCACTACGATGATGGCTATTTTGTTTCAACAAACTCTGACCGGAGCTGCCCCGGCATGGTACCTCACGATCGAGCCAAATAGAACTAGGATCTGGGAAGAAGTAGTAAAGTTGTTCGTGGCCCAATATGAATACAACCAAGAGATAGATGCGACAGTCCGAGATATGGAGACTACCAGGCAGGAATATGAGGAATCATTTGCTGAGTTTTTAAGCCGACGGAGGGGTAAAGTAGCCAAAATGGTTCAAAGGCCATCCGAAAAAGAGCAGATCAGAATGCTAATGAAAAATTTACAACCGGTTTACCAAGAGGAGATGAGGTTCCAATCAATCAACACTTTTGCTGAGATTTTTGATGTAGGGACAAGAATTAAAGACGCAATCCGTGAAGGGGTAATCAAAAGAAAGAATCAGGCGAACAAATATGTGGATCCAGGATCCGATGTTAACACTTTGGCACAACCACCTCAACAGAAGGGCCATTATTAAAAAGGTAATCGGTCAAGGTCTAATCAGGGTCGACATGGAGAGACCACCGAATTCGGAATACCGTTGAGTATGGCATTAGAACAGGCAGTAGAGAAAGGATGCTTGAAAAATTTGGATCCACAACCCGTGCTTGATCCCATCCCAAAGGGATATAACATTGACCAATATTGTGCTTATCACCAGATGTTGGGTCATGATACTGACCATTGTATGAGATTGAAGCATGAAATTTGAAGCCTGGTTGAGAAAGGAGTTATGACACATGTTGTTGGGGAGTAGTGAACTCGAAGGTTCAAATGATGATAGTGAAGTGATAGTGTTTGGAACTGCTGCTGCTAAGCAAATGTGGATGCTCTTGAAAATATAACAAATTAAAAATCATCTATGACACTCCAATTGAGACCAAGTCAAGTCTAGTCCAGTAATCGAGTCATGTCAAGTAGGAGTCAAGTGTCAAGTCCAGTCGAGTCTTTGAGTCAGTCGGTTATCGAGTTTTTTTAAGTCTTTTATCGAGTCGAGTGATGTAACCCTCCTTCTATCCTAGTTGAATAAAGTCTCATTTTGCTTGATTTAGTGTGCTAAGTCGTGAATGAATGGATCATTAAGCCCAAAAAAAAAAAATCAAAAATCACTTTTTCAAACGATCATGGAAAATACTTAGTTAATAAATCTTTGCATTGAAAAGGATCCCCAAGTAATCAAAGCAAATTTTGTGCCAAAACCAAAGAGGAGTAGAGAATTGACTAGCTTTACTTTAAGAATTTAAAGATGCTCTTGCTCAATTTTGAAAAGATAAACTTGGAACTTGAGGCTTGCTCACCATCCAAATACCAAGCCTAAAAGATGAGCCCACAATCCAAAGCCATAAACTTGGTCCTTGGTGGTAGCCAGATATTTTAAATGAACTTCTTCTTTTAAAATACGGAGAAAAAAAAAAAAGAAAAAAAAGGAAGATGCGTGTTGATTTCAAAATCTGAATCCTAGCCAGTCAAAATCATGAAGAGAATAAGAGAGAGTTAGGTAGAGAAAAGAAAGGAAAACACAGAGAATAAATAAGATTGAGAATCCTTGAGCACTTCAAAGTACATCATTGGTACATGAATTATCCCAAGGCTTTGTGTTGTTCTCAACAAAGAAATTGGAAATGAAAAGAGAGATTTGAACGTATCAATTAAATTTTTTGTGAGAGACTCAATGGATAAGTGATAAGTGGGCCTAAAACAATGCAGAAATATCTTTGAGAAAGATAAAGAGTGATTTGGAGGGCTGATATTACTTTGTGAGTATAATAGAGTATGATTAAAACATGATACATTATGAGAGTTGTAAAGATTGACTGGGTAGTGATAAGGTGAAAAGAATCAACCGCCATAAAACAAAAAAGAAAAAAAAAGGAAGGAAGAAAAGAGGAAAAGAAAAAAATACATAAAAGGGAGAAGTAGTTCATATTCCTGTCCAAAGGCTACCACAAGCAACCCATTTCAGAAAGAGCACTCATTGGACCCAAATGAAAACATGGCTTGAAAAGCCCATAAATTCTTGAAGCCTTATTCCTTCAAGACCTCCAGAGTTGATGAACTACATTTTGACCTGATTCCCACTTGGGGATACGTAGGCAGCCAGTGAGGTTCGGTCACAAACACCGTTGCACCACGTGACATTTCTCTTTCAAGCCTCAGCCAAACTACTTTGGACCTGATTCCCACTTGGGGATAAGTAGGCGAACTTTCCAAGGTTCTCGGTCTATAACTATTCATAAACTAAAAGCATCACCCTTTGCACTTTGGTTTCCTCCTTCAGACTAGGGGCAAACTTGTGTTTGCCTGGAGCCATATATCTATTGCCAGACCAGGGGCAAACAAAGTTTGCCCATCAGCATTGGGTTTCCCGCTTTCGCCCACCATATTCATGATGATTACCTCTAGGATGGGAGTAAATGCACTGCAGGCATCCTGTACCATCATGTTCTCAAAACCCTTGGATGAGTCTATTTGCCCTTAAGACTAGGGGCAAACTTTGTCTGACAAAAACCCTCTATGCCAGTGGCAAGTTCTCAAGTAATTGAGTTTGTTTTGAAAGGATTGAAATAGAGTGCCTTTCATTCTATAAGCTAAAGCACTAATTTAAAACACATTCTAGATGGGAAAATAATTCGCTAAATCAAAAAGGGGAAGTTTTCAAAGCTTAGATTTATCAACAAAGCGCTACCATTTGTAAGATAATGAATAAATGAAAGGTGGGATGATATATAAATTCACAATGAAAGCACATTGATTCATAATGAATGTGAGTTTGAGTAAGTCATCTTGAGTAACTAGCTTTGTCAGGTCTATCCTCCTTTGATGAATCAATAAATGGTCTCAAATGTGTGGGTTTAAGATGATGAATAAAGATTTGAAAAGTCTTCATGAGCATCCCAAGAGCGATATGAGCAGAGGTTTCGAACACTATCACAACATAATGCTAAAGTGGCAATATAAGAAGAGTCCAAGACTAGGGGCAAAGGTGACTTCCCTCTTTTGACAGAATTGATAGGTTTCTTCCAAAGGTCAGCAGATATAGAAAATCATTCTTTCCAATCAGTTTTGTTCAAATTCTTTGAGTCCGAGGAGACTCCCGAACATTGCGTTAGTCCTCAAATGGAAGCTTCCCTTCCTAAGCGTTAGTCCTCAATGGCAGCTTCCCCAAACTTGCATTAGTCCTCAATGGCAGCATTATCGGTGTTAGTCCTCAATGGCAACCTTACATTAGTCCTCAATGGCAGCATCATCGGTGTTAGTCCTCAATGGCAACCTTGCATTAGTTCTCAATGGCAGCATCATCGGTGTTAGTCCTCAATGGCAACCTTGCATTAGTCCTCAATGGCAGCATCATTGGTGTTAGTCCTCAATGGCAACCTTGCATTAGTCCTCAATGGCAGCATCATTTGTGTTAGGCCACAATTACAAACCTCATTAGTCCTCAATGGCAATTTCTGTTAGTCCTCAAAGGCAATCCCCGTTAGTCCTCCATGGCGATCTCTTTTAGGCCTCAATGGCAATCCTCGTCACTCATCAATGGCAATCTTTTTAACCTTGTGTTAGTCCTCAATGGCAGCATTATCGGTGTTAGTCCTCAATGGCAACCTTGCATTAGTCCTCAATGGTGGCATAATTTGTGTTAGTCCTCAATGGCAACCTCGCATTCGCGTTGTTCCTCAATGAATCTTTGAGTCTCATTCAAACTCCCGATTTTGAAAATTCAAATTCTTCTTAGTCGAATTGACTCTAATGTTGTAAATTGAAATTTTTGTGTAGTCGAAATGACTCCGATTTTGAAATTTGAAATTCTCTTTGAAGCTTTGAATTTGTTCGAGTCAATTCGACTCCCAAATTTTAGAAATTTGAAAATTCTTTGAGTCTAATTGACTCCTAATCTATCCAAATATGGTTGCCCCACTTTTGATAGTGTAACGGATTTGCACTCTCAGATTTTCGCAACAGATTTGCGTCAACCCTCTGTCTGAGAATATAACAAATTTATATTCTCGATCCGCGTAACAGATTTACGTTGATCTTTGCTTTGAGAGTGTAACAGATTTACATTCTCGGTTTTTACAACAGATTTGCGTCAACCCTCTGTCTGAGAATATAACAGATTTATATTCTCGATCTGCGTAACAGATTTACGTTGATCCTTGCTTTGAGAGTGTAACAGATTTACATTCTCGGTTCTCGTAACAGATTTGCGTCAACCCTCTATCTGAGAATATAACAGATTTATATTCTTGATCCGCGTAACAGATTTACGTTGATCCTTGCTTTGAGAGTGTAACAGATTTACATTCTCGGTTCTCGCAACAGATTTGCGTTAACCCTCTCTATGAGAATATAACAGATTTATATTCTCGATCCGCGTAATAGATTTACGTTGATCCTTGCTTTGAGAGTGTAACAGATTTACATTCTCGGTTCTCGCAACAAATTTGCGTTAACCCCCATTCTGAGAATATAACAAATTTATATTCTCGATCCTCGTAACAAATTTAAGTCGATCCTTTGTTTTGAATGTAACGGATTTATATTCTCGGTTCTCGCAACGAATTTGCGTTAACCCCCATTCTGAGAATATAACAAATTTATATTCTCGATCCTCGTAACAAATTTATGTCGATCCTTTATTTTGAATGTAACGGATTTACATTCTCGATTCTTGCAACGAATTTGCGTTAACCCCCATTCTGAGAATATAACAAATTTATATCCTCGATCCGCATAACAAATTTACATCGATCCTTTGTTTTGAATGTAATGAATTTACATCCTCAGTTCTGGCAATGAATTTGCGTTAACTCCCATAATCAAATCAAAAGCGTCTTCATGACCCCCGTAACAAATCTTGCTTCAGTCAAGAACCAGGTAATCTTCTCTGACTAAGGCATCAAGTAACGTGCATCATGCATAGAGAAGACATGATAGGCATGATGCTTGCATAATTAGTTCTATTCAGGAATTACCATTACATAGCATGCGCATCACGATAGGATAGAAGCATCCGTCCGTGTGACTACTTGCGTTTGTGTGTGTTTGACCCCGTGCCCGAACTACGTCTTGTTCTGATTCCTGATGGGATACGTAGGCAGCTCATCATGGAGCACGACTAATTAGAATTCCTCTACGCGCTCGCTTCCTTTTGTAACGCATTTTGTTTTTCCCTTTAATCCGACAGTTTGATCAAAGGCCTGTCTTCACACAGGATTTGACATTCACTTATGGGATGCGTTGCCCCACAAGCTCTGTCAAAGAGGGGCAAACTGTAGACACCCCGATTTTGACCAAACGTCGAATTAAGGAGAGTATAACCTCCATATCTGATGATGACAAGGACCGAAAGATTTGAAGTGTTCCAAGCTCTTCAGAAAGTTCTCCAAACGCGGTAAATTTTCACAAAAGGAAATACCAAGTATTTAGGAGAATTCAGGTATAAGACATCACTTTTGGAAAAAATCTTCGAAAACAAATTTCTTTAAGAAAAAGGAGAAAATAAAAGACCTAAAATGGGAAGTTCAACAAAAACCGACACACGGAAGTATTTTGTGGCACTTAGTGAATGCTGAACGGCATTCGGTGAGTGTCGAACGGCAGTCACGGAATGCCGGCCCGGCAATTACTGAGTGCCACCGACATTTTCTGACTCCCGTTTTCTTTTAAAGTTTGTTTTTTGTGGTACAATACATATATGTATGTAGATAAAAACAAAAAAACTGATAAAGTAAGGTTGACAAAAATGCGGCAATCAATAATTTGGCGCGGCACTTACTGAGAGCCGCGAGGCAGTCATGGAATACCGCCGTGGCTTTCACGGAGTGCCGCCGCGGCATCCACTGACTGCCGCAAGAGATTTTTGACTGCCGCCCTGTACAACAGTCTGTCTATTTTCAGCAAGTACGTATTGTACCACCAAATGAGACATTTACACCTGTCTATTGCTCCGAATTCATTGAAAATACTTGGTAATTTTGTCTATAAAAGAAGGAGGATCTTCCTTGGGAGAGGGAGACCAAAATACAAAACAAAAAATACAATACACACAAGAGATCATTACCACTACAACAACACATATTAGAGAGAGATAGAGAGTTTTGGAGAGCTTGTAGAAGAACTTGGAAGATCTTCAAAATATAAAAATTTGAGGATAGTCTTGGAGGTGACCCTCTAATCTTAATTGTGTTTTCTTTCTTTTTTAGCTTCTAATCCTTAAGTCATTTAGTTTTTCTTGATTAAATTTTAGAGTTTTGTTAAGTAAACTTGGAAGTCCTTGCTTCCTAGTTCTTTGATCCTTCTTCTATTTTTTTTGTTTATGTTTTTCTTTTGAGATTCTTGGAGATCTTCAAATATCTCTCTTAAAACTCTTGAGTTTGATGTTTTGAATCTCATGTAAGCTTATACTTCACATGGGAGTCAAAGTTTGATCATCACTTCATAAGCAAATAGATGGATCCAAATCCATATTTATGATTTGGGTCCTCTAGCTTGATGTTTCATGGAATCCTTTCAATATTCCTTTGAGACTCATGAGTATTAGTTATATCTTCATCTCCAATGACCATCAAATAGTAGGAGAAAGTAGTTTTGAGTCCAAGGCCATCTCTATGGTTTGGATTCATTATCTTGAGATTTCATGAAGTCTATTAATACTTCATTTGAAATCTACAAATATAAAGGTCTTTAGCCTCCAATGACCATCAAATGGTAGGAGAAAATGGTCTAGTTTAAGTCCAACTTCATGGTTTAATAGTTGGGGTTAACAAATAAAAGTTGAGTTTGACAATGAAACAGTAGGTTCATAAACCGGTTTTGATCAAAGATTTTTAGTTCAAAATCTAACCGTTGGAATAAAGTGAAACCAACGGGAAAGTGTCAATAACACAATGTTTTACCACTGCAATTTTTGTTTTGATGAAATTCCATGCCTAAGATCGTTTGGTCTCATGATTTCAAAACATGCAACTCTCTGTTCGAAATTTCAGAACAGCAAGTCCATTTTGAAATTCATAAATCAGAATCTTAATAGAGTTTCTGGGGTATCTAATAATTGTTTCTATGTACCTTAATGTGTTAGGAAGATCCCCTAAAAAGATCTAAGTGTTTCTTATCTTTTTGCTATTTTTAGAAAATCGTACAAGATCTCTGGACAGAGAGTTGCAGATTCCTGAGTGATGTCTAGTGTTTTCCATATTCCAGAAGATCTAACCGTTCAAACCTTGATTTTCTTTTTGGATTTTAACCTAGACTCACAGAGGCATATTACATCCAAAAATCATTAAGATCCAACCGTTGGAAGTATGGTTTTTCCATTTTTAAAGATCTGGTCTGCTCTCTGTAATTCATAATAAACTGCTACTGCTTTTGTCTAATCTTATTTATTTCAACTCAAGTGGTCTCCTAATGTCTTGGGACCCAAATCATACTTTAAATAATGATAATTTAGCTTAAATCTAGAGGCTAAGTGACCCAAATTAGTGAATAAATCCATGTCTTATTCTTGTTCACATTCATTCATTCATGTATATTAATGCTTATGATTAGAACTAGCTATTTGAATAAAGTTGGATTTCATGCTTGATAGATATAAGCTAGGGAATCAGGATTGATTGTTTGATATCATATTATTATGTGAAGCATGTGGACTAATCTCTGTTTTGTAGCGCATTTGAGGTACAATTTCTCATCTCTTCTTTAGTTATTTCATTTGTTGATTTCCTTGATTTTCGACTCCATGCGCGACACCTTAGACTAGGTCTTGCCTTATGTGTTTACATGCATTAGAGACCTTTTCTTAGGTTCATTTTATATGTATGCATTACATGTTTAAATTCGCAGCTAGATCCCGGGTAAGTTTCCTAGTTCCCTATTTGCACATCATCATGCTTGCTATTTGAACTACTTGGCTTATGAATGATATTTTGTCGATTAGCAACTTTGCACCCTTTTCAACATGCTTGTGTAATGTATTATTTATATATATATATGTATTAGTTGAGGACATGCTTAGATCAATAATTCGATTAAAAAGGATGATGAGTAGAGGCCTATCGCGAGATAGGATGAAAGGGGCATTTTAGTCCGCCGGGCTCCTTCCCCTTTCATTCCATAATCCCCGGACCCAGATTGTCTTTGGTTTCGCAAAAGATCAGTTGGCTTTCTAAATGGTTTCTTAATTTTCCTAAAAAATTAAGTGGTGACTCAGTTGTTCTGAAATTTAAAGGAATTTTAAAATAAAAGCTGTGGGTAAGAAAATTGCGATATCAACAGGTGGTGAGTTCTCTGTTGTACGCTTGTTAGCTAGAGAATTGTTTGAGGATCGGATCCCTATTGACAGGGTAGGTGGGCTCTTTTATAGGTACAAGAGTCCACCCTTACATGGTAAGTTGATAGGATTAGGAAGCCTAATCTAATCACAATAGATTTACGTAATTTTAGGAGAGTTTCCTATGTGGTTTAGGAAACTGTCATATTCCCTTTCGCAGGCTTGTAGTCGATTTAGGAAACTGCTGGACAGATCGGGATCGCGGGACGTCGTGACCTTTATGCCCGGTCCATTGGTGCGAACCGCGCGGTCTAAATAAATACCTCGGGAATGCTTGGCCCCACGGGGGGCGCCCTTACCGGAATAACCGGCGCCTCTGGGTAACGTGGCACTGTCTTCATGGCTAGATTATTTTGGACATATCAGCTTCTCCCCATTTTTGGAACTAACTAGATGTGTCATCGGGTGAGGACTCAAAAATCAGTAGCTTCTGGGAAACCATCCGGATGTGGTCTGGGACTGCTGCTCGGGATGGGGCCCACACTCCAGATCCCCTGGTGGGATAACCGACCGGTACAGGTAGGAGCTCAGGTGTGGGTATTGCCATGTGTCAGGGAGTAATTGGCCTGGTCCAGCGGAGTTGGTTTGGATGTAATCGACCAGTTGCGTGGTAACCGGACCATCACGTCGCGCATTTAATGCGCGCGTATTTCGAGACAAGCCTTCACGTTCCCGTGGTGACAACCGTCTGACAGTTCTTGGCAGGAAAAATCTGAGCCGTTGGATCTGATTGATCTGGACCGGCCGCTACTTCTATATAAGGAACACTTGGCTCATTTCTTCAATTCCTGCTGCCAACTGAGAGAATTTACCGAGCGGTTTGAGAGCAACCAAGACTCACGAGCAAGGTTCCCGAGTCCTTTTCTGTGCTAAATTTTGTAAGTCCTTCATTTCTGTCTTCACTTCTTCATTCTCTTCTTCTTTTCTGAACAAAGCTAGCGGGAGAGAACCCACTTGGGTTAGAGAGAGCCTGGGATTTCTTCTTTTTCTGGTTTTGTCACTTCTTTCAGTCTGGGGGTACACTAGAGCAGATTGATCGAACGGGGGTTCCCGAGAGAGTCTTGTGAGAGTGTTGTCTTTCTTCTCGAGTCTTGTATGACCTGCCCTTTAGGTTGTTAGATCTACCTCCTCTGTACATCAGGTCAGGAGTTCTTGACCCATTCCTAGGTCGTCCGCCCTTTAGGTCTTCCACAGACGTAGTTATGTGTCGTTCAGATTTCAACTCGTCATCCCGGTCAGAGGATGAACAGTTGCGGTCTGGGTCTATGAGCACGAGCCCAGATCCCCCCTCATCGGCCCTCTCTAACCAGCATAGTGAGGGTAGAATACCTGCCCGGGCGTCTCATGAGGAGGCGCACTAGGATTCTCCCGTAGCCTCGACGTCTCGGGGGTCAGGCGATGAAGGGTTTGTGCCGAACAGTCCCGGAGTCGTCTTCGCGTGTGAGTCCATTGTTAGTACCCTGCGCGGTCCTGACTTGGATCGAATCAAGGACAGGTATGAGCTTCCCAATCCCTTTTCTCTTGCCGTGCACGATGGAGGAGCTCACTTCCACGAGTCGGGCTTCGTCACCTTGTACGAGAATGTTTTCATGGCGGGCCTTCGTCTGCCTATCCACCCAATCACCCGGGACGCACTCATCTACCTCGGGATCTCTCTGGGGAAGCTCGCACCGAACGGCTGGCGATACCTGATGGGTTGCATATCCTTGTGGCCCCAAGTCCTCGGGTATAAGCTCACATTACAGGAGTTCTTCTGTACCCACCGGCCTTTCCAGGTTCACGGGGAGGCCAATTTCTTCTCGCTCGGGGCCAGGCAGGGGCGGAAGATAATTGTTAACTGCCCGAGAAACAATAAGGGATGGAAGAAGAAATTCTTCCAAGTGTCCACCCTGGGTCTGTGTGAGAAGGCGCTGGGTATTTAGCTGAGGACCTCCTGGGCGGGGAAGCTGAGGAGTAAGCCCAAGCACTCTTTCTTGCTTAGTCTCTCTGTCTTGCCTTGACTAACCCATTTGTGTGTTTCCCTTGCAGTGGAAGCAGTTGACTCGCCCAGCCTACCGGACTAGCTATAAGCGAGGATCCTGTCCTTGATAGACGAGCCGACCGATATTAATAAGGTGTTGACCCGGTCGGGGAGCCCGAAGATCTCTTACAAGTCCCAGCACTTCATAGCTCCCATCCTCCCGGCGATTATTCCTGGTAAATACAACCTCTTGACCATCCGGTATTCTTCTCATTTGATACTTTGCTAAACTAACATGCTCTCTGGTTTTGCAAAAATGGCTCCCTAGAATGCGGCAGCGTTGAAGGAGAAAGAGGTGACCTTGATGGCCCGGGCTGGCAAGAAGAGGAAGAAGCAGGACCCCACTGAGGGCCAGCCCCTAAAGAGCATATCCGGGGGCATATCCATCCGGGCTGGGAAGGAAGCTACTGCTACCTCCTCGCCTGCTGTAACAATTGCTGCACCACCACCACCTCCTCCTGTTGTAACCATCACTGCGCCTCCACCACTTCCCCCGGTAGCCAAACCGTCCGGGGTCTCCTTCCCGGCCATGGAGGAAGCTCGCGCGGGCCTCTCTTCAAGGCCAGAGGTCGAGACGACAGACGAAGTCCGTTGAAGGGTACGGCCCAAGCTGTTGTAGAGTCAAATCGACAAGTGCACCCTGCTCAGCCCCGAGGCCATCATCGGTTGGCTGTACAACATCAGCCACATGGTAAGTCTCTTTGTAGTGTAAACCTTAGCTTTTTCTCTATGCATATACTAACATTGTCTTGTTCTTGCAGATTGGCTGTATTGCTATTGGGGCCGAGACCACCCTTCCCGGCATTACTCAGAGGTTGGCCACTGCAGAGGCCAACCTTTCCGTAGAGAGGGCTACCTGGGAGTCCGCGGAGTTTGCTCTCACCGTGGAAGAAGAAAGATCCCGGGCACTCGCCCTGGAGCTCGAGGAGTCCACGATACTCTGACAACTGAGCGGGCTGCCCGAAAAGTTGCGGAGGCTAAGGTTACAGCAGCTGAGTCTGGGAGGATTGCTGCCGAGCAAGCTGCGGAGACTAAAGCTGCAGCCGCTGAGGCTAGGAGTATCTCTGCTGAGAAGGATCTTGCAGCTATGATGGCCACATTTTCGGAGCTCACTGCTGCTCGGGAGGCTGAAGCAAAGGAAGCTGAGGAGGAATTTGAGGCTAGGTTCCTCACGGGCTACGCGGACCTGACGAAGCTGGTTGCTGCTGACCATCCTGGCTGGGACTTGTCCGGTTATTCCTGGGCAGAGTCCAGTTACTAGAATGAAGGGCAAGCTAAATCCGAGGTCGCCGCTAAAGCTGCACCGGCTGGGGACCCCTCAATTGATGAGCAGGCCGCGGAGGAGGGAGAATTGGTGGTGGTAGACTAGGTTTTTTTGTGTTTTTTTTTTTTGTAGTTTTTTTTTTCCTGGGGAGTCTACTATAACTGCCCCCCAGGCCTTGTATAGTTTTAGTTTAATTAATGAAAAGGCCCTCGAGGTCAAACTTTCCATTAACTATCTTTTGTCTTTTTCCTGTACTGTGCCTGTTTTAATTGCTAGTATCCGCTCGGGTTTTGGCCAACCTAACACCTGCCTTAGCAAATGTTTTAGGACCGTAACCAATAGAACACCTAATCTTTCTGACCTGTTTAGAAGGTACGCCCGGTGTATTATAGGAATACCCTGTATTACCTTTTGGGATGTCCCGGTGTATACTAGGTGTATCCTGTTTTACCGTCTGGGATAGCATCTCGGGTCATTGTAAGTACTTGGGAATATCGTCCAAGTTCTTTTATTGACCGGTGTGATTTCCTGTTTTGGCCCAATATTCCCCTGCCCCCCAAGCATTTTGCTAAGGCGGGAGTGCGGGAGTTAGTAGCCGTAGGAAATCGACCTGGAACATGGGTGGTTGCAGGGTCCTTTAGAGCTTGCCATCATCGGCCACCTAGGGGGTTGACCCCGTCGTCGGCTGGACCTAGACAAAGCCTTGTGTAATTTACTGTTTAGGTCTAGTATCCCCTTTCCACCCGAGCGTCCTGTGAAGGCGGGGGCGTGTTGAGGAGCGACCATAGGAAACCGACCTGGAACATGGGTGGTTGCAGGGTCATTTTGTGCCTGGGTTCAGAGCCCGAGGTCTTTTAGGTTCCTGGGTTCGGAGCCCGAGGTCTTTTTATGCCTTGGTTGCTAGCCAAGGTCTTTGGTGCCCCGGGGTTAGGCCCGAGGTCTTTTTTGCCTTACACGGTATACCAACAGGTGTAAGTTTACAAAATAAACTTTCCAATTTTATTAAAAACAAAAATTTATTGCTACTGCTCAATCAGAGCTACAAAAACAAATTTCTCTACCAGTACTAAATTCTCGTGGCTCAAGGCTACTGACAATACTTGCGGAGGTGCTGTACATTCCAAGGATAAGAGAGATCGTTCCCGTCCATGCTCTATAGCCAGTACGTTCCCGGTCGGTTGACTCGAGTTACTCTATATGGGCCTTCCACTTTGCTCCAAATTTCCCATGGCTCGGGATTCGGGTAGACTGGTTTACTGCTTTAAGGACGAGGTCTCCAACTTGGAAACTGTGGTGCTGTACCTTGCTATTGTAATACCGCGAGACCCTTTGCTTGTAGGCTGCCACCTTTAGGTAGGCCTGGTCTCTCCTTTCCTCCACTAGATCCAGTTCTGACCGGAGGGCTTCTTCATTATCCAGCGCACTGAAGTTGGCCACCCTATATGTAGGCAGCCCGGGCTCTGTGAGGACCACCGCCTCAAAACCGTAGGTTAAAGAGAACGGGGTTTCTCCCATTGCCGCTCGGGGTATAGTGCGGTAGGCCCACAGGAGGGTTGGTAGCTCATCAGCCCACAGCCCTTTGGCGCCTTTAAACCTTGTCTTGATTGACTGCAAGATTGTGCGGTTGGTTATCTCGGCTTGACCGGTGGCTTGTGGGTGCTCGGGGAAGGAGTAATGATTCAGTATCCCATAACCTAAGCAGAACTGTCTGAATACAGGGGTGTCAAACTGTCTGCCATTATCACTGACCAGAACCTGGGGAATGCCAAACCTGCTAAGAATATTCCTCTCCACGAAGCTCTCCATTTTCTGTTCGGTTATCGTCGCCAAGGGCTCGGCCTCTGCCCAATTGGTGAAGTAGTCAACAGCGATGACAGCAAACTTGACCTGTCCTTTTACCACCTGTAAGGGATCGGCAATATCGATTCCCCACTGGGCGAATGGCCAGGGATTGTGGATTGGAGTCTGGAGCTCTCCCGGTCGGTTGATCATGGGAGAGTATCTCTGACACTTGTCACATCTTCTGACGTACCCCTGGGAATCCTGGGCCATGGTTAGCCAGTAGTAACCTTGCAGTAGGGCCTTCCTGGAGAGTGCCCGGCCTCCAATGTGGTTCCCGCACACTCCTTCGTGGATTTCGAACAGTATCACTGGGACCTGTGCAGGATGAACACAGTAGAGGTACGGGACAGTGAATCCCCTCTTGTAAAGAATGCCGTCAACCAGATGGTATCGTGCCGCCCAATACTTAACACGGCGGGATTCTTCATTGTCATCTGGTAGTTCCCCTGTTGTCAAGAACGTCATGAGCGGGTCCATCCAGCTGGGTCCCAGGGTGACTGGGTCTACCTCCATGCCTTCTGAGTTGATCACACTTGGCTCGGGTAGGTATTGTATCCGTATCCCAGGCAAGTCTGACTCAGAAGACAAGGCAAGGCGAGATAACTGGTCAGCCCTGGTATTTTCTTCTCTCGGTATCTGCGTGATGGAGAATCCTCGGAGCTTCTTGGAAATTGCTCGGACAAGGGCCAAGTAGGCTACCATGTTATCTTCCCGAGCTTTGTACTATTCGTTAACCTGGTTGACCAGGAGCTGGGAATCACTGTATCCCTGGACCTGTTGTGCACTCATAGAGGTGGCCAATTACAGTCCGACCAGTAGGGCTTCGTATTCAGCCTCGTTGTTGGAGGCACGGAACGTAATTATCAATGCATATTCAAGTTGGATGCCGTTGGGGGTAGTTAAGATGATTCCTGCCCCACTGCCTTGTTGATTGGATGAACCATCCACGTGCAGTACCCAGGTAGGAATATCAGAGTGTAACCAGGACGGTAAGGCCGGCGGCTCAGACTCTTCAGCCGGGTCTTCTGGATATGTGAACTCAACCAGAAAGTCAGCCAAGACTTGTCCTTTGATGGCTGTCCGGGGTCGGTAGATCACTTCGAACTCTTCCAACTCCAATGCCCACTTGACGAGCCTCCCGGATGTGTCTGGACGGCTGAGGATTCTAGGGAGAGGTTGATCTGTGAGTATCATAATGGCATGGGCCTGAAAGTAAGGGCGGAGCCTCCGGGCCGAGGTGATAAGGGCAAATGCCACTTTTTTTATGCAGGAGTATCTGCTCTCTACGCCCTGTAATGCCTGGCTGGTGTAGTACACTGGGAACTGTATCCCGTGCTCTTCCTGGATTAGTGCCGAGCTAACCACTGACGGTGATACTGCCAAGTATAGGAATAATTCTTCTCTGGGCACAGGTGTTGAGAGTAGAGGAGGGGAGCCAAGTACTTCTTGAGTTCTTGGAATGCCACTTCACACTCTTCTGACCATTGGAACGCCTTGCGGAGGATTTTGAAGAATGGTAGGCACTGGTCGGTAGCTCGGGAGATAAATCTATTTATTGCGGCCACCCGTCCAGCAAAGCTCTGAACCTCCTTTGTTGATTTGGGCGACCGCATATTGATGATGGCTTTGATCTTCTCGGAGTTTGCCTCAATCCCCCGTCTGCTGACTAAGTAGCCCAGAAATTTCCCGGATGAGACGCTGAAGGTGCATTTGGCCGGGTTCAACCTCATCCTGAATTTTCTCAAAATGATAAAGGCCCCGGCCAGATGCTCGAGGTGGTCGGGCTCGTCCCGGCTCTTGACCAACAAATCATCCACATATACCTCCATAGTCTTTCCAATGAGGTCTTTGAACATGTAGTTGACCAGGCATTGGTAGGAGACCCTGGCATTCTTGAGGCTGAATGGCATCACCTTGTAGCAGTACGTACCCTGGTCGGTGATGAACGCCGTCTTCTCTTTGTCCCCGGGGTATATGCTGATCTGGTTGTACCCCGAGTAAGCATCCATAAATGAGATGAGTGAATGACTCGCTGTGGAGTCAACAAGGAGGTCTATCCTGGGTAGCGGGTAGTAATCCTTGGAGGTAAGCTTTGTTGAGGTCGGTAAAGTCCACGTACATCCTCCACTTCCCGCTGTTTTTCTTGACAAGTACCAGGTTGGCTAGCCAGTCAGGATAGTGGACTTCTCGTATAGAACGGGCTTTGAAGAGCTTCTCGACCCCTTTGCTCACTGCCTTCTGTCTCTCAGGGGCCATGCCCCTCCTTTTCTACTTCACCGGCATGTAATCTGGACTGACGTTGAGGCAATGGGACATTACTCGGGGGTCAATCTCGGGCATATCCTGGTGATTCCAATCAAAAATATCCTGGTTTTGCCTCAAGAACTGGTCAGTTTTTCCTTCAGGCCGGGATCCAGTAAGATGCCAATGTTGATCGTGCGGTCAAGGTACTCAGGATTCAGCACTACACTTTTTAATTCTTCCACCGGACCTACCGCGTCGCTCTGGTCCCGGGGGTCCATTTCTTGGACGTTTAATGTTTTAGTGATTACCCCCCGGCATAACGAGCTGACGTAGCAACTCCGAGCAGTGGTCTGATCTCCACGCAAGCATCCGAGTCCCTGAGGGGTCGGGAACTTCACTGTTAAGCTATAGGTAAAGACGTCTGCGCTGGCCTTATTGAGGGTCGGCCTACCAAGGATGACATTGTAGGCCAACGGGGCTTCTATGATCACGAAATTGGTCAATACAGAGGCCTGGTAAGGGTAGGTCCCCATGAGAAGTGGAAGCTCGATTATCCCGAGCGGTTATGTGCTGGAGCCGTTGAATCCTACCAGGGGGTAGCAACCAGCCTGAGCCGATCCCTGGCGATCCCGAGTTGATTGAATGCCGATGTGAACATAATGTCAGACGAGCTGCCTGTGTCCACTAGCACTCTCTTTACCATATAGTTTGCTATAGAAAGCGTCACTACTAGCGGGTCATCATGGGGGGCAGTGGACGCCCTGTAGGTCATCGGATGTGAATGTTAGAACATCGGTTAGGGAGGAGCCCCTACATACCAAGGTCCGGTTGCGACCGGTCGAGCATCCCGACAAACTGGATGATGAATATCTTGCTGAGGGCTTTGAAATCATCGACCGTCTAGGGCTTTAAAGCATGGAACCACTGTGCGGTTGGCCCCTTGAGGGTCCTGGGGAAGGCCAGGCACAGCAGCTCCTCCACCGTAGTAACCAGTGCCATCTGAGCCTTGTAAGTGCGAATGTGGTCTATCGGACTCCCTGTGTCGTCGTAGGAGCTGAGGTGAGGGGGTTTGAACTTCCGTGGAATAGGAAACTGTGTCACTCGAGCGGTATAGGGTGATTCAGTCTCCGTGTTGGTAAGGTCATGCCCAGACTTGCGGTTCAATCTCTCAATATGCTGTTGCAGTTCCTCGACCTGGGCTTTACGTCATCCCGCCTGGTCCTCCTCTCTGTATCCGAGCGGTAGGTTAAGTCGGATGACGATGCCTCTTCCTCAAAGCGCGTCGAGTTCGGTGATAGGGCCCGGCTCCGGGTCCGAGAAAGCGTGTGCCTAAGATCCCCCTAGCTCAGGGCCGGAGGGTCCTTGGCCGATTCCTGGGCTCTCCGTCCGGACTCCTCCCCTCTGGCCGTGTGCCGCCGATCGATAATAGTTCTGGCGTCCTCTACTCGGCGAGGATTGGGCCGAGGTCATCTTTGTGAGCGCCTAGTGGCATGGTTGTGCTCTCCATCACCGGGGTGTTCCCTATCCAGTGGGGACACCGGGGCGGAACGGACTTGCCTTCGTGCTCGAGCGGGTCTTTGAATAGGGGCGCTCTTCTCAGGCTGATTCTCTGATGCAGGGCGCTTCTCTTTTCGGGCCAAAAGTGCCTCAATCTGTTCCTGTGTTCGACGCTGGCCCTCCAAGAGTTGTGCCAGCGCTGCATTTATCTACTCGGTAGTCATGGAGGCAGCCTGCTGCTCAGGCTGCGGGTTCTCCTGATCGGTCGGATTAGCGGCTTTCTTACCCGTCTTTGGTGGCATGTTGATCAGTTAAGAATTTGTTGATGAGAAGACTCAGTCGTTCCCACAGACAGCGCCAAACTGTTGATGCCTAAAATTGGTAAAGAGAGTTTAGAGAGAAAATAAGACAAAAATAGTTTGTATATGGTTCGGTCTCGTTAACGAGGTGACCTACGTCCACGGTTGCATCTGTGAGCTCTCACTAGCAGATCACCTGCGGGCTTGGTGAGCCAAAAAAGGTGGGCGGCACTACCAGTAATACCGGCCGGGTATATGCGTATGGTGGTGAGTTATCTGTTGTATGCTTGTTAGCTAGAGAATTGTTTGGGGATCGGATCCCTATTGACAAGGTAGGTGGGCTCTTTTATAGGTGCAAGAGTCCACCCTTACATGGTAAGTTGATAGGATTAGGAAGCCTAATCTAATCACAATAGATTTGCATAATTTTAGGAGAGTTTCCTAAGTGGTTTAGGAAACTGTCATATTCCCTTTCGCAGGCTTGTAGTCGATTTAGGAAACTGCTGGACAGATCGGGATCGTGGGATGCCGTGACCTTCATGCCCGGTCCATTGGTGCGAACCGCGCAGTCTGAATAAACACCTCGAGAATGCTTGGCCCCACGGGGGACGCCTTTACCAGAATAACAGGCGCCTCTGGGTGACGTGGCATTGTCTTCATGGCTAGATTATTTTGGACATATCAATTCCTAACTCATGTATCTATATGCCGATGTAAAATCGTTAGCATACGATGGAGTTAAGATCGTTTTATAACCGTTTCAAGTTGATACAACTATTTTGGAATTTTCTAAGTTTAACTTCAAATCATGATTATGTATACAAAATGATCACACCTTGATCACTCAACAACAATTGATGAATAAAACTTGGTGTGGAAATCTTCTATAATAAATTTTTTTTGAATTTGAATAAAAAAAGAAACAAAAATGGATGAGAGATTAAAAACTTAGATACTAACCACTTTGAGTATACCTCCCTTTTGTATTGCATGTGCATCTGATTGCTACTTGATTTAATAACTTGAAATGATTTTCATTAGATGTTCCTTTTGCCATGTATATATATTATCTAGTATGATTGAGGAAACAACACCTATTATGAATTAAGAACAAGGATATTTGAATTAAGGCCTACCATTTGGAATTGTGTTTTAATAAAGGAAAAGCACCAAAATAGGAGCCAAACTAAGCCTAGCAAAATGCAAATGAAATGAAACTTTTTTTAAGGATTTGGTGGAATAGGGGCATAGCTCGAGTAGAGCTAATAGTTCCTGAATTGCCTCATTATTAATCCTAGCCAGGTTAGAGCCATACATAGAGAAAGTTCCTTTTTGACAAAGACAGTTACCTTCTCACTAGAACTATGAATCACAGGAGGTCATATCCTAGTAGATTTAAAACCGCATTTCTGGGGTGAAGGACTTCGACCTGAGACTTACTTAAATACCAGGCTTGTGAACTGTCCCCCGCCCTATCAGAGGTTGGGTTGGAGATCGACGACCATAAGATATTCTAAAAAAAAGGTTGGTGACAAATTTATGAGCCCTTGTAATTGAAGATCGGCCAAACTAAAAAAAGGTCGAAGAAGAGAGGGACTTAACTCTCTACAGAGTGGGATGGGAGGGCTCTATATATAAGGGTGAAAGAACAATGCTAGTGCAAATGTTGGCAGAAATAACACAATTATCAAACTAATAGCAAGGATATTTATTTGCTCAAGTCAAACCCTCGAAGAAAAAAAACCATAAGTTTCATGTTCAAATCCCCAGTGGAGTCGCTAGATTGTTGACCACGCGCTCGGGGGGTCCTCTGATTCCTTGACAATGTCCCAGGACGGATCCAAGGAGCACACTTTAGGAAATAAAACTCCTCACGCAATCCTAGAGACAAAGAGTAGCCAACTTATTTTATCGAGAATTAGGAAACCAAATTTGACTCGCCCTTCATTACTAGAAAGAAGGTTCGGGGACTTGGTACGAGAGGGGAAGGAGCCCAAGTAAGACTAAAGCACCCCCTCCTCGCCCTACCGAATAGTAGGCCTTGATTCAAATATCCTTGTTCTTAATTCATAATAGGTGTTATTTCCTCAATCATACTAGATAATATATATATGGCAAAATGAACATCTAATGAAAATCATTTCAAGAGATTAAATAAAGTAGCAATCGGTTGCACATGCAATACAAGAGAGAGGTATACTCATAGTGGCTAGTCCTGCCCGTGACCAATGCAAATAAAGGAAACGTGTCATGATATGCAAGAAGGAACAAGAAGACTTACATTGGGTGGACTCAAGTAGAGTCGCAAAAAGGTAAAAGAAAGGAAAGATGCAATGCAATCATACAACAATTCTAGATAAGATGTCTCGAACATATAAGCACATAAACAGAGACTATCCTAAAGGAATCGTATCATTGAAAACAAAGTTGTAAACCTAGAAAAAGTCTAAGAGAATGGGTAGAGATAGTACATGATACATGGGCACTATGCCACATGTAGACGAGGCAAACCCACAAATTGAAGTCCAGATGCATGGCATTCAATTCTTTGCACTAAGACACCAAGGAATACCCATGCATCACAAAGATATAAGCAAACAAATGATATGCATGATAAACAAGAAGGAAATGTCATCAATCAAATTTCTAGATTTAGTGACCTCTAAAGAATCCTATGAAAAGTGATCTTAAACATGAGCTGGGTTAAAATCCTTTTAAAGAAGGTTAGACACATGTCTTAGGGAACTTTTCCAAAATGTAGGACGTCATTAGCATTTTTGAAGTTCGAGAAATAAGAGTTTTGGGAATAGTGGATCAGGACTGTCCACTATTCTTGTAAAAATCATAATTAATTCTATAAATATCATATGAAGCTCTATTTGGTGTCAAAAGAAAACTATTTAATTGTCATTTATGACAAAATAATACTATAGACATTTGACCATGTCATTTTTAACCAGACTGTTATTCTGGAAGTTTGGTATCATTTGACAAAGGAATGCAAGACATAATAGAAATTCATGAATCATGTTAATCAAGTTCATTTAGTCTTTTAATCTCTTATCCATTTATCCTAGATGATCTCTAAACCAAGTTTTATTCATGAATTGTTATGTGATCAAGGTACGACCATTTTTTATACATAATCATGATCGTGGTTAAACCTAGAAAATCCCATAATAGTTGTATCGACTTAAAACGCTTAGAAAATGATCTTAACTCTATAGTATGCTCACGATTTTACATCAACATATAAATGCATGAGTAAGGAATCATCCCCAAAAACCGGATCATCGATATCTATTGTAGATTTTATGAAATTCAAATACAAAGATATGATGTTCAAATTTGTCAACTGATTTCAACAATTTCTAACAATAGCATATGGATCCTATTGATTCTCAAAACGGATCGAATGAAAGCTAATTCATCAAAGTTTACCCAAAAAATTTGAAATCTATCAAATTATGGGTTTTGATGGACCAAATCCGATGTACAAAACCAATCTATTTGCTGAATTTTAACTAATTCATTTTAAAGTGTGAGAAAAACATCTTAGGTGTTGGTTTAAGTTTATTAGAGAGATCAAACTCTCAAACTCATAGATCAACTTGATTATCATGATTCTCAATCAATTTAGCCATCCAGATCTATGAAGAACTTTAGATCATGAATCAAAGGGACTCACAAATATCCTATTAAAGATGAAATTCAACAGGAATTCTAGGTAATAGGAGCAATCAAGAGAAATGTATGAACATAGGAATCATCCTTCTCATAGATCATACTTCCAAATCATCAGAGAATTCAAAGTAGATACATATACATAATCATGTATGCATGGATCTAAACTAAATAGAAGAATGAAATAAAAATTGAAAATCAAAGTGAAAATCAATCTCTAATTATGAATTATCAACAAAATCAAGGAAGACTTGGATATAGCTATGTAAGTGTGTGATGAACAAGAGAGGAAGAAGATAAGTGTTCTAACAAAGAAAATACAACTAAACTAGATACAAATCTTATAGATATATATATATACAAAAGGAAAAATTAGAGATAAATTATGGTGTTTACTGTGGATACCGGGATTCCACCGCTTTGTTTGCTTTTTTGAAGCTTGTTTGAAATTTGAATCAAGGGAAGAGAAAAGGTCAGTTGAAAACAGATACAGAGTCGCCACTTGGTCTTTAAGGAACCAAGAAACCTAATTTTGACTCACCCAAATGGATAAAGGGCACCGGCCCTTCATAACCAAAGAACTTGGCTCGGGGTTTTGGTACGAGAGAGAAAGGAGCCTTTGTCACGACTAAAACACCCTCAACTCGCCCCGTCTCTCGACGGGCCTCAATTAGCATCCAAATAATCATCTTATACTATGTATGGTTCGGAAATTAATACTATGATAGTATATTACATCACATAAGAATCTTGAAATTGAAAATCAAAAGATAAGATATCATTCATAAAATCTAAGTCAAATATCATAGAATGTAAAGTGAAAATCACACAAATAAACCTAGAAAAAATCATCTAATCATATATCAATTAATCAAGTTTCCTAATCTAAAGGGGGCATGAATTGTTATTGAAACAAATAAACAAAGAAATCAAAATATGATTAGCAAACTAGAATGATGCATGCTAATCTTTGGGAAAAGAAGATCTCTCAATCCCCGGGACGGATGAAAAAGGATGATTAGATCGAGGGGAAGCAATGAACGTGTGATCATGATCATTCCTTATAATCTTCTTAGATTAGAAGTCACAAAAACCCCAAATCTTTGCATGGATGCAATGTATGTATCTAGAATGTGTAAAGGTTGTAGTATGCTTTGTGTTCAAGGATTCCTAGAATGACTTAGAAGTCTAGAATATGTATGAATGAATGAATGGAATCATTATGAGAAATTTACAAATGTAGTATGAACTACTTCCTAAGACATGAGCTAATTTGGAATGCATATAAGCATCAAATCAAAGGATGAAAGTTAAAGTGTGCTTGCTGTGAATAGTGGACAGAACAGTAACATGATCTTGTAAAAATGGAAAAAAGGGGTTAGGAATGTTTTCAATACATGCTACTTTATGGAGATTTTCCTTATTGTGTCTAGAACACAACCTAAAAAGCCAATATTTAATAACTATCACAGATTGAGAGAAATCATATGAACAACAGAGGTCACTCAGAAACAGAGTCCGTACTGTCGACTGAAATGTTGAAACATCGTAGAAAATGAAAACAGGTGATCTAGAGGCCCATTTTGATACAGAGAGTTTCCTAAGACATTTAAGTTTGAGGGAAAAATAAGTTAGGACCACCCCTTTTGGAAAAGTTTTCTGAAACAGAGGTTGGAAGTGGACCTGGCTGCTGTGACAGCAAAAACAGAATGTCTGGAAGGAATGTTTGGATCCAAATGGACCATTTCCAAGTACTTCCATGTCAAACCAAAAATAATGGGTGTTCTCCCATGGGTTAGGAAGACTTTCCGAGTGGCCTTACATCCATATGTTGAGTATTGAGTTCTAAGAAAATCTTTGAACTCAGATTATTCACTGTTTTGAAAGTTTTGGGAAAAACTAGAGTTTTCTTTCTTGAGATTAAAATGAGGGGTTTTAAGAGGGGTTTTGAAGTAGATGTTTTGAAAGCATATTTTCAAAACTCAATGAAGATTATAGCCACTTGAAATTTCAACATCAAACTCATCATCAAGAACCTCCAAGATTGTTGGAAATATTTATTTTTATTAGAACATAACTTCAATACACTTCAAGAATACCTTGGAGGTATTGAAGTTATGATCATCATCTATCAAACATGTTTTTGAGGTCAAGAGCTACTATCCATAAGGATTCACTCACCTCAAACTTCATGTCATCATTTAGATGATGAAGAACAAGTAAGTAAATAAAGAAAAATAAAAATAAATGAGGTAAGAAGAGATGAACATAATATGAACAAGCAAGTAAATAACAATCAATGGATGATAATCAATGTGATTTTGGACTTGTAGCTTGGTGTTTCACTCATAGATTTTGACATTTAGACATGGAAGTAGCTTCCTAACTCAAGAATGGTCAAGAATGGTGATTGGGGGTGTTTGGGATGTGAAGTATAAGAGAGGTAATGGAAGAACACAAGATTAGAACTCACTTTCTATAGCAAAATAGTAGGAGGAAGCTCCTTTTCTCTCTTCTAAACCTATCTCTATCTCTCTTCTTCTCTATAACTTTTCAAGCTTTTGCACTTGGCCCCCCCCAAAATGAAGAGCATTGGGGGGTTTAAATAGGCCAATTTGGGGTGGTTTTGGGATTTTAGAAGTGTTCACATTGGTCCCAAACATCTGTGAACATAAAACTACGTCGTTTTGGTTTTCAATTAATCAAATTGGACCCCCAAAAATATTACAAAAATGGACTCTACGAGGGTTGAGTGCCGCGGCGACAGTGGGCCAGTGCCGCGGCGGCACTGCTCCTCAGACGCCCAGAAATTTATGTTTAGGCCCCCAGAGGTTCCGGTATTCACGAAAAGGCCCTATTCTGTCCGAAATTCACAGAAAATGCATACGAACTCCAAATTGAGGTTGTCATATACCGTTGGAAAGGTAATGGAGTCTACTTTACATAAACAATAGTTCGGGGATAGGTCACTTTGAAAAGTTTTGCGGTATTCGCGATAAAAGCCGATTTGATCGCCTTTTTCGCCTTTGGAAATAAATTCATTTTAAATCCAGGAATTATGTGCGATATACCGTTGGAAAGCTGTTGACCTCTAGTATCCATGAAAAATATTTAAAAATTGTTTTGGTGCCCCGATTCCAAAGTCAAATTCTGGTCAAGCAGGTCAAACTTGGGATTCCCGGGATGTTCTGGGAACCTCTGGGAGCTCCCAGGAGCTGACGATTTCGCTCGATTTTCTTTTAAAACTCATTTTAATATTTACCACATGACCCAGAATGATTCCTGTGAATTTGGACGACTTCGATCAAACTTGGTCAAACTTGGTCAAACCGGTCAACAGGGACTTTCCGGGAACTTCCGGGACTTCTGGGCGTCTCTGGGAGCTGACAATTTCATCCGATTTTACTTAAAAACTCATTTTATCACTTTGCTTACAACGTAGCATGTTTCCAGAACTTTTGGTCCAAATCTGGGAGTTTTTGGGCTTTCAAGGGCGTTTTGGTCATTCTGAGCATTTTGAGAAATAGAGCTAACATCGAGGAGTCCTTTTTGAGTCTTTTTCGATCATTGTGAACCACCAAGCTATGGGTCTCCTAAATCTGATAGCCGACAAAATGGGGTGTCTACAGTTTGCCCCTCTTTGGCATGAACTTGCGAGGCAACGCATGTCGCAAGCGAGTGCCAAAGCTTTTGAAAAGACAGGTTTTTTGGAGGCTATAGATTTAGGATAAAAAAAGCGTTGCAAAAGATGCAATGATGCTGAGGCTAGTGCTGGTCGTGCTCTGCGTGAGCTGCCTACGTATCCCAAGGAAAATCAGACCAGGACGTAATTCGGGGCACAATGGAATAAATCACACATGCACATACACAACAATCAGGCGGATGCTATGTTATAAGAGTGATATGCTATGCATGGATGTGATATGAATTTTGTCATGAGTCCTATCATGCCTAGTGTTCTGATCCTAGTATGAACTGGTGCTGTGGGGTGTACCACTTCGAGTAGACTTATGTTGTGCTAGTGCTTCTGACTATGATGCAGTGGCCGACCACGGCCTGAAAAGACTCTGGGTTTCGGGGCAAATTTCTCAAATTACGAGAAGTGTGCTTCGTAAGCGAACGTAATTGGGTGTGGGGTCTCAGAGGACTATAATCGAAGATGCCTTTTGGCAAATAACCGACGGACACGGAAGCCCTGGAGATTAAGAGACGGTCACAGAAGTCAAGGGATGATCATGAAATCCTGAGATGTCACGCGATGAACATGGAAGCCCCATTGATAGAAGCCATGGCATATTTTGAATGAGAGCGATGATGATTAATGAACCGACGATGTTTGAATCGAGATGATGAGTCGACAATGGACTACTATGACCGTTATGATTGAACTGACGATGTACAAATCCGCTGAGGATTAATCTGAATCTGCTGGGGATGAAGCGACTCTTTCTGGGATCTCTCTTCAACTGCTTCTCTTAATCAAATCTTGCTGGCCGGTCGGGGCCTCTCGGAGATGGTATCTTTCTGCTTCTATCCTCGGGGGATGATGCGGGGTTCTCGGGGAATCTCTTTTCTTGATCGGGAACCAGGATCCATCTCTGAATCTCTCACGGTTGATCAAATCTTGCGGTGCTCTATCCAAGAGGGCCGGTCGGGGCCTCCGGGAGCTGGTATCTTTCTTCTTTTGTCCTCGGGGGATGATGCGGGGTTCTCGGGGATGGTCTGTGGCAGTAAAGGTTTTGATATTGAAAGATGAGGGTGATGGACTTATGTTGCTTTAGGATGAAAGAAGGTCATGAACGGCCACTCATGGACTTATGTTGGACAGATAAAAGAAGATCATCAACAGCCACTTATGGACTTATGTTGCATGAAGAGATATGAAAGATCAACAGCCACTCATGGACTTATGTTGCTAGGAGAAAAGAAGATCATCAACAGCCACTCATGGACTTATGTTGCATGGAGAAAGACGAAAGATCAACAGCCACTCATGGACTTATGTTGCTAGGAGAAAGGAAGATCATCAACAGCCACTCATGGACTTATGTTGCATGAAGAAAGACAAAAGATCAACAGCCACTCATGGACTTATGTTGCTAGGAGAACGGAAGATCATCAACAGCCACTCATGGACTTATATTGGTTTCAGTTCAGTATAAGTGGGTACGGGTTATTCTTTGTACATGGGCGTATATTGATTGACGGTTCTAATGTATATAGACTACAATCATTATGCGTGGCCGAACATGGATTGATGATGTCCTAAAGTATGTGGACTGCAATCACTGACCCAGAGTTTTGAGTGCATGAGTCGTGGATTATCGTGGTATACATGAATTGACGGTGTCCTAAAGTATGTTGACTGTAATTAATGGTATATCCATGGCATACATTGAATAATGGTGTCCTAACGTATGTGGATTGAAATCAACGGTACGTCCATAATGTGTTTCAGGGTGATGACTAATGAGTGATGGTGTCCTCAATGAATATAGGCTGCAATCAATGGTACATCCCTGGTATGGCATGGATTGATATATTCTGATCAATTGTGTCCTAAAGTATGTAGACTGTGGTCAAGGGTGTATTCAGATAGTCTTATTGTTAAGTTGTTCATCAAATCTTAGAATATGTTGGTTGCTGCGTAATAAGACGATTAATGGTTGGTTTGAAGAGAAGATACTATTAGTGGAAGTTAATCTATCGTTTTAAATCTTGTAATAACTTTATAATTATGGTACGTCATTAGTATGTTACTCTCTCAGCTTTTATTATGCTGACGGTGTTTATACCACTGGACATTCCCCGTACAGCTTCCCTAATATTATGCTTATGAAGAAGTAGGATCTGAGGGTGAGTACTTCTACTCGATGGAAGGCCATGCTAAGGACATTCATGTTATTGATGGCAATGTTGACGAGGAGTACCATGAGGATGGCTATGTATATGCTAGCTAAAGACTGGAAGTAGACTGTAGCTCTTCATAGTTATGTTTTGGATATTAAGTATTTTGTATTCAGTATATGTCAATTAAGACCTTAGTTCCTGTATGTTCCGCAGACTCTGATTGTAATAGAGTAGTAACTCTATGATTTATACAATGTGAACTTAAAATATGTAACACCCATTATTTTGTATTATCTGTAATATAATTTCTGGATATTTGCATTAATATTTTCTATATATGTAAATGAGATTTCGAGCATGCTTGACATTCCATGAGTGTTCATACATTTCATATCGTAATTCATAATTTTAAAACAAAACCTGATTTATTTTATAAATATCATCATTCAATCATATATTTCTAAGCTTCAAGCTCTTTATAATGCCCTTTTCTAATGTCTCTGCTAAATCTGGCGCTATCTTTCAATCACCCTCTAGATCTCCAGAAAATGCTCAACTGATCATTTGATGGAGGTAGGAATCCGTGGAAAAGGTGTCGTAATCCGCTCATGCCATGTAGTGGTGAAAGCAGTAATCGATGACGATCACAGAATTCAATCTCTCATAACCCCGATGGCGTCCTCAGAAGTGTCCTATCTATAGCTGTACTGCCTGGCTACTAGATATGGGATGGAAAAAGTGGTAGCATATAAACCAAGAAGCCATATCCCACTTCACCTTGGAAATCTAATAGTAACTAAACAATAGTCGCAACGGGCACAGGCCCAACGAATGTTCTTGGTGGTGAGACCGCTTAGCCAAATGAACTAAACCTTAGAATTGCTGAAAATCTTCCTACCTGCCTCTAATCCAAGGAAGGGAGTCTACAAAGACCACGAGGGTATACTAGTAAACTGAGCCGCTCAAGAAGTCATGTTTGTAGCACTAAAGGGGTATTGGAAAGGAGTACTGTCCCATCAGTATGTGCCTGATCTAAACCCATTAGAGTTTTTGCTAGGGCCAACATCATAGGGTTTCATCGAGAACCAAGTCCTCAAGCAACTGGTATGAGCGCATCAGATGTAGAAGAAAACAAGAAGTGGAAAATCATAGCCAATGTCAAGGCACCACATCCAGATATGGAATGATCGAAATCTTCTCCCATGGTAGTACAATAGCGAGCGAGTAAGAGAGGAAAATCAATTGATTGTTCAAAAATCATAGACTGGGCAATAGTAGGAGAATAACTGAGGAGTGATGATAGGACTTTTACATATCCAGCCTGAATGGTGGGAAGGATCATATCAAAATAACGGTTGAAATCGAGAATGGCATTGAATTCCTCAAATAGTGGTAAGATCTCTTGATGTCCAAACTGAAATACATGGAATTCCGGATCTCAACATCGGATGGCAGCATACATAACATCTTCTTCAAATTTCACATTTCTCAGCTGAAAGAGAGTACTAAGGCCAAATATCTGAAATGTAGATGATTAATACCGGTGACCTCATCCATCCTTGAAAAAAGAGCCTGAGAATCAAGAGGAGTCATCTATCCACGACGTTACTTCTTTCTCTTGAAATTCAGGGAGTTCAATCCTTAGGTCCCTATCTTCTATTCTGATTTATTAGGGATTTTCAAATAATCAGGTATTTTTATTGTAAAGAATTTCTGAAGAATGATATTCACAAATGTGGATTTACAAAGATGGAAAATCATTTCCTTTTCAAAAACATTTTCTAAAATCAAAGAAATCTTTCGAAGAGAAAGTCATTTCAAGTTTCAAAATTCTGGGGAAAACATTTCTTTTCTTTTCAAAAATATATTAAATGCGTCGCACTTGTGAGTCGTATGTGCAATGCTCGTGTAGTGTATGCAATGTAGATGAAATACAATATAATCTAAATGCAATGCACTATAATCAAGCTTAGACCTAGCATATCAGCACATAAACATATAAGATTCCTTGAGTATTCTAATCACCCTACTAATCCAATCATTATCCAAGGATTTTTAGCTTTGAAATTCTTGGTGGCTCATGTTTACAAAATTAAAATTTTTCATGAAAATCTTGAAAGAAAACGGGAGATCTGTAATTTTCAAAAACACCTTTGAACCATCAATGCTTGAGGTGTGAAATCATGATTCTCAAAATTGAGGTAAGGAATTTGAATTTCAAAAATCCGAGAGGAAAAATTAAAATTAAATCATCAAATTGTGAAATCATGATTTTTGGAAACCAAGGTAGGAAATTTTAAAATTCTATAAATAGGGAGAGTTTTTTTTTTGGAAGGATTTTGTGAAAGTGAATTTCAAAGAGAATTTCAAAAGGGATATTCCCAGAATTTACAAAAGACTTGGGTTTTTCAAAGAAGTGCTTGCATTTTTAAAATTTTCAAAAATTGTCTGATTGAATGTTGTAGACACCAAATGTTGACCACACTGATAGGATTTAGGATGGACAACGTCTTGGAGGATTCAATGATGAAAAGTACCTCCTAGAAGATAATGGATTCCACACAGTCAAAAGATCGAACTTTAGAAAGTGACTTCAAGCTCAAAAAATCCCTTTTCCATGCATAAAATCCCAGTTTTGTCAAAATCATCTCTCAGAATTCATATTCAATCAGGGTTATATGAATATGAAGTGTTCTAAATGTAGTATTCTAGGTATCCAGTGATTCAATTTGAAAGGAAAACTGGAAATCGATGCACATTGAAAAGCAATTTTGAAAAGGATGTCGTTTGATTTCAAAAACACGACGAAAGTTTCGGAGGAATTCCGGACCTCAATTGACCTTCAATTCTCATTTCAAATCCTCCTGGAAAATATTTTATACAAAAATTCAACTTGATAGCTTTCTAACAGTATGTAAGCAGACGATTTTGGATGCCAAAAGGCATTTTTACGAAAATCTGGAAAAGTAGTGCACGTAATTTTTTAAACTTGGCATCAAGGTAACCAGGGGATGAGAAAAAGAAAGTGGTAGGTCCCATAAGTGTTGTGGTGGGTCCCACCTAAGTCACCAACTCATATGTGCCCCCTCCATTGATCTTTTTGAGTTCCAGACCCTTCTAGAGGCTTCCCACTGCGAGAAAATTGCCCAAAAACTGCGTTTAGGCATTGAAAAGGCAATTTTAACCCTTTTTGGATCAATAAAATTCCTCTTTTAACCCTGAAACCTAAGATTTAAGTTTTCAAAACTCTATGTATAGATGCACTGTGTCTCATATAGAAGACATCTTGGAATATCCTTAAGCGCACCTTGAATATACTTGAAGATACAGTCACATTCACTTTGAATACAAGAGATTTCTAGGGAAAGAATAGTGAATCATGAATTAATTTCTTCTAAGATGAATCCTACAATAACTAGTTAAGGCAATTGAAGAGAGTTTTTTACATCAATTACCTCCCTTAACTTCCACCATGGATGAGTGCTTGAAGATCTTGAAGAACACTTGAAGAAGAAGATTCTTCAAATCAACTTTCAATATATAATTGAGAATCCTCCAAGAGGTAAACATCCCAATTCATCTCTAATTCTTACTTTTATATAGATATATAAGACTTGGATCTATTTTAGTTTTATTTTCTTTGTTAGAACACTCATCTTCTTCTTCTCTTGTTCTTCACACACTCACATATCTAGATCCAAGTCTTCCTTTATTTTGTTGGATAATTGATAATTAGAGATTGATTTTCACTTTGATTTTCAATTTTGATTTCATTCTTCTATTTATTTTAGATCCATGCATACATGATTATATATATATGTATTTACTTTGAATCCTATGATGGTTTGGAAGCATGATCTATGAGAAGTATGATTCCTATGTTCATACCTATCTCTTGATCATTCCTATAACCTAGAATTCCTATTGAATTTCATCTCCAATAGGATATAGTCCCTTTGATCCATGATCCAAAGTTCTTCATAGAACTTGAGGGCTAAATCGATTGGGAATCATGATAATCAAGTTGATCTATGATATTGATATCTCTAATGAACTTAAACCATCACCTAAGATGTTTTTCTCACACTTTAAAATGAATTAGTTAAAATTCAACAAAATAGATTAGTTTGTCCATAGGATTTGGTCCATCAAAATCCATAGTTTAATGGATTTCAATTTTTTTTGGTAAACTTTGGTGAATTAGCTTTCATTCGATCTGTTTTGAGAATCATTAGGATCCATATGCCAGTTTTAGAAATTGTTGAGAAATTGGTTGACAAATTTGAACATAGTCTCTTTGTATTTGAATATCAAAAAATCTACAATAGTTATCGATGATCTACTTTTTGGGGATGATTCCTAACTCATGTTATCTATATGCCGATGTAAAATCGTGAGCATACCATCGAGGTAAGATCGTTTTATAAGCATTTGAAGTTGATACAACTATTCTGGAATTTTCTAAGTTTAACTACAATTCATGATTATGTATACAAAATGATCATACAACAATAATTGATGAATAAAACTTGGTTTTGAAATCATCTAGGATAAATGGATGAGAGATTAAAAGCGTAGATCAACTTGATTAACATGATTGATGAACTTCTATTATGTCTTGTATTCCATTGTCAACTGACACCAAATTTCCAAAATAATAGAGTCTAGTTAAAACAATTTTTCAGAGACCTTAGGTTCATCAAATGTCCATGGGATTATTTTTGTCCTAAACTACAATGAAATAGCTTTCTTTTGACACCAAATACAGCTTCACATGAGTTTTGTAGAATTAATTATGAGTTTTACAAAAACAGTGGACAGTCCTGATCCACTGTTCCCAAATTTCTTGAACTTCAAAAATGATAATGAGGTCCTACTTTTTGGAAAAGTTCCTAAGTCATCTATCTAACTTTCTATAAAAGGATTTGAACCCAGCTCATATTTAAGATCATTTATGATAGGATTCATTATAGGTCACTAAATCTGGAATTTAATTAATGACATCTTCTTCTTGTTTATCATGCATATCATTTGTTTGTTTGTATTTTTGCTATGCTTGGGTATTCCTTGGTGTCTTGGTGCAGAGAATTGAATGCCGTGGATCTAGACTTTGATTTGTGGGTTTGCCTCATCTACATGTGACTTAGTGCCTATGTGTCATGTACTATCTCTACCCTTTCTCTTAGAATTTTTCTAGGTTTACAACTTTGTTTTCAACGACACGATTCCTTTAGTATAGTCTCCGTTTATGTGCTTGTATGTTAGAGACATCTTATTTAGGATTGTTGCATGATTGCAGTACACGTTTTCTTTCTTTTGTTTTTGCGACTCCGCTTAAGTCAACCCAACGTAAGTCTTCTTGTTCCCTTTTGTATATCATGACATGTTTCCTTTATTTGCATTGGTCTCGGGCAAGACTTGCCACTGTGAGTATACTTCTCTCTTGTATTGCATGTACATCTAATTGCTACTTGATTTAATAAATGATTTTCATTAGATGTTCCTTTTGCTATGTATATATTATCTAGTATGATTGAGGAAACAATACCTATTATGAATTAAGAACAAGGATATTTTAATCAAGGCCCACCATTTGGTAGGGCGAGGAGGGGGGCTTTAGTCCTACTCGGGCTCCTTCCCCTCGCGTACCAAAACCCTCGAACCTTGTTTGTGGTGATGAAAGGGGAATAACCTTATTCAATTTTGGGCAAGTCAAATTTGGTTTCTTAATTCCCGATCAAAATTTGGTGGCAGCACTTTGTCTCTAGGATAGCATGAGGGGTTCTAGTTCTTAAAGTGTGCTCCTTGGATCCATCCCAAGACACTATCTAGGAGCGACAGAACGCCGTGCGCGGGTGGTCCAGAAATGTTCGGATAAACACCATACTACCCTAGAGGAATCTACTATACAAGGTTTGATGATGCTTTTGCATACACGTCCTCATCATCCACATAATCCCTAACGGGCAAAAGCAAATATTTTATCACACCGTCCTAATCAAATGTGATAATCAAGATCCTAATTGAAGGGTTCTACAGAAACAATATGCAAAGGATGGATTTTAGTCTCATAAAGGGTCCATTAGCAAGCTTAGCGTTGTGGGTGATCGCCTCTCTAAGGGTGTAAGTTCACACATGTGCTTTATATACCGTACGCGGTACAAGGCTAATGGAGACTACATGCTACCAAAGTCTCTCAACAAATAGAGGAAAGGGGGCCCTCCACCCTCAAGGCAATGGTCTCAAGCAATCACGGTGAAAGAATTCTGGTTGTTTCAGTTGGACTAGTACTATGTGGTGTGGATAATTAGTGACATTCACTTGTCATTCCCTATGGACGTAGAAAAAGGAAATTTATTTTTCTCTATTTTTGCTGCTCCGGGGCGTGACATAATGCCTTATGTTCTTTGCACCTATTTAGTTGCTTTCCAATTTTAATCATATTTGTGTGCACCTATAGTAATTCCTGCACCATCCATCCATCTAAATTTAATTACTCTATCCATTAGTTAGCTTCAAATATTCTGATTCTTTATGTGTACATATGTGTGTGTATGTATATATACTAGTTTTAACTAAGTGGTCTTACGTGGCTTTTTAAAAGTAGCTTATGAAATTAATTATTAAGTCAATTCTAGAGCTTTTAAAAGCTCTGCCACAAAAAAAAAAACCTAATTTAAATTTTTGCAAATCTCATAAATAGTTACCAAATTAATTAACATGAAATTTTGTTTTAAAAAAGGAAAATCACCAAAATGGGAACCAAACTAAGCCTAGAAAAATGCAAATGAAATGATGCTCTTTTTAAGGATTTGGTGGAAGAGGGGTAGCATCCCAAAGGCAAGAGACGGCATAGCTCGAGTAGAGCTAATAGTTCCTGAATTGCCTCATTATTAATCGTAGCCGGGTTAGAGCCATACATAGAGAAAGTTCCTTTTTGATAGAGAGAGTTACCTTCTCACTAAAACTATGAATCACAGGAGGTCAGATCCTAGTAGATTTAAAACCACATTTACGGGGTAAAGGACTTTGACCTGAGACTTACTTAAATACCAGGCTTGTGAACTGTCCCCCGCCCTATCAGAGGTTGGGTTGGAGATCGACGACCATAAGATATTCTAAAAAAAATGGCTGGCGACGAATTTACGAGCCCTTGTAATTGAAGACCGGCCAAACTATAGAAAGGCCGAAGAAGAGTGGGACTTAACTCTCTACAGAGTGGTATGGGAGGGCTCTATATATCATGGTTAAAGAATAATACTAGTGTAAATGTATTCAGAAACAACACGATTATTGAATTAATATCAAGGATATTTATTGGCTCAAGTCAAACCCTCGAAGAAAAAAAAACCATAAGCTTCATGTTCAAATCCCCAGTGGAATCGCCAGATTGAGGACCACGCGCGCGGGGGGTTCTCTGGTTCCTTGACATTGTCACAAATGCAAATTGTGGGACCCCTTGAAGCCAGTCTTCCTCCCTGTTATTCTCATGTGGGGGCGGTTCAAACCCCGGTGGTGGAAACCCAAGAGGAGGTTGCAGTCGCTACTGCTTCAATTCTTCCATAAACTTCGAAACTTGGGCTAGGCTGTCAGACTGCTGGCTTATGGTTGCCCCCAACTCGGTGACCTTGTTTTCTAACTCTTCTCGATTCATGCTAACATAAGCTGTCGGACTGATTCTGACCAAACGATTATCTGAACTCCTAAACCACGACAAGGATCCCAGCTGTTGACTTTGGGAATCTATGCTGACCTGACCGATTTTGAGAGGACTAGATCAGATTTTGACGGTGATGACTTTAGACAGACATGGACAGTGATGTTCAACAAATGTGGACTGACTTGTGTAAGAATGGACGAGACAGTGCGTGCAGATTGATGGGAATGGTGCATGCAAATGAGACAAGTATGCGGATGTAAGTCCTTATCTATATGATGCTCCTATTTCTAACAGATAGCAGTTAAACAATTAAGGTCCTAACCATATAGAGTGTGCCAACCTTACTTTCTAGTACGATCACCAAGGGATAACAAGGGTTTCCAGGGTTCTATGGAGGCTTCTAGGAGAGACTGGGCATTTCTGGTTCATTTGGACAGAGTTTTTGGGAGAAACTGGGATATCCTGACATAGTTTATGGCATTTTCGGGAAATTTGAGTAGAGTTTCTGGGAGAAACAGGTTAATATGGTCATATCTGGACAGAGTTTCTAGGAAAAATTGGTTAATATGGTTATATCTGGGATATCTGGATAGAGTTTCTAGGAAAAACTGGTTAATATGGTTATATCTGGGATATCTGGACAGAGTTTCTGGGAAAAACTGGTTAATATGCGACGATAGTGATCATACTATCTAGCAGGTTTTCATACTCATATGTCTTAGGACCGACAAAGAAGGTTTGCGGTGTATATCTTTGTGAGCATGGGGTAGACATCCTTGCCATGGTACCTAGGCAGGTCAACTCAATGTGATCACATGTGAGTGATTGCCTTGGGAATCATAAGAAAGAGGTTTTGCCTCATGCCACATAAGCGTCTACATCGCACAGGTAATCCTATCAGGGCATACAACAGTTACATCACATTGTCCTATCTGAAAAGATAAATGAACAGACCTACGATAGGTTCTACAGGAATCTATATACAAAGGCTAGGTTTAGTCAAATAGGGTCCGTTGACGAGAGTTCCAATATACCGTCAGGGAGACAATACAGAGGTTTTTACTCTTTTTGATATACCTTGGAAGGTATTGTATCAACGGTGACTTGTGCCCTGGCTCAGCAAGACCTAAACAATGTCAGCGCCACGTTTCAGACACAGTCAAAATGGGGAAAATGCAAAGTGCAATGCGGTGAACCAGACACAGTAAAAAGATAATTTTAAGGATGCTTCTTATGAGTCAAACCTCTGTATTATTTTGTTTTAAAATAAAAAGTCCCCAACAGAGTCGCCAGATTGTGGACACACGAGATTCCACCTCTTGCTTGTTTTTGTTTGAAATTTGATTTTGAAAAGAGATAGAAAAGGTCCGTTGAAAACAGATACAGAGTCGCCACTTGGTCATTAAGGAACCAAGAAACCTAATTTTGACTCACCCAAATGGATAAAGGGCACCGGCCCTTCATAACCAAAGTACTTAGCTCGGGGTTTTGGTGTGAGAGAGGATTCATACTGGATATGAGTACAACAGGGAAGGCCAGCATGTAGTGCCTCAGTTGGCGAGTGCACCAAACCAAGGCCCAACATGTGTTTTCAAGGGTAGAGTAGTTGAGCTCATACCGAGTCATCCTCTTGCTGAGGTAATATATGGCTTTCTCAGAGTGTCTTTCTTCTCCTTCTTCGGCTAGCATTCAACCCATGGCATTTTCGGAGACAAATAGGTAAAGAAATAAGGGCTTATGAGGAGTGGGTGGTGAAATGACATGCGGATTTTGAAGGTAGGCTTTTATTTTGTTGATAGTGGCTTGGCATTGGTCATCCCATTGGAACTTTTCTCATTTTCTCAGCAATCGGAACAAAGGATTGCATGTAGTTGTGAGTTTGGAAATGAAGCGGCTGATAAATTGGACTCTTTCGAGAAACCCTCTCACTTCTTTTTTATTCCGTGGTGGTGTCATTTCTAGGATTGCCTTGATCTTAGAGGGATCTACCTCTATCACCCTTTGTGTGATGAGAAAACCTAGGAGCTTACCCGAGGTCACATCGAAAGTGCATTTCTTAGGATTTAATCTCATCTTGTATTTATGCAACCTCTCAAAGAACTTTTTCAGTGCCACGAGGTGTCCTTCTTTGTCCTTGCACTTCACGATCATGTCATCTACGTACACTTCTACTTCCTTGTGAATCATGTCATGCAGCAGAGTGGTGGTAGCTCTTTGGTAGGTTGCCCCAGCATTCTTGAGTCCGAAAGGCATTACTCTATAACAGTAAGTTCCCCAAGGGGTGGTGAATGTCATTTTTTCCCCGTCTTCTCGCGCCATTAGAATCTGATTGTACCCCGAAAAACCATCCATGAATGATAGTAGCTCATGTCCTGCGGTGTTATCCACCAAGACATCAATGTGGGGAAGCGGCAAGTCATCCTTGGAACTGGCTTTGTTCAGATCACGGAAGTCGACGCATACACGAACTTTTCCATCTTTCTTGGGTACTGGCATGATATTGACAACCCATTCTGGATACTCGGTGACAATGATGAACCCTGCCTTGAATTGCTTCTCCACTTCTTCTTTAACCTTGAGTGCCCATTCTGGCCTTATCCGCCTCAGTTTCTGCTTCATAGGTTTAGAATTAGGGAGGAGAGGAATATAATGTCGGACAATGTCGGGATCGACCCCAGGCATGTCCTCGTAAGACCAATCAAAAACATCCTTGAATTCTTTTAGCAAGAGAGTCAATTTTTCTTTTTCTTTTTTATTAAGAGTTGAGCTAATTTGCACAATTTGTGGATTATCTGTTTCACCTAGGTTAACCGATAAAGTATCTTCGATTATTTCGTAAGCAGGTGGTTTTTCAATTAGTTGCTTAAATTCGATTAGGAGAACCTCAGAGGGATCTGTGCATTCACAAGTATTAGACACAGAGGAGTAAGCAAAATCGTCTTTCATTTCATTCATGATAGGTGAAGTGATTACATTAGACAGCGATGGGCCTACAACAGTCGACTCTGGTACAAACTCAATAATTGGCAGTACAGACTCTGGGAAAACATGGGATAGGGAGACACAGACAGATGACTCTATAGCCTGGTTGCTCAGACCCTCCTCAGTTGGCTTGATCTGATCATCTTGGCTCTCGGCCCTCTTTTCTTCATTCTTTTCAGCGAATTCTTCTCATATTTTCTCGATGGCTTCAATGTCCAGGTACTTCAACCAGTCTTCCTCCGGGGTTTTCACAACTTCTTCGGGATAGAACAGATCTTGATAGGGGGGCCTTTCACAGTCAGCAAAGATTTCCAGCCCGGGGTGCCTTTTTCCAGTAGCCTGATGGATCCAGGGTTCCGGAAACCCAAAGTAGGGGAAGTCATCCCCTTCTTTGATGAATTGCCCATTCAAGGTTTTGCGGTACGGTGGGAGACTCGTCACCCTTTTCTTCCATGGCCACTATAGCTCGATGTCTTCTTCAGTGGGCTTGTACCCCAATCGAAAAGTGCCTTATTGCCCTCTGATCTGAGGGAACTCCCGAATTCCTTACTGGCATCGGCCCAATCCCATTCCAGGGAAGTAGTTCATTTTGCGGACAATGTTGACAACTGCGGAGTGAATCTAGGGGAACCTATCTTCATCATTGATCATGTGGACTTCTTTCATGAAGAATCCCCCGATTTCTCCTTCATCTAGCTCAAGTAGTTTGGGAAAGCTTCATTACCCCAACTATTGCTGAGGATGATTTTCACCTCCTTCTTATGAATATACTTGATCATTTGATGCACGGTGGATGATACGGCTTTGTTGACATGCAGCTAGGGCCTTTCGATCAACAAATTGAATGAGGCAGGTATGTCCATGACTTGAAAGACTTCAATGCTCACCAAAGATCCTACCCGAATTTGGAGAGAAACAGTTCCCATCACATTTCTCTTGGTGTTATCGTAGGCCTTCACGAATTGCACAGATGGTGTGATGTCAAGGATATTGACCCCCAAGGCAGTGGCAGTCCTTAGGGCACAAACATTTAAGGCAGAGCCTGTATCAACTAGACAAAATGGCACCTGCTGTCCCTTACATCCAATAGTGATATACAATGCTTTGTTATGTGCAGATCCTTCTGGTGGCAGGTCTTCATCAAAAAATGTAATGACTGGGTCAGGGGTAAGTGCGCCAAAGAAAGCAACCATATCTTCCGGTGCAGCGTCAATGGGGACCTCTATTCCAGCCAGGGCATTCAACACAGCTTGCCTATGCTTGTAGGATGTTACCATGATGTCCCACATCGAGAGATGTGCTTGGGTTTTCTTCAACTGCTTTATAAGCTCATTGTATTCTTCGATGATCTCATCTATTTTCCCCTTTCCCTTATCTTTGATCGGACTTTTTTTTGGTTACTTCAGTGGTAGGCTAAGGAGGCTGATAATGATGGCCTGACCTAGTGAGATGATCAATTTCGACAGGGGTAGGCCCTTCTATAGTCCCATCTTCTTTGAATCAGTCGCAATCTGTTCCCACAAATGGTTTCTCTGGCTCATTCCAAATAGAAGCATCACTTTCATTGTCGGGATCATACCATTTGAGGTCCACTACCCCTAGATCATGTTCTTCCAAGAAGAATAGATCTTGTTCGTCAGCCAGCTGTTGCTGCCACTCGTATCCCCTCCGTCAATCAGATGAATTCCCACAGATTTTGGGATATCAATGAGGGGTAAAGGTTGACCTACAGGGGTGATATAGGTAGCAGGGTTGAAAGATACAGGGTTGGACTCAACGAGGTTGATGTTTTGGTGGTTCGGTAGGGGATTTTAAGTGACATGGGGCTGCTTTGGAGGTGGCTCGATGATATTTTGGTCAATGAGATCTTGGATATCATGGCGGAGGTGCATGCAATCATCGGTGTTGTGGCCAAGGGCTTGGTGGTAGGTATATCTTTTAGACATGTCACAGTTTGGCGAGAGCGGGGTATTTCGTGGCTGGAGTAATTGGAGGTGGCCCTGTTTAAGGAGGCGATCTAAGGCTGAAGAGAGAGTGATTTCTAGTTTGGCAAAGTTGCGAGGAGGCTGCCTAGGGAAAGAGCGATTGGAGGAATTTGCTTGGTTAAGAGGTTGGTATGGCCTAGGAGGATAAGCCACAGGTTGACTGCTAAGGGCATTGACATCCGGAGGATTGCGAGACTAGTTGGGCCTTTTTGACTGACTCGGAGGCTCTTCTTTTTTAATCTTTCCTTCCCTTATGGCATCTTCGATTCGAGTCCCAACTTCAAACAGCTCTTCAAAAGTGGAGATGGACTGATAAAACAAATTTTCATGGTAGAGCGGTTGCAGATTCCGGATTAACATTCTCACCTGTTCCTTTTCAATCGGTCGGTGGGTCATTTGGGCCACTTTGTTCGTCCATCTGCTCAGAAATGCAGTGAAGGATTCATTGCTGTTCTGCCGAGTAGTTTCCAAATCCCTGATGGTGACGTCAAGTTCTTGGTTATAGGAGTAGTGATCAACGAATACCTGAACTATATCTTCCCATGCTCGAGTTTTGGAAGCTTCCAAGGTAAGGAACCATGATAGTGCAGACTTCGTGAGAGTTTGTGGGAATATCATTGCGAGTTGCTCGTGGGTACAGCCCATAGATTAAAAGTTGCTCATACACAGCTTTACATGGCTCTTCGAATTTTCGGTCCCATCGAATCGGTCAATGACAGGCATCTTGAAGTTTGTCGGTAGCTTCAGCTTAACAGGCTCGAAAAGGCCTTCCAAGTCCAGCATGTAATCATCAATCCCTTTGCTTTTCCTCAGTACACTTTCCAGCTTGTCAACCTTATCCATTTTCTCTTGGAGCTTCTTCTCATATGCAAATGGTGGGACCCCTTGAAGCCAGTCTTCCTCCCTGTTATTCTCATGTGGGGGCGGTTCAAACCCCGGTGGTGGCAACCCAAGCGGAGGTTGCGGTCACTGCTGCTTCAATTCTTCCATAAACTTCAAAACTTGGGCTAGGCTGTCAGACTGCTGGCTTATGGTTGCGCCTAACTCGGTGACCTTGTTTTCTAACTCTTCTCGATTCATGCTGACGTAAACTGTCGGACTGATTCTGACAAAACGATTATCTGAACTCCTGACCCACGACGAGGATCCCAGTTGTTGACTTCGGGAATCTATGCTGACCTGACAGATTTTGACAGTGCTGACTTTAGATAGACATGGACAGTGATGTTGAACAAATGTGGACTGACTTGTGTAAGAATGGTCGAGACAGTGCGTGCAGATTGATGGGAATGGTACATGCAAATGAGACAAGAATGCGGATGTAATTCCTAATCTATATGATGCTCCTATTTCTAACAGATAGCAGTTAAACAATTAAGGTCCTAAACATATAGAGTGTGCCAACCTTACTTTCTAGTACAATCACCAAGGGATAACAGGGGTTTCCATGGTTCTATGGAGGCTTCTAGGAGACACTGGACATTTTTGGTTGATTTGGACAGAGTTTCTGGGAGAAACTGGGATATCCGGACATAGTTTCTGGCATTTCTGCGAAATTTGAGTAGAGTTAATGGGAGAAACTAGTTAATATGGTCATATCTGGGATATCTGGACAAAGTTTCTGGGAAAAATTGGTTAATATGGTTATATCTGGGATATCTGGACAGAGTTTCTGGGAAAAACTGCTTAATATGGTTATATTTGGGATATCTGGACAGAGTTTCTGGGAGAAACTGGTTAATATGCAAAGATAGTGATCATACTGTCTATTTTCATACTCATATGTCTTAGGACTGACAAAGAAGGTTTGCGGTGTATATCTTTGTGAGCATGGGGCAGACATCCTTGCTATGGTACCTAAGTAGGTCAACTCAATGTGATCACATGTGAGTGATTGCCTTGGGAATCATAAGAAAGAGGTTTTGCCTCATGCCACATAAGCGTCTACACCGCATAGGTAATCCCGTCAGGGCATACAACAGTTACATCACATTGTCCTATCTGAAAAGATAAATGAATAGTCAAAGTGACCTAGCCCCAATTTATGTTTTATGAAAAATAGACTCCATTACCTTTCCAACGGTATAACACAACCTCAATTTGGAGTTCGTATGCATTTTCTATGAATTTCGGACGAAATAGGGCCTTTTTGCGAATACCGGAACCTCTGGGGGCCTAAACAGCATTATCTGGGCGAAGGAGGAGCAGTGCCGCGGTGGCACTGGCCCACTGCCACCGCGGCACTGGCCCAGTGCCGCCGCGGCACTCTCCCCAGAACAGTGTATTTTTGTAATTTTTCTTGGGGGTTCATTTTGATTAATTAAAAACCAAAACGACGTAGTTTTATGATTTCAGATGTTTGGAGCCAATGGGAATACTTCTAAATCCCCAAAACCACCCCAAGTTGGCCTATTTAAACCCCCCATTGCTCTCCATTTGGGGGGTGTCAAATGTAAGCTTTGAAAAAGTTTGGGAGAGAAAGTTGTAGAGATAAGGTTAGAATAGAGAGAAAAGAAGCTTTCTTCTTTGATTTTCAAAACAAAAGTGAGTTATAAACTTTGTTTTTACTTCATTACTCCTATTTACTTCAACATTCAATACACCCAACCACCATTTTAGTGAGCATTTAAGAGAGGAAGCTTCTTCGATGTCCAATGTCATCATACATGAGTGAAACACCAAACTACAAGTTCAATACATCATGAATATCATCTATTGATCATTATCTACTTGCTTGTTTATACAATGTTCATCTCTTCTTATCTCATTTCTTTTTTATTTTTCTGTATTTACTTACTAGTTCATCATCATCTAGATGATGACACGAAGTTTGAGGTGAGTGAATTCTTATGGATAGTAGCTCTTGACCTCAAAAGCATGTTTGATAGATGATGATTATAACTTCAATACCTCCAAGATATCCTTGAAGTTATGTTCAAATGAAAATAAATCTCTCCAACAATCTTGGAGGTTCTTGATGATGAGTTTGATGTTGACATTTTAAGTGGCTATAATCTTTATTGAGTATTGAAAATATGCTTTCAAAACCCCTCTTAAACCCCCTCATTTTGATCTGAAGAAAGAAAACTCTAGTTTTTTTTCCAAAATCTTCAAAACAGTGAGTCAAACCAGTGAGTGATCTGAGTTCAAAGATTTCTCTAGAACTCAATACTCAATGTATGGATGCAAGGTCACTTGAAAAGTCGTCCTAACTCATTAGAGAACACCCATGATTTTTCGTTTGATTTGAAAATACTTGAAAATGGTCCATTTGGACCCAAACATTCCTTCCAGACATTCTGCCTCTGCTGTCACAGCAGCTTGGTTGACTTCCAACTTCTTTTTCCGAAACCTTTTCCAAACGGGGTGGTCCTAACTTATTTTTCCCTTAAACTTCAATGTCTTAGGGAACTTTTTGTGTAAAATGGGCCTCTAGATCATTTGTTTTCATTTTCTAAGATGTTTCAACATTTCAGTCGACAGTACGGACTCTGTTTCTGAGTGACCTTCATTGTTTATATGATTTTTCTCACTCTGTGATAGTTATTTAAGATTGGCCTTTTGGGTAGTGTTCTAGACACAATAAAGAAGATCTCCATACAAAAATCATGCACTGAAAACATTCTTAACCCCTCTTTTCAATTTTCAAAAGATCTAGTTACTGTTCTGTCCACTATTCACAGCAAGCACATTTTAACTTTCATTCTTTGATTTGATGCTTGTATGCATTCCAAATTAGTTCATATCTTAGGAAGCGGTTCATACTACATTTGTATGTATCCCATATTGATTTCATTCATTCATTCATACACCTTTTGGACTTCTTAGTCATTCTAGGAATCTATGTACACAAGGCACACTACAACTTTAGCACAATCTAGACACATATATTGCATCCATGCAAAGATTTCGGCTTTTTGTGACCCCTAATCTAAGAAGATTATAAGGAATGACCATGATCACACGTTCATGCTTCCCCCTTGATCTAATCTTCCTTTCTCATCCATCCCGGGGATTGAGAGGTCTTCTTTTCTCAAAGATTAACATGCATCATACTAGTTTGCTAAGCATATTTCGTTTTCTTTATTTGTTTGTTTCAAGAACAATTCTTGTCCCCTTTAGATTTGGAAAACTTGACTACTTGATATGTGATTAGACGATTTCTTTTCCTAGGTTTTTTTGTGTGATCTTTCACTTGTGCATTATGTGATATTTGGCTTTGATCTTATGAATGATATCTTATCTTTTGATCTTCCAATTTCAAGGTTCTTATGCAATGTAATATACTTATCATAAATATTAATTGTCGAACCAAACATAGTAGAAGATGATTATTTGGATGCTAATTGAGGCCTGTCGAAAGACGGGGCGAGTTGAGGGTGTTTTATTCGCGACAAAGGCTCCTTCCTCTCTCGTACCAAAACCCCGAGCCAAGTTCTTTGGTTATGAAGGGCCGGTGCCCTTTATCCATTTGGATGAGTCAAAATTAGGTTTCTTGGTTCCTTAAAGACCAAGTGGCGACTCTGTATCTGTTTTCAACGGACCATTTTCTTTCTTTCCTTCCAAATCAATTTCAAACAAAAACAAGCAAGTAGTGGAATCCCGCGTGTCCACAATCTGGCGACTCCACTGGGGATTTTTTATTTTAAAACAAAATAATACAGAGGTTTGACTCATAAGAAACATCCTTAAAATCATCTTTTTACTGTGTCTGGTTCACCGCACTGCACTTTGCATTTCCCCCCTTCGACTGTGTCTGAAACGCGGCGCTGTCATTGTTTAGGTCTTGCTGTGCCAGGGCATAAGTCACCGTTGATACTGTACCTTCCAAGGTATATTAAAAAGAGTAAAAACCTCCGCACTGTCTCCCTGACGGTATATTGGAACTCTCGTCAACGGACCCTCTTTGACTAAAACCAGCCTTTGTATATAGATTCCTGTAGAACCTTTCATAGGACTATTCATTTATCTTTTCAGATAGGACAATGTGATATAACTGCTGTATGCCCTGACAGGATTACCTGAGCGGTGTAGACGCTTATGTGGCATAGAACAGAACCTCTTTCTTATGATTCCCAAGGCAATCACTCACATGTGATTACATTAAGTTGACCTGCCTTGGCACAATGACAAGGATGTCTGCTCCGCGCTCACAAAGATATACACCGCAAACCTTGTTTGTCAGTCCTAAGGCGTAGGAGTATGGAAACCTGCTAGACAGTATGATCACTATCACCATATTAACCAGTTTTCCCCAGAAACTCTGTCCAGATATCCCAGATATAACCCTATTAACCAGTTTTTCCCAGAAACACTGTCCAAATATCCCAGATATAACCCTTTTAACCAGTTTTTCCCAAAAACTCTGTCCAGATATCCCAGATATAACCCTATTAACCAGTTTTTCCCAGAAACTCTATCCAGATATCCCAGATATAACCGTACTAACCAATTTCTCCCAGAAACTCTGTCCAAATTTCCTGAAGTATCCCAGAAATCCCTGTTATCACTTGGTGGTCATACTGGAAAGTAAGGTTAACACACTCTGTATGGCTAGGACCTTATTTGTTTAACTGCTATCTGTTAGAAATAGAGGCATCATATAGATTAGGGCTTACATCCGCGTGCTTGTCTCATTTGCATACACCATTCCCATCAATCTGCACGTACTGTCTCAAGTCAGTCCACGTTTGTTAACATCACTATCTTTGTCTGTCTAAAGTCATCACTGTCAAGGTCTGATCTAGTCCTCTCGAAATCTGTCAGGTCAGTATAGATTCCTAAGTTCAGCAGCCGGGATCCTCGTCGTGGGTCAGGAGTTCAGATAATCATTTGATCAGAATCAGTCCGATAGCTCACTTCAGCATGAATCGAGAAGAGTTAGAAAACAAGGTTACCGAGTTGGGAGCAACCATAAGCCAACAGTCTGACAGCCTAGCCCAAGTTCTGAAGTTCATGGAAGAATTCAAGCAGCAGCGGCCGCAACCTCCGCCTGGGTTTCCACCACCGGGGTTTGAACCACCCCCACATGAGAATAATGGGGAAGAAGACTAGCTTCAAGGGACCCTACCGTTTGCATATGAGAAGAAGCTCCAAGAGAAAATGGATAAGGCTGACAAGCTAGAAAGTGTACTAAGGAAAAGCAAGGGGGTCGATGATTACATGCTAGACCTGGAAGGCCTTTTTGATCCTGTTAAACTGAAACTGCCAGAGAATTTCAAGATGCCTGCCATCGACTGTTTTGACGGAACTGGGAATCCAAAAAGCCATGTGAAGCTATGTATGAGTATCTTCCAGTCCATGGGTTCTACCCACGAACACATTGCGATGTTGTTCTTGCAAACTCTTGCGAAGTCTGCACTATCATGGTTCCTAACCTTAAAAGCCTCCAAAACCCGGGCATGGGAAGACATCGTTCGAGTCTTCATCGATCATTACTACTATAATCAAGAGCTGGATGTCACTATTAGGGATTTGGAAATAACCCGGCAGAACAACAATGAATCCTTCGCTGCATTTCTGAGCAGATGGAGGAACAAGGTAGCCCAAATGACCCACCGACCAATTGAGAAGGAACAAGTGAGGATGCTAATCCGAAATCTGCAACCGCTCTACCATGAGAAGCTGTTTTACCAGTCCATCTCTACTTTCGAGGAGCTGTTTAAAGTTAGAACTCGAATTGAAGATGCTATCAGAGAAGGAAAGATCAAAAAGGAAGAGTCTCCGAGTCAGTCAAGAAGACCCAACTACTCCCGGAATCCCCCGGATGTCAATGCCCTTAGCAGCCAACCCATGGCATACCCTCCTAGGCCATACCAACCCTCCAACCAGGCAAATTCCTCCAATCACCCTTTCCAGAAAAAGCCCCCTCGCAACTTTGCCAAGTTAGAAATCTCTCTCTCCTCAGCCTTAGACCACCTCCTCAAAAAGGGCCATCTCCAGCTACTCCAGCCTCAAAATACCCCGCCCCCGCCTAACTGTGATATGTCCAAACGATGTACCTACCACCAAGCCCTTGGCCATAACACCGATGATTGCATGCGCCTCCGCCTCGATATCCAAGACCTCATTGACCAGAATATCATTGAGCCGCCTCCAAAGCAGCCCCATATCACTCAAAATCCTCTACCAAACCACCAAAATATCAACCTCATCGAGTCCAACCCTGTATCCTTCAACCCTGCTACCTATATCACCCCCCTAGGACAACCCTTACCCTTCATAAACATCCCAGACTCTGCGGGAATTCATCTGATTAATGGAGAGAATGACGAGTGGCAGCAACAGCTAGATGATGAGCAAGACTTGTTCTTTCTGGAAGAGCATGATCTAGGGGTGGTAGACCTCAAATGGTATGATCCCAATAATGAAAGTGATGCTTCTATCTGGGATGAGCCAGAAAAACCATTTGTGGGGACAGACTGCCACTGGTTCAAAACGAATGGGACTATAGAAGGGCCTATTCCTGCCGAGATTGATCATTTGACTAGATCGGGCCGTCATTACCAGCCTCTACAGCCTACTACTGAAGCTATCGAGAAAGGTCTGGTTAAAGACAAGGGAAAGAGTAAGGTGGATGAAATCATCGAAGAAGATAATGAGTTGATAAAATAGCTAAAGAAAACCCAAGGACATCTCTCGATGTGGGACATCATGGTAACATCCTACAAGCATAGGCAAGCCGTGTTGAATGCCTTGGCTGGAATTGAAGTCCCCATTGACGCCACACCGGAAGACATGGTAGCTTTCTTGGGCACACTTACCCCCGACCCAATCATTACATTTTCTGATGAAGACCTGCCACCAGAAGGATCTGAGCATAACAAAGCATTGTACATCACTATCGGATGTAAGGGACAGCAGGTGCCATTTTATCTGGTCGATATAGGCTCTGCCTTCAATGTCTGTGCCCTAAGGACTGCCACCGCCTTGGGGGTTAATGTCCTTGACATCACACCATCTGTGCAATCCGTGAGGGCCTACAATAACACCAAGAGGAATGTGATGGGAACTGTTTTTCTCCAAATCCGGGTAGGATCTTTGGTGAGCACTAATGTCTTTCAAGTCATGGACATACCTGCCTCATTCAACTTGTTGATCAAAAGGCCCTGGCTGCATGTCAACAAAGCCGTATCATCCACTGTGCATCAAATGATCAAGTATATTCATGAGAAGAAGGTGAAAATCATCCTCGGTAACAGTTAGGGTAATGAAGCTTTCCCGAACTACGCTCCCATCTTCGAAGTCCAAATACCTGAGCTGGAAGAAGAGAAATCGGGGGATTCTCCATGGAAGACAGATTCCCCGAGGTTCACTCCGCAGTTGTCAACATTTTCCGCAAAATGAACTACTTTTCTGGAATGGGATTGGGCCGATGCCAATAAGGAATTCGGGAGTTCCCTCAGATCAAAGGACAACAAGGCACTTTTGGGTTGGGGTACAAGCCCACTGAAGATGACGTCGAGCTGCACAGGCCATGGAAGAAAAGAGTAAAAGGACTCCTGCCATACCGCAAAACCTTGAATGGACAATTCATCATGGAAGGGGATGATTTCCCTTACTTTGGGTTCCCAGAACCCTGGGTCCATCAGGCCACTGGAAAAAGGCACCTCGGGTTGGAAATCTTCGCTGACTGTGAAAGGCCCCCCTATCAAGATCCGTTCTATCCCAAAGAAGTTGTGAAAACCCCGGAGGAAGACTGGTAGAAATACCTGGACACTGAAGCCATCGAGAAAATGTGGGAGGAATTCGCTAAGAAGAATGAAGAAAAGAGGGCCAAGAGCCAAGATGATCAGATCAAGCCAACTGAGGAGGGTCTGAGCAACCAGGCTGTAGAGTCATCTGTCCGTGTCTCCCTATCCCCTGTTCCCCTAGAGTCTGTACTGCCAATTATCGAGTCTGTACCAGAGTCGGTTGCTGTAAGCCCACCACTGTCCAATGTAATCACTTCACCTGTCATGAATGAAATGAAAGACGATTCTGCTTACTCCTCTGTGTCTAATACTTGTGAATGCACAGATCCCTCCGAATATCTCCCAATCGAACTTAAGCAACTAATGGAAAAACCACTTGCTTACGAAATAATCGAAGTTACTTTATCGGTTAATCTAGGTGAAACAGATAATCCACAAATTGTGCAAATTGGCTCAGCTCTTAATAAAAAAGAAAAAGAAGATCTAACTCTCTTGCTAAAATGGATAAAGGTCACTCAGAAAGTCACCCAAATGGATAAATGGGCATCGGCCCTTCATAACCAAAAAACTTGGCTCGGGGTTTTTGTACGAGAGAAGAAGGAGCCTTTATCGCGAATAAAACACCCTCAACTCGCCCCGTCTTTCAACGGGCCTCAATTAGCATCCAAATAATCATCTTCTACTATGTTTGGTTCGACAATTAATATTTATGATAAGTATATTGCATTGCATAAGAACCTTGAAATTGGAAGATCAAAAGATAAGATATCATTCATAAGATCTAAGCCAAATATCACATAATGCAAAAGTGAAAGATCACACAAACAAACCTAGGAAAAGAAATCGTCTAATCATATATCAAGTAGTCAAGTTTTCCTAATCTAAAGGGGACATGAATTGTTCTTGAAACAAATAAATAAAGAAAATGAAATATGCTTAGCAAACTAGTATGATGCATGTTAATCTTTGAGGAAAGAAGACCTCTCAATCACCGGGATGGATGAGAAAGGAAGATTAGATTGAGGGAGAAGCATGAACGTGTGATCATGGTCATTCCTTATAATCTTCTTAGATTAGGGGTCATAAAAACCCCAAATCTTTTCATAGATGCAATATATGTGTCTAGATTGTGCTAAAGTTGTAGTGTGCCTTGTGTACATGGATTCCTAGAATGACTAAGAAGTCTAAAAGGTGTATGAATGAATGAATGAAATAAATATGGGATATATACAAATGTAGTATGAACCTCTTCCTAAGATATGAACTAATTTAGAATGCATATAAGCATCAAATCAAAGAATGAAAGTTAAAATGTGCTTGCTGTGAATAGTGGACAGAACAGTAACTAGATCTTTTGAAAATTGAAAAGAGGGGTTAGGAATGTTTTCAGTGCATGATTTTTTATGGAGATCTTCCTTATTGTGTCTAGAACACTACCCAATAGGCGAATCTTAAATAACTTCACAGATTGCGAGAAATCATATAGACAATGAAGGTCACTCAGAAACAAAGTCCGTACTGTCGACTGAAATACTGAAAAACCTTAGAAAATGAAAACAAATGATCTAGAGGCCCATTTTATACAGAAAGTTCCCTAAGACACTGAAGTTTAAGGGAAAAATAAGTTAGGACAACCCCTTTTGGAAAAGGTTTCTGAAAAAGAAGTTGGAAGTCAACCAAGCTGCTGTGACAGCAGAGGCAGAATGTCTAGAAGGAATGTTTGGCTCCAAATGGACCATTTTCAAATATTTCCAAATTAAACCAAAAATCATGGGTGTTCTCTAATGAGTTAGGAAGACTTTCCAAGTGGCCTTGCATCCATACATTGAGTATTGAGTTCTAGAGAAATCTTTGAACTCAGATCACTCACTGGTTTGACTCATTATTTTGAAGATTTTGGAAAAAAAACTAGAGTTTTCTTTCTTGAGATCAAAATGAGGGGTTTTAAGAGGGGTTTTGAAATAGAGGTTTTGAAAGCAAATTTTCAATACTCAATAAAGATTATAGCCACTTAAAATGTCAACATCAAACTCATCATCATGAACCTCCAAGATTGTTGGAGAGATTTATTTTCATTTGAACATAACTTCAAGGATACCTTGGAGGTATTAAAGTTATAATCATCATCTATCAAACATGTTTTTGAGGTCAAGAGCTACTATCCATAAGGATTCACTCACCTCAAACTTCGTGTCATCATCTAGATGATGATGAACTAGTAAGTAAATAAAGAAAAATAAAAAAGAAATGAGATAAGAAGAGATGAACATTGTATAAACAAGCAAGTAGATAATGATCAATATATGATATTCATGATGTATTGAACTTGTAGTTTGGTGTTTCACTCATATATGATGACATTGGACATGGAAGAAGCTTCTTCTCTTAAATACTCACTCAAATGGTGGTTGGGTGTATTGAATGTTGAAGTAAATAGGAGTAATGAAGTAAAAACAAAGTTTAGAACTCACTTTTGTTTTGAAAATCAAAGAAGAAAGCTTCTTTTCTCTCTATTCTAACCTTATCTCTACTACTTTCTCTCCCAAACTTTTTCAAAGCTTACATTTGACACCCCCCAAATGGAGAGCAATGGGGAGTTTAAATAGACCAACTTGGGGTGGTTTTGGGGTTTTAGAAGTATTCCCATTGGCTCCAAACACCTGAAATCATAAAACTACGTCGTTTTGGTTTTTAATTAATCAAAATGAACCCCCAAGAAAAATTACAAAAATACACTGTTCTGGAGGAGAGTGCCGCGGCGGCACTGGGCCAGTGCCACGGCGGCAGTGGGCCAGTGCCGCGGCGGCACTGCTCCTCCTTCACCCAGATAATGTTGTTTTGGCCCCCAGAGGTTTCGGTATTCGCGAAAAGGCCCTATTTCGTCCGAAATTCACAGAAAATGCATACGAACTCCAAATTGAGGTTGTGATATACCGTTCGAAAGGTAATGGAGTCTATTTTTTATAAAAAATAAATCAAGTATAGGTCACTTTGAAATGTTTTGTGGTATTTGCAATCAAGTATAGGTCACTTTGAAATTCATAATAAACTCGTTTTAAATCCAAAAATTATGTGCGATATACCATTGGAAAGCTATTGACCTCTAGTATTCATGAAAGATATTTGAAAATTGTTACGGTGCCCCGGTTCCGAAGTCAAATTCTGGTCAAACTGGTCAAACTTGGGATTCCCGGGAAGTTCTGGGAACCTCTTGGAGCTCCGAGGAGCTGACGTTTTCGCTCGATTTTCTTTTAGAACTCATTTTAATACTTTTCTTGTGATCCAGAATGATTCTGGCGAATTCGGACTATTTTGGTCAAACTTGGTCAAGCCTGGTCAAACCTTGGTCAAATCGGTCAACGGGGCCTTTTCGGGAGATTCTGGGACTTCCGAGGGTCTCTGGGAGCTGACGATTTCATCCGATTTTTACTTAAAAACTCATTTTAGGGGTATTTTGGTCCAAATCTGGGAGCTTTCGGGCTTTCAGGGGCATTTCGGTCATTCTGAGCATTCTGAGAGATAGAATTGGCTTCCAGGAGTCCTTTCGAGTCTTTTACGATCATTGCGAACCACCAAGATATGGGTCTCCTAAATCTGATAGCCGAAAAAATGGGGTGTCTACAGTTTGCCCCTCTTTAGCATGAACTTGAGAGGCAACGCATGTCGCAAGCGAGTGCCAAAGCTTCTGAAGAGACAGGACTTTTTGAAGGCTATAGATTTAGGATAAAACCGCTGTAAAAGAAGCAATGATGCTGAGGTCAATGCTGGTCATGCTCTGCGTGAGCTGCCTACGTATCCTAAGGGGAATCAGACCAGGGCGTAGTTCAGGGCACAAAGAAATAAATCACATATGCACATACACAACAATCAGGCAGATGCTATGCTATGAGGACGATATGCAACGCATGGATGTGATATGATTGTGTACATAAGTCCTATTATGTCTATTGTTATGACCCTAGTATCAACAGGTGCTGTGGGATGTGCCACTCTGAGTGGGCTGGTGTCGTGCTAGTGTTTGCGACTATGATGTGGTGGATGACTCGGATAGGGACATCAAGGTTTAGAAGACTCTGGGTCTAGGGGCAAACTTCTGTGCTTTGCAAACAAGTGAGATAGATCATATGCGCGTTGTCTAGAAGACGACAGCTAAAGGTGACCGGGGGATCTTGTGATGAAAATGGACAGATGAGAAAGCTTATGATAATCGGGAGACACGGAGCCGTGGAAGGACAATGCTTCATTTCCCAAAATCCGGATGTGGGCGATGTTCTGATTATTGCTGATGGCCAATTTTTCGGGAGTCGGTTCCTCTTCTGCTACTTTCTGCTAAGGATAGCAGGGACTGGTATCTTTCGATTTCTGTCCTCGGGGGATGATGTAGGGTTCTCGGGGAATCTCTCTTTTCTTGATCGGGAACCAGGACCCATCTCTGAATCTCTCACGGTTGATCAAATCTTTCGGTGCTCAATCCAAGAGGGCTGGTCGGGGCCTCCGGGAGCTGGTTTCTGTCCTCGGGGAATGATGTAGGGTTCTCGGGGAATCTCACTTTTCTCGATCGGGAACCAGGACCCATCTCTGAATATCTCACGGTTGATCAAATCTTTCGGTGCTCAATGCAAGAGGGCCGGTCGGGGCCTCCGGGAGCTGGTATCTGTCCTCGGGGGATGATGTAGGGTTCTCGGGGAATCTCTATTTTCTTGATCGGGATCCAGGACCCATCTCTGAATCTCTCACGGTTGATCAAATCTTTCGGTGCTTAATCCAAGAGGGCCGGTCGGGGCCCCTGGGAGCTGGTATCTGTCCTCGGGGGATGATGTAGGGTTCTCGGGGAATCTCTCTTTTCTATTTATTTGGTGTACCACCCAAAACCAGGATTCGTTATGGAAACCCTCGTGCTTGATCAAAATTTGTGACGCTCGTCCTAAAACAACCGATTCGGATCCTCTGGAGTCGATATTTCTCAATTTCTACCTACTGGAGGTAGCCCTGACAACTTTTGGACTGTTCGGGGTAAAACCCCATAAATCCTGACCGAAATGGGCCACCGGGGCTGATCGGGACCAAAAATGGGCTAAAAAAGGCCAAAACGGGTCAAAACGGAGCAAAAAGGATCGAAGCGGGGCCCGCGGGGAGCAATGCCGCAGCGGCACTGGGCCACTGTCAGGGCCCGCAGGGAGCAGTGCCACGGCGGCACTGGGCCAGTGCCGCGACGACACTGGGTGGTCGGACTCCATTTGTGTATATTTCGGGTTTTTGAGCTTTTCAAGCTCATTCTTGGCCATTTTGGGGTGTTTTCAGAGCCAAAATCCCTCAAAATGAAGCTTGTGTGCGCTCAGGTGAGTAATCTTTCCCCGTGGTTGGAATTTTGATTGGTGTTTTGATTTGCTCAAATTTTCAAGAAGAAAGTTTTGATTTTGACTTCCATTTTCTTTGTAGATCCATGTCTTCGAGCTCGAGGAGACCATCTAAGAAGGCCAAGGAACGAATGAAAGCCGAGATGCAAACCCTGAACTTGATTTTACGGGACCCTCAACGTCATCTTTCGGCCGCGGCTCTAGCGAGCTTGGTATGTGAAACTTTCGACAGTTTTAGGACTATTTTCATGTATTGTGCTAGTTTTGTGAGCCATAGTGTGCACCTAGAGATCGTTAGAAGTCCGATTTGTACTCAAATATTGATTTTGTGAATTTGGACCTCAGGTCATGAATAGTGATTTTGTGCATCATTTTTGTCGTCTTTGTTATGTGCAGGTGCCAGAAGTGACAATGAAGGGCCACGGTAGCCTTGCCCACGCTTTCCTATGGTATACCCAACTCTCGCCTACCATCAAGAGAATGGTTGACGACGCTGGGTTTGGTGGCTTTGTTCGCCTAGTTTCGAAGAGCAGCAATTATTTAGCACACTTTTACGCTCTGGCTGAGAGGTGGTGGGACACCACCAATACTTTCCACCTGCCGTTTGGTGAGATGACCATGACGCCCTTTGACTTCTCCATGATTACCGGCTTGAGGGTTGGCGGGAAACGCCTGATTCTAGACTACTTCTATGAGATCGACCCGAAGGCTGTAGTGATGTTGATTGGGGCTGTTCCCCCTAACTTGGAGAGGCACTAGTTTCCTTGTGGCTGGCTTAACCAGGCCTATGGCAGAGGGAATCATAACCTGAACAATTCCCAGATTTTGAGGGTGTATCTTCTGTATGTCCTTGGTTACTCGATCTTTGCGACGCGGAATGACCGGGTGAGCTTGAGACTCCTTTCTTGCCTGGCGACCATCGATGAGATCCCCTCCGATGACTGGGGTGGTGCTGCCTTGGCCCATCTTTATAAGCACATGGGTGAGGTCTCTCGAGGTGATGTTAAATCGACAGGGGGATTTTGGCAAGCTTGGAAGGTATGTACTGCATCTTCTTTCATCTGTTGGCTTTTTGATTCCTGTACTCTTTCTGGCTTTCTCCTTTGTTTGTGCAGCTTTGGAGCTTTGTGTATCTGAAGATGTTGGCTCCCTCTCCTGCGGATGAATCAAGTGAAGACGAGGATGGCATGGCTCCTGTGCCTCTGTTCCCACGAGGCTTGAGATGGCGGAGGGATGTTGTCGGGGTAAAGAGCAGGGCCCACCGGATTGTTTTGCTCAGAAACTTCTTAACCGAGCTGACGGCTTCTAGTGTTGATTGGATGCCTTGGAGCGCGTCGCCTATGCTGCGCCAGAGGAGATACAAGCAGTCAAACCTCTTTCCTCTTGCTGACTTCTGATGGAGAGTACCGAGTGCAGGCAATGGTTCCTTGGCGAGCGAGTGTCCCGGCAGGTGGTTGGTGGTTTAAGGTACCGCATCCCTTATAATTCCCCTGCGATGGATGCTAGTGACCTTTCTGGTTATGCTTTACTGGCGGCCTTAGCTGGCACTGACGTTTGGGAACATTTTCTCTCTGAGACCGGCTATGAGGCTTACCGTGGCCGCTTTTTGATGCCCAACTTCCCACTCCTGGAGGTGAGTTTCCTTTATGTTTTTGTCTCTATCTGTTGCCTATGTTTTTGATTCATCTTTTTCTAACTTGTTTTGTGCCTACAGCTTTGCGAGATGTACAAGAGACAAGCTCTTCCGGCTTCCGATCCTATCCCTCCTTGGGATTGGACCATCAATGTTCTAGGCGATGATGGCACTCCCTAAGTGATGGAGGTGCCACGAGTCATATGCGGGTACTCTACTCAGCCAGCGGGCGTCCTCAACGTTCCTTGGAGTTACGCTGAGGAGGGTCACGCCTTGGCGGCTAGCTTACAGTCCTTGGTCCTCACACGAGACCATCGGGTATGTCTCTAATATTGCACTTTCTTAAGGTTATGAGGTTCTAACCCTGGATTTTACCCTTGACAGATGGACGGTATGCGACACTTTGCCGCCAATCAGATGGCGTCCTTGGTAAGTTTCTGACTCGACTCTTGTTTTTGTAATTTTTATTGTTTCCTTACTGATCGCCTTCATTTTATTTGTACGTGCAGTACCGTGGAGGCGGGGCTGGCTCGTCGAGGACTGGTCCGAGGTGCAGAGGAGGTAGGAGGAGGCCGTCGCCGACATACACTCCGGGTGGTCCGATAGAGGACAAAGAAGAGGAGGACTGAGGCCTCCTAAACGAGAATTTTGTTTTATCTTCTTTGTATGTTTTTGATTAGGTTGTACTGGTGATGTGACTATTTGGACATTGTAGGATGATGTGTGGAACAATTTGTGACCTTTGATAGAGTATTATAATGTTTTGCCTTTTAGTCCGGATAGCTTTCAATTTGGAGGCGCAGTTGTGTGCTTGTTTTAGTCGATGATCGTGTGATGATACATGTGCACTGTGATTGTTGGGTGTTACTGCGATGGGCAGTTTTGTGATAGTGAGTATTTTTGCCTTGTAGGTGGGATAGTTCGTGAAACGGGGAGGTGCTGCCGAAATTTTGAATTTTACTAGAGCCGCGACAGAAAATATGGCTTTGTATGATCCCGGTCAACTCATAGCTTGGCTAAACATCATGGATGGTGTGGAACGGATCACCCTCTTTAGCTACGGCTTGATTGAGCTATTCTCTCTTCGCTAGATGACCCTGAACACTGAGTTCTTGCGTGCTGCTATTGCCCACTGGGACCCAGTGAACTATGTCTTCAATTTCAATGGCCTGGAGATATGCCCCCTGTTTGAGGAGTTCTGTGCTATCCTTGGCTATGATTCTGACTCTGACCAGATTCTCCCTTCTGCTGATACCCTCAGCCCTACGCAAGGCTTGGCTGAATGTCTGGATTGTTCCATCATTATTTCCCGCCGGCTGATTCAAGGTGAGGTTCTTGACATTGCTTCCATCATTGCTCGATATGCCAGTCCTGGGAATCCCAGCGTATATGATGCTACTCGTGGGGCTTCTCTGATTCTGAGCATGACTTCGCACTTCTTGTTCTCGAGTACTTCTAGCGACTTAGTGCATGTATGTCTTGGACTGAAGGCAGGTAAGAACCCCATGGCTATGGCTCTAGCTAAAACCTTGAATGGTTTAGATAATGCCTTCAACCAAGGGACTCCTCTTCTTTCTGGGGCACCTTTGGTGTTACAGGCCTAGTTATATGAGTGCCCCGAACTGTGGTCGGGCCGTATACCACCGGTTTCCTTTCGTCGAGCTGTGCTTCACCCTCACTACACTTTTGCTGATTGGGTTAACATGATGAAGTAGACATGTGCTGGATTGTGGGGCATTGGGACCTTCATGCTGTTACCACGAGCCTCAAGGGTCACCAGAGAGTGTGGTTGATGGGTCTGAGAGAGACTTCTTTCTATCATCCTCGCCGTTTGGCCAGACAGTATGGGCAGGTTCAGGAGGTTCCCAGGGGGTTTACTGAGAGGGTCTTTGCTTCCAGGATTAGGGCTGCCACTATTGCTGCTTTCATTGATGGTTGGACTGACCGAGAAAAGGCCTACTGCTAAAGACCTGTTAAGAAATAAAAGACTCAAAGATAAAACTAGACCTGACTGATTCTGCTCATTCCTCCAAGTGTCTCTGAACACGTGTGATTGCTTTTTGAAAGACTTTTATTTCTTTGATCATTCCTGCTTATGTAATATTCAAAGTTTGTTTATCGGTGAACCTTGGTTACTTTGGAACCTCATTTTATGCATTTTAGCTTTTTAAAAACATTTTGTAACCGAGATTTCAATTAGATGTTGCTTTTGGTACTTACTTGGGCATGCTAGGACGATTAGAGGCAAACGAGGCTGGTGGCCGAAGTTTGCCCCTAGTTTGGGATATGTATGGTTGTGAGGCAAACGAGGTTGATGACCGACGTTTGGTCCTAGTTTAGAAGAGGTTCAGGCAAACGAGGCGAGTGGCCGAAGTTTGCCCCTAGTGTGGAGGGTGATTTCTGGGTTATGGTAAGGACCGCGACTTTATTATCTCAAATGCTCATAACTTGTGCCTAGGCACCAGTGAGGTGACCTAGCGAGCTCTTTTCTCTCTTTTGTTATTGCTCACTTTGGATTTAGCTCTAATTTTTGCCTAGGCGCCCTTTCGGATTTTCGACCTAACGAGCCATCCTTCTTTTTCTTTTTTGAAAGTCTGCCTACGTACCCCCGAACGGGGATCAGGTCCAACGTAGTTCGGGCCAAATCTTGAAAGAAATCGGTTATTTTTTGTGAGTGGAGCGACCGAACCGATGTGGTTGCCTACGTATCCCTGAGTAGGAATCAGGTCGAGAGTAGTTCAGGCCGGAGCTTGAAAGAAAATGGTTATTTTTTGTGGGTAGAGCGACCGAACCGATGTGGTTGCCTACGTATCCCCGAGTAGGAATCAGGTCGAGCGTAGTTCAGGCCGGAGCTTGAAAGAAAATGGTTATGGAATGGTCAAGCATAGTACTTTTTGAGGCGATCCATGTTGATTGGTTCTCTGAATTCGACACCATCGAGGTCCATGAGATAAGTTGCTCCTCTGGAAAGAATGGTCTTGACGATATAAGGGCCGACCCATTTAGGTATAAACTTCCCACGGGGATCAAAGATCGGAGCTCGTAATTCCTTAAGGACAAGGTCACCCTTGACAATCTTTCTCGGACGAACCCTTTTGTTGAAAGCACGGGCTATCCTCTTTTGATAGATTCGAACATGGTCGACTGCCGCTAGGCGCTTTTCATCTATGAGGGCTAATTCTTCGTATCTTTCCCTCAACCAATCTGATTCCGAAATTTCACATTCTGCCATCACGCGCAGGGACGATAGTTCTATCTCAACTGGAAGTACTGCTTCCATTCCATACACCAGTGAGTAAGGAGTTGCTCCGGTGGACGTCCTTATCGATGTTCTGTATCCCCACAGTGCGAATGGTAGCTTCTCATGCCAGTCTTTATAGGTATCGGCCGATTTTTGCAGTATGGCCTTGACATTCTTGTTTGCAGCTTCGACTGCCCCATTAGTTTGTGGTCTGTACGGCAATGACTTGTGATAAGTGATTTTGTATTCTTCGAACAGATCCCTGACTTCTGCTTTGAAATGACTCCCATTGTCCGAAATAATCTCATGGGGGACTCCATAACGGCAGATGAGATTTCTCTTGATGAATTTGGCCACCTCCTTGGCCCCCAACTTGCTGTAAGATGCGGCATCTACCCATTTTGTGAAGTAGTCGATAGCCACCAATATGTACCGATTTCCGTTCGAGGCCTTCGGAATGATTTCACCGATGATGTCGATTCCCTGGTTGAGAATGGCCAAGGTGAGGTCATGCTGTACAAAAGGGATGGTGGTGTATGCATCATGTTTGCATGGATCTGGCACTTGTGACACCTTCTTACGTATTAGCAACAATCTTTCTCCAATGTTGTCCAGTAGTACCCTTGTCTTACAATTTTCTTGGCTAGCATGTGCCCGTTCATGTGCGGGCTGCATACCCCTTCGTGTATTTCCTCCACCATTCTTCTGGAGCTTTTTCCAAACAAGCAAGTCAGGTTGTGACCATTGTATCCTTTCTTCAACAATTTCTCACCGCAAATGATGAATTGCGCTGCGAATCTTCGAATGGCCCTTTTGTCTTTCTCCATAGACTCTTGGGCGTACGTCCCCTTTTGTATGAAATCCCAGAAATCCTAATACCATGGTGTTTCATTCTCTTCTTCTTCGATTGCGGCGATTATGTTGAACGAAGGCTCGTCCCTTTGCTCAATTACCAAAGGCGTCATCCTGACTCCCACAGGAATTTTGATCATGGAGGCTAAGGTAGCCAATGAATCTGCTAGCTGGTTCTCTTCCCTAGGCAAGTAGAGGAATGTGATGTTTTTGAACTGCCTCTTGAGTTGATCGAGATGATCATGATAGGGCTTCAACCTTTCTTCTTTTACTTTTCATTCTCCTCTAGCTTGTGATATAATGAGGTTTGAATCTCCAAAGACATATAACTTTTGAACTTTCAGCTCTATGGCTGCCTCCATCCCCAGAATGCATGCTTCGTATTTAGCAGTGTTGTTGGTGGAGTTATAATTGAGCTTGACTGCCAACGAGGTGTGGTCCCCACTTGGTGATACTAGGATCATTCCTACTCCGTATCCTTTCATGTTGGCTGCTCCATCAAAGTACAACTTCCACTATTCTTCTTTGATTTCCATGATACTTTCGTCTGGAAATGGAAAGTCCCCATTTTCTTCGGAGTCAACAGTGTGCTCCGCAAGATGCTCAGCTATGGTTCTCCCTTTTACCGACTTGCTCATGACGTACTTGATATCGAATTCAGATAGTAGAAGTAACCAACGGGATATACGACCAGTCAGGGCGGGTATTTCGAGGAGGTATTTTAGAGGATCCATGCGGGATATGAGCACAACTGGGAAGGCCAGCATATAGTGCCTCAGTCGGCGAGTGCACCAAACCAAGGCCCAACATGTTTTTTCGAGAGTAGAGTAGTTGAGCTCATACCCAGTCATCCTCTTGCTGAGGTAGTAAATGGCCTTTTTGGAGTGGCTTTCTTTTCCTTCTTAGGCTAGCATGCAACCCATGGCATTTTCGGAGACGGATATGTAAAGGAATAAGGGCTTATGAAGAGTAGGTGGTGAGAGGAAAGACAGATTTTGAAGGTAGGCCTTTATTTTGTCGAAAGCGGCTTGGCGTTGGTCATCCCATTGGAACTTTTCCCCTTTTCTCAACAATCGGAACAAAGGATCGCATGTAGTTGTGAGCTTGGAAATGAAGCGACTGATAAATTGGATTCTTCCGAGACACCCCCTCACTTCTTTTTCATTCCGTGGTGGTGTCATTTCTAGGATTGCCTTGATCTTAGAGGGATCCACCTCTATTCCCCTTTGTGTGATGAGGAAATCCAGGAGTTTACCGGAGGTCACACCAAAAGTGCACTTCTTTGGATTCAACCTCATCATGTATTTGCGCAATCTTTCAAAAAACTTTTCCAGTGCCACTAGGTGTCCTTCCCTATCTTTAGACTTCACGATCATGTCATCTACGTATACTTCTACTTCCTTATGAATCATGTCATGCAGCAGAGTGGTGGCAGCTCTTTGGTAGGTTGCCCCAGCATTCTTGAGCCCGAAAGGCATTACTCTATAACAGTAGGTTCCCCAAGGGGTGGTGAATGTCGTCTTTTCCTGATCTTCTGGCGCCATCAAAATCTGATTATACCCTGAGAAACCATCCATGAATGACAGTAGCTCATGTCCTGCAGTGTTATCTACCAGAACATCAATGTGGGGGAGTGGGAAGTCATCCTTGGGACTGGCTTTGTTTAGATCACGAAAGTTAATTCACACATGAACTTTTCCATCTTTCTTGGGGACTGGCACGAAGTTGGCAACCCATTCCGGATACTCAGTGACAATGATGAACCCTGCCTTGAATCGCTTCTCCACTTCTTCTTTAACTTTGGGTGCCCATTCCGGCCTCATGCGCCTCAGTTTCCGCTTGACTGGTTTAGAGTTGGGGAGGAGAGGAATATGATGTTGGACAATGTCGGGATCGACTCCAGGCATGTCCTCATAAGACCAAGCGAAAACATCTTTGAATTCTTTTAGTAAGAGAGTTAAATCTTCTTTTTCTTTTTTATTAAGAGCTGAGCCAATTGCACAATTTGTGGATTATCTATTTCACCTAGATTAACCGATAAAGTATCTTCGATTATTTCGTAAGCAGGTGGTTTTTCAATTAGTTGCTTAAGTTCGATTGGGAGATCCTCGGAGGTATCTGTGCATTCACAAGTATTAGACACAGAGGAGTAAGCAGAATCATCTTTCATTTCATTCATGACAGGTGAAGTGATTACATTGGACAGTGGTGGGCTTACAGCAGCCGACTCTGGTACAGACTCGATAATTGGCAGTACAGACTCTGGGGGAACAGGGGATAGGGAGACACGGACAGATGACTCTACAGCCTGGTTGCTCAGACCCTCCTCAGTTGGCTTGATCTGATCATCTTGGCTCTTGGCCCTCTTTTCTTCCTTCTTCTCAGCGAATTCCTCCCACATTTTCTCGATGGCTTCAGTGTTCAGGTATTTCAACCAGCATTCCTCTGGGGTTTTCACAAATTCTGCCAGATTGTGGACACGCGGAATCCGTCGTCCACTCCTGGTTTCTGTTTTCGGGTTTTCAGAATTGATTTTCCTTTGTTTTGAAATTGATTTGAAAGAGAAAAAGAGGTTTGTTTTGAAGAAAAGAAGGTCTTTTGAAAACAGATACAGAGTCGCCACTTGGTCTTTAAGGAACCAAGAAACCTAATTTTGACTCACCCAAATGGATAAAGGGCACCGGCCCTTCATAACCAAAGAACTTGGCTCGGGGTTTTGGTACGAGAGAGGAAGGAGCCTTTGTTGCGACTAAAACACCCTCAACTCGCCCCGTCTTTCGACGGGCCTCAATTAGAATCCAAATAATCATCTTATACTATGTATGGTTCGACAATTAATATTATGATAGTATATTACATCACATAAGAAACTTGAAATGGAAGATTTAAAGATAAGATATCAGTCATAAGATCTAAGCCAAATATCACACAATGCAAAGTGAAAGATCACACAAATAAACCTAGGAAAAATCGTCTAATCATGTATCAAATAATCAAGACTTCCTAATCTAAAGGGGGACATGAATTGTTATTGAAACAAATACACAAAGAAATCAAAATATGCTTAGCAAGCTAGTATGTTGCATGTTAATCTTTGAGAAAAGAAGACCTCTCAATCCCCGGGATGGATGAGAAAGGATGATTTGATCTGGGGAAGCATGAACGTGTGATCAATTGCATTCCTTATAATCTTCTTAGATTAGGAGCCATGAAGGCCCCAAATCTTGCATGGATGCAATGTATGTATCTAGAATGTGCCAAGGTTGTAGTGTGCTTTGTGTTCATGGATTCCTAGAATGACTTAGAAGTCTATAATGTGTATGAATGAATTAATGAAATCATCATGGGATATGTACAAATGTAGTATGACCTACTTCCTAAGACATGAGCTAATTTGGAGTTCATGTAAGCATCAAATCAAAGAATGAAAGTTAAAATGTGCTTGCTGTGAATAGTGGACAGAACAGTAACTATATCTTTTGAAAATTGAAAAGACGGGTTAGGAATATTTTTAATGCATCATTTTTAAGGAGATATTCCTTATTGTGTCTAGAACACAGCCCAAAAAGCCAATATTTAATAAATATTACAGATTGAGAGAAATCATATAAACAATGAAGGTTACTCAGAAACAGAGTTTGTACTACCGACTTGAAATGTCAAAAAATCTTGGAAAATGAAAACAAATGATATAGAGGCCCATATTATACAGAACGTTCCCTAAGACATTGAAGTTCAAGGGAAAAATAAGTTAGGACCACTCGTTTTGGAAACGTTTTCTGTAAAACAAGTTGAAAGTAAACCAAGCTGCTGTGACAGCAAAAATAGAATATCTGGAGAGAATGTTTGGGTCCAAATGGACCATTTTCAAGTATTTCCAAGTCAAACCAAAAACCATGGGTGTTCTCTAATGAGTTAGGAAGATTTTCCAAGTGGTCTTGCATCCATACGTTGAGTATTGAGTTCTAGAGAAATCTTTGAACTCAGATCACTCATTGTTTTGAAGATTTTGGGAAAAACTTGAGTTTTCTTTCTTGAAATCAAAATGAGAGGGATTGAGAGGGGTTTTGAAATAGAGGTTTTGAAAGTATATTTTCAACATCAAATAGAGATTATAACCCCTTGGAATATGAACATCAAACTTATCATCAAGAACCCCCAATATTATTGGAGAGATTCATTTTTTTTTTAACATAACTTCAAGGATACCTTGGAGGTATTGAAGTTATAATCATCTTCTATCAAACATGTTTTTGAGGTCAAGAGCTACTATCCATAAGGATTCACTCACCTCAAACTTCATGTCATCATCTAGATGATGATGAACTAGTAAGTAAATAAATAAAAAAAAAAAAGAAATGAGGTAAGAAGAGATGAACATTGTATATAAGCAAGCAAATGAACAAATCAATAGATGATATTCAATGGTGGAACCACAAGCATTCAACCTCTCATATGTGTGTATATGGGTGAGTACATCACTCTCAAACTCATAGGAAACTCAAAGAAGATGAAGAAGATGGATTGAAAGCTTGAAAATAAAAGTTTAATTTTTAGAAAACTAATTGAAACTCATATTTTGGATTGGATTTGGAAGAAGAAAAACTATACTTCTCTCTCTCTTTCTCCCTAACTCTCTATATCTCTCTCTAATGGATAATTGAAACAGTATGGACTCTGTTTCTGAGTGACCTTCATTATTTATATGATTTCTCTCAATCTGTGATAGTTATTTAAGATTGGCCTTTTGGGTAGTGTTCTAGACACAACAAGGAAGATCTCCACAAAATATCATGCACTGAAAACATTTCTAACCCCTCTTTTCAATTTTCAAAAGATTTAGTTACTGTTCTGTCCACTATTCACAGCAAGCACATTTTAACTTTCATTCTTTGATTTGATGCTTATATGCTTTCCAAATTAGTTCATATCTTAGGAAGCGGTTCATACTAAATTTGTATATATCCCATATTGATTTCATTCATTCATTCATACACCTTTTAGACTTCTTAGTCATTCTAGGAATCCATGTACACAAGGCACACTACAACTTTAGCACAATCTAGACACATATATTGCATCCATGCAAAGATTTGGGGTTTTTGTGACCCCTAATCTAAGAAGATTATAAGGAATGACCATGATCACACGTTCATGCTTCCCCCTCGATCTAATCTTCCTTTCTCATCCGTCCCGGCGATTGAGAGGTCTTCTTTTCTCAAAGATTAACATGCATCATACTACGTTGCTAAGCATATTTCATTTTCTTTATTTATTTGTTTCAAGAACAATTCATGTCCCCTTTAGATTAGGAAAACTTGACTACTTGATATGTGATTAGACGATTTCCTTTCCTAGGTTTGTTTGTGTGATCTTTCACTTTTGCATTATGTGATATTTGGCTTAGATCTTATGAATGATATCTTATCTTTTGATCTTCCAATTTCAAGGTTCTTATGCAATGTAATATACTTATAATAAATATTAATTGTCGAACCAAACATAGTAGAAGATGATTATTTGGATGCTAATTGAGGCCCGTCGAAAGACGGGGCGAGTTGAGGGTATTTTAGTCGCGACAAAGGCTCCTTCCTCTCTCGTACCAAAACCCCGAGCCAAGTTCTTTGGTTATGAAGGGCCGGTGCCCTTTATCCATTTGGATGAGTCAAAATTAGGTTTCTTGGTTCCTTAAAGACCAAGTAGCGACTCTGTATTTGTTTTCAACGGACCATTTTCTTTCTTTCCTTCCAAATCAATTTCAAACAAAAACAAGCAAGTAGTGGAATCCCGCGTGTCCACAGGGTCTTAGAGGCTTCAAGGGTTAGGAACCAGGATAGTGCGGCATTCTTGAGGGTTTGAGGGAACAGCATAACTATGTGCTCATGTGTGCATCCCATAGATTGGAAGATGTTCATGCATAACTTGATGTGACTTTTTGGATTCCCATTTCCATCGAAGTGGTCAATTTATGGCATTTTGAAGTTCTCAGGCAGTTTCACTTTGACGGGTTCGAACAGGCCTTCAAGGTCTAGCATGTAATCATCAATCCCTTTACTCTTCCTTAGCACACTTTCCAACTTGTCATCCTTGTCCATTTTCTCCTGGAGCATTTTCTCATATGCAAGCGGTGGGACCCCTTGAAACCAGTCTCCTTCCCCATTATTCTCACGTGGAGGCGGTTCAAACCCTGGTGGTGGAAACCCAGGTGGATGCGAACTCACAGGAACAGTGCATGCAAATGATGCAATCATGCGGATGTAAGCCCTAGTCTATATGATGCCCCTATTTCTAGCAAATAATAGCTAAGCAAATAAGATCCCAACCATACAAAGTGTGCTAACTTTACTTTCCAGCATGACCACCGACGAATAACAGGGATTTTCGGGATATTCTGAATAGTTTTGGACAGGGTTTCTGGGAGAAGCGGGTTATATCTAGGATATATAGACAGGGTTTCCAGGAGAAGCAGGTTATATCTGGGATATACGGACATGGTTTCCGGGATAAATAGGTTATATCTGGGATATACAGACATGGATTCCAGGAGAAACAGATTATATTTGGGATATATGGACAGGGTTTCCTGGAAAAATAGGTTATATCTAGGATATGTGGACATGGTTTCTGGGAGAAACAGGTTATATCTGGGATATATGGACAAGGTTTCCGGGAGAAACAGGTTATATCTGGGATATATGGACAGGGTTTTCGAGAGAAACATGTTATATCTGGGATATATGGACAGAGTTTCCGGGAAAAATAGGTTATATCTAAGATATATGGATAGGGTTTCTGGGAGAAACAGGTTATGATGGTGATCATACTGTCTAGCTAGTTTTCATACTCCTATGTCCTAGGACCAACAAACAAGGTTTGCGGTGTATATCTTTGTGAACCTGGAGCAGACTTCCTTACCATGGTGTCTAGGCAAGTCACTCAATGTAGTCACATGTAAGTGATTGCTTTGGGAATCATAAGAAAGAGGTTATGTTCTATGCCACATAAGTGTTTACACCGCGCAGGTAATCCCACTAGGGCATACAGCAGTTTATATCACATTGTCCTATCTGAAAAGATAAATTAACAGTCCTATGAAAGGTTCTATAGAACTCTATATGAAAAGGCTGGGTTTAGTCAAAGATGGTCCGTTGACGAGAGCTCCAATATTCCGTCAGGGAGACAGTACGGAGGTTTTTACTCTTTTTTATATACCTTGGAAGGTACAGTATCAATGGTGACTTGTGCCCTGTCACAGCAAGACCTGAACAATATCAGCGTCGCATTTCAGACACAGTCGAAAGGGGAAATGCTGCGTGCAATGTGGTGAACCAGACACAGTAAAAAGATGATTTTAAGGATGCTTCTTATGAGTTAAACCTCTGTATTATTTTGTTTTGAAAATAAATATCCCCAGTGGAGTCGCCAGATTATGGACACGCGAAATTCCACCTCTTTGTTTTGATTTAAGATTGTTTTGAAAAGGAAAAGAAAGTTCTGTTGAAAACAGATACAGAGTCGCTACTTGGTCTTTACGGAACCAAGAAACCTAATTTGACTCACCCAAACGGATAAAGGGCATCGGGCCTTCATAACCAAAGAACTTGGTTTGGGGTTTTTGTACGAGAGAGGAAGGAGCCTTTGTCATGACTAAAACACCCTCAACTCGCCCCGTCTTTCGACGGGCCTCGATTAACATCCAAATAATCAGCTTGTACTATGTTTGGTTCGACAAATAATACTATGATAGTATATTACATCACACAAGAATTTTGAAATGGAAGATCAAAAGATAAGATATCATTCATAAGATCTAAGCCAAATATCATATAATGCAAAAGTGAAAGATCACACAAATAAACCTAGGAAAAATCGTCTAATCACATATCAAGTAATTAAGTTTCCCTAATCTAAAGGGGACATGAATTGTTCTTGAAACAAAGAAATCAAAAAGGGTGAAAAGAAGACCTCTCAATCCCCGGGACGGATGAGAACGGATGATTAGATCGAGGGAAAACATGAACGTATGATCAAGTTCATTCCTTATGATCTTCTTAGATTAGGAGTCACAAAAGCCCCAAATCTTTACATGGACGCAATGTATGTATCTAGAATGTGCCAAGGTTGTAATGTAATTTGTGTTCATGGATTCCTAGAATGACTTAGAAGTCTAGAATGTGTATAAATGAATGAAGGAAATTATCATGGGATATGTACAAATGTTTTATGAACTACTTCCTAGGACATGAGATAATTTGGAGTACATGTATGCACCAAATCAAAGGATGGAAGTAAAAGTATGCTTGCTGTGAATAGTGGACAGAACAGTAACATAATCTTTTGGAAATTGAAAAGAGGGGTTAGGAAAGTTTTCAATGCTTGATTGTTTATGGAGATCTTCCTTATTATGTCTAGAACATAATCCAAAAAGCCAATCTTTAATAACTATTACAGATTGAGAGAAATTATATGAACAATAGAGGTTACTCAGAAATAGAGTTTGTACTATCGACTAAAATGTCAAAATATCTTAGAAAATGAAAAGAAATGCTCTAGGGACCCATTTTATACAGATTGTTCCCTAAGACACTTAAGTTTAACGAAAAAATAGTTTGGGATCACACCTTTTGGAAAAGATTTCTGTAAAATAAGTTGAAAGTCGACCAAGCTGTTGTGACTAATAAAGGCAGAATATCTGGAGAGAATGTTTGGACCAAAATGAAATCCTTCCAAGTATTTCCAAGTCAAACCAAAAATCATGGGTTTTTCTCTAATGAGGCAGGAAGACTTTTCAAGTGGTCTTGCATCCATACATTGGGTATTGAGTTCTAGAGAAATCTTTGAGCTCAGATCATTCACTGTTTTGACTCACTGTTTTAAAGATTTTGGGAAAAACTTGAGTTTTCTGTCTTGAGATCAAAATGAAAGGTTTTGAGAGGGGTTTTGAAATAGAGATTTTGAAAGTATATTTTCAACATCAAATAGAGGTTATGACCTCTTGAAACATCAACATCAAACTCATTATCAAGAACCCCCAATATTATTGGAGAGCTTCATTTTTATTTTGAATATAACTTCAAGGATACCTTGGAGGCATTGAAGTTATAATCATCATCTATTAAACATTTTTTGAGGTAAAGAACTACTATCCATATGGATTTACTCACCTCAAACATCATGTTATCATTTAAATGATGAAGAACAAGTAAGTAAATAAAGTAAAATAAAAAGAAATGAAGTAAGAAGAGATGAACATATATATAACAAGCAAGTAAATAGCAATCAATAGATGATAATCAATGTGATATTGTACTTGTAGCTTGGTGCTTCACTCATAGATATTGACATTTGGACATGGAAGTAGCTTCCTAACTCAAGAATGCTCAAGAATGGTGATTGGGGGTATTTGGAATGTGAAGTATAAGAGATGTAATGCAAGAAAACAAGATTAAAACTCACTTTCTGATAGAAAATCAATGGGAGAAGCTCCCTTTCCTTCTTCTAAACCTATCTCTATCTCTCTTTCTCTCTATAACTTTTATGGACTTTGCACTTGGCCCGCCTCAAATGAAGACCAATGGGGGGTTTACATAGGCTAATTTGGGGGTGGTTTTGGGGTTTTAGAAGTACTCCCATTGGTCCCAAACAATTGAAAACATAGAGATACGTCGTTTTGGTTTCTAATTAATCAAAATGGACCCCCAAAAGAAATTGCAATAATGGACTGTTCTAGAGGATGTGCCAGGTAGTGACCCAGTGCCGCCACGGCACTGCTCCTCAGATGCCCAAAAAATTACGTTTAGGCCCCCAGAGGTTCCGGTATTCACAGAAAGGCCCTATTTCATCCGAAATTCACAGAAAATGTGTATGAACTCCAAACTGAGCTTCTGATATACCGTTGGAAAGGTATTGTAGTCTAATTTCTATATAAAATGTTTTAGAGATAGGTCACTTTGAAAATATTTACGGTATTTGCGATAAAAGCCAATTTGATCGCCTTTTCCTTCTTCGAAAATTCATATAAATTCTTTTTAAATCCAGAAATTATATGCGATATACCATTAGAAAGCTATTGACCTCTAGTATCTGTGAAAAATGTTTGAAAAATGGTACGGCACTCCGATTTTGATGTCAACTTTTAGGTCAAATCGGTCAAACCTCGGATCTCCATAAAGTTCTGGGAACCTCTGGGAGCTCCCAAGAGCTGACGTTTTCGTCCGATTTTCTTTTAAAACTCATTTTAGTACTTTTCAAATGATCTAGAATGATTTCGGAATCTTTCGGCGAATTCGGGTGATTTCGGTCAAGCCTTGGTCAAACCTGGTCAAACTTGGGTCAAATCGGTCAACGGGAACTTTTTAAAAACTTCCAGGACTTCAGAGGGTCCCTAGGAGCAGACGATTTCATCTAATTTTGCTTGAAAACTCATTTTATGACTTTCTTTACGACATAGCATGTTTCCAGAACTTTTGGTCCAAATCTGGGAGTGTTTGGATTTTCAGAGGCATTTTGGTCATTCTGATCATTTTGAGAGATAGAACTAACTTCTAGGAGTCCTTTTTGAGTCTTTTTTATCATTGTAAATTAACCACCAAGCTATGGGTCTCCTAAATCTGATTGCCGACAAAATGGGGTGTCTACAGTGGCACACTTAGTGTGTTGAACTCCCGAGCAAAAGGCAGCAATGTGACGGTTTCGTCACGATTACAGATCCCGAGCTTCTCCTAGTTGAACCGGTCAGTGAACTCCTTGAGGGACTCATTATTCCTTTGCCTGACAGTCAACAACTGTATGTCAAGCCTTGGTCGTTCATACATACCGATGAACTGGTTGATGAACTACTTGCTTAGCTACTTGAAATCTTTGACCGATCGGGGTTTTAGAGAGTAGAACCATTGTGCGGCCGGGCCTTTCAAAATGCTTGGGAAGGCCAAGCAATACATTTCGTCGGCATTGGCGGCCAGGGCCATCTGAGCCTTGTAGGTCTGGACATGATCGACCGGGCTTACCGAGCCGTTGTATGAATCTAGGCGAGGCTGCTTGAATTTTTGTGGGATGGCGAACCTTGTGATTCAGCTAGAAAAGAAGACTCTGTCTTGGTACTAACACGGTCCTAAGTAGGATTCTGGCCCGGGTCTTTGGCTAGCCCGTCGATCTATTTGTCCAAATCCTTGATACGGGCGTGCCACCACGCTATCCCGACCGGTATTCGAGACATAAGTCTGATTAATGGAAGAGTCTTTCTTCTCCTGGCAGTGCGGTGTCCACTAGGATTGGGCTCGGCTTTGACTGTGGTTTATTGTGTGCCTAAGGACACCTCGGCTCTTGACCGAGTGACCCTGGACTGATTCCCTGGCCATATGCTCCTGCCACTCCTCTTGGGCAGCATGCCTACCGCTGATGTTTTTAGTGTCCTCCACACGGGACGGGTTGGCTCGGGGACGGTGTCTGGTCAGGATCGATTCCTGACCATACGCAATGTTCTCGGGCTATTTCCCAGCCACTGGAGGATTGCTTTGTTGGGTCAGTAGGGCTTCGATCTGGTGTTGGGTTTGACGCTGGATCTTCAAGATCTGTGCGAGGGTCGCGGTGATATTCTTTGGTGTCAGGACCGCCGAGACCGACAGGATAGCCCGATCAACCCGCTGCGCTGCCTTCTTACTCTTCTTCGGAGGCATGATAGTCAGTCAAGTGATTTGTTTTTTAGAAAATTTGTCGTGTTCCCATAGACGGCGCCAAGCTGATGATGCCAAAATTTTGTAAGATAAACTAGAGCAGTTTAAGGAGAGAGAGAGAGAGACTGGTTTTTTGTATGTGGTTCGGCCCTGTTAATGAAGGAACCTACGTCCACGTGTGTGTTTGAACACATTCACTTTACTGTAAAAAGCGGGGGACCTTTGGTGAACAAACAATAGTTTAGAGCTACCGTAGGTCGCCGGGTGTGATGATGACTGCTATAGAGGTGTTGTCTGAAAACTTTCTCCCTTTCTATGGGGTGAGTGGTCTCTTTTTTAGATGCAAGAGACCTACTCGTACAAGGAAATGTACAGATTAAGTAATATAATCTGATTTAGGATTGATTGGCATCAATCATGGAGGTTTCCTAATTGGATTAGGAAACAATATGCACTTTCCATTAGTCTTCTAACTTGAGTAGGAAACAGTCTGGAATATTTTGGATCATGCCTCGGGACCTAGGTGTGCATTACCTACGACAAGCTATGCCTGTGCAGTCTTCCCGACCTGTTGGTCAGGCTTTAGGCATATACTGCTCGGGATGTCTCGGGTAGTCTAGACTGCTCGGGATGATGCTATGTACCACGACCTGGTTGGGATAGGGGCCGGTCATTGAATAAAACCGTTTGATCATTGAGTAGAGACAATTTTGAGCGTATCAGAGGTTGTTTCCTCAATCATACTAGATAATATTTACATGGCAAAAGGAACATCTAATGAAAATCATTTTAAGAGATTGAATAAGGTAGCAATCGGATGCACATGCAATACAAGAGAGAGGTATATTCACAGTAGCTAGTCCCGCTTGGGACCGATGCAAATAAAGGAAACATGTTATGATATGCAAAAGGGAACAAGAAGACTTACAATGGGTTGACTCAAGCAGAGTCGCAAAAAGTAAAAGAAAGAAAATGTGTAATGCAATCATGCAACAATCGTAGATAAGATGTCTCTAACATATAAGCACATAAACGGAGACTATCCTAAAGGAATCGTGTCATTGAAAACAAAGTTATAAACCTAGAAAAATTCAAAGAGAAAGGGTAGAGATAGTACATGATACATGGGCACTAAGCCACATGTAGATGAGGCAAATCCACAAATCGAAGTCCGAAACTATGGCATTCAATTCTCTGCACTAAGACACCAAGGAATACCCAATCATTGCAAAAATACAATCAACACAAATGATGTGCATGATAAATAAGAAGAAGACGTCATCAATCAAATTTCCAAATTCAGTGACCTCTAATGAATCCTATCAAAAGTGATCGTAAGCATGAGCTAGGTGAAAATCCTTTTACCAAAAATTAGATACATGTCTTAAGGAACTTTTCTAAAAAGTAGGACCTCATTAGCATTTTTAATGTTAGAGAAATAAGAGTTTTAGAACAGTGGATCTGGACTGTTCACTGTTCTTATAAAAATCATAATTAATTCTACAAAAATGAAATGAAGCTCTATTTGGTGTCAAAAGAAAGCTATTTCATTTTCATTTATGATAAAATAATCCCATGGACAATTGATGACCATAAAGTCTCTGAAAAATTGTTTTAACCAGACTTTGTTATTATGGAAATTTGGTATCATTTGACAAAGGAATGCAAGACATAATAGAAATTCATGAATCATGTTAATCAAGTTGATCTAGGCTTTTAATCTTCCATTTATTTATCCTAGATAATTTATGAACCAAATTGTATTCATCAATTGTTGTTGAGTGATCAAGGTATAACCATTTTGTATACATAATTATGATTGTAGTTAAACTTAGAAAATTTAAGAATAGTTGCATCAACTTTAAACGCTTAGAAAACGATCTTAACTCGATCGTATGCTCACGATTTTACATCGGTATATCGATACATGAGTTAGAAATCATCCCCAAAAAGCGGATCATCGATAACTATTGTAAATTTTCTAGAATTCATATACAAAGAGGCTATGTTGAAATCTGTCAACCGATTTCTCAACAATTTCTAAAAATATCATATGGAAAACTCATGGGTTCTAGGAGCAATCAAGAGAAAGGAATGAACATAGGAATCACCCTTCTCATAGATTATATTCCCAATCCATCATAGAATTCAAAGTAGATACAGATATATAATCATGTATGTATGGATCTAAACTAAATAGAAGAATGAAATCAAAATTTGAAAATAAAAATGAAAATCAATCTCTAATTAATAATTATCAAGAAAATCAAGGAGGATTTGGATCTGTCTATGTGAGTGTATAAAGAACAAGAGAAGAAGAAGATGAGTTCTCTAACAAAGAAAATAAAACGAAGCTAGATTCAAACCTTATAGATCAATATATAAAAGTAAGAATTAGAGATGAATTGTGATGTTTACCTCTTGAAGGATTCTCAAATATGTAATCAAAGTTATTTTAGAGGATCTCCTTCTTCAAGTGTTCTTCAAGTTCTTTAAGCACTCATCCATGGAAGAAGTTAAGGGAGGTAATTGATGTCAAAACTCTCTTGAATTATCTTATCTAGTTATCTTAATATTCATTTTAGAAGAAATCAATTCATGATTCACTATTCTCTCTCTAAAATTCTCTCAAATTCAAAGTGTTTGTGATTATATCTTCAAGTATATTCAAGGTGTGCTTAAGGATATTCCAAGGTCCTCCCATATAAGATGCAAGGCATCTATATATAGAGTTTTGAAAACTTAATTCTTAAGTTTGAGTGTTAAAAGGGATTTTTAGTGATCAGAAAAGGGTTAAAATGGCCATTTCAGTCTTAAACGCAGTTTTTAGGCAATTTCCTTGCAGTGGGAACCCTCTAAAAGGGTCTGGAACTCAAATAGCTCGATGGAGGGAGCACATGTGAGGTGGAGGCTTAGGTGGGACCTGCCACCACACTTATGGGACCCGATATCTACTATTCACCATCCTCTGGTTGCCGTCATGCTCTGTTTCAAAAATTATGTGCACTGCTTTTCCAGATTTTTGTAAAAATGCTTTTTGGTATTCGAAATCTTCCATTTACATACCGTTGGAAAGTTTTTGAGTTGAATTTCAGTATAAAATATTCCAGGAGGATTTGAAATGATAATTGAAGGTCAATTGAAGTCCGAAAGTCCTCCGGAACTTTCGTCATCTTTTTGAAATCAAACTTCTTTTTTGAAATTGCTTTTCAATGTGCATCAATTTCGAGTTTTCTTTGAAATTGAATCTCTGGATACCTAGAATACTACATTTAAAACACTTTATGTTCACATAACCCTGAGTGAATATGAACTCTGAGAGTCGGTTTTGATAAAACTGGGATTTTATGCATGGAAAAGGGCTTTTCTGAGCTTGAAGTCACTTTTTAAAGTTTGATCTTTCGATTATGTGGAATCCAGTACCTTCCATGGGGTACTTTTCATCATTGAATCCTCCAAGACATTGTCCACCCAGTACACACCGCATTTTGACCTACCAAAACAAGAAATAACTGTTACAAGGGGCCCACTAGGCACACAAATCGAGGAAGAAAAAGCTGGAGTCCTAATCAGAATATCCTAAGGTCAAATCGAATGTCAAATCAAGTTGTCGTCAATTTGAATACCCACCATCATGGTTTCAAAAGCATGTCGAATCAATTGTAGACACCCAATTTTTGCCCACCTACAAAGAGGCAGACAGATAATGAACATCAAGTCCAACGGGTGTGAAGAGCTCATAAATACAAGGCCCCTAGACTTTGAATCGTCAAAATCGGACCACAGACGAAGAAATGATCATTGTTTAAAGTTCGGACAAATTTATTATTTTGCCAAAGAGGGACCGGGATTACTTTTTTAGCTTTTCGGGTGTCAGAACATGCATTTTTTATGACCAAATGGAAGTGCATGACATTACCGAGGACTCCCTAAAATTTCATCTCAATTGAACACAGGATTCGGAAGCGCGACACTTGTACAGATATTTAGATATTTTCTTTGCTTAGAGACTAAGTAATCCAAATCTGGGCCAATCGCGCCATAGGAGTCACTTTCTGATTGCAGTAAAATACTCCTTACATTAAAATAAAGGGAACCATGTAATTTCGTCTCATTCCGACACTGGATTTCGGAAAGTGCACCTCGATTGGCGTGTTTCGTCATAACTGGTGCCGAATATGGGCTAAACTACGTTTTAAAAATCCAATTCCGACTTCAAAATTCTATGTTAGTCGCGAGTACCCAGCGGTCCAATTTTCAATCGCGTAGCTTTCCGAAAAATCACGTAGAACGCGGCATACACACATAATATCTAGATATTTTATTATTTTATGATTATGATTATTAATTTATTTATTTAATTAAGTATTTTTTAAATCAAATTTTTTCCTATAAATAGGATGCCCCCCTTTCTAAAAAATTTGCTAATTCACTCTCCCCCTTAGGCTTTGTTTGGGAATCCCTAACCCTTTTTCTCTCCTAAGCCCTGTTTGGCTATATTAGCCAAATAAAATCCAAACTCCATCATAAGCACCTCTAATCTCATACATACAGTATATATATGGGTACTATTCATACATACAGTATACATACGGGTACTATTCATACATATAGTATACATACGGGTACTATTCATGCATACGGGTACTATTCATACAAACAATATACCTACAAATACTATTCATACGTATAGGTAACTATTCATACATACGGTACTATTCATACATACGGGTACTATTCATACATACAGTATACGTACAGAAACTGACTCTTCCGACCCTTCCGGACCCAACCATGATGTCTATTTAAATCGATTTTGTGTCAAAATACGACTTAGGCCTCCTCAGATTATTTCTGCAATGCTTCTTGGATTTCTTTCATCCTTTCTCAACAAACATCGACTGAACTTCAATAGTCGCCTCTGCACAGGTAACATACTAAAACTTATACTCTTAGTAGTGCAGCCTCCCTATAAATCCACTGGTTGGATATTCCGCCTTTACTGCTTTATTTACTTACTGTTGTACATACTTATTATATGTAACAAACCTATGAACTTATCAATTATTTCACGACTACTTTCAAACCACTTCCACAGGGCACCGACCCGTACTTCCGGTAAAAGTTTCACATCACCTTTTATACATCATCGGGCACCGACCCATACGTCCGGTACATTCTTTTTTCACCGGGCACCGACCCATACTTCCGGTACACTCTTTTTTCACTGGGCACCGACCCGTACTTCCAGCACCTTTTCAAAGAACTGGGCACTGACCCTTACTTTCAAAACACTTTCTAACTCACATGGGCACCGACCCTTACTTCCAAAACATAAAACAAAAAGACAAAAAAATCATATAAACAAAAAAAATACAAAATACGCATCGCACGGTTGATCTACTCCGTCTTTTACTCAAAACACTCTCTCATAACTCATTACTTTCTCAAGGTTAAAGTCTAGGACAACACCGTACAGGTTAAAGTTCCTAGCTACACCGACTTTACTCAAACATTATTTTATACACTCACGGTCTAGATCGACCAAACACCCATACATATACATAGCATAGAACTATGTACGGCCTGATTCTCGTGTTGAGATACGTGTGCAACCCTCACTTGGGTACGGCCATAACTATTCTCTTTCAAACTATCTCGTATCGAGATACGTAAATTGGCAACTGCGTGTCATGATGCTTGCGTTGTATATATATTCTACTATTTCTTACTTACGCCCCGTTACTATGAAAACCACTAAAATCGGCAACCGTGTGTCATGGATGCTCGAGGGTGCCTAACACCTTCCCTCGGCATAATCGAGTCCCCGAACCCACTTCAAGAACTCTGGTCTTGCATGACTATTCGAGTCACACTTTTAAAGCGCCTTACTTTTCCAAAACGTTTTCCAAAAGTCAAAAATGATCGTGTCGATTGTCTTTGCATGGATCCTAACTCCCAAATAAATGTTAGGTGGCGACTCTGAACTCTTACTTGGCCCTACTCCCACTTTTCACACACCTCACCTACTTTCACGCTTCTCACGCCATATCGATGTAAACAGTCGTGATCCTCGAAAGGGACCACCCCCCATTCTTTGGGGCGGGCGCGACAGCTGGCGACTCTGCTGGGGACACACTTAAGAGGACTCAGGGCGTCACTTTGGTGGTTTTCATTCTAATGGGGCATTTCTTTTACTAACTACCCTATTCTTCTATAATTCTTTTAGGTTATCAACTTATTCGCACAGGTACCTGCGACTCAAAAGAAACAGCAAGGCCAATGTCGTACTTTATCGCTATACACACTACACACTTGCATCAAGCATGCCATAAACCGGTTCTGAAACTAAAACCCTTTAAGATTAGATAGGAGGATCAGTAAGTGACATGGCCGTTGCGGTAGTACGGTCGGTACCAGCACCGAAAGTTCCTCCGCTCGAAACCACCAACCTGAGAAGGTGCTACGGCACCGGAGGTTTGAAGGTTCGGGAATCGGACCCAAATAAGTCTACATTAGACGTCAACCTCTCCACATAGTCACATTCTGCACGAGTGCATTCAAAACATTTCAAAATACGAAATGGCGCCGATAGGCTGCCCAATTCTTTTCTATCCTCCCTTATATAAACTGGGGACGGAAAAACTTTTCAAAAACAATAAACGGAGCCGACGAGCTTCCGAATCCTTCTCTATCTTCCCCTGCACTTTTTACAAACCAGGGGGCGGAAAAACTTTTCAAAATCAAATAAACAGCGCCGAAGGGCTGCCCATTCTCACTTATCCTCTCCTTACATTTTAACAAGGATTGATACACTTTTCCAAAACTTCATAACGGCGCCGGAAGGCTGTCAGACTTTTTCCAAACTCGTTCTCACATTTCAAAGCAAAAATAAAACTCCCCAAGGACAAATCCACTTTTCAAAGACATTTGGTGACGCCGAAAGGCTATCCAGATTCATCTCGTACCTTGGGAACACACATCACACTGGGGCAGTACTCTCCCATCTCTAACGAGTCACTGGGAGAAGAATCCTCGTTTCTTTCTTTGAAGCGACTTACTAACTTTACATCTACCTCTACTTCTTCTGACCTCCACCACAGGTACATTTCTGACAGAGGTCAACATGGGAAGCTTCTACATGCGCAGCCTACTCCCGGTATCACCGACTTCTCCACGGATTGAGAAAGTCTGAATGGACAACCAGTCCAAACAGCTCTGATTTTCAAATCCAACTTCCAAATCCAAACATTTAGCCTGAGCAGGGCAGATGACAAAATCCGCGGAGGTCAAATCCGAGTAGTACCAACGCATTCGCGATTGTTCGAACCTTCAAGCAGCTGAACCAATAGGCATACTTCTACCCATATACATCCACAAGCTCTGTCCATGCTCGAGACTACTCTTGTAAGAGACCCAATACTCGGTCCACTGTCTTGAAACATTACTCCTCATCATCTTCCATACAGGGGCAGTTTCTCCATACTATTGAATTTATGCTTTGTCTGCTTTGCATAAGCGCATACTTTCAAATGAAAAACAAAAACAAAACTCATTCTTTGCATCATTCAATAATTGTCATCTGCTCTCATTCCTTAAATCTCATGAGTATGTTGGATATGACTGTCTTACTACTTGTTGAATACGAATTAGACATTGTACTAGACTTCTGGACGTAACAAAGCTATGTTCGATCCTACCTAAAAGTACGATCAACACAAGGTCATGCCGAGAAATGACTCAAGTTCACAAATCGGCCATTTCATCCTCTGAAGATGCTCACATCTTAACAAGAATCAGGTGACAAAAGCATACTTCTCTATGACAGCTTAATGTCATCTGAGGACACAAGAACTGAGCAGACAGCCGATGGGCATTCAAGAACAGTCCTTGGTCCACTCTCAGGATCATGACATACATAGACTGGGGCAATTTTTGCCCCCCACATCTCAACAAAAGAGGTCATCACGATCACTCCTGGCCTACATGGGGCCCCTCAATCCTAGTCAGGAAAGTAAATATGCATTCTCACGATCTCTAACTTCAATGATGCATATATGTGATCTCTGAACCCGACTTGACTTGTGTCAAAATGATTAGAGGCAATCATTTTAGCTATCTATACACTACTTTCCCTCGTTAGCCCACTTGAGCCATACGATGATTTCTTTTCAAACTTAAACCCCTGAGGATCACCCCCTATACTGGGGCAATGCCAAAAGGAAAAAGAAAGAGAAAACAAATAAAATAGAATCAATGCAAAGCTGGAGCAAATCCACAAAAGATACGATCCGACTCGGATACATACTTCAAACTGGGGCAATTCTCCCCAGTACATGCTTTACTCGGCAATAACGTACCCCATACTAGATTGGGGCGAATACAAGAACAAAAACAAAAAGGAAAAGAGCAAAATCAAGCGAAAAAAAAAAGCAGGGCATAAGGTGATCTCAGGAATCTCAACCGACTTTTCAAATTATACTTTGAGCCTTCATGCGACCCTTTCATTTCTCAACCCATGACCCTGACCTACGTTACAACCCAGTAAAGTCCACTTTGATTGATACAAGCCTTGTTGGGTTCACAAGATCACATACTTGCATCATTCTAAACGACGGGAGTGCCACATACTTTCAAAATCATAAGATACACTGTAGCACAACGATCACATAACCGGATTCGGTGAAAACCCGTGAGGGCGCCGAAGGTAAAAATGATTTCAAAGAGAATGAGAGCTCGAGAGAAATCAAATACTTAAAAACTGGGTCCTTCTGAAGGATGATCACTAGGGCACTGAGCCCATACAGTCAAATACTTTGTCTTCTAGTACTCAACAGGCGACAAGACGGTCAATATCCACTAACTCATGAGCATTCTTTCACAGATGATAGATTCATGCATCATACTCTTGTAAATACGTATACTTAGCATGACATAACTTTTAAAATGCATTCATATCTTTCAGCATAGCAGACAATGCATACTTTTATAGCAGGGGCAACTTGTTCTGGCAAACCTCTCAAATAGCCCAAAAGCTCACCACTAACTGAGCCACGATATCATCCCTTGCTCAGACTCGCCAACTTCACATTGATCCATCTGCTTGGATCCACATATCAAACCGGTCTTCTTCTCGGTAGATTGTCAAGAAATCTATCCCTCGCTCAGGTCTAACCATTCACGCTCAAATCAGGAATCAGGTACGAGACCCTCAAGCGGCATCATGTTCACTCATCATCAGAATCCATAATCAAAATCAGCATCAGGTATAAAGACCCCCAGCGGCGTCCTGTCCACTATTCACTTCCGGCATCAAGTATAAGACCTCCAGCGGCATCCTATTCACTACTCGGCATCAGAATTCATCATCAGAACTGGGAATGAATCCATCAAGAGGCATCCCGTTCACAATCTCACTACCGGGAATGAGTCCGTCAAGAGGCTTCCCAATCACATCTTCAAGCTCAGGAGTAAGTCCATCAAGTTGTATCCTATTCACACTACCTATGTCCAGAATCAAGAGTGATTCAGTCAAGTGGCATCCTATTCACACTATCAACCACTGGAATCGGGAGTAAGCCCGTCAAGAGGCGTCGTATTCACATTATTTGTCACTGAAATAAGGAGTACGGCCATCAAGCGGCATCCTATTCACATCATCTATTACTGGAATCAAGAGTAAGTCTGTCAAGTGGCATCCTATTCACAACCGCACTACCAGGGAACGAGTCCGTCAAAGACATCCTGTTCACATATCTCGATCACCAGGAATTGAATCTGTCAGAGACAACTTGTTATTCTCGATCGTCGGGTATAAGCCCGTTAAGGGGCATCCCATTCATAACTTTAACAAACAAGCAAGGCCGTCAAGTGGCATCCTAATCAATCATCAGAATCAAAAGTGAGTCCGTCAAGGGGTATCCTATTCACGTCATCATCTATCATTCAATATCAGGAGTGAGTCCGTCAAGTGGCGTCCTGTTCATATCACCTACCATCAGGTATAAGTCCCTCAAACGGTATCCAACTTTCATCGGCATCAAGCATCAGGTATTTCTCTTACCCTCCCGTACTCTATAGCAATCACGCGCATCGCATTTTTCTATCCCTACCTTTTCACGGTGATCACGCATATCGCATATCGCTAATTTTATCACTCTTCACAGCAATCACGCCCCATGTGGCATTTTGCTTCTCTTATCTCAAACTCTTTACAGCAATCACACCTTACTCAGCATTTTGCTCTCTCATATCTTCAACAGTCACGTGCATCACATTCTGTTGACCTTACCTCCACGGCAATTACCCGTATCGGACTTTGCTATTCTCGTCTCTTATATACAAGGCAATCACGCGAATTATATTTTGCCACTCTATAGCTTCACAGCAATCACGGCCCGACGTGGCACTTGGCTCTCTTATTTCACAGCGATCACGCCCCACGTGGCATTTTGCTATCTCTTTACATCAATCACGCTCCGACGTGGCATTTTGCTCTCTCGTCTCACACTTTTCATCACTCTTATTCTATCGTAGTACGAACTACGCTCGGTTTTATTCTCCCGACGGGAGATACGTAGGCAGCTTTAAGAGCTCGACCATACCCTCACTTTACTACATTTTTGGTTAGAGTTGAGATTACGCAGTTACGCACTTCTTGACTACACCATCCCTCTTCTACTTGATTCTCACGTGAATCTCCAACAGAGTCGTTCACCCTTTCTGGTAACGCTCTCAATCCCCAACAGAGTTGTTTGCCCACCCTGGCAATACCCACAATCCCCACTTGCCTACATTGGCACCTCATACTCACTTGCCTACGATGGCATTTCACATTCACATGCCTACATTGGCACCTCATACCCACTTGCCTACAATGGCATTTCACATTCACTTGCCTACATTGGCACCTCATACCCACTTGCCTACGATGGCATTTCACATTCACATGCCTACATTGGCACCTCATGCCCACTTGCCTATGATGGCATTTCACATTCACTTGCCTACGATGGCATCTCACAATCACTTGCCTACGATTGCATCTCAGAATCACTTGCCTACGATGGCATCTCATAATCACTTGCCTACTTTGGCACATCTTTTTACTTATTCTCCTCACTTAAAAGAAAAAGCGACAAAATGGGCCGTCTTGTTTCTTTGTCATGATTTGCTTCGCAAAACATGACAAAAAGGGGCAGCTGTAGACACCCCATTTTGACCTACCAAAACAAGAAATAACTGTTACAAGGGGGCCCACTGGGCACACAAATCGAGGATAAAAAAGCTGGAGTCCTAATCAGAATATCCAAAGGTCAAATGAAATGTCAAATCAAGTTGTCGTCAATTTGAATACCCACCAGCATGGTTTCAAAAACATGTCGGATCAGTTGTAGACACCCAATTTTTGCCCACCTACAAAGAGGCAGACAGATAATGAACATCAAGTCCGACGGGTGTGAAGAGCTCATAAATACAAGGACCTTAGACTTCGAATCGTCCAAATCGGACCATAGACGAAGAAATGATCATTGTTTAAAGTTCGGACAAATCTGCTATTTTGCCAAAGAGGGACCGGGATTACTTTTTTAGCTTTTCAGGTGTCAGAACATGCATTTTTTATTACCAAATGGAAGTGCATGACATTACCGAGGACTCCCTAAAATTTCATCTCAATTGAACACCGGATTTGGAAAAGGTACTTTATCAGGCGTAGAAATCAAATGGGAAAATTCTATTACATCGCCAGAGAACTTCAGAAGGTTTAAAATTGATGCCAAAAAATCATATTTGTCAAGATGAAGAGCCTTCGAAAATTTCGTTGCCATCAAACGAAGAAAGTTGCAAAACTGCGACAAGATTGCTCACCAGCGCGTCAATTTATACTGATAGATCATCAGAAAGCCTTGGTCTTCGAGATCAAATCGGCTGTGATATTTTTGGTCTGGAATAAAACACCTTTTACTTCGAGATGGAGAAATCCCTATAAATTTCATCTCAATCTAATACCGGATTCCGAAAAAGTGCATTTTAATTAACGGATTTGTCAAGACAGATGCTTAATACGAGTCATATAGTGTTTCAAGAATTTCATTTTTACACTAATATTTTGCGTTTGTCGAGAGGACCACAGAAGTCCAAGTTTTCGTCGCACTGCCTTCCAGAAAATTCGGAAGCGCGGCGCTTGTACAGATATTTAGATATTTTCTTTGCTTAGCGACTAAGTAATCCAGATATGGGCCAATCGCGCCATAGGAGTCACTTTCTGATTTGAGAAAAATACTTTTCACATCGAGACGGAGAAATTCCTAAAATTTAATCTCAATCCGATACCGGATTCTGAAAATGTCCATTTTAATTAACGGATTTGTCAAGACAGATGCTTAATACGAGTCATATAGTGTTTCAAAAATTTTATTTTTGCACTAATATTTCGCGTTTGTCGAGAGGATCATGGAAGTCCAAGTTTTCGTCGCACTGCCTTCCAGAAAATTCGAAAGCGCGACACTTTTACAGATATTTAGATATTTTCTTTGCTTAGCGACTAAGTAATCCAAATCTGGGCCAATCGCGCCATAGGAGTCACTTTCTGATTGCAGTAAAATACTCCTCACATTAAAATAAAGGGAACCATGTAATTTCGTCTCATTTCGACACCGGATTTTGGAAACTGCACCTCGATTGGCGTGTTTTGTCATAACTGGTGCCGAATATGGGCCAAACTACGTTTTAAAAATCCAATTTCGACTTCAAAATTCTATGTTAGTCGCGAGTACCCAGCGGTCCAATTTTCAACCGCGTAGTTTTCCGAAAAATCCCGTAGAACGCGGCACACACACATAATATCTAGATATTTTATTATTTTATGATTATTATTATTATTTTATTTATTTAATTAATTATTTTTTATATCAAATTTTTTCCTATAAATGGGATGCCCCCCCTTTCTAAAAAATTTGCTAATTTACTCTCCCCCTTAGGCTTTGTTTGGGAATCCCTAACCCTTTTTCTCTCCTAAGCCCTGTTTGGCTACATTAGCCAAATAAAATCCAAACTCCATCATAAGCACCTCTTATCTCATACATACTGTATATATACGGGTACTATTCATACATACAGTATACATACGGGTACTATTCATGCATACGGGTACTATTCATACATACAATATACGTATAGATACTATTCATACGTATAGGTAACTATGCATACATACGGGTACTATTCATACATACAGTATACGTACAGAAACTAACTCTTCCGGCCCTTCCGGACCCGACCATGACGTCTATTTAAGTCGATTTTGTGTCGAAATACGACTTAGGCCTCCTCGGATTATTTCTGCAACGCTTCTTGGATTTCTTTCATCCTTTCTCAACAAACATTGACTGAACTTCAATAGTCGCCTCTGCATAGGTAGCATACTAAAACTCATACTCTTAGTAGTGCGGCCTCCCTATAAATCCACTGGTTGGATATTCCGCCTTTACTGCTTTATTTACTTACTGTTGTACATACTTAATATATGTAACAAACCTATGAACTTATCAATTATTTCACGACTACTTTCAAACCTCTTCCACAGGGCACCGACCCATACTTCCGGTAAAACTTTCACATCACCTTTTTTACATCATCGGGCACTGACCCATACTTCCGGTAAACTCTTTTTTCACCGGGCACCGACCCATACTTCCGGTACACTCTTTTTTCACTGGGCACCGACCCGTACTTCCAGCACCTTTTCAAAGCACTGGGCACTGACCCTTACTTTCAAAACACTTTTTCACTCACATGGGCACCGACCCTTACTTCCAAAACATAAAACAAAAAGACAAAAAAATCATATAAACAAAAAAAGCACAAAATACGCATCGCACGGTTGATCTACTCCGTCTTTTACTCAAAACACTCTCTCATAACTCATTATTTTCTCAAGAATAAAGTCTAGGACTACACCGTACAGGTTAAAGTTCCTAGCTACACCGACTTTACTCAAACATTATTTTATACACTCACGGTCTAGATCGACCAAACACCCATACATATACACAACATAGAACTACGTACGACCTGATTCTCGTGTTGAGATACGTATGCAACCCTCACTTGGGTATGGCCATAACTATTCTCTTTCAAACTATCTCATATCGAGATACGTAAATTGGTAACTGCATATCACGATGCTCGCGTTGTATATATATTCTACTATTTCTTACTTACGCCTTGTTACTATGAAAACCACTAAAATTGGCAACCGTGTGTCACGGATGCTCGAGGGTGCCTAACACCTTCCCTCAGCATAATCGAGTCCCCGAACCCACTTCAAGAACTCTGGTCTCGCATGACTATTCGAGTCACACTTTTAAAGGGCCTTACTTTTCCAAAACGTTTTCCAAAAGTAAAAAATTATCGGGTCGATTGTCTTTGCATGGATCCTAACTCCCGAATAAATGTTAGGTGGCGACTCTGAACTCTTACTTGGCCCTACTCCCACTTTTCACACACCTCACCTACTTTCACGCTTCTCACGCCATATCGACGTAAACAGTCGTGATCCTCGAAGGGACCACCCCCATTCTTTGGGGCAGCCGCGACACACCCTAAAATTCACTTTTCATCATTGGGTGTCTGCATGCACCGGTGATAAAAAATTCACTTCTTTCCGTTCGAAATCTATCATGGCTAGGTTAAGAGATAACCAATCCATTCCTAATATCATGTCGAAGTGGTTTACCATAATAGGTATAAGATCTATGGTCAACAACTTCTCACCTAGTTTGATCTCAGAGTACTTGTATACCGTAGACGTCACTATTGGCTTACTAAGGGGTACACCAACAGATAATTCATATTCGAATGGTATTAACCTAACATTCAAATGTTCAAAAAAATGATGCAACATAAATGAATACGTAGATCCTGAATCAATAAGTATGCATGCTAGATGCAAACATATAGGCACCATACCTAAGACAGTTGTATCTATAGCAGCCATATCTCCAGGATCTATTTAAAATGACCTCCCTTACACATTGCTCTGGTTCTTGCTTCCTGTAATTGGACTATCTAGGATTCAAACTGCTAGAAGCCATTGAACTAGTTCCTTGCTGTGGACGATTCTTCGGGCACTCCTCGGATTGATGTTCGAACATCCCACAATCGTAACATTTTTCCCTCATATCAGGTATAGCACTTGTACTGTTCATCCTATGCATTATGTTCTGAAAATTAGTCAGAAAACATCGACCTATGTGTGGTAGATTACTGGACAAAATGGTATACTACCCGCCGAATTCCTGAACCCATTGAAACTAGAGCTAGAGCCCCTTGCAAACGGCCTCTTGAAAGGTCCACCATAGTTGCAGTCATTACCCTTGTGGTTTAACTTCCCTTGTTGGCCTTGATGATTTTGCGTCAATCTCTCCATTTCACTTTCGGCTACAAGTGCCATTTGTTGAGCTGTGGCAACAGTCGAGTGCTCATAGGTCTCGACCCTCAAATGGATATTCTCTCTCAACCCATCCTCGTACTTTCTTGCTCTATCTTCCTCTGTCAACATAGACCCCTTTCCAAATCTTAACAAGGCGTTATACTTCAAAATGTACTCCGTTACTGTCATATCCCCCTGTCTAAGGTTATCAAATTCTCTCTTCTTCACATTGAGAGCAGTTCGCGGGAAGAATCGATGATTAAACTATGCTTTGAATCCCTCCCAAGTTACTGGTGCTCTCGGGTCTAGAACATTCACCAACCAATTCTGGGTCTCACCCCTGAGTATATCACTAGCATTTTCAATCTTCAATACATTGGACATCGGAATAGATCTGAAAATCCTTTCCATATCCATAACCCAATGCTCTACTAGCGTTATATTAGAAGTCCCATGAAACTCTGTCGGTTTCTTCCTTGTAAATTGTTCTGACACATACCTTCAACCCTTGTTCTCAAGCACTGGCACAACAACTATCGATGCTGCCTCACATGGAGGTAGTGGAGGTAATCGCTCTGATATATTTTGTGTCAAGTTTCCCATGTTTCCAATCATTTTTATCATTAGTCCATTCATCGCGTATGTGGCGATATGTCTCAGTCACCATCACTCATGATTGTACAATCCTGTAAATCTCAATGCATAAACACTATATATGTATGAAAATAAATATAAACATGTATTTAATAAACATACATATGTATGAAACATCTCTACCATGTATGAAGGCATTCTAGAATTTGTGTCAAAAACACTCAAAACTCTACTCGTCATCACATGTTCCCACAGTTTTGTTACCTATAGCTTTGATACCAATAAATGTCACGACATATCCTACTATGAGTGGAAATAGGACACGTGGCACGCCACCTAGGCTCATCCAATACAATTAAAGTAAAAAGCAGAGGAAAAGATAAGTAAAAACCATAAAAGTTTGTCACATTTGAAAACACTTTAAGAAACGTCCACTTTAAACCCAGCAATCCAATCGATTGATCTCAGGTCCAGTCGACTGGAAATGCAAGATACAGAGAGCTTTAAAATCTGAGAAGTCGTCCAGTCAACATTGTCGGGGACCCAGTCAACTGTGGTCTCAAATTCTTAATCGAATGAGTCTTCTAGTCGACAAAAACAAAAATGTCCATTTTATTAAAACCAAAATCCAATTCCCTACCCAGTCGACTGTTTCTTTCACAGAGCCAAAATAATGAATCCATCAATAATCCAGTCGACTTTGTCGAGAACCCAGTTGACTATTTTTCAGTATTCTGGGGTAGTAGCTAGATCAAACCAGGCCTCCAATCAACTATTTTCATAAACTAGTTAACTGGTTTACCTCTGCTAGAGGCATTCTACAGATTTCAACCTATGATTAATCCTAACTCAAATACCACACCTACACAATTACAATTCTACGAGCCGAAATGTAATTATAAAAGTTCTACTATAGTTTTACCAAACTACTAATCCATTTCAAGGTTCCAAGTTAAACAGACCGAAAGTCTAGTCTATTAAATCTGTTATTAAAACTTTGGAAATGGAAAATAAAAACATATACAAGAGATGCTTCCTGGTACTCCCACAGCCTCACTCCTTAAACTTCTTCTTGTTCTTCCTCTTATCACCTGTAATGGAGGAAGTCTCCACCGCTTAGGTATATACTAAGTGTACAATTCTAAACAGATGCATATAAGGCAATTCATGCTTTAAACATCTAAATCACATAATTTAGCCACTAGGGAGAGAGACACGCATTCATCCGATATATCAGTAAGTCTTAAATCTTAAACTGCGATGGCAATAGCTAGCCAAAATCACTCAACCATTGCATCTAACTACTTTGGCTAGGTTGGTTCCTAAACCAAGCAAGTAGTCGTCACTATTTTAACTTTCAAACATCGAGAGGTGATTAGTGGTGAAATGTGCATATTTCTAGTGTATTATGTGCTATTTTATGCATACTTTTATCCCCAAAGTCCCTATATTTAGGTGCATTCTAATAACAATATTCTTTTTATTGTGTTAATGCTTAAATATATGTTTTTGCATTGTTTTATAGGTATTAGAATGTAAATCAATGAAGTGGAGCTAAAGAAAAGTGATTCTGGTGGATAGAACAACATAAGTAGCTAGAAAATGCCATTTTTGACAATGAAGACTTCAGATTTGAAAGATTTTTCCAGAGATATAAAATGTAGATCTTTGAGTTATGGTCACGTGGCCGCAAACGGGAGGTCAATCTGAGGTCCGAGTGAAATGTTATGGCCATTCTCCCATCGGTGCGCAGAGCTGTCAAAATCAGAGAAGTTCAAGCGATTGAGAAGAGTTCAATCGATCGAACCTTCGATCGATCGAACTAAGCTCGATCAATCGAACCTTATTTTCACCCAAATGTTGCATAAACTCTGTGGGAACCCTATATATAATTCTTTTTGACGCCAGACGAAGGGAGGACGCCCTAGAACGCAGAAAATAACAGTTTTAGGGTAGTTTTAGTGTTAGATTAGGTGTAGATTAGGTTAGATTCAAGTTTTCTTCCTCCTTTTCCATTGTTAAACTCAACATTGATGTTGATTACAAGTTATATTCATATTATCTTCAGGTTTTTCTTATCCCTTTTCTTTATTTGATTGTTTATTGCTTTAGATGTTAATGATTGCTATATTTTGTTATTTCTGAATTAGTTTAATCATGTTTTCATAGTTTAGACATTGGGAATATGTGATGAAACATTGATTCCCAACCTCTGCCATGCAATCTTTAGAAACCATGGGCTCAATCGATCGAGGGTATTTCGATCGATCGAACTAGAGCCATAGTCAAACGATCGAAGACATTTCGATCGATTGAAGGATGATGATGTCCGATCGATCGAGAGCGCTTCGATCGATCGAACTTGTTGATTCCTGAGATGATTCTTTTAAGTATTCCATGACTTTTTGTTTTAGAAATCTGTCATCAAATTGTCCCAATAAGCTCAGTTTGTCACAACAGTTTTTAGAACTTAAAGCCTTAAGGCCTTTTCTTCAATGACTTTTGAAAACCACTTTGAATGCTAACACCATTTAGAGTGCAAGTAATAACCATTATTTTAAACCGTCTTCTAAGTATTTTAAATCACTTGTGATGATATAGTCCCGGTCATGAAAGGGCTATTGATTCTTTATCTTTAGAAAAATACGGAATACTGAAAAGGGATGTACTCCATAGAGCGTTAATGAATATGCATGGTAGATAGTTAGGATCAATGTGGATTAACGTATTTCCAACACCTTTAGTTTATCTGTTTAATTAGTTATGTTTCTTTATGCTTTAGTTTATTATTTAGTTTAATTTAATTAATTAGGATTCGTTAGAACTTTCACCCCTAGATTCATATTTTTCCTTTTTCTTTAGGTTATAACTTAGTAGATTTTCTTTCTATTCCTTCCCTGTGGGATCGACCTGGACTTATCCGGTATTACTTGCACGATCACCTACACTTGGGTGTTGCACAAGAGCGACACAACTTTTTAGTCGTGTCAAGTTTTTGGCGCCGTTGCCGAGGAAGGCAACTAGGTTAGGATTTTACAAAGTTATTTCCAATTTTTTCTTACTTTTCAAAAAAAAAAAAAAATTTAAGAAAAAAATAATTATAATAAAAACTTTGGACTTTTTCTCTCACAAGTAAATAAATAAAAATTTAATTGTTCAAAAAATTTTGTACAAACATTACTTATTTATATTACCCTCCATATAACACAAACACAAACACAAACACCAATAATAGTTACACACTTGAAAATCGAAATAGTTATCCCCCAAGTTGGCAAGCACCCACCTATGACGGGCATTATCAACCCGAGTGCTGCCAACCACCAAAATGGGAAAACAATAGTGGTGGTCCCCCAAATTATCAAACATATCAAGAACCTTCATATGAAGAGTTCTATCAACCGCAATGGGGATATAACCAAAATAATAATGTAGGATATAGTAATAGTTCCCACGATTACCAAACGCACCAAGACTTTCCTTCTGGGGAGTCTTGTTTACAAGCACAATGGGAAGGGGACTACTACCAACAACAATGGGGCGAAACTTCATGTAGTAATAATGAGGAGAATAATCAAGTTGAGGATAATGGTATGCTAAAATTGCTGCTTAGTGAAATGAAAAGGCTAGATAGTGCCCTAGATAAATTAGAAACTAGATATTAACAAGCATATGCTAGCCAACTTTTAGAAGACTATACCAATCCTTCAACACTACAACCTAAATTTCAAGACACTAATAATGGAATGGAATTGGAGGATAATGACGGGTGTCTAATAATATTTGAACTCAAAAACCAAACCATTGAGCATGAAGTTGTAGAACCATCTTCTCCTCAATATGCAACCCCAGACACCAACTCCTTCACTGCCTTGATAAAGTTACATAATTCCTTTGTCCAGAGCACCTCAATAGATGACATATATAGTGAGGAGAGTTACACGGATGAGAATGAGGCTTTTACGGATAACGAGATTTTAGGTGACTGCACGCAATTAGGAAAGGATGAGTCCCATGTTGACTCTATCCCTACCTTTGATAGTGACCCTAGGGAGGACGTTATTAAAAATTCTAAATTTGATTTAGATTCATGCAATATTCACGAACCCTCACCTCTTTCGGCCGAAGAGGTGGTGTCACCAAGTTTCCCATCACCTATCCTCTCTATCAATCAATGCTCTCATCCCGAGTTTGAAAATCATGTGTACCCTAATATTGAACAAATAGAATGTGTTGTGGAAGAGGATGGTAAGGATTCTAGCACGTGTTTTTCATAAAATTTTAACTTTCAAAATTCTTCGAGAGAGGACTTAGAAACTATTTGGCCCACATTAGATGATCTTAAACTTCAACAAGAAGCTAGTAATCTGCAAGACTGCTTGACCTTTTTGAATAATAATGACATTGAGGCCCAAATAAATAGCTTCATCCAAGTCCAGTCCAAATCAATGTACATAGAACAGAAATCCAATTCATATGATCACCTCTCCATAGATTCTGTTCTAGAACAAGAGGAGGGTAGTAAAGTTTCATTAGAACATCACTTAGACCCTGCCTCTTTTATTGAACCATGGCCTCCACCTGTTTTTGATAATAAAAAAATAGAGGCTGTTATAGAAAATACCAACACCAAAGATCTTCCCTTGAGTGTAATGCCTAAAAAGTGTGGTATACCTCTTATAACTGTCCCTAACAAATTTGGAAGCCATTGGTTTTGCATCATCTCCTCTGACCTTGAGCCTGACATTAGTTGGGGGGAGTTGAATTTTTATGAGGATCCCTATGTTCTTTTCACTGTTAAATTATTTCATTGGGAAGATCCTCAAAAATTTCGGTTATTACTTTATGATAAAAAATTTTATTAACCGAATTTATTTACTGAGTAGTTCTATTATATTCTCTATTTTTCCCTGTTGCTATTAATGATTTCGCAGGTAACATATAAAAAAACAAAAATTGGATATTAATGCCTCGAGGTAACATCCTTCCTTCTATTGCTTTACTTTACATGTCCATGTGCTTAGTTTAGAACATTGGCGACAATGTTTAGTTTTAGTTGGGGGGAGTAAGTCATTGCATGCCTCGTTTCTTTCTTTTTATGATTTAATGTCAATATATCTGCTTAGCAACATGTAACTCAGTAAATTAAAATTGTCAAAAATTTTAAATTTTTAAAGATAATAAAATGGTTCTTATATTTCTCTCTTAGTTAATGTAGTTAGTTATGATGCATTAGTGTTATTTTCTGTATGTTACTAGTATGTGATATACTATGGTAGTTTTTTTTACTATCTTAGTTATAGTATATTTTATGCTTTTAAATCTTCAAACAACTTTGAGCACGTTGTGACAACCTTGTACTTAGCTTAAATGGATTAGTAAGCATAACTTAGGTGTCTTGAGAGACTGTAGTGGAGACTAATAACCCGTGTGAGCTTTTGTGCCATTCTTTTGTTTTTGAGGGCTTTTATAAAATTACTCTTACTTTTTGAAAAGCGTATTCATTCGTTGAAAGTCTCAATTTTCTTCATTTTGACTGATCACTAGAAGAGAACGTTCAGGATTTACCAAACTTTAGAGCTCTTGAATTTACTGAAATGAATAATCATATGAACTTAGAAGATGATTTAGGCTATCTTTTGACCATACATGGATAATACAGCCTTGGCCTACCTCTATGATATTCCTTTATTTCACCTCTTGAACTTATCATAATCGCCTTGTCTACACAATCCTAAAGTCTTTACCTAACTCCAAATTAGGAGTTCAAGCCTCAATTCTTTATTTAGGTGTGATTAGGATGTGTTACATTGACAAGAAGTTTGGTTGTATGAATAAGGAAAAGTTGGCAGAAAAAAAAATGGAAAAAAGAAAAAATAATAATAATAAAATAAAAAAGAAAAGCATGAAAAGAAAAAAAAAAGGAAAAAAAGAAAAAAAAAAGAAAGAAAGAAAAAAAGTGCCAATGGTTGTTACAAAAGAAAAAATAATAATAAAAAGAAGAGTGAAAAAATAATTAAAAAAAAAGAGAGAAAAAGAGAGAGATTGGAGATGTGGGGAAGTTTGAAAAGTTGTAGTAGGCATTCCAATCACATCCTTTGTCCCCAATTGAATATCACGACCCTCTTTCTTCTTAACTTAACACCTCTTTTTCAAAGTCCTAATGATTCTAGGTAAAATGGATTTGAAGTTAAGGTAATAAGAGAGTTCTCCACGGTATCTCGCTCTTCTAGTGAAAAGTATCCTTTCATGAGACTTTGTGCACTAAAATGTCCGTTTTTCTATTTAGATATGAGAAGCATTAGATTCCATTCACATTTACTCTTTATAGCTTCCATATCATGAGAGATAATTATTACACCTAATTCGGAGTGATTTCATTTTGAGAGTGTAATACCGGTGAGAGTTGAGTCAAAATGAACATCTTGATAGTGTCTTAAGTTATGCGAGCTTTGAAATTAAGGTTTTGTATTTGGGATGTCCATTCACACACACACTTGAAGATTGATAGATATGGAACATTCTAATGACTTTGATAGTAGATTAACTGTAATGTGTGTGTTGCATGGCTATGGCATACTAGAGAGTTTCATGAGATTGTTGAGCTTAACTATATTGCTAAATGAGAGGAAAATTTTCTTGAAAAAATTTAAATGAGAACCATTACCAATAACATAAATTTTGTGGGTAAATTCACTGTAAACCCTCACGAGACAACACTCGTCGACTAGGGGGAACCTAGGGGTTTAAAGGCTTGTTGTATACGCTAAATGCAATCGCGATTCCTGCGAAAGTGATTTAGGATTTTTACTATCTTTTATTTTTAATTTTTAGAGTTAAATAAACACTGTTATAGTTCGCTTCATTGCTAGGGACTAGCAACGAGCTAGTTGGGGAGTGTGATTAGTTGTGAAAAGTGCATATTTCTAGTGTATTACGTGGTATTTTATGCATACTTTTATCCCCAAAGTCCCTATATTTAGGTGTATTCTAATAACAATGTTCTTTTTATTGTGTTAATGCTTAAATATATGTTTTTGCATTGTTTTATAGGTATTAGGATGTAAATCAATGAAGTGGAGTAAAGAAAAGTGATTCTGGTGGATAGAACAACAGAAGTAGCTGAGAAAACACCATTTTTGACAATGAAAACTTCAGATTTGGAAGATTTTTCCAGAGATATAAAATGTAGATCTTTGAGTTGTGGTCGCGTGGTCGCAAACGAGAGGTCAATCCGAGGTCCGAGTGAAATGTTATGGCCATTCTCCCATCGGTGCGCAGAGCTGTCAAAATCAGAGAAGCTCAAGCAATTGAGGAGAGTTCAATCGATCGAACTAAGCCTGATCGATCGAACCTTATTTTCACCCAAAAGTTGCATAAACTCTGTGGGAATCCTATATATAAGTCGTTTTGACGCCAGATGAAGGGAGGACGCTCCAGAACGCAGAAAACAGCAGTTTTAGGGTAGTTTTAGGGTTAGATTAGGTGTAGATTAGGTTAGATTCAAGTTTTCTTCCTCCTTTTCCATTGTTAAACTCAACATTGATGTTGATTACAAGTTATATACATATTATCTTCAGGTTTTTCTTCTCCCTTTTCTTTATTTGATTGTTTATTGCTTTCGATGTTAATGATTGCTATATTTTGTTATTTCTGAATTAGTTTAATCATGTTTTCATAGTTTAGACGTTGGGAATATGTGGTGAAACATTGATTCCCAACCTCTGCCATGCAATCTTTAGAAACCTTGGGCTCGATCAATCGAAGGTATTTCGATCGATCGAACCAGAGCCAGATCGAAGACATTTCGATCGATTGAAGGATGATGATGTCCGATCGATCGAGAGCGCTTCGATCGATCGAACTTGTTGATTCCTGAGATGATTCTTTTAAGTATTCCATGACTTTTTGTTTTAGAAATCTGTCATCAAATTATCCCAATAAGCTCAGTTTGTCACAACAGTTTTTAGAACTTAAAGCCTTAAGGCCTTTTCTTCAATGACTTTTGAAAACCACTTTGAATGCTAACACCATTTAGAGTGCAAGTAATAACCATTGTTTTAAACCGTCTTCTAAGTATTTTAAATCACTTGTGATGATATAGTCCCGGTCATGAAAGGGCTATTGATTCTTTATCTTTAGAAAAATACGGAATACTGAAAAGGGATGTACTCCATAGAGCGTTAATGAATATGCATGGTAGATAGTTAGGATCAATGTGGATTAACGTATTTCCAACACCTTTAGTTTATCTGTTTAATTAGTTATGTTTCTTTATGCTTTATTTTATTATTTAGTTTAATTTAATTAATTAGGATTCGTTAGAACTTTCACCCCTAGATTCATATTTTTCCTTTTTCTTTAGGTTATAACTTAGTAGATTTTCTTCCTATTCCTTCCTTGTGGGATCGACCTGGACTTATCCGGTATTACTTGCACGATCACCTACACTTGGGTGTTGCACAAGAGTGCACAACTTTTTAGTCGTGTCAAGAGGCATGCCCCAGCATGAAATTATACAAAACTCCCCTTTGACCCACATAATCATTTAACATGCTCTTATAATAATATCACTAGGCTTTTCAACACATACTTGCTAAAATTAATAGGCTTAATTTAACACATGCATTTTTCCGATATGACAATTTCAATGCATAATATTCAAAATATCGAAAATTGTGTATATGACACAAGTTCGGAAATCATACCACGAGCTACGATCCTATAATTTAAGGAAAAGTACCAGTAGCCCGATTAACTATTGGATCTCTAATCTCAAATGATTCCTATAAGTATTGATGATGCCAAAAATTGGTAAGAGAGATTTAGAGAGAGACACAAGAGATTGTATATGGTTCCGGCCCGTGAATGAGGTGACCTACGTCCACGGTTGCATTAGTGCGCTTTCACTAGTAGATCACCGTTGGCATTTGGTGAGCCAACAAAGTGGGCGGCACTACCAAGCCCCGATCGTGTGTATGGGTAAAAGTATTTGTTTTGTGGTATTCTGTAGTCTAGAATTCAATTGGTTATTCCCCCATTTTAATAGGGGTGAGTGGCCTCTTTTATTGGTACAAGAGACCACCCGTACAAGGCAACTTATTATATTAGGAAGCCTAATCTAGCTATAAATTTATTAGCATGATTCAAGGAAAGTTTCCTAAGTGGTTTAGGAAACTGTTAACTAATTCCATTAGCCTTTCGACTGAATAAGGAAACCGCTTAGAGGCCAAGTGGCCAAGCTGATCATGTGTGTCGTACAGCTATATCGTACGCCCGGGCTATGAGCCCATACCGAGCAATTTTACCATAACGGCCCGGGATCACTAGAATAGGGGCACCTCTTCTAGATTGCTCGGGGTCACTACGCTGACGTGGTGATTTAACTTTGATTGGATATTTTTGGGCATATCAGCTGCCCCCCATTTCAAAAACTGATATGATGCTCTATCAGATGAGGATTAAAAATCAGTGCCGCTCAAATGACTCCTCGGGATGCCCTCCAGGAGCATTACAGGGGATGGGGCCCGCTTCTTTGGTAGACTGGAGATTGGACCGAGCGGCATCACTAGGCACCCAAGTTCAATGATTACCACATGTCATGGAATGACTGGTCTGGTTAGGATCCAATAAGGTCAGCGTAGAGGGATCCGAGTATTCATGTGCGAACCAAATTGTCACGTCACGCATTTAATGCTCATGACTTTTTAGGCGATGCTCCACATGCCTGAGGCGACAGTTGTCAGGATATTTAGGTGGGAAGATTACCTGGATGTTGGATTTGCTTCGATCTGAGCCATTCGTGCTATATATATAAGGAGTAATTGCCCATTTCATCCATTCCTTGCTGCCAAACTAGAGATTACCGAGCAGTTTGAGAGTAAAAAGTCCCCGGTCAAGCTTTCCCGAGCCATTTTCTGTGTTGATACGTGTAAGTTTTCACTTCCTAGTTTTCATTTTCTATATTCTACCTTCGCCCCTTTCTATTCCTTTTCTGAGTGAGGCTGGAGAGAACGAACCCACTTAGGTTAGAGCGGGAGTGGGATTTTTTCTTCCTTAGGTTCTGTTCCTTCTTCAAATCAGGAGGTACCTTAGGACGGTTGATCCGAGAGGGTGTCCCCGAGGTAGTTTTGGGTGAGTCTTTCCTTGTCTTTAAGACTATATACTCTTTTCCTTTTAGGTTGATAACCCTGCCCCCTCTGTAAATCAGGTTCGGGGTCTCTGACCCATATCTAGGTCGTCGCCTGCTCCCTCATTCCATAATAGGAGTGGTATGGATTGGATATTTTGACTTTAATTCCGTGTCCCAGTCAGGGAGCAAGTAGTCCCGGTCAAAAACCCCTGACACCAGCCTAGACCCGCCCTTTGCTACCCCTTCTGACCACCAGAGTAAAGGCAAAATCCCTTATCGTTTGTCCGATAGTGAGTCTGTCCAGGGGACCTCATTGTCTCAGTTTCTCGAGGTTCAGGCGATGAAACACCAGGTGAACCTAACCCTGAAATGGTGTTTGCTTGTGAGTCGACTTCTTATATACTGTGGTCCCAGGACCTTATCCGGATTAGAGAGAGGTACGCTCTCCCCCACGGTTGCTCTTTAGCTATTAATCATGGCAGAGCACACCTTTACCAGCTCGAGACATCCTGATCTACCTCGGGATTACCCCCAGGCAGTTAGCCCCCAATCGCTGGAGGTTCTTGATGAGGTCCATCTCATTGTGGCCCCAGGTCTTCGTGTTTGAGCTCACACTGTAAGAGTTCTTGTAGACCCACCGACCATTCCCCATTCACCAGGAGGTCAGGTTCTTTTCTCTAGCAGCCTGGTAGGGTAGGAAGATCATTGTCAACTGCCCGAGTAAAGACAAGGGGTGGAAGAACAAGTTCTTCTAGATGTCTACCCTTGGTCTCTGCAATCAGGTCCCAAGAAGCCAGCTGAGGATTTCCTGGGCAGGGAAATTGAGGAGTAAGCTCGCCCTGTACACTTCTTTCTATTTTTCTTTACTTTGGATGGCCATCAGTTTGCTAAATGTCTTCGTTCCATGTTTTACAGCTTGGTCGACACGACCCCTAAGGATTCCCGAGGAGAGTCAGGCCAGGATCTTGTGTTTGGCAAATTTGCCCACTAATATCTGGAACGTTCTAACCCGGTTGGATGATTTTGTTGTTACCTATAGCCCGAACAGTCCCGTTGAGCCCCCGATCTTTCCCCCACTGATCCCTGGTGAGTACTTAGGTTGGCTTTCCTTCTTGCTATATCTCTGCTTTCTTTTCTAATCATTGACCGCACAATTTTGCCTTTGTAGAAATGGCTCCAAAGAGGGACCTGGAGGAGTTGAGGGCCAGGCAAGCCACTGCTGCTGAAGCCGCTGCCTCCAGGTTGGGAAAAAGGTATGCAGTGGAGGCCTCTGGCAGAGAGCATACCCTTAGGTGGATCCGTAGTGGTAGTGGAGGGGCAGTCCCCCGGATGGATATGCCATCCAGATTGCCGAATAGAGAGTCTTCTAATATCCAGGAGAGGGTGAGGCATGTCCTCATCCCCATCCAAGTAGAGTCATGTGTAGGATTATCTCCCCAGGAGTTTCAGGGCTGGCTATACAACCTTTTTCATCTGGTAAGTACCTTTGATCATTCATTGTTGTAACTTTTCCTACGGTCGTTGTTAACTGACCGGTTTGGGTTTCTTGCATATCAGCTGTATGGTTGCTGGTACGGAGTCCATCCTTCCCTCATTGGTCGGGAGGGCCACTACTATAGAAGTTGTCCTGTCGTGAGAACGAGCGGACTCAGAGGCCGGGAAAATCGCCCTGGCTATGGAGAAATAGAAGACCAAGGCCCTAGCCCTAAGCCTTGGCAAAGCCCAGGCAGAGTTGGCCACTACCCTGGCAGACATGGAGGCCTCCCGAGCCCTCACGGCTATGGCAGAGGCTCGACCAAAGGTAGCAGCTGAGGTGGTGGCAGTGGGGTCCATGGAAGAAGCGTTTGATGACGGCTTCTTCCAGGGCTATGAAGACTTGAAGCGGAGGATTGCCCGGGATCACCCCGAGTTGGACATCTCGTCCTATGAAGGGATTGATTCCGACTACTGGGACTTCGATCCCCCTGCTGCTAAAAGCCCTACTACCCTTGTCAGAGTTGTCGAAGAACCTGCCCTGGGAGAGGGAGCCACCCGAGAGGGAGAGACTGGGGAGACAGAAGATGTGGTTGTGGTGGATGACTCTTAGTCCCTGGCCTGTTCTCCTTCTTTTTATTGTTTTTATTAAAATTTTTTTTTTTTTTGGGGGTGGGGGGGGGGGAGGCTACTACAATTGCCTCCCAGGTAATGTACCAACTCTTTTAATTAATGAAAAGGTCCTTCGAGACGGCCCTTTCATCAATTGTTTACCGTTTTGTATTTGTATGCCTGTTTATGATTGCCAATACCCGTCCGGTTTTTTACCGATGTAAATCCCTGCCTTACCAAAATGATTTGGGGCTGTAACTGGTAGGATACCTAGTCTTCTTGACTTGTTCTAAAGGTCCTGCCGGGTGTTTATTGGAATTTGACCTGTTCACTATCTGGGTGGCCCGGTGTATTATAGGGATATCCTGTTTACTACTTGGGTGTTTTCTCTGGTCACTGTAGGTACTTAGGAATGTTAGGATTCCAAGCCCTATTAGCTACCAATGTGATTTCCTAATTTGGTTTGGTATTCCCCTACACCCCAAGCATTTTGCTAAGGCGGGCGTTTGAGAAAGGAGCGACTGTAAGAAACTGACCTGGAACATAGGTGGTTGCAGGGTCTTTTGAAGCTTGCCATCATCAGCCACGTAGGGGGTATGCCCCCATCGTCGGTCAGACATAAGCGAAGCCGGTGCCCCGGGGATTAACCTAAGGTCTTTTGTGCCTAGAACTTTATCCAAGCCTTTTTTTTTGTGCACCTCGGGTATGGTCTCGAGGTCTTTTGTGCTTTGGGTTTTAGCCAAGGTCTTTGTGCCTCGGGTATGATCCTGAGGTCTTTTGTGCTTTGGGTTTTAGCCAAGGTCCTTGTGCCTTGGGTGTACTCCCGAGGTATTTTTTTGTTACAGAACACTGAGAGGAGTAATGTCTTGAAGTGAAATAAAAAATCTTTTATTTCTTTGTGAGAATTCATTAAAATTGCTAAAGCAGAGCTACAGAAATCCTAATTAGTGCTAATCCGCTCGTCCCCGAGCACTACTGATAGTACTTGCGGAGATGTTGTATGTTCCATGGGTGAGAAAGTTCATGCCCATCTAGAGTTTGTAACCAATAGGTGCCCGGGCGGTTGACCTGTATAACCTAGTATGGTCCTTCCTAGTTTGGCCCCAACTTCCCATGGCTTGGGGCTTTAGTAGACTGGTTTACCACCTTTAGAACGAGATCTCCAACCTGGGAACTCTGGTGCTTGACTTTGTTATTGAAGTACAGGAATACTTTCTGTTTACAAGCTGGCACTTTCAGATATGCCCGGTCTCTTGTTTCTTCACCATGTCAAGTTCTGCTCTAAGGGCATCATCATTGTTCTACTTGCTAAAGTTTGCCACTCGATACGTAGGCAACCCGATCTCTATGTGGACCACTGCCTCAAAGCCATAGGTTAGTGAGAATAGTGTCTCACCTGCTGCCGCTCGGGGGGGGGGGGGGGGGAGAGGGGTAGCGCGGTAGGCCCATAGGAGTGTCGGTAATTCCTCAGCCCATAGGCCTTTGGCGTTTTCAAGCCTCGTTTTAGTTGAGCGTAGGATTGTCCGGTTAGTCACCTCGGCTTGGCCATTGGCTTGAGGATGCTTGGGTAAAGAGGAGTGATTGGATATTTCGTAGCTCGGGCAAAACTGCCTGAACATCGGGGTGTCGAAATGCCTGCCATTGTCACTGACTAGAACCCAGGGAGTACCGAACCTACTGAGGATGTTTTTCTCAATAAAGCTCTCCATCTTCTTCTCGATGATTGTTGCCAAATGTTCGACCTCCGCCCACTTGGTGAAGTAATCCATGGCGATGACACCAAACTTAACTTGTCCTTTTCCCACTGGGGGGGACCGATAATGTCGATTCCCCATTAAGCGAATGGCCAAGGGCTAAGGATGGGTCTTTGGAGTTCTCCCGGCTGGTTGATCATTAGGGAGTGTCTCTGGCACTTGTCACACCTTTTTACGTACTCCTGGGAATCCCGGACCATGGTTGGCCAGTAATAAACTTGCAGTAAGGCTTTTTGCGAAAGTGCCCGGCCTCTAATGTGGTTCTCGCAAACTCCCTCGTGGATTTCATGCAATACCGCCTGGGCCTGTACAAGGTGGATGCAATGGAGATAGGGGATAGAGAACTCCCTTTTGTAGAGGATTCCATTGACAATGTGGTATTTAGCCACTCGGTAATTAACCCGGCGGGCTTCTTCCTTTCCGTCCGGCCGTACGCTAGTTGTAAGGAATGTCGTGATCAGATCCAACCAGCAGGGGCCTAAGGCGACCGGCTCGACCTCCATACCTTCCGAGCTGATCACACTTAGCTTGGGTAAGTATTCTATCCTTATCCTAGGCAAGTCCGACTCGGAGGACGAGGCGAGGCGGGCAAACCGATTGGCCCTAGTGTTTTCTTCCCTCAGGATTTGTGTGATCGAGAAACCCTTAAGCTTTTTTGAGACCGTTCGGACAAGATCCAGGTAAGCTACTATGTTATCTTACCTAGGGCCACAGCGAGGTGGACCCCATCAAGAACCTCTAGCCGTTGGGGTCTAACTGCCGCCCGGGGGCAATCCCGAGGTAGATCAAGACGTCCTAAGCGACTGGATATAAAGGAATATGAAATCCAGCCATTATGGCATCCTCGTGCAGGGTGATAAAGCCCGGCTGGTAAAGGTGTGTTCTGCCGGGATTAATAGATAAAGATCAACTGTAGGGGTGAGCTTGCCTCTCTCTAATCCGGATAAGGTCCTGGGAGCGCAGTATAGAAGAAGTGGACTCACAGGCAAACAACACCTCGGGGTAAGGTTCACCCGGTGTTTCATCGCCTGATCCTCAGGAAACTGAGGCATCGAGGTTCCCCTGGCCAGACTCACTATCGGACAAATGATAAGGGATTATGCCCTCACTCTGGTGGTCAGAAGGGATTACATAGGGTAGGTCTAGGCTGGTGTCAGGGGTTCCCGACTGGGAATACTCGCTCTATGACCAGGACTCGGAATTAAAGTCAGAATGTCCCATCCCTACCACTCCTACTATGGGATGAGGGAGCAGGCGACGACCTAGATATGGGTCAGAGACCCCGAACCGGATGTACAGAGAGGGTAGGGTTATCAACCTAAAAGGCAAAGAGTATATAGTCTTAAAGACAAGGTGACACTCGCCCAAAACTACCCCGGGGACACCCGCTCGGATCAATCATCCTAAGGTACCTCCTGATTAACTTGGCTAACCATGAGCTGGGAGTCGCTGTACCCTTGAACTTGCTACACACCCATTGAAGTAACTAGTTGTAATCCTACCAACAGGGCTTCATACTCGGCCTCGCTGTTTGAGACACAGAATCCGAACCTCAGTGCATACTCAAGCTGGATTCTGTCGGGTGTATTCACGATGATCCCTACCCCGCTTCCTTATTTGTTGGAAGACCAGTCCATGTAAGTACCTAATTCAGGATATTTGACTGTAGGTCAGGCGGTAGGTCAGGAGGGTTGAGCTCTTCAACCGGGTCTTTCGGGTACGTGAACTCCACAAGAAAGTCTGCCACGGCCTGTCCTTTGATCGCAGTGCAGGGTCGATAGATTACTTCGAATTCCTCTAACTCCAAGGCCCATTTCATGAGCCTTCTGGAGGTTTTTGGCCTACTCAAAATCCTGCGAAGGGGTTGATCTATGAGGATCACAATTACGAGGGATTGAAAATATGGGCAAAGTCTCCGGGCAAAAGTGATAAGGGTAAAGGTGAGATTTTCTATGCGAGAGTACCTGCTTTCCATGCCTTGAAATGCCCTGACTATCGTAGTAGACCAGGAATAGTATCCTAGGCAATGAGACATAACTCGGGGATCTATCACAGGCATGTCTTCATGGCTCCAAGCGAAGACGTCCTGGCTTTGCCACAGGAGTTTGACCAACTTCTCCTTGAGGCTTGGGTCTAAGAGAGTGCCAATGCTGATAGACCGGTCGAGAACCCGAGGATCTAGCGCCACCTGCTCTAGCTCCTCCACTGGGCCCACTTAGTTACTTTTGTCTCTAGGGTCCATCTGTTGAATACTTAGTGTTTTAGTAATGGCTTCTCGGTGCAAGGAACTGACATAGCTACTCCGGGCGATCGCTTGGTCTCCACGTAGACTCCCAGGTCCTTGAGGGGTCGGGAATTTAACCACCAGGCTGTATGTTGACACCATCGCCCTAGCTTTGTTGAGAGTTGGTCTACCGAGGATGACGTTGTATGTTGACGGAGCTTCCACAACCACGAAGTTTCACAGTACAGATGTCTGCTTGGGGTAAGTCCCCATAAGAACTGGGAGCTCGATGGTACTGAGCGGTTGGGTGTAGGACCCATTGAAACCTACCAGGGGATTGGCCACTCGTCGGAGCCAATCCCTTGGTATCTCGAGCTGATTGAATGCTGAGACAAACATGATATCAGAGGAGCTGCCCGTGTCCACTAACACCCTTTTAACCACATAGTTTGCTATAGAGAGCGTCACCACCAGCGAGTCATCATGAGGGCAGTGCAGGTCTAGCATATTCTTGGATGAGATCATTAACATGTCGGTCCGAGGGGAGCGGGTGGAGTGGACATGCCAGACATCTGATCGAGATGCCCTAACATGCCTCTTCCTGGCCAACTATGAGTCCCCTCTGCCCAAAGTTCCTCTGGAGATTATATTGATTGCCCAAGGGGTCGCAGCTGATCGGGATCCTGGGCATCTTGCCGAGGTCGTTTGTCTGTCGCCATGAACTCAGCTAGGTGGCCCTGCTCAATCAGCTTCTCAATGGCGATCTTAAGCTTAAAGCAATCCTGTGTGTCATGTCTGTGGTCTTTATGGAAGCGGACGGGTTTTTTAGCTTGCCTGGCTACTAGAGTAGCCTTTGGGTCTTTACGGCGGCCATGAACTCATGGATAGGCTGGGAAAGTTAGGTGAGGGTAATCTGGGTCTGATCCCGACTGCCTCTCTGCTGATCTTGTTTGGGCATCTTTCCTGGACCCTTCTTAGAGCCCTCACATTTCTGTTTAGCTTTTGGGGACTCGATCACTCTTTCGTGAGGCCGGCACGCTTGGACTTCAGAAACTCCTCTGTGTCGATGTACTTTTTGACCCTTTCTGAGAGTTTCACCTGGGTTACCGGTCGGTCTTGATGAAACGACGTAGCAACTTTAGTGTGTTGAATTCCGGAGTAGCAGGCCATGATAGTAGCCGTTTCGTTCAAGTGGCAAATTTCAAGCCTCTATGGATTGAAACGGTCCACGTAGTCCTTTAGAGATTGCACTTTACGTTGCTCGACGGTCAGTAGTTGGGTGTCCGGTTGTGACCGGTCAAGCATCCCTAAGAATTGGCTAATGAAAAGCTTGCTCAGTGTCTAGAAGTCATCAACCGTTTGGGGTTTGAGGGCATGGAACCACTGCACCGCTAGCCCCTTGAGAGTGCTGGGAAAGACCAAGCATAGTAACTCGTCGATGGTGGTGACTAATGTCATCTGGGCCTTGTAGGTACGAACGTGATCCACTGGGCTCCCTATCTGGTTATAAGAGTTAAGATGTGGTGGCTTAAACTTTCGCGAAATGGGGAATCCAGTGACTCGAACGGTATAGGGTGATTCGGTCTCTGTGTTGGTATGATCATGGCACTGCATGCGGTTCAGTTGCTCGATCTGTTTATGCAGGTCCTAGATTTGACCCCCTCCCGCTCGGTCATCCTTTCTATGCCCGAGCGGTATATCGGATTAGATGACGAGGCCTCTTCTTCAAAGTTTGTTGCCCTTAGGGATAGGACCCGATTCCGACTATGAGTAATCGTATGCCTAAGATCTCCCCGGCTCGTGCCCGAGGGGTCCTGGGCGGATTCCCGGGCCATATGTCCTAGCCCTCCTTTCGGGCAGCACGCCTACTATTGATGATGTCTGTGGCATCTCCCGCCTAGTGTGGGTTAGCCTGGGCATGTTGTCGGGTTCACCTAGGTCCATGTCTATGTTCGTCATCTCTGTGTCGTCTCCAACCCAACAAGGATGCAGGTGCAGTGCGGGTATGTTGTCTGAACCTTGGAGGGTTTCGGTTGGGCGTGCCTTTCCTCGGATGTTCCTCGATTTGATGGAGCTCATTATGCCAGGCCAACAGTGCTTTAATCTCCTGCTGGGTTCACCGTTGGCCCTCTAGGAGTTGTGCGAGAGCTGCGGTGACCTGTTTGAAGGTCATAGAGGTGGTCAGTCGTCCGACTTATGAGTTCGCCGATCCCGTCAGAGCAGTGGTGTTCTTACCTTTTTTTTGGTGGCATGTCGACCGGTCGATGATTGGTTTTGGAGAAAGCAATCGTTTCCCATAGACGGCACCAAACTGATGATGTCAAAAATTGGTAACACAGATTTAGAGAGAGACACAAGAGATTGTATGTGGTTCGGCCCCGTTATTGAGGTGACCTACATCCACGGTTGCGTCAGTGCGCTTTCACTAGAAGATCACCGGTGGCGTTTGGTGAGCCAATAGAGTGGGCGGCACTACCAAGCCCTGGCCGGGTGTATGCGTATAAGTGTTTGTTTTATGCTATTCTATAGGTCTTGAATGCAATTGGTTATTCCCCCTTTTAATGAGGGTGAGTGGCCTCTTTTATAGGCGCAAGAGACCACCCGTACAAGGCGACTTATTAGATTCCGAAGCCTAATCTAGCTACGAATTGATTAGCATGATTCAAGGAAAGTTTCCTAAGTGGTTTAGGAAACAGATAACTATTTCCATTAGCCTTCTGACTAAATAAGCAAACTGCTCAGAGGCTAGCTGGCCAAGCCGATCATATGTGAAGTACAGTTGTATCGTACGCGGGGGCTGTGGGCCTGTACCGGGCGGATCTACCATAACAGCCCAGGATAACTAGAATAGGGGCGCCTCTTCCAATTTGATCGGGGTCACTGCGCTAACGTGGTGATTTGACTTTTACTTGATATGAAGTATCAAAACATAGCTCTTACATCGAGCAATCTGAATATGAAATCTGGCTAAAAACTGATGATCAAAAGTTTGTCGTTTAGCATCATGAAGCTTGAAGCCCAAAAATTTCCTTTTTCTCTCTCTTGGTTTGTGAGATATTTTGAAAATATCTCAATCACATCTATATATAGGCATAACTCTTGAGAATTACGTTTACCTCCCCGTGAGTTCTCAAAACTTTTAACTATCTCTCAAAATGTCGTACCAGCCCATTTTAAGACTTCACGAGTGAAAACTATAAGTTATAAAAAAAAATGTCTAAGTTCTGTTTGGGTTCATAATTACGCTTGAAAACTAAATTTTGTGGAATCTCTAGATAACTGACCTTTTATGTAGTGTATCACTCATGTTCTCACCCTAGTATTCAAATGATCTAAAACCATATCAAAGCTACCAGAAATTATACAAAATAGCTATAATTATTGTTCACAAAATACCTGAAATATCAAATGACATTTAAGCCATAAAAATGTCATTTATTCATGTTGATGCTACACAATTCTCCTATTACTGAGTCCTCACTTGACACACCCACCGTTGACTGCCAGTCAGCCCCATTCATAATTATCAAATCAATAACATAGATATTCACAATATTGCATTTATGCATTTTAAACAATAATTTCCCTGGAACGGGTGTGATAGATGGGGGTATAGAAGACATCTCGCTGGGGGACCCTTTGACTCTATCTACCTTGATGCATATAGTAGCCATAGATCCAATCCTTTAGGACTTGACCTGATATGATAATGTGCACACACACGATTTATTTTCCCTTTAGGATTACTTGGAATAATAAGGAATGCTATACTACATGTGATACATAGCCCTGCCTAACTCTTTAGGCATTCGATCCATATAAAATGCTCGCCACATGAATGTGTTACATTGGGAATATGTGCCACGAGTGCGTAGGACGACGAATCATAACCTTGTTTGTGTCCTATTTGTTAGAAGTAGCCCTAAACAGATCTAGGCAATCACAAACCCTGTCATACATGAAATTCCAGGCTTGGAATTGTTAGTATGACATTGATTATGGAAACCATGATATCAGAAGGAATACTTAATGATACAAAGAGGACTTATATGGCTACATGTTAATTGTTAACAAGTCTATTCTTTTCATAAGCATACATAGCATTGAGAGAACCTAAAATAAAAAGATAATGAAAAGATAAAAATGGTTTCCTAAATTGAGCATGTGTGGGCATGCAGAATATCTAAAGATAGCTCCGAAGAAGACTGTAACCACAACTTCTTGGATCCATCCCCCTGGTTCAACGAGATAAGTCCGAACTACTACTACCAGGATACCTATGGCTGATGAACAAGAGAGAATAGGCTAGTTAGAGGATACCTTAGCCTGTCAAGGGCAACAGTTACAGCTTATCATAGAGTGTTTGGGGCAATCTACCGTAAACCTGTAGGGCCTTCCTGTTGTTGATCCACCCATACCACCTCTTCCGCCTATTGTACCCAAGAACCCCGTTGATCCAAATCTTGTCAAGGAGGAGGAATGGTTCAATGATAGTTTATGTGAAGATTTTAAAATGATAATGAGGGATAAGTTGGACCGCTTAGAGAGTGTGGTGAAGAAATCCTGTGGTATGGATGACTACCTGTTAGACCTTGAGGGTTTCTTTGAGCCTTCAAAGATTAAAATGCCTGATAAGATGAAGGTGCCTGACTAAGAGAAGTTTGATGGGACCAGGAATCCCAAGAGCCACCTATAGATTTATATCACTGCCTTGAGACCTATAGGGTTAGGAAATGAGTAGTTGGCCTAGTCCTTTTCTCGTTATCTGTACAAAAGAGCCTTGCAATGGTTCTTAGCTCTTGAATCCTCTAAGACCCGTCTATGGAAGGATTTTGTTATTGAGTTTGTGAAGCCTACAATATCGAGCTCGATGTTACTATTAGGGACCTTAAGACTACTAGGCAAGGTGATCGGGAATCTTTTGACACATTCCTGACTCATTGGAGGAAGAAGGCTATCGAAATGGAAAATAGGCCAACTGAAAAAGAACAAGTCCATATGATCATAAAGAACTTGCAACTCACCTACAATGAGTGCATGTGTTTTATACCTATTACCAGCTTTGAGTAGCTGTTTGATGTAGGGACTAAGATAGAAGATGCTTTAAGGGACAAAAAGATTAAGAAAGAAGAGAATAATTCGAGGAGGAAATTTATCGGGGAAAGAACTCGAGCAATCATACCGCAGCAAATGTCAATGTCCTACAACACAACCCTGATCAAAGCACCAACCGATCGTACCCGAGAAATACCATAGCTCTGAACCAAGAAAATTAACTTCCCTTAGCCTACCACTGTCTTCTATATTAACCTGCCTCACTCAAAAAGGCTATCTCAAACCCTTGGACCCAAGACCTCTACCTGACCCTCTTCCGCCAAACCATGACCCATCCAAGTATTACGCCTTCCACCAAGTACACGACCATGATACCAACCGCTGCATCCGACTTTGCCATAAGATTCATGACCTCCTTCATTAGACCCCCACCTCCCCTAAATATCACCCGCAACTAGTTTCCAAATCACCATTTCGTTACCCCAGTGCAAAATGTCAACCCCCTCGACCTTACCCCACTTTCCTATAACCCAATCATATACATCACCTCCATAATCGAACTTGAACCTGTGGTTGTCCTTCTGGAGGAGTTTGTGATTTGTTTTTTGGTGATGATAAGGAGTATTGGGTGGATGAAGACACCAAAGTTGAGGACCTTTTGCTACTTGGAAGAGTTAGACCTTAGCTTAAGAGAAGTAAAATGGTGGGATTTGCAGCATTCTGGTTATTCTATATGGGATGGTATTGATATCAACAAAGGAGTTCCTGAGTGCATATGCATAAAAGGAGATGTGCAACACTTGACTTGGGGAGGTAGGCACTTTAAACCACCAAAACTAGAGGGAGATTATCCAGGAAGAGAAATAGACAAGGAGAAGGGAAAGGATGTAAGTGTACCACAAGAAGAGGATGAAGTGCTTAAGCAGCTTAAGAAGACTCAAATCAACATTTCCATTTGGAGCTTGCTTATGGCTTCCACAAACCACACAGAGGCAGTAGTTCAAGGTTTGAACCATCATGATGTGCCTATTGATACTACTCCCGAGCAGTTAGTAGCCTTGATCAAGCCCATGGTGGAGACCCATCATATCCTTCACTGACGATGACCTTCCTCCAGAGGGACCTTGTCACAATAGGCCACTCCACATTACTATCTAGACTTTGGGAATAAGGGTTCTTCTAGTTTTTGATGATAATTGTTCTATACTCAGTATTTGTCCTTTACAAACCTTATAGTCTTTGGGTATTCTGATGAATAAATTGTGAGTCTTAGACCAATTTGTCCATGCTTATGATAATACTTGACATGTACGAAAATCTTCAACCAAATGAATGTGAGGCTCGATAATCTTACCGAGCAGTGCCGGTCACAAAGCAGCATTACCCCAATGGGTTTGTCGCTTGTTATAAGACCCATCCTATAGGTCGGGAGCATCGCCTGGGCCTCAGCTCTTCGCAGGGCAGCTCAGGCCTGCCTTGAGGCACAATCCAGATTCTTCAAAGACAGTTTCTTATCTCAGCTAGAAGAGTAATGGAAAGCTAAGATTGTTTCCTAATCCAATTAGGAAACCCCCATGATTTATGCTAATCAATCCCTATCAGATTGTATTGCCTTATCAATTTACTTACCTTGTATGAGGAGGTTTCTTATACTATAGAAAGACCCCTTACCCTCATAGAGAAGGGACACACTTCTGTCTCAATCGCATATACTTACTCGTCTAGTCTCTAGTAGCTTTACCCCCACTATTGGTTCACTAAAGACCCTTGGTGACTTGATATTATAGTATAAGTGCTTTGACACACACATGGATGTAGGTCTCTTCATTAATAAGGTCGAACCACATACAAATTCTCTTGTCTCATTCTTCCTATCTTCTCTAACACAATTTTGACATCATCAGTTTGGTGTTGTCTGTGAAAAATGATAGTTTTTCCTCCAAAAACAAATCTCCTAGTTAATAGTCATGCCTTTGAAGAAGAATAAGAAGAATTCTCAACCAACGGATCAGGCGAATTTATCAGTTGTGTAGCCGATGGCTCCGATGACTCCAGAACAGATCGCTGCGACTCTAGCTCAACTTCTTAAGGGTCAACGTAAAGCCCAACTACAAATCAAGGCTTTACTAGCTAAATAGAATAAGTCCCCCGCCGACTACGGAATAGCTCGGGAATGATGACCGTGGTCAGGTCCCTATATAGACCCAGGGATGTGCCCGAACTACACCAGTATCCCTACATGCTGTGGAATAGTCCGGGAATGATAAGCATGACCAGGATTCCATACGAACTCGATAACGTGCCTGGGCCAACCCAAACTACACGGGGGATGCCAGAGAGATCATCAATAATAGGCGCACAACCAAAAGAGAGGGACAAGAGCGATTGACCTGGGAATCCACACACGATGGCCCAGCCAGGAGCCGAAGCAACCTTAGGTACATGATTAATCAGAGTCTAAAGCCGAGTCCTATCACTAAGGATAATGAAATTTGATGAAGAAGCTTCCTCCTCCGACCCAACCTACCATACTGATACCAGATGAGACACCAATCGGGAGGATGTGGAAGCCTACATCAATGTCTTGGAAAATCAGATCGAGAAATTAAGCCAAAAATAAAGTCGTAATTATGCCAATACAAAGATCGAGTCACCATGCAATGACTGGGTCACAGGATTTGCCATTCCACACAAATTTAAACAACCTCATCTTGACTCTTATGATAGAACGAGAAGTCCGGTCGACCATGTCCGGACCTATAAGGCTCAGATGGCACTGGTGACTAATGCCAATGAACTACTCTACTTGGCCTTTCCCAGAACTCTCAAGGGGCCAACTCCATAGTGGTTCAACTAACTTATGCCCCGATTAGTTGGTGACTTCAAGGAACTCATAGGCTTTTCGTCATCCATTTTGTGGGTATGCTTGGCCAACCGCAGCTGAATATCTAGCTACTAAATATCAAGCAGTGATACATGAGCGCTAAGCCACATGTAGATGAGGCAAACCCACAAATCAAAGTCTGAAACTATGGCATTCAATTCTCTGCACTAAGACACCAAGGAATACCCAATCATTGCAAAAATACAAGCAGACAAATGATATGCATGATAAATAAGAAGAAGACGTCAACAATCAAATTTCCAGATTGAGTGACCTCTAATGAATCCTATCAAAAGTGATCTTAAGCATGAGCTAGGTTAAAATCCTTTTACCAAAAATTAGATACATGTCTTAAGGAACGTTTCCAAGATGTAGGACCTCATTAGCATTTTTAATGTTAGAGAAATAAGAGTTTTGGAACAGTGGAACTAGACTGTCCACTGTTCTTATAAAAATCATAATTAATTCTACAAAAATGAAATGAAGCTCTATTTGGTGTCAAAAGAAAGCTATTTCATTTTCATTTTGATAAAATAATCCCATGGACAATTGATGATCATAAAGTCTCTGAAAAAATTGCTTTAACCAGACTCTGTCATTATGGAAATTTGGTATCATTTGACAAAGGAATGCAAGACATAATAGAAATTCATGAATCATGTTAATCAAGTTGATCTAGGTTTTTAATCTTGCATTCATTTATCCTAGATGATTTCTGAACCAAATTTTATTCATCAATTGTTGTTGAGTGATCAAGGTATGACCATTTTGTATACATAATCATGATTGTAGTTAAACTTAGAAAATTCCAAAATAGTTGTATCAACTTTAAACACTTAGAAAATGATCTTAACTCGATCGTATGCTCACGATTATATTCTATTGGAGATGAAATTTAATAGGAATTCTAGGTGATAGGAGCAATCAAGAGAAAGGTATGAACATATGAATCATCCTTCTCATAGATTATATTCCCAACCCAACATAGAATTCAAAGTAGATACAGATATATAATCATGCATGTATGCATCTAAACTAAATAGAAGAATGAAATCAAAATTTGAAAATAAAAATGAAAATCAATCTCTAATAAAGAATTATCAACAAAATCAAGGAGGATTTGGATCTAGCTATGTGAGTGTATAAAGAACAAACCTTATAGATCCAAACCTTATAGATCTATTTATAAAAGTAAGAATTAGATACAAATTGTGATGTTTACCTCTTGAAGGATTCTCAAATATGTAATCAAAGTTATTTTAGAGGATCTTCTTCTTCAAGTGTTCTTCGAGTTCTTCAAGCACTCATCCATGGTAGAAGTTAAGGGAGGCAATTGATGTCAAAACTCTCTTCAATTATCTTATCTAGTTATATTAATATTCATTTTAGAAGAAATCAATTCATGATTCACTATTCTCTCTCTAGAATTCTCTTAAATTCGAAGTGTTTGTGATTATATCTTCAAGTATATTCAAGGTGTACTTAAGGATATTCCAAGGTCCTCCTATATAAGATTCAAGGCATCTATATATAGAGTTTTGAAAACTTAATTCTTAAGTTTGAGTGTTAAAAGAGGGATTTTAGTGATCAGAAAAGGGTTAAAATGGCCATTTTGGTGCCTAAATGCAGTTTTTGGGAAATTTCCTCGCAGTGGGAACCCTCGAGAAGGGTCTGGAGCTGAAAAAGCTCGATGGAGGGAGCACATGTGAGGTGGAGGCTTAGGTAGGACCTGCAACCCTACTTATGGGACCCGACATCTACTTTTCCAGATTTTTGTAAAAATGCTTTTTAGTATTCAAAATCATCCATTTATATACTGTTGGAAAGTTGTCGAGTTGAATTTCAGTAAAAAATATTCCAGGAGGATTTGAAATGAGAATTGAAGGTCAATTGAAGTCCAAAAGTCCTCCAAAACTTTCGTCATCTTTTTGAAATCAAACAACTTCTTTTTCAAAATTGCTTTTCAATGTGCATCAATTTTGAGTTTTCTTTGAAATTAAATCTTTGGATACCTAGAATACTACATTTAGAACACTTCATGTTCAAATATCCCTAAGTGAATATAAATTATGAGAGATGATTTTGATAAAATTGAGATTTTGTGCATGGAAATGGGCTTTTCTAAGCTTGATGTCACTTTCCGAAGTACGATCTTTCAATTGTGTGGAATCCAGTACCTTCCATGGGGTACTTTTCATCATTGAATCCTCCAAGACATTGTCCACCCTAAAATTCACTTTTCATCATTGGGTGTTTACATGCACCGGTGATCGAAAATTCACTTCTTTCCGTTCGAAATCTATCATGGCTAGGGTAAGAGATAACCAATCCATTCCTAATATCACGTTGAAGTGGTTTACCACAATCGATATAAGAACTATGGTCAACAACTTCTTACCTAGTTTGATCTCAGAGTACTTGTATACTGTAGACGTCACTGTGGACTTACTAAGGGGTACAGCAATAGATAATTCATATCCGAATGGTATTAACCTAACATTCAAATGTTCAACAAAATGATGCGACACAAATGAATACGTAGATCCTGAATCAATAAGTATGCATGCTAGATGCGAACATATAGCCACCATACTTAAGACTGCTTGATCTTGTCAGAATCAAGATATAAAAGTATACTTTACTTTTCTAAAGATTTGTAGTGTGGAAGTAAAGGTCGAACCCACAGAGATTGAATTACTACGACTTTTAATTTTAAAACCTAAGTCTAATTAATTATGAAAACGAGATTTTGATTTTGAATTTAATTAAACTAAGAACAATAAAATAAATCTAAATTATGAAAGCGATTTAAAAGTATTTTTCTAAATATGTTTAAAGGAACCTAGGATTGCAAATCCACCACTAGTTTCATAATAGGAATATTTATGAATTACTTTAGCCTATTACGTTGGATGAATATGGGGAATTGTAGCTACAAGCCCAATTCCTCCGACAAGAAGATAATCATGGTTCAAGCACCAACATAATCCATCTGCGGATAGCACGAATTATCTCACACTAAACTAGGGTTGTGATCTAATCCGTCTAACCTAGGCATGGACTATTCGGATACTTGATAGCACGAATCAATAAAGCACCATCACATGTAAACAATCTAAACAAGCACAGCAAGAATAGATCGTTGAGCACATCACAGTCAAAATAGATCTAAGACAAGAATAAATTCTGAAAGCAATGATTTAATCAATGTAAGTACGATTTATTTATAAAAATCCTCTAAACATGTGACTGTCATCCATACATAATAGAACTAAAATAAAAGCATAAATAAAACCCTATTACTCATCTAGGGCTTCATTGAAACCCTAGATCAATGATCTAGCCGTCCATGGAAGTAGTAGATAGCAAGAGGTTGATGGAGGAGGCCATGGAAACCCTTGGTCTTCTTCTTCTTCTCCTTGCTTCCCTCTCTTCAATGGCTGGAAGTATGGTTGTAGAATGTGTGTATAATAATTGCCAACCCCATAATTGAGTAAATTTGGAGTTTATATAGAGTTTGTACAAGCTTTGGAAGGCTTCCTAACCCGAAACGAACTGAAACGCATGTAATTTACAGTCTGGACGTCGTTTAGCAGTCTCGTTTGCACAGGAGTCTTCAGTATACTGAAATATGCAACATTGGTTTTTGGGCATATCGCGCGAGCGGGTCGCGCGAGCGCGACAATTGGTACCTCGCGCGCGCGGATCGCGCGAGCGAGTTATTAGGGGTCTCGCGCGAGCGGATCGCGCGAGCGGTTTCTGGATTCTCGCGCGAGCGGATCGCGCGAGCGATTCTCTGATTTTCGCGCCCGCAGACCGCGCGCGCGACTTGGATTTTTCAGCTTCTTTTCTTCTGCTTTTCCACCCTGTTTAGCCTGGTTTAGTTGATTTCTTCCAAAACCTGTCAGAAACTAGAAAACAGAGTAAAAATATACAAAAACAGGATAAAAAGGTACTAACAAATGCTCGTTAAGGCGTATAAATAGGATTAGTTCTCTCCCGATCACTGCTGTATCTATAGGAACCTATTGAAACTAGAGCTAGAGCCCCTTGCAAATGGCCTCTTAAGAGGTCCACCATAGCTCCGGTCATTAACCTCGTGGTTTTACTTCCCTTGTTGACCTTGATGATTTTACGTCAATCACTCTATTCCACTTTCAGCTACAAGCGCTAATTGTTGCACTGCGGCAACAGTCGAGTTCTCATATGTCTCGACCCTCAAACAGATATTCTCTCTCAACCCATCTTCGTACATTCTTGCTTTATCTTCCTCTGTCAACACAGACCCCTTTCCAAATTTTCACAAGGCGTTATACTTCGAAGTGTACTCCGACCTGTCATATCCCCCTGCCTAAGGTTATCAAATTCTCTCTTCTTCACATTGAGAGCAGTTCGTGGGAAGAATCGATGATTAAACTACGCTTTGAATCCCTCCCAAGTTACCGGTGCTCTCGGGTCTAGAACATTCACCCACCAATTTTGGGTCTCACCCCTGAGTATATCACTAGCATTTTCAATCTTCAACACATTGGGCATCGGAATAGATCTGAAAATCCTTTCCATATCCATAACCTAATGCTCAGCTAGCGTTATATTAGAAGTCCCATGAAACTCAATCGCCTTCTTCCTTGTAAATTGTTCTGACACATACCTTCCACACTTATTCTTGAGCACTCGAACCACGGCTATCGATGCTACTTCAAATGGAGGTGGTGGAGGTAATCGCTCTGCTATATTTTGTGTCAAGTTTCCCATGTTTCCAATAATTTCTATCATTAGTCCATTCGTCGCGTATGTGGCGATATGTCTCGGTCACCGTCACTCGTGATTATACAATCCTATAAATCTCAATGCATAAACACTATACATGTATGACAATAAATATAAACATGTATTTAATAAACATAAATATGCACCAAACATCTCTACCATGTATGGAGGCATTCTAGAATTTATTTCAAAAACACTCAAAACTCCACTCATTGTCACATGTTCCCACAGTTTTGTTACCTATAGCTTTGATACCAATAAATGTCACAACCTATCCTACTACGAGTGGAAATAGGACACGTGGCACGCCACCAAGGCTCATCCAATTCAATTAAAGTAAAAAGTAGAGGGAAAGATAAGTAAAAACCATAAAATTCAAAGTTATAAAAAGTTTGTCACATTTCAAAACACTTTAAGAAATGTCCTCTTTAAACCCAGCAATCCAGTCGATTGATCTTAGGTCCGGTCAACTGGAAATGCAAGATACAGAGAGCTTAAAAATCTGAGAAGTCGTCCAGTCGACTGTGTTGGGGACCCAGTCAACTATGGTCTCAAATTCTCAATCGAATGAGTCTTCTAGTCGACAAAAACAAAAAAGTCCATTTTCTTAAAACCAAAGTCCAATTCCCCACCCAGTCGACTGTTTCTTTCACAGAGCCAAAATAATGAATCCATCAATAATCCAGTCGACTATTTTTCAGTATTATGGGGTAGTAGCTTTGATCAAACCAGGCCTCCAATCAACTGTTTTGATAAACCAGTTAACTGGTTTACCTCAGCTAGAGGCATTCTGCAGATTTCAACCTATGATTAATCCTAACTCAAATACCACACCTATAAGATTACAATTCTACGAGCTAAAATGTAATCATAAAAGTTCTACTATCGTTTTACCAAACTACTAATCTATTTCAAGGTTTCAAGTTAAACAGAACGAAATTCTAGTCTATTACATTTATTATTAAAACTTTGGAAATGGAAACCAAAAACATATACAAGAGATGCTTCCCCATACTCCCACAGCCTCACTCGTCAAACTTTTTCTTGTTCTTCCTCTTATCACCTGCAATGGAGGAAGTCTCCACCGCTTAGGTATATGCTGAGTGTACAATTCTAAACAGATGCATATAAGGTAATTCATGCTTTAAACATCTAAATCACATAATTTAGCCACTAGGGAGAGAGACACGCACTCATCTGGTATATCGGCAAGTTTTAAATCTTAAACTGCGATGGCAATGGCTAGCCAAAACCACTCAACCATTGCATCCAACTACTTTGGCTGGGTTAGTTCCCAAACCAACCAAGTAGTCATCACTATTGTAACTCTCAAACATCGAGAGGCATGCCCCAGCATGAAATTATACAAAACTCCTCTTTGACCCACATAATCATTTAGCATGCTCTTATAACGATATCATTAGATTTTTCAACACATACTTGCTAAAATTAACAGGCCTAATTTGACACATGCATTTTTCCTTAATCACCATTTCCATGCATAATATTCAAAATATCCAAAATTGTGTATATAACACAAGTTCAGAATTCATACCTCGAGCTACGATCCTATAATTTCAAGAGAAGTACCAGTAACCTGATTAACCGTTGGATCTCTGATATCATATGATTCCTATAAGTATTGATGATGCCAAAAATTGGTAAGAGAGATTTAGAGATAGACACAAGAGATTGTATGTGGTTCAGCCCCATGAATGAGGTGACCTACGTCCACGGTTGCGTCAGTGCGCTTTCACTAGCAGATCACCGGTGGCATTTGGTGAGCCAACAGTGTGGGTGGCACTACCAAGCCCCGACCAGGTGTATGCGTATAAGTGTTTGTTTTGTGCTATTCTGTAGGTCTAGAATGCAATTGGTTATTCCCCCCTTTTAATAGCAGTGAGTGGCCTCTTTTATAGGTGCAAGAGACCACCCGTACAAGGTAACTTATTAAATTAGGAAGCCTAATCTAGCTACAAATTGATTTGCATGATTCAAGGAAAGTTTCCTAAGTGGTTTAGGAAACTGTTAACTATTTCCATTAGCCTTTTGATTGAATAAGGAAACCGCTCAGAGGCCAACAGGCCAAGCCGATCATGTGTGACGTATAGCTGTATCGTATGCCTAAGCTGTGAGCCCATACCGAGCAATTTTACCATAATGGCCCGGGATCACTAGAATAGGGGCGCCTCTTCCAGATTGCTCGGGGTCACTGCGCTAACATGGTGATTTGACTTTGATTGGATATTTTTGGGTATATGTGCTGCCCCCTATTTCAAAACTGATATGATGCTCTATCAGATGAGGATTGAAAATCAGTGCCACTCAAATGACTGCTCGGGGTGCCCTCAAGGAGCATTGCAAGGGACGGGGCCTGCTTCCTTGGCAAACCGGAGATTGGACCAAGCGGCATCACCAGGCACCCGAGTTTAATGGTTGCCACATGTCATGGAATGACTGGTCTGGTTAGGATCCAACGAGGTCAGCATAGAGGGATTTGAGTAATCATATGCGAACTGGATCGTTACATCATGCATTTAATACTCACGCCTTTTTAGGCAACGCTCCACATGCCTGAGGTGACAACTGTCAGGATGTTTAGGCAGGAAGATTTCTTGGCCATTGGATTTGTTTCGATCTGAGTCATTCGTGCCATATATATAAGGAGTACTTGCCCATTTCTTCCATTCCTTGCCGCCAAACTAGAGATTATCGAGCAGTTTGAGAGCAAAAAGTCCCCGATCAAGCTTTCACGAGCCCTTTTCTGCGTTGATACGTGCAAGTTTTCACTTCCCAATTTTCATTTTCTATATTCTTCCTTCTCCCCTTTCTTTTCCTTTTCCTTTTCTGAGTGAGGCTGGAGAGAACGAACCCACTTAGGTTAGAGTGGGTGTGGGATTTTTTCTTCCTCAGGTTCTATTCCTTCTTCAAATCAGGAGGTACCTTAGGACGGTTGATCCGAGCGGGTGTCCCCATGGTAGTTTTGGGTGAGTCTCACCTTGTCTTTAAGACTATATACTCTTTGCCTTTTAGGTTGATAAACCTGCCCCCTCTGTACATCAGGTTTGGGGTCTTTGACTCATATCTTGGTCGTCGCCTGCTCTCTCATCCCACAGTAGGAACGGTAGGGATGGGACATTCTGACTTTAATTCTGCGTCTTGGTCAGAGAGCGAGCAATCCCGATCAGGAACCCCTGCCGCCAGCCTAGACCCGCCCTCTGCTACCCCTTCTAAGCACTAAAGTGAGGGCATAATCCCTTATCGTTTATTCGATAGTGAGTCTGTCCGGGGGGCCCTCATTGCCTCAATTTTCCGATGTTCAGGTAATGAAACACCAGGTGAACCTGACCCTGAGGTGGTGTTTGCCTGTGAGTCCACTTCTTCTATACAGCTCTCCTAGGAGCTTATCTAGATTAGAAAGAGGTACGCACTCCTACACGGTTGCTCTTTAGTTGTTAATCCTGGCAGAGCACATCTTTACTAGCTCCAGACGTCCTGATCTACCTCGGGATTGCCCCCAGGCAGTTAGTCCCAAATGGCTGGAGGTTCTTGATGAGGTCCATCTAGTTGTAGCCCCAGGTCTTTGGGTATGAGCTCACACTGTAAGAGTTGTTGTGGACCCACTGACTATTCCCTATTCACCAGGAGGTTGGGTTCTTTTCTCTAGCAACCTAGTAGGGCAGGAAGATCATTGTCAACTGTCTGAGTAACAACAAGGGGAGGAAGAACAAGTTCTTCTAGATGTCTACCCTTGGTCTTTGCAATCGGGCTCCAAGAAGCCAGCTGAGGACTTCTCGGGCTGGGGAATTGAGGGGTAAGTTCGCCATGTACACTTCTTTCTGTTTTTCTTTACTTTGGATGGCCATCAATTTGCTAACTATCTTCATTCCTTGTTTTGCAGTTGGGTCGACCTGACCCCCAAGGATTCCCCAGGAGTGTTAGGCCAAGTTCTTGGGTTTGACAAATTTGCCCACTAATATCTTGAACGTTCTGACCCAGCCGGGTGATTTTATGGTCACCTATAGCCTGGACAGTCCCGTTGAGCCACTGATCTTTCCCCCACTGATCCCTGGTAAGTATTTAGGTTGATTATCCTTCTTGCTATATTTCTGCTTTCTTTTCTAATCATTGACCGCGTGGTTTTACCTTTGTAGAAATGGATCCAGAGAGGGACTTGGAGGAGTTGAGGGCCAGGCAGGCCGCTACTACTTAAGCCGCTGCCGCCTAGTTGGGAAAAAGGCCTGCCGCAGAGGCCTCTAGCAAAGAGTGCCCCTTAGGCGAATCTGTCACGGGACGGCTAACTGTTCGAAGCTCGTGGGGATGTCAGTTTCCCACATAGTGGTAGTGGAGGGGTAGTCCCTCAGACGGACATGTCGTCTGCATTGCCGATCGGGGAGTTTTTTGAGATCCAGTAGAGGGTGAGGCTTGTCCTCATCCCCATCTAGGTGGAGGCATGTGCAGGATTATCTCCCCAGGACTTTTATGGCTGGCTATACAACCTTTCTCATCTGGTAAGTACCTTTGATCATTCATTGCTGTAACTTTTCCTGCGGTTGTTGTTGATTGACCGGTTTAGGTTTCTTATATATCGGTTGTATGGTTGCTGGTGCAGAGTCCATCTTGTCCTCATTGGTCAAGAGGGCCACTACTGTAGAAGCCATCCCGACCAATGAGGGCAGGATGGACTCTGCACCAGTAACCATACAGCCGATATGTAAGAAACCCAAACCAGTCAATCAACGACCGTAGGAAAATTTACAATGAATGATCAAAGGTACTTACCAGATGCTAAAGGTTATATAGCCCTGGCCATGGAGAAAGCAAAGACCAAGGCCCTAGCCCTAAGCCTTAGCACAGCCCAGGCAGAGTTGGCCACTGCCCAGGTAGGGTGGACACAACGGAAATAGGGGATAGAGAACCCCTTTTGTAGAAGATTCCATCGACAACGTGGAATCTAGCCGCTCGGTACTTGACCCAGCGGGCTTCTTCCTTTTTGTCCAGCAACACGCCAGTTGTAAGGAATGTCGTGATCAAATCCATCCAGTTGGGGCCTAAGGCGACCGGCTCGACCTCCATACCTTTCGAGCTGATCACACTTAGCTCGGGTAAGTATTCTATCCTTATCTTAGGCAAGTCTGACTTAGAGGACGAGGCAAGGCGGGCTAACCGATCGGCCCTAGTGTTTTCTTCCCTTGGGATTTGTGTGATCAAGAAACCCTTAAGCTTTTTTGAGACTGTTCGGACAAGAGCCAGGTAAGCTACTATGTTATCTTACCTGGAGGCCATAGCGAGATGGACCCCATCAAGAACCTCCAGCCGTTGGGGGCTAACATCCCAGGGGCAATCCCGAGGTAGATCTGGACGTCCCGAATGACTGGATGTAAAGGAATATGAAAGCCAGCCATTACGGTATCCTCGTGCAGGGTGACGATGCCCGGTGATTCGTGGTGAGAAGTGCATGTTCATAGTGTATTTTATGGTCTGTTATGCATACTTTTATCCCCAAAGTCCCTACATTTAGGTTCATTCTAATAACAATGGTCTTTTTATTGTGTTAATGCTAAAATATATGTTTTTGCGTTGTTTTATAGGTATTAGAATGCAAATCAATGAAGCGGAGCTAAAGAAAGTGATTCTGGTGAAGAGAACAACAGAAGCAGCTGGGAAAACGCCAATTTTGACAATGATGACTTCAGATTTGGAAGATTTTCCCAGACATATGAAATGTAGATCTTTGAGTTACGGTCGCGTGGCCACAAACGGAAGGTTAATCCGAGGTCCGAGTAAAAAGTTATGGCCATTCTCCCATCGGTGCGCAGTGCTGTCAAAATCAGAGAGTTCAAGCGATTGAAGAAGGGTTCAATCGATCGAACCTTCGATCGATCGAACTAAGCTCGATCGATCGAACTTTTTATTCACCCAAAAGTTGCGTGAACTCTGTGGGAACCCTATATATAAGCCGTTTTGACGCCAGACGAAGGGAGGACGCTCCAGAATGCGAAAAACAGCAGTTTAGGGTAGTTTTAGGGTTAGATTAGGAGTAGTTTAGGTTAGATTAATCTTCTTCTTCCTCCTTTTCCATTGTAGATTGAAGATTCAAGTTTGTTTCAAGTTTATTCAGATTATTTACAGGTTTTTTCTTTCTGATTTAGATTCTTGTGATATTCATGAACCCTCACCTCTTTCGACTGAAGAGGTGGTGTCACCAAGTTGCCCATCACCTATCCTTGCTATCAATCAAAGCTCTCGTCCTGAGCTTGAATGTTATGTGTACCCCATTCGTGAACAAACTGAATGTGTTGTGGAAGAGGATGGTAAGGATACTAGCACATGTTCTTCACAAAATTTTAATTATCAAAATTCTTTGAGAGAAGACTTGGAAAATATTGGGCCCACTATAGATGATCTTAAAATTCGACAAGAAGCTAGCAATCTTCTAGACTGCTTGACCTTCTTGAGTGATTATGACATTGAGGCCCAAATAGATAGCTTTATCCAAGTCCAGTCCAAAACCATGTGCATAGAACAGAAATTTAATTCCTATGATTATATCTCCACAGATTCTGTTCTAGGACAAGAAGAGGGTAGTGAAGCTTCATTGGAACATCACTTCGACCTTGCCCCTTTTATTGAACCATGGCCTCCCCCTGTTTTTAGTATTAAAATAGAGGTTGTTATAGGAAATACCAACACCAAAGATCGTTTCTTGCATATAATTCCTAAAAAGTGTGGTATTCCTTTTATAACTGTCCCAAAAAAATTTGGAAGCCATAGGTTTTGCATCATCTCCTCTGACCTTGAGCCTGACATTAGTTGGGGGGAGTTGCATTTTTATGAGGATCTCAAAAGTCTTATCATTGTTAAATTACTTCACTGGGAAGATCCTCAAAAATTTCGGTTGTTACTTTATGATAAGTATCTTGATTAACCGAATTTATTAACTGAGTTGTTATATTATGTTCTCTATTTTTCCTTGTTGCTACTAATGATTTTGCAGGTAACTTGAAAAAAAAATTGGATATTAATGCCTCGAGGTAAAATCTTTCCTTCCCTCGCTTTACTTTACATGTCCATGTGCTTAGTTTAGAACATTGGGGACAATGTTTAGTTTTAGTTGGGGGGAGTGAGTCATTGCATGCCTCATTTTTTTCTTTTTATGGTTTCGTGTCAATATACCTGCTTAGCAACATGTAACTCAGTAAATTAAAATTTTTAATTTTTTTTTTCAAAAGATAATAAAATGGTTCTTGTATTTCTCTCTTAGTTTATGTAGTTAGTTATGATGCATTAGTGTTATTTTCTGTATGTTATTAGTATGTGATATACTATGGTAGTTTCTTAGTTATAGTATGTTCTATGCTTTTTAATCTTCAAATACTTTGAGCACGTTGTGACAACCTTGTACTTAGCTAAAATGGATTAGTAAGCATAGCTTAGGTGTCTTGAGAGACTGTAGTGGAGACTAATAACCCAAGTGAGCTTTTGAGCCATTCTTTTGTTTTTGAGGGTTTTAATAAAATTACTCTTACTTTTTGAAAAGCGTATTAATTCGTTGAAAGTCTCATTTTCTTCTTCATTTTGACTGATCACTAGAAGAGAACGTTCAGGATTTACCAACTTTAGAGCTCTTGAATTTCCTGAAATGAATAATCCTATTAACTTAGAAGATGATTTAGGCCATCTTTTGACCATATATGGATAATATAGCCTTGGTCTACCTCTATGATATTCCTTTAATTCACCTCTTGAACTTATCATAATCGCCTTGTCTACACAATCCTAAAGTCTTTACCTAACTCCAAATTAGGAGTTCAAGCAGCAGTTCTTTATTTAGGTGTGATTGGGATGTGTTACGTTAACAAGAAGTATGTTAGTGTGACTAAGGGAAAGTTGGCAAAGAAAAAATGACAGAAAAAAAGAAAAGCATGAAAAGAAAAAAAAAAAGTGTCAATGGTTGTTACAAAAGAAAAAAATAAAAATAAAAAGAAGAGTATGAAAAAGAAAAGAAAAAAAAGAAGAGAAGAAGAAAAGAGAGAGATTGGAGATGTGGGGGAAGTTTCAAAAAAATGTAGTAGACATTACAATCACATCCTTTGACCCAATTGAATATCACGAATCTCTTTCTTCTTAATCGAATACCTCTTTTTCAAAGTCCTAATGATGCTAGGTAAATTGGATTTGAAGTTAAGGTAATGAGAGAGTTCTCCGCGGTATCTCGCTCTTCTAGTGAAAGGTATCCTTTCATGAGACTTTATGCACTAAAATGTCTGTTTTTCTATTTAGATATGAGAAGCATTAGATTCCATTTATATTTACTCTTTATAGCTTCCATATCATAAGTGATAATTATTACACCTAATTCGGAGTGATTTCATCTTGAGAGTGTAATCCCGGTGAGAGTTGAGTCAAAATGAACGTCTTGATAGTGTCTTAGGTTATGCGAGCTTTGAAATTAATGTTTTGTATTTTGGTTGTCCATTCACACACACACTTGAAGATTAACAAGTATAGAATATTCTAATGACTTTGATAGTAGATTAACTGTAATGTGTGTTACATTGCTATGGCATACTAGAGAGTTTCATGAGATTGTTGAGCTTAACTATATTGTTAATGAGAGGAAAATTTCTTGAAAACATTTAAATGAGAACCATTGCCTTAAAAATGAATTTTGTGGGTAGATTCATTGCAAACCCTCACGAGACAACACTCATCCACTAGGGGTAACCTAGAGGTTTAAAGGCTTGTTGCATATGCTAAATGCAATCGCGATTCCTGCGAAAGTGAGTTAGGATTTTAATTTATTTGTTTTCATTTTTAGAGTTAAATAAACACTGTTGTAGTTCGCTTCATTGCTAGGGACTAGCAACGAGCTAGTTGGGGGGTGTGATTCGTGGTGAGAAGTGCATGTTCATAGTGTATTTTATGGTCTGTTATGCATACTTTTATCCCCAAAGTCCCTACATTTAGGTTCATTCTAATAACAATGGTCTTTTTATTGTGTTAATGCTAAAATATATGTTTTTGCATTGTTTTATAGGTATTAGAATGCAAATCAATGAAGTGGAGCTAAAGAAAGTGATTCTGGTGAAGAGAACAACAGAAGCAGCTGGGAAAATGCCAATTTTGACAATGATGACTTCAGATTTGGAAGATTTTCCCAGAGATATGAAATGTAGATCTTTGAGTTACGGTCGCGTGGCCGCAAACGGAAGGTCAATCCGAGGTCCGAGTAAAAAGTTATGGCTATTCTCCCATCGGTGCGCAGTGCTGTCAAAATCAGAGAGTTCAAGCGATTGAAGAAGGGTTCAATCGATCGAACCTTCGATCGATCGAACTAAGCTCGATCGATCGAACTTTTTATTCACCCAAAAGTTGCGTGAACTCTGCGGGAACTCTATATATAAGCCGTTTTGACGCCAGACGAAGGGAGGACGCTCCAGAACGCGAAAAATAGCAGTTTAGGGTAGTTTTAGGGTTAGATTAGGAGTAGTTTAGGTTAGATTAATCTTCTTCTTCCTCCTTTTCCATTGTAGATTGAAGATTCAAGTTTGTTTCAAGTTTATTCAGATTATATTCAGATTATTTATAGGTTTTTTCTTTCCAATCTATGTTCTTTGATTGTTTATTAGTTTAGATGTTGATGATTGCTTTGTTTTACTATCTCTGTATTAGTTTAATCATGTTTCTGTAGTTTAGACGTTGGGAATATGTGATGAAACATTGAATCCCAGCCTCTGCCATGCAATCTTTAGAAACCTTGGGCTCGATCGATCGAAGGTATTTCGATCGATCGAACCAGGGATAGTCAAGCGATCGAAGGCACTTCGATCGATTGAAGGATGAGACTGTCCGATCGATCGAGAGCGCTTCGATCGATCGAACATGTTAAATCTTGAGATGATTCTTTTAAGTATTCCATGACTTTCTGTTTTAGAAATCTGTCATCAAATTGTCCCAATAAGCTCAGTTTGTCACAACAGTTTTTTTAGAACTTAAAGCCTTAAGGCCTTTTCTTCAATGACTTTTGAAAACCACTTTGAATGCTAACACCATTTAGAGTGCAAGTAATAACCATTGTTTTAAACTGTCTTCCATGTATTTTACTCAAATGTGATGATGTAGTCCCGGTCATGAAAGGGCTACTGAGTCTTTATCTTTAGAAAAATACGGAATGCTGAAGAGGAATGAACTCCATAGAACGTTAATGAATATGCATGGTAGATGGTTAGGATTAATGCGGATTCACGTGTTTCCAACACCTTTAATTTACTTGTTTAATTAGTTATGTTTCTTTATACTTTAGTTTGTTATTTAGTTTAAGTTAATTAAGTAGGATTCGTAGAAACTCCACTTCTATATTCTTATTTTCTTTTATTTTCTTTAGGTTTTAACTTAGTAGACATTCTCCCTATTCCTTCCCTGTGGGATCGACCTGGACTTATCCAGTACTACTTGCACGATCACCTACACTTGGGTGTTGCACAAGAGCGCACAACTATTTAGTCGTGTCAAGTTTTTGGCGCCGTTGCCGGGGAAGGCAACTAGGTTAGGATTTTACTAAGTTTTTCCATTTTTCTTCTTTTATTTAAAAAAAAAAAAAATTCATTGGACTTTTTCTCTCACAAGAAAAAAAAAATTTCTTTTGTTTAAGTATTTTGGGTAAACATGTCTTATCCATATTACCCTCCATACAACACAAATACCACGAATGGGTACACATTAGGTAATGAGAACTATACCCCGAGTTGGCAAGCACCCACATATGATGCACATTATCAACCTGAGTGCTACCAATCACCACAATGGGAAAACCATCGTGTTAGTCTCCCATGTTATCAAACGTATCAAGAACCTCCACCTGGAGAGTTCTATCAAGCGCAATGGGGATATAACCAAAATGATAGTGTAGGATATAACAGTAGTTCCCACGATTACCAAATGCACCAAGACTTTCCTTCTGGGGAGTCTTGCACACAAACACAATGGGAAGGGGACTATTACCAACAACAATGGGGTGAAACTTCATATAGTTATAATGAGGAGAATAACCAAGTTGAGGATAATGGTATGTTAGAATTGCTGCTTAGTGAAATGAAGAGGCTAGAGAGTGCAATTGATAAATTAGGAGCTAGATATCAACAAGCATTTGATAGCCAACCTTTAGAAGACTATACCAGTCCTTCAATGCTACAACCTGAATTTCAAGACACTAACAATGGAATGGAATTAGAGGACAATGATGGGTTCATACCGAGTGAGGTTAACAACTCATTTGAGAAAGTGATAACCCAACAAGAACTCCGAAACCAAACCATTGAGCATGAAGTTGTAGAACCATCTTCTCCTCAACATACAACCCCAAACATCAACTCCTTCACTGCCTGGATAAAACTGCACAATCTCTTTGTCCAGAACACCTCAATAGATGACATATATAGTGAGGAGAGTTACAAGGATGAGAATGAGGTTTTAAAAGATGACGAGAGTTTAGGTGATTGCACGCAATTAGGAAAGGAAGAGTCCCATGTTGACTCTATCCCTACCTTTGAAAGTGACCCTAGAGAGGACATAATTGAAAAATCTAAATCTGATTTAGATTCTTGTGATATTCATGAACCCTCACCTCTTTCGACTGAAGAGGTGGTGTCACCAAATTGCCCATCACCTATCCTTGCTATCAATCAAAGCTCTCGTCCTGAGCTTGAATGTTATGTGTACCCCATTCGTGAACAAACAGAATGTGTTGTGGAAGAGGATGGTAAGGATACTAGCACATGTTCTTCACAAAATTTTAATTTTCAAAATTCTTTGAGAGAAGACTTGGAAAATATTGGGCCCACTATAGATGATCTTAAAATTCAACAAGAAGCTAGCAATCTTCTAGACTGCTTGACCTTCTTGAGTGATTATGACATTGAGGCCCAAATAGATAGCCTTATCCAAGTCCAGTCCAAAACCATGTGCATAGAACAGAAATTTAATTCCTATGATTATATCTCCACAGATTCTGTTGTAGGACAAGAAGAGGGTAGTGAAGCTTCATTGGAACATCACTTCGACCTTGCCCCTTTTATTGAACCATGGCCTCCCCCTGTTTTTAGTATTAAAATAGAGGCTGTTATAGGAAATACCAACACCAAAGATCGTTTCTTGCATATAATTCCTAAAAAGTGTGGTATTCCTTTTATAACTGTCCCAAAAAAATTTGGAAGCCATAGGTTTTGCATCATCTCCTCTGACCTTGAGCCTGACATTAGTTGGGGGGAGTTGCATTTTTATGAGGATCTCAAAAGTCTTGTCATTGTTAAATTACTTCACTGGGAAGATCCTCAAAAATTTCGGTTGTTACTTTATGATAAGTATCTTGATTAACCGAATTTATTAACTGAGTTGTTATATTATGTTCTCTATTTTTCCTTGTTGCTACTAATGATTTTGCAGGTAACTTGAAAAAAAAATTGGATATTAATGCCTCGAGGTAAAATCTTTCCTTCCCTCGCTTTACTTTACATGTCCATGTGCTTAGTTTAGAACATTGGGGACAATGTTTAGTTTTAGTTAGGGGGAGTGAGTCATTGCATGCCTCATTTTTTTCTTTTTATGGTTTCGTGTCAATATACCTGCTTAGCAACATGTAACTCAGTAAATTAAAATTTTTAAATTTTTTTTCAAAAGATAATAAAATGGTTCTTGTATTTCTCTCTTAGTTTATGTAGTTAGTTATGATGCATTAGTGTTATTTTCTGTATGTTATTAGTATGTGATATACTATGGTAGTTTCTTAGTTATAGTATGTTCTATGCTTTTTAATCTTCAAATACTTTGAGCACGTTGTGACAACCTTGTACTTAGCTAAAATGGACTAGTAAGCATAGCTTAGGTGTCTTGAGAGACTGTAGTGGAGACTAATAACCCAAGTGAGCTTTTGAGCCATTCTTTTGTTTTTGAGGGTTTTAATAAAATTACTCTTACTTTTTGAAAAGCGTATTAATTCGTTGAAAGTCTCATTTTCTTCTTCATTTTGACTGATCACTAGAAGAGAACGTTCAGGATTTACCAACTTTAGAGCTCTTGAATTTCCTGAAATGAATAATCCTATTAACTTAGAAGATGATTTAGGCCATCTTTTGACCATATGTGGATAATATAGCCTTGGCCTACCTCTATGATATTCCTTTATTTCACCTCTTGAACTTATCATAATCGCCTTGTCTACACAATCCTAAAGTCTTTACCTAACTCCAAATTAGGAGTTCAAGCAGCAGTTCTTTATTTAGGTGTGATTGGGATGTGTTACGTTAACAAGAAGTATGTTAGTGTGAATAAGGGAAAGTTGGCAAAGAAAAAATGAAAGAAAAAAAGAAAAGCATGAAAAGAAAAAAAAAAGTGCCAATGGTTGTTACAAAAGAAAAAAATAAAAATAAAAAGAAGAGTATGAAAAAGAAAAGAAAAAAAAAGAAGAGAAGAAGAAAAGAGAGAGATTGGAGATGTGGGGGAAGTTTCAAAAAAATGTAGTAGACATTACAATCACATCCTTTGACCCAATTGAATATCACGAATCTCTTTCTTCTTAATCGAATACCTCTTTTTCAAAGTCCTAATGATGCTAGGTAAATTGGATTTGAAGTTAAGGTAATGAGAGAGTTCTCCGCGGTATCTCGCTCTTCTAGTGAAAGGTATCCTTTCATGAGACTTTATGCACTAAAATGTCTGTTTTTCTATTTAGATATGAGAAGCATTAGTATCCATTTATATTTACTCTTTATAGCTTCCATATCATAAGTGATAATTATTACACCTAATTCGGAGTGATTTCATCTTGAGAGTGTAATCCCGGTGAGAGTTGAGTCAAAATGAACGTCTTGATAGTGTCTTAGGTTATGCGAGCTTTGAAATTAATGTTTTGTATTTTGGTTGTCCATTCACACACACACTTGAAGATTAACAAGTATAGAATATTCTAATGACTTTGATAGTAGATTAACTGTAATGTGTGTTACATTGCTATGGCATACTAGAGAGTTTCATGAGATTGTTGAGCTTAACTATATTGTTAATGAGAGGAAAATTTCTTGAAAACATTTAAATGAGAACCATTGCCTTAAAAATGAATTTTGTGGGTAGATTCATTGCAAACCCTCACGAGACAACACTCATCCACTAGGGGTAACCTAGAGGTTTAAAGGCTTGTTGCATATGCTAAATGCAATCGCGATTCCTGCGAAAGTGAGTTAGGATTTTAATTTATTTGTTTTCATTTTTAGAGTTAAATAAACACTGTTGTAGTTCGCTTCATTGCTAGGGACTAGCAACGAGCTAGTTGGGGGGTGTGATTCGTGGTGAGAAGTGCATGTTCATAGTGTATTTTATGGTCTGTTATGCATACTTTTATCCCCAAAGTCTCTACATTTAGGTTCATTCTAATAACAATGGTCTTTTTATTGTGTTAATGCTAAAATATATGTTTTTGCGTTGTTTTATAGGTATTAGAATGCAAATCAATGAAGTGGAGCTAAAGAAAGTGATTCTGGTGAAGAGAACAACAGAAGCAGCTGGGAAAACGCCAATTTTGACAATGATGACTTCAGATTTGGAAGATTTTCCCAGAGATATGAAATGTAGATCTTTGAGTTACGGTCGCGTGGCCGCAAACGGAAGGTCAATCCGAGGTCCGAGTAAAGAGTTATGGCTATTCTCCCATCGGTGCGCAGTGCTGTCAAAATCAGAGAGTTCAAGCGATTGAAGAAGGGTTCAATCGATCGAACGTTCGATCGATCAAACTAAGCTCGATCGATCGAACTTTTTATTCACCCAAAAGTTGCGTGAACTCTGCGGGAACCCTATATATAAGCCATTTTGACGACAGACGAAGGGAGGACGCTCCAGAACGCGAAAAATAGCAGTTTAGGGTAGTTTTAGGGTTAGATTAGGAGTAGTTTAGGTTAGATTAATCTTCTTCTTCCTCCTTTTCCATTGTAGATTGAAGATTCAAGTTTGTTTCAAGTTTATTCAGATTATATTCAGATTATTTACAGGTTTTTTCTTTCCAATCTATGTTCTTTGATTGTTTATTAGTTTAGATGTTGATGATTGCTTTGTTTTACTATCTCTGTATTAGTTTAATCATGTTTCTGTAGTTTAGACGTTGGGAATATGTGATGAAACATTGAATCCCAGCCTCTGCCATGCAATCTTTAGAAACCTTGGGCTCGATCGATCGAAGGTATTTCGATCGATCGAACCAGGGATAGTCAAGCGATCGAAGGCACTTCGATCGATTGAAGGATGAGACTGTCCGATCGATCGAGAGCGCTTCGATCGATCGAACATGTTAAATCTTGAGATGATTCTTTTAAGTATTCCATGACTTTCTGTTTTAGAAATCTGTCATCAAATTGTCCCAATAAGCTCAGTTTGTCACAACAGTTTTTTTAGAACTTAAAGCCTTAAGGCCTTTTCTTCAATGACTTTTGAAAACCACTTTGAATGCTAACACCATTTAGAGTGCAAGTAATAACCATTGTTTTAAACTGTCTTCCATGTATTTTACTCAAATGTGATGATGTAGTCCCGGTCATGAAAGGGCTACTGAGTCTTTATCTTTAGAAAAATACGGAATGCTGAAGAGGAATGAACTCCATAGAACGTTAATGAATATGCATGGTAGATGGTTAGGATTAATGCGGATTCACGTGTTTCCAACACCTTTAATTTACTTGTTTAATTAGTTATGTTTCTTTATACTTTAGTTTGTTATTTAGTATAAGTTAATTAAGTAGGATTCGTAGAAACTCCACTTCTATATTCTTATTTTATTTTATTTTCTTTAGGTTTTAACTTAGTAGACATTCTCCCTATTCCTTCCCTGTGGGATCGACCTGGACTTATCCAGTACTACTTGCACGATCACCTACACTTGGGTGTTGCACAAGAGCGCACAACTATTTAGTCGTGTCACCCGGCTAGTAAAGGAGTGCTCTGCCAGGATTAATAGCTAAAGATCAACGGTAGGGAGAGCTTACCTCTCTCTAATCTGGATAAGGTCCTGGGAGCGCAGTATAGAAGAAGTGGACTCATAGGCGAAAAACACCTCGGGGTCAGGTTCACCCGGTGTTTCATCGCCTGAACCTCGGGAAACTAAGGCAATGAGGTCCCCCTAGCCAGACTCACTATTGGACAAACAATAAGGGATTATGCCCTCATTCCGCTAGTCAGAAAGGGTAGCAGAGGGCGGGTCTAGGCTGGTGTCAGGGTTTCCCGACCGAGACTGCTCACTGTCTCACCAGGACGCGGAATTAAAGTCAGAATATCCCATCCTAACCACTCCTACTGTGGGATGAAGGTGTAGGCGATGACCTAGATATGGGTCAGAGACCCCAACCTGATGTACAGAGGGGCCAGGGTTATCAACCTAAAAGGCAAAGAGTATATAGTCTTAAAGATGAGGTGACACTCACCCAAAACTACCCTAGGGACACCCGCTCGAATCAATCGTCCTAATGTACCTCCTGATTAACTTGGTTGACCATGAGTTGGGAGTCATAATACCCTTGAACTTTCTGCGCACCCATTGAAATAACCAGTTGTAATCCTACGAACAGGGCTTCATACTCGGCCTCATTGTTTGAGGCATAGAATCCGAACCTCAGTGCATACTCAAGCTGGATTCTGTCGGGAGTTTTCAGGATGATCCTTACCCCGCTTCCTTGTTTGTTGAAAGACCCATCCACGTAAAGTACCCAGGTCGGGATATTTAACTATAGGTCGGGCGGTAGGTCAGGTGGGTTAAGCTCTTCAACCAGGTCTTCCGGGTACGTGAACTCCACAAGAAAGTCTGCCATGGCCTGTCCTTTGATCATCGTGCGGGGTCAGTGGATTACTTTGAATTCCTTTAACTCTAACGCACACTTGATGATCCTTCTAGAGATTTCTGGCCTGCTCAAGATCCTACAAAGGAGTTGATCGGTGAAGATCACAATTGCGTGGGCCTGGAAATACGGGCAAAGACTCCGGGCAGAAGTGATGAGGGCAAAGGCGAGCTTTTCTATGCGAGAATATCTACTTTCCGCACCTTGAAGTGCCACGGCTGGTGTACTGGACTGGGAATAGTATCCCGTGTTCTTCTTGGAGGAGAGTCGAGCTGACTGCTGAGGGTGATACTGCCAAATATAAGAACAATTCCCCATTTGGCATGGGCGTCGAGAGTAAAAGAGGTGATGTCAAGTACTTCTTGAGTTCCTGAAATGCCTCCTCGCACTCCTCCGACCACTGAAAGGCCTTGTAGAGGATTTTAAAAAATGGCAGACACCGGTTGGTAGCTCGGGAGATAAAGTTGTTCAATGTGGCAACCCGCCTAGCCAAGCTCTAAACTTCTTTGGCTGACCAGGTGTCCCAAAAACTTCCCGGACGAGACGCCAAATGTACACTTGGCCACGTTCAACCTCATCTCGAACTTCCTCAAAATGCTGAAGGCCCCGGTCAGATGCTCAAGATGGTCGAACTCGTCTCGGCTTTTAACCAAAAGATCATCAACGTAGACCTGCATGGATTTCCCAATCAGATCCTTGAACATGTGATTAACCCGGCATTGATAGGTTGCTCCAGCATTTTTGAGGTCGAAGGGCATCACTTTGTAGCAGTACATTCCTTGATCTGTGATGAAGGAAGTTTTCTCTTCATCCTCAGGATACATACTGATCTAATTGTACCCCGAGTAGGCATCCATGAACGAGAAGAGTGCATAACCGGCTATGGAGTCTACAAGGAGGTCTATCATGGGTAGTGGGTAGCAGTCCTTGGGGCAGGCCTTGCTCAAGTAGGTGAAATCCACGCACATTCTCCACATCCTATTGATTTTCTTGACTAGTACCACATTTGCTAACCAGTCGGGATAGTGGACCTCTCAAATGGAATTTGCTTTCAGGAGCTTCTCGAATTCTTCACATACTGCCATCTGCCTTTCAGGTGCCATATGGTGCGGCCGTTTCATTCAAGTCACGAATTTGAAGCCTCCGTTGATTGAAATGGTCAATGTAGTCCTTTAGGGATTCTCCTTTACGTTGCTTGACGATCGATAGTGGGTGTCCGGTTGTGACAGGTCAAGCATCCCTACGAATTGGCTAATGAAAAGGTTGCTTTGTGTCTAGAAGTCATCAACTGTTTGGGGTTTGAGGGCGTGGAACCACTGCACTGCTGACCCCTTAAGAGTGTTGGGAAAGGCCAAGCACAGTAACTCGTCGACGGTGGTGACTAATGATATCTGGGCCTAGTAGGTACGAACGTGATCCACTGGGCTCCCTTTCCCGTTATAGGAGTTCAGATACGATGGCTTAAACTTTCGGGAAAAAGGGAATCCGGTGACCTGAACGGTGTAGGTTAATTTGGTCTCTGTGTTCATATGATCAAGTCACTGCTTTTGGCTCAGTTGCTTGATCTATTTCTGCAGGTCCTAGATTTGAGCCTTCACCCCCTTCTGCTAGGTCTTCATTTCTATGTCCGAGCGGCAGGTCGGATTAGATGGCCAGGCCTCTTCTTTGAAGTGTGTTGCCATTGGGGATAGGACCCGGTTCTAGCTGCGAGTAATCGTGTGCCTGAGATCTCCCCAGCTTGTGCCCGGGGGGTCCTGGACCGATTCCCGGGCCATATATCCTGGCCCCTCCTTTCGGGCAGCACGCCTACTATTGATGATGTTTGTGGCATCTCCCGCCCAGCGTGGGTTAGCCCGGGGCATCTTGTCGGGTTCATATGGGTGCATGGCTATGTTCGTCATCTCCATGTCGTTTCCAACCTGGCAGGGAAGCAGGTGCAGTGTGGGTATGTTGTCTGAACCGTGGAGGGTTTTGGTTGGGCACGCCTTCCCCGGGTTGTTCCTCGATTTGAGGGAGCTTATTCTGCTGGGCCAGTAGTGCTTCAATCTGCTGTTGGGTTCGCCGCTGGCCCTCTAGGAGTTGTGCGAGAGCTGTGGTGACCTGCTCGGAGGTCATAGAGGTGGCCATTCGTTCGACTTGTGAGTTCACCGATCCCATCGGAGTAGTGGTGTTCTTACCTTTCTTCGGAGGCATGTCGACTAGTCGAAGATTGTTTTTGGAGAAAGCAGTCGTTTCCCATAGACGGCGCCAAACTGATGATGTCAAAAATTGGTAAGACAGATTTATAGAAAACACAAGAGATTGTATGTGGTTCGGCCCTGTTAATGAGGTAACCTATAACCACGATTGCATCAGTGCACTTTCACTAGCAGATCACCGGTGGCGTTTGGTGACCCAACAGAGTGGGCGGCACAACAAAGCCCTGACCAGGTGTATACGTATAAGTGTTTGTTTTGTGCTATTCTATAGGTCTAGAATGCAATTGGTTATTCCCCCTTTTAATGAGGGTGAGTGGCCTCTTTTATAGGTGCAAGAGACCACCCGTACAAGGAAACTTATTAGATTCGGAAACCTAATCTAGCTATAAATTGATTAGCATGATTCAAGGAATGTTTTCTAAGTGGTTTAGGAAACTGTTAACTATTTCCATTAGCCTTCTGATTGAATAAGGAAACCGATCAGAGGCCAGCTGGCCAAGTCGATCATGTGTGAAGTATAGCTGTATCGTACGCTCGGGCTGTGGGCTCGTACCGAGCAGTTCTACCATAATAGCCCGGGATCACTAGAATAGGGGCCGTTCTTCCAGATTGTTGGGGGTCACTGCACTGACGTGGTGGTTTGGCTTTGACTGGATATTTTTGGGCATATCAAGTATTAACATATTTTTTTCAAATACCTAGAATTTTAATTTCGCAAAAGTATGCCAAACATGGCCTACGAAGTATCATAACATAGCTCTTACCTCGAGTAATCCAAATATGAAATCTGGCAAAAAACTGATGATCAGAAGTTTGTCGTTTGGCATCATGAAGCTTGAAGCCCAAAAATTTCTTTTTTCTCTCTATTGGTTTGTGAGATATTTTGAAAATATCTCAATCACATCTATATATAGGCATGACTCTTGAGAATTACGTTTACCTCCCAGTGAGTTCTCAAAACTTTTAATTATCTCTCAAAATGTCGTACCAGCCCATTTTAAGACTTCACGAGTGAAAATTATAAGTTATAAAAAAATTTGTCTAAGTTTTGTTTGGGTTCGTAATTATGCTTGAAAACTAAATTCTGTGGAATCTCTAGATAACCGACCTTTTATGTAATGTATTACTCACGTTCTTACCCTAGTATTCAAATGATCTAAAACCATATCAAAGCTACCAAAAATAATACAAAACAAGTGTAATTATTGTTCACAAAATAATTGAAATATCAAATGACATTTTAGCCATATAAATGTCATTTATTCATATTGATGCTACATTATTCTCCTATTACTGAGTCCACGCTTGACACCCCCACCGTTGACTGCCAGTCAGCCCAATTCACAATTATCAAATCAATAACATGGATATTCACAATATTTCATTTATGCATTTTAAACAATGGTTTCCCTAGAACGGGTGTGATAGATGGGGGTATACAGGACGTCTCGCTAGGGGACCCTTTGATTCTATCTACCTTGATGCATATAGTAGCCATAGATCCAATCCTTTAGGGTTTGACCTAATATGATAATGTGCGCACACACGCTTTATTTTCCCTTTAGGATTACTTGGAATAATAAGGAAGGCTATAATACATGTGATACATAGCCCTGCCTAACTCTCTAAGCATTCTATCCATATGAAATGCTCGCCACAGGATATAAGGATGGTTTACTTATGTGTTACACTAGGAATATGTGCCACGAGTGCGTAGGACGATGAATCATAACCTTGTTTGTGTCCTATTTGTTAGAAGTAGCCCTAAACAGATCTAGGCAATCACAAACCCTGTCATACATGAAATTCTGGGCATGGAATGGTTAGTATGACATTGATTATGGAAACCATGATATCGGAAGGAACACTTGATGATACAATTAGAACTTATATGGCTACATGTTAATTGTTACCAAGTCTGTTCTTTTCATAAGCATACATAGCATTGAGAGAAACTAAAGTGAAAAGATAATGAAAAGATAAAAATGGTTTCCTAAATCGAGCATGTGTGGGCATGGAGATAGCTCCGAAGAAGATTGTAAGCACACCTTCTTGGATCCATCCCCCCGATTCAATAAGATTAGTCTGAGCTACTAGTACCAGGATTCCCATGGCCGATGAACATGAGAGAATGGGCCAGTTAGAGGATACCTTGGCCTGTCAGGGGCAACAGTTACAGCTTATCATAGACTATTTGGGGCAAACTACCATAAACCTGTAGGGCCTTCCTGCTGTTGATCCACCCATACTACCTCTTCCGCCTATTGTACCCATGAACCCCGTTGATCAAAATCTTGTCAAGGAGGAGGAATGGTTCAATGACAGTTGACGTGAAGATTTTAAAATGATAATGAGGGATAAGTTGGACCGCTTAGAGAGCGTGGTGAAAAAATCCTGTGGTGTGGATGACTACCTGTTAGACCTTGAGGGATTCTTTGAGCCTTCAAAGATCAAAATGTCTGATAAGATTAAGATGCCTGGCTGAGAGAAGTTTGATGGGACCAGGAATCCCAAGAGCCACCTATAGATTTATGTCACTGCCTTGAGACCTATAGGGTTAGGGAATGAGCAGTTGGCCCAGTCGTTTTCTCGCTATCTGTACGAAAGAGCCTTGCAATGGTTCTTAGCTCTTGAATCCTCTAAGACCCGTCTATGGCAGGATATCGTTATTGAGTTTGTGAAGCCTACAATATCGAGCTCGATGTTACTATTAGGGACCTTGAGACTACTAGGCAAGATGATCAGGAATCTTTTGACACATTCCTGACTCATTGGAGGAAGAAGGCTATCGGAATGGAAAATAGGCCAACTGAAAAAGAACAGGTCCATATGATTATAAAGAACTTGCAACCCACCTACAATGAGCGCATATGTTTTATGCCTATTACCACCTTTGAGCAGCTGTTTGATGTAGGGACTGAGATAGAAGATACTTTAAGGGACAGGAAGATTAAGAAAGAGGAGAATAATCCGAGGAGGAAAATTACCGGGGAAAGTACTCAAGCAATCATACCACACCATATGTCAATGTCCTACATGACAACCCTGATCAAAGCACCAACCGATCCTACCCGAGAAATAACTGTAGCTCTGAACCAAGAAAATTCACTTCCCTTAGCCTACCACTGACTTCAATATTAACCTGTCTCACTCAAAAAGGCTATCTCAAACCCTTGGACCCGAGACCTCTAACTGACTCTCTTCCGCCTAACCATGACCCATCCAAGTATTACGCCTTCCACCAAGTACATGGCCATGATACCAACCGCTGCATCCGACTTCGCCATAAGATCCATAACCTCCTTCGTTAGACCTCTACCTCCACTAAATATCACCCACAACCAGTTTCCAAATCATCATTTTGTTCCCCCAGTGCAAAATGTCAACCTCCTCAACCTTACACAACTATCCTATAACCCGACCATATACATCACCTCTATAATCGAACCTGAACCTGTGGTTGTCCTTCTGGATGAGTTTGTGATTTGTTTTTAAGTGATGATAAGGAGTATTAGGTGGACAAAGACACCAAAGTTGAGGACCTTTTGCTACTTGGAAGAGTTAGACCATAGCTTAAGAGAAGTAAAATGGTGGGATTCGCAGCGTTCTGGTAACTCTATATAGGATGGTATTGATATCAACAAAGGAGTTCCTGAGTGCATATGCAGATAAGGAGATGTGCAACACTTGATTAGGTGAGGCAAGCACTTTAAACCACCAAAACTAGAGGGAGATCATCCAAGAAGAAAAATAAACAAGGAGAAGGGAAAGGCTGTAAGTGTACCGCAAGAAGAGGATGAAGTGCTTAAGCAGCTTAAGAAGACTCATCAGGCCAACATTTCCATTTGGAGCTTGCTTATGGCTTCCACAAACCACACGGAGGCAGTACTTAAAGGTTTAAACAGTCAATATGTGCCTATTAATACTACTCCCGAGCAGTTAGTAGCCTTGATCAAGCCCATGGTGGATACCCCGATCATATCCTTCACTGACGAGGACCTTCCTCCAGAGGGACCTTGTCACAATAGGCCACTCCACATTACTGTCTAGACTTTGGGAATAAGGTTTCTACTAGTTTTTGTTGATAACAGTTCTATACTCAATGCTTGTCCTTTACAAACCTTTTAGTCTTTAGGTATTCTGATGAATAAATTGTGAGCCTCAGTCCAATTTGTCCATGCTTATGATATTACTTGACACGTACGAAAATCTTCAACCAAATGAATGTAAGGCTCGGTAATCTTACCGAGCAGAGCCGGTCACAAAGCAGCATTACCCCGATGCGTTTGTCACTTATTATAAGACCCATCCTACAGGTCGGGAGCCCCGCCTGGGCCCCAGCTCTTCGCAGGGCAGATCAGGCCTGCCTTGAAGCACAATCCAAATTCTTCAAAGACAGTTTCCTATCTCATCTAGAAGACCAATGGAAAGCTAAGATTGTTGTTTAATCCAATTAGGAAACTCCCATGATTTGTGCTAATCAATCCCAATTAGATTGTATTGCCTTATCAATTTACTTACCTTCTATGAGGAGGTTTCTTATGCCCCTTACCCTCATAGAGAAGGGACACACTTCTATCTCACTCGCATATAATTACTCGTCCGGTCTCTAGTAGCTTTACCCCCATTGTTGGTTCACCAAAGAACCTTGGCGACTTGATATTATAGTGCAAGTGCTTTGACACACACATGGACGTAGGTCTCTTCATTAACAGGGTCGAACCACATACAAATTCTCTTGTCTCATTCTTCCTTTCTTCTCTAACACAATATTTGACATCATCAGTTTGGTGCTGTCTATGAGAAATGATTGTTTTTCCTCCAAAACAAATCTCCTAGCTGATAGTCATGCCTTCGAAGAAGAATAAGAACAATTCTCAACCAACGGATTAGAGGAATTCACCGGTTGTGCAGCCAGTGGCTCCGATGACTCCAGAACAGATCGCTGCAGCTCTAGCGCAACTTCTAAAGGGTCAACATCAAGCCTAGCTACAAATCAAGGCTTTACTAGCTAAACAGAATAAGCCCCCACCGACTACGGAATAAATCAGGAATGATGAGCATGGTCAGGTCCCTATATAGATCCAACGATGTGCCCGAACTGCACCAATATCCCCACATGCTATGGAATAGTCCGGGAATGATGAGCATGACCAGGATTCCATACAAACTGGACAACATGCCTGGCCCAAACCAAACTGCACAGGGGATTCCAGAGAGATCATCAATGATAGGCACACGACCAGAAGAGAGGGACAAGAGCGACTGACCTGGGAATCTGCCCACGATCACCCAGCCAAGAGCCGAAGCAACCTCAGGCATATGATTAATCAAAGTCTAAGCCGAGTCCTATCACTATGGATAATGCACTTTGATGAGGAAGCATCCTCCTTCGACCCGACCTACCATACTGATACCAGACAAGACACCAATCGGGAGGATGTAGAAGCCTGCATCAATGGTTTGGAAAAACTGATCGAGAAATTAAGCCAAAAACTAAGTCATAATTATGCCAATACAAAGATCGAGTCACCATGCACTGACTGGGTCACAGGATTTGCCATTCCACGCAAATTTAAACAACCTCATCTCAACTTATATGACAGGACGGGAAGTTCGATCGACCATGTCCGGACCTATAAGGCTCAGATGGCACTGGTGACTAACGCCAATGAACTACTCAGCTTGGCCTTTCCCAGCACTCTCAAGGGGCCAACTACATAGTTGTTTAACTCACTTAAGCCCCGATCAGTTGGTGACTTCAAGGAGCTCATAGGCTTTTTGTCAGCCATTTTGTGGGTATGCTTGGCCATCCGTAGCTAGATATCTAGCTACTAAATGTCAAGCAGTGAAAGGGAGAGACCCTGAAGGATTACATCGACTGGTTCAACCAGCAAAAGCATCCAATCCACGATCTGAATGATATGGTTACAATCATCACTTTTTGCTCGGAGATTCAGAACACCAAGGTCGCCACGCCATTCCACCATCAATGACTGACAACCTTGGTTGAACTCAGAGAGGGTCAGGAAATACATCGACACCAAGGAGCTCTTGAAGTCCAAATGCTCAAACTTCATGGAAGACAATTCCTGAAGAGTCAAACGGAAACGGGAGGGCTCTGAAAAGAGCTCGAAGATGAAATAAAAATAGAATCAACAATGTGGTGTTCGAGAACAGACCCCGATTGTCTTTACACCACTTTATAGACCCATCCAAGAAGCTGTGGCAGCTATCGAGGCTCTGAAGCTGCTCAAGAAGCCCACCTAGTTCAAGAGCCTGCCCGAGAAGAAGAATCAGGACAAGTACTATCGGTACCACAAAGACCACAGCCATGATACCGAGGACTGCTTCAAACTCAAATCGCTATTGAGAAGCTCATTAAGTAGGGTCATCTAGCCGAGTTTATCACCACTAACAGGCGATTACGGCCAGATAACTGAGCTTCCGAGTAGTAGCAACCCCTCGGCCATATCAACGTGGTCTCCGAAGGAACACCGGGCAGGGGAGAATCACAGTCGACAAGAAAGAGGCATACTCGGGTATCTCGAGCGGATGTCGTGCAAGTCCAACTAGCCAACTACCCAACCACCGATCTCCTAACTTTCTCATCCGTCGATGTTCGAGACCTGTACTACCCATATGACGATTCGCTGGTGGTAACACTCTCTATAGCGAGTTACATGGTGAAGAGGGTACTCGTGGACACGGGTAGCTCCTCAAACATAGTGTTTTCCTTAGCTTTCGATCAGTTCGGGATATCAAGGGACCGGCTCCGACTAGTGGCCACTCCCTTCGTAGGATTTAATGGATCTAGCATACAACTGCTTGGGATAAACAAACTACCAGTTCTAATGGGGACCTACCCACAGCAGACCTCCATGCTCGCTAACTTTGCTATGGTGGATGCCTTATCTGCATTCAATGTTATTCTTGGGAAATCGACACTCAACATGGCTAGGGTAATTGTGTCAACTTATAGCCTGATCATCATGTTCTCAACCCTGTAGGGATCGGGAAGCCTAAGGGGAGATCAGGCCACCACCCGGAGTTGTAATGTCAGTTCCTTGCATAAAGAGGTAATTTCAGAAGCGCTAAGCATTCAGGAGATGGACCCAAGCGATGCTAGGGACAAAGTCAGCCCAGTTGAAGAACTCAGTCAAGTAGTAGTAGACCCCCAGTCTCCTGGTCAGTTTGTCAGTACCGATACCCTTTTGGAACCAGATCTCAGAGACAAGCTAGTCTAGTTCCTAAGATAGAATCATGACGTCTTCGCTTGGAGCCATAAGGACATGCTTGGGATTGATCCCTAGGTCATGTCTCACCGACTCACTATTGATCTGAGCTACCTTCTGGTTAAGCAAAAGAGGAGGGGAATGGCTCCTGAAAGGCAGGAAGTAGTACGTGAGGAGGTTGGGAAACTATTTGAAGCAAAATCAGTCCGCGAAGTTCAGTATCTCGACTAGTTGGCAAACGTCGTTCTAGTCTAGAAATGCAACGGAAAGTGGAGGCTGCATGTGGATTTTACTGACCTGAATAAGACCTATCCCAAGGATTACTATCCATTACCCATATTAGATCTCCTTCTAGACTCAACGGCCGGTCACTCAGTCCTCTCCTTCATGGATGCCTACTCGATGTATAACCAGATTTGCATATACCCTGGCGATAAAGAGAAGACTTCCTTCATCACGGACCAAGCAACATACTGCTACAAGCTGATGTCGTTCGGCCTCAAGAATGCCAGGGACAACGTATCAGCGCTTGGTCAACTACATTTTCAGAGATTTGTTCGGGAAGACAATGCGTCAAGCCCTGAAGTACCAAAAATAGGGAAAATAAATTTCCTTTATGGGTTCGTAGACGTGTGACTGGTTAAATGTCACCTAATTGTTAAAAACATACTTACAACAATAATATAATACTGGAAAATGACTAAGTTCAGCGGAAGCATGAATCTAAAACATTCAAGTCTTACATGATTAATATATTACAGACCCAATGGATATCCAAAAGATATATAGTACATGTCCAACTAGACTATTACATCATCAAACATATTAATTATAGAACTACGTTAAGAGAAAAACTCTAGGGTCTTCAGCTGGCAAAAACCATAGCCTTCCTCGCTGTTATCCTCACCAGCATAGTCTTTAGTAGTAAAATCAGCATCTAGATAGTAGCCCGCTCTGTCAGAACCTACAAAGGCTGGATAGGGATGGTCCAGCGGCATGAAATGCCGTCAGCGGCTAAGCTAAGTGAGGGTAACATTAAGGTTACCACCATTATGTAAGTTATTCATCATCTCTTATTATTAAAGCCACGTCTTGCCCAAACCCAACCATACCCTTAGAAACTTAACCCAAAACTAAACTCCCCAACAATATTGACTAAAAGAAGATGTAACTCCAAAGGTATCCAATATTATGGGTACGACTCATCCAGGGAAAAGCATAACAGCTATCCAACTCTCAGTATACTCAACACAATCTCAACATACATCAATAACAGCTCGATCGCAAACATCAACAATGATCCACAGGTCAAGAAAGAACAATACTCAGTAATGAATTGCTTGATCGCACAGGTCACTAACGATCCTCATGTCAACTGCGCAACTGAACACATCATGGATGATCCACAGATCAAGAAGAGGAACACACTACAGCTATCGCTTAATCAAACACGTCGCTAACGATTCTTAGGCCAACTATTCAACCGAACACGTCACGGACAATCCACAAATTAAGGATAAGAAATATACATAAACAATCACTTGATCGAACATGTTGCTGACGATCCTCAGATCAAGGATATGAATCATACCTCACCATTCGAAAGATCACCGAAAGGCTGACTCTGCAAGAAATACCCGAACACGACACCAAGGTCCACAAATCAACTTTAATCCAAAGTCAAACAACCAGAACGAAGATCAACGTCCCATATTCGCATAAAATCCATTATTGAAGGGTTTGCCATTAATTTACATGTCTATCCATCACTCGTTCTTTACATCTTAAGATGCATTCGTGTGAATCATCTTATTATCAAACCGCATTAAGTTCAACATTAAGTTATGATAATTGCATCATTTTAGCTATTTTCTTAACTTATTAACAACTTCACAAATGCATATTAAGTCTTCAAGGCATGTTTCTAACTTACCCTACATCATTCATACTAATCATAGTAGAAATGGTAACCAACGCATCTCGTCAAATGCATATGACATAAATAAGATAATAATAACTAGCGAAAACATTTATTTAAAAACATTCATCCGGACAACCACTAATTAAAAGAAAGTTTCCTCAAAGCTCAAGACTTCAAAACCTATTGGTCCTTTTAGCATAGAAGGATAACTCACACATATATATATATAACTTCTTAGTTTTACATTTAGCCCAAAAATCAATTTCCTAATTCCAAATGCAACATGCAAGAAAAATCTTAAAATCTGGGTAACAGTTGTCATCAGAACGTGGTTTAGCAAAATAGCTTTTCTGATAGCTCAAAATCTCACAACCCTCTCAATGTTTTTGTGAAGAAAGCCAACTCATATATCTACAAATAACTCTTCTATAACCTGGCTTAAAAATCAATCCTTTATAGGTGAAATTCATGTACAATGCAGCGCTATAAATCTGGGACAAAGCAATCCAAAAATATAAGAAATGTCTATGTAAAATGAACGGTTTAAGCAACTCAAAAATCCAACTCAAGCTATATTTTTTGTACATAAAGATAATCCAAATACCTATAATGTTCTAGTTTTGAATTTGATCCATAAAGCAATTTATCATGCTCAAATAAATCATACCAATTCAGTCAACACAGTAAAATTAATCCTGGTAGATTGTATGTTTTTGACATTTTCCTTTTTTTTCATCTTTGATCTTCATTCCTATTCCCAAAACATGTTCTAAATATATATACATATATATATATTAAGTTCTAAACTCAGCTAGGGGTTAAGGCTTGTTTAAGTGTTGAGAAAATGGAGGAAAATAGAAAGAAAAGCTTTAAATGGTTCCAATGGTGATCTTCTCCTCTCTTCTTCCAATTCCTTTCAATTTGGGGTTTGATTATGGACTCTTTAGCTTCCTTTGATAGTAACTTATCTTCCTTTGGTGAAGTGGGGGTGTATATAGGGGTATTTGATGATATAGATCACAAAAATGACACATGCATTGAAGGATTTGGGCTAGACCTTCATCATCTACATCTTCTTCTTCTTTTCTCTCCATAAACTTTCTCTAAGTTAGTGGAAAAATCTGTGTTTTATGATTTTTACTCCCAAAAAAGGGAGAAACAATGTATATATATAGTGTGGAGTAAGTAGGACAAGTGTCCAATGTTGGAGGGTTGATGGTGTGTAGTGGGACAAGTGCCAAAATGTGATTAAATGAGGTTTAAGATGTTACCATATGTCTAGTAAGTGGGGTGTACCTCCATTTGCATGTAAACGTCACATAACGCGCGTCTGCTCTACGGACTGCATGTAAAACTAGTATGGCTCTAAACTGGCGGTCAGGTTACTATTCACTTCTGTTGCGGCGCAGTGGGTACAAACTCATCAGACAGTTAGTAATTAAAATAAATATACTAGGACCGTATTTATATATATATAAAGATTCACACAATACGCCAGATAAATGATATCAGCAAAATACGCAATACAGGGAGATTTTGATATTTATTTATGCATTCAAACGTACAGAAACACAAGAAAAATAGCGATGCTACACAATGGAGGTGTACGTTGACGACCTCCTACTCAAGATCCAGGATGAAGCCGACCATCTCGAGCACTTGGCCGGGGCCTTCGGCATCCTAAGAATGTTCCAGATGAAGTTGAACCTGGCTAAATGTGCATTTGGAGTCTCATCTGGGATGTTCTTGGGATACCTAGTCAGCATACAGGGAATTTAGGCTAATCCAGAGAAGATCCAAGCCATCGTCAATATGTCATCACCCAAATCAACCAAAGAGGTTCAAAGTCTGGCAGGGCAAGTGGCAGCATTGAACAGATTCGTATCTCGAGCAACTGACTGGTGCCTACCATTTTTCAAGATCCTCTGCAAAACCTTTGAATGGTTAGAGGAGTGTGAAGAGTTGTTTCAGGAACTCAAGAAGCACCTGACATCTCCTCATCTGCTTTCAATGCACGTACCTAAGGAAGAGTTATTTCTCTACTTAGCGGTATCATCTTCAGTGGTAAGCTCAGAACTGATTAGAGAGAAGCACGAGATATAGTACCCAATCTATTACATAAGTCGGGCACTCCAGGGTGCTGAAAGTCACTATTCTTGCATAAAAAAAATCTAGCCTTTGCACTCATCACCTCAGCTCAAAGGCTCCATCTGTACATCCAAGACCATGTCATAGTTGTCCTCACGGATCAGCCTGTATGTAGGATTCTGTCCCGATCTAAAACATTCGGGAGACTCATGAAGTGGGTACTGGAATTGGAAGAGTTTGAGGTAGTTTACAGACCTCGGATAGCAATCAAGGGGCAGGCGGTAGCAGATTTTCTTGTAGAATTTACTTATCCAAAAGATCCAGTCGAGGAGTTCAACCCGCCTGAGTTACAAACCGAGCTACAGCCTAACATCCTGACACGCGAAAAATCTTGTGCGCTCTTGTGCAATACCCAAGTGTAGGTAGACGTGCAAGTAATATCTGGTAAGACCAAGTCGATCTCACAGGGAAGGTGTTGACCTATCGAATTAGACTAACCTCTAAAGAAAACAAACTAAAATAACTAAGATTGAATGATGGTGCGGATCACGCAGTTCCACAAACAAGGATTACTAATGAAAATAATTAAAATTAACTAAACAATCGAACTTAACTAATTAAACAGTACTTTGAATTAAGGAGTTTAAAATTAAAGAGAAAGTGTTGGGATTACACGAATCCGCAGTAACCTAGCCATCTACCATGCATTTGCCTTGAAGCACAAAGGAGTACATTACCTACAGTTTTCCGTATTCCTCAAAAGATAAAGATTCTATGGCCCTTTCATGACCGGGACCATATTATCACAGTTAAATTAAAATACTTGAAAGCAGTTTAATCCAATAGTTAAGACTCGCATCCTCAATGGTGTTAGCATTGAAGATGGTTTGCAAAATGTATTGAAAGAAAATGCCTTAGGGCCTTAGTTTTAAAACTGTTTTGACAAACTGAGCATTTATTTGGGACAGAATGATAACAAGTCCTAAAACAAAAAGTCCTGGAATACTGCAGGGAACATCCTCAAGAATCCGAGAGTTCGATCGATCGACGCGCTTTCGATCGATCGAAGACCTTCATCCCTCAATCGATCGAACTGACTTCGATCGATTGACTGTCCCTGGTTCGATCGATCGAACTGACTTCGATCGATCGAACACAGCGATTATCCTGCTGCATGGCAGAGGCTGGAGATCACTGTTTCATCGTGTTCTCCCAACCTGGGACTACTCAGACATCGTCTGGAGTGTCACAGAATTATTTTTAACGTAAGAAAATATTAACACCCTGTTTGGTTGCGAGTTTTTCATAAGAAATCTAAAAAACTATGGTGTTATCAATAATTAGCATGCAACACTATAAACTGAGCGATTAAACTATGCCTACGAACTGCAGAATGTAAATGACAATATATAAATAACCTGAAGTGAATGATACTTGTATTAAACTCAAGAAATCCAGTCCACAATGTATAGATTCAAGGAAAACCTACAAAAACAAACACAACTCTCTATCTCTCTCTCTAAAACTGTTAAAACAAAAAGTGGGCGTCCTTATGGACGTGCATAATACTCCTATATATAAGAAAACCTAAGACACTAGGGTTAAAACCCGCATTCTGCTGCGCACGCAAATGTTACTGGAAATACCCCGTTCGATCGATCGAACTGCTTTCGATCGATCGAACTCTTGATCTTCAAGCGCTTCAACACTCTTCAAGCGATCGAACTCTCGATCGATCGAACCTTCTTAGAGCGATCGAACTTCACATTTTAGCTTTGACTTCTTTTGTTTGCATTCCAGCATTCCATTTATTCTGATGTTCAACTGTTTAGTCCACACAGCAGTAATCTGCACAAACAACAGCTAAAACAATACAACTTATCATAGATTAATCATATTGTATAAAAATTAGCCTTGTAATGCAAATTGCGGATAACATGGGAAGTTGTGATAAAAATTAATACAATTCTTTCCTTTAGCGCGGTTGTATTTTACAAATACCCCCGCTTTGCACAACCCCCAACTAGCTTATTGCTAGTCCCTAGCGATAAAGCGAAAATAAAATAAACTAAAAACAACCTAAACTAAGATAGAAAGAAAAATCCTAACTCACTTTCGCAGGAATCGCGGTTGCATTTAGCGAATGCAACAAGCCGTTAAACCCCTAGGTTCCCCCTAGTGGACGAGTATTGTCTCGTGAGGGTTTGCAGTGAATATACCCACAAAATTCTCAATTTTAAGCTCAAAAAGAATTAGAATAACTTGTAGAATTCACTCTTCCATTAAATTGTTAACTAAACTCCACAATAATATAATATCCTCTATCAACCCATGAAAGAGACCCACATGCTCCCCTATATCACCAAGTAAAATATAACACATGTATTACCATCATGCACCCGTGTGTGAGTGAAATTAACAACCATGCGTCCAACATTATTAAGAGTTATATAGACTATTGTACTTTGGAAAAACTTGCAGTTTTAGCTCAATTCTCACATTGATCACACTCAAAAAAAACGCCTCTCAGAAACTTGCTTTACAATGATCGCACATCGTACGAAAGCTTTGATAAAGATGATATTATAAATGCTAATGCTTTCATACTGGACTCTATGAAAAACGAAGATTTAAGAGTGTATAGTCTCATGAATGGAATACTACTTACTAGAGGAGCGAAATACCGTGGATAACTCAACTCACACTTCCATGTTCAAATCAATTATTGAGAATCTTCAAGACTTTGACTTGCGGCTTTTATTTAGTAGGTAGGAGGGTAGTAGAGAAGAGTGTGTTTTTTTTTTTTTTTTTTTTTTTTTTTTTAGTATGTGATGGAATTTCAACTTCTCTTTTTTTATTCTTAATTCTTTTCTCCACCCAATCTCCCATTCATTTCTTATACTCTTTTTCTCTTCTCCTTCATTCATATATATATATATATATATATATTTTTTATATAACTACAACATCCCACAACAACTTCCTTCCATTTCACATACTTTGATGACTCATTCTCAACAAATTTTATCAAACGGCTCAATGAGGTCAAGATATAAATCAAGGATTTGGATTCTTGTGATTTCATTGGAAATATTTAATTGAGGTGGGATCAAGGATGAAAATAATTCAATGAATGTAGGTGAAACTATATTAGGTAAAAGAATGGGTAAACGATGGCTTGAATCATTTTCTCAACTTTCAATTTTTAGCACTTAAGTGTTCATCGAGTTTAATTGGTAAATCCTGAACGTTCTCCTCTAACAAGCAGTCAAAATTTTAAAGAAAACTGAGACTTAACAACGAATTCGCGAAATATATGCAAGAACGACCATTCGACAATGTATGAGAATCCCCTCAGAAATGACGATTGGCTCAATAGCTCACAAAGGGTTATTAGCTTCCACTACTTGTTCTTTTCGCACAATATTCATATTAACTCAACTTTCAGGTTTTTTACATGGCTGCCAATTAGTGCACAAAAGTGTTGGGTACATAATAGCTTTACAGATGCAATTTATTTCAGCGATACAGAAAAACGCGTGGATTTAATCCATAAGAAGATGAGAATACTATAAATGTATCATTGTCTAATCAACAAGCAGGAGAGATATTCAAAGTTATTCTATCAATATACTTCAAAAATTTTCAAAATTTTAACAGACTGTGTTCTCATTAAATTTAAAACATATCTAAGTGCAAAACCTGATTATTACGGGTGTATACTTATCTATTGTCTCCTACCCCCAACTGAAAACAACAAAGTCCCCAGAAGTTGATTTTCAATAAATAAAAGAGATGGGTATCACCTGTATAGAGCAAATGATGATCGCAAGCAAAGCAACCTAGCATAGAAAAGTAGAACACAATCTCCAAAACAAACAGGATCAATAAATAAGAATAACACGATAAAACCATGATCCAACAAACCAAACCACTGTAATATGAACATAATAAAATACAAACAGAGGTACATAATGTCCATACAAAACCATCCTACCAAATAATACAACCAAAAACCACCAACATATATCCAACCAACCACAAATACATAAATACCACCTCCCCGACGAAAACTAATCGACCCCAGACGGTGTATCCTCGGCTATATCAGAAGGGATGTCGATGGGAGTAGGCGGCAATACGGTAGTAGTAGGAGCAGTAGTAGATAGTGGATCAGCAACGGTGGAAACAGGATCAGCAGCCTCAGAATCTGGGGCAGCAGCAGATGATGGATCAGTAAGTGGTGGATCCGTAGGAGTAACAACATGTGACGGATCAGCAGCAGGCAGAGCAGATGGGGTGGCTGTGGGATGGTGAGCAGAGTGAACAGCCTGATCAACCCCTATCTGAATCAAAATGGACTCCAGTAGAGTCTGGAGATGGTCTATCCTGCCCTCGAGTCTAATCCTGGCCTCTCTCTCCTCCAATAATAGCTCGTGAACTGTCGGGAGAGGCACAGAAGAAGAAGACTCTCCCTGGGCCTGAGTCTGCGACCGCTGTCGCAGCTCAAACTGCTGAACCGCAGCAATTGGATCATCCTCCTCATCCGAATCAAGCTCCTCCACCTCAGTAGGTGTCCCTGAAGCTCCGGCCTCCGTGTCTGTCCCACCACGCCTCTTCTTCCTCCCCCGCACCCTCGCTTTCCCTTTCCCCTTGCGCTTCCTCTTCTGGGCGTCGGAGCGGCGAGCAGCCGCCTCGCTAAATCGGCGAGGAGAAGGGTGGATATCATCCCCAGCGAGCTCGAGGAATCCGACATCGGCCATGACCCTCTGAATAGCCCAAGCACCCTTCAGGTGCTTCCTGGACGAGATATAACGGGTGGGGTGGACCATAAAATCAATATATAGGCGTGGTATACAAACAGGCTGTCCCATCCCCACAGCATATAAGACTCGCGCATACCAAGCCGCGATCTTCTCTCTATAGGACGACACTAGGAGGCAATTGCTGAGGACCAAATGAAGCATGTGGTAGTCATCGGTGAGAAAGTGGTCCTCGATCAAAGCATCGCCATCCCAAGACGGAACGGCGCCTCCAGTGAGCTCTCGGATAATAGTGGATGGTGGGGTCACTAGTGCATAAGGCCGGTGGGGGCAAACATAATCAGGTACCTCTGGTACCCCCAACGCGGCGGAAACGGTCGCGGGACTGATGATGAATGAGCGACTCCGAAAGAAGGCATGGTATGTGAATGGTGTAAACGGGTCGCTGATCATAGTCGCACACGCACCTCTAATCCAGGATAGGTTGACCCTCTTGGCCAACGACAGGAGATTGAACCAGTGAGGCATAGCGCGGATCCGTGTGAGAAACCATGGGCTCTCAGTCCAGATGTGCTCAATAGGGCGCTCAATCATAACCATCCGTGTCTGAAAATACCGCTCGAACCAAACCCTATCCTCGTTATTCCGGAACCCGTGAACGGGTACCGGATCTGGTATAGTCCGGTCGAGGGGCTTGGACTTATGATAGCCCGTCACTGGATTCATCTGGCAGTCCTGAAAATAAGACCACACAAGATACAGATAAGAACAGGAAGAAAAAAAAGAAACAAAACCAACACTGCTGGAGTTCGATTGATTGAACTGAGTTCGATCGATCGAACTGGAGTAGACTTCGATCGCTTAAACTTTGTTCGATCGATCGAACAACTTCCCTTCGATCGCTCGAAACCAGTTCGAGCGATCGAACACAGCGGTGTTCAGCAACCGCAGAAACGAAAAGAAAACCAAAGTTATACTAACAAAATACGATCCTAAGACCAAGGGGACACCCCCTTGGGATTTTCTATCACGAACATAGAGGAAAAGAAAGAAAACAAATGAGTGGGGCCTACCTCGGTGTAGAACTCACAGTGGAGATAGAGAGGACGATGATGTGACTATGAGAATGACCGGAGGGGTGATCAGGGTGTCTTATGGAATGCAATAGATCGGAAATTGCCGAGTCGCCCCCCCTCTGTCTTCGAGCAATTGAAAGTGAGAGTGAGGGAAATGAAGAGGTGTCCTGAAGACGCCTCGTTTAAATGCTTCGTTCGATCGATCGAAGTATGTTCGATCGATCGAACACAAATCCTTCAATCGATTGAACGTAAACTACAAGCGCTTGATCAACCAGGTTTCGATCGATCGAACTGAGTTCGATCGATCGAACACAAAAATGCCAGAATTCAATTGGGGCATGAACCACATCACCCCCAACTATCAGAAATAATTCTGGACATACAGAAAGACTGAAAAAACAGTTGAAGTACAAGCATGTATGACAGGAATTCATCCTCCGAATAGAAAATTGCAAAAAAATAAAACTTTATAAGTGCATCCAAATTGCAACATAATTATCCCCAACTGTGGTTAAAACCTTATTTAACTAAAGAAAACCAAAAATAAAACTAAAACTAAAACTAAAAACATTTTGTCAAGGATTACATTCCAGTTGATAAATAAAAGATGAAATTGAAACAGAAACAACTGAAATGCAGCACTAGTCTTCGAGTATAAAGATTCCCTCTTCCACAATCTCTTCAGAACTCACCGAATCGTCAGAAGTGAAGTCCAAACTCGATGATTCCCTTTCCCAGAACAATCGAAAAGCAGCAAGGACATCATCAAACAAGTCTGGCATCTCCACAGAATTGAAAGCCCATGCAAGAGGTGATCCGGACGGAGACAAGGATAACGGAGTATGATTGCGCAACGGACTCTCCTCTCGCGGCGGAGTGTGTGGGGGCCTTATGTAGGGCCCAAGACCATGAATTAGTTGATGTAGGAGGAAAACCGGGATGCCATTTAGGAACATAGTGACAATCCTGGACAAAAGACAATAACTGAAATTAAAACAACAGAACACAAGAAACACGAATTAACAATGAACAGAAAAACACAGAACAGAAACAAAAATACGAAGAAATGCGACAAGTTCCAACCTCACTATTGGCGTAGGTTCCCAAAATGCACTAGCTGGTAAGGGGCATTGGAGCCTGAATAGCAAGTAGCTCAGGTGCACGTAGTGGTATGGGACCAACTCAGGAACCAGGAAATCGTCCACGAAAACAAAGACGGCATTGTGGCGATCTGGGACGACATCCTGAAGGTTATGATCCTCCCATGGCTCCCACATATCGTCATTCTCCCACTGGGCCATGAGTGCATCATCCACCATGCGTCCCATGTACAGGTCATCATCCTCCTCCACATCATCATCATCCTGAAATCCCATATTTTCGTATGGATTGATATCCAGGAGGGCTGGTGGATATGGAATGTACCCTTGAGTAGCATCAATAAGAGAATGAGCTTCAGGGTCCTGATGAAGCAAGGGGCAGGGTATGAGTTCACCCTCAATCCAGGTGCCACAGCGACATTCTGAATTAGCCCAAGAACCGACAGAGTGAACATCATTACCTCGCATCTATGTACCTGCAACAGAGTGGTTTAAGGTATAATGGATTAGAACTAGATCACAAACACGAAATAAAGAACGAAAACCAAAAAGAAGTAAAAGAGAGAGAAACTAAAATGCAAGGAAAGAAAAGAAATACACCAACAATTGGAACTTCACTTTGGATTATAAATCATGAGAATAGCTGGGCTCATCCAGCTGGATGTGCTCAACTTCAGTTTGGAAGTTTTCCAAGAACGGTTTCAATCTCTGGCCATTGACCTTGAAACAATCATCGTTCTTTGGATTGACAATCTCAACCGCCCCATGTGGAAAAACAGTTTTTACGATGAATGGGCCTGTCCAACGGGAACGGAGTTTTCCTGGGAAAAGGTGGAGGCGAGAGTCATACAGCAAGACTTTCTGCCCCGGCTCAAATGATTTACGAAAAATCGTACGATCATGGCGAGCCTTCAACTTTTCCTTATGCAACCTTGCAGAGTCATACGCATCTCGTCGTATTTCCTCTAGCTCTGCAAGTTGGAGCTTACGTAGCTGACCTCCTTCTTGAATATCAAAGTTCAATGAGCGCGTTGCCCAGTAAGCTTTATGTTCAATTTCAACAGGAAGATGGCAAGCTTTCCCGTAAACCAATCTGTACGGGGACATACCAAGATTCGTCTTATAGGCAGTACGGTATGCCCATAACGCGTCTGTCAATTTGTATGCCCAGTCTTTCCTATTGGAACTAACCGTCTTCTCGAGAATATGCTTGATTTCTCGGTTAGCCAATTCTGCTTGCCCATTTGACTGTGGATGATAAGCAAGAGCGATTTTATGATGGACCCCGTATTTCTTGAGAAGTGACTCCAAGGGCTTATTGCAGAAATGCTTGCCTTGGTCACTTAATAAAGCTTTCGGAGTACCAAAACGAGATAAAATATGCTCTCTTAGAAATGACATGACCGTTCTGTGGTCATTTCGTCTCGTTGGTATCGCTTCTACCCATTTGGATACATACTCCACAGCAAGGAGTATGTACTCACAGTTATTCGACTTGGGAAATGGGCCCATAAAATCTATGCCCCAACAATCAAATATCTCAATTGTGATGATAGGGGTTAAAGGCATAGAATTCCTTTTAGAAATGGTTCCAAGCTTTTGACAGCGTTGGCATGTCTTGCAAAAGGAATAAGCATCTTTGAAGACTGTGGGCCAGTAAAAACCGCTTTGCAACACTTTTTGTGCGGTCTTCTGTGACGCAAAATGGCCACCGCATGCCTCAGAATGGCATGACGCTAATATTACGGTTATATCCTCGTTGGGTACGCAACGTCTGATGACCTGATCAGCACAGTATTTGAAAAGGTATGGGTCATCAAAGAAAAAATGGCGTGCGAACGAGAGGAACCGTTTCCTATCTTGGTTCGACCAATGAATCGGTGTCTCACCTGTGACAAGATAGTTTACCACATCAGCATACCAAGGCAGACTACTTACTGCCAGTAGCTGTTCATCTGGGAACTCATCTTTAATGGATTGGGATTCAGTGTTATCGATAAAAGTCAACCGGGATAAATGATCCGCAACCACATTCTCTACTCCTTTCTTGTCCTTGATAGTTAGATCAAACTCTTGGAGTAAGAGTATCCAGCGAATAAGCCGTTGTTTAGCGTCTTTCTTTGTCAGCAGATATTTGAGGGCCGAATGATCTGTAAAACAGACGATTGGTGACCCTATCAGATAAGACCTAAACTTGTCCAGGGCGAATACTACAGCCAGCAGCTCCTTTTCAGTAGTAGTGTAATTCATTTGAGCTTCATTTAAAGTTCGGCTGGCGTAGTATATCACATGTGGCTTATTGTCCTTTCTCTGGCCTAGGACTGCGCCAATGGCGTAATCACTAGTGTCGCACATTAATTCAAAAGGCAAACTCCAGTCGGGTGCCTGTATTATAGGTGCGGAGGTGAGGAGATCTTTTAGATCCTCAAAGGACTTTTGGCAACTCTTTGACCACTCGAAAGGTGCATCTTTGACAAGAAGTTGACAAAGGGGTCGAGAAATTGCACTGAAATTTTGGATAAATCGACGATAAAAACCTGCGTGCCCCAAGAATGAACGAATGTCTCGCACTGTACGGGGGACAGGTAGATTTGAGATTATGTCGATCTTAGCCTTATCCACTTGGATTCCTTCATCGGATATTATGTGGCCTAGAACTATACCCTTGGTCACCATAAAGTGACACTTCTCCCAATTCAAGACTAGGTGTTTGTCCTCACACCTCATTAAAACTTGCTCAAGATTGCTGAGGCAATCTTCGAAGCTATGGCCGAATACTGAAAAGTCATCCATGAAAACTTCAAGGACGTTTTCGACCATGTCACTGAATATGCTTAGCATGCACCGCTGAAAGGTAGTCGGTGCATTGCATAGGCCAAACGGCATTCGTCGGTAGGCAAAAGTACCGAATGGACACGTGAATGTGGTTTTCTCCTGATCTTCAGGAGCAATCTCAATTTGATTATATCCACTGTATCCATCCAAGAAGCAGTAATACTTGTGACCTGCCACACGTTCTAGCATTTGATCCATGAATGGCAAAGGAAAATGGTCCTTTCGGGTCACAGTATTTAACTTCCTGTAGTCAATGCACATCCTCCATCCAGTGGGGACACGTGTCGGTACTAATTCACCCTCTTTGTTTGGGATGACCGTTATGCCTGCTTTCTTTGGCACTACTTGGGTAGGACTAACCCAAGGACTATCAGATATTGGATATATCATCCCAACATCAAGTAGTTTAAGCACTTCCTTTTTAACTACTTCTTGCATGTTGGGATTCAGACGCCTTTGCATTTGCCTTGAGGGTTTGGCGTCTTCCTCCAGATATATCTTGTGTGTGCATATGGATGGGCTTATGCCTTTGAGGTCAGCAATTGTCCATCCCATAGCATCTTTATGCTTTTTCAGCATTTCCACTAACTTACTTTCCTGTTCATGAGTTAAAGCAGATGAAATGATTACAGGATAAGTTTTTCCAGTCCCTAGGAATGCATATTTCAGCTCTTTTGGAAGCTCCTTTAATTCTAATTCCGGGAACTGGAAACTAGAGGGCATTATCAACTTGGTTTTAGGAGGCAGTTGTTCATATGGCGTTACCCACATGCAATCGGCTCTATCCTCCTCTATCGTATCCATCATAAGACACGTCTGATTCAGGTCAGCATCCAATGGAGTTGACTCTGCAGGCTGATAGATATCGCCAAATTGAGTCATCACAACTTCCAAAGGATCTTTGTAGTCGACCAAGTCAACTTCATCTTCAATGACCATGTCTATATAATGGATTTCCTCCTCATCATCGTATTCTTCAGGTCGGGGATTAGAAAAGATCTTGACATTCAATGTCATGTTCCCGAATACGATAGTCATGATACCAGTTCTAATCTTGATTGTGGCATCAATGGTGTTGAGGAATGGACGTCCAAAAATAATCGGGATATGTGTACCAGGATTAGACACAGGTTCTGTGTCCAATATCACGAAATCAACCGGAAATACAAAAGTGTCTATTTGGACAAGGACGTCCTCCAATACCCCTCTAGGGTACTTCACAGATCTGTCTGCCAATTGCAAAGCAACTCGAGTGGGTTTGAGTTCACCCAACCCTAGCTGTTTATAGACTGAGTATGGCAGCAGGTTCACGCTTGCTCCTAAATCAAGGAGTGCGTTGCCTATCTTTTGATTCCCAATTCTACATGAGACCGTAGGTGTGCCGGGATCTTTGAGTTTTGGGGGCAACTCATTTTGAATGATCGCACTGGCTTGACATGCGACATAAGCATGTTTCTTCACGCTTTGCCTCCTCTTGACCGTGCATAGATCTTTGAGATACTTAGCATAGGCCGGCACTTGCTTGATAGCATCTAGGAGTGGAAGGTTAATCTTAACTTGCTTAAACAGTTCCAGAAACTCCTGATTCTTCGTCTCATTCTTGGGTTTCTTCAACCGTTGAGGATAAGGTGCAGGGAAGGGGCATTTTGGTGGTTCCTCCTTAACAGACTCCTTCCCAGGCCTTCGCTCAACTTCTTCCTCTACTCCAGGAGCTGCAATGTTAGCCTTGATAAGATCGTCATTGGTAGACTGCTCCTCCTCTTGAGTAGATGGTAGCTCAACTTCCTTATCCACCACTTCCTCCTCATCGTACACTTCGGGAGTAGACAGAGGCATGCCTTTCTCTATGATTTTTCCACTTCTCAGTGTAGTCACAGCTTTAGCATGTTCTTGATTGTTAGGAACATTGTTATGTCCCTTGGGGTTCTGAAGTGGTTGAGCAGGGAATGTTCCTCCTGAGCTCTCTTGCCGTGCATCTATCCTCTCTAGTGTAGCAGACATTCTACTCATCATTTGGATGAGTTGCTGCGTTAGATTGGCATTAGCAAGTGGCTCCTCCTCTTGTACCTTCTTGTGCGGGGGCACATAGGCATTGGTTTGTGGTGCATTGGAGGGTTGAGCTTGATTGTAATTATTAGTTCTGTTTTGATTGTAATGCTGAGCTGGCCTATTGTTTTGCCCTTGATATTGATTATTGTTGTAGGGCTGCTGTTGATATTGATTTTGGGCCCCAGCATTATTTCTCCAATCAAAACCGGGGTGATTCCATCTATTGTTATTTTGAAAATTATTGTTGGAATTCCCCGCCCCTCGAAAACCTTGCATGGCATTCATCTCTATAGAGGCTTGCTCTTGAAAATGTGGCACATTAGGACAATATTGAGTTGTATGTATCAACATGTTGCATGTGCCACATGGTTCTTCAGGCAAGACTTGCCTAGAGCTCTCTCCTTTCATACTTAACTCCTCTACCTTCTTTGCCAGCTCTGCATACTTCGTCATGAGGTGATCTTCATTGGTTAGCTGGTATAGGATTTTCTCCTCTACACAGGATATCTGTGAGCGTGAGATATTGTCAGAATTTGACCATTCATGAGCGTATTCAGCTAACCATTCGAAATGGGCTTCAGCCTCTTCAGTGTTTTTACGCAGAAATGGCCCCGAGCTCATCGTTTCCACCAACTTCTTTGTTTCACCATTCAATCCCTGATAAAAGAAACTGATCGTTCGCCATTTCTCAAACCCATGGTGTGGTCACGAGAGAAGCAAATCTTTGAAACGCTCCCACGCTTGTGTGAAGGTTTCATTGCTCTTTTGTTTATAGGAATTGATTTGACGCTGAAGGTCTGTGGTCATGCGAGTAGGATAGAATTTCTTCAAAAACGCGGTGCGCATCGCATGCCAGGTGAAAATTGAATTAGGTTTTAGGGAGTGGAGCCACGCCTTCGCTTTATCTTTCAAAGTGAAGGGGAATAGCATTAAATGCGTCACCTCCCTAGGACAAGTTTGCGAGAATGTTTTGCAAACATCCTCGAAATCGGTGACATGTAAATACGCCTTCTCGCTTTCCATCCCATGAAAAGTGGGAAGCAGTTGAATCATCCCATTGCGAAACTGGAATTCGCCATTATGCGGTGGGATTTGAATGCAAGAGGGCGTAGGTGCATGTTCTGGTTGCATGAGATCGCAAAGAGGACGGAGTGCCTCATCGATTGGTACCACAACATTGTCACCATTTTCACTCTGATGATCATCCATTGATGCAGTTGGAGTGGCTATGGGGTTGATGGAGCTTTCAGAGTCAGACAGATAGAAAGGATTTCCAAAAATTCCTTCAATGGAATTCTCGGACATGAACTGAGAGGGTCCCTAGGGTGAGAACTTACCCAAAAGAACTGAAAAGAAGAGAAAATAAAAGAAAGAAAGAGATGAAGAGAGACTGAGGTAATCTAAGGAATTGATCGTCGCCTTCCCCGGCAACGGCGCCAAAAACTTGACACGCGAAAAATCTTGTGCGCTCTTGTGCAATACCCAAGTGTAGGTAGACGTGCAAGTAATATCTGGTAAGACCAGGTCGATCCCACAGGGAAGGTGTTGACCTATCGAATTAGACTAACCTCTAAAGAAAACAAACTAAAATAACTAAGATTGAATGATGGTGCGGATCACGCAGTTCCACAAACAAGGATTACTAATGAAAATAATTAAAATTAACTAAACAATCGAACTTAACTAATTAAACAGTACTTTGAATTAAGGAGTTTAAAATTAAAGAGAAAGTGTTGGGATTACACGAATCCGCAGTAACCTAGCCATCTACCATGCATTTGCCTTGAAGCACAAAGGAGTACATTACCTACAGTTTTCCGTATTCCTCAAAAGATAAAGATTCTATGGCCCTTTCATGACCGGGACCATATTATCACAGTTAAATTAAAATACTTGAAAGCGGTTTAATCCAATAGTTAAGACTCGCATCCTCAATGGTGTTAGCATTGAAGATGGTTTGCAAAATGTATTGAAAGAAAATGCCTTAGGGCCTTAGTTTTAAAACTGTTTTGACAAACTGAGCATTTATTTGGGACAGAATGATAACAAGTCCTAAAACAAAAAGTCATGGAATACTGCAAGGAACATCCTCAAGAATCCGAGAGTTCGATCGATCGACGCGCTTTCGATCGATCGAAGACCTTCATCCCTCAATCGATCGAACTGACTTCGATCGATTGACTGTCCCTGGTTCGATCGATCGAACTGACTTCGATCGATCGAACACAGCGATTATCCTGCTGCATGGCAGAGGCTGGAGATCACTGTTTCATCGTGTTCTCCCAACCTGGGACTACTCAGACATCGTCTGGAGTGTCACAGAATTATTTTTAACGTAAGAAAATATTAACACCCTGTTTGGTTGCGAGTTTTTCATAAGAAATCTAAAAAACTATGGTGTTATCAATAATTAGCATGCAACACTATAAACTGAGCGATTAAACTATGCCTACGAACTGCAGAATGTAAATGACAATATATAAATAACCTGAAGTGAATGATACTTGTATTAAACTCAAGAAATCCAGTCCACAATGTATAGATTCAAGGAAAACCTACAAAAACAAACACAACTCTCTATCTCTCTCTCTAAAACTGTTAAAACAAAAAGTGGGTGTCCTTATGGACGTGCATAATACTCCTATATATAAGAAAACCTAAGACACTAGGGTTAAAACCCGCATTCTGCTGCGCACGCAAATGTTACTGGAAATACCCCGTTCGATCGATCGAACTGCTTTCGATCGATCGAACTCTTGATCTTCAAGCGCTTCAACACTCTTCAAGCGATCGAACTCTCGATCGATCGAACCTTCTTAGAGCGATCGAACTTCACATTTTAGCTTTGACTTCCTTTGTTTGCATTCCAGCATTCCATTTATTCTGATGTTCAACTGTTTAGTCCACACAGCAGTAATCTGCACAAACAACAGCTAAAACAATACAACTTATCATAGATTAATCATATTGTATAAAAATTAGCCTTGTAATGCAAATTGCGGATAACATGGGAAGTTGTGATAAAAATTAATACAATTCTTTCCTTTAGCGCGGTTGTATTTTACAAATACCCCCGCTTTGCACATCCCAACCTGGATACTCTATGTGGATGGATTCTCCAACAAGCAAGGCAGCGGAGCAGGGATCATCCTGACCACATGCAACGGGATCCAGATTAAGTATGCCCTAAGGTTCAGATTCCAGGCTTCCAACAATGAAGCCCAGTGTGAAGCCTAATTGGAAGAGCTACAGTTGGCTACCTTAGTGGGCGCAAGGCAAGTTTAAGTGTATAGTGACTCCCAACAGGTTGTCAATCAAGTCTGACAGGAGTATGATGCTTGATAAGATTGCATGGTGGCCTACCTAACCTTGTTAGAGGGGTTACCAACAAGCTCAAAGGGTTCTCTATCGCACAGATCCTGAGGGAAGAAAACACATGGGCCGACCAATTAGCACGCCTGGCATCATCTTTTGAGTCGAACCTACTTGGGATAAGGGTAGAACACCTGCCCAAACCCAGTGTATCCAACTCGGGAGGAATGGAGGTAGACCTAGTCCATTAAGAGCCTAGTTGTAGTCACCCAATTTTGACCACACTGATAGGATTTAGGGTGGACAACATCTTAGACGATTCGATGATGAAAAGTACCCCATGGAAGGTACTAGATTCCATACAATTGAATGATCAAACTTCGGAAAGTGACTTTAAGCTCAGAAAAGCCCTTTTCCATGAATAAAATCCTAATTTTGTCAAAATCAACTCTCAGAATTCATATTCACATAGTGTTATATGAACACGAAGTGTTCTTAACACAGTATTCTAGGTATCCAGAGATTTAATTTCAAAGAAAAGTTCAAAATCAATGCACATTTAAAAGTAGTTTTGGAAAAGACGTCATTTGATTTCAAAAAGACGACGAAAGTTTTGAAGGACTTCCGGACTTTAATTGGACTTCAATTTTCATTTTAAAACCTCCTGGAATATTTTTATACTAAAATTCAACTCGACAGCTTTCCAACGATACATAAAGGATCAATTTTGGACACCAAAAAGTATTTTTATGAAAATCTGGAAAAGCAGTGCACCTAATATTTTAAACAGAGCTTAAGGGCAACCAGAATAGGAGGAAAAGTAGGTAGCGGGTGCCACATAGGGGTGGCAGGTCCCACCTATGCCGCCACCCACATAGTACCCCCTCTATCAAGCTTTTTGAGTTCCAGACCCTTCTAGAAGCCTCCCACTGTGAGAAAATTGCCTAGAAACTGCATTTAGGCACCGAAATGGCCATTTTGAAAATCCTATTTTAAGAGTTAAGTTTTCAAAACTCTATATATAGATTCATATAAGATCATCTTTGACACACAAGAGAATATATAGACACACAAGTATATACAAGCATACACAAGAGAGTACACAAGTGAATGTACTTGAAGATACAATCACATATATTTTGAATTTTGAGAGATTTCTAGAGAGAGAATAGTGAATCATGAATTGATTTCTTCTAAAATGAACTTTAAGAAAATTAGATAAGATAATTAAAGAGAGTTTTGACATCAATTGCCTCCATTAAACTTCCATGGATGAGTGCTTGAAGAGCTTGAAGAACACTTGAAGAAGAAGATCTTCAAATCAACTTTGATTGCATAATTGGGAATCCTCCAAGAGGTAGACATCAATATTCATCTCTAATTCCTACTTTTATGTATATCTATCTATAAGACTTGGATCTAGTTTAGCTTTGTTTTATTTGTTTGAACACCCATCTTCTTCCTCTCTCATTTTTCACACACTCACATAGCTAGATCCAAGTCTTTATTGATTTTCATTGATAATTCATGAAAAAGAGATTGATTTTTACTATTGATTTTCAATTTTGATTCCCTCAGATCCATGCATACATGATTATACATATGTATCTATTTTGAATTCTATGATGGTTTGGAAGTATGATCTATGAGAAGGATGATTCATATGTTCATACATATCTCTTGATTATTCCTATAACCTAGAATTCCTATTGAATTTCATCTCCAATAGGATATTTGTAAGTCCCTTTGATCCATGATCTAGAGTTCTTCATAGAACTTGAGGGCTAAATTGATTGGGAATTATGTTAATCATGTGGATCTACGAGTTTGATCTATTTAAATAAACTTCAACCATCACCTAAGATATTTTCCTCGCACTTTAAAATAAACTAGTTAAAATTCAGCAAAACAGATTGGTTTTCTCCATAAGATTCGGTTGACATATTTGAACATAGTCTATTTGTGCTTGAATTTTAGAAAATCAATAATAGTTATTGATATGCCCAAAAATATCCAGTTAAAGTCAAATCACCACGTCAGCGCAGTGACCCTGAGCATTCCGGAAGAGGTTATTCTAGTGATCTTGGGTTGTTATGGTAGAACCGCCCGATACGGGCCCACAACCCTGGTGTACGATACAGCTATACTTCACACATGATCAGCTTGGCCAGCTGGCCTCTGAGCGGTTTCCTTATTCAGTTAGAAGGCTAATGGAAATAGTTAATAGTTTCTTAAACCACTTAGTAAACTTTCCTTGAATCATACTAATCAATTTGTAGCTGGATTAGGCTTCCTAATCTAATAAGTTGCCTTGTACGGGTTGGCTCTTGCACCTATAAAAGAGGCCACTCACCCCCATTAAAAGGGGAGAATAACCAATTGCATTCTAGACCTACAAAATAGCATAAAACAAACACTTGTACGCATATACCCGGTCGGGGCTCGGTAGTGCCGCCCACTCTGTTGGCTCACCAAACGCCACCGGTGATCTACTAGTGAAAGTGCACTGACGCAACCGTGGATGTAGGTCACCTCATTAACGGGGCCGAATCACATATAATCTCTTGTGTCTCTCTCTAAATCTCTCTTACAAATTTTTGGCATCATCAGTTTGGCATCGTCTGTGGGAAATGACTGCTTTCTTCAAAAACAAATCTTTGACTGGTCTACATGCCTCCAAAGAAAGATAAGAACACCACTGCTCTGATGGGACCGAAAAACTCACATGCCAGACAACTGGCCACCTCTATGACCTCCAAGCAGGTCACCGTGGCTCTCGCACAACTCCTAGAGGGCCAGCGGCGAGCCCAGTAACAAATTGAAACACTATTAGCCTGGCAGAATGAGCTCCCTCAAATCGAGGAACAGCCTGGGAAAGGCGCGCCTAACTGAAAGCCTCCACGGGTTAGACAACATACCCACACTGCACCTGCATCTCTGCCGGGTTAGAGACGACACAGAGATGACGAACATAGCCATGCACCCAGGCGAACCCAACAACATGCCCGGGCTAACCCACATCGGGCGAGAGATGCTAGAGACATCAACAATAGTACGTGTGTTGCCCGAAAGGAGGGGCTAGGACATATGGCCCGGGAATTGGCCCAGGACCCTACGGCCAGGAATTGGGGGAGATCTCAGGCACACGATTACTCGTAGCCGGAGCCGGGTCCTATCCCCAAGGGCAATACACTTCGAAGAAGACGCCTCGTCATCTGATCTGACCTACCGCTCGGACATAGAAAGGAAGATCGAGCGGGAGGGGGTGAAGGCTCCAATCTAGGACCTGTAGAAACAGATCGAGCAACTGAGCCGCAATTAGTGCCATGATCATATCAACACAAAGACCGAATCACCCTACACCGTTCGGGTCACCGGATTCCCCATTTTATGAAAGTTTAAGCCACCGCATCTCAACTCCTACGACGGGATAGGGAGCCCAGTGGATCACGTTCGTACCTACAAGGCCCAGATGGAGTTAGTCACCACCATCGACGAGTTACTTTACTTGGCCTTTCCCAGCACTCTCAAGGGGCCAGCAGTGTAATGGTTCCACGCCCTCAAACCCTAAACGGTTGATGACTTCCAGACATTGAGCAAGCTTTTCATTAGCCAATTCGTAGGGATGCTTGACCGGTCACAACCTGAGACCCAACTACTGACCATCAAGCAACGTAAAGGGGAATCCCTAAAGTACTACGTGGACCGTTTCAATCAACAGAGGCTTCAAATTCTCCACTTGAATGAAACAACCGCTATTATGGCCTTCTGCTTGTGAGTTCAACACACCAAAGTTGCTACGTCATTTCATCAAGACTGGCCAGTAACCCTGGTAGAACTCTCATAAAGGGTCAAAAAGTACATCAACATGGAGGAGTTTCTGAAGTCCAAGCATGCCGACTTTGCAGAAGACGAGATCGAGTCCCCAAAAGCTAAACAAAAACGTGGGGGCTCTGAGAAGGGTCATGGAAAGAAGCCCAGACAAGATCAGTAGAGAGGCAGTGGTGTCAACATACAGGTCCCGATCACCTTTACCAAACTTTCCTGGCCTATCCACGAGGTCGTGGCTGCCGCAGAGACCCAGAGGCCACTCTAGCAGCCAACCAAGCAGAAAAGCCCACCCGGTAAGAGAAACCGGGATAAGTTTTGCAGCTTCCACAAAGACCACGGACATGACACAAAGGATTGATTTAAGCTTAAGATTGCCATTGAGAAGCTGATTGAGCAGGGCCACCTAGCCGAGTTCGTGGCAGTAGACAGATGACCTCGACAAGAAGACCGAGATCCCAAGCAACCGCTACCCCTTAGGCAAACTAATGTAATCTCCAGATGAACTTCAGGCAGAGGGAACTCACAGTGGACCAAGAAGAGGCATGCCAGGGCATACCGATTAGATATCTGGCATGTCTACTCCACCCGCTCCCCTCCGAGAAACGTGTTAATGTTCTCATCTGAGGACATGCTAGACCTGCACTGCCCTCATGATGACTTGCTAGTGGTGACGCTCTCCGTAGCAAACTATGTGGTTAAAAGGGTGTTGGTGGACACGGGCAGCTCCTCTGACATCAAGTTCGTCTCAGCATTCGATCAGCTAGGGACACCCAGGGATCGACTCCGACTAGTGGCCACTCCCCTAGTAGGTTTCAATGGGTCCAGTACCCAACCACTCGGTACCATCGAGCTCTCAATTCTTATGGGGACTTATCCCTAGCAGACATTTGGTGGTTAAATTCCTGACCCCTTAGGGACCCAGGAGTCTACATGGAGACCAAGCAGTCGGCCGGATTTGCTATGTTAGTTCCTTACACCGGGAAGCCATTACTGAAACACTAAATATTCAAGAGATGGACCCTAGAGACAAAAGTAACGTAATAGGCCCAATGGAGGGGCTGGAGCAGGTGGTGCTGGATCCTCAGGTTCCAGACCGGTCCATCAACATTGACACTCTCTTAGACCCAGGCTTTAAGGAGAAGTTGGTCGAATTCCTGCGGTAAAGCCAGGACGTCTTTGCCTGGAGCTATAACGACATGCCTGGGATAGATCCCCGGGTTATGTCTAACTGTCTCAAACCCCGACTGCCGGCCGATCAAGCAAAAAAGGTGCGATATGGCACCCGAAAGGCAGATGGCGGTATATGAAGAAGTCGAGAAGCTCCTGAAAGCAAATTGCATCCGAGAACTATCTCGACTGGTTAACAAATATGGTACTAGTCAAGAAAAGCAACGGGAAGTGCAGAATGTGCGTGGATTTCACCGACCTAAATAAGGCCTTCCCCAAGGACTACTACCCACTGCCCAGGATAGATCTCCTTATAGACTCCACAGCCGGTCATGCACTCCTCTCGTTCATGGATGCCTACTGAGGGTACAATCAAATCAGCATGTATCCCGGGAATGAAGAGAAGACTTCCTTCATCATAGATCAAGGAACGTACTATTACAAGTGATGCCCTTTGGCCTCAAAAATGCTAGGATAACCTATCAACGCCTGGTTAATCACATGTTCAAGGATCTGATTGGGAAATCCATGGAGGTCTATGTTGATGATCTTTTGGTTAAAAGCCGAGACAAGTTCGACCATCTCGAACATTTGGCCAGGGCCTTCAGCATTTTTGAGGATGTTCGGGATGAGGTTGAACCCGGCCAAAGTCACATTTGGCGTCTCGTCCATGAAGTTTTTGGGACACCTGGTCAACAGATGGGGGATCGAAGCCAACCCCGAGAAAATCTAGGCTATCATAAACATGCGGTCAACCAAAGATGTTCAGAGCTTGGCCGGGCAGGTCGCCGCATTGAATAGGTTTGTCTCCCGAGCTACCGACTGATGTCTGCCATTTTTCAAAATCCCTCGTAAGGAACTCAAGAAGTACTTGGCATCACCTTCTTTACTCTCAACGCCCATGCCAAATAAGGAATTGTTCTTATATTTGGTAGTGTCACCCTTAGCGGTCAACTTGGCTCTCCTCTGAGAAGAACACGGGATACAATTCCTGGTCTACTACACCAGCCGGGTACTTCAAAGCGTGAAAAGCAGATATTCCTACATAGAAAAGCTTGCCTTTCCCTCATCACTTCTGCTCGGAGACTTCTCCCATATTTTGAGGCCCACGCAACTGTGGTCCTCACAGATCAACCCCTTTACCGAATCTTGAGCAGGCCAGAAACCTCTAGAAGGCTCATCAAGTGGGCCTTGGAGTTAGAGGAACTTAAAGTAATTTACCGACCCTGCACGGTGATCAAAGGACAGGCCGTGGCGGACTTTCTTGTGGAGTTCACATACCTCGAAGACCCAGTTGAAGAGCTCAACCCTCCCGACCTACAGCCTAGCCTACAGTTAAATATCTCGACCTGGGTACTTTACGTGGATGGGTCTTCCAATAAATAAGGAAGCAGGGCAGGGATCATCCTGAATACTCCCGACAGAATCTAGCTTGATTATGCACGGAGGTTTGGATTTGTACCTCAAACAACGAGGCTGAGTATAAAGCCCTATTGGTAGGATTACAGTTGGTTACGTCAAAGGGTACAAGGGTACAGCGACTCCCAGCTCGTGGTCAACCAAGTTAATTAGGAGTATGAGGCTCAGGAAGATAATATGGTAGCTTACCTGGATCTTAACCTAACGGTCTTAAAAAAGCTTAAGGGTTTCTCGATCACACAAATCCAGAGGGAAGAAAACACTAGGGCCGATCGATTAGCCCGCCTCGCCTCGTCCTCTGAGTTGAACGTGCCCAGGATAAGGATAGAATACTTACCTGAGCCAAGTATGACCAGCTTAAAAGGCATAGAGGTCAAGCCAGTCGTCTTAGGCCCTAGCTGGATGGATCCGATCACGACATTCCTTATAACTAGCGTGTTGCCAGACAAAAAGGAAGAAGCCTGCTGGGTCAAGTACCGAGCTGCTAGATACCATGCATCGATGGAATCCTCTACAAAAGGGGGTTCTCTATCCCCTATCTCCGTTGCATCCACCCTGTATAGGCCGAGGCGGTATTGCATAAAATCCATGCGGGAGTTTGCGGGAACCAAATTAGAGGCCGGGCACTTTCACAAAAAGCCTTAATGCAAGGTTATTACTGGACAACCATGGCTTTGGATTCCCAGGAGTATATAAAAAGGAGTGACAAGTTCCAGAGACACTCCCCCATGATCAACCAGTCAGGAGAACTCCAAACACCCATCCTTAGCCCTTGGCCATTTGCTCAATGGGGAATCAACATTGTCGGTCCCCTCTTAGTGGGAAAAGGATAAGTTAAGTTCGGTGTCATCGCCGTGGATTACTTCACCAAGTGGGCGAAGGCCGAGCCTTTGGCAACAATCATCGAGAAGAAGATGGAGAGCTTTATTGAGAAAAACATCCTCAGTAGGTTCAGTACTCCCCGGGTTCTAGTCAGTGACAATAGCAGGCAGTTCGACACCCCAGTGTTCAAGCAGTTCTGCTCAGGCTACAAAATATCCAATCACTACTCTTCTCCTGAGCATCCTCAAGCCAATGGCCAAGCCGAGGTGACCAACCGGACAATCTGTGGACACGCAGAATTCATCTTCATGTTTGTTTGAGATTGTTTTGAAAAGGAAAGAAAAGGTCCGTTGAAAACAGATACAGAGTCACCACTTGGTCTTTAAGGAACCAAGAAACCTAATTTTGACTCACCCAAATGGATAAAGGGCACCGGCCCTTCATAACCAAAGAACTTGGCTCGGGGTTTTGGTACGAGAGAGGAAGGAGCCTTTGTCGCGAATAAAACACCCTCAACTCGCCCCGTCTCTCAACGGGCCCTAATTAGCATCCAAATAATCATCTTTTACTATATTTGGTTAGACAATTAATACTATGATAGGTAAATTATATCACATAAGAAAATTTAAAATGGAAGATCTAAAGATAAGATATCATTCATAAGATCTAAGCCAAGTATCACACAATGCAAAGTGAAAGATCACACAAAACAAACCTAGGAAAAATTGTCTAATCACATATCAAGTAATAAAGTTTTCCTAATCTAAGGAGACATGAATTGTTCTTGAAACAAATAATCAAAGAAATTAAAATGTGCTTAGCAAGCTAGTATGATGCATGTTAATCTTTGAGAAAAGAAGACCTGTCGATCCCCGGGACGGATGAGAAAGGATGATTAGATCGAGGGGAAAAATGAACGTGTGATCATGATCATTCCTTATAATCTTCTTAGATTAGGAGTTACAAAAAAACCCAAATCTTTGCATGGATGCAATGTATGTATCTAGAATGTGCCAAGATTGTAGTGTGTTTTATGTTCATGGATTCCTAGAATGACTTAGAAGACTAAAATGTGTGTGACTGAATGAATGGAATCATTATGGGATATGTACAAATGTAGCATGGAATACTTCCTAAGACATAAGCTAATTTGGAGTGCATATAAGCATCAAATCAAAGTATGGAAGTAAAAGTGTGCTTGCTGTGAATAGTGGACAGAATAGTAACATGATCTTGTGAAAATGGAAAAGAGGGGTTAGAAATGTTTTCAATGCATGATTTTTTATGGAGATCTTCCTTGTTCTTTCTAGAACACAACCCAAGAAGCCAATTGTGAATAACTTTCACATATTGAGATAAATCATATAAACAATAGAGATTATTCAGAAACAGAGTCCGTACTGTCGACTGAAATGTTGGAAAATCTTAAAAAATGGAAACAAATGATCTAGAGGCCCATTTTATACAAAGTGTTCCCTATGACATTTAAGTTCAAGGGAAAAATAAGTTAGGACCACACTTTGTAGAAACGTTTTCAGTAAAACAAGTTGAAAGTCAACCTAGCTGCTGTGACAGCGGAGGCAGAATGTTTGGAAGGAATGTTTGGACAAAAATGGACCCCTTTCAAGTATTGCCAAGTCAAACAAAAAATCATGGGTATTCTCTAATGAGTTAGGAAGACTTTCCAAGTATTCTTACATCCATACATTGATTAGTGAGTTCTAGAGAAATCTTTGAGCTCAAATCATTCACTATCTTGACTCACTATTTTAAAGTTTTTGGGAAAACAAAGTTTATCTGTTGAATCAAAGTGAGGGTTTTAAGAAGGGGGTTTTGAAATAAAGGTTCTGAAAATATATTTTCAATACTCAATGAAGATTGTGGTCACTTAAAATTTCAACATCAAACTCATCATCAAGAACCTCCAAGATTGTTGGAAAGTACTATTTACATTTTAAAGACAACTTCATGAATACATAAGAAAGTATTGAAGTAGAAATCATCATCTATCAAACATGTTTTTGAGGTCAAGAGCTACTATCCATAAGGATTCACTCACCTCAAACTTCATGTCATCATCTAGATGATGATAGACTAGTAAGCAAATAAAGAAAACAAAAAGAAATGAGGTAGGAGAAGATGAACAACTATAAACAAACAAATAGATAGCAATTAATAGATGATATTCATGATGTATTTGACTTGTAGTTTGGTGTTTCACTCATATGTGGTGACATTGGACATGGAAGTAGCTTCGTCTCTCTTAAATGCTCACTAAAATGGTGGCTGGGTGTATTGAATATGAAGTAAATAGGAGTAATGAAGTAAAAGCAAAGTTTAGAACTCACTTTTTGTTTGGAAATCAAAGAAGAAAGCTTCTTTTCTCTCTATTCTAACCTTATCTCTACAACTTTCTCTCCAAAACTTTTCAAAGCTTACATTTGACGCCCCCCAAAATGAGAAGTCCAGCGGGGTTTATATAGGCCAATTTGGGGTGATTTTGGGGTTTTAGAAGTACTCCCATTGGTCCCAAACATCTGTGAACATAGAACTACGTCGTTTTGGTTTTCAATTAATCAAAATGAACCCCCAAAAGAAATTACAAAAAACACCATTCTGGAGGAGAGTCCGCGGCGGCACTGGGCCTATGCCGCAGTGCCAGTGGGCCAGTGCAGCGGCGGCACAGCTCCTCATTCGTCCAGATAATCCTTTTTAGGGCCCCAGAGGTTCCGGTATTTACGAAAAGGCCCTATTTCGTCCGAAATTCACAGAAAATGCATATGAACTCCAAATTGAGGTTTTGATATACCATTGGAAAGTTAATGGAGACTACTTTACATTAAAATAGTTTGGGGATAGGTTACTTTGAAAAGTTTTGCGGTATTTGTGATAAAAGTCGATTTGATCGCCTTTTTCGCCTTCGGAAATTCACAATAAACTCGTTTTAAATCCAAATATTATGTGCGATATACCATTGGAAAGCTATTGATTTCTAATATCTATGAAAAATGTTTGAAAATTGTTATAGTGTCCAGTTTCAAATTCAAATTTTGGCCAAACTGGTCAATCTTGGGATTCCCGGGAAGTTCTGGAAACTTCTGGGATTGACATTATCGTTCGATTTTCTTTTAAAACTCATTTTAATACTTTCCCCATGATCTAGAATGATCCTGGCAAATTTGGATGATTTAGGTCAAACTTGGTCAAACTTGGTCAAACATTGGTTAAACCTGGTCAAACCGGTCAGCGGGGACTTTTCAGGAACTTCCGGGTCTTCCGGGGGTCTCTAGGAGCTGATAATTTCATCTGATTTTACTCAAAAAACTCATTTTCTTACTTTTTTACGACATAGCATGTTTTCAGAACTTTTGGTCTAAATCTGGGAGTTTTTGGGCTTTCAGGGGCATTTTGGTCATTTTGAGCATTTTGAGAAATAGAACTAACTTCCAGGAGTCCTTTTGAGTCTTTTTCAATCATTGTGAACCACAAATCTATGGGTTTCCTAAATCTGATAGGCGACAAAATGTGGTGTCTACAGTTTACCCCTCTTTGGCATGAACTTGCGAGGCAACGCATGTCACAAGCGAGTGCCAAAGCTTTAAAGAGACAGGTCTTTTTGGAGGCTATAGATTTAGGATAAAAAGCATTGCAAAGATGCAATGATGAAAAACATGATGCTGAGGTCAGTGTTGGTCGCGCTCTGCGTGAGCTGCCTACGTATCCCAAGGGGAATCAGACCAAGATGTAGTTCGGGGTACAAAAGAACAAATCACACGTGCACAACAAGACATACGGATGCTATGCTGTGAGGATAATATGCAGTGCATGGACGTGATATGAATTGCATCCCGAGTCCTATTATGTTTAGTGTTCTGATCCTAGCATGAGCTGGTGTTGTGGGGTGTGTGTCACCCCTACTGGGCTTATGTTGTGCTAGTGTTGAATCTAATGATCCTGACAAGGATACCAAGGTGTTGAAGACTCTGGGTCTCGAGCAAACTTCTTAAATTGCGGGAAGTGTGCTTCGCAACCAAATGTAATCGAATGTGGGGTCCCAGAGGACGACAACCAAGGGTGATCGAGGGATCTTGTGACAACCAATAAGTGCAGAAGTTATGATAGTGGACAAATGAGAAAGCTCATGATAAACAAGAGACACGGGGTCGTAGAATGGCAGTGCTCGTCTTCATAATCTGGATATGGGCGATATTCTGGTTGTTCCTGCTGGCTGATCTTCGAGAGTGGGTTCTACTTTTATTACTTTTTGCTGGGGGTAGTGGGAACTAGTATCCTTCCATATTTGTCCTCAGGGGATGATGTAGGATTCTCAGAGAATCTGTCTTTTCTTGATCGTGAACCAGGACCCATCTCTGAATCTCTCACGGTTGATCAAATCTTTCGCGCTCAATCCAAAAGGGCCTGTCGGGGCATTCGGGAGCTGGTGTCTTTCTATTTCTGTCCTGAGGGGATGATGTAGGACTCTCGAAGAATCTCTCTTAACTGGTTCTTGGTCGGGAACCAGGACCCATCTCTCAATCTCCCACGATTGATAAAACTTTTGCATTGGTCGGTCCGAAAAGCCGTTTCGGGCCTTCGGGAGCTGATATCTTTCTGTTTCTGTCCTTAGGGGATGATATAGGATTCTCGGAGAATCTTTCTTGCTGTTTCTTGATCAGGAATCAGGACCCATCTCTGAATCTCTCACGGTTGATCAAACGTTTGTATTGGTCGGTCCCAAAAGCCATTTCGGGCCTTCGGGAGCTGATATCTTTCTATTTTTGTCCTCAGGGGATTAACTGAATCTACTGGGGTTAAAATGGATCTGCTGGGGATAAAACCTCATAAATCTTGGCTAAAATGGGCCATCGGGGCTAAACAGGATCACGAGCAGGCTAAAACGGGCTGAAACGGGCCAAAATAGGCTGAAAAGGAGCAAAGTGGGGCCCGTGGGGAGCAGTGCCACGGTGGCAGTGTGCCAGTGCCACGGAGGCACTAGGTGGCCAGACTCCATGTGTGTATATCTCGGGTTTTTGAGCATTTCAAGCTCATTCTAGGCCATTTTAGGGTGTTTTTGGAGCCAAAATCCGTCAAATCGCAGCTTGTGCGCGCTCAGGTGAGTAATCTTACCCCGTGGTTGGAATTTTGATTGGTGTTTTGGTTTTTTCCATTTTTCAAGAAGAAAGTTTGGTTTCAGTCTTCCATTTTCTTGCAGATCCATGGCTTCGAGCTCGAAAAGACCGTCTAAGAAGGCCAAGAAACGAATGAAAGCCGAGAGCCAAACCACGAACTTGATTTTACAGGACCCCCAACATCATCTTTCAACTGCGGCTCTAGCGAGCCTGGTATGTGAACTTTTGACAGTTTAGGACTATTTTGTGCATTTATGCTAGTTTTATGAACTATAGTGTGCACCTAGAGTTTGCTGGAAGTTTGTTTTGTGCTCGCACGATGATTTTGTGAAGTTGGACTTTCGGGTCATGAATAGTGATTTTTTGCTTGTTTTTGTCATTTTTGATATGTGCAGGTGCCGGAAGTGACATTAAAGGGCCACAGTAGCCTTGCTCACACTTTTTTATGGTACACCCAACTCTCGCCTGCCGTCAAGATAATGGTAGACGATGGCGGGTTTGGCGGCTTTGTCCGCCTAGTTTCAAAGAGTAGCAATGATCTGGCACATTTTTATGTTCTTACTGACAGATGGTGGGACACCACCAATACATTCCACCTGCCATTTGTTGAGATGACAATGATGCCATTTGATTTTTCTATGATTACCGGCTTGAGGGTTTACGGGAAGCGCCTGATTCTGGACTACTTCTATGAGATTGATCCCGAGGCTGTCGAGATGTTGATTGGGGCTATTCCCCCTAATTTGGAGAGGCACTGGTTCCCTTGTGGCTGGCTTTACTGGGCTTACGGCAGAGGGAATCATAACCTGAATAATTCTCAGCTTTTGAGGGTATTTCTTCTGTATGTCCTTGGTTGCTCAATCTTCGCGACACGGAATGACCGGGTGAGCTTGAGGCTTCTTTCTTGTCTGGTGACCATTGGTGAGATCCCCTCTTATGACTGGGGCGGTGCTGCCCTGCCCACCTTTACAAGCATATGGGTGAAGGTTCCCGGGGCGATGTCAAATCAACAGGGGGATTTTGGCGAGTTTTAGAGGTATGTACCGCATCTTCTTTCATCTTCTGGCTTTTTGATTTCTATACTTTTTCTGATTTTCTCTTTTGTCAGTGCAGCTTTGGAGCTTTGAGTACCTGAAGATGTTAGCCCCTTCCCCTGCTAATGAATCAGGTGAAGATGAGGACGGCATAGCTCTTGTGCCTTTGTTCCCTCGAGGCTTGAGATGGCGGAGGGATGATGTCGGGGTAAAGAGCGGGGCTCAATGGATCGTTCTTCTCAGAAACTTCTTATCTGGGCTGACAACTGCTAGCATTGATTAGACGCCTTAGGAGCGCGTTGCTTATGCTGCCCCAGAAGAGATACAGATGGTCAAACCCCTTTCCTCTTACCGACTTCTGATGGAAAGTACTGAGAGCAGGCAATGGTTCCTCAACGAGCGAGTGTCCCGGCAGGAGGTTGGCGGTCCGAGGTATTGCGTCCCTCATGATCCTCCTGTGATGGATGCTGATGACCTTTCTGGTGATGCTTTGCTGGCGGCCTTAGCTGGTACCTTCCTAATGCCCAACTTCCCACTTCTTGAGGTAAGTTTTCTTTTGCGTTTTTATCTCTATCCGTTGCCTATGTTTTTGACTCATCTTTTTCCTAACTTATTTTATGCCTACAGCTCCGCGAGATGTATAGGAGACAGGTTCCCCCAATTTTCGATCCTATCCCTCCTTGGGAGTGGACCGTTAATGTTTTGGGTACAGACAGCTCTCCTCAAGTTATGGAGGTGCCACGAGTCACATGTGGGTATCCTACCCAGCCAGCAGGCATCTTCAACGTCCCTTGGAGTTATGCTGAGGAGGGCCACGCCTTAGCAGGTAGCTTACGGTCTTTGGTTCTCACGCGAGACCATCGGGTATGTCTCTAATTTTGCGCTCCTTAAGGTTACGAGGTTCTAATCCTGATTTTTCCCTTGACAGATGGATGGTATGTGGCAGTTTGCCACCAATCAGATGGCGTCTTTGGTAGGTTTCGGACTCGACTTTATTTTTGTATTCTTTATGGTTTCTCTACTGATTGCTTTTATTTTATTTGTGTGTGCAGTACCGTGGGAGTGGCGTTGGCTCATCGAGGTACAAAGGTGGTAGGAGGAGGCCATCGCCGACATACACTCCGGGTGGTCTGACAGAGGATGAAGAAGAGGAGGACTGAGGCCTCGTAAGTGGGGATTTTATTTTATCTCCATTTCATGTTTTCAATTGGGTTGTACTAGTGAATGGTGTGACGGATGGACAATGTTTAAGACAATATGTAGGATGATGTGTGTAGGATGATGTGTCACCTTTGACAGAGTACTATGATGTTTTGCCTTGTGGGCCGGATAGTTTCCGGTTTGAAGGCGCAGTTGTGTGCTTGCTTTGGTTGGTGGTTGTGTGACAATATATGTGCATTGTGATTCTATGATTGTTGATGTTACTGCGATGAGCAGCCTTGTGATAGTGAGTGTGTTTGCCTTGCAGGTGGGATAGTCCGTGAAACGGGGAGGTGTTGCCAAAATTTTGAATTTTTCTAGAGCCGTAATAGAAAATATGGCATTGTATGATCCCGCTCAACTCACAGGTTGGCTGAACATCACAGATGGTGTGGAACGGATCAACCTTTTTAGCTACGGCTTGACTGAGCTATTCTCTCTTCGCCAAATGGCTTTGAACGATGAGTTCATGCGTGCTGCCATTGTCCACTGGGACCTGGTGAACCATGTCTTCAATTTCAACGGACTGGAGATATGCCCCCCGTTTGAGGAGTTCTGTGCTATCCTTGGCTACGATTCTGACTCTGACCTGATTCTCCCTTCTGCTGATACCCCCAGTCCTACGCGAGGCTTGGATGAATACCTGAACTGTTCCACTACTATTTCTTGTCGGCTAATTCATGGTGAGGTTCTTGACATTGCTTCCATCATCGCCCGGTATGCTAGTCTTGGGAATCCTAGCGTATATGATGCTACTCGCGGGGCCGCTATGATATTGTGCATGACTTTGCACTTTCTGTTCTCGAGTGCTTCTATCGACTTGGTGCACGTGTGCCTTGGGCTGAAATTTGGCAGGAATCCCATGGCCATGGTTCTGGCTGAAGCCCTGAATGGTTTGGATCGCGCTTTCAGCCAAGGAACGCTTCTTCTTTCTGGGGCACCTTTGGTGTTACAGGCTTGGCTCTACAAGCATCTTTGATTATGGAGAGGTAATGTGCCACAAGTTTATTTTTGCAGGGCTGTGCTTCATCCTCATTATACTTCTGCCGATTGGGTTGGCATGATGGGTATTTTATCTAAGGTCGACATTTGCTGGATCTTGAGGCATTGGGGCCTTCATGCAGTGACCACTAGTCTCGGGGATTACCAGAGAGTGTGGCTGATGGGTCTGAGAGAGACCTCTTTCTATCATCCTCGCCGATTGGCCAGACAGTATGGGCGAGTTCAAGAGGTCCCCCGGGGGTTTACTGAGAGGGTCTTTGCTTCCAGAGTCAGAGCCACTACTATTGCTGCTTTCATTAGGGGTTGGGCCGGTCGAGTAAGAGCCTATTTCTAGAGACCTTTGAAGAAATAAAAGACACAAAATAAAACTAGGCTTGACTAATTCTGCTTCTTTCCTCCAAGTGTCTTTGATATTCGTGATTGCTTTTCCGAAAGAACTTTTTGTGTTTTGATTTGTCCCTGCTTATGTAATATTCGAAGTTTGTTTATCGGTGAACCTTGGTTACTTGGATAACCTTGTTTTATGCATTCGACTTTCTGAAAACATTAGAAGTATGATTTTGATCTGATATTTGCTTTTGGTACTTGTTTGGGCATGCTAGAATGATTAGAGGCAAACGAGGCAGGTGGCCGAAGTTTGCCCCTAATTTGGTATATGTATGGTTGTGTGGCTAACGAGGTGGATGACCGACGTTTGCCCCTAGTTTAGAAGAGGTTTAGGCAAACGAGGTGGGTGGCCGAAGTTTGCCCCTAGTGTGGAGGGTGATTTCTGGGTTATGGTAAGGACCGTGACTTTATTTTTCTCACACGCCCATAATTTTGCCTAGGCACCAGTTAGGTGACCCAGCGAGCTCTTTTTCTCTCTTTTGTTACTGCTCACTTTAGATTTAACTCTAACTTTTGCCTAGGCGTCCTTTCGAATTTTCAACCTAGCGAGCCATCCTTCTTTCCTTTTTTGAAAGTCTGCCTACATCCCCCCGAACGGGGATCAGGTCCAACGTAGTTCAGGCCAAAGTTTTGAAAGAAAAGGGGTTGATTATAATGGTGTTGACCAAACCGATGCAGTTGCCTACGTATCCCTGAGTGGGAACCAGGTCGAGCATAGTTCAGGCCAAAGTTTTGAAAGAAAAGGGGTTGATTATGATGGTGTCGACCGAACCAATGCGGCTGCCTACGTATCCCCGAGTGGGAATCAGGTCGAGCATAGTTCAGGCCAAAGTTTTGAAAGAAAAGGGGTTGATTATGATGGTGTCGACCGAACCGATGTGGTTGCCTACGTATCCCCGAGTGGGAATCAGGTCGAGTGTAGTTCAGGGCGGGGCTTAAAAGAAAGTTGGTTTTGGGGAATGGTCAAGCATTGTAATTTTTGAGGCGATCCATGTTGATTGGTTCTTTGAATTCAATGCCATCGAGGTCCATGAGGTAGGTTGCTCCTCCGTAAAGGAGAGTTTTGACGATATAAGGACCGACCCATTTGGGTTTGAACTTTCCACGTGGATCAAAGATCGGGGCTCGCAATTCCTTAAGGACAAGGTCACCCTTGACAATTTCCCTCGGACGAACCCTTTTGTTGAGAGCACGGGCTATCCTCTTTTGATAGATTTGGACATGGTCGACTGCCGCTAGGCGCTTTTCATCTATGAGAGCCAATTCTTCGTACCTTTCCCTCAACCAATCTGATTTTGAAATTTCACATTCTACCATCACGCGCAGGGACGATAGTTCTATCTCGACTGGAAGTACTGCTTCCATTCCATATACTAGTGAGTATGGAGTTGCTCCTGTGGACGTCCTTATCGATGTTCTGTATCCCCAAAGTGCGAATGGTAGCTTTTCATGCTAGTCTTTGTAGGTATCGGCCGATTTCTATAGTATGGCTTTGACATTCTTGTTTACAGCTTCGACTGCCCCATTAGTTTGTGGCCGGTACTGTGATGACTTGTGATAAGTGATTTTGTATTCCTTAAACAGATCCATGACTTCAGCTTTGAAATGACTACCATTATCTGAAATGATCTCATGGGGGACTTCATAGCGACAAATGAGGTTCTTCTTGATGAACTTGGCCACTTCCTTGGCCCCTAGCTTGGTGTAGGATGTGGCTTCTACCCATTTTGTGAAGTAGTCAATGGCCACCAAAATGTATCGATTTCCGTTTGTAGCCTTCGGGACGATTTTGCCAATGATATCGATTCCCCAAGTTGAGAATGGCCACGGGGAAGTCATACTATAGAGTGGAGATGGTGGTACATGTATCATGTTCACGTGGATCTGGCACTTGTGGCACCTTCTTACGTATTCGCAATAATCTTTCTTCAATGTTGTCGAGTAGTGCCCCAGTCTTACAATCTTCTTGGCTAGTATATGACCATTTATGTGTGGACCACACACCCCTTCGTGTATTTCTTCCATCATTCTTCTGGTGCACTTTCTGAAGAAGCAAGTCAGATTATGACCATTGTATCCTTTCTTCAACAATTTTCCCCCACAAATGATGAATTGTGCTGCAAACCTTCGAATTGCTCTTTTGTCCTTCTCGGAAGATTCTAGGGGGTATGTCCCCTTTTCTATGAAGTCCCAAACATCCTGATACCACGGTGTTTCATTTTCTTCTTCTTCGATCGCGGCATTTGTGCTGAATGAAGGCTCGTACCTTTGCTCAATTACCAAAGGCATCATCTTGACTCCCACGGGAATTTTGATCATGGAGGCTAAGGTAGCCAACGAATCTGCTAGCTGGTTCTCTTCCCTCGGCAAGTAGAAGAATGTGATGTTCTTGAACTGTCTCTTGAGTCCATCGAGATGATCGTGATAGGGTTTCAACCTTTCTTCTTTCACCTTCCACTCCCCCTAGCTTGTGACAAAATGAGGTTGGAATCTCCGAAGACATCCAACTTCTGAACTTTCAGCACTATGGCTGCTTCCATCCCCAGAATGCATGCCTCGTATTCAGCAGTGTTGTTGGTGGAGTTATAATTGAGCTTAACTGCCAGCGGAGTGTGGTCCCCACCTGGTGACACTAGAATCATTCCTACTCCGTATCCTTTCATGTTGGCCTTCCACTGTTCTTCCTTGATTTCCATGATATTTTTGTCCGAAAATGGGAAGTCCCCATTTTCTTCAGAGTCAACAGCGTGCTCCGCAAGATGCTCAACTATGGTTCTCCCTTTTACCGATTTGCTTATAACGTACTTGATATCGAATTCGGATAATAGAAGTAACCAAAGGGATATACGATCTGTCAGGGCGGGTTTTTCGAGGAGGTATTTTAGAGGATCCATGCGGGATATGAGCATAATCGGGAAGGCCAGCATGTAGTGCCTTAGTTGGCGAGTGCACCAAACCAAGGCCCAATATGTTTTTTCGAGGGTAGAGTAGTTGAACTCATACCTAGTCATTCTCTTGCTAAGGTAATATATGGCTTTTTCGGAGCAATTTTCTTCCCCTTCTTGGGCTAGCATGTAACCCATGGCATTTCGGAGATAGATAGATAAAGGAATAAGGGCTTATGAGGAGTAGGTGGTAAAAGGATGGACGGATTTTGAAGGTAGGCTTTTATTTTGTTGAAAGCGGCTTGGCATTGGTCATCTCATTAGAACTTTTCTCCATTTCTCAGCAATCGGAACAAAGGATCGCATGTAGTTATGAGTTTGGAAATGAAGCGGCTGATAAATTGGACTCTTCTGAGAAACCCTCTCACTTCCTTTTCATTCCGTGGTGGTGTCATTTCTATGATTGCCTTGATCTTAGAGGGATCCACCTCTATCCCCCTTTGTGTGATGAGAAAACCCAGGAGCTTATCGGAGGTCACACCAAAAGTACATTTCTTAGGATTCAATCTCATCTTGTATTTGTGCAACCTCTCAAAAAACTTTTCCAGTGCCACCAGGTGTCCTTCTCTGTCCTTGGACTTCACAATCATGTCATCTACGTACATTCTACTTCCTTGTGAATCATGTCATGTAGCAGAGTGGTGGCAGCTCTTTGGTAGGTTGCTCCAGCATTCTTGAGTCTGAAAGGCATCACTCTATAACAGTAGGTTCCCCAAGGGGTGGTGAATGTCATTTTTTCCCGATCTTCTAGCGCCATTAGAATCTAATTGTACCCCGAAAAGCCATCCATAAACGACAGTAGCTTATGTCTCGCGATGTTATCCACTAAGACATCGATGTGGGGAAGCGGGAAGTCATCCTTGGGACTGGCTTTGTTTAGATCACGAAAGTCGACGCACACATGAACTTTTTCATCTTTTTTGGGGACTGACACGATATTGGCAACCCATTTCGGATACTCGGTGACAATGATGAACCCTACCTTGAATTATTTCTCCACTTCTTCTTTAACCTTGAGTGCCCATTCCGGCCTCATGCGCCTTAGTTTCTGCTTGATAGGTTTGGAATTGGGGAGGAGAGAAATATGATGTTGGACAATGTCGGGATTGACCCAGGCATGTCCTCATAAGACCAAGCAAAAACATCTTTGAATTCTTTTAGCAAGAGAGTCAATTTTTCTTTTTCTTTTTTATTAAGAGTTGAGCCAATTTGCATAATTTGTGGATTATCTATTTCACCTAGGTTAACCGATAAAGTATCTTCGATTATTTTATAAGTAGGTGGTTTTTCAATTAGTTACTTAAGTTCTATAGGGAGATCCTCGGAGGGATCTGTGCATTCATAAGTATTAGACACAGAGGAGTAAGCATAATCGTCTTTCATTTCATTCATGATAGGTGGAGTGATTACATTAGACACTGATGGGCCTACAGTAGTCGACTCTGGTACAGACTCCATAATTGGAAGTACAGACTCTTGGGGAATAGGGGATAGGGAGACACAGACAGATGACTCTATAGCCTGGTTGCTTAGACCCTCCTCGGTTGGCTTGATCTGATCATCTTGGCTTTTGGCCCTCTTTTCTTCCTTCTCTTCAACGAATTCTTCCCATATTTTCTTGATGGTTTCAGTGTCTAGGTACTTCAACCAGTCTTCCCCCAGGGTTTTCACAACTTCTTCAGGATAGAACGGATCTTGATAGGGGGGCCTTTCACAATCAGTGAAGATTTCAAGCCCGGAGTGCCTTTTTCTAGTGGCTTGATGGATCCAGGGTTCTGGGAACCCAAATTAGGGGAAATCATCCCCTTCCTTGATGAATTGCCCATTCAAGGTCTTGCGGTATGGTGAGAGGCTCCTCACTCTTTTCTTCCATGGCCTTTGTAGCTCGACGTCTTCTTCAGTGGGCTTGTATCCCAACCCAAAAGTGCCTTATTGCCCTTTAATCTGAGGGAACTCATGAATCCTTTGTTGGCGTCGGCCCAATCCCATTCCAGGGAAGTAGTTCATCTTGCGGACGATGTTGACAACTGCAGAGTGGATCTCGGGGAACCTGTCTTCATCATTGATCATGTGGACTTCTTCCATGAAGAATCCCCCAATTTCTCCTTCTTCTAGCTTAGGTATTTGGTTCTCAAAGATGGGAGCATAGTTTAGGAAAGCTTCATTACCCCAACTATTGCTGAGGATGATTTTCACCTCCTTTTCATGAATGTACTTGATCATTTGATGCATAGTGGATGATATAGCTTTGTTGATATGCAGCCAGGGCCTCCCGATCAACAAATTGAATGAGGCAGGTATGTCCATAACTTGAAAGATTCAGTGCTAACCAAAGATCCCACCCAGATTTGGAGAGAAACAGTCCCCATCACATTTCTCTTAATGTTATCGTAGGCCCTTACGGATTGCACAGATGGTGTGATGTCAAGGACATTGACCCCTAAAGGCGGTCGCAGTCCTCAGAGCACAAACATTTAAGGCAGAGCCTGTATTGACCAGACAAAATAGCACCTGCTGTCTCTTACACCAAACAGTCATGTACAAAGCTTTGTTATGTGCAGATCCTTCTGGTGGCAGGTATTCATAAGAAAATGTAATGATTGGGTCAGGGGTAAGTGTGCCCAAGAAGGCCACCATGTCTTCCGGCGCGGTGTCGATGAGGACCTCTATTCCAGTCAAGGCATTCAACACAGCTTGTCGATGCTTTTAGGATGTTACCATAATGTCCCACATCGAGAGATGTGCTTGGGTTTTCTTCAACTGGTTTATCAACTTATTGCCTTCTTCGATGATCTCATCCATTTTTCTTTTTCCTTTTCCTTTATATTTGACCGAACTTTTTTTGACAACCTCAGTGGTAGGCTGCGGAGGCTGATAATGACGGCCTGACCTAGTTAGATGATCAATCTCGGTAGGAGTAGGCCCTTCTACAGTCCCATCTTCTTTGAACCAGTCACAATCTGTTCCCACAAATGGTTTTTCCGGCTCGTTCCAGATTGAAGCATCGCTTTCATTGTTGGGATCATACCATTTGAGGTCCACTACCCCTAGATCATGTTCTTTCAAGAAAAATAGGTCTCGTTCATCAGCCAACTATTGCTGCCACTCGTCATCCATTTTTCCCTTTCCTTTATCTTTGACCGAACTTTTTTCGACAACCTCAGTGGTAGGCTGCGGAGGCTGATAGTGATGGCCTGACCTAGTCAGATGATCAATCTCGGTAGGAGTAGGCCCTTCTACAGTCCCATCTTCTTTGAACCAGTCACAATCTGTTCCCACAAATGGTTTCTCCGGCTCGTTCCAGATTGAAGCATCGCTTTCATTTTTGGGATCATACCATTTGAGGTCCACTACCCCTAGATCATGTTCTTTCAAGAAAAATAGGTCTCGTTCATTAGCCAACTGTTGCTGCCACTCGTTGACACGAGAATTTTCTTGTGCGCTCTTGTGCAGTACCCAAGTGTAGGTAGACGTGCAAGTAATATCTGGTAAGACCAGGTCGATCCCACAGGGAAGGTGTTGACCTATTGACTTAGACTAACCTCTAAAGAAAATAAAACAAAATGAATAAGTTTGAACGACGGCGCAGAACACGAAGTTCCACAAGATAGGATTACTACTGACAATAATTAAAATTAATTAAACAATTTAGCTAGCTATTGAAAACAATATTCTAAATTAAGGTGTTTAACTTTTAAAAGAAAGTGTTGGGATTACACGAATCCGCAGTAACCTAGCCATCTACCATGCATTTGCCTTGAAGCACAACGGAGTAAATTACCTACAGTTTTCCGTATTCCTCTAAAAATAAAGAATCCATGGCCCTTTCATGACCGGGACCATATCATCACAGTTAAGTTAAATACGTGAAAGCGGTTTAATTCAATAGTTAAGACTCGCATCCTCAATGGTATTAGCATTGAAAATGGTTTGCAAAATGTATTGAAAGAAAATGCCTTCGGGCCTTAGTTTTAAAACTGTTTTGACAGACTGAGCATTTATTTGGGACAGAATGATAACAAGTCCTAAAACAAAAAGTCCTGGAATACTGCAGGGAACATCCTCAAGAATCAGAGAGTTCGATCGATCGACGCGCCTTCGATCGATCGAAGACCTTCATCCCTCAATCGATCGAACTAACTTCGATCGCTTGACTGTCTCTGGTTCGATCGATCGAACTTACTTCGATCGATCGAACACAGCGATTATCCTACTGCATGGCAGAGGCTGGAGATAACTGTTTCATCGTGTTCTCCCAACCTGAGACTACTCAGACATCGTCTGGAGTGTCGAGGATTGATTTTTAACGTAAGAAAACTTTAATACCATGTTTGGTTGTGAGTTATTCATTAAAACTATGAAATCTATGGTTTTACCAGTGTTTAGCATGCAATATCACGAGATGATTGATTAAACTACTCCTAATACGTGCAGAGTATGAATGAACAGATATAGATAACCTGGAATAGAAGATACTTGTATAAACTTCGAAGAATCCAATCCACAATATGAGAAATCAATGAAAAACCTACAAAAACCAAACAAACTCCCTATCTCTCCTTCTAAACTGTTAAAAATGTAAAAGTGGGCGTCCCAATGGACGTGAACAAAACGCATATATATAGAAAAACCTAAGGCACTAGGGTTAAAACCCGCATTCTGCTGCGCACGCAAATGTTTCTGGAAATACCCCGTTCGATCGATCGAACTGCTTTCGATCGATCGAACCCTTGATCTTCAAGCGCTTCTACTCTGTTCGAGCGATCGAACTCTCGATCGATCGAACCTTCTACGATCGATCGAACTTCACTTTTCAGCTTTGACTTCTTTTGTTTGCATTCCAGCATTCCATTTATTCTGATACTCATCTGTTTAGTCCGCACAGCAGTGATCTGCATAAACAACAGCTAAAACAATACAACTTATCATAGATTAATCATACTGTATAAAAATTAGCCTTGCAATGCAAATTGCAGATAATACGGGAAGTTGTGATCAAAACTACTACAATTCTTCCTTTTAGCGCGGTTGTATTTTACAAATACCCCCGCTTTGCACAACCCCCAACTAGCTTATTGCTAGTCCCTAGCGATAAAGCGAAAATAAAAATAAACTAAACCAAACACTCCTAAACTAATACTACCTCAACTAAGAAACAAAGAAAAACTAAAAACAACCTAAACTAAGATAGAGAGAAAAAAAATCCTAACTCACTTTCGCAGGAATCGCGATTGCATTTAGCGAATGCAACAAGCCGTTAAACCCCTAGGTTCCCCCTAGTGGACGAGTGTTGTCTCGTGAGGGTTTGCAGTGAATATACCCACAAAATTCCAATTTTTAGCTCAAAAAGAATTAGAATAACTTTGTAGAATTCCCCCTTCCATTAAACTGTTAATTCAACTCTACAAGAATATAATATCCTCTATCAACCCATGAAAAAAATCCACATACTCTCCTATCTCACCAAGTACAATATACAAATGTATTACCATCATGCACCCGTGTGTGTGTGGAATTAACAACCATGCGTCCAACCCTTATTAAGAGTTATCTAGATTATTGTACTTTGGAAACTTGCAGTTTTAGCTCAATTCTCACATTGGTCACACTCAAAACGAACGTCTCTCAGAAACTTGCTTTACAATGATCGCACATAGTATGAAAGCTTTGAGAAGAATGATATTCTAAGTGCTAATGCTTTCATACTTGACTCTATGCAAAACGGACATTTAAGAGTGTAAAGTCTCATGAATGGAATACTACTTACTAGAGGAGCGAAATACCGTGGATAACTCAACTCACACTTTCATGTTCAAATCAATTGTTGAGAATCTTCAAGACTTTGAATTATGGATTTTATTTAGTAGGTGGGGGTGTTGTAGAGAAGAGTGTGCTTTTTAGTATGTGATGGAATCTCCACTTCTCTTTTTATTCTTTATTCTTTTCTCCACCCAATCTCCCATTCATTTCTTCTTTTTTTTTTTTTTTTTTTTTATATATAACTCCTTCATTCATCATCATATATTTTTTTTTTTTTTTTTTTTTTTTTTAAATAAATAACCTGGAATATCCCACAACAACTTCCTTCCATTTCACATACTTTGATGACTCATTCTCAATAAATTTATCAAACAGTTCGATGAGGTCAAGGTATAAATCAAGGATTTGGATTCTTGTGATTTTGATTGGAAATATTTATCTGAGGTGGGATCAGGGGTGAAACGATTCAATGAATGTAAGTAGGCTATGTTAGGTAAAGGAATGGGTAATACGATGGCTTGAATTATTTTCTCAACTTTCAATTTTTAGCACTTAAGTGTTCATTGAGTGTAATTGGTAAATCCTGAACGTTCTCCTCTAAAAAGCAGTCAAAATTTTTACGAAAACTGAGACTTAACAACGAATTCACAAGTATACGCAAGAAAAAACCGTTCGACAATGTATGAGAATCCCCTCAGAAATGATGATTGGCTCAAAAGCTCACAAAGGGTTATTAGCTTCCACTACTTGTTCTTTTCGTACAATATTCATTTTAACTCAATTTTCAGGTTTTCTACATGGCTGCTAATTAGTGTGCACAAGTATTGGGTACATATTAGCTTTACAGATGCAATTCATTTCAGTGATACAGAAAAACGCGTGGATTTAATCCATAAAAAGATAAGAATACTACAAATGTATCATTGTCTAATTAACAAGCAGGAGAAGTTATTCAGAGTTATTCTATCAATACTATTCAATAAAATTTTTTCAAATTTTAACAGACTGTGTGTTCATTAAATTTAAAACATAACTAAGTGCAAAACCTGATTATTACCGGTGTATACCTATCTATTGTCTCCTACCCCCAACTGAAAACAACAAAGTCCTCAGAAGTTGATTTTCAATAAATAAAAGAGATGGGTATCACCTGTATAGCGCAAATGATGATCGCAAGCAAAGCAACCTAGCATAAAAATTAGAACACAATCTCCAAAACAGACAGGATCAAAAGATAACAATAATACAATAAAACCATGATCCAATCAATCGAAACCACTGGAATATGAACAAAATAAAATAAAATACAAGCAGTGATAAATACTGTCCATACAATACCAACTAACCAAATAAAACACCCAAAAACCACCAGCATATACAACCAACCAAAAATAAATAAATGCCACCTCCCCGACTAAAACTAATCGACCCCAGATGGCGTATCATCGGCTATCGCAGAAGGGATGTCGATAGGAGCAGGCGGCAATACAGTAGTAGTAGGAGTAGTAGATGGCTCGGAAGTAGCGGTCGAAACCGGATCAGTAGCCTCAGCAGCTGGGGTAGCAGATGGTGGATCAGGAAGTGGTGGATCCGTAGGAGTAGCAACATGTGACGGATCAGCAGCAGGCGGAGCAGATGGGGTGGCCGTGGGATGGTGAGCAGAGTGAACAGCCTGATCAACCCCTATCTGAATCAAAATGGACTCCAGTAAAGTCTGGATCTGATCCATCCGGCCCTCGAGTCTAATCCTGGCCTCTCTCTCCTCCAATAATAACTCGCGAACTGTCGGGAGAGGCACAGAAGAAGAAGACTCTCCCTGGGCACGAGACTGCGACCGCTGTCGCAGCTCAAACTGCTGAATCGCAGCAACTGGATCATCCTCATCATCCGAATCAAGCTCCTCCACCTCGGTGGGTGTCCCTGAAGCTCCGGCCTCCGTGTCTGTACCGCCACGCCTCTTCTTCCTCCCCCGCACTCTCGCTGTCCCTTTCCCCTTGCGCTTCCTCTTCTGAGCGTCGGAGCGGCGAGCAGCCGCCTCGCTAAATCGGCGTGGAGAAGGGCGGATATCATCTCCAGGGAGCTCGAGGAACCCGGCATCGGCCATGACCCTCTGAATAGCCCAAGCACCCTTCAGGTGCTTCCTGGACGAGATATAACGGGTGGGGTGGACCATAAAATCGATGTATAGGCGTGGTATACAAACTGGCTGACCCGTCCCCACAGCATATAAGACTCGCGCATACCAAGCCGCGATCTTCTCTCGATAGGACGTCACTAGGAGGCAGTTACTGAGGACCAAATGAAGCATGTGGTAGTCATCGGTGAGAGAGTGGTCCTCGATCAAAGCATCGCCATCCCAAGACGGAACGGCGCCTCCAGTGAGCTCCCTGATAATAGCGGATGGTGGGGTCACGGGTGCGTCAGGCCGGTGGGGGCAAACATAATCAGGTACCTCTGGTACCCCCAACGCGGCGGAAACGGTCGCGGGACTGATGATGAATGAACGACTCCGGAAGAAGGCATGATAAGTGAATGGCACAAACGGGTCGCTGATCATAGTCGCACACGCACCTCTGATCCAGGATAGGTTGACCCTCTTGGCCAACGACAGGAGATCGAACCAGTGCGGCATCGCGCGGATCCGTGTGAGGAACCACGGGCTCTCAATCCAGATGTGCTCAATAGGCCGCTCGACCATCACCATCCTCGTCTGAAAGTATCGCTCAAACCATAGCCTGTCCTCGGTATTCCGGAACCCGTGATCAGGTACCGGATCTGGTATAGTACGGTCGAGGGGCTTAGACTTATGATAGCCCGTCACTGGATTCATTTTTGGCAGTCCTGAAAATAAGACCACACAAGATACAGATAAGAATAGGAAGAAAAAGAAACAAAACAAACACTGCTGGAGTTCGATAGATTGAACTGAGTTCGATCGATCGAACTGGAGTAGACTTCGATCGCTTGAACTTTTATTCGATCGATCGAACATCTCCCCTTCGATCGCTCGAAACCAGTTCGAGCGATCGAACACAGCGGTGTTCATCAATCGCAGAAACGAAAAGAAAACCTAAGTTACACTAATCAAAAGACAATCCTAAGACCAAGGGGACACCCCCTTGGGATTTTCTAACACGAACATAGATGAAAAGAAAAACAAAACTGAGTGGGGCCTACCTCGGTGAATAACCCGCAGTGGGGATGGACAGAAGATGAGATGAAGATGAGGATGATCAGGGGATTGATCAGGGGCTCCCTCTTGGATGCCAGAAACGAGAATTTGCCGAGTCGCCCTTTCCTCTGTCTTCGAGCGATTGAGAGTGAGGGTGAGGGAAATGAAGAAATGTCCTGAAGACGCCTCGTTTAAATACCTCGTTCGATCGATCGAACTATGTTCGATCGATCGAACATAAATCCTTCAATCGATTGAACATAAACTACAAGCGCTTGAACATTCAGGGTTCGATCGATCGAACTGAGTTCGATCGATCGAACACAAAAATTCCAGAATTCAATGGGATACGAACTACATCACCCCCAACTATCATAAACAAATATGGATATGCAGATAGACTGAAATAACAGGTGAAGAACAAGCATGTATGACAGAAATTCCTCCCCAGAATAGAAAATCGCAATTTATATATATAAACAAAAACTTTATTATTGCATCCAAATTGCACCATTATCATCCCCAACTGTGGTTAAAACCTTATTGAACTAGAAAACCAAAACTAAGACTAAAACTAAAACTGAAAACAAGTTGTCAAGGATTACATTCCAGTTGCTAAACAAGAATTGAAATTGAACAGAAACAACTGAAATGTAGCACTAGTCTTCGAGTATAAAAATTTCCTCTTCCACGATCTCTTCATAATCCGCCGAATCTTCAGATGTGAAGTCCAAACTTGATGATTCCCTTTCCCAGAACAATCGAAACGCAGCAAGGACATCATCAACCAAGTCTGGAGTCTCCAAGGAATGGCAAGCCCATGCAAGAGGTGATCCGGATGGAGACAAGGATAACGGAGTGTGATTGCGCAATGGACCCTCCTCTTGCGGCGGAGTGAGTGGGGGCCTTATGTATGGCCCAAGACCATGAATCAGTTGATGTGGAAGGAATACCGGGATGCCATTTAGGAACATAGTGACAATCCTGGACAAAAGACAACACACTGAAATTAAAACAACAGAACACAAGAAACACAAATTATCACAAAAAGAAGATCAAAGAAAAGAAACAAGAATTACAAAGAAATGTGACACGTTCCAACCTCACTATTGGCATTGGTTCCCAAAGTGCACTAGCTGGTAAGGGGCATTGGAGCCTGAATAGCAAGTAGCTCAGGTGCACGTAGCGGTATGGGACCAACTCAAGAACAAGGAAGTCATCCACAAAAACAAAGACGGCATTGTGGCGTTCTGGGACGACATCCTAAAGGACATGATCCTCCCATGGCTCCCACATATCATCGTTTTCCCATTGGGCCATGAGGGCATCATCCACCATGCGTCCCATATACAGGTCTTCTTCCTCATCCAACTCCTCCTCATTAGGAAAGTCCATATTTTCATACGGATTTATGTCCAGGAGAGCAGGGTCGAATGGGATATAACCGATGGAAGCATTGATTCGAGTGTGAACTTCAGGATCATAAGGATGCAAGGGGCAGGGCGTGGGTTCACCCTCAATCCAAGTGCCACAACAACACTCGGAATCAGTCCATGAACCAATTGAATGGACATCATCACCTCGCATATTCACCTGCAACAGAGTGGTTTAAGGAATAATGGATTAGAACTAAATCACAAACACGAAAGAACAAACAAAAACTAAACACAAAAGAAAGAAAGAAACTAAAATGCAGGGAAAGAAAAGAAATACAACAACAAGTTGAAATTCCACCTGAGATTTTTTAAGTGGTGGAATAGCTGGGCTCATCCAGCTGGATGTGCTCAACTTCAGAGTGGAAATTCTCCAAGAACGGCTTCAATCTTTGGCCATTGACCTTGAAACAATCGTCGTTCTTTGGATTGACAATCTCGACCGCCCCATGTGGAAAAACAGTTTTAACGATGAACGGGCCTGTCCACCGGGAACGGAGTTTACCTGGGAAAAGATGGAGGCGAGAATCATATAGCAACACTTTCTGCCCCGGCTCAAATGATTTACGAAAAATCGTACGATCGTGACGAGCCTTCAACTTTTCCTTATGCAACTTTGCAGAGTCATACGCATCTCGTCGTATTTCCTCTAGCTCTGCAAGTTGGAGCTTGCGTAGCTGACCTCCCTCTTGAATATCAAAGTTCAATGAGCGTGTCGCCCAATAAGCTTTATGTTCAATTTCAACAGGAAGGTGGCAAGCTTTCCCGTAAACTAGTCTATACGGGGACATACCAAGATTCGTCTTATAGGCAGTACGGTATGCCCATAACGCGTCAGTCAATTTGTATGCCCAGTCTTTTCGATTGGAACTAACCGTTTTCTCGAGAATATGCTTAATTTCTCGGTTAGCCAATTCTGCTTGCCCATTTGACTGTGGATGATAAGCAAGAGCGATTTTATGATGGACTCCGTATTTCTTGAGAAGTGACTCCAAAGGCTTATTGCAGAAATGCTTGCCTTGATCACTTAGTAAAGCTTTCGGAGTACCAAAACGAGACAGAATATGCTCTCTGAGAAATAACATGACTGTTCTGTGATCATTTTGTCTCGTTGGTATCGCTTCTACCCATTTCGATACATACTCCACAGCAAGGAGTATGTACTCACAGTTATTCGACTTGGGAAATGGGCCCATAAAATCTATGCCCCAACAATCAAATATCTCAATTGTGATGATAGGGGTTAGAGGCATAGAATTCCTTTTAGAAATGGTTCCAAGCTTTTGACAGCGTTGGCATGTCTTACAAAAGGAATAAGCATCTTTGAAGACTGTGGGCCAGTAAAAACCGCTTTGCAACACTTTTTGTGCGGTCTTCTGTGACGCAAAATGGCCACCGCATGCCTCAGAATGGCATGACGCTAAGATAACAGTTATATCCTCGTTGGGTACGCAACGCCTGATGACCTGATCAGCACAGTATTTGAAAAGGTATGGGTCATCAAAGAAAAAATGGCGTGCAAACGAGAGGAACCGTTTCCTATCTTGATTTGACCAATGAGTTGGTGTCTCACCCGTGACCAGGTAGTTTACCACATCAGCATACCAAGGCAGACTACTTACTGCCAGTAGCTGTTCATCTGGGAACTCATCTTTGATGGATTGGGATTCAGTGTTATCGGTAAAAGTCAACCGGGATAAATGATCCGCAACCACATTCTCTACTCCTTTCTTGTCCTTGATTGTTAAATCAAACTCTTGGAGTAAAAGTATCCAGCGGATAAGCCGTTGTTTAGCGTCTTTCTTTGACAAAAGATACTTGAGGGCCGAATGATCTGTAAAACAGACGATTGGCGACCCTATCAGGTAAGACCTAAACTTGTCCAGAGCGAATACTACGGCCAGCAGCTCCTTTTCAGTAGTAGTGTAATTCATTTGAGCTTCATTTAAGGTTCGACTGGCATAGTATATCACATGCGGCTTATTGTCCTTCCTCTGGCCTAGGACTGCGCCAATGGCGTAATCACTAGCATCGCACATTAATTCAAAAGGCAAACTCCAGTCGGGTGCCTGTATTATAGGTGCGGAGGTGAGGAGATCTTTTAGATCCTCAAAGGACTTTTGGCAACTCTCTGACCACTCGAAAGGTGCATCTTTGACAAGAAGTTGACAAAGGGGTCGAGAGATTGCACTGAAATTCTGGATAAATCGACGATAAAAACCTGCATGCCCCAAAAATGAACGAATGTCTCGCACTGTACGGGGGACAGGTAGATTTGAGATTATGTCGATCTTAGCCTTATCCACTTGGATTCCTTCATCGGATATTATGTGGCCTAAAACTATACCCTTGGTCACCATAAAGTGACACTTCTCCCAATTCAAGACTAGGTGTTTGTCCTCACACCTCATTAAAACCTGTTCGAGATTGCTGAGGCAATCCTCGAAGCTATGGCCGAAAACTGAAAAGTCATCCATGAAGACTTCAAGGATGTTTTCGACCATGTCACTAAAAATGCTTAACATGCACCGCTGAAAGGTAGCCGGTGCATTACATAAGCCAAATGGCATTCGTCGGTAGGCGAAAGTACCGAATGGACACGTGAACGTGGTTTTCTCCTGATCTTCAGGAGCAATCTCAATTTGATTATACCCACTGTATCCATCCAAGAAGCAGTAATACTTATGACCCGCCACTCGTTCTAGCATTTGATCCATGAATGGCAAAGGAAAATGATCCTTTCGGGTCACAGTATTTAGCTTCCTGTAGTCGATACACATTCTCCATCCAGTGGGGACTCGTGTCGGTACTAATTCACCCTCTTTGTTCGGAATGACCGTTATGCCAGCTTTCTTTGGAACTACTTGGGTAGGACTAACCCAAGGACTGTCAGATATTGGATATATCATCCCAACATCAAGCAGTTTAAGCACTTCCTTCTTAACCACTTCTTGCATGTTGGGATTCAGACGCCTTTGCATTTGCCTTGAGGGTTTAGCGTCTTCCTCCAGATATATCTTATGCGTGCATATGGATGGGCTTATGCCTTTGAGGTCAGCAATTGTCCATCCCATAGCATCTTTATGTTTTTTCAGCATATCCACTAGCTTACTTTCCTGTTCATGAGTTAAAGCCGATGAAATAATTACAGGATAAGTTTTTCCAGTTCCTAGGAATGCGTATTTTAGCTCTTTGGGGAGCTCCTTCAATTCTAACTCCGGGAACTGGAAACTAGAGGGCATTACCAACTTGGTTTTCGGAGGCAGTTGTTCATATGGCATTACCCACATGCAATCGGCTCTATCCTCCTCTATCGTATCCATCATAAGACACGTCTGATTCAAGTCAGCGTCCAATGGGGTGGACTCTGCAGGCTGATAAATATCGCCAAATTGAGTCATCACAACTTCCAAAGGATCTTTATAGTCGACCAAGTCAACTTCATCTTCAATGATCGTGTCTATATAATGGACTTCCTCCTCATCATTGTATTCTTCAGGTCGGGGATTAGAAAAGATCTTGACATTCAATGTCATGTTCCCGAAAACGATTGTCATGATACCACTTCTAATCTTGATTGTGGCATCGATGGTGTTGAGGAACGGCCGTCCAAAGATAACCGGAATATGTGCACCAAGATTAGACACAGGTTCTGTGTCCAATATCACAAAATCTACCGGAAATACAAACGAGTCTATTTGGACCAGGACGTCCTCTAATACCCCTCTAGGGTACTTCACGGATCTGTCTGCCAACTGCAAAGCAACTCGAGTGGGTTTGAGTTCACCCAACCCTAGCTGTTTATAGACTGAATATGGCAGCAGATTAACGCTTGCTCCTAAATCAAGGAGTGCATTGTCTATCTTTTGATTCCCAATTCTGCATGAGACAGTAGGTGTACCGGGATCTTTGAGTTTTGGAGGCAACTCGTTTTGAATGATCGCGCTAGCTTGGCACGCGACATAAGCATGTTTCTTCACGCTTTGCCTCCTCTTGACCGTGCATAGATCTTTGAGATACTTTGCATAGGCCGGCACCTGCTTGATAGCATCTAGGAGTGGAAGGTTAATCTTAACTTGCTTAAACAATTCCAAAAACTCCTGATTCTTCGTCTCATTCTTGGGTTTCTTCAACCGTTGAGGATAAGGTGCAGGAAAGGGGCATTTTGGTGGTTCCTCCTTAACAGATTCCTTTCCCGGCCTTCGCTCAACTTCTTCATCTACTCTAGGAGCTGCAATGTTTGCCTTTATTGGTTCGTCATTAGTAGACGGCTCCTCCTCTCGAGTAGATGGTAGCTCAACTTCTTCATCCAACACTTCCCCCTCCTTGTACACTTCGGGAGTGGACAGAGGTATGCCTTTTTCTATGACTTTTCCACTTCTCAGTGTGATCACAGCTTTAGCATGTTCTTGATTATTAGGACCATTGTTATGTCCCTTGGGGTTCTGAAGTGGTTGGGCAGGGAATGTTCCTCCTGAGCTCTCTTGCCGTGCATCTATCCTCTCTAACGTGGCAGACATTTTACTCATCATTTGGATGAGTTGTTGCGTTAGATTGGCATTAGCAAGTGGCTCCTCCTCTTGTACCTTCTTGTGCGGGGGCACATAGGCATTGGTTTGTGGTGCATTGGAGGGTTGAGCTTGATTGTAATTATTAGTTCTGTTTTGATTGTAATGCTGGGGCTGCCTATTGTTTTGCCCTTGATACTGATTATTGTTGTAGGGCTGCTGTTGATATTGATTTTGGGCCCCAGCGTTATTTCTCCAATCAAAACCGGGGTGATTCCATCTATTATTGCTTTGAAAAGTATTATTGGAATTCCCCGCCCCTCGAAAACCTTGCATGGCATTCATTTCTACAGGGGCTTGCTCTTGAAAATATGGCACATTAGGACAATACTGAGTTGTATGTCCCAACATGTTGCATGTGCCACATGGTTCTTCAGGCATGACTTGCCTAGAACTCTCTCCTTTCATGCTTAACTCTTCCACCTTCTTTGCTAGCTCTGCATACTTAGTCATGAGGCGATCTTCATTGGTTAGCTGATATAAGCTTTTCTCTTCTACACAGGATATCTGTGATCGTGAGATATTGTCAGAATTTGACCATTCATGAGCGTATTCAGCTAACCATTCGAAATGGGCTTCGGCCTCTTCAGTATTTTTTCGCAGAAATGGTCCAGAGCTCATTGTTTCCACCAACTTCTTTGTTTCACCATTTAATCCCTGATAAAAGAAGCTGATCGTTCGCCATTTCTCAAACCCATGGTGTGGGCATGAGAGAAGCAAATCTTTGAAACGCTCCCACGCTTGTGTGAAGGTTTCATTGCTCTTTTGTTTATAGGAATTAATTTGACGCTGAAGATCTGTGGTCATGCGAGTAGGATAGAATTTCTTCAGAAATGCGGTGCTCATCGCATGCCAGGTGAAAATGGAATTAGGCTTTAGAGAGTGGAGCCACGCCTTCGCTTTATCTTTCAAAGTGAAGGGGAATAGCATTAAATGCGTCACCTCCCTAGGACAATTTTGCGAGAATGTTTTGCAAACATCCTCGAAATCGGTGACATGTAAATACGCCTTCTCGCTGTCCATCCCATGAAAAGTGGGAAGCAATTGAATCATCCCATTGCGAAACTGAAATTCGCCATTGTGTGGTGGGATTTGAATGCAAGAGGGCGTAGGTGCATGTTCTGGTTGCATAAGATCGCAAAGAGGACGGAGTGCCTCATCGATTGGCACCACAACATTGTCACCATTTTCACTCTGATGATCATCCATTGATGCAGTTGGAGTGATAATCGGGTTGATGGAACTATCAGAGTCAGAGCAGTAGAATGGATTTCCAAAGAATCCTTCGATAGAATTCTCGGACATGAACTAGGAGAGTCCCTAGGGTGAGAATTTACCCAAAAGAACCGAAAAGAAAAGAAAGGAAAAATAGAAAGAGATGAAGAGAGACTGAGGTAATCTAAAGAATTGATCGTCGCCTTCCCCGGCAACGGCGCCAAAAACTTGACACGAGAATTTTCTTGTGCGCTCTTGTGCAGTACCCAAGTGTAGGTAGACGTGCAAGTAATATCTGGTAAGACCAGGTCGATCCCACAGGGAAGGTGTTGACCTATTGACTTAGACTAACCTCTAAAGAAAATAAAACAAAATGAATAAGTTTGAACGACGGCGCAGAACACGAAGTTCCACAAGCTAGGATTACTACTGACAATAATTAAAATTAATTAAACAATTTAGCTAGCTATTGAAAACAATATTCTAAATTAAGGTGTTTAACTTTTAAAAGAAAGTGTTGGGATTACACGAATCCGCAGTAACCTAGCCATCTACCATGCATTTGCCTTGAAGCACAACGGAGTAAATTACCTACAGTTTTCCGTATTCCTCTAAAAATAAAGAATCCATGGCCCTTTCATGACCGGGACCATATCATCACAGTTAAGTTAAATACGTGAAAGCGGTTTAATTCAATAGTTAAGACTCGCATCCTCAATGGTATTAGCATTGAAAATGGTTTGCAAAATGTATTGAAAGAAAATGCCTTCGGGCCTTAGTTTTAAAACTGTTTTGACAGACTGAGCATTTATTTGGGACAGAATGATAACAAGTCCTAAAACAAAAAGTCCTGGAATACTGCAGGGAACATCCTCAAGAATCAGAGAGTTCGATCGATCGACGCGCCTTCGATCGATCGAAGACCTTCATCCCTCAATCGATCGAACTAACTTCGATCGCTTGACTGTCTCTGGTTCGATCGATCGAACTTACTTCGATCGATCGAACACAGCGATTATCCTGCTGCATGGCAGAGGCTGGAGATCACTGTTTCATCGTGTTCTCCCAACCTGAGACTACTCAGACATCGTCTGGAGTGTCGAGGATTGATTTTTAACGTAAGAAAACTTTAATACCATGTTTGGTTGTGAGTTATTCATTAAAACTATGAAATCTATGGTTTTACCAGTGTTTAGCATGCAATATCACGAGATGATTGATTAAACTACTCCTAATACGTGCAGAGTATGAATGAACAGATATAGATAACCTGGAATAGAAGATACTTGTATAAACTTCGAAGAATCCAATCCACAATATGAGAAATCAATGAAAAACCTACAAAAACCAAACAAACTCCCTATCTCTCCTTCTAAACTGTTAAAAATGTAAAAGTGGGCGTCCCAATGGACGTGAACAAAACGCATATATATAGAAAAACCTAAGGCACTAGGGTTAAAACCCGCATTCTGCTGCGCACGCAAATGTTTCTGGAAATACCCCGTTCGATCGATCGAACTGCTTTCGATCGATCGAACCCTTGATCTTCAAGCGCTTCTACTCTGTTCGAGCGATCGAACTCTCGATCGATCGAACCTTCTATGATCGATCGAACTTCACTTTTCAGCTTTGACTTCTTTTGTTTGCATTCCAGCATTCCATTTATTCTGATACTCATCTGTTTAGTCCGCACAGCAGTGATCTGCATAAACAACAGCTAAAACAATACAACTTATCATAGATTAATCATACTGTATAAAAATTAGCCTTGCAATGCAAATTGCAGATAATACGGGAAGTTGTGATCAAAACTACTACAATTCTTCCTTTTAGCGCGGTTGTATTTTACAAATACCCCCGCTTTGCACTCGTCATCCCCTCCGTCAATCAGATGAATTCCTATAGATTTCGAGATGTCAATGAAGGGTAAAGGTTGACCTAAGGGGGTGATATAGGTAGCAGGGTTGAAAGATACATAGTTAGACTCAATGAGGCTGATGTTTTGGTGGTTTGGTAGAGGATTTTGAGTGATATGGGGCAGCTTTAGAGGTGGCTCGATGATATTTTGGTCAATGAGGTCTTGGATATCATGGCGAAGGCACATGCAATCATCGGTGTTGTGGCCAGGGGCTTGGTGGTAGGTGCACCTTTTAGAGATGTCACAGTTTGGCGGGAGCGAGGTATTTTGTGGCTGGAGTAGTTGGAGGTTGCCCTTTTTAAGGAGGCGATCTAAAGCTGAGGAGAGGGAGATTTCAAGCTTGGCGAAATGACGAGGAGGCTTTTTCTGGAAAGGGCGATTGGGCGAGTTTGCCTGGTTGAGGGGTTGGTATGGCCTAGGGGGTATGCCATAGGTTGACTGCTAAGAGCATTGACATCCAGAGGATTACGGGAGTAGTTGGGCCTTTTTGACTGACTCGGAGGCTCTTCCTTCTTGATCTTTCCTTCCCTGATAGCGTCTTCAATTCGAGTTCTAACTTCAAACAGCTCTTCGAAAGTGGAAATGGACTGATAAAACAATTTTTCATGGTAGAGCGGTTGCAGATTCCGGATTAGCATTCTCACCTGTTCTTTCTCAACTGGTCGATGGGTCATTTGGGCCACTTTATTCCTCTATCTGCTCAAGAAAGCAGCAAATGATTCATTGTTGTTCTACCGAGTAGTTTCCAGATCCCTGATAGTGACTTCAAGTTCTTGGTTGTAGGAGTAGTGATCAACTAATACCTGAACTATGTCTTCCTATGCCCGAGTTTTGGAAGCTTCTAAGGTAAGGAACCATGACAATGCAGACTTTGCAAGAGTTTGTGGGAACAGCATTGCGATGTGCTCATGGGTACAGCCCATGGATTAATAGATGCTCATACACAGCTTTACATGGCTCTTCGGATTTCCAGTTCCATCAAAACGGTCGATGGCAGGCATCTTGAAGTTCTCTGGCAGTTTCAGCTTAATAAGCTCAAAAAGGCCTTCCAAGTCTAGCATGTAATTATCAACCCCTTTGCTTTTCCTCAGTACACTTTCCAGTTTGTCAACCATATCCATTTTCTCCTGGAGCTTTTTCTCATATATAAACGGTGGGACTCCTTGAAACCAGTCTTCTTCCCCGTTATTTTCATGTGGGGGTGGTTCAAACCCCAGTGGTGGAAACCCAGGTGGAGGTTGTGGCCGCTGCTACTTCAATTCTTCCATGAACTTCAGAACTTGGGCTAGGCTATCGGACTGCTGGCTTATGGTTGCTCCCAACTCGATGACCTTGTTTTCTAACTCGTCTTGTGATTCATGTTGTAGTAAGCTGTCGAATTGATTCCGATCAAACGATTATCTGAACTTCTGACCCACGACGAGGATCCTAATTGCTGACTTCGGGAATCTATAATGACCTGACAGATTTCGAGTGGACTAGATCAGATTTTGATAGTGACGACTTTAGATAAACAAAGACAGTGATTTTAACAAACGTGGACTGACTCGCATAAGACTGATCGGGACAGTGCATGCAGAGTGATGCAAATGAGACAGGCACGCGGATGTAAGCCCTAATCTATATGATGCTCCTATTTCTAACAGATAGCAGTTAAACAAATAAGGTCCTAACTGTATAGAGTGTGCTAACTTTACTTTTCAGTACGATTACCAAGGGATAACAAGGGTTTTTAGGATTTTATGAAGGCTTCTAGGAGAGACTGGGCATTTCTGGTTGATTTGGACAGAGCTTCTGGGAGAAACTGGTTGATATGGTCATATTTGGGTTATTTGGACAGAGTTTCTGGGAGAAACCGGTTGATATGGTCAGAGTTTTTGGGAGAAACTGGTTGATATGGTCATATCTGGGTTATTTGGACAGAGTTTCTGGGAGAAACTAGTTGATATGGTCAGAGTTTCTAAGAGAAACTGGTTGATATGGTCATATCTGGGTTATTTTGACAGAGTTTCTGGGAGAAACTGGTTGATATGGTTAGAGTTTCTGGGAGAAACTGGTTGATATGTGACAATGGTGATCATACTGTCTAGCAGGTTTTCATACTCCTATGTCTTAGGATCGACAAACAAGGTTTACGGTGTATATCTTTGTGAGCATGGAGCAGACGTCTTTGTCATGGTGCCTAGGCAGGTCAACTCAATGTGATCACATATGAGTGATTGCCTTGGGAATCATAAGAAAGAGGTTCTACCCCATGCCACATAAGCGTCTACACCGCGCAGGTAATCCCGTCAGGGCATACAGCAGTTATATCACATTGTCCTATCTAAAAAGATAAATGAACAGTCCTATGAAAGGTTCTACAGGAATCTGTATGCAAAGGCTAGGTTTAGTCAAAGAGGGTCCGTTGACGAGAGTTCCAATATACCGTCAGAGAGATAGTACAGAAGTTGTTACTCTTTTTGATATACTTTGAAAGGTATAGTATCAACGGTGACTTGTGCCCTGGCACAACAAGACCTGAATAATGTCAATGCCGCGTTCCAGACAAAGTCGAAGGGAAAAATGCATAGTGCAATACGGTGAACCAGACACAGTAAAAAGGTGATTTTAAGGATGCTTCTTATGAGTCAAACCTCTGTATTATTTTGTTTTGAAAATAAATTTCCCCAGCAGAGTCGCCAGATTGTGGACACGCGGAATTCCTCCTCTTGTTTGTTTGAGATTGTTTTGAAAAGGAAAGAAAAGGTCCGTTGAAAACAAATACAGAGTCGCCACTTGGTCTTTAAGGAACCAAGAAACCTAATTTTGACTCACCCAAATGGATAAAGGGCACCGGCCCATCATAACCAAAGAACTTGGCTCGGGGTTTTGGTACGAGAGAGGAAGGAGCCTTTGTCACGACTAAAACACCATCAACTCGCCCCGTCTCTCGACGGGCCTCAATTAGCATCCAAATAATCATCTTTTACTATGTTTGGTTCGATAATTAATACTATAATAGGTATATTATATCACATAAGAAAATTTGAAATGGAAGATCTTAAGATAAGATATCATTCATAAGATCTAAGCCAAGTATCACACAATGTAAAGTGAAAGATCACACAAAACAAACTTAGAAAAAATCGTCTAATCATATATCAAGTAATAAAGTTTTCCTAATCTAAGGGGACATGAATTGTTCTTGAAACAAATAATCAAAGAAATTAAAATATGCTTAGCAAGCTAGTATGATGCATGTTAATCTTTGAGAAAAGAAGACCTCTCGATCCCCGGGACGGATGAGAAATGATGATTAGATTGAGGGGAAACATGAACGTGTGATCATGATCATTCCTTATAATCTTCTTATATTAGGAGTTACAAAAAAACCCAAATCTTTGCATGGATGCAATGTATGTATCTAGAATGTGCCAAGATTGTAGTGTGTTTGATGGTCATGGATTCCTAGAATGACTTAGAAGTCTAAAATGTGTATGAATGAATGAATGGAATCATCATGGGATATGTACAAATGTAGCATGGACTACTTCCTAAGACATGAGCTAATTTGGAGTGCATATAAGCATCAAATCAAAGTATGGAAGTAAAAGTGTGCTTGTTGTGAATAGTAGACAGAATAGTAACATGATCTTGTGAAAATGGAAAAGAGGGGTTAGGAATGTTTTCAATGCATTATATTTTATGGAGATATTTCTTATTGTGTCTAGAACACAACCCAGAAAGCCAATCTTTAATAACTATCACAGATTGAGATTCGAAAACAGAGTCCGTACTGTCGACTGAAATGTTGGAAAATATTAGAAAATGAAAACAAATGATCCAGAGGCCCATTTTATATAGAACGTTCCCTAAGACATTGAAGTTCAAGGGGAAAATGAGTTAGGACTACTCGTTTCGGAAAGGTTTTCTGTAAAACAAGTTGAAAGTCAACCTAGCTGCTGTGACAGCAGAGGCAGAATGTTTGGAAGTAATGTTTGGACAAAAATGGACCCCTTTCAAGTATTTCCAAGTCAAACCGAAAATCATGGGTATTCTCTAATGAGTTAGGAAGACTTTCCAAGTAGTCTTGCATCCATACATTGAGTATTGAGTTCTAGAGAAATCTTTGAGCTCAAATCATTCACTGTTTTGACTCACTGTTTTCAAGATTTTGGGAAAACAAGGTTTATCTCTTGAAATCAAAGTGAGGGTTTTAAGAAGGGGGTTTTGAAATAAAGGTTTTGAAAACATATTTTCAATACTCAATGAAGATTATAGCCACTTAAAATGTCAACATCAAACTCATCATCAAGAACCTCCAAGATTGTTGGAAAGTACTATTTACATTTTAAAGACAACTTCATAAATATATAGGAATGTATTGAAGTTGAAATCATCATCTATCAAACATGTTTTTGAGATCAAGAGCTGCTATCCATAAGGATTCACTCACCTCAAACTTCATGATGATGACATGAAGTTTGAGGTGATTAAATCCTTAGCTGATGATAGACTAGTATGTAAATAAAGAAAACAAAAAGAAATGAGGTAGGAGAAGATGAGCAACTATAAACAAACAAATAGATAGCAATTAATAGATCATATTCATGATGTATTGGACTTGTAGTTTGGTGTTTCACTCATATGTGGTGACATTGGACATGGAAGTAGCTTCATCTCTCTTAAATGCTCACTAAAATGGTGGTTGGGTGTGTTGAATATGAAGTAAATAGGAGTAATGAAGTAAAAACAAAGTTTAGAACTCACTTTTTATTTGGAAATCAAAGAAGGAAGCTTCTTTTCTCTCTATTCTAACCTTATCTCTACAACTTTCTCTTCAAAACTTTACAAAACTTACATTTGACACCCCCAAAATGAGAAGTCAAGGGGGGGTTTATGTAGGCCAATTTGGGGTGGTTTTGGAGTTTTTAGAAGTACTCCCATTGGTCCCAAACATCTGTGAACATAGAACTACGTCGTTTTGGTTTCAATTAATCAAAATGAACCCCCAAAAGAAATTTCAAAAAAACACCATTCTGGAGGAGAGTGTCGTGGCAGCACTGGACCTGTGCCGCAGCGGCAGTGGGCCAGTGCCGCGGCGGCACTGCTTCTCATTCGTCCAGATAATCCTTTTTAGGCCCCCAGAGGTTCCGGTATTCACGAAAAGGCCCTATTTCGTCCGAAATTCACAGAAAATGCATACGAACACCAAATTCAGGTTGTGATATACCATTGGAAGGGTAATGGAGTCTACTTTACATTAAAATAGTTCAGGGATAGGTTACTTTGAAAAGTTTTGTGGTATTTGCGATAAAAGCCAATTTGATCGCCTTTTTCGCCTTCAGAAATTCACAATAAACTCATTTTAAATCCAAAAAATATGTGCGATATACCGTTAGAAAGCTATTGACTTCTTGTATCCATGAAAATTGTTTGAAAATTGTTACAGTGTTCCAGTTTCAAAGTCAAATTTTGGTCAAACTGTTCAATCCTGGGATTCCCGGGAAGTTTTGGAAACTTCTAGGAGCTCCCAAGAGCTGACGTTTTCGTTCGATTTTCTCTTGAAATTTATTTTTATACTTTTCCCCCTAATCTAGAATGATCCCGAAAAATTTGGACGATTTCGGTCAAACTTGGTCAAACCTTGGTCAAACTTGGTCAAACCTTGGTCAATCGGTCAACGGGGACTTTCCGGGAACTTTCGGGTCTTCCGGGGGTCTTTGGGAGTGGACGATTTCATCTGATTTTATTTAAAAACTCATTTTCTTATTTTTCTTATGACATGGCATGTTTCCAAAACTTTTGGTCCAAATCTGGGAGTTTTCGGGCTTTCAGGGGCATTTTGGTCATTCTGAGCATTTTGAGAAATAGAACTAATTTCGAGGAGTCCTTTTGAGTCTTTTTCGATCATTGTGAACCACCAATCTATGGGTCTCCTAAATCTGATAGCCGATAAAATGGGGTGTCTACACAATCCTGCGGTCAATTAACATGAGGCTTGAAAATGCCCAAGGCCTATGGGCGGAGAAATTACCGACCCTCCTATGGGCCTACCACACTACCCCCTGAGCGACAACAGGTAAGACACCATTCTCACTAACCTATGTCTTTGAGGTAGTGGTCCCCACGGAGATTGAGTTGCCTACGTACCAGGTGGCAAACTTCAGCGAACAGAACAATGACGATGCCCTCAGAGCAGAACTTGACTTGGTAGAAGAAAGAAGAGACCGGGCATATCTGAAAGTGGTAGCATATAAATAGAGGGTTTCCTGATACTTCAATAGCAAAGTCAAGCACCAGAGTTTCCAGGTTGGGGATCTCATTCTAAAGGCGGTAAACCAGTCTACCAAAGTCCCGAGCCATGGGAAGTTGGGGCCAAACTGGGAAGGACCATGCCTAGTTACACGGATCAACCGCCCCGGCACCTATTGGTTACAACTCTTGATGGGCATGAACTTTCTCACCCATGGAACATACAGCATCTCCGTAAGTACTATCAACAGTGCTCGGGGACGAGCGAATTAGCAATAATTAGGATTTCTGTAGCCCTACTTCAGCAATTTTTATGAATTCTCAAAAAGAAATAAAAGATTTTCTATTTCACTTCAATACATTACTCCTCTCAATGTTCTGTAACAAAAAAAGACCTCGAGAGTACACCCGAGGCACAAAGACCTTGGCTAAAACCCAAGGCACAAAAGACCTCGGGATCATACCCGAGGCACAAAGACCTTGGCTAAAACCCAAGGTATAAAAGTCATCGGGACCATACCCGAGGCGCACAAAAAATAGCCATGGCAAAAGCTCAAGGCACAAAAGACCTCGGGTTAAACTCTGGGGCACCGGCTTCGCTTAGGTTGACCAACGATGGGGGCAAACCCCCTAAGTGGCTGATGATGGCAAGCTTCAAAAGACTCTACAATCACCCATGTTCCAAGTCAGTTTCTTACGGTCGCTTCCTTCTCAAACGCCCGCCTTAGCAAAACGCTTGAGGGCAGGGGAATACTAGACCAAAACAGGAAATCACACCGGTCGCTAACAGGGCTTGGAATCCTAACATTCCTAAGTACCTATAGTGACAAGAGAAAACACTCGGGTAGTAAATAGGATATCCCTATAATACACCGGGCCACCCGGATAGTGAATAGGACAAATTTCAATAAACACCGGGCGGGACCTTTAGAACAGGTCAAGAAGACCAGGTATCCTACCGGTTACGGCCCTAAATCATTTTGCTAAGGCAAGGACTTACATTAGCTAAAAGTCGAGCGGGTACTAGCAATCACAAACAGGCATACAAATACAAAACGGTAAACAATTGATGAAAGGGCGGTCTCGAAGGACCTTTTCATTAATTAAAAGAGTTGGTACATTGCCTATGAGGCAGGTATAGTAGCCTCCCCCCCAAAAACAAAACAACAACAAAAACAACAAAAAGAGGGCCAATTTTTCGTACCCAAGATCCTGGCCTAACACTCCTCGGGAATCCATCGGGGTCGGGTCGATCCAGCTGCAAAATAAGGAATGAAGACAGTTAACAAACTGATGGCCATCCAAAGTAAAGAAAAATAGAAATAAGCATATAGGGTGAGCTTACCCCTCAATTCCCCCGCCCAGGAAGTCCTTAGTTGGCTTCTTGGGGCTCGATGGCACAAACCAAGGGGGGATGATCGGGAGAGAACAAATCCTATTTATACTCCTTAACTCGCGTTTGTTAGTACCTTTTTATCTTGTTTTTGTATGTTTTTACTTTATTTTCTATTTTTGGACAGGATTTGGAAGAAATCAAGTATACCAGGCTAAACAGGGTGAAAAAGCACAAAGAAAGAAGATGAAAAAAGACAATCGCGCGCGCGGCCTTCTCGAACGGAAGTTCCAAAAATCGATCGCGCGACTTCCCAATATCACGCTCGCGCGGCCCGTTCGTGCGACCTGTGTAATAATCAAATACGTGTATTTCAGTATTCTGAATACTCCTACGCGAACGAAATTGCCTAATTACGTCTGAAAAGCTAAATACAACAGTTTTAGTGCGAATTGGGTTAGGAAAGCTTCCAAAAAGTTGCTACTAATCTATATATATCCTATTTTACTTCAATTTAAGGGTTGGCAATTGTTATACACACAATATACAACAACATTTTCAGCCATTGAAGGGAGGGAAGCAAGGATAAGAAGAAGAAGACCAAGGATTTCCATGGCCTCCTCCATCAACTACTTGCCATCTGCCGCTTCTATGGACAACTAGACTCTAGATCTAGGGTTTCAATGAAACCCTAGCCAAGTAATAGGGTGTATTTTATGTTTTTATTTTAGTTTTATTATGTATGGATGACAGTTACATGTTCCGAGGATTTTTATAAATAAATCGTGCTCTTATTGATTAAATCATTACCTTCAAAGTTTACTCTTGTCTTAGATCTATTTTGATGGTAGTGTGCTCAATGATCTATGCTTGCCTTGCTTGTTTAGATTATTTACATGTAATGGTGCTTAAATTGAATTGTGCTATCAAGTATCCGAATAGTCCATGCCTAGATTAGACGGATTATACCACAACCCTAGTTTAGTGTGGGATAATTCGTTCTAACCGAAGATGGATTATGTTGGTGCTTGAACCATAGTTATTTTCTTGACGGAGGAATTGGGTTTGTAGCTACAATTCCCCATTATCATCCAACTTAGTAAGCTAAAGTAATTCATAAATACCCTTATTATGAAGCAAGTGGTGGATTTGCAATCCTAGGTTCCTTAAATATATTTATAAAAACAATTTTAAACCGCTTTCGTAATTTAGATTTATTTTTGTTGTTATTAGTTTAATTCAAATTAAATCCAAAATCTGTTTTTCTTAATTAACTAAATTTAGGTTTTAAAAATTAAAGTGCATAGTATTCAATCTCTGTGGGTTCGACCTTTACTTTCACTACTACAAATCTTTAGAAAAGTACAGTACACTTTTTATATCTTGATTCTGCAAAGATCAATTTTTGGCGCCGTTGCCGGGGATTGCATTACTAGCCAATTAGTTTTGGAATCTTAGTTTAATTAATTCGTAAATATTAGATTAGGTTTTCTTTTTCTTATTTTTTCCGTTTATTTTGAGTTACTAACTTTTTATTTTATTTTTCAATTTATTCTAATGTTTCCGAGTGAATTAGCTAATCACATCAAAGGAGCTTACGCAAATCAATAAAAAAAAATTCATGTAAATTGCTTCTTGTGAAACTCGCTTTAAACCATTGTAAGTCAGGGCGCTGTGATGTACTATTTGTATTAGTTTAGGGTTAATTGCACTGCGTTAGCTAGGACACCCAGAGCGCTGGGAATTGGCGTAGGTCACTGCATTACAGGATAATTTACATGCATCACAGTAGTTGAGTGCTTTTTATCTTAGTTGCGTGATTGCTATTTGTTTTTTTTATTATTTGAGTCAGTTTTTGTTTTTAGTTTATTTTCTTTTAGTTTATGTTTGTTACACGCTCAAGTAAACCGGAATTAAAACCTTGCGATCTTGAACTTGAACGTACATTAAGAATTAACAAGTATGCAAACATAACTTCTAGAACTAGGTTAAACATAGACGACGAATTAACTCCGAAACCATCGTCGTTGTTTGAGTCCGAAATACGTAGTACCCTTAAAAACCTAAAGAAACACGCTTTATTAACGTAGAACCTATTCCAATGGCCGACATTGGAAATAATCAAAATAATGGAAATAACAATAATAACCCTAATATACCGCCACCTCCTCCGCTTAAAGATTATTTTATTCCTACGACTTACACACCACAAGCAGGTATTGAATTACCGGAGGCGACGTCATCTCACTTTGAGATAAAGTTATCTACCATCTCGCTACTTCCTTCTTTCAATGGCCGCATTAATGAAGACCCTTATCAACACTTAGGAGATTTTCAAGATATTTGTTCTACGTTAAAAATCCAAAATTTCACTGATGATGAATTAAAACTGCGTCTCTTCCCATTCTCTTTAAAGAACAAAGCTAAATATTGGCTCCAATCTTTGGAGCCAAACACTATAAAAACATGGGAAGAATTACATACTGCATTTTTACAAAAGTTTTTCCCAATCACAAGAAAAAATCAAATAAGAAAATCTATAAAAAATTTTGTGATGCAAGATGGGGAAACACTTTATGACACATGGGAGAAATTTAAAGAATTATTACGGTCCTGTCCACATCATCAGGTTCCTAAGTGGCAGTTGGTATAGGTCTTTTACGAGGGACTTATTCCCTCAGTCCGTAATACCATCGATGCCATTTGTGCTGGTACCTTCTTACACAAAAGCGTCAATGAGGCCTGGAAAATTTTTGAAACATTAAGCGAGAACTCAATGCATCAGACTGTGTCGGTACGTTCTGAGGGGTATCACCTTCAACCCAAACGGGAGGTAAAGTTTGAGTCAAGTCACTCAATTGAATTTCAGGCACTATCTAAAAAGCTTGACCGACTTTTAACAATGAACCAAACGACAGCCCCACCCGCTCATGAAGTATGTGCAATATGTTCCGATCCGTCACATTCTATCATTGCATGTCCATCGGCAAGTCAATTTTCGGAATTCGTGGAGCAACACATTAATTCTATTCAACAATACCCACGAAATAATTATATTTCGACTACTAATAATCCAGACTTGCCATGGAGAAACCATCCTAACTTCTCGTGGAAAAATAATAATAATAATCCTAATGAGGCGACTAATTTTCCTAATGCATATCGACCTCAATTTCAACCTAATCAATACCAACAACCGCCTCCTAATCCAAACCCTCCAAGGGTTAACGCTTTTGAGGAAAAGGTGTTGGCGTCCCTTAATAAAATCGAAACACAAGTACAGGCACAAGAACAAATATTGTACTCTCATACACAATCCATTGCGAAGGTTGAATCCCAATTGGGACAACTAGCTACTGTAGTGAGTTGTAGAAATGAGGGGACCTTGCCTAGTCAAACTATTCAAAACCTTAAGGGACAATACGAGGTTAAGGGGTCGAATGAGCAAGTAAACGCCGTCTCAACTAGGTTGACTACACGAGAGGAAGAGGTAATAGAAATTTCGAATAAGAATGTGATAGAAATGAACATCAACTCTAATACAAAGAAGGGTAAGGACGCGAGCCAAAATAAGAAAGAAAAAGAAACGGCCCTGACTAATCATATACCGAAATTGCCATTTCCACCTAACGTTGATGAACCATCAAATTTTCCAAAGAAAGGGTCAAAGGTTGAAGATATACTCGAGGTATTTAAATAAGTAAAAATTAATATTCCATTCCTCGATGCTATTAAACAAATTCCCGCTTACGCTAAATGTCTTAAAGACCTTTGCACTCAAAAGCGCAAATTACAGAGTCATACTTCAAAAAAGGTATTCCTCACGGAAAAAGTTAGCTCCATTTTCCAACACGCTACTCCAAAATATAAAGATCCAGGTACGCCTACGATTTCATGTGTCATAGGTGACACTATTATTCATCGGGCTCTCTTTGACTTAGGAGCTAGCGTTAATCTCTTACCTTACCACGTCTACAAACAACTAGGACTAGGTGAACTTAAACCTACGGTCGCTACTATATAATTAGCGGATTGTTCTATTAAAATACCTAGAGGAATCGTCGAGGACGTCTTGGTTAAAGTTGATAAATGCTATTATCCTGTCGCCTTCATGGTCCTTGACACTGAACCCGTGCTAGATTCTAAGAAACACACTCCTATCATCTTAGGCCGTCCATTCTTAGCCACCGCTAATGCGCTTTGGGAACATGAATTTGAAATTGAACGTTTTTAATGTCGAACGGGGGTGATGAAAGTGTCATTTGGGAACATGAATTTGACATTGAATGTTTTAAATGCTATGGATCAACCTCCTAAAGATGATGATTACCTATGTGAGGCGGAATGTGCGGTAAGACGGAATATTGAGCCTAACAGAGAACTGAATATGGGTGAGGAAAATAATATAATTCGTAATGAACGGATGAATTTAAATAATCTGGACCCTAATGATGAATTTACTTGGAAGGTAAGAAATAGATTTGAACATAATAAGGATGATCTGTCAAATGAATTAATCCAAAGAGACATTATTTCTGCTTACCACCGAGTTCTTCCTGATATCCTTAGCGATACACAGTCCGATTTACGGCCTCCTTGAAACTTGAGCTAGAATGGTCTAGCTAAAGATGTAAAAGATAGCGCTTCTTGGGAGGCAACCCAAGCTTTACTTCATTCGTTTCTTTTAATTTTGAGTGTTTTTGGTCATTTTGGGTCAGTTTTGAGTCCTTTTGGGTCATTCTGCACAGGTTTGGGAGTCGGAGTAAACTTATTTTCAACTTATATACAAAAAATAAAGAAAAAGAAGAAAAATGGCAACTTGCGCGCGCGGCCTGCTCGCGCGAGCTTGCCCCTTAGTGAATTTTTTTAAGCCTTATGTGATATTTAGCCTCAGTATCACCTCGCTCCGGAATTCGCGCGCGCGAGGAGGTCGTTCGAGCGGCCCGCTCGCGCGATCTGGGGACTTAGAGATCTTTCTTTTATAAAATGTAAAACAAGCTTCTGTTTAAACTCGCGGAGGGATTCGCGCGAGCGAGGGTCGCTCGCACGAGGTAAGGATTTCCCACTTTTTCTTGTTGTTCTTTTACCTTCTTTTACATTTTGTTTCCCAAACCTGGTCCGTTGTTTTTATTTGTTCTGTTTTCTGTTCTTTATTTTCATAGCTTCGTTTATGTTTGTGTTTTTATTCTTAATTATTTTCATTCGGTCTTTTAATTTTAGTTAGTTTTTATTTCTATTTTTATTGAAAGAAAAAAAAAACATATGTTTATATTTTAGCTACTATTTCTCTTCTGTTTATTATCGAGTATCAACAGGTGAAATAGTGCTCCGTCGGAGCTATTGTACCTTTAATTCCATATTCATTTATGTTCACCTGTTTGTGAGTGTCGAGATCGAGGTATTATCGTTCCTTCTCTACGTACTTTCCTTTCTTTCATTTTATTGTTTCATTGGTGGCAATGAAAGGTTTTGGTTTGGGGGTATGCACACGCATGCACATTATACTGCAATTTTTCAAAATTTTTCAAAATTTTTCGATATTTGTGCTTAAATAAACGATGATTACCGACGTTTTTGCAATATAAATTTGATACTTCTTGTTATAATACTTGGATTGTTATAGAATGATGAACATGAGAATATGTGATTAAACATTTGCTGAAGTCATGATATGACGTTTTGGGTCATATATCATTTGAATCGTAGTTTTATATCATAGATTTGCACACAAACCTATGCACTGCACGTAGTCGCTTGAATACATGTTTGATGTGAACTATAATATGATTCGGATTTCTAGATAACACAAGGTGGAGATTAGACCCGGTGAGCTTTTGAGCCTATCTTTTCTTTTTAGAAGGTTATAAATACATCTTGTGTTTGTCGAATTTCATTGAAATAGCGCATTAACTTGTTGTTTAGTCTCATTATTCTTGTTTTGGTTGATAGTCAAGTTAAAATATTTGTTACCATACTAAATAATCTTCGGTTGTAACGTTGAAGAACCATATGACCATAGGAAATGATTTTAGGCCTTCTTTGTTTATTACCGACCGATAAATGATAAATGTCCTTAGTTCGCCCTTTGAGCCATTAAAATGCCATTTTTTCTTTAATTACCATTATCTTGTTTTTGCTCCAATTTGGCCGACTTGGAGTTCATCCCTGAAAGATTGATCAACTTTTAGTCGTGTTAAGGCGATGTGTGATTGAGAAGAAAAAGAAGATAAGATGATGTTTGGAGTGATTGCCTTGGTATTCAATGAATATTCGTTTCAAAAGCAACGAGGAGGAAAAGAATAAAGAAAAAAAAAAGAGCAATGAAGGAAAAAATAATGAGTTTAAAAAAAAAGAAGAGAAAAAAAAGAAGAGGAAAGAAATATGAAAAGGAGGAGAATGAAAAGATGAAGTTGGTAGAAGAGACGAATGAAAGAAATCGAACATGCCTTACAATGCCACTCTAAAACTACCTAACAAATCCTTTCTATCCTTTTTCACTGCCTGAGCCACATTACAACCTTTGAAAAGTCCTATTTGATCCTAGGAAACATGGTTCGGATATGAAAACGATGGGAGGGGGATTAAAACATGATAATGATTAATTTTTCTTGACTATTGGCATCCTATCCATGTGACTACTGTTCTTTCGTGTCATGTGTCTTTTTCGACTCATATGTGAGCATTTCTCGTTTTGAAAATATATTTCCTTTACTCACATATTTTAGAAAAATTACACCTGTTTCTGAGGGTTTCATTTTAGAGTGTAATTAACATTGTGAGATTCATAGTCGAAGCATAGTTTGATGGTTATCCGAAGTATATTCCAAGTTCATGACATGCGCGTGTTCATTTGACTACCATATCACACACATGCAATTTTATGAGAAATTCTATTGATTTATACGATGCATGTGCTTGGGATTGTTTTTTATGACATAGGTAGACGTTTGATTCCGTTTCTTCTTGTTCGTTATTCTATTTCGAATCATCGTTCTATGATAAGGAGTATTGATTGTTTTGTTTTTTGTTTGAATAAAACTTTTTAAATTGATAAGTTAATAAAGATGGTTGTGGGAGACTTGTTGATGAGAACCCTCACGAGACTTCACTCGTCCAACTAGGGACACCTAGAAGTTTAAAAGGCTTGTTGCATATGCTAAATGCAATCGTGATCCATGCAAAAATGGAGTAGTATGTTATTAGAATTTTAATTCTTATTTTAGTTTTGCTCAAGGACTAGCAAAATGTAGGTTTGGGGGTGTGATCGGGAGAGAACAAATCCTATTTATACTCCTTAACTCGCGTTTGTTAGTACCTTTTTATCCTGTTTTTGTATGTTTTTACTTTATTTTCTATTTTCTGATAGGATTTAGAAGAAATCAAGTATACCAGGCTAAACAGGGTGAAAAAGCACAAAGAAAGAAGCTGAAAAAAGACAATCGCGCGCGCGGCCCTCTCGGGCGGAAGTTCCAAAAATCACTCGCGCAACCCGCTCCGCTCGCGCGATTTCCCAATATCGCACTCGCGTGACCTGTGTAAAAATCAAATACGTGTATTTCAGTATTCTGAAGACTCTTATGCGAACGAAACTACCTATTTACGTCTGGAAAGCTAAATACAGCAGTTTTAGTGCGAATTGGGTTAGGAAAGCTTCAAAAAACTTGCTACTAATCTATATATGTATATCCTATTTTACATCAATTTAAGGGTTGGCAATTGTTATACACACAATATACAACCACACTTTCAGCCATTGAAGGGAGGGAAGCAAGGAGAAGAAGAAGAAGACCAAGGATTTCCATGGCCTCCTCCATCAACTACTTGCCATATGCCGCTTGTATGGACAACTAGACTCTAGATCTAGGGTTTCAATGAAACCCCAACCAAGTAGTAGGGTGTATTTTATGTTTTTATTTTAGTTTTATTATGTATGGATGACAGTAACATGTTCCGAGGATTTTTATAAATAAATCGTGCTCTTATTGATTAAATCATTACCTTCAAAGTTTACTCTTGTCTTAGATCTATTTTGATGGTAGTGTGCTCAATGATCTATGCTTGCTATGCTTGTTTAGATTATTTACATGTAATGGTGATTAAATTGAATTGTGCTATCAAGTATCCGAATAGTCCATGCCTAGATTAGACAGATCATACCACAACCCTAGTTTAGTGTGGGATAATTCGTGCTAACCGATGATGGATTATATTGGTGCTTGAACCATAGTTATTTTCTTGACGGAGAAATTGAGCTTGTAGCTACAATTCCCCATTATCATCCAACTTAATAAGCTAAAGTAATTCATAAATACCCTTATTATGAAGCTAGTGGTGGATTTGCAATCCTAGGTTCCTTAAATTTATTTATAAAAATAATTTTAAATCGCTTTCGTAATTTAGATTTATTTTCGTTGTTATTAGTTTAATTCAAATTAAATCCAAAATCTGTTTTTCTTAATTAACTAAATTTAGGTTTTAAAAATAAAAGTGCATAGTATTCAATCTCTGTGGGTTCGACCTTTACTTTCACTACTACAAATCCTTAGAAAAGTAAAGTACACATTTTATATCTTGATTCTGACAAGATCAGTGGACATTTAGAAGAACTTATTCTTCCACCCCATGTTGTTACTCGAGCAGTTGACAATGATCTTCCTGCCCTATCGGGCCACCAGATAAAAGAACCCAACCTCCCGGTGAACAAGGAATGGTCAGTGGGTCCACAAGAACTCTTGCAGGGTGAGCTCATACCCGAAGACCTGGGGGCCACAGCGAGATGGACCCCATCAAGAACTTCTAGTCGTTAGGGTTAACTGCCCGGGGGCAATCCCAAGGTAGATCAGGACGTCCCGAGCGACTGGATGTAAAGGAATACAAAAGCTAGCCATTAGGGCATTGTAGACACCCTAATTTTGACCAAACGTTGAATTAAGGGGAGTGTTACCTCCATGTCCGATGATGACAATGTCCAAACAAAACTAAGGCTTCCAAGGTGATTCAAGCTCTTCAAAAGGCTCCTCAATTCAAACGAAAAAAAGAAGAAAAAAGGAAAAAGAAAAAAGAGGCAGAATGACACTAGATCCTTTTTGCGGCACTCACGGGCTGCCGTTGTGGCAGTCTCTGGACTGCCCGATGGCATTTTGTGAATACCGCAAATTTCATTAAGTGCTGCAAAAAATGAATTTTTACTAAAAAAATGGCAGTCCCTGGAGTTGTCTGCGGTATTCAATGAATGCCGCAGCGGCATTTACGGAGTGCCGCTTCCATCTCCATTGAGTGCCGCATTTTCTAGCAGCCAGCTGTAAATACAGCACATTTTGTACCTTCAAAAGGACATCCGAAATTATGATTTTTCACTATGAAGTTACAAAAATAACCCTCTATAGTTTGCCTATATATAGAGGATGAATATCCCATTACATGGGATTCCCTCTTTTCTTCCTAGTCTTTGATTCTAGAATTTCTATCTCTCCATTTTAGACTTGAATCTCATTCTGAATCTTTTTTGTCTAAAACCTTTGATAGTTATATATGCCAAAAGAAGTTCAAGAAAATTAAAAGGGTTGTAAGAGCTAGAAGAAGAGCTTGATTAGCCTTTGGAATATCCTAGGAACACCAAGAAGTTGAGGAAAGTTGGAGGTGATCCTATAAATTTTAGTTATGTTTTCATTCTTATGTTTCTTTCTTTCTTATGTTTTCATTCCTCTGTTTTCTTCCTTTTTTATACTTTTCTTTTGAGATTCTTGGAGATCTTCAATATCTCTCTTGAAAGCTCTTGAGTGATCTTTTGAATCCCATGAAAGCTCATGCTTCACATGGGAGTAAATGTTTGATCATCACTTCATTTTATAAGCAAATAGATGAATCCAAGTCCATACTTATGACTTGGGTTCTCTAGCTTGAGGTTTTATGGAATCTTTTCTATATTCCTTTGAGACTCATGAGTACAAGTCATGTTTTGATCTCCAATGACCCTCAATGGAAAGGAGAATTAGGTTTAGGATAAGCCAATACCCATGGCTTTGTTGATAGATGTAACAAAATGGTGATAAGCCCAATAGTGGAGCAGTGAGTTCACAAATTGTGTTTGATCATATATTTTTAGTTGATAATCTAACTGTTGGAATTAAGTGAAACTAACGGGAAAGTGTCTATAACTCAAAGTTCTACCACTTCAATTTTTGTTTTAAGGAGATTTCATGTTTAAAGTAGTTTGGTCGTGAGTTTTGTGAAGTCACTACAATCTGTCCAGAGTTTCAGAACAATAACACTCTTTTGCGATAAGCAAATTAGAACCTTAATCAAGCTTTCTTGAACTAAAATAAATTTTTCTAGGTATTTAATGTGTTAGGAAGCTACCCTAAAAAGACCAAAGCATTTCTGATTTTTGTACTATTTTTAAAAAATCGTACAAGATCTCTGGACAGAGATTTGTAAATCTCTTAGTGACGTCTGGTTTTTGTCCATTTCCCTGAGATCTAACCATTGAAACTTTGATTTTATTATTGGGAGCAAAACTAGACATACAGAGGCATCTTGTGTCCAAAATTCACTGACATCAAACCATGGGAAGCATGCTTTTTATGTCTTTTACTTTTTGGTCTGCTCTTTGTAAATTTCAGAATTTTATGACAGATTTGACTAACTTTGTATATAGTGGTCCAAGTGACTTTTCTATGACCTAGAGCTTAAACCATGTTGTAATAATGATTAGTTGAACTTAAATCTAGGAGTTAAATTATCCAAATCAATGTATGGTTCATGGCTTACTCTTGTTCATGTTTATACATATTCATCCATGTGGCTTGATGCTTGTAATTAGGACTTGTTTGCTTTAGATTTAATTACATTTGATAGATTTAAGATAGAAGTCTAGGATTGTTATTTAAGATCCAACTTTATATCTTGTATATCATGTGGACTAACCCTTTGTTTTGTAGCACTATTAAGGTATGATTTCTTGAACTCCTCTTTAGTTTATTTTAATTTCTTAATTTTATCGATTTTTCAACTTAATGCGCAACACCTTAAAATTAGGTTTTGCCTTATGTATATGTGATTAGAGACCTTTTCTTAGAATCTTTCTATTCGTATGCATTGCACGTTTAATATTCGCGGCATGGATCCCGGGTAAGTTCTATAGTTTCCTATTTGCATATCATATTGCTTGCAACTTGAATTATGTTGTTTTTGAATGATATTTTATCACTTGCAATCTTACACCCTTTAGACATGCTTTTGTAATGTATATTTATACATATGTATTAGTTGAGGACATGTTTAGATTATTAAATCGATTAAAAGGATGTGAAGTAGAGGCCTATCGCGAGATAGGATGAGAGGGGTGATTTAGTCCGACGGGCTCCTTCCCCTCTCATTCCATAATCCCCGAACCTAGAAAATCTCTGGTTTCTTAAAAGATCAGTTTGCTTTAAAATGGTTTCTTAATTTTCCTTTTAAAAATTAAGTAGCGACTCATTTGTTTTGAATTTGAAATTTAAAAGAATTTTAAAAGAAAAGCTGTGGGTAGGAAAAATTACGATATCCACAATCTGGTGACTCTGCTAGGGATCGAACCCAGAATCTCTGGTTTCGCAGACCAAAAATTTCTGATTTTGGGTTCACTCGAGGATTAGACTTGAAAGCATCTTTACAATCGAATTAATTAATTTTTGTGTCCCTATTGCATTACACTTGCATGTTTAGCCAGTCGATTGCATGAAACTATGACCTTGGAGACTCAGGGCAACCCGGTCGGTCAAGTTATCATGGGACTATGTAATGATCTCGTATAATGTATTGGTATATGAAGCACCCTATCAGATGTGTGTCAAGGGTCCCTTATTTCACCAAAACCCAGCCTTTGCATGATAGTTTCTATAGAATCTTTCAATCTTAGGGAATTAATCCTTGATTAGGGTTATGTGCTAGGGAGTGTTGTATGCCCAGAAGGGATTACTTGAGATGATGACGATGCTCACTTAATACGAGACATGTAAACTCTTAATCACTTTCGAGCAATTCCTCTACATATCTCATAGTTGATTATTTTGTTACATGTGTGTACATGTGTGGATAAATGAGTGTGTGTGTGTGTGTGTGTGTGTGTCTGCGTTAGAGATGCACCCTAGCAAAGCCCCCATCTTATCACCTTTTGGGATGAAGCATCCCAATACTTTCCTCTTTCTTTTCCCTTCCCCTTTTTGGCTCTCTCTCTCTGTCTCTCTCTCTCTCTCTCACACACACACACACCCTCCACTTATTCTTTTTCTCTCTATATATATATATATTTCTCTTATCTCTCTATCTCTTTTGGAGATTCAAAACCTCCATGGAAGCTTAGAACTTTAAGCTCCTTTTGGAAGACAAAGGCTCATGATTGGACCCAGACTATAGAGGCAAAGTTGATAATCTCAACAAATGCTAACTATCGGTGTCCTCGGATCCTCCATGAGGTTTATGGTTTGGGTGTTTCTTGTTCAACTATCCCAAGGTATATTAGATTGTCTAAATACACTATTATCTTTCATTTCTTGCTTTGATATGTTTTGATGATGTCAAATAGATTTTGATAATCACATGCTTCATATTGATTTATTCATTGTTATTGTCATGTGACATTTTTGTGTTCTCTATCTCACGTTTTTATATCCATCATTTTCTAACTTGTTAAAAATACATGAGATTTTTTATAAAGGAGCTCAAAAGGTAAAGTCTTATCGAAGTCATTGGAATACATCAAGTATAAACAAGAGAAGATCAACTTAAAGTAATACTGGGTGTTGTGCATTTATTTGTAATTGTTTTTCCTGATGTAAAGTATTCGTGGATTGAACACTTTCCATCTCAAGCGACTTTAATTGGACATTATGATCCTTTCTCTTATAATTAAAAAACTTTCAAGAACCTAAATACACTTAGACCACTCACTTAAATTCAGTTCATAAAAGTTTCTAAGTGGTAAGCCAAAATGAAGAAATCTTTGTAAATGGGTCATATTTAAAGGTAAAACTGTTTTAATTGGTAAGGAACTAGATGTTTATTCTTATTTGGTTGGAAAGGTATTTGATTCTAGTTTCCGAATCTTCAAACGGATCGCATTTCTGAGTTTTGTAGAGGGAGCTATGGGCATTTTAGTGCAAGGGTATTACTCTGCCAAAACAGAAAATCCAGTCGACTAGAATTGCATTTCCTATCAACCGAAAGTACTATTCAGTCGACCAAAGGTCCAATATAGTCGACCGAATTTGAAGACAAAATGGCTCTTCTCTGGAATGACAATCCAGTAGATCAAACAATCGATCCAGTCGACCGGATGTTCGCTGACAACCCTAACGGCTAGTTTTTAATAGCTAGTTTGTGCACAAATCAATTCCAAACAGTCACATCTTCCCTTGGGCTTTATGTACATCATCTAGAATGACTCCACCAAGGTTTTGAATGATAGATTCATGAACTACAAGTTAGATTAAAGTCACACAGTGTCGATACTGCTAATCCACGGCCTCTGGGTTTTCCCTCGATTTTTTTTAAAATCAAATAAAGAAAGTATCGCCACTTAATTTTAAGGAAGAAAATTAAGAAACCATTTTAAAAGCTACCGTTCTTTGAAACCAAAGATTTCTAGTTCCGGAGATTGTGGAATGAGCCCAGTGGAACTAAAGCACCCCCTCTCATCCTATCATAGATAGGCCTCTAGGATCACCATCCTTTTATCCAGTTGAAAATCTTGTGTCCCAAACAATACATAAGTATAGATATATATAGCACAAGAATCTTTAAAGGGGTATAAGATTGCTAAAAAATGCATCCAAAACAATAGGTTCAAACTTCAAATAGCACACGATATGATATACACAAAGGGAACATGGAAACTCAATGGGATCCAGCTACGATAGGGAACCATGCAATGCATACAATAAATAGAAAACCTAATAAAAGGTCTCTAATGCACGTAAACACATCAGGTATAAGGTGTTGCAAATGGGGTCGTGAAATTCGATAAAATAACCAAACTAGAAATAGATATGAACATGAAGGCTCGTACCTTGATAGCGCTACAAAACAAAGGGTTAGTCCACAAAGCCTCGAGTCCTTTCCCATCAAGGAAATCCCAACGCTTCTATGGATGTACGAGTCTCAATGGGAAGGACAAAAAAGACCTTAACCTAGAGCCAATGTAATATCAACATAGAAGTGACATGACCTGAACATGATCGGAAAGAATTCTCGACTAAGTTAACAATTATAATTCCTCATCACTATCCATGTTCTAACATTCCTAGACTATAAGATCTACCTTAAAACATGATGACTAAAGATACATGATAATAAACATGGCATGAACTATTTGATTTAGATCATCAAACCATTGGATTTAATTTTAAGTATTCATAATTAAGACATGTTTCAAGCCTTAAGGACTTGAGGAGTCATTTGGATCTAAACTAACAATGTTCATCAAATCAGCCTCAGGAATTCAGAAATTATAGAACAGAAACACAAGCTTCAAAAATTGTAAAACAGTGGTTCCCATGGTTTGATTTGGATGATCTTCACATATAATATGCCCTTGTGAGTCTGGTTTTTAGATCAAAAATAAAAGCAAAGACCACATGGTTCAATCTATGGGAATTGACCTTGGATCAAAGATCAATCAGATTCTATCAATTCTCTATCCAGCAATCTTGTACGATTTATTAAAACTAACATATCAACCCGAAGACACTCAAATTTCCCACAAATTAATTAACTCATCAAAGTGCATGTGAAAAATATTTTGAAGCCTAAATAATTTGATTAAGGTTCTGATCTACCCATTTCAAGAAGAGTTCACTTTTTTGGAATTCTTTACAGAAAGTGACTTGTTTACAAAATCTATGATCAAACCATCTAAACCACATAATTGGGATAAAAACACATATTACAATGGTAGATCTATATGTTTTGAACACATTCCAATTTGTCTCATCTAAATCCAACAGATCATAAATTTATGAAAAAGCTTTGATCATAGATTGTCATTAGAATCACAGCACCATTGATGAATTAATGTTCAAAATTCAAAACCAAACTAGATCTATAACTCTAGGGAGAATTTAGGCTAAGTACAATTATAATCAACATAACAACATCTTGTATCTCATAGAAATTCATGGATTGAACCTTGAAGAAACCCCAACATAGACCTCATGAGAGAATCTAGAAATGGGCTCTAAGATATTACTCAATCATATGAATGAACTTGAAGACTTGAATTCACTTGAATCTAATAATCAAATCATAAAATCAAATTGATCTAAATCTAAATCCTCTCCCAAGTTAATGATTCTTGAGGATTAAGAACTGAATTTCCATAGAATTCAATGAAACATGGAGAGTCCAGAAAAAAATTTGCAGAACGTCAAGAAGAAGAAGTCCTACTCTCGACTCAGTCCTAAAGGATTTCTACCCTCTAGAATTTCGTTCAAAAGATTGACAGAAAGGGAAAAGCCCCAAGAGAAGAAACAGAATTAAAAAAAAAAAAGGGAAGAAGAAGACAAAGAAAAAGAGCAGGGCAGAAGAACATACATGGCAGGAAAAGAGGTCGAGCGGCTTTTTCTCTCTAGAACGGCATAGCTTCTCTCTCTAAAAATTGGCAAAAATGGTATAGGAGAGGGAAGAAAAACTAAGGCCTCAATATATAGAACTTTTGGATGGTCCAGATCTTTTCAGATCAGTCGGGACTGACCTAGAAATAGATGTCATCCACCTAGGGTAGACTAACAGTCACTTCGAGTAAACCAATAGTCACCTCGGGTAACGTAACATTTAATGCGCGACGCGACACGACACTCCAATTCATTCCTAATTGTCTGGCTCCGATAATGCCAATCCAGTTAGTTCCTGACAACCACCAGTCCCATGTTGACACGTGGCCAAACCGATCTCTGAGTGCCCGAGTGATCAAATAATTGCCTGCTCCCGAGTAATGAAAAATCTAAGAGATGTTTGCAAATTTCCACACTTTACTTGATACAGCACCAATTCAACCTTGAAAATGGGGGGCAACTAATACGCCCAAATCTGGCTCTACCATATTAGGTCGAGTGGTCCTACCTAGTGACCGGCCTCCATCCGGGCAAGGATATCCACAACTGCCTCAATGGGTCTCATGTTCGAGTGGCCAAGTGCATCCATGGTCTCCTAGTCGGACTACTCGGGGCCTCAATAGAGGAAGACCCTGAACAACGGGTCGGGGTGTGCCATCCAGCCATAACACAACTCGAAATTGACTCAGATTACTTGGAGGTGCGTCCCACACTTCTTAGAATCTAGTAGTTTTCTAAATTAGTTAGGAAACCTCCCATATTCGCAACAACAATTTCCTAATCCGATTAGGAAATAGTCCAGATATACAGCAAACATCACAAGCTGTCAATAGTTACCTAATCAGACTAAGACGCTTCCTTCTATAAAGGGGTCCTCCCATACCCCTTAGGGGGGATCTAGGTAAAAACCTAACAAAAACATAACATACAGTCCAGCCTCTTCGAAGAAACCCTAACACCTACCCTGCACGGACGAACCTTTGTAGTTCCAACCACCATTGTTGGATCATCAAGATCCCTGCAGTAGTTTCTTTCGTATAGTAGAGTGCTCTAACACACACGTGGACGTAGGTTCCTTCATTAATAGGACTGAACCACGTACAAACTCTCTCTCTCTCTCTCTATCTCTCTCTCTCCTGTTCAAACTCATCAGATTCTTCTTACTCTAAAAACAACATCATCATCTGTGGGAAACTAGAAATAAAAAGAGAATTCAATATAAACTAGTTCAATCTTTGAAGATTGGGAAGTAAAATGAGTCATCTGATCACTGAGCCTCACACAAGCTCAGATAGGCTTAGACCTACCTAGGTAAGTTCAAGCCATTATAGATGTTAGGCTTACAAGAATAAGGCTCAAGCCCTATACTTGAGCTTGGACTACAGTCGAGTAGCTTCCAAGGTCGTACAAGCAAGCCATGGAGGAACTAATAAGTTTTTCATGTTGCTCACAAGTAAGCTTCTCGAGTCGGTTCATCTTTTGGGGGTTATCTAGGCCTATTGCACCAAGGTTTTTTTTTTCAAGTTTAACAAACCAAGCTTTCATCCTCCGACAGGTCCCAAAGGATAGAACCAATACCTAAATGAAGGATTGGGCTTAGGCTATCCGATATGGCTCAATTAGGAGTGCAAATCAATCAATTTTGATAAGTTAAGTAGCACTCTTTAAACCGAACCAATGCTCTTGGCTTCTTTTAACAATGAAACGAAGTGTTCAATATAGGTCGATTCAAATCGATTTCGGGGAATGATTTTGCTATCATTTTATTTAGGTAGTCTCGATCTGGGCTGCCAGTATAGTTTTTTTTCCTTGCCAAGTTATTTTAAGTTTTAACCACTTTTTTATGTGCTAATATCTTTTAGCTGTTTAAAACAACCACAAGATTTATTTTCTGGGCTTCCCCACCCCCACCAAACAAATATATACATACATATATATTTTTTTATAACGTTCAGTTTTGTCATTGCATAATAGTAAACGAAGTGCATTTAAAATTCCATGTTCTTGTTACGATTTTGGATTTTGCATTCAGCATAAAATTGTGCAATGCGCTTGTGTATATAATATATATATATATATATATACATGTAATGGGAAAGACATTACTTGTCACCCAAAAGTAAGCCTATTAAGTATTAAGGTGGGCCAGGTGGCACGTATAAAAATCCAACATGAATAAATTTGGCGAGTTTGGTTGGTTTCTATTGTGGCATGTCATAAACTACGAAACCAATGGAAAATCAAAATTTTATAAATATCCAAATCGAAGCTAACCGATATCTGAAAAATCGACCAAAAAATCAAAAATTGGTCAGCTCAATTTCTGTGATTTCATTTACACCCCTAGGCCCAATCAACTTTTACATCCCTACTTAGAGAAAAGAAATTGCCAAAAAGAAAAGAAAAAATAATCCTTATTGAAGAAATTGTAATTCCTATTAAATAAAAATTTGAATTTTTAGATCATTTGAGCTTATACATGACAGACTTATTTGGTACCCACAATAGTATTTTTGGATGTCACATCACGAGCCAACAATTAACACAGGTGGATTTTAGGGCTGTTTCCACTCTAATTGAAAACAAACATTTATTATTTATTAAATTAGGGTAGATTTTAACTTAATGACAAAACCATGATAGATTGTCGTTTTTTTCTTCTAAAATCTAGAATGGATTGTCATTTTATTTTTAAAAACTATATTTGATTGACTGTCGTCGTTACTAAAAACGACACTAAAATTAGTTAAACTTCTAACAAAATGAGTGTTGTATAAATGACTTCTCAAAAATTGGACTAATTCTAATGTCATTTGTAGTAACGGTGATATTGCATTAAATGTTGTTTCTAGAGAAAATGACAATATCATTCAATTAAATATGGTTTCTAGAGAAAATAATGATATAATGTCATTTTTAGAATGAACGGACATTGTCTGATTTTGTCTTTTAAGTTAAAATATACATTGATTTAGTAATAAGTAAGTCAATTTTTGCCATTTGTTGCGAAAACAGCTCTCGATTTTACTACTCAGTATCCATTACTATTGACGGCAGGAATCACATGAGAGTGTCCTGTAAAACCCTCCAAACATCAATAAAATTCTCCAAGTGTCACTCATGGACAGCAAGTTTTTCGCCCTCTACCCTTTGCCATGAAGTGACGAGGCGCTCTCTCTCTCTCTCTCCTATCACGCTGATTATTGAGACAATGATAGGGCTATAACCATGGATTGTACGAGTACTCAGAACAGACTGGACCGCTCTTACTACCTCCACAATCCTCTGCTGATGCAAGCAACACAGGTTCCACTCTCTTTCTCAACCTCTCTTTTCTCACTCTACATACAATCCACCAGTCTGTCGATGGATTGAATTATGTTTGTTTATATATGGGAAATACTAAATTTATTGTGAGAAGTTTCTCATATGAGAAATAGAGTTTTAATCGTTAGATGAGCATTTGGTCATCAAGAATCTGGAGATGCATTTATTACCAGATGCTCATCCAACTGTTAAAATTCGTCTTCTCATATGAGAAACTGCTAACTATAGACTTGCCCTATCAAAAAATATTTGATACTGTTGTAGTGGTGTGATTGCATCATACAACTAAGTGATTTTTTTTTTCCTAAAATGATGTGCCTCCTCGTCATTTTTTATGGGACCTTCTTTATATTTTTGGTTATTCTAAAACTATTGTCCCTTTTTCAGTTAATTTTCAAAATTATCCCTAATGAGTTAATACACTAAACTTTCCTCTTAAGCAAAGCAAGGGCACTTTAAAAAAAAAATTCTCTTATTTAGGCCCATATAAATAGTAATAATAATTATGTTCTCTTAAAAAGTTGACTCCTCAAAAGGGACACATAAAATGAGACGAATAGTAATTAAATTACAAAGTGCTGTATCTACATCTCAAAATGTTATTCGGAGTAATATTGATAAGAGTAATATTTGGGGCACAAACAAGTTTCACAAACACTTACAAACACACTCTACCTCTCTTCTAGGTGGCACTGTGGGGTCTGGATAATGTCAGTAGACCCTACAATGCCACCTAAGAGAGTGATAAAATGTGTTTATAAGTATTTGTGAAATTTATTTATGCCCAAACATTATTAGATTGACCACCACTTTGTTTCTGGAATCAAATTAATTTTTAAAGTTATATATTATGATCAAAGTACAACATTTTAATACTCCGATAAATTACAACATACATGCACATATTAAATAAATAACAAAATTATACTCTATTCGTACTTTTTAAGAGAACATGCATAAATAAAGAGCATTTCTTTCCAAAATTGGTGTAAAATAGGCATTAAGTTTTAAAAGATAGACATAATTTTGGAACATTCCATAATTAAATACAAAAACTCTAACATAGAATGTACTACTCTAAATATGAGATGGAGGAAGTACATCTTTCTAGCTGCTTAAACTTGAAAAATAAATAATTGCTAATTTGGTATCTGAGGCAAAGGTCATATGTTCGAGTCACAACACCTCATCATTTATGAATACAACAACTTAAGCTTATGTTCAAATCACGACACCTCAGTATGTGGACGAACCCACTCGCCGAGGGTTCCACACATAAGGGGAATTATCAAATAAAAAACTATACTACACATCTCTAACACTTTAAGCTTGTTAAGTAAATTGTTTTTGACTGCACCAAATCACTAATAACTATATTATAGAAGATCCATCAAGTTAGGCCTAGTTCAAGTGATAGAGCTTTAACATTTAAGTTGTCTCTAAAATATTGGTTTGAAATTCCAACCTCCACTTCCCATGTTATAAAAAAAATACTCCATCTCTCTTATATTAAGAGTATCTTTGGTAATTTCAGCTTATTAAAGCGACACCTTGATTGTGGTAAAAATTTTTAATTTTCAATGTTGTATTTTTTTTAAATTCAAATTTCTAGTGTCACATCAAACAAAGAGGGGGAAGAGTTGTATGAAATAAACAGCAAACTTGAAAAAAGTGCATTAAAATACAATGACTTTTCAGAAATGGCCTAAAAAACTCTTAATATGGGACTTAAGGAGTATATGTATTAGTGATCAGTTCGGTTCGTTTGGCCGGTTTTGGAGTGATTTTCAAAGCGACCGAACCAGTCAATTGAGTTCAATTTTTCAATTTTAGATACTCCCTCCGTCCCATTTTATGTGTCCCCCTTTCTATTTTGGTTTGTCCCAAATTTGTTGTCCACTTTCTTAAATTAGTATACAAATTTTTACTTAGTTTCTCAAACTACCCTTCCTTGCAATTACAACCAAAACAAAACAAAAAAAGAAAGTGCAATAATTATGGGCAATTGTGGAAAATAGATGTAGATTCTTTTTGTCCCCTTAAATAGTTAGATTCCTAAAAAGGGACACATAAATTGGGACAGAAGGAGTATAATTTGGAAAATGCTTCAGTGCAGTTAACACAGTGCAGTTCGCACTGTGTTTGTACAGTAAAACTGCTTTTGCAAAAGCAGTTTTTAAAAACTGGACAATTTTACTGTGCAAAATGTGAGTAGCACAGTGCGAACTGCACTGAATCCTTTTCCGTATAATTTTCGGTTCAATTCTAATTTTACTCAATAAACTTGTGATGACCGATCGATTCGATTTGTCCTGTTAGTCGGTTTTACCATTCACCCCTGTTATTATCACAGAAGATCCCTTATATATCTGTCGCTGCCGCCACAAGACAATTGGGGAATAGGAGAGAGACAGAGAGAGTAAAAGTCCAAGGGGTGAGTTAAATTAAGAGGACTTGCATTGAATATGAAATCTACATCACACGCTTTCCAAGCACGCGTTACGGTGACACTACGTCACTTACTCTACCCCTATACTACTCTCTCTACTGCTCCCACTGACCATTTTGCAGACTCACTCAGAAGGCAGATTGCATGATTTATGAATTTTCTCTCCTCTCTCTTTCTCTTTCTCCCTCCCCTTGATAGATTCATTTTAAACCACTTTGCATGCAGAGGTGCACCACTTGACGTCCTTGTTACATCCCACTCTCTCTTACGTCAGTATACATCACACCCGCATTCAATTTGGCAAGTAATCAAATGGTACAAAGTACAAATATTTGGAAAAGGGTATAATGGGTATTTTGCATTTACTCAATTTTCCTTTGTTATGGTGGCGCGTGATTATCAAACTCCGTCTGTAGACAGTGGTTGGTAGGTTGTACTCATAGTCCTATGCTGGGGGTGTATCTAATGCAAGTAGCACAGATTGGCATGACATGGCATGCAAATGTACTGATCAAAACACTGATGGTGCATGCATGCCAATTTGCCATACAATAAAAAAACACATGCGCACACTTGGTGAGATGTACAGGAGATGTTATTTTATTACCGAGTACAAAACTATTATCACATTTTACAATACATTTTATGACCGGGCTTTAAATACAAATATCATGTAGTGTGTAAGTGGGGATTAGACAATTTATCTTTTTTAATTAGATAACCCGGGATTAATAATTCCACATTTCCTATAGTATATATCTTAGTCCCCCATATAAAGGACTATTCTTTTAAAATAGAAAAATAGTCCCGAGTAGAATAGCCTTGCCAAACGCCAGACTGTTTTAATTAAAATGGACTATTAGTCCAATCCCCTCTATCCTCCCCTTAATCCTGCGAAACAAATGTGGTGGCCTTAGGCCACATTTGTTTCACGGGATTGGGGGCAGGATTTATGAGGGATTGGACTAATAGTCCATTTTAATTTAATAGTCAGATATTTAGGAGCGCTTAAAAGGAAGGACTAATATTCTCTTTTTAACATATTTGATAATGAGATATGATGTCAAATTGAGTCTATTTAAGAAGAATATTATCTTTTGGGGTAATATTTACACATTTTGGAGTCTATTTATCAACAATATATAATGTCTAATTGAGTTTGGAACACTTAATTGGGGTGAGTTAAGACTACATTTGGGCAAAAATATCACATGTACTAAAAAATTCTCGAATTTTGGGGTGGAGTAGACTACCATTAGACTAAATATCACAATTACTATTTTTTTTTTCCAAATTTGGGAGCGCTAAACTACAATTAGGCTAGAATATCATATGTAATAAAAAAATTTCTCAGATTTAAGAGGAGGGGGGGGGGGGGGGGGCTAGCCTACCTGTACATCCGCCCCTGTACATGAGGTTCGTTCTTCCAAACCACTTGCATCGACCCCTGGGTGTTTCGAACCCTTGACCTCCCTCAGGAAGGCCAAGAGCTCTCTTCAACTTGAATAAGCAAAGTTGATTAAATTCATGCCACTTTATTAAAATGATCATGCATTTGGGGGTTTATCCTCTATCCTACTTCGATTATAAAATAGTTTTCAGTAATTTTCTCCAAAAAAATGACAGTGAATTCAAGCCACGGAGATTAGGTGTATGGATTTCTCCTCGTCTCAACGAAATAAAAAAAATGTAGCATGGTTTTTTTTTTTTTTTTTTTTTTGGGGGTGGGGGGGGGGGGCTTAATTACAAAATATACCCTTAAAGTTTGATTCTTGTATCATTTTAATCCATATAGTTTCAATTGCATGACTTTGGTCACTAAAGTTTTTAAATAGAAGTAATGTGGTCCACATGTCCAATTTGATAAGAAAAGTTGACGAAATTTACTCACATGGTATACACAATTACACTGAAAAGTGGGTGAGAAGATTGGTGGTGTTTCATTTTTTGTCCGTAAAAAGTATGGCAGTGCATAGCAGTGGGTGAATTCCGTCAAATTTTCTGATAAAATGAAATATTTAGACCACATTGCTTCCATTTAAAAATTTGGGTAAAATGCATTTTGCACCCTCAAACTATACCATGTTTTACACTTGGTCCCTAAACTATCATTTTTCACATTTTGGTCCCTCAACTATCATTTTGTGGCAGTTTACACCCACCGTGACTTTCAGCGTCACTTTTGGTGTTACTAAAAAGTGACTTTTTTCATCACTAAAAGTGACGGAGGGGGCAAACTGCCACACAATAATAGTTGAGGGGCCAAATATAGAAAATGATAGTTTAGGGATCACAATGCAAAATATGGTATAGTTTGAAGGTGCAAATTAAAATGCATTTTATCCTAAAAATTTCAAAGACCAAATTGATACAATTTAAATTACAAAAACTAAAATAATACACCGACCAAATTTCAGGTGCATATTTAGTATTGAGCCTTTTTTTCTTTAATCCGTGCACACTTTCAAGATGGAGTTGGATATTATTTGTGTGTGTGTGTGCATAATAATAAAAAAAAAATAAGTGTACCAATATGTGAGCAAGGACGAATGGATATTTCCTGTCATTGATTTGGAATTCTGGAATTTGGAGTGTTTTGGGAGGACACTGTTTTTTTCTAAGGAAGTGACGATCTAAGAAAAAAGGGTCCACAGAGGAAATTCTCTGTTTTCTGTTCATTAGGTAGTTTTGTCTTCTCTTCATTTTGGGTCCACTTATGTTTTCAGTGTTATGTTGCTTTTGAAGCTGCAGAGCTCGACTGACCTATTGATATCTATACCAAGAAAAAGATAGACACCTTTTTTGAATGACACCTTATGCCCAACATTCAATTTGCTACGAAGTTTCAAATGATTTTTGGACTAGATTTGGCCCATTTGGGATATGGTTAAGCTAGCTCTTTTGGGCATTTTTTAATCTTACTTCTGAGAACTACTTTTCAACACTTATTTCGTGGAAAAAATCTTTAAAATACAGGACATTATTTTGTAAGCTAAAAATTAGTCGGAGGATTTCTTTCGATTGACTTCAGCTTTTGCGCTCAGGCAAATTAACCCAGAAGTTCACAATATAAATGACTCCTTTGGAATTAAGAAAAAAAAAATTCATCAAACACAAATTGGCTTCATGCATCACATTGGAGTTAAATCCTGCCTTATGTTTCAACTTAAAACGTGCTTTTAAGACTCCAAAATATTTCTTTAAGATATATCCAGTTAAGTGGTCTAATTTATGCGTTTTTACGACTTAGAAGCATGTTTGGAGCCCCAAACAAGGCCGCCCTAACTAATAAAAAATAAAATATAAAATTTGACTCAGGGGCCGGAGCCACATGGGAGCAAGAGGGGGCACTTCCCTCCCCTCAACTTTTGAAAATTAGTTTTACCCCATGTATTTTAGATTCTAACTATTTATGTTCCTCTTAATTTTTTTAATTTACCCATTCAAAACTCATAAATCTCATTTTAGTCCTTCAAATTTTAATAATTTTTACCCAAATAAGCAACATCTTTCCTCGATTAGTCTCAATTGTTTAAAGTCTTATAGATATCCACTATAACAAATTAGGCTTTCTTTATTTTGAATGTTAATTTAGCGGAGAAAAAAAGAAATTCAGCATATGAAAACAATTTTTTTCAAAAGAGTTGTGGAGATATTAGTTTTTATTTGAATAATCATACTTTAAACCTAACATATTACTCCCTCCATCCCATTTTTTGAGTCCATCTTTGGGAACTCAATTTAATAAGTGGACAAAAAGAATCTACACCTACTTTCCATAATTGCCCCTAATTATTACAACATTTTAAATTTTGTCTTGGTATAAATTTTAAGGAAAGATAGTTTTGTAAAGTAAGTAAAAATTGTACACTAATTTAGGAAAATGGACGCTAATTTTGAGACATCCGAAAATGGAATATAGGACTCAAAATATGGGACGGTGGAAGTGGAGTATAAGTTAAATCCAGGGGACAACCACACAATTTTTAAACCCTAAATATCCAAAATTGTAGTGTGTCTACCATGGAAAAAATAGACTCGGGAGAGCTGCTCCTAAACCCTCATATAAGTGTGTGCCCCCGCTGAGCTCAAATCCCGACTTCGCCCCTGGTTAGACTTAGGCATAGTATAGCTTGGCTCTAATTTTGGAGAAAATGCTCGTTTAATTAGCATTCATTTGTTCGATGTGAACCACTACGAAAAACTTACTCTTGAAAATCAGCATGTAAGATGAGAATGCCACCTACACCCACACCCCCCAACGTCCATGGCAGTCCATCTTGCTAGCTGGGGTGACTTTGCTGATGTCACCTCTAGTAGCAACCCTCCTCAAAACGCCCTATTTGTGTCACGCCCAGAGTAGCCAAAAATAGGGAAAATTGAAAATTTCCTTTCTGGACCCATAGGGAATGACGAGTTACATTAACTGATTGTCTTTTCTATGTTCTACACATGGTTAATAGAGTAAGCGGAATCATAAAAACATCTATTGATGTTCTTCAATAGAACTCAAATGTCTGGAATCTAGTTATTACATCACGAGTCTAAAATAAAAGATCTATAAAGGCAGTCTAGGGCTATCTATTCTGATCATAATACATATCTAAAGCATTACCTCAGATAGAAGACAACAAAGTAAATTAAGTAATTCTAAATACAATTATGTCGGAGTCCTTCGCTTCAACTTGTACATCTGCCATGTCCCTTTGGGTAGGCCTCATCTTGATAGTCGTCACCTGTGAAATCTAGACGTGATATGTCCAGGGCAGGAAGAAGAGCCCTTAGCTTTTGAAGCTAAGTGAGTTCGTCTAACCGATCACTCCTAATACAAGCAAAATATATATAAGTACCACAGATATCTCAAACTTGAATATTTGATAAGCATTATCTCAATACGTATGATTTATGACATGATAATATGAATGAGATACGACATGATGCATCATTGATATATTCGACTTTACTCGACCACAGACACCACAACTGACTCATGTGACTTGTTACATTACCAGTGTAACGCCGTTAGCTCAGAGTAGAATGATTACGTTGCAATCGTCGCCTAGCATGGCCCTATAGCAAATTTTGGTTTTAAAAAGAGTGTAATCATTGGACTCTTAGGTCCTCGTGACCTTGCTTGGAGAATAGAATAGTTACAACGCTATCGTCGCCTAGCATGACCCTATAGCATTAGAAAGGTACCTATTGTATTCAATTTCAGATGGATACTTTGCTATCGTCGCCTAGCATGGTCCTATAGCATATCAACCATCAACTCATGAATAACTTCAATAATTTCAATGGAAACTTTGGCAATCGTCGCCTAACAAGGCCCTATAGCAGTTTCATCGTTGTTCCCATTGACTTGACGGTAACACTCGGACCACTGCGGTCAACTCAACATGTTTCACAATATGATGGATTAGTCTCCTTATCCAACCATACGGACGTCAACATTGACATCATGACTCAACTATGTTTATATGAATGTTCATGTGATTGTATAATCGTAAAAACATGATAAGCAGGAATAACAATATTAATTAACTAGCATGGAGTATAGCTAACTAACATGCGTTCATCATATAAGTAGAAATCTCAACGTTCACATAATTAATACTTATCAGCTTAGTCCACACAAGACACACTGGGTAGACATATAATACACAAGAATAAATCTATAATATATCAAGTGAGTTAGGACGACTCACCTCGATGCAGGTGCGTAAAAGCAAGTGTAGCGGTGGTTCCTACAAAGTATATGAATTCATAAAACGTTGATCAATATGTGCACTAATATCAAGGGCATAATGGTAATTGTGCCGGATGGGTTACTAGACCTCAACATGATGATCTAGACACCATTCTGAGTCTAACAACATTGACTAGACTCAAATCGGAGTCCGTCGCATAAAAGGATGGGTTTCTATACCAGTGTGGGTCCTAGAGATAAGCTGTATTTTTGACCATGTCAAAAGGTCACCAAATTTTAAGGAGATGTTCTAGGCATTATTTTGAGACTCTAGGAACTGACCGTGTATTTTTCTGACCTACGGTTTATTTTCTATGAATTATCGAAGTTCTAACCGTCTAATTAATAAACTTAGGAATACTCTAATTATAAAATATAATTTAGGAAGACATTTGACCCTTATAAAAATTTTGATTAAATTCTAGACCTTAAAATAGGCTAGTGATATTTTTCTGGTAATTTCTGGGGTTCGTTTGGTATTTAAATAATTTAAATACAACCAAACGGGGCTTTTAATATTAATCAATAATTATTAGAAATACTAAAGTTTTTATTTTATAAATAAAAATTTATAATATAAAGGCATTTAGGCCTTAGGAAAATTTAACATAGTTTTCCTACACTTTAAAATGATTATTAGGTATTTATTACCTAATTATTTTAATTATAAACAATTTCTTATTATTTATTTAGGTTTAAATAAATAATAAGTGAAACACATTATAATTAATATCTTATACTATTAGAATATAAAATACCTTACAATAAATTTTCATAATATAAGTTATTATTTATTTAGTATAATATTTCAGAATACATCAAGTTTATTTATAGTAATGAAAACTATTTTTAAGAATTTAAAACTATTTAAAAACCATTTATAACTTATTTATAACTATTCATAATCATTTATGATTATATCGTATATTATAAATAATTTATACAAACATTAATCTAAATTAGCAGAATAATATAATCTTAATTAACAGATCATTAAACATTAATTAGGTTTTAAAAGAATAATTAATAATATAAAAATATATAATATTAACTTAAATAAATACCCGCGGGTCTGACCCATATCCGACCCGAGTCCATGGGTTACTCATTAACACAAACAAACTGATCCAACTTAAAAGATCCGACCCGGATCCGTTTAGTTTATCATAACCCGAACCCACTACCCATTCATACACACAAACCAACCCACCCATTCTTGTACCCGACCCAACCCGACCCTATGGGTAAACGATATAACCCTATTCCTATTCAGGTCATGTCTTCTCCAGTGAACCAAGCTCGCCGTAGGCGAGCCCGTTTTGGCCAGAAAACTTCCCAAGCTCACATCTTCTTCATCTCTCCATAAAAATTGACAAATCCAACGCCAAAAGGTTCGGTTTGGGGCCCTCTATATCATACTAGGAGCTAGAACAAGGGTCTATTCATTTTGGGTTCCCACGAACAAATTATTCTTTTCGGTTTAAATGAGAATAATGCCTTGCATGCCTAGCCAAACATCCCCTAAATTAAAAACTGTTCTTAGGGGGTCTTCTGTCACACCCCAAATTCTTCAGACAATTAAATATTAGTCAAGGGGGAATCCCTAAACCAATATCCAGTTGTCCAATTATTAGAGGTGATCGCAATGTAAAACATCACACAGTCTGTACAAGAAAAGAACTTAACCGACAAGCACAAAACCAATAAAATATCCAATCCATAAGGATCAAAACCTAAAGTTCCAGAAATCATAATTAACATCTCTCCATAAACATCATTCAAACACCAACTGAAAAAGTTAAATGGCCCACAATGCCAAAATCTAAAATGTTAAAACTCTCTAAAATATATAAATATTTATACAATGAAAAAAAAGTCTCCACAACTCTCCTGCAACTGGATGCCATGAACTTCTTACTATCCCTGCAAATTTCGATCGGCTACGCTCCAAAAAGAACGCACCTGCGAGAAAAACTCAACGGGTCAGTCACATGACTGGTATGAGTTAAATAGCACTAATCACACACAGTATTAGGGATCGCTCACAATCCCTTACACCAACAAAAAAATAAAAGTTCGGGCAGGAAAGTAGTTCCACTCACATAACGGGACAAAGGGTAGTTTCCCTTTTATGTGGCGGCCATATAGTTCCTACTCGAACTAGACCGAATAAATACTTACCCTTCTTAACTATGGTAGGCCAATACCTGCAAACACATTAGTGGGCCTACCATCCTGCATAAATAGATGTTAATAAAAATCAAAAATCATACTTTAAATGTTATTTAAAAATGAATTTATCTCCAAGAAAGAGTTGGAATTGGACCAAACTTAAAACACGAAAGATGTTCAAAATTAAATTTCCAAGGGAAGCCACGCGCCCCTACTCATTAATTCTACACACGTAAGTCAGAAATTAATTATTAAACTTCAGCTCATAAAACACTCGATATTCAGCAGATTCTGAAATTAAATCAAAACGGTGTCAAAATGACGTTTTTAGAAAAAGTGTAAAACACGAAAGTCGCTTGGATTGTCGTTTTACTTTAGGTTACGCGAAACGACCCTCAATTGTGAAGTTAAGTGACCAAATTATCTAATTTACTAATCTGATCCTATTTATTTTTAGTTCACAATGTTCCCAAATATTTTACGGTACACATACAATACTACATTTAAACTAACGGATGCCCACCACATAAGTTGTTTGATATGACAAGGATTCGACTACACAAAATATAACGAACTACATTACAACGTGTAGCCGCAATTTAAGCACCACATGTGTTTTAGTTAATTAAACCTTATGTTCACCACTTCGGCCACCCATCCATGGTTCAGCCTACACATATATCCCATGTGTCTCCTAACGTAATACTAACTCCCACTCCGGTCCCAACTCCCATGGGGTATCACTGGGATTTGAGTCTACACCGAAAGGCTAGTACTTACGTTTTTGACGTCAATAAACAATGTCTAAATACACATGAAATAGACCAACAAGCCGAGCATAAGGCTTAAAATGAAGAGACGGGTCATCCACGTAGTCGCCGTCTAATCACACAAGACGGGTCATCCACGTAGTCGCCGTCTAAACTCATAAGGAGCAGTGGTGAACACCCTAAAGGATTTTCTAATATTAATTTTTAAAAAAAATATCTTCACATGGATGGTCTCACATTCACAAATTTATGAAACCCAACATTTGATGAGAATGCTTATATCTCAACGAAAATTTTCACGTTATATCATAATAACGAACACGAGTTTATCCCGACACATAAATCAATTTAGACATCCAATACGTTTTTAATCATATAAAAACTGCTACTGAAATTTAAATCTACAGCCCAAACAGAGCAGAATCAGGGAAAACTCAAAACACGAAAAGTGTGCAGAATCACGTTTTACATAAGACACGCGGACAGAATGTTCAAATTCAAAGCGAGGATTTTCTAAAAATTTTCTGAAGTTTCTGCAACTGTGTGAATTTAAAAAAAACGAATTTCACAATTGTATTTCTTAATCACCATACTGAAATCCTCAATTTCTGCCCAAACGGTGCAGATTCAGGAAAAACTCAAAACACGAAAAGTGTGCAGAATTGCGTTTTACATAAGACACGCGGACAGAATATTCAAATTCAAAGCGAGGATTTTCTAAAAATTTTCGGAAGTTTCTGTAACTGTGTGAATTAAAAAAAAAAACGAATTTCACAATTGTATTTCTTAATCACCATACTGAAATCCTCAATTTCTGCCCAAACGGTGCAGATTCAGGAAAAACTCAAAACACGAAAAGTGTGCAGAATTGCGTTTTATACAGGACACGCGGACAAAATGTTAAAATTTCAACCCACGAGTTTACAATGATTTTCTAAAGTTTCTGCAACTATGTGAAATAAATAAAACGAATTTTACATATAATTCTTAATAACTATGAATATCTCACATAGAGTTTTATCAAACTAACCAATCACCTAACCCTTTTCGAATACCCTAATATCATAATCACAAAGTCACACAAAGGGGAAAGAATATATCTAAATTACTTCAATCATAACAACGTGTATTGATCTAATACAAAGATTTAACCCTAACAATTAAATTTAACATGTACTAATTTAATTTTACTCTCGTATACATATATACATACGTGTATATATATATAATCGAATACACAAAATTTAACTCACCTCGTTCAATCCAAGAAATTGACAATAACGACGTTCCGCGATTACACACGAGACCACGGAGCCAAGACCCTTCTCCCTTTTCTTCTTCTTCTTCTTCTAATTCTTCTTCTTCTTCTTCTTCTTCTTCTTCTTTTTCTCTCTCTCTCTCTCTCTCGGCTGAACAAAGACACTAATGTCTCCTATGGTCTATCTAACCTAATATTATATATCATACCTAACTTAATATTATATTATATCATATATATAATACATACCACATATATTTATATATTAATAATATCACACACACATATGCACATCTAGTCACACTACACACACCTATAATTATTAACACACCCACTTACACTACTGCACACACAATATTTATATAATATAAATATTATAACACACTCCACCAAACACATGCACACAAGCACTACTAATGTTCTCAAATTTTTTTAAAAATTCAATTGTATTTTCTATGGTGTAAAACACTCACACAAATTTTCGTATATTACCCACATTAAAATTTCAAATAAAATCATAAAGATGCTAAATAAAATACTATAAGCTATATAAAATAATTGGGATATTACATCTTCCTGGTACCATAAGGGTCCGTTTGGTGTAATAAAAAGGGGCTTTGGTCATGTTTGAAATTTGAGCTTCAAGGGAAGCTTTAATGGTCGCCGGAGTACATTCAGAGTTCTAGGCTCTGTTTGGTTCGTGTAAAAGGGCCTCCGGGTGTGTGAGTGGTGTGTTTAAATATGAAATGAACAAAGTGAAGGGGGTGAGGGAAGTATACCTCAATCCGGGTCTCCTTCTCTCTCTAAAGCCTTGGTCTCTCTCTCTTCCTCTTCCTAGTCTCTTCTTCTTCCCAGGTCCTTAGTGTGGGTATGGTCTGTGTGTGGGTGAAGGGTGGACAGAGAAAAGGGGAGTATGGAGTGTGGAGGTGTGTGTTATCTCTCTCTCTCTCTCTCTCTCTCTCTCTCTCTCTCTCTCTCTCTCAACTCTCGGTGGTTCTCTCTCTCTCTCTCTCCCAAACTCTCATATATAAACACAGCACTACATACATACACATGTACATATGTATACAATCAGATTCTATAAATCTGCATGATTGAAGGGTTGAGGGTGAGTGATGGAGGGGAGGTGATTGAGAGGTGTCCTAAGGGAAGTGGTGGAGCCGGCGGTTGGGGAGTGTGTGGGGTAATGTCCGGCGGGCAGTGGGGTGGTAGGGTGGTAAGTGTCCAATGGTTAAAGGAGTGTTTAGGTAATGGAGTTATACAATGGATTAAGGTAGGTTATGTAGTACACTTAGGCTATTTAGGGTAATATTCCCGTCTTACAAACCTTTCCAAAATTGTTTGGCTAGTCGTCGCTAGGAACCGCGTGCCATCCAGTCTAATTTTGACACAGATTATACGGGTTCACGTGCCGAGTCAGTCCGGGTTCGTAACTGCAGTCTAAGTTAGCAACTGATAATTATGTATACGTATAATACGGGGTCCCAAAAATTACGAGTCGAAATACGAAAATCATATTTTATTATCATAGAATTTACGGGTATTACAGATATAATATATAGTTACAATATTAAAACGACATCGGGTCTTAATAATAAAATTTGGGTTTAAAATGAAACGACAATAAATACACGATGTACCCTATAGTTATAAACTTAGCGACGCAAATATATTAAAATAATCTATAGTTATAAATTAAGGGATAATGAAAATATAATTTAACTTATTATTATAACGTTACGCTACAATGAATATATATTGTCTTACAGTTATGAAACTCAATGACCACGAATATTTAATATCTATAGTTATAATTTAATGATAGAAATTATTAAAATACGATATTAATATACGAGGTCGGCCTTAGCCGTTAAAATCACATTAACAAAGCAATACAAATTCTATGAGTATGAAAATCTCGAACGCCATTACATATATATATATATATATACTTATATTAGTACAGGCTACAGAATTAATTGCCGAAAATAAACTCATCAATACCGACATAAATCCGGGAATCCTTTTCGTATATATAGGAAATATGCGGGTATTATATCATCCACCTCCTATTAAAGATTTCGTCCCCGAAATCTGAAGCAGGTAGTTCTTAGGCGTAAAAGGTTCTAATCTCGTGTGATGGGTCCTAAGATAACCTATTAACCAAGCATACTAGGCTAGTCTTAATCGTGGCGGGGTGTCGTCGTTTACTCTTATCTTCAAAGATGATTCGTCCTTATGCTGGTATCTCCACTGGATCTTTATTAGAGTGATCTCTCTTCATCCTTCAGTCTTGATGCGATGTTGTGAATTCTCATTGGCCTCTTGTTTCATGCAATGGCCTTGTTGACTCTTCTATTGTCGTTGTTTGTTGATTTTGCATCGTTCCTGCTAACGGAGTTCTAGCTGACTCATGTGTTATCGTCACCCATAGCTCATAGGGGTTGTGAACGCAACCCTCAACATGTTGGTACGAGGAACATTATGGGTTACCATATCCACTCAAAAAGTGTTGTGATCTACTGCACCGTTGGCGGTAGCGTACGCGAGTCGGTAGACAATTCGATAGTAAGCAATTCAATGCATCGCGGTGATAGCTTCCTTTCTTTTGGTCCAATAGCACGTTGCCTCGATCGATCAATACTTTTAATGGTACTTTATCTCCGACTTCAAACTGTAGGTCCGTCCTTCATTGGTCCGCGTAGTTTCTGGTGTCATCTCTGGGGTTGCTTGTTTCTTCCTTTCATTTTCGCTTTGTCTGACGTGATGACATTTGGCATGGCCTTCCGTATAAAGCCTTGAATGACGTCATGATTATACTTGACTTTGTCATAGTTGGCAACCATTGGTCAGCGACAAGTGGGTTCTCTCAGGTTTTTGTTCCTGAGGTGCACGGGCTTTCGTAATTAATGGTGTAAACTCTCCCATGTGTTTTTGATGTTGTTGATGATGTGAGCTTGTAAGACATCTTCTATCGTTAGGTTAGCGCGTCTAGTTTGACCGTCAATCTAAAGGTGCAATGCGATGCTTGTTGTGTACTTATAGGTACTATCTATCGATTGGTCGTACCTCTTCTATAGTATGTATATTTATATGTACATCATGATAATAATTATTGCAATAATATTGATATTCAAAACTAGTTTCATTGATAAATCAAAATATTACGTAGTTGATTATATAAATTGTATCAACTTCTACTAACATGCATAAAACACAAAAGAAATGGGACTACTAGCCCGATTAAACATATAAGATAAACTAGATTCTAAGATATCTAGCACAAAAATCTTCAAAGTCCGAGTCGTAAGGGAAAAGCCTCCTCCGAATCTGTGGTTCTTCATCTTGTTATATGCTGAACTGGTTGTCTGACACAGTCTCGTCCTCTTGACATTTGTGACGATTGTCCTTCCCTTCTCCTTCCGAGTTCATTAACGGAACTTGATTGTGTTCTTCATTGTCCCACAATCCTTGCTAATGTGCTCCATTTTGCCACAATGATAACATTGTGATCCTTTTCCTTCGATTCGTCTAGGTGCTGGGCATTCCTTGAAGTGATGTCCGCGATTTCTATAGTTGAAACAACGTTGGCGTGTTTTGCATTGGACCGATGTTGTTATTGTGTTGGACTTCCTCTTGTTCTTTATGTGTTCTTCCAGTTTTCGCTGTTCCTCTTTGCCAAATCCAGCTATATTGGGGATAATGGTATTGAGCTGGGCTTGTCTGAGCTGTTTTTCAGTATGTGCTCCATCTCGAGGTGCTTTGCAGTCCTTGCTCAAATGTCCTCTTTTGCAACAGTTATAACAGATAATGTTTGGTTGGTTAGTGGTCCGGGGAGCTTGACAATTCTTGGCCAGATGTCCTGAGTTTTCACAGTTGAAATAGGCACCGTGATCATTGTTTGCTATTTTGGGTTGTCCTTGCAGTAGGGTTGACCTTGGTAGTGCAGTTGGTTATGGCTTGAGTGATTTTAAAAGCGATTCTGAATAGGCGATATGGAGTTGTTTGCATAACATGTCTCTGTAGTCACCCGCGCTAGCGCTGTCACCGGTCTTCCATAAGCTTTGTATTAGTTTTCCAAATACACCGGTGGGATCGATCTCCTTAGGTATCGCGTTGCTGAGTCTTTCTGACTGGTTCTCTGTTGCTTGAGATGATTAAACCATTGTAGAGGTTGAGGAGATTCTTACGTTCCTACATAAGAGTTCGTATCTATAAGGTTTCTAGCTTAACTCATGCAAAGCAATCACAACCTATTATATCTCACATGATAGTTAATAATGTAATCGTAGTAATTAGAATACGATGATTGAAACGATTGAATAGATTAATTCAAAATGAAGTTGAATCCAAAAAGGCAAATGAGCTCTTCTAAACAGAAGTACAATAGTAGAAAGGGCGTGATCTATTCAAGAATAGAATGTAGATCTAACAATGATTGAATGACTGATTGTTATAGAAATAATCGTAGTATCGCAAGATTCATAGGTGATGAAAAGTACGTAATTGATAGCATAAGGCCTGCAACTTATGAAAGAAGAACTAAGTATTTCATAAGTGAAATAGTTCAAATGAAACCTTACTAATAAAGAATAAGGTAGCAATTGAGAGAAAATAATAAAAGGTCAAAATGCATAGAGGGTACAACGTTTTTGAGTTCGTAGCATGAACAAAGGCAGAGAACTCATTTAGAATTATTTTAAAGGTAGTGAACTTGTAGGAATTTGTTCAAGGAATAATAAGTCAAAAAGAATGACTTTGTAGTACTAATCAAATTTATTAAGAATAATTTCAAAGATAATGAACTTTCAAGATTTTAGTTCAAAGAATAATAAGTCGAAAGAATGACTTTCCAGTACTAGCAATCAAATTTATTTAGAATGATTTCAAGGAAAATGAACTTACAAGATTTAGTTCGAAGGATAATATGTCAAAAAGAATAACTTTACAGTACTAGTAATCGAACTTGTTCCCAAAAGGATTTGTCAAGAATCGGATGATCAAGGTACATACTCAAGAATTGTTGACTGGAGAATTTCTGAAAATTCAAGGAATTTAATTACTCACCAAGGAGTGTATAATAATAATTATTGACGGTAATCGGAGCCACTTTACAAAATACATAGGTACCTTCTTAAGAAGAAATGATCATTAGAAGAGAAGGCAAAGATTTACTCAAAGGGAGTCGAATGAGTAGGAGGGACATGTTTACTCACTATAGTACTCATTTTACCATTACTATGGTAAGGTTTGCCTCTAATCCTTAGCTAGACCTTTCTTATTATCTATAACAGGTCCTTGCTAGTTCGTTACAGCTTCTAGGAGATTTTTCTAAGAGTACTAGATAATCTACATATGGTTGTCTATGTAATAGAATGTTTCGTACTAACTTGATTGAATTGGCTATCTTACATTACTACTAATTCATGAGTTCAAATCGAGGGTTCCATGTATCAGGCTTTGGTGTACGGCTTTGGCGTATCTACCCGTACGAATCAGGCTTTGGTGTACGGCTCTGGGGATATACCGTTAAGGTTACTACTTCTCTATTTACGGTTGCTATGGAATCCACCATTCTAACTTTTCTAAGTTTCCATGAAACTATTCTAATTGGTCACCCTTATCGGTTCTTGGTTATTTCTATTGTCAAGTAGGGCCGACTAGGTATACGTAGTAACTATCATACTTCTCGTCTATTGGACAAGACGTCCATGTTAAACTTGTTCAACATAAGCTATCTTAGTATCTGCATTAGTCAAAGATATCCTAACATATATAACTTAATGTGTAGGACAATCAGCGAGCACGTCTAAACCTAGTGCTGTGATACCAAAAATCCTGTCACGCCCCAGAGTAGCCAAAAATAGGGAAATTTCAAAATTTCCTTTCTGGACCCATAGGGAATGATAAGTTACATTAACTGACTGTCCTTTCTATGTTCTACACATGGTTAACAGAGTAAGCGGAAGCATAAAAACATCTATTGATGTTCTTCAATAGAACTCAAATGTCTGGAATCTAGTTATTACATCATGAGTCTAAAATAATAGATCTATAAAAGCAGTCTAGGGCTATCTATTCTGATCATAATACATATCTAAAGCATTCCCTCAGATAGAAGACAACAAAGTAAATTAAGTAATTCTAAATACAATTATGTCAGAGTCCTTCGCTTCAACTTGTACATCTGCCGTGTCCCTTTGGGTAGGCCTCATCTTGATAGTCGTCACCTGTGAAATCTAGACGTGATATGTCCAGGGCAGGAAGGAAAGCAGTTAGCTTTTGAAGCTAAATGAGTTTGTCTAACCGATCACTCCTAATACAAGCAATATATACAAGTACCACAGATATCTCGAACTTGAATATTTGATAAGCATTATCTCAATACGTATGATTTATGACATGATAATATGAATGAGATACGACATGATGCATCATCGATATATTCGACTTTACTCGACCACAGACACCACAACTGACTCATGTGACTTGCTACATTACCAGTGTAACGCCGTTAGCTCAGAGTAGAATGATTACGTTGCTATCGTCGCTTAGCATGGCCCTATAGCAGATTTTTGTTTTAAAAAGAGTGTAATTATTGGACTCTTAGGTCCTCGTGACCTTGCTTGGAGAATAGAATAGTTACAACGCCATCGTCACCTAGCATGGCCCTATAGCATTAGAAAGGTAACTATTGTATTCAAGTTCAGATGGATACTTTGCTATCGTCACCTAGCATGGCCCTATAGCGTATCAACCATCAACTCATGCATAACTTCAATAATTTCAATGGAAACTTTGTCAATCGTCACCTAACAGGTCCCTATAGCAGTTTCATCGTTGTTCTCATTGACTTGACGGTAACGCTCGGACCACTGAGGTCAACTCAACATGTTTCACAATATGATGGGTTAGTCTCCTTAACCAACCATACGGACGTCAACATTGACATCATGACTCGACTATGTTTATATGAATGTTCATGTGATTGTATAATCGTAAAAACATGATAAGCACGAATAACAATATTTATTAACTAGCATGGAGTATAGCTAACTAACATGCGTTCATCATATAAGTAGAAATCTCAACGTTCACATAATTAATACTTATCAGCTTCGTCCACGCAGGACACACTGGGCATACATCTAATACACAAGAATAAATCTATAATATACCAAGTGAGTTAGGACGACTCACCTCGATGTAGGTGCGTAAAAGCAAGTGTAGCGGTGGTTCCTACAAAGTATATATGAATTCATAGAACGTTAATCAATATGTGAACTAATATCAAAGGCATAATGGTAATTGTGCCGGATGGGTTCCTAGACATCAACATGATGATCTAGACATCATTCTGAGTCTAACGCCATTGACTAGACTCAAATCGGAGTCCGTCACATAAAAGGCTGGGTTTCCATACCAGTGTGGGTCCTAGAGATAAACTGTATTTTTGACCGTGTTGAAAGGTCACCAAATTTTAAGGGGATGTTCTAGGCATTATTTTAAGACTCTAGGAACTGACCGTGTATTTTTCTGAGCTACGATTTATTTTCTATGAATTATCGAAGTTCTAATCGTCTAATTAATAGACTTAGGAATACTCTAATTATGAAATATAATTTAGGAAGACATTTGACCCTTTTAAATATTTTGATTAAATTCTAGGCCTTAAAATAAGCTAGTGATATTTTTCTCGTAATTTCTGGGTTCGTTTGGTATTTAAATAATTTAAATACAACCAAACGGGGCTTTTAATAATAATTAATAAATGATTAGAAATACTAAAGCTTTGATTTTATAAATAATAATTTATAATATAAAGGCATTTAGGCCTTAGGAAAATTTAACATAATTTTCCTATACTTTAAAATGATTATTAGGTATTTATTACCTAATTATTTTAATTATAAAGAATTTCTTATTATTTATTTAGGTTTAAATAAATAATAAGTGAAACACATGATAATTAATATCTTATAATATTAGAGTATAAAATACCTTACAATATATTTTCAGAATATAAGTTATTATTTATTTAGTATAATATTTCAGAATACACCAAGTTTATTTATAGTAATGAAAACTATTTTTAAGATTTGAAAACTATTTAAAAACCATTTATAACTTATTTATAACTATTCATAATCATTTATGATTATATACTATATTATAAATAATTTATATAAACATTAATCTAAATTAGCAGAATAATATAATCTTAATTAACATATTATTAAACATTAATTAGGTTTTAACAGAATAATTAATAATATAAAAAAATAATAATTCAAGGATTATAAGTAATATTAACTTAAATAAATACCCGCGGGTCTGACCCATATCCAACCCGAGTCCATGGGTTACACATTAACACAAACAAACTGATCCAACTTAAAAGATCCGACCCGAATCTTTTTAGTTTGTCATAACCCGAGCCCACTACCCATTCATACACACAAACCAACCCACCCATTCTCGTACCCGACCCAACCCTATGGGTAAACGATATAACCCTATTCCTATTCAGGTCATGTCTTCTCCGGTGAACCAAGCTCGCTGTCGGCGAGCCCGTTTTGGTCAGAAAACTTCCCAAGCTCACATCTTCTTCATCTCTCTATAAAAATTGACAAATCCAACGCCAAAAGGTTCGGTTTATCATACTAGGAGCTAGAACAAGGGTCTATTCGTTTTGGGTTCCCACGAACGAATTATTCTTTTCGGTTTAAATGAGAATAATCCCTTGCATGCCTAGCCAAACATCCCCTAAATTAAAAACTGTTCTTAGGGGGTCTTCCTGGGACCATAAGGGTCCGTTTCGTGTAATAAAAAGGGGCTTTGGTCGTGTTTGAAATTTGAGCTTCAAGGGAAGCTTTTATGGTCGCCGGAGTACATCAGAGTTCTAGGCTTTGTTTGGTTTGTGTAAAAGGGCCTTCGGGTGTGTGAGTGTTGTGTTTAAATATGAAATGAACAAAGTGAAGGGGGGGGGGGGGGGGGGGGGTGGTGAGGAAAGTATACCTCAATCCGGTTTCTCCTTCTCTCTCTAAAGCCTCAATCTCTCTCTTCCTCTTCCCAGTCTCTTCTTCTTCCCTGGTCCTTAGTGTGGGTATGGTCTGTGTGTGGGTGAAGGGTGGACAGAGAAAAGGGGAGTTTGGAGTGTGGAGGTGTGTGTTATCTCTGTCTCTCTCTCTCTCTCAACTCTCGGTGGTTCTCTCTCTCTCTCCCAAACTCTCATATATAAACACAGCACTACATACATACACATATACATATGTATACAAGCAGATTCTATAAATCTGCATGATTGAAGGGTTGAGGGTGAGTGATGGAGGGGAGGTGATTGAGAGGTGTCCTAGGGGAAGGGGTGGAGCCGGTGGTTGGGGAGTGTGTGAGGTAATGTCCGGCGGGCAGTGGGGTGGTAGGGTGGTAAGGGTCCAATGGTTAAAGGAGTGTTTGGGTAATGGAGTTATACAATGGATTAAGGTAGTTTATGTAGTACACTTAGGCTATTTAGGGTAATATTCCAATCGTACAAACCTTTCCAAAATTGTTTGGCTAGTCGTCGCTAGGAACCGCGTGCCATCCAGTCTAATTTTGACACAGATTATACGGGTTTACATGCCAAGTCAGTCCGGGTTCGTAACTGCAGTCTAAGTTAGCAATTGATAATTATGTATATGTATAATACGGGGTCCCAGAAATTACGGGTCGAAATACAAAAATCATATTTTATTATCATAGAATTTACGGGTATTACAGATATAATATATAGTTACAATATTAAAACGACATCGGGTCCTAATAATATAATTTGGGTTTAAAATGAAACGACAATAAATACACGATATACCCTATAGTTATAAACTTAGCGACCCGAATATATTAAAATAATCTATAATTATAAATTAAGGGATAATGAAAATATAATATAACTTATTATTATAATATTACGCTACAACGAATATGTACTGTCTTACAGTTATGAAACTCAGTGACCACGAATATTTAAATATCTATAGTTATAATTTAATGATAGAAATTAATAAAATACGATATTAATATACGAGGTGGTCGGCCTTAGCCATTAAAATCACATTAACAAAGCGATACAAATTCTATGAGTATGAAAATCTCGAACGCCGTTACACACATATATATACTTATATTAGTACAGGCTATATAATTAATTACCGAAAATAAACTCAACAATACAGACATAAATCTGGGAATCCTTTTCGTATATATAGGAAATTTGCGGGTATTACAATTTGCGACGCAAATGCAGAACTACATCCCATATTAAATACATTGTACATGCTTTGATATATACCATTTGTTACAAGAGTAATTATTGGGACACAACTTTCACACAACTTTCTTAAAAGATGTGTCTATCTCTCTCCTGTGATGTCACTGGACCCAGTGACATCACAGGAGAGAGATAGACACAGTGACATCATAGGAGAGAGATAGACACATCTTTTAAGAGGTTGTGTGAAACTTGTATGAAAGTTGTGTCTCAAGATTCACTCTTGTTACAAACCCACTATGTGAATTTCACTTTTGAGATTGTTTCAAGGGAAAAGTGCTTAGAAATTAATGAAGAGTAATTCTTTGGTTACAACTTTCATACAACCTCTTAAAAAGATGTGTCTATCTCTCTCCTGTGATGTCACTGGACCCCACAGTGACACATGAGAGAGATAGGCATATCTTTTAGGAGGTTGTGTGAAAGTTGTATGAAAGTTATCACTAAAAAATTACTCGTTAATGAATCACCAAAGCAATCCACACTTGATAGATGGATGTGGAATGACATCCTAACCAAAATCTACAAGGAAGAGTTGAATACATACACTCGTGTAGAATTTTTCAATAAGATCCCGAGTAAAAAATTTTCACAAATTTTGAAATGCTAGCAACATCTTTTTTTTTTTTTTTTTAAAGTCACCAAGCAACTCTTCTTTAGTAAAATAAGAGGATATAATTTTAGGTTTATATTGTACTTTCAGCATTGTCATCCGCCTATCATCTGATAAAAAAAATTTAGAGAAGTAAATCTATAGTTGTAATTAGACTATTTGATTTGGGGATTTAGTGAAGGATAAGAAATAGATAAAACAAAAAATTAAAATAAAAATATAAAATGAAAAGTAGAGGGAAAGCTATTTCCTTAGGCGCTCTATTTGGTTCATGAGTTTAGTGAGGGAACGAAAAGAAAATATAGAACAAAAAACTTTCATTATTTTATTTTTAGTAATAACATAAGAAGGTGAAGAAAATAAGATTGAAAATAAAACATAGTAAAAAATAAATTGAAAATTTTGAATCTTATAAACCACCTTTCTTCTTATTTCAAGCTTCAATTGTACTTAATGATGTTTAACCATGCAGGAAAACATAAGAAACTAGTTTCCTTCTTCTTTCATTTCCTTTATGCTTTGTTTGATTTTTTGGATTTGATGAGAAATTTCGTGAGAAAGAAGAAAAGTCGAGGGATTTGGTCACTTAGATCTATTCAAATAAAGCCTTAGTGAATTAGCAAACCAAACGACATTTTCGTAATTTCCTAGTGTTTTTCTTCATGCCAAACTAACATTAGAAACTTATATTTAGTAGATAATAAATAGTAAACCGAAAATGGAAGAAAATTAACTCAAAATATCTAGAATCTTAATTCTAGTTTGCACTATTTTCCTTTCATATTTTTCTCATTGTTATCCGTACTAACTAAAAAAAGTAAGGTGTTTTGCTTTTTGTTTACTTTCTTGTATCTCAAAAAATCTAAGAACCAAACATACCCTAAGTGTTTTCCTCAACAAAATAGAGATAATCAATTAAGACTCACGAGTGTTTGGGGGAGGTACTGTTTCTCAGGAAGTGATGAGCACAAAGAAAAAAGAGTCCACAGAGGAAATTCTCTCTTACCTGTAAATTAGGTGATTTTGGGTCCACTAGTGCTTTTGAAGCTGCAGAGCTTGACTAACCTAATGAAAGCAACACCAGGGAAAGAGAAACAGCCTTTTCAGTGGAAAAACTTGTTCGCAAACATTCAATTTGGAGTGAAGATACATGTATCTTGTTCAGAATGATTTTCAAAGAATTCTGGCATAGTCATGAATATGAATAAGGTAGCCTCTTTGGGCTTTTTTTAATCTTACTTTTGAGAACTACTTTTCAACTCTTCTTTCTTGCTAAAAAATCTAACTAATAGTGGAGGACTTCAATTCCAAGACCATCTCCAACGCACAGGACAACTTCATTATAGAGGCCTCCCAGGGCATGCAGCAGCAACTAGGCAATTCAAATATTCCAAAAATAACTTAAAATAGTGATCCAAGCCCCTCGCATTGGCCAAAAAATCACTTCGAAGAATTTTTACCTTTTGTACACCTCGCAGTTCTTAGAGTCAGTCTCACCTTTTTTTTTACCATAACTCAAAATTCACAATTTTTTTTGAATGAAACTAAAATAATCTTAAAATAGACTTTCATACCTTTTCAACGGTACATCACAAGCCCAAAAAGGACGACCGAGGTGAGAGAACGAAGTCCTGGATGTTTGGAGATAAAACACAACTTCCGGGATGAGTGTCATGGTGGCACTCAGCTGAGTGCCACGTGGCACTCTCGACTGCCATGTGGCACTCTCGACTGCCGCCCCCACTATGGCACTCAGATGTCCTAGATACATCTGGACCCTTCATATGACCCCAATCCACGTTAAAATACCTGAAAATTTGAAAATTTGTATTTTTCTTGTCCCACATCGCTTAGCTATAAACTTTTCAATCCAAATCTCCAACTATAAAAGGGGGTTCTCTCCCCTCATTCAACACACCACTAAAATCCTAAGGACTAAAGAGCCCAAAGGAAACCCCTCTGTAGGACTCCAAAGCGCTCTTAGAATATCTTTGAGAGAAGTATAAGTTTTTAGAGTTAGGAATTGAGTCTTAGAGTCCGCGGTGCCAACGAAACTTTACCGGAGGAGAATCCTGAGGGGAGTTCTTGGAGTAAGTTCTTCTTTCTTTTTTATTCTCTACTTTATTTTATTATTTTGATCGTTTTATTCCTAGTTCTATGTTTAAATTCTTATATGTTTTTCGTGTTATTTATTATTATTAGCTTAGATCTTTAAAGTTTTAGGATAGTTTTAATTTCCTTGTTTGTAGTATCCTTATTAAAGTTGGTGACTTTCAACTGTCATAGCCTACGGGTCCAAAAATAAATTTATTTTCTCTATTTTTGCTACTGCGGGGCGTGATAGGATTTTTGGTATCAGAGCCTAGGTTAGTAGTCACGTCCACCAATTGTCTAACATTTCTTGAGTTTTGAACCTTAAGATTCCTTGAAATAGGTGTTGACATTAACGTTTTTGGATGTGTTAGTCGGAGCCTATTGGGTTGGTATCTAATCCTAGGATATTCGACCCCCGGGGGTAAAGAAACCTTTATTTGGATCTACGAGTCCAGATTTAGGGTACTCATATTATAACAATACTGTAATTCATGTTAATTGGGATACTAGGTGATATGTATAAAAATATCATGTCAAAGTCAAGTCTCGCCACCTCAGCAAGGAGAAGCCAAGTCACCTTGAATCTGGGCTGGCTACTCAACCATCCCGGGACATTACACAAAACTGCCCGGTTCAGTCCAGAGCTCGGGTGTCTGCTCCAGACTGGCCCACATGGGCACACCTCCCGAAGGCGTGGTTTCTTACCCAGCAAGCCTCTAGACAGTTTCCTATCCCGGTTAGAAGACTAAATGGAGCAAGTAGTTTCCTAAACTACTTAGGAAACTCTCCTAATTTTATGTAAATCGATTGTAATCAGATTAGGTTTCCTAATCTGCAGACTTACCTTGTGCGGGTGGTCTCTTGCACTTATAAGAGAGGCCACTCACCCCCATTGAGAAGGGGGGGGGGGGGGGGGAGGGGGATTCTAAACCTAACGAATAGCATATTATATTCACTCATACATATATATCCGGTCGATTTGGTTGTTAGTGCCGCCCAATCTGTTGGCTCACCAATAGCCGCTGGTGATTTGTTAGTGAAAGTGCACCGACGCACCAGTGGACGTAGGTCACCTCATTAACGGGGCCGAACCACATACCCAATTTATTGTGTCCATCTTTCTCTCAAAACCAATTTTTGGCATCATCAGTTTGGCACCGTCTATGGGAAGCCGACTGCTTTCTCCGAAAACAAATCTTTGACTGATCAACATGCCCCCAAAGAAAGGTAAGAACACCACTGCTCCAACGGGATCGGCGAACTCACAAGCCGAACGATCGGCCGCCTCTATGACCTCCGAGTAGGTCACTGTGGATCTCGCACAACTCCTAGAGGGACAGCGGCAAACCCAACAGCAGATTGAAGCGCTGCTGGCCTGGCAGGATGAACTCCCCCAAATTGAGGAGCAGTCCGAAAAAGGCAGGCCCAACTGAAAGCCTCCACGGGTCAGATAATACACCCATACTGTCCCTGCATCCCCGCTGGTTGGAGACGGCACGGAGATGATGAACGTAGCCAGACCCCCAGGCGAACCCGACAACATGCCCGGGCTAACCCGCGCTGGGTGGGAGACACCAGAGACATCATCAATAGTAGGCGTGCTGCCAGAAGGGAGGGGCCAGGATATATGGCCCGGGAATCGGCCGAGGACTCCCCAGCTAGGAGCCAGGGAGATCTTCGGCACACGATCAACCAGAGCCAGAGCCGGGCCCTATCCCTAAGGACTACACACTTCGAAGAAGAGGCCTCATCATCTGATCCGACTTACCACTTGGACATAGAAGGGAAGATCGAGCGAAAAGGTGTGAAGGGTCAAATCCAGGACCTACAAAAACAGATCGAGCAACTGAGCCACAAGCAGCACCATGATAATACCAACATAGAGACTGAGTCGCCCTACAACGCTTGGGTCACTAGATTCCCCATCCCGCAAAAGTTTAAGCCACAGCATCTTAACTCCTACGACGGGACAGGGAGCCCAGTGGATCACGTTCGTACCTACAAGGCCCAGATGGTGTTAGTCACCACCATCGACGAGTTACTGTGCTTGGCCTTTCCCAGCACTCTCAAGGGGCCAGCCGCGCAGTGGTTCTGTGCTCTTAAACCCTGAACGGTTGATGACTTCAAGACACTGAGCAAGCTTTTCATTAGCCAATTCGTAGGGATGCTTGACCGGTCACAACCAGACACCCAACTATTGACCGTCAAGCAACGTAAGGGGGAATCCCTAAAGAACTACGTGGACTGTTTCAATCAACAGAGGCTTCAGATCTGCAACCTGAGCAAAACGACCGCGATCATAGCCTTCTGCTCGGGAGTTCAACACACCAAAGTTGCCACGTTATTTCATCGAAACTGACCCACAACCCTGGTGGAGCTCTCGGAGAGGGTCAGGAAGTACATTCACCCCAAAGAGTTTTTAAAAGAAAAGCGTGCCAACTCTGCAGGAGATGAGTCCCCGAAAGCAAAACAGAAGGGTGGTGGCCTTGAGAAGGGACCGGGAAAGAAGCCAAGGCAAGACCAGCAGAGAGGTCAAGATTAGGCCCCAATTACCTTCACACCACTTTCTCGACCTATCCATGAGGTCATGGCCACCGCTGAAACTTAAAAACTGCTCCAGCAGCCAGTGAAGCTAAAGAGCCCCCCGATAAGAGGAACCGGGACAAGTTCTGCCGCTTTCACAAAGACCACATACATGACACGGAGGACTGCTTCAAGCTTAAGATCGCCATTAAGAGGCTGATTGAGCATGTCCATCTCGTCGAATTCGTCACTGCATATAGACGACCTCGGCCAGATGCCCGAGCCCAAGATCAGTCACAACCCCTCAGAAAAATTAATGTAATCTCGGGAGGAACCTTGGGCGGGGGGGATTCATAGTCGGCCAGGAGGAGGCATGCTCGGTCATCCCGATCGGATGTCTGGCATGTCCAATCCACTGGCTCCTCCCCGACCGACATGTTAACGTTCTCATCCGATGACATACGGGATTTGCATTGCCCCCACGACGACCCGCTGGTGATAACGCTCACTGTAGCAAATTATGTGGTGAAAATGGTATTGGTAGACACGGGAAGCTCCTCTGATATCATGTTCGTTTTAGCATTCAACCAACTCGAATATCCAGAGATCGACTTCGACCAATAGCTACTCCGCTGGTCGAATTCAATGGGTCCAGCATACAACCTCTCGGTTCCATCGAGCTCTCAATTCTTATGGGGACTTACCCCTAGCAGACATCTGTACAGGCAAGCTTTGTGGTCGTGGAAGCTCCATCTGCGTACAACGCCATCCTTGGGAGGCCAACTCTCAACAAGGCCAAGGCGGTTGTGTCAACATACAGCCTGGTGGTAAAATTTTTGACCCCTCAAGGACCCAGGAGCCTCGAGGGGACCAAGCGGTTGCCCGAAGTTGCTATGTCAATTCCTTGCACCGGGAAGCCATTACTGAAACATTTAATATTCAGGAGATGGACCCTAAGGACAAAGGTAATGGAGTTGGTCCGATGGTGGAGCTGGACAAGTAATACTGGATCCTCGATATCCTGACTGGTCCGTCAGCATTGGCACTCCCTTAGAGCCAGGCCTCAAGGAGAAGTTGATCCAATTCCTGCGACAAAGCCAGGACGTCTTCGCTTGGGGCCATGGAGACATGCCTGGGATAGATCCCCGGGTTATGTGTCACCTTCTCAACATCAACCCCGACTGCCGGTCGGTCAAGCAATAAAGGCGGGGTATGGCACCCGAAAGGCAGATGGCAGTATGTGAAGAAGTCGAGAAGCTCCTAAAAATAAATTCTATCCGAGAGGTCCACTATCCCGACTGGTTAGCAAACGTTGTGCTGGTAAAGAAAAGCAATGGGAAGTGGATGATGTGAGTGGATTTCACCGACCTGAACAAGGCCTGCCCCAAGGACTGCTACCCATTGCCTAGGATAGACCTCCTTATAGACTCTACAGTTGGTCATACTCTCCTCTCATTCATGGATGCCTACTCGGGGTACAATCAGATCAGCATGTACCTGGGGGATGAAGAGAAGACTTCCTTCATCACAGATCAAGGAACGTACTGCTACAAAATGATGCCCTTCGGCCTAAAAAATGTCGAGGAAACCTATCAACGCCTGGTCAATCATATGTTCAAGAATCTGATTGGGAAATCTATGGAAGTCTACGTTGATGATCTCTTGGTCAAAATCCGAGATGAGTCTGATCATCTTGAGCATCTGGTCAGGGCCTTCAGCATTTTGAGGAAGTTCGGAATGAAGTTGAACTCGACAAAGTGCATATTTGGCATCTCGTTCGGGAAGTTCCTGGGGCACCTAGTCAGCAGACGGGTGTAGACACTCCAATTTTGACCAAACATCAAATTAAGGGGAGCATTACCTCTAAGTTTGATGATGATAATGTCCGACTAATCTAGGGCTTCCAAAGGTGATTTAAGCTCTTCGAAAGACTCTTTAACTTGAAACAAAAGAAAAAGGAAGAAAGAAAAAGAAAGGAAAAGGGAAATAGAAAATACGGCATACGACACCATCTGCGGCAGTTACGGGTTGCCGATGCGGCACTTGCTAATTTCCAGAACGGCAGTCAGTAAGAGCTGCAATGGCAGTCACTGAATGCCGTTAAAACGCACCAAATACCGCAAAAATTGGATTTCCAGAAAAGACGGCAGTTCCTGGAGTTGTCCTTGGCATTCAGTGAGTGCCGCACTAGTATTCAACGAATGCTGCGACGACATTCATTGAGTGTCGTTTCGGCATTCACTGATTGCCGCTTCCATATCCAGTGATTGTCGCATTTTCCAGCAAACAGTTGTAATACAACATGTTTTGTACCATCAAAAGGACGTCCGAAATTAGGATTTTGCCCTTAAAAATATTGAAATACCCTTTAAAAATTTGCCTATATAAGGAAGAGTATCTTCATTAAAAAAGGGGGGGTTAGACTTAGAAGAGGAAGAATTTTGGGGGGACTAATACACATTTTTGGGAGAAGGGAACTTCAAAGAGAAAAACAAAAAGAATTTTTGGGATAAGAGAGTTTTGAGAGCTTGAAGAAGAGCTTGGAAGTTTTTCAAACTATAGAAGTTTGAGGATAGTTGGAGGTGATCCTCTAATCTTGTTTACGTTTTTATTCTCTTTGGTTTCTTCTTGGATTGGATTTAAAGCATCTATGAATGTGAAATAAATAAGTTTTCTAAAAGGTTCTTTGATGGATTTAGAGCACTTGCTCTCTTAGTTTTCTTTATTTCATTTCATCTTTTTGTTTATACTTTTTTCTTGAGATTCTTGGAGATCTTCAATATCTCTATTGAAAGCTCTTGATTTTGATCGTTTGATCATCACTTCACTTTATAAGCAAATAAATGGATCTAAGTCCATACTCATGACTTGGGTTCCCTAGCTTGATGTTTCATGGAATCTTTTCCATATTCCTTTGAGACTCATGAGTATTAGTTATGTTTTGATCTCCAATGACCCTCAATGGAAAGGAGAGTTTGATTAGGATAAGCCAATGTCCATGGCTTGGTTGGTAGATGTAACAAAAGGGTGATAAGCCCAATAGTAGAGTAGTGAATTCATAAATCAGTTTTGACCAAAGATTTTTAGTTAAATAATGGACCGTTGGAATTGAATGAAACCAACTGGAGAGTGTCAATAATACAAAGATCTACCACAATAATTTTTTTTAGTAGGATCTCATGGATAACATGGTTTGGTCATATGTTTTGTGAGTCAACCATATTTTGTCCAGAGTTTCAGAACAGCAAATCAGTTTCAAAATGAGTAAATCGGAACCTTAATCAAGCATTCTTGGCTCCAAATAATTTTTTATATGAAGTTTAATGTGTTAATAAGATCTCCTAAAAAGATTAGAGTCTTTCTAATTTGTTTACTATTTTTAAAAAATCGTACAAGATCTCTGGACGGAGATTTAGAAATCTTTGAGTGATGCCTGGTTTTTACCCTTTTCCTAGAGATTGGACCATTGATCTTTGCTTTTTCTTTTTGGGTTAGAAACTAGACTCACAGTGGCACCTTGTGTCCAAAAATCATCAAGATCAAACCATGGGAAGCATGCTTTTTATTTTTTTGAAGTTCTGGTCTGCTCTCTGTAATTTTTAGAATTTTCTGACAGATTTAACCAACTTTGTAAATAATGGTCCAAATGACTTTTCCATGACCTAGGGCTCAAACCATGTTTTAATAATGATCAATTAAACCTAAATACAGAGGTTAAGTGATCCAAATCAATGAATAATTCATAACTTATTGTTGTTCATTTTCATATATCTATATGCATTCATCTATGTGGTTTGATACTTGTGATTAGGATTCATCTTTTAGATTAAATTGTATTTGATTGAACCGAATTATGAGTTCCTTGTGATCATGTTGGGACTATGCCATGTCTATATGGACATTACATCGACTCCTAGCTGAGACTTGTGTATCCATTGAGATGATGTGTTTCCAACTAATTGGAAGGAATCCATAATTATGTCAATTCTTTCATACTTGATAGATTTAAGCTAGAAGTTTAGAATTAATTATTTGATATCTTGTTTGAAGCATGTGGACTAATATTTGTTTTGTAGCGCTTTTAAGGTACGATTCCTCGATCCCTCTCTAATTTTGTTTTACTCTTTGATTTTATTGATTTTCGACTCCAAGCGCGACACCATAGAATTAAGATTTGCCTTAAGTGTATATATGTGATTAGAGACCCTTTTATTAGGATTTATTTTTTTGTATGCATTACACATTTAAACATTCGTGGCTGGATCCCGTGTAAGTTCTGTTGCTCCCCATTGCACATCATATTGCTTGCTAGTTGAAATTCTATGATTTTTGAATGATATTTTGACATTTCCAATCTTACACCCTTTAGACATGATTTCGTAATGTATACTTATATATATGTATTAGTTGAGGGCATGCTTAGATTAATAATTCAATTAAAAGGATGTTGAGTAGAGGCCTATCGCAAGATAGAATGAGAGAGGGCGTTTTAGTTTGTTGGGCTCCTTCTTCTCTCATTCCATAATCCCCGGACCTAGTTAATCTCTGGTTTCCAAAAATATCAGTTTGCTTTAAAATGGTTTCTTAATTTTCCTTTTAAAAATTAAGCGGTAACTCGTTTTTGAATTTGAATTTGAATTTGGAAAAGATTTTAAATGAAAAAGATGTGGGTAAGGAAAAATTACGATATCCACAACGGTGTATCGAAGCAAACCCCGAGAAAATCCAAGCCATCATAAACATGCGGTCACCCAGGTCAACCAAAGAAGTTCAGAGCTTGGCTGAGGTGGGTTGCTGCATTGAACAGATTTGTCTCCCGAGCTACCGACCGGTGTCTGCCATTTTTCAAAATCCTTAGCAAGGCCTTTCAGTGGTCGGAAGAGTGTGAGGAGGCATTTTAGGAGTCAAGAGCCCCTTTACTCTCAACAGCCGTGTCAAACAATGAATTATTCTTGTATTTGGCAGTGTTACCCTCAGCGGTCAGCTCGGCACTCGTCCGAGAAGAACATGGAATATAATTCCCGATCTACAACACCAGCCGGGCACTTCAAGGCGCGGAAAGCAGATACTCCCGCATAGAAAAGCTTGCCTTTTTCCTCATCACTTCCGCCCAAAGACTTTGCCCGTATTTCCAAGCCCACGCAATCGTGGTCCTCATAGATCAGCCTCTCTGCCGAATCTTGAGCAGGCCTGAAACATCCGAAAGGCTCGTTAAGTGGGCATTGGATTTAGAGGAATTCGAAGTAACCTACAAACCCAGCACGGCGATCAAGGGAAGGCCGTAGCAGATTTTCTCTTGGAGTTCACATACCCAGAAGACCCGGTTGATGTAACGCCCCGACTGTCGAAGTGCAAGGAAAGAAAGAAAGATACAAAAGAAAAGAATGATAAAAGATCATTTGTGTTAGCTGAACTTTTAACAGTTTGTAAATAATTATGCCATTAGAAATTTCATATTCCGTCCGCGTTGTCCCATGTAAAACGTAATTCCGGACAACTTTTCCCGACTGATATTTTCTCAGTTCCGCACCATATGGGCAGAAAAAGCTCACTGCTACAATCAGTCCCAGGATTAATTTTCTAAGTTGCTGAAACTTTAAAAAAGATTTTCGACACTCATATATTTTGAAATCTGATATTCCGTCCGCGTAGTCCCATGTAAAACGTAATTCCGGACAACTTTTCCCGACTGATATTTTCTCAGTTCCTCACCGTTTGGACAGAAAATAAGAAAAAACAGTAGCAGTATTTTTTTGACAGCAGTTTTGACAGCATTTTTGGCAGCATTTCGCATGCGTGCCCATTCCCGTTAAATCCTCGGATTTGGCATCTAAAACATACATACACAAGTCTGAAAAGGTGTATAACATGTGTGTAAACCAACCGGGACTTTATACGTTCGAAACATAATCAAAACGAGAGGTAAAAGAGGTAATAGAGAGAAAGAAGGGGAGAGGGAGAGATTGGGAGAGAGATATTGGGAGAGATAGGGAGAGAGACAGAGGGAAGGTATTCTAAGCACACACGCACGTGTATTTTCACATTCGGAAACATTTTAAAAAGAAATACCATTCCAACATGAATAAAAGAAAAGAAAGTTTGGGAAATGGAACGAGATTAAAGAGAGGGAAAATGGGGGGGGGGGAGAGAGATTGGGAGAGAGAGATTTTAAAACATTTCCTTTAAAGGCAAAATGGGCAAATCCGGCAAGGATCCAAATCAACACGCATACTTAAGGCATTGAAAGAGATTCTATATAAACATCAAAGAGCTTCAAGTCTTTAAAAGAGTTAGGATATATCCAAGTCAAGAGATATTAAGACAAAAGAGAGGTTCTTTGCAACATACATGAAGTTTTAAATATGTACACAACACAACAACGCGGCAAACACGTGCCGGTCCCAAAAGAAAGTGAGTCTAGCTATTACAAATTTCATATACAATGTTCATATGAATTAGTACATGCAATTTTATTGATCTAATCCTATTCCATGAGACTAGATCACATAAATTACATGTCCCCCTTTCCATCCACGAGCTAGCTCTCAAAACAAAGTCCTCCAACAAGAGGCTTCAAAAAGAGGATACCTTTAATCCCACCCTTTACTCGGACTTGGGGTCTTTCCCCTTGTCAATGTTTCCTGCAAAAAGATTTGGGATCGTAGTCCCTTAGCGCGACGGCTAAGTAGATAATGTATGTAATGACACAAAGTAATTTCTATGACTAAGAATGAAATGCAATGCAATGAGGTTGCCACCGAGGCGATGCAAATGTAAGGCTTCTTAGCCATGCATGTAATCGTTCACTCCCCTCGTTACCGGACTGCGAGCAATCCCCCACTGGGAACTTAGCATACTAACCTTCCGATAGCTAGTCGGCTATAAGTTAGCGTTTGGCACGTTCTTAGGTACGTCCACCCTGTCTCACATCACAACCCGCATCCGGATTTCCATGTCATCTCATTTTATGCCCTTCTTCGTGAGGGATCTTTTCAACGCATATCATGTGTATGCAATGTCTTTGCCGATATGGCACAAATGCTATGAATCCCTTTGATTCACTCAACCAATGTCAATGCTTATGCAATGTCATGTCCACTAATCAATGTGTAATGTCTTATGCATTATTGTCAAGAAATAAAAGGAACAATAATGAAATTCATGTTATGAGCTCAAATGTAATATTAACCCATTATGTTCCATAATAGTATTAAGCTAGAATTAAGCACACCTTGCACACATTGAATCACAATTGATGTAATTTGGATAGTAAGTCATGGTCTCTACACATGCAATTCCAATAACCAAAACTAACATCTCCAACTTGACTTCTAACATAGATTTTAACTAGCAAGTAGATAAGTAGGCACATAGATATTAACTTAGGCATGTAAACCACATAGTTCCATTTCTAGGTTAAGAAATTAAAGAGAACTAGATTAGGGAAAATTCATCTAATTAAAGGGTTTCACCAACAAGCTTTGCAATTCACACTTAGAAGGATGAAATTAAATGCTTCAATGGACACAAAATCTTGTATTTTCATAGGATCTAAGAACTAAGAAATGAAACACCACATAACCCTAGAAATTTTCCCAAACAATCTAATACACATTATCATACTTAGAAATAGGAATTAAAATGTATCAATACATAGAAAATCTACCTTGTTCTTGGAGAAATCCAAAGAACACCCAAATTGTGGTTAGGGCTTGAGAAGAGTGAGAGAAAGAGCTCCTAGAATCTTGAGTTAATGCTTCCAAATCTTCCAATGTTTGGTCCTATAGCTCCTAGCACCTTAAATCCCTAAGAAAATGGGGGCCTTCAAGCTCTTGATTTGCTTCCATGGAGAAATTTTTGAGAGGGGAAGAGAAGGAGGTGAAGAGATAAAGAGATGAGAGAAAAAATGAAATAAACAAAGTGGGTTTACCCCCAAAGTGGCCGGCCAAAGAGTGTAGAGAGAGAGAGTGTTTGCATTGTGTTTGTGTGTGGTTAAAATTTGGGCAACCAAAACATATGGGTCCCACGGGTATGGTCCAAATGCACAATGTTTTAAATATGTGGGTACATTCATACCTATGCAAGCAATAATGCAACATTAATTCTACAAGTTGGGAAAAAAAATAGTATACTAAAAAAATAATTGGGTCCAAATTTATGTATAAATTACTAAAATACCCCTTAATAAATTACGGGTCATTACAATCTACCCCCCTTAAAAGAATTCCGTCCCGGAATTCAAAACACAAACAAGACAATAACCACAACCCATCAATAGATCATCAACTCAATTTAGCAGTAAATCACAATGCGTATGCCGTGTTTAGATTTAACTTACCTCAATCGGCGAAGAGATGGGGATAACGAGACCTCATCTCTGACTCTGTCTCCCAAGTCGATTCTTCAACGTTGTGATGGTCCCACTGAACTCGAACCAAAGGAATCGTCCGGCCTCTAAGAATGCGGTCCTTCCTCTCAAGTATGCGAAGGGGTTGTTCCTCGTAGGAAACGTCTTGATCTACCTCGATCTCTTTCCAATCCAAAATATGCGAAGAATTCTCTTGATACTTCCGCAACATTGAAACGTGAAAAACATTATGAACCTTTGAAAGCTGAGGTGGAAGGGCTAATCGGTAGGCAACTTCACCAATCTTATCAAGAATTTCAAATGGCCCAATGAACCTTGGTGATAGTTTTCCCTTCTTCCCGAATCGAAGTACTCCACGTCTAGGTGAAACCTTAAGAAACACATGATCACCGGGACGGAGAGGTAGTGGCTGACGACGACGATCGGCATATGACTTCTGACGGCTCTGCGCGGTAATCAATCTTTTCCGAATAATGTCAATCTTCTCGGACGTCTCACGAATCAAATCAGGACCCAAGATGGATGACTCGCCAACCTCAGTCCAACACAAAGGAGATCTACAGGGTCGGCCATACAAGGCCTCAAACGGCGCCATTTGAATACTAGACTGATAGCTATTGTTGTAGGCGAATTCCACTATCGGCAAGTGGTCTTCCCAAGTGCCTCCAAAATCCATAACGCAAGCTCGCAACATGTCCTCCAGAATCTGGATAGTACGCTCAGACTGTCCATCCGTCTGTGGATGAAATGCTGTGCTCAACAAAAGCTGGGTCCCTAAAGCCTTCTGAAGGCTCTGTCAGAACTGAGAAACGAACCTAGAGTCGCGGTCAGAAATAATAGAGACGGGAACACCATGAAGCCTCACGATCTCACGAACGTATAACTTGCTGAGAACATCAATAGAGTCTGTCACTTTGATGGGCAAGAAATGTGCAGATTTGGTTAAGCGGTCAACGATCACCCAAATAGTATCGTGCTGACGAAAAGTCCTCGGGAGTGCAGTAACGAAATCCATAGCGATATGCTCCCATTTCCACTCCGGAATGGGAAGAGGCTGAAGTAAACCTGGAGGTCGCTGATGTTCGGCCTTTACTTGCTGACACGTCAGACAACTGGATATAAATTCTGCAACGGATCGTTTCATCCCTTTCCACCAAAACTGACGACGTAAGTCTTGATACATCTTCGTGCCACCTGGATGCACTGCTAGGCGAGAATGATGAAATTCCTTCAAGACCTCTTCACGACAAGCCGTAGGAACACAAGGTCTACCTTTGAATCTTACACCGTGCTCAGGACTAAAAGTCCACCCATCAATCGCTTCACCACTAGAAATACGTGATCGAAGTGACTCGGTCTCATCGTCGGACTGTTGGGCCTCCAAAACTCGACTCAAAAGCGTCGGTTGAGCAACCAAAGCGAATAATGTAGCACGTCCATCGGCCTCTGCAAGATGAACATCGAAGTCTCTAAGTTGTTGTAGCATCTTCCACTCTCGGATGGCTATAGAAGCTAAAGTGGAACGAGGTTTCCGGCTAAGAGCGTCAGCCACGACATTGGCCTTTCCGGGATGATATTGTAGATCAAAATCATAATCTTCCAAGTATTCCATCCATCGTCGTTGCCTCAAATTCAAGTCACGTTGTGTGAAGATATACTTAAGGCTCTTGTGATCAGAGAAAACTTCAAATCGCTCACCATAAAGATAATGTCTCCAACTCTTCAACGCGAAGACCACAGCTGCAAGTTCCAAATCGTGCGTAGGATAATTTGACTCGTGAGGTTTCAACTGTCGAGAACCATAGGCGACAACCTTGCCTCCTTGCATCAAAACACATCCAAGACCCTCTTTCGAAGCATCACAATACACGGCATATCCCAATCCTCGCTCGGGTATTACTAGAATAGGCGTCGAGGTCAACTGAGTCTTCAATTGTTGGAAAGCTTGTTCGCAAGATTCGGTCCATACATATTTCGTCCCTTTACGTGTAAGCTTGGTCATAGGCATGGCTATGCGCGAAAAATCCTTCACAAAGCGTCGGTAATAACCCGCTAGCCCCAAGAAACTTCGAACTTCAAAGACATTCTTCGGTGGTTGCCAATCCATCACAGCTTCAATCTTTGATGGATCCACAGAAACTCCATCACTAGACACGACGTGCCCAAGAAACTTTACTTCAGATAGCCAAAATTCACACTTAGAAAACTTGGCGTACAAGCGGTGCTCTCTCAATGTATGTAAAATGATGCGAAGATGCTCCTCGTGTTTCTCTCTAGAAGGTGAATATATGAGAATGTCGTCGATGAAAACAATAACAAACTTGTCAAGATAAGAATGAAATATACGATTCATCAAGTCCATGAATGCGGCAAGAGCATTCGTCAAACCAAAGGGCATCACAAGAAACTCAAAGTGACCATAACGTGAACGGAAGGCTGTCTTGGGAATATCTTGCTCTTGTATTCTTAATTGATGGTAGCCCGATCTCAGGTCGATCTTCGAAAAACACGTTGATCCTCGAAGTTGATCAAATAAGTCATCGATCCTTGGAAGTGGGTACTTATTCTTTATTGTAGCTCGATTCAACTTGCGGTAGTCTATACACAATCGCAAAGATCCATCCTTCTTTTTGGCAAAGAGAACCGGTGCTCCCCAAGGCGAAGCACTAGGGCGAATAAATCCTTTGTCCTGAAGATCTTCTAGTTGAGACTTCAACTCTTTCAACTCAGCAGGAGCCATTCGATACGGCGGAATAGAAATAGGAGATGTACCCGGAATAAGGTCTATTGTGAATTCGATCTCGCGAGTGGGTGGTAAGCCAGGCAAATCCTCAGGGAATACATCCATAAACTCACAAACAACTGGAGGAAACTCTCCATGAGTCACCCTATGCTCATCAACCAACAAACTAGCCAAATAATCATTATGTCCTCCCCTCCCATGCAAAAGATGTAAGGGCGAAGTCGGGAAGCTAGGATGATCCCCCAAAAACACACAAGTCTCTCCTGACGGAGCAAGGAAGGTGACTCTCCTACGAAAGCAGTCAATGAAAGCGCGATAGGCGCTAAGCCAATCCATACCAAGTATCACATCAAAACTAGACATATCAATTATAATGAAGTCAACTTTAAGATTTTGGTCCGATATGATAAGCTCACAATTTCGACATACAAGGTCTAATGGAACCAATCCTCCAACGGGAGTGTCTACGGTGAGCGTAGAACCTAAATGGCCTACCTCCAACCCTAACGCCGATGCAAATGCAGACGATATGAATGAATGAGATGCCCCAGTATCAAAGAGAACCGATGCCCTAGAATTGAACACTAGTAATGTACCTCGGATGACAGACGGTTCAGGGGTGTCGGAAGATGTAGCAGTACCAAGATTGTACACCTGCGGTGGGGTGGCTAGAGCTTGTTGCCCACCTCTGAAAGATCCTAGCAACGGGTACTGTTGACCCCTGGAAATACTGGGTCTAGAACTCTGAGCAGTAGGTGGTACAGGCGGTGATGGTAGAAGCGAAGGCCTAACACTCTGCTGGTGATGTCCCATAATAGAAGGTGCAGATTTCACAGATTGCTTGAAAGGGCAGTTCTTGAGAAAATGATTGGGATCACCACAACCGAAACATACCCTTGGCCCTAGGTGATGCCCACCACGGGCTGATGTAGAATGTCGAGAACCACGAGCCTGTGAACGCTGAGCCTGAGGTCGAGAAGCAGTGGGTGCTGGATTCGAATGATGTGTAGTATAAGAGGACTGTTGTTGCTGTCGAGGAGCCTCATACCTTGGCTTCTTGTTCTGAGGACCACTAGATGATTCAGTATGAGATCCTTTGGTTGAAGGACGAGCGTCTCTAATCTTCTTGGAACTATTATACTCCTCTTCAAAGATCATTGCTTTCTGTACCACTTGGTTATAGGTCGGGAGTTCGAAACCCATAACCTTTCCACGAAGACCCGGTCGAAGTGCGCGCTCAAATGTTCTTGCCTTGGTAGCATCATTGGATGTGATATCAGGTGCAAATCGCGCTAAGTCCCCAAAGCGAGCCTCAAAATCGGCAACAGACATATCTCCTTGCTGAAGAGATAAGAATTCCACCCTCTTAGCATTGCGTGCATGGTCCGGAAAATACTTCCCAAGAAATAGGCTTTCAAAAGTGCCCCAAGTCATACCCTCAAGAGCATTAGTCGTCAAAACAAGGTCCCACCAAATCTGAGCTCTACCAGAGAATTGAAAAGTAGCGGCATCAATGCGGAGATGATCCTCTACGAGCCCGATATGATCAAAGATGCGGACAATCCTTTTCAGCCAAAGCTCAGCCCCGACTGGGTCAGGATCACCCGAGAAAATGGGAGGATTACGCTTCTCAAACTCCCTCATCACTGATAGAACTCTAGGCTCCGCCGGTGCCAAAGGAACAATAGGCTCCGCAACAGGAGGAGGCTCTTGAACCACTGAGGCGACGGGAGGAGGTTGCGGAATTTCATTTCGGGCCGCTCGGGCAGCTTGAGTGAACTCCCGCATGGCTTCAGCCATCTCACGAAAGAATTGAGCTCCCCCAGGAATTCCACCAAAAGCATCGCCGGGGGCGGAGGAAGAAGAAGAAGCCTCTACCCCACGGCCACCAGCGCCAACACGACCTCGAGCACGGCCCCTAGCACGGCCTGCTGGACGGCCCCTAGCACGACCTCTCACTCGAGGTGGCATCACTAAAAAAAAATACACAAGAAAGCACAAAGACGTAAGCACAAAGGCACATGGTCATGCGAACATCTAATCTTCAAGGCATGTAACATAAATCAAGTGAACATACTCTCTTTAAAACATTCCGATATATGTTAATATACTTCACATTGGCATTTATGCACATAATCATGTCGGCATGCAATCATCTAAGCAAGTCAACTACAACACATGCCTTGAATTTAAGTAATGAAATTAACACCTCAAAACACGAAGCAAAAGTCATATAAAGACCCAAATGAACTCCCAGAGCACCAAGGTATTCGAACCCGGTTAAGCTCTGATACCAATCTGTAACGCCCCGACTGTCGAAGTGCAAGGAAAGAAAGAAAGATACAAAAGAAAAGAATGATAAAAGATCATTTGTGTTAGCTGAACTTTTAACAGTTTGTAAATAATTATGCCATTAGAAATTTCATATTCCGTCCGCGTTGTCCCATGTAAAACGTAATTCCGGACAACTTTTCCCGACTGATATTTTCTCAGTTCCGCACCATATGGGCAGAAAAAGCTCACTGCTACAATCAGTCCCAGGATTAATTTTCTAAGTTGCTGAAACTTTAAAAAAGATTTTCGACACTCATATATTTTGAAATCTGATATTCCGTCCGCGTAGTCCCATGTAAAACGTAATTCCGGACAACTTTTCCCGACTGATATTTTCTCAGTTCCTCACCGTTTGGACAGAAAATAAGAAAAAACAGTAGCAGTATTTTTTTGACAGCAGTTTTGACAGCATTTTTGGCAGCATTTCGCATGCGTGCCCATTCCCGTTAAATCCTCGGATTTGGCATCTAAAACATACATACACAAGTCTGAAAAGGTGTATAACATGTGTGTAAACCAACCGGGACTTTATACGTTCGAAACATAATCAAAACGAGAGGTAAAAGAGGTAATAGAGAGAAAGAAGGGGAGAGGGAGAGATTGGGAGAGAGATATTGGGAGAGATAGGGAGAGAGACAGAGGGAAGGTATTCTAAGCACACACGCACGTGTATTTTCACATTCGGAAACATTTTAAAAAGAAATACCATTCCAACATGAATAAAAGAAAAGAAAGTTTGGGAAATGGAACGAGATTAAAGAGAGGGAAAATGGGGGGGGGGGAGAGAGATTGGGAGAGAGAGATTTTAAAACATTTCCTTTAAAGGCAAAATGGGCAAATCCGGCAAGGATCCAAATCAACACGCATACTTAAGGCATTGAAAGAGATTCTATATAAACATCAAAGAGCTTCAAGTCTTTAAAAGAGTTAGGATATATCCAAGTCAAGAGATATTAAGACAAAAGAGAGGTTCTTTGCAACATACATGAAGTTTTAAATATGTACACAACACAACAACGCGGCAAACACGTGCCGGTCCCAAAAGAAAGTGAGTCTAGCTATTACAAATTTCATATACAATGTTCATATGAATTAGTACATGCAATTTTATTGATCTAATCCTATTCCATGAGACTAGATCACATAAATTACATGTCCCCCTTTCCATCCACGAGCTAGCTCTCAAAACAAAGTCCTCCAACAAGAGGCTTCAAAAAGAGGATACCTTTAATCCCACCCTTTACTCGGACTTGGGGTCTTTCCCCTTGTCAATGTTTCCTGCAAAAAGATTTGGGATCGTAGTCCCTTAGCGCGACGGCTAAGTAGATAATGTATGTAATGACACAAAGTAATTTCTATGACTAAGAATGAAATGCAATGCAATGAGGTTGCCACCGAGGCGATGCAAATGTAAGGCTTCTTAGCCATGCATGTAATCGTTCACTCCCCTCGTTACCGGACTGCGAGCAATCCCCCACTGGGAACTTAGCATACTAACCTTCCGATAGCTAGTCGGCTATAAGTTAGCGTTTGGCACGTTCTTAGGTACGTCCACCCTGTCTCACATCACAACCCGCATCCGGATTTCCATGTCATCTCATTTTATGCCCTTCTTCGTGAGGGATCTTTTCAACGCATATCATGTGTATGCAATGTCTTTGCCGATATGGCACAAATGCTATGAATCCCTTTGATTCACTCAACCAATGTCAATGCTTATGCAATGTCATGTCCACTAATCAATGTGTAATGTCTTATGCATTATTGTCAAGAAATAAAAGGAACAATAATGAAATTCATGTTATGAGCTCAAATGTAATATTAACCCATTATGTTCCATAATAGTATTAAGCTAGAATTAAGCACACCTTGCACACATTGAATCACAATTGATGTAATTTGGATAGTAAGTCATGGTCTCTACACATGCAATTCCAATAACCAAAACTAACATCTCCAACTTGACTTCTAACATAGATTTTAACTAGCAAGTAGATAAGTAGGCACATAGATATTAACTTAGGCATGTAAACCACATAGTTCCATTTCTAGGTTAAGAAATTAAAGAGAACTAGATTAGGGAAAATTCATCTAATTAAAGGGTTTCACCAACAAGCTTTGCAATTCACACTTAGAAGGATGAAATTAAATGCTTCAATGGACACAAAATCTTGTATTTTCATAGGATCTAAGAACTAAGAAATGAAACACCACATAACCCTAGAAATTTTCCCAAACAATCTAATACACATTATCATACTTAGAAATAGGAATTAAAATGTATCAATACATAGAAAATCTACCTTGTTCTTGGAGAAATCCAAAGAACACCCAAATTGTGGTTAGGGCTTGAGAAGAGTGAGAGAAAGAGCTCCTAGAATCTTGAGTTAATGCTTCCAAATCTTCCAATGTTTGGTCCTATAGCTCCTAGCACCTTAAATCCCTAAGAAAATGGGGGCCTTCAAGCTCTTGATTTGCTTCCATGGAGAAATTTTTGAGAGGGGAAGAGAAGGAGGTGAAGAGATAAAGAGATGAGAGAAAAAATGAAATAAACAAAGTGGGTTTACCCCCAAAGTGGCCGGCCAAAGAGTGTAGAGAGAGAGAGTGTTTGCATTGTGTTTGTGTGTGGTTAAAATTTGGGCAACCAAAACATATGGGTCCCACGGGTATGGTCCAAATGCACAATGTTTTAAATATGTGGGTACATTCATACCTATGCAAGCAATAATGCAACATTAATTCTACAAGTTGGGAAAAAAAATAATATACTAAAAAAATAATTGGGTCCAAATTTATGTATAAATTACTAAAATACCCCTTAATAAATTACGGGTCATTACAGTTGAAGAGTTTGACCTGCCTTACCTATCACCCGGGCTACAGAATGACATCCCGACCTGGATACTTTACGTAGACAGGTCTTCCAACAAGCAAGACAGCGGGGCAGGGATCATCCTGACTACTCCCGACGAAATACAACTTGAGTATGCACTGAGGTTCGGGTTCTATGCCTCCAACAATGAGGCAGAGTACAAAGCCTTGTTGGTTGGATTACGGTTGGCTACTTTAATTCATGCATAGCAGGTTTAAGGATACAATGACTCCCAGCTCATGGTCAACCAAGTTAATCAGGAGTACGAAGCCTGAGAAGACAACATGGTAGCTTACCTAGCCCTCATCCGAATGGTCTCGAGAAAGCTTAAGGGTTTCTCAATCACACAAATCCCAAAGGAAGAGAACACTAGGGCCGATCGGTTAGCCCACCTCGCCTCATCCTCCGAGTCAGACTTGCCCAGGATAAGGATAGAATACTTACCTAAGCCAAGTGTGATCAACTTGGAAGGCATGGAGGTCGAGCCGGTACCCCTAGGCCCCAGCTGGATGGATCCGATCGTGACATTCCTCACTACTAGCGTATTACCGGACGAAAAGGAAGAAGCCCGCCGGGTCAAGTACCGAGCGGCCAGATATCACCTTGTTGATGGTATCCTCTACAAAAGAGGGTTCTCTATCCTCTATCTTCGCTGTGTCCACCCTGCCCAGGTACAACCAATACTACATAAAATCCACAAAGGTGTGTGCGGCAGTCATGTGGGAGGCCGGGCACTTTCACGTAAGGCCTTGCTGTAAGGTTATTACTGGCCAACAATGGCCCGGGATTCCCAAGAGTACGTCAAAAAATGTGACAAATGCCAAAGACATTCCCCCATGATCAATCGACTGGGAGAGCTTCAGATACCAATCATCAGCCCCTGGCCGTTCGCTCAGTGGGGAATCGATATTGTCGGTCCCCTCCCGACGGTAAAAGGCCAAGTTAAGTTTGCTGTCATCACTGTGGACTACTTCACCAAGTGGGCGGAGGCTGAGCCCTTGGCAACAATCACCAAGAAAAAGATGAAAACTTTCATTGAGAAAAACATCCTGTGCAGGTTCGGCATTCCCCAGGTTCTGGTCAGCGATAACGGTAGAGAGTTTGACACCCCGGTATTCAGGCAGTTCTACTCGGGCTAGGGGATATCAAATCACTATTCCTCTCCTGAGCACCCACAAGCCAATGGCCAAGCCGAGGTAACGAACCAGACTATTCTGCAGTCAATCAAAACAAGGCTCAAAAACGCCAAAGGCGTATGGGCGGAGGAATTACCGACCCTCCTGTGGGCCTACCGCACTACCCCCCGAGCGACAACAGGCGAGACACCATTCTCACTAACCTATGGCTTTGAGGCAGTAGTCCCCACAGAGCTAGGGTTGTCTACGTACCAGGTGACAAATTTCAGGGAGCAGGACATTGAGGAAGCCTTCAGAGGAGAACTCGATCTAATAGAAGAGAGAAGGGATCGGGCATATCTAAAGCGGCAGCCTACAAATAGAGGGTCTCCCGGTACTTCAACAGTACGGTGAAGCACCGTAGTTTTCAAGTGGGAGATCTCGTTCTGAAGGCGGTAAACCAGTCTACCAGAGTCCCGAGCCATGAAAAGTTGGGGCCAAACTAGGAAGGCCCATTCCTAGTCACCCAGGTAAACAGGCCAGTCACCTATTGGTTACAGACTCTGGACGGGCATGATCTATCTCACCCATGGAATGTGCAACACCTATGCAAGTATTTTCAATGATGCTTGGATAAGGGCGATCTAGCATTAGTTAGAAAATTTGTAGCTCAATTTGGGCATTATTTATGGCTTTCAAAAAAGAAATAAAGATTTTCTATTCTTACTACAAGGTGTGTGATCAGGAGAGAACATATCCTAATTATATGCCTTAACTTACGTTTGTTAGGACCTTTTTATCCTGTTTTTGTATATTTTTACTTCGTTTTCTATTTTCTGACAGGTTTTGGAAGAAATCAAGTAAACCAAGTTAAATGGGGTGAAAAAGCAGAGCAAAAGAAGCAAGAAAATCCACATCGCGCGCGCGATCTGTTCGCGCGAAATCCTAAAAATCGCTCGGGCGACCTCCCAATATCGCGCTCACGCGGCCCGCTCGCGCGACCTATGCAAAAATGGAACTTGCGTATTTCACTCTACTGATGATTCCTATGCGAACGAAACTGCCTAATTACGTCCAGATTGCAAAATAAAGCAGTTTTAGTATGTTTCGGGTTAGGAAAGCTTCCAAAACTTCTTATAAAATCTAAATTTATCCTATTTTACTTCAATTAAAGGGTTGGTAATTATTATACACACAATATACAACCACACTTTCAGCCATTGAAGGGAGAAAAACAAGGAGAAGAAGAAGAAGACCAAGGATTCCCATGGCCTCCTCCATCAACCTCTTGCTGTTCATCAATTGTATGGACAACTAAACCTAGATCTAGGGTTTCAATGAAACCCTAGCTAAGTAATAGGGTTTTATTTATGTTTTTATTTTAGTTTTATTATGTATGGATGATGATTACATGTTTCAAGGTTTTTTATAAATAAATCGTGCTTCTATCAATTAAATCATTGCTTTCAAAATCTATTGTTGTCTTAGATCTATTTTGACTGTGATGTGCTCAATGATCTATATTTGCTGTGCTTGTATAGATTGTTTATATGTAATGTTGATTAATTGAATTGTGCTATCAAGTATCCGAATAGTCCATGCCTAGGTTAGACGGATTATGTCACAACCCTAGTTTAGTGTGGGATAATTCGTGCTAACCGAAGATGGATTATGTTGGTGCTTGAACCATATTTATTTTCTTGACGGAGGAATTGGGCTTGTAGCTACAATTCCCCATTATCATCCAACTTAATAAGCTAAAGTAATTCGTAAATACCCTTATTATGAAGCTAGTGGTGGATTTGTAATCCTAGGTTCCCTTCAAATATCTTTAAAACAACTTTAATTGCTTTCATAATTTAGATTTACTTTTATTTTTCTTAGTTTAATTAAAATCAAATCAAAATCTGTTTTTCTTAATTAATTAGATTTAGGTTTTAAAATTAAAGCACTGTAGTATTTCAATCTCTGTGGGTTCGACCTTTACTTCCACACTACAAATCTTTAGAAAAGTAAAGTATACTTTTATATCTTGATTTTGACAAGATCAATTTTTGGCGCCGTTGTCGGGGATTGCAAATTACTACCTTTAGTTTTAGAATCTTAGTTTAGTTAATTCGTAAATATTAGATTAGGTTTTCTTTTTCTTATTTTTCTATTTATTTTGAGTTACTAACTTTTAATTTTATTTTGTAGTTTCTTGAGTTGTCAAAATTCTAGCGTTTCGAGTGGAGCAGCTGTGCACGTCAAAGGAGCTTACGCGAACAAAAAAAAAATTCAAGTAAATTGCTTCTTGTGAAACTCGCTTTAAACCACTGTAAGTCAGGGCGCTGTGACGCACTATGTGCATTAGTTTAGGGTTAATTGCACTGCATTAGCTAGGACACCCAGGGCGCTGGGAATTGACGTAGTCACTGCATTACAGGATAATTTACATGCATCACAGTAGTTGAGTGCTTGTTATCTTAGTTGCGTGATTGCTATTTGTTTTTTTATTATTTGAGTCAGTTTTTGTTTTAGTTTATTTTCTTGTAGTTTATGTTTGGTACACACTCAAGTAAACCGGAATTAAAACCTTGTGATCTTGAACTTGAACGTACATTAAGAATTAACAAGTATTCAAACATAACTTCTAGAACTAGGGTAAACATAGACGACGAATTAACTCTGAAACCATCGTCGTTGTTTGAGTCCGAAATACGTAGTACCCTTAAAAACCTAAAGAAACCACGCTCTATTAACATAGAACCTATTCCAATGACCGACATTGGAAACAACAGAAACAACGAAAATAACCCTAATATACTGCCACCTCCTCTGCTTAATGATTATTTTATTCCTACGACTTACACGCCACAGGCTGGTATCGAATTACCGGAGGCGACGGCATCTCACTTTGAGATAAAGTCGTCTACCATCTCGCTACTTCCTTTTTTCCATGGCCGTATAAATGAAGACCCTTATCAGCACTTTGGGGATTTCCAAGATATATGCTCTACGTTAAAAATCCAAAATTTCACTGATGATGAATTAAAACTACGTCTCTTCCCATTCTCTTTAAAGGATAAAGCGAAGTATTGGCTTCAATCACTTGAGCCAAACACGATTAAAACTTGGGAAGCCTTACACAACGCATTTTTACAAAAGTTTTTCCCAATCACAAAAACTAATCAGATAAGAAAATCTATAACTAATTTTGTGATGCAAGATGGGGAAACACTTTATGACACATAGGAGAAATTTAAAGAATTATTACGTTCCTGCCCACATCATCAGGTTCCTAAGTGGCAGTTGGTACAGGTTTTTTATGAGGGACTTATTCCCTCTGTCCGTAATACCGTCGATGCCGTTTGTGCAGGTACTTTCCTACACAAAAGCGCCTACGAGGCCTGGAAAATTTTTGAAACGTTAAGCGAGAACTCGATGCATCAGGCTGTGTCGGTACGTTCTGAGGGGTATCATCTGCAACCCAAACGTGAGGTAAAGTTTGAGTCAAGCCACTCAATAGAATTTCAGGAACTATCTAAAAAACTTGACCGACTTTTAACAATGAACCAAATGACAGCCCCACCTGGTCATGAGTATGTGCAATATGTTCCGATTCGTCACATTCTATCCTTGCATGTCCATCGGCGAGTCAATTTCTAAATTTTGTGGAGCAACACATTAATTCTATTCAACAATACCCACGAAATAATTATAATTCGACTATGAATAATCCAGACGCGCCATAGAGAAACCATCCTAACTTCTCGTGGAAAAATAATAATAATAATCCTAATGAGGCGACTAATTTTCCTAATGCACATCGACCTCAGTTTCAACCTAATCAATACCAATAACCGCTTCCTAATCCGAGCCCTCTAAGGGGTTACGCTTTCGAGGAGAAGGTGTTGGCGTCCCTTAATAAAATCGAAACACAAGTACAGGCAAAAGCACAAATAGTGCACTCATACACACAATCCATTGCGAAGCTTGAATCCCAAATGGGACAACTAGCTACTGTAGTGAGTCGTAGATACGAGGGGACGTTGCCTGGTCAAACAATTCAAAACCCTAAGGGACAATATGAGGTTAAGGGGCCGAATGAGCAGGTAAACGCCGTCTCAACTAGGTTGACTACATGAGAGGAAGAGGTAATAGAAATTCTGAATGAGAATGTGATAGATATGAACATCAACTCTAATACAAAGACGGGTAAGGACGCGAGCCAAAATAAGAAAGAAAAAGAAACGGCCCTGACTAATCATATACTGAAATTGCCCTTTCCACCTAACGTTGATGAACCATCAAATTTTTCGAAGAAAGGGTCAAAGGTTGAGGATATACTCGAGGTATTTAAACAAGTTAAAATCAATATTCCATTCCTCGATGCTATTAAACAAATTCCCGCTTACGCTAAATGTCTTAAAGACCTATGCACTCAAAAACGTAAATTACGTAGTCATACTCCGAAAAAGGTCTTTCTCACGAAAAAAGTTAGTTCAATATTCCAACACGCTACTCCGAAATATAAAGATCTAGGTACGCCTACGATATCATGTGTCATAGGTGACACTATTATTCATCGGGCTCTCCTTGACTTAGGAGCTAGTGTTAATCTCTTACCTTTTCACGTTTATAAACAACTAGGACTAGGTGAACTTAAACCTACGGCCGCTACCATACAATTAGCGGATTGTTCTATTAAAATACCTAGAGGAATCGTCGAGGACGTCTTGGTTAAAGTTGATAAATGCTATTATCCTGTCGACTTTATGGTCTTTGACACTGAACCCGTGATAGATGCTAGGAAACACAGTCTTGTAATCTTAGGCCATCCATTCTTAGCAACCGCTAACGCTCATGTTAACTGTCGGACGGGGGTAATGAAGGTGTCATTTGGGAACATGAACTTAAAATTAAACGTTTTCAACGCTATTGATCGACCTCCCAAAGACGACGATTACCTATGTGAGACGGAAAGTGAGGTAAGACAGAATATTGAACCTAATATAGGAATAAATACATGTGAGAAAAATAATATGGTGAGTAATGAGAGGATGAATGCAAATAACCGGGACCCTAACGATGAATTTACTCGAAAGGTGAGAAATCGATGTGAACATGAGCAAGATGAACCGTTAAATGAATTAATCCAAAGCAACATTATTTATGCTTACCACCGAGCTCTTCCTGATATCCTTAGGGGTACAAAGTCCGAGTTTCAGCCTCCATAAGTCCTGAGCTAGAATGGTCTAGCTAAAGACGTAAAAGATAGCGCTTCTTGGGAGGCAACCCAAGATTTTTTTGCGTTGGTTTCTCTTATTTTTGATTGTTTTTGGTCGATTTTGAATCCTTTTTGAGTTTTCTGAACAGGTTTGGAGGTCGGAGTAAAATTATTTTGCACTTATTTACATTAAAATAAAGAAAAAGAGGAAAAAACCAAAGTCGCGCGTGCGACCCGCTCGTGCGACATGTCGCTTGCGCGAGATTCTCCCATAGACAAAAATTTTCAAGTTTTTTTTATTATATATATAGCCTCAGTATCTATTCGCGCTTGAATTCGCGCGTGCGAGGGGTCCGCTCGCGCGAGCTTGTGCCTTAGAAACTTTTCTGAAAAAATAATAATAAAGAGGCCTCAGGTTTACCTCGCGGAGGGATTCGCGCGAGCGAGGGTCGCTCGCGCGGTCTGCTCGCGCGAGGTGGGGATTTCCCACTTTTTCTTGTTGTTCTTTTACCTTCTGTTTCCCGCACCTGGTTAGTTATTTTCTTTTCTGTTTGTTCTTTTCAGTTCTTTTCATTTAAGTTTGTCTTTGTTTAGATAGTTATGTTTCTATTTGTTTTCTTTTCATTACGTTCTTTTACTTATAGTTTAGTTTCTAATTAAAAAAAAAACTTATATGTTAGCTTTTATTATTTATTTGTTTGTTTAATTTTCTTTTGTTAAGTATTAACAGGTGAAATAGTACTCCGTTTGGAGTAATTGAACTTTGATTCCATATTTTTGTATGTTCACCTGGTTTGTATTGCCGAGATTGAGGTATTATCGTTCATTCTTTACGTACTTTCCTTTCTTTCGTTTTATTGTTTCATTGGGGACAATGAAAGGTTTAGGTCTGGGGGTATGCACACACATGCACATTATTATGCACTAATTTTAATTTTTTTTTTCGATACTTGTGCTTAAATAAACGATGATTACCGACGTTTTTGCCATATAAATTTGATACTTCTTGTTATAGTACTTGGATTGTTATAGAATGATAAACAAGAGAAGATGTGATTAAACATTTGCTAATGTCATGATGAAATGTTTTAGGTCATGTATCGTTCGAAATCGTAGTTTTATATCATAGTTTTGCACACAAACCTATGTACTGCACGTAGTCGCTTGAATACATGTCTGATGTGAACTATAATATGATTCGGATTTCTAGATAACACAAGGTGGAGACTAGACCCGGTGAGGTTTTGAGCCTATCTTTTCTTTTTAGAGGGTTATAAGTACATTTTGTGTTTGTCGAATTTCACTTGAAATAGCGCATTAACTTGTTGTTTAGTCTCATTATTCTTGTTTTGGTTGATAGTCAAGTTAAAATATTTGCTACCATGCTAAATAATCTTCTGTCGTAAACGCTGAAGAACCATATAACCATAGGATATGATTTTAGGCCTTATTTGTTCGCTACTGACCAATAAATGATAAATTTCCTTAGTTCGCCCATTGAGCCATTAATATGCCATTTTTCTTTAATTACCATTATCCTTGTTTTTGCTCCAACTTGACCAACTTGGAGTTTACCACTGAGAGATTCGTCAACTTTTAATGGTATTAAGGCAATGTGTCGATTAAGAAGAAGAAGAGAACAAGATGATGTTTGGGGTGGTTGTCTTGTTATTTATTGATTGATTATTCAGAAAGCAACGAAAAGAAAGGAAAAAGAATTAAAAAAAAAAGGTTGGAAAAAAAAAAGAAAAAGAAAAAAATTAAAAAAGAAATATGAAAAAGAAGAGACGAATGAAAGAAATCGAACATGCCTTACAATGCCATTCTGAAAACTACCTAATGAATCTTTCTATCATTTTTCATTGCCTGAGCCACATTACAACCTTTGAAAAGTCCTATTTGATCCTAGGAAACATGGTTTGGATATGAAAACGATGGGAGGGGGATTAAAACATGGTAATGATTAATTTTTCTTGATTATTGGCATCCTATCCATGAGACTACTGTTCTTTCGTGTCATGCGTCTTTTTCGAGTCATATGTGAGCATTTCTCGTTTTGAAAACATATTTCCTTTACTCATATATATTACAAAAATTACACCTGTTTCTAAGTGTTTCATTTGAGAGTGTAATTGACATTGTGAGATTCGTAGTCGAAACATAGTTAAATGGTTATCCGAAGTATATTCCATGTTCATGACATACGCGTGTTCATTTGACTGCCATATCACACACGTGCAATTGTATGAGAAATTCTATTGATTTATACGATGCATGTGCTTGGGATTGTTTTTCATGACGTAGGTGGATGTTTCATTATCCTCGTTATTCTATTTCACATCATTGTTTTATAATAAGGAATATTGACTATTAGTTTTTTTGTTCTTAATAAAATTTGTTGACGAGAACCCTCACGAGACTTCACTCGTCCGACTAGGGACACCTAGGGGTTTAAAAGGCTTGTTGCATATGCTAAATGCAATCGTGATCCATGCGAAAATGGAGTAGCATTTGTAGTAGTAGTTTTATTTTTCTGTTCTTTTTACTCGAGGACTAGCAAAATGTAGGTTTGGGGGTGTGATCGGGAGAGAACAGATCCTAATTATATGCCTTAACTTACGTTTGTTAGTACATTTTTATCCTATTTTTGAATATTATTACTTCGTTTTCTATTTTCTGACAGGTTTTGGAAGAAATCAAGTAAACCAAGTTAAATGGGGTGAAAAAGCCGAGTATAAGGTACAAGAAAATTCACATCGCGTGCGCAATCCGCTCGTGCGAAATCCCAAAAATTGCTCGCGCGGCCCGCTCGCGCGACCTCCCATTATTGCGCTTACGCGGCCCGCTCGCGCGACCTATACAAAAATGGAACTTGCTTATTTCACTCTACTGATGATTCCTACGCGAACGAAACTGCCTAATTACGTCCAGATTGCAAAATAAAGTAGTTTTAGTATGTTTTGGGTTAGGAAAGCTTCCAAAAGTTGTTGTAAAATCTATATAAATATATCCTATTTTACTTCAATTAAAGGGTTGGTAATTATTATACACACAATATACAACCACACTTTCAGCCATTGAAGGGAGAAAAGCAAGGAGAAGAAGAAGAAGACCAAGAATTCCCATGGCCTCCTCCATCAACCTCTTGCTGTTCATCAATTCTATGGACAACTAAACCTAGATCTAGGGTTTCAATGAAACCCTAGCCAAGTAATAGGGTTTTATTTATGTTTTTATTTTAGTTTTATTATGTATGGATGATGATTACATGTTCCGAGGATTTTTATAAATAAATCGTGCTTCAATGAATTAAATCATTGCTTTCAAAATCTATTCTTGTCTTAGATCTATTTTGACTGTGATGTGCTCAATGATCTATATTTGATGTGCTTGTATAGATTGTTTACATGTAATGGTGATTAATTGAATCGTGCTATCAAGTATCCAAATAGTCTATGCCTAGGTTAGACGGATTATGTCACAACGCTAGTTTAGTGTAGGATAATTCGTGCTAACCGAAGATGGATTATGTTGGTTCTTGAACCATAGTTATTTTCTTGACGGAGGAATTGGACTTGTAGCTACAATTCTCCATTATCATCCAACTTAATAAGCTAAAGTAATTCGTAAATACCCTTATTATGAAGCTAGTGGTGGATTTGTAATCCTAGGTTCCCTTCAAATATCTTTAAAACAACTTTAATTGCTTTCATAATTTAGATTTACTTTTATTTTTCTTAGTTTAATTAAAATCAAATCAAAATCTATTTTTCTTAATTAATTAGATTTAGGTTTTAAAATTAAAGCACTGTAGTATTTCAATCTCTGTGGGTTCAACTTTTACTTCCACACTGCAAATCTTTAGAAAAGTAAAGTATACTTTTATATCTTGATTTTGACAAGATCAGTGTGACCCCTACAAGTGTTCTGTTCAAAGACCTCGGTCTAGCACCTGAGGCAAAAGACCTCGGGATCAACCCCTGAGGCACCAGTTTTGTTTAGGTTCAACCGACGATGGGGGTAAATCTCCCTAGGCGGCTGATGATGGCAAGTCTCAAAAGACCCTGGCTAAAATCCAAGGCATTAAAGACCTCGGGATCAACCCCAGAGGCGCCGACTTCACTTAGGTCCAATCGACAATGGGGGTAAATCCCCCTAGGTGGCTGATGATGGCAAGTCTCAAAAGACGCTGCAACCACCCACGTTCCAGGTTGGTTTCCTACGGTCACTCCCTCTATACGCCTTCCTTAGCAAAAGCTCGGGGGGCAGGGAAATACCAAACAAGAACAGGAAATCACACCAGGTACTAACATGACTTGAAATCCTAGAACATTCATAACATTTCCAAGTACCTACAGTACCCAGAGAAACCGTCCGGATAATAAATAGGACAAAATCCTACACTATACCGGGTGGGACCTTCAAAACAGGTCCCTATAGGACCAATTATTCTCTACCGGTTGTAGTCCTAAACCTTTTGCTAAGGCAGAGATTTAGATCGGCTAACAACTGGTCGGGTATTGGCAATCACAAACAGGCATACACGTACAAGTAGTAAAAATAGTTGATGAAAAAGATGGCCTCAAAGGACCTTTTCATTAATTAAAAAGAAAAAAAAAACTGTACACTGCTTGGGGGGCAGTTGTAGTAGCTTCCCAAAAAAAAACAACAACAAAAAGAAGAAGTATAGGTCAGGGACTAAGCGTCGTCAATCTTGTCCACGTCTTCGGTCTCTCTGGTCTCTCGCACGGGGCGGTTCCTTCTCCCGGGCCCAAGCTACCCCCTGGGGCAGCAAAACCATCAGGAGCTCTGACCAAGGCAGCAGAATCATCAGCAGCGGGAAGACCAACATCCCAGTAGTCTGAATCAATCCCCTCGTAGGACGAGATGTCCCACTCGAGGTGATCCTGGGCTAGGCGACGCTTGAGGACTTTATAACCTTGGAAAAAGCTGTCATCAAAGGCTTCCTTCGTGGACCCCGCCGCTATCGCTTCAGCTAGGGCCTTCGCTCGGGCCTCTGCCACCGCCATAAGGGCTCGGGAAGCATCCAGATCAGCAAGAGCGGTCGCCAGGTCTGCCTGGGCCGCACCAAGGCGTAGGGCTAAGGCCTTAGTATTGTCCTTCTCCATAGCTAGGGAGGTTTTCCCGGCCTCTGAGTCCACCCGTTCTCGCGATATGGCAGCTTCAGCGATGGTGGCCTTCACGACAAAGGAGGACAGGATGGTCTCTGCACCAGCAGCCATACAGCCGACCTGCTAGAAACCCAAACTAGCCAGTCAATAAGGGGAACGCAGGGAAAGTTATGGTGATGAATGACCCAAGGCGGAAGTGCTTACCAAATGGGAGAGGCTATATAGCCATCCCTGAAAGTCCTCAGGAGACAAGCTTGCACATGTCTCCCCCTGGCTGGGAATGAGGACGGGCCTAACCCTCTCCCTGATCTCCGCAGGTCCACTCATTGGCAACCTGGACGGGACGGAATGTCCGTCCGGGTAACTGCCTCTTCCACCGCTACCACTTGGGGAGCTGACGTCCCCACGGGTTCTAGATGGTTTGCTGTCCTATGCCGGATCCACCTTAGCGGACGATCCTTCCCAGAGGCCTCGGCCGCTGGCCTTTTTTCGATGCTCTGCACCAACCGGGTGGTTGTGGCGGCGACGGCAGCGGCTTGCCTGGCCCTTAAATGCTCCAAATCCCTCTTTGGGGCCATTTCTGCAAAGGGAAGGTTACGATATCAGCAAAAATAAAATACAAATAAAGTACAACGGGAAAGACATCTGACCCGAGCACATACCAGGAATGATGGGGGAAAATACTGGAGCTTCAACGAGCTCACCCGGGGTGTAGGTGGTGACAAACTCTCCCATCTAGGTCATCAAGTTCCAAACATTTGTAGGGAGACTGGCTAGGTGCCGGATCCGGTTCTGGCACTCCTCAGAAATGTCAAGAGGATTGACCGACCTCGCTGCAAAGAAAAGCATGAAGATAGTCAGCAGTCAGGCTATTCTCAAAAACAAAAGAAAGTAGAAAATAAAAAGAGGAAAAATGCTGGGTGGGCTTACCCCTCAGCTCCCCTGCCCAAGAGGTCCTCAGCTGGCTTCCCGGGGCACGATCGTAGAGCCCTAGGGTGGACACTTGAAAGATCTTAGACTTCCACCCCTTGTTGTTACTCGGGCAGTTGATGATGATCTTCCTCCCCTGCTGGGCTGCCAGAGAAAATAATCCAACCTCCCCGTAGAACGATCAGTGCACCTGCAGGAACTCATGAAGGGTCAGTTCATACCTGAAGACTTAGGGCCATAGAGAGATGGACCCCATCAGGAACCTTCAGTCATTCGGAGCTAACTACCCTAGAGCAATCATGAGGTAGATCAAGACGTCCGGGGAGATTGGATATAGAGGAATGCAAAAGCCCACCATGAGGGCATCCTCATACAGGGTGACAAAGTCCCACTGGTAGATATGGGCACTGCCGGGATTTACGCCCAAGGAGCAATGGTCAGGGATAGCATACCTATCCCTAATTCGGCTAATATCTTGAGTACGCAGGATAGATGGAATAAACTCACAGGCAAATACAACCTCAGGCGCCTGAATCTCGAAACCAGAGTGACACATCCTTAGGGTCTTGGTGACTGGGCAAGGAAACAAATGACGATCTTAGTGTGGGTCAGGAACTCCGAGTCTGAGGTACAAAGGGGGTAAGGTTATCAATCTAAAGGGAAAAGAGTACAAGGTCCTTAAAGTAAGGTGACACGCAGTTAAAATGACCCCGGGCTAGCCCGGTCGGTTCAACCTACCTAACGTGCCGCCTGATCTAAAGAAAGAACAGAACCTTAAGAAGAAAAAATCCCACTCTAGTTTAAAACCTAACGGATCCATCCTCTCCAGCTTCACTCGAAAAAGAAAAGGAAAAGAGGATAAAGGGAAGAGTAGTGAATTAAAATTTGGAAAGGAGGGACTTACACAAATCAATGCAGGAAAAGGGCTCGAAAAGCGTGACTGGGAACTTTTTTCTCTCAAAATTGCTCGGTATCTCTATCTCTTGGTAGCAGGAATAGTTGAAATGAACAAGTGTTCCTTATATACATTGCGTGGATGGTCCAGAACAAATTAGATCCAACGGTCATGAAGCTTTCCCGCCAGGACTGTCTGACAACTATCACCTCGGGCACGTAAAGCGTCGCCTCAAAAGGTGCGCGTAATAAAAATACAGGGTGTGATGGCCTGGTTTTCACGCGATTGTTCAGTTACTCCTAAACCGACCTCATTGAGTCATGACTAGACCAGTGACTAGTTGACACATGGCGGGAGTCAGTCTCGGGCCCACATAGTCACCGCTCGGTCCAGACCCCGGTTGACCGGCATGACCGGTCATTCCCCGTGTACGACCCCGGCCTTTTCTCCGAACAGTTTTTTGGAAGCAATCTTAATTTTCAAACCTCATCAGATAGAGCATCACATCAATTTCAAAAATGGGGGCAGCTGATATGTATAAAAATATAAGGTCAAAGTCATGTCTCGCCACCTCAACAAGGAGAAGCCAAGTTACCTTGAATCTAGGCTGACTACTCAACCATCCTAGGATGTTACACAAAATATCCCGATTCAGTCCAGAGCTTGGGCGTCCGCTCCAGACTGGCCCCATATGGGCACACCTTGATTCGTGGTGAAAAGTGCATATTTCTAGTGTATTACGTAGTATTTTATGCATACTTTATCCCCAAAGTCCCTACATTTAGGTTCATTCTAATAACAATGTTCTTTTTATTGTGTTAATGCTAAACTATATGTTTTTGCATGGTTTTATAGGTATTAGGATGTAAATCAATGAAGTGGAGCTAAAGAAAGTGATTCTGGTGGATAGAACGACAGAAGCAGCTGGGAAAATGCCAATTTTTACAATGATGACTTCAGATTTGGAAGATTTTCTCAGAGACAAGAAATGTAGATCTTTGAGTTACGGTCGCGTGGCCGCAAACGGGAGGTCAATCCGAGGTCCGAGTGAAAAGTTATGGCTATTCTCCCATCGGGGTGCAGTGCTGTCAAAATCAGAGAGTTCAAGCGATTGAAGAGAGTTCAATCGATCGAACCTTCGATCGATCGAACTGAGCTCGATCGATCGAACTCTATTTTCACCCAAAAGTTGCGTAAACTCTGTGGGAACCCTATATATACGTCGTTTTGACGCCAGACGAAGAGAGGACGCTCCAGAACGCAGAAAACAGCAGTTTTGTGTAGTTTTAGGGTTAGATTAGGAGTAGATTAGGTTAGATTAATGTTCTTATTCATCTTTTCCATTGTTATAGTGAAGATTCAAGTTGGTTTCATGTTATTTACAAGTTATAATCAGATTATATTCAGGTTTTCTCTTTCCTTTATCTTTATTGCATTGTTTATTAGTTTATATGTTATGATTACATTAGTTTACTATTCCTGCACTAGTTTGATCATGTTTCCGTAGTTTAGACGTTGGAGATATGTGATGAAATATTGATTCTTAGCCTCTGCCATGTATGATATAGAAACCTTGGGCTCGATCGATCGAAGACAGTTCGATCGATCGAACCAGGGACAGTCAAGCGATCGAACACCTTTCGATCGATCGAAGGATGATGCAGTTCGATCGATCGAGAGCGCTTCGATCGATCGAACATGTTAATTCTTGAGATGATTCTTTTAAGTGTTCCATGACTTTCTGTTTTAGAAATCTGTCATCAAATTGTCCCTATAAGCTCAGTTTGTCACAACAGTTTTTAGAACTTAAAGCCTTAAGGCCTTTTCTTCAATGACTTTTGAAAACCACTTTGAATGCTAACACCATTTAGAGTGCAAGTAATTACCATTGTTTTAAACCGTCTTCCAAGTATTTTAAATCATTTGTGATGATGTAGTCCCGGTCATGAAAGGGCTATTGATTCTTTATCTTTAGAAAAATACGGAATGCTGAAGAGGAATGTACTCCATAGAACGTTAACGACTGTGCATGGTAGATGGTTAGGATTAATGTGGATTCATGTGTTTCCAACACTTTTAGTTTGTTAATTTAATGAGTTATGTTTCTTTGTGCTTTAGTTTAATATTTAGTTTAACTTAATTAATTAGGATTTGTTAGTACACCTCCAATCCTTCATTCTTATTTTCCTTTTCTTTAGGTTATAACTTAGTATATATTCTTCCTTTTCCTTCCCTGTGGGATCGACCTGGACTTCCAGTACTATATTACTTGCACGATCACCTACACTTGGGTGTTGCACAAGAGCGCACAACTTTTTATTCGTGTCAAGTTTTTGGCGCCGTTGCCGGGGAAGGCAACTAGGTTAGGATTTTACTAAGTTTTTCCATTTTTCTTCTTTTACTTAAAAAAAAAAAAAAAAAAAATTACTGGACTTTTTCTCTCACAAGGAAAAAAAAAAAAATTTCTTTTGTTTAAATATTTTGGGTAAACATGTCTTATCCATATTACCCTCCATACAACACAAATACCACGAATGGGTACACATTAGGTAATGATAACTATACCCCGAGTTGGCAAGCACCCACATATGATGCACATTATCAACTTGAGTGCTACCAATCACCACAATGGGAAAACCATCGTGTTAGTCCCCCATGTTATCAAACGTATCAAGAACCTCCACCTGGAGAGGTCTATCAATCGCAATGGGGATATAACCAAAATGATAGTGTAGGATATAGTAGTAGTTCCCACAATTACCAAATGCACCAAGACTTTCCTTCTGGGGAGTCTTGCACACAAACACAATGGGAAGGGGACTATTACCAACAACAATGGGGTGAAACTTCATATAGTTATAATGAGGAGAATAACCAAGTTGAGGATACTGGTATGTTAGAATTGCTGCTTAGTGAAATGAAAAGGCTAGAGAGTGCAATTGATAAATTAGGAGCTAGATATCAACAAGCATTTGATAGCCAACCTTTAGAAGACTATACCAGTCCTTCAATGCTACAACCTGAATTTCAAGACACTAACAATGGAATGGAATTAGAGGACAATGATGGGTTCATACCGAGTGAGGTTAACAACTCATTTGAGAAAGTGATAACCCAACAAGAACTCCAAAACCAAACCATTGAGCATGAAGTTGTAGAACCATCTTCTCCTCAACATACAACCTCAGACATCAACTCCTTCACTGCCTGGATAACACTGCACAATCTCTTTGTCCAGAGTACTTCAATAGATGACACATATAGTGAGGAGAGTTGCGAGGATGAGAATGAGGTCTTAAAAGATGATGAGAGTTTAGGTGATTGCACGCAATTAGGAAAGGATGAGTCCCATGTTGACTCTACCCCTACCTTTGATAGTGACCCTAGGGAGGTCGTTATTGAAATTTTTAAATTCGATTTAGATTCATCTGATATTCATGAACCCTCACCTCTTTCGACCGAAGAGGTGGTGTCACCAAGTTGCCCATCACCTAGCCTTGCTGTCAATCAAAGCTCTCGTCCTGAGCTTGAATGTTATGTGTACCCCATTCGTGAACAAACAGAATGTGTTGTGGAAGAGGATGGTAAGGATACTAGCACATGTTCTTCACAAAATTTTAACTTTCAAAATTCTTTGAGAGAAGACTTGGAAAATATTGGGCCCACTTTAGATGATCTTAAAATTCAACAAGAAGCTAGCAATCTTTTAGACTGCTTGACCTTCTTGAGTGATTATGACATTGAGGCCCAAATAAATAGTTTTATCCAAGTCCAGTCCAAATCAATGTGCATAGAACAGAATTTAAATTCTTATGATCATATTTCTATGGATTCTGTTCTAGAGCAAGAGGAGGGTAGTAAAGTTTCATTAGAACATCACTTAGACCCTGCCCCTTTTATTGAACCATGGCCTCCACCTGTTTTTAGTATTAAAATAGAGGCTGTTATAGGAAATACCAACACCAAAGATCATTTCTGGCATATAATTCCTAAAAAGTGTGGTATTCCTTTTATAACTGTCCCAAAAAAATTTGGAAGCCATAGGTTTTGCATCATCTCCTCTGACCTTGAGCCTGACATTAGTTGGGGGGAGTTGCATTTTTATGAGGATCCGAACATTCTTCTCACTGTTAAATTATTTTATTGGGAAGATCCTCAAAAATTTCGGTTGTTAATCTATGATAAAAATCTTGATTAACCGAATTTAGTTAACTGAGTTGTTGTATTATATTCTCTATTTTTCTTGTTGCTACTAATGATTTTGCAGGTAACTTGAAAAAAAAAATTGGATATTAACGCCTCGAGGTAAAATATTTCCTTCTCTCGCTTTACTTTACATGTCCATGTGCATAGTTTAGAACATTGGGGACAATGTTTAGTTTTAGTTGGGGGGAGTGAGTCATTGCATGCCTCGTTTATTTCTTTTTATGGTTTCGTGTCAATACACCTGCTTAGCAACATGTAACTCAGTAAATTAAAATCTGCAAAAATTTTAAAATTTTTATTTTTTATTTTTATTTTTTATTTTTTAAAGATAATAAAATGGTTCTTGTATTTCTCTCTTAGTTAATGTAGTTAGTTATGATGCATTAGTGTTATTTTCTATATGTTATTAGTATGTGATACACTATGGTAGTTTGTTTACTATCTTAGTTATAGTATATTTTATGCCTTTTAATCTTCAAACAACTTTGAGCACATTGTGACAACCTTATACTTAGCTTAAATGGATTAGTAAGCATAACTTAGGTGTCTTGAGAGACTGTAGTGGAGACTAATAACCCAAGTGAGCTTTTGTGCCATTCTTTATTTTTGAGGGTTTTATAAAATTACTCTTACTTTTTGAAAAGCGTATTAATTCGTTGAAAGTCTCATTTTTCTCCTTTATTTTGACTGATTGCTAGAAGAGAACGTTCAGGATTTACCAAACTTTAGAGCTCTTGAATTTACTGAAATGAATTATCCTATTAACTTGGAAGATGATTTAGGCCATCTTTTGACCATACATGGATAATACAACCTTGGCCTACCTCTATGCTATTCCTTTACTTCACCTCTTGAGCTTATCATAATCGCCTTGTCCTCATAATCCTAAAGTCAATACCTAACTCCAAATTAGGAGTTCAAGCCTCAGTTCTTTATCTAGGAATGATTGGGATGTGTTATCTTAACAAGAAGTTTGGTTCTGTGAATAAGGGAAAGTTGGCAAAGAAAAAAAAAATGAAAAAAAAAAAGAAAAGAAAAAGAAAAGAAAATAAAAGAAAAAAAAGCATGAAAAGAAAAGAAAAAAAAAATGCCAATGGTTGTGACAAAAGAAAAAAAGGAATGAAAAGAAGAGTGTGAAAAAAATAAATAAAAGAAAAGAAGAAGAGAGAGATTGGAGATGTGGGAAGTTTGAAAAGTAATAGTAGACATTCCAATCACATCCTTTGACCCAATTGAATATCACGAGCCTCTTTCTTCTTTCACTTAACACCTCTTTTTCAAAGTCCTGATGATTTTAAGTAAAATTGGATATGAAGTTAAGGTAATGAGAGAGTTCTCCACGGTATCTCGCTCTTCTAGTGAAAAGTATCCATTCATGAGACTTTATGCACTATAAAATGTCCGTTTTTCAATTTAGATATGAGAAGCATTAGATTCCATTCATATTTACTCTTTATAGCTTCCATATCATGAGTGACAATTATTACACCTAATTCAGAGTGATTTCATCTTGAGAGTGTAATCCTGGTGAGAGTTGAGTCAAAATGAACGTCTTGATAGCGTCTTAGGTTATGCGAGCTTTGAAATTAAAGTTTTGTATTTTGGTTGTCCATTCACACACACACTTGAAGATTAATATGTATGGAACATTCTAATGACTTTGATAGTAGATTAACTGTAATGTATGTGTTGCATTGCTATGGCTTACTAGAGAGTTTCATGAGATTGTTGAGCTTAACTATATTGCTAAATGAGAGGAAAATATTTCTTGAAAAATATTTAAATGAGAACCATTACCATAAATATGAATTTTGTGGGTAGATTCACTACAAACCCTCACGAGACAACACTCGTCCACTAGGGGGAACCTAGAGGTTTAAAGGCTTGTTGCATACGCTAAATGCAATCGCGAATCCTGCGAAAGTGATTTAGGATTTTTACTTTATTTTGTTTTTAATTTCTAGAGTTTAAATAAACATTGCTGTAGTTCGCTTCATTGCTAGGGACTAGCAACGAGCTAGTTGGGGGGTGTGATTCGTGGTGAAAAGTGCATATTTCTAGTGTATTACGTAGTATTTTATGCATACTTTATCCCCAAAGTCCCTACATTTAGGTTCATTCTAATAACAATGTTCTTTTTATTGTGTTAATGCTAAACTATATGTTTTTGCATGGTTTTATAGGTATTAGGATGTAAATCAATGAAGTGGAGCTAAAGAAAGTGATTCTGGTGGATAGAACGACAGAAGCAGCTGGGAAAATGCCAATTTTTACAATGATGACTTCAGATTTGGAAGATTTTCTCAGAGACAAGAAATGTAGATCTTTGAGTTACGGTCGCGTGGCCGCAAACGGGAGGTCAATCCGAGGTCCGAGTGAAAAGTTATGGCTATTCTCCCATCGGGGTGCAGTGCTGTCAAAATCAGAGAGTTCAAGCGATTGAAGAGAGTTCAATCGATCGAACCTTCGATCGATCGAACTGAGCTCGATCGATCGAACTCTATTTTCACCCAAAAGTTGCGTAAACTCTGTGGGAACCCTATATATACGTCGTTTTGACGCCAGACGAAGAGAGGACGCTCCAGAACGCAGAAAACAGCAGTTTTGTGTAGTTTTAGGGTTAGATTAGGAGTAGATTAGGTTAGATTAATGTTCTTATTCATCTTTTCCATTGTTATAGTGAAGATTCAAGTTGGTTTCATGTTATTTACAAGTTATAATCAGATTATATTCAGGTTTTCTCTTTCCTTTATCTTTATTGCATTGTTTATTAGTTTATATGTTATGATTACATTAGTTTACTATTCCTGCACTAGTTTGATCATGTTTCCGTAGTTTAGACGTTGGAGATATGTGATGAAATATTGATTCTTAGCCTCTGCCATGTATGATATAGAAACCTTGGGCTCGATCGATCGAAGACAGTTCGATCGATCGAACCAGGGACAGTCAAGCGATCGAACACCTTTCGATCGATCGAAGGATGATGCAGTTCGATCGATCGAGAGCGCTTCGATCGATCGAACATGTTAATTCTTGAGATGATTCTTTTAAGTGTTCCATGACTTTCTGTTTTAGAAATCTGTCATCAAATTGTCCCTATAAGCTCAGTTTGTCACAACAGTTTTTAGAACTTAAAGCCTTAAGGCCTTTTCTTCAATGACTTTTGAAAACCACTTTGAATGCTAACACCATTTAGAGTGCAAGTAATTACCATTGTTTTAAACCGTCTTCCAAGTATTTTAAATCATTTGTGATGATGTAGTCCCGGTCATGAAAGGGCTATTGATTCTTTATCTTTAGAAAAATACGGAATGCTGAAGAGGAATGTACTCCATAGAACGTTAACGACTGTGCATGGTAGATGGTTAGGATTAATGTGGATTCATGTGTTTCCAACACTTTTAGTTTGTTAATTTAATGAGTTATGTTTCTTTGTGCTTTAGTTTAATATTTAGTTTAACTTAATTAATTAGGATTTGTTAGTACACCTCCAATCCTTCATTCTTATTTTCCTTTTCTTTAGGTTATAACTTAGTATATATTCTTCCTTTTCCTTCCCTGTGGGATCGACCTGGACTTCCAGTACTATATTACTTGCACGATCACCTACACTTGGGTGTTGCACAAGAGCGCACAACTTTTTAGTCGTGTCACACCTCCCAAAGGCGTGGTTACTTGCCCAGCAAGCCTCCAGATAGTTTCCTATCCCGGCTAGAAGAGTAAATGGAAGGAGCAAGTAGTTTCCTAAATCACTTAGGAAACTCTCCTAAATTCATGTAAATCGATTGTAATCAGATTAGGTTTCCTAATCTGCAGACTTACCTTGTGCGGGTGGTCTCTTGCACTTATAAGAAAGGCCACTCACCCCCATTGAGAAGGGGGGGGGGGGGGGGGGGGGGGGGGGGGCATTCTGAACCTAAAGAATAGCATATTATATTCACTCATACGCATATACCCGGTCGGTTTGGTTTGTAGTGCCGCCCAATCTGTTGGCTAACCAATAGCCGCCGGAGATCTGTTAGTGAAAGCGCACCGGTGCATGGACGTAGGTCACCTCATTAATGGGGCCGAACCACATACCCAATTTATTGTGTCCATCTTTCTCTCAAAATTACTCTTACCCAATTTTTGGCACCATCAATAGGCTATCCCCGTTTATTCATATTCATGCTTAGTAGTCTAATTCATGTTCTTATCCATGAATTAGGTTATTCATAATAGTTTATTCATGTATATATAGTAGTTTAATTCATTTAGATTTATCCATGAATTAATTATATCCATGTCTCCATATATGCATACACTTGCACACTATCCTCATAAAGAATAGTAGGTTATCCATACTAAGGATAATACTCAAGTAGGGTTACACATGCACACTACTTCACTAGTAGTCATGTTTGGACATGCATATGCACTATCCATGCTTAGAATAGTTGGGTATTCACTTAGATTATCCTATATATATGTTGTTATTGTCATAACCATGCTTTATTAGGATAATTGAGAATGCTATGCTATCCTGGGTAGGTTTTCTAGCACCCTTATTATTTATTTCTTTCACAGGATCACATAGAAGCATGGTTAGGTGGATAAAGCACAGATTTGAAATTCCTTACATGATTACTTGTACATAGAATTCATGTTTTTTTAGGGTTTTGAGTGCACTTTTTATGCTTAATTCATTTTTTATTTCTTAATTTGCATGCATAGGATAGAGTAGTAATATGTTTAGTCCTCAAATTACTATTTTATCGTATGCATTGCATGTGCTTGTATAGTCTTTTACACGCATTTCTTTCTTTAATTGTTCATAACTTGAACTAGGATTGCATTATTGTAATTGAAATGGTCCACATAATGTTTAGTCAAATACCTTGAAAGCTGAGTAGAGCCCCATCTCACGATGTGGTACAGGGGTGTTTTAGCAAGATCTAGCTCCTTCCTCTCTCGTACCTTAACCCCCGAACCGAGTTCTTTGCTGACGATGGGGCGGTGCTCTCTATCCATTGGACTTGTTCTTAGTTTCCTTTATCAAACCAAGTGGCAACTCTATTAGTGGGGATCTCTCTAGATTTAGCTTTGTGGGATGTATATGGATTACTCACTCGTGGACCCTCGGATATGGATTATGGGCATCGATTGTTGCCTTCGGTGGGATAAAAAGCCCCATGGAATCTAAGATATGAGAAATCCAAATCGGTTGGATCGGATAAAGGCTAATGAATGGTGGTAACATCAATCATGGTTGTTAACATAATATTTGTAATAAAATCAATCAAGCGGGCTTAATCTTTCTAGGCCCTAAGCTTGGTTCGGGTACCCACAATTGGAAACCATGCTAGGGACTGAAGTAAGAGGGTTAGACTCCAAATCTTTCAAGGTTCTTTGACTTTATATTATGAGGATCGCACTTGCATTAGTTTTAGTAAGCTTGGGCGGACCAAAGCTGGGGCCTGCAACTCATTAGATCACCCCCGTAGAGGACTTCCCTTCACTAGAACGTACAAAATGGTGTAAATAGCACGTCCACGTACCATACCAAAATAGGATATCTCACTGGTGGGCCCTTTGACTCTATCCACCTTTATGCATATAGTAGCAAAGATCCCAATCCTTTAGGGCTTGACCTGTTATGACAATGTGGGCACACACGCTTTATTTTCCCTTCCGAATTACTTGAAATTATAAGGATGATGGTCCCGTTTTAAAATTTTAGGGTTTGCGGAAGCGATTAATCTTTGAAACTCTTTCAAAAACAGATTTGGTTCAAACCTAGATACGTATGATCAAAAACAGATCTAATACCTTTTAATGATCAGTTGGGTCCTTATGAGAACTCTTTAGGAAAGATTCAGATCCTACTCCTCCTTTGCGGTCCAACAATCTTCACGCGTATACTCTTGATGCTTTTGGATTCTTACACCTTGGTGATGATCTCTAGGGTTAGAGGAAGAGAGAAAAATATATGTGAGAGAGAGAGAGAGAGGTTCGGCTAGGGTTCTTAGAGCAAGCATAAAAACGCTCTCTACACATATATTTATACACTATCATATCATCTACTAAATCTAGTTGGTGAAGGAAAATAGGTCTAAAAATTTATTGAAACTCGCAGCAGAAAAACAAAGTTCGAAACTTTGATTGGTATGCCCGGATCTATTACTTATTAACTCTATAGAGACATATACAAAAGAGAGAGAAAAGTTTATATCTCAGGTCTTGAACCCAATTTTGATTTTCTTCTTTCTTGATGGTATAGTAGCCTCCACTAGGTTGTCTTCACCCTTATGAATCCTGCGGATGCTTGCCGGAAAGACTAGGGTTGGTAAGAACGCCAACGGGGAGGATAAGAAAGCTTAAGGAAACCCTAAAACAGTTTTTGTAGCTCTCGTGTAGAAAAAAGACTATTATTAAACTCTATACGCAGCTGCCCTATTTATAGATTTCCAAACCAACCTTAAGCCTTCGATCGATTAAAGTGGCTGCGATCGATCCAACTTTGATCGATTGAAGGTTTTTCATTCGATCAAGCTTATCTTGACTTCAATCGATCGAAACACTGTCGATCGATCAAACTTTTCTTGACAAGATCCTCAAGTGCCCTTCCAAGTATCCTAGCAGAGCTAAGAGTGGGACCTCCTAGGCTCTTGATTGTTGGGTCAGATCAGTTGTTGATTCCCATGACCAAACTCTTTGATCAGCAAACTAACCAGCTGGTCAGTCAACGTTTATTCCACTATAAAATGATAAATGAACTCCATCGCAAAAGAACTTATCCGAAGTGATAACTAGACTTGCATGGTGTACTAATGTCTCTCTACCGTCAGCATTCATAATAATATTCAAGTAGTTGGATAACTATTACTGTTCACCTGAATCATGATTACTTCTTGTATTCCTTGAGTCCCATTCATCTCTTACGATTACCAAACATGTTATTATCTATGTATCAACAAGATTGCAGTTCTTAGTAACCAATTTGGTGACATTCCCAAGGGAATGCTTACTCTTTATCAGTGGGTAGATTCTATTTTGACAATATATGTCACAACCCTATGAACATGACATACTCAAGATACCTACATGTTGATCTTTTATAGACCTCACTGGTTGGTAAGTCAAAGTAGTCATATCCACGGTCTGTGTCTATAATTGTCTCAATATTAAGAACACGTACCTTATACAAGTTAAGAGTTCCTATCGACTGTTGACAGTCTTAAGTGTCAATAGGAAAGCTCAGGTCCGTCAATGCACTATAAGCACTAGCGTACTAGCTAAGAGTTATACTCTAGTGATTGAGATTAATCTCTCCATCCAATGGTAGTTAATCATACTACAGTGTACACCTGATGAGATATCCAATCTCATCATCCACTGTGACAAATTCTAAATATCGATAAATAATATTTCGTATCTCACTTGTATGCATCTCATACATACACGAATCACTTATTATGATACTTAAGGATTAATAATCATCTCATGAATGAAACATACATAATGAAATGTAAAGCTGATATCCATATATTAAAATGCCAATGTTTCATACTGAAAGTTATGGCTTGAGAGCACAAACCCAACAAACTCCCACTTGCACTTATAACCATTCAGGACTATAAAGACCTTTTGTGACAAGGCCTTTGAAAACGGATCTACAATATTGTAAAAGGTGGCAATCTTGCTGACAGTCACATCTCCACGTTGAACTATATCTCGGATTAAATGATATTTTTACTCGACGTGCTTTCCCTTTCCGTGGTTCCTTGGCTCCTTGGACTGAGCCACTACCCCACTATTATCGCCGTATAGCGTAATAATTCAAGTGACGGAAGTTGAAGTAGCTACTTTTAAAGTAACAGAATGAAAAGCAATGACTGGAGTGGGAGAGTCAGAGTCGAAAAAAGGATTCCTCACTTCTTTCTCTCATTCAAAACCGTGTATGAGACTTTCATCTAACACGGCTCCTAAGTGATAAAAGAAAGAAGAACTCATCTTCTTTCTTTTTTGATTACCTTCCTCGCGTATGTATAAGACTGAATCCATTCGATTTCTAAAAAGGATTACTAATCCTTAACTTTTCGAGGAATCCTTCATTAGTGGTTGTGAATGACTGATTTTTTCAATCTTTTCAACCTTGGTTTCATAGGAGTGACAGTGATGCTGGTACCACCCCGAGTTCCATAAGGAACTTCTTGAGCCAAATAGCTTCCTTTATGGCTTCACAAGCAGCCACATACTTAGCCTCTGTAGTTGAGTCTGCAATACACTTTTGCTTAATGCTCCTCCAACTAACAGCACCACCTCCCAAGGTAAAGAGATGTTCGGATGTCAACTTCCTCGAATCTTTATCTGACATAAAGTCTGAGTCAGTGTATCCCACTGGAATTAACTCATCACCGCCTTACATAAGCATGTAATCTTTAGTCCTTCTCAAGTACTTAAGAATGTGCTTAATGGCTGTCCAATGCTCTGGACCTGGATTCAATTAATATCTACTAACCATGCCAAAGGCAAAGCAGATATCTAGTCTCGCGCATAACATCGCACACATGAGACTTCCTACTGCCGAAGCATAAGCATCTCCTGCCATGTGATTCCTCTCCTCTTGTGTCTTTGGACACTGGTCCTTGGAGAATGCTAAACCATGCCTGAAAGGTAATAAACCTTTCTTCGAATTATTCACTAAAAACATAGTTAGCACCTTATCGATATAACCAGCTTGAGATAATCCCATTATCTTTTGCTTACGATCCTAAAAGAGCTTTATCCTAAGAATATAGCTCACCTTTCCTAGATCCTTCATATCGAAAGTACTAGCTAGCCAAACCTTAACCGTTGACAAACGCCGCTACATCATTCCCAATGAGTAGAATCTCATCAACATAAAGAACGAGAAAAGCCACCACTTTTTCTTCACACTTCTTGTATACATAAGGTTTTTCCAGATTCTGTATGAAACTCAACGACTTGACAGCTTGGTCAAAATGAATGTTCCAACTCTAGGATGCCTGCTTAAGCCCAAATGAACTTTTGCAACTTGCATACCAAGTTACCTTTCCTGGCAGCTATGAACCCCTTCTAGTTGCTGTATATAGATGTCCTCCTCAAGATTGCCATTCAAGAATGCAGTCTTGACGTCCATCTACCAGATCTCAAAATCTAGGCATGCAGTAGTGGATAAGAGTATTATGATGGACTTGAGCATGGCTACCAATGAGAAGGTTTCCTCATAGTTGATGCCCTGTCTTTGAGTATAACCTTTCGCTCCAAGCCTTGCCTTAAAGGTCTCAACCTTTCTATCGGATCCTCTTTTCCTCTTGTAGACCCAATTACAGCCAATTGGTTTAATATTGGCTGGAAGTTCTATAAGATCCCAAACCTGATTAGATTGCATAGATTCTAATTCAGCCTTCATAGATTTAACCCAATGAACTGAGTCTACATTAGCCTTTGCCTCTTCGTAAGTGGTAGGATCAGATTCAGATTCTATGGAAACAACTTTAAAAGATTCTCCTAAGAACATGTATCTATCAGGTTGGCTAATAATCCTCCCACTACGATGAGGTACTGGTGCGGAAATGGGTAAAGAAATGGCATTTTCTTGTCTTACATCGTTATCAACTGCGGGTGGCACTGAGGGCTCTCTTTCTATCTCTTTAAAATCTATCCTTCCCTTAGGTTTATGGTTCATAATATAATCATCCTCTAAGAAAATAGCATTTGTGCTAACAAACACTTTATGTTCTCTTGGATCATAAAAATATCATCCATAAGTATCCTTTGGATACCCTACAAATTAACACACTTCTGATCTAGAATCCAACTTGCTCATATTTCCTTTCAACACATGTGCCAGACACCCCCATATCCGGAGATGTTGTAAAGAAGGCTTGCGCCCAATCCACATCTCTCGTGGTGTCCTAGGAATATACTTGCTTGGTACTAGATTCAGTATGTATGCAGCGGTTTCCAAAGCATAACCCCAAAGGAATAATGGCAACCTTGAATAACTCATCATTGACCTAGTCATGTCTAAAAAGAGTCCGGTTCCTTCTCTTTGCTATACCATTCTGCTGAGGCGTACTAGGTGCAGTCAACTATGACAGAATCCCATTCAGTATGAGGTGATCAATAAACTCATTAGAGAGGTACTCGCCACCTCGATCAGATCAAATGGCCTTGATATGTGTCCCCAATTGCTTCTCCACTTCAGCCCTAAACTCTTGAACTTTTCAAAGGCTTCAGACTTGTGCTGCATTAAGTACACATATCCATACCTAGCGTGGTTATCAGTAAAATGTTATAAAATACTCACAACCACCCCTTGCTCTAATATTTATTGGTCCACACACATCAGTATGAACTAATTCCAACAATGCATTGGTCCTATTCCCCTTTGCAGGAAAGGACCTTTTGGTCATCTTATCCTCCAAACAAGACTCGCAGACTTCCATTGGTTCGAGAACCAAATTGTCTAATACCCCTTCTTTGACAAGTCTGCCAATCCTATTAAGGTTGATATGGCTACCAATCCTATTTAGATTGATATGGCCAAGCCTTATATGCCAAAGCCTTGTTGGATTAGTGGAATGTTCCTTTCTTTTAGATGGTACAGTTACCACTGAGTTATTAATTTCCATGCAAGAGTCTTTAGAAATATTAGGAGCAATCACAAACAATCCATTTGATTCAACACCAGTACACACAAAAGAACCATTTCTTTTGATCACAACTTCAGTTCCAAAATGAAAAGAATAATCTTTATTCGATAAATTAGAAACTAAAATTAAATTATGTCTCATTGAAGGGATGTAAAGTACATCTGATAAAATCAAAACTTTGTTGTCTAAAAATTCTAAAGCTACTACTCCTATAGCAACCACAAATACTGTTGTACCTGAACCTAGAGTAAGCATGATCTCCCCATCACTGCACCTCCTAGTTGATCTGAACCCATGCAATGAATTAAAGATATGGTTAGTTGCACCAAAATCAATGTACCAAGTGTTTGAAGTATCCGTAATAAAACTTCAATCACATATGATTCAATCATACATTGAACTCTAGTAGCTAAGAATTCTAGACAGTTCCTCTTCTTGTGGCCATTCTCACTACATTGGAAACATTTTCCTGTGCCTTGGCCACCCACCTTCTCCTTACCTTACCTTTTCCCTTAGATTTTGCAATCTTAGGGAACGGTCCAAGACTTGGACCACCAGTGCCACCTTTCTTCTACCCTTTCTTGCCTTTCGGCGCAGATCGGGAAGAGGAAGAGCTTTTCTCAACATTGAGAACGTTTTCCCTAGTTTTTATCACCCCTTCTACTGCCAGTAAAGAACTCATTAATTCACTCATTGAAAAATTCATTTGATTCATATTATAGTTAAGTATAAATTAAGTGAATGACGGCGACAATGAATTGAGGATCATATCAACTTGGGTCTGTTCGTCGATGTTGACTCCCAAGGTCTCCAGTTCGTTTAAATATCCAATCATTTTTAAAACATGCTCTTTGACTTGAGTCCTTTCTGACATCTTCGCAGTCATTATCTTCTGCATGACAACCTGTCTGGTAGGTCTGCCATGATCTCCAAACATCTCTTTTAGGAATTTGATAATGGCACTAGCAGAATCATTCGATTGGTATTGGTGTTGCAACACATCATCCTTTGAGGCCAATATATAACAACGAGCCATCCCATTCGACTTTTTCCACTTGTCGAACTCGCATCTAGCAGCAGCCAAAGCATTTACAGCAGGTTCTTTAGGGCATGGAGTGGTGAGGACATATATGTGATCCTTCGCAGTTAAAACAATGTTAAGGTTACATTTCCATTTAATAGATTTTTTCCAGATAACTTGTTCTGAGTGAGTATAGTGGCAAGATGACTAAATGCAGATCCAGACATTATGATTACTGAAAAATCAAGCGCACAAAATAAATATGTGGATATTAGAATTTGACAGTTTAAAATAAATGAATCCTTAAAAACTTTTTTTTAAAGCAAAAATGCCAGAATATCGAAACGAAAGAGTAAAACCTCCGTGTGGTGGTCATTACTCGTTCTTTTGATTAATCATGACTTGCAACTCTTGCAAAACAAGTTATGACTCCCGAACCTATTAGATCTCTAAGTTTCTGAATAATGCCTCGTGTGGGATCCCTTATCCATGGCTTAGCTAGGGTGCACCATTAACTAGGATCCAATCACAACCGCCTCAAGTAGTGCCTCCGTGTGGTGGTCACCCTCTAACACATCTGATTGATCCTATCCATTGGAAGTTCACATCTAGTAACCAATGAGTAGTGTACCCTCCGTATGGAATGATCACCCCTAGCGAGGTGACACATAATGCATTACTCATCTTACAGTGAATCGTTAATGGAAGATCGCGGGAGTTATAATAATAAGTCCATCTCCCACTAGATTTAATAGTAAAGGATTTTGCTTTCGGAAAAATTGTTTCTACACGTTACCCATAAATATCCAATGTTTACTAATGCGTTGAAATTTTTTTTGAATTTTATTTTAGAAAACTTGTTTTACGTGCATGCAAGTAGTAGCAATATAATAAAATACCAATCACAAACCAAGCACACAAAACAAAAACTAAAATGAAAATAAAGGCATTCAACAATGACTCTATCTCCCATGGCTCCATCTCCATAGAACCTCCTTCTTGGTTTGATCGCCTCCGACTCCATCTTCATTGACAACGACTTCTTCCTCCATCTCTATGGGCTTCCTAATTTTATTATATTGGACCTATGCTTCTTTCGAAGCTTACAATTTATCTAGAAATACAGATCAACAATAAAATAAAAGGCTAGGGAAATCGGTGCGACTTTCCTATTCGTAGGATTGAAGTCGCAGCGCCCTTTACATATGCCTTAAAACTAAACCAAAATAAATACAACATACACCAATCTTAAACATTCAAAAAACAATAATTAAAATCGTTGGAACTTGGTGCCATGGGAGATAGAAGACTTATCTTGCTACAAGAGAGTTAGTTGTACACACAACCGCACACATTATAACAAAACATATGACCATTGGAACTACTAATTTAATTGCATACACCATAAATTCTTTATGGAAGTAATTAGTACTCTAAAACAACATCTCTGGTTTTTTGTCACAGATTGATTTAAAATTCTCATAATAGTAAGTAAATAATTTTTAAACTTTTAAAACTGCAAAAAAGACACTTAGACAGATAACCAGGTTCGGTCGATCGAAGATTGTTTGATCGCTTGAAACCTGCATTGGTTCAATTGGTTGAAACTCTTTCGATCGGTTGAACATAGATGGTTTCAATCGATCGAAACAAGTTCGATTGATCGAAATTACCATGCATCCAATGCTATCACAGATTTGTTTTCTGCTGTGAAACTATAGCAGAAACAGATCTGTGACGATGCAGTTTCAAAAAACAGCACTAAATACTAACATACAAATCAAACTAGTATTCCAAAATGAATCTATGGATCCAAATAAGCATGGCTCTGATACTAATTGAAGGAAAATAAGGTTTAAATGTTTATTTAAACGCGCAGTGAAACTTTGATTGGTATGCATGGATCTACTACTTATTAACTTTATAGAGGTATATACACAAGAGAGAGAAAAGTTTATACCTCAGGTCTTGAACCCAATTCTGATTTTCTTCTTTCTTGATGGTACAATAGCCTCCACTAGGTTGTCTTTACCCTTATGACTCTTGCGGATGCTTGTCGGAAAGACTAAGGTTGGTGGGAACCCTAACGGATAAGAAGGCCTAAGGAAACCCTAAAACAGTTTCTGCAGCTCTCGTATAGAAAAATGAAGTTTATTAAACTCAGTACATAGCAGGCCTATTTATAGATTTCCAAACGGACTTTAAGCCTTCGATCAATCGAAGTGGCTTCGATCGATCGATCGAACGAACCTTCAATCGATTCAAGGTTTTTCAATCGATCAAACTTATCTAGACTTCAATCGATCGAAACTTTGTTGATCGATCAAACTTGTCTTGACAAGATCCTCAAGTGTCCTTCCAAGTATCTTAACAGAGCTAAGTGTGGGACCTCTTAGGCTCTTTATTGTTTGCTCAGACCAATTGTTAATTCCCATGACCAAACTCTTTGATCAACAAACTAACTAGCTGGTCAGTTAATGTTTATTCCACTATAAAACGATAACTAAATTCCAACGCAAAAGAAAAAATCCGAAGCGATAACTAGACTTGTATGGTGTACTAATGTCCCTCTACCATCAACATTCGTAATCATATTCAGATAGTCGGATAACTGTTATTCTCAACCTGAATCATGATTACTTCTTGTATTCCTTAAGTCCCATTCACCTCTCATGATTACCAAACATGCTGATAACAACTTATCAACAAGACTGCAATTCTCAGTAACCAACTTGGTGACATTCTCAAGGTAATGCTTACTCTTTATCAGAGGGTAGATTATATCTTGACAATATATCTTCACAACCCTATTGTCACGCCCTGAAGTACCAAAAATAGGGGAAAATAAATTTCCTTTATGGGTTGGTAGACACGTGACTGGTTGTGAGTGTCACCTGATTGTCTAAACATGCTTACAACAATAATGTAATACGGGAAGATGACTAAGTTCAGAGGTAGCGTAATCTTAAAACTTCAAGTCTTACATAATTAGTATATTACAGACCAAAAGATATCTAAAAGATAGATATTACAAGTTCAACTAAGCTATTACATCATTAAACATATTGATAACGGAACTATGATAAAAGAAAAACTCCAAGATCTTCAGGTGGCGAAACCGTAGCCTTCCACGTAGTAATCTTCACCAGCATAGTCTTTAGAAGTAAAATCTGTATCTTGATCATAGTCGGCTCCGTCTGGACCTGCAAAGGCTGCACGTGGAAGGTCCAGCAGCATAAAAAGCCATTAGCGGTTAAGCTATGTGAGGGTCCCATTAAGGTTACCACCGCCAAGGTAAGTTATTCTTCATTCCTTCTTATTCTCAAACTATGCCTCATTAATCTTTTCTTATTCTCAAAACTATGCCTTGTTTAAACCCAATCATTCCTTTCGAAACATAACCCAGAACTGAACTGACCAATGACATTGACTGAAAGAAGACTTAACTCCAAACGCATTTACCGGTCAAGAAAGAACAACACTCAACAAAGAACTGCTTGATTGAACACATCACTAATGATCCTTAGAACAAGTGAGTGGGATATTAACAGTCTCTTAGTCGAACACGTCATGCCGATCCTCAGGTCACTCGCACATTACCGAACACGTCATGTCGATCCTCAAACCAAGGGTACGGGATATTAACAATCACTTGGACAAACACGTCATGCCAATCCTCAGGTCACCGTACTTGACCAAACACGTCATGCCGATCCTCAGTCCAAGGGTGCAGAAAAATAATCAACCACTTGATCAAACACGTCATGACGATCCTTAGGTCATCCGCACTGGACCGAACACGTCATGTCAATCCTCAGATCAAGAACACAAAACATAACTCTCCAATTAACACCATGGAATTATCGAAAGACCAACTTTGCAAGAAATATCCGAACCCAACACGAAAGTTTACTAATCAACTTTGACCAGTAGTCACATGACGGAAAACAATGCCCAACGTCCCTTATTTGCATAAAATCTGTTATTGAAGGTTTTATCGTTATCTTACACGTTCATACGTTTCGTAGTTTAGTTCATTAATAGCTTCCAATTACAACCGTCAAGATTTTGCTATACATCCGATATTCTGTTTTACCCCTCAATGTACTTATGATGAGAACTTACCCAATCATTATTAATGCAATAATCGTGCTGTACAACATACTTAAAGCTTAGGTATGAACTTTCAACGGTCATTAAACTATATTCATAACAATGGAAAACATAGCATGTAGCTCATGGATTTTAACATGGATTTAATACCAGTAAACATATAGATGAAACCCTTAACATACTCATCTACGCGATAGCACTACCATAGCACAAGATTTTCATAACAACACAGGTACCAGAAAATGCGCATGAACAATCAACACCATGCATAAACAAAACATTATACAAAAAGCTGTATAATCTGCCAGGATATATTTTCACTGTGTTGACTGAATTAACATGATTTATTTGGGCATGATAAATTGCTTTGTGTATCAAACTCAAAACTAAAACATTGTAGATAATAGGATTATCTTCATGTACAAAAAAATCTAGCTTAAATTACATTTTTGATCTGCTCAAAATATTTATTCTACCTAGATATTTCTATACTTTCGGACTACTATGTCCCAGATTTATAGCACTGCGTTGTACGTGAATTTCACCTATGAAGGAGTGATTTTTAGATCGAGCAATAAGAGTAATTTGTGGATAAATGAGTTACCTTTCCCCACAAAAAACCTAGCCTCTTTATGAATTTTGAGCTGCTACAAACATTGATTTTACCAAACTACATTCTGCTGAAAGATTCTATTTCCCAGATTTATAACACTGCGTTGTACATGCATTTCACCTATGAAGGAATGATTTCTAGACTAAGCTATAGCAGAGTTATTTGAAGATAAATGCGTTAGATTTCTCCGCAAAAAACCCTAGCCTAATTCAGATTTTTGAACTACTCCGAACGTTCATTTTACTATACTATGTTCTACTGAAAGTTTCAGTTTCTCAGATTTAAGGATTTGACTTGCATGTTGCATAGAAACTCAAAATACAACATAAAACACTCACTAAACATTACTACATACTATATATATGTTCTAAAGTGAGTTAGATTACTCACTAAAGCTTAGAATTAAGCTTGGATGTTGATTTGAAACTTGATGAAGCTTTGAACTCAAACTCCAAGGATGAACTTCTTCTTCTTCTAACTTCTTGGTTCTTCTTACTACTGGGAATTTTCTTGAGCTTCTAGGACTTATAAACACAGCTCTTAGGTTCCCATGGTAGTGTATGTAGGTGTATGGGTGTGTATATGTGTTTGCATGTGAGGTGTATATAATGGAAGAGGGGTGAATGCTTGGATTTTTCTTCTAATTAAATTCTATCTCTCCATGGAACTCCCAATTCCTTGCTCTCTCTATAAACATGTGTGCAGATTTTTATGGACAAGAAGAGTGAAATGCATGGGTGTATGTATGTTTATATAGAGAGAGGTGGATGCTAGGTGTCAAATGGATGCTTACATGCATGGACAAGTGTCCATTGGATGGACAAGTCGCAAGTATATAGATGACATGTGGAGGTGATGTTGCATGTACCACCAAGTGGCCGGCCATGTGGGGCCCACCTTGGGTTTTGTGCCACTTTCTTGATTTACATGCATAAGTTCCTCGATTTACGTGTCAGTCTCAATTTACGTGCAAATGGGTATTATTTCTAATGTCCGGGTCCGGGTACGGGACTACGTTAATTCTTATTACGGCCGAGTCGGTACAGTTACTACCGTCCATACCGTCGCATAATTAAAATAATAATATAATAATATAGTCTGTCCAATACAGAAATTTGAAAAATTAATATTATTAATGAAAAAAAAATTACAGGTGTTACATCTTCCACCACCTATTAAAGGATTTCATCCTCGAAATCAGAGCTTATCTAGGTACATAACAGAAAAGGATATTTCTCTCGCATCTCTGACTCCATTTCCCACGAAGCTTCTCTTTCATCATGATGATTCCATTGAACTTTCACCAATGGGATCTCCTTGTTCCTCAGCTTCTTGGTTTCTCGACCCAAAATCTTGATGGGTCTCTCTGTGTAAGACACGTTGTTATTCGCCTCAATGTCCTTGAAGTCGATTACATGTGGCGTCGCGCCCTGATGATACTCCTTCAACATACTGATGTGAAAAACATTGTGAATACCTGACAACCTTGGTGGCAACATCACTAATTTCTAATATCCTACATGGAATTTTTGGAGAAATTCAGGTGCTACATCTCTACCCACCTTATGAGAGGATTTCGTCCTCGAAATCTAGAGTTTGCTAGGTCTTAGAAAGTACAAGGAACTAATCATATCTCAGATTTTAAGGTTATGACGTTCCCACTAGCTAACTAATCAGACTTCTCACAAATTCTTTCAAATGTCCAAACTTCTTTGCTAAAACAATGCCAAGTGAAATTCAAGTTCTGACATTGAATATGGCACCTTCAGTCTTTCGTCTTGTTCAATGCTGGGATTAATTTGGTGATCTGCAAGTTCTCTTTCGGGATCTTCTTTGTGGTGGAACCTTGTTCTGAGTTCCTCATTCCGGACAATCTTTGCGCACACGTCCAGTCTTTCCACAATTGAAGCACTGTGCCTATCAACTTGTGAGCTATTTCGGTGCTTTGCATTCTTTCAAGTGATGTCCAGATATTCCACAGCTATCGCAGATATCACGTTGCTTTGGATGTGTCTGAACGGTAGTCTAATTAACTTTTCTTTAATTGTTTCTTTGCCTCTTGTGATGATTCTTGATGTATCTAGAGTTTTCCTCAATGATTGTGGACTGCATTCAAGTAGTTGTTCGTGATACTGGTTTGTTTCTTCTGCGTCTTTAATCAGGCAAGATTCTTACCTCTCAGCTTGTTGATGCGATGGTTGAGAAGTCTAGTTGGTCTCACGATTGTCTTTTATAACTTGTAGGGGTCGTGGCATCCTTTTAAACGTGTTATTGTGATTGAGTTCCTTTGTGTGTCGACATGAAATCGTCGTGCAGTTTCGGCATCGTAGGTGATGACACAATTCGTTAAGCAATTTTTCCATACATTAATTAATACCAAGCATATAAGTTGTTACTGGTAATTGGAGTAGGATTGAATTTACTTCTAAGGAGTTGAATTCATAACAAAATGAATACTCATTATGTACTGAGTTAGAAATGAAGAGGTACCTGATCAATCACTTGTAGGATCACAATGTATAGAATGAGTATCTGAGAATAACCATTAGATGATTACTATAGGATAATCATAGTAATGCAATGACTATAGGCGCAAGGCCTCCCAGGTAGGACATAAGAATTCCTTGTCTCATGAGCCAATAATTTAGGTGAAGCCTTAATGATAAAAGTCAAGGTTACCAATAAGAAGAATTTGTGAAATGAAAGGAAATGAAGACTTACAAAGGGGTGCAATATGCTTGAGTTCCTTAGGTGAACAAATACAAAGAGATCCTTTGTAATAATGTCAAGGGATACGCACTTGCGAATGTTGGTCAAACGGTTGACAGTCGAAACGATTTACAAAGATTAATTTAATAGATCATAAGTCCAAATGACTTACAATGATTGGTTTATAAATGAATTATTGGAATCGATTTTCATGGTGATTGATCTTGTCAAAATCAAGATATAAAAGTATGCTTAACTTATGCTTTACTTTCAAAAGATTTGCAGTGTGGAAGTAAAGGTCGAACCCACAGAGATTGAATACTACGCACTTTAATTTTTAAAACCTAAATTTAGTTAATTAAGAAAAATGGATTTTGGATTTAATTTGAATTAAACTAATAACAATAAAAGTAAATCTAAATTATGAAAGTAATTAAATATTTGTTTTTATAATAAGTTTAAGGAACCTAGGATTGCAAATCCACCACTAGCTTCATAATAAGGGTATTTACGAATTACTTTAGCTTATTACGTTGGATGATAATTCCTCCGTCAAGAAAATAATTATGGTTCAAGCACCAACATAATCCATCTTCGGTTAGCACGAATTATCCCACACTAAACTAGGGTTGTGGTATAATCCGTCTAATCTAGGCATGGACTATTCGGATACTTGATAGCACAATTCAATTTAAGCACCATTACATGTAAATAATCTAAACAAGCACAACAAGCATAGATCATTGAGCACACTACCATCAAAATAGATCTAAGACAAGAGTAAACTTTGAAAGTAACGATTTAATCAATAAAATCACGATTTATTTATAAAAATCCTCGGAACATGTAAATGTCATCCATATGTAATAAAACTAAAATAAAAACATAAAATACACCCTATTACTTGGCTAGGGTTTCATTGAAACCCTAGATCTTGAGTTTAGTTAGCCATAGAAGCGGTAGATGGCAAGTAGTTGATGGAGGAGGCCATGGGAATCCTTGGTCTTCTTCTTGTTCTCCTTGCTTTCCTCTCTTCAATGGCTGGATCGAGTTTTTGTTGTATATTGTGTGTATAATAATTGCCAACCTAAGAATTAAATTATAATTGAGTATTTATAGATTTAGAGCAAGTTTGGAAGCTTTCCTAACCCAATTCGCACTAAAACTGCTGTAATTAGCTTTCCAGACGTAATTAGGCAGTTTCGTTCGCGTAGGAGTCTTTAGAATACTGAAATACACGTATTTGGTTTTTACACAGGTCGCGCGAGCACGATTTTGGGAGGTCACGCGAGCGGGTCGCGCGAGCGATTTCTAGTATTTCGCGCGAGCAGGCCGCGCGCGCGATGTGGTTTTTTCTGCTTCTTTCTTCTTGCTTTTTCACCCCATTTAGCTTGGAATCCTTACTTTTCTCCAAATCCTGACAGAAAATAGAAAACGAAGTAAAAATATTCAAAAATAGGATGAAAAAGTACTAACAACTGTGAATTAAGGTGTATAATTAGGATTTGTTCTCTCCCAATCACACCCCCAAACCTACATTTTGCTAGTCCTCGAGCAAAAAGAATAGCAAAATAAAAACTATTAAAACTAAAAATTCCTAATCAATTTTCGTATGGATAAAGATTGCACTTAGCTTGTGAAACAAGCCTTTTAAATCTCTAGGTGTCCCCAGTCGGACGAGTGAAGTCTCGTGAGGGTTCTCGTCAACAAGTCACCCACAACCATCTTTATTAACTTATAAATTCAAAAAGTTTTATTCAAACGAAAAACAAAACAATCAATACTCCTTATCATAGAACGATGATTTGAAATAGAATAACGAACAAGAAGAAACGGAATTAAACGTCTACCTACATCATGAAAAGCAATCTCAAGCACATGCATCATATAAATCAATAGAGTTTCTCATAAAATTGCACGTGTGTGATATGATAGTCAAATGAACACGCGCATGCCATGAACTTGGAATATAACTCGGATAACCATCAAACTATGCTTCGACTACGAATCTCATAATGAAATACACTCTATAATGAAACGCTGAGAACATGTGTAATTTATCCAATATATAGGAGCAAAGGAAATATGTTTTCAAAACGAGAAATACTCACATATGACTCGAAAAAGACGCATGACACAAAAGAACAACAGTCTCATGGATAGGACGCCAACAGTTAAGAAAAATTAATCAGTACCATGTTTTAATCCCCCTCCCATCACTTTTATATCCAAACCATGTTTCCTAGGATCAAATAGGACTTTTCAAAGGTTATAATGTGGCTCAGGCAATGAAAAAGTATAGAAATGATTCATTAGGTAATCTCAGAATGGCATTGTAAGGCATGTAAGATTTCTTTCATTCGTCTCTTCTACCAACTTCATCTTTTCATACTTTTTTTTCCATAATTTTCAATTTCTTTCCTCTTCTTTTTTTCTACCTTATTATTTTTTTTTTCATTGCTTTTTTTCCCCCGTTGCTTTTTAAATGAATATTCATTGAATACCAAAGCAACTACCCCAAATATCATATTGTTTTCTTCTTCTTCTCAGTCAACACATTGCCTTACCACCACTAAAAGTTGATCAATCTTTCCGTGGTACACTCCAAGTTGATCAAGTTGGAGCAAAAATAGGATAATGGTGATTAAAGACAAAGGCATTTTAATGGCTTAAAGGGCGAACTAAGAAAATTTATCATTTAACTGGATAGGACAAAGGTCAAAAGGGTGGAAAACAGTGAAGGCCTAAAATCATGTCCTAGGGTGATACGATTTTTCAACGTTTACGACGGAAGATTATTTAGCATGGTAACAAATATTTTAACTTGACTATAAACCAAATCAAGAATAATGAGACTAAACAACGAGTTAATGCGCTATTTCAATGAAATTCGACAAACACAAAATGCATCTATAACCCTCTAAAAAGAAAAGATAGGCTCAAAAGCTCACCGGGTTTTGTCTCCACCTTGTGTTATCTAGAAATCCGAATCATATTATAGTTCACATCAAACATGTATTCAAGCGACTACGTGCAGTGCATAGGTTTGTGTGCAAATCTATGATATAAATTACGATTTAAATGATACATGACCTAAAACGTCATATCATGACTTCAACAAATATTTAATTACATCTTCTCATATTTACCATTCTATAACAATCTAAGTTACATAACAAGATATATCGACTAGAGATTGCAAAATCGTAGGTGACATCGTTTATTTAAGCAAAAATATCAAAATTTTTGGAAAATTTAGTGTAATAATGTGCATGTGTGTGCATACCCCCAAACCTAAACCTTTCATTGTCCCCAATAAAACAATGAAACGAAAGAACGGAGAGTACGTAGAGAAGGAATGATAGTACCTCGATTTCGACAATCACAAACCAGGTGAACATATATAAATGTGGCAATACAGTTCAAATGCTCCAAATGGTGACACTAATTCACCTGGCAATACTTAACAAACAAATAAATAATAAAAGCTAATATATAATACCTGTATTTTTTTTCTTTTTATTTTGTAAACAACAGAAACTAAACTAGAATTAAAAGAACGTAAAGGAAATAAAGAAAAACAAAATTAGAACTATGGAAACAAAGATAAACTTAAACAAAAAGAATTGAAAAGAACAAACAAAAATGAAAAACAACTGACCAGGTTTGGGAAAGAGAATGTAAAAGAAGGAAAGAGAAAAACCCAGAAAACCCTACCTTGCGCGAGCGAGCTTCGCGCCCGCGAATCCCTCCGCGAGTTTAAGCAGAAGCTTGATTAACATTTTATAAAAGAAAGATTTCTAAGTCCCCAGATCGTGCGAGCGGGCCGCTCGAGCGACCTCCTCGCACGCGCGAATTTCGGCGTGAGGTGATACTGAGGCTAAATATCACATAAGGCTTTAAAAAAATTTCACTAAGAGGCAAGCTCGCGCGAGCGGGCCGCACGCGCGAGTTGCCATTTTTCCTCTTTTTCTTTATTTTTTGTATATAAGTTGAAAATACGTTTACTCCGACCCCCCAACCTGTCCAGAATGACCCAAAAAGGACTCAAAACTGACCCAAAATGACCAAAAACACTTAAAATCAAGAGAAACAGATGAAATAAAGCTTGGGTTGCCTCCCAAGAAGTGCTATCTTTTACGTCTTTAGCTAGACCATTCTAGCTCAAGATTTATGGAGGTTGAAAATCAGGCTTTGTACCCCTTAGGATATCAGGAAGAGCTCGGTGATAAGTAGAAATAACGTCGCTTTGAATTAATTCGACCAACGGTTCTCCCAAATTATATTCAAATCGATGTCTTACCTTTCGAGGAAATTCATCATTTGGGTCTTGGTTGTCAGGATTCATCCTCTCATTACGAATTACATTATTTTCCTCTCAGTTCTTTGTTAGGCTCAATATTCTGTCATACCTCACATTCCGCCTCACATAGGTAATCGTCGTCTTTAGGAGGTTGATCCATAGCATTAAAAACGTTTAATTTTAAGTTCATGTTCCCAAATGACACATTCATTACCCCTATCCGACAGTTAACACGAGCATTAGCGGTTGCTAAGAATGGACGGCCTAAGATGACAGGAGTGTGTTTCCTTGCATCTAGCACGAGTTCAGTGTCAAGGACCATGAAGTCGACAGGATAATAGCATTTATCAACTTTTACTAAGATGTCCTCGACGATTCCTCTAGGGATTTTAATGGAACGATCCGCTAATTGTATGGTAGCGGCCGTAGGTTTAAGTTCACCTAGTCCTAGTTGTTTATAGACGTGATAAGGTAAGAGATTAACGCTAGCTCTTTAGTCAAGGAGAGCCCGATGAATGATAGTGTCACCTATGACACATGATATCGTAGGCGTACCTAGATCTTTATATTTTGGAGTAGCGTGTTGGAATATTGAACTAACCTTTTCCATGAGAAAGACCTATTTTGGTATATGGCTGCGCAACTTGCGCTTTTGAGTACAAAGGTCTTTTAAACATTTCGCATAAGCGGGTATTTGTTTTATAGCATCGAGGAATGGAATATTAATTTTTACTTGTTTAAATACCTCGAGTATATCTTCAGTTTTTGACGTTTTCTTTGAAAATTTGACGGTTCGTCGACATTTGGTAGAAAAGGTAGTTTTGGAATGTACGTCGTCGGGGTTGTTACATTTTCTTTCCTATTTCTACTCGTTCTCCACCCTTTTCTTTATTAGAGTTAATTTCCCTTCCTTCTCACTTTCATATGGCACGTCAACAACTTCCTCTTCTCGAATAGTCATCCTAGTCGAGACGGCGTTTGCTTGTTCATTCGAACCTCCATTCCTACATTGTCCCTTAGGATTTTGAATAGTTTGACTAGGCAACTTACCCTCGTTTCTACGACTCATAGCATTAGCTATTTGTCCCATTTGGGATTCAAGCTTCCCAGTGGATTGTGTGTGAGAGTGCACTATCTATGCTTGTGCTTGTACTTGTGTTTCGATATTCTTAAGGGATGCCAACACTGTCTCCTCAAAAGCGTTAACCCTCCTAGGATTAGGAGGAAGGTGTTGGTATTGAGTTTGTTGATATTGGGATCGATAAGTATTAGGAAAATTGTTCGACATAGAATTATAATTATTTTGTGGGAATTATTCTATAGAATTAACATGTTGCTCAACAAACTCCGGGAATTGAGATGCAGAAGGACATGCAAAGATATTATGAGACGGTTCAGAACATAATGCACATACTTCTGAAGAAGGTGGAGTGGACCTAATTCCCATCCTCATAAGTTGGTCAAGTTTTCTATTTAATTCTTGTATTTCAATTGAATGTCTTGACTCGAACTTTACCTCTCGCTTAGGTTGAAGGTACCTGTCACGCCCCGGAGTAGCCAAAAATAGGGAAAATTTAAAATTTCCTTTCTGGACCCATAGGGAATGACGGGTTACATAAAACTGACCTGTCCGTGCAACATACTAACAAAAGATATATATCAGAGTAATGAATTTACAGAAGCGTCTAATGGTATTCATGGGGGAACTTAGAGTGTTTTGCTACTTAAGCTATTACAGAAGTTCCAAATGAAAACCACAAAAGATAAGTTTGGGCGATTTACGCCACTTAAATTATTACATCAACCAAAAGATAGTTTCTTAAAACATAAGAGAAGTCTTAATGCGGAAGTAGGCCAGGGTCCTTCTTCTAACTGGCAAACCCGTAACCCTCATTATCGAACTCTTCTTGATAGTCTGCCTCAGGATCACCTTCCTGATAGTCTCCATCCTGAGGATAGTGATATGCATCTTCATGGTTACCTTGATGGTTCTCCTCATTATAACCTAGACGTAAAATGTCCAGGGCAGGGAAGGAGCCATTAGCTTTTGAAGCTAAGTGAAATCGTCTTAACCGATCACTCCTAATACAATTATGGATATACAAGTATAACAATATCTTGATCCAACATTAAATAAGCATATGACATGGTAGAATGACGACACAATGCATTATCGATATATTCGACTTTAACTCGACCATGGACACCACAACCGACTCATGTGACTTGTTACATTACCAGTGTAACGCCGTTAGCCCAGAGTAGAATGATTACATTGCTATCGTCGCCTAACATGGCCCTATAGCAAATTTTGGTTTTAAAAGAGTGTAATCATTGGACTCTTAGGTCCTCGTGACCTTGCCGGGAGAATAGAATAGTTACAGCGCTATTGTCGCCTAACAGGGCCCTATAGCATTTGAAAGGTAACTATTGTATTCTGATGGATACATTGCTATCGTCGCCTAGCAGGGCCCTATAGCGTATCAATCATCAATTCATACATAACTTCAATGATTTCAATGGAAACTCTGGCTATCGTTGCCTAGCAGGGCCCTATAGCAGTTTCATTGTTGTTCCCATTTACTTGACTGTACCACTCGGACCACTACGGTCCACTCAACATGTATAACAATATGACTGGGTTAGTCCCCGTGACTAACCATGCAGACGTCAATATGGACATCATGACTCGACCATGTTCATGTGAATGTTCATGTGACTATATAATCGGGAAATTATGATAAACGAGAAAATCAACGAATATTAACGAAGCATGGAGTATAGTTAACTAACATGCGATCATCATATAAGAAATAATCTCAACATTTACAATACTAATATTTATCAGTATCGTCCACACAGGACGCACTGGGCATACATATATGATCAAAGAATAATTCTATAATATACCAAGTGAGTTAGGACGACTCACCTTGACGCGGATGCGTAACAGTAAGCGTAGCAATTCCTACAAAGTATACAATTACATAGAACATTGATTAATAAGCTTACTAAAATCAGGGGCAAAAAGGTAATTATGCCGGGTGGGTTCCTAAACCTCAACATGATGATCTAGACATCATTCGGAGTCTAACGCCATTGACTAGGCTCAAATCGGAGTCCGTCGCATAAAAGGCTGGGTTTTCTGTACCAGTTTGGGCCCTAAAGATAAGCTGCATTTTTTACAGTGTCGAAAGGTCACCAAACTTTAAGAGGATGTTCTAGACATTATTCTAAGACTCTAGGAACTGACCGCGTATTTTTCTGAGCTACGGTTTATTTATTATGAATTTCCGAAGTTTAAATCGTCTAATAATAGACCGCGGGGTCCTATAATTATAAAATATGATTCAGGGAGACATTTGGCCCTTATAAGTATTTTTATTAAATAGTAGGCCTTAAATTAGGCTAGTATTATTTTTCCCAAAATTTTCGGGGCTCGATTGGTATTTTAAATAATTAAAATAAAACCAAACGGACATTTTATGAGTAATTAATAATTATTAAAATATTAAAGCTAGGGTTTTATAAATAATAATTTACAATATAGAGGCACTAGACCTTAGGAAAATTTAATATAATTTTCCTATACTCGAAAGTGGTCATTAGGTATTTATTACCTAATTATTTTAAATTTAAAATATTTACTTATTATTTATTTAATCAAATAAATAATAAGTATATCATATAGTAATAATAATTCATAATTTCATAATATAAGGATATTATCAAAAATAATATTACAAATTTATTAAAGTATAATTTATAGTATTTTTGAAACCTTTATTAGATTTTTAAAATAATTTAAAATCATTTATACTTATCTATATTTACTTATCAATACAAAGTATATTATAAATAATATATTTATACACTAATCTTAGTTAATACATATTAATAATTACTAAAACAGAATATTAAAACATTAATTAGGATTACCAGCATACTTAATGATATAAAATAGGTTAATACGATCTTAATTGGGATTAACCGAATAATTAGACATAAATAAATTTAAAACAATTTATAAATCTACTAATCTAGATTAACAGAATCATTAATGAGATAAAAACAGATTAATAAACCTTAATTGGGATTAACCGAATAATTAGCATTATAAAACGATTAATTGTAATTAATCAGTAAAATGCGGGCCAACCCAGATCCGAACCCGTGCCCACGGGTCGCCCATTTACACTCTCTGGTTGATCTAACTTAAAAGATCCGAACCGGATCCATTTCTATTAATATAACCCGAACCCTTACCCACTTAAACTAACAACTAAACCCATACCCGTCACCCAAGACCCGACCCAATCGGGTAAACAATATAACCCGAAGACCTACGGGTCTTTTCTTCTCCGGCGAGCCCGATTTGGCCAGGAAACTTTAAATGCTCATATCTTGCTCGTTCTTCCACCAAAATTGATGAGACCAATGCCAATAGGTTCGGTTTGGCCCCCTCTACAACATACTATGAGCTGATACTCCAGTTCATTCGTTTAGGGCTCCTACTAAGGCATTATTCTTTTTCGGATATAAAGGAATAATACTATGCAATGGAGGTCCAAACGTGGTTCTATTCAAAAGCTGTGATTAGAGGGTCTATCTGGGAGTCTTAGGGTCGGATTGGTCTACTTTTTAAGGGGTGGGGTTTAGTTTCACAAATTGAGCTCCGGTGAGGGAGTTTTAATGGCTATCAGAGCCTAATACGAGCCTTAGGCTCTGTTTGGGTCATCCTAATGGGTTTGGGAAAGTGTGTGGGTGCGCGTGTGATGCTTTAAAATGTATAAGAACTGACAATAAGGGGGAGGGGGAGCATATACCTGTGGGTCTCGATTTTTCCTCTCTCTCTCTATCTCCGGTGACCCTCTCTATCTCCCCACTCTTGTGTATACACACACCCATATATACACAGATTATGACATCTGCTTTGATGTAATATGAAAGGGATGGAGGAGATGGATGTGAATGGGATCTAGGGAAGGTGGCCGACGGTTTTGGGAGGGGTGGGTTAGGTCCGGCGTTTCATGGGGGGTTTGTTTGGGTATAGTTTATGTCCAAAGGGTATAGGTAGGTATGGCAAGTACATTGCCATTTTTAGGTTGATTCCCATTTTTACTCTCTTTTCCATATTAGTCTAGTTGAGTCGTCACTCAAATCCACGTGCAATCCAGTCTATTTCCCGGACAGATTTTACAGTTTTACGTGCAAGTCATTATGGGTTTGTAATTTTACAGTCCGAGAAATTTATAATTAAATATGCACGCGTACCATATGTACGGAGTTCTGAGACTACGGAAACGAAATACTGAAATTACGAACAAAATACGGGGACTCATTATTGATCGGGAGAGAACAAATCCTAATTATACGCCTTAACGGGCATTTGTTAGTACCTTTTTATCCTGTTTTTGTATATTTTTACTCCGTTTTCTAGTTTCTGACAGGTTTTGGAAGAAATCAACTAAACCAGGCTAAACAGGGTGAAAAAGCAGAGCTAAAGAAGCTGAAAAAGCCAAGTCGCGCGCGCGACCCGCGCCCGCGAAATCCAGAAATCGTTCGCGCGATCCGCTCGCGCGAGATCCCCAAAACCGCTCGCGCGATCCGCGCGCTCGAAGGCCAAAATGTCGCGCTCGCGCGATATGTGGAAAAATCAAAGTTGCGTATTTCAGTATACTGAAGACTCCTGTGCAAACGAAACTGCAGAGTGACGTCCAGATTGTAAATTACATCAGTTTCAGTCCGTTTTGAGTTATAAAGGCTTCCAAAACTTGTGGTAAATCTATATATACTCTATTTTACTTCAATTAAGGGGTTGGCAATTATTATACACACATTCTACAACCATACTTCCAGCCATTGAAGAGAGGGAAGCAAGGAGAAGAAGAAGAAGACCAAGGGTTTCCATGGCCTCCTCCATCAACTACTTGTCATCTATCACTTCCATGGACGGCTAGATCATAGATCTAGGGTTTCAATGAAGCCCTAGACGAGTAATAGGGAGTTGTTTATGTTTTTATTTTAGTTCTATTATGTATGGATGACAGTCACATGTTTAGAGGATTTTTATAAATAAATCGTACTTACATTGATTAAATCATTGCTTTCAGAATTTATTCTTGTCTTAGATCTATTTTGACTGTGATGTGCTCAACGATCTATTCTTGCTGTGCTTGTTTAGATTGTTTACATGTGATGGTGCTTTATTGATTCGTGCTATCAAGGATCCGAATAGTCCATGCCTAGGTTAGACGAATTAGATCACAACCCTAGTTTAGTGTGAGATAATTCGTGCTACCCGAAGATGGATTATGTTGGTGCTTGAACCATGATTATCTTCTTGTCGGAGGAATTGGGATTGTAGCTACAATTTCCCATATTCATCCAACGTAATAAGCTAAAGTAATTCATAAATATCCTTATTATGAAGCTAGTGGTGGATTTGTAATCCTAGGTTCCCTTAAACATTCATTAAAAAACACTTTTAATTGCTTTCATAGTTTAGATTTACTTTTATTGCTATTAGTTTAATTAAATCCAAATCAAAATCCGTTTTTCCTAATTAATTAGACTTAGGTTTTAAAACTAAGAGCTGTAGTAATCAATCTCTGTGGGTTCGACCTATACTTCCACACTGCAAATCTTTTGAAAAGTAAAGAATACTTTTTATATCTTGATATTGACAACATCAATTTTTGGCGCCGTTGCCGGGGATTGTATTACTACCTTTAGTTTTAGAATCGTAGTTTAGTTAATTCGTAAATATTAGATTAGGTTTCCTTTTCTTATTTTTCGTTTTATTTTTAGTTACTAACTTGTTTTTTTTTATTTTGTAGTCAACGTTTCCGAGTGGAGCAGCTAATTACATCAAAGGAGCTTACGCAAATAAAAATATAAATAAAATGCTTCCTTTGGAATTCGCTTTAAACCGCTGTAAGTCAGGGCGCTGTGACGCACTATTTGCATTAGTTTAGGGTTAATTGCACTGCATTAGCTAGGAAACCCGGGGCGCTGGGCTTGACGCGGTCATTGCATTACAGGATAATATTCATGCATCATAGTAGTACTGTGTGCTTGATTGTCGTCTTACTTGCGTGATTGCTATTTGTTTTTTTTTGTTAGTTAATTTTTGTTTTTAGTTTACTTTCTTTTAGTTTATGTTAGGTACACGTTCAAATAAACCAGAATTAAAACCTTTTGACGCTGAACTAGAACGTACATTAAGACTCAACAAGTCTTCAAACTTAACTTCTAGAACTAGGTTTGTAATAGATGACGATTTGACACCAAAACCAACGTCTTTATTTGAATCTGAAATATGTAGTACTCTTCAAAAACTAAAGAAACCACGCTTTAATAACATAGAACCAATTAAAATGGCAGACATTGGAAATAATAACGACAACAACCAAAATAACAACGGAGCTAATATGAATAATCCTAATATACCACCACCTCCTCCACTTAAAGATTATTTTATTCCTACGACTTACACGCCACAAACATGTATTGAATTACCGGAGGCGACGGCATCTCACTTTGAGATAAAGTCGTCTACCATCTCGCTACTTCCATCTTTCCATGGCCGTTTAAATGAAGATCCATATAAACACTTAGGAGATTTTCAAGATATATGTTCTACTTTGAAAATTCAAAATCTTACTGATGATGAATTAAAAATGCGGCTCTTTCCATTCTCATTAAAGGACAAAGCTAAATATTGGCTCCAATCTTTGGAGCCAAACACAATTAGAACATGGGAAGACTTACACACCGCATTTTTACAAAAGTTTTTTCCTATTATGCGTACGAATCAGATAAGAAAATCTATAACAAACTTTGTGATGCAAGATGGGGAATCACTTTACGACACGTGGGAAAAATTTAAAGAATTATTACGTTCGTGTCCACATCATCAGGTTCCTAAGTGGCAACTTGTTCAGGTCTTCTATGAGGGGCTTATTCCCTCTGTTAGGAATACCGTCGATGCCGTTTGTGCGGGAACTTTCCTACACAAAAGCGCCGACGAGGCCTGGAAAATATTTGAAACTTTAAGCGAGAATTCGATGCACCAAGCGGTGTCTGTCCGTTCTGAGGGATACCCACAACCTAAGAGGGAGGTAAAGTTCGAGTCAAGTCAATCAATTGAAATAAAAGAACTATCTAACAAACTTGACCGACTTTTAACAATGAACCAAACGACAGCCTCACCCGCTCGTGAAATTTGTGCATTATGTTCTGATACTTCACATTCGATACTTGCATGTCCATCGGCGAGTCAATTTCCGGAATTCGTGGAGCAACACATTAATTCTATTCAACAATACCCACGAAATAATTATAATGCAACTACTAATAATCCGGATGCGCCATGGAGAAACCATCCTAACTTCTCGTGGAAAAATAATAATATTAATCCTAATGAGGCGACTAATTTTCCTAACGCATATCGACCTCAGTTTCAACCTAATCAATACCAACAACCGCATCCTAATCCGAACCCTCCAAGGGGTAACATTTTTGAGGAAAAGGTGTTGGCATCCCTTAATAAAATTGAAACGCAAGTACAGGCACAAGCACAAATAGTGCACTCTCATACACAGTCCATTGCGAAGCTTGAATCCCAAATGGGACAACTAGCTACTGTAGTGAGTCGTAGAAACGAGGGGACATTGCCTAGTCAAACAATTCAAAACCCTAAGGGACAATATGAGGTTAAGGGGTCGAATGAACAAGTAAACGCCGTCTCAACTAGGTTGACTACACGAGAGGAAGAGGTAATAGAAATTCCGAATGAGAATGTGAAAGATATGAATATTAACTCTAATACGAAGCAGGGCGAGGACATGAGCCAAAATAAGAAAGAAAAAGAATTGGTCCCAACGAATTATATTCCGAGAATGCCATATCCACCTAATGTTGAGGAACCGTTTAATCTTACAAATAAAAAGTCTAAGGTTGAGGATATACTCGAGGTGTTTAAACAAGTCAAAATAAATATTCCTTTCCTCGATGCTATAAAACAAATTCCCGCTTATGCTAAATGTTTAAAAGACCTTTGTACACAAAAACGCAAAATACGCAGTCATACGCCTAAAAAGGTCTTCCTCACGGAAAAAGTAAGTTCAATTTTCCAACACGCTCCTCCGAAATATAAGGATCCAGGTACGCCTACGATTTCATGTGTCATAGGTGACACTATCATTCATCGGGCTCTCCTTGACTTAGGAGCGAGTGTTAACCTTTTACCCTATCACGTCTATAAACAATTAGGTTTAGGGGAACTCAAGCCTACAGCCGCTACTATTCAGTTAGCGGATCGTTCTGTCAAAATACCTAGAGGAATCGTCGAAGACGTCCTAGTAAAAGTTGATCAATGTTTTTATCCTGTTGATTTTATGGTCCTTGACACCGAACCGGTGCTAGATGCTAGGAAACACACTCCTGTCATTCTTGGTCGTCCATTCTTAGCCACGGCCAACGCACGTGTCAATTGTAGAACAGGGGTGATGAAAGTGTCATTCGGGAATATAAAATTAAAATTAAATGTTTTTAATGCTGTTGATCAACCTCCCAAAGACGATGATTATCTAGGTGTGGAGGGTAGTGAGGTTAACCGGAATATTGGGCCTAAGAACGTAATAAATATAAGTGCGGGGAATAATATAGAGGATGATGAGTGGATGAATCCTAATACTTCGGACCCTAATGTTGAATCTACTCGAAAGGTAAGAAATCGATTTGAAAATACTGATAAACCGTCGATTGAATTAATTCAAAGCGACGTAATTTCTGCTTACCATCGAGCTCTGCCTGACATTCTTAGGGGTACACAGTCCGATTTACGGCCTCCGTAAGTCTTGAGCTAGAACGGTCTAGCTGAAGACGTAAAAGTTAGCGCTCCTTGGGAGGCAACCCAAGCTTTATTTCGTTCGTTTTTCTTATTTTTTGGATGTTTTTTAGTCTGTTTGGGTCTGTTTTGGATATTCTGGACAGGTTTGGGGGTTGGAATTAATTTATTTTAATAGTATATACATAATTTTAACTAAAAAGTGGAAAAAACTGAATTCGCGCGCGCGGCCCGCTCGCGCGAGACATCGCTCGCGCGGCCCGCTGGCGCGAGAATGTGCCTTAGTGTTTTTCTTTCGTTTTCTTTGTATGAGCCCTCAGGTTCTCTTCGCGCCTGATATCGCGGTCGCGAGGACCCTCGCTGGCGCGATTTTCAGAATTTAAAAAAAAAAAAAAAAAAAAACAAAGGAATTCGCGCGCGCGATGGCCGCTCGCGCGGACCGCTCGCTCGATTCCCCATTTTTCTGGTATTTTCTTTTGTTTTCTATATCTTTCCCCCTGTCTAGTTTATTTGTGTTTCTTTTCTGTTTTTGTTTAGTTGGTTCTGTTTAGATCGCGTATTCGTTGTTTTCCTTATTACATTTATATTTTTTCGTTTTATTTCTTTCCATTTGCTAGTTTAGTTTAGTTTTTAGACTTATATTCCATGTTTAGGTTTCTTTACTTTTAATATTCTTTTGTTTAGTTTCTTTTTATCTAGTATTAACAGGTACATTGAACTTTATTGCCATATTCCTTTGTGTTCACCTGTTCTATGCTTGTCAAGATTGAGGTACTATCGTTCCTTTATTACCTACTCTCCTTTCTTTCATTTTATTGTTTCATTGGGGACAATGAAAGGTTTAGGTTTGGGGGTATGCACACATGCACATTATTTTATTTAAAATTTTTCAAAAAGTGTGTTTAAATAAACGATGTTTCCTACGGTTTTGCAATCGCTAGTCGATACTTCTTGTTATGTAATTATGATTGTTATAGAATGGTAAACAAGAGAAGATATGATTAAACATTTGCTGAAGTATGATATGACGTTTTAAGTTATGTATTGTTTGAATCGTAGTTTTATATCATAGATTTGCACATAAACCTATGCACTGCACGTAGTCATTGGAATACATGTTGGTTGTGGACTATAATAGGATTCAGATTTCTAGATAACACAAGGTGGAGACTAAGACCCGGTGAGCTTTTGAGCCTATCTTTTCATTTTAGAGGGTTATAAATATATTGTGTTTGTCGAATTTCATTGAAATAGTGCATCTATTTGTTGTTTAGTCTCATTATTCTTGTTTTGGTTAATAGTCAAGTTAAAATAGTTGTTACCATGCTAAATAATCTTCCGTCGTAAATATTGAAGAACCGTATTACCCTAGGAAATGATTTTAGGCCCTCTTTGTTTACTACCGGCCGATAAAAGATAAAATTTCCTTAGTTTGCCCCTTTGAGCCGTTACAATGCCTCTTTTTCTTTGTTTACCATTATCCTCTGTAAAAGCTCCAACTTGATCAACTTGGAGTATACCACTGAAAGAGTGATCAACTTTGAGTAGTATTAAGGCGATGTGTTGATTGAGAAGAAGAAAATAAGATGCTATTGGGGCAGTTGCTTGGTATTCGATGAATAATCATTTGAGAAGCAAGAAAAGAAGAAGGAAAAGAAACATAATACAGAAGAGGAAGGTTGAAAAAAAAATGAAAGAAAAGAAGAAAAATGAATGAAAAGGAATGAAGAGAAAGAAAAGATGAAAGTTTGTAGAAGAAGAATGAAAGAAATCGAACATGCCTTACAATGCCATTCTAAACCTACCCAAGTAATCTGTTCTATCATTTTTCATTGCCTGAGCCACATTACAACATTTGAAAAGTCCTATTTGATCCTAGGAAGCATGGTTTAGATATGGAAACGATGGGAGGGGATTAAAACATGGTAATGATTAATTTTTCTTGATTATTGGCGTCCTATCCATGAGACTACTGTTCTTTCGTGTCATGCGTCCTTTTCGAGTCATATGTGAGTATTCTCGTTTTGAAAGTATATTTCCTTTACTCACATAGTTTAGAAAAATTACACCTGTTTCTGAGTGTTTCATTTGAGAGTGTAATTCATTGTGAGAAAGCATAGTTAATTAGTTATCTGAGTTATATTCCAAGTTCATGACATGCGCGTGTTCATTTGACTACCATATCACACACGTGCAATCTTATGAGGAACTCTATTGATTCGTACATTGCATGCACTTGATTGTTTCTCACGATATAGGTGAACGTTTGATTCTGTTTCTTCTTGTTCGTTATTCTATTTCGAATCATTGTTTTATAATAAGGAGTATTGAATGTTATGTTTTTCTTTTTAATAAAACTTTTTAAATTTTTAAGTTAATAAATATGGTTGTGGGTGACTTGTTGATGAGAACCCTCACGAGACTTCACTTGTCCGACTAGGGACACCTAGAGGTTTAAAAGGCTTGTTGCATAAGCTAAATGCAATCGTGATCCATACGAAAATGGAGTAGTAGTTTATTAGTAGTTTTTATTTTAGTTTTGCTCGAGGACTAGCAAAATGTAGGTTTGGGGGTGTGATCGGGAGAGAACAAATCCTAATTATACGCCTTAACGAGCATTTGTTAGTACCTTTTTATCCTGTTTTTGTATATTTTTACTCCGTTTTCTAGTTTCTGACAGGTTTTGGAAGAAATCAACTAAACCAGGCTAAACAGGGTGAAAAAGCAGAGCTAAAGAAGCTGAAAAAGCCAAGTCGCGCGCGCGACCCGCGCCCGCGAAATCCAGAAATCGCTCGCGCAATCCGCTCGCGCGAGATCCCCAAAACCGCTCGCGCGAAGGCCAAAATGTCGCGCTCGCGCGATATGTGGAAAAATCAAAGTTGCGTATTTCAGTATACTGAAGACTCCTGTGCAAACGAAACTGCAGAATGACGTCCAGATTGTAAATTACATCAGTTTCATTCCGTTTCGAGTTATAAAGGCTTCCAAAACTTGTTGTAAATCTATATATACTCTATTTTACTTCAATTAAGGGGTTGGCAATTATTATACACACATTCTACAACCATACTTCCAGCCATTGAAGAGAGGGAAGCAAGGAGAAGAAGAAGAAGACCAAGGGTTTCCATGGCCTCCTCCATCAACTACTTGCCATCTATCACTTCCATGGACGGCTAGATCATAGATCTAGGGTTTCAATGAAGCCCTAGACGAGTAATAGGGAGTTGTTTATGTTTTTATTTTAGTTCTATTATGTATGGATGACAGCCACATGTTTAGAGGATTTTTATAAATAAATCGTACTTACATTGATTAAATCATTGCTTTCAGAATTTATTCTTGTCTTAGATCTATTTTGACTGTGATGTGCTCAACGATCTATTCTTGCTGTGCTTGTTTAGATTGTTTACATGTGATGGTGCTTTATTGATTCGTGCTATCAAGGATCCGAATAGTCCATGCCTAGGTTAGACGGATTAGATCACAACCCTAGTTTAGTGTGAGATAATTCGTGTTACCCGAAGATGGATTATGTTGGTGCTTGAACCATGATTATCTTCTTGTCGGAGGAATTGGGATTGTAGCTACAATTTCCCATATTCATCCAACGTAATAAGCTAAAGTAATTCATAAATATCCTTATTATGAAGCTAGTGGTGGATTTGTAATCCTAGGTTCCCTTAAACATTCATTAAAAAACACTTTTAATTGCTTTCATAGTTTAGATTTACTTTTATTGTTATTAGTTTAATTAAATCCAAATCAAAATCCGTTTTTCCTAATTAATTAGACTTAGGTTTTAAAATTAAGAGCTGTAGTAATCAATCTCTGTGGGTTCGACCTTTACTTCCACACTGCAAATCTTTTGAAAAGTAAAGAATACTTTTTATATCTTGATATTGACAACATCAATTATATTAAGGTCGGGAAATTTACGGGTATTACAGTACCCCTCAGAACGTATCGACACCGCTTGGTGCATCGAATTCTCACTCAACGTTTCAAATAATTTCTAGGCCTCGTCGGCGCTTTTGTGTAGGAAAGTACCCGCACAAACGGCATCGACGGTATTACGAACAGAGGGAATAAGTCCCTCGTAAAAGACCTATACCAACTGCCACTTAGGAACCTGATGATGTGGGCAGGAACGTAATAATTCTTTAAATTTCTCCCATGCGTCATAAAGTGTTTTCCCACCATGCATCACAAAGTTTGTTATGGATTTCCTTATCTGATTTGTACGCATAATAGGAAAAACTTTTGTAAAAATGCGGTGTGTAAGGCTTCCTAAGTTTTAATTGTGTTTGGCTCAAGTGATTGAAGCCAATACTTCGCTTTATCCCTTAAAGAGAATGGAAAGAGATGCAGTTTTAATTCATCATCAGTGAAATTTTGGATTTTTAACGTAGAGCAAATATCTTGAAAATCTCCTAAGTGTTGATATGGATCTTCATTTAAACGGCCATGGAAAGAAGGAAGTAGCGAGATGGTAGACAACTTTATCTCAAAGTGAGATGTTGTTGCCTCCGGTAATTCGATACCAGCTTGAGGCGTGTAAGTCGTAGGAATAAAATAATCTGTAAGCGGAGGAGGTGGCGGTATATTATGATTATTTACATTATTTTCGTTTTTTCCACCGTCGGTCATTGAAATAGGTTCTATGTTTAAAGTACGAGTTTTTCTTAAACGTTTACGGGTGCTTTGAATTTCAGCCTGAAACAATGACGATGGTTTTGGAGTCGACTCGTCGTCTATTTTCAACTGAGCTCTCGGAGCTTGGGTTGAAGACTTACTAATTCGAAGGGTACGTTCAAGTTCAAGATCGAAAGATTTTAATTCTGGTTTATTTGAACGTGTACCCAACATAAACTAAAAGAAAAATAAACTAAAACAACGACTGACTCAACAAAACAAAAAAGCAATCACGCAAATAAAATAACAGCAACCACATAGTACTACTATGATGCATGTAATTATCCTTATGCAGTGACTTGCGTCAAAGCCCAGCGCCCCGAGTTTCCAAGCTAATGCAATGCTCACTCCACACCTAACCTAATGCAAGTAATTGCATCTCAGCGCCCTGACTTACAACGATTTGATGCGAAATTTAAAGAAGCAATTTACTTGAAATTTGTTTTTATTTTTTTATTTTTTATTTCCTTAAGCTCCTTTGATGTGCTAAGCTAATCCTCTCCAAAACGCTAGAATTTGATTAGTTGAGAAACTAAAAAATAAAAAGAAAAGTTAGTGACTCAAATAAAAATGGAAAATAAGAAAAATAAAACCTAATCTAATATTTACGAATTAACTAAACTAAGATTCTAAACTAAAGGTAGTGAATTGCAATCCCCAGCAACGGCGCCAAAAATTGATCTTGTCAAAATCAAGATATAAAAGTATGCTTAACTTTCAAAAGATTTGCAGTGTGGAAGTAAAGGTCGAACCCATAGAGATTGAATACTACACACTATAATTTTTAAAACCTAAATTTAGTTAATTAAGAAAAACGGATTTTGGATTTAATTTGAATTAAATTAATAACAATAAAAGCAAATCTAAATTATGAAAGCAATTAAATATTTGTTTTTATAATAAGTTTAAGGAACCTAGGATTGCAAATCCACCACTAGCTTCATAATAAGGGTATTTACGAATTACTTTAGCTTATTATGTTGGATGATAATGGGGAATTGTAGCTACAAGCCCAATTCCTCCGTCAAGAAAATAACTATGGTTCAAGCACCAACATAATCCATCTTCGGTTAGCACGAATTATCCCACACTAAACTAGGGTTGTGGTATAATCCGTCTAATCTAGGCATGGACTATTCGGATACTTGATAGCATAATTCAATTTAAGAACCATTAAATGTAAATAATCTAAACAAGCACAGCAAGCATAGATCATTGAGCACACTACCATCAAAATAGATCAAAGACAAGAGTAAACTTTGAAAGTAACTGTCATCCATACGTAATAAAACTAAAATAAAAACATAATGTACACCCTAATACTTGGCTAGGATTTCATTGAAACCCTAGATCTTGAGTTTAGTTAGTCATAGAAGCGGTAGATGGCAAGTAGTTGATGGAGGAGGCCTTGGGAATCCTTGGTCTTCTTCTTCTTCTCCTTGCTTTCCTCTCTTCAATGACTAGAGTTTTTGTTGTACATTGTGTGTATAATAATTGCCAACCTAAGAATTAAATTATAATTGAGTATTTATAGATTTAGAGCAAGTTTGGAAGCTTTCCTAACCCAATTCGCACTAAAACTGCTGTATTTAGCTTTCCATACGTAATTAGGCAGTTTTGTTCACGTAGGAGTCTTCAGAATACTGAAATACACATATTTGGTTTTTAGACAGGTAGCGCGAGCGGGCCGCGTGAGCGAAATTTTGGGAGGTCGCGCGAGCGATTTCTGGTATTTTGCGCGAGCGGGCCACTCGCGCGATGTGGTTTTTTCTGCTTCTTTCTTCTTGTTTTTTCACCCCATTTAGCTTGGAATCCTTACTTTTCTCCAAATCTTGACAAAAAATAGAAAACGAAGTAAAAATATACAAAAATAGGATAAAAAAGTAGTAACAACTGTGAATTAAGGTGTATAATTAGGATTTGTTCTCTCCCGATCAGTGATAAGTCCAAAGAGGTGACTTATAGCATTAGAAATCAAATGAATTCACAATTGGATTTATCACTGATCAGAATGATCCAAAATCTTGTTAAGCGAAATCAGAGAGGACAATGAATAACTGTCAATTAGTGAAACAATAAAGGACATCCCAAAGTTCATCATAAGGATAATTGATCTAACACAACCAATGGTAGAAAATAGTGGGTTTACTCAAAAGGAGTTAAATCAGAAAGATGAATATAATTACTCAGCCTTACATGGTTTGAATTTATAACGTGCGCTGGGTCAGAGATGTATTTGTTCAGCGTGTTGATGGAACATCGATGTTGTAAACCCGAAACGTGTCTTCTCTTGGTAGGCCCGATGCGATCTGATCATTGGCTTGAAGGTGGAATGCAGTACTCATCTTCACTAATGTTCGCGGTATGAGTCGTTCATTGTGATTAAACGTGGTCGATGTAAGTAGTCTATGAGGTCGTTCGATCTGTTGAAGGTATGTTCGAATCTTGCGTCTTCCATCGCCTCGGGCTAAGTCAATATCTCATGTGCTCCTTGTAGTAGGGTTGACCTTGGTAGTGTAGTAGGTTGTGGCTTGAGTGGTCTCAAAAGCGATTCTGAATGGGCGATATGGAGGTGTCTAAACAACTCGTTTCCATAGTCACTTACGCTAGTGCCTTCAGTGGTCTTCCATAAGGCTTGTATTAGTCTTCCAAATACACCGGTGGGATCGATCTCCTTAGGTATTATGTTGCTTAGCCTTCTGGACTGGTCCTCAGTTGTTTGAGATGATTCATCCATTACAGAGATCGAGAAGATTCTTATGTTCTTACGTATGAGTTCGTGTCTATAAGGTTTCTATCATACCTTATGCGAAGCAATCATAGCCTATTACATCTCACATTATAGTTATCATCATAATCCTAGTAACTAGAATACGATGATTGAAACGATTGAATAGATTGATCCAAAATGAAGCCGAATCCGAAAAGGCATATGAATTCTCACAGATAGAAGTACAATAGTAGAATGATGTGATCCATTCAAGAATAAGATGTAAATCTAACAATGATTGAATGACTGTTTACAATGGAAGTAATCGTAGTATCTCAAGATTTGTAGGAAATGAAAGTAACTGATGGCATAAGGCCTTCTACGAATGAAATAAGAATTAGGTATTTCATAAGTGAAATAGTCCAAATGAAACCCCACTGATAAAGAATAAGGTAGCAATTGAGAGAGACAATAAGAGGTCAAGATGTACAGAGAGTACAACATTTTTGAGTTCATGGCAAGAACAAGGACAAAGAACTCATTTAGAATTATTTCAAATGAAATGAACTTGTAAGAATTTGTTCAAGGAATAATAAGTCAAAAATAATGACTTTGCAGTACTAGTGACCGAACTTGTTCTCAAAAGAATTTGTCAAGAATCGGATAATCAAGGTACATACTCAAGAACTGTTGACTGGGGAATTTCTAAAAATTCAAGGAAATGAATTACTTATCAAGGAGTGTATCACAATAATTATTGATGGTAATCGGAGCCACTTTTCAAAATATATAGATCCCTTTTCCTGAAGAATGACCATTAGAATAGAAGGTATTGATTTACTCAAAGGGAGTGGAATGAGTAGAAAGGATATAACTGCTTACTATGGTACTCGCCTACCATATCTAAGGTAAAGTTTGCCTCTCTTATTATCTATAACGGGTCCTCTAAGAACTCCTCATTAGGGTCCTCCTCCTTCTCCTTGATGTCAACTGGATCTGCTTTGTGGTCCTACTGAGGCATCGGTATCATCTCGTCCCTGTCAACTGGCAGTGCTGGATGGTCGTGTACATCATCCTGTGGTCTCTGAAGATCGTCTGCTGGGTTAACCTCCTCGATCAGCTCGTCATCTCTACTCTCCGAATCATCATCAATCATCAGGTCATCATCGTCATCAGTGTCATCACCATCAGATGGGTCGTTAGTTGTGTGGTCAATGCCTGTAGAATCATCTCCACTAGATATGTCGTCGTCGCTATCCGTATACATGCAATTTGAATCCGCATCTGGCTCTGGTATGAGCTCAGGAGAGAATAGTGGTGTTGGTGCTACCAAGATAATCGGGAAAAGTATATCATTGTATAATGCCTCGTCCTGGGCCATGCTGATAAGCTCCTGATGAATGAGTATAGTAGTCTCTGAAACATGGATCGACTCGAGCTGAACCCAATCCGGATACTATAATGCATTGGTAAGCACAACTCTCCGTATGTCCTCCTCCAAGATGTGCCTCGCCCTCTGGCGAATCCGCTGTCGATATAGTACTGGGTCGGCAGGCTAGATACGACCATCAAGAATATAGTGCCCTCTGAAATCGTCGTGAACAAAGATCAACTCTATAGTCTTGCAAGAGGAGCTAACTTAGCGTCAGTACTAATATAAGGTAAATCTTAGGCTCATGACTTAAAGTGTAGGACAATCAGTGAGCGCGTCTAAACCTAAGGCTTTGATACCAAAAATCCCTATCACGCCCCGAAGTACCAAAAATAGGGAAAATTAAATTTCCTTTATGGGTTCGCAGACAGGTGACTGGTTGTGAGTGTCACATGATTGTCCAAACATGCTTACAACAATTATGTAATACGGGAAGATGACTAAGTTCAGCGGTAGCGTAAACTTAAAATTTCAAGTCTTACATGATTAGTATATTACAGACCAAAAGATATCCAAAAGATAGATATTACAAGTTCAACTAAGCTATTACATCATTAAACATATTAATAATGGAACTATGATAAAAGAAAAACTCCAAGATCTTCAGCTGGCGAAATCGTACCCTTCCTCATAGTAATCTTCACCAGCATAGTCTTTAGTAGTAAAATCTGTATCTTGATCCTAGCCAGCTTTATCTGGACCTGCAAAGGTTGGACGTGGAAGGTCCAACGGCATGAAAAGCCGTTAGCGGTTAAGCTAAGTGAGGGTCCCCTTAAGGTTACCACCACCAAGGTAAGTTATTCTTCATTCCTTCTTATTCTCAAACTATGCCTTGTTAATCTTGTCCTATTCTCATAACTATGCCTTGCTTAAACCCAATCATTCCTTTCAAAACTTAACCCAGAACTGAATTGACCAACAACATTGACTGAAAGAAGACTTAACTCCAAATGCATTTACCTGTCAAGAAAGAACAACACTCGACAAAGAACCGCTTGATTGAACACATCACTGATGATCCTTAGAACAAGTATTCGGGATATTAACAGTCTCTTGGTCGAACATGTCATGCCGATCCTCAGGTCACCCGCACGTTACCAAACACGTCATGCCGATCCTCAGACCAAGGGTACGGGATATTAACAATTACTTGGACGAACAAGTCATGCCGATCCTCAGGTCACCCGTACTTGACCAAACACTTCATGTCGATCCTCAGTCCAAGGGTGCAGAAAAATAATCAACCACTTGATCAAACACGTCATGAAGATCCTTAGGTCATCCGCACTTGACCGAACATGTCATGCCGATCCTCAGATCAAGAACACAAAACATAACTCTCCAATCGACACCATGGAATTATTGAAAGACCAACTTTGCAAGAAATATCCGAACACGACACGAAAGTTTACTAATCAACTTTGACCAGTAGTCACATGACGGAAAACGACGCCCAATGTCCCTTATTCACATAAAATCTATTATTGAAGGTTTTATCGTTATCTTATGTGTTCGTACGTTTCATAGTTTAGTTTATTAATAGCTTCCAATTACAACCGTCAAGATTTCGCTATACATCCGACATTCCGTTTTACCCCTCAATATACTTACAATGAGAACTTACCTAATCATTATTAACACAATAATCGTGCTACACAACATACTTAAAGCTTGGGTATGAACTTTGAACGGTCATTAAACTATATTCATAACAATGGAAAACATAGTACGTAGCTCATGCATTTTTAACATGGATTTTATACCAATAAACATATAGATGAAACCCTTAACATACTCATCTACGCGATAGCACTACCATAGCACGGGATTTTCATAACAACACAGGTACTGGAAAACTAGCATCAACAATCAACACCATGCATAAACAAAACATTATACAAAAAGCTGTACAATCTGCCAAGATATATTTTCACTGTGTTGACTGAATTTGCATGATTTATTTTGGGCATTATAAATTGCTTTGTGGATCAAACTCAAAACTAAAACATTGTAGATAATAGAATTATCTTCATGTACAAAAAAATTTAGCCTCAACTACATTTTTGAGCTGCTCAAAATATTTATTCTACCTAGACATTTCTATACTTTTGGACTGCTATGTCCCAGATTTATAGCACTGTGTTGTACGTGAATTTCACCTATGAAGGTGGGGTTTTTAGACTGAGCTACAAAAAAGTTATTTGTGGATAAATGAGCTACCTTTATCCACACAAAAATATAGCCTCTTTATTATTTTTGAACTGCTACAAACGTTGATTTTACCAAACTACGTTCTGCTAAAAGTTTCTATTTGCCAGATTTATAACACTGCATTGTACATGCATTTCACCTATGAAGGAATGATTTATAGACTGAGCTATACCAGAGTTATTTGTAGATAAATGAGTTAGATTTCTCCACAAAAAAACCTAGCCTAATTCAAATTTTTGAACTACTCCAAACATTCATTTTACTAAACTATGTTCTACTGAAAGTTTCAGTTTCTCAGATTTAAGGATTTGACTTGCATGTTGCATAGAACCTCAAAATACAACATCAAACACTCACTAAACAGCACTAGATACTATATATATGTTCTAAAGTGAGTTAGATTACTCACTAAAGCTTAGAATTAAGCTTGGATGTTAATTTGAAACTTGATGAAGCTTTGAACTCAAACTCCAAGGATCAACTTCTTCTTCTAACTTCTTGGTTCTTCTTATTGCTGGGAATTTTCTTGAGCTTCTAGGACTTATAAACACAGCTCTTAGGTTCCAATGGTAGTGTATGTAGGTGTATGGGTGTGTATATGTGTTTGCATGTGAGGTGTATATAATGGTAGAGGGGTGAATGCTTGAATTTTTCTTCTAATTCAATTCTATCTCTCCATGGAACTCCCAACTCCTAGCTCTCTCTCTCTAAACATATGTGTAGATTTTTATGGACAAGAAGAGTGAAATGCATGGGTGTATGTATGTTTATATAGAGAGAGGTGGATGACATGTGGAGGTGATGTTGTGTGTGCCACCAAGTGGACGGCCATGTGGGGCCCACCTTGAGTTTCGTGCCACTTTCTTAATTTGCGTGCATAAGTTCTTCGATATATGTGTCGGTCTTGGTTTACGTGCAAACGGGTTTTATTTCTAATGTTCGGGTCCGAGTATGGGACTATGTTAATTCTTATTACGGCCGAGTCGGTACAGTTACTACCGTCCATACCGTCAAAAAATTAAAATAATAATATAATAATATAGTCTGTCCAATACATAAATTCAAAAAATTAATATTATTAATGAAAAGAAAATTACAGGTGTTACATCTTCCACCACCTATTAAAGGATTTCGTCCTCGAAATCCGAGCTTATCTAGGTACAAAACAGAAAAGGATATTTCTCTCGCATCTCGGACTCCATTTCCCACGAAGCTTCTCTTTCATCATGATGATTCCATTGAACTTTCACCAATGGGATCTCCTTGTTCCTCAGCTTCTTGGTTTCTCGACCCAAAATCCTGATGGGTCTCTCTGTGTAAGACACGTTGTTATTCGCCTCAATGTCCTTGAAGTCGATTACATGTGGCGTCGCGCCCTGATGATACTCCTTCAGTATACTGATGTGAAAAATATTATGAATACCTGACAACCTTGGTGGCAACATCACTAATTTCTAATATCCTACGTGGAATGTTTGGAGAAATTCAGGTGCTACACTTGTGAACATGACATACCCAAGATACCTAAGTGTTGATCTTTTATAGACCTCACTGATTGGTAAGTTAAAGTAGTCATATACATAGTTTGTGTCCATAATAGTCTCCAGATTCAGAACACATACCTTATACAAGTTATGAGTTCCTATCGACTGTTGACAGTTTAAGTGTCGATAGGAAAGCTCAGGTCCGTCAATGCATTATAAGCACTAGCATACTAACTAAGAGTTCTACTCTAGTGATTGAGATCAGTGACTCCATCCAATGGTAGTTAATCATGCTATACTGTGCACCTGATGAGATATCCAGTCTCATCATCCACTCTGACAAATTCTAAATATCAATGAATAACAATTCGTATCTCACTTGTATGCATCTCATACATACACGAATCACCTACTATGATACTTAAGGATTAACAATCATCTCATGAAAGAAACATACACAATGAAATGTAAAGCTAATATCCATATATTAAAATGCGAATGTCTCATACATAAAGTTATGGTTTGAGGGCACAAACCCAACAGTTGGACCGGGACTTCATAAGAGCTACAAATAGGACCTCTAGACTCTTCTTAATTGGCTTAAATTACAATAAACTGTACCTGGTTAATCTCATTACCCAAACAGTCTAAGTTAATTAGTTAATATCAATTTTACCACATGACATTAACTGCACTCCAAATCAGAAGAGACAAATCACACAGTAATACCTAGATCTATATGAAATGACATTAATGTCCCTCTACCATTAGTATTCATAATTATCACTAGGACTAAGCAACACTGTCTCCCAGTTGATAATTACAACTTATATCCTTGAGCCCCCATTCACTTCTCATAGTTCACCAAATATATACTGACCCACTGACTACAAGATTGCAATTCTCAGTGAGTAACACAGTGACATTCCTAAGAGAATACTTACTTTGTAACAGATGGTATATTCGGTCATGATAATATATGTTCCCAATACTCTAGACATGATCATCTAAGATACCAGGTGTTGATCTTAAAGACCTCACTGATTGGTAAGTCAAAACAACTAGACCTAAAGCTTGTGTCCATTATTATCTCAAGATTAAGGACATGTGTCTCATACATGTTTAAGTGTCCATTGACTGTTGACAGACTCTTGTCAACGAATTAAACTCAAGGTTTGTCAATGTATCATATACACTAGCATATTAACTTTACAGTCTTGTACTCTTGTGAATAAGATTCATCACTCTATCAAATTGAAGCTAATCCTATAACAGTGTAGACCTGATAAGATATCTAGTCTTATCATCCACTCTGACTGTTTAGATTCCCCAAGGATCCTATGATTCATATATCTCATGTGTAAAACTCTTTCACACAAATGAATCATATACAATGAAGTTCAAGGATGCCAAACCACCATTCATCTCATAAAAGACATACATAATGAAATGTAAGCAATGATAATCATAAACATATACTAAAAATGATGTCCATAGTAGTTCAAAGCAAATTGGTTTGAGGGCAACCCCCATTAAACTCTAACAAACTCCCACTTGTACTCATAACCAATTAGGATTACATCTAAAACCAAGACTGTCCATGTGATGATCAAAAACCTTAATAGACAAGGCTTTCATAAATGGATCTGCAAGATTATCCGCTATCGCAATCTTGGTCACCAATACGTCACCTCTTTGTACTATCTCCCTAATTAGGTGTACTTCCTCTCAACATGCTTTCCTCTTTCATGGTTATGTGGTTCCTTAGACTATGCCATAGCTCCACTATTGTCACAATAAAGTGTAATAGGTGACTGTGCTACATGCACCACTCCTAGCTCCATTAGGAACTTCTTGAGCCACACAGATTCCTTGGCTACTTCACAGGCTGTAACGTACTATGCCTCTGTAGTAGAATCAACAATGCGTTTCTGCTTAATGCTTCCCCAACTAATGGTACCTCCTCCAAGAGTAAGTAAATACATGCCTGGATGTCGACCTTCTCGAATCCTTATCTCATATTAAATTAGAATTTGGTAGCCTACTGGAACTATCTCCTCTTTGCCATAAATCAGCATATTATCTCGAGTCCTTCTTAAGTACTTGAGATTATGCTTCACAGCTGCCCAGTGATCTGGACTAGGATTTAATGATATTTGCTGACCATGCTTACGGCAAAACAGATACCAGTCTTCTACATAACATCGCATATATGAGGTTTCCCACAGCCAAAGCATAGATTACTCCTGCCATGCGATCTCTCTCACTTTGTGTCTTAGGACACTGATCTTGTGAGAGTATTAGATCATGCCTGAAAGGAAGAAAGCCTTTCTTAAATTTCTTTACAGAGAACCTGGAAAGTACTTTATCAATATAGGAAGCTTGGGATATTATCTTATTCTTCTGATCTCATAAGAGATTTATCCCTAGGATATAGCTTGCCTCACCAAGATCTTTCATGTCCAAAAGCACTAGCCAGCCAAACATTAATCGTTGATAATACTCCTATGTCATTCCCAATTAGAAGGATATCATCAACATAAAGAACTAGAAATGCTACCGAATTTTCCTCACATTTCTTGTAAACAAAGGCTCATCCATATTTTAGATAAATCCAAAAGATTTGACCGCTGGATCAGATCGGATATTCCAACTCTTAGATGCTTGCTTAAGCCCATATATCGACTTTTACAATTTGCATACCATGTTCTCCTGACCGCTTGCTATGAAATTGACTGGTATATGCATAAAGATGTCCTCGTCAAGATTTTCATCCAAGAATGATGTCTTGACGTCCATCTACCATATCTCATAATCGAGACATAGTGCAATGGATAAGAGTATCCTGATGGATTTAAGCATGACTACATGTTTAAAATGCCTCATCATAGTCAACAGCCTCTCGTTGAGTATAGCCCTTTGCCACTGGCGTAGCCTTGAAGGTCTCTACCCTCCCATCTGGTCCTCCCTTCCGTTTGTAGATCCATATACAACCAATGGGTTTAATATTGGCATGAGAATCTATAAGCTCCCAAACCTGATTGGAATACATTGATTCCATTTCAGCTTTCATTGCAAGTTTCCATTGATCCGAATCTACATCAGCCATGGCCTCCCATAGATGGATGGATCAGATTCAGATTCCTTAGGAACAACTTCAAAAGCTTCTCCAAAGAGCATGAATCTATTAGGTTGCCTGACAATCTTCGTCTTATGATGAGGTTCCGATGCAGGAATAGAAGGTGATGCGGTTATTTCTGGTTCTACGTTCTCATTAACAATTTGGGGAATTGAGGGTTATTCCTTTAGCTCCTCTAGAACTATCCTTCTTTTGGGTTTGTAGTTCATGATACAATCATCCTCTAAGAAAACAACATGTGTACTTATGAACACCTTTCGCTCTCTTCGATGATGAAACTACCAACTTTTTGTTTCCTTCGGATATCCAACAAAGTAACGTACTTCTGATCTTGCTTCAAACTTATCCCTTTAGCACATGTGCTGGACATCCCCATATCCAAAAATGTGGGAAAAAGGGCTTGCCCACTCCACAATTCTATGGGTGTTTTAGGGACAAATTTTCTTAGAACATGATTTAGTATGTATGATGTTATTTTTAAATCGAAACTCCATAGGAATAGTGGCAATTCCGAATATCTCATTGTGGACATGCGCCGCTCGGGTGAGGTCCTGGCATCATCCCTCGATAGTGTCCCGGGACGGATCCCAAGGGAGCACACTTTCAAGGAAACTAGAACTTCCTCACGTGGTCGTAGCTGCCACCTAATTTTTATCGGAAATTAGGAAATCCAAGATTAACTCGCCCAAAATTGAATAAGGTTACTCGCCCTTCATTACTAGAAACTAGGTTTGGGGGTCTTGGTACGAGAGGGGAAGGAGCCCAAGCAGGACTAAAGCACCCCCTCCTCGCCCTACGGAATGGTAGGTCTTGATTCAAATATCCTTGTTCTTAATTCCTAATTGGTGTTGTTTCCTCAAACATACTAGATAGTATATACATGTCAAAAGAGAACATCTAATGAAAATCATTTCAAGAGATTAAATCAAGTAGAAGTTGCATGCACATGCAATACAAGAGAGAGGTATACTTACAATGGCTAGTCCTGCCCGGGACCGATGCAAATAAAGGAAACATGTCATGATATGCAAAAGGGAACAAGAAGACTTACATTGGGTTGACTCAAGCGGAGTTGCAAAAGCGAAAAGAAATGAAGATGTGTAATACAATTATGCAATAATCCTAGATAATGTCTCTAACAAATTATCATATAAACAGAGACTATCCTAAAGGAATTTGTGTCGTTGAAATAAAGTTGTAAACCAAGAAAAATTCTAAGAGAAAGGATAGAGAAGGTACACGATAAATGGGCACTAAGCCACATGTAGACGAGGCAAGATCACAAATTGAAGTTCGGGTCCATGGTATTCAATTCTCTGCACTAAGACACCAAGGAATAACCAAGCATTGCAAAAACACAAGCAAACATATGACATGCATGAAAAGCAAGTAGAAAATGTCATCAATCAAATTTCCAGATTCAGCAACCTGTAATGAAACCTATAAAAAGTGGTCTTAAACATGAGCTGGGTTAAAACCCTTTTACAGAAAGTTAGATACATGTCTTAGGGAACTTCTCCAAAAAGTAGAACCTCTTTACCAGTTTTGAAGTTTGAGAAATAAGAGTTTTGGGAACAGTGGATCAGGACTGTCCACTGTTCTTGTAAAAATCATAATTAATTCTACAAAATTCATGTGAGGCTCTGTTTGGTGTCAAAAGAAAGCTATTTCACTGTAGTTTATGACAAAAATAATCCCATGAACATGTCATCACCTTAAAGTTTCTGAAAAAGTGTTTTATATAGACTCTATTATTCTGGAAGTTTGGTATCATTTGACAAAAAAATGCAAAACAAAATAGAAGCATAATAGAAATTCATGAGTCATGTTAATCAAATAGATCTAAGCTTTTGATCTGTTATCCAATTATCCTAGATGATTTCTAAACCAAGTTTTATTCATCAATTTTTGTTGAGTGATCAAGGTATGACCATTTTGTATACATAATCATAATTGTATTTAAACTTAGAAAATTCCAGAAAAGTAATATCAACTTCAAACGCTTAGAAAACGATCTTAACTGGATCGTATGCTCACGATTTTACATCGGCATATAGATACATGGGTTAGGAATCATCCTCAAAAAGCGGAACATCGATAACTATTATAGATTTTCTGAAATTCAAGTACAAATAGACTATGTTCAAATCTGTCAACCGATTTCTCAATAATTTTAAAAAATAGCATATGGATCCTAAAAGTTATCAAAACGGACCGGATGAAATCTAATTCATCAAAGTTTACCCAGAAAATTTAAAATCCATCAAACTATGGGTTTTGATGGACCAAATCTTATGGTCAAAACCAATCTGTTATACTGAATTTTATCTAGTTCATTTTAAATTGTGAGGAAAACATCTTATGTGTTGATTGAAGCTTATTAGAGAGATCAAATTCATAGATCTACTTGACTGTCATGATTTCCAATCAATTTATCCCTCAAGTTCTATGAAGAACTTTAGATCATGGATCAAAGGGACTTACAAATATCCTATTAGAGATGAATTTTAATAGGAATTCTAGGTAATAGAAATAATCAAGAGATGGGTATGAACATAGGAATCATCCCTCTCATAGATCATACTTCTAAACCATAATAGAATTCAAAATTGATATATATATATATATAATCATGTATGCATGAATCTAAAACTAGAATATAAAAAGGAAATCAAAATTGAAAATCAAATTGAAAATCAATCTCTAATTATGAATTATCAACAAAATCAAATAGATTTGGATCTAGGTATGTGAGTGTGTGAAGAACAAGAGATGAAGAAGATGAGTGTTCTAACAAATAGAATAAAACTAAGCTAGATCCAAATCTTATAAATCTATATTTATAAAATAGGAATTAGAGAAGAATTATAATGTTCACCTCTTAGAGGAATCTTAATTTTGTAATCAAAGTTGTATTGAAGATCTTCTTCTTCAAGTGTTCTTCAATCACTCATCCATGGAAGTTGAGGGAGGCAATTGGTGTTAAAATCATCTAATCCTATTATCTTGAGATTAGTTTAGGAGATTCTAATTCATAATTCACTTCTACTCTCTTAAAATCTCTCTTGAATTCTAAGTATATTCCTCTATATCTTGTATATTCTCTTGTATGTACTTGTGTGTACTCTCTTATCTATCTCTTGTGTGTCCAAGATGATCTCATATGGATCTATATATAGAGTTTTGAAGACTTAGCTCTTAAGTTACAAGGTTAAAACAGGATTTTTCAGAGAGCAGAAAAGGGTTAAAATGGCCATTTCGGTGCCTAAACGCAACTTCCAGGCAAGTTCCTCGCAGTGGGAGCCTTCTAGAAAGGTCTCGAACCAAAAAAACATGATGGAGAACACCCCTTATAGGTGACGGTTAAGGGGGGAACCGCCACCTGTATTTCTTGCTCCTCTGGTCACCCACAAGCTCTGTTTCAAAAATTGCGTGCACTGCTTTTCCAGATTTTTGTAAAAATGCTTTATGGTGTCTGAAATCTTCCGTTTACATACCGTTGGAAAGTTATCAAGTTGAATTTCAGTATAAAAATATTCCTAGAGATTTTGAAATGAAAATTGAGGTCCAATTGAAGTCCAAAAATCCTCCGAAACTTTCGTCATCTTTTTGAAATCAAACGACGTCTTTTTCAAAATTGCTTTCAAATGTGCGTCGATTTTGAACTTTTCTTTAATATTGAATCTCTAGATACCTAGAATATTGCATTTAGAACACTTAATGTTCATATAGCCCTAAGTGAATATAAATTCTGAGAGACAATTTTGACAAAATCAGGATTTATGCATGGAAAAGGGATTTTCTGAGCTTGAAGTCACTTTCCGAAGTTTGATCTTTCGATTGTGTGGAATCCAGTACCTTCCATGGTGTACTTTTCATCATTGAATCCTCCAAGATGTTGTCCACCCTAAATCCTATCAGTGTGATTAAAATTGGGTGTCTACAGTTTGCCCTTCTTTAGCAAAGCTTGTTATGAACAACGTGAACTGCAAGTGAGTGCCAAAGCTTTGAAGGCACCCAATGACCATACTGAGAGGTTTTAGGAAAAAATAAATCTGCAAAAATCAAAAAATTATGAAATGCAATAATGCAATGCAATGCTAGGTAGAGGCTACTAAATCTAAGCCACTACTGGTCGTGCTCCGCTGGAGCTGCCTACGTATCCTTTCCAGGAATCAGACCAGGGCGTAGTTCAAGCATATGAAGAGACAAAGAACACACACAATAACAATAATAATATGAATGAAATGCTCCTATCCTAGGATGCTGATGTAGTATGGAATCATGAATGTGCAAGTGCTGGAGGAATCATCCTCAAGGGTTCCCTACATGCAAAATCTAATGCAAGGGATGCAACGTCTCACCCTTACAGGTGAAAATTTCTAAAGAGAGACATGATATATGTATCTTAGATGATTCTCAGAGTTTTATCGGAGCCTTCCTTCTTTCCGAGCTTAAGGTTTGTAGGTGTCATCTATATCTCGGATGACTGCTGAGGTGATGGAGTATCTTGGATGAATTCTAAAAATAATGACTGGTGAAGAGTCCTTCTGGGGATGATTTGATGATGAAGAGTCCTAACCCCTGGATGATCGCTGAAATAACGCCCCCTTAAACCCGGATGACTGATGAAGTGTCCTAACCCCTAGGCGATCGCTGTTGTAGAGTCCTAAGCTCTGGACGATTGCTGATGTAAAGTCCTTCTACTGGGGACAATTGTTGATGTAGAGTCCTTCTGCTGGGGACGAATCTTCTATAACAGGTCTGGAGATAAATCTTCTAAAATAGGTCTCTCTGCCAGAGACAAATCTTCTGTTCTTCTAAAATAGGCCCTTCTTCTAAGGACAAATCTTCAGTAGCAGGTCTGGTAAACAAATCCTCTGAAACAGGTATCTTTACCAGAGACAAATCTTCTGTTCTTCTGAAACAGGCCCTTCCTCTGAGGACAAATCTTCTGTAGCAGGTCTGGTAAACAAATCTTCTGAAATAGGTCTCTCTGCAGAAGACAAATCTTCTGTTCTTCTGAAATAGGCCCTTCCTCTGAGGATAAATCTTCTATTCTAATGCACGAATTTTGAGAGATACACAAATTCTGAGAGAAACCCTACATTCTGGAGGCACCCCGATACACGATGCTGAGAGATACATTATTCTGACAGATACCCTTTTTCTAAGAGCAACCCACAGATACACGATGCTGAGAGATACGCGATTCTGAGAGATACCCTTCTTTTGAGAGCAACCCACGGATACACGATGCTGAGAGATACACGATTCTGAGAGATACCCTTCTTCTAAGAGCAACCCACGGATACACAATGCTGAGAGATACACGATTCTGATGGATACCCTATAACTGGAGGCACTTCTGATAGTTGATGCTGATAGATACCCTTCATCTGGAGGCAGTTCTGATGCTGAGAGAAACCCTAATTCTGGAGGTTACTCTGATTCATGAATTTTGATAGATACACTTCATCTGGATGCAACCCACGAATACAAATTCTAAAATACACGATTCTAAGAAAAACCCTATATCTAGAGGCAACCCATGATACACGATATAGTGAGATATCTGATCTTGAGAATTCCCTACTGGGGAGATTCTATGATTCTGCTTTCACGAAATTGCTGAAGTATACCTTGCTTCTAGATGTAGTTCTTGATGATATCCAAAAGTTCTCTGCTTAGGGAGATATTTGAAATGGAAGGCTCATATTCTGGAGACCCTACTGATTCGTTCTGAGACTCATATCGGTGCTTCAACCAGCTCAAACATTCTTGCGACACGCCGGGCTTATTCTGACCCTTTCTCGAATATCTTGCTCATTACTTGAAAATCTTGTATTCTGATCCAACTTCTAAAAATCCATTCTAGATGGAATTCTCAAAAGTCTGTAAACCTAAAATGTCCTTTTTCCAAGACAATACACAATATGGGTGTAAATCGGTCGGTCGGTCGGTTTTTTTCGGTTTTTTTAGTGTATAAAAACCGACCAATAGAGGTGTAAAGCGGTCGGTCGGTCGGTTTTTTAGGGATTCGGTCGGTTTTACGGTCGGTTTTAGCTTGAACATGTATTTAGAAAACCGACCAATCGGTTTTCGGTTTGGTCGGTTTGCGGTCGGTTTGCGGTCCGCGGTTTTTTCTTACACCCCTAATACACAATCAATCCCATAACAACGGGAGATCGCTGCGTATCATCAATTCTCGACTATTTTCAAGCTGCGGTACCTTCAATTCCTTATGCCTGGGGACTTTTCTTCTATTCTGAATGGTTTTTAAATTCCTAAGGGCCCTTTTGACCAATTTCAACAAGTTGCAAGTACTCTTAAGGCTTATATATCAAAATCGGACCAAACCGGGATCAAATCAAGAGTTCCTGGGGTCAAAATGTGAATATAGAATAAAATGTGGAAATGGCGAGGAATGAATAGTGAATGGTGGTTCCCCACACACCCTTGGGAACCGCCAGCCACAACTTATGGGTTTTAAACCCATTTTCTTCTTTGTTCTTCATTTATCTTATCTCCAATGCATCACCTCTTTCCTCTAGGGTGTTTAAATCTTGCAATTTCTTGATATTTTGAGTGTTTTCATGCATCAAAACCTCCAAAAACTTTGTTGATTTCATCAACTTCTCCCTATTCTAGGGGATTCAAGTGCCAAGGGTTTCAATATTCATCATCTTCAACCTCTCATCGTCAAGCTTTAAGCATCAACAACCATGAGTTCTCATGGACAAGGTGAGAGTTCTAGAACACGTAGAAGCCAATTTCAAGCTAGTGGAGCTTCATCAACTCAAATCATGGAGTATCCAACTATGACTATTGACAAACATTGAATATTGCACATTTATGTGCCAATATAATAGACATAATGCTAATTTAATCCCCCAAATTCCTAGTTTTATACGCATATTTGAATTAATATAATTTAACAGTGATGTCACTCAAATGTGTGTAAATATGTGTTTTTACATATTTTATATGTTTAGGTAAAAGTGAAGTGAAATAAAAGGAAAGAATGAAGTAGCAATTACACTGTAGTATCTCCCATATTATTAGTCAAATATGAATAGTAGTAAATAGTGAGCAAACAGTAATTTTACTATTTGAAAAAAAAAAAAAAAAAAAGAAAAAGAAAAAGAAAAGGGAATCCAACGAAATCAACTTTGTATGTTGATAGTTGGCATTTAACAAACTTTTTTTTTTTTGCAAGTTGCGAAGCTGTCAGAGGCAAGAGTTGAAAATTGAGACCGCGGATGAAGAAAAAAATGCAACGTGATGAACGCGATGACGATTCATCTTTCAAACTTCGCCTATAAATGGAAGGAAACAGCAAGCTCCAGACACCAATTCACAACACGAATTCACAATCACAGTTTGGAGAGAATAGTTTAGGGGAGGTTAGTATGTGAGCACTTCATATTGTCCCTAGAAATAGGAAACTTTAGTTTTTCTTTGCCTTTTCTAGTTCTAGTAGTTGTAAAATTTTACTTTTATGTAATTGATGATTTTATGTTCAAAAATATGTAGCAAAACTTTGTGTACTGTATTTCTTAAATTTAAAATATTTGTTTTCTTGTACAACCTTTGTCAATTTGTAGTAGTAAAATATTCCTATTTAAAATTAGATTTAATATTTCTAGTCTAGTAGTACTTATAGTTGCCCCCTAAAATAGTTAGAAACTTCAAATTTTCAGTTTTTATAGCAATATTTTCATTCACTAAAAGACAGATTTTGCGATTAAATGCCAGATTTCTTAGCCACGTAATTGTTATAATCACCTACCAAAACCCCAAGCACACCATATTCATATCTCACTCCAAAAGTATATTTGGATTTGGTTTGGCCTTATTTGTGTTCTTGGAGCTCAACCACTGTGACCCCACCAGAATCCAAAGTCAAAGGTTTAGTATTTTATTTTTGGTTCAGTATTTCCATTTATGTATATTTTATTAGCCTAGTTGTACTAAACTTTGCTATTTTGCAGATTCCACAAATTCAATCCCAGCTCATGTTAAGTAGGAAAATAATATAATAATATTATATTTCACCCTTACCTTAGTTTTACAACTTTAGTTTTAATTGAGCAGTCACTGTTTACACCTACTTAATTTATCTTTTAAATTTTATTTGGAAGACAGTTTCAATTCCAAAATGGTAGGCTAAAACTTTAATTGGGGATATGTAATAAAAACTTAGAAACCACAGCTTCTGTGCACTGATCTTAAATGGGCAAATTTATCTAGATGGGTTGTTTTTCCATTTATGGCCAAAAATATCTATATATCTATAATTTATGACCATTTAACATGTTTATATACTATGGCTATATTGGGCTCAAAAGAGTACATATTTGAAATAAAAAGCCTAATTATGTGGATTGTCGAACTATGCCTTTTGTCATAAAAAACACCTAGCATACTCAAACAACTCATATGACAAAGTTCATATTTCAAATATGTGTTTATATATATTTCTATCCAATAATGGATAGGCAATTGTGTAGTGGCAGAGTGGTGGGGACTGGACGCCGAATAACCCACGTCCGCGGTGGGGCACGGTTCGAACCTGGCTACTGCCCAATTGCCTTTTTAATTTTTTTTTTAAACCAAACGATGTCGTTTCACATCAAACCTGACACACTTGATATGACCCTGACTAGTGAAAGTTTATTTTTAAATAAAGAATGACTCTGCGGTCTTAAATGCCAAATGCTTTTCAAATGCACAAAAGTTGTGGGATCTAGTGTTGATTTGCATATTCCCAATTCCTTAAAATCATTTCGCCCTAGTTAATTAATATTTCCTGTTTTATAATAGTTTTGCTTAAATATCTGTATTATTTCCATCTTTCGCTATTATTAAATCTAAAAAGTTTATCTTACAAAAATTTAGCTTTTATTTATTTTTCTTCCTTTTCTTACTAGTATGTTATTTAATTTATTTTGCACTGTGAAAATCTTTACCATAAACTGTTAAAAAAAAAATAGCTTTAATTACTTTTATTGCAAAACTATAAAAATTAGTAGTTTAGTAAAATCCCACAAAAATCCATCATCTTTTATTTTCTTTTTAGTGACAAAATAGTTATCTGCCTAACTTTATAAAATTTTATTCCGTTCCCTGTGGGTTCGACCTGGACTTCCAGAACTTTATTACTTGTACGATCACCTACACTTGGGTGTGATAAGAAAACGCGTCAATAGGATGTCGTCAAGTTTTTGGCGCCGTTGCCGGGGACCGGTTAATAAAAAAATAAAAAAATAAAAAGTTAGGTTTAAAACTATTTTCTCCTATTACACCTATATTTATATCTATATATACTTATTCTATCTTATAAATAAACTAGTTTTCTTTTTAAGAAAAAAATGATAACATAAAAAAAAAAACTATATATAATTTCTTTCCTTGTGAAATATATATAAAAATATATATATATAAGCATGTCTTCTAAAAAAATAAATATATAAAAAAATATAAAATAAAAAAAGAGTTTTATTTATTTTTACTTAGCTAATAATAATAATAATAATCATAATAATATTATTATCGGTTAGTTTTCACTTACTTCTTATGTCCTTAGATACTACTGAGGCTTTATATCAAGTACCACATAATTCTAATATTTCTAGTGAATCATCTAGTATACAGTTTCCTAGAATCATGGCTGAAATTGAAGGTATAGAAGGAATAGCCGATGATGCTCATAGTGAGCAGGGGGAAAATATACCACAATTTATTTTACCAGAACGTGAACAACGTCCTTTACGTGATTTATTTACCCCAGAAAGAAACATTACTCCTTCTTGCATCACTCTACCTAGACACACAGGAAATTTTCACTTTAGACATGGCATGATTCCACTCGTACCAACTTTCCATGGAATGGGGTCAGAACGTGCTTATCTTCATATTCATGAATTTGAAGAAGTTTGTAGTACGTTCTCTGATCAAAGCTGTCCTATTGAAATAATCCGTCTTAAGCTTTTTCCTTTTTCTTTAAAAGATAAAGCTAAAGCTTGGCTTTTATCTCTCCGTCCTGGATCTATAACTTCATGGCATGATATGAATGAAGCATTTCTAAAGAAATTCTATCCAAAAAATTTAACTAATAGCATGATGCGTCAAATTAAACTTTTTACTCAAAAAGAAAAGGAACCATTCCCTGAAGTTTGGGAACGTTTTAAAGATCTCCTACTAGCTCGTCCACATCATGGGTTTGAAAAATGGCGACTAATTAATTTCTTTTATGAAGGATTAGAACCAAAATCAAAGAAATTAGTTGAAACTATGTGTCAAGGAGAATTTTTGAGTAAAACTGCCGATGAAGCTGAATCACATTTTGATTGGCTTAGCGAAAATGCTTCCCAGTGGGAAAAAGAAGAAATTAGTAGGACGGAAAAAGCTAAAAGTTTATACCAACTACAATCAGAAGATGAATTAACACTGAAATATGAAGAATTAGCACGTAAAGTAGAAGCTATAACAGTAGAAAAAAATAATCTACCTAAGAAGAAAAGAGAACTTTGTGACAGTTGTCATACTTTAGGACACTCTGCGAATGAATGTCCTAGTAATTCAAATTGTCAGGAAACAGCTCCAGCAGAGATAAACGCTGTGAATAATTATAGGGGTCCCCAAAACGCCTATGGTAATTCATACCAATCTAACTGGAGAAATCCTCCAAATCATATGTATACAAAAGAGGGTATTCTACAATTTCAAACTCAACATCAACCTCCTCAAAATAATCAATATTTACCTCCTCCGCCTCAATTTCAACAAACACAAAATACATATCCTAATACACAGTAAAATTCTAATGTTTATGTGCCTCTGCACAAGAAAGTGCAAGAAGAGCCTTTACAGTCTATGATGCAACAATTAATACAAATCATGGGGAAACTACAAACATCTGTGGATAGGATTAATAATCAACACGATTCTAAAGAAAAAGGCATTTTTCCTGCCCAACCACAACCTAATCCAAGGGGACAACCACAAGGTGATCCCTCAACTTCTGGTAATAATCAACATGAACAAGTAAAAGCTATAACTGTACTAAGAAGTGGTAAGGCTGTTGGACAAGAAATTTCACCTTCTTTAGAAGAAATTGAGCATACAAATAAGGAAGATAATATGATAGAAATTGAGGAAGAAATAGATGCAGGTAAAATTACTGGTGAAGTTGAAGTTGAAACCCTTGAAAAACAACAAATTTCTCAAGAAATTGAAACATCTGATTTACCAGTGGAAAAAGAAACAGAGGAAACTCCTGAATACTCTCCTCAAATTCCTTATCCACAACGTTTAAGAAAACACCAAAATGATAAGAATCAGGAATATTTAGAATTATTTAAACAAGTGCATATTAATATTCCTCTCTTAGATGCAATTAATCAAGTACCGACTTATGCAAAATTCTTAAAAGATTTATGTACTGTCAAACGTAAGCAAAATATACGAAAGGATGCGTATTCTGCTGACTTCGTTGAAGAAATTAATTCTATCGTACAGCATAATTTACCAACAAAATTTAAAGACCCAGGTACACCAACAATATCGTGTATTATTGGAAATCACAAAATTAATCACGCACTCCTTGACTTAGGAGCTAGCATGAACTTGCTTCCTTATTCTGTTTATCAAGAACTTGGATTAGGTGAGCGAAAGCCTACTCGTATGGTATTACAACTTGCTGATAGATCTACAAAATACCCGCGAGGAATTCTGGAAGATGTTCTTGTCAATGTTGAAAATTTTATTTTCCCAGTAGATTTTGTCATCCTTGATACAGAACCAGTATTAGATGCTAATGTGCAAATACCAGTCATTTTTGGAAGGCCCTTCTTGGCTACCATTGATGCAACTATTCGAATCCGCAGTGGTATGATGACTGTAGTATTTGGAAATATGACTTTAAATATTAAAGTTTTTTCTAATCCACAACATCAAGAAGAAGATGAGAATATTGAAGAAGTTCATGCTATTGAATCTCTATCACGAGAATATTTTAACTTGACTTGTTACAATGATCCAGTAGAATCTGTTATTAATAACTCTATTCAGAAGCTAGACAGTAATAATCTACAAGAACATCTTATGAGTCAAGTATGTTTTAATGAAGATTCAACAGAAGAAATTATTCAAAAAGCAATGTGGACCACATATTTTGAACCTTTACCACCAAAGACTACATTAACACTTCCATCTAATTTACAAACTCCACAGTTGGAATTAAAAGAACTCCCTAAAGAGCTTAAATATGCTTTCCTTAATAATAATAATACTTATCCCGTAATAATATCATCTCTTCTAGACTCTATTCAAGAAAATAAACTCATTAGTATGCTTCAGAAGCATAAAAGTGCCATTGGTTGGAGTATAGCAGATTTAAAAGGAATAAGCCCTTCAATATGCACTCACAATATATATCTTGAAGATAATGCTAAAACCTCAAGAGAAATGCAAAGAAGACTTAATCCTATTATGCAGGAAGTAGTTAAGAAGGAAGTTCTCAAGCTACTCGACATGGGCATTATATATTCAATATCCGATAGTAAATGGGTAAGTCCAACACAAGTTGTGCCGAAAAAAAGCAGGAATTACAGTTGTTCCGAATTCAAAGGGAGAATTAATTCCCACTCTTGTCACTACTAGATGGCGTGTATGCATAGACTACAGAAAACTCAATGCTGTAACTCGTAAGGATCACTTTCCTTTACCTTTTATGGATCAAATGTTAGAAAGAATAGCGGGTCATAAGTATTACTGTTTTCTAGATGGTTATAGTGGTTACAATCAAATAGAGATTGCACCAGAAGATCAGGAAAAAACTACTTTCACATGTCCATTTGGAACTTTCGCCTATCGCCGAATGCCCTTTGGTCTTTGCAACGCACCTGCGACTTTTCAAAGGTGTATGCTAAGTATTTTTAGCAATATGGTAGAAAAGAATTTAGAAGTCTTTATGGATGATTTTTCAATTTTTGGCAAAACCTATGATGATTGCCTTAGCAATCTTCAAAAAGTTCTCCAGAGATGTGAAGAAAAAAATTTAGTTTTAAATTGGGAAAAATGTCATTTTATGGTCACTAAAGGTATTGTCTTAGGACACATTATTTCTGAAAATGGGATACAAGTAGACAAAGCTAAAATAGATCTTATCGCTAATTTACCCATTCCCAAGACTGTAAAAGACATCCGTTCATTCTTAGGACATGCAGGTTTTTATCGCCGATTCATAAAAAATTTCAGTACTATTTCCAGACCTTTATGTCAATTATTGGCCAAAGACACACCTTTTGAATGGACTAAAGAACGTCAAAACTCCTTTGAGCAATTAAAAGAGCATCTCACTACTGCACCTATTATGCAATCTCCTGATTGGAGTTTACCATTTTAATTAATGTGTGATGCTAGCGACTTTGCCATTGGAGCTGTCCTAGGGCAGAGAAAGGATAAAAAGGCATCAGTTATATACTACGCCAGTAGAACTCTGGATAGTGCTCAAATGAACTACTCAACTACTGAAAAAGAATTGCTAGCCGTGGTATTCGCCCTTAATAAATTTAGGCAATACTTGATTGGTTCCCCTATTGTCTGCTTTACTGACCACTCAGCTCTTAAATATCTTCTTTCAAAGAAAGACTTTAAGCCTAGGCTTATTAGGTGGATACTCCTACTACAGGAATTTAATTTAATAATCAAAGATAAAAAAGGAGTAGAAAATGTGGTATGATCACTTATCCCGTCTCACTTTTGAAGACAATACTAGTGAACCCTTACCTATTCAAGACTCTTTTCCTGATGAACAGTTATTTTCTGTGACTTCTCTACCATGGTATGCTGATCTTGTTAATTATTTAGTCACTGGAAAAATACCAAGCAATTGGTCATCATCAGATAAAAAGAGATTTCTAGCTATTGCTAGGCATTTCTACTTCGATGATCCATATCTGTTTAAATATTGTGCCGATCAGGTAATTAGGAAATGTGTTCCTAATGAAGAAATCGAAAATGTACTTTTCATGTGTCATTCGTCCTTTTGTGAAGGACATTTTTCATCTCGAGTAACTGCCATGAAAATTTTACAAAGCGGTTTATATTGGCCAACTATATTTAAAGATTCATATTTATATTGTAAAGCTTGTAACCGCTGCCAAATGTTGGGCAGTATTACGAAAAGAAATCAAATGCCAATGACCCCTATAATTACAATTGAAATATTTGATTGTTGGGGCATTGACTTTATGGGACCTTTTCCTCCATCTTGCCAATATGAATATATTTTATTAGCAGTCGAATATGTTTCAAAATGGGTAGAAGCTATTCCTACAAGAAAGAATGATCACCGTACAGTTATTGCATTTTTAAAAAATAATATACTTTCTCGATTTGGAACTCCAAAAGCAATAATAAGTGATCAAGGAACTCATTTCTGTAACAAGCCATTTGAAAAATTAATGAAAAGATATGGAGTGACCCATAAGGTGTCAACTGCATACCATCCACAAACAAATGGACAAGCTGAATTAGCTAATAGGCAAATTAAGCATATTCTCAAAAAAACTGTTGATTCTAATCGTAAAGACTGGTCTTCAAAATTAACAGATGCTTTATGGGCATATAGAACTGCTTATAAGACCCATTTAGGAATGTCTCCATATAGACTTGTCTATGGAAAAGCTTGTCACCTACCAGTAGAATTAGAACATAAGGCATATTGGGCTACTAGAACTTTAAATTGTAATATTGAAGAGGGAGGAATTTTAAGAAAATTACAATTAAGTGAGCTTGAAGAAATTCGTAAAGACGCATATGATAATGCTCGAATTCATCAAGCAAGAACTAAAATGTATCATAATAAGAATCTTTTGCGCAAAAGATTTACCCCCGCGCAAAAAGTTCTATTATATGACTCAAGACTACATCTTTTTAGAGGAAAGATGAAATCTCGATGGACTGGTCCATATATTGTAAAAAATGTTTATCCTTATGGAACTGTCGAGATTGAGGACCCTAAAGATGGAAATATATTTAAAGTTAATGGACATAGATTAAAGCCATTTTTAGAAGGATTTGAACCTGAGTTAGAGTCCATTCCTTTGGAGGACCCTAATTATAATGCTGTTTAATATCTTAAAACATAATTGGAATAGGACATAGTGTATCAGAGTATTTATATTTTCATAAGTCCTATACTCTTAATTAGATAATTTTTTTATATATAAGTTAGTTTTGTCATTATTATTATCTTTTCTTTGTGTATTTTTTTTTATTACAGGTGTTATCCTTAGCTTCTTTTTCTAATCTCACTCATTGAGGACAATGTCAGACTCAGTTGGGGGGGACGATTTCACGATTAACACCTGTTTGTTTATTCTATCTTTATTTCATAAAAAAAAAAAAAAATTAGTTTCTCTAGAGAGAGATACACTGAAAAAAGAGAAAATGGCTTTATATAGGGCTTTGAACCATAAAAACTTTTCCCTATTTCTCTTTTTCTCTCTTTTTCCTTTCTTCTTCCTCTCTTTTCTCTCACTTCCGCCGCGATCTCTCTCTCTCTCTCATTCTCTGCAACTCTCTCACTCTCTTCCCCCAATCTCTCGATCTCTCTCAATCTCTCATTTTTTTTTAAATTTTCTTCAATCCAAAATCAAGATCCACTCTACTGATCACTAAAGGTAAGATCTATAATCCAGAGAAAAGCTTAGTTTTGATTTATTCTCTATTTTTCCGATTCAGCTTATATTTTTATTTTTATTTTTTTAGATTTTTATTTTCTCTCTTTTCCATTATCTAACAAAAATGATATCCATAAGTTGTAGGTACTCACGCACCAAAGAAGCTTGGAAATATCACTCGATCTACAGCCCTACCAGGTTCTCAGATTTCCAAGAAACAGGTGATATTTTTCCATTTCTTTATAAAAAATTAAAAAAAAAATGGACGACGCGATAGCTATTGGTCTTCTGGATTTTGAACTTTATCTTGTTATTATCCTAGTTCTTCCTATGTTAGTGTTGCGGTGCCCTTGTTAAAATAAAAAAAAATGCATGACTCAGAAGCCAAAATTTTTATAATGTTTGAAGTTTATATCATAATTCTTCTTATTACTATTATTGTAATGATGCATTGTCTTAAACTTTGTTAAAAAAAAAAAAAAAAAAAAAAAAAATTATGTAGTTTTTCTTTTTGTGTGTTAAAAAAAAAATGTAGTTTTCTAATTTTTGTTTAAAAAAAAAATAAAATATTTTCTTTTTAGTTTCTGAATGTATATATTTTTCTTAAATATTTTTAGTTTTTAAATAAAATTCCCACCCACCCCCTCTAAGCTCTCTTTAATTAGATCTTAGTTGATAGTTGGAAGGAGTGGAGGGTTGAGTCTAGCCTCTCTTGTTGGCTGAGAGTATAAAAAATGGATCCAATAGTCGATGACCAGACGTTAATGGGTCGCTCACTTGTTTCTGAGCAGAAGAAACCCTTTGCTGGCACTAGCCTTTATGCCATCAAAAGGAAAGCTAAAAGGTTAGGATGGTGTTTGAATTGTTATAGAGAAGAATGTCCTGGTTTAATTGCTCATAATGACACATCTTTTAAAGTTTACTACTTTTACAAAAGACAATTCAAATCAAAACAAAAGAAAATTTTGGTTGAGAAAGAGGACTGGATCCTTTGATACCCAAATAAATTTTGTTTTCCCATCCCTCATTTCTTTTTATTTTTATTTTTAGTTTTTGTACAGTCAATAATTTTCAGTCAGGTCAGACTTTAAAATGATCCTACGTGTACATCTGGTTTTCATTAGCTGGTTCGATAGGAGTAATTTGCATGATCCAAGCATCACCAGATATGTCTAGTGTGGTGAATGTCCCTAGAGGTAGCGAAAAAGTAAGTAAAGCCAGAGTTATCTCTTAGCCTCTTACTGATGTTTTTAGCTTGCTAGTGGTTCTAGACTCATCTCTTTTACTAGAGATGAATGAGTAATCATGACAACTTGGACGCTCCGGATTGCGTAGCCTCTTTTGTATAGGTGTAGAGGATACTAGTTGCACCATATATGTATCCAACTTAGTAGATATGCTTAGGATTTTTCAGAAATTTTTTCTTTTACTCTATATAAGATAAATTTGACACGTTAATGTTATTTTGGGTATGTTAATAGCATACAACACATTGTCACATGTTTTACTATTTTCAAATGCTAGAAACTCTTTAAACATTAAACATTTTGAAACAGTGTGAAAATATTTACTGAATCTAAATGGATGAGTAAGCATAAACTATGCAGTTTAAAGACAAGTAGTGGAAACTAATTAACCCATGTGAGCTTTTGTGCCAATCTTCCTTTATGAGGGTTACTATTCTTTTCAGTCTCATTTTATTCTCTTTATCATATCACTCGTTGAAAGTCTCATTATTTTTCTTTGATTGATCATTAGAAGAGAACGTTCAGGATTTACCATTAGAACGTCTAAATTGCTTAAATGAACAAAGTCAATCTATTTTTAAAATGATTTAGGCCATCTTTTCTTTCAAATGCACCCCCCTTCACCTAATATTACCTTATTCTCAGTTCTATCCAAATCATACCTTGCTCCACCTGGGAGTATAAACCTCACTTCTATATCCAAGTATGTGATTGGACTGTATTAATATTGTAAGAAGTGGTAAAGAAAGAAAGGAGTTGATTTCAAAAAAAAAAAAAAAGAAGAAAAAAATGTACATATGATATAAAGGAGAAGAGAAAGAAGAGGTTGGAATGAATTGCGCAAACACTCCAATCACATGCTTAGAACAAATACACCCCAAATCTCCTACTCATCTTAATTTCTAACCTACCAGTCAAAGTCCTAATGATTTAAAAGAAATTGATTTTTAAATTTAAGTGATAAGGATGTTCTCCACGGTAGATCGCTCTTCTAATGCTAAGTATTCTTTCATGAGACTTATTGTACTCCAAATGTCTATATATTGAGTCATCAAAAAAATGGAAGCAATTCCTCTATCTTTGCTTCCCTACCAAGTGAGATGTTCTCTACACCGGTTTCTGAGAGTTTCTCCTTAAAAGAGTGAAATCCTAGTGAGATTTGAGTTAAAACTACAAGTTTTATGACTGTTAATAGTTATGTAAACTTTGAAGTTAAGATCAGTTGCTTGACTTTTCAAGTACACACTGTAAGTTTAAAGAGTATAAAAAAAAAATGCTACCATTGACAAAACTGTGAGTATATGTGTTGCATTATTATTACATACTTGAAAATTTCATTTTATTGTCAAATTTAATCTTATCTGTTGTAAAAGGAAAAAGTCTACCTTTATTTTTATTTTACTTTATTTTTATATTTAAAAAAAAAAATTTAAAAGAATTTTGTGGGTATATTCACTACAAACCCTCACGAGACAACACTCGTCCACTAGGGGTAACCTAGGGGTTTAACGGCTTGTTGCATACGCTAAATGCAATCGCGATTCCTGCGACAGTGAGTTAGTTAATTTTTAAATTTCCTTAGTTTATTCCTACTCTTTAATAAAACTTCTAGAACAATTTCTCTTTCACTTCATTGCTAGGGACTAGCAATAAGCTAGTTGAGGGGTGTAACAAATATTGAATATTGCACATTTATGTGCCAATATAATAGACATAGTGCTAATTTAATCCCCCAAATTCCTAGTTTTATACGCATATTTGAATTAATATAATTTAACAGTGATGTCACTCAAATGCGTGTAAATATGTGTTTTTACATATTTTATATGTTTAGGTAAAAGTGAAGTGAAATAAAGGGAAAGAAAGAAGTAGCAATTACACTGTAGTATCTCCCATATTATTAGTCAAATATGAATAGTAGTAAATAGTGAGCAAATAGTAATTTTACTATTTGAAAAAAAAAAAAAGAAAAAAAAGAAAAAGAAAAGGGAATCCAACGAAATCAACTTTGGATGTTGATAGTTGGCATTTAACAAACTTTTTTTTTTGCAGGTTGCGAAGCTGTCAGAGGCAAGAGTTGAAAATTGAGACCGCGGATGAAGAAAAAAATGCAACGTGATGAACGCGATGACGATTCATCTTTCAAACTTCGCCTATAAATGGAAGGAAACAGCAAGCTCCAGACACCAATTCACAACACAAATTCACAATCACAGTTTGGAGAGAATAGTTTAGGGGAGGTTAGTATGTGAGCACTTCATATTGTCCCTAGAAATAGGAAACTTTAGTTTTTCTTTGCCTTTTCTAGTTCTAGTAGTTGTAAAATTTTACTTTTATGTAATTGATGATTTTATGTTCAAAAATATGTAGCAAAACTTTGTGTACTGTATTTCTTAAATTTAAAATATTTGTTTTCTTATACAACCTTTGTCAATTTGTAGTAGTAAAATATTCCTATTTAAAATTAGATTTAATATTTCTAGTCTAGTAGTACTTATAGTTGCCCCCTAAAATAGTTAGAAACTTCAAATTTTCAGTTTTTATAGCAATATTTTCATTCACTAAAAGACAGATTTTGCGATTAAATGCCAGATTTCTTAGCCACGTAATTGTTATAATCACCTACCAAAACCCCAAGCACACCATATTCATATCTCACTCCAAAAGTATATTTGGATTTGGTTTGGCCTTATTTGTGTTCTTGGAGCTCAACCACTGTGACCCCACCAGAATCCAAAGTCAAAGGTTTAGTATTTTATTTTTGGTTCAGTATTTCCATTTATGTATATTTTATTAGCCTAGTTGTACTAAACTTTGTTATTTTGCAGATTCCACAAATTCAATCCCAGCTCATGTTAAGTAGGAAAATAATATAATAATATTATATTTCACCCTTACTTTAGTTTTACAACTTTAGTTTTAATTGAGCAGTCACTGTTTACACCTACTTAATTTATCTTTTAAATTTTATTTGGAAGACAGTTTCAATTCCAAAATGGTAGGCTAAAACTTTAATTGGGGATATGTAATAAAAACTTAGAAACCACAGCTTCTGTGCACTAATCTTAAATGGGCAAATTTATCTAGATGGGTTGTTTTTCCATTTATGACCAAAAATATCTATATATCTATAATTTATGACCATTTAACATGTTTATATACTATGGCTATATTGGGCTCAAAAGAGTACATATTTGAAATAAAAAGCCTAATTATGTGGATTGTCAAACTATGCCTTTTGTCATAAAAAACACCTAGCATACTCAAACAACTCATATGACAAAGTTAATATTTCAAATATGTGTTTATATATATATATATTTCTATCCAATAATGGATAGGCAATTGTGTAGTGGCAGAATGGTGGGGACTGGACGCCGAATAACCCACGTCCGCGGCATGGCACGGTTCGAACCTGGCTACTGCCCAATTGCCTTTTTATTTTTCTTTAAACCAAACGATGTCGTTTCATATCAAACCTGACACACTTGATATGACCTTGACTAGTGAAAGTTTATTTTTAAATAAAGAATGACTCTGCGGTCTTAAATGCCAAATGCTTTTCAAATGCACAAAAGATTAATATGCCTTGTTCGAAACGTTATATCCCTGAAATTCGGTGAACAGGATCATTGTTCTTAAAAGCTGGGGACAGACTGACGTGGAGTCCATGACATGCGGTGAGTAGGATATATTGCTCTTAAAAGTGATGGACAGAATAAGGGTGTATCCCTAGAGTTAAACGATTGAGTCTCTTCATGACATCTGAGTATGTTGAGTTCGGTATTTGAGTAACAAGACGATAAGGGTCGGTTTACAAGGATGACTAAAGAACAAGATATGGATATAATAAGATGTTAACTCGTATTTTCATAAGCTTGTGTTTATTTCAGATAACTGGTACCTCGTTAGTTTATGCTCACTCAGCTCTCAGTAAGCTGACGGCCTTTTATTGCCTGGACTTTCCCCGTCCAGAATATCCTGTCTCTTATTCTACAGGTAATGACCAGTACACTGATGACTATTATCCAGAGGAAGGCCCCACCGATGATGGTTACGCCAGGGAGGATTATCCTTATGCCAGTTGAAGACTGAAGATGTTATAGTTAGATTACACTTCGGTTGTTCTGTTGAACCTTTAGTTAGCGGGTACTTGGGCATTTGTTGTCTTCAGACCTGTTGTGATCCTGTGGACCACACTCTGATATTTTGTAATAGTTAGCACTGTGTGTTATTCTCAGTTGGTTACTGTTGCTTTTCTTTTGGACTAGTACTGCGTGGTGTGGATTATTAGTGACTTTCACCTGTCATTCCTTATGGACCCCTAAATGAAATTTATTTTTCTCTATTTATGCTGCTCCGGGGCGTGACAAAAGGGCACAGTTGGACATATGTGAAACAGGACCCACGGGATGTCTAGATTGGATAAATTGCATTTAGTTGCATTTATGTTATTAAATGGTAGACATGTAAATGTAAATGTGTACATTATAATACATGTTGATGTCATATGATTATTTAGTTGATAAAATGTTAACTGCTTTAATATTTTATTATTATTCATGTTCATTTATGGGACCAAGTTGGGTACCCTTGTGAGGGCGTAATTGAGCATGTAGCATAATTGGTAGGCTAATTAGTGCCTTCATATGATATTTGGGACCACGTTTGGGACCTACACGTGACATAGACACATACCCATTTAGATATTGAGGTAGCTAATATAATATTCAGGGATTTCAGAATATGAGTTTAGAAGTTGTGGGGATTGTAAGTAGAATTTGGAGAAATTTGGGAGTTAGTGGATTATCCTAGACACTATTACAATTAGGTAGAAAGATATAGAAGGCTTTGGGTGTAGGATGCTGGGATTGTTATCCCATATGCGCTGAATAGTCATAAGCAAAACTGTGGAAGTGTGTGCAAGTGTTTGGCGGTGGCAACGGTTTATATTATATATATATATATTAGTTAATCTAATCAAAGGAAAAAAAGAAAGAAAAGAAAACAGAGAGTGGGAGACAGAGACGTGAGAAAGAGAAGAGAAACATGAGAGCTTGACTTCCTAATGCCATAGCTTTGCTATATGTTGTCCAAATTGCGATACGAAGTCATATTTTGACTTGTGGGGGGTAAGCCTAAACTTTTGGTATAATTTAATTTGAGTTTAATCGATAGATTTTCGTGACCCAAATGGGTTGGTAATATCTAGTTCACCAAAATTGTGTAGGATAAACTACAGGTTCATATTTGGGCTGGATCTAGGAAAATTTGGGGTTTCATATTTGGGCTGGATCTAGGAAAATTTGGGGTTTCATATTTGGGCTGGATCTAGGAAAATTTGTGGTTTCATTAATTATGATATATGGATGGTTTCATGTTTAAGTTCATTTGGGATGTAAAAGCATGTTAAGTATAGCTTAATAAAGCTTCCTTAATTTATTATTGGGCAAAATTCATGTGACTAAATTAGGCCCAATTTGATTATGAAAGCATGGTGTAATGAATTATTTGAGCATGTTCAGTTGTTTATTTGGGTCAATGAAATTGCTAGTTCTATACCACCATAAGGTAATCGATGTGGTGACGACCAGGGCCGCCAAAGGCCTATGGGATCGCACGTTAGGCGTGGGTCATGACTAGGTCACTTGGGCTTAGGGAGTGGAGCCGCGGACTAGTTGGTAGTGGTGGAAGTGAACTAGTAATTGCCAGAGACTATAGTTGGTTGTAATGAAATGTAACTGAGCATGTTTATTATCCATATGTATAATTAGTATTATTCACAAGCATATAGCTTATATATTTTAGTGGTTATTGAATAACCATCCTAGGTGTTCAAGATGGAGCACAGAAGAAAAGGAAAGGACTTGGGAGTAATCGTTGGCGTGGGGTTGTGACTAAATTCTGGTTTAATGGACTTATGTTTAATAAGTAAATTAGTGGAATATTGTACACAATTATTTATTTTGGTTTGTGTAGTAGAAGGATAGTGGTTTAAATCCTTATAATATGGGGAACGTGATATGTTGGTTGATTTGGGGTTATGGTGGTATTTTTGTACCTTGCATTGTTGGATTAGGGCGACGAACTCGGAATTTCTACTCGTTGAGTTTGACGTTAATTGATTATAAATAATATTTTCCTTAAGTATTTTAAAACTGTGTCAAGAACTCATGAAGGTTGGTGTTATGACCTAAAAGTGTTTTTACATGTTTTTGAAATATATGCAATGTGTTAAAATGTTACTTTTGGAAATGAATTTTGTTAAGATTAATTTGGGTGTGTGTGAGTGTTCAAACTTTTGGAAAAAAAATGCATCAAGTCCATTGGTCATAACTATTTATTTAACAACTTTAATAACTTGAGACGAGCCTCGGTGGCGTGCCACGTATCCTAGATTAACATGTGTGGATCCGGGGCGTGACATGTAAAGATCCCTGTTGTGGTATGCCCCGTCAGGCGGTAAATCTTCATCTGTGAATGTGATTATAGGCTTGCGAGGTTTGGGAGAGATCATGTTTACCAAATCTTCGGGAGTAGTGTTGATAGAAACATCCAATCGATTGAGAGTATCAAGCATAGCTTGCCTGTGTTTATGAGAGGTCACAAGTGATTCGAGGTGAAAAATGCATATTTCTAGTGTACTACATGATCTTTTATGCATACTTTTATCCCCAAAGTCCCTACATTTAGGTGCATTCTAATAACAATGTTCTTTTTATTGTGTTAATGTTAAACCATATGTTTTTGCATTGTTTTATAGGTATTAGGATGTAATTCGATGAAGTGGAGCTAAAGAAAGTGATTCTGGTGAAAAGAACAACAGAAGCAGCTGAGAAAACGCCAATTTTGACAATATAGACTTCAGATTTGGAAGATTTTCCCAGAAATATGAAATGTAGATCTTTGAGTTTTGGTCGCGTGGCCGCAAACGGGACATCAATCCGAGGTCTGAGTGAAAAGTTATGGCCATTCTCCCATTGGTGCGCAGAGTTGTCAAAATCAGAGAGTTCAATCGATTGAGAGTTCAATCGATCGAACCTTCGATCGATCGAACTAAGCTCGATCGATTGAACTTCATATTCACCCAAAAGTTGCGTAAACTCTGCAGGAACCCTATATATAAGTCGTTTTGACGCCAGACGAAAGGAGGACGCTCCAGAACGCAGAAAATAGCAGTTTTAGGGTAGTTTTAGGGTTAGATTAGGTGTAGATTAGGCTGGATTCAAGTTTTCTTCCTCCTTTTCCATTATTAAACTCAAGATTGATGTTGATTACAAGTTATATTCATATTATCTTCAGGTTTTTCTTCTCCTTTTTCTTTATTTGATTGTTTATTGCTTTAGATGTTAATGATTGCTATGTTTTGCTACTTCTGTACTAGTTTTATTATATTTTCGTAGTTTAGACGTTGGGAATATGTGATGAAACATTGATTTTTAGCCTCTGCCATGCAATCTTTAGAAACCTTGGGCTCGATCGATCGAAGGTATTTCGATCGATCGAACTAGGGCCATAGTCAAGCGATCAAAGGCATTTTGATCGATTGAAGGATGATGATGTCCGATCGATCGAGAGCGATTCGATCGATCGAACATGTTAATTCCTGAGATGATTCTTTTAAGTATTTCATGACTTTTTGTTTTAGAAATCTGTCATCAAATCATGACTTAAAGCCTTAAGGCTATTTTCTTCAATGACTTTTGAAAACCACTTTGAATGCTAACACCATTTACAGTGCAAGTAATTACCATTGTTTTAAACCGTCGTCTAAGTATTTTAAATCACTTGTGATGATGTGGCCCCGGCCATGAAAGGGCTATTGATTCTTTATCTTTAGAAAAATACGGAATGCTAAAAAGGAATGAACTCCATCGAACGTTAATGAGTATGCATGGTAGATGGTTATGATCAATGTGGATTCATGTATTTCTAACATCTTTAGTTCATTTATTTAATTAGTTATGTTTCTATAAGTTTTAGTTTATTATGTAGTTTAATTTAATTAATTAGGATTTGTTAGTACACCTCCAATCATTCATTCTTATTTTCTTTTTCTTTAGGTTATAACTTAGTAGACATTCTCTCTATTCCTTCCTTGTGGGATCGACCTGGACTTATCCAGTATTACTTGCACGATCACCTACACTTGGGTGTTGCACAAGAGCGCACAACTATTTAGTCGTGTCAAGTTTTTGGCGCCGTTGCCGGGGAAGTCAAAGGTTAGGATTTTACTAAGTTATTTTCAATTTTTCTTACTCTGAAAAAAAAAAACACTTTTGGATTTTTTCTTTCACAAGAAAAAAAAAATTTAAAATTCTATCGTTTAAATAATTTGGACAAACATGTCATATTCATATTACCCTCCGTACAACACAAACACACTTGAAAATCAATGTAATTATCCCCCAAGTTGGCAAGCACCCACTTATGACACGCAATATCAAACCGAGTGCTACCAACCACCACAATGGGAAAACAATAGTGGTAATCTCCCATATTATCAAACATATCAAGAACCTCCACATGGAGAGTTCTATCAATCGCAATGGGGATATAACCAAGATAATAATGTAGGAAATGATAGTAGTTCCCATGATTATCAAATGCACCAAGACTTTTCTTCTGAGGAGTCTTGCACACAAACACAATGGGAAGGGGACTATTACCAACAACAATGGGGCGAAACTTTATATAGTAATAATGAGGTGAATAACCAAGTTGAGGATAATGGTATGTTAAAATTACTACTTAGTGAAATGAAAAGGCTAGATAGTGCACTAGATAAATTAGAAACTAGATATCAACAAGCATATGCTAGCCAACCTTTAAATGACTATACCAGTCCTTCAACACTACAACCTAAATTTCAAGACACTAATAATGGAATGGAATTAGAGGACAATGATAGGTTTATACCGAATGAGGTTAACAACTCATTCAAGAAAGTCATAACCCAACAAGAACTCCAAAACCAAACCATTAAGCATGAAGTTGTAGATCCATCTTCTCCTCAATATACAACCCCAGGCATCAACTCTTTCACTGCCTGGATAAAGTTGTACAATTCCTTTGTCCAGAGAACCTCAATAGATGACATATCTAGTGAGGAGGGTTACACGGATGAGAATGAGGTTGTTACAGATAATAAGAGTTTAGGTGACTGCACGCAATTAGGAAAGGATGAGTCCCTTGTTGACTCTACCCCTACCTTTGATAGTGACCCTAGGGAGGACGTTATTGAAAAGTCTAAATTCGATTTAGATTCATGTGATATTCATGAACCCTCACCTCTTTCGGCCGAAGAGGTGGTGTCACCAAGATGCCCATCACCTATCCTCTCTATTAATCAAAACTCTCATCCTGAGCTTGAATGTCATGTGTACCCCACTCTTGAACAAAAAGAATGTGTTGTAGAAGAGGATGATAAGGATTCTAGCACATGTACTTCACCAAATTTTAAATTTCAAAATTCTGTGAAAGAGGACTTGGAAAATATTAGGCCCACGTTAGATGATCTTAAACTTCAACAAGAAGCTAGTAATCTGCTAGACTGCTTGATCTTCTTAAGTAATAATGATATTGAGGCCCAAATAAATAGTTTTATCCAAGTCCAGTCCAAAACTATTTACATAGAACAGAAATCCCATTTATATGATCATATCTCCATAGATTCTGTTCTAGAACAAGAGGAGGGTAGTAAAGCTTCATTAGAACATCACTTAGACCCTGCCCCTTTTATTGAACCTTGGCCTCTGCCTGTTTTTGATAATAAAAAAATAGAGGCTGTTATAGAAAATACCAACATCAAAGATCTTTCCTTGAGTATAATTCCTAAAAAGTGTGGTATTCCTCTTATAACTGTCCCCAACAAATTTGACAGCCATAGGTTTTGCATCATCTCCTCTGACCTTAAGCCTGACATTAGTTGGGGGGAGTTTCATTTTTATGAGGATCCCTACATTCTTTTCACTGTTAAATTATTTCATTGGGAAGATCCTAAAAAATTTTTGGTTATTACTTTATGATAAAAATTTTGATTAACCGAATTTAGTTACTGAGTAGTTGTAGTACATTCTCTATTTTTCCTTATTGCTACTAATGATTTTGCAGGTAACTTAACAAAGAAATAAAAGAAAATAAAAAAATTGGATATAAATGCCTCGAGGTAACATCCTTCCTTCTCTCGCTTTACTTTACATGTCCATGTGCTTAGTTTAGAACATTGAGGACAATGTTTAGTTTTAGTTGGGGGGAGTGAGTCATTGCATGCCTCGTTTATTTCTGTTTATGCTTTTGTGTCAATACACCTGCTTAGCAATATGCAACTCAAACTCAGTAAATTAAAATTATCAAAAATTTCAAAATTTATATTTTTTAAAAAAAATATTAAAATGGTTCACGTATTTCTCTGTTAGTTAATGTAGTTAGTTATGATGCATTAGAGTTATTTTCTGTATGTTACTAGTATGTGATACACTATGGTAGTTTCTTTACTATCTTAGTTATAGTATGTTTTATGCATTTTAATCTTCAAACAACTTTGAGCACGTTGTGACAACCTTGCACTTAGCTAAAATGGATTAGTAAGCATAGCTTAGGTGTCTTGAGAGACTGTAGTGGAGACTAATAACCCAAGTGAGGTTTTGTGCCATTCTTTGTTTTTGAGGGTTTTATAAAGTTACTCTTACTTTTTGAAAAGTGTATTCATTCGTTGTAAGTCTCATTTTTCTTCTTCATTTTGACTGATTACTAGAAGAGAACATTCATGATTTACCAAAATTTAGAGCTCTTGAATTTACTAAAATGAATAATCCTATGAACTTAGAAGATGATTTAGGCTATCTTTTGACCATACACGCATGATACAGCCTTGGCCTACCTCTGTACTATTCCTTTACTTCACCTCTTGAGCCTTATCATAGTTGCATTGTCATTATAATTCCTTAAATCTAAGCCTAACTCCATATTACGAGTTTGAGTTCTTTTCTTTATCTAGGAGTGATTGGGATGTGTTATCTTGACAAGAAGTTTGGTTGTGTGAATAAGAGAAAGTTGGCAAACGAAAAATGATGGAAAAAAAAAAGAAAAAAAAAGCATGAAAAGAAAAAAAAAATGCCAATGGTTGTTATAGAAGAAAAAAAATAAGAATAGAAAGAAGAGTGAAAAAATATATATCTATTAAAAGAAAAGAAGAGAGAGATTGGAGATGTGGGAAAGTTTGAAAAGTTATAATAGACATTCCAATTACATCCTTTGACCTAATTGAATATCACGAGCTCTTTTTTCTTTCACCTAACACCTCTTTTTCAAAGTCCTAATGATTTTAAGTAATTGGATTCGAAGTTAAGGTAATGAGAGGGTTCTCCACGGTATCTCGCTCTTCTAGTGAAAAGTATCCTTTCATGAGACTTTATGCACTAAAATGTCCATTTTTCAATTTAGATATGAGAAGTATTAGATTCCATTTACATTTACTCTTTATAGCTTCCATATCATGAGTGATAATTATTACACCTAATTCGGAGTGATTTCATCTTGAGAGTGTAATCCCGGTGAGAGTTGAGTCAAAATGAACGTTTTGATAGTGTCTTAGGTTATGCGAGCTTTGAAATTAAAGTTTTGTATTTTGGTTGTCCATTTATACACACACTTGAAGATTAATAGGTATGGAACACTCTAATGACTTTGATAGTAGATTAACTGTAATGTGTGTGTTGCATTGCTATGGCATACTAAAGAGTTTCATGAGGTTGTTGAGCTTAACTATATTGCAAAATGAGAGGAAAGTTTTCTTGAAAACATTTAAACTAGAACCCTCACGAGACAACACTCGTCCACTAGGGGGAACCTAGGGCTTTAAAGGCTTGTTGCATACGCTAAATGCAATCGCGATTCCTGCGAAAGTGATTTAGGATTTTTACTTTCTTTCATTTTTAATTTTTAGAGTTAAAAAAACACTGTTGAAGTTCGCTTCATTGCTAGGGACTAGCAACGAGCTAGTTGGGGGGTGTGATTCGAGGTGAAAAGTGCATATTTCTAGTGTACTACATGATCTTTTATGCATACTTTTATCCCCAAAGTCCCTACATTTAGGTGCATTCTAATAACAATGTTCTTTTTATTGTGTTAATGCTAAACCATATGTTTTTGCATTGTTTTATAGGTATTAGGATGTAATTCGATGAAGTGGAGCTAAAGAAAGTGATTCTGGTGAAGAGAACAACAGAAGCAGCTGAGAAAACGCCAATTTTGACAATGAAAACTTCAGATTTAGAAGCTTTTCACAGACATATAAAATGTAGATCTTTGAGTTACGGTCGCGTGTCCGCAAACAAGAGGTCAATCCGAGGTTCGAGTTAAACGTTATGGCCATTCTCCCATCGGTGCGCAGAGCTGTCAATATTAGAGAGTTCAATCGATCGAGCCTTCGATCGATCGAACTAAGCTCGATCGATCAAACTAAGGTCGATCGATTGAACTTCTTATTCACTCAAAAGTTGCGTAAACTCTACAGGAACCCTATATATAAGTCGTTTGGACGCCAGACGAAAGGAGGATGCTCCAGAACGCAGAAAACAGCAGTTTTAGGGTAGTTTTAGGGTTAGATTAGGTGTAGGTTAGGTTGGATTCAAGTTTTCTTCCTCCTTTTCCATTATTAAACTCAAGATTGATGTTGATTACAAGTTATATTCATATTATCTTCAGGTTTTTCTTCTCCTTTTTCTTTATTTGATTGTTTATTGCTTTAGATGTTAATGATTGCTATGTTTTGCGACTTCTGTACTAGTTTTATTATGTTTTTGTAGTTTAGACGTTGGGAATATGTGATGAAACATTGATTTCCAGCCTCTGCCATGCAATCTTTAGAAACCTTGGGCTCGATCGATCGAAGGTATTTCGATCGATCGAATCAGGGCCATAGTCAAGCGATCGAAGGCATTTCAATCGATTGAAGGATGATGATGTCCGATCGATCGAAGGCATTCCTGAGATGATTCTTTTAAGTATTTCATGACTTTTTGTTTAACAAAATCTATCATCAAATTGTCCCTATAAACTCAGTTTGTCACAATAGTTTTTAGAACTTAAAGCCTTAAGGCTATTTTCTTCAATGACTTTTGAAAACCACTTTGAATGCTAACACCATTTAGAGTGCAAGTAATTACCATTGTTTTAAACCGTCGTCTAAGTATTTTAAATCACTTGTGATGATGTGGCCCCGGCCATGAAAGGGCTATTGATTCTTTATCTTTAGAAAAATACGGAATGCTGAAAAGGAATGAACTCCATCGAACGTTAATGAGTATGCATGGTAGATGGTTAGGATCAATGTGGATTCATGTATTTCTAACACCTTTAGTTCATTTATTTAATTAGTTATATTTCTATAAGTTTTAGTTTATTATTTAGTTTAATTTAATTAATTAGGATTTGTTAGTACACCTCCAATCATTCATTCTTATTTTCTTTTTCTTTAGGTTATAACTTAGTAGACATTCTCCCTATTCCTTCCCTGTGGGATCGACCTGGACTTATCCAGTATTACTTGCACGATCATCTACACTTGGGTGTTGCACAAGAGCGCACAACTATTTAGTCGTGTCAATAAGCAATCCCCATACTGAGATCCAGGCTTGTGTTTTTTTCATCTGCCTTAGGATTTCATCCTCTTCTTCACTCATGGTTACTTTCTCAGTTTCTTTTGCTTTGACTACTTCTTTCTCTTTCCAAGTTTTTTCTAACTCATGAGGTTTGAAATGACGTCCAGAACGCGTCAAGTGGTTGGCTTCATTAGTGATCCAAATAGACTCAAGTTCTTTGGCTAATTTCTCAGTGCCAACAATGACTTTCCATACATAATCATCAGGGATTATGGTGTTATTAACAGAATCATCCTCATCATCATACCACCAATCTTCTTCTTCTCCCATCATTGCAACGAGATCATCATCTTTGAATTAAAGGCTTTTGATAGACTCCACCAATTCTTTTATTGGCTTGGTGCCTTCTTTCTCGTTGATTGCTTCTATGGACTTTTCTTCTTCATACCAGATTGAATCATCAACAATGGCATTAGGATCCCACCATTTGATTATGAGATTTTCGTTGGCTATTTCTTCTTCAAAAGTCAGTGCTTCTTCAACCCACTCTTCTTCTTCTACGTTTCTTAAGATACAGATCGTGGCATTTTTCGGGAGCTGAATATTGAGGCTGGCTAATCCAAGGATGTGATGTAGACCATCGGGTTATAAAGCTGAGACCCTTCTTCTATAAAGTTGACATTTGGTAGGTTCCCTTTATGATTAGAGAGAGGATTCTTCTAAACATTCGGCTGGGCAGGAGGAGGAGAAATGACCCCTTTTTCAATCAAATCTTCAATCTCATGGCGAAGTCTCCAACATCTATTTGTGCCATGTCCACAGCCTTGATGAAAGTCACAATAGAATTCAGTTTTGAAACCTGGAGGAAGTGGATTAGGCTCTGGTTTGGGTTCTAATTTCTGCAAATACCCCTTTTCTATCATTCTCTCAAGTGCGGTGCTTAGCGACATTCCCAAATCGGAAAGTTCTCTTTTCTCTTTCATCTGCTTTTGATTTTGATTCCCTCTTGCATTAGCCATGCTTCGATGCTCTTTCTAAAAAGGCTGAGGAGATAGTGTGTTAATGTCGGCAGACTGATGATAGACCGGCCTTTTTGTCTGTCGGTACCGGTTGCTCAAGCTCTCTTTCTTGATCTTTCCATCTCTAATGGCATCTTCTATTAAAGTCCCCACATCAAATAGCTGTTCGAAGCTCACAATGGATTGAAATTCTAGCTTATCTAACTATTCGGGCTTCAGATTTCTGATGATCATTCAAACTTGATCCTTTTCTGTTGCCCTGCTAGTCATCTGAGCAGCTTTAGCCCTCCAACGAGTAAGGAAACCTGTGAAGGATTCTTGATACTCTTGTCTAGTGGTCTCAAGATCCCTTGCAGTCACGTCAAACGACTGGTTGTACGAATACTGAGCCATGAAAGCTTTGGCCAATGCCTCCCAATCTCTGGTTATGGCTGGTTCTAGCGTCAAGTACCATAAAAGTGCTGCCCCACTCAAAACTCTTGGAAATAGTAGAGCGAAGAAGTCAGACCCAATACCCATAGGCTGCAAAGTTCCCACATAAAGCCTTAGATGGCTCTTCGGATTTCCAGTTCCATTGAAGAATTCAATATGCGGTATCTTAAACTTTTCTGGGAGTTTGGATTTTGGAGTGTCACACAGCCCCTCGACGTCGAACAGATACTCATCCACCCCTTTGCTTTTTCTAATCACGCTGTCTAGCTTGTAGATCTTAGCTAACTTGTCTTGAGTTTCCTGATCTAGCTGAACCTTCGGTTGAACTGTCTCCCTAGAATCTTCTTCTAGAGGCGGTGGCGGCAATGGATTAGTCAACTGCTGAATCAATCTCATCATAGTGGCAAGTTGTTCCCGATTCTGTTCCCTGCTCTGATCTAATACAGTCTGCATTGCGGCCAATCTGGCCTCTATGTCAGCTTAGTATGTCATATTCTCAACCCTAGTGGACCCGATTGTTCCTTCTTCAAATCCTAGTCTGATCAAGCGGCTGTTTGGAGCTCTGACCCTGGAGGGAGTACAACTTTTTTGTCCTATCTTATCTTTTCTGGTTTTATTACGGATTTTCAAATAATTAGGTATCTTTATTTGAAAATGAATTTTTCAAAGAATGATATTTTACAAAAAAGTGGCTTGAAAACCATTTCCTTTTTCAAAACCATTTTCTAAAATCAAGTTCCAAAATTCTGAGGAAAACAAATCTATTCTTTTTTCAAAAGTATATTAGAGGTGTCGCACTTGTGAGTCGTATATGCAATGCTCGTGTAGTGTATGCAATGCAGATGAAATACAATCTAATCTAAATGTATTGCTAATCACCTTACTAATCCAATCATCATCCAAGGATTTTTAGCTTTTGAAATTCTTGATGGTTCAGGTTTACAAAATTGAGTTTTTCATGAAAATCTTGAAAGAGAGGGGGAGATTTGTAATTTTCAAAAATATTTTTGAACCATCAATGCTTGTGGTGCGAAATCATGATTCTTTAAAAAATCAAGGTAGGAAATTCTAACATCTGAGTGGGAAATCTTTGAATCATCAAAGCGCGAAATCATGGATTTTGAAAACCAATGTAGAAATTTTGAAATTCTTTTGAATTTAGGGAGAATTTGAAACTGAATCATCAAGTAGGAATTTTGAAATTCTCTAAAATCTAAGGAGAATTTTGGAAAGATTTTTGCAAAAGTGAATTTGAAAGCGATTTTTCAAAAGGGATATTCCCGGAATTTTCAAAAGACTCAGGTTTTGCAAAGGAGTACTAGTATTTTCAAAATTTTCAAAAATTGTCCTTAGATAATGATTGGATGTTCGGATAAAGACCATACTACTCTAGAGGAATCTATCATACAAGGTTTGATGATGCCTTCGCATACACGCCCTCATCATCCAAATAATACCTTACGGGCAAATGCAAATAATTCATCACATTTTTCTAATCAAATATGATAATCAAGATCCTAATTGAAGGGTTCTATACAAACTATATGCAAATGCCGGGTTTTAGTCTCATAAAGGGTTCATTAGCAAGCCAAGGGCTCTACATACCGCACGCGGTACAAGGCTAACGGTGACTACATGCTACCAAAACTCTTGACGAATAGAGGAAAGAGGGCCTTCTACCCTCAAGGCAATGGTCTCAAGCAGTCGCGGTGAAAGAACAATGCAAGTTAAAATGCAGGCAGAAACAACATGATTATCGAATTAATAACAAGGATAGTTTTTGGCTTAAGTCAAACCCTCGAAGAACAAGAAACTATTAGTTTCATGGTCAAATCCCCAGCAGAGACACCAGATTGTGGACACGCGCCGCTTGGTCGTCCTGGCGTCTTCCCTCGATAGTGTCCCGGGACGGATCCCAAGGGAGCACACTTTCAGGGAAACTAGAACTTCCTCACGTGGTCCTAGAGACAAAGAGTCGCCACCTAATTTTTATCGGGAATTAGGAAACTCAAGTTTGACTCGCCCAAAATTGAATAAGGTTACTCGCCCTTCATTACCAAAAACTAGGTTCGAGGGTCTTGGTATGAGAGGGAAAGGAGCCCAAGCTGGCCATGATTCAAATATCCTTGTTCTTCATTCATAATTGTTGTTGTTTCCTCAAACATAATAGACAGTATATAAATGTCAAAAGAGAACATCTAATGAAAATCATTTCAAGAGATTAAACCAAGTAGAAGTCGGATGCACGTGCAATACAAGAGAGAGGTATACTTACAGTGCCTAGTCCCGCCCAGGACCGATGCAAATAGAGGAAAAATGTCATGATATGCAAAAGGGAACAAGAAGACTTACATTGGGTTGATTCGGGCGGAGTCGCAAAAATGAAAAGAAATGGAAACTTGAAATGCAATCATGCAATAATCCTAGATAAGATGTCTCTAACAAATAATCATATAAACGGAGACTATCCTAAAGGAATTTGTGTCGTTGAAATAAAGTTGGAAACCTAGAAAAATTCTAAGAGAAAGGATAGAGAAGGTACACGATAAATGGGCTCTAAGCCACATGTAGATGTGGCAAGCTCACAAATTGAAGTCCGGGTCTATGAAATGCAATTCTCAACACTAAGACACCAAGGAATACCCAAGCATTGCAAAAACACAAACATATGACATGCATGAAAAGCAAGTAGAAAATGTCATCAATCAAATTTCCAGATTTAGCAACCTCTAATGAATCCTATCAAAAGTTGTCTTAAACATGAGCTGGGTTAAAACCCTTTTACAAAAAGTTAGATACGTGTCTTAGGGAACATCTCAAAAAAGTAGAACCTCTTTACCATTTTTGAAGTTTGAGAAATAATAGTTTTGGGAACAGTGGATCAGGACTGTCCACTGTTCTTGTAAAAATCATAATTAATTCTACACAAATCATGTGAAGCTCTATTTGGTGTCAAAAGAAACCTATTACACTGTAGTTTATGACAAAAATAATCCCATGGACATTTCATGATCTTAAAGTTTCTGAAAAAGTGTTTTATACAGACTCTATTATTCTGAAAGTTTGGTATCATTTGACAAAAGAATGCAAAACAAAATAGAAGCATGTATGGAAATTCATGAATCATGTTAATCAAATAGATCTAAGCTTTTGATCTCTTATCCAATTATCCTAGATGATTTCTAAACCAATTTTTATTCATCAATTCTTGTTGAGTGATCAAGGTATGACCATTTTGTATACATAATCATAATTGTATTTAAACTTAGAAAATTCCAGAATAGTAATATCAACTTCAAACGCTTAGAAAACGATCTTAACTCGATTGTATACTCATGATTTGACATCGGCATATAGATACATGGGTTAGGAATCATCCCCAAAAAGTGGAACATCGAAAACTATTATAGATTTTCTGAAATTCAAGTACAAAGAGACTATGTTAAAATCTGTCAACCGATTTCTCAACAATTTCTAAAAATAGCATATGGATCCTAAAAGTTCTCAAAACGGACCGGATGAAAGATAATTCATCAAAGTTTACCCAGAAAATTTGAAATCCATCAAACTATGGATTTTGATGGACCAAATCTTATGGACAAAACCAATCTGTTCTGCTGAGTTTTATCTAGTTCATTTTAAAGTGTGAGGAAAACATCTTAGGTGTTGATTGAAGCTTATTAGAGAGATCAAATTCATAGATCTACTTGAATGTCATGATTTCCATGAAGAACTTTAGATCATGGATCAAAGGGACTTATAAATATCCTATTGGAGATGAATTTCAATAGGAATTCTAAGTAACAGAAATAATCAAGTGATGGGTATGAACATAGGAATTATCCCTCTCATAGATCATACTTCTAAACCATCAGAGAATTCAAAATAGATACATATATATAATCATGTATGCATGAATCTAAAACTAGAATAGAAAAAGGAAATCAAAATTGAAAATCAATCTCTAATTATGAATTATCAACAAAATCAAAGAGATTCGGATCTAGCTATGTGAGTGTATGAAGAACAAGAGAAGAAGAAGATGAGTGTTCTAACAAATAAAATAAAAATAAGCTAGATCCAAATCTTATAGATCTATATATATAAAATAGGAATTAGAGATGAATTATAGTGTTCACCTCTTAGAGGAATCTCAATTTTTGCAATAAAAGCTGTATTGAAGATCTTCTTCTTCAAGTGTTCTTCAAGCACTCATCCATGGAAGTTGAGGGAGGAAATTGGTGTTAAAATCATCTAATCCTATTATCTTGAGATTATTTTAGGAAATTCTATTTCATAATTCACTTCTACTCTCTTAAAATATCTCTTGATTTCTAATTATATTCTGCTACATCTTGTATATTCTCTTGTATGTACTTGTGTGTACTCTCTTATCTATCTCTTGTGTGTCCACGATGATCTCATATGGATCTATATATAGAGTTTTGAAGAGTTACCTCTTAAGTTACAGGGTTAAAATAGGATTTTCAGAGAGCAAAAAAGGGTTAAAATAGCCATTTCGGTGCCTAAACGCATTTTACAGGCAATTTCCTCGCAGTGTGAGCCTTATAGAATGGTCTAAAACCAAACAAATGCGATGGAGAACATCCCTTATAGGTGGAGGTTAAGGGGGGAACAGACACCCCATATGTGGGACCCACCACCTGTATTTCTTGCTCCTCTGGTCACCCACAAGCCCTGTTTCAAAAATTACGTGCAATGTTTTTCCAGATTTTTGTAAAAATACTTTTTGGTGTTTGAAATCGTACGTTTACGTACCGTTGGAAAGCTATCATGTTGAATTTTAGTATATAAATATTCCCAGAGGTTTTGAAATGAAAATTGAGGTCCAATTGAAGTCCGGAAGTCCTCTGGAACTTTCGTCGTCTTTTTGAAATCAAACGACGTCTTTTTCAAAATTGCTCTCAAATGTGCGTTGATTTTGAACTTTTCTTTAAAATTGAATCTCTGGATACCAAGAATATTACGTTTAGAACACTTAATGTTCATATAGCCCTGAGTGAATATGAATTTTCAGAGACAATTTTGACAAAACCGGAATGTATGCATGGGAAAGGGCTTTTTTGAGCTTGAAGTCACTTTTCGAAGTTCGATCTTTCGATTGTGTGGAATCTAGTACCTTCCACGGGGTAGTTTTCATCATCAAATCCTCCAAGATGTTGTCCACCCTAAATCCTATTAGTTTGGTCAAAATTAGGTGTCTACACTCATCATCAACCTAGTCATGTCTAAAAAGGTCTTGTTCTTTCTTTCATTTACACCATTCTGTTGAGGTGTACCAAGTGTAGTCAGCTGAGATAGAATCCCGTTCTCTCTCAAGTGATCAATAAACATATTAGAAAAATACTCGCCACCTCGATCAGATTGAATGGCCTTGATATTCTTTACCAATTATTTCTCCACCTCAACTCTAAATTCTTTAAACTTTTCAAAGGCTTCAGATTTATGCTGCAATAGGTAAAGATATCTATATCTTGAATAAACATCAGTAAACGTAATGAAATACTAATAACCTCTGCATGCTTTGATGTTTATTGGTCCATATACATCACTATGTATTAATTCCAACAAATCTTTGGCCCTATTACCCTTTGCAGAAAAAGGCTCTTTTGGTCATTTTACCCTCTAAACAGGGGTCATAGATAGGCAACAGTTCTATAACTAAGGAGTTGAGTACATCGTCTTTAACCAGCTTATCCATTCTGTTTAGATTAATATGACCTAACCTCAAGTGTCAAAGATGTATAGGATTTGAATAAGGTACTTTCCTTTTAGATGGTAATGTTACCATTGAGTTATTGAATTCTACTTTAGATTATTCTTGAGTGCAAAGATCAATCAAGTATAAACAATTAGACAGTGTGCCACAACAAATGAAAGAACCATTTCTTTTTATTGATACTTCAGTTCAAAAATGAAACAAATAACCATTACTCACTACACTAGAAACTAAAATGAGATTATATCTTGTGTGGAAGGGACGTAAAGTACATCTGTTAACACTAATGTTTTATTACTAGGAAACACTAAACTACTCCAATCACAACTACTGAAATGGTTGCACTAGATCTCAGGGTGAGCTTTATTTCTCCATCACTGCACTGCCTGGTTGGTCTGAACCCCTGCAACATAACTTACAAGTGATATGGTTGTAGATATGGTTAGTTACTCCCGAGTCAATGCACCATGTATTCGAAGTATCCGTTAAATATCTTACTTCAATTACAAGTGACTCAACCATACCTTGATTTTTAGTGGCCAAGTAGTCCAGACAAATTCTCTTCCAATGTCCCGGGATGCCGCAGTTGAAACGATTTCCCTTCGGCTTCCCCTCAGCCTTCTTCTTGCCCTTTCTTTCCTTCTTCCTAATTGTTGGGTTAGGCCCACCAACCTGAAACTTAGAACCCTTCTTACTCTTCCTACCCTTACCCTTGGGCTTGGGCTTGGACTTGGGCTTGGGCTTTGAGGATGAAGCCTTCTCTAGGTTCATAACATCCTGACCACCAATGACTATCCCCTCCATTGCATGTAGAGAGCTAACAATTTCAGTCAATGAATACCCTTGTTTGTTCATGTTGTAATTTAATTTGAACTGGTTAAATGAAGCTGGCAATGAGTTAAGGATTAAGTCCACTTGGGTTTTCCCATCGATCTCAGCTCCGAGGACCTCTAGTATGTTTATATAACCAATCATTTTCCAAATGTGCTCTCTCAGTAGAGTTCCCTCTGAAGTCTTAGTGTCCATGAGTTATTGCATGGCGTTAAACCTCGCATGCCGACCTTGTTCCCGAAACATCTCTTTGAGATTCAAGATCATATCACCAGCCATAACAATCGACTGATGTTAGTGCTGCAACACATTGGACATGGAGGCCAATATGTAACAGCGAGCTATCTCATCATCCTTCTACCAGCGTTCATTCTGATCTTTCTCATCAACAGGGGTATCAAGCCCGGGTACTGCCAGGCAAGGAGTGATGAGTACATATTTATATCCTTCCGCAGTCAATAGAATATCAAGGTTTCTTTTCCAATCCACATAGTTTGTTCCAGTTAACTTGTTTTGATTAAGAATGGTTGCAAGTGGGCTAAAATGCGACATAGTAAAATCTGAAAAACTACACATAGAATTATAGTATAAGTATGGATCATCATTTAAAGCGATAAATATGTAAAACATGAAAAAAAATTCCTTTAAAAACATTTAACATATATATCATCAGAATATTAAATTCATGAAATCAAGCCTCCGAGGGAAGATCGAGATCCCATAGCTTAATTGGCTAAACCATCATGATTATTCCAATGCAACTCTTGCAAACTAACTCATGACTCCTGATCCCTTGGTCTCCAACAATTTTCAATAAAATTTTGAGGAAAATCCCTTATTAAAAATATTAGTCTAGTTTACACCATAAATTAGAATCCAATGACAACTGCGCCAAGTAGTGCCTCCAAAGGGAGGTCACTCTATAACACTTCTCATTGATTCTATCCTTATTAAGTTCATATCTAGTAACTAGAGAATAGAATACTATCCGAGGGGTGTGATCACAAACAATTATGTGACTCACAATATTCAATTCTCCTTACAATGAACCATTGATGGAAGATCGGGAGGTTATGCATTCGCATAAGACTCTCTCCCACTAGATTATTTGAAATGTGAATTTATTTTCTAAAAAATGTTTTGTTACATTAACCTCAAAACTCACTTTTGTTTAACGTGTCAAAAAAGCTCTTTTCTTTTGAAAAAAAATTGCTTTAAACTCATGCATGTGTAATTTATGAACCAATCACATCACATGTAATAACACATAAAAAAACATGCATAATCGGGTCCTTTTCCTCATGGCTCTATTTCCATAAATCCGTCTTCGTAAGGCGTCGGTTCTCCAGACTCCATCTTCATGGCTCCGTCTTGTGAATCTGCAATAGTTACATTACAAAATCCTATGCCTCTCGAAAGAGGGTTACAAAATAATATAGGAATGGAAAATAGGGAAACTACTGTGTTACCACAATGCCCTTTACAATCCCACAAATAGACCAAAATTGAAATTTAAAACAAACTTTAAAACACATTCTGGCCATGAGAGATCAGGTAGCTGTAAGACAGATTAGCATATGCCAATCCCACACAATATCTGTACATAATTACCATAAATGCTATATCCATGCCATGCAATTTATAAATCATCACATACAAAAACATACTGCAATCGCATAAAAAATGTCAACACTATGAATTTATTGGCTCCCGAAAAACATCGTGAAAAAAATAGCTAAACTCTTTGAAAAAACACTTTTCAAAACACATTTTTCAAAAAAAAAATTATGAACAATTTTTTCAAAATTAATTTTATAAAAACAACTTTTAATAAAACCTTATATTGAAAAATAGCACTTGTAATTGTTTTGAAAAAAGTTTTGCACACATACGGGGGTGCATATGACACGTGGATAGCACGCGCATATGCAAAACATGCACACAGCATGTGCCCAGTACATGCATGGCATAACACATGCCTAGCACATGCACAACACATGTCTAATATGTGCACAGCACGTGCATGGCATGTGCTGCAAGCTGCAGCCCAGCATGCTGTGCATAGGGTTTAGCCAACAGTGCACGAGCCAGCATGGGCTGGCATAGGCTGCCCCCATATAGTGCGTGGGCTGATGGCATAGGGCATGCACAGACTGCGCATGGGCTATAACAACCCACTACGTACATGCTCAAAGGCTGTGCCCCTAGCCCTAGCCATGCGCACATACTCGATGCACACTGCACGCACACACTACATACTATGCATATACACACACGCATACACGGCACACACACTATACGCACACCACATGCACAGATCCACGCACGCACGCACGCACATTGTATGCACATACTACACGTACACACTACATACACACACACTGCACACTCTACCCATACACATGCATACACACTACTAACATACATGCACTCCACATGCATGGACGCATACTGGACACATACATATACACATACACTGTGCACATACACACACACACACACTACACGCATAGTGCTCACACACACACACATCCTCCGCACAGGCAGCGCATAGCAGTAAGAGGCTACGCATGCCTAGAGCATAGGCTGCGCACACTACTATAGTGTGTAGATCTAATCTGTTGTGTGTGCGCAACCCTAGGGCACAGTTTCATATGCTTTTATTTTTTTATCTATTTTCCAGCCATAAAATCATGATGTTCTACAAAATATCATATGTATAAGGTTTGAGCAGGCTCTGATACCAGTTATTGGTCCGGTTTTAAAATTTAATGGTTTGCGGAAGTGATTAATCTTTGAAACTCTTTTCAAAAACATATCTGGTTCAAACCTAGATACGTATGATTATCAAAAATAGATCTAATACCTTTTAATGATCAGTTGGATCCTTACAAAAACACTTCAGGCAAGATCCAGATGCTACTCCTTTGCGGTACAGAATTTTTCCCGCGTATACTCTTGAAGCTTTGGATCATTAGACCTTGGTGATGATCTCTAGGGTTATAGGATGAGAGAAAAATATATGTGAGAGAGAGAGAGAGAGAGAGGTTCGGCCTGGGTTCTTAGAGCAAGCACAAAAACTCTCTCTATACATATATTTATACATTCTTATATCCATCTGTTGAATCTAGTTGGACTAGGACTTCATAAGATGTAACACCCGTACTCGGAGAATTGGTTAATTATTGTGTTAATATGCATTAATTAGTATAATTAGTGTATAAACGGATTAAGGGGAGGCTTGGACTCGTCCATGTAAAAAGTGTTCAGAGAGGGACACTAATTGGAAATGTCCCCAGTGAGGTGGGACATGTATTGAAATGGAACCCAGCGAAGGATAAATTGGTAATTTGCATTTTAAATGATTAAATGCATTTTTGTGTGTTTACATGAATATTTGTTTAAATGCCTTCATATTATATGTTGATATATGTGTAGCATTTGGAATTAGTTTGGACACCCAAATAAGGGTATAAATGAAAAAGATTTAAAATTAGTAGGTGCGATAGCAATTTCACAAAATATATGGGACCCACATTGGGACCCATACGAAACTTAGACAAACACTCATTAGATAGTTGGGGAGTTAGTGGAATGTTTGGGGGATTTCATAATAAGAACTTAAGAAAAATCGGGGGTGTAAACAAAAATAAGGAAAAATAAGTGACACATCACTTGCATGTGATGTGTGTGTGTCAGTAGGAGAGTCTATACTCTCATTTCAGGAGAAATTAAACAAAGAAAACAAGAGAGAGCCCAGAGAGAAGACGGAGCTCGAGACGCCGACGTCGTATTTTTGCCGTTCCGTCGCCGTCGTTCGTCGGATTCACGAATCGAAGCTTTTTTTGGACTCTTGGAGGTAGGACGATCGTTCCTATACCTTTAATTTACGTTAATATTGTCAAATTTTAGTATCTCGTATTAAACAGTGAGACGTCATCTACCGAATTCGTGTAGGATTCTTGTTGGAGTAGAAATTGAGGTTCAATTTGGTGAAATTAAGCATTTTCCTAGCTTAATTTTGGTTAGACCTTGCTTAAGGTGAGTTTTCTACACTAAAACTGATTGTGTTTAATGTGTTCAAGGCCTTAAGTGATATTAGAGATGATAATTCATGATTAGAAGCTATCATATTGTTGGAGTGAATTCCATGTCAATTATATAGAAATTATATGTGTTTACATGTTGATGTGCTTATATGTTTATGTGGTAGTCAATGAGCACTGGGAAAATGGTTCATTGTTGGGACTAATAAGGGTGGTGAAGAGGAAGAATCCGATAAATACGAAAGTCCAAGGAATAGAAGTGACCACGGGACCAAGGGAGGTCGTCGGGTCTGAATGAACCATAAAACCGGTGACTCGGTGACTAAGTTTATGTTTTGTGTGTTAATTGTAGCATTGCACGTGTTAAACATACAATCATATTAGAATGCTCACTAATCTTAATGCTTAAGAAAACCGTTTTCCTATTTCTATTTTGGTACATAACAACCACTGGAAGCTTGGAGCCGTATCCGGAGAGGAAATGACGCGCGTTGGGAGAGATGGGGGAGATTTGGTGGCTAAAGCATGTAAACTTCTTTGAACTTGTAAAATGATGTAAATTATGGTTTGTTTTTATGTTAATGTTAACACTTGAGTGGTAGAAAAAGAGTTTGGATCTTAAAGTTGTATTTGGGAGAGTTGGGAGTGAATTTAGGAACTTATGTGTTACCTCTCTTGTTTTGCTCAAGTGTGGTACGAGTAATGGGTTCGACCATCTCGGCAAGTCCGGATGCGTCGCTAGTGTCTTGGACATGTTTCTTTAGTGCTTATAATGCTAGTTATAACATTGAGTTTATCCCCTAGCAAGTTCCATGTATTTTGGTTGAGAGTTGAGTTTCAAACCTTAAAAGTTTGTTTTAGTTCAAATGAAATGAATTCTTAGTTGATTTGATCAAATTGTGAAGGTGTTTGTGTGAACCAAGCTTGACTTAAGTTTTAAAGTGTTTGGAAATGTGTTGGATATGTTTTCCCAAAGTTTTATACGGTTTCCATGTGATTTGGTTGTGTTTTGGAAAGTTTAAAACTTGTTTGACAGCAAAATTTAGCAGGAGGAACCTGTTCTGCAGGTTGCGAATCAATCTGCATTTATGAAGGGATCGATTTGGCCTTTTAAGGGAACATTCTGCGAGAGACTCATATAAATGGATCGATCCGCGTTTTATGAAGGGATCGATCCACTTGTTTTTTTTTTCACAGCACGTCCGCTTTTACAGAAACGTGCATAACTTTTTCTAGAAAACTCGGATTCGTGCGCCGTTTGTTGTGTTGGAACTAGGACTCAAACATTTAACTTTTTATTTAAAAAATGTACATACTTTTTTAATGACTATTTTTGCCCTTGGGGCTGTTTTGTCACAATGGAGTTCTTAAAAGTGGTTTACCCACATTTTATTTCTAATTAGTGTGTGTTTTGGGTACGGTTACTCTTGTTACACATGTCCTAATCCGCCAGGGGTGGGTTGGTGTGTGACAATTTTTGGTATCAGAGTAGTAGGCTAAAGCCTTTAGGGACGAGAGACGTATATGACGCGTAGTGTGCATACAACGACATGTAGTTGCATAAACATGCATACACGTTTATTTAGCATGCATTTAATGTTGATTACCATGCCATGGGTTTCTTAAAAGTAGCATGTGTATGTGTAATAATGTGGGTGCCAGGCATTATGTCTGGAGGTGAGACCTTAAACTGAATGGAATGAGTTAAACGGGCAATCGAAGGATTGGTTCGAGTTGCCGAAACTCATATGGTCGAGGAAAGGCGAGTACAACCCAATCCAAATCCAAGGGAGGAAGTTGTCACTATTTCTAAATTTCATAAGCAGAAGCCGACAATATTTTGTGGGGAAGCCGATCCGATAAAGGCAAATTTTTGGATCTCAGATATGGAAAAAATCTTCAGGGTATTACCGTGTACAGAAGAACAAAAGGTGTGTTTGCATCCGATACATTGAAGGATGAAGCGCAATATTGGTGGCATACTAAGCTGGGCCCAGGGCAACCAACTACCTGGGAACAATTCCTTGAGATATTTAACGAGCAGTACTTTCCAGAATCATTTGGGGATCAAAAGGCTCAAGAGTTTATGGAGTTGGTACAAGGGGGAAAGTCAGTTTAGGAATACTTAACACAATTTACCAGTTTGGCGAGGTTTACCGGAGATATTGTAACGACTGAGAAGGTGAAGGCAAGGAAGTTTGTAGCGAGACTTCGGGGTGGCATTCAAGGGCGGGTGACCGTATTCCGTCCAGAGACCTATGCTAAGGCATTGGATATTGCTTCTATCGCTGAAAGGGATCTCGGGTACACTTCAAACTTACCACCACCGCCAAGTCAACAAAACAAAAGGGCTAGGTCAAGTCAGTTCACTAGTCAAGGGGGTGCAAGAAGGCAGAGTTCAGGAGGATCATCAGCTAGTGTAGGTAGTGGTTCCGGTGAAAATAAACCAAGCTGTCAGACTTGTCAGAAATTTCATTGGGGCCGATGTAATCAACTTCCATATCCAATCATTTGCAATATTTGCCGACAACCGGGACACATTGCCAAAAATTGTCCAAACCAGAACATGGATATGAGGGGTCGATGCTTTATTTGTAAGGAATTGGGACATCAAGCGAAGGATTTTCCAACTAAGCATCAGGGAGCTTCTGGTTTCGGTTCATATGCAGATAGTTCCATTACACCGAGGACTACTCAACCTCCGAGGAGAGAGCAGCAAGAGGCAAGATCATTTCAACTCAAGCCGGGAGATACTGCTGCTGCCGACACTGTTGTCTCAGGTATGGTTCCCATTTGCTCGCATCTAGCAAATGTACTTATAGATTCGAGGTCCACACACTCATTCGTGTCACACCACGTTGCTAAACATATAGATAAACCATTAGAGTTCCCAAACTATGATTTATCTGTCGCGATACCATTGGGGACTCCGTTGATTAGTTCAGGTGTGTTTAGAAAATGTGAAATTAATGTGAATGGTAAAGAGTTAACTGTTGATTTGGTACCGTTAGTTATTCAACACTTCGATGTTATATTGGGTATGGATTGTTTAGCGGCTAATCACGCGAATATTGATTGTAACAACAAAGGGGTAGAATTCCGTGTTCCAAATCAAGAGGCATTTTATTTTCAAGGCAAGGGTGTTGTCGCACCGCCGTATATTGTGTCAGCCATTGAGGCATGTCGACTATTCAAGAAGGATTGTTGGGGATTTTTGTGTAGTATTTTTGATACTAGAGGCGTCGATCTTAAACTTGAGGAGATTCCAATAGTTAGAGAATTTTCAGATTTATCTCCCGAGGAGTTGCCTAGTGTATTGATTGACTGAGAAATTGAGTTTGGTATCGATGTCATGCCGAGGTCCCAACCTATTTCACAAGCAACGTATTGAATGGCACCAATTGAATTGAAAGAGTTGAAGACTCAGTTACAAGAGTTGCTAGACAAAGGTTTCATTCGGCCTAGTGTGTCTCCGTGGGGTGCACCTGTATTATTTGTAAAGAAGAAGCATGGTACAATGCAGATGTGTATTGATTATCGGGAGATCAACAAGGTAACTATCAATAACAAATACCCGTTTCTAGGTATTGACGATCTATTTGATCAGCTTCAAGGGGCTCAAGTATTTTTTAAGATTGACTTAAGAACGGGGTATCATCTGTTGGGTTTGTGCCCTCAAACCATTACTTTATATAGGAGACATTGACATTTTAATATATGGATATCAGCTTTACATTTTGTTATGTATGTTTCTTTCATGAGATGATTGTTATCCTTAAGTATCATAGTAAGTAATTCGTGTATGTATGAGATACATACAAGTGAGATATGAATTGCTATTCTTTGTTACTTAGAACATGTCACAGTGGATGTTGAGACTAGGATATCTCATCAGGTTTACACTGTAGCATGATTAACTACCATTGGATGGAGTGATCAATCTCAAATCACTAGAGTGTAACTCTAAGTTAATATGCTAGTGCTTATAGTGCATTGACGGACCTGAGCTTTCCTATTGACGCTCAAGGCTGTCAATCAGTCGATAGGAACTCATAACTTGTATAAGGTACGTGTTCTTAATCTTGAGACATTTATGAACACAGACTGTGGATATGACTGCTTTGACTTACCAATCAGTGAGGTCTATAGAAGATCAACACCTGGGTATCTTGGGTATGTCATATTCATAGGGTTGTGAACATATATTGTCAAGACAGAATCTACCCTCTGTTTCAGAGTAAGCATTCCCTTGAGAATGTCACCAATTCGATTACTGAGTACTGCAGTCTTGTTGATAAGAGTTATCAACATGTTTGGTAATAATGAGAGGTGAATGGCACTCAAGGAATACAAGAAGTAATCATGATTCAGGTTGACAGTAACAGTTATCCGACTACCTGAATATGATTACGAATGCTAACGGTAGAGGAACATTAGTACACCATACAAGTCTAGTTATCGCTTCGGATATGTTCTTTTGCGTTGGAGTTCAGTTATCGTTTTATAGTGGAGTAAACGTTAACTGATCAGTCGATTGATTTGCTGATCAAAGAGTTTGGTCATGGGAATTAATCAGCTGATCTGAGCCAACAATAAAGAGCCTAGGAGGTCCCACTCTTAGCTCCGCTAGGATGCTTGGAAAGGCAAATGAGGATGATGTCAAGACAGGTTCGATCGATCGAAGTTGTCTCGATCGATTGAAGTCTAGAGGTTCGATCGATTAAAGATGGTTCGATCGATCGAATGTTCGATCGATCGAAACCACTTCGATCGCTCGAAGTCTAGGTCGGTTCTGGGAATCTATAAATAGGGCAGCTGCGTTCTGGAATAGAGGTTCGTCGTTTTTATACGAAAAAGCTGCAGAAACTGTTTAGGTTTCCTAAAACCTTCCAATCCTCTCCATTAGGGTTCCCACCAACCCTAGTCCTTCCTGCGAGCATCGATATGAGTCATAAGAGTGAAGGCCATCTAGTGGAGGCTGCTGGAAGTTGAAGATTTCAGAATTGGGTTCAAGACACTAAGGTATAAACTCTTGTCCCTTCTTGTACGCATCTATGGAATTGACGAGTAGTAGATCATAGGCTACCAAATAAGTTATTACAACTTGACTTTTCTGCTGCGCGTTTAAACTTTTAACTTAAACCGGTTTTTTCCAACAATTGGTATCCGAGCCACGCTCGTTTGGATCTATAGATGCATTTTTGGAACACTATATTGATTAGCATGTTGTTTTTAGAACTGTTTTCGAAATGGCATTGTCACAGATCTGTTTCTGCAGTGTTATCGCAGCAGAATACAAATCTGTGATTGCATGGGATGCAAGGAGGGTTCGATCGATCGAACAGTTTTCGATCGATCGAACATTCTGTACTCAAGCGATCGAACAGTATTCGATCGATCGAAACCTTTGGTATTCGATCGATCGAATGAAGTTTGATCGATCGAGACAGAGTCTTTGTCAGGTTCTCTGTTTCACAGTTTTAAAGTGTTTTGAAATTAAAAACTTTAATTTTAAAATATTCTGTAAAATTTTCAAATCATTCTGTGAAACAGAATGTTCAAGCGATTGAACAGTGTTCAATCGATCGAAGGTTCGAGCGATCGAACGGTCTTCGATCGATCGAACTGTGACAGAGAAGTAAGATGCTGTTTTAAGTTCTAATTCAGTATGTAAAGAGTTTATATACTGTGTGAATCAATTAAGTGTTTCAACAGTTACATATATTTGTTATGTATGTATGGATGCGTGTACGACTAACCCTTTTGCAGCTAGATTAGTCGCTATCTCCCATGGCACCAAATCATTTGAATATTTGTATTTAAATAGTTTGAGATTGGTGCATGTTGTAATTTAAGTTTGGTTTGGTTTTAAGGCAAATGTAAAGGGCGCTGCGACTTCAATCCTACGAAAAGGAAAGTCGCACCGGTTTCCCTAGCCTTTTATTTTGTTGTTATTTCTATTTCTAGATAAATTGTAAACTTCGAAAGAAGCATAGGACAAATGTAATAGAATTAGAAAATCCATGAAGATGGAGCAAGGAGCCGTTGTCCATAAAGATGGAGCTGGAGGCGATCAAACCAAAAAGGAGGTTCTATAAAGATAGAGCCATGGGAGATAGAGGCATTGTTTGAATGCCTATATTTCATTTTAGTTTTTTGTTTTATGTGCTTGGTTTGTGATTGGCGTATAATACATTGTTGCATGCACGCAAAACAAGTTTTCTAAAATAAAATTCAAAAAACCGTTTTCAACACATTAGTAAACATTAGATGTTTATGGGAAGTGTGTAGAAACAGATTTTTTCAAAAAGCAAAATCCTTTTTACTAAAACTAGTGGGAGAGGGTCTTATTGATTACACCCACGATCTTCCATTAACGGTTCACTGTAAGATGAGAGGTGCATTCTGTGTCACCTCGTCAGGGGTGATCATTCCATACGGAGGGTGCATTACTCATTGGTTACTAGGAGTGAACTTCTTATGATAGGATCAATCAGACGTGTTAGAGGGTGACCACCACACGGAGGCGCTACTTGAGACGGTTGTGATTGGATCCTAGTTAATGGTACACACTAGCTAAGCTATGGATAAGGGATCCCACACGGGGCATTGTTCAGAAACTTAGAGATCAAAAGGGATCGGGAGTCATAACTTGTTTTGCAAGAGTTGCATAGCGGACAAGTCTTGATTAATCGAAAAATAGAAAATTGACCTCCACACGGAGGCTTTACTCTTTTGTTTCGATATTCCGGCAACTTTGTTTTAAAATAAGAGTTTTAAGGATTCTTTTATTTCAAACTGTCAAATCCTGATATCCATATTTATTTTGTTTGTTTGATTTTCAGTAATCATAATGTCTAGATCTGCATTTAGTCCACTTGCCACCATACTCACTCAAAACAAGTTAACTGGAAACAACTACACTGAATGGAAACGTAACCTTGACATCGTATTAACTGCGGAGGATCACATATATGTCCTCACCACCCCATGCCCCGAAGAACCCCCGGCAAATGCTTCGGCAGCTGCCAGACGCGAGTTCGACAAATGGAAGAAGTCGAATGGAATGGCTCGTTGCTATATTCTGGCCTCAATGGCTGGTGTATTGCAACACCAATTCCAATCAAATGATTCTGCCAGTGACATTATCACATCCCTAAAAAAGATGTTTGGGGAGCATGGCAGGCCTGCCAGACAGGTAGCCATGCAATAGATAATGAGTGCAAAGATGTCGGAAGGGACTCCAGTCAAGGAACATGTTTTAAAAATGATTGGTTATTTAAACGAGCTGGAGACCCTAGGTGCCAACATCGATGCACAGACCCAAGTTGATATGATCCTTAATTCGCTGTCGCCTTCATTCGCTCAATTTAAACTTAACTATAATATGAATCAAATGAATTTTTCAATGAGCGAATTGATGAGTTCTCTTTTGGCAGCGGAAGGGGTGATCAAACCTGGGGTCAACGTTTTGAACGTTGAGAAAAGCGCTTCGTCCTCCCGATCTGTGCCGAAAGGAAAGAAAGGGAAGAAGAAAGCTAGCACTGGTGGTTCAAGTGTTGGACCAGTCCCTAAGATTGTAAAATCTAAGGGAAAAGGTAAGGGCAAAGGGAAGGTGGGTGGCCAAGGCAAAGGAAAGTGTTTCCAATGCGGTGAGAAGGGCCACTGGAAGAGGAATTGTCCAGAATTCTTAGCTACAAGAGTTCAAGGTATGATTGAATCACATGTGATTGAAGTAAGTTTTATAACGGATACTTCAAACACTTGGTGCATTGATTCTGGTGCGACTAACCATATCTGTAATTCATTGCAGGGGTTCAGATCAACCAGGAGGTGCAGGGATGGGGAAATCGTACTTACTCTAGGTTCTAGCGCAACCGTTTCTGCGGTTGCTATAGGAGTCGTAGTTTTAGAATTTCTAGACAATAAAATTTTGATTTTATCAGATGTACTTTATGTCCCTTCAATGAGACGTAATTTAATTTCAGTTTCTAATTTATCGAATAATGGTTATTCTTTTCATTTTGGAACTGAAGTTGTGATTAAAAGAAATAGTTCTTTTATATGTTCTGGTGTTAAATCAAATGGTTTGTATGTGATTACTCCCAATATTTCTAAAGACTCTTGCATGGAACTTAATAACTCAGTGGTTAATATACCATCTAAAAGAAAGAGACCTTCCACTAATCCAACAAGGCTTTGGCACATAAGGCTTGGCCATATCAATCTAAATAGGATTGGCAGACTAGTCAAAGAAGGGATCTTAGGCGATTTGGTTCTCGAACCAATGGAAGTCTGTGAGTCTTGTTTAGAGGGTAAGATGACCAAAAGGCCCTCTCCAGCAAAGGGCAATAGGACCAATGCATTGTTGAAATTAGTTCATACTGATGTGTGTGGACCAATAAATATTAGAGCAAGGGGTGGTTATGAGTATTTCATAACATTTACCGATGACCACTCTAGGTATGGATATGTGTACCTAATGCAGCACAAGTCTGAAGCCTTTGAAAAGTTCAAAGAGTTTAGGACTGAAGTGGAGAAGCAATTGGGCACACATATCAAGGCCATTCGATCTGATCGAGGTGGCGAGTACCTCTCTAATGAGTTTATTGATCACCTCGTACAGAATGGGATTCTGTCACAGTTGACTGCACCTGGTACGCCTCAGCAGAATGGTGTAGCGGAGAGAAGGAATCGGACTCTTTTAGACATGACTAGGTCGATGATGAGTTATTCTGAGTTACCATTATTCCTTTGGGGTTATGCTTTGGAAACCGCTGCTTACATACTAAATCTAGTACCAAGCAAATCTGTTCCAAGGACACCACGAGAGATGTGGATTGGGCGCAAGCCTTCTTTGCAACATCTCCGGATATGGGGGTGTCCGGCACATGTGCTGAAAGGAAAGATAAGCAAATTGGATTCTAGATCGGAAGTATGTTACTTTGTGGGTTATCCAAAGGGTACTTATGGATGGTATTTTTATGATCCAAGGGAACAGAAAGTGTTTGTTAGTACAAATACTGTTTTCTTAGAGGATGATTATATCATGAACCATAAACCTAAGGGAAGGATAGATCTTAGAGAGATAGAAGGAGAGCCCTCAGTCCAACCCGCAGTTAATAACGATGTAAATAAAGAAAACACCATTTCTTCACCTATTTCCGCACCGGTACCTCGTCGTAGTGGGAGGATGATCAGCCAGCCTGATAGATACATGTTCTTAGGAGAAGTTTTTGAAGCTGTCTCCATAGAATCTGAATCTGATCCTGTCACATACGAAGAGGCAATGGCTGATGTTGATTTAGCTCATTGGGTTAAAGCTATGAAGGCTGAATTGGAATCTATGGATTCCAATCAGGTCTGGGATCTTGTAGAACTTCCAGCCAATATTAAACCCATTGGCTGTAAGTGGGTCTACAAGAGGAAAAGAGGATCTGATGGAAAGGTTGAGACCTTTAAGGCTAGGCTTGTAGCGAAAGGTTATACTCAGAGGGAGGGCATTGACTATGAGGAAACCTTCTCGCCGGTGGCCATGCTCAAGTCCATTAGGATACTCTTATCCATTGCTGCATGCCTAGATTATGAGATCTGGCAGATGGACGTCAAGACTGCATTCTTGAATGGCAATCTTGAGGAGGACATCTATATGCAACAACCAGAAGGGTTCATAGCTGGTTGGAAAGGTAACTTGGTATACAAGTTGCAAAAGTCCATTTATGGGCTTAAGCAGGCATCCAGGAGTTGGAACATCCGATTTGACCAAGCGGTCAAGTCGTTTGGTTTCATACAGAATCTGGATGAACCTTGTGTATACAAGAAGAGTGAAGGAAAAGTGGTGGCCTTTCTTGTGCTTTACGTTGACGATATTCTACTCATTGGGAATGATGTAGCGGCATTATCAACAATCAAGGTTTGGCTAGCTAGTACTTTCGATATGAAGGATCTAGGAGAGGCGAGCTATATTCTTGGGATAAAGCTCTTTCAGGATCGCAAGCGAAAGATAATGGGATTGTCTCAAGCTGGTTATATCGATAAGGTGCTAACTAGGTTTTCTATGGATAATTCGAAGAAAGGTTTGTTACCTTTCAGGCATGGTTTAGAGTTCTCCAAGGACCAGTGTCCAAAGACACAGGTGGAGAGGAATCGCATGGCAGGAATTCCATATGCTTCGGCGGTTGGAAGTCTCATGTATGCGATGTTATGCACTAGACCAGATATCTGCTTTGCCGTTGGCATGGTCAGTAGATATCAATCGAATCCTGGTCCAGAGCAGTGGACAGCCGTTAAGTACATTCTTAAGTACTTGAGAAGAACTAAAGATTGCATGCTTGTGTACGGCGGTAGTGAGTTAATTCCAGTAGGATATACTGACTCAGACTTTATGTCAGATAAAGATTCGAGGAAGTCGACGTCCGGTCATCTCTTTACCTTGGGAGGTGGTGCTGTTACTTGGAGGAGCATTAAGCAGAAATGCATTGCAGACTCAACTACAGAAGCTGAGTATGTGGCTGCTTGTGAAGCCGCAAAGGAAGCTGTTTGGCTCAAGAAGTTCCTTATGGAACTCGAGGTGGTACCAGCGTCGCTGTTGCCTATTACGCTTTATTGTGATAATAGTGGGGCAGTGGCTCAGTCCAAGGAGCCAAGGAACCACGGAAAGGGAAAGCACGTAGAGCGGAAATATCATCTTATCCGAGATATTGTTCAACGTGGAGATGTGACTGTCACCAAGATTGCCACCACTGACAATCTTGCTGATCCGTTTACAAAGGCCTTGCCACAGAAGGTCTTTGATCGTCATCTAGATAGTCTAGGTCTCAGATGTAATCCTGTATGGTTGTGAGTGCAAGTGGGAGTTTGTTGGGTTTGTGCCCTCAAACCATTACTTTATATAGGAGACATTGACATTTTAATATATGGATATCAGCTTTACATTTTGTTATGTATGTTTTTTTTAATGAGATGATTGTTATCCTTAAGTATCATAGTAAGTAATTCGTGTATGTATGAGATACATACAAGTGAGATATGAATTGCTATTCTTTGTTACTTAGAACATGTCACAGTGGATGTTGAGACTAGGATATCTCATCAGGTTTACACTGTAGCATGATTAACTACCATTGGATGGAGTGATCAATCTCAAATCACTAGAGTGTAACTCTTAGTTAATATGCTAGTGCTTATAGTGCATTGACGGACCTGAGCTTTCCTATTGACGCTCAAGGCTGTCAATCAGTCGATAGGAACTCATAACTTGTATAAGGTACGTGTTCTTAATCTTGAGACGTTTATGAACACAGACTGTGGATATGGCTGCTTTGACTTACCAATCAGTGAGGTCTATAGAAGATCAACACCTGGGTATCTTGGGTATGTCATATTCATAGGGTTGTGAACATATATTGTCAAGACAGAATCTACCCTCTGTTTCAGAGTAAGTATTCCCTTGAGAATGTCACCAAGTCGATTACTGAGTACTGCAGTCTTGTTGATAAGAGTTATCAACATGTTTGGTAATCATGAGAGGTGAATGGCACTCAAGGAATACAAGAAGTAATCATGATTCAGGTTGACAGTAACAGTTATCCGACTACCTGAATATGATTACGAATGCTAACGGTAGAGGAACATTAGTACACCATACAAGTCTAGTTATCGCTTCAGATATGTTCTTTTGCGTTGGAGTTCAGTTATCGTTTTATAGTGGAGTAAACGTTAACTGATCAGTCGATTGATTTGCTGATCAAAGAGTTTGGTCATGGGAATTAATCAACTGATCTGAGCCAACAATAAAGAGCCTAGGAGGTCCCACTCTTAGCTCCGCTAGGATGCTTGGAAAGGCAAATGAGGATGATGTCAAGACAGGTTCGATCGATCGAAGTTGTCTCGATCGATTGAAGTCTAGAGGTTCGATCGATTGAAGATGGTTCGATCGATCGAATGTTCGATCGATCGAAACCACTTCGATCGCTCGAAGTCTAGGTCGGTTCTGGGAATCTATAAATAGGGCAGCTGCGTTCTGGAATAGAGGTTCGTCGTTTTTATACGAAAAAGCTGCAGAAACTGTTTAGGTTCCCTAAAACCTTCCAATCCTCTCCATTAGGGTTCCCACCAACCCTAGTCCTTCCTGCGAGCATCCATAGGAGTCATAAGAGTGAAGGCCATCTAGTGGAGGCTGTTGGAAGTTGAAGATTTCAGAATTGGGTTCAAGACACTAAGGTATAAACTCTTGTCCCTTCTTGTACGCATCTATGGAATTGACGAGTAGTAGATCATAGGCTACCAAATAAGTTATTACAACTTGACTTTTCCGCTGCGCGTTTAAACTTTTAACTTAAACCGGTTTTTTCCAACATCATCAACTGAAGGTCAAAGTAGAGGATATGGAGAAAACAACCTTTAGGACTCGCTACGGACACTATGAATTTCTAGTGATGCCGTTTGGGGTTAATAATTCACCTACAGCTTTCATGGATTTAATGAACCGTGTGTTTAAATCATATTTGGATGAGTTTGTGATAGTTTTTATTGACGTTATTCTCATTTATTCCAAGAGTCCAGAGGAGCATGAACAACACTTGAGGTTAGTCTTGTAGCGACTTTGAGAGAAATTGTTGTTTGGGAAGTTGAAGAAGAGTGAGTTTTGGTTGACAAGTATCATGTTCTTAGGGCATGTGATCTCTAAAGAGGGCATTTCCGTGAACCCACAGAATATTGAAGCTATTATGAATTGGTCGAGACTGACAAATGTGTCAGAGATTCGAAGTTTCTTTGGATTAGCTGGATATTATAGAAGATTTGTCAAAGACTTTTCTAGAATTGCAACTCCAATGACAAGACTAATGAGGAAAGATATACCGTTTGAGTGGATTAAGGAGTGTGAAGATTGCTTCTTAGCGTTGAAGGAGAAGTTAACAACGATACCAATACTTGCAATTCTCACTAGTACCGAAAATTTCAGAATTTGCAGTGATGCTTCTCACCAAGGCTTGGAATGCATTTTGACACAAGATGACAAGGTAATAGCCTATGCTTCGAGGCAGTTAAGATCTCACGAAAAGAACTATCCAACCCATGACTTGAAGTTAGCAGCGGTTATTTTTGCCTTGAAGATTTGGAGGCACTATCTATACGGGGAGACTTGTGAAATTTTCAATGATCACAAAAGCCTGAAGTATTTGTTCACTCAGACAGACCTTAATATGAGACAAAGAAGATGGTTGGAACTTATGAAAGATTATGACTTGAAGATTCAGTATCACTCGGGAAAAGAAAATGTAGTTAACACGACTAAAAAGTTGTGCGCTCTTGTGCAACACCCAAGTGTAGGTGATCGTGCAAGTAATATTGGATAAGTTCAGGTCGATCCCACAGGGAAGGAATAGGAAGAAAATATACTAAGTTACAACCTAAAGAAAAGAAAATAAAAATGAAGGATTGGAAGTTCTACCATCTACCATGCATATACTCATTAACGTTCTATGGAGTTCATTCCTTTTCAGTATTCCATATTTTTTTAAAGGTAAAGAATAAATAGCCCTTTCATGATTCGGGCTATATCATCACAGTTGATTTAAAATACTTAGAAGACGGTTTAAAACAATGGTTATTACTTGCACTCTAAATGGTGTTAGCATTCAAAGTGGTTTTCAAAAGTCATTGAAGAAAATAGCCTTAAGGCTTTAAGTTCTAAAAACTGTTGTGACAAACTGAACTTATAGGGACAATTTGATGACAGATTTCTAAAACAGAAAGTCATGGAATACTTAAAAGAATCATCTCAGTAATTAACAAGTTTGATCGATCGAAGCGCTCTCGATCGATCGGACATCGTCATCCTTCAGACGATCGAAATGTCTTCGATCGCTTGACTATGGCTATGGTTTGATCGATCGAAATACCTTCGATCGATCGAGCCCAAGGTTTCTAAAGATTGCATAGCAGAGGTTGGGAATCAATGTTTCATCACATATTCCCAACATCTAAACTACGGAAATGTAATTAAATTAATATAGCAATAGTAAACTAAGACAATCATAATAACTATATCAATAAACAATCAAATACAATAAAGGAATATAAAAACCTGAAAATAATCTGAAATAAATTTGTAATAATAATGAAATCCACTTGAATCTTTAATAATCTTCAATAAATCAATGGAAAAGAGGAAGAAAAACAAGAATCTAACCTAATCTACTCCTAATCTAACCCTAAAACTACCCTAAACTGCTGTTTTTCGAGTTTTGGAACGTCTTCCCTTCGCCTGGCATCAAAACGACTTATATATAAAGTTCCTGCAGAGCTTACGCAACTTTTGGGTGAATAAAAAGTTCAATTGATCGAGTTTAGTTCGATCGATCGAAGGTTCGATCGATTGAACTCTCCTCAATCAATTGAACTCTTTGATTTTGACAGCTCTGTGCACCGATGGGAGAATGGCCATAACTTTTTACTCGGACCTCGGATTGACCTCCCGATTGTGGCCACGCAACCGTTACCTAAATATCTACATTTTATGTTTGTAGGAAAATATTCCAAATTGTTTGCACCTAAAAAATACATTTTTTAAAGTTAAAATTTACAGAGGCCGATTGGGATATTTTAATCGGACTCATGAGACCGATTACAAAAATTAGGGGTCAAGTGATTGGTTGGATTCTTAGCTATTCTATTTTAGGATCGGACCTAACTACCATAGTTCAATCGGACTGACCACTATTTCCTCAGGCTAGTTATAGTAGTATATTTGGCCCTACTTCAATGGCCAATTAACTGAATTTGGGTTGATAAACTTTAATTCGGTTTTACACCATAGACCGATCCCATCGGGCTCAACGAAATGCATATACAGTGCAAATGAGTTAGCCTCTAAAAGTTGTCAGTGGCGGGTCCCTTAAGTGAATTGGTCATAAGGAGAGACAAAGGTAGAGGCTGAAGTATTAGTCAGGCTGCATTAATCGGGCTGGAGCACTATGCTATCGGGCTGTTGATGTTCTTATAAATTCTGCTACTTGGTTGACCTTTTAATAATTATTGTGGTTAGTAATCAAATGACTAAGCATCACGTGAATGACAATTTCAATCTCATCAATACATGGTGGGCCCCGTCGCTTGGCTTCACTTTTGTTTGGCTTTTGCAAGTTAGATCAGTTCAACTTTGTTTGGGTTAATTATTTTACATGGACATGACTATTCAGAGTGGGGGCCACATGTCAACTATGGGAGTGTGCTATCAGATTGTCATTCGGACTGACCATGTATTTGCTCGGGCTGACTATAATTCAGCCACTTTAGATGATTGATACAGATTTGGTTATCTTTGGGAAGTGTATCACCCTACAAACTCTCAATGTGATAATATTCATGTTATCAAATTAGGGAAGATATTATCATAATGGGGAAGATGATATTATCACTTAAGGGATAATATCAAATATTATGGAAGTTATCATTTACTTGGAAGAAAAGGAAGCCGAATCTATACTATATTCGGACCAGATACCAGATATATATATACGCATGTATATATATTCGAAGATGGAAAGCTTTTAGCAGTTTATGAAGAGAAATCTGGTAAATTATACCAGATTATGTATTGCAGATTTACTTGCCTTATCTTGATCAGTCAGGCCGCTATAAATCAGCAGGCTGGCCAAGCAGTCAAGGCACTCCGCGTCTCTTCGAAAAAGCATTCAACCATGCATTCTTAGCATTCTTAGCATTCTTTTAATTTTCTTAGGCTTTCCTAGCTTTTATATTACAATCTCTTGTAATTTCATTACTTTCAATTAAATAAAAGTCTATTTTATTTAATTTCTTTTCTTCATCACTTGCTAGACTTGTGTGCTTCAACACTGTCTAGGGACCTTAGGTGAGGGTACTTTCCTACTCACCTTTCACAATCGCCTGTTAGATGTTAGATTTTCAAAACCTTGTGTATCACTCACACAAGTGTTTTAGGAAATTTTGTGTTATTAGTTTGGGTCTACCTAACAAGGCTCTGGCACGCCCGAACCATAATTACAGCAAACATTTTTGGCATGCCCGGTGGGACAGCCAGGTGATTAGCCATGCACACCGCGAAGCATGGCTGTAATTCTACCACGACCAGATTCGTTGGCGGAACGAAAAAATAAGCCATTTTCATGGTTTAATTTATCGGTTTAAGGACCGATATGATGATGAGATCGGTCATCTTTACAAAGATATTGACCGTTTTAAGGCCGATATACAGTTCTTCAACAAAGAAATCGGTCTCCTTCTTGCCGTAAGTGAAGCGGAAGAACCACCACCTAATGGAAATTTTTTCGTGTCAATGAAGGAATTTTAAGATGGTGGTTGGAGGAAAAAACCAAGCAATTTTTCAGATTTACCGCTCGGGGGGCAAGAAGACAAAAAAATAATTGCTAGTGACAGGCCAAAAATTTTTATTTCGGCTAAAGAGGCTCTCACTAGCGATGATGAAGAAGAAGAAACGCTCGGGGGGCAAGCTCTAAACGAGCCTCACAATTATGTTGAGGCCGAAAAGAAAGAGTGTGACAGGCCGAGTGATCCCGTATCGGCCATAGACCCTCCTAGAGATGAGGAGGACGATGATGAATACCCCCTTGTTGATGAAGAAATCAGCGATGAAGGGCTCGGGGGGCAAGCTCCAAAGAGACCGATTGATTTTAAATTGGTTCATAAATATTTTGAACATATTCCCTTGAGGAAACTTAGCCTTAAGGAGTTGTTCAATTTTTTCGGTCTTATTGTAATGACCGATTATTATTTTTATTTTAAGCCAATTAATTATTTGGCTTGGGTTGATCTACATCCACGTTGGTTGTGTGGGTGTCACCAAAAACTATCTCTAATTTGGTGGTTGTTTCTCCAACAGTGGTATTATCAAGACATACTGAAGAAGTACTAAAGACCGAAAAGAGGAAAAAAATAATTAATAATAAATAATCTGGCCACTAACTGATGTTTGGGCCGAATGCTTTTAGGGGATGCAAAAATTTGATCGGAGTAATTACTTCAAGGTGGTTAAAGCGGTGAATCTGGCAATACTTCTATGCAGTTGAATGGTGGGACCTGTGAGGTTAAGACTCACGGACATGGGTCTAAAATGTCTAATGGTGAAGGAATAATAAGCCAAAGTTCTTTTTGAAATTCATTTCTTTGTTTGGCATGAGTAGTGATGTTGACTGGTGACTTTGCTTCGTTGGTTACCAATTAAATGATATGCATGGGATGGAGCATTTGATTTACATCAGACATGGTCAGACCGATGTCATTAGCTGGGGAAGTTACACCAAGTCACAATTTGACAGATCTTAAAAGGTAATCGGTTTTTTAGTGCGTTACCATTCAGTCGAAATAAAATTGGTCTGATCTACATGGCTATTCAAAATTCACTTGTTTTTCATTTTAAACAGCCAGGGGGGCAATTGTTTGCACCTAAAAAATACATTTTTTAAAGTCAAAATTTACAAAGGCCGATTGGGGTATTTTAATCGGACTCATGAGACCGATTACAAAAATTAGGGGAGTGATTGGTTGGATTCTTAGCTATTCTATTTTGGGATCGGACCTAACTACCATAGTTCAATCGGACTGACCACTATTTCCTCAGGCTAGTTATAGTAGTATATTTGGCCCTACTTCAATGGCCAATTAACTGAATTTGGGTTGATAAACTTTAATTCGGTTTTACACCATAGACCGATCCCATCGGGCTCAACAAAATGCATATACAGTGCAAATGAGTTAGCCTCTAAAAGTTGTCAGTGGCGGGTCCCTTAATTGAATTGGTCATAAGGAGAGACAAAGGTAGAGGCTGAAGCATTAGTCAGGCTGCATTAATCGGGCTGGAGCACTATGCTATCGGGCTGTTGATGTTCTTATAAATTCTGCTACTTGGTTGACCTTTTAATAATTATTGTGGTTAGTAATCAAATGACTAAGCATCACGTGAATGACAATTTCAATCTCATCAATACATGGTGGGCCCCGTCGCTTGGCTTCACTTTTGTTTGGCTTTTGCAAGTTAGATCAGTTCAACTTTGTTTGGGTTAATTATTTTACATGGACATGACTATTCAGAGTGGGGGCCACATGTCAACTATGGGAGTGTGCTATCAGATTGTCATTCGGACTGACCATGTATCTGCTCGGGCTGACTATAATTCAGCCACTTTAGATGATTGATACAGATTTGGTTATCTTTGGGAAGTGTATCACCCTACAAACTCTCAATGTGATAATATTCATGTTATCAAATTAGGGAAGATATTATCATAATGGGGAAGATGATATTATCACTTAAGGGATAATATCAAATATTATGGAAGTTATCATTTACTTGGAAGAAAAAGAAGCCGAATCTATACTATATTCGGACCAGATACCAGATATATATATACGCATGTATATATATTCGAAGATGGAAAGCTTTTAGCAGTTTATGAAGAGAAATCTGGTAAATTATACCAGATTATGTATTGCAGATTTACTTGCCTTATCTTGATCAGTCAGGCCGCTATAAATCAGCAGGCTGGCCAAGCAGTCAAGGCACTCCGCGTCTCTTCGAAAAAGCATTCAACCATGCATTCTTAGCATTCTTTTAATTTTCTTAGGCTTTCCTAGATTTTATATTACAATCTCTTGTAATTTCATTACTTTCAATTAAATAAAAGTCTATTTTATTTAATTTCTTTTCTTCATCACTTGCTAGACTTGTGTGCTTCAACACTGTCTAGGGACCTTAGGTGAGGGTACTTTCCTACTCACCTTTCACAATCGCCTGTTAGATGTTAGATTTTCAAAACCTTGTGTATCACTCACACAAGTGTTTTAGGAAATTTTGTGTTATTAGTTTGGGTCTACCTAACAAGGCTCTGGCACGCCCGAACCATAATTACGACAAACACAAATCTGAAGTCTTCATTGTCAAAAATGGCATTTTCTCAGCTACTTCTATTGCTCTCTTCACCAGAATCACTTTTCTTGAGCTCCACTTATTTGGTTTACATTGTAATGCCTATAAAACAATGCAAAAATTTATATTTTAGCATTAACACAATAAAAAGAACATTGTTATTAGAATGCACCTAAATGTAGGGACTTTGGGTATACAATTATGCATAAAGTACCACTTAGTACACTATAAATATGCACTTTTCACCTGAATCACACCCCCCCAACTAGATCGCTGCTAGTCCCTAGCAATGAAGCGAACTACAACAATATTTAATTAACTCTAAAAATTAAAAATAAATAAAGTAAAAATCCTAAATCACTTTTGCAGGAATCGCGATTGCATTTAGCTTATGCAACAAGCCTTTAAACCCCTAGGTTCCCCCTAGTGGACGAGTATTGCCTCGTGAGGGTTTGCAGTGAATCTACCCACAAAATTCATGCTTATGGTAATGGTTCTCATTTAAATGTTTTCAAGAAATTTTTCTCTCATTTAGCAATATAGTTAAGCTCAACAATTTCATGAAACTCTCTAGTATGCCATAGCAATTCAACACACACATTATAGTTAACCTACTATCAAAGTGATTAGAATATTCCATACCTATTAATCTTCAAGTGTGTGTGTGAATGGACAACCAAAATACAAAACTTCAATTTCAAAGCTCGCATAACCTAAGACACTATCAAGACGTTCATTTTGACTCAACTCTCACCGGGGTTACACTCTCAAGATGAAATCACTCCGAATTAGGTGTAATAATTATCACTAATGACATGAAAGCTATAAAGAGTAAATGTAAATGGAAACAAAGGTTTCTCATATCTAAATAGAAAAATGGAATTTTATAGTGCACAAAGTCTCATGAATGGATACTTTTCACTAGAAGAGCGAGATACCGTGGAGAACTCTCTCATTACCTTAACTTCAAATCCAATTTACCTAGAATCATTAGGACTTTGAAAAAGAGGTGTTAAGTTAAGAAGAAAGAGGCTTGTGATATTCAATTGGGACAAAGGATGTGATTGGAATGTCTACTACAACTTTTCAAACTTTCCACATCTCCAATCTCTCTCTTCTTCTTCGTATTCTTCTTTTCTTTTTTTTTTTATTATTTTTTTTCCTTTCCCACACACTTCTTTTTGTTATTATTATTTTTTTTCTTTTGTAACAACCATTGGCATTTTTTTTCATGCTTTTCTTTTTCTTTGCCAACTCTCCCTTATTCACACTAGCACTTTCTTGTCAAGACAACACTTCCTAATCATACACCTAAATAAAGAACTAAGGCTTGAACTCTTAATTTGGAATTAGGTATAGACTTTAGGATTGTGTAGACAAGGCGATTATGATAAGCTCATGAGGTGAAATAATGGAATATCATAGAGGTAGGCCAAGGCTATATTTTTCATTTAAGGTCAAAAGATGGCCTAAATCATCTTCTAAGTTAATAGGACTATTCATTTCAGTAAATTCAAGAGCTCTAAAGTTGGTAAATCCTGAATGTTCTCTTCTAGTGATCAGTCAAAATGAAGAAGGAAAATGAGACTTTCAACGAATTAATACGCTTTTCAAAAAGTAAGAGTAATTTTATAAAACCCTTAAGAATAAATAAAGGCACAAAAGCTCACTTGGGTTATTAGTCTCCACTACAGTCTCTCAAGACACCTAAGCTATGCTTACTAATCCATTTTATCTATGTACAAGGTTGTCACAACGTGCTAAAAGTTGTTTGAGGATTAAAAAGCATAAAACATACTATAACTAAGATAGTAAACAAACTATCGTTGTGTATTTTATAATAGTAACATACAGAAAATAACACTAATGCATCATAACTAACAACATTAACTAAGAGAGAAATACAAGAACCATTTTATCATCTTTACAAAATTATATATTAAAAATTTTAAAAATTTTGCAATTTTTTAATTTACTGAGTTACATGTTGCTAAGCAGGTGTATTGACACGAAAGTATAAAAAGAAATAAACGAGGCATGGAATGACTCACTCCCCCCAACTAAAACTAATCATTGTCCTCAATGTTCTAAACTAAGCATATGGACATGGAAAGTAAATCGAGAGAAGGAGGGATGTTACCTCGAGGCGTCAATATCCAAATACATTTTTTTTTTCAAGTTACTACAATATCATTTGTAGCAACAAGGAAAAAATAGAAAATACAATACAACTACTCAGTAAATAAATTCGGTTAATCAAGATTTTTATCATACAGTATTAACCGAAATTTTTGAGGATCCTCCCAATGAAATAATTTAACAGCTAGAAGACTTTTGGGATCTTCACATAAATGCAACTCCCCCCAACTAATGTCAGGCTCAAGGTCAGGGGAGATGATGCAAAACCTATGGCCTCCAAATTTTGGTTGGACAGTTATAAGAGATATACCACACTTTTTAGGAATTATAAGCAAGAAATGATTTTTGGTGTTGGTATTTCCTATAACGGCCTCTATTTAATATAAGGAGGTGGCCATGTTTCAATAAAAGGGCCAGGGTCTAAGTGATATTCTAATGAAGCTTTACTACCCTCCTTTTGTTCTAGAACAGAATCTATGGAGATATGATCATAGGAATTGGATTTCTGTTCTATGTACATTGATTTGGACTGGACTTGGATGAAGCTATCAATTTGGGCCTCAATGTCAGTATTACTCAAGAAGGTCAAGAAGTCTAGCAGATTACTAGCTTCTTGTTGAAGTTTAAGATCATCTAATGTGGGCCAAATAGTTTCTAAGTCCTCTCTCAAAGAATTTTGAAAGTTAAAATTTTGTGAAGAACATGTGCTAGAATCCTTACCATCCTCTTCCACAACACATTCTATTTGTTCAATAGTAGGGTACACATAAGTTTCAAGCTCGGGATGAGAGCTTTGATTGATAGAGAGGATAGGTGATGGGTAACTTGGTGACACAAACTCTTCGGGCGAAAGAGGTGAGGGCTCATGAATATCACATGAATCTAAACATGATTTAGATTTTTCAATTATGTCCTCCCTAGGGTCACTATCAAAGTTAGGGGTAGAGTCAACATGGGACTCATCCTTTCCTAATTTCGTGTAGTCACCTAAACTCTCATTATCTGTAAAAAACTCATTCTCATCCGTGTAACTCTCCTCACTATATGTGTTATCTATTGAAGATCTCTGGACCAAGAGACTGTGCAAATTTATCCAGGCATTGAAGGAGTTGATATCTGGGGTTGTATATTGAGGAGTAGATGGTTCTACAACTTCATGCTCAATGGTCTGGTTTTGGAGTTCTTGTTGGGATATCACTTTCTTGAATGAGTTGTTAACCTCATTCGGTATAAACCTGTCATAGTCCTCTATTTCCATTCCATTGCTAGTGTCTTGAAATTCGGGTTGTAATGTTGAAGGATTGGTATAGTCTTTTAAAGGTTGGCTAGCATATGCTTGTTGATATCTAGTTTCTAATTTATCTAGTGCACTATCTAGTCTTTTCATTTCACTAAGCAGTAATTTTAACATACCATTATCCTCAACTTGGTTATTATCCTCATTATGACTATACAAAGTTTTGCCCCATTGTGGTTGATAGTAATTCGCATCCCATTGTGTTTGTGGACAAGACTCGCCAAAGAAAAAGTTTTGGTGCGCTTGGTAATCATGGGAGCTACTACTATATCCTACATTATCATTTTGTTTATATCCCCATTGCGATTGATAGAACTCTTCATGTGGAGGTTCTTGATACATTTGATAATACAAGGAACTTCCACTATTGTTTTCCCATTGTGGTGGTTGGTAGCACTCAGGTTGATAATCTGCATCATATGTGGGTGCTTGACAACTCGGGGGATAACTATTTTGATAAGTGTGTACCTATTCATGATGTTTGTGTTGTATAGAGAGCAATATGGATAAGACATGTTTATCCACAATTTTTAAACAATAAAATTTTTATTTATTTACTTCTGAGAGAAAAATTCCAAAGTTTTTATTATTATTATTATTATTATTTATTTCTTAAATATTTATTTTTTGAAAAGTAAGAAAAATTTGAAAATAACTAGGTAAAATCCTAACCTAGTTGCCTTCCTCGGCAACGACGCCAAAAACTTGACACGGCTAAAAAGTTGTGCGCTCTTGTGTAACACTCAAGTGTATGTGATCGTGCAAGTAATACTGGATAAGTCCAGGTCGATCCCACAGGGAAGGAATAGGAAGAAAATATACTAAGTTACAACCTAAAGAAAAGAAAATAAAAATGAAGGATTGGAAGTTCTAACGAATCCTAATTAATTAAATTAAACTAAATAAAAAACTAAAGTTTAAAGAAACATAACTAATTAAACAAATAAACTAAAGGTGTTGGAAATACGAGAATCCACATTGATCCTAACCATCTACCACGCATATACTCATTAACGTTCTATGGAGTACATTCCTTTTCAGTATTTTGTATTTTTTTTAAGGTAAAGAATCAATAGCCCTTTCATGACTTGGACTATATCATCACAGTTGATTTAAAATACTTAGAAGACGGTTTAAAACAATGATTATTACTTGCACTCTAAATGGTGTTAGCATTCAAAATGGTTTTCAAAAGTCATTGAAGAAAATAGCCTTAAAGCTTTAAGTTCTAAAAACTGTTGTGACAAACTGAGCATATAGAGACAATTTGATGACAGATTTCTAAAACAGAAAGTCATGGAATACTTAAAAGAATCATCTCAGGAATTAACAAGTTCGATCGATCGAAGCGCTCTCGATCGATCGGACATCGTCATCCTTCAACCGATCGAAATGTCTTCGATCACTTGACTATGACTCTGGTTCGATCGATCGAAATACCTTCGATCGATCGAGCCCAAGGTTTCTAAAGATTGCATGGCAGAGGTTGGGAATCAATGTTTCATCATATATTCCCGACGTCTAAACTACGGAAACATAATTAAATTAATATAGCAATAGTAAACTAAGACAATCACAATAACTATATCAATAAACAATCAAATACGATAAATGAATAGAAAAACCTGGAAATAATCTAAAATAAACTGGTAATAATCATGAAATCCACTTGAATCTTCAATAATCTTCGATATATTAATGAAAAAGAGGAAATAAAAGACGAATCAAACCTAATCTACTCCTAATCTAACCCTAAAACTACCCCAAACTGCTGTTTTTCGCGTTCTGGAGCGTCCTCCCTTCGTCTGGCATCAAAATGACTTATATATAGGGTTCCTGTAGAGTTTACGCAAATTTTGGGTGAATTTAAAGTTCAATCAATCGAGCTTAGTTCGATCGATCAAAGGTTCAGTCGATTGAACTCTCCTCAATCGATTGAACTCTCTGATTTTGACAACCCTGCGCATCGATGGGAGAATGGCCATAACGTTTTACTCGGACCTCGGATTGACCTCGCGTTTGTGGCCACGCAACCGTAACTCAAAGACCTACATTTTGTGTTTCTAGGAAAATATTCCAAATCTGAAGTCTTCATTGTCAAAAATGGCATTTTCTCAACTACTTCTGTTGTTCCCTTCACCAGAATCACTTTTCTTTAGCTTCACTTCATTGGTTTACATTCTAATACCTATAAAACAATGCAAAAACATATTTTTTAGCATTAAGACAATAAAAAGAACATTGTTTTTAGAATTCACCTAAATGTAGGGACTTTAGGGATACAAGTATGCATAAAGTACCACGTAGTACACTATAAATATGCACTTTTCACCTTGAATCACACCCCCAACTAGCTCGTTGCTAGTCCCTAGCAATGAAGCGAACTACAACAATGTTTAATTAACTCTAAAAATTGAAAATAAATAAATTAAAAATCCTAAATCACTTTTGCAAGAATCGCGATTGCATTTAGCTTATGCAACAAGCCTTTAAACCCCTAGGTTCCCCCTAGTGGACGAGTATTGTCTCGTGAGGGTTTGCAGTGAATCTACCCACAAAATTCATGTTTATGGTAATGGTTCTCATTTAAATGTTTTCTAGAAATTTTTCTCTCATTTAGAAATATAGTTAAGATCGACAATTTCATGAAACTCTCTAGTAAGCCATAGCAATGCAACACACATATTATAGTTAATCTACTATCAAAGTGATTAGAATATTCCATACCTATTAATCTTCAAGTGTGTGTGTGAATGGACAACCAAAATGCAAAACTTCAATTTCAAAGCTCGCATAACCTAAGACATTATCATGACATTCATTTTGACTCAACTCTCACCGGGATTACAGTCTCAAGATGAAATCACTCCGAATTAGGTGTAATAATTATCACTCGTGATATGAAAGCTATAAAGTGTAAATGTAAATGGAAACAAAGGCTTCTCATATCTAAATAGAAAAATGGAATTTTATAGTGCACAAAGTCTCATGAATGGATACTTTTCACTAGAAGAGCGAGATACCAAGGAGAACTCTCTCATTACCTTAACTTCTAATACAATTTACCTCGAATTATTAGGACTTTAAAAAAGAGGTGTTAAGTTAAGAAGAAAGAGGCTCGTGATATTCAATTGGGACAAAGGATGTGATTGGAATGTCTACTACAACTTTTCAAACTTTCCACATCTCCAATCTCTCTCTTCTTCTTCTTCTTTTCTTTACTTTTTTTTATTATTTTTTTTCCTTTCCCACACACTTCTTTTTGTTATTATTATTATTTTTTCTTTTGTAACAATCATTGGCATTTTTTTTCATGCTTTTCTTTTTCTTTGCCAACTCTCCTTTATTCACACTAGCACTTTCTTGTTAAGACAACACTTCCCAATCACACACCTAAATAAAGAACTGAGTCTTGAACTCCTAATTTGGAATTAGGTATAGACTTTAGGATTGTGTAGACAAGGCAATTATGATAAGCTCAAAAGGTGAAATATTGGAATATCTTCGATCGCTTGACTATGGCTCTGGTTTGATCGATCGAAATACCTTCGATCGATCGAGCCCAAGGTTTCTAAAGGTTGCATGGGAGAGGTTGGAAATCAATGTTTCATCATATATTCCCAACGTCTAAACTACGGAAACATGATTAAACTAGTGCAGAAACAGTAAAACATAACAATCATAACTACTAGATTCATAAACAATCAAATAAGATAAAGGAAAGGAAAAACCTGGAATAAATATGAAAATAACTTGTAAATAACTTGAACTAAACTTTAATCTTCAATAATCTTCAATAAATCAATGGAAAAGAGGAAGAAAAACAAGAATCTAACCTAATCTACTCCTAATCTAACCCTAAAACTACCCTAAACTGCTGTTTTCTGCATTCTGGAGCGTCCTCCCTTCGTCTGGCGTCAAAACGACTTATATATAGGGTTCCCATAGAGTTTACGCAACTTTTGGGTGAAAATAAGGTTCGATTGATTGAACTCTCCTCAATCGCTTGAACTTCTCTGATTTTGACAGCTCTGCGCACCGATGGGAGAATGGCCATAACGTTTCACCCGGACCTCGGATTAACCTCCCGTTTGCGGCCACGCGACCGTAACTCAAAGATCTACATTTTATATCTCTGGGAAAATATTCCAAATCTGAAGTCTTCATTGTCAAAATTGGCGTTTTCTCAGCTGCTTATGTTGTTCTATCCACCAGAATCACTTTTCTTTAGCTCCACTTCATTGATTTACATCCTAATACCTATAAAACAATGCAAAAAACATATATTTTAGCATTAACACAATAAAAATAACATTCTTATTAGAATGCAACTAAATATAGGGACTTTGGGGATAAAAGTATGCATAAAAGACCATATAATACACTATGAACATGCACTTTTCAACTCGAATCACACCCCCCAACTAGCTCGTTGCTAGTCCCTAGCAATGAAGCGAACTACAGCAATGTTTATTTAAACTCTAGAAATTGAAAACATAAGAAAATAAAAATCCTAGATCACTTTCGCAGGAATCGCGATTGCATTTAGCATATGCAACAAGCCTTTAAACCCCTAGGTTCCCCCTAGTGGACGAGTATTGTCTCGTGAGGGTTTGCAGTGAATCTACCCACAAAATTCATGTTTATGATAATGGTTCTCATTTAAATGTTTTCAAGAAATTTTCCTCTCTCACTTAGCAATGTGGTTAAGCTCAACAATATTATGAAAACTCTCTAGTAAGCCATAGCAATGCAACACACACATTACAGTTAATCTACTATCAAAGTCATTAGAATGTTCCATACCTATTAATCTTCAAGTGTGTGTGTGAATGGACAACTAAAATACAAAACTTTAATTTCAAAGCTCGCATAACCTAAGACACTATCAAGATGTTCATTTTGACTCAACTCTCACCGGGATTACACTCTCAAGATGAAGTCACTCCGAATTGGGTGTAATAATTGTCACTCTTGATATGGAAGCTATAAAGAGTAAATCTAAATGGAATCTAATGCTTCTTATATCTAAATAGAAAAACGGAAATTTTTCAGTGCATAGAGTCTCATGAATGGATACTTTTCACTAGAAGAGCGAGATACCGTGGAGAACCCTCTCATTACCTTAACTTCGAATCCAATTTACTTAAAATTATCAGGACTTTGAAAAAGAGGTGTTCAATTAAGAAGAAAGAGGTTCGTCATATTCAATTGGGACAAAAGATATGATTGGAATGTCTACTATAACTTTTCAAACTTTCCCACATCTCCAATCTCTCTCTTCTTCTTCTTCTTCTTTTTTTTTCTTTTCCACACACTTCTTTCTGTTATTATTTTTTTTCTTTTCTTTTTTTTTCTTTTGTAACAAGCATTGGCATTTTTTTCTTTTATTTATTTTTTTCTTTTTTTTTCATCTTTCTTTGCCAACATTCCCTTATTCACACAACCAAACTTCTTGTCAAGATAGCACATCCCAATCACTCCTAAATGAAGAACTGAGGCTTGAACTCCTAATTTGGAGTTAGGTATAGACTTTAAGGATTGTGAAGATAAGGAGATTATGGTAAGCTCAAGAGGTGAAGTAACGGAATATCATAGAGGTAGGCCAATGTTGTATTTTGCGTGTATGGTCAAAAGATGGCCTAAATCATCTTTTAAGTTCATAGGATTATTCATTTCAGTAAATTCAAGAGCTCTAAATTTGGTAAATCCTGAACGTTCTCTTCTAGTAATCAGTCAAAATGAAGAAAATTGAGACTTTCAACGAATTAATACGCTTTTCAAAAAGTAAGAGTAATTTTATAAAAACCCTCAAAAATAAAAGAATGGCACAAAAGCTCACTTGGGTTATTAGTCTCCAATACAGTCTCTCAAGACACCTAAGCTATGCTTACTAATCCATTTAAGTTATGTACAAGTTGTCACAACGTGCTCAAAGTTATTTGAAGATTAAAAAGCATAAAATATACTATAACTATGATAATAAACAAACTATCATTGTGTATCACATACTAGTAACATATAGAAAATAACACTAATGCATCATAACTGACTACATTAACTATGAGAGAAATACAAGAACCATTAAAATTTTTAAAATTTTTGCAATTTTGATTTACTGAGTCATGTTGCTAAGCAGGTATATTGACACGAAACCATAAAAAGAAATAAACGAGGCATGCAATGACTCACTCCCCCCAACTAAAACTAAACATTGTCCCCAATGTTCTAAACTATGCACATGGATATGTAAAGTAAAGCGAGAGAAGGAAGGATGTCACCTCGAGGCGTTTATAATCCAGATTTTTTTTCAAGTTACCTACAAAATCATTAGTAGCAACAAGGAAAACTAGAGAATATAATACAACTACTCAGCAAATAAATTCGGTTAATCAAGATTTTTATCATAAATCAATAACCGAAATTTTTTAGGATCCTCCCAATGATTTAATTTAACAGTGAGAAGAATGTTGGGATCCTCATAAAATTGCAACTCCCCCCAACTAATGTCAGGCTCAAGGTCAGAAGAGATGATGCAAAACCAATGGCTTCCAAAGTTATTGGGCATAGTTATAAGAGGAATACCCCACTTTTTAGGAATTATACTCAAGGAAAGATCTTGGGTGTTGGTATTTTGTATAATAGCGTCTACTGTAATACAAGGACGTGGCCACGGTTCAATAAAAGGGGTAGGGTCTAAGTGATGTTCTAATTTAGCTTTATTACCCTCCTCTTGTATTAGAACAGAATCTATGGACATATGATCATAGGAATTTAATTTATGTTCTATGTACATTGATTTGGACTGGACTTGGATGAAGCTATCAATTTGGGCCTCAATGTCAGTATTACTCAAGAAGGTCAAGCAATCTAGCAGATTACTAGCTTCTTGTTGAAGTTTAAGATCATCTAATGTGGGCCTAATATTTTCCAAGTCCTCTCTCACAGAATTTTGAAATTTAAAATTTTGTGAAAAACATGCACTAGAATCCTTACCATCCTCTTCCACAACACATTCTATTTGTTCAAGAGTGGGGTACACATGATTTTCAAGCTCGGGATGAGAGCTTTGATTGATAGAGAGGATAGGTGATGGGCAACTTAGTGACACCACCTCTTCGGCCGAAAGAGGTGAGGGTTCATGAATATCACATGAATCTAAACCGAATTTAGAAATTTCAATAATGTCCTCCCTAGGGTCACTATCAAAGTTAGGGAGAGAGTCAATAGGGGACTCCTCCTTTCCTAGTTGCGTGCAATCACATAAACTGTCATTATCTTTTAAATCCTCATTCTCATCCTTGTAACTCTCCTCACTATATATATCATCTATTGGGGTGCTTTGGATAAAGAGATTGTGCAATTTTATCAAGGTAGTGAAGGAGTTGATGTCTGGGGTTGTATATTGAGGAGAAGATTGTTCTACAACTTCATGCTTAATGGTTTGGTTTTGGAGTTCTTGTTGGGTTATGACTTTCTCGAGTGAGTTGTTAACCTCATTCTGTATAAACCCGTCATTGTCCTCCAATTCCATTCCATTGTTAGTGTCTTAAATTTTATTGTAGTGTTGAAGGATTGGTATAGTCTTCTAAAGGTTGGCTAGCATATGCTTGTTGATATCTAGTTTCTAAGTTATCAAATGCACTATCTAGCCTTTTCATTTCACTAAGTAGTAATTTTAACATACCATTATCTTCAACTTGGTTATTCTCCTCATCATTACTATATGAAGTTTCGCCCCATTGTGGTTGATAGTAATTCCCATCCCATTGAGTTTGTGGACAAGACTCGCAAAAGGGAAAGTCTTGGTACGTTTGGTAATCGTGGGAACTACTACTATATCCTACATTATCATTTTGGTTATATCCCCATTGCGGTTGATAAAACTCTTCATGTGGAGGTTCTTGATACGTTTGATAATATAGGGGACTACAACTATTGTTTTCCCATTGTGGTGGTTGGTAGCACTCGGTTTGATATTGCGTGTCATAAGTTGGTGCTTGCCAACTTGGGGGATAATCATATTGATTTTCAATTGTGTACCTATTCATGTTATTTGTGTTTGTGTTGTATGGAGGGTAATATGGATAAGACATGTTTATCCAAAAAAAAATTTTTTAACAATAAAATTTTTATTTATTTACTTGTGAGAGAAAAAGTCCAAAATTTTTATTTGTATCATATATTTTTTTTTATTTTATTTTTTATTTTTTAAGAAAAAGAAAAAAATGGAAATAACTTAGTAAAATCCTAACCTAGTTGCCTTCCCCGGCAACGGCGCCAAAAACTTGACACGACTAAATAATTGTGCGCTCTTGTGCAACACCCAAGTGTAGGTGATCGTGCAAGTAATACTGGATAAGTCCAGGTCGATCCCACAGGGAAGGAATAGGGCGAATGTCTACTAAGTATTCTTCAAGTTCTTCAAGCACTCATCTATGGAAGTTTTAGGAAAGCAATTGATGTCCAAATCTCTAATCTAATTATCTTGAGATTAGTTTAGAAAATTTTAATTCATAATTCACTCCTTCTCTCCAGAAATCTCTCTTGAATCCTAGGTACATTCTTATATCTTGCAAGTATATTCACTTATATGTACTTCCTTCTCTATATTCTCTTGTATATGTACTTGTGTGTGAAAGATGATCTCATTTGGATCTATATGTAGAGTTTTGAAACCTTAACTCTTAAGTTTTAGGGTTAAAATAGGATTTTTAGAGAGCAGAAAAGGGTTAAAATGGTCATTTCGGTGCCTAAATGCAGTTTTCAGGCAATTTCCTCGCAATGGGAGACTTCTAGAAGGGTCTGGAACTCAAAAAGCTTGATAGAGGGGGCAATATATAGGTGGCGGCATAGGGGGGACCCCCCACCCACTTTGTGGGACCTGCCACTTCCTTTTTGAGTTCCCCTGGTTGCCCGTAAGCTCTGTTTAAAATATTAGGTTCACATCTTTTCCAGATTTTCTTTTTGAGTTCCCCTGGTTGAAGTCACTTTCCAAAGTTTGATCTTTCGATTGTGTGGAATCTAGTACCTTCCACGGGGTACTTTTCATCATCGAATTCCCCAAAATGTTGTCCACCCTAAATCTTATCAGTGTGGTCAAAATTAGGTGTCTACACCCGGGCATAATAATATGCATTCATGCGCATCTCCGTCGAGTGTGTCAGTCCCTCAACATAAAAGGCGTTCCACATCTTCTCCTCTAAATACCGGCTAGCTATTTGACGAATATGGCTATGGTATATCTCCATAATAGTGGGCTCAACCGTGTCCTTGTGATTAACATGTCGGCCAAATGAATCGTCCACAAACAGATGAAAATCTGGATCTATGCTAACCTGCAAAGGAAACTATCTATCGTCAAAAGGACAAACTTATCTTAAACTCATATCTCATCTCAGGGATCTTAAAATGCTAGGACCAGATGGTGTAGGACAATTAGTGAACGTGAGTATCAAACCTATGACTTTGATACCAAAAACCCTTTCAAGCCCCAGAACAGCAAAAATAGAGAAAAATAAATTTCCTTTTTAGGTCCATAGGGAATGACAGGTGAAGTCACTCAATTGTCCATGCCACATAGTACTAGTCTGCTAATAAAACAAGAATAGTAAAATAACCATGCTGAATAAATTACACAGGTCCTAGCTATTACAATATCAGAGTTCGCAAATGAAAATATAAAAGGCTTGAAAGTAACATATGCCTAAGTACTACTTATAATAAAGTCTACAGCGGAAACATAAACTAATAACTATCTTCAGATCTTCAGGTAGCGTAGACATAGCCATCAGCGTAATAGTCTTCCTTAACATACCCGTCACTGGTGGGGCCACCTTCAGCGTACTCCCCTTCCGGATAGTAGCCATCATCATTCGGTTCATTACCTGCAATAGCATAAATAGGATAGGCTGGATGGGAAATGTCCAGGCAATAAAGGCTGTTAGCTTACTAAAAGCTGAGTGAATAGAAACAAATGCAATATCATAAGGATATTGATTACTAGTTATGAACGATATGTAATAGTGCTACTAATAATATCTTTCTCCTTTATTCTGAACTCATTACCGAATCATGTCGCATTTAAACCCTAAGACCAACTGTAATAACCTCGACTGATTACCATGAACCAATTATATTATCATGACATACTAGTGCTCTTGTTCACCGCTTTTAAGAACTCTTACTGTTCACCGATTTTAAGAATGCTTGCGAGCACCATTCATCGTTCTAATATAACGACTGATCTATGAACGTACCTGATGTTGTCAAAATCAAGATATAAAAGTATTCTTTACTTTTCAAAAGATTTGCAGTGTGGAAGTAAAGGTCGAACCCACAGAGATTGATTACTACAGCTCTTAATTTTAAAACCTAAGTCTAATTAACTATGAAAAACGGATTTGATTTGGATTTAATTAAACTAAGAACAATAAAAATAAATCTAAACTATGAAAGCAATTAAAGTTGTTTTAAATAATATTTAAGGGAACCTAGGATTGCAAATCCACCACTAGCTTCATAATAGGAATATTTATGAATTACTTTAGCTTACTAAGTTGGATGATTATGGGGAATTGTAGCTACAAGCCCAATTCCTCCGACAAGAAGATATTCATGGTTCAAGCACCAACATAATCCACCTTAAGTTAGCACGAATTATCCCACACTAAACTAGGGTTGTGATCTAATCCGTCTAACCTAGGCATGGGCTATTCGGATACTTGATAGCACAAATCAATAAAGCACCATCACATGTAAACAATCTAAACAAGCACAGCAAGAATAGATCGTTGAGCACATCATAGTCAAAATAGATCTAAGACAAGAATAAATTCTGAAAGCAATGATTTAATCAATAGAAGTACGATTTATTTATAAAAATCCTCTAAACATGTGACTGTCATCCATACATAATAAAACTAAAATAAAAACATAAATAAAACCCTATTACTTGTCTAGGGCTTCATTGAAACCCTAGATCTATGATCTAGCCGTCCATGGAAGTGATAGATGGCAAGTAGTTGATGGAGGAGGCCATGGAAACCCTTGGTCTTCTTCTTCTTCTCCTTGCTTCCCTCTCTTCAATGGCTGGAAGTATGGTTGTAGAATGTGTGTATAATAATTGCCAACCCTCTAATTGAAGTAAAATAGAGTATATATAGATTTACAACAAGTTTTGGAAGTCTTTACAACTCGAAACGGACTGAAACTGATGTAATTTACAATCTGGACGTCATTCTGCAGTTTCGTTTGCACAGGAGTCTTCAGTACACTGAAATACGAAACATTGATTTTTCCACATATCGCGCGAGCGGGTCGCGCGAGCGCGACAATTGGACCTTCGCGCGCGCGGATCGCGCGAGTGGTTTTGGGGATCTCGCACGAGCGGATCGCGCGAGCGATTTCTGGATTTCGTGGGCGCGGGTCGCGCGCGCGACTTTTCTTTTTCAGCTTCTTTTCTTCTGCTTTTTCACCCTGTTTAGCCTGGTTTAGTTGATTTCTTCCAAAACCTGTCAGAAACTAGAAAACAAAGTAAAAATATACAAAAACAGGATAAAATGTACTAACAAATGTTCATTAAGGCGTATATTTAGGATTAGTTCTCTACCGATCACATCCCCAAACCTACATTTTGCTAGTCCTCGAGCAAAACTAAAATAAAAACTACTAATAAACTACTACTCCATTTTTCGTATGGATCACGATTGCATTTAGCTTATGCAACAAGCCTTTTAAACCTCTAGGTGTCCCTAGTCGGACGAGTAAAGTCTCGTGAGGATTCTCGTCAACAAGTTACCCACAACCATCTTTATTAACTTAGAAATTTAAAAAGTTTTATTAAAAACTAAAGAACATAATATTCAACACTCCTTATTATAACACAATGATTTGAAATAGGATAACGAACATAAAGAAATAGAATCAAACGTCTACATACATCATGAAGAACAATCTCAAGCACATGCATCATATAAATCAATAGAATTTCTCATAAAATTGCACGTGTGTGATGAGGTAGTCAAGTGAACACGCGCTTGTCATGAACTTGGAATATCACTCGGATAACCATCCAACTATGCTTCGACTACGAATCTCACAATGTTAATTACACTCTCAAATGAAACACTCAGAAACATGTGTAATTTTTCTAAAATATGTGAGCAAAGGAAATATATTTTCAAAACGAGAATACTCACATATGACTCGAAAAGGACGCATGACACGAAAGAATAGTAGTCTCATGGATAGGACGCCAATAATCAAGAAAAATTAATCATTACCATGTTTTAATCCCCTCCCATCGTTTACATATCTAAACCATGTTTCCTAGGATCAAATAGGACTTTTCAAAGGTTATATTGTGGCTCAGGTAATGAAAAAGGATAGAACGGATATATCAAATAGTTTCAGAATGGCATTGTAAGGCATGTTCGATTTCTTTCATTCATCTCTTCTACCAACTTTCATCTTTTCTTTCTCTTCATTCCTTTTCATTCATTTTTCTTCTTTTCTTTCATTTTTTTTTCAACCTTCCTCTTCTTTATTTTTTCTTTTCTTTATTCTTTTCCTCCTTGTTTCTTTTGATGAATATTCAATAAATAACAAGGCAACCACCCCAAACATCATCTTATTTACTTCTTCTTCTCAATCACACATCACCTTAACACTACTAAAAGGTGACAAATCTCTCAGTGGTGAACTCCAAGTTTGTCAAGTCGGAGCAAAACAAGGATAATGGTAAGCAAGAAAGAAATGGCATTTTAACGGCTCAAAGGACGAACTAAGGAAATTTTTCATTTATCGGTCGGTGGTAAACAAAGAAGGGCCTAAAATCACTTCCTATGGTTATATGGTTCTTCCATATGTACGACGGAAGATTATTTAGCATGGTAACAAAGATTTTACTTGACTATCAACCAAAGCAAGAATAATGAGACTAAACAACAAGTAGATGCGCTATTTCAATGAAATTCGACAAACACAATGTATTTATAACCCTCTAAAATGAAAAGATAGGCTCAAAAGCTCACCGGGTCTTAGTCTCCACCTTGTGTTATCTAGAAATCCGAATCATATTATAGTTCACATCAGACATGTATTCAAGCGACTACGTGCAGTGCATAGGTTTGTGTGCAAATTTATGATATAAAACTACGATTCAAACAATACATAACTTAAAACGTTACATCATAACTTCAGCAAATGCTTAATCACATATTCTCTGGTTTACCATTCTATAACAATTCAAAGTTCTCTAACAAAAAGTATCAAATTAATATTGCAAAAACGTCGGTAATCATCGTTTATTTAAACACACTTATTTCAAAATTTTCAAAATTTTAGTGCATAATAATGTGCGTGTGTGTGCGTGTGTGTGCATACCCCCAAACCTAAACCTGTCATTGTCCCCAATGAAACAAAAAAACGAAAGAAAGGAGAGTAGGTAAGGAAGGAACGATAGTACCTCGATCTTGACAAGCATAGAACAGGTGAACACAAAGGACTATGGCAATAAAATTCAATGTTACCTGTTAATACTAGATAAACGAAAAGAAACTAACAAAAGAATATTAAAAATAAACGAAACTAAACTATAAAATATAAATTTAAAGACTAATCGAAACTAAACTAAACTAGCAAAAGGAAAAGAAATAAAACGAAAAAATATAAATGTAATAAGGAAAACAACGAATACGCGATCTAAACAGAACCAACTAAACAAAAACAGAAAAGAAACACAAATAAACTAGGCAGGGGGAAAGATATAGAAAACAAAAGAAAATACCAGAAAAATGGGGAATCGCGCGAGCGGTCCGCGCGAGCGGCCATCGCGCGCGCGAATTCCTAAGTTTTTTTTTTTTTTTTTTTTTTTAATTCTGAAAATCGCGCCAGCGAGGGTCCTCGCGCCCGCGATATCAGGCGCGAAGAGAACCTGAGGGCTCATACAAAGAAAACGAAAGAAAAGCACTAAGGCACATTCTCGCGCCAGCGGGCCGCGCGAGCGATGTCTCGCGCAAGCGGGTCGCGCGCGCGAATTCAGTTCTTTCCACTTTTTAGTTAAAATTATGTATATACTATTAAAATAAATTAATTCCAACCCCCAAACCTGTCCAGAATATCCAAAACAGACCCAAACAGACTCAAAAACATCCAAAAAATAAGAAAAACGAACGAAATAAAGCTTGGGTTGCCTCCCAAGGAGCGCTAACTTTTACGTCTTCAGCTAGACCGTTCTAGCTCAAGACTTACGGAGGCCGTAAATCGGACTGTGTACCCCTAAGAATGTCGGGCAAAGCTCGATGTAAGCAGAAATTACGTCGCTTTGAATTAATTCAATCGACGGTTTATCAGTATTTTCAAATCGATTTCTTACCTTTCGAGTAGATTCAACATTAGGGTCCGAAGTATTAGGATTCATCCACTCATCATCCTCTATATTATTCCCCGCACTTATATTTATTACGTTCTTAGGCCCAATATTCCGGTTAACCTCACTACCCTCTGCACCTAGATAATCATCGTCTTTGGGAGGTTGATCAACAACATTAAAAACATTTAATTTTAATTTTATATTCCCGAATGACACTTTCATCACCCCTGTTCTACAATTGACACGTGCGTTGGCCGTGGCTAAGAATGGACGACCAAGAATGACAGGAGTATGTTTCCTAGCATCTAGCACCGGTTCGGTGTCAAGGACCATAAAATCAACAGGATAAAAACATTGATCAACTTTTACTAGGACGTCTTCGACGATTCCTCTAGGTATTTTGACAGAATGATCCGCTAACTGAATAGTAGCGGCCGTAGGTTTAAGTTCACCTAGACCTAATTGTTTATAGACGTGATAAGGTAAGAGGTTAACACTCGCTCCTAAGTCAAGGAGAGCCCGATGAATGATAGTGTCACCTATGACACATGAAATCGTAGGCGTACCTGGATCCTTATATTTCGGAGGAGCGTGTTGGAAAATTGAACTTACTTTTTCCGTGAGGAAGACCTTTTTAGGCGTATGACTGCGTATTTTGCATTTTTGTGTACAAAGGTCTTTTAAACATTTAGCATAAGCGGGAATTTGTTTTATAGCATCGAGGAAAGGAATATTTATTTTGACTTGTTTAAACGCCTCGAGTATATCCTCAACCTTAGACTTTTTATTTGTAAGATTAGAAGGCTCCTCAATATTAGGTGGATATGGCATTCTCGGAATATAATTCGTTGGGACCGATTCTTTTTCTTTCTTATTTTGGCTCATGTCCTCACCCTTCGTCGTATTAGAGTTGATATTCATATCTTTCACATTCTCATTCGGAATTTCTATTATCTCTTCCTCTCGTGTAGTCAACCTAGTTGAGACGGCGTTTACTTGCTCATTCGACCCCTTAACCTCATATTGTCCCTTAGGGTTTTGAATTGTTTGACTAGGCAACGTCCCCTCATTTCTACGACTCACTACAGTAGCAAGTTGTCCCATTTGGGATTCAAGCTTCGCAATGGACTGTGTATGAGAGTGCACTATTTGTGCTTGTGCCTGTACTTGCGTTTCAATTTTATTAAGGGATGCCAACACCTTTTCCTCAAAAATGTTACCCCTTGGAGGGTTCGGATTAGGATGCGGTTGTTGGTATTGATTAGGTTGAAACTGAGGTCGATATGCGTTAGGAAAATTAGTCGCCTCATTAGGATTATTATTATTATTTTTCTACGAGAAGTTAGGATGGTTTCTCCATGGCGCATCCGGATTATTAGTAGTTGCATTATAATTATTTCGTGGGTATTGTTGAATAGAATTAATGTGTTGCTCCACGAATTCTGGAAATTGACTCGCCGATGGACATGCAAGTATCGAATGTGAAGTATCAGAACATAATGCACAAATTTCACGAGCGGGTGAGGCTGTCGTTTGGTTCATTGTTAAAAGTCGGTCAAGTTTGTTAGATAGTTCTTTTATTTCAATTGATTGACTTGACTCGAACTTTACCTCCCTCTTAGGTTGTGGGTATCCCTCAGAACGGACAGACACCGCTTGGTGCATCGAATTCTCGCTTAAAGTTTCAAATATTTTCCAGGCCTCGTCGGCGCTTTTGTGTAGGAAAGTTCCCGCACAAACGGCATCGACGGTATTCCTAACAGAGGGAATAAGCCCCTCATAGAAGACCTGAACAAGTTGCCACTTAGGGACCTGATGATTTGGACACGAGTGATCGGGAGAGAACTAATCCTATTTATACGCCTTAACGAGCATTTGTTAGTACCTTTTTATCCTGTTTTTGTATATTTTTACTTCGTTTTCTAGTTTCTGACAGGTTTTGGAAGAAATCAGCTAAATCAGGCTAAACAGGGTGAAAAGTCAGAAAGAAAGAAGCTGAAAAACCAATGTCGCGCGCGCGGTCCGCGCCCGCGAGAATCCAGAGAATCGCTCGCGCGAGACCCCCAATAACTCGCTCGCGCGATCCACGCGCGCGAAGGACCAAAAGTCGCGCTCGCGCGATATGCCCAAAAACCAATGTTGCGTATTTCAGTATACTGAAGACTCCTGTGCAAACGAGACTGCTAAACGACGTCCAGACTGTAAATTACATGAGTTTCAGTCCGTTTCGAGTTGTAAAGGCTTCCAAAACATGTTGTAAATCTATATAAACTCTATTTTACTTCAATTAGAGGGTTGGCAATTATTATACACACATTCTACAACCACACTTCCAGCCCTTGAAGAGGGAGAAGCAAGGAGAAGAAGAAGAAGACCAAGGATTTCCATGGCCTCCTCCATCAACTACTTGCCGATTTCTACTCCTATGGCAGCTTAGATCATTGATCTAGGGTTTCAATGAAGCCCTAGATGAGTAATAGGGTTTTATTTATGCTTTTATTTTAGTTTTATTATGTATGGATGACAGTCACATGTTCCGAGGATTTTTATAAATAAATCGTACTTCTATTGATTAAATCATTGCTTTCAAAGTTTATTCTTGTCTTAGATCTATTTTGACTGTGATGTGCTCAACGATCTATTCTTGCTGTGCTTGTTTAGATTGTTTACATGTGATGGTGCTTTATTGATTCGTGCTATCAAGTATCCGAATAGTCCATGCCTAGGTTAGACGGATTAGATCACAACCCTAGTTTAGTGTGAGATAATTCGTGCTATCCGCAGATGGATTATGTTGGTGCTTGAACCATGATTATCTTCTTGTCGGAGGAATTGGGCTTGTAGCTACAATTCCCCATATTCATCCAACGTAATAAGCTAAAGTAATTCATAAATATTCCTATTATGAATCTAGTGGTGGATTTGCAATCCTAGGTTCCCTTAAACATTCATTAAAAAATATTTTTAATTGCTTTCATAGTTTAGATTTATTTCTATTGTTATTAGTTTAATTAAATTCAAAATCAAATCCGTTTTCCCTAATTAACTAGACTTAGGTTTAAAAATTAAATCGCTGTAGTAATCAATCTCTGTGGGTTCGACCTTTACTTCCACACTGCAAATCTATTGAAAAGTAAAGAATACTTTTATATCTTGATTCTGACGAGATCAATTTTTGGCGCCGTTGCCGGGGATTGCATTACTACTCTTAGTTTTATAATCGTAGTTTAGTTAATTCGTAAATATTAGATTAGTGTTTATTTTTCTTATTTTCTGTTTTTGTTTTTAGTTACTAACTTTTTCTTTTATTTTGTAGTCAACGTTTCCGAGTGGAGCAGCTAATTACATCAAAGGAGCTTACGCAAATAAAATATAAATAAAATTAAATAAATTGCTTCCTTTGGAAATTCGCTTTACCCCGCTGTAAGTCAGGGCGCTGTGACGCACTATTTGCATTAGTTTAAGGTTAATTGCACTGCATTAGCTAGGAAACCCGGGGCGCTGGGCTTGACGCGGTCATTGCATTACAGGATAATTTGCATGCATCACAGTAGTTGAGTGCTTGTTATCTTATTTGCGTGATTGTATTTGTTTATTTTGTTTAGTTAGTCTTTGTTTTTAGTTTCTTTTCTCTTGTTTTAGTTTATGTTAGGTACACGTTCAAATAAACCGGAATTAAAACCTTTTAACTCTGAACTTGAACGTACATTAAGACTTAACAAGTCTTCAAACTTAACTTCTAGAGCTAGGTTTTTAATAGACGACGATTTGACACCAAAACCAACATCTTTATTTGAAACCGAAATACGTAGTACTCTTCAAAAACTAAAGAAAACACGCTTTAATAACATAGAACCAATTAAAATGGCAGACATTGGAAATAATAACGACAACAACCAAAATAACAACGGAGCTAATATGAATAATCCTAATATCCCTCCACCTCCTCCACTTAAAGATTATTTTATTCCGACGACTTACACGCCACAAACGTGTATTGAATTACCGGAGGCGACGGCATCTCACATTGAGATAAAGTCGTCTACCATCTCGCTACTTCCATCATTCCATGGCCGTCTAAATGAAGACCCTTATAAACACTTAGGAGATTTTCAGGACATATGCTCCACTTTGAAAATTCAAAATCTTACTGATGATGAATTAAAAATGCGGCTCTTTCCATTCTCATTAAAGGACAAAGCTAAATATTGGCTCCAATCTTTGGAGCCGAACACAATTAGAACATGGGAAGACTTACACACCGCATTTTTACAAAAGTTTTTCCCGATTATGCGTACAAACCAGATAAGAAAAGCAATAACCAATTTTGTAATGCAAGATGGGGAATCACTTTATGATACATGGGAGAAATTTAAAGAATTATTACGCTCGTGCCCACATCATCAAGTCCCTAAGTGGCAACTTGTTCAGGTTTTCTATGAGGGGCTTATTCCCTCTGTTAGGAATACCGTCGATGCCGTTTGTGCGGGAACTTTCCTACACAAAAGCGCCGACGAGGCCTGGAAAATGTTTGAAACGTTAAGCGAGAATTCAATGCACCAAACGGTGTCTGTCCGTTCGGAAGGATATCTTAATCAACCTAAGAGGGATGTAAAATTCGAGTCAAGTCAATCAATTGAAATAAAAGAACTATCTAACAAACTTGACCGACTTCTAACGATGAACCAAACGACAGCCTCACCCGCTCGAGAAATTTGTGCATTATGTTCTGATCCTTCACATTCGATACTTGCATGTCCATCGGCGAGTCAATTTCCGGAATTCGTGGAGCAACACATTAATTCTATTCAACAATACCCACGAAATAATTATAATGCAACTACTAATAATCCGGATGCGCCATGGAGAAACCATCCTAACTTCTCGTGGAAAAATAACAATAATAATCCTAACGAGGCGACTAATTTTCCTAATGCGTATCGACCTCAGTTCCAACCTAACCAATACCAACAACCGCCTCCTAATGCTAATCCTTCAAGGGGAAATATTTTTGAGGAAAAGGTGTTGGTGTCCCTTAAGACTATTGAAACGCAAGTTCAGGCACAAGCACAAATAGTGCACTCTCATACGCAATCCATTGCGAAGCTTGAATCCCAAATGGGACAACTAGCTACTGTAGTAGGTCGTAGAAACGAGGGGACGTTGCCTAGTCAAACAATCCAAAATCCTAAGGGACAATATGAAGTTAAGGGGTCGAATGAACAAGTGAACGCCGTCTCAACTAGGTTGACTACCCGAGAGGAGGAGGTAATAGAAATTCCGAATGAGAATGTGAAAGGTATGAATATTAACTCTAATAAAGAGACGGGTGAGGACATGAGCCAAAATAAGAACGACAAAGAATCGGTCCCAACGAATTATACTCCTAGAATGCCATATCCACCAAACGTTGAGGAACCGTCTAATCTTACAAATAAAAAGTCTAAGGTTGAGGATATACTCGAGGTATTTAAACAAGTTAAAATAAATATTCCTTTCCTCGACGCCATAAAACAAATTCCCGCTTATGCTAAATGTCTAAAAGACCTTTGTACTCAAAAGCGCAAAATACGGAGTCATACTCCTAAAAAGGTCTTCCTCACGGAAAAAGTAAGCTCTATATTCCAACACGCTCCTCCAAAATATAAAGATCCAGGTACGCCTACGATTTCATGTGTCATAGGTGACACTATCATTCATAGGGCTCTCCTTGACTTAGGAGCTAGTGTTAATCTCATACCTTATCACGTCTATCAACAACTAGGATTAGGTGAACTGAAACCTACGGCCGCTACAATACAATTAGCGGATCGTTCTATTAAAATTCCTAGAGGAATCGTCGAGGATGTACTAGTAAAGGTTGATAAATGCTATTATCCTGTAGATTTTATGGTCCTTGACACTGAACCCGTGCTAGATGCTAGGAAACATACTCCTGTCATCTTAGGCCGTCCATTCTTAGCCACGGCCAACGCACGTGTCAATTGTAGAACGGGGGTAATGAAAGTGTCGTTTGGGAACATGAATTTAAAATTAAACGTTTTTAACGCTATGGATCAACCTCCTAAAAACGACGATTCCCTATGTGAGGTGGAAGGTGAGGTAACACGGAATATTGAGCCTACCAAAGAAATAAATGTGAGTGCGGAAAATAATATAGCGGACGATGATGAGTGGATGAATCCTAATCCCGTGGACCCTAATGCGGAATCTACTCGGAAGGTAAGAAATCGATTCGAACATAATGACAAACCGTTAATCGATTTAATTCAAAGCGATGTTATTTCTGCGTACCATCGAGCTCTACCTGACATCCTTAGGGGTACACAGTCCGATTTACGGCCTCCGTGAGTCTTATGCTAGAAAGGTCTAGCTAAAGACGTAAAAGTTAGCGCTTCTTGGGAGGCAACCCAAGCTTTATTTAATTCGTTTTTCTTATTTTTGGTCATTTTTTGGGTCTGTTTGTGTCTATTTTGGACTTTCTGGATAGGTTTGGGGGTTAGAATTAATGTACTTTAATAATATACACATAATTTTAGTTACAAAATGGAAAACACCATTCTCGCGCGCGCGGCCCGCTGGCGCGAGATTGCCCCTTAGTGTTTTTTTCCTTTGTTTTCTTTTTATGAGCCTCAGGTTCTCCTCGCGCCTGATATCGCGGGCGCGAGGTACCTCACTCGCGCGAAAAATTCAAAAAAAAAAAAAAAAAAAATTTCCAGGATTCGCGCGCGCGATTCCCCCATTTCTGCATATTTTCTTTTGTTTTCTTGTAGCCTTCCCCCACACTGGTTCTAATAGTTTTTACGTTTATGTTTTTTTGTTTAGTTGTTTCAGTTTAGTTCAAGTTAGTTATTGTTTTCCTTATTATATTTATACTTTTTCGTTTTATTTCTTTTCCTTTTGTTAGTTTAGTTTAGTTTAACTTAGTTTTTAGATTTTTATTTTTGTATTTTGATTTCATTTACTTTTAATATTCTTTTGTTAGTTTCTTTTTCGTTTATCTAGTATTAACAGGAAACATTGAACTCTATTGTCATATTCCTTTGTGTTCACCTGTTTGCCATTGTCGACATCAAGGTACTATCGTTCCTTCATTATGTACTCTCCTTCCTTTCGTTTTGTTGTTTCATTGGGGACAATGAAAGGTTTAGGTTTGGGGGTATGCACACACATGCACATTAGTTTATGCTAAATTTAAAAAATTTTCAACAAGTGTGTTTAAATGAACGATATTACTGACGTTTTTGCAATAGCAATTTGATACTTCTTAGTATATAACTTTGAATTGTTATAGAATGGTAAACATGAGAATATGTGATTAAACATTTACTGAAGTCATGTTGAAATGTTTTAAGTTATGTATCGTTCGAATCGTAGTTTTATATCATAGATCTGCACATAAACTTATGCACTGCACGTAGTCTCTTGAATACAGGTTTGATGTGAACTATAATATGATTCGAATTTCTAGATAACACATGGTGGAGACTAAGCCCAGTGAGCTTTTGAGCCTATCTTTTCTTTTTAGAGGGTTATAAATACATTTTGTGTTTGTCGAATTTCATTGAAATAGCGCATCTACTTGTTGTTTAGTCTCATTATTCTTGTTTTGGTTGATAGTCAAGTTAAAATATTTGTTACCATGCTAAATAATCTTCCGTCGTACATATTGAAGAACCATATAACCATAGGAAGTGATTTTAGGCCTTCTTTGTTTACTACCGACTGATAAAAGATAAAAATTTCCTTAGTTCTCCCCTTTGAGCCGTTACAATGCCATTTCTTTCTTTAATTACCATTATCCTGGTTTTTGCTCCGACTTGACAAACTTGGAGTTCACCACTGAGAGATTTGTCAACTTTTAGTGGTGTTAAGGCGATGTGTGATTGAGACGAAGAAGACAAGATGCTATTGGGATAGTTGCTTGGTATTCAATGCATAGTCATTTGAGAAGCAAGAAAAGAAAAAGGAAAAGAAACAAAATAAAGAAGAGGAAGGTTGAAAAAAAAAATGAAAGAAAAGAAGAAAAATGAACGAAAAGGAATGAAGAGAAAGAGAAGATGAAAGTTTGTAGAAGAAGAATGAAAGAAATTGAACATGCCTTACAATGCCATTCTAAAACTACCTACCATATCCGTTTTATCATTTTTCATAGTCTGAGCCACATTACAACCTTTGAAAAGTCCTATCTGATCCTAGGAAACATGGTTTTGATATGTAAACGATGGGAGGGGGATTAAACCATGGTAATGATTAATTTCTTTTGATTATTGGCATCCTATCCATGAGACTATTGTTCTTTCGTGTCATGCGTCTTTTTCGAGTCATATGTGAGCATTTATAGTTTTGAAAATATATTTCCTTTACTCACATATATTAGAAAAATTACACATGTTTCTGAGTGTTTCATTTGAGAGTGTAATTCATTGTGAGATTCGTAGTCGAGACGTAGTTAGACGGTTATCCGGGTTATATTCTAAGTTTATGACAAGCGCGTGTTCACTTGACTACCATATCACACACGTGCGGTTTTATGAGAAACTCTATTGATTTATACTATGCATGTGCTTGAGATTGTTCTTCATGATGTATGTAGACGTTTGATTCTATTTCTTTATGTTCGTTATTCTATTTCGAATCATTGTTTTATAATAAGGAGTATTGATTGTTTTATTTTTCGTTTGAATAAAACTTTTTAAATTTATAAGTTAATAAAGATGGTTGTGGGTAACTTGTTGAAGAGAACCCTCACGAGACTTCACTCGTCCGACTAGGGACACCTAGGGGTTTAAAAGGCTTGTTGCATACGCTAAATGCAATCGTGATCCATACGAAAATGGAATAGATTTTTATTAGTAGTTTTTATTTTAGTTTTGCTCGAGGACTAGCAAAATGTAGGTTTGGGGGTGAGCGTAATAATTCTTTAAATTTTTCCCACGTGTCGTAAAGTGATTCCCCATCTTGCATAACAAAGTTTGTTATGGATTTTCTTATCTGATTCGTACGCATAATAGGGAAAAACTTTTGTAAAAATGCGGTGTGTAAGTCTTCCCATGTTCTAATTGTGTTTGGCTCCAAAGATTGGAGCCAATATTTAGCTTTGTCCTTTAATGAGAATGGAAAGAGCCGCATTTTTAATTCATCATCAGTAAGATTTTGAATTTTCAAAGTAGAACATATATCTTGAAAATCTCCTAAGTGTTTATATGGATCTTCATTTAAACGGCCATGGAAAGATGGAAGTAGCGAGATGGTAGACGACTTTATCTCAAAGTGAGATGCCGTCGCCTCCGGTAATTCAATACATGTTTGTGGCGTGTAAGTCGTAGGAATAAAATAATCTTTAAGTGGAGGAGGTGGTGGTATATTAGGATTATTCATATTAGCTCCGTTGTTATTTTGGTTGTTGTCGTTATTATTTCCAATGTCTGCCATTTTAATTGGTTCTATGTTATTAAAGCGTGGTTTCTTTAGTTTTTGAAGAGTACTACGTATTTCAGATTCAAATAAAGACGTTGGTTTTGGTGTCAAATCGTCGTCTATTACAAACCTAGTTCTAGAAGTTAAGTTTGAAGACTTGTTGAGTCTTAATGTACGTTCTAGTTCAGCGTCAAAAGGTTTTAATTCTGGTGTATTTGAACGTGTACCTAACATAAACTAAAAGAAAGTAAACTAAAAACAAAAAAATGACTCAACTAAAAAAAAACAAATAGCAATCACGCAACTAAGATAACAAGCACTCAACTACTGTGATGCATGAATATTATCCTGTAATGCAATGACCGCGTCAAGCCCAGCGCCCCGGGTTTCCTTGCTAATGCAGTGCAATTCACCCTAAACTAATGCAAATAGTGCGTCACAGCGCCTTGACTTACAGTGGTTTAAAGCGAGTTTCACAAGAAGCAATTTATTTTATTTTATTTATATTTTTATTTGCGTAAGCTCCTTTGATGTAATTAGCTGCTCCACTCGGAAACGTTGACTACCAAATAAAAGAAAAAGTTAGTAACTAAAAACTAAACAAAAAATAAGAAAAATAATAAAAACTAACCTTATATTTACGAATTAACTAAACTAAGATTATAAAACTAAAGGTCGTAATGCAATCCCCGGCAACGGCGCCAAAAATTGATGTTGTCAAAATCAAGATATAAAAGTATTCTTTACTTTTCAAAAGATTTGCAGTGTGGAAGTAAAGGTCGAACCCACAGAGATTGATTACTACAGCTCTTAATTTTAAAACCTAAGTCTAATTAACTATGAAAAACGGATTTGATTTGGATTTAATTAAACTAAGAACAATAAAAATAAATCTAAACTATGAAAGCAATTAAAGTTGTTTTAAATAATATTTAAGGGAACCTAGGATTGCAAATCCACCACTAGCTTCATAATAGGAATATTTATGAATTACTTTAGCTTACTAGGTTGGATGATTATGGGGAATTATAGCTACAAGCCCAATTCCTCCGACAAGAAGATATTCATGGTTCAAGCACCAACATAATCCATCTTCGGTTAGCACGAATTATCCCACACTAAACTAGGGTTGTGATCTAATCCGTCTAACCTAGGCATGGGCTATTCGGATACTTGATAGCACAAATCAATAAAGCACCATCACATGTAAACAATCTAAACAAGCACAGCAAGAATAGATCGTTGAGCACATCACAGTCAAAATAGATCTAAGACAAGAATAAATTCTGAAAGCAATGATTTAATCAATAGAAGAACGATTTATTTATAAAAATCCTCTAAACATGTGACTGTCATCCATACATAATAAAACTAAAATAAAAACATAAATAAAACCCTATTACTCGTCTAGGGCTTCATTGAAACCCTAGATCTATGATCTAGCCGTCCATGGAAGTGATAGATGGCAAGTAGTTGATGGAGGAGGCCATGGAAACCCTTGGTCTTCTTCTTCTTCTCCTTGCTTCCCTCTCTTCAATGGCTGGAAGTATGGTTGTAGAATGTGTGTATAATAATTGCCAACCCTCTAATTGAAGTAAAATAGAGTATATATAGATTTACAACAAGTTTTGGAAGTCTTTACAACTCGAAACGGACTGAAACTGATGTAATTTACAATCTGGACGTCATTCTGCAGTTTCGTTTGCACAGGAGTCTTCAGTACACTGAAATACGAAACATTGATTTTTCCACATATCGCGCGAGCGGGTCGCGCGAGCGCGACAATTGGACCTTCGCGCGCGCGGATCGCGCGAGTGGTTTTGGGGATCTCGCACGAGCGGATCGCGCGAGCGATTTCTGGATTTCGCGGGCGCGGGTCGCGCGCGCGACTTGTCTTTTTCAGCTTCTTTTCTTCTGCTTTTTCACCATGTTTAGCCTGGTTTAGTTGATTTCTTCCAAAACCTGTCAGAAACTAGAAAACAAAGTAAAAATATACAAAAACAGGATAAAATGTACTAACAAATGTTCATTAAGGCGTATATTTAGGATTAGTTCTCTCCCGATCAGTACCATTACTCTTGTTCACTACTTTTAAGAACTCTTACTATTCACCACTTTTAAGAACACTTGTGAGTATGGTACATATATAACTCTTACAAACACAATATTGGCCAATCCCACCTATCTATCTATTTATTTTAACTAGATTAGAGTATACACCTGGGCTTACTAACATTCTAAACCCGAATACGTTACTCGCCATAATATCTCCTTATCGTATCCCATTAGCCCATGATTCCATTATGTCATATTTAGGAAGCATCTATTGATATGGAAATAGCTAAATGGTATGTATTATAACTAACAAGAAATAATCATGTATTGAAATGTTCAATCGATTGAAGTCATTTTAGTCAATTGAAAAAAATAAAGTTCGATCGATTGAAGAATCTTCAAGCAATTGAAGTTAAGGTGGTCTCAATCGATTGAAGTCATTTCAATCGATTGAGATGCTGGTGGTTTCGATAGATTAAACCAAGTTTGATCAATTGAAAGATTTCTTCTTCAGAAGACTAGAAAGTGAACATCCAGAATTGTTAGGGTGTGTTTGGGTCCAATCATTACATCCAAAACTTGTACAAACATAAACCAATGCTACCAAGTGAGTTTTGAACTCACCAAAAGATCTAAGGGCATGTTTGGCTTGAGTTTCCTAGCTTTGAGCTTCAATGGCTGCTCCTTCTCTCTCCTCCTCTCTCTGCCTCTGTCTCTCCTTCCTTTTCTTCTTCTTATGTCTTCTCTACCTCTCTCTCTCTCTCTTGAATTTCTCAAAATGTATATATATGTATATATAGAACACAAGCTCTTTCTCTCTCTCTAAACTCTCAAGTATTACCAAGAACCCTCACATACACAATATGGGTACATATATACAAAGAGAAGGGAGGGTGCAAGGTGGCAGTTGTAATGACCCTAGTTTTGTGGGCGGGCTGCTGTAGGTGCCTTTGTGGCTGCAGTAAGTGCTGGCAGGCTACACACTATGGGAAGTTCGTCCCACATTGCCTGAGTATGGAAAAGTAATGTACTATATATGTGTGGTTTCAACTCTCCCTAGTGATCTTATCAAAATCAAGATATAAAAAGTATACTTTACTTTTCTAAAGATTTGTAGTAGTGAAAGTAAAGGTCGAACCCACAGATATTGAATTACTACAACTTTTAATTTTAAAATCTAAATCTAATTAATTATGAAAATGGAAGTTGGTTTGAATTTTAATTAAACTAATAAGACTAATGAAAATAAATCTAAACTATGAAAGTGATTTAAAATTGTTTTTATAAATATGTTTATGGAACCAAGGATTGCGAATCCACCACTAGCTTCATAATAAGGGTATTTATGCATTCAATTAGCTTATTAAGTTGGATGATAATGGAGAATTGTAGCTACAAGCCCAATTCCTCCGTCAAGAAAATAACCATGGTTCAAGCACCAACATAATCCATCTTTGATTAGCACGAATTATCCCACACTAAATAGGGTTGCGACACAATCCGTCTTACCTAGGCATGAACTATTCGGATACTTGATATCACAATTCACTTTACCACCATTACATGTAAATAATCCATACAAGCACAGCAAATATAGATCATTGAGCACATCACATTCAAAATAGATCTAAGACAAGAATAAACTTTGAAAGTAATGATTTTAATCAATAGAAGTACGATTTCATCATTTAAATCCTCTAAACACGTAATCAGCATCCCTACATAATAAAACTAAAATAAAAACATCAATAACTCCCTAATCAATTCCATGGCCAACTAAACCTAGATCTAGGGTTTCATTGAAACCCTAGATCTAGGTTTAGTTGGCCATGGAATTGATGAACGGCAAGAGGTTGATGAAGGAAGCCATGGAAATCCTTGGTCTTTTTTTTCTTCTCCTTGCTTTCCTCTCTTCAATGACTATGTATATGGTTGTATATGGCTGTATATATATGTGTATAATATATAGTCTCCCTAAAATTGATTTACAATAGGATATATATAGAGTTTTGAACAAGTTTTGGAAGCTTTCCTAACCCGAAACGTACTAAAACTGCTATATTTTACAATCTTGACGTAATTTGGCAGTTTTGTTTGCGCAGGAGTCTTCTGCATAGTGAAATACGCAACTTTGACTTTTACACATGTCGCACGAGCGGGCCGCGTGAGCGCGATGTTTAGGAGGTCGAGCGAGCGGGTCGTGCAAGCGATTTTGAGTCTTCCGCGCGAGCAGGCCGCGCGCGCGATAAGCCTTTTTTAGCTTCTTTTCTTTTGCTTTTTCACCCTGTTTAGCCTGGAATACTTGTTTTCTTCCAAAACCTGCCAAAAAATAGAAAACAATGTAAAAATACACAAAAGCAGGATAAAAAGTACTAACAAATGCGCGTTAAGGCGTATAATTAGGATTTGTTCTCTCCCAATCAGACCCCGAAACCTACATTTTGCTAGTTCTCGAGTAAAACTAAAAATAAAACTAAACTACTAATAAAATACTACTCCATTGTCGCATGGGTCGCGATTGTATTTAGCGTATGCAACAAGCCTTTTAAACCCCTAGGTATCCCTAGTCGGACGAGTGAAGTCTCATAAGGGTTCTCATTAACAAGTCACCCACAACCATCTTCATTAATTTGTAAATTTAAAAAGTTTTATTAAAAACGAAAAACTAATAGTCAATACTCCTTATCATACAATAATGATTCGAAATAGAATAACGAACAAGAAGAAACGGAATCAAACGTTCACCTTCATCATGAAAAATAATCCCAATCACATGCATCGTATAAATCAATAGAGTTTCTCATAAAATTGCACGTGTGTGATGTGGTAGTCAAATGAACATGCGCATGTCATGAACTTGGAATATAACTCGGATAAACATCCAACAATGCTTCGACTACGAATCTCATAATGTTAATTACACTCTAAAATAAAACACTCAGAAATAGGTGTAATCTCTCTAATATATGGGAGCAAAATAAATGTATTTTCAAAACGAGAAATGCTCATATATGACTCAAAAAAATGCATGACATGAAAGAGCAGTAGTCTCATGGATAGGACGCCAATAGTCAACAAAAATTAATCGTTACCATATTTTAATCCCTCTCCCATCGTTTACATATCCAAATCATGTTGCCTAGGATCAAATAGGACTTTTCAAAGGTTGTAACGTGACTCAGGCAATGAAAAAGGATAGAACGGATTCATTAGGTAGTTTTTGAATGGCATTGTAAGGCATGCTCGGTTTCTTTCATTCATCTCTTCTACCAACTTTCATTTTTTTATTCTCTTCTTTTCATATATTTTTAATTTCTTTCCTCTTCTTATTTTTTTCTTCTTTCAATCTTTTTTTTTCAACCTTTTTCATTTTTTTTTTATTTCCTTATTCATTTTTTTTCTTCCTTATTCATTTTTTTCTTCCTTATTCTTCGTTGCTTTTGATGAATATTCAATAAATAACAAGGCAACCACCCCAAACATCATCTTATTTTCTTCTTCTTCTTAAACAACACATCGCCTTACCACCACTAAAAGTTGATAAATCTTTCAGTGATTAACTCCAAGTTGGCCAAATTGGAGCAAAAGATAATGGTAATTAATGAAAAAGGGCATTTTACGGCTCAAAGGGCGAACTAAGAAAATTTTATCATTTTTTAGTCGGTGGTAAACAAAGTGGGCCTACCATCATTTCCTATGGTCATCTGGTTCTCAATGTTTATAACAAAAAATTATTTAGCATGGTAGCAAATATTTTAACTTGACTATCAACCAAAACAAGAATAATGAGACTAAACAACGAGTAGATGCGCTATTTCAGTGAAATTCGACAAACACAATGTGTATTTATAACCCTCTAAAAAGAAAAGATAGGCTCAAAAGTTCACTAGGTTTAGTCTCCACCTTGTGTTATCTAGAAATCCGCATCATATTATAGTTCACATCAAATATGTATTCAATTGACTACGTGTAGTGCATAGGTTTGTGTGCAAATCTATGATATAACACTACGATTCGAACGATACATAACCTAAAATATTTCATCACGACTTCAGCAAATATTTAATCACATTTTCTTCTATTTACCATTCTATCACAATCAAAGTTATTTAACAAGAAGTATCGACTCGAGATTGCAAAAACGTCGGTAACATCTTTTATTTACGCACAAATATTGAAATTTTTTTAAAAATTAGTGCATTGCATGTGAGTGCATACCCCCAAACCTAAACTTTTCATAATCCCCAATGAAACAATAAAACAAAAGAAAGGAGACTACATAAGGAAGGAACGACATTACCTCGATCTCGGAAATCACAAAATAGTTGAACGTATATGAATATGGTGATAAAGTTCAAACACTCCAAATGGAGACACTAATTCACCTGTCAATACTCGACAAAAGAAAATAAACAAACAAAATAATAATGATAGCTAATAGAACTATATATATGGAATAAAGACTATGGCATACTTGTTCAAAAACGAAACTAAATATGAAAGACTCGACGAAAATAAAATAAAGAACAAGGACAAACGGAACTATGAAAACAAAGAAGGACTTATTCTAAAAGGGCTAAAATAGCAAACAGAAAAGAAAAACAACTAATCAGGTTCGGGAGAAAGGAGGTAAGAAAACACAAAGATAAACACAAAAATCCACCTCTCGCGCGAGCGGGCCGCGCGAGCGATCATCGCGTGCGCAAATCTCTCCGTGAGGTAATGCTGAGGCTACTTTTTAATTTCTTAAAAGAAATTTCTAAGGCAACAGATCGTGCGAGCGGGCCGCACGAGTGAACCCCTCACAAGCGCGATTCCAGACGTGAGAAAATATTGAGGCTACAAATAAAACGATTGAAAAAATTTTGCCTAAGGGGAAATCTCGCGAGAGCAACCTATCGCGCGAGCGAGCCGCACGCGCGACGTGGTCTTTTCCTCTTGTTTCACTTATTTTATTTGTATAAATTTAAAATATCTTACCTCCAACCCCCAAACCTGTCCAAAAATCTCAAAAACTGACCAAAACGACCCAAAAACCATTAAAAACAATAAAAACAGACGAATTAAAGCTTGGGTTGCCTCCCAAGAAGCGCTGCCTTTTATGTCTTCAACTAGACCGTTCTAGCTCAAGACTCATGGAGGCCGTAACTCGGACTGTGAATCCTTGAAGGTATTAGGAAGCTTCTAGTGAAAAGCAGAAAGAATGTCGTTTTGAGTTAATTCATTCAACAATTCACCTTGATCATGTTCAAAACAATTTCTTACCTTCCGAGTAAATTCATCATTAAGATCCGTATTATTCAAATTCGTCTGCTCATTACTTACTATATTATTCTCCTCACTCATTTTCAATTCTTTAGTAGGATCAATTATTCTTCTAACCTTACTACCCTCCACATATTGATAATCATCGTCTTTGGGAGGTTGATCAGCAGCATTAAAAACGTTTAATTTTAGGTTCATGTTTCCGAACGACACTTTCATCACCCCTATTCGACAGTTGACACATGCATTAGCGATGGCTAATAATGAACGCACAAGAATGACAAGGGTGTGTTTTCTAGCATCTAGCATAGGTTCGGTATCAAGGACCATAAAGTTAATGGGATAAAAACATTGATCTAGTTTAACCAAAACGTCTTCGATGATTCCTCTAGGTACTTTGACAGAACTATCCTCTAATTGTATAGTAGCGGCCGTGGGTTTCAGTTCACTTAGACCTAGTTGTTTATAAATGTAGTAGGATAAAAGATTAACACTTGCTCCTAAGTCAAGGAGAGCCCGATGAATGACAGTGTCACCTATGATACATAAGATCGTTGGTGTACCGGGATCCTTATACTTTGGAGGCGCATGTTGGAAAAGAGAACTTACTTTTTTAGTGAGTAAGACCTTTTTCGGAGTATGACTTTGCAACTTGCACTTTTGAGTGCATAGGTCTTTAAGACATTTAGCATAAGCGGGAATTTATTTTATCGCATCGAGGAATGGAATATTTATTTTAACTTATTTAAATACCTCGAGTATATCCTCTATTTTTGACCCTTTCTTTGAAAAATTTGACTGTTCCTCAACGTTTTGTGGAAAAGGTAGCTTTGGAATATACGTCATCAGGGCCAGTTCAATTTCTTTTCTACTTTTACTCGTTTTCCCACCCTTTTCTTTATTCGAATTAATGTTACCCTCATTCTCACTCTTATTCGAAATCTCCACAACTTCCTCTTCCCAAATAGTTATCCTAGTTGAGACGGCGTTTACTTGCTCACTCGACCCCTTAATCTCATATTATCCCTTAGGGTTTTGAATAGTTTGACTAGGAAACTGACCCTCATTTCTATGACTCATTGTATTAGCTATTTGTCCCATTTGGGACTCCAGCTTTGCAATGGATTGTGTATGAGAGTGCACTATTTGTGCTTGTGTCTGCACTTGTGTTTTGATATTCTTAAGGGATGCCAACACCTTCTCCTCAAAAGCATTAACCCTTGGAGGATTAGGAGGAGGGTGTTGGTATTGAGTTTGTTGAAATTGAGGCTGGTAAGTATTAGAAAAATTAGTCGGCATAGGATTATAATTATTTCGTGTAAATTGTTGGATAGAGTTTATGTGTTGCTCCACGAATTTCAAAAATTGAGATGCAGAAGGACATGCAAGTATAGAATGTGAAGGATCAGAACATAATGCACATACTTTAGAAAGAGGTGGGGTTGTCGTTTGGTTCATTGTTAAAAGTCGGTCAAGTTTTTTAGATAGTTCTTGAAACTCAATTGAATGACTCGACTCAAACTTCACCTCTCGTTTGGTCTGAGGAAGATATCCCTAAGAACGTACCAACATGGCCTGATGCATCGAGTTCTCGCTTAATATTTCAAAAAATTTCCAGGCCTTGTCGGCTCTTTTGTGTAGGAAGGTACCCGCACAAATGGTGTCGACGGTATTACGGGCAGAGGGAATAAGTCCCTCGTAAAAGACCTGTATCAACTGCCACTTAGGAACCTGATGATGTGGGCATGAGCGTAATAATTTTTAAATTTCTCCCATGTATCATAAAGCGTTTCCCCATCTTGCAGCACAAAGTTCGTTATGGATTTTCTTATTAGATTTGTTCTTGTGATTGGAAAAAGTTTTGTAAAAATGCATTGTGTAAGGCTTCCCATGTTTTGATTGTGTTTGGCTCAAGTGATTGAAGCCAATACTTCGCTTTATCTCTTAAAGAAAAAGGGAACAGATGCAGTTTTAATTTATCATCAGTGAAATTTTGGATTTTTAAAGTAGAGCGAATATCTTGAAAATCTCCTAAGTGTTGATATGGGTCTTCATTTATACGGCCATGGAAAGAAGGAAGTAGCGAGATGGTTGAAGACTTTATCTCAAAGTGAGATGCCGTCGCCTCAGATAATTCGATACCTGCTTGAGGCGTGTAAGTCGTAGGAATAAAATAATCTTTAAGCGGAGGAGGTGGAGGTATATTAGGGTTATTCATATTATTACCGTTATTCTGGTTATTACCGTTTTTTCTAATGTTGGCCATTAGAATAGGTTCTATGTTAATGCCGCATGGTCTCTTTGGTCTTTTAAGGGTACTACGTATTTTGGACTCAAATAAAGATGATGGTTTCGGTGTCAATTCGTCGTCTATTATCAACCTAGCTCTAGAAGTTAAGTTTGAAGACTTATTAACTCTTAGAGTGCGTTTAAGTTCAAGATCGAAAGGTTGTAGTTTCGGTTTACTTGAGCGTGTACCAAACATAAACTAAAAGAAAAACGACACTAAAATAAAAACTAACTCAAACAAAAATAAAAAGTAATCACGCAAATAGGACAACAAGCACACAGCTACTATGATTCATGAATATTATCCTGTAATGCAATGACCACATCAAAGCCCAACGCCCTGGGTTTCCTAGCTAATGTAGTGCAATTCACCCTAAACTAATGTAAATAGTCCGTCACAGCGCCCTGACTTACAGTGGTTTGAAAAGAATATCAAAAGAAGCAATTTACTTGAAAAAAAAAATATTTTTTTTAATTTATTATTTATTCGCGTATGCTCCTTTGATGTGCAAAGCCCTTCCACTCTGAAGTGCTAGAATTTGATGCTTCGAGAAACTACAAAACAAAAGAAAAAGTAGTTAGTAACTCAAAACAAAAACGGAAAATAAGAAAAAGAAAACCTAACCTAATATTTACGAATTAACTAAACTAAGATATTAAAGCTACAGGTAATAAATTGCAATCCCCAGCAACAGCGCCAAAAATTGATCTTGTCAAAATCAAGATATAAAAAGTATGCTTTACTTTTCTAAAGATTTGTAGTAGTGAAAGTAAAGGTCGAACCCACAGAGATTGAATTACTACAGCTTTTAATTTTAAAACTCAAATCTAATTAATTATGAAAACAGAAGTTGATTTGAATTTTAATTAAACTAATAAGACTAATGAAAATAAATCTAAACTATTAAAGTGATTTAAAATTGTTTTTATAAATATGTTTAGGGAACCTAGGATTGCAAATCCACCACTAGCTTCATAATGAGGGTATTTATGCGTTTAATTAGCTTATTAAGTTGGATGATAATGGAGAATTGTAGCTACAAGCCCAATTCCTCCATCAAGAAAATAACCATGGTTCAAGTACCAACATAATCCATCTTCGATTAGCACAAATTATCCCACACTAAACTAGGGTTGTGACACAATCCGTCTTACCTAGGCATGAACTATTCAGATACTTGACATCACAATTCACTTAAGCACTATTACATGTAAATAATCCATACAAGCACAGCAAATAGAGAACATTGAGCACATCACATTCAAAATAGATCTAAGACAAGAATAAACTTTGAAAGTAATGATTTAATCAATAGAAGCACGATTTTATTATTTAAATCCTCTAAACATGTAATCATCATCCCTTCATAATAAAACTAAAATAAAAACATAAATAACTCCATATTACTTAGCTAGGGTTTCATTGAAACCCTAGATCTAGGTTTAGTTGGCCATAGAATTGATGAACGGCAAGAGGTTATGGAGGAGGCCATGGAAATCCTTGGTCTTCTTCTTCTTCTCCTTGCTTTCCTCTCTTCAATAGCTATGTATATGGTTGTATATGGCTATATATATGTGTATAATATATAGTCTCCCTAAAATTGATTTACAATAGGATATATATAGAGTTTGGAACAAGTTTTAGAAGCTTTCCTAACCCGAAACGCACTAAAACTGCTATATTTTACAGTCTGGACATAATTTGGCAGTTTCGTCTGCGCAGGAGTCTTCAGTATAGTGAAATACGCAACTTTGATTTTTACACATGTCGCGTGAGCGAGCCGCGCAAGCGCGGTGTTTAGGCAATTTTGGGTCTTCTGCGCGAGCGGGCCGTGCACGTGATAGGCCTTTTTCAACTTCTTTTCTTTTGCTTTTTCACCCTGTTTAGCCTGGAATACTTGTTTTCTTCCAAAACCTGTCAGAAAAAAGAAAACAAAGTAAAAATACACAAAAATAGGATAAAAATTACTAACAAATGCACGTTAAGGCGTATAATTAGGATTTGTTCTCTCCTGATCACCTAGTTAGAGGCCTTTTGGGTAGTGGCCCAAGAACAAATCCATGAGGGCTTGGGCCCAAAGCGGACAATATCTTACTAAGCGAGACTTGGGTCATGACAGAATGGTATCAAAGCTAGACCCAGTGAAGTTCGTCCCACATCGCCTGGGTGTGGAAAAGGAATGTGCTATATATGTGTGGTTTCAAGTCTCCCTAGTAAGAGCCCTTTTGGGTAGTGGCCCATGAACAAATCCATGAGGGCTTGGGCCCAAAGTGGACAATATCTTACTGAGCGAGACTTGGGTCGTGACAGCAGTCCAACGCAAAACTAGAATAAAAATTTTTGACATTTTTGATCGATTGAGAATAGTTTGGCCAGGTTCGATCGATTGAAAACAATTCAATCAATTAAAAGGGGGACGAAACACCCGTACCCAAAAAAGGGTTAATTATTATGTTATATGCATTAATTTGTATAATTAGTATATAAAATGGATTAAGGGGAGGCTTTGGACTCGCCCATGGAAAAGTCCCCATTGATGAGGGGACAGGTAATGAAGAGGGACCCAGTGAAGGGCCCGGATAAAATAAATTGCATTTAAATGATTAAATACATTTGTATGATTAATTGGATATATGTGTTAAATAGCTTTCATATCATATTGCATAATATGTAAGCTTTTAATGCTAGTTTGGATATCCATATAAGGGCATAAATAAAAATGATTCATAATTAGTAGGTATGATAACAACTTCACAAAATATTTGGGACCATGTGTGGGACCCATATGGGACTTAGACAAACACTCATTTAGATAATTGGGTAGGTAATGGAATGTTTGGGGATTTCATAATAAGAACTTAAGAATTCTTGGAGTGCAAATGAAAATAGGAAAAAAATCTTGACAACTCATTGCATGTATGAGTGTAGGTGTTATGTGAGTGTTTAATTACTCTCAACAATTCAAAGATTTACAGAAAATTTGAGAGGAAAGAGAGAGTAGATGAGAATATGTAACTTCGATGCCATAAAATCTTTGTTCCACCACCGTTCGCCGTCTAATTCATGAACCGAAGCCATATTCAAACTTGTGGAGGTGAGACAGTCATTTCTATACCTTTCTTCTACATTTTAATCATCGTAATTTTATGGCTCGTTCTAATCGGTGACACGCAGTTGCCAAAAACTTGTAGGATTTACTCCTGAGTAGGATTTGGGCAAGAATTGTTAAGGAATTCTGCATTTCATAGCTTGTTTGGGGTAAAATCTATAAGAGGTGAGTTTTCTAATCAGTAATTGACTATGGTTTAACTTGTGGAATGAATCAAATACAAACAGAGATGGTAGATTTATGCTTAGAAGTCATGATAATGATATATTTGTGATTATCATGCCAGTTATGTGAAAAGATTCTATGCCTATGTGCTTATATGCTTATGTGCTTATATGGTGATCAAAGAACTCTGGGTAATTGATCCAAGGAATAGAAGTGACCACAGGGCTAAGGGAAGGTCTTCGGGTCTGAATGAATCATTGAACCAGTGGTTCGACGATCACCAATATGAATTATGTGGTTATTTGTAGCATTGCACATGTTAAGCATTCAATCATGATTAGATTTCTCACTAAGCGTAATGCTTAAGAAAATCACTTTCCTTTTGTGCTGTGGTAAATAACAACTACCGCAGGTTCAGAACAATACTCAAAAAGGAAGTGGCATGCGTTTGGGGATGGATCGGTACCATGGTACTGGTTAAATTATGTTTTTGGACTTGTAAATATGTTTACAATCTTGATGAATGTGTAACTTGTTGCTTTTTGGAATTCTAAAAATTGAGTTGTAATATATGTGGACACGCGGCCTCCGGGAGCCGACCCCTCGCGTTCTTTCTCAGAGGTTTTGGAATTCATTTTTCTGGTTTTGAAATTGTTTGAAGAAAAGAAGAAAGTCTGTGAAAACAGATACAGAGTCACCACTTCATCTTTAGGGAACCAAGAAACCCAATTTTGACTCACCCAAATGGATAAAGGGCACCGACCCTTCATAACCAAAGAACTTGGCTCGGGGTTTTGGTACGAGAGAGGATGGAGCCTTTGTCATGACTAAAACACCCTCAACTCGCCCCATCTCTCGATGAACCTCAATTAGCATCCAAATAATCATCTTATACTATGTTTGGTTCGACAATTAATACTATGGTAGGTATTTTACACCACATAAGAATCTTGAAATGGAAGATCAAAAGATAAGATATCATTCATAGATCTAAGCCAAGTATCACACAATGTAAAAGTTAAAGATCACACAAACAAACCTAGGAAAAATCATCTAATCACATATCAAGTAATAAAGTTTTCCTAATCTAAAGGGGGGCATGAATTGTTCTTGAAACAAGTAATCAAAGAAATCAAAATATGCTTAGCAAGCTAGGATGTACGCATGTTGATTCTTGAGAAAAGAAGATCCCTCAATCCCCGAGACAGATGAGAAAGGAAGATTAGATCAGGGGAACATGAACGTGTGATCAATTTCATTCCTTATAATCTTCTTAGATTAGGAGTCACAAACACTCTAAATTTTGCATGGATGCAATATAATGATCCTAGAATGTGCAAAGGTTGTAGTGTGTTTTGTGTTCATGAATTTTCTAAAGTGATTTGGAAATCTAAATATGCATGAATGAATGAAGAATGTCATTTTAGGATATGTATAAATGTAGTATGAACTACTTCCCTACTTCCTAAGACATGGGCGAATTTGAAATGCATGTAAACATCTAATCAAAGAATAAAAGTTTAAACATGCTTTTTGTGAATAGTAGACAAAACAGTGAGCTGATTTTGTAAAAATAGAAAAGTGAGGTTAGAAGTGTTTTTAATTCATAATATTTTATAAAGATTATCCTTATTGTGTTTAGAACACATCAAAAATCCAAATCACAGTTGAAGTTACAGATTGAGAGAAATCATATAAATAAGAGAGGTTACTCAGAAACAAAGTTCGTACTGTCGACTGAAATGTAGAAATATCTTTGAAAATGAAAACAAAGCATTTGTGGGCCCATATTATACCTAAAGTTCCCTAAGACACTGACATTCAAGGGAAAAATGAGTTGGGACCACGCTCATTGTAAAAGGTTTCTGAAAAATAAGTTGAAATTCAACCAAAACTGCTGTGACAGAAAAATAGAATGTCTGGAAGGAATGTTTGGGTCAAAATGGAACCCTTCCAAGTGTTTGGGTCAAAAACAAGTGTTTGGGTCAAAATGGAACCCTTTCATGGGTATTCTCTAATGATTTAGGAAGACTTATCAAGTGGTCTTGTAATCATCCATTAAATATTGAACTCAGAATGACATTTTGAAGTTGAACAACTCACTGTTTTGAAAATTTTGAGAAAAACAAATGTTTTATTTCTTGAAATCATAATGAGGAGTTTAAGAGGGGTTTTGAGGGAGTATTTCCAGCACCAAATGGAGATTATAACCTCTTAGGATATCAACATCAAACTCATATCATGAACCTCCAAGATTGTTGGAGAGCATTATTTTCACTTTGGAAATAATTTCAACAATACATAGGAATGTATTGAAGTTAGAATCATCATCTATCAAACATGTTTTTTGAGATTAAGAGCTGCTATCCATAAGGATTTACTCACCTCAAATACCATGTCATCATCTGGATGATGATGAACTAGTAAGTATTCAAAGAAAGTAAAAAAGAAATGAGGTAAGAAGAGATGAACATATATAAACAAGCAAAGAAATAGCAATCAATAGATGATAATCAATGTGATTTTGGACTTGTAGCTTGGTGTTTCACTCATATATGGACATTTGGATATGGAAGTAGCTTCCAATCTCAAAAATACTATCAAAAATGGTAGTTGGGTGTATTAAATGTGAAGTAGAGAGGAGTAATGAAGTAAAAACAAGGTTGGGAGCTCACTTTCTTGTTGAGAATCAAAGGAGGAAGTTCTCTTTCTCTCTATTTTAACCTTATCTATGCTATTTTCTCTCTACAACTTCTATAAACTTGCATTTGCCTTCCACAAAATGAGGAGTCAAGGATTGTTTATATAGGCCAATTTGGGAGAAGTTTCTGATTTAAAAAGTCCTCCCATTGGTCCCAAACATCTATGAACATAAAACTACGTCGTTTTGGTTTTTAATTATTCAATTTGAGGCCACAAAATAAAATTACAAAAAATTGGCTTCTGGGGGAGAGTACTGCGGTGGCAGTGGGCCAGGGCCATGACAACACTGCTCCTCAAATGCCCAGATTATTTTGTTTCCCAAAGGTTCCGGCATTCGCGAAAAGGCCTTATTATGTCCGAAATTCACAGAAAATGCATACGAACTCTAAACTGAGGTTGTGATATACCGTTGAAAAGGTAATGAAATCTACTTTTCATAAAAATAATTCGAAGGTAGGTCACTTGGGAAAGTTTTGCGGTATTTGCGATAAAAGCTGATTTAATTACCTTTTTTACCTTCGAAAATTCATAATAAATCCGTTTCAAATCCAAAAATTATGTGCGATATACCATTGGAAAGCTATTGACCTCTAGTATCCATGAAAAATGTTTAAAAAAAGATACAGTGCTCTATTCTCTGAATAAACTTTTAGGTGAAACCAGGACCTACAAGAAGTTCTAGGAACCTCTAGGAGCTCCCAAGAGTCGATGTTTTTGTTCATTTTTCTTTTAAGACTTGTTTTAGTACTTTTCATATGATCTAGAATGATCTCAGAACTTTTGGGGGAATTCGGATGATTTTGGTCAACCCTAGTCAAACCTAGGTCAAACCGATCAATGCAGACTTTTCGGGAACTTCCAAGGGTCTCTGGGAGCTGACGATTTCATCTAATTTTGCTTAAAAACTCATTTTATTACCTTTCTTATGATGTAGCATGTTTCCAAAACTTTTGATCCAAATCTGGGAATGTTTGGACTTTAAGGGGCATTTTGGTCATTTGTACCACTTTCTAAGTATTTTGAGAGATAGAACTAACTTTCAGGAGTCCTTTTTGAGTCTTTTTTTTTATCATTTTGAACCACCAAGCTATGGGTTTCCTAAATTTAATAGCCGATAAAATGGGGTGTCTACAGTTTGCCCCTCCTTGGCATGAACTTGTGAGGCAACGCGTGTAACAAGTGAGTGCCAAAACTTTGAAGACAAAGGTCTTTTAGAGGCTATAGATTTAGGATAAAAGTATTGCAAAGAATGAAAAATATGATGTTGAAGCCAGTGCTGGTCGCGCTCTTCATGAGCTGTCTACGTATCTCAAGGGGAATTAGACTAGGACATAGTTTGGGGCATAAAGGAACGAATTACACATACACAACAAGACATGAAGATGAGGATGATATGCAATGCATGGATGTGATATGAATGTGTACATGAGTCCTATCATGTCTAGTGTTCTGATCCTTGTATGAGTTGGTACTATAGGGTGTGTGCCACTTTGAGTGGACTTATGTTGTGCTAGTGTTCCCAATTGTGATGCAATGGCTGACATGCATAAAGACACCAAGGTTTGGAAGACTCTGGATTTCAGGGCAAACTTCTCAAATTTTAGGAAGTGTGTTTCGTAAGCGAAATAGATCGAATGCAGGGTCCTCGAGGATGACAACTAAAGATAACCGACAGGTGAGGGAGCTCACAATAACTAACAATTGGGAAAACTTATGATAATCGAAGTGAGGAGGCTCACAATAAGGGAGGAGGCTCACAATAGCCGATAGGTGAGGGAGCTCACAGTAATCATCGAACACGAAGCCATAAATTGTGAATAGATAGTGCTTGCCCAGGGAGTCGGGGTCTTTTGACTGCGGGCAGTATTTTGGCCGATTATTATGATGACTAATCCAAAAAGTTGGTTCTGACTTATGTTATCTTCTAGTGGGGATAGTGGGGGACTCTTTGGGAATCTCTCTTAACTTTTGACCAAGAACCAAGATCCATATCTAAACCCCTCACGGTTGATCAAATTCTGCTAACCCAGAACCAGGACTCATCTCTGAATCTCTCACGGTTGACCAAATCTGCTAACCCAGAACTAGGATTCATCTCTGAATCTCTCACGGTTGATCAAATCTGTTGACCCAGAACTAGGACCCATCTCTGAATCTTTCATGGTTGATCAAATTCTGCTGACCCAGAACCAGGACCCATCTCTGAATTTCTCATGGTTGATCAAGTCTTCTGACCAAGAACCAGGATCCATCTTTGAATCCTTATGGTTGATCATATCTGCTAGAGCCGGTTAAGGCTTTTAGGAGCCTATTTGTCTGATGGATAATCTGGATTCATTGTGGATTTCTCTTCACTATTTTTCTTGACTGAGAACTAAGATTTCAAATATGAACCTCTCATGGTTGATCAAATCTCGCAATGGTCATTCTGAAAAGCCTATTCGGGTCTTCGAGAGTCGTTCTCTTTCTGTAACTGTCCTCTGGGGATAAATTAAATCTACTGGGGGTAAAGCCTTGTGAATTTTGACTGAAATGAGCCAGTGGGGCTAATCGGTGCCTGAAACGGACCAAAATACGCTAAAACGGAGCAAAGCAAGGCCCGCGGGAGTAGTGCCATGGCGGAAGTTGGCCAATGTCGTAACGACACTAGGTGGCCGGACTCCATTGTTGCATATCTTAAGTTTTTAAGCTTATTCTTGGTCATTTGGGGTGTTTTTGGAGCAAAAACCCGCCAAAAAAGAGCTTGTGCGCACTCAGGTGAGTAATCTTTTCCCACGATTGGAATTTTAATTGGTGTTTTATTTTTCTCCAAATTTCAAGAAGAAAGTTTGGTTCCAATTCTCATTTTCTTGCAGATCCATGACTTATAGCTCGAGGAGGCTCTCTAAGAAGGCCAAAGAACGAGTAAGGGTCGAGAGCCAACTCCCCAAGTTGATTTTATGAGACCCTCAATGTCATCTTTCACTACGGCTCTAGCGAGTTAGGTATATGACACTTTTGGTAGTTCAGGACTATTTTTATGCATTGTGCTAGTTTAGTGAACTGTAGTGCATACCTAGAGGTCATTAAAAATTTATTTTGTGCGAATCGTAAAGTTGGACTTCAGGTTGTGAATAGTGATTTTGTGCCTATTTTGTAGTTTTTGATGCGTGTAGGTGCCGGAGGTGGTCTTGAAGGGCCACGGCAGTCTTACTCATGCTTTCTTGTGGTTTACCCAGTTATCACCCGCAGTTCGATAAATAGTTGATGAGGCGGGGTTTGGCTGCATTATCCGCTTGGTCTCAAAAAGCACAAATGACTTGGCGCACTTTTATACTCTTGTCGAGAGATGGTGGGACACGACCAATACTTTTCATCTTCCGTTTGGCAAAATAACTATGACCCCTTTTTATTTTTCCATGATTACCGGCTTGAGAGTTGGTGGGAAGCACCTGATCTTGGATTACTCTTATGAGATTGACCAGGAGGCCGTTGAAATGCTGCTCGGGGTTGTTCCTCCGAATCTAGAGGGGCATCGGTTCACTTGCGACTGGCTTTATCAGGCCTATGGAAAGGGGAGATGTAATCTTAATGACCATCAATTGCTGCAAGTCTTTCTTATGTATGTCCTTGGATGTTCAATCCTTGTGACGCGGAATGACCAGGTGAGTTTGAGGCTTTTTTCCTGTTTTGCAACTATTGATGAAATTCCTTCTTATGACTAGGGTGGTGCCACCCTAGCCCATCTTTATAAGCACATTGGTGAGGTTTCCGGTGGGGACATTAAATCAATCGGAGGGTTTTGGCAAGCTTGGGAGGTATGTACTGCAACCCCTTTATCTTTTGGCTTTGATTTCCACACTTCTATTTTTCTGATTTTCATTTTGTCTGTACAGCTCTGGAGCTTCGAGTACCAGAAGATGTTGGCTCATTCTCCCATCGATGAGTCAGGTGAAGATGAGGACGGTATAGCTATTGTGCCTTTGTTCCCTCTAGGCTTGAGATGGCAAAGGGACGTTGTTGGGGTCAAGAGCGAGGCCTACCAGATTATCCTTCTGAGGAGCTTCTTATCTGAGCTGACCATTTCTAGCATTAAGTGGGTGCCTTGGGAAAGTGTTTCCTACACTGCTCTTGAGGAGATTTAGGCGGTTAGGCCTCTTACTTCCCGCCAATTTTGTATGGAAAGTACATATGGCAGGCAATGGTATCTTGGTGAGCGAGTGACTCGGCAAATGATTGGTGGCCTGCGATACTATGTTCCTCATAAGCCCCCCTGATGAATGTCGAGGACCTTTCTGGTGCTGCTCTATAGACGGCTTTGACTGGCACTGATGCTTGAAACCACTTCCGTTCTGAGACTGGCTATGAGACCTACCACGACCGCTTTCTGATGCCCAATTTTCCACTCCTGGATGTGAGTTTTTTTTTTACGTTTTCTCTCTATTCGTCGCTTATGTTGTGACTCAGTTTTTCCCTAACTTGTTTTGTGCCTATAGTTTTACCAGATGTATAGGAGATAGTCTCCTCTAGCTTCTGATCCCATCCCTCCTTAGGATCGGACCGTCAATGTCTTAGGTGCCGATGGTTCCCCCTAGGTTATGGAGGTGCCACGAGTTCGGCGCGGGTATCCTACTCAGCCACCAGGCTTCCTCAACGTCCCTTAGAGTTATATTGAGGATGGTCACGCCCTGGCAGCTAGCCTATGGTCTTTTGTCCTTACGCAAGACCACAGGGTATGTCTCTAACTTTGTGCTTCTTAAGGTTATGAGGTTCTAACTCTAGATCTTATCCCTGACAGACGGATGGTATGCAACAGTCTGCCACTAATCAGATGGCGTCCTTGGTAAGTTTCTGACTTGACTTCATTTTCACACTTCTATCAACTCACAACTGACTACTTTTATTTTATTTATGTGTATAGTGTCGTGGAGGTGGTGCTGGCTCATTGATGTCTAGGCCAAGGTGCAGGGGTGGTAGGAGGCCTTCGCCAACGTATACTCCAAGCGGCCCGGTAGAGGATGAAATGGAGGAGGACTGAGGCATCATGAGCTGGGATTTTTGTTTTGTCTCCATTTTATGTTTTTGATTGGGTTATATCAATGTATTTCATGAATGATGGATGATGTGAAGGATGGTTTGTCACCTTTGACAGGATATTATGATGTTTCGCCTTTAGGGCCAAATAGCTTCCAGTTTGGAAGCGCAGTTATATGCTTGTTTTAGTTGGTGATCGTGTGACGATATACATGTGCACTATAATTCTATGATTGTTGATGTTACCGTAATGAGTAGCCTTATGATAGTGAGTGTGTTTTCCTTACAGGTTGGATAGTTCGTGAAACAGGGAAGTGCTGCTAAAATTTTGAATTTTGCTAGAGTCACGACAAAAAATATGGCATTGTACAATCGTGCTCAACTTATAGCTTGGCTGAATATTACGGATGGTGTGGAACAGATCAACCTCTTCAGTTATGGCTTGACCAAGTTGTTCTTTCTCCGCCAAATGGCTCTGAATGCCAAGTTCATGCATGTTGCTATCGCTCACTGGGATCCGATACATCATGTGTTCAATTTCAATGGCCTGGAGATGTGTCCCATGTTTGAGGAATTATGTCCTATCCTCGGCTTGATCTGGACTTAAACTTGATTCTTCCTCTTGCTGATACCCTCAGTCCTACTCGAGTTTGGCTGAATATCTTAACTGTTCAATTGCTGTCACTCGTCGACTGATTCAGCGTGAAGTTCTCAATATTGCCTCTATCATTGCCCATTATGCTGATCCTGAAAATGCCAATGTATGTAACACTACTCGCGGGGTTGCTATGATCCTATGTATGACTTCATATTTCCTATTCTCGAGAACTTCTAATGCTTTAGTGCATGTATGCCTTGGACTAAAATTGGGTAGGAACCCCATGGCTATGGTGCTAGCTGAAACCCTGAATGGTGTGGATAATGCCTTCAACCAAGGAACTCTTCTTCTCTCTAGGGTGCCTTTGGTGTTACAGGCTTGGCTGTATGAGCACCTTCAGCTGTGGATGGGTCGTGCACCGCCGGTTTACTTTCGCAGGGCTGTGCTTCACCCTCACTATACCTTTGTGGACTGGCTTCGCATGATGAGTACTCTATCTGAGGCAGACATTTGCTGGATTGTGGGGCATTGGGGCCTTTATGCTGTGACTACAAGCCTTGGAGATCACCAGAGAGTGTGGTTGATGGGTTTGAGAAAGACTTCTTTCTATCAAGCTCATCGATTGGCTAGGTAGTACAGGCAGGTTCAAGAGGTCCCCCAGGGATTCACTGAGAGAATCTTCGCTTCCAAAGCCAGAGCTATCACTATTCCTGTTTTTATCAATGGTTGGACCTACTGGGTAAAGGCCTATTTCTGAGGACCTTTGAAGAAATGAAAGACACAAAAATAAGACTGGACTTGGCCGATTCTATTTCTTCCCCCCAAGTTAGGGGTGGCAATCGGGTCGTGTCGGGTCATAATCGTGTCGGGTCATTATCGTGTCGGGTCATAATCGTGTCATTCTTAACGTGTTATAATTGTGTCGGGTAATAATCGTGTCGGGTCATACACGGGTCACCCGTTTAACCCGTCTAACCCGTGTAGGGTGTCATCGGTTCGGTTCAGTTTAGTTCGGCGGTTCGAACTTTTATTTTTTTATTTATTTTTTTTTCATGTTTTGAAAACCAACCAAAGTGGTCGGTTCGGTCGATTTTTTTGCCTTTTGGTCGATTTTTCCAATTTGGGGGTTTTTTAGTTGTAGGTAATTTTAAGAAAATCGATCGGTTAGCTCGGTTCTGTTATTCGAAAAAAGCTTACAGTCCTACTAAGAACACAAACAAGTCTTCCATCAAATATATCACTTATTAACACGTACATCTTAAATACCAACTTTTGTCAACCCCTAGAGTGACAATCCCACATTAAATGCCTCTTCCCCTGCATCCCTTTGATTGTGAAAAAGGTGAATCATAGTATATAGAAAGCCCAGGGAATATTTTGGTTGCTTTTGGCGGATCGCTTACTACTAGGATGTCATTGATGCGGAAACAATAAACAATGTTCTCCTTGGGCTGCCTTGAATGCATGAGAATTCTGAGCCAAGGTCTCCACCTGATGTGGTGCCCGCTAAGCCCGAGTCAAAGGAGGTGGTGACCAAGAAAATACTACAAATATAACAATATACAACTATTATAAACTTAACACCCAGGCACATCCAAACAAAATGAATAAGAAGAAATGTTGTTTTTATTAACTGTGTAAAGAAATTTATTCACTTGTCATCCATCAAGAATCAAGATTAATAGTTGAATTTGTCTGATTAACTAATTTGTCTCCCTCCCAATCCAACAATCCTGGCGGGCTTCCTCCCTTTTTTTTAATTTTAATTTTATTTCATTATTATTTTTTTTATGCAATGCTTGATGCATGAATGCTTCTAGGCTCCAGCTTCCTCCCCCACTCCCTTATTAGTTATTAATTATTTTTTTTATTACATTAGTTATTAATAATATATATAAATTTACTTGTTTGGTAAGTTGGTAAGTACTCTTTATTTTTGTGAGCCAAAAATAAAAAAACAATTTTAGTTTTTTTTTATTTATATTTTAAATAAATATTTTTTAAGAAAATCTCTATTTTTTTAATTAGTATTTATATTATTTGCATTTTAGACTTCCATATTATTAAAAATTATTTTTAGAACTAAAAATAAAAATAAAAATAAAAATAAAAAATACCCTAACTGCACTTAAATATTTAATCGGGTCAAACGGGTTGGACGGGTTGACCCGCTTCAACCTGTTCATTAATTGTGTCAAACAGGTCAACTCATTTATGACCCGTACTCTTACGGGTCACCCAAATCTGTTTATTTTCGTGTCGGGTCAAAATTTGCCACCCCTACCAAGTGTCTTTGATATTTGTGATTGCTTTTGAAAGACTTTTACCTTTTCATTCATTCATGCTTATGTAATATTTTAATTTTGTTTATTGGTGAACCTTAGTTACTTTGAGAATCTTATTTCATGCATCTTTGGCTTGCTGAAAACATTTTGTAACAAGATTTCAATTTAGATGTTTTTTTTTTTGGGTACTTGCTCGAGCATGCTTGGGTGATTAGAGGCAAACGAGGCGGGTAGCCGAAGTTGCCCCTAGTTTGGGATATGGGTGGTTGTGAGGCAAACGAGGTAGATGACCAAAGTTTGCCCTTTGTTTAGGGAACGTTTAGGCAAACGAGGTGGGTGGCTGAAGTTTGCCCCTAGTGCAAAGGGTGGTTTCTGGGTTATGGTAAGGACCGCAACTTTATTTCTCTCATATGCTCATAATTTTTGCCTAGGCACCAGTGGAGTGTCCTAGCGAGCTCTTTTCTCTCTTTTGTTATTGCTCACTTTGGATTTAGCTCTAATTTTTGCCTAGGCGCCCTTACGGGTTTTTGACCCAGCGAGCCATCCTTTTTTTTTTTTTTTTGGAAGTCTGCCTACGTATTCCCGAGTGGGGATCAGGTCCAACGTAGTTCGGGCCAAAGTCTTGAAAGAAAAGAGGATGAAAGGGGGAGTTTTAGTCCGCCGGACTCCTTCCCCTTTCATTCCATAATCCCTGGACCCAGTTTATCTTTAGTTTCGCAAAAGATCGGTTTGCTTTTAAAATGGTTTCTTAATTTTCCTTCAAAAATTAAGTGGCGACTCTTTGAATTAAAAAAAAATATTTTACATTTTAAAAGTGGGCCCAAATACCGGTATCCACAATCTGGCGATTCTGATGGGGATCGAACCCAGAATCTCTGATTTCGCAGACCAGAATTTCTAATTTTGGGTTCATTCGAGGATTAGACATCAAAGCATCCTTTTAATTGAATTGATTATTTTTGTGTGCCTGCTGCATTGCACTTGCATGTCTAGCCAGTCGATTGCATGGGACTAAGACCTTTGAGGCTCGGGGCAACCCGGTCGGTCAAGCCATCATGGAAGTGTGTGATCACCCTTGATCTAGTATCATGTGTTGGTATATAAAGCATCCTATCTGGTGTGTGTCAAGGATCCCTTATTTTGACCAAAACCTGGCCTTTGCATAATAGCTTCTATAGAACCTTTCATAGGAAATCAATTCCCGATTAGGATTATGTGCTAGGGAGTTTTGTATGCCTAGAAGGGATTATTTGAGATGATGACGATGCTTGCTTGATGTTAGGATGCATAATCTTTTAATCACCTTTTAGCAATTCCTTCTCATGTCCCACGATAGTTGGGAACATGCTGGATCTTGATTGTAAGCTTACATCTCTTATATCTTTATTAGCTAAACATCATTGACCTTGTATGTATCCGAATTCATAGAAAGTACGATGAGAATCCGATCATGTGATCCTTCTACCCAATGAATTTTAAATCCATCTTCGTAAGAATAAAAAAAGATTTTTTTTTATCCCAAGGTTTTTCAAAAAAAAGATCCTACTTTCAAAACCTTTGAAGTTAACTTGATTAAGGCTCTAAACCAATCCTTGTTTTCAAAAGAAGATTCCTTGTGAATTATCTCCCCATCTAAAGAGATACTTTTCAAAATGAATTTCAAAGTGAAAAATCAACCTGACTATCTTTGTTGAGAAATATCTTCATTCTCAAAAGCATTCTCAAGAATTGCTTTCAAAAGATTTTATCATCTAAGAAAAATCTTCCCAAATAAATTTCAAAGGCTTTTTAATGACCAACCCTTGAAAGGGTAATGAGGATCACAATGAAAAGAGGAATTGGCGCATTTGACATGGGTGAGGATTTTATGTGCTTATGTGTTTTACATGTTAGGATTAGGATTTTCATTTCTTTGGCATATAGAGTAGGCGCGCACACACACATATGCATCGCATCCATATGACATATGAACCATTCATGTATCACTAAAGCATTTAGTAAAATTAATTGAAAAAATTGAAAAGGAAAGGAATAAAATGAAAAGTCTCTCATTTCAAAATGAACCAAAATTAATTAAGAAATATGTGGTTGTAGGTGAAAAATAGAACCTGTTACGAGCACAGTCTGGTGCAGAGATTCTACTATAAGGCTAGTTAGAAGAGAGATGGCACAAGAAGCAAATACGAGAGATAGCAGAATTAAGGGCCATAGTAGAACTGCAGGCAGGACAGATGAATAGGATGATGACCGTGATGGAAACAATGGCACGGCATCCGCCCATAGCTAACCCACCAATTGTCGATCCTTCTTCGCCTGCTAGGGAGGAAGTTGAAAAGGGTGAAGTACTGAGAGCAGAAAGAGAAAGGGTAGAGAAAGAGAAAGCTGAGATGATGGCTGAGAAAGTAGAAAAGCTGGAGAGGGTAATGTACAAAGCCCAAGGGGTCCATACTTACCTGCTAGAGTTGGAAGGGTTATACGCCGGGGTTCATTAAATATTACCCGCCAGGTTCAAGATGCCAGTGTTTGATAAATTTAATGGAATCGAAAACCTCCGAAGTCATATCCGAATGTGCATAGGGGCCTTTCAGCCAAGTGGCTTGAGCACAACCATGATGGCTGTCTTGTTTCAGCAAACATTAACCAGAGCCGCTCTATTGTGGTACCTTACATTAGAGCCAAGCAACACCAGGATCTAGGAGGAAGTTGTCAAGTCATTCGTAGCCCAATACGAGTACAATGAAGACCTAGATGTTAGTGTCAGGGATCTAGAGACTACTAGATAGGGGAACAAGGAATCCTTTGCTGAATACTTGAGCCGCTGGAGAGGGAAGGCGGCTAAGATGGTACAAAGGCCGACTGAGAAGGAATAAATCCGAATGTTGATGAAGAACCTTCAGCCCATCTACCAAGAAAAGATGAGGTTTCAATCAATCAACACCTTCTCTAAGGTATTTGATGTAGGAACTAGGATTGAAGACGCAATAGAAGAGGGGGTGATCAAGAGAGAATAACCAGTGAACATGTATAGGCGTCCAAACTACGGGATAGGAGGGGGGGTACTCAGGACATCATTCAGGGCCTACAAATGTAAAAGCTCTAAGTGAACCAGAGAAGAAGTTCGATATAACAAGAAGTTATCTAAAAAGAGGAGGTGATAAGCCGTTGAGAAAGTTTTTGAATCTGGGGCTATCGCTGTTTATAACTCTCAACAGGCTACTGGCAAAGGGGCATCTTCATTTGTTAGAACCACGGCCAAGGCCGAACCCACCTCCCTCAAACTTCTAGTCTGACCTGTACTACAAATTCCATCAAGAGCAAGGACATTCCACTGATCGGTGCCTAAGACTGAGGCACGAAATTCAAGATTTGATTGAAAAAAAATTAATATTTGAGCCTCCAGCTAACCCGCCAAATGTCACCAAGAACGCGCTATCGAATCACCATGCAGTACCACCACCACCAAGCATTTATTTCTTGGGAATAGGGGAAACTTCTTTTGACCCGACCGATTTGAATACCAAAATTGGGGAACCAAGGGGATCGTATCAACCGCTAAGGATATGTCAATTTGCACGATCGGGAAACAGTCGGAGGAAGATTGTACTTTGGAGTGGTGGGCATCAGAGATGGATAACTCAGTCTGGTATGAAGAAAATGATGATCAAAGCATCGATCAGGTAGAAGACTCATGGTACGATAGTGACAAAGGTGAGAAAAAAGGCTTGGAAAAAACTAGGGAAAAAGACAACTTATGGGTAAAGTAAGGAATCAGTCATTTGACTCGGTCAGGGAGACACTTTAAGCCACACAAGTTGGAAGAAGACCATCCAGGTCAAGATTTGGGAAAAGTGAAAGGCAAGTTGGAAGAAGAAGAGGAAGAAGATAGGATCTGAAAACCGATAAAAATTTACAAGCAAATATCACTATTTGGGGGCTGCTGATCGCTTCCAAGCATCACAGGTAGGCAGTCCTTGACGTCCTCAATTAGTCAAATGTTTCCATTAACATCACTCCTGAAGATCTCGTCGATATGATCAACAAAAGCGCAACTCTCGCCATCTCGTTTACCGTAGTTGATCTACCTCCCGGGGGGACCTGCCTACAATTAACCATTGCATATCACAGTTGAATGTCTGGTGACCAGCAGGGGTATTCGTAAAATACAGCCGCGCTAAAAGAAGAAAATACACTAAATTAGTTTACAATTACTTTGTTTATCTGCAATTTGAATTGCAATGCCAGTTTGTACGCAATTTGATTAAACTATGATAAGTGGTATTGTTTTAGTGGTTATTTATGCAGATTACTATTGTTGTGTGAAGAATTGGATGAGAATGGTAAAAGGAAGTGCTTGGTTTTAATGAAGACAACTCAATCATAAAAAGGAGGTTTCGAGCGATCGAAGAAGTCTCGAGCAATCGAGGTTTCGATCGATCGAATGCAGTTCAAGCGCTCGAAGATCCCAGAAGTTCAATCGATCGAGAGATATTCGATCAATCGAACATGGCTTTTATCATAAATTACGTGCACGTAGCAGAAATGAAGTTTTAACCCTAGCAATAGATTTATGTATATATAGTCGTATTGTACACGTCCGAAACGATGCCCACTTTTACTTTTCGTCAGTTTTATATAGAGAGAAGAGAGTTTCTTCTTGCTTTTGTAGTTTTTTCAAGACTTCTCATTGTATTGGCTTGGATTCTTTAAAGTTTAATAATAGTTTTTCATTCCAGGTTACTTTTCATTGATTTACTTATATTCTGCTCGTAGTTTACTAAAGTTTAATCTTCTAAACTCGTAGTTTTGCATGTTAGATAAGTTTACACCATTAGTTTATATAGTTTTCATGTTTAAAACACAACCAAACAAGACTTTAATGGATCTTTATATTAAAAATGACTCTGTGATACTCCAGACTATGTCCGAGTAGTCCCCAGGTTGGGAGATCACAATGAAACTGTGATTTTAAGCCTCTGCCATGTAGCAGAATAATTCCTGTGTTTGATCGATTGAAGTTTGTTTGATCGATCGGACCAGAGACATTGTCAATCGATCGAAGACATTTCGATCGATCGAGAGATAAAGATGTTCGATCGATCGAAAGCGCATCGATCGATCGAACTCTCTGATTCTTGAGAATATTCTATGCAGTATTCCTAGACTTTCTACTTTTCAGATTTGTTATCAAACTGTCCCCAAACGCTTAGTTTGTCAAAGCAGTCTTTAAACTTAAAGCCTTAAGGCATTTTTCTTCAATACATTTTGCAAAACACCCTCAATGCTAACACCATTGTAGGTGCGAGTCTTAACTATTGATCCAAACTGCTTTTATGTGTTTCAAACTTAATTATGATGGCATAGTCCCGGTCATGAAAGGGCTATGGATTCTTTATCCTAAGAGAATTACGAAATACTGTAGAAGATGTACTCCATTGAGCTTCAACGTAATTGCATGGTAGATGGCTAGGTTGCGGTGGATTTGTGTAATCCCAACATTCCCTTACATTAAGAAAAACACATTTTAAAACATCGCTTTAGTTAGTTAGTTAATCATTAGTTTAAATTATTTTAGTTGCTTTAATTTTAGTAGTTACTTTGTGGAACTTTGTGTTCTACACACTTTTAAATATTGATTTTTGTTCTCCTGTTAGAGATTAATCTATGTATATAGTTTAACACCTTCCCTGTGGGATCGACCTGGACTTAACCAGATTACTACTTACACGATTACCTACACTTGGGTATAGCACACAAGCACACACAGAAAAATTCTCGTGTCAAGCTTTTGGCGCCGTTGCCGGGGAAGGTGACGAGTTAATACTTAGATTACCTCAATCTTTTTTTTGGTCTATTTCTGTTTTTCTTTTGTCTTTTAGTCTTTAGATTAAAAACTACTTAGGATCTTTCCTTTTATGTCCGATAATTCCATCAAAGGAATTTACAGAAATCCATTCTACTCATCTGATTCATCTAGTTCTATTAATCCTTTAGTAACACCAACCGATTCAATGGCTGACAATCAAAGTGAAAATGGTGAAAACGTGGTCATACTAATTGATGATTCACTTCGTCCTTTGTGCGATATCATGACACCCGAACATGCACCCACGCCATCTTGTATTCTCATTCCACCCCATAGAGGCGAATTTTAATTTCGCAATGGAATGATTCAACTCCTTCCAACATTCCATGGAATGGAAAGCGAGAAAGCATATCTACACGTCATGGACTTCGAAGATGTTTGTAAAATATTTTCACAAAATTGCCCTGTAGATGTGACACGTCTAATGCTATTCCCCTTCACTTTGAAGGATAAAGCAAAAGCGTGGCTGCACACTTTAAAGCCGAATTCAATCTATACATGGCATGCGATGAACACTGCGTTCTTAAAGAAATTCTTTTCACCTTGCATGACCACCGAGCTTAAATGACAAATAAACTCTTATAAACAAAAGAACAGTGAAACCTTCACCCAAACTTGGGAGCGTTTCAAGGATTTGCTTCTATCATGCCCACATCATGGGTATGAAAAATGGTGAACCATAAGCTACTTTTACGAAGGGTTAAATGGTGAAACTAAAAAGTTGGTCAAAACCATGAGTTCAGGACCATTTCTTCGCAAAAACACTGAAGAAGCAGAAGCTCACTTCGAGTGGCTAGCTGAACATGCCCACAAATGGTCCAATTCGGAAGATGTCCCACGTTCACAGATATCCTGTGTAGAGGAGAAGAGTCTATACCAATTAAAAAGTGAGGAACATCTAATGAGTAAATATGAAGAACTAGCTAAGAAGGTAGTGTTGGGAATATGCCCTCAAACCAGTTAGTTGGACAATGGAATATCATAATGCATTTATGCATGTTAGTTCATGAGATGAATATTAGACTGGAATCCTTAAACAACATTGTATGTGGTTCATTTGTGTATGTGATTACACATGTGAGATATGAATCACAAATCCTTGTTGTTTCAAATAAGTCACAGTGGATGATAAGTCTGGATAACTTATCAGGTATACACTGTAGCATGATTAACGTCTACGGGGTAGAATGATGAATCTCATTCATAAGAGTCTTTGACTCTTGGTTAATATGCTAGTGCACTCGGTGCATTGACGGACCTGAGTTAAACCTATTGACACCTAAACGCTGTCACCGTCAATAGGAACTCAAAACTTGTATAGGGATACATGTCCTTAATCCTGAGACAGTTATGGACGCAAGTTGTATGCTTGGTTGCTTTGACTTACCAATCAGTGAGGTCTTGCAAGATCAACACCTGGGTATCTTGGGTAAATCAAGTATGCAACGTTGGGAACATATATTGTCAAGATGGAATTCTACCCTCTTCAATAAAACGAAGAGTAAGTATTCCCTCGAGAATGTCACTAGGAGTGATTACTGAGAGCTGGCCAGCCTTGTCAACAAAGTGTTATTGTTGACATGTTTAGTAATCCAAGAGTAGTGAATGATACTTGAGGAATATAAGATGTACTATCTATTGGGTCGACAGTATCTTAAGACATACATCCCAATGATAGATACGAATACTGCCTGGTAGAGGGACATGCGTATCATATTATACAAGTCTAGCAATCACTTATGTATGTGTGATTATGTTCTTATGCACTGGAGTGCAATTATCATTTTATAGTGGCATTAATGATAATTGATTAATTATTGATTCCTTAGTCAAGAGTACTGACTAGATGGAATAATAATTAATCGGAGCCAGTAATTAAGAACCTAGGAGGTCCCACTCTTAGCTCCGCCAGAATGCTTGGAAAGGCAAATGAGAATGCTGTCAAGACTGGTTCGATCGATCGAAGTTGTTTCGATCGATTGAAGTCTAGACAGGTTCGATCGATCGAACGAGGTTCGATCGATCGACAGTTCGATCGATCGAAGTCACTTCGATCGATTGAAAGTAAGGTCGGTTCTGGGAATCTATAAATAGGGCAGCTTCGTCCAGAAATAAAGGTTCATCGTTTTTAACGTACCAGTTGCTGCAGAACCTGTTTAGAGTTCCCAAACCTTCCCTATTCTCACTATTAGGGTTCCCACCAACCCTAGCCACTCTGGGAGCATTCGAGGAGACATAAGGGTGAAGATTTCCTAGAGGTTGCTGCTGCACACACAAGGAGAAGGACAAAAATCAGAATTGGGTTCAAGACCTAAGGTATAGAATCTTCTCCATCTTGTTATGCGCATCTATAGAGTTAATAAGTAGTAGATCCAAGGCTACCAATAAAAGTTTTGAACTTTGTTTTCCGCTGCGCGTTTAGATTTAATTTTAAACCTGTTTTTCCTACAATTGGTATCAGAGCCTCGCTTATTTGGATCTATAGATGCGTTTTGGAACACTAGTTTTGATTTGCATGTTGATTTTAGGACTGTTTTCAAAACTGCATCGTCACAGATCCGTTTCTGCAGTGTTTATGCAGCAGAATACAAATCTGTGATTGCATTGGATGCAAGGTGGGTTCGATCGATCGAAGTAGTCTCGATCGATCGAACATCATCTGTTCTCAAGCGTTCGAACTAGTTTCGATCGATCGAACTTTGGTTCTGTTCGATCGATCGAATGTTGGTCGATCGATCGAGACTGCTCTTTTGTCCAGGTGTTCAGTTTACAGATTTAAAGGTTTTAAAACATTTACTTTAAATTTTTATTTATTCTATAAGTTTTTCAAAACATTCTGTGAAACTGAAAGTTCAATCGATTGAACTATGTTCAATCGATCGAAGGTTCAATCGATCGAACCTTTTCGATCGATCGAAGTGTGACAGAGCAGTGATGCTGTTTTAAGTTCTAATTCAGTATGTAAAGAGTTTATATACTGTGTGAATCAATTAGGGGTTCCAATGGTACATATATTTGTTATATATATACGTGGTTGTGCGTGTGACTAACCCTTTTGCAGCAAGCTTAGTCCGCTATCTCCCATGGCACCAAGACTTTTAAATTTTGTATTTAATTGTTGGTTTGGATTTAAGGCTTATGTAAAGGGCGCTGCGACTTCAATCCTATGAAAAGGAAAGTCGCACCGGTTTCCCTAGCCTTTTATTTTATTGTTGTTATTTCTATTTCTAGATAAATTGTAAGCTTCCAGAGAAGTATAGGACCAATGTAATAGAATTAGAAAATCCATGAAGATGGAGGAGCAAGTCGTTGTCCATGAAGATGGAGTTGGAGGCAATCAAACCAAGAAGAAGGTTCTATGGAGATAGAGTCATGGGAGATAGAGGCATTGTTGAATGCTTTTATTTCATTTTAGTTTTTGTTTTATGTGCTTAGTTGTGATTGGAATTTTATATATTGTTACTACTTGCATGCACGTAAAACAGGTTTTCTAAAATGAAATTCAAAAACCTTTTTTCCAACACATTAGCAAACACTTGATGTTTATGGGCAATGTGAAGAAATTTTTTTTTCAAATTGAAAAATTCCTATTAGTTCATTGTAAGTATGAGAATTACTCTGTGTCACCCAGCCATGGGTGATCATTCCATACGGAGGGTATTTCTTATTGATTACTAGATATGAACTTCTTATAAAAATCTAGTGGGAGAGGGACTTATTTTATAACTCCCACGGTCTTCCATAAACGGTTCATTGTAAGGTGGGTAGTATATTCTGTGTGATCCAGCCATGGGTGATCATTCCATACGGAGGATAGACTATTCATTGGTTACTAGATATGAACTTCCTTTGGATAGAATCAATGAGACGCGTTAGAGGGTGACCACTACACTGAGGCACTACTTGAGGCGGTTGTCATTGGATTCTAGTTAATGGTAAACACTAGCTAAGCTATGGGTAAGGGATTCCACACGGAGCATTATCCAGAAACTTAGAGACCAAAAGTTCAGGAGTCATGAATTGTTTTGTAAGAGTTGCATGACATTCATGATGGGTTTCCCAATCAGGCTATGAGGTTATGATCGCCACACGGAGACTTAATTTCATAGGCTTGACATCCTGAAGACAATTAATGAGTTGGTTAAGGGAATTCCAATGTATCATATAAATTGTCATATTCATGATTTCCATATTGTAATTCTGTTACATTATTTGTATTTCAGATTCATAATGTCTAGCCCACTTGCTATAACCATGATCCAGAATAAGCTAATTGGAAATAACTACGTTGAATGGAAACTGGAACTGGATGAATTGTTAACTACTAATGGATGTAAATACGTTCTTACCATTCCCTGTCCACCTATTCCATACCATGACACCCCAACTGATCTTGCGGATCAATATTGGCAGTGGATAAGATTTGATGGTATAGCTCGCTCTAGCATCTTAGACTCTTTGTCTGATGTGTTGAAGCAGCAACATCAACCTTTGAACACTGCCCGTGCTATAATATTGAACCTCGAGGAGATGTTTGGGGAACTGAGACGTACTGCAAGGCTTAGAGCCTTGGAGTTAGTCATGGACACCAGAATGTTGGAAGGAACTTCAATAAGAGTGCATGTTTTTAAAATGATTACTTATTTCAAAGTAATGGAAGTTCTTGGTTCCGACATTGATGGTGAGACTCAAGTTGACATAATCTTGCATTCGTTGCCTTCATCATTCACTCAATTTAAAAAGGTTTTTAAAATGAGTAAAACAGTTTTTTCAACAAGTGAGTTGATGAGCTCTCTTGAGGCAACGATGGATATAGTCAAAGAGGAGTCAAATGTTCAGAACATTGGAATGGCTTCATCTTCTGGAACTAAGCCTAAGAGCATAAGTTCAGAGAAGAAGAAGGCAAGACTTGGAAAGGGAAAGGCTGGTGCCGTGCCAAAAGGAAAGTGTTTCCATTGTGGCATGAGAGGGCATTGGAAAAGGAACTGTGTGGAATACTTGACTGCCAAAAGGCAAGGTAAGATCCTTTCACTAGTTTTTGAAGTAAGTTGAAAAACTGATACTTCAACTACTATGGGCACTAATTCTATATTTTCTAAATTATATCTGTAATTGTTGCAGGGAATTGGAAAATAAGAATGTGCAGTGATTAGAAGATCTTGATTGCCTTTTGGGATCTGATGCAAGAGTTGCTATTAGATTAATAGTTTTATATTGTAATAAAACTTTGGAGTTATTAGATGGATTTCAGTTTTGAATTAATGAATAATATTTATTCTTTTGATTTTGGTACTGAAATTCTTGATTAAAAGAAAGCGTTCTTTTATGTGATCTAAATAACTTGTCAAGCAAGTATCTCACCAATTTACTCTTGTTTCTCATATATTATCTAATGTAGTATTTAAATGACTCATGGGTATTTTACCATCTAAAAGGATAGCACCCTCAACTAATTCTATGACTTTTTGGTTTTGAGGTTAGATCATATTTAATCTAAATAGGATAAATGGGGAGTAAAGGATAGGATCCTAAACTCTTTCGGTTGCTAAGACCATTGCCTATTTGTCAATCCTATTTAGAGAGTAAATGTGATCAGATCATATTAATCTAAATTAGGATAAATGGGGAGTAAAGGATTGGATCCTAAAACTTTTTTGGTTGTTGAAACCACTACCTGTTTGTCAATCCTATTTAGAGGCTAATATGATCAGGTGACTTTTCTTTTGAAAATCACACGACCAAGGACTTATTAGAATTAGGACATACTCATGTATGTAGGGCAATAAACATTAGAGTTGAAAAGTAGTTTCGACTACTTTGGATACTGATATACATTTACTTATTGCATCTTCATCCTCAATTTTGAAGAAATTCAAAAGTTTTGGAATGAAGAGTAATTGGTAAAAGAATATCATTGCCTTTTGATTTGATCAAAATGGTGAGTATCTATCTAATGTATTTATTGTCCAAAGGAGATAAGAATGAGATTCTTTCTCGACAGTCTACACCTAGTGCGCCTCCACGGGATGGTGTAGCAGGTAGAAGGAACTATCTTCTTTTAGATATGACTGGGTCATGGGATGAGTTATTTAGAGTTACTACTATTCCTTGTTTTTCTCGATGGAACTACAATGTATATACTGGATCTTATTCAAAAGAAAATCTTTTCGATAGATATCCCCAAAGTTGTGAAAAGAATGCGACTTCTTTCTCATGGTAACTTTGGATAAGGATGTCTAGCACTTTGGTGTAAAGAAATGATGAGCCCTTTGAATCTAGATTAGAAGTATAATACTTTTTTTAGTGTTTCCAGAGAAAACAAAAGTTGGTTGGAGACCAAATTTTGCAAAGGAAAGATAATATAAAAGAGTAAAGTAATTTATATCTTAAAGCAATCTATAAATCATCTAGAACTAAAATCTACTACCTCTTCATCCATTCCTACATTGGTACTTCATTGCAGTGGGAGAATTCTCAACATTGTTGAAATTCCCTGGTGCATTGAAGTTTTGTGATAAGAAAGCTCTGGTATGTGATTTGCATAAGTCTATGGACTAAAGCAATCATCCAGAGATAAGGACATCTGTTTTGACATATTGGTCAAAATACTTTGGATTCATCTAAAGTGTGGATGTAGCTTAAGTGGATGAAAGGATCCTTGCGCAAAGGAAGTGTGGTGGTGATTATGGTTCCATATATTGATGACATCTTTATCATTGCGATATGTTAAAGTAGTATCATCAATGATTAAGGTTAAGTTTCTACAGTATACTTGATATTTATGATCTCGGTGAGGCGAGCTATAATCTTATGATTTTTGCTCATTCAAGATCAGAAAGTTAAGATAATGAGATTGTCTCAAACTTCTATATCATAAAGTTGCTGGCTAGATTCAACGTGGAACGTTTCGATAAAGGTTTTTCACCTTTGAACATAACCTATTGCTCTTTCAAGATTTGTATCTTGGGATACAAGATGAAAGAGATCACATGAAAGGTATATCATAAGCCTTCGCTATTGATAAACTTTGTATGTGATGTTAGGTATGGATATCAGTTATACCGTTGAGGTTGTTCACAGATATCAGTCCAAATGAATGTTCAGTTTTCTGAACTATCATAAAGTATATATTCTCTAGGGCTTGAGAAAGAACTAGCGGATATATGCAGGGTGATGGTGTTTTGGACAATGTTCAAATTAGCTTTACTGGATACATGTCATGTGACGTCTTTTGTCTAGGGATATAGTATAACATGAAGATGTTTTACTATGGATTGTTTCAGTCGATGATCATCAGTGCCTATGCAAAACCTTACGGGTTAAGGATTTTGACAAGTCACAGAGACTATGCTAGTGTTAGTACTAACGCTATATGGTTATGAGTGCAAGTGGGAGTTTGTTGGGAATATGCCCTCAAACCAGTTAGTTGGACAATGGAATATCATAATGCATTTATGCATGTTAGTTCATGAGATGAATATTAGACTGGAATCCTTAAACAACATTGTATGTGGTTCATTTGTGTATGTGATTACACATGTGAGATATGAATCACAAATCCTTGTTGTTTCAAATAAGTCACAGTGGATGATAAGTCTGGATAACTTATCAGGTATACACTGTAGCATGATTAACGTCTACGGGGTAGAATGATGAATCTCATTCATAAGAGTCTTTGACTCTTGGTTAATATGCTAGTGCACTCGGTGCATTGACGGACCTGAGTTAAACCTATTGACACCTAAACGCTGTCACCGTCAATAGGAACTCAAAACTTGTATAGGGATACATGTCCTTAATCCTGAGACAGTTATGGACGCAAGTTGTATGCTTGGTTGCTTTGACTTACCAATCAGTGAGGTCTTGCAAGATCAACACCTGGGTATCTTGGGTAAATCAAGTATGCAACGTTGGGAACATATATTGTCAAGATGGAATTCTACCCTCTTCAATAAAACGAAGAGTAAGTATTCCCTCGAGAATGTCACTAGGAGTGATTATTGAGAGCTGGCCAGCCTTGTCAACAAAGTGTTATTGTTGACATGTTTAGTAATCCAAGAGTAGTGAATGATACTTGAGGAATATAAGATGTACTATCTATTGGGTCGACAGTATCTTAAGACATACATCCCAATGATAGATACGAATACTGCCTGGTAGAGGGACATGCGTATCATATTATACAAGTCTAGCAATCACTTATGTATGTGTGATTATGTTCTTATGCACTGGAGTGCAATTATCATTTTATAGTGGCATTAATGATAATTGATTAATTATTGATTCCTTAGTCAAGAGTACTGACTAGATGGAATAATAATTAATCTGAGCCAGTAATTAAGAACCTAGGAGGTCCCACTCTTAGCTCCGCCCGAATGCTTGGAAAGGCAAATGAGAATGCTGTCAAGACTGGTTCGATCGATCGAAGTTGTTTCGATCGATTGAAGTCTAGACAGGTTCGATCGATCGAACGAGGTTCGATCGATCGACAGTTCGATCGATCGAAGTCACTTCGATCGATTGAAAGTAAGGTCGGTTCTGGGAATCTATAAATAGGGCAGCTTCGTCCAGAAATAAAGGTTCATCGTTTTTAACGTACCAGTTGCTGCAGAACCTGTTTAGAGTTCCCAAACCTTCCCTATTCTCACTATTAGGGTTCCCACCAACCCTAGCCACTCTGGGAGCATTCGAGGAGACATAAGGGTGAAGATTTCCTAGAGGTTGCTGCTGCACACACAAGGAGAAGGACAAAAATCAGAATTGGGTTCAAGACCTAAGGTATAGAATCTTCTCCATCTTGTTATGCGCATCTATAGAGTTAATAAGTAGTAGATCCAAGGCTACCAATAAAAGTTTTGAACTTTGTTTTCCGCTGCGCGTTTAGATTTAATTTTAAACCTGTTTTTCCTACAGGTAGAAGAGTTGGCAATGAAAGGATAGAGTTGTAGGCAAGTTTTACCTGAAGAACCATGTAGCACATGCAACATGTTGGGACACACTAATCAATATTGTCCAAATGTGATGTACTTTCAAGAACAACCCCCCATGGAAATGAATGCCATACAAGGGTATAGAGGGGCGGGGAATTCCTACAATAATAACAATCGATGGAATCACCCCGGGTTTGATTGGAAAAATGATGCTGGGATCCAAAACCAATATCAACAACAACAGCCCTACAATAATAACAACCAATATCAAGGGCAATACAATAGGCAGTCCCAGCCATTCAATCAAAATATATCAAATAACTATAATTATGCTGAACCCTCTAACAATCAACAGCCAAATGTTTACGTGCCACCTCACAAAAAGGTACAAGAGGAAGATCCACTCTCTAACGCGAATTCAACACAACAGTTAATTCAAATGATGAGTAAAATGTCCGCGACATTAGAGAGAATGGATGCACGACAAGAGGGTTTGAGTGGAACATTTCCCGCTCAACCACTTCCAAACCCTAAGGGATTCAACAATGGTCCCAATAACCATGAGCATGCCAAAGCCGTGACAACTCTGAGATGCGGCATGGTCATAAGGTGCAATTCACCTCTCTCTACCCCCTAAGTGTATGAAGAGGACCAAGTGGTAAATAAAATCAAACCATCTAGTCAAGAAGAGGAGTCGTCCAATGATGACAAACCATTAGATTCAAAAGATGACACTCCTAAAGAAGCAGAAGAAGTCGAGAGAAGGTCTGGAAAGGAACCTATCAATGATGAATTACCTAAATGCCCTTTTCCTGCGCCTTACCTCAAAGGCTTAAGAAACCCAAAAATGAGGCAAAGAATCAGGAGTTTTTGGAGTTGTTTAAATAAGTCAAGATCAATCTTCCACTCCTGGATGCAATCAAACAAGTGTCGGCCTATGCTAAATACCTAAAAGACTTATGTACGGTCAAAAGGAGGCAAAGTGTGAAAAAACACGCTTACATCGCTTGCCAAACAAGTGCAATCATTCAAAATGAATTGCCTCCGAAGCTCAAAGATCCCGGCACTCCAACTGTCTTGTGTCGTATTGGAAATCAAAGGATAGACAACGCACTCCTTGATTTAGGAGCAAGCGTGAACCTGCTGCCATACTCAGTTTATAAACAACTAGGGTTGGGGGAATTCAAACCTACCCGAGTTGCGTTACAACTGGTAGATAGGTTAGTCAAATATCCTACAGGAATACTGGAAGATGTCCTTGTACAAATAGACACATTTGTCTTCCCGGTCGATTTTGTGATTTTGGACACTGAACCGGTGTCTAACCCATGCTCACAAATCCTGGTAATATTTGGACGTCCATTCCTCAACACCATAGATGCCATAATCAAAATAAGAAGTGGTATCATGACCATCGTATTCGGGAACATGACCTTAAATGTCAAGATATTTTCAAATCCCCGACCTGACGAATACGAGGACAAAGAGGAAGTCAACTACATTGAGACGATCATGGAAGATGAGGCCAATTTCGTTGACTATAAAGATCCTTTGGAAGTAGTAGTGTCACAATTTAACGCAGTCTATAAACCTAACGATTCAACTCCATTGAACGCTACCCTAAATCATGCCTGCCTCATGATGGAAACAAAAGAGGAAGATAGAGATGAATGCATGTGGGTCACACCATATGAACCCTTGCCTCCAAAAACAAAGTTAGCCATGCCTTTGAACTTTCAGTTTCCTGATTTAGAATTAAAGGAGCTTCCAAAAGAGCTCAAATACGCTTTTCTGGGGACTGAAAAGACTTATCCTGTTATAATCTCAGCCACGTTGAATTCTGAACAAGAGGATAAGTTAATTCAAATGCTCAAACAGCATAAGGGAGCATTGCGATGGACTATTACCGACCTAAAAGGCATAAGCCCATCTGTTTGCACCCATAAGATATATCTGGAGGAAGACGCTAAACCTTTGCGACAAATGCAAAGGCGTCTGAATCCCAATATGCAAGAAGTTGTCAAAAAAGAAGTCCTAAAACTTCTTGACGTTAGGATTATATATCATATTTCTAACAACCCTTGGGTTAGTCCAACCCAGGTGGTGCCCAAAAAGGTTGGTATAACGGTTATCCCAAACAAAGACGACGAGTTAGTACCAACACGCGTCCCCACTGGATGGCGGATGTGTATTGATTACCAAAAATTGAATACTGTGACTCGGAAAGACCACTTTTCACTGCCATTTATGGATCAGATGTTAGAATGAGTGGCGGGTCACAAGTACTATTGCTTCTTGGACAGATATAGTGGGTACAACCAGATAGAAATTGCTCTTGAAGATCAGGAGAAAACAACATTCACGTGTCCATTTGGTATATTCGCCTACCGTTGTATGCCCTTTGGCTTGTGCAACGCACCTACCACCTTTCAGCGGTGCATATTGAGCATATTCAGTGATATGGTCGAACAAACACTCGAGGACTTTATGGACGATTTCTCAGTGTTTGGCCATAGTTTCAAAATTTGCTTAGATAATCTGGAACGTATGTTAGGAAGATGCGAGGACAAACACCTAGTACTAAACTGGGAAAAGTGTCACTTCATGGTGACCAAGGGGATTGTCCTCGGCCACATTATTTTCGATAAAGGTATCCAAGTTGACCAAGCGAAAATTGACATAAGCTCGAACCTACATGTCCCCCGTATAGTTAAAGACATCTGATCTTTTCTAGGGCACGCAGGATTTTATCGTCGCTTTATCCAAAACTTTAATGCAATCTCCCGACCACTGTGTCAACTCTTGGTCAAAGACGCACCATTCTAGTGGTCGAAAAATTGTCAAACATCCTTTGACGCACTGAAAGACCAACTGACCTCCGCACCGATAATCTAGGCACCCGGCTGGGGTTTGCCTTTCAAACTAATGTGCGACGCTAGTGACTATGCCATTGGTGCAGTCCTAGGATAGAGGAAGGATAACAAGCCTTACGTAATCTACTATACCAGTCGAACACTTAATGAAGCTTAAATGAATTATACGACTACCAAAAAAGAGCTGCTGGCAATAGTTTACGCTCTAGACAAATTTAGGTCATATCTGATAGGGTCCCCAATCGTCTGTTTTATAGACCATTCAGCCCTCAAGTACTTGCTATCTAAGAAGGACGCGAAGCAAAGGCTTATCCGTTGGATACTCCTACTCTAAGAATTCGATATCACAATTAAGGATAAGAAGGGAGTAGAGAATATGGTCGCTGACCATTTATCTTGGTTGACATTTATTGACAACACTGAACATGTACCAATCAAAGATGAATTCCCAGACGAGCAACTGATAGCTGTTTCCAGTTTGCCTTGGTATGCGGATATAATAAATTACCTTGTTACGGGAGAAACCCCGACTCATTGGTCAAATCAGGACAAGAAAAGGTTCCTTTCGTTCGTACGACACTTCTTTTTCGATGACCCTTACTTATTCAAGTATTGTGCTGATCAGGTCATCAGACATTGCGTCCCGAACGAGGACATGACTATAATTTTGGCCTCTTGTCATTCTGAAGCCTGCGGTGGCCATTTTGCTTCCCAAAAGACCGCACAAAAAGTCCTACACAGCGGATTCTATTGGCCCACCGTGTTCAAGGATGCCTACTCTTTTTGCAAAGTGTGCCAAGGCTATCAAAAGCTTGGTACAATTTCAAAAAGGAACTCCATGCCCTTAACTCCAATTATTACAATTGAAATATTTGATTGTTGGGGCATAGACTTCATGGGCCCGCTTCCAAAATCTAACAATTGTGAATACATACTTCTAGCTGTGGAATATGTATCAAAATGGGTAGAAGCGATACCGACAAGACGCAACGGCCACAAAACAGTAATGTCCTTTCTTAGGGAACACATTATGTCGCATTTCGGAACCCTAAAAGCACTAATAAGTGACCAAGGCAAGCACTTTTACAATAGGCCTTTGGAATCACTACTCAAGAAATACGGGATGAACCACAAGATCGCTCTAGCCTATCACCCACAAACAAACGGGCAGGCAGAGTTGGCTAACCGCGAAATCAAGAAGATACTAGAAAAGACGGTTAGTTTCAACAGAAAGGATTGGGCATATAAATTGACCGATGCTCTATGGGCATACCAAACTGCCTACAAGACAAACCTATAGATGTCCCTGTTCAAGTTAGTATACGAAAAAGCATATCACCTCCCTGTCGAAATTGAGCACAAAGCATATTGGGCAACACGCTCATTGAACTTTGACATTAAAGAGGGAGGTCATCTCCGAAAACTCTAATTGGCTGAACTGGAAGAAATACATTGGGATGCATATGACAATGCTAAATTATATAAGGAAAGGTTGAAGGCTCGCCATGATAGAACGATCATTCGTAAATCCTTTGAGCTGGGGTAGAAAGTTTTATTATACGATTCTTGCCTTTATCTCTTCCCAGGAAAACTCCGATCTCGGTGGACAGGACCATTCATAGTCAAATATGTCTTTCCATATAGGGCCGTCGAGTTATTTAATCCTAAGAACGATGAAAGTTTCAAGGTCAATGGCCAAAGGTTAAAACCGTTCTTAGAGGATTTCCAACCAGAGGTCGAGCACATCCAATTGGATGAGCTCAATTATTCCTCAACCTAAAATGCTCGAGTGTGTTTTCACAATGTTGTTGTACTCTTTCTTTTACTGCATTTCGTTTTGTTTTTTTCTTTTTTGTCTTTTTGAATGTGACTTCAATTCTTAATCTGCTATTCCTTGCTGTCTCTCCCTTGCAGGATATTAAAAATGAGGGACGACGATGTTCATTCCATAGGGTCATGGGCTGATTCAGAATATCCTAACCCTCCTTGGACTACTGATGAGATAGCATTCTGCTTTTCCCCTTATCAAGGACCAGGGGCAGATGATGTATTGGACCTGACCCATGGGTACATCCCTTTTAACCCTGCTCTCCTCCATATCAATCCCTTTGAGCACATAGAATTTCCTGAAGAGGAAGGAGAACCTGAAGGGTACTTTGTTGGGGAAGTGGATGATGCACTGTTGGCACAATGGGAGAATGACTCAATGTGGGAACTGTGGGAAGAAGAAGATTTACAGGATGTGGTGCCAGAATGCCATAATGCTGTATTCACGTATGTTGATGACTTCCTTGTCATCGAATCAATTCCTTATATTTATGTGCACATGCATTATGTGTTGTTCCGGCTTCACTGCCCTCTACCTGCTAGTGCACATGGGTCTATCATGCCAATAGTGAGGTTAATTCTTGGTCACATTCCTTTCTCTTTTCGTTTTTCTTTGTTTAATTCTTTCTGTTAGTTCTTTCTTTTGTTCTATTTAATTTATTTCTTCATTTTCTTTTTGTTTTCCTTTGTTAAGAATTTCACTATGAATCCAATGTTCCTACCATTCTTCCTTCCACATCAACTGTTTCATGGATTTGGACCATACATATGGTCCCCGGGTACTCCGCCGCAAGAGGAAAGTCTGATGAGAAATTATACTCCGTTTATCTTTGTCTCCATCCGGATCGCCTATTGCTTGTGAAATCAATTCTTTAGAGAGTTCCGACTTGCTCGATGATGTCCTAGCTACTTTCCAACTATTCTGGGAAAGGGAATCATCAAGTTTAGACTCCACATTTGAAGTTCTGGCGGAGAAAGAAGTTATGGAAGAAGAAATCTTCATGCTTGAAGAGTAGTGCTTCACTTCAACTGTATTATGTCATTTCATCTTTCTTTCATCAATTGAAGTGTATTCCTAGACAAAGTTTTATTAGTTTCAGTTTCTTTTAGTTTTTCTTTATCAATAAGGTTTTAAATACCATGTTGGGGGCAATAATGTTGTAAATGGATGCTATTACAATGTTTTATCTATAAAAAATTTGCAATTTTCTATTTTGATGATGACTTTTTGGCTTACATGTCCTGTTAATGAACTGTTTTTATCACTTTCCTGTATGTCCAGAACATTGTTGGTGAGTTGGGGGTGTATAATCTTTCAATTCAATGATGTTGTAGAATTTCCAGGTTCGATCGATCGAACTCATTTCGATCGATCGAAATTGTCACATCCTCAAGCGCTTCATCAGGTCTCAATTGATCGAAAGTTTGATCGATCAAAATTTCTTGATCGATCGAGAGTTGTATTTAAATGAGGCATCTAGCGTTCATTCCCTCAGTCTCTCTTCATTTCCCTCACGCTCAAGCGATCAGAGACAGAGCGGGCTCGTGTGATTTTGGACCCCCCATATATAACCACATCAATTGAGGAGTGCCTGGTCCCCCTGATCATCACTTGTATCGCCATCATCCTCTCCTCTGCGCATATCTCGAGGTTAGGCCCCGAGAAACCCCCCCTTGTTTTTTTCTTTTCATTTCAAAATTCTTTTGGGGTGCCCCCCATTGGTTCTAACATCCTTTGTTTTAGTTTTTTCTTGTTCTTTTGTGTTTGCGGGATATTCCCGTTCTCTGTCCTTGTCGCTGCCATTTTGCTGTGTTTGATTGATCGATCTGGGCTCGAGCGATCGAACCCAGTATCTTTTCAATCGATCAAACTCGGCTCGAGCGATCGAACCTGGTACCTTCTCAATCGATCGAACGTTCTTCGATCAGTATCTTTTCAATCAATCGAACTCGGCTCGAGCGATCGAACCTGGTACCTTCTCAATTGATCGAACGTTCTTCGATCGATCGAAGTGCAGTAGTAGCAGCTTCTTTTCTATCTTCCCTGTTTTAATGTATTTTCTATTTATTTCATCCATTTCAGGACTTTACAATGAACCCTATCACAAGGTACCATAAGTCCAAGCCGCTTGACCTTACTATACCCGACCCCATACCAGATCACGGGCTTAAAAATGAGGAAGAGCGTGTATGGTTTACTAGATACTTCCAGTCTAGAAAGGTTATGCTCGAGCGACCACTCGAGACAGCATGACTTTCCACTCCTTGGTATCTCACCCGGATACGAGCTATGCCACATTGGTACGAGTTACTCTCCCAATCAAAGAAAGTAAATCTGTCCTGGATTCGGGAGGCATGTGCGACGATGATCAGAGATCCAGTTTCTCCATTGACATTACGCTCATTTTTCCACGACCGGGAGATCATTTTTAGTGCGGCCACAGTCTCTGCTGCTTTAGGGGTACTTGAGGTGCCTGATTGTGTTTGTCCACACCACGCTGAAACACCATTGCTCTCACCGACCGTTATCATCAGGGAGATCACCGGGGGTGCTCTTCTAGGTTGGAATGGCGAGTCCCTCATTGCCGACTTCTACCTTACAGATAACTATCACATGTTGCACCTTGCCCTCAGCAATTGCCTCTTAGTGACCTCCTATCGGGAGAAGATTGCAACTTGGTATGCACGTGTTTTATATGCGATAGGGACGGGGCAGCCGGTCTGTTTACCTCACTTATATATCGACTTCATGAGGCAACCCACATGCTACATTCAGGCTAAGAAGCACCTGAAGGGTGCCTGGGCCATTCATCGGGTGATTGAGTAGGCAGGACTTCTTCCTTTGGCTTGTGATGCGACTGCTCAGTCTCGCAGTTGTTTTAGCAAAATAGCTTCCCGCCGTTCGGATGCTCAGAAGAGAAAAAGGAGAGGTAAAGGAAAAGCTAAGGTTGGAGAGAAGAGGAGGAGGCACTGATATGGAGGGTGCTGCTTCTGGGATGCCAATGGAGGCTGAGGATCATGATTCTGAGAAGGAGGTTGACCCTGTTGAGGAGGTTGTGGGGTTTGAGCTGAGACAACGATCTTAGGCTCATGCCCAGGGAGAGTCTTCTTCGTCTGCGCCTCTCCCGACTATTCACGAGTTACTGTTGGAGGAGAGAGAGGCCCGGATTCGACTCAAGGGCAAGGTGGATCACATGACTACGATGCTTACGACCCTTCTGGTCCAGCTAGGATTCGATCAGTTCATGCCTACGTCTTCCCATCCACCTCCACCTCTACCACCCACCACTGGCTCGTCTTCTTCTGGTCCTACCGCTCCCTCAGCATCTTCCGCTCCACCTGCACAGGTTGATCATGCAGCTCCATCCACATTGGCGGCACCGCCTGCTACTGAGACACCACTTCCACCACCTCCAGTCGCAGTTGACACATCATTATCTATACCAGCTGCCACGATTGTGAGTGACTCGGCGACGGCTACTACTGTTGCTGAGGGTAGAGATGTGGATGCTCCAGATGTGCTGATTGAGATATTATCTGATGTCGCCGATGATGCTTAGTTTATGTTGGTTTAGTGTTTGTGGATGTCTGGATTGTTTTTGGTTGGTTGTCGCTGTTTTCTCTCCTCTCTAGTCATTTTTCTTGTGGTTGTCTGGTTTTTGTGGTTTGTTTGGATATGTTGGACAGTTGGGTGGTTTGGTTATTGTTGGTTGGTTTAGATATTTTGAACTTTAGTTTTTATGGATTATATTATCACTGTTCTGTTATTTCACTGTATTATCTTTCCGGTGATTAGTTCTATTTTATGTATGGATCTCATGCTCTATTTTTTCATATCTCTTTTGATCTTTGTTGCTTAGAGTTTGTATGCTTTCTGTACAGATGTTAAACTTGCGGTTATTACGATGCTTCATCAAGTGATATCTCTCTATCTATTTTTGAAAATCAACTTTTGAGGACATTGTAATTTTCAGTTGGGGGTGGGATGTAGATAGATAATCACATGTGCATATTTATACTTAGCAATAATAATCACTTTATTGCACATGTCATACAATCTCGATTAGAAGTTTGAAAACAAATAAATTACAGAAACTGAACAATTTGAAAATGTTAAAGTTAAAAATTTCAAACTATTAAGCAAGTTTTAAATTAAATTGGTGGAATAACTCTGAATATTCACTCCTATTTAGCTGTTATCAAGCAATGACACAACCATTTTATTCTCATCCTTTTATGAATTAATTTCACGCATTTTTTCAAGTTTCACTAGGATAAATGCATATATTGACCATTCTTGTATCCAAAATCCATTTGCACATGTTAATAGCTATGTAGAAAACTTAAAATAAGAGTTAATACGACTTTTGTACTTTAAGGAATAAGTAGTGGAAACTAGTTACCCTTAGTGAGCTTTTGAATCCAATCTTCAATTTTGAGGGAATTATCACATTATTCGAATTGTATTTATTGAATAAACGTATTAAATTTGTTGGATAGTCTCTAATTCCTCATTTTGGCTGCTTAGTAGAGGAGAACGTTCAGGATTTATCAACTAAACTCAAATGAACATTGATGTATTAAAACTAAGAAGTTGAGAAAATGATTTAAGCCATCGTTATTCATTCTTTACCTTTCCATATACATGTATCAACATTCCAGAATATGTATTGTTCTCAACCCCACACCTAGTAAATACTGCCAAGTCTATGATGAAAATCTACATCCCTAATCTTTTACTTTGACCTCAACGAACTAATTGTACATCTAATGTGATTAAATTATTGAAGTATGTGATGAGGTGGGAGTAATTGTGGGAGGGACCGCATAAAAGAGAAAAGGAAAGAAGATGGAGTCCAGGTTAAAAAAATAATAATAATATGAGAATAGAGGATGGTTGGAATGAAGTGAAGTAAAATTACTAAACTCAATCACATGCTAAAGATGTGCAATTTCTTACCCCTCTCATTTCTTTCCTACTATATAAAGTTAAACCGAAAAGTCAAAGCCTTAATGATTTTTAACAACTTAGTTTGAATATGAACATGTAATTTGAGTTATCCACGGTATTTCGCTCCTCTAGTAAGTAGTATTCCTTTCTTGAGACTACACACTATAAATGTTCGTCTTTTATAGAGTCGAGTATGAAAGCATTAGTATCCGAAAAATCACTCCTATCAAAGCTTTCACACCATGTGCGATCATTATTAACCAAGTCTCTGTGAGATGTTCATTCTTGAGTGTGAGACCATGTGAGAATTGAGTTAAAACTATGAGTTCTGAGAATATGATAGTCTGAACAACTCTAAATAAAGTTTGATGTATAGTTGTTAACTTCACACACACGGATACATGGATGTGATGCATATGTTATTTTTATCTTGGTGACATGAGGAACATGTATATTTCTTTCATGGTTTGAACGAGGATGATATGTTTTGTGGAGCTAAGTTTATAGTTGTATGGGAGGGAGTGTTTACAAGTTATTCTATATCGTTTTGAGCTTAAAAATCAAACGAGTTTGTGGGTACATTCACTGTAAACCCTCACGAGACAACACTCGTCCACTAGGGGGAACCTAGGGGTTTAACGGCTTGTTGCATTTGCTAAATGCAACTGTGATTCCTGCGAAAGTGAGTTAGGTAGTTTCTTTATTTTTTTATTCAGTTTAGTTTGCCTTAGTTTAATTTAGTTTATTTTAGTCATTGTAGTATTAGTCTAGCTTGTTGCTATTTCCGCTTTATTGCTAGGGACTAGCAAATTGCTAGTTGGGGGTTGTGACAAGCTGGGGTATTTGTAAAATACAGCCGCGCTAAAAGAAGAAAATACACTAAATTAGTTTACAATTCCTTTGTTTATCTGCAATTTGAATTGCAATACCAGTTTGTACACAATTTAATTAAACTATGATAAGTGGTATTGTTTTAGTGGTTAGTTGTGCAGATTACTATTGCTGTTTGAAGAATTGGATGAGAATGATAAAAGGAAGTGCGTGGTTTTAATGAAGACAACTCAATCATAAAAAGGAGGTTTCGAGCGATCGAAGAAGTCTCAAGCGATCGAGGTTTCGATCGATCGAATGCAGTTCAAGCGCTCGAAGATCCCAGAAGTTCAATCGATCGAGAGATGTTCGATCGATCGAACATGGCTTTTATCAGAAATTTTGTGCACGCAGCAGAAACAAAGTTTTAAGCCTAGCAATAGATTTATGTATATATAGTCGTATTGTACACGTCCGAAATGACGCCCACTTTTACTTTTCATTAGTTTTATATAGATAGAAGAGAGTTTCTTCTTGCTTTTGTAGGTTTATCAAGACTTCTCATTGTATTGGCTTGGATTCTTTAAAGTTTATTAATAGTTTTTCATTCCAGGTTACTTTTTATTGCTTTACTTATATTTTACTCGTAGTTTACTAAAGTTTAATCTGCTAAACTCGTAGTTTTGCATGTTAGATAAGTTTACACCATTAGTTTTTATAGTTTTCATGTTTAAAACACAACCAAACAAGACTTTAATGGATCTTTATATTAAAAACGACTCTGTGATACTCCAGACTATGTCTGAGTAGTCTCCAGGTTGGGAGATCACGATGAAACCGTGATCTTAAGCCTCTGCCATGCAGTAGAATAATTCCTGTGTTCGATCGATCGAAGACATTTCGATCGATCGAAAGATGAAGATGTTCGATCGATCGAAAGCGCGTCAATCGATCGAACTCTCTGATTCTTGAGAACATTCTATGCAGTATTCCTAGACTTTCTACTTTTCAGATTTGTTATCAAATTGTCCCCAAACGCTTAGTTTGTCAAAGCAGTCTTTAAACTTAAAGCCTTAAGGCATTTTTCTTCAATACATTTTGCAAAACACCCTCAATGCTAACACCATTGTAGGTGCGAGTCTTAACTATTGATCCAAACTGCTTTTATGTGTTTCAAACTTAATTATGATGGCATAGTCCCGGTCATGAAAGGGCTATGGATTCTTTATCCTAAGAGAAATACAAAATACTGTAGATGATGTACTCCATTGAGCTTCAACGTAATTGCATGGTAGATGGCTAGGTTGTGGTGGATTTGTGTAATCCCAACATTCCCTTATATTAAGAAAAACACATTTTAAAACATCGCTTTAGTTAGTCAGTTAATCATTAGTTTAAATTATTTTAGTTACTTTAATTTTAGTAGTTACTTTGTGGAACTTTGTGTTCTACACCCTTTTAAATATTGATTTTTGTTCTCCTGTTAGAGATTAATCTAGGTATATAGTTTAACACCTTCCCTGTGGGATCAACCTGGACTTAACCAGATTACTACTTACACGATTACCTACACTTGGGTATAGCACACAAGCGCACACAGAAAAATTCTCGTGTCATCTGGGGAAGTCTTTACCCACTTGTCTTATCGACAACAGGTCCGCACTAAATGTATGCCCATTCCGAATAGCCAGAAGGATGGGGTTTGATGAGTCAACCTTTATTCTATTAGAGCAAAAAGTAAGGGCCTATGATAACTCTCAGCGAGCGGTTATGGGGATCATTTTTCTAAATCTCTCCATCAGGACAGTGGAAAAGGAAATGGAATGTCATATCATTGATATTCACGCGTCATTTAACTTGCTCTTGGGAAGACCATGGCTATACAGCTTGGGTGCCATCCCGTCAACTGTCCATGAAAAAGTCAAATACATTTGGAAGAATGAAATTTACTAGATTCTGGGGGACAGTTGGATTCACATGTCTGAAGCGTCATCTAGTGCTCCGATTTTGGAAGTGCAGATACAAGAGGAGGAAGCAAGTTTGGGTGGTTTTGAATTCATTAATGTAGTAAAAGGTACCAAACCAAAGGAGTTCCTGCCACTTTATTTTGACCAATATGCGAGTCCATTGGTAGCTAGAATTATGAGGAAAATGGGTTTCTTCCCGGGGTTGGGTTGGGTTTGGGTAAGAGGCACCAAGGATTGCGAAAATTTCCAAACATCATCTCACAAAATCACACTCGTGGGATAGGATATCAGCCAACAAAGGAAGAAATGAGGAAAAAGAAGAAAGCGGCTGATGCGCCAATAGAGCCATATTCGAAGACTCTCAATGGATATTTTGTCAAAGAAGGAACGGATTTTCCGTTCTACGGCTTCCCAGAACCGTGGATGGATAGTGTAGATAAGCGCGTGAAGTTCGGATTCGAGATATTCTTTGCACATGACTTCTCTAACTATGAAGATCCTTACCTTCGGGTGCCCGCAAAGTCCGCTATTATCGAAGATTGGGTTTGTACTTTGGATGGCTCGGCGATGAAAAATCTGCTATAAGAAGGGTTAGGGATATATACTAAAAGCCTATTTATTATTCATTTAATAAAATTAGTTAATCCATTTTTATGAGAATCTGTGTGGTTAATATTTGTATTATATTGTTTATTTAATATTATGCATGTGTCTCTTTCATTCTACATAGTAGGTGGTTTGGTGTGTAGAGTTCGGCTTACACATAGAAGATCAGACCATCGGATCTTGTAGAATGTAAGATTTTGGTTAACAGTCTTAGATGGATTGGACACACCATTGGTAGAACTGCAGCATGGTGTTGTAGTAGGTTTGTCTTGACTACGAGACATGGTATAGTTTCAACTCACCATGCTGGTACACTTTGTGTATTAAACGGGACCGACTTGGGGTAATTATCTTTATACTGACTTATAAGATAATTAATACCTCATGACTATTATGAGTACTTATGCTCTAAATCCTAAGTTAATTTATAGACATGTACATTTGATATTTACACTTTGATCCCTAAAAGGGTGAGATCCTTAAATGGGTCAATATCTCAATGGATTGGGTGACAATATTAATTGTGTGGTGGATATTAATTAATGATGGAATCCATGTCTCAATTTTGGGATTGATGATATCCCCTTGAGAAGCTTATAAGTTTTGATTATGTCAAACCCTGTAGGTGGATTTTGTATCCGACATATCAGATAAGTTAAGCAGAGAATCTCACGGAATTTTAAGAGATTAATTAAAAATGATTGTCAGTAATTATATTTAATTAATGGATAACTGTAATCTTAACATGGGGAGATAATAAGCATTTAATAACATGAAGCTCGAAATATATTTTTGAGATAAGGGTAGGAGTGCAATTATAATTCTTTAGTGGTCTGAATTATAATTTATGGAAATAGGAATCTGATTCAGTTCGAATTAGATTTCCTAATTCCATAAGGAAGCCTATTCCTTATTGAGTTCTTATGGTCCCTATCGTAGCCTATATATATATGCTGCTTTGGCTCTCTCCTCAGTTTGCATTTTTCCATCAAGAGCATTATAACTCGGAATATAAAAGAGAGCGTAAAAAGAGAGAGCAGAAACATAAAGGATTTTGAGGGAGCCCACACTCAGTTCAATATTCTGGCAGCAAAGGAATAAGGTAGAAGATCGTGAACTGTTATTGAGCCCGTGTTCTCGATTCGTCTACTACAGCAATCCATTTTAGCAGTTTAAGGTAACCCTAGTTCCGCCCTTATAGGGTTATTGTAGTTTTCATGTAATGTTTGCAGTACCAACTTATACGCGCTGTCAACGGATTCTGCGAACGCAGTTTCCTAATAGTTGTATCAGAGCAACGTTGATTTTACATATGGGTTGGACGCAACCATGTTGTCCAATAAAATAAATCTTATATGTGTTTGGATGGATGGATAGAACGTAGAACTGTGCTAACCCTTGTTTTGCAGCATTCTTATTCCACTATTATGGCCACTGATTTTGTGTGATTGGATCCCACGATGGTTTTATCCGTGGCTAATCTTTCTGTGTTTAATATAGCATGTGAACTCCTTTATTGAGGCATAGGATTTGGGTATATTGGATCCCACGCTTGATTGATGTGTGGTTAATTTACTGCAAAGAAATAGCATGTGAACTCCTTCATGGAGGCATAACGTTTATGTAATATATCTCAAGTAAATCTGTAAAGACAGTTCGTGAAGACAGTTTTCAAGCACTTTCAGAAAGCAATCTGGAAGCAATTTCTGAAGACTATTTCAGAAAACAGTTCTGGAAGGCAGTTGCTGATGGTAAATCGGATTTAGCTTCCAGTGCGTAGTGACGACATAGAGCTAATCGGGTTCAATGAAGATTTTTCACAAGAGTTGTAGCTTGACCATAATAGTGGGATTCCTATTTTATTGTGATTTCCTTATTTATGTGTGATTGAATGATTATTATTGTTTCATGTTTAATGAATAGGACAACATGGATAATTGTTCCTAGAACTATTTTAGATGTCTAGTTGCATGTTTAATTTATATTAATTTAAAATGATGGACAACTACATGTGTATTTAGAAATAAAACTAATTCCATAATTTGAAAACACAAGTACTTATTTTCTAAAATCATGAGAATAGAATAATTTAATTATCTACACATGTGGGTTTGACAAGTAAGGATGAATTAATCCTTGTTAAGTATTCCATTATTTTTTATTAATTAAATTAAAAGTTTTTCTACAAATTATAACCCTCAATTTTTTTTTAAATTCTAAGTGGAAGAGGGAATTTATCAAGTATAAATCCCATGGTCTCCATCACTGGTTTGTAGATGATATGATTAATTTTGTGCGATGGCTCTAGTGTCATGCTCCCCATCGGATGTAGTTAATCATGGAATCATCAGTACAAACTTCTTTAAAAGAATGTTTTGGGTGATTGTTAGTGTGGGCCACCTCTCTATCAGAGGTGTTCCTCACAGAACTCTTGGCCTAGAATTAAGTGATGGTATACACTTAGCTATAAACAATAGCATCCTCTCCATCTGAGTCACTATTGTTATTTATAGGATCAAAGCAAGTCAGCAGTTTAATTTTACTAGGCAAGGTACATTGCCTAGATAGTAAAATTAAAAGGCAATTTCCTATCTAAACAAATGATGGATAGTATATGGCTTCCCATCGAGTCATACTATCACGGTGTATCAGGTTGCTGGCAGATTCTTTTCAAATATGGTAGAGGGAACTAATATTTTCAACTCGAATCCATAGTAAATTTTTTTCCCAAATGTAATTATTTATATTATGTGATTCTCAGACTTTTAAATGGGTTCTTTCAATCAACTCGCTGTTATACTTAAAGAAAACAAACTTACCAGACCAAACTATATAGACTGGAAAAGGAATTTGGATATTGTGTTAACTGCTAAAGAGTACAAGTTTGTGCTTACTCAAGAATGTCCTGAGCAACCTGGTGAGGGGGCAACCGTTGAGGAAACCCAGGCTCACAAGAAATGGGTCAAGGCTGATGAGATGGCGCGGTGTTACATTTTGGCATCCATATCAAATGTACTACAACATCAGCATCACTCAATGGCCAGCGCCTATGACATGATAGAGAGCCTCCGAGAGATGTTCGGGGATCAAAGTCGTTCTGCTAGGCAGGTTGCCATGAAAGACTTGATGAACACAACCATGGCTAAGGGGACGCCTGTAAGGGAGCATGTTCTTAAGATGATATCTATTCTTAATGAACTAGAGAACATTGGAGCTGAAATCGACGGGGAAACCCAGGTCGATATCGTACTCCAGTCATTGCCAGAGTCTTTTAAGCAATTCCGCCTCAATTATAACATGAATAAATTTAAATATACCTTGGCGGAGCTGCTTAAAGAACTCCAGGTAGCTGAGGGTCTCAATAGAAAGTCAGGGCGTGCTCTTATGTTTGAGAAAGGTTCTGCTTCAAAGCCGAAAGGCAAAAAGAAAATGAAAAAGGCTCAAAAAAAGGTCACGGGTCCTCCTCCAATCTAAAGGCCTAGAGGACAACCGGGAAAGACTAAAGGCAAATGTTTTGTTTGCAAGCAGCCAGGACACTGGAAGAAGCAATGTCCAGTTTATCTCGCCAGAAAAAACAATCAAGGTAAATCTCCTTTACTAGTTGTTGAATCGTGTTTAGCGGTCCGATCTACTGGTACCTGGTGTGCAGATACGGGAACCACTGATCATGCATCCAATTCTTTGCAGGGTTTCCAGGGAACCAGGCAGCTCAATGATGGAGAGATTTATCTATATATTGGAAATGCTACGAGAGTAGCAACAGTTGCAGTAGGAGATCGTCGTCTTAGTTTTGGTAGAGATAGGATTTTAATATTAAGAAATTGCCTTTATGTACCTTCTATTAGAAGGAATTTAGTCTCAGTTTCTAGTTTAGTAAAGAATGGATATTCAGTTCATTTTAATAAAGTAGTAGTTATTAAAGAAAATAAGCATTTTATTTGTTCTGGCCAATTGGTGGATGATCTTTATATTATAAATCCAGTCTCTCCTACACTGCAATTTAATGAATTAATTAACACAAATAGTTTGTCATTTAAGAGAAAAGAACCTTCGAGAATGAACCAAATGCATCTTTGGCACTTATGCCTTAGTCATATTGATTTGAAAAGGATTCAAAGACTGGTTCAAAATGTGTCATTAAGTTCATTGGAAGTGGAGGCACTTCCAGTATGTGAATCCTGCTTGGAAGGTAAAATGACCAAGAGGTCGTTCTTGGCCAAGGGCTATAGAGCAAAAGAGCCATTGGAACTGGTTCACTCTGATTTGTGTGGTCCTATGATTATCCAAGCAAGAGGGGGATTTGAGTACTTTGTCACTTTCATCGATGATTACTCAAGGTATCGGTACATTTATTTGATGCGGCTTAAGTTTGAATGCTGTGAAAATTTCAAAGACTTCAAGGCTGAAATGGAGTGGCGTCTAGGTAAATATATCAAGACACTACGATCTGATCGTGGTGGAGAGTACCTCTTGAGAGAGTTTAGGGAATACTTATTGGAGCAAGGGATTACATCCTAGTTATCTGCACCCCCTATGCCTCAGCAGAACGGTGTAGTAGAAAGAAGGAACAGGACTTTCATGGACATGGTAAGATCTATGATGAGTTATTCGGATTTACCAATTTCCTTTTGGGAACACGCATTAGAGACAGCTGTATACATTCTAAACTTGGTACCATCTAAGTCAGTACCTACTACTCCCACAGAATTGTGGACTGGGTAAAAGCCTAGTCTGCAGCATGTTCGGATCTGGGGTAGTCCAGCACATGTGCTAAAAGGGAACGCAGAAAAGTTGGAATCAAGAACAGAAGTATGTTTATTTGTTGGGTATCCAAGAGGAACTAAAGGTGGTCTGTTTTATAGTCCTAAGGATCAGAAGGTTATTGTTAGCACCAATGCCACATTCTTAGAAGAGGACTATGTTATGGACCATAAGCCCAGAAGCTGTATTATTCTAGAGGAAATGAGAGGAGAGACACTGACACATACTTCTTCGATACCATTGGTACGAGAAAAAACATCACAAGACAGAGTTATCGATATTCCATTATCGTGTCGTAGTGGGAGGATTATTGAAACTTGTGTAGACCCCAAACCAACCATTAACAAGCAAGTTCCTGAACCAGTATAGTGTGCAGATAATGGTGTATTAGGTTCAGAATCTTCACAACGAAATATCAGTGATACGCAGACACAGGTTGTGCCTCGTCATAGTGGGAGGGTTATTATTCAACCTGACCGATATATGTTCTTGGGAGAGTCTTATGACCGGGTCCCTGATGAACAAGGTACCGATCCCCGTAACTACAATAAAGCACTCCAAGATAAAGATGTAGATCTTTAGCAAAAGGCTATGAATTCTGAAATGGAGTCCATGTACTCCAATTATATCTGGGATCTTGTAGAACTACCTAATGAAATAAAACCCATTAGATGTAAGTGGATCTATAAGAAGAAGAGAGGAGCAGACAGTAAGGTGGAAACCTTTTAAGTAAGGCTTGTTGTGAAGGGGTTCACTTAAAAAGAGGGAATCGATTATGAGGAAACCTTTTCGCCAGTGGCCATGCTAAAGTGTACCCAGATTCTCTTATCCATTGCTGCACATTTCGATTATGAAATTTGGCAAATGGATGTCAAGACAGCATTTCTTAATGGGAATCTTGATGAGTGCATATATATGATGCAACCAGACGGCTTCATTGCGAAGGGCCAAGAACACATGTTGTGCAAGCTTAAGAAGTCCATTTATGGACTTAAGCAGGCCTCTAGGTCTTGGAATATCCACTTTGATCAAGCAATCAAGTCTTTTGGTTTTGATCAATGTTTGGATGAATCTTGTGTGTACAAGAAACATGATGGAAGCATGGTGGTGTTCTTAGTACTATATATGGATGATATCTTGCTAATCGGAAATGATGTGGGGGTGTTATCTTTTGTAAGGGTATGGTTGTCCAGTCAATTCGATATGAAGGACTTGGGAGAAGCCGGTCACATCCTAGGGATCAAGCTTATGCGAGATCGCAAGAATAGGATGTTGGGCTTGTCACAAGGCACTTATATCGACAATATTCTTGCAAGGTTTAGCATACAAGATTCCAAGAAGGGATTCCTTCTCTTCAGACATGGAATTACTCTATCTAAGGATCAGTGTCCTAAGACACCTGATGAGATAGAGAAGATGAAGGCAGTTCCTTATTCCTTGGGAGTAGGAAGCCTAATGTATGATATGCTATGTACTAGAACTGACATCTGCTTTAATGTTGGCATGGTTAGTAGATGTCAGTCTAATCCAAGGCAAGAACATTGGACTGCGGTGAAAAATATTCTCAAGTACCTAAAAAGGACTCGAGACTATATGTTAGTTTACCAAGCAGACAGTCTTGTACCCATTGGTACACGGATTCTAATTTCATGTCAAATAGGGATTCTAGAAAGTCTACCTCAGGATATGTGTTTACCCTAGGAGGTGGAACCATTAGTTGGAGGAGTATCAAGTTGTCGTGTATTGGTGATTCCACCATAGAAGCCGAGTATGTGGTTACTTTGGAAGCCGCTAAGGAGGCCATTTAGCTCAGAAACTTCCTTATGGATCTAAGAGTAGTACCTGCGGTACAATCGGCTATTGTCCTTTATTGCGATAATAGCGGAGCGGTTGCTAACTCAAAGGAACCTAGGGTACATAAGAAGGGAAAACACATTGAGCGTAAGTATCACCTGACACAAGAGATCGTGCAAAGAGGTGATGTTGAAGTGACCAAGATAGCATCGGCAAATAACCTGGCAGATCCTTTCACCAAGAGCATACCGGCCATGACTTTTGATAGTCATGTAGAAGGGATAGGAGTGAGGTGTGTCGCATCATGGCTTTGAGTCTAAGTGGTAGATTGTTAGGGATATATACTAAAAGCCTTGCTTTATGTAGTTGATTTATTATTCATTTAATAAAATCAGTTAATCCAGTTTTATGAGAACCTGTGTGGGCAATATTTGTATTATATTGTTTATTTAATATTATGCATATGTGTCTTTCATTCTACATAGTAGGTGATTTGGTGTGTAGAGTTCGACTTACACACGGAAGATCAGACCATCGGATCTTGTAGAATGCAATATTTTGGTTTACAGTCTTAGATGGATTGGACACACCATCGGTAGGACTGCAGCATGGTGTTGTAGTAGGTTTGTCTTGACTACGGGAAATGGTATAGTTTAAACTCATCATGCTGGTACACTTTGTGTATTAAACGGGACCGACTTGGGGTAATTATCTTTATACTGACTTATAAGATAATTAATACCTCATGACTATTAAGAGTGCTTATGCTTTAAATACTAAGTTAATTTATAGACACGTACATTTAATATTTACACTTTGATCCCTAAAAGGGTGAGATCCTTAAATGGGTCAATATCTCATTGGATTGGGTGGCAATATTAATTGTGTGGTGGATATTAATTAATGATGGAATCCATGTCTCAATTTTGGGATTGATGATATCTCCTTAAGAAAGCTTATATGTTTTGATTATGTCAAACCTTGCAGGTGGATTTTGTATCCGACATATCAGATAAGTTAAGCAGAGGATCTCAAGGAATTTTAAGAGAATAATTAAATATGATTGTCAGTAATTATATTTAATTAATGGATATCTGTAATCTTAACTCGGGGAGATAATAAGCATTTAATAACATGAAGCTCGAAATATATTTTTGAGATAAGGGTAGGAGTGCAATTATAATTCTTTAGTGGTATGAATTATAATTTATGGAAATAGGAATCTGATTCAGTTCAAATTACGGTTTCCTAATTCCATAAGGAAGCCTATTCCTTATTGAGTTCTTATGGTCCCTATCGTAGCCTATATATATGCTGCTTTGGCTCTCTCCTCAGTTTGCGTTTTTCCATCAAGAGCATTATAACTTAGAATAGAAAAGAGAGCGTTAAAATAAAGAGCAGAAACATAAAGGATTTCGAAGGAGCCCACACTCAGTTTGATATTCTGACAGCAAAGGAATACGGTAGAAGATCGTGAGCTATTATCGAGCCCGTGTTCTCGATTCGTCTACTACAACAATCCATTTTAGCATTTTAAGGTAACCCTAGTTCCGCCCTTATAGGGTTATTGTAGTTTTCATGTAATGTTTGCAGTACCAACTTATACGCGCTGTCAACGGATTCTGGGAATGCAGTTTCCTAATAAGAAGAACATAGGGGAACTACAGAGGGTAAACCCGAGAAGATTATGAATGAAGATGGGAAAAGTAAGAACAAAGAAAATATCGATGAGAATGAAGCAAAAGGGGTTTGGCCGGAGAATAAAGAAGAACGAGAGAAAGAAGAAATTGTAAAGATTATCAAGATAGACGATCAAGAAGAATGCTTCATCGCTGAGCTGGGAGGAGAAAGCAAAAGGGAATGGATTTTTAAGTCTAGTGATAGGTATCCCCCTCACCCAGAGTCTATAATGGCCCAAATGAGGCATCTTTAAATTTCCATGTCTGTTGTAATCACCCCCAAGAAAATCAATGAAAATGTGACTAATTCTGCTTACTCGACTGCACATAATAATAATTGTGATGCATGTAATGAATGTGATGAAATACCTGATGAATTGCAAAAATTGATTGAAAAAGAAAATGAATCTACATGTAAAATCATTGAAAACACTTTAATGATTAATTTGGGAAATGAAGATAATACACAAAATATTTTTATTGGCTCTACACTTAGTAATGAGGAAAGCAAAGTATTAATCAATTTATTAAATGAATTCAAAGATGTCTTTGAATGGTCCAATGATGATATGCTAGGAATTGATCCCGAGATAGTCTAACATCATATTACCCTCTTCCCAAATTCAAAACCTGTAAAACAAAAATTGAGGCGAATGAGGCCTGAATGGGTGCTTAAAGTGAAAGAAGAAGTTGAAAAGCAATTAGGAGTTGGATTCTTGATTGTCACCGAGTACCCAGAATGGGTCGTTAACATTGTGCCGGTCCCAAAAAAGGATGGTCGTGTTAGGGTTTGTGTTGATTTTTGAGATTCGAACAAACCCAGCCCTAAGGACGATTTCCCTTTACCTCACATTGATGTATTAGTGGATAATACTGTGGGACGCGAACTCTTATCTTCATGGATGGGTTTTCAGGGTATAATCAGATTTTAATGGCACCTGAGGATATGGAGAAGACTACTTTTATCACACCCTAGGGGACTTACTGCTATAGGGTTATGCCATTTGGACTTAAGAATGTGGGTGCGACTTATCAAAGGGCTGCCATCACATTACTACATGACATGATCCACAAAGAAGTGGAGGTATATGTGGATGACATGATAGTAAAGTCCAAAGAAAGGGGAGGGCATCTAGAGGCATTAAGGAAATTCTTTGAGAGTCTGAGGAGGTTTAGAATGAGGTTAAACCCACAAAAGTGCACTTTCGGGGTTACCATAGGGAAGCTATTAGGATTTCTCATTGCACAGAGGGGGATTGAGGTAGACCCGACCAAAATTAAAGCCATAACCAAAATGCCATCACCGAAAAATGAAAAGGAGTTAAGGGGATTTCTAGGTAGAGTACAGTTCATTAGCCGATTTATATCTAAGCTCACTATGACCTGTGACCCATTGTTAAGGTTATTGAGGAAGGGGGAAAAGTTTGAATGGGATAGCCAGTGCCAAAAAGCTTTTGAAAAAATCAAAACCTACCTTCAAAACCCACCTGTCCTATCACCTCCCAAACCCAGAAAACCCTTACTACTATACTTAACCAAAAACTCGATGGGCTATATACTGGCCCAAGAAGAAGAAGAAGAAAAAGGGTGCGTGGAGAGAGCAAAATACTATTTGAGTAAAAGGATGACCGAATATGAGTTAAACTATTCACCATTAGAAAAAGCATGTTGGTCCTTGGTGTGGTGTACCTGTCACCTCAGGCATTACATGCTAGCCTTTCCTGTGACCCTGATAGCCCGAATGAATCCACTGAAATACTTATTCGAAAAACCAGCCCTAACCAGTAGGATCTCCCAGTGGACCATGATGCTAGCCGAATTCGATATAAGATATGTCACTTCCAAATCTGTCAAAGGGAGAGCTATTGCAGAATACCTAGCAGACCTTGCCATAGAATTCGAGGAGAAAGGAGAGTTTAAGTTCCCTGATGAAGGAGTAATGGAGGTGAAAGAAGATTTATGGAGAATGTATTTCGATAGAGCCGTAAATCAGATAGATTATGGAGTCGGAATCATCCTTATATCACTGAGTGGAGCCCCCACCCCGCTAGCTGTCAAGCTTAAGTATAACTCAACCAATAATACGGCAAAATATGAAGCATGCATAATTAGATAGAAGCAGCCTTGGCTCTAAAAATTGAGAAAATTGATGTCTTTGGGGATTCTAATTTAATAATATCACAAATGAGAGGGGATTGGAGAATAAAACATGAGAAGTTGAGACCTTACCATGAATATCTAGAGAGCTTGAACGTGCAGTTTAGAAAGATCTCATTCTATTACCTCCCCCGTAAGGAGAACCAACTACCCAATTCCTTAGCAAGCTTGGCCTCAATGATCCAAATCCCTATAGGAGTTACCATGATTCCTCTATCCATAGTAGAGAGAACTCGGCCTTCATTTGAGATGACCGTAGCCATTGAAGAAGGAGAGGAGGTAGAAGTGCCATGGTATGTAGATGCTTGGAATTTTATTGAAAAGGGAGAATACCCTGAAGGGGATTCTGAAAAAGATAAAAAGGCGATTCGAAGGTTTTCTGCTCAGTTTGTAATTTATGCGGGAAAATTATGGAAAAAGTCTTATACTGGTTATAACTTGGAGTGTCTGTATGGAAAAGAAGCAAGAAGGATGATGGAAGAGATACATGAAGGAGTTTGTAGACCCCACATGAACGGACACATGTTGGCCAAAAAGATAATTGTGCAGGGATACTATTGGATGACTCTAGATGAAGATGGCTGTGAGTATGTCAGGAAGTTCCATAAGTGTCAAATCCATGCAAACCTAATACATACCCCGCCTTCCCAACTCTATAGCAGGAGCACCCCCTGGCTGTTTTTTGTGTGGGGCATTGATATCATCGGCGAAGTGGTTCTGAAAGCTTCCAATGGACATCAATATATAATTGTAGCCATTGATTAATTTACAAAATGGGTGGAAGTAGCATCATATGCAACTTTGAAAGCCAAAGATGTAGTGAGCTTTAGTGAGAAGAACATAATTTGCAGATATGCGGTTCCGAATGAATTTATTTTTGATCATGGTAGCCATTTCCAAGGAGAAGTCATCCCACTCTTAGAGAAGTATAAGATCACCCGCCACCAATCTTTATTATATAGGCCTCAAACAAATGGAACAATAAGCAGCTAATAAGGATGTAAATACGATCCTGGGAAAAATGATGGATACATATAGGGATTGGCATAAAAAACTACCATATGCATTATGGGGGTACCAGACTTCTGTAAGAACTTTGACAGGGGCTACGCCGTATTCGTTAGTCTATGGGATGGAAGCCATTCTTACGGTTGAGGATAAAATACCATCTTTAAGAGTTTTGGCAGAATGTGAAGTAACCAAACTTGAATGGGTGTGAGGGAGATATGAGGAGTTGATGCTACTAGATAAAAAGAGGTTGGCGACAATAAACCACACTCGGGGATATTAGAAAAGGATAGCTCGTGCTTTCAACAAAAAGGTTCGCCCAAGGAAGCTTGCTGAGAGTGACCTGGTCCTCAAAGAGCTTAAAGCGCCCATTTATGACCCTAGAGAAAAATTCAAACCCAAATCTGGGTCAGACCATACATCATTAAAACTTTCTCTCCGGAGGGGCTGCCTATCTTATGGACCTAGATGGGGTTGAATTTAAACAGCCAATTAACTTCGATCGCCTCAAGAAATATTTTTCTTAAAACCTAGTCTTTCAAAACTTCCTACCTTGATGAACTACGCTTGACCTGATTCCCTCTAGGGGATACGTAGGCAACCTGCTCAGTTCAGTCATAAAATCTTGCCTAAAAGGCACTTTCCTTCTAGCCTCGGCTGAACTACTACGGACCTGACGCCCATTCGGGGATAAGTAGGCTAGCTCACAAGGCCCTCGGTCCAAACAAAAATCCAACTCTTGATAAAATCCAATATCTTGAGTTTCCCTATGCCAAACTAGGGGCAAACTTGCGTTTGCCCAGAGCAAAAATCATAGCCCCAAGACTAGGGGAAAACTTCGTTTGCTAATCCAAAGAACCCAGATAATATCTAAACCCATTTCTGGGTCTACTGCTATCAAAATATGTATTGTGTGGAAGCAAATGAGGATTCATGGTATAGAATGATTAAAGCTCTAAAGCAAGACTCAAAGCAAAGTAATAAAAGCTAAAAGATACATTGAGAGGAAAATTTTCATAACCTGAAAAGATTGGAAAAGCGCAAACTTTGATTCAACATGTTTAGAACATGTTCTAAATACAAGGAAAAGTCTTTTGAAAATGAAAATGCATCACATAATTCAAATAAAGTGCAGTAAGAGTAAGTGGGATTTGTCAAAGCTTTTTGGAATTGAAATCTTGTCGTTTCCTTTTTTACTTATGTCTACTTAGTCATAAAGCTATCTCCCAACCAAGGTCTAAATCCCAAAAAGGTACTCAACTGTAGGAACAATCGAAGCAGGATCCTGAAGGGAGCCGACACTCTGTCGTGCCAAGCCTCGGCAAATAACCTCATGGTAGAAGGGTGCAGGGCAGAACTCCTTGAGAAATCTACAGTGATAGCATCCAGAACATCCTGAAGCAACCCGAACTGGTGAACCACCCGGCCTGGAACATAAAAAGTGGTAGCATGCAAACCTGGTAGCTAAACCCCGGGACATCCAGGTAGCCGTATCGTGACTGAGCAGTAAATCCATCTAGGGCATGTCCAATGAATATCCTCATAAAATAGGCTCTGGAGCTAGGAGAACCAATTGTCAGCAGAGTGAAATAGGTGACGAACGTCTAAATGGTCATAAGGGATCTTCCTCCCGGGGTAAGAAGGATGAATGAACAGACCTAAATGCTCTAGAAGTCAAACTTGAAGAGCATGAGGAGCTCCAGAAGAAAGCTTGGCCCCGATGGCATGAGCGTGGTCAAGACCCAGTAGAGTCTCCCCCGAGGACTAACATGACTGCATTCCCCATCTCTTGGAGACCACGGACAATGGAGATAAGGAAGTCAGCAGAAGACTGAAACAGGAAGTAGAGGAGCATAGCCAAAGAAAGGGCACATCGCCTATGATCTGATATCCTCTGTCGTCCAGATCTCCGACGAGGGCATAAGTATCAAAATCAATGTGCCGGTCACTAAAAAAAGAGCTGGCAGTAGTACAAGAAATACAAAGAAGAACTGCTAAATCTTGAACATAACCTGCCTGTATTTGGGGGACAATCAAATCAGCAAAAGGATTTATATGGAGAATGGCACTGAATTCCTCAAAAAATGGACAAACCTCCTCATGGCCAAACTGGAAGACATGTAGAGAGTGGTCCTAGCATCTGATATCGGCTCAGAGTAAGTCCTTGTCTAGAGCCATATGACGAATAGCAAAGAGGTCCATCAATCTGTGGTACTCAAATTGAGCTGGTCGATACCAGAGAGAGAATCCATCCATAGAAAGAGAATGTCAGAGCCAATGGGAGCCATGGGAGTTGAAATAAGGATGAGTATGGGATAAAAGAATGGATAGGAAGAAGAACAAAGAAGCTTGAGATTCTAAATAAATAAAAATTAGCTTTTATAAGGAAAAAGGCATTGGGCGGCACTCGATGGAAAAGCGGCGGCACTCTTTGTGTACCAGCTGGCATTTGGTGAGTGTCGCACAGCATTCAGTGAGTGCCAATTAACCTCACTGATTGCCGATCAGCATCCAGGCAGTTCCTGGAGCAATTCGCAACCATAATTAGCTCAAACCTGCAAGAGAAAACTGAAAATACCGCCATTAGGCATTCAAGCATTGATTCTGGTTTCATCAATTGATCAAATAAGCAAGGCCAAATCAATAAAGCATTCACGCTTTCGAAATTGGAAAATAAAAGCAGAATATTTGATATAATCACAATCAAGCATGAACATAGGGTAAAATTCAAAATCGGCTTGCAGGCCACCATGCATAATCGTCATTTATCCGTACCATCCGTCTAAATCCATGAAGGTAAAGGAAAGCAAAAATAAAATAAAAGGGAACTATAAAGAAGTTTCGTCTGTCTTGTCCACACTGGGACTCCATGTAATAATAAAAAAAAAGAAGAGATAGATCATCCTCGTCGGAGACGAGGATTCCTTCTAGGCGCCTTGGGAGCTATCTGACTTCCCCCAGCTCCACCATCTCTACCGTCACCACCATCACCCCCGCCTTGACCGCTGGCTCTGGCACCTCCCTGACCCATTTGAAGCCCTTGCATTTGCCTTCACATGGCGTTAAGCTCTTCCTCTGGTATAAAAGAAAGATAATAAAATTCTTTTGCAATCTCCAGGTTTCAATCTAATAAAGTCTGGATTCTTTTCAAATTCTTTAACTTCAAACTTTGTGGGAATAAATTCTTTTTTTAAGGATTCAATTTTGAAAAGAAAGAGAAATAAATAATGAATATTCTTTCAAATTTTTTAGACTCAAATAAAAGAGAAAATGTTGAGAGATATACCATAGCTCTTAATTGTAGATCCGGATTAGCTCTTGCTCCATCGGCCTAAAAATTGAGTTTTTAAGCATTAGTGATTAAAGTAATTAAAGAAATAAATAAATATAGTAGTGTTGAGATTTACCCTCCACTCACGACCGTGAATCCAGTGTTGGACAGTATGCGCATACGATAGCCCCTCCTCAGCGTAATCTCTGGGAACCATATCATACTACAGGGGGATGGTTGGGACATTCTGAGCATAAGGGGTCAGCTGATACATGGTCTCCTAGCCCATATAAACCATAGGCACATTCCAGTTCCACTGTGGGAGGGTTGGAGGTTTAGCTACTCCAGGGACCGGCTACAAAGATAATTCAAGTATTTGTAAGAATCATTGCAAAGTTGAAAGGAAATTCCAAAGGAATAGAGGGGATGAAAAGTTTGTTACCTAGGTAACGTCCATGAGAGGAAAATTGTGCATGAGAGATTTAATCTGAAATTGGGATAGCCTTCTAGACCGTCTAAATAATTCGTAATATTCTCCCCACCTAGAGCGGTGACAAAGTCCTCATGGTCTAGGGTCTCAGTGCTCCTTATGGTAGCTAGGGGAGTCCTCGGCACGTAAAAAGCTGGGGCAGCAAGAGATTGCTTAGTCACCCTTTCACCGAGGTACCACTCTCGGCATGCCTCTCCCACCATCAGGATCCTCATCCTGGAAAAACCTACGGCAACCTGAATAGGGCCGCCTCCCACGGATTCCATATCACATGGACCTCACGTAAGTTGATGAGGAGGTTCCTGTAACCGACGAAGTCATGGGCCCCCACCTTTTGACTCGTCGCCCCTTTTCTCCATCTTAGGCCCTGAGGCATAATGTCAGCCTCACCATCAATGGTACTGGGAGCCCTCATGCGAAGGTACTCATGAGACCATATCTGCAAAGAGAAACCTGTTAAGAAGTGAGCCTAGCGTTCGAATTAAAATCAGAAGGGATGAATGAAATAAAAAAAGAGAGAAAAAAAAGTAATGAAATAATAATAATAAAAAGTTTTACCTCCCAGGCTGTCCAGTACCTGCCAATGGAGGGGAAGTTTACCCTGGAGACCTCACTCATGTGATAATAGAGATTAGCCAGCCCTGCCCCACCCCAGTTATACTGGGATATGCGATCGATGTCTTTCAAAGAGGCTAAGTACCCCAGATTGATCATGTCATCTCTTGTGCTCATCAGGGAGCAACCCAGCATATACATAATGAAGGCCCTAATCATCTAATGGTCAGTAAAGACCTGGCCTCTGAAGGTGTCCATTAACCACTTCGTCGGCACTATGAACTCTCCCGAATGAGCCCCAAGTAGGTCAATAATTTGATCATGACAGCTCGGGAGATCGTCATAACGAACCACAGGGAGTCCACCAAACGGGATGCCAGTGATCATAGCAAAATCCAAGAGAGTCATTGTCATCTCCCCAAATGGCAGGGGGAATGTGTTTATTGTATCCCACCATCTCTCTGCCAAGCCCTGGATATGGGTCATGTCATTTGAACTCTTCTCCAAGAGCAGCACAAAGAGCACAAAGCCAACATTATTGATCCCAGTTCAAACTTCTTCAGAGAGTTCCTCATACCACCTGCGACCATGGGCCAAGCTCACATGACCCTTGAGGGCAGTTTCGAGCATCTGTAAAAGGACAAAAATATGAATGAGGATAGGAAGAAAGGATAATAAAGTCAATAAGGACTAATCATAAAAAAATAAAATGGGGTTTAGAAAATAATAATGAATAAAATTCTTTTAAGGCAGTAATCTAGTAAAAGAGAAATTCTTTGGAGTCATGGTGACCTCGTGCTCTCATGAATAATGTTGGGTCCTAGCGACTCCGTGTTTTCTGTGGAGTAAAATTCTTGAGTTCTAGCATATCCTTTGTTTTGAAAGAAGGAATAAAACTCTTGAGTCCTAATGACTCCGTGCTTCCACAAGAAAATAAAATTCCTGAGTTTAAGTGACTCCATGATTAGAAAATTAAATTCTTGAGTCTAAGGAACTCCATGACTAGAAAATAAAATTCTTGCGTCAAAGCAGCTCCATGCTCTCAAAGAAAAATAATGTGAATTTTTGAGAACTAGTAACTCCGTGTTTTCAAATCGAATTCTCGAGTCTTAGTGACTCCATGTTTTCAAGAGGAATGAATCTCTTAAGTCCTAGCGACTCCATGATTTTTAGTAATAAATTCTCGAGTTGTAGGGACTCCATGACCATGAATCTTGGGGCTCATATATGCTCACACAAAATAAGCCTAGTCTAGGCAAAAATTTGAGTGCCTTACTGGGTCGGTACGACCCCTCATTAGCGATGGACGAATAGAATAATGAAATTCGTAGGCATGATCTCAACATAAAAATCAATGAATCCAAACAAGGGGAACAGGCGAAAGCACAATTTCAAGCGTTGAATACAATCATGGTAGTCCATTCAAAGCGGCATAACAATAGTTTAAGCATATCATATTTTCACAAAATCTAGGACATACTCCTACATGCATTGATCATCAAGCATTACATTGAGTGGCATTCATTGTCATTAGAGAGTGAGAGGAATTAAGGTTATACCAATTTATTAAAAGCTCATGCTGAAAGATGCTCCCCGAGGTCGACAAGTAGAAACGATGAATTATGGCCAGCGGAGGGTTTGTGCTTCTTCCTAGAGGGGCCATGGGATCCTGAACCACTAGCCATTTTTAAAATCTACAAGAAAAACATAGATTGTATGAGAGTTGTGGGGAAAACACAAATAAAACATGTAAACTAATGATTTCAAAGCACAAGTCAAGAAAGATGTAATAATGATGACGGAAAGAATGAACTTACCTTGAATTAAAGTGATTCTTAAGTTGAACAATCAAAAAGAAAGAGATTTTGGAGAGGAGTTTGTAGGAGGGGGTGATAGGAATGAAGGAGAGAACGAGAGAAGTTAGGTTTTTTAAAACACTGCCAGACAAACCGGCAATCGACGAAAAGGCGCCGGCACTCAGTGAGTGACGCGCGGCAGTCAGCAAGTGCCGCACCGGCACTCACTGAGTGCCATTGCACATTCACCGAGTGCCGCCGTGTGTGACAAGTGCCCCTTTCCCCCCAAAATTTTCATATTTATGTTGGGGACCACCGAATTTTGCTTAAATGTCCTCAAAGATTTTTCCTCGTTTTAAAGGAACCCCCAAAATTTGAAAAAGGAAGGTTTTTTGCCCTTTTGTAAGTTAAAAATGGCCCCAGTTACAAGAGATCGAATTAAAATCAAGTCTGATTGACTCTGGATTTTTGAAAATTGATTTGATTTGGGTCCAATTGACTCCGAATTTTTTAAATTGATTTGATTTGAGTCCATTTGACTCCTGATTTTTTTGAAAATCAATTTGATTTGAGTCTGATTGACTCTGAATTTTTGAAATTAATTTGATTTGAGACCAAATGACTCCTGGTTTTTTTTATAAAAAAAATCAATTTGATTTGAGTCTAATTGACTCCGGATTTTTGAAATTTGATTTGATTGGAGTCTAATTGACTCCGGATTTTTGAAATCAGATTTGATTAGAGTCTAATTGACTCCGAATTTTTGAAAACTGATTTGATTGTAGTCTGATTGACTCTGGATTTTTTAAAATTGATTTGATTCGGGTCCAATTGACTCTGGATTTTTAAAATTAATTTGATTTGAGTCTAATTTACTCCTGATTTTTTTTTTCAAAAAAAAAAATCAATTTGATTTGAGTCTAACTGACTCCAGATTTTTGAAATATGATTTGATTGATGTCTAATTGACTCTGAATTTTTGAAAACTGATTTGATTCGAGTCTGATTGACTCTGGATTTTTGAAATTGATTTGATTCGGGTCCAATTGACTCTGGATTTTTGAAAATTGATTTGATTTGAGTCGAATTGACTCTGAATTTTTGAAAACTAATTTGATTGGAGTCTAATTGACTCTGGATTTTTGAAATCAATTTGATTTGAGTCTGATTGACTCTGAATTTTTGAAATTAATTTGATTTGAGTCCAATTGACTCTTGATTTTTTTTAAATCAATTTGATTTGAGTCTGAATGACTCCGGATTTCTAAAATTAATTTGATTTTAGTCCAATTGACTCCTGATTTTTTTTAAAATCAATTTGATTTGAGTCTGATTGACTCTGGATTTTTTTAATTGATTTGATTTGAGTTTGATTGATTTTGAAGCTAAGGTGAAAATTGAAATTTTTGAATCAAACCTGAGCCTGATTGTCTCTCAATTTTGAAAGCTGAGAATTAAGTCAAGTTGAGTCCGATCGGGTCTTGATTTTGCAATTGAATCAAATTCAAGTCTGTTCGACTACTGATTTTTGAAAAAAAGCATGAATTCGAGTCTGATTAACTCCCAATTTTAGCAACAGTTTGAATATGAGTCTGAGTGATTCTTGATTTCGGAAATTTATTTCAAAATGAATCCAACTAACTCTCAGGAGTCTTAAACTGAATTAAGCTAGAAATGATTTTGCTCTAAAGGTATAGCGGGTTTATATCCCTCGATGCTTGTGACGAATTTGCACTAATTCGACACCGGAGTCTAAGGCGCGAGGCGTATCTCAGTCGATCAGATGATTATTAGAAGACTTCGGAGTATAAGGCACAAGGCGCGTCTCAATCTTTTAGCGTACTTCCTAATTCAACATCAGAGTCTAAGGCGCGATGCGCATCTCAGAGATTAAATGATTCTTAGAAGACTTTGGAGTATAAGGCGTAAGGTGCGTCTCAGTTTTTTAGCATGCTTCTTGATTCGACATCAGAGTCTAAGGCGCGAGGCATATCTCAGTCGATCAGATGATTCTTAGAAGACTTCGGAGTATAAGGCGCAAGGCGCGTCTCAGTCTTTTAGAGTGCTTCTTGATTCGACATTGGAGTCTAAGGCACGAGGCGCATCTCAGTTGATCAGATGATTCTTAGAAGACATTTGAGTATAAGGCGTAAGACGCTTCTCAGTCTTTTAGCGTGCTTCCTGATTTGACACAGGAGTCTAAGGCGAGGTGCATCTCAGTCAATCAGATGATTCTTAGAAGACTTTGGAGTATAAGGCGCAAGGTGCATCTCAGTCTTTTAGCGTGCTTCCTGATTTGACATCGGAGTCTAAGGCGCGAGGCACATCTCAGTCGATCAAATGATTCTTAGAAGACACTAGAGTATAAGGCGCGAGGCACATCTCATTCGGTCAGATGATTCTTAAAAGATAGCAGAGTGTAAGGCGCGAGGAGCATCTCAATCAATCACCAGTCGATTAGATGACCCATGAAGAATGTGGTGAAATTAAGCATAGAAAGCGCATCTATGACAGGCATGACCTTCCCAGGTTAGGACATCATCGGCATAGAAAGTTTAAGGCATAAGATGCATTTTGCTACTATAGGGAGCAGCATGGTTCTAAGTCATTAAACCTGAGAACATAAAAGCATGAATTTTCTTGAGCACGGGCATCATGATAGGATAGGTGTGCATTCATCCATATGCTTATTTGTGATCATGTGTGTTTGGTCCGTTGCCCATACTACATCCTGGTCTGATTCCCATTAGGATACATAGGCAGCTCAACATTGAACATGACCAGCATCAACCATCCAGGCGTCCTATTTTTGCAATGTACTTTGTTTTTACCTGAATACGACAGATCGGTCAAAGGCTTGTCTTCACACAGGCTTCGACGTTCACTTGCAATACGCGTTGCTTCACAAGCTCTACCAAAGAGGGGCAAACTGTAGACACCCCAATTTTGATCGATCGTTGAATTCAAGGGATGATTACCTCTAGACCAATGATGACAATAACCGGCAGAATTCGAGGATTTTTCAAGCAATTCAAGTTCTTCAGAAGATTCTTCAAACTATGTTTTCAAAATTGAGAGAAAGATGGAAATCAGGTGATTCAAAAAGACCCGGGTATGAAATACGTATAAGAAAAGATCAAGCCCGAAAGTTAAATTTCTAAAATTAATTATATATATTACGGAGTACTATTTTGAAAAAAAAGAAAAGAAAAAGAATTTCAAAGAAAAGAAAAGAAAGGAAAAAGAAGGAAAAGAAGAAGAAAAATATAATATAATATAATATCTATAGAATTTATAAAAGTGTATTTTATAAAGAAAAAGAATAATTTATATGTATAAGTATTTGAAAATAAAATAAAAGGAGACAATACCGTTGGTACGGCATGCGGCATTTGCGGCGGCACTCACTGAGTGCCGCATCGGCACTCAGTGAGTGCCGTAGACAACTCACTGAGTATCGCTCGCTGTAACAACCTGTTTTTCTCAAATACATACAGAATATTCTTGCACATGGGTTTTCTACCCGAAATTACCCAATTGACCCTTAGATTGTGGCCTATATAAGGAGGCCTTCACCTCCATTACAAGGATTCCAATCCAATCCTTCTTCTCCCTTAATCCCCTACTTCCATTTTGCAAGAGAGATTTAAGAAAAAATCAAGAAGTTTTGAATAATTCAAGAGTTCCTTTGAAGAATTTGAAGATGAAGTTGAAGTAGTTGTAAGATCTTCACCAACAAATCAAGAAGTTCTTGAGGTAATAGAGGTAACCTTGTAACTCCATCTAGAGCTAGGCTAGGTCCAATCACAAACTCATAGATTTAGGACTTTTTGCACATTTTCAAAACCTCTCTTCCCACCTTATTTCATCATACACCATATAGAGTTTGTGATTGGATTTTCAAGTATTATTTTCATTAGTTTGATCTTAATGTAGTCTTGGATTTAAACCAAACAAAAATTGTAAAAGCATTTCTACCTGAACTTTATGTAAACCTTGATTCTACTTCTCCTTGGCTCCATTTGTTTTTGAAACTCATGAGATCTCCTATATCTCATAGGGGATCTCCTTTTGTATTGATCTATTAGTCTCCCATGGTCTCATGATTTATGTGGAGACTAAAGATGGATCATGGTTACATCCATATGTTTTGTTGGATTTAAGTTTTGAACAATAACTTAAGTCCTTCAAGATGAATCTTCATAGAATTATTTCTATATTCTATGAAGTTTAAACAATTTTTGAGTCATATCTTAGTCTCCAAGGGCCATTAAATTGGGAGGAAGACTAATAAAAATGGATCTATATTTCTCAAGGAACGTGTATTTAGGGGAGGAATTAAGTGTAGTTTAGGTTTAGTTAAGATTTTAAATACTAATTCCACAAATGGTGCAGTGAATTCATGAACTCACTGAGATCAAGGATTTTTAATTAAATCATGGTCCATGAGAATTGAGTGAGACCAAGTGGAGAGTGTTCATAACTCACATATGTATCATTAGGACCTTTGCCTTAGTGAAATTCTATGCTTAGCATGGTTAGACTTCATGATTTGTGAGTATGTTGCTCTCTGTCCAAAATTTCAGTACAGTAAGTTCGTTTTAAATTGAGTAAATCAAAGCCTTAATCAAGTTTTCTTGACCTCAAATAAAATTTTCTAGGTAGTTCAATGTGTTAGGAAAGTAACCTAAAAAGATCAAAGTGTTCCTGATTTGTTTACTATTTTTAGAAAATCATACAAAAACTCTGGACAGAGAGATGAAAATTTCTGAGTGATGTCTGGTTACGACCTTATTCCCAAAGGTTCAACCGTTGGATCTTTGATGTTCTTTTTGGGTTAGAAACTAGACTCACAGATTCATAACATATTCAAAACTCATTAAGATCCAACCGTTGGAAGTATTTTATTTCTATTTTTGAAAGTCTGGTCTGCATTCTATAATTCTTATAATGTTGTCACTGTTTTGATAAAACTTGAACAACTCTAATCTAATGAACTTCTAATGTCCTAAGATCTTAACTATGTCTTAAATAATGTTAAATAAGCTTAAATCCAAAGACTAAGGTGCCGTTTGATAACACTGAAAATTAAGTGCTGAAATTTAAGTGCTGAATTTTAAGTACTGAAAATTTTAAGTGATTGAATTTGTAATACTGAAAACAGTGCTTCAACTACTGAAATAGAATGCATTCAGTGATTATTTTTAGTAGAAATTATTCACTTAAAGTTTTCAGTGGTTTTTTGGCTGCTTTTCCAATTAAGTGGTAAGTTATCAAACGCACTGAAAAAGAATAAGTGCTGAATCTTTTCATTTTCATCACTTAATTGGGTTATCAAACATACCAACTGATCCAAATCATTGAATGATTCAGAGTTAACTCTTGTTCATGTTCATGCATACATCATATGTGTATTCATTCTAGCTATTAGGGTGTCGCTTTTGCACTGTGCTAAATTGTAATTAGTTGCACATAATCATGGGTCCCTTATGACTATGTCGAGATCATACCATCTCTATTTGGACAATACATTGGCTCCTAGTTGAGACTTATATATCTATAGAGGTGTTGTGTTTCCAACCATTTGTAAGAATTCATAATTATGTCAACTCTTTCCATGCTTGATAGACTTAAGCTAGAATTTAGGCTCCGATATTATATCTTATAAAGCATGTGGACTAACTTTTGTTTTGTAGCGCTAATGAGGTATGGTTTCTTGATCCCTCTCTAGTTTATTTCATCTTTGGTTCTATTAATTTTCGACTCCATGTGCGACACCTTAGACTAGGTTTTGCCTTATGTGTATATGTGATTAGAGACCCTTTTCTTTGGATTTCTATTTCGTATGGATTACACGTTTAACATTCGCAGCGGGATCCCAGGTAAGTTTTCTAGTTCCTTTGTGTATATCATGTTGCTTGCTAATTGAATTACATGGTTTTGGATGCTATTTTATCATTAGCAATTTTACACCCTTTCCAACATGCTTTTGTAATGTATACATATGTATTAGTTGAGGGCATTCTTAGATTAATAATTCGATTAAAAAGGATGTTAAGTAGAGGTCTATCACAAGATAGGATAAAAGAGGGTGTTTTAGTCCGCCGGGCTCCTTCCCCTTTCATTCCATAATCCCCGGACCCAGTTTATCTTTGGTTTCGCAAAAGATCGATTTGCTTTTAAAATGGTTTCTTAATGTTTCCTTAAAAATTAAGTGGCGACTCTTGGTATTTGAATTTGAAAGAAATTGTTTTAAAATTAAAGGTGGGCCCAAAATGCCAGTATCCACAAGTGCTACCAAGTGTCCTTCTCTATCCTTGGATTTTACAATAATATCATCCACGTATAATTATACTTCCTTGTGTATCATGTCATATAGCAGGGTGGTAGTGGCCCTTTGGTAAGTTGCTCCGACATTTTTAACTCCAAAAGGCATCACCCTATAATAGTAAGTCCCCCATGGTATGGTGAATGTTGTCTTTTCCTGGTCTTCTGGTGCCATTAGAATCTGGTTGTACCCTGAGAAACCATCCATAAATGACAATAACTTATGTCCTGCGGTGTTATCTACCAAAACATCAATGTGGGGAAGCAGGAAGTCATCTTTTGGACTGGCTTTGTTTAGATCGCGAAAATCGACGTACACACGAACTTTTCCATCCTTCTTGGGGACTGGTATGATGTTGGCTACCCATTCCGGATATTCTGTGACAATGATGAATCCTGCCTTGAACTGTTTTTCTACTTCTTCTTTGACCTTGAGTGCCCATTCTGGCCTCATACACCTTAGTTTCTGCTTGATGGGTTTAGAACTGGGGAAAAAGGGAATTTGATGTTGGACAATGTCAGGATCGACCCCAGGCATGTCTTCGTAAGACCAAGCAAAAACATCTTTGAATTCTTTTAACAAAAGGGTCTATTTTTCTTTTTCTTCTTTATTAAGTGTTGAGCCAATTTGCACAATTTTGCGGATTATCTTTTCACCTAGATTAATCGATAAAGTATCTTCAATTATTTCTCAAGTAGGTGGTTTTTCAATTAGTTGTTTAAGTTTGATTGGGAGATCCTCGGGGGGGGGGATCTATGCATTCACAAGTATTTAGACACAGAGGAGTTAGCAAAATCGTCTTTCATTTCATTCATAATAGGTGGAGTGATTACATCAGACATTGATAGGCCTACGACAGCCGACTCTTGTATAGACTCAAGAATTAGAAGTACAGTCTCTGGGAGATAGGGGATAGGGAAACACAGACAGATGACTCTACAGCCTGGTTGCTTAGACCCTCCTCAGTTGGTATGTGACAAGCGGGGATATTTGTAAAATACAACTGCGCTAAAAGAAGGAAATACACTAGTTTAGTTTACAACTCCGTGTTTTATCTGCAACTCATATTACAATACTAGTTTATACACAATATGATTAATCTATGATAAGTTGTATTGTTTCAGCTATTATTTGTGCAGTTCATTATTTTGTTGAGTGAAGAAATGAATGCCAAGATAAAAGGAAAGCTTGATGATAAGCAAGACAATTCAAAGACAAAAATTACAGTTCGAGCGATCGAAGAACCTTCAAGCGATCGAGGTTTCGATCGATCAAAGTTTGTTCAAGCGCTCGAGTCATTCAAAGTTCAAGCGATTGAGTGAAGTTCGATCGATCGAACATGCTTTTATCAGAAACTTACGCGAACGCAGCAAAAATGTTCGTTGTAACCCTAGCCTTAGGTTTTTCTATTTATACTGGTTATAAACACGTCCTCTGGGATGCCCATATTTTTTTCTACAGTTTTATAGAGAGAGAAGGAGTGTTTGCTTATTTTTGTAGGTTAGTCTTGGATTCTACATTGATTTCTTGGTGATTTCAGCTTTAATTCAAGTATTCATTTCATTCAGGTTTCATTTTATTGTTTGTTTACATTCTGCTAATAGTTTTTCATAGTTTAATCTATTAGAATCGTAGTCTTGCATGTTAGATATTGTTGACCCCATAATTTTTGTAAGATTCATGTTAAAAGCACAAACAAACGTAGCCTTAATGAACTTTTACATTAAAAACATATCTAAGACACTCCAGACCATGTCTGAGTAGTCCTAGAGTTGGAAAATCATGATGAAACAGTGATCTCCAGCCTCTGCCATGCAGCAGTGTAAAACCTGTGTTCAATCGATCGAAGTTAGTTCGATCGATCAGACCAAAGATATAGTCAAGTGATCGAAGCCATTTCGATCGATTGAGAGATGATGATGTTCAATCGAACCTTCAGATTCTTGAGATAATCCTTTATAGTATTCCTAGACTTTCTATATTTGCAATTTGTTATCAAACTATCCCCAAATGCTCAGTTTGTCAAAACAGTTTCTGAACTTTAAGTCTTAAGGCATTTTTCTTCAATAACTTATGCAAACCACTTTGAATGCTAACACCATTCAGAGTGTGAGTCTTGACTATTGTTTTAAACTGCCTTCATGTATTTTTAACTCAATTGTAATGATGTAGTCCCGGTCATGAAAGGACTATTAACTCTTTATCTTTAGAAAATACGAAAAACTGTGAATGGATAAACTCCATAGCGTTTCAATGTCACTGCATGGTAGATGGTGTTGGGTTTGTGCCCTCAAACCATTACTTTATGTATGAGACATTAGCATTATAATATATGGATATCAGCTTTACATTTCATTGTGTATGTTTCTTTCATGAGATGATTGTTTTATCCTTAAGTATCATAGTAAGCAATTCGTGTGTGTATGAGATACACACAAGTGAGATACGAATTACTATTCTTTGATACTTAGAATATGTCACAGTGGATGATGAGACTGGATACCTCATCAGGTATACACTGTAGCATAATTAACTACCATTGGATGGAGTGATTAATCTCAATCACTAGAGTGTAGCTCTTAGTTGATATGCTAGTGCTTATAGTGCATTGACAGACCTGAGCTTTCCTATTGACGCTTAAGGCTGTCAACAGTCAATAGGAACTCATAACTTGTATAAGGTACGTGTTCTCAATCTTGAGATAATTATGAACACAGACTATGGATATGGCTGTTTTGACTTACCAATCAGTGAGGTCTATAGAAGATCAACACCTGGGTATCTTGGGTATGTCATGTCCATAGGGTTGTGAACATATATTGTCAAGATAGAATCTATCCTCTGATTCAGAGTAAGCATTCCCTTGAGAATGTCACCAAGTTGATTACTGAGTACGGCAGTCTTGTTGATAAGAGTTATCAACATGTTTGGTAATCATGAGTAGTGAATGGGACTCAAGGAATACAAGAAGTAATCATGATTCAGGATGACAGTAACAGTTATCCGACTACCTGAATATGATTACGAATGCTGACGGTAGAGGGACATTAGTACACCATACAAGTCTAGTTATCGCTTCGGATATGTTCTTTTGCATTGGAGTTCAGTTATCGTTTTATAGTGGAATAAACGTTAACTGACCAGTTAGTTAGTTTGCTGATCAAAGAGTTTGGTCATGGTAATTAACAAACTGGTCTGAGCCAACAATAAAGAGCCTAGGAGGTCCCACTCTTAGCTCCGCTAGGATGCTTGGAAAGACACTTGAGGAAGCTGTTAAGACAGGTTCGATCGATCGAAGACTGTTCGATCGATTGAAGTCTTCAGGTTCGATCGATCGAGAATGGTTCGATCGATCGAAGGTTCGATCGATCGAAGTCACTTCGATCGATCGAAGTCTAGGTCGGTTCTGGAAATCTATAAATAGGGCAGCTGCGTTCTGGAAGTAAGTGATCGTCGTTTTTATACGCAGAAGCTGCAGAAACTATCATAGTCTTCCCAAAACCTTCCTATCCTCTCTATTAGGGTTCCCACCAACCCTAGTCTTTCCGGCAGGCATCCGCAGGTGTCATAAGGGTGAAGATCATCTAGTGGAGGCTGCTGGAAGTTGAAGTTTCAGAATTGGGTTCAAGACACTAAGGTATAATTCTTGCACCCCTTGTACGCATCTATGGAATTGACAAGTAGTAGATCCTGGAATACCAAAAGTTTTATAACTTAACCTATTTCCGCTGCGCGTTTAAACTCTCACTTTAAACCACTTTTTCCTACAATTGGTATCAGAGCCACGCTCGTTTGGATCTATAGATGCGTTTTTGGAACCCTAGTTTTGATTTGCATGTTGATTTTAGAACTGTTTTCGAAACTGCATCGTCACAGATCTGTTTCTGCAGTGTTATCGCAGCAGAATACAAAACTGTGATTGCATAGGATGCAAGGTGGGTTCGATCGATCGAACTTGTTTCGATCGATCGAACATTCTGTTCTCAATCGATCAAACAATCTTCGATCGATCGAACCTTCTGGTATTCGATCGATCGAACGAAGTTCGATCGATCGAGATAGATACTTTGTCAGGTTCTCTGTTTCACAGTTTTAAAGTGTTTTGAAATTAAAAACTTTAATTTTAAAAAATTCTGTAAAATTTTCAAATCATTCTGTGAAACAGACTGTTCAAGCGATTGAACAGTGTTCAATCGATCGAAGGTTCGAGCGATCGAACGGTCTTCGATCGATCGAACTGTGACAGAGAAGTAAGATGCTGTTTTTAAGTTCTAATTCAGTATGAAAAGTGTTTATATACTGTGTGAATCAATTAAGTGTTCCAATAGTTACATATATTTGTTATGTATGTGTGGATGTGTGTACGACTAACCCTTTTGCAGCAAAATTAGTCGCTATCTCCCATGGCACCAAGTCGTTTAAATATTTATATTTAAATTGTTTGAGATTGGTGCATGTTGTAATTTATTAATGGTTTGGTTTTAAGGCGTATGTAAAGGGAGCTGCGGCTTCAATCCTACGAAAAGGAAAGTCGCACCGGTTTCCCTAGCCTTTTATTTCATTTTTGCTATTTCTTTTTTCTAGATAAATTGTAAGCTTCAAAAGAAGCATAAGTCCAATGTAATAGAATTAGAAATTCCATGAAGATGGAGCAAGGAGCCGTTGTCCATCAAGATGGAGCCGGAGGCGACCAAACCAAGAAGGTGTTCTATAGAAATAGAGCCATGGGAGATAGAGGCATTGTTTGAATGCCTATATTTCATTTTAGTTTTTTGTTTTATGTGCTTGTTTTGTGATTGGCGTATAATACATTATTGCATGCACTTAAAACAAGTTTTCTAAAATAAAATTCAAAAACCGTTTTTCAACACATTAGTAAACATTGGATGTTTATGGGTAGTGTGTGGAAACATTTTTCAAAAGCAAAATCCTTAATTTACTAAATCTAGTGGGAGAGGGTCTTATCAAATAACACCCACGATCTTCCATTAACGGTTCATTGTAAGATGAGTAGTGTATTCTGTGTCACCTCGCCAGGGGTGATCATTCCATACGGAAGGTACACTGCTCATTGGTTACTAGATGTGAACTTCCTATGGATAGGATCAATCAGACGTGTTAGAGGGTGACCACCACACGGAGGCGCTACTTGAGACGGTTGTGATTGGATCCTAGTTAATGGTACACACTAGCTAAGCTGTGGATAAGGGATCCCACACGGGGCATTATTCAGAAACTTAGAGATCAAATAGGTTCGGGAGTCATGGCTATTTTGCAAGAGTTGCATAGCGGATAAGTCATGATAAATCGAAAGATCGAACATTGACCACCACACGGAGGCTTTATTCTTTCGTTTCGATATTCCGGCGACTTTGTTTTTAAATAAGAGTTTTAAGGATTCTTTTATTTCAAACTGTGAATTCTGATATCCATATTTATTTTGTTTGTTTGATTTTCAGTAATCATAATGTCTGGATCTGCATTTAGTCCACTTGCCACCATACTCACTCAAAACAAGTTAACTGAAAATAACTACACTGAATGGAAACGTAACCTTGACATCGTTTTAACTGCGGAGGATCACATATATGTCCTCACCACCCCAAGCCCTGAAGAACCCGCGGCAAATGCTTCAGCAGCTGCCAGACGCGAGTTCGACAAATGGAAGAAGTCGAATGGAATGGCCCGTTGTTACATTCTGGCCTCAATGGCTGGTGTGTTACAACACCAATTCCAATCGAACGATTCTGCCAGTGACATTATCACATCCCTGAAAAAGATGTTTGGGGAGCATGGCAGGCCTGCCAGACAGGTAGCCATGCAGAAGATAATGAGTGCAAAGATGTCGGAAGGTACTCCAGTCAAAGAACATGTTTTAAAAATGATTGGTTATTTAAACGAACTGGAGACCTTGGGAGCCAACATCGATGCACAGACCCAAGTTGATATGATCCTCAACTCGCTGTCGCCATCATTCGCTCAATTCAAACTTAACTATAATATGAATCAAATGGATTTTTCAATGAGCGAATTAATGAGTTCTTTACTGGCAGCAGAAGGGGTGATCAAACCTGGGGGCAGCGTTTTAAACGTTGAGAAAAGCGCTTCTTCTTCCCGATCTACACCCAAAGATAAGAAAGGAAAGAAGAAGGCTGGCACTGGTGGTTCAAGTGTTGGACCGGTCCCTAAGATTGCAAAATCTAAGGGAAAAGGTAAGGGCAAAGGGAAGGTGGGTGGCCAAGGCAAAGGAAAGTGTTTCCAATGCGGTGAGAAGGGCCACTGGAAGAGGAACTGTCCAGAATTCTTAGCTACAAGAGTTCAAGGTATGATTGAATCACATGTGATTGAAGTAAGTTTTATTATGGATACTTCAAACACTTGGTGCATTGATTCTGGTGCGACTAACCATATCTGTAATTCATTGCAGGGGTTCAGATCAACCAGGAAATGCAGTGATGGGGAGATCATGCTTACTCTAGGTTCTAGCGCAACCGTATCTGCGGTTGCTATAGGAGTCGTAGTTTTAGAATTTTCAGACAATAAAGTTTTGATTTTATCAGATGTACTTTACGTCCCTTTAATGAGACGTAATTTAATTTCAGTTTCTAATTTAACGAATAATGGTTATTCCTTTCATTTTGGAACTGAAGTTGTCATTAAAAGAAACAGTTCTTTTATATGTTCTGGTGTTAAATCAAATGGTTTGTATGTGATTACTCCCAATATTTCAAAAGATTCTTGTTTGGAACTTAATAACTCAGTGGTAACTTTACCATCTAAAAGAAAGGAACCTTCCACTAATCCAACAAGGCTTTGGCATATGAGGCTTGGCCATAGCAATCTGAATAGGATTGGCAGACTAGTCAAAGAAGGGGTCTTAGGCGATTTGGTTCTCGAACCAATGGAAGTCTGCGAATCTTGTTTGGAGGGTAAGATGACCAAAAGGCCCTTTCCTGCAAAGGGCAATAGGACCAATGCATTGTTGGAATTAGTTCATACTGATGTGTGTGGACCAATAAATATTAGAGCAAGGGGTGGTTATGAGTATTTCATAACATTTACCGATGACCACTCTAGGTATGGATATGTGTACCTAATGCAGCACAAGTCTGAAGCCTTTGAAAAGTTCAAAGAGTTTAGGGCTGAAGTGGAGAAGCAATCGGGCACACATATCAAAGCCATTCGATCTGATCGAGGTGGCGAGTACCTCTCTAATGAGTTTATTGATCACCTCGTACAGAATGGGATTCTGTCACAGTTGACTGCACCTGGTACGCCTCAGCAGAACGGTGTAGCGGAGAGAAGGAATTGGACTCTTTTAGACATGACTAGGTCGATGATGAGTTATTCAGAGTTGCCGTTATTCCTTTGGGGTTATGCTTTGGAAACCGCTGCATACATACTAAATCTAGTACCAAGCAAATCTGTTCCCAGGACACCACGAGAGATGTGGATTGGGCGCAAGCCTTCTTTGCAACATCTCCGGATATGGGGGTGTCCGGCACATGTGCTTAAAGGAAAGATGAGCAAGTTGGATTCTAGATCGGAAGTATGTTACTTTGTAGGGTATCCAAAGGGTACTTATGGATGGTATTTTTATGATCCAAGAGAACAGAAAGTGTTTGTTAGTACAAATGCTGTTTTCTTGGAGGATGATTATATCATGAACCATAAACCTAAGGGAAGGATAGATCTTAGAGAGATAGAAGGAGAGCCCTCAGTCCAACCCGCAGTTGATAATGATGAAAATCAAGAAAATACCACTTCTTCACCCATTTCCGCACCGGTACCTCGTCGTAGTGGGAGGATTATCAGCCAGCCTGATAGATACATGTTCTTAGGAGAAGTTTTTGAAGCTGTTTCCATAGAATCTGAATCTGATCCTACCACTTACGAAGAGGCAATGGCTGATGTTGATTCAGCTCATTGGATTAAAGCTATGAAGGCTGAATTGGAATCTATGGATTCCAATCAGGTCTGGGATCTTGTAGAACTTCCAGCCAATATTAAACCCATTGGCTGCAAGTGGGTCTATAAGAGGAAAAGAGGATCTGATGGAAAGGTTGAGACCTTTAAGGCAAGGCTTGTGGAGAAAGGCTATACTCAGAGGGAGGGCATTGACTATGAGGAAACCTTCTCGCCGGTAGCCATGCTCAAGTCCATCAGAATACTCTTATCCATTGCTGCATGCCTAGATTATGAAATCTGGCAGATGGACGTCAAGACTGCATTCTTGAATGGCAATCTTGAGGAGGACATCTATATGCAACAACCAGAAGGGTTCATAGCTGGTCGGAAAGGTAACTTGGTATGCAAGTTGCAAAAGTCCATTTATGGGCTTAAGCAGGCATCCAGAAGTTGGAACATCCGATTTGACCAAGCGGTCAAGTCGTTTGGTTTCATACAGAATCTGGATGAGCCTTGTGTATACAAGAAATGTGAAGGGAAAGTAGTGGCTTTTCTTGTGCTTTACGTTGAAGACATTCTACTCATTGGGAATGATGTAGCGGCGCTGTCAACGGTCAAGGTTTGGCTAGCTAGTACTTTCGATATGAAGGATCTAGGAGAGGCGAGCTATATTCTTGGAATAAAGCTCTTTCGGGATCGCAAGCGAAAGTTAATGGGATTATCTCAAGCTGGTTATATCGAGAAAGTGCTAACTAGGTTTTCAATGGATAATTCGAAGAAAGGTTTGTTACCTTTCAGGCATGGTTTAGCGTTCTCCAAGGACCAGTGTCCAAAGACACAAGAGGAGAGGAATCGCATGGCAGGAATTCCCTATGCCTCGGCAGTGGGAAGTCTCATGTATGCGATGTTATGCACTAGACCAGATATCTGCTTTGCCGTTGGCATGGTCAGCAGGTATCAATCGAATCCTGGTCCAGAGCACTGGACAGCCGTTAAGCACATTCTTAAGTACTTGAGAAGAACTAAAGATTACATGCTTATGTACGGCGGTAGTGAGTTAATTCCAGTAGGATACACTGACTCGGACTTTATGTCAGATAAAGATTCGAGAAAGTCGACATCCGGACATCTCTTTACCTTGGGAGGTGGTGCTGTTAGTTGGAGGAGCATTAAGCAGAAATGCATTGCAGACTCAACTACAGAAGCTGAGTATGTGGCTGCTTGTGAAGCCGCAAAGGAAGCTGTTTGGCTCAAGAAGTTCCTCATGGAACTCGAGGTGGTACCAGCGTCGCTGTCGCCTATTACGCTTTATTGTGATAATAGTGGGGCAGTGGCTCAGTCCAAGGAGCCAAGGAACCACGGAAAGGGAAAGCACGTAGAGCGGAAATATCATCTTATCCGAGATATTGTTCAACGTGGAGATGTGACTGTCACCAAGATTGCCACCGCTGACAATCTTGCTGATCCGTTTACAAAGGCCTTACCACAGAAGGTCTTTGATCGTCATCTAGATAGTCTAGGTCTTAGATGTAGTTCTGAATGGTTGTGAGTGCAAGTGGGAGTTTGTTGGGTTTGTACCCTCAAACCATTACTTTATGTATGAGACATTAGCATTATAATATATGGATATCAGCTTTACATTTCATTGTGTATGTTTCTTTCATGAGATGATTGTTTTATCCTTAAGTATCATAGTAAGCAATTCGTGTGTGTATGAGATACACACAAGTGAGATACGAATTACTATTCTTTGATACTTAGAATATGTCACAGTGGATGATGAGACTGGATACCTCATCAGGTCTACACTGTAGCATAATTAACTACCATTGGATGGAGTGATTAATCTCAATCACTAGAGTGTAGCTCTTAGTTGATATGCTAGTGCTTATAGTGCATTGACGGACCTGAGCTTTCCTATTGACGCTTAAGGCTGTCAACAGTCAATAGGAACTCATAACTTGTATAAGGTATGTGTTCTCAATCTTGAGATGATTATGAACACAGACTATGGATATGGCTGTTTTGACTTACCAATCAGTGAGGTCTATAGAAGATCAACACCTGGGTATCTTGGGTATGTCATGTCCATAGGGTTGTGAACATATATTGTCAAGATAGAATCTATCCTCTGATTCAGAGTAAGCATTCCCTTGAGAATGTCACCAAGTTGATTACTGAGTACTGCAGTCTTGTTGATAAGAGTTATCAACATGTTTGGTAATCATGAGTAGTGAATGGGACTCAAGGAATACAAGAAGTAATCATGATTCAGGATGACAGTAACAGTTATCCGACTACCTGAATATGATTACGAATGCTGACGGTAGAGGGACATTAGTACACCATACAAGTCTAGTTATCGCTTCGGATATGTTCTTTTGCGTTGGAGTTCAGTTATCGTTTTATAGTGGAATAAACGTTAACTGACCAGTTAGTTAGTTTGCTGATCAAAGAGTTTGATCATGGTAATTAACAAACTGGTCTGAGCCAACAATAAAGAGCCTAGGAGGTCCCACTCTTAGCTCCGCTAGGATGCTTGGAAAGACACTTAAGGAAGCTGTTAAGACAGGTTCGATCGATCGAAGACTGTTCGATCGATTGAAGTCTTCAGGTTCGATCGATCGAGAATGGTTCGATCGATCGAAGGTTCGATCGATCGAAGTCACTTCGATCGATCGAAGTCTAGGTCGGTTCTGGAAATCTATAAATAGGGCAGCTGCGTTCTGGAAGTAAGTGATCGTCGTTTTTATACGCAGAAGCTGCAGAAACTATCATAGTCTTCCCAAAACCTTCCTATCCTCTCTATTAGGGTTCCCACCAACCCTAGTCTTTCCGGCAGGCATCCGCAGGAGTCATAAGGGTGAAGATCATCTAGTGGAGGCTGCTGGAAGTTGAAGTTTCAGAATTGGGTTCAAGACACTAAGGTATAATTCTTGCACCCCTTGTACGCATCTACGGAATTGACAAGTAGTAGATCCTGGAATACCAAAAGTTTTATAACTTAACCTATTTCCGCTGCGCGTTTAAACTCTCACTTTAAACCACTTTTTCCTACAGATGGCTAGGTCACTGCGGATTCGTGTGATCCCAACATTCCCTTTTTTATTAAGAAACGTCGTTTTTAAATAGCGCTTTAGTTAATTAGTTAATTCATAGTTTAATTTAATTGTTCTAATTTTAGTAGTCATTAATTGTGGAACTCCGTGTTCTACATCTTCCTTAAACATTGAATTTTTATTTTTCCTTTTAGAGTTTAATCTAAGTTATTAGTTTACAACCTTCCCTGTGGGATCGACCTAGTCTTAACCAGAATACTACTTGCACATCTACCTACACTTGGGTATTGCACACAAGAGCACACAAAATATTTCCGTGTCAAGTTTTTGACGTCGTTGCCGGGGAAGGCGACCAGTTAGTACTTAGATTACCTCGCTCTTTCTTCATCTATTTCTATTTTTCTTTTTCGTTTTCTTTAGGTTTAAAATCTTCTTAGTCTCTTCTCTTTTATGTCTGATAATTCCATCCAAGGAATTTTCAGAAATCCATTCTACCTATCTGAATCTTCTAGTTTTATTAATCCTGTAGTCACACCCACCGATTCAATGGGTGACAATCAAAGTGAAAATGGTAAGAATGTGGTTGTACCTATTAACGTTTCGCTGCATCCCTTGTGCGATCTCATGTAACTCGAGCACGCACCTATGCCTTCTTGTATTCTCATTCCACTTCATGCGGGCGAATTCCAATTTCGTAACGGAATGATTCAACTCCTTCCAACATTTCACAAAATGGAGGGCGAGAAGGCATATCTACACGTCAAGGATTTTGAGATGTTTGTAAAACATTGTCACAAAATTTTCCTGTAGATGTGACACGCCTAATGCTATTTCCCTTTACCTTGAAGGATAAAGCAAAAGCATGGCTACTCACCCTCAAGCCAAATTCAATCTTCACCTGGCATGCAATGAACACTACATTCTTAAAGAAATTCTTTCCACCTCGCATGACCACCGAGCTCAAACGTCAAATAAATTCCTACAAACAAAAGAGCAATGAAACCTTCAGTCAAACTTGGGAGCATTTCAAAGATTTACTTCTCTCATGCCCACATCACGGGTATGAGAAATGGCGAACCATTAGCTACTTTTATGAAGGACTAAATGGTGAAACAAAAAAACTGGTTGAAACCATGAGCTCAGGTCCATTTCTTGGCAAAAACACCGAAGAGGCTGAAACCCACTTCGAGTGGTTAACCGAACATGCTCATGAATGGTCTAATTCTGAAGATGTTTCACGTGCACAAATATCAGGTGTAGAGGAAAAAAGTATATATCAGCTAAAAAGTGAAGATCACCCAATGACCAAATACGAAGAACTAACAAAGAAAGTAGAGGAGTTAGGGATGAAAGGAGAGAGTTCTAATCAGATTTTGCCTGAAGAACCATGCAGCACATGCGTCACGCCCCGACGTAGCATAAATATGGAAAGTGTTTAATTTTCTTTATGGACCCGTAAGTCGCGACAGTTTGAAGGATCGATTCTGTCCCAAACGTCGAACAACACAAAACCATGATCAAAGTAAAGCAATTAAGACATACAAATATTTTTCTAACTTATTACATATCACCTCCCTGGGTCAGCTAAGGCACAAGCCGCCTTAAAACAAAACAATATCTATTGTCTATTACAGTCATCCTTATTACAGAATTCAGTTTATAACTTAAAACATATAAGAGTAAGTTCTCTTTCCAGCAGGGATTCTCAGTTTGCATAGTCGTATGGTCCAGCGATATCATAACTTGAAAAGCCTAGACACGAATGTCCAGGACGCATCAACGTCGTCAGCTTCAAGAAGCTGGTAAGTATTAAAAACATAACTTTGAATGTAACACACACTCATTTACCATTTTCCAATTCTCATTTAATTCAATAAATTTACATTAAGGTTAGGAGTTCATTTTTAGAAAATAACCACAATATCATTTGAAAGATATAATATATATATATGTGACCGCGTATGAAAATAATGCACCATCTCATCTTACCGACTCTTTTCTCCCGACAAACACAACAACCCACTATCTCACACCAGTATCCTTAAAATACTCCGACAGCCACACTTAAGCACAGGGGTGCCAGGGAATGTCCAGTTTGCCTCACACTTTGGTCCGAGGTACCAAGGAGTGTCCAATGCCTCACACTTTAGTACCTAATTCGCCTCGTAAATACCGGAGGTAACCTCATGCGATATCCAGACTCGGGTACCAGGGAGTGTCCGTAGGCCACACTTTAGCACTACCATGGGTGCCAGGGAATGTCCAAGTTTGGCGTCACACACTTTAACGCTACCATGGGCGTCAGGGAGTGTCCAATTTTGCCACCGTCGCATTACAAGATACTCTAGCCGCAATCTCAAACCATAACACAATCTCAAACTATGACATAATCTCAACCACACACTCTATACCACACTGATCATTACTCTTTTCCGTACTGACCAACATTAACACTCACCATGCATGTACAACTGACTCCACATGTATGTCATGAAACTTTAAGCATAAAGTAAATCACTGAAATATAGAAACAGCGTGCGTACGGGGATCGTTAAGTCACAATACAACGTTCTAATCATCCAAACAAACCCAAATAGGATTCTATTTTAGTAAATTTTCCAAACAGAGCTTCAAAAGTTCATAAAACATCACCCAAACAGTTCCTTAACATAAAATAAGCAAAAAAATAGAAACTGTCCAAGGTCGCGCGCACAGGCCACTTGCGTGAAGGTTGCTCGCGCGGGCCGCTCGCGCGACATGCCCATTTTTTGTTTTCTTACTAAAACCTTTTCTGTCTGCCTGAGTTCACAGAGATCGCGCGCGCGGATCATTCGTGCGATTCGCTCGCACGGTCTGCTCGCGCGATCTGCCTAATTTTCATTTTCTTATTGAGAACTTTCCTATCTGCCTGAAACCACACAGCTCGCGCGTGCAAGCCACTCGCGCGAGGGGTCGCTCGCGCGGGCCGCGCGCGCGAGTTTCAATAGAGGCTTCGTCTTCTTCACTGAGACTGCCCTGTTTCAGATTCTCAGGGTCTTTTTGACCCATTTTCAATTCCAAAAGTTACTAGGCCTTATTATATGTGATTCTCTTTAGTTTTTTGCAAGGATTATGAATCCATAATCAATTTTACATGAATCAATCTATAACTTTTGAATTTTAAGAAAACTCAAAAGACCTCAAAACTTAATTTCTAATATACTTTTTCATATGAACAAATTAGACTCTAAAACTTTAAACATGGCATATATGATGCATAATCTTTTATAACTATCAAAGAAAACGAATTTTGGTTGAGTTTGACAAAACTTGATCTCAATCTATGAAACTTCAAACGCATGATCATCAATGGAGATTTCAAAATTAGACAAGCACAAAAGGAATTAAAGCATGAATTACATTCTGAGTGAGTTATAAATACTCACTGTGCTATGAGTTTGGAGAATTTGTTGAGAAAGATAGCAATACAAGAAATCAATTTGAAGCTTGGCTATGGAGAAGAGAAGCTTTCTCTGTCTAAGAATTCTGTAACCAAGCTCTCAAACTCACTCTTTTCTCTCTGAGATATGTGTACGCTGAATGTGAGAGTTATGAGTGTGTGAGAGTGTATGTATATAGAGAGTAAATTGAGATGAACTTGGAGGCCCAGAAAAACCTTCTTTACTCTACAATCTCAGTTTGGTTAGAACCAAACTAATACACAGCTTCCAAATTCAAACGTAATTACACAGATATATGAACTCTATAGATCTTGAAGAGGTAAACATAGGCTAATAGGGGTCAAAAGCTAGAAGTGTTTGGTAAATCTAATTCTAATGCAAAACATAACACACACACACACACATGAATAGGATAGCCAAACAAGGCACAAACAAATTTCCTAGGAATCACTTATGTTATTTGGGAAAGCAACTTATGGCACTAAGTTTACACACAAGTTAAAAGCATTCCCAAACAAGGCCTTATCCAATGATGAGTTACCATAAATGGAAAGTAAAGCAAGTGCCACATCTTGCTTTACATCACTTCCAAAATCTATGGAAGTTTAATCTGGAGCAGGCAGTTTTGAACATAAACTGGTATTTTTGCGGCGCGGCGGTCACCATAAAAATACAGAAAATTCCTTTTAGTGTAAGAATCGATTTCCTGGTTTTATAAAAATACAGTTTGAGTTAAAAGAAGAATATTTCCACTGTTTTAAAATACAGATTTAAATTCCAACACCGGTATTGCTAAATTTTGTAGAATTACAGTTTGACCCCAACAATAATTTTAAATAGTGAAGTAGCACCAATAATAAGGTTTAACATATGAGAATTGTAAATTAAAATGAAATCAGAAATACAGATTAAATATGGAAATTCAAATTGGATTCTAATATGTTAAATGCAAATACAAATAATTAGATGGAAATGCAGGTTATTACACCCTTCCTCCCTTAAACAGGATTTCGTCCCCGAAATCTAGACTAACTAGTCATGAAACAACTCCGGGTACTTTTTCCTTATCTTAGCTTCAACTTTCCACGAGGCTTCATTCGCTTCATGGTGATTCCACTGAACCTTCACCAACGGAATGTCCTTGTTCCTCAACTTCTTGATACTCTGATCCAGAATTTTCATAGGTCTCTCCTTATAAGAAATGTTATGACTCATCTCAATATTGTCATAACTAACCACGTGCGAGGGGTCTCGTATGTACTTTCTCAGCATACTAACATGAAATACATTATGAACCCCAGACATCTTCGGTGGTAGTGCCAGTCGATATGCCACTTTCCTGACACGTTCCAAAATCTCGAACGGTCCGATGAAACGCGGAGCTAATTTTCCTTTCTTGAGACCGAAACGTACTACTCCTCGAGTCGGTGATACCTTAAGAAGTACGTGGTCTCCAACACTGAACTCCAAATCTTTTAGGCATTGATCGGCATAACTCTTATACCGGCTTTGAGCGGTCTTCATCCTTTCCTTGACCAAAGAAATCTTTTCTTTGGTTTCTCTAACCAAATCTGGTCCCAATAATTCTGTATCCCCAACTTCTGCCCAACACAACGGAGATCGACATGGTCGTCCGTACAATGCTTCGAAAGGAGCCATCCCGATACTCGTGTGGTAACTATTGTTATAGACGAATTCAACCAAAGGCAAGTGTGTCTCCCAAGATTCTTCAAAATCAATAACACAAGCCCTAACCATATCCTCCATGATCTGATTGACACACTTAATTTTCCCATCTGTCTGAGGGTGAAAAGAAGTACTCATCTTGAGCGAGGTTCCCATAGCTTCTTGCAAACTTTCCAAAAACTCAGAAGTAAAACGTGCATCACGGTCTGACACAATCGACACAGGTGCACCATGAAGTTATACAACTTGTTGTATGTACATCTGGCTCATTCTTTCTACCGGGTACGTCATAGTATAAGCAATGAAATGTGCCGACTTAGTCAGTCGATCCACGATTACCTAAATAGCGTCATGATTCTATTATGATCGAGGCAATCCTACTATAAAATCCATGGTTATGTGCTCCCACTTCCATCTTAGGATAGGTAGCGGTTGCAATAATCCCAAGGGTGTTTGATGTTCAGCTTTGACTTGTTGACACGTCAAACACTTGGATACAAATTCGGCCACATCCTTCTTCATACCTTCCCACCAGAAATTTCTTTATAAATCCTTGTACATTTTTGTTCCACTTGGGTGAACTGTATATCGTGACTTATGTGCTTCCGCCAGAATATCATTTCTCAAATCCCCACAGTCTGGTACACATAACCTGTTTCTGCATCGATATCCTCCATCGATTCCCACCTTCCATTCTGTCGGATCTTTCTCTGACATCTTCGCAAACCATACTTGAAACTTCTCATCTTCTTTCTGAGCTCCAATAATGCGGTCGATAAGAATAGGCTGTAGGATAGGACATCAGAAAAGTTGTCCTTCTCCTTCTTTAGCACACTGTACGTCAAACTCTGCCAATGTCTCCAATGCTCGCCATTCTCTAACCATTAAGGGGGCGATCGTCTCATGAGTCTGCCAACTTAAAGCATCAGCGACCACATTAGCTTTACCAGGGTGGTACTCTAACGTGAAGTCGTAATCTTTGATCAGCTCCATCCATCTGCGTTGTCTCATGTTCAACTCTTTCTGTGTGAACAAATATTTTAGACTCTTGTGATCGGAGAATAAGTCAAACTTCTCACTGTAGAGATAGTGTCTCCAAATCTTGAGTGCGAATACTACTGCCGCCAACTCCAAATCATGAATGGGATAGTTCAACTTGTTCGGCTTCAGCTGTCTAGATCCATAAACGATAACTCTACCATCTTGCATAAGTACACATCCCAATCCTTAATATGACGCGTCACTAAATATAGTGAACTTCTCATCAGGCTTGGGTATTGCTAGTACCGGTGCGATAGTGAGTCTCTCTTTCAACTCTAGAAAGGCGCGTTCATGTTTCTTTGTCCACTCGAATTTCAAATTCTTCTTTGTCAATCCAGTCAATGGTGCAGCTATGTTAGAAAACCCTTCAACAAATTTCCGGTAATAGCCTGCGAGTCCGAGGAAACTCCTAGCCTCCGTAGGGTTGCTCGGCCTAACCTAGTTTGACACAGCATCTGTCTTGGATGAATCCACAAAAATTCCTTGAGATGATACCTTGTGTCCCAAAAATTTCACTTCTTGCAACCAGAACTCACACTTACTGAACTTGGCATACAAGTGGTGGTCCTTAAGCGTCTGCATTGCCATCCGTAGATGTTGCTTGTGTTCTTCCTTTGACTTAGAATAGATCAAAATATCATCAATGAAGACGAACAAATTGATCAAAGTAAGGCTTGAACACTCTGTTCATCAGATCCATAAACACTACCGGGCATTCGTCATTCCAAACGGCATTACCAAAAATTCGTAGTGACCATATCGGGTTCTGAATGCAGTCTTAGGTATGTCTTCCTTCCGTACTCTCAACTAATGATATCTCGACCTTAGGTCTATCTTGGAAAATGTCATAGCTCCCTGTAGTTGATCAAAAAAGTCATCGATCCGGGGTAAGGGATACTTATTTTTGATAGTTATGCGGTTTAATTCTCTGTAATCGATACACAATCGAAGTGTCCCGTCCTTCTTTTTCACAAATAACTCCGGTGCTCCCCAAGGCAATGTACTAGGACATACAAAACCTAGGTTCTCGAGCTCTTGAACTTGTTCCTTCAATTCCAACAGTTCGGTGGGGGCCATTCTGTAGGGAACCTTGGTGATCAGAACAGTACCTGGTATAAGTTCAACACAGAACTCTATACTTCTCTCGGGCGGTAAACCAGAAACGTCTTGAAATACTTCTTCGAAGTCTTTGACTATAGGTATAGACGACGCTGTCATCTCTGTACTGACGACTTCGATGTTAGCCAAACACCTTGTGAGGAACATATCTCCCAAAGGGTTACATTGAAAATCAAAGGGTAGATTCTCATTATCGGGGAATGTAATTCTCTTCCTCGTACAATCCAGCTTCGCTTGATTCTAAGAGAGCCAATCCATGCCTAGGATTATGTTGAACTCCTTCATCGATAGGACAATCAGCCTTATAGGGACTTCACGATCTCCTAATCGTAAGGGACAATCTTTGCACACATGTCCTAACTTGACTGCGGCTCCCAATGGTGAGGTAGCCCTCAAAGCTTTCTCTAAACGATGAGGTAAGATACCCAATCTCTGAATCGTATTAATAGATATGAACGAAAGTGCAGCACCCGTATCAAATAACACTTTAACATGGGAGTTAAACAAAGTCAAGGTACCTTCTACCGCTTGCTGATTAGGTTGAGCTTCTCCATAATTTCCTTCTTCATAAATAGTTCTGTCATATCCAGCAAAATCTGGGATAACAGCATTCAAGCGAGTCTGATTCTGTTGACCATACATCACTTGTTTAGGAGTAGTGCAGAACTTGCTGATGTGACCTAGTTCACCACAGTTGTAGCAGACTATCCCTTGCTGAGCAGCACGCCATGGTGCCTTACAATCTCGAGCCAGATGATCGGGGTTCCCATAGTAGAAAGATTTCCCAGCGCTACTTCCTTCACCAACTCAAGGTTGAGTTAGATAGGTGATAGCTTGGGTCTTCTTACTTCCGTTGAAATTCCTTTTATGTCCTTGGGTACGATTCATTGGTGGTCTATTCCCAAAATTACCCCTCTGAGGCAGCCGGAATTCGAATTGCTTCTGATTCACTCGAGCATCTTCTTCCAAATCAGTGGCCAGGCCGACTAGTCCTTTGAAAGACTTATCTAGGTGGCCGAGAGTCAGGCGATGAATCTGCGGTGTCAGCCCTTGGTTATACTTACGGATCCTCTTTTCTTCGGTATCCACCATGTGAGGGGCAAACCGAGACAGCCTCTCGAACTGAGTAGTGTACTCTTGTACCGACTTAGTCCCCTGAGTCAAATCCATGAATTCTTTCTCCCTTCTGTGCCTTTTTGTAGCTGAGAAATGCTTTTCCAGAAATCTCCCCTTAAATGCAGTCCATGTCATTCCCGTCGCAACTTCATTCCCGATGGTAGCTGTGACTGAATCCCACCAATCTGCGGCGGCATCAGTCAATTGGAAAGTAGCTAACCTTCTCTTGTCCATCTCATTGCACTGGACAACCTCGAACATGCGGTCCATCTGTCTTAACCACTGTTCTGCTTTCCATGGTTCCGCCGTACCCGCAAACTGCTCAAGCCTTAGTGCACAAAATCTCTCCAGCAGCTTATCTCCAGTCTGACGGTCTCGTCTTCATTCTGATTACTAACCCTTTCGAGACGTCTGACAAAAGCTTCAAACATTCTGGTGGGATCGGCAGCCTCAGGTGCTCCCTCAATCAAATTCCATTTCCTCCTTAGTCCTCCAGCCATTTTATGCATGATAGTGATAGTAGAATGAGGAAAATGTATGAAGTAAAGATGTAAAGTAGTTTAAGCAGCGATAATATCAAAAAGGGTATTTCTATATATAACTTCTCGATCAAGTTGATACAAAAAGCATGTATGCTCTGGTTAATGCCTACCCTATCTATATGGGTTAGGACACATATTGTCCATGCAAGAGTTAATGCAAAAGTGGAGTCATTGCCCTACACTCCAATGCATGTAATTACAGTTTGCAAAAAGAGACAGAGCTAATAGTCAAAAGTAGTTAATATATACAAAGTCATATCTAGAACGTCAATCGTCTCCATAAGCAGCTATCAGGAGATCTAGTGAATCGATGGGGCGAAATCGCTGAATAAGGAACGGGCCCACCAAATCAAAATCAGAGCTCTGAGAGGTCGACGAGGAAGCAGGCGCTGGGGCATCTGCCTCAACTGGCACCTCCTCAGGCAGAACTAGCTCAAGTGCTAGCTCCTCCTCGAGCTCAGCAGTGAGGTCATCTAGACCTATGCCATCCTCTCCTACAACATCCCCAGCAATAGGGATAACCATGACATCGTCGTCACCGTTATCCTCAACCATGGGAACTATAGACGGGGGCATCTCCAGCTGTGCTAGATGATCATGCACAACCTGGATCTCAAAGGGAAAATAGAGGGCATCAATATCAACTAGTCTCAGAATCTCAACTAGCACTAGACGTTGAGCCTCCGCGAAATAGCATATCTCAAGGCGAATACGCGTCAAATCAACTATCCCCACCACGTGAACCTGGTGCCACAGATCTGATACTATAGTCATCGTGGCCAGCTGCTCCATGGCGGTGTGATATAAATTGAGAAAAGCTGGGACCACTGCCCCGGGAGTCACCAAATGTCCTCCAAACCCATCTGGTACATAGAGCGGCTGAGTTTGGTCTATACCTGATAAAAAGGTACTAACTTAAATCAAGAAAGAGATAATCTTGAGTGTTTGGGTTCTGAGTCTATCCTCCATGTCGTATCAACGGGTATGTGAAGCTTAAGCTAACAGATCGTGGAATCGGGTCTAAATTGGTAAACCCTAACCTGGCTAAACTGTCTTGAGATAGATAAATAACCTGGCTCTGATAACACTAAATCCTGTCATGCCCCGACGTAGCATAAATATGGAAAGCGTTTAATTTCCTTTATGGACCTGTAGGTCGCGATAGTTTGAAGGATCGATTCCATCCCAAACATCGAACAACATAAAACCATAATCAGAGTAAAGCAATTAAGACTTACAAATATTTTTCTAACTTATTACATATCACCTCTCTGGGTCAGCTAAGACACAAGCCGCCTTAAAACAAAACAATATCTATTGTCTATTACAGTCATCCTTATTACAGAATTCAGTTTATAACTTAAAACATATAAGAGTAAGTTCTCTTTCCAGCAGGAATTCTCAGTTTGCGTAGTCGTATGGTCCAGCAATATCATAACCTGAAAAGCCTAGACACAAATGTCCAGGATGCATCAACGTCGTCAGCTTCAAGAAGCTGGTGAGTATTAAAAACATAACTTTGAATGTAACACATACTCATTTACCATTTTCCAATTCTCATTTAATTCAATAAGTTTACATTAAGGTTAGGAGTTCATTTTTAGAAAATAACCACAATATCATTTGAAAGATATAATATATATATATATGTGACCGTGTATGAAAACAATGCACCATCTCATCTTACCGACTCTTTTCTCTCGACAAATACAACAACCCACTATCTCACACCAGTATCCTTGTAATACCCTGATAACCACACTTTAGCACAGGGGTGCCAGGGAATGTCCAGTTTGCCTCACAATTTGGTCCGGGGTACCAGGGAGTGTCCAATGCCTCACACTTTAGTACCTAATCCGCCTCGCAAATACCGAAGGTAACCTCACGCAGTATCCAGACTCGGGTACCAGGGAATGTCCGTAGGCCACACTTTAGCACTACCATGGGTGCCATAGAATGTCCAAGTTCGGCGTCACACACTTTAACACTACCATGGGCGTCAGGGAGTGTCTAGTTTTGCCACCGTCGCATTACAAAATACTCTAGCCGCAATCTCAAACCACAACACAATCTCAAACCACGACATAATCTCAACCATACACTCTATACCACACTGATCATTACTCTTTTCCGTACTGACCAACATCCACACTCACCATGCATGTACAACTGACTCCACATGTATGTCATGAAACATTAAGTAAAAAGTAAATCACTGAAATATAGAAACAGCGTGCGTACGGGGATTGATAAGTCACAATACAATGCTTTAATCGTCCAAACATACCCAAATAGGATTCTGTTTTAGTAAATTTCCCAAACAGAGCTTTAAAAGTTCATAAAACATCACCCAAATAGTTCCTTAACATAAAATAAGCAAAAAAAATAGAACTGTCCAAGGTCGCGCGCGCGGGCCGCTCGCACGACATGCCCAATTTTTGTTTTCTTATTAAAACCTTTTCTGTCTACCTGAGTTCACGGAGATCGTGCGCGCGGATCACTCGCGCGATCTGCCTAATTTTCATTTTTCTTATTGAGAACTTTTCTATCTTCCTGAAACCACACAGCTCGTGCGCTCAGGCCGCTCGCGCGAGGGGTCGCTCGCGTGGGCCGCTCGCACGATCGCGCGCACGAGTTTCAGCAGAGGCTTCGTCTTCTTCACTGAGACTGTCCTGTTTCAGATTCTCAGAGTCTTTTTGACCCATTTTCAATTCCGAAAGTTACTAGGCCTTATTATATATGATTCTCTTTAGTTTTTCGCAAGGATTACGAATCCCTAATCAATTTTACATGAATCAATCTACAACTTTTGAATTTTAAGAAAACTCAAAAGACCTCAAAACTTAATTTCTAATATACTTTTTCATATGAACAAATTAGACTATAAAACTTTAAACATGGCATATATGATGCATAATCTTTTTTAATTGTCTAAGAAAATGAATTTTGGTTGAGTTTGACAAAACTTGATCTCAAGCTATAAAACTTCAAACGCATGATCATCAACGGAGATTTCAAAATTAGACAAGCACAAAAGGAATTAAAGCATGAATTACATTCTGAGTGAGTTATAAATACTCACTGTGCTATGAGTTTAAAGAATTTGTTGAGAAAGATAGCAATACAGGAAATCAATTTAAAGCTTGGTTATGTAGAAGAGAAGCTTTCTCTGTCTAAGAATTCTGTAACCAAGCTCTCAAACTCACTCTTTTCTCTCTGAGATATGTGTGTGCTGAATGTGAGAGTTATGAGTGTGTGAGAGTGTATGTATATAGAGAGTAAGTTGAGATGAACTTGGAGGCCAAGAAAAACCTTCTTTACTCTACAATCTCAGTTTGGTTAGAACCAAACTAACACACAGCTTCCAAATTCAAACGTAATTACACAGATATATGAACTCTACAGATCTTAAAGAGGTAAACATAGGCTAATAGGGGTCAAAAGCTAGAAGTGTTTGGCAAATCTAATTCTAATGCACAACATGACACACACATGAATAGGATAGCCAAACAAGGCACAAACAAATTGCCTAGGAATCACTTATGTTATTTGGGAAAGCAACTTATGGCACTAAGTTTACACACAAGTTAAAAGCATTCCCAAACAAGGCCTTATCCAATGATGAGTTACCATAAATGGAAAGTAAAGCAAGTGTCAAATCTTGCTTTACATCACTTCCAAAATCTGTGGAAGTTTAATCTGGCACGGACAGTTTTGAACATAAACTGGTATTTTTGCGGCGTGGTGGTCACCCCAAAAATACAGAAAATTCCTTTTAGTGTAAGAATCGATTTCCCGGTTTTATAAAAATACAGTTTGAGTTAAAAGAAAAATATTTCCGCCATTTTAAAAATACAGATTTAAAATCCAACACCGGTATCGCTAAATTTTGTAGAATTGTAGTTTGACCCCAACAACAATTTTAAATAGTGAAGTAGCACCAATAATAAGGTTTAACTTATGAGAATTGTAAATTAAAATGAAATCAGCAATACAGATTAAATATGGAAATTCAAATTGGATTCTAATATGTCAAATGCAAATACAAATAATTAGATGGAAATGCAGGTTATTGCAACATGCAATATATTGGGGCACACCACTTAATACTGTCCCAATGTGTCGTATTTTCAAGAACAAGCCCCTATGGAGATGAACGCCATGCAATGATATAGAGGGGCGGGGAATTCCTACAATAACAATAATAATTTCCAAAATAACAATCGATGGAATCACCCCAGTTTTGATTGGAAAATCGACGCTGGGACCCAAAATCAATATCAACAACAGCCCAACAACAATAATACCAATATTAAGGGCAATACAATAGGCAGTCCTAGCCATTCAATCAAAATAGATCTAATAACTACAATCAAGCTCAACCCTCTAATAATCAATAGTCAAATGTGTACATGCCACCACATAAAAAGGTGCAAGAGGAAGATCCGCTCTCTAATGTGAACTTAACACAATAGTTAATTCAAATGATGAGTAAAATGTCTGCAACGTTAGAGAGAATGGATGCACGACAAGAGGGATTGGGGGGGGGGGGGGGGGGGGGGGACATTTCCTGCCTAACCACTTCAAAACCCTAAGGGATACAACAACGGTCCCAATAATCAAGAACATGCAAAAGCCGTGACTACTCTGAGAAGCGGCAAGATTATAGGGCTCAATATACCTCTCTCTACTCCTGAAGAGTACGAGGAGGATGAAATGGTAAATAAAAACAAACCATCTACTGAGGAAGAGGAGCTATCTACTAATAACAAACCATTAGATTCAAATGATGAAGCTCCTAAAGAAGTAGAAGAAGTTGAGAGAAGGCCCAGAAAAGAGCCAGTTAATGATGAATTACCTAAATGCCCTTTTTACTGTGCCTTACCCTCAAAGGCTTAAGAAACCAAAGAATGAGATAAAGAATCAAGAGTTCTTGGAACTATTTAAACAAGTCAAAATAAACCTTCCACTCCTTGATGCAATCAAACAAGTACCGGCTTATGCTAAGTATCTTAAAGACTTATGCATACTCAAAAGGAGGCAAAGTGTGAAGAAACACGCTTATGTCGCCTGTCAAGCAAGTGCAATCATCCAAAATGAATTGCCTCCGAAACTCAAAGACCCCAGTACTCCCACTGTCACATACCAAATTGGAAATCAAAGAATAGACAATGCACTCCTCGACCTAGGAGCGAGTGCCTTATTTAGTTTATAAACAACTAAGGTTAGGTGAATACAAACCCACCCGAGTTTTATTATAATTGGCAGATAGGTCGGTTAAATACCCAAGAGGGGTGTTGGAAGACGTCCTCGTGTAAATAGACTCATTTGTCTTCTTGGTTGATTTTGTAATTTTAGACGCTGAACCTGTGTCCAACCCATGTGCACAAATCCCGATTATATTTGGACATCCATTCCTAAACACAATTGATGCCACGATAAAAATAAGAAGTGGTACAATGACTATCGTATTTGGGAACATGACCGCTAATGTCAAAATCTTTTCAAATCCCCAACCTGAAGAATACGAGGATGAGGAAGAAGTTAACTACATCAAAACGGTCATTGAAGATGAGGCTGATTTGGTTGACTATAAAGATCCTTTGGTGGTAGTGGTGTCATAATTTAATGCTATTTACCAACCTAAAAACTCTACTCCATTAGACGTTGACTTAAATCTGACTTGCCTCATGATGGAAACGAGAGAGGAGGATAGAGTTGATTGCATGTGGGTAAAACCATATGAACCCTTGCCTCTGAAAACAAAACTAGTCATGCCCTCGAACTTTCAATTTCCCGATTTGGAATTAAAGGAGCTTCCAAAGGAGCTTAAATACGCTTTCTTAGGGACTGAAAAAACTTATCCTGTCATAATTTCATCTACGTTAAATTCTGAACAAGAGGGTAAATTAATCCAAATGATGAAACAACATAAGGGAGCGTTGGGGGACTATTGCTGACCTCAAAGGCATAAGTTCGTTCGTTTACACCCATAAAATATATTTGGAGGCAGACACTAAACCTTCACAACAAATGTAAAGGCGTCTGAATCCCAACATGCAAGAAGTAGTCAAAAAGAAAGTGATGAGAACATGGCGGCTAGCACAAGGTGGAATGCGGACCCGAACCACGTGCCAATTGGTCCGGTTACAAGGGCGCGAGCAAAGCGGTTCAAGGACAATCTCAATGGGCTGGTTCAACAAATTTGGGTTGAGACTAATCTGAGTGGCCCAAAGGAGGATACTAGTGATCCACAAGGCTGGGTGTCCATGATTCAAGCTCTAGAATAAATTATAGGCTTGCATGCCAACTTAGGGATTTTTTATATTCATTAATTTCTTTTTATTTTAGTTTTGGGATGAATTATATTGGACCATAATATTTCGTAGGCTTAAAAGGGCCCAACTTTAAGCCTCAGCTATTTAAACAGTTTTAGGGTTTGTAATATTCAGTTTTTGATCATTAATAATATTGTGAGAGTTTTCTCTTTGGTTCTTTGAAGAACTATTCGAACTTATCAGATTTACTCTGTGGCGTTCATACCTTGACTTATCAATCAAGTTTTCCATCCTTGATTGTGGCGTTTCCATCCTTTATACCAAGGTTCGCATCTGTTATAGGTGTTGGGTCGCGGTTTCCATTGAATCTGACAGTAGAACGGTCCGAGACATTAATCGTGTTACGGGTTTCGTCACAGTATTGGCGGGGTTCGTATCAGAAAGTCTTAAAACTACTTAACATTGGGATTATATATCCTATTTATGACAGCCCCTGGGTCAGCCCGACTCAAGTGGTGCCAAAGAAGGCAAGCATATCGGTTATCCCTAATAAAAACAGCAAATTAGTACCAACACTGTGAAACTCTATTGGCCAACCATATTTAAGGATGCCTATTCTTTTTGTAAATCGTGCCAATGCTGTCAAAAGCTAGGTACAATTTCAAAATGAAACTCTATGCCCCTGACTCCCATAATCACAATTAAAAATTTTTATTGTTGGGGCATAGATTTCATGGGTCCATTCCCGAAGTCGAATAACTGTGAGTACGTACTCCTTGCTGTGGAATATATATCGAAATGGGTAGAGGCAATCCCAATAAGGCAAAATGATCATTGAATAGTTGTTTCTTTCTTAAAAGAAAACATTCTTTCGCATTTTGGAATGCCTAAGGCATTAATTAGTTACCAAGGAAAGCACTTCTTCAATAGACCCTTGGAGTCACTACTCAAAATGTATGGGGTTAACCATAAAATCGCCTTAGCCTACCACCCACAAACTAACGGGCAAGTAGAATTGGCTAACCGAGAAATAAAACATATTCTCGACAAAATGGTTAGTTCAAACATAAAAGACTGGGCATACAAATTGACCAATGCTCTGTGGGTGTACCATACTGCTTATAAAATAAACCTGGGAATGTCCCCATATAGGCTAGTGTACAGAAAGGCATGCCACCTCCTTGTTGAAATTGAGCATAAAGCATATTGGGTGACACGCTCATTAAACTTCGATATTAAAGAGGGAGGCCAGTTAAGAAAAAATTAACTCACAGAGTTAGAGGCAATTGACACGACTAAATAGTTGTGCGCTCTTGTGCGACACCCAAGTGTAGGTGATCGTGCAAGTAATACTGGATAAGTCCAGGTCGATCCCACGGGGAAGGAATAGGGCGAATGTATACTAAGTTACAACCTAAAGAAAAGGAAAGAAAATAAGAATATGAAAGTGGAGGTTCTACGAATCCTAATGAATTAAACTAAACTAAATAATAAACTAAAGCTTATAAAAACATAACTAATTAAATAAATTAACTAAAGGTGTTGGAAATACGTGAATCCACATCAATCCTAACCATCTACCATGCATATTCATTAATGTTCTACGGAGTTCATTCCTCTTCAGCATTCCGTATTTTTCTAAAGATATAGAATCAATAGCCCTTTCATGACCGGGACTACATCATCACAAGTGATTTAAAATACTTAGAAGATGGTTTAAAACAATGGTTATTAGTTGCACTCTAAATAGTGTTAGCATTCAAAGTGGTTTTCAAAAGTCATTGAAGAAAATAGCCTTAAGGCTTTAAGTTCTAAAAACTGTTGTGACAAATTGAGCTTATAGGGACAATTTGATGACAGATTTCTAAAACAAAAAGTTATGGAATACTTAAAAGAATCATCTCAGGAATTAGCATGTTCGATCGATCGAAGCGCTCTCGATCGATCGGACAACGTCATCCTTCAATCGATCGAAATATCTTCGATCGCTTGACTATGGCTCTGGTTCGATCGATCGAAATACCTTCGATCGATCGAGGCCAAGGTTTCTAATGGTTGCATGGCAGAGGTTGGAAATCAATGTTTCATCACATATTCCCAACGTCTAAACTACGAAAACATGATTAAACTAGTGCAGAAATAGTAAAACATAACAATCATAACTACTAGATTCATAAACAATCAAATAAGATAAAGGAAAGGAAAAACCTGGAATAAATCTGAAAATAACTTGTAAATAACTTGAACTAAACTTTAATCTTCAATAATCTTCAATAAATCAATGGAAAAGAGGAAGAAAAACAAGAATCTAACCTAATCTACTCCTAATCTAACCCTAAAACTACCCTAAACTGCTGTTTTCTGCGTCCTGGAGCGTCCTCCCTTCGTCTGGTTCGATCGATTGAACTCTCCTCAATCGCTTGAACTTCTCTGATTTTGACAGCTCTGCGTACCGATGGGAGAATGGCCATAACCTTTCACCCGGACCTCGGATTAACCTCCCATTTGCGGCCACGCGACCGTAACCCAAAGATCTACATTTTATATCTCTGGAAAAATATTCCAAATCTGAAGTCTTCATTGTCAAAATTGGCGTTTTCTCAGCTGCTTATGTTGTTCTATCCACCAGAATCACTTTTCTTTAGCTCCACTTCATTGATTTACATCCTAATACCTATAAAACAATGCAAAAAACATATATTTTAGCATTAACACAATAAAAATAACATTCTTATTAGAATGCAACTAAATATAGGGACTTTGGGGATAAAAGTATGCATAAAAGACCATATAATACACTATGAACATGCACTTTTCAACTCGAATCACACCTCCCAACTAGCTTGTTGCTAGTCCCTAGCAATGAAGCGAACTACAGCAATGTTTATTTAAACTCTAGAAATTGAAAACATAAGAAAATAAAAATCCTAAATCACTTTCGCAGGAATCGCGATTGCATTTAGCATATGCAACAAGCCTTTAAACCCCTAGGTTCCCCCTAGTGGACGAGTATTGTCTCGTGAGGGTTTGCAGTGAATCTACCCACAAAATTCATGTTTATGATAATGGTTCTCATTTAAATGTTTTCAAGAAATTTTCCTCTCTCACTTAGCAATGTGGTTAAGCTCAACAATATTATGAAAACTCTCTAGTAAGCCATAGCAATGCAACACACACATTACAGTTAATCTACTATCAAAGTCATTAGAATGTTCCATACCTATTAATCTTCAAGTGTGTGTGTGAATGGACAACTAAAATACAAAACTTTAATTTCAAAGCTCGCATAACCTAAGACACTATCAAGATGTTCATTTTGACTCAACTCTCACCGGGATTACACTCTCAAGATGAAGTCACTCCGAATTGGGTGTAATAATTGTCACTCATGATATGGAAGCTATAAAGAGTAAATGTAAATGGAATCTAATGCTTCTTATATCTAAATAGAAAAACGGAAATTTTTTAGTGCATAGAGTCTCATGAATGGATACTTTTCACTAGAAGAGCGAGATACCGTGGAGAACCCTCTCATTACCTTAACTTCAAATCCAATTTACTTAAAATTATCAGGACTTTGAAAAAGAGGTGTTCAATTAAGAAGAAAGAGGTTCGTCATATTCAATTGGGACAAAAGATATGATTGGAATGTCTACTACAACTTTTCAAACTTTCCCACATCTCCAATCTCTCTCTCTCTTCTTCTTCTTCTTCTTTTCTTTTCCACACACTTCTTTCTGTTATTATTTTTTTTCTTTTCTTTTTTTTTTTCTTTTGTAACAAGCATTGGCATTTTTTTCTTTTATTTATTTTTTTCTTTTTTTTTCATCTTTCTTTGCCAACATTCCCTTATTCACACAACCAAACTTCTTGTCAAGATAGCACATCCCAATCACTCCTAAATGAAGAACTGGGGCTTGAACTCCTAATTTGGAGTTAGGTATAGACTTTAAGGATTGTGAAGATAAGGAGATTATGGTAAGCTCAAAAGGTGAAGTAAAGGAATATCATAGAGGTAGGCCAATGTTGTATTTTGCGTGTATGGTCAAAAGATGGCCTAAATCATCTTTTAAGTTCATAGGATTATTCATTTCAGTAAATTCAAGAGCTCTAAATTTGGTAAATCCTGAACGTTCTCTTCTAGTAATCAGTCAAAATGAAGAAAATTGAGACTTTCAACGAATTAATACGCTTTTCAAAAAGTAAGAGTAATTTTATAAAAACCCTCAAAAATAAAAGAATGGCACAAAAGCTCACTTGGGTTATTAGTCTCCAATACAGTCTCTCAAGACACCTAAGCTATGCTTACTAATCCATTTAAGTTATGTACAAGTTGTCACAACGTGCTCAAAGTTATTTGAAGATTAAAAAGCATAAAATATACTATAACTATGATAATAAACAAACTATCATTGTGTATCACATACTAGTAACATATAGAAAATAATACTAATGCATCATAACTGACTACATTAACTATGAGAGAAATACAAGAACCATTTAAAATTTTAAAATTTTTGCAATTTTGATTTACTGAGTCATGTTGCTAAGCAGGTATATTGACACGAAACCATAAAAAGAAATAAACGAGGCATGCAATGACTCACTCCCCCCAACTAAAACTAAACATTGTCCCCAATGTTCTAAACTATGCACATGGACATGTAAAGTAAAGCGAGAGAAGGAAGGATGTCACCTCGAGGCGTTTATAATCCAGATTTTTTTTCAAGTTACCTACAAAATCATTAGTAGCAACAAGGAAAACTAGAGAATATAATACAACTACTCAGCAAATAAATTCGGTTAATCAAGATTTTTATCATAAATCAATAACCGAAATTTTTGAGGATCCTCGCAATGATTTAATTTAACAGTGAGAAGAATGTTGGGATCCTCATAAAATTGCAACTCCCCCCAACTAATGTCAGGCTCAAGGTCAGAAGAGATGATGCAAAACCAATGGCTTCCAAAGTTATTGGGCATAGTTATAAGAGGAATACCCCACTTTTTAGGAATTATACTCAAGGAAAGATCTTGGGTGTTGGTATTTTGTATAATAGCGTCTACTGTAATACAAGGACGTGGCCACGGTTCAATAAAAGGGGTAGGGTCTAAGTGATGTTCTAATTTAGCTTTATTACCCTCCTCTTGTATTAGAACAGAATCTATGGACATATGATCATAGGAATTTAATTTATGTTCTATGTACATTGATTTGGACTGGACTTGGATGAAGCTATCAATTTGGGCCTCAATGTCAGTATTACTCAAGAAGGTCAAGCAATCTAGCAGATTACTAGCTTCTTGTTGAAGTTTAAGATCATCTAATGTGGGCCTAATATTTTCCAAGTCCTCTCTCACAGAATTTTGAAATTTAAAATTTTGTGAAAAACATGCACTAGAATCCTTACCATCCTCTTCCACAACACATTCTATTTGTTCAAGAGTGGGGTACACATGATTTTCAAGCTCGGGATGAGAGCTTTGATTGATAGAGAGGATAGGTGATGGGAAACTTAGTGACACCACCTCTTCGGCCGAAAGAGGTGAGGGTTCATGAATATCACATGAATCTAAACTGAATTTAGAAATTTCAATAATGTCCTCCCTAGGGTCACTATCAAAGTTAGGGAGAGAGTCAACAGGGGACTCCTCCTTTCCTAGTTGCGTGCAATCACATAAACTGTCATTATCTTTTTAAATCCTCATTCTCATCCTTGTAACTCTCCTCACTATATATATCATCTATTGGGGTGCTTTGGATAAAGAGATTGTGCAATTTTATCAAGGTAGTGAAGGAGTTGATGTCTGGGGTTATATATTGAGGAGAAGATTGTTCTACAACTTCATGCTTAATGGTTTGGTTTTGGAGTTCTTGTTGGGTTATGACTTTCTCGAGTGAGTTGTTAACCTCATTCGGCATAAACCCGTCATTGTCCTCCAATTCCATTCCATTGTTAGTGTCTTAAATTTTAGATTGTAGTGTTGAAGGATTGGTATAGTCTTCTAAAGGTTGGCTAGCATATGCTTGTTGATATCTAGTTTCTAAGTTATCAAGTGCACTATCTAGCCTTTTCATTTCACTAAGTAGTAATTTTAACATACCATTATCTTCAACTTGGTTATTCTCCTCATCATTACTATATGAAGTTTCGCCCCATTGTGGTTGATAGTAATTCCCATCCCATTGAGTTTGTGGACAAGACTCGCCAAAGGGAAAGTCTTGGTACGTTTGGTAATCGTGGGAACTACTACTATATCCTACATTATCATTTTGGTTATATCCCCATTGCGGTTGATAAAACTCTCCATGTGGAGGTTCTTGATACGTTTGATAATATAGGGGACTACAACTATTGTTTTCCCATTGTGGTGGTTGGTAGCACTCGGTTTGATATTGCGTGTCATAAGTTGGTGCTTGCCAACTTGGGGGATAATCATATTGATTTTCAATTGTGTACCTATTCATGTTATTTGTGTTTGTGTTGTATGGAGGGTAATATGGATAAGACATGTTTATCCAAAAAAAAAAATTTTAACAATAAAATTTTTATTTATTTACTTGTGAGAGAAAAAGTCCAAAATTTTTATTTGTATTATATATTTTTTTTTTTATTTTTTTTTTTTAAGAAAAAGAAAAAAATGGAAATAACTTAGTAAAATCCTAACCTAGTTGCCTTCCCCGGCAACGGCGCCAAAAACTTGACACGACTAAATAGTTGTGCGCTCTTGTACAACACCCAAGTGTAGGTGATCGTGCAAGTAATACTGGATAAGTCCAGGTCGATCCCACAGGGAAGGAATAGGGCGAATGTCTACTAAGTTACAACCTAAAGAAAAGGAAAGAAAATAAGAATATGAAAGTGGAGGTTCTACGAATCCTAATGAATTAAATTAAACTAAATAATAAACTAAAGCTTATAGAAACATAAATAATTAAATAAATTAACTAAAGGTGTTGGAAATACGTGAATCCACATCAATCCTAACCATCTACCATGCATATTCATTAATGTTCTACGGAGTTCATTCCTCTTCAGCATTTCGTATTTTTCTAAAGATATAGAATCAATAGCCCTTTCATGACCGGGACTACATCATCACAAGTGATTTAAAATACTTAGAAGATGGTTTAAAACAATGGTTATTACTTGCACTCTAAATAGTGTTAGCATTCAAAGTGGTTTTCAAAAGTCATTGAAGAAAATAGCCTTAAGGCTTTAAGTTCTAAAAACTGTTGTGACAAACTGAGCTTATAGGGACAATTTGATGACAGATTTCTAAAACAAAAAGTCATGGAATACTTAAAAGAATCATCTCAGGAATTAGCATGTTCGATCGATCGAAGCGCTCTCGATCGATCGGACAACGTCATCCTTCAATCGATCGAAATATCTTCGATCGCTTGACTATGGCTCTGGTTCGATCGATCGAAATACCTTCGATCGATCGAGCCCAAGGTTTCTAAAGGTTGCATGGCAGAGGTTGGAAATCAATGTTTCATCACATATTCCCAACGTCTAAACTACGGAAACATGATTAAACTAGTGCAGAAACAGTAAAACATAACAATCATAACTACTAGATTCATAAACAATCAAATAAGATAAAGGAAAGGAAAAACCTGGAATAAATCTGAAAATAACTTGTAAATAACTTGAACTAAACTTTAATCTTCAATAATCTTCAATAAATCAATGGAAAAGAGGAACAAAAACAAGAATCTAACCTAATCTACTCCTAATCTAACCCTAAAACTACCCTAAACTGTTGTTTTCTGCATTCTGGAGCGTTCTCCCTTTGTCTGGCGTCAAAACGACTTATATATAGGGTTCCCATAGAGTTTACGCAACTTTTGGGTGAAAATAAGGTTCGATCGATCGAGCTTAGTTCGATCGATCGAAGGTTCGATCGATTGAACTCTCCTCAATCGCTTGAACTTCTCTGATTTTGACAACTCTGCGCACCGATGGGAGAATGGCCATAACTTTTCACCTGGACCTCGGATTAACCTCCCGTTTATGGCCACGCGACCGTAACTCAAAGATCTACATTTTATATCTCTGGGAAAATATTCCAAATTTGAAGTCTTCATTGTCAAAATTGGCGTTTTCTCAGCTACTTATGTTGTTCTATCCACCAGAATCACTTTTCTTTAGCTCCACTTCATTGATTTACATCCTAATACCTATAAAACAATGCAAAAAACATATATTTTAGCATAAACACAATAAAAATAACATTCTTAATAGAATGCAACTAAATATAGGGACTTTGGGGATAAAAGTATGCATAAAAGACCATATAATACACTATGAACATGCACTTTTCAACTCGAATCAGCAATTCATAGAGATGCGTATGACTCTGCCAAGTTGCATAAGGAAAGGTTGAAGGCTCGCCACGATAGATCCATCTTTCGCAAATCATTCGAGCCGGGGCAGAAAATCTTGCTATATGACTCTCGCCTTCATCTCTTCCCAGGTAAGCTCCGATCCCGGTGGACAGGTCCATTCATCGTTAAATCTATTTTTCCACATAGGGCCGTCGAGCTATTAAATCCAAAGAACGATGAAAGTTTCAAGGTCAATGGCCAAAGATTGAAGCCGTTCTTAGACAACATCGAACCTGAAGTTGAGCACATCCAACTAGATGAGCCCAACTATTCCTCAATCTAGAATGCTAAAGCGTGTCCTCAACTTGTTGTTGTATTCTTTACTTTTATTGCATTCTATTATTTCTCATTTATGTCTATTTTTGTCTTTTTTTTTCCTTGTGAATGTGACATTGTTCTTAATTTTCTATTTATCATATTACTCCACTGCAGGTTCCAACATGAGAGATGATGATGTCCATTCAATTAGTTCTTGGGCTGATTTTGAATATTAAAACCCTCCATGGACTGCTGAAAAAGTCACATTTTGCTTTTCACCATATGAAGGGCCGAATGCAAATGTTCTCCATGACATTTTTCATGGATATATCCCGTACCTACCTGCTCTCCTTGATATTAATCCTTTTGAACACAAGGATTTCCCTGACGTAGAAGGAGAAGAGGAGGGTTACTTTGTTGGTGAAGTTACTAATAAACTCCTAGAGCAGTGGGAGAATGGCTCAATGTGGGAACCATGGGACGAGAATGATTTTCTAGATGTTGTGCATGAACACCACAACGTTGTTTTAACATTTGTTGATGACTTTTTCAGTCTTGATCTGGTCCCATACCTCTACGTGCACCTGAGCTATTTGGTGTTCAAACTTCAATGTCCCTTACCAGCTAGTGTATGTTGGGAATTCATGCCAATAGTGAGGTTCGGACAATGTCTTATTCTTCTTTGTTTTATTTCTTTTTCCTCTACTTTGTTTCATTTGTTTCTATTTCCTGCTTTTCCTTGCCTTATTTTCTTTTTGGTTTTCTTCTATTTTTCATTGTCCAGGATTATCACTATGTACCACAATGATCTACCAGTGTTCCTTCATCACCTACTGTTTTATGGACCTTACATAGGGTCTCCTGGCACTCCACCGCAAGAGAACGAACAGTTGAGGAGTTACACTCCTTTATCTATGATGCCGTCAGGCTCACCGGGATTATCTCTTGTGTGTGCTTTCAATTCTTTGGAGGTCCCAGATGCATTCGATGATATTCTTGACCCTTTCAGAACCTTCTGGAATCGTGAATTGTTGGGTTTGGACTCCATTTTTTAAGATTTGGCGGAGTCTGAAGCATCAGTGGAAGAAGAAGTTTTTGTGTTCGATGCATAGTGTTCCACTTCAGTTGTAGTTATTCACTTGTCCATCTTTTAGCAATTGAAGTATAATCCTAGACAACAACTTTGTTTTTCTTTAGTTTTCAATTCTAGTTATTATTGTAATAAGGTCTCAAGTGCCAATTTGGGGGTTATACTTTTGCAAAATGGATGCTGTTAAAAATTTATATTTATAAAATTTGCAACTTTATATTACTATGATGGTGAATTCTAGTTTACCTGTCTGCGTTCGCACTATTTTTAGACTATTTTTGTATGTCCAAACATGTTTGTGTTAGTTGGGAGTACACATGATTTCTATTCAAAGTGTTTTTGAAATTTCGAGTTCGATCGATCGAACCAAACTCGATCGATCGATCGATAGATTCTAACCTCAAGCACTTGAATAATTCTCAATCGATTGCTTGTTCGATCGATCAAACTTTTTCAATCGATCGAGAATTGTATTTAAACGAGGTGTCGATAAGACACTTCCTCAGACTTTCTCTCTCCCTCATTCCTTCAAGCGATTGTACACAGAGAAGGGAGCTCTGGCGATTCTTGTACTTCTCTATATACATACGTCCATTGAAGAATCCTTGGTGCCCTAAATCATCACCATCATCTCTTCCTCTCTCCACTATGCTTCAACTCGAGGTAAGGGTCAATTTTTAAACCCCCTAAGTTTCTTTCCATACAACTCTTATGGGGGTGTCCCCAATTGGTCCTAAGACTAATTAAATACAGTTTTAATCTTATATTTCTCGTGTTCTTTGTTTTTTTGCATTGCATCGTTGTCTTTGTGTTTCTTCTATGTTCGATCGATCAAACTGGGCTCAAGCGATTGAGCCTAGCCCCTGTTCAATCGATCAAAAATTATTCGATCGATCGAACTATTGCAGAAGTAGTTGTTGTTTTGGTTTTGTTTTAATTAGTTTTTTCTTTTCATTTCCTATTTCAGGTCTCCCACTATGAATCCTGCAATGGGCTATCATAGGGAAAAGCCCTTTGACTTGACCATTCCAAACCCGGTACCCGATTATGGGTTCTTGAATATGTTTGATCAGGCTTGGTACACGCAGTTCTTTAGCCACCGCAAGGTTATGTTAGAGTGACCCCTTGAGACGGTGTGGCTTTCAGCGCCCTGGTTCTTGGCAAGGATTTAGGTGATGCCACAGTGGTATTAGATGTTGACCTAGCCTAGGAGGGTCAATATATCTTGGGTGAGAGAGGCTACTGCCACCATGATTAAGGACCCAGCCGCCCCGTTCATGTATCGATCTTTCTTCCGCGGTCGGGAGATTATATTCAGTCTGGTGACTTTATCTGCTGCTCTAGGAGTTCCTGAGGAGCCTGAGTATGACTGTCCCTATAGGGTGGGAGCTCCTAAGATCCCTCATGCCACGATTGTGCGAGAGATTATAGGCGGTACCGTCCAGTTCTGGAATGGCTCATCTCTGATCGAGGACCAGCTCTTAATCAATGATTACCACATGCTCCATCTGGTGCTATGTAATTGCATATTCATGACGTCCTATCATGAGAAGTTAGCACCGTGGTACTTTCGTGCTTTATACTATGTGGGGACGGGAAGCGGGTCTGCTTCCCATGATTATTTATTGAGTTTTTGGTATAGGCCACGCGCTATGTTTTTATGAAGAAATATCTGAAGGGCGCGTGGGCCATTTATAGTGTTGTAGCCCAGGCTGGATTGCTCCTCCTCCATCTTGATGCATTTTAGGCTTCTTTGAGCAAATTTGGGGAAATAGTGGCCTGCCGCTCAGATGCACAGAAGAAGAAGATAAAAGGGAAAGGAAAGGAGAAGTGGGAGCCAAGAAGAGGAGAGGCGGCGGTACTGACACCGAGGGAGTACCTTATGGGATGCCTTATGAGGCTGAGGAGCTAGATACCGAGGAGGAGGAGGACCCCATTGCTGCTGTGCAGCAGTTCGAGCTGAGACAGCGATCTCATGCTCATTCCCAGGGAGAGTCATCTTTCGTGTCTCTCCAGACAGTGCATACCTTATTGTTAGAGGAGAGAGAGGCTCAGATCCGACTTGAGGACCTGTGTACCCATATGTTTGCGCAGTTGGATGCAATTTTACTTCATTTGGGAGTTGACGTGTCACTCCATCATCTACCACTGGTTGCAGCCCCACCTACTACTGATCCTTCATCTTCTGCACCATCCATGACACCAGCTCCACCATCTGCTGATCCTACCGCTCCTTCTACATCGACAGCACCGCCTTCGGCTGCTGATGATCCTGCCGCTCCCATAGAGATTCTGTCTGATATTGCTGATGAGTAGATTATGCTAGTTGAGAGTGGGAGTTTTGTTGTATTTATTTTATTTTGCTATTTTCTCTCTACTCTCTCTTCATACTCTTTTGGTTGTTTGGCTATATTGGGACTGTGCGAATATTTTTTTTGGACATTACGATCAGTGTTCTATACTATTATAGTGTTATCATTCCAGTGATTGGTTATTTTATATTGTATGGATCTTGTGCTATCTTTATATATTATTTCTTTTGATCTTCGTTGTTGGGAGTTTGTATGCTTCAGTTACAGATTGCTGTGATTGCTACTATTCCTTTGCTTGTATCAGGTGATATCCATCTATTTTCATTTGAAAATCAACTTCTGAGGACATTGTTATTTTTAGTTGGGGGTGGGATGCATATTCACCTATACATATTCACACTTAGCACTCTGAATGTTTTTCTTTGTTAATATCGTACAATCTAAATTAAAATTGAAATTTTTCAAAATTTTGAACTTTATTGGTAGAATAACTTTGAACATCCACTCCTTTTTAGTTGTTATAATGCAATGATACATTCGTAGTAGTCTCATCTTTTTATGAATTAAGTTCATGCATTTTTGTAGTATTACTAGGATGATTGCATGTGTTGTCCTCTAATCTATCTAACATTCATATGCACTAGTTGATAGCTGTGTAGAAAACCTAAAAAAAAAATGAGTTAATACGACTATTGTGCTAAAAGAATGAGTAGTGAAAAACAATTACTCTTAGTGAGCTTTTGATCCAATCTTCGTTTCTGAGGGAAATTTTCACATAAATTCAAATTGTTCTTCTTGATTATGCTTACAAAAATTCATTGCAGTAGTCTTAATTATTTTTTCCATTTTGGCTAATTATTAGAGAAGAACGTTCAGGATCTACCAACTAAACTCGATAAACATTGAAGTGCTAAAACTAGGAAATTAAGAAAATGAGTTAAGCCATGGATACCTATTTCTCAATCACTATCCATATCCCCTTACCTATAGAAACCGTTTCATTTTAAACCCCACACCGATGCACTAATTGCCAATTTTATTATGAAAATATAAACTCCTAGTCTTATACATTGACCCCAGTCGACCCCATTGCACATCTAACATGAATAATCTGTCAATGTATGTGATTGGAGGAGAGTAGTTGTGGGAGGTTCATTTCATTCAAAAATATTTAATTAAAAAAAGAAAATATATATATATATATATATGAAAGGATGAGAGTTGGTTGGAGATGTGAAACGAATAAAACGAGATGGTATACTCCATCATATGCTAAGATGTGCATTATTTTTCTTTCTCGTTATCTTTATCTACTAAATAAAACCTAAAAATTCAAAGTCTTAATGATTCTTAATGAATTAGTTTGAACATGAATGTGTGACTTGAGTTATCCACGGTAGTTCGCTCCTCTAGTAAGTAGTATCCTATTCATGAGACTATACACTCTAAATATTCGTCTTTTATTGAGTCATGTATGAAAGCATTAGTAACCAAAATATTCACTCCTATCAAAGCTTTCATATCATGTGCGATCATTATTAAGCAAGTTTCTGTGAGATGTTCATTGATGAGTGTAAATTCATGTGAGAATTGAGTTGAAACTACAAGTTTTGGAAATACAATAGTTTAAATAACTCTAAATAAGGTTTAACGCATAGTTGTTAACTTCACACACACACGGATACATGACTATGATACACATGTTATATCTACTTTGGTGACATGAGGAGCATGTGGATTTCTTTCATGGTTTGCTTGAGGTTAATATGTCTTTGTAGAGCTAAATTAACAGTTGAGTGGGAGGGAGTGTTTAAAAGTTTTTCTATATCTTTTTTAGCTTTAATTGGAGAATTTTGTGGGTACATTTACTTCAAACAACACTCGTCCACTAGGGGGAACCTAGGGGTTTAACAGCTTGTTACATTTGCTAAATGCAACCACGATTCCTGTGAAAGTGAGTTAGGAGTTATCTTTTTATACTTAGGATATCTTGATTCAATTTATTTTTTTTTCTTTTAGTTGTTGTAGTATTATTTAGCTAGTTTTTCTTATTGCTTTATTGCTAGGAACTAGCAATAAGCTAGTTGGGGGTTGTGACAAGCGGGGGTATTTGTAAAATACAACCGCGCTAAAAGAAGGAAATACACTAGTTTAGTTTACAACTCCGTGTTTGATCTGCAACTCATATTATAATGCTAGTTTATACAAAATATGATTAATCTATGATAAGTTGAATTGTTTTAGCTATTATTTGTGCAAATCATTATTTTGCTGAGTGAAGAAATGAATGCCAAGATAAAAGGAAAGCTTGATGATGAGCAAGATAACTCAAAGACAAAAATTCCAGTTCGAGCGATCGAAGAACCTTCAAGCGAACGAGGTTTTGATCAATCGAAGTTTGTTCAAGAGCTCGAGTCATTCAAAGTTCAAGCGATCGAGTGAAGTTCAATCGATCAAGCATGCTTTTATCAGAAACTTAGGCGCACGCAGCAAAAACATTCATTGTAACCCCTAGCCTTAAGTTTTTCTATTTATACTGGTTATAAACACGTCCTCTGGGATGCCCACATTGTTCTCTACAATTATATATATATATATATATATAGAGAGAGAGAGAGAGAGGAGTGTTTGATTATTTTTGTAGGTTAATCTTAGATTCTACATTGATTGCTTGGTGATTTCAGCTTTAATTCAAGTATTCATTTCATTCAGGTTTCGTTTTATTGTTTGTTTACATTCTGCTAATAGTTTTTCATAGTTTAATCTGTTAGAATCGTAGTCTTGCATGTTAGATATTGTTGAACCCATAGTGTTTGTAAGTTTCATGTTAAAAGCACAAACAAATGCAGCCTTAATGAACTTTTACGTTAAAACAGATCTGAGACACTCCAAACCATGTCTGAGTAGTCCTAGAGTTAGAAATCACGATGAAATAGTGATCTCCAGCCTCTGTCATGCAGTAGTGTAAAACCTGTGTTCGATCGATCGGACCAGAGATACAGTCAAGCGATCGAAACCATTTCGATTGATTGAGAGATGACGATGTTCGATCGATCGAAAGTGCGTCGATTGATTTCGATCGATCCTTCAAATTCTTGAGATAGTCCTTTACAGTATTCCTAGACTTTATATTTTTGAGATTTCTTATCAAATTGTTCCCGAATGCTCAGTTTGTCAAAACAGTTTATGAACTTTAAGCCTTAAGGCATTTTTCTTCAATAACTTTTGCAAACCACTTTGAATGCTAACACCATTCAGAGTGTGAGTCTTGACTATTATTTTAAACCACCTTCATGAATTTTTAACTCAATTGTGATGATGTAGTCCCGGTCATGAAAGGACTATTGACTCTTTATCTTTAGAAAATACAGAATACTATGAATGGATATACTCCATAGAGTTTCAATGTCACTGCATGGTAGATGGCTAGGTCACTGCAGATTCGTGTGATCCCAACGTTCCCTTTTTATTAACAAACATCATTTTTAAATAGCACTTTAGTTAATTAGTTAATTCATTGTTTAATTTAATTGCTCTATTTTTAGTAGTCATTAATTGTGGAACTCCATGTTCTACATCTTCCTTAAACATTGAATTTTTATTTTTTCCTTTTAGAGCTTAATCTAAGTAATTAGTTTACAACATTCCCTGTGGGATCGACCTGTTCTTAACCAGAATACTACTTGCATGTCTACCTACACTTGGGTATTGCACACAAGAGCACATAAAATATTTCCATGTCAATATGATCTGATCATCTTGGCTCTTGGCCCTCTTTCCTTCCTTTTCTTCAGCAAGTTCCTCCCATATCTTCTCGATAGCTTCGGTGTCTAGGTACTTCAATCAATCTTCCTCTGGGGTCTTGACAACTTCTTTCGGGTAGAACGGATCTTGGTAAGGAGGTCTTTCTTAGTCATCAAAGATTTCTAGGCCAGGATATCTCTTTTCAGTGGTCTGATGGATCCAAGGCTAAGGAAACCCAAAATAGGGGAAGTCATCCCCTTCTTTGACGAATTGACTATTTAGGGTTTTGTGGTATGGCGGGAGACTCCTCATTCTTTTCTTCCATGGCTTTTGCAGCTTGACGTCTTCCCCCAATGAGCTTATATCTTAACCCAAAAGTGCCTTGTTGTCCTTCAATGCGAGGGAACTCACGGATCCCTTGTTGTCATTGGCCCAATCCTATTCCAAGGAAATAGTTCATTTTGAGGACGATATTATTAACCACAAAGTGGTTCTTTGGGAACCTAACTTCATCACCAATCATGTGGACTTTTTCTATGAAGAATCCTCTTCCCCTTCTTCCAGTTCGGATATTTGGATTTCGAAAACGGGAGCGTAGCTTAGAAATGCTTCATTTCCCTACTTGTTGCCGAAGATGATTTTTACCTTTTTCTCACGAATGTACTTGATCATTTGGTGCACAGTGGATGATACATCTTTGTTGACATACAACCAAGGCCTCCTAATCAACAAATTGAATGAGGCAGGTATGTCCATGACTTGGAAGAGTTCAGTGCAAACTAAAGACTCCACTTGGATTTAGAGAGAGACGGTCCCCATCACAGTTCTCTTGGTGTTGTCATAGGCCCTCACAAATTACACAGATGGAGTGATGTCCAGGATATCGTCCCCCAAGGCAGTGGCAGTTCTTAGAGCACAAACATTCAAGGTAAAACCTGTATCAACCAGATAGAATGACACATGCTGCCCCTTGTACCCTACAGTGACGTACAGAGCTTTGTTGTGTGCAGACCCTTTCGATGGCAAGTTTTCATCAGAAAAGGTAATGAATGGATCAGTGGTGAGTGTGTTAAAGAAAGCCACCATATCTTCTAGTGCAGTGTCAATGGGAACTCGATCCTAGCTAAGGCATTCAATACGGCTTGCTAATGCTTGTAGGAGGTTACCATTAGGTCTCGCATTGTGAGATGTGCTTGGGTTTTCTTCAACAATTTTATCAACTCATTATCCTCTTCAATGACCTCTTCCATCTTCCCTTTTCCCTTAACCTTGATTGGCCCTTTCTCAACGGCTTCGATAGCATATTACAGAGTCTTATAATGATGGCCAGACCTGGTCAAGTGATCAATCTCAGTAGGGGTAGGTAATTCTACAGTCCCATCTTCTTTGAACCAATCACAATCTATTCCTGTAAATGGTTTCTCTGGTTCATTCCATATAGAAGCATCACTTTCATTGTCGAGATCATACGATTTGAGGTCTACCGCCCCTAGATCATGTTTTTCTAGGAAGAACAAATCTTGTTCATCATCTAGTTATTGCTGCCATTCTTCATCCTCTCCTTCAATTAGATGAATTCCTGCAGAATCTAGGATGTCAATGAGGGATAGTGGTTGCCCTATGAGAATTATGAGGGTAGAAGGGTCGAAAGTTATGGGGTTAGAGTCAATGAGGTTGATATTTTGGTGGTTTGGCAAGGAGTTTTGGGTGATATAGGGCTACTTTGGTGGTGGCTCAATGATATTCTGGTCATTGAGGTCTTAGATATCGCGACAGAGGCACATGATTCATCGATGTTATGGCCAGGGGCTTGGTGGTAGGTACAGTGTTTGGACATATCATAACTTGGAGGTGGTGGGGTGTTTCGAGGCTGGAGCAGTTGGAGGTAGCCTTTCATCGAGGAGGCGGTCTAAGGCTGAGGAGAGGGGGATCTCTAGCTTGGAAAAGTTACGAGGAGGCATTTTTTGGAATGGGCAATTGGAGTAGTTAGCTTGGTTGGGGGATTGGTATGGCCTGAGAGGGTACGCTATGAGTTGACTACTAAGGGCATTGACATCTGGGGAATTCCGGGAGTAATTGGGTCTCTTTGGCTGACTTGGAGACTCTTCTTTCTTAATCTTCCCTTCTCTGATAGCGTCTTCAATCCGAGTTCCAACTTCAAACAAATCCTCAAAGGTAGAGATAGACTGACAGAACAAATGGTAGATTGGTTACAGATTCTAGATTAGCAATCTCACCTATTCCTTTTCATTCGGCCGATGGGTCATTTGGGCCACTTTGTTCCTCCACCTGCTTAGAATTGTAGCGTAGGATTCATTATTGTTCTGTCGGGTGGTTTCTAAATCCCTGATCATGACATCCAACTCTTGGTTGTAAGAATAGTGATCAACGAACACCCGAACGATATCTTCCCATGCCTAAGTTTTGGAGGCTTTGAAGGTAAGGAACCATGATAATGCAGACTTCGTGAGAGTTTGTGGGAATAGCATTGTAATGTGCTCATGAGTACAGCCCATTGACTAGAAGATGCTCATGCATAGCTTCACGTGACTTTTTGGGTTTCCAATTCTGTCAAAATGGTCAATGACAGGCATCTTGAAGCTTTTTGGCAGTTTCAGCTTAACTGGCTTAAAAAGGCCTTTCTCAACACACTTTCTAGCTTGTCAACTTTGTCCATTTTTTCTTAGAATTTCTTCTCATACGCAAGCGGTGGGACCCCATGAAACCATTCTTCTTCCCCGTTATTTTCATGTACAGCAACGAGGGGTGGTATAAATCCAGGCAACGGTGGTGGCATAAACCCTGGTGGTGGTGATGGTGGTGGGAACCCAGGTGGGTACTATGGCTGTTGTTGCTTCAATTCTTCCATAAATTTTAAGACTTGGGCCAGACTGTCGAATTGTTGGCTTTTAGTTGCTCCTAACTTAGTGACCTTATTTTCCAACTCTTCCTGATTCAAGCTTAAGTAACTTGGTGAGCAGATTCTGACTAAATGTCTGTTTGAACTTCTGACTTAAGATGGGGATCCCAGCTGCTGACTTTAGGAATCTATACTGACCTACAGATTTGAGAGAAGTGTATCAAATACTGACAGTGATGACCTAGACAGACAATGATAATGATGTTAACAAACGTGGACTGACTCGTGTACACACAGACTGGGATACTGCGTGCAAATTGATAGGAATGGTGTATGCATATGAGACGAGCATATCAATGTAAACCCTAATCTATATGATGCTCCTACTTTTAACAGATAGCAAGTAAGGTCCTAGCCATACAGAGTATGCTAACCTTACTTTCCAGAATGATCACCAACAGGGGAATAATAGGAATTTGGATATTTTGGGGATTTGGACAGAGTATCTGGGAAAAATTGGCATATCCAGGCATTTCTAGGAGTTTTTAAGATAAACTGGTATATCTGGGCATTTTTGGGAAATTTAGGCAGAGTTTGTAGGGAAAACAGGTATTTTCTAAAAAATTTGGATGATTGGGCAGAGTTTATGGGAGAAACAGGTATATCTGGGCATTTTTGGGAAATTTGGACAGAGTTTCTGGGAGAAACTGGGAAATCAAAGTTTTTGGGAGAAACAATGTGAATTGGGAAAAGTTTCTGAGAAAAGCAAGAATTTCAAGGTTTTTTGGGAGAAACAGGTATATCTAGGAATCTTGTAGTAACTCATAAATTTTTGCATTTTGTTATTATACGTGATAGTACACAATATTTGTTGGGGGTGGGATCTACCCTATCAATCCTAGCCGGATTTGTTAAATTTTTCTTTTAAGCTTCTTTCCGTCGAGTTGCCGTCGATATTGTTCTTGTTTGAAATTCTTTTTGAATATTGTACAGAGTTCACTCAATCGAACTTTTCTCTACTCAACCCAACTTCTGTAGAGTGAACTCTCTGCCCAGAGTTCGCTCAATCGAACTTTTCACTGCTCAATCCAACTTCTGTAGAGTGAACTCTCTGCCCAGAGTTAGCTCAATCGAACTTTTCTCTGCTCAATCCAACTTCTGTAGAGTGAACTATCTGCCCAGAGTTCGCTCAATCGAACTTTTCTCTGCTCGATCCAACTTCTGTAGAGTGAACTCTCTGCCCAGAGTTCGCTCAATCGAGCTTCCTTTGTTTGATCCAACTCTCATCAGAATGTATAGATTAAAAGCATAAGACCCCTATGTGATATCAAGGTTTAAATGAGTACTCCTCCATTTATTTTAAGACCTTGTTTTCAAAGTAATTATTTTCCAAAAATTTCCCGTGGAATAAATTTATGTAAGTGTATTTGGGAGAGTTTGATGTGACAATTTTTAGTGCATTTGTGGTTTTGAAAATCTGAATTTGGTTTTGAAGTGGGTACATTTTGGAGACTTTTTCTCCTCATTTTCCTTGGTTGTGCGTCTGCCAACATTCTTCCCTCCCATCACTCATTTCATCACTTAGCTTCCTCTGTACACTTCCCTACCCAAAAAGCAATATGATGATAAGCCTCACAAAATCCCTCTCTCCATTCGGCCAGTGAAGAGATTGCTCCATCCCCATTTTCTCTTCATTTTGCTTCATGTTTTGAGCTCTCATTTTGACCATTTGGAGGCTTTGTTTGGACATACTCAAGAGACAAGATGTTGTTCACCATCACAAGGGTTAATCTCTCTGTCTCTCATCTTCTCGGTAGAAGCAAAAGGAGTCCCAACTCCATTTATTTTCTCCATTTTTCTTTGCTTTGAGCTTATATTTGGAGATCACTAAGGTTGTTTGGCTTGGGTCATGGAAGAAAACTTGTATATCCTTGCTAAGGCATTCACTTGGGTGTTCTTGGATTCCTATTTGGGTGGTGCTTGGGTAGTATGATTTTCTCAAATCCACTAAGGTGGGGTCTCTAATCCTTTCTAGTTACTCTATCTTTGATTATTGCCTAAATTTAAGGCTTCTGAGTATTATTTGAAATCTAGAAATGAAAATACATGTTGGATATTTTTAAGACCAAGTTTAGCAAATTTTTCCTTGGTTTGCACATCATACTTGTGGTTTAACTAGATAGAAAGTGGCATGTCATTAAGAAAGGTTCCTAGATTGGAATGTAGTAAACACTTGTTGATATATATATATATATATTAGCTCACCCCCACACAGTGTTTGCAGGTTCCATTATCGGATTATGGAGCCTAAAGAACTTGATCAGGAGGTTGTCTACTTTGAAAGCTAGAATTTACATTTATTCTTTCTTCCAAACCTTTGTAATTCATGTATATTTCTTTTGGGCATTTGTTTAGCCCTTTTGTAAATTACGTGTAACAGACTTAGGGTCCTTTTTGAAAAATTGTTACATTGAGGGCCTTGAGGAGCCATTTTTGTAAAGGGGCATTTTTAAGGACAATGGGCATACGTTGGTTTTGATTTGAAAATTTCGACAACCATCATTGTTTATTTTTTTTAAACTCTCTGAAATGACGCTCAATCGAGTACTGTACAGTGTGGCATCTTTGTTTTATTTCTGAACCTCTTTGGTCGGTGATGGAGACATCGTAAATTGGTCCACGGGCATCGCAATAAGTCCTCTGTCCTACTACAAGTGCCGTGACAACCTTTACCAAGTCCGAACGATTGTCGACCACCAAATCCGCTGGTCTGCAATATTCACCCCAGACCGCAGTAAGCCAACTCAAAGGAGTCATCCCTGATCGCATAAGGGAGGGATTGGACAAGGACCCCGTAGCTAAGACCCTTATGCAATTGGCTCAACATTTGTCTTATTCGGAATCCACATAGGATTCCATGTTGCTTCCGCTTCATTTGACTGGTCCACGTGAGAGCTTTACTTTGTATTTGGCTCTTTGACCTTGCCCTCGTGTCGGGAGTTATTTGGGGCGTTACAAATCTAGGCGGGTTGGACAGAGTTACTAGGAAAGATCAGTGTATATGAGAGCTTCTGGAAGAAACAGGAATTTTAGAGTTTCTAGGAGAAATTGGTGTATCTATGTTTTTGGGAAAAATGGGTATATCTAAGTGAATTGGACAAAGTTTTTGGGAGAAACAAGGAATTTTGGATAATCTGAGGAGAAACAGGGATTTCTGGGAAATCTGGGTAGTGTTTCTAGGAGAAACAGGGATATAAGACGAGAACATGCGATGATGGTGATCATACTGTCTAGTAAGTTTTCATACTCCTATATCTTAAGATCGACAAACAAGGTTTTTAGTGTACATCTTTGTGATCATGGAGTAGACATCCTTATCATGGTGCCTAGGCAGGTCAACTCAATGTAATCACATGTGAGTGATTGCCTTGGGAATCTTAAGAAAAAGGTCATGTTCTATGTCACATAAGCGTCTACACCGCCCAGGTAATCCCACTAGGGCATAGAGCAGTTGTATCACATTATCCTATTTGAAAAGATAAATCAACAGTCCTATGAAAGGTTCTACAAGAATCTATATGCAAAGGCTGGGTTTAGTCAAAGAGGGTCCATTGACGAGAGTTCCAATATATCGTCAGGGTGATAGTACGGAAGTTTTTACTATTTTTGATATACCGTGGAAGGTACAGTATCAACGGTGACTTGTGCCCTGGCACAGCAAGACCTAAACAATGTCAACACCACATTTCAGACACAGTCGGATGGAAAAATACAGAAGTGCAATGCGGTGAACCAGACACAATACAATATGATTTTAAGGATGCTTCTTATGAGTCAAAACTCTGCATTATTTTGTTTTGAAAATAAAAATCCCCAGTGGAGTCGCCAGATTGTGGACACGAGGCCTCCAGGAGCCCACCCTCCACGTTCTTTCTCGGGGTTTTGGAATTGATTTTCCTTATTTTGAAATTGTTTGAAGAAAAGAAGAAAGTCTTTGAAAACAGATACAGAGTCAGCACTTGGTCTTTAGGGAACCAAAAACCCAATATTGACTCACCCAAATGGATAAAGGACACTGGCCCTTCATAACCAAAGAACTTGGCTCGGGATTTTGGTACGAGAGAGGAAGGAGTCTTTATCACGACTAAAACACCCTCAACTCACCCCGTCTCTTGACGGGCCTCAATTAGCATCCAAATAATCATCATATATTATATTTGGTTCGACAATTAATACTATGATAGGTATATTACACAACATAAGAATCTTGAAATGGAAGATCAAAAGATAAGATATCATTCATCAGATCTAAGCCAAGTATCACACAATGCAAAAGTGAAAGAGCCCACAAACAAACCTAGGAAAAATCGTCCAATCATATATCAAGTTTTCCTAATCTAAAGGGGGACATGAATTGTTCTAGAAACAAGTAATCAACGAAATCAAAAATATGCTTAGCAAGCTTGGATGTATGCATATTGATTCTTGAGAAAAGAAGATCTCTCAATCCCCGGGATGGATGAGAAAGGAAGATTAGATCGGGGGAACATGAACGTGTGATCGTTTCATTCCTTATAATCTTCTTATATTAGGAGTCACAAAAACTCCAAATCTTGCATGGATGCAATGTGTGATCCTAGAAATGTTAACAGATTTTTGTGTTCAAAGATTTTCTAAAGTGATTTAGAAATCTAAAGTGTGCATGAATGAATGAAGAATGTCATTGTAGGAAATGAACAAATGTAGTATGAACTAATTCCTAAGAAATGGGCTAAGTTGGAATGCATGTGAACATCCAATCAAATAATTAAAGCTAAAACATGCTTGTTGTGAATAGTGGTTAGAATAGCAAACTGATATTGTAAAAATGGTAATGTGAGGTTAGAAATGTTTTTTATTCATGATTTTTTTATGGAGATCATCCCTACTGTGTCTAGAACACATATCAAAAGCCAAATAAATATTAAAGTTACAGATTGAGAGAAATCATATAAACAAGAGAGGCTACTCAGAAACAGAGTTTATACTATTGACTGAAATGTAGAAAAATCTTTGAAAATGAAAACAAAGCATTTGGGGGCCCATATTATACCAAAAGTTCCCTAAGACACATAAGCTCAAGGGGAAAATGAGTTGGGACCACGCTCTTTGTAAAAGCTTCTAAAAAACAAGTTGAAATTCAACCAAAGCTGCAATGATAGAAAAACAGAATGTCTGGAAGGAATGTTTGGATCAAAATGGAACTCTTCCAAGTGTTTTTGAATCAAACCAAAAATCATGGGTGTTCTCTAATGAGTTAGGAAGACTTTCCAAGTGGTCTTGTAATCATCCATTAAATATTGAACTCAGAATGGCATTTTGAAGTTGAACAACTCACTGTTTTGAAGATTTTGAGAAAAACAAATGTTTTATTTCTTGAAATCAAAATGAGGGGTTTAAGAAGGGTTTTGAAATAGGGGTTTTGAGGGAGTATTTCCAGCACCAAATGGAGATTATAACCTCTTAGAATATCAACATCAAACTCATATCAAGAACCTCCAAGTTTGTTTGAGAGCATTATTTTCACTTTGGAAATAACTTCAAGAATACATAGGAATGTATTGATGTTCGAATCATCATTTATCAAACATGTTTTTGAGATTAAGAGCTACAATCCATAAGGATTCACTCACCTCAAATGTCATGTCATCATCTAGATGATGATGAACTAGTAAGTAATCAAAGAAAAGTCAAAAGAAATGAGGTAAGAAGAGATAAACATATATAAACAAGCAAGCAAATAGTAATCAATAGATGATAATCAATGTGATTTCGGACTTGTAGCTTGGTGTTTCACTCATATATGGACATTTGGACATGGAAGTAGCTTCCTATCTCATAAATACTATCAAAAATGGTGGTTGGGTGTATTGAATGTGAAGTAAAGAGGAGTAATGAAGTAAAAACAAATTTGGGAGCTCACTTTCTTATTGAGAATCAAAGGAGGAAGCTCTCTTTCTCTCTATTCTAACATTATCCCTACTTTTTTCTCTCTACAACTTCTATAAACTTGCATTTGCCAAACACAAAATGAGGAGTCAAGGGAGGGTTATATAGGCCAATTTGGGGGGGAGTTTGTGATTTAAAAAGTGCTCCCATTGGTCCCAAACATCTGTAAACATAAAACTACGTCGTTTTGGTTTTTAATTATTCAATTTGGGGCCACAAAACAAAATTACAAAAAATGGGCTTGTGGGGGAGAGTGTCACGTGGCACTGGGCCTGTGCTGTGGCAGCAGTGAGCCAGTTCCGCGGCGGCACTGCTCCTCAGATGCCCAGATTATTCAGCTTACACCCCCAAAGATTCCGATATTCACAAAAAGGCCCTATTTCATCCGAAATTCACAGAAAATGAATATGAACACTAAACCAAGGTTGTGATATACCATTGGAAATGTAATGGAGTTTACTTTTCATAAACAAGTATTTTGGAGGTAGGTCACTTTGGAAAGTTTTGCGTTATTTGCGATAAAAGCTGATTTAATTGCCATTTTCACCTTCGTAATTTCATAATAAATCTGTTTCAAATCCAAAAATTATGTGTGATATACTATTGGAAAGCTATTTACCTCTAGTATCTATGAAAAATGTTTGAAAAATAATACGATTCTCTGGTCTCCGAGTTAACTTTTAGGTCAAACCGGTCAAACCAAGGACCTCCAGGAAGTTCTAGGAACCTCTGGGAGCTCCCAGGTGATGGGCACCATGATGGACCGAGTCTTAAAGCTGACCCCTTACAAGTTCCAAATGGGCCAATCACAAGATCAAGAGCTAAGAAGATCAAGAAAGCAATGCAAGGATTGGTACAATCCACTTGGGCTGAATTTGCAAATATTTCAAGCAAGACTTCAACATTCAAGATAGGCTTGGAAGAAGATAAACCAGCTTTAATCCATGTAATACAAGCCACTTAGGCTATTTTATTTATGTTCACTGGTTTTGGGCATGTGGGCCTATTTTATTCATCAATTGGACATCTATTTAGCTTTAAAGTTTAAGTTGTTTTGGGCTTGAGTACCTCCAGCCCATTTCTTTTATTTTTATTGAAGGCCTTTTGGGCCCTAGGGTTATTAGATATAAAACACTCTGTAGACACCCCATTTTGTCGGCTATCAGATTTAGGAGACCCATAGCTTGGTGGTTGACAATGATCGTAAAAGACTCAAAAGGACTCTCGGAAGTCAGCTCTATCTCTCAGAATGCTCAGAATGACCAAAATGCCCCTGAAAGCCCGAAAACTCCCAGATTTGGTCCCAAAGTTCTAAAAGCATGCTACGTCGTAAGAAAAGCGATAAAATGAGTTTTTAAGAGAAAATCGGGTGAAATCGTCAGCTCCCAGAGACCCCCGGAAGTCCCGGAAGCTCCCGGAAAATCCCCGTTGACCGGTTTGACCAAGGTTTGACCAAGTTTGACCAAGTTTGACCGAAATCGTCCGAATTCACCAGAATCATTCTAAATCATGAGAAAAGTATTAAAACAAGTTCCAAAAGAAAATCGAGCGAAAACATCAGCTCCCGGGAACTCCCAGAGGTTTCCAGAACTTCCCGGGAATCCCAGGTTTGACCAGTTTGACCGGAATTTGACTTTAGAACCGAGGCACCGTGACAATTTTCAAATATTTTTCATGGATACTAGGGGTCAACAGCTTTCCGACGGTATATCGCACATAATTTTCGGATTTAAAACGAGTTTATTATGAATTTCCAAAGGCGAAAAAGGCGATCAAATCGGCTTTTATCGCGAATACCACAAAACTTTTCAAAGTGACCTATCCCCGAACTATTTTTTATGTAAAGTAGACTCCATTACCTTTCCAACGGTATATCACAACCTCAATTTGGAGTTCGTATGCATTTTCTGTGAATTTCGGACGAAATAGGGCCTTTTCGCGAATACCGGAACCTCTGGGGGCCTAAACGTAATTTTCTGGGCTTCAGAGGAGCACTGCCGCCGCGGCACTGGCCCACTGCCGCCGCGGCACTCAATCCTCGCAGAGTCCATTTTTGTAATTTTTTTGGGGGTCCAATTTAATTAATTGAAAGCCAAAACGACATAGTTTTATGTTCACAGTTGTTTGGGACCAATGGGAGTACTTCTAAAACCCCAAAACCACCCCAAATTGGCCTATTTAAACCCTCCATTGCTCTTCATTTTGGGGGGGCCAAGTGCAAAGCTTAAAAAGTTGTAGAGAAGAAGAGAGATAGAGATAGGTTTAGAAGAGAGAAAGGGAGCTTCTCCCATTGATTTTCCATAAGAAAGTGAGTTTTATTCTTGTTTTCTTCCATTATCCTTCTATATACTTCACATCCCAAACACCCCCAATCACCATTCTTGAGCATTCTTGAGTTAGGAAGCTACTTCCATGTCCAAATGTCAAAATCTATGAGTGAAACACCAAGCTACAAGTCCAAAATCACATTGATTATCATCTATTGATTGCTATTTACTTGCTTGTTTATTTATTGTTCATCTCTTCTTATCTCATTTCTTTTTTATTTTCTTTATTTACTTACTAGTTCATCATCATCTAAGTGATGACATGAAGTTTGGGGTGAGTGAATCCTTATGGATAGTAGCTCTTGACCTCAAAAACATGTTTGATAGATGATGATCATAACCTCAATACTTCCAAGGTATTCTTGAAATGTATTGAAGTTATGTTCAAAAATAAAAATAAATCTCTCCAACAATCTTGGAGGTTCTTGATGATGAGTTTAATGTTGACATTTTAAGTGGCTATAATCCTTATTGAGTATTGAAAATGTGCTTTCAAAACATCTATTTCAAAACCCCTCTCAATCCCTCTCATTTGGTTTCAAGAAACAAAACTTTGTTTTCTCCAAAATCTTCAAAACAATGAGTCAAAACAGTGAGTGAGTTGAGTTCAAAGATTTCTCTAGAACTCAATACTCAACATATGGGTGCAAGGCCACTTGTAAAGTCTTCCTAACTCATTGGAGAACACCCATGATTTTTGGCTTGACTTGGAAGTACTTGGAAATGGTCCATTTGGGTCCCAACATTCTTTCCAAACATTCTGTTTTTTGCTGTCACAGCAGCTAGGTCAACTTACGACCTCTTTTCCAGAAAACCTTTCCAAAAGGGGTGGTCCTAACTTATTTTTACCTTAAAATTCAATGTCTTAGGAAACTCTCTGTATAAAATGGGCCTCTAGATCATTCTTTTTCATTTTCTAAGATTTTCTAACATTTCAGTCGTCAGTACGAACTCTGTTTCTGAGTGACCTCTATTGTTTATATAATTTCTCTCAATCTGTGATAGCTATTCAAGATTGGCCTTTTGGGTTGTATTATAGACACTATAAGGAACATCTCCATAAAAAATAATGCATTGAAAACATTCCTAACCCCTCTTTTCGAATTCCAAAAGATCATGCTACTGTTCTGTCCACTATTCACAGCAAGTATACTTTAACTTTCATTCTTTGATTTGATGCTTATATGCATTCCAAATTAGTTCATATCTTAGGAAGTAGTTCATACTACATTTTTACACATCCCATGTTAATTTCATTCATTCATTCTTGCACATTTTAGACTTCTAAGTCATTCTAGAAATCCATGTACACAAAACACACTACAACCTTTGCACATTTTTAGATACATACATTGCATTCATGCAAGATTTGGGGTTTTTGTAACTCTTAATCTAAGGAGATTATAAGGAATGAACTCGATCACCCGTTCATGCTCCCCCTTGATCTAATCATCCTTTCTCATCCGTCCCGGGGATCGAGAGATCTTCTTTTTTCTCAAAGATTAACATGCATCATTCTAGCCTTGCTAAGCATATTTTTATTCCTTTGATTATTTGTTCCAATAACAATTCATGTCCCCCTTTAGATTAGGAAGTCTTGATTATTTGATACATGATTAGACGATCTTTCCTAGGTTTATTTGTGTGATCTTTCACTTTACATTGCATGATATTTGGCTTAGATCTTATGAATGATATCTTATCGTTTGATCTTCCAATTTCAAGTTTTCTTATGTGATGTAATATACTACAATAGTATTAATTGTCGAACCAAACATAGTATAAGATGATTATTTGGATGCTAATTGAGGCCCGTCGAAAGACGGGGCGAGTTGAGGATGTTTTAGTCGCGACAAAGGCTCCTTCCTCTCTCGTACCAAAACCCCGAACCAAGTTCTTTGGTTATGAAGGGCCGGTGCCCTTATCCGCTTGGGTGAGTCAAAATTAGGTTTCTTGGTTCCTTAAAGACCAAGTGGCGACTCTGTATCTGTTTTCAACAGACCTTTTATTTTCTTTCTTTGATTCAAATCAATTTCAAAACAATCTCAAACATAGAGAAGTGGTCCACTTCCGGTATCCACACACTCTTGTAGCAGTTTTTAATAGGCAGATTATGTGAATGAATATAATTCTTCTCACAGAATTCAGTTTTCTCTTCTTGTTCTTGATTGAACAATCTGAACTTATCAAAGGCATTCCCTTTGTGGCGTTCACACCAAATCTGGGTTCTTGAAACAGGGTTTCAACGGGTCTAGATCATCTTTGTGACTTGATTATTGGCTTTCCTGGGTTATTTACAATCTGATCATGGGTTCAAGGAATATCAATTCCACGGGTTCACATCATTTGGTATCAAAGCTTAGGCTCCAAATCAGGTCTGATTTATCCATTTTATTTCGTGTTCTTGTGTCTATTTTATTTTTTTTTCTGTTCTGTTATTTTCGTGATCTTGTTTCATCTCGTCTTTCTGTTCAATTCGTGTTCTATTCTTTTCATGTTCTTGTTTTAGTTCGTGTTCGTGTTCTTGATTACGATATGGAATTTCGTGTTTAGGGTTGCGAATCTGATCTGTGATTTGTTTCTCTTGCTACTTCGTGTTCGTTCATCCTCGTGATTTAGGGTTATTTTGGTGCTTCACGAACGTGAACTATGAAGTCTCCATGATTATTCAAAAAAAAAAAAAAAAAACAAAACAAAAGAAAAGAAAAGAAAAGAGGAGAAAAAAAAAAAAGAAAAGAGAAGAGATCGGGTCCGGAAAAAAAATACCAAAACTCGTCTTAAATTTTTTTGTTCGTTTTACATTGTCCATGGTCTAAGGAGTCCGAAACTGATCTTACTCCTTAGTGTGAAAATTTTTCCGAAAAAAAATTGATTTTTGTGTTGTTCGAAACCTGTCTTCTGTGATCGCTGTCTCTTGGGATAAACTTTGTTTCCCTCTTCAATTGGCGCATATTCCAAAAAAAATCGTGATTTTTTTTCTTTTATTCCTTTCAAAATCTGATTTCTTGTTTCGTTTGCCCTCGTCTATATTTTCTTGAGATCCGTGTCATTTTTTTCCCTATTACTTCCTTGTTTCTTGAATCTATTGCTGGCTGGGATAAAACAAAGTTGTGTCTTGATTTAGTTCAATTAGTTCTTGAAAGAACTTGAAAGGGAAAATAATTGAGGTAAAAGGCAAGAGTGTGTGAGATTAATTTCGGGAAAAAGCCAATCAGAGTGAAACACGAGTGGAGTCACAATTTTTTAGCGTAAACACATAAGGGAGTGTGTGAGGTTTTACCTCTAATATTCGTGTTTGCAGCACATTAAAATGGGTGACTCAACACCTAGAGCGGAGGCAGATAACACAACCTTATGTTGTAGGCCATGCAACGATAGTTTGAACGGTTAAATTTGGTGTTGGGGGAGGTAAGGGATAGGATGGATCAACAAGATGTAGTGATTCAAAATCTGCAAGGTGGGCGTGATGGGAGGAGACGTGAGCCTAGAGTTGAAAATGAGTATGAGATTGAAGAAGATGAAGAGGATGAGGAAGACGTAGTATCTGATGTTGGTAGGGGAGGAATGGGTAGACCTAGAGGAGGTAGGCGTGGAAGAGGACCTAGGGGGAATCCAAGGGGTCGAGATGGGGTAGATAGGAACCTTGGGAGCATCAAAATGAAAATACCATCTTTCTAAGGAAGGAATAACCTTGAAGTGTATTTAGAGTGGGAGAAGAAAATAGAGCTGATTTTTTATTGTCACAATTACTCAGAGGAGAAGAAGGTGAAGCTAGCGGTAATTGAGTTCACTGATTATGCAATTATTTGGTGGGATCAATTGGTAACCAATAGGATGAGGAATCATGAGAGACCTGTAGAAACATGGGGTGAGTTGAAAGCTCTCATGAGGAGGAGATTTGTACCTAGCCACTACTACAGAGTCCTCTTCCAAAAATTACAAAACCTTTCGCAAGGGTCCAGAAGTGTGGAGGAATACCATAAGGAGATGGAGGTGGCTATGATCCGGGCTAATGTAGAAGAGGATCGGGAGGCTACAATGGCCAGGTTTCTAAGTGGTTTGAATAGGGACATCGCTAATGTAGTTGAGTTGCAGCATTATGTGGAGATAGAAGACATGGTTCACATGGCTATAAAAGTGGAGAGGCAGTTAAAAAGAAAGGGGGCAGCAAGGTATACTTCAGTTTCTAACACTCCTTGGAAACCGAAGTGGGATAGAAGTGACCAAGCTGAAGTAAAGGGGAAAACCGACCCACCTAAAGGAAAAGATGAGGGGACTAGGAAGAACAAACTCAAGGCAAATTTTCAACCTCCAAGGAATAGAGACATTAAATGTTTTAAATGTTTGGGTACTGGGCACATCGCATCTCAATGTTCTAACAAGCGGGTGATGGTTATGCTAGACAATGGGGAGGTGATGACTGAGAGTGAGGATGAAAATGATAGCTTGCCAGATGCTAGTGATGATGATGGAGTAGAATACCCTGTAGAAGGTGAGTCTCTTGTTGCCAGACGTGCTCTCAATACGCAAGTTAAGGTAGATGAAATGGAGCAGCAGAGAGAGAACATATTTCATACTAGATGTCATGTAAATAAGAAGGTGTGTAGTATGATTATATATGGGGGAAGTTGTACCAATATAGCTAGTACCACCCTAGTTGAGAAGTTAAGCTTACCTTTACAAAAGCATCCTAGGCCCTACAAGTTACAGTGGTTGAATGACTGTGGGGAGGTAAAGGTCAATAAGCAGGTTTTGGTGACTTTTACCATTGGGAGATATAGTGATGAGGTGCTTTGTGATGTAGTTCCTATGCATGCTGGCCACATTTTGTTGGGAAGGCCGTGGCAGTTTGATAGAAGGGTGAACCATGATGGGTTTTAGAATATGTACAGCTTTGTGAAGGATGGAAATGTTGGGTTTGTGCCCTCAAACCATTACTTTATATAGGAGACATTGACATTTTAATATATGGATATCAGCGTTACATTTAGTTATGTATGTTTCTTTCATGAGATGATTGTTATCCTTAAGTATCATAGTAAGTAATGCGTGTATGTATGAGATACATACAAGTGAGATACGAATTACTATTCTTTGTTACTTAGAACGTGTCACAGTGGATGATGAGACTAGATATCTCATCAGGTTTACACTGTAGCATGATTAACTACCATTGGATGGAGTGATTAATCTCAATCACTAGAGTGTAACTCATAGTTAATATGCTAGTGCTTATAGTGCATTGACGGACCTGAGCTTTCCTATTGACACTCAAGACTGTTAATCAGTCGATAGAAACTCATAACTTGTATAAGGTACGTGTTCTCAATCTTGAGACGATTATGAACACAGACTGTGGATATGGCTACTTTGACTTACCAATCAGTGAGGTCTATAGAAGATCAACACCTTGGTATCTTGGGTATGTCATGTTCATAGGGTTGGGAACATATATTGTCAAGACAAAATCTACCCTCTGTTTCAGAGTAAGCATTCCCTTGAGAATGTCACCAAGTCGATTACTGAGTACTACAGTCTTGTTGATAAGAGTTATCAACATGTTTGGTAATCATGAGAGGTGAATGGGACTCAAGGAATACAAGAAGTAATCGTGATTCAGGTTGACAGTAACAGTTATCCGACTACCTGAATATGATTACGAATGCTGAAGGTAGAGGGACATTAGTACAACATACAAGTCTAGTTATCGCTTCGGATATGTTCTTTTACGTTGGAGTTCAGTTATTGTTTTATAGTGGAGTAAACGTTAACTGACCAGTTAGTTAGTTTACTGATCAAAGAGTTTGGTCACGGTGATTAACAAACTGGTCTGAGCCAACAATAAAGAGCCTAGGAGGTCCCACTCTTAGCTCCGCCAGGATACTTGGAAAGACACATGAGGAAGTTGTCAAGACAAGTTCGATCGATTGAAGTATGTTCGATCGATTGAAGTTTTGGCAATCTCGATCGATCGAGAATGGTTCGATCGATCGAAGGTTCGATCGATCGAAGATCTTCGATCGCTCAAATTCTAGGTCGGTTCTGGGAATCTATAAATAGGGCAGCTGCGTTCTGGAAAAGGAGTTCATCATTTTTTGAACGTCAGAAGCTGCAGAAACTGTTTTAGAGCACCAAACCTTCTCCTTCCTCTCCATTAGGGTTCCCACCAACCCTAGTCCTTCCTGCGAGCATCCAAAGGAGTCATAAGTGATGGAAAAAAATAGGTTTAAAATTATTTTAAACACGCAGCAGAAAAGATTCAGTTATAATAACTGATTGGTAGCCCAGGATCTACTACTCGTTAATTCCATAGATGCGCACAAGAGGGGACAAGAGTTATACCTTAGTGTCTTGAACCCAATTCTGATTTTCTTAAACTTCCGGCAGCTTCCACTATATGGCCTTCACTCTTATGACTCCTATGAATGCTCACAGGAAGGACTAGGGTTGGTGGGAACCCTAATGGAGAGGAAGGAGAAGGTTTGGTGCTCTAAAACAGTTTCTGCAGCTTCTGACGTTCAAAACGACGAACTTCTTTTCCAGAACGCAGCTGCCCTATTTATGGATTCCCATAACCGACCTAGACTTCGAGCGATCGAAGACCTTCGATCGATCGAACCTTAGATCGATCGAACCATTCTCGATCGATCGAGACTTCCAAGACTTCAATCGATCGAACATCCTTCGATCGATCGAACTTGTCTTGACAACTTCCTCATGTGTCTTTCCAAGTATCCTGGCGGAGCTAAGAGTGGGACCTCCTAGGCTCTTAATTGTTGGCTCAGACCAGTTTGTTAATTACCGTGACCAAACTCTTTGATCACCAAACTAACTAACTGGTCAGTTAACGTTTACTCCACTATAAAACGATAACTGAACTCCAACGCAAAAGAACAAATCCGAAGCGATAACTAGACTTGTATGTTGTACTAATGTCCCTCTACCTTCAGCATTCATAATCATATTCAGGTAGTCGGATAACTGTTACTGTCAACCTGAATCATGATTACTTCTTGAATTCCTTGAGTCCCATTCACCTCTCATGATTACCAAACATGTTGATAACTCTTATCAACAAGACTGCAGTTCTCAGTAATCGACTTGGTGACATTCTCAAGGGAATGCTTACTCTGAAACAGAGGGTAGATTCTGTCTTGACAATATATGTTCACAACCCTATGAATATGACATACCCAAGATACCCAAGTGTTGATCTTCTATAAACCTCACTGATTGGGAAGTCAAAGCAGTCATATCCACAGTCTGTGTTCATAATCGTCTCAAGATTGAGAACACGTACCTTACACAAGTTATGAGTTCCTATCGACTGATTGACAGCCTTGAGTGTCAATAGGAAAGCTCAGGTCCGTCAATGCACTATAAGCACTAGCATATTAACTAAGAGTTACACTCTAGTGATTGAGATTGATCACTCCATCCAATGGTAGTTAATCATGCTACAGTGTAAACCTGATGAGATATCCTAGTCTCAACATCCACTGTGACATGTTCTAAGTAACAAAGAATAGCAATTCGTATCTCACTTGTATGTATCTCATACATACACGCATTACTTACTATGATACTTAAGGATAACAATCATCTCATGAAAGAAACATACATAACAAAATGTAAAGCTGATATCCATATATTAAAATGTCAATGTCTCCTATATAAAGTAATGGTTTGAGGGCACAAACCCAACAAACTCCCACTTGCACTCACAACCATACAGGATTACATCTGAGACCTAGACTATCTAGATGACGATCAAAGACCTTCTGTGGCAAAGCCTTTGTAAACGGATCAGCAAGATTGTCAATGGTGGCAATCTAGGTGACAGTCACATCTCCACGTTGAACAATATCTCGGATAAGATGATATTTCCGCTCTACGTGCTTCCCTTTTTCGTGGTTCCTTAGCTCCTTGGACTGAGCCACTGCCCCACTATTATCACAATAAAGCGTAATAGGTGACAATGACGCTGGTACCACCTCGAGCTCCATAAGGAACTAGTTGAGCCAAACAGCTTCCTTTGCGGCTTCACAAGCAGCCACATACTCAGCTTCTGTAGTTGAGTCTGCAATGCATTTCTGCTTAATGCTCCTCTAACTAACAGCACCACCTCCCAAGGTAAAGAGATGTCAGGATGTTGACTTCCTCGAATCTTTATCTGACATAAAGTCCGAGTCAGTATATCCAACTGGAATTAACTCATTACCGCCGTACATAAGCATGTAATCTTTAGTCCTTCTCAAGTACTTAAGAATGTGCTTAACGGCTATCTAGTGCTCTGGACCTGGATTCGATTGATATCTGCTAACCATGCCAACGGCAAAACAGATATCTGGTCTAGTGCATAACATCGCATACATGAGACTTCCAACTGCCGAAGCATATAGAATTCTTGCCATGCGATTCCTCTCCTCCTGTGTCTTGGGACACTGGTCCTTGGAGAACGCTAAACCATGCTTGAAAGGTAACAAACCTTTCTTCGAATTATCCATTGAAAACTTAGTTAGCACCTTATCGATATAACCAGCTTGAGACAATCCCATTATCTTTCGCTTGCGATCCCGAAAGAGCTTTATCCCAAGAATATAGCTCGCCTCTCCCAGATCCTTCATATCGAAAGTACTAGCTAGCCAAACCTTGACCGTTGACAATGCCGCTACATCATTCCCAATGAGTAGAATATCGTCAACGTAAAGCACAAGAAAGGCCATCACTTTCCCTTCACACTTCTTGTATACACAAGGTTCATCCAGATTCTGTATGAAACCAAACGACTTGACCGCTTGGTCAAATCGGATGTTCCAACTCCTGGATGCCTGCTTAAGCCCATAAATGGACTTTTGCAGCTTGCATACCAAGTTACCTTTCCGACCAGCTATGAACCCTTCTGGTTGTTGCATATAGATGTCCTCCTCAAGATTGCCATTTAAGAATGCAGTCTTGACGTCCATCTGCTAGATCTCATAATCTAGGCATGCAACAATGGATAAGAGTATTCTGATGGACTTGAGCATGGCTACCGGCGAGAAGGTTTCCTCATAGTCAATGCCCTCCCTCTGAGTATAACCTTTCGCTACAAGCCTAGCCTTAAAGGTCTCAACCTTTCCATCAGATGCTCTTTTCCTCTTGTAGACCCACTTACAACCAATGGGTTTAATATTGGCTGGAAGTTCTACAAGATCCCAGACCTGATTAGAATCCATAGATTCTAATTCAGCCTTCATAGCTTTAACCCAATGTTCTGAATCAACATCAGTCATTGCCTCTTCGTATGTGGCAGGATCAGATTCAGATTCTTTGGAGACAGCTTCAAAAACTTCTCCTAAGAACATGTATCTATCAGGCTGGCTGATAATCCTCCCACTACAACGAGGTGCCGGTGCAGAAATGGGTGAAGAAGTGGTATTTTCTTGATTTACATCGTTATCAACTGCGGGTTGGACTGAGGGCTCTCCTTCTATTTTTCTCAGATCTATCCTTCCCTTAGGTTTATGGTTCATGATATAATCATCCTCTAAGAAAACAGCATTTGTACTAACAAACACTTTCTGTTCTCTTGGATCATAAAAATACCATCCATAAGTACCCTTTGGATACCCTACCAAATAACATACTTCTGATCTAGAATCCAACTTGCTCATCTTTCCTTTCAGCACATGTGCCGGACAACCCCATATCCGGAGATGTTGCAAAGAAGGCTTGCGGCCAATCCACATCTCCCGTGGTGTCCTGGGAACAGATTTGCTTGGCACTAGATTTAGTATGTATGTAGCGATTTCCAAAGCATAACCCCAAAGGAATAATGGCAACTCTGAATAACTCATCATTGACCTAGTCATGTCTAAACGAGTCCGGTTCCTTCTCTCAGCTACACCATTCTGCTGAGGCGTGCCAGGTGCAGTCAACTATGACAGAATCCCATTCTGTACGAGGTGATCAATAAACTCATTAGAGAGGTACTCGCCACCTCGATCAGATCGAATGGCTTTGATATGTGAGCCCAATTGCTTCTCCACTTCAGCCCTAAACTCTTTGAACTTTTCAAAGGCTTCAGACTTGTGCTGCATTAGGTACACATATCCATACCTAGAGTGGTCATCGGTAAATGTTATGAAATACTCATAACCACCCCTTGCTCTAATATTTATTGGTCCACACACATCAGTATGAACTAATTCCAACAATGCATTGGTCCTATTGCCCTTTGCGGGAAAGGGCCTTTTGGTCATCTTACCCTCTAAACAAGACTCACAGACTTCCATTGGTTCGAGAACCAAATCGCCTAAGATCCCTTCTTTGACTAGTCTGCCAATCCTATTTAGATTGATATGGCCAAGCCTCATGTGCCAAAGCCTTGTTGGATTAGTGGAAGGTTCTTTTCTTTTAGATGGTATAGTTACCATTGAGTTATTAAGTTCCAAGCAAGAATCTTTAGAAATATTGGGAGTAATCACATACAAACCATTTGATTTAACACCAGAACATATAAAAGAACTATTTCTTTTAATCACAACTTCAGTTCCAAAATGAAAAAAATAACCATTATTCGATAAATTAGAAACTGAAATTAAATTACGTCTCATTGAAGGGACGTAAAGTACATCTGATAAAATCAAAACTTTATTGTCTAGAAATTCTAAAACTACGACTCCTATAGCAACCGCAGAAACGGCTGCGCTAGAACCTAGAGTAAGTACGATTTCCCCATCACTGCACCTCCTGGTTGATCTGAACCCCTACAACGAATTACAGATATGGTTAGTCGCACGAGAATCAATGCACCAAGTGTTTGAAGTATCTGTAATAAAACTTACTTCAATCACATGTGATTCAATCATACCTTGAACTCTTGTAGCCATGAATTCTGGACAGTTCCTATTCCAGTGGCCCTTCTCACCGCATTGGAAACACTTTCCTTTGCCTTGGCCACCCACCTTCCCTTTGCCCTTACCTTTTCCCTTAGATTTTGCAATCTTAGGGACCGGTCCAACACTTGGACCACCAGTGCCAGCCTTCTTCTTCCCTTTCTTTCCTTTCGGCATAGATCGGGAGGAGGAAGCGCTTTTCTCAACGTTCAGAACGTTGACCCCAGGCTTGATCACCCCTTCCGCTGCCAGTAAAGAACTCATTAATTCGATCATTGAAAAATCCATTTTGTTCATATTATAGTTTAGTTTAAATTGAGCGAATGACGGCGACAGCGTGTTGAGGATCATATCAACTTGGGTCTGTGCATCGATGTTGGCACCTAGGGTCTCCAGCTCATTTAAATAACCAATCATTTTTAAAACATGTTCCTTGACTGGAGTCCCTTCCGACATCTTTGCACTCATTATCTTTTGCATGGCTACCTGTCTGGCAGGCCTGCCATGCTCCCCAAACATCTTTTTCAGGGATGTGATAATGTCACTGGCAGAATCATTCGATTGGAATTGGTGTTGCAACACACCAGCCATTGAGGCCAGAATATAGCAACGAGCCATTCCATTCGACTTCTTCCATTTGTCGAACTTGTGTCTGGCAGCTGCCGAAGCATTTGCAGCGGGTTCTTCGGGGCATGGGGTGGTGAGAACATATATATGATCCTCCGCAGTTAACACGATGTCAAGGTTACGTTTCCATTCAGTGTAGTTGTTTCCAGTTAACTTGTTTTGAGTGAGTATGGTGGCAAGTGGACTAAATGCAGATCCAGACATTATGATTACTGAAAATCAAACAAACAAAATAAATATGGATATCAGGATTTGACAGTTTGAAATAAAAGAATCCTTAAAACTCTTATTTTAAAACAAAGTCGCCGGAATATCGAAACAAAAGAAGTAAGCCTCCGTGTGGAGGTCAATTTTCTATTTTTTGATTAATCAAGACTTGTCCGCTATGCAACTCTTGCAAAAACAAGTTATGACTCCCGATCCCTTTTGATCTCTAAGTTTCTGAACAATGCCCCGTGTGGGATCCCTTATCCATAGCTTAGCTAGTGTGTACCATTAACTAAGATCCAATCACAACCGTCTCAAGTAGCGCCTCCGTGTGGTGGTCACCCTCTAACACGTCTGATTGATCCTATCAAAAGAAGTTCACATCTAGTAACCAATAAATAATGCACCCTCCGTATGGAATGATCACCCCTGACGAGGTGACACAGAATACACTACTCATCTTACAGTGAACAGTTAATGGAAGATCGTGGGTGTCAATAAATAAGACCCTCTCCCACTAGATTTGGTAAATTAAGGATTTTGCTTTTTAGAAAAATTTATTTTTATACATTACCCATAAACATCCAATGTTTACTAATGCGTTAAAAAACAGTTTTTGAATCTTATTTTAGAAAACTTGTTTTACGTGCATGCAAGTAGTAACAATATAATTAAATGCCAATCACAACCAAGCACATAAAACAAAAACTAAAATTGAAAATAAAGACATCCAAACGATGCCTCTATCTCCCATGGCTCTATCTCCATAGAACCTCCTTTTTGGTTTGATCGCCTCCAGCTCCATCTTCATGGACAATGGCTCCTTGCTCCATCTTCATGGATTTTCTAATTCTATTACATTTTTCCTATGCTTCTTTCGAAGCTTACAATTTATCTAGAAATAGAAATAGCAACAACAAAATAAAAGGCTAGGGAAACCGGTACGACTTTCCTTTTCGTAGGATTGAAGTCGCAGCGCCCTTTACATATGCCTTAAAACCAAACCAAACTTAAATTACAACATGCACCATTCTCAAAAAGTTTAAATACAAAATTTAAAAGTCTTGGTGCCATGGGAGATAGTGACTAAACTAGCTGCAAAAGGGTTAGTCGTACACACATCCACACATACATAACAAATATATGTAATATTGGAACACTTGATTGATTCACACAGTATATAAACTCTTTACATACTGAATTAGAACTTAAAAATAGCATCTTACTTCTCTGTCACTGTTCGATCGATCGAAGACAGTTCGATCGCTCGAACCGTTGATCGCTCGAACCTTCGATCGATTGAACACCACTCAATCGCTTGAACATTCTATTTCACAGAATGATTTAAAAAATTACAGAATACTTTAAAATTAAAGCTTTTCATTTCAAAACACTTTAAAATTGTGAAACAGAGAACCTGACAAAGAATCTGTCTCGATCGATCGAATGTCATTAGATCGATCGAACATTCAATGTTCGATCGCTCGAAACCTGTTCGATCGCTCGAGTATAGAGGATGTTCGATCGATCGAATCATGTTCGATCGATCGAACCGGCCTTGCATCCCATGCATTCACAGATTTGTACTCTGCTGCGATAACACTGCAGAAATAGATCTGTGACGATGCAGTTTCGAAACCAGTTTTAAAATCAACAGGCAAATCAAAACTAGTGTTCCAAAACGCATCTATAGATCCAAACAAGCGTGGCTCTGATACCAATTAATGGAAAAAAATAAGTTTAAAATTATTTTAAACGCGCAGCGAAAAAGATTCAGTTATAATAACTGATTGGTAGCCCAGGATCTACTACTCGTTAATTCCATAGATGCGCACAAGAGGGGACAAGAGTTATACCTTAGTGTCTTGAACCCAATTCTGATTTTCTTGAACTTCCAGTAGCTTCCACTAGATGGCCTTCACTCTTATGACTCCTATGGATGCTCGTAGGAAGGACTAGGGTTGGTGGGAACCCTAATGGAGAGGAAGGAGAAGGTTTGGTGCTCTAAAACAGTTTCTGTAGCTTCTGACGTTCAAAACGACGAACTTCTTTTCCAGAACGCAGCTGCCCTATTTATAGATTCCCATAACCGACCTAGACTTCGAGTGATCGAAGACCTTCGATCGATCGAACCTTAGATCGATCGAACCATTCTCGATCGATCAAGACTTCCAAGACTTCAATCGATCGAACATCCTTCGATCGATCAAACTTGTCTTGACAACTTCCTCATGTGTCTTTCCAAGTATCCTGGCGGAGCTAAGAGTGGGACCTCCTAGGCTCTTAATTGTTGGCTCAGACCAGTTTGTTAATTACCGTGACCAAACTCTTTGATCAGCAAACTAACTAACTGGTCAGTTAACGTTTACTCCACTATAAAACGATAACTGAACTCCAACGCAAAAGAATAAATCCGAAGCGATAACTAGACTTGTATGTTGTACTAATGTCCCTCTACCTTCAGCATTCATAATCATATTCAGGTAGTCGGATAACTGTTACTGTCAACCTGAATCATGATTACTTCTTGAATTCCTTGAGTCCCATTCACCTCTCATGATTACCAAACATGTTGATAACTCTTATCAACAAGACTGCAGTTCTCAGTAATCGACTTGGTGACATTCTCAAGGGAATGCTTACTCTGAAACAGAGGGTAGATTCTGTCTTGACAATATATGTTCACAACCCTATGAATATGACATACCCAAGATACCCAGGTGTTGATCTTCTATAGACCTCACTGATTGGTAAGTCAAAGCAGTCATATCCACAGTCTGTGTTCATAATCATCTCAAGATTGAGAACACGTACCTTACACAAGTTATGAGTTCCTATCGACTGATTGACAACCTTGAGTGTCAATAGGAAAGCTCAGGTCCGTCAATGCACTATAAGTACTAGCATATTAACTAAGAGCTACACTCTAGTGATTGAGATTCATCACTCCATCCAATGGTAGTTAATCATGCTATAGTGTAAACCTGATGAGATATCCTAGTCTCAACATCCACTGTGACATGTTCTAAGTAACAAAGAATAGCAATTCGTATCTCACTTGTATGTATCTCATACATACACGCATTACTTACTATGATACTTAAGGATAACAATCATCTCATGAAAGAAACATACATAACAAAATGTAAAGCTGATATCCATATATTAAAATGTTAATGTCTCCTATATAAAGTAATGGTTTGAGGGCACAAACCCAACAATAAGAGTGAAGGCCATCTAGTGGAAGCTGTTGGAAGCTGAAGAAAATCAGAATTGGGTTCAAGACACTAAGGTATAACTCTTGTCCCCTCTTGTGCGCATCTATGGAATTAACGAGTAGTAGATCCTGGGCTACCATTAAGTTTTTATAACTTGACTTTTCCGCTGTGTGTTTAAACTTTTAACTTAAACCTGTTTTTACCAACAATTGGTATCAGAGCCACGCTCGTTTGGATCTATAGATGCGTTTTAGAACACTAGTTTTGATTTGCATGTTGATTTTAGAACTGTTTTCAAAATGGCATTGTCCCAGATCTATTTTTGTAGTGTTAATGCAGTAGAATACAAATCTGTGATTGCATAGGATGTAAGGCGGGTTCGATCGATCGAACATGTTTTGATCGATCGAACATCCTCTGTACTCGAGCGATCGAACAGTCTTCGATCGATCGAAACCTTCTGGTGTTCGATCGATCGAATGAAGTTAGATCGATCGAGACAGATTCTTTGTCAGGCTCTCTGTTTCACAGTTTTAAGGTGTTTTGAAATTAAAAGCTTTAATTTTAAAGAATTCTGCAAATTTTTTAAATCATTCTGTGAAATAGAAAGTTCAAGCAATTGAACGGAGTTCAATCGATCGAAGGTTTGATCGATCGAACGGTCTTCGATCGATCGAACTGTGACAGAGAAGTAAGATGTTGTTTTAAGTTCTAATTAAGTATGTAAAGAGTTTATATACTGTGTGAATCAATTAAGTATTCCAATAATTACATATATTTGTTATGTATGTGTGGATGTGTGTACAACTAACCCTTTTGCAGCTAGTTTAGTCACTATCTCCCATGGCACCAAGACTTTTAAATTTTGTATTTAAATTGTTTGAGATTGGTGCATGATGTAATTTAAGTTTGGTTTGGTTTTAAGGCATATGTAAAGGGCGCTGCGACTTTAATCCTACGAAAAGGAAAGTCGCACCGGTTTCCCTAGCCTTTTATTTTTGTTGTTGCTATTTCTATTTCTAGATAAATTGTAAGCTTCGAAAGAAGCATAGGACAAATGTAATAGAATTAGAAAATCCATGAAGATGGAGCAAGGAGCTGTTGTCCATGAAGATGGAGCTGGAGGCGATCAAACCAAAAAGGAGGTTCTATGGAGATAGAGCCATGGGAGATAGAGGCATCGTTTGGATGTCTTTATCTTCATTTTAGTTTATTGTTTTATGTGCTTGGTTTGTGATTGGCATTTAATTATATTGTTACTACTTGCATGCACGTAAAACAAGTTTTCTAAAATAAAATTCAAAAACCGGTTTTAACGCATTAGTAAACATTGGATGTTTATGGGTAATGTGCAAAAACATTTTCTAAAAAGCAAAATCCTTTATTTCTAAATCTAGTGGGAGAGGGTCTTATTAATGACACCCACGATCTTCCATTAACGGTTCATTGTAAGATGAGTAGTGCATTTTGTGTCACCTCGCCAGGGGTGATCATTCCATACGGAGAATGCATTACTCATTGGTTACTAGATGTGAACTTCTTTTGATAGGATCAATCAGACGTGTTAGAGGGTGACCACCACATGGAGGCGCTACTTGAGACGATTGTGATTGGATCTTAGTTAATGATACACACTAGCTAAGCTATTGTAACAACCATAAAATTTCTAAGTGTATAAATAATTATTTTAATTATAATTTTCAGTTAGCAATATTATATGAGTGTGCCTATGTAAGACACGTCTTTAAAAATTTTAAGTTTGGAGGACATATAAATAAAATCATTAGTGAGCCCTTTAGTTTGAATGCTACATTTTATTAATTTAAATTTATTAAAAAAAAATGACGTGTTGATATGTATTTTTTTTTAATATAGTGTTTACAGGCCCGCGAATGTGTCAAATAGTGTATCTGGTATTGAAATTAAGTACCCGGGGTATGAGTACCCTTTGGGCTAGCCATTTTAATGGTTTGTGTTATATTTTGGGCTCATATGAGTCTCTTTAGTGAGCCCATAAGAAGAAAAACGGGATTATTAATATTTGTGTGAGTAATATATGTATTGTGTGTGTATTATATGTATATAGATAGATAATATATTCTAGGGCAAGAAAAAAATGACAGTGATTGTAGAGCGTTAAATGCAAATGGATAAACTGTTGCGAAACATGAAATTGAAAACTCGAAATGGTTACCGGGGTATAATGCGAAGAAAATTGATATAATGATTCGATATTAGAGAATTTCTTATTCTAATACTAAGGATTTGTGCTAACTCTCGAGTTGCAGGATGGTGGGCCCACTAACCATTGTATGCAGGCTTTGGCTCACCATGTTATTTAAGAGTAAGTGTTTCTTTTACTTTGTGGGTGGAACAAACATAGATAGATAATATATCCTAGGGTTAGAAAAAAAAAAAAAGAGCAGCCTCAAGAGAGAGAGAGAGAGAGAACAAGAGACAAAGAGAGAAGAGGCAACCCTAGCCACCTAGAAGCTGAAGAAAAAGAGAAGAGAAGAGAAAAGAAGGGAGTTCACCATCATCATCATCATCATCATCATCATCTTTCTTTTCCCAATTCGGTGAGTAAACATTTAGATTTGTAGGGTTGATTCATAGTTTGATTGATTTTTGATTTGTGTTCATTATAGTTTGAATAAATCGTATGGATGGGTGTTTATATAATACGGATCTATATTGATATATACATATACATTTACATATATATATATCAAAGGTTAGATGTAAGTTATTTAGAAAATTGAAGAAAAAAAAAAAAAGACTAACACAAATTCGGATTTGGGTAAAATTGAAGAAAACTCTCAAATCTGTTTTAGAAAATAATTTGTATTAATTCATATATTTTGTTTTTGGTAAAACTGTTCGCGTGAGTCAATGTAAAACACGATTCTGCACGTTTTTTGTCTAATGGTATTTTTCTCAATTCTGCACCAATTGGACAGAAAATTCATATTACAGTAGCAGTAAATGTTAACTCCGAATTTCGAATTATGTATATGAAAATTGTTAGAGATGTTTCTTTATACGGTATTATTATGAAGAACAATTTCAACCCATGCTAGTTTTGGGGCTGTTTAATATAAGGTTTGTTTGGGACCGTTTTAAATAGTATTGTTGAATGCCGATTTTAAATGCTATGACTTATGCTATGTGTAGTATTAAATGATGATTGTGGATATACTACGTTAGAGACGTGAATAGAAGTTTTGCGCAAGGGCCTTATTGTGAATAATCGGATAATGATAATCCATGTAATAAATGATAAATTTTCGAATTGGTTAATGACGTGATTAAATCCTCATGAATGGTACTTGTGAATTAACGTAGATGGTAAAAAAAAAAGTGGTTTCAAGTTCCTTAGTGTTCACCGCTCCCCGTTGTGTGATATATTTTTTTTGGTAGCTCGACTTGCTGAGTGTACCCTTTTGCCAGTGGCTTCGTGATCAAGCTGGCCTAAGCCTTATGCTCGGCTTATTTGTTAGACGTCTAGGCATATTGACTGGCCTTCTGTATGTATACCTGGTTTGGTTGATACCCCAACCAAACTAGCACCAGAGTGGATGTTAGTAGTATGTCCGGGCACACATGGGATATATGTGTGGGTGTACCATGGAGGGTGACCAAGTGGTGAACCTAGGAAATTGAATAATGAATCATTCATAAAAAAAGTAAGTTGACCATGAGTAGGGTGACCTTAGTGGTGAACCTAGGGAACATAAAGATAAATTAAAGGCTAATAAATAATGACAATGGAGTATTTCATAAGACTGATAAGTTTGAAATAATGAATGCGACATTTAAGTTATAACGTGGACGGCTTATGCATGGAATTATTCGCCTGATTTGTGATCATTCGATTTACAGGATGGTGGGCCCACTAACTTTTATGCAGGACTGGCTCACCTTATATATCCGAGGTAAGTATAAAACTCGTAGTAACTTTGGATTTTGGGCAAGAAACTACTTGCCATCACATAAATGGAAACTACTCTTTTGTCCAAATATGTGTGTGGAACTACCTGTCTTGGCCCAATAGTGTTGTAATGTGGTTTTTAGTCTACGGGTTCAGGTAGGAGCCCTCATATTTTATTATTTTTGTTTAACTCATACCAGTCATGTGATTGACCCGAGTGTGTTATGCATTCGGGTACATTTCTGTTTGAAATGTAGTTGGATGACATGTGCAGGATATTGCTTTTGATGATGTGACCGTTGTGCTTGGCTGTGGAGTCTTTGGGCATTGGAACGTTGTAGTTGCTCTGACCATCGGATGTATAGACTTTATTTCTTTTTTCTGAACTTTGTAAGAAATTTTATTTAACGAGCTTTGTATTCCTTTTGCAAATTAAAATGGTATTATATTTATAATGGAATATTATTTCTTTTATAATGAAATGGAGGATTGGGATTATAAATTTAATAATACATAGATTTTATATTAACACAGGATCACATGTCCTTATTTAATGAGTATTAAATTCTATTTTCAAATAAATTATTTATTAGCCTGTGTGAGGGTGTCACTCTCGGTGTTTTGAAAATTGAATATTAGTCTGGATACATGCTCTAGATTGAAGGTTTGGTTGTCCAAAAATCGGGGTGTGACAGCTATGGATAAGGGATCCCACACGGGGCATTATTCAGAAACTTAGAGATCAAAAGGGATCGGGAGTCATAACTTGTTTTGCAAGAGTTGCATAGCGGACAAGTCTTGATTAATCGAAAAATCGAAAATTGACCACCACACGGAGGCTTTATTCTTTTGTTTCGATATTCCGGCGACTTTGTTTTAAAATAAGAGTTTTAAGGATTCTTTTATTTCAAACTGTCAAATCTGATATTCATATTTATTTTATCTTTTGATTTTACAGTAAATCATAATGTCTAGATCTACATTTAGTCCACTTGCCACCATACTCACTCAAAACAAGTTAACTGGAAATAATTACACTGAATGGAAACGAAACCTTGACATCGTATTAACTGCGGAGGATCACATATATGTCCTCACCACCCTATGCCCTGAAGAACCCGCGGCAAATGCTTCGGCAGCTGCCAGACGCGAGTTCGATAAATGGAAGAAGTCGAATGGAATGGCTCGTTGCTACATTCTGGCCTCAATGGCTGGTGTGTTGCAACACCAATTCCAGTCGAACAATTCCGCCAGTGACATTATCGAATCCCTGAAGAAGATGTTCGGGGAGCATGGCAGGCCTACTAGACAGGTAGCTATGCAGAAGATAATGAGTGCTAAGATGTCGGAAGGGACTCCAGTCAAAGAACATGTTTTAAAAATGATTGGTTATTTGAATGAGCTGGAGACCCTAGGAGCCAACATCGATGCACAGACCCAAGTTGATATGATCCTCAACACGCTGTCGCCGTCATTCGCTCAATTTAAACTAAACTAGAATATGAACAAAATGGATTTTTCAATGATCGAATTAATGAGTTCTTTACTGGCAGCGGAAGGGGTGATCAAGCCTGGGGTCAACGTTCTGAACGTTGAGAAAAGCGCTTCCTCCTCCCGATCTATGCCGAAAGGAAAGAAAGGGAAGAAGAAGGCTGGCACTGGTGGTCCAAGTGTTGGACCGGTCCCTAAGATTGCAAAATCTAAGGGAAAAGGTAAGGGCAAAGGGAAGGTGGGTGGCCAAGGCAAAGGAAAGTGTTTCCAATGCGGTGAGAAGGGCCATTGGAATAGGAACTGTCCAGAATTCTTAGCTACAAGAGTTCAAGGTATGATTGAATCACATGTGATTGAAGTAAGTTTTATTACAGATACTTCAAACACTTGGTGCATTAATTCTGGTGCGACTAACCATATCTGTAATTCGTTGTAGGGGTTCAGATCAACCAGGAAATGCAGTGATGGGGAGATCGTGCTTACTCTAGGTTCTAGCGCAATCGTATCTGCGGTTGCTATAGAAGTCGTAGTTTTAGAATTTCTAGACAATAAAGTTTTGATTTTATCAGATGTTCTTTACGTCCCTTTAATGAGACGTAATATAATTTTAGTTTCTAATTTAACGAATAATGGTTATTCCTTTCATTTTGGAACTGAAGTTGTTATTAAAAGAAATAGTTCTTTTATATGTTCTGGTGTTAAATCAAATGGTTTGTATGTGATTACTCCCAATATTTCTAAAGATTCTTGCTTGGAACTTAATAACTCAGTGGTAACTATACCATCTAAAAGAAAAGAACCTTCCACTAATCCAACAAGGCTTTGGCACATGAGGCTTGGCCATATCAATCTAAATAGGATTGGCAGACTAGTCAAAGAAGGGATCTTAGGCGATTTGGTTCTCGAACCAATGGAAGTCTGTGAGTCCTGTTTAGAGGGTAAGATTACCAAAAGGTCCTTTCCCGCAAAGGGAAATAGGACCAATGCATTGTTGGAATTAGTTCATACTGATGTGTGTGGACCAATAAATATTAGAGCAAGGGGTGGTTATGAGTATTTCATAACATTTACCGATGACCACTCTAGGTATGGATATGTGTACCTAATGCAGCACAAGTCTGAAGCCTTTGAAAAGTTCAAAGAGTTTAGGGATGAAGTGGAGAAGCAATTGGGCTCACATATCAAGGCCATTCGATCTGATCGAGGTGGCGAGTACCTCTCTAATGAGTTTATTGATCACCTCGTACAGAATGGGATTATGTCATAGTTGACTGCACCTGGCACGCCTCAGCAGAATGGTGTAGCGGAGAGAAGGAACCGGACTCTTTTAGACATGACTAGGTCGATGATGAGTTATTCAGAGTTACCATTATTCCTTTGGGGTTATGCTTTGGAAACCACTGCATACATACTAAATCTAGTACCAAGCAAATCTATTCCCAGGACACCACGGGAGATGTGGATTGGGCGCAAACCTTCTTTGCAACATCTCCGGATATGGGGGTGTCCGGCACATGTGCTGAAAGGAAAGATGAGCAAGTTGGATTCTAGATTAGAAGTATGTTATTTTGTAGGGTACCCAAAGGGTACTTATGGATGGTATTTTTATGATCCAAGATAACAGAAAGTGTTTGTTAGTACAAATGCTGTTTTCTTAGAGGATGATTATATCATGAACCATAAACCTAAGGGAAGGATAGATCTGAGAGAAATAGAAGGAGAGCCCTCAGTCCAACCCGCAGTTGATAACGATGTAAATCAAGAAAATACCATTTCTTCACCCATTTCCGCACCGGTACCTCGTCGTAGTGGGAGGATTATCAGCCAGCCTGATAGATACATGTTCATAGGAGAAGTTTTTGAAGCTGTCTCCATAGAATCTGAATCTGATCCTGCCACTTACGAGGAGGCAATGGTTGATGTTGATTTAGCTCATTGGATTAAAGCTATGAAGGCTGAATTGGAATCTATGGATTCCAATCAGGTCTGGGATCTTGTAGAACTTTCAACCAATATTAAACCCATTGGCTGTAAGTGGGTCTACAAGAGGAAAAGAAGTTCTGATGGAAAGGTTGAAACTTTTAAGGCAAGGCTTGTAACGAAAGGTTATACTCAAAGGGAGGGCATTGACTATGAGGAAACCTTCTCGTTGGTAGCCATGCTCAAGTCCATCAGAATACTCTTATCCATTGTTGCATGCCTAGATTATAAGATCTGGCAGATGGACGTCAAGACTGCATTCTTGAATGGCAATCTTGAGGAGGACATCTATATGCAACAACCACAAGGGTTCATAGCTGGTCGGAAAGGTAACTTGGTATGCAAGTTGCAAAAGTCCATTTATGGGCTTAAGAAGGCATCGAGAAGTTGGAACATCCGATTTGACCAAGCGGTCAAGTCGTTTGGTTTCATACAGAATATGGATAAACCTTGTGTATACAAGAAATGTGAAGGGAAAGTGGTGGCTTTTCTTGTGCTTTACGTTGACGACATTCTACTCATTGGAAATGATGTAGTGGCGCTGTCAACGGTCAAGGTTTGGCTAGCTAGAACTTTTGATATGAAAGATCTAGGAGAGGCGAGCTATATGCTTAGGATAAAGCTCTTTCGGGATCGCAAGCGAAAGATAATGGGATTGTCTCAAGCTGGTTTTATCGATAAGGTGCTAACTAGGTTTTCTATGGATAATTCGAAGAAAGGTTTGTTACCTTTCATGCATGGTTTAGCGTTCTCCAAGGACCAGTGTCCCAAGACACAGGAGGAGAAGAATCGCATGGCAGGAATTCCATATGCTTCGGCAGTTGGAAGTCTCATGTATGCGATGTTATGCACTAGACCAGATATCTGTTTTACCGTTGGCATGGTTAGCAGGTATCAATCGAATCCGGGTCCAAAACACTGGATAGCCGTTAAGCACATTCTTAAGTACTTGAGAAGGACTAAAGATTACATGCTTATGTACGGCGGTAGTGAGTTAATTCCAGTAGGATATACTGACTCAGACTTTATGTCAGATAAAGATTCGAGAAAGTCAACATCCGGACATCTCTTTACCTTGGGAGGTGGTGTTGTTAGTTGGAGGAGCATTAAGCAGAAATGCATTGCAGACTCAACTACAGAAGTTGAGTATGTGGCTGCTTGTGAGGCCGCAAAGGAAGCTCTTTGGCTCAAGAAGTTCCTTATGGAGCTCGAGGTGGTACCAACGTCGCTGTCACCTATTACGCTTTATTGTGATAATAGTGGGGCAGTGGCTCAGTCCAAGGAGCCAAGGAACCACGGAAAGGGGAAGCACGTAGAGCAGAAATATCATCTTATCCGAGATATTGTTCAACGTGGAGATGTGACTGTCACTAAGATTGCCACCGTTGACAATCTTGTTGATCCGTTTACAAAGGCTTTGCTACAGAAGGTCTTTGATCGTCATCTAGATAGTCTAGGTCTCAGATGTAATCCTGTATGGTTGTGAGTGCAAGTGGGAGTTTGTTGGGTTTGTGCCCTCAAACCATTACTTTATATAGGAGACATTGACATTTTAATATATGGATATCAGCTTTACATTTAGTTATGTATGTTTCTTTCATGAGATGATTGTTATCCTTAAGTATCATAGTAAGTAATGCGTGTATGTATGAGATACATACAAGTGAGATACGAATTACTATTCTTTGTTACTTAGAACGTGTCACAGTGGATGATGAGACTGGATATCTCATCAAGTTTACACTGTTGCATGATTAACTACCATTGGATGGAGTGATTAATCTCAATCACTAGAGTGTAACTCTTAGTTAATATGCTAGTGCTTACAGTGCATTGACGGACGTGAGCTTTCCTATTGACACTCAAGACTGTCAATCAGTCGATAGGAACTCATAACTTGTATAAGGTACGTGTTCTCAATCTTGAGACGATTATGAACACAAACTATGGATATGGCTGCTTTGACTTACCAATCAGTGAGGTCTATAGAAGATCAACACATGGGTATCTTGGGTATGTCATGTTCATAGGGTTGTGAACATATATTGTCAAGAAAGAATCTACCCTCTGTTTCAGAGTAAGCATTCCCTTGAGAATGTCACCAAGTCGATTACTGAGTACTGCAGTCTTGTTGATAAGAGTTATAAACATGTTTGGTAATCATGAGAGGTGAATGGGACTCAAGGAATACAAGAAGTAATCGTGATTCAGGTTGACAGTAACAGTTATCCGACTACCTGAATATGATTACGAATGCTGAAGGTAGAGGGACATTAGTACAACATACAAGTCTAGTTATCGCTTCGGATATGTTCTTTTGCGTTGGAGTTCAGTTATTATTTTATAGTGGAGTAAACGTTAACTGACCAGTTAGTTAGTTTGCTGATCAAAGAGTTTGGTCACGGTGATTAACAAACTGGTCTGAGCCAACAATAAAGAGCCTAGGAGGTCCCACTCTTAGCTCCGCCAGGATACTTGGAAAGACACATGAGGAAGTTGTCAAGACAAGTTCGATCGATTGAAGTATGTTCGATCGATTGAAGTTTTGGCAGTCTCGATCGATCGAGAATGGTTCGATCGATCGAAGGTTCGATCGATCGAAGATCTTCAATCGCTCGAAGTCTAGGTCGGTTCTGGGAATCTATAAATAGGGCAGTTGCATTCTGGAAAAGGAGTTCGTCATTTTTTGAACGTCAGAAGCTGCAGAAACTATTTTAGAGCACCAAACCTTCTCCTTCCTCTCCATTAGGGTTCCCACCAACCCTAGTCCTTCCTGCGAGCATCCATAGGAGTCATAAGAGTGAAGGCCATCTAGTGGAAGTTGCTGGAAGCTGAAGAAAATCAGAATTGGGTCCAAGACACTAAGGTATAACTATTGTCCCCTCTTGTGCGCATCTATGGAATTAACGAGTAGTAGATCCTGGGCTACCATTAAGTTTTTATAACTTGACTTTTCCGCTGCGTGTTTAAACTTTTAACTTAAACCAATTTTTACCAACAGGAAAAGCAATCAAACTTGCTCCCTTAACCCCTAAACAGGTCTATGAAGACCAAATGAAGTTGAAAAGTGAGACTGAGTAAAAGAGAAAGAGTGAGGCTGAAAAGAAAAATGAGAGTGAGGGTGAAACTTCAAGAAAAAGAGAGAGTGAAAAAATAATAGAGAGGTGGCTAAAAATAAAGAAAAGAGAGTGGAGCCACGAGAGAAAAAAGAAAGAGAGTCTGCAGAGAGAAAAGAAAAGACAAAATTGAGTTTTTATACAAAACAGAGTGAGGTTAAGAGGGCATTTTTTGCAAATCAGCCTATGATTCTTCTTGTTTACAAAGAATCTTATCTTAATCTTCATGAAACTAACCAATCTCTTCCTAGTTTGGCTGTTTCTTTATTGCAGGAGTTCGAGGAAATATTTCCAGAGGAGATGCCGAGTGGGTTACCGCCCATTAGAGGCATTGAGCATCAAATTGATTTGGTACCTGGAGCTGTCATCCCTAACCGACCAGCCTATAGGAGTAATCCGGAGGAGACAAAGGATCTTCAAAGGCAAGTTAATGATTTGATGAGTAAGGGGTATGTGAGAGAGAGCATGAGTCCATGTGCAGTACCAGTGCTTCTAGTGCCAAAGAAGGATGGGACTTGGAGGATGTGCATTGATTGCAGAGCGGTCAATAATATCACGGTAAAGTATCGTCATCCCATTCCTAGATTAGATGATATGCTTGATGAATTGCATGGCTCTTGTATTTTTAGTAAAAATAGATCTTAAAAGTGGTTACCACCAAATCAAAATGAAAGAGGGAGATGAATGGAAAACTGCTTTTAAGACAAAATATGGACTTTATGAATGGTTGGTTATGCCATTTGGGCTTACAAATGCGCCTAGTACTTTTATGCGATTAATGAACCATGTTTTACGAGCATTCATAGGCAAGTTTGTGGTCGTGTACTTTGATGATATCCTAGTGTACAGCAAGACCTTAAATGATCATATTGAACATTTGAGATATGTGTTTGAGGTGTTGAAATGTGAAAAGTTGTATGCTAATTTTAAGAAATGCACCTTTTGCATGGAAAAAGTTATTTTTCTTGGATATGTTGTTAGTACAAAGGGCATTGAAGTGGATGAAGAAAAAGTCAAAGCCATCAAGGAGTGGCCAACGCCTAAAGGTATCACTGAGGTAAGAAGCTTTCATGGTCTAGCTAGTTTTTATAGGCGTTTTGTAAAGGATTTTAGTACCATTGCTGCACCACTCACTAAAATCAAATAAAAATGTTGGATTCCATTGGGGAATTGATCAAGAGAATGCATTTGCTACAATTAAAGATAGGCTTTGTTCTGTACCTGTGTTAGCATTACCTGACTTTAACAAAACTTTTGAGATTGAATGTGATGCTTCAGGAATAGGGATTGGAGCCATTTTGATGCAGGATAGGCGGCCTATAGCCTTCTTCAGTGAGAAGCTAAGTGGGGCAGCCCTGAATTACTCCACTTATGACAAAAAACTTTATGCTCTTGTTCGCGCTCTAGAGACATGGCAGCATTACCTTTGGCCTAATGAGTTTGTGATCCACACCGATCATGAATCATTGAAGCATCTCAAGGGACAAGGTAAAATAAATAAGAGACATGCTAGATGGATGGAGTACATCGAGACTTTTCCTTATGTCATCCGTTACAAGCAAGGTAAGGAAAATACTGTTGCTGATGCTTTATCACGAAGATATGTACTTCTTACTTCTATGAGTGCTAAATTGCTTGGGTTTGAATATATGAAAGAATGTATGCCGATGACACTGATTTTTCTGAGGTGTATCTGGCATGTGACAAAGCAGCATTTGGTAAGTTTTTCAAGCACGATGGTTATCTATTTAAAGAAAACAAATTGTGTGTGCCAAATTGTTCAATGCATGAATTGTTGGTGCGAGAGGCACATGGTGGGGGATTAATGGGACATTTTGGTGTCAGGAAAACCTTAGAAATTTTGAGTGAACATTTCGTTTGGCCTAGGATGAGAAGAGACATCACTCGAATATGTGGTAGGTGCATTACATGTAGAAACGCCAAATCTAAGGTTTTACCACATGGGTTGTATACACCCTTACCCGTCCCTAGTGAGCCATGGGTAGACATTTCTATTGACTTTGTTTTGGGGCTGCCTAGGACGAAGAGGGGTAGAGATTCTATTTTTGTGGTAGTGGACAGATTTAGTAAAATGGCACATTTCATTCCATGCCATAAAACAGATGATGCCACAAACATAGCTGATTTGTTTTTCAAGGAAATAGTGCGACTCCATGGTGTACCTAGGAGTATTGTTTCTGATAGGGATGTCAAATCTCTTAGCTACTTTTGGAAGGTTTTGTAAGGAAAATTAGGTACCAAACTTTTATTTTTCACTACTTGTCACCCACAAACTGACGGACAGACTGAAGTAGTCAACAGGACCTTGACTCAACTCTTACGCACTGTCATTCAAAAGAATTTAAAAACCTGGGAGGATTGTTTGCCATTCATAGAGTTTGCATATAATAGGACTATGCACACTACTACTTCTTATTCTCCTTTTGAAATTTTTTATGGTTTTAATCCACTCACTCCTTTAGATTTGATGCATTTACCTATTGATGACAGGAGTAGTTTAGATGGACACAGGAAGGCTGAATTAGTGAAGTTAATTCATGAGAGGGTACGACTTCAAATTGCACAAAAAAATGAAAAGTTTGCTTCACAAGCCAACAAAGGGCGTAAGCGTGTTATCTTTGAACCAGGAGATTGGGTCTGGGTTTACATGCGCAAAGAAAGATTCCCTGCCCATAAAAGGACTAAATTACATCCTCGAGGAGATGGCCCTTTTCAAATTCTTGAGAAAATTAATGATAATGCTTATAAAATAGATCTTCCAAGTGAGTATAATGTCTCGGCTACTTTCAATGTTTCTGACCTTTCCCCATTTGATGCATGTGACGATTCGAGGTCCAATCCTTTTGAGGAGAGGGGGAATGATGGGCACCATGATGGACCGAGTCATAAAGCTGACCCCGTAAAAGTTCCAAATGGGCCAATCACAAGATCAAGAGCTAAGAAGATCAAGGAAGCAATGCAAGGATTGGTACAATCCACTTGGGCTGAATTTGCAAATGTTTCAAGCAAGACTTCAACATTCAAGATGGGCTTGGAAGAATAGAAACCAGCTTTAATCCATGTAATACAAGCCACTTTGGCTATTTTATTTATGTTCGCGGGTTTTGGGCATGTGGGCCTATTTTATTCATTAATTAGACATCTATTTAGCTTTAAAGTTTAAGTTGTTTTGGGCTTGACTACCTCTAACCCATTTCTTTTATTTTTATTGAAGGCCTTTTGGGCCCTAGGGTTATTAGATATAAAACACTCTTGTAGCAGTTTTTAATAGGCAGATTATGTGAATGAATATAATTCTTCTCAGAGAATTCAGTTTTTTCTTCTTGTTCTTGATTGAACAATCTGAACTTATCAAAGGCATTCCCTTTGTGGCGTTCATACCAAATCTGGGTTCTTGAAATAGGGTTTCAACGGGTCTAGATCATCTTTGTGACTTGATTATTGGCTTTCCTGGGTTATTTACAATTTGATCGTGGGTTCAAGGAATATCAATTCCACGGGTTCACATCACCAGGAGCCAATGTTTTTGTTCGTTTTTCTTTTAAGACTTGTTTTAGTACTTTTTACTTAATCTAGAATGATCTCGGTAATTTCGGGGGAATTTAGATGATTTTGGTCACACCCTAGTCAAACCTAAGTCAAACCGGTCAATAGGGATTTTCTAGAAACTTTCGAGACTTCTGGGGGTCTCTGGGAGCTGACGATTTCATCTGATTTTGCTTAAAAACTCATTTTATTACTTTTCTTGTGACGTAGCGTGTTTCTAAAACTTTTGGTCCAAATCTGGGAGTGTTTGGGCTTTTAGGGGCATTTTGGTCATTTGTACCACTTTCTGAGTATTTTGAGAGATAGAACTAACTTCCAGGAGTCCTTTTTTAGTCTTTTCGATCATTGTGAACCACCAAGCTATGGGTATCCTAAATCTAATAGTCGACAAAATGGAGTGTCTACAATATGGTAGGTAGTAGTTGGGAGTGTCACTTTGAGAATTATATGTGTTTACTAGAGTTAAACTATGGTTTGTGTATGTTGATATGGATGGGACATGTGGACACGCAGCCTCCAGGATTCTACCCCACCCCACCCCCCCCCCCCCCCTCCTTTTTCGGGGTTTCAGAATTGATTTTCCTTTGAAATATTTGAAAAAGAGAAAGTCTGTGAAAACAGATATAGAGTTGCCACTTGGTCTTCAGGGAACCAAGAAACCCAATTTTGACTTAGCCAAACGGATAAAGGGCACCAACCCTTCATAACCAAAGAACTTAGCCTAGGGTTTTGGTACGAGAGAGGAAGGAGTCTTTGTCATGACTAAAATATCCTCAACTCGCCCCGTCTCTAGAAAGGCCTCAATTAGCATCCAAATAATCATCTTGTACTATGTTTGGTTCAATAGTTAATATTTATGATATGTATATTACATTGCATAAGAATCTTGAAATGGAAGATCAAAACATAAGATATCATTCATAAGATCTAAGTCAAATATCAAACAATGCAAAAGTGAAAGATCACACAAACAAACCTAGGAAAAATAGTCTAATCACATATTAAATAATCAAGTTTTCCTAGTCTACAAGGGGGGCATGAATTGTTCTTAAAATAAATAATCAAAGAAAACAAAATATGCTTAGCAAACTAGTATGATGCATGTTATTTCTTGGAAAACATGACTTTCCAATCCTCAGGAGGGATGAGAAAGGAAGATTTGATCGAGGGGGAGCATGAACGTGTGATAAATTTCATTCCTTATAATCTTCTTAGATTAAGAGTCACAAAAATCCCAAATCTTGCATGGATGCAATGTACAATCCTAAAATATGCAAAGGTTGTAGTGTGTTTTGTGTTCAAAGATTTTCTAAAGTGATTTAGAAATCTAAAGTGTGCATGAATGAATGACGAATGTCATTGTAGGATATGTACAAATGTAGTATGAACTAATTCCTAAGATATGGGCTAATTTGGAATGCATGTGAATATCTAATCAAAGAATTAAAGTTAAAACATGCTCGCTATGAATAGTGGCCAGAATAGTAAACTGATATTGTAAAAATGCCAAAGTGATGTTAAAATTGTTTTTTATTCATGATTTTTTTATGAAAATCATCCCTACTGTGTCTAGAACACATATCAAAAAGCCAAATAAATACTAAAGTTACAAATTGAGTGAAATCATATAAACAAGAGAGGTTACTCAGAAACATAATCCGTACTATTGAGTAAAATGCAGAAAACTCTTAGAAATTGAAAACGACACATTGGGAGGCCCATATTATACAAAAAGTTCCCTACAACACTAAAGTTCAAGGGAAAAATGAGCTGGGACCACTCGGTTTGGAAACATTTTCTGAAAAATAAGTTGAAAGTCAACCAAAGCTGCTATGATAGAATAACGGAATGTCAGGAAGGAATGTTTGGGTCAAACTGGAACCCTTCCAAGTATTTTGAATCAAACCAAAAACTGTGGGTGTTCCCTAATAAGTTAGGAAGGCTTTACAAGTGGTCTTGTAAACATCCATTGGGTATTGAACTCAGAATGATATTTTAAAGTTGAACACCTCACTGTTTTGAAGATTTGGAGAAAAACAAGTGTTTTACTTCTTAAATCAAAATGAGGGGTTTAAGAAGGGTTTTGAAATAGAGGTTTTTGGAGTATATTTCTAGCACAAAATGGAGATTATAACCACTTAGAATATTAGCATCAAACTCATATTAAGAACTTCCAAGATTAGTGGAGAGCATTGTTTTATTTTGAATATGACTTCAAGAATACTTGAGAAGTATTGAAGTTAGTATCATCATCTATCAAACATGTTTTTGAGGTCAAGAGCTACTATTCCATAAGGATTCACTCACCTCAAACACCATGTCATCATCTAGATGATGATGAACTAGTAAGTAAACAAAGAAAAAAAAATAGGATAAGAAGAGATGAACGTAGTATGTAAACAAGCAAGTAAACAATCAATAGATGATATTCAATGAGATATTGGACTTGTAGCTTGGTATTTCACTCATATATTTTGAAATTTGGACATGGAAGTAGCTCCCTATCTCATAAATTCTCTCTAAAATGGTGGTTGGGTATATTGAATGTGAAGTAAAGAGGAGTAATGAAGTAAAAACAAGGTTGAGAACTCACTTTTAGATAGAAAATCAATAGAGGAAGCTCTCTTTCTCTCTTCTAAACCTTATCTCTCCCTATCTCTCTCTACAACTTTCTCTATAACTTCTATTTGCCACCCCCAAAATGAGGAGTCAAGGGGGGTCTATACAGGCCAATTTGGGGTGATTTTGTGATTTAAAAAGTGCTCACATTGGTCCCAAACATCTGTGAATAAGAAACTACGTCATTTTGGCTTTCAATTATTTGATTTGGACCCCTAAATTAAAATTGCAAAAATAAGAGTGCTACAGCGGCACTGGGCCTATGTCGGGGTGGCAGTGGGCCAGTACCGCTGTGGCGCTGCTCCTCAGATAATCCAAAATTTATGCTTAGGCTCCCAGAGGTTCCGGTATTCGCAAAAAGGCCCTATTTCGTTTGAAATTCGCAAAAAATGCGTACGAACTCCAAATTAAGCTTGTGATATATCATTGGAAAGGTAATGGAGTCTAATTTATATATAAAGAATATATATATATTTCAAAGTCGGGTCACTTAGAAAAGTTTTGTGGTATTCGCGATAAAAGCCAATTTGATCGCCTTTTTCACTTTTGAAAATTCATAATAAATACATTTTAAATCTAGAAATTGTGTGTGATATACCATTGGAAATCTGTTGACCTCTAGTATTCATGAAAAATGTTTTAAAGATGATACGGTGTTCCAATTTCAAAGTCAATTTTTATATCAAACCAATCAAATCGGGGACCTCCAATAAGTTCTAGGAACCTCTAGGAGCTCCCAAGAGCCGACATTTTCGTCTAATTTTCTTTTAAAACTCATTTTAGTACTTTTTACATGATTTAGAATGATCTTGAAACTTTTGGGAGAATTTGGATTATTTTGGTCATCCCTGGTCAAATATGGGTTAAACCGGTCAACGAGGACTTTCCGGGAACTTTCGAAACTTCTGGGAGCTGACGTTTTCATCTAATTTTGTTTTAAAACTTTTTTCATTATTTTTCTTATAACGTAGTGTGTTTCCAAAATTTTGGTTCAAATATGGGAGCATTTGGACTTTTAAGGGCATTTTGGTCATTTGTACCACTTCCTGAGCATCTTCATTGATAAAACTAACTTCCATAAGTCATTTTCGAGTCTTTTTCAATCATCGTGAACCAAGCTATGGGTCTCCTAAATCTGATAGCCAACAAAATGGGATGTCTACAGTTTACCCCTCTTTGGCATGAACTTATGAGGCAACGTATGTCGCAAGTGAGTGCCAAAGCTTTTTGAAGAAACAGGTATTTTTTTTTAGGCTATAGATTTAGGATAAAAGCGTTGCAAAAGATGCAAGAAAAAAAACTAATGTTAAGGCTAGTGCTAGTAGCACTCCGCATGCGCTGCCTACGTATCCCAAGGGGAATCAGGCCAGGACATAGTTCGGGGCACAAAGGAACAAATCACACATGCACAACAAGGCAGGCGAATGCTATGCTATGAGGATGATATGCAATGCATAGATGTGATATGAATTGTGTCCTGAGATCCTAGTATGAACTGGTGCTATGGGGTGTATGCCACTCTGAGTGGACTTATGTTGTGCTAGTGTTTCTGACTGTGATGCAGTGGTTGACTTGGATAAAGACACCAAGGTTTGGAAGATTCTAGGTCTCGAGGTAAACTTCTTGAATTTCGGGAAGTGTGCTTTGTAAGCAAATAGGATCAGATGTGGGGTCCTTGAGGATGACAATTGAAGATAGTTGATGGACGTGGAGCCCTGGATACAAAACGACGAATGAGGAAGCTTAAGATAACTAACATGCGAGGGAGCTCATGATAAGCGATAGGCGAGGGAGTTCACGATAACCAACAGGTGAGGAAGCTCATGATAACCGACAGGTGAGGAAGCTCATGACTTTGGACAAAGGAGTGACAAAGCTCACGATTTTGGACAAAGGAGTAAGAAAGGTCATGATAAGTGAGGAAGCTCTCAATTTTGGACAAAGGAGTGAGGAAGCTCACGATAAACGATAGGAGAGGAAGCTCACGATAAGCGACAGGTGAGGGGCTCACAATTTTGGACAAAGGAGCGAGGAAGTTCACGATAAGTGAGAAAGCTCATGATTTTGAACAAAGGAGTGAGGAAGCTCACGATAAGTGAGGAAGCTCATATTTAACCGATAGGTGAAGAAGCTCACGATAACCGATATGTGAGGAAGCTCATCATTTTGGACAAAGGAGTGATGAAGCTCAGGATAAGTGAGGAAGCTCATGATTTTGGGAAAAGGAATGAGGAAGCTCACGATAAGTGAGAAAGCTCACAATAAGCGAAAAGCGAGGAAGCTCACGATAAGCAATAGGTGAGGGGCTCACAATTTTGGACAAAGGAGTGAGGAAGCTCACGATAATTGAGTGGTGAGGAAGCTCATGATTTTTTAGGAAGCTCATGATAACTGATAGGTAAGGAAGCTCACAATAATCGACAAGTGAGGAAGCTCATGATTTTGGACAAAGGAGTAATGAAGCTCACGATAAGTGAGGAAGGTCATGATTTTGGTCAAAGGAGTGAGGAACCTCACGATAAGTTACAAAGCTCATGATTTTGGACAAAGGAGTGAGAAAGCTTAGGATAAGTGACTAGTAGGTGAGGAGGCTCACGATATTCGAAAGGTAGATGAGGGGGCTTATGATATCCGACAGGTAGGTGAGGGGCTCACAACAAGTGAGGAAGCTTAAGATAATCGATAGACTCAGAGTCTTGGATATACTAGAGTAGTTTGGTTATGAGTAGACGATGCCTGCATCGGGAACCGAGGTCTCTTGACAGTTGGTGGTGTTTTCAATCGTTGGACAATTCTTACAGTGATCAATCCGGAAAGCCAGTTTAAGCTTCCAGGATTTTATTTTCTCTATTTTCTTCTACTATGGATAAAATTGTTCCTGCTGGGGGGACTGGATGAAAGGTACTCTGCTGAGAAAGAAGGAAATTTGCCAACTGATATGGGTGTAAAGATATCATTCTATTTGGGATGAAGGATACGAAGATGATCTGCGGCGGCTATGGATTTGACATTGATGGAGGACTATGATCAATAGCCACTCATGGACTTATGTTACATGGACGAGGGAAGATAATCAACAGCTACTCATGGACTTATGTTGCATGGATGATGGAAGATAATCATCAGCCACTCATGGACTTACATTGCATGGATGAAGGAAGATAATCAATAGCCACTCATGGATTTATGTTGCTAGGATGAAGGAAGATCATCAACAGCCACTCATGGACTTATGTTGCTATGACGAAAGAAGATCATCAATAGTCACTCATGGACTTATGTTGCATGAACGAAGGAAGATCAACAACAGCCACTCATGGACTTATGTTGCATGGACTAAGATCATCAATAGCCACTCATGGACTTATGTTGCATGAACGAAAAAAGATGATCAACAGCCACTCATGGACTTATGTTGCTAAAAGATGATGGTTAACTTTTGGCTATTTAGAAAGGGATAAAATTCGCATTTACCCTAAGTTTGGACACTTCTAATGCTGACACCTTGATTGGTGCTGTAATGGTGTTTGGTATTCCTGCTTGTATTGTCCTTTGAATGCTCTTAAAAATTTTATAACTTGATTAGGAAAATTCATTATTAGTCACTATCAACTCACTTATTTGAGACTACGACAGACTCGACAACTGACAGACATCTACATTTGAGGATGACACATTTAATGCCAAAATGAAATAAGCTCGACTTGCCAAAACTTGATGTGTTTTTTTTTATAAATGATGTACCATTCATCTTTTATGTTCACTCCTCATCTTAATATGATAGCACTTTGCTGATAAATCTGATTTTTGAAAATTCCTCCCTATTGATCTAATCAATTCTCTACTTCTCTCAAGAAGTGCTTTGAATTAGTGCCTTAGCTTATAGAATAAAAGATGCTCCATTTCTTATCTATTCAAAACAAGTTTGTGACTTGAAAACTTACCATCGGTGTAAAGGGATTGGGTGGCAAATAAAGTTTGCCCCCAGATTAAAGAGCATGAAGTGGGATCGGTAGGCAAACGAGGTAAGAGACCGAAGTTTACCCCCTAGTTTGGAAGAAGGTTCATTGGAGGTTTTGGGAAAACGAGCTAGGTGACCGAAGTTTGCCCCTTGTATGAAGGGTAGATAGTAAAATTCAGGCAAACAAGGTGGGTAGCCAAAGTTTGCCCCTAGTATGGAAGGTGATTTTTGGCTTAAGGCAAGGCCCGTGACTTTAATCTCTCAAATGTCATAAATTTTGCCTAGGCACCAGTGAGGTGACCTAGCGAGCTCTTTTCTCTCCTTTGTTATTGCTCACTCTGGATATAGCTCTAATTTTTGCCTAGGCGTCCTTTCAGATTTTTGACCTAGCAAGCCACCCTTTTTTTCTTTTAAAAGTCTGCCTAGGTACCCCCGAGTGGGGATAAGGTCCAACGTAGTTCAAGCAAAGGCTATAAAAGAAGGGGGGTTGATTATGATGATATCGACCGAACCAATGCTATTGCCTATGTATCCCCGAGTAGGAATCATGTCAAGCGTAGTTCAAGGCAAGGTCTTAAAAAAGAGGGGCTGATTATGGTGGTGTCGACCGAACCAATGCGGTTGCCTACATATCACCGAGAAGGAATCATGTCGAGCGTAGTTCAAGGCAAGGTCTTGAAAAAGAGGGGGTATAAGGGTTTTCTAAACCAATTGTCAGAGAAGTTCAAACTTAGGTCACTTGTGGTAACCTTGAATAAGACGATTCAATTTCGATCTCCCTTTCTTTTCTTTTTTGTTGAGGATTGATCCTTTTCACTTTCGCCTAGCCAGTCAATTTTGCTTTTCATGTAGCTGAATCGTGTCAGATCTTCTGATCGTAATCTCAAAATTTCACAATGTGTATATCAGCTCTAAAAATTTGTTTGTGGTTGTATCGAGTTTTGTGAAATATGATCCATACATGTTCTCATGATGTACCTTGATGGGTACAATTCTTTCATTTGTTTCATCAAAATCATTTTGACTGGTGATCGGCGATGAATAGTTCCCGTTTATAGTCCTAAAGTTATGTTTTGTTAGCCCATTTCATTTTGTTATTAGTTGTTTTTTAATAAGTACTCTGTATTTTGTAGGTTTTGGAGCTTTAACTTGATAATGCACAAAAATCCAATGATTAGTGGCTTTGGAAGACATTTTGGGCTCAAAAGATGATTCCGATGAAAGCTGAATGCAGTAGCAACCTCAGTAAATTGCATTTTTGACAAGTAAGACTTTGGATTTGAGAAATTTCTCCAGATATATAAAATGTAGATCTTCGAGTTATGGACGCGTAGCCACAAACGGTAAGTCAATCCAAGGTACAAGTAAAAGGTTATCATAATTCTACAAAAGGTGCGCAGTGTAGTGAAAGGTAACTCGTGCGAGCGGGCTGCGCAAGCGACCTGTGGAAAAACCAAAAATGCGTATTTTGCAAATTAAAGCTTCCTCCATCAACATCTTGTCATTCATCACTTCTATGGTCGCCTAGACCGATATCTAGGGTTTCAATGAAACCCTAGCCAAGTAATAGGGTGTTATTTATATTTTTCTTTTAGATTTATTATGTATGAATGATGATTACATGTTTCGAGGATTTTGAATAATAAAATCGTACTTCTATTGATTAAATCATTGCTTTCAAAGTTTATTCTTGTCTTAGATCTATTTTGAATGTGATGTGCTCAATGATCTATATTTACTGTGCTTGTATAGATTATTTACATGTAATAGTGCTTATTTGAATTATGATATCAAGTAGTCGAATAGTTCATGACTAGGGAAGACAGAGTGTGCCGCAACCCTAGTTTAGTGTGAGATACTCCGTGCCAACTGAAGATGAATTATGTTGTTGCTTGAATCGTAGTAATCTTCTTGACGGAGGAATTGGGCTTGTAGCTACGATTCCCCATTACCATCCAATTTAATAAGCTAATTGAATGCATAAGCTAGTGGTGGATTTGCAATCCTAGGTTCAATTCCCATTTTTATCAAAACAACTTTTAATTGCTCTCATAGTTTGGATTTATTTTCACTATTCTTAGTTTAATTAAAATCAAAATTAAAGTTCTGTTTTCTTAATTAACTAGACTTAGGATTTTTAAAATTAATGTGCTTTAGTAATTCAATCTCTATGGGTTCGACCTTTACTTTCACACTACAAATCCTTAGAAAGTAAAGCATACTTTTATATCTTGATTTTGACAAGATCAATTTTTGGCGCCTTTGCTTGGGATTGCAAATTACTACCTTTAGTTTTAGAATGTTAGTTTAGTTAATTTGTAAATTTTAAATTAGGTTTCCTTTTTCTTATTTTGTCGTTTCGTTTTTGAGTCACTAACTTTTTTCGTTTGTTTTGTATTTCTCGAGTCATCAAATTAGCATTTCGAAGTGGAAGAGCTTAGCACATCAAAGAAGCATACACGAAAAAATAAATAAAAAAAATACAAAAAAATCAAGTTAATCGCTTCCTTTAAAATTCGCTTCAAACCACTGTAAGTCAGGGCGTTGAGACGCACTATTTGCATTATTTTAGGGATGATTTGCACGTGCATTAGCAAGGAAACCCGGGGCACTGGGCTTTGACACGAATCACTGCATTACAGGATAACTTTCATGCATCATAGTAGTTGTGCGCTTGTTGTCTTAATTGCGTGATTGTCTTTCGTATTTGTTTGAGTCAGTCTTTATCTCAGTGTCGCTTTTTTAGTTTATGTTTGGTACGCATTCGAGTAAACCCACTTTACATTCTTTCGACCCTGAACTTGAACGTACCCTAAGAGTCCTTAGGTCAACAACCCTAGCTTTTAGAGCTCGGTTACTAGACGATGAATCAACTCTGAAACCGTCGTCATTATTTCATGGCAAAATTCAAAGCACACTTAAACGTTTAAGAAAAACTCGAACTATTAACATCCAACCTATTCCAATGGCCGACCTTGGAAACGACGAAAACAACGGGAATAACAAAAACAATGAAAATAACCCTAATGTACCTCCGCCTCCTCCACTTAAAGAATATTTTATTCCTACAGCCTATACGCCACAAGCAGGTATCGAATTACCGGAGGTGACGGCAGCTCACTTTGAGATAAAGTCATCTACCATCGCGCTACTCCCTTCATTCCATGGCCGTATTAAAGAAGATCCTTATCATCACTTAGCAGAGTTCCAAGACATATGCTCTACATTGAAAATCAAAAATCTAACTGATGATGAATTAAAACTGTCTCTTTCCATTCTCCTTAAAGGATAAAGCTAAGTATTGGCTCCAATCTCTTGAGCCAAACACTATCAAAACATGGGAAGGGTTGCACACTGCGTTCTTACAAAAGTTTTTTTTCCCATCACCTGAACTAATCAAATTTGAAAATCTATAATGAATTTCATGATGCAAGATGGTGAAACACTTTACGATACGTGGGAACAGTTTAAAGAACTTTTACGCTCTTGCCCTCATCATTAAATCGCTAAGTGGCAGTTGGTGCATTTATTTTACGAGGGACTTATTCCCTCTGTTTGTAACACATTCGATACTGTTTGTGCTGGAACATTTCTTCACAAAAGTGTTGACAAGACCTGGAAATTTTTTGAAACATTAAGCGAAAACTCCATGCACCAAGCCATGTCCGTCCGTCCTGAGGGGTGTCTTCTACCTAAACCCAAAACGAGAGGAGCATTTCGAGTCAAGTCATTCAATCAAAATTTAAGAACTATCTAGAAAACTTGACCAACTCATGAGGATGAGCCAAATGTCCAGTCTACCTCCTTCCAAAGTATGTGCATTGTGTTCTGAACCTTCTCATCATATCTTTGCATGTCCTTCTGCTTCTCAATTCTTGAAGTTTGTAGAGCAACACATTAACTCTATTCAACAATTCCCACAAAATGCTCATAACCCTTTGGGAAATAATTACGATACGCCATGGAGAAGTCACCCAAATGTTGGGTTGCGATCTCAAAATAATGAGGGTCCATATTCCTCACAAAGACCTCAAATTGAAACTAACTTTCCCAATGCATGACAACATCGGTCTCAACAATATCAATATACACAACCCAATCCTCCACCTCCTCTACCTCCACGTAATAATGCATTTGAGGATAAAGTGTTGGCCTCACTTGAAAGTTTTGGTTCGGTGATCCAGTTAGTACACTCTCACACACAGTCCATCGCAAAGTTGGAGTCCCAAGTGGGACAAATAGATAACAAACTAAACCTTTTTACCGAGGGTAAGTTGCTAAGTCAACCTATTCAAAAACCTATGGGACAATATGAGGTGAGTGGTACGAGTGAGCAAGTGAACGGTGTTTCAACTAGGATGACTACTCGAGAGGAGGAAGTTGTTGAAAGCCCGAATGAGAGTTAGAAAGACATGAACATTTATTCGAATCAAGAGAAGGGTGAGGACACGAGCCGAATTAGGAAATAAAATGAACCGATCCCAACTAATTATGTTCTTAAAATGCCTTTCCCACCAAATATTGAGGAACCATTACATTTTTCAAAGAAAGGGTCAAAAACTGAAGATATACTCGAGGTATTTAAACAAGTTAAAATCAATATCCCATTCCTCGACGCTATAAAATAGATTTCCGCTTATGCTAAATGTCTTAAAGATCTATACACTCAAAAGCGCAAGTTGCGTAGTCATATTTCGAAAAGGTCTTTCTCACCGAAAAAGTAAGTTCAATCTTCCAACATGCTCCTCCAAAGTATAAGGATCCTAAGGATCCTAGAACGCCTACCATTTCTTTCTATATAGGTGACACTTTAATCCATTGGGCTCTCCTTGACTTAGGGGCAAGTGTGAACCTTTTGCCATACACGATTTATAAATAATTAGGTCTAGGTGAACTTAAACCTACGGCCACTACCATGCAATTAGCGGATCATTCGGTTAAAATCCCTAGAGGAATCGTCGAGGACGTTTTGGTAAAAGTTGATAAATGTTATTATCCTGTCGATTTCATGGTCCTTGACACTGAACCGGTGCTAGATGCTAGGAAACACACTCTTGTCATTCTTTGTCGTCCACTATTAGCCACGACCAACGCTCATGTTAACTATCGAACAGGGGTAATGAAAGTGTCATTTGGGAACATGAACCTAAAATTAAATGTTTTAACACTATTGAACAACCTCCCAATGATGACGATTACCCATGTGTGGCAGAGAGTGGAGTTAGACAAGAATGGACCCAATAATATAATAAACATAAATCAAGGGAAGGAGATAATGCACAATGAACAGAAAAATCCTAATAACCCGAATCCCAATGATGAATTTACTCGGAAGGTAAGAAATCGATTTGAACATGATCAAGGAGAACCGTCGATTGGGTTAACAAATAGTGACATTATTTCTGTTTTCCACAGAGTATCCCTAATGTCTTCAAGGGGACAATGTTTGAGTTTTGGCCTCCATGAGTCTTGAGCTAGAATGGTCTAGCTGGAGACGTAAAAGACAGTGCTTCTTGGGAGGCAACTTAAGCTTTTATCATTTTATTTTCTCGTTTTTATACACTTTTTGGGTCATTTTGAGTCAATTTTGGTCATTCAGGACAGGTTTGGGGGTCGGGGTCAATTTATTTTAAACTTATTTACATTGAAAGGAAGAGAAAAGAGAAAGAGGACATGTCACTCGCACGGCCCACTCGTGCAAGATTTTACCTTGGGAAAATTTTTTTGAAGTTTTTATATATAACCTCAGATTTAGATCAAGCCTGGGATCGCGCGCGCGAGAATATCGCCCAAGTGGCCCGTTCACGCGGTCTTTTGCCTTAGAAATTTTTCTTTATGAAACTTAAAAGCAACCTCAGTCCTACCTCATGGAGGGACTTATGTGCGCAAAGGTCGCTTACGCGGTCCACTCGCGCAAGGGGGGATTTTTTTTGTTTTTCTCTGTTCTCTTACCTTTTTTCTCCCAAACCTAGTCAGTTATTTTTATCTTTTCTGTTTGTTCCCTTAGAAGATCGAGTCTTTCTTTATCTTTATAGTTCCGTTTGTGCTTATTTTTTTATTTTCGTTGAGTCTTTTGATTTTAGTTTAGTTTCTCAACAAGTATGCCACGGTCTACACTACATATATATATATATATTTCTATTAGCTATCATTGTTCTTTGTTTGTTTATTTTCTTTTGTCAACTATTAACAGGTGAATTAGTAGCTCTATTTGGAGCAATTGAACTTTATCACCATATTCATATACGTTTACTTGGTTTGTGATTTACCGAGATCGAGGTAATGTCCTTCCTGACGTACTCTCCTTTCTTTCATTTTATTGTTTCATTGGGGACAGTGAAAGGTTTAGGTTTGAGGGTATGCACTAACATGCACATTATTACACACGGATTTTTCAAAACAAATTCGATACTTGTGCTTAAATGAACGATGCTATCGACGTTTTTGTAATCTCGAGTTGATACTTCTTGTAATGTAACTTGGATTGTTATAGAATGGTAAACATGAGAAGATGTGGTTAAACACTTGCTAAAGTCATGATGCAACGTTTAGGATATGTATCGTTCGAATCGTAGTTTAATATCATAGATTTGCACATAGACCTATGCACTGCACGTAGTCACTTGAATAAATGTTTGATGTGAACTATAATATGATTCAGATTTCTAGATAACACATGGTGTGAAGACTAAACCTGGTGAGCTTTTGAGCCTATCTTTTCTTTTTAGAGGCTTATAAATACATTTTGTGTTTGTCGAATTTCATTTGAATAGCGCATCTATTCATTGTTTAGTCTCATTATTCTTGTTTTGGTTAATAATCAAGTTAAATATTTGCTACTATGCTATCCATCATAAACGTTGAAGAACCGTATCACCCTAGGATGTGATTTTAGGCCCTCTTTGTTTTTCACCCTTTTTACCATTTGACCTATCCAGATAAATGATAAAATTTCCTTAGTTCGCCCATTTGAGCCTTCAAAGTGCCTCTCATTCTTTAATCACCATATTCTTTTTTTGCTCGAACTTGGCCAACTTAGAGTTTACCACTAAAAGATTTATTAACTTTTAGAGGCGATGTGTTGATTGAGAAGAAGAAAAAACAAGATCATGTTTGGGGTAGTTGCATCGGTATTCAATGAAAATTCATTTCAAAAGTAACGAAAAGGAAAATAAAAAAGTTGAAAGAAAGAAAAAAAGAAGAGGAAAGAAATTAAAAAATGAAAGAAGAGAATGAAAAGATGAAAGTTGGCAGAAGAATGAATGAAATAAATTGAATATGCCTTACAATGTCATTCCTAAAACTACTTAATGAATCCTTTCTATCCTTTTTCATTGCCTGAGCCACGTTACAACCTTTGAAAAGTCCTATTTGATCCTAGAAAACATGGTTTGGATATGTAAACAATAGGAGGGGGATTAAAACATGGTAATGATTAATTTTTCTTGACTATTGGCGTTCTATCCATGAGACTACTATTTTTTTCTTGTCATGCGTCTTTTACGAGTCATATGTGAGCGTTTTTTATTTTGACAACATATTTCCTTTGCTCGCATATATCCGAGAAATTACACTTGTTTCTGAGTGTTTTATATTAGAGTGTAATTAATATTGTGAGATTCGTAGTCGTAGCATAGTTGGATGGTTATCCAAGTTATATTCCAAGTTCATGACATGCACTCGTGTTCATTTGACTACCACATCGCACACGTGCAATTTTATGAGAAACTATATTGATTTATACGATGCATGTGCTTGGGATTGTTTTTCGTGACTTAAGTGGATGTTTCATTATGTTTCTTCTTTTGCTCGTTATTCTATTTCAAATCACTGTTTTATAATGAGTATTGAATGTTATTTTTTTTAATAAAACTTTTTAAATGTATAATGAAATAAAGATGGTTGTGGGTGTCTTATTCGATGAGAACCCTCACGAGACTTCACTCGTCCTACTAGGGACACCTAGGGGTTTAAAAGGCTTGTTGCATGTGCTAAATGCAATCGCATTGCTTGCGACAATGAGTTAGGATTTTTAAGTATACTAGTATTTATTTTTATATTTTTCTTTGCTCGAAGACTAGCAAAGTGTAGGTTTGGGGGAGTGATCGGCGACGAATAGTTCCCATTTATAGTCCTAAAGTAATGCTTTGTTAGCCCATTTTATTTAGTTATTAGTTATTTTTTAAAGTATTCTATATTTTGTAGGTTTTGGAGCTTTAACTTGATAATGCACAAAAATCCAATGATTAGTGGCTTTGGAAGACATTCTGGGCTCAAAAGACGATTTCGGTGAAAGCTGAATGCAATAGCAGCCTCGGTAAATCGCATTTTTGACAAGGAAGACTTTGGATTTGAGAAATTTCTCCAGAGATATAAAATGTAGATCTTCGAGTTACAGATGCATAGTGATAAACGGCGAGTCAATCCGAGGTCTGAGTAAAAGGTTATTGCAATTTTACGAAAGGTACGCAGTGTAGTGAAAGGTACATTATGCGAGCGGGCCGCGCGAGCGACCTATGAAAAAACCAAAAATACGTATTTCGCAAATTAGAGCGCCTAGCGAGGTGGTTTGTGCATACGACGTCTAGAAACGTAAATACGACAATTTTAGTGCGATTAGGCTTAGGAAAGGTTCCTAATCCTTCCAAAATCTATATAAATCATATTCTAAATCAATTTTGGGGTTACACAACATTATACACATCCATATACAACTAAAACTTTAGCCATTGAAGAGAGGAAAGCAAGGAGAAGAAGAAGAAGACCAAGGATTCCCATGGCCTCCTCCATCAACATCTTGCCATTCATCGCTTCTATGGCCACCTAGACCGATATCTAGGGTTTCAGTGAAACCCTAGCCAACTAATAGGGTGTTATTTATATTTTTATTTTAGATTTATTATGTATGAATGATGATTACATGTTTCGAGAATTTTGAATAATAAAATCATACTTCTACTGATTAAATCATTACTTTTAAAGTTTATTCTTGTCTTAGATCTATTTTGAATGTGATGTGCTCAATGATCTATATTTGTTGTGCTTGTATGGATTATTTACATGTAATAGTGCTTATTTGAATTATGATATCAAGTAGTCAAATAGTTCATGACTAGGGAAGACAGAGTGTGCCGCAACCCTAGTTTAGTGTGAGACACTCTGTGCCAACCGAAGATGAATTATGTTGATGCTTGAATCGTAGTTATCTTCTTGACGGAGGAATTGGGCTTGTAGCTACGATTCCCCATTATCATCCAATGTAATAAGCTAATTGAATGCATAAATACCCTTATTATGAAGCTAGTGGTGGATTCGCAATCCTAGGTTCAATTCCCATTTTTATCAAAATAACTTTTAATTGCTTTCATAGTTTAGATTTATTTTCACTATTCTTAGTTTAATTAAAATCAAAATCAAAGTTTTGTTTTCTTAATTAACTAGACTTAAGATTTTTAAAATTAATGTGCTTTAGTAATTCAATCTCTATGGGTTCGACCTTTACTTTCACACTACAAATCCTTAGAAAGTAAAGTATACTTTTATATCTTGATTTTGATTAGATCAACTGGCTAGGGTCAGATTTTGGAAATCAACACCTTTTTAGCTCTAACTTTTGCCTAGGTGCCCTTTTCGGGTTTTCAACCTAGCAAGCTTTTCATTTCTTTTTTTCATTTTTTTTCCTTTTTTTTTGAAGGGGAGAAGAAACTCATTGAAAATATTTGGCTACCATCAAGAACTAAGTCTGCATTGCTTTTAATCGAATAGATTTGCATGGCTCTCAATTGAGTTGGGTCCAAGGCTTTGAAATTGTGGAAAATGGTATGGGCAAGCGCCAAGTCAATTCCAAGTATGTCTTTTCGAGATTTGAGGAAAAGCATCTTTAAATTGTTAAAGTAAGACTATTCAATTCTCGGATCTTCATCGGTGTTAGTGTGAAATCGACTTTGACCTTTTCAGGATTCTTTTTTATTGCTTGATCCAAAAAATTATTATCCATGGTAATTTGAAAAGTGACATCATAGTTCATGCACTCATGACTATACACATCAGGTTAAACAAAACGAGATTTCATTAGCAAAAGAGTAGGATTACATTACAGACTCATAACAACTCGATGACAGATAGACTCGACCATAAGACTAAACTCGAAATAGACTCAGAACAGACTCGACTTAACTTGACCCTATCTTAAATGGAGTGTCATGGTGACTTGCTTATTCTCTTTTTTTCTTTTTTTTTTCTTTTTTATTTTGCTTATTCTCTTCTCTTTTTTTTGGTTTTCTAGCAAAAGTCTCGAACACCATCACTTCACTTGCACAGGTTCAACATTTATGGGCCTCGGCAAAGGGGATCATTTAAACAGATAGGCTAGGGGCTTCAGGATTGATAAAACTGACATCTGAGTTGACATTGGGTTGGATGGGTGATGGTTCGATGATTTTTTGATCGATGAGGTCTTGGATATCATCGCATGCAACTATCGGTGTCGTGGCCTGGGCCTTGGTAGTAGGCACAATATTTGGACAGGTCACAGTTAGGAGGAGGGATATTGGCATAAGGCTAAAGGAGTTGGAGGTGTCCCTTTTTTATGAGGTTATCAAGGATTATGGACAACGACGTACCCAAGTTGGCGAGGTTTGTTAAACTTTGAGTTCAAGTGGGTCCTTGGAGTGGCTCTTGGGTTTGGATATGGACTAGGATCACCAAGGTTAGGGTATGGGCTTGGATACAAGTAGAGAGATTTGGATGTGAAAACGGGCTTAGATAGATGGCGTTGGGCAACCCATACTTCCCATTATCAATGCTTTGCACCATCTTCTCAAATCGGCTTACCCTTAAATTTAGCCAATCAATAGTGATTTGCAGCTTGTTCACTTTCTCTTTCAAAGCTTTGTAGGCCATTGGTGAGCTTATGATGGTCTGGGCTAGCCCACGATCAAGACAATGAATCCAGGGAGGTACAAAAATGTCCTTACCCGGAGCTACAATTTTCTACAAATAGAAGTAAAAGCCCAAATTAGCAGGAGCGCAAAATACTTCTTATGGACTCCTAGTGGGGAGAGATGATCAAAATTTTGAAGAATTCATTGATGTGAACCAATGACGATTGCAGTGAGTATATGACTTCTATACAATGATTGAGATGGGTGAGGATGATGACACGTATGCATTTGATGTGGAGAGACTGACACGTGTAAGACTGATGAGATATGCATGCATGTAGACTGATAAGAATGGTGTATGCACATGAGATAACCATGCGAATGCAAGCCCTAGTCTATATAATGCCCCTACTTCTAACATGTAGCGTTTAAAAAAGCAAGGCCCTAACCATACAGAGTGTGCTAACTTTTCTTTCCAGGATGACCACCGTCATGGGGAGGGTAAGAAAGACAGGTTTGTTCTTTGAGGAATGCGAATCTGGGAAATTTTATGAATAGAGATTTCCAGGAAATCTGGGTAAATTTTGGCAGGGTTTCTAGGAAACAGGGATTTTTGGGAAATTTGACTGAATTTTGGAAGATTTTCTGGGAAACAAGGATTTTTGGGAAATCTGGTGGATTTTGTCAGAGTTTCTGAGAAACGGGAATTTATTGGAAATCTGGGTGAACTTTAGCAGAGTTTCTGGGGAAAACATGTATATTTGGGTGATTTTCTGGGAGAATTGGGATTTCTGGGAATCTAGGCAGATTGGACAGAGTTTTTTTGGGAGAAATTGGGGTATATGACGGGAGCAGGTGATCATACTGTCTAGTAGGTTTTTATACCCTTTTGACTTTGGACCAACAAGCAAGTTTTGCGATGTATATCTTTGTGAACATGGAGCATACATCCTTATCATGGTGCCTGGGCAGGCCAACTCAATGTGATCACATGTGAGTGATTGCCTTGGGAATAATAAGAAAGAGGTTCTATTCTATGCCATATAAGCATCTGCACCACGTAGGTAATCCCACTAGGGCATACATCAATTGTATTATATTGTCCTATCTGAAAAGATAAATCAATAGTCCTATGAAAGGTTCTATAGGAATCTATATGCAAAGGCTGGGTTTAGTCAAAGAGGGTCCATTGACGAGAGATTCAATATACTGTCAGAGAGACAGTACACCTTGGAAGGTACAGTATCAACTGTGATTTGTGCCCTGGCATAGCAAGACCTGAACAATGTAAGCGCTATGTTTTCAGACATAGTCGGAGGGGGAGAAATGCAGGAGTGCAATGCAGTGAACCAGACACAATAAAAAGATGATTTTAAGGATGCTTCTTATGAGTCAAACCTTTGTTATTTGGTTTTTAAAATAAAATCCCCAGCAAAATCGCCAGATTGTGGACACGCGGCCTCCGGGAGTCCCTCCCCCCCCCCCCCCCCTGTCTTTTTCCAGGGTTTTGGAATTGATTTTCCTTTGAAATATTTGAAAAAGAGAAAGTCTGTAAAAATAGGTACAGAGTTGCCAACTAGTCTTTAGGGAACCAAGAAACCCAATTTGACTTACCCAAATGGATATAGGGCACCGGCCCTTCATAACCAAACAACTTGGCTCGGGTTTTGGTACTAGAGAAGAATGAGCCTTTGTCATGATTAAAACACCCTCGACTCGCCCCGTCTCTCGATGGGCCTCAAATAGCATCCAAATAATCATCTTATAGTATGTTTGGTTCGACAGTTAATATTTATGATAGGTATATTACATTGCATAAGAATCTTGAATTAGAAGATCAAAAGATAAGATATCATTCATAAGATCTAAGCCAAATATCACACAATGCAAAAGTGAAAGATCACACAAACAAACCTAGGAAAGATCGTCTAATCATATATCAGGTAATCAAGTTTTCCTAGGCAAGAAGGGGGACATGAATTGTTCTTACAAAAATAATCAAAGAAAACAAAATATGCTTAGCAAACTAGTATGATGCATGTTAGTTCTAGGAAAAGAAGACTTCTCAATCCCTGGGACGGATGAGAAAGGAAGATTTGATCGATGGAGAGCATGAACGTGCGATCAACTTCATTCCTTATAAAGTTAAAAAATGCTTGCTGTGAAGAGTGGTCAGAATAGCAAACTGATATTGTAAAAATGGCAAAGTGAGGTTAGAAATGTTTTTTCTTCATGATTTTTTATGGAGATCATCCCTACTATGTCTAGAACATATATCAAAAGCCAAATAAATATTGAAGCTACAGATTGAGGGAAATCATATAAACAAGAGAAGTTACTCAGAAACAGAATCCGTATTGTTCACTGAAATGTAGAAAAATCTTTAAAAAATGAAAACAAAACATTGGGAGGCCCACATTATACAGAAAGTTCCCTAAAATACTGAAGTTCAAGGGAAAAATAAGTTGGGACCACTTGTTTTGGAAAGGTTTTCTAAAAAAAAGTTGAAATTTAACCAAAGGTGCTGTGACAAAAAAACAGAATGTCTGCAAGGAATGTTTGGGTCAAAATGGAACCATTCCAAGTGTTTTTAAATCAAACCAAAAATCTTGGGTGTTCCCTAATGAGTAAGGAAGACTTTACAAGTAGTCTTGTAATCATCCATTGGGTATTGAACTCAGAATGATATTTTAAAGTTGAACAACTCACTGTTTTGAAGATTTGGAGAAAAACAAGTGTTTTACTTTACAATTAGAGGTTTTGGGAGTATATTTCCAGCACAAAATGGAGATTATAACCATTTAGAACATCAACATCAAACTCATATTAAGGACCTCCAAGATTGTTGGAGAGCATTGTTTTATTTTGAATATGACTTCAAGAATACTTGGGAAGTATTGAAGTTTGTATCATCATCTATCAAACATATTGTTGAGGTCAAGAGCTACTATCCATAAGAATTAACTCACCTCCAACACCATGTCATCATCTATATGATGATGAACTAGTAAGTAAACAAAGAAAAATAAAAAAGAAATGAGATAAGAAGAGATGAACATAGTATGTAAACAAGTAAGTGAACAATCAATAGATGATATTCAATGAGATAATGGACTTGTAGCTTGGTGTTTCACTCATTTATTTTGACATTTGGACATGGAATCAGCTTCCTATCTCATAAATGCTCATAAAAATGGTGGTTGATATATTAAATGTGAAGTAAAGATGAGTACTAAAGTAAAAACAATGTTGGGAACTCACTTTTATATAGAAAATCAATAGAGGAAGCTCTATTTCTCTCTTCTAAACCTTATCTCTCCCTATCTCTCTCTACAACTTTCTCTATAACTTCTATTTGCCACCCCCAAAATGAGGAGTCAAGGGGGGTTTATATAGGCCAATTTGGGGTGGTTTTGGGATTTAAAAAGTGCTCCTATTGGGCCCAAACATCTGTGAATAAGAAACTACATCATTTTGGCTTTCAATTATTTTATTTGGACCCCCATATTAAAATTGTGAAAATGGGAGTTCTGGAGGAGAGTTCCACGGTGGCACTGCTCCTCAAATGATCCAAAATTTACGTTTAGGCCCCCAGAGGTTCTGGTATTCTCAAAAAGGCCATATTTCGTCTGAATTCACAAAAAATTCATACAAACTCCAAATTGAGCTTGTGATATACCGTTGGAAAGGTAATGGAGTCTAATTTACATTAAAAAAAATCCTTCGAAGTTAGGTCACTTTGAAAAGTTTTGCAGTGTTCGCGATAAAAGCTAATTTGGTCGTCTTTTTCACTTTTGGAAATTCATAATAAATCTGTTTTAAATCCATAAATTGTATGTAATATGCCATTGGAAAGCTATTGACCTCTAGTATCCATGAAAAATGTTTGAAAGATGATACTGTGCTCCAATTTCAAAGTCAACTTTTAGGTCAAACCGGTCAAATCGATCTCCAGGAAGTTTTGAGAACCTCTGGGAGCTCCCAAGAGCTGACGTTTTTGTCTGATTTTTCTTTAAAACTTGTTTTAGTTCTTTTCACATGATCTAGAATGATCTCGGAACTTTTGGGCGAATTCGAATGATTTTGGTCAAATCCTGGTCAAACCTAGGTTAAACCGGTTAATGAGGACTTTCCGGGAACTTCCGGGACTTCTGGTAGCTAACTTTTTCATCCAATTTTGTTTTAAAACTTATTTTATTACTTTTCTTATGACGTAGTGTGTTTCTAGAACTTTGGTCCAAATCTGGGAGCATTTGGGCTTTCAGGGGCATTTTAGTCATTTGCACCACTTTCTGAGTATCTTGAGAGATAGAACTAACTTCCATGAGTCCTTTTCGAGTCTTTTTCAATCATTGTGAACCACCAAGCTATGGATCTCCTAAATCTGATAGCTGATAAAATGGTGTGTCCACAGTGCCATTCCGACAAGTTTGGATTAGTGCCGCAATCATTTTGAATGATATCAAGTTGGTTGTTAAGTTTGTGAGTTGCTTCCTAGCAAGTTTTCTATGTTTGAGCAAGTTTGGCAATGTTTGAGGTTTAATGACTTGTCATGGTCCAACTATAGTTATAACAAGGTTATGTTCATGTTTTGATTTGTGTTTAGAAATGTTTAAAGTATGGTAGTAATTAAATTTGGGATATTTTCCTAAGTTCTATGAAGTTTGGTTTTGATTTGGTATGATTTGGACATGTAAAAATAGGGTTTTTAACAACAGAAATGCATTCTGCATAATCCAGATCGATCCAGGTTAAAGGGTGGATCTGTTCGGGCTTCTTGGAGGACATTCTGCTAGAAAAAAAAATAGATCGATCTGGGTACAAAGGGCGGATCTATCCGCATACAAAAATTTTCGCCGTCGACTTTTACGGAAACGAGCATAACTCTTTCTAAAAAAACTCAGATTCGTACGCCGTTTTTTACATTAGAACTGAGACTCAAAGAGCTATCTTTTAATATAAAATTTAACCATGTTTTATTTATGACCATTTTGCTCTTGAGGCTGTTTTGTCACAGTACGGATGTTTTATGTTGTTTAATTCATGTCTTTCTTAGAAATTTACATGTTTTCTTTGCTAATTAGTGTATTTTGGGTGCTTGTAGCATTATTACATGTGTCCTAATCCACCGGGAGCAGGTTGGGGTGTTGACAGGGGTACTACGTCATAAATATATGTCGGCAGGGCTTCGATCGCTTGAAGAATGAAATTGTCAATCGATCAAAAACACTTCGATCGATTGAAAGTGAAATTATAAGTATAGTCAACGTATTCATATAGAATCTTATTGTATTAATATAAACTGACAATACATGGTATTACAATAATTACTAGCGGAATGTATATTTGGTTAGAATTGTTCAATAGTGCCTTTAGGCACGGGCAATAACTAGTATATACAGAGAGAAGAATCTAAAGACTTTTTATGAATTTTCCTAAATATACTTGTCACGAGTTTACAAATATATGTGGAATGAGTGTACATAGGAAGATACAGCGAGGAGAATCTGAAGACTCTCTTTGTATCATTTGGCTTAGTCCTCTTTTACCCTTTTACAAGTCTCAGGGGGTCTTTCCTAGTTGACTAATCAAACACAATCAAATTGTCCTTGGTTGAATGAACATTCCTTGGCACCTATTGAGAAACTCCCACTTCACCCCTCCTGAACCAGAAAGATTTTGATCATTGGATGAGTCAGAGTTTTGATCTTAGCATGACACGTGGTGAACGTGATTTTGAACAATGGTTTGTACCTTTCTTACAAAACTTTGTACTTTATTAAGTAGTGTTTGGACTTTATTAAGAAACTTTTGTACTTTATAAAGCAAATATTGCAACTTATTAAGGAACTATTTGTCCCTTGAAAACAAAACATGGCATTTATTTGCAAATAACATGGGCACAAATTGTCACGCCCCGAAGTAGCCAAAATAGGACAAATTTTAAACGTTTTCTCTATTAGGTCCATAGGTCCGTGGCAAGTTTAATACCTTATGATTGTCCACAACAAATAAGAACTGGTACATAAATAACATGCAGCAGCAATAAACATGGTGGTCTAGGCTTACTTATATATTAATCATTCACATCAGAGTCGTAAATCTCATTATTACAAACCATAGAAGGGAAAAGAGAAAGAGAGTAACATCTTGGGCATAAACCCTACATCATAATAGAGTCTGGCAGCTAGTGCCTCCAACACTAAATAAAAGATCGATGATAATAAAAGTCTGCAACTTTCGCCCTCTAACTTGCAAAGCCATAGCCTTCCTCAGCGTACTCGTCTTCGGGATACTCTGCCTCTGCAAGATTTGGACTTTTTGATTATCTAGGACATGAAAGTCGGCAGCTTTACTGCAAGCTGAGTGAGTAAACCTACTACACTTGAACAGGCTCAGAGTACACTTGTCAATCTCATTAAGAAAGTAAAACATTCTTTATATACTTTTAAAAATATTAACGTTAAGTCTTACGAATCTTGGTCTCGATGTACTACACTTCAAGACATGCTCCGCAACATCTCTCTTCATACCTTCCTACCAAAAACTTCTCTTCAGGTCCTTGTACATCTTCGTACTCCCTGGATGAATTCTTAACCTTGACCTGTGCGCTTCATTAATCACTTCTTCTCTCAATCCATCGTTCTTTGGCACACAAAGTCTAATAGCGATAAAGGAATTCAAAGCTCCAGTATCAAATAATACTTTAATCCAACTACCAAGTAGCATGAGTGTGCCTTCCATATTCTATTGGGCCTCTTCTTCATAGCCGACTTCTTCTGGGTTGATAGCATTGAGCCTAGCCTGGGTGGTTTCTCCATAGTATCCACCCGGAGGTGCTCGATAGTCTTTGGTGAGATGCCCCGGTTTACCACAATTTTAGCAGATAATGTCCCTGCAGAAATTCTTCTTTGATTGTCGACAATCTTTAGCTAGATGTCCTGGTACCCTGCAATTGAAACAATCTCCCGGTTTTCCTCCGGTTATAGCAAGTGGTGTAGCTATCTAGTTGCGAGTAAAGGTCGGCTAGGGTTTCATCTCTCCTTTCCTTGCTATCTTCGCTCCTTGGAAATGAGCTGGGGGTCGTGGCACGAACTTTCCCTTCATCGGGGGTCGACCCACTGGTTGCTTCGGTGCCTAGCATCCGTCCTTTTCCAAACAGAAAGCCAGCCTTACTATCATCTCAAATGTCATGTCCAAATGGCCCAAAGTCATGTGGCGTAGATGGGGATTCAGTTCTCTATGATATCTCATAATCTTCTTCTGGGTAGTGTCTATTTGGTGCTGGGCAAAACGAGACAACCTCTCAAACTGAGTGGTATACCTGCGCACTAACATGTTCCCCTGAACCAAATCCAAGAAATCCCTCTCTCTCTCTCGTTGGTCTTTCTCCTCTACGGGAAAATACTTCTCCAAATCCAAGAGCTGTCCACGGCATCCTCTTTGATGCTTCTACTCCCATGGTGTCTTTTTCAGGCTCCCACCAGTCATCAGTAGCACAAGTGAGTTGAAAAGTCGCTAAACATCGCTTCTCTTCCTCATCATACCTCATGCTTTCGAATATGTGGTCCATATTCCTTGACCATTTCTTGGCTTGCCAAGCTTTTCCAGTTCCATCAAACATATCTGGGTGGAGAGCTCTTAATCGCTCGAGCATCTCGTCACCCGTAAACGACTGCAGTGGTGGTGGTGCTTGATGGTTGGCTTGGTTATTGTTATTGCAATTTTCACAGTGGTCATTGCCAATGTACTCTGAACGTTGCAGAAACGCCTCAAAAGGTCCAGAAGTATCCATATTGTAAGGAATAGGGGCCCTCCCTCATCGATTCCTTGCGTTACTTATCCAATCAGCCATATCGACAAACTACATTATCGTCTTATCGTTACTCGCTAACCCTTGAGGCAAGAAAAAATGCACACAAAGTAAATGGATTAACATCTAAAGTAACAAGCATATGCAACCAATAGGATCAGGTACTCAGAAACGATAACAAGCAAGAGCCTACTGCTCATATACACATAGTCAAAAACATTTACAATAAGGTATTGTAAGGGTATTTGCATCACATCTACATATAAACCACTGCCATAAAAAAACGTATATAATATGTACATAGAAGAGAGTGGGCTACATGCCCCGATCAACAGAAACAAAAGATCTAAACCATCGGGATCTGATCCCAAAAGTCCTCATCACCTGACTTGAATGGAGGCAGCTCATCATCAGGAACATCAATCTCCTTCGATGACACCAAATCTAGCCATAAATCAAACTCATCAACCATCTTAAGGATCAGGTCTTACAGCAAAGCCTTAAGGTACCTGAACTACCTCATCCTCAACACCGTCGCCATCATCATCCATCAGATCAACCTCTCCATCACCCTCATCACCCTTATCCTTATCGAGGTCTCCTCCTGGCTATCCTCTTATCGTCGTCGTCATGATCCTCCTTATCTTGGGGCTCATCATCGGGATCATCCTTATGCTCATCCTCACCTCCCTCATCATCCTCTCCATGCTTGTCCCCATCGTCATCTCCATCAACCTTGACCTCCATAGGGTCATCATCTTCCTCCTCAGGCTCCATCTCTGGCTCCTCAAGATCCTCATCATTGTTATCCTTAGGATCTACATCCTCTTGAGCATCCTCCTCAATTGGAGCAGCTGGTGACACCATAGGCTCCTCGTGCGGGGAAATTGGTATGTTTGGCTGGATCTAGGCCTCTGGCTCTGCCTTTATGACTGGAGATGGTGATGGTATTAGAACTGGAGGCCATGGCACTGGGGGTGCCTGCGTAGGATCGACAAAGATAGCCTATAGCTCTACAGCATGAAAATCCTCATCTTCGAATATCATCCCACCCATCTCTATATAAATAAGCTCTACAGTACGGGCATGATGCTTAGCCCCCATACAAATCCTATCCAAGTGTAGTAATCCCTCGACATGCATAATTATCACACCCCAACTCGCCTTGGGTGGATTAGGACACGTGTAACAATGGCACCAAGGCACGCCCCCAATACATATAACATAGAACAAGTTTAAACTCTTCATAAAGCTTATTTATATGTAATTAACCCCAAGGGTAAAATGGTCATTTTGAAATGTTAGTCATACCCAATATCAAAATATAATATTCTCCATTTTAAAACCAATGGTGAAAACGGCTTGCGAATTCGAGCTTCCTAGCGCAAGTTATGACCACAAAGAATAGCTATTTGGCAAAACATACCAAGCCGGTTGACCGGACAGAGACCTTAAAATATCCGTTCGACCGGACAGAGCCCTGCTGCAGAATTTTATCTTAAAAGTCTGCATAAACCTTACATACAAAAACCAACCCAAACATACTCCAATTCACCCCCAAAATGACTTTAACTTAAATATAAACATACCCAAAACATTTTGAATGACTTAGAGAAGTTTGGAAACAAGTTTGATAAAAGATTTAAGAATTTACAACTATACACATAGACCAAATGCAAACTCTTCTTTACAACTCATGAACACAAGAACCAAGTCTCACTAACATGATTCCAAAACCCAACCAAACCATTTGAAAACATCCAAAACCATTTTAAAATCATTCCCAAGTGTCTCCAAACCTTAACCAAACACCATAAGAGTTTTCAAAATCATTTTCAACCACTTGATTAGCTATTAACACACACAAAACTTATAATGTTCCAACCAGGAGCTCAAATATGCATCAACTCCACACTTAAATCCCAACATATGCATAAGCCTTCAATCTAAGGAGAAACCAAGTTAAATTTACTTTAAAAACTACTTAGTTCTCCAAGTCCCTCCCCAACCATGTACAACTAGTGACTTATAAGTGTAACTCATACCAAAAGACACATCCAACACTAAACTTACACTTGACATATTATAAGGATTTCCAAAACATAAGTTACTCAAACATTCCCAACACAATAGTTACATTTTAAACATAAACTAGCTAGGCATATGAACATATTCACATAGACACAACTACCACACCCAACCCGTCATGCGGATCATTTCCTCTTGTTCTCATGTTCGGTACCTGCGATGGTTATTCAATAACCATAACAGAAAACATATTTTTATTTAAGCTTTAGCTTAGTGAGGGAACTAATCATGTTATTGGAATGATCAATATGTAAATGTAACAATCATTTTAGACATCGACAAAATGATCTCCAAAAAGTCAAGTAACTCCAACCACCACCCCCGGGTCCTTCTCACCCCGGATCTTCCTCACTTTTGGACGCATTTAGCATATCTCTCCTTTGTGAACCCGAAGTTGTCACCGGTATTACATTGTGCTCATCACCATGCCTCAATCATTGAGGGCTTCCTATCCCTTACATTTGGGACCTATAAATGGTGACCACTACTTGACTTCCCTTTGATCCATATAAGCATATAAGCATAGCAATTTTCACACCATTCACATGCTTTTACTCAAATTCATCATAATCATAACTACACAAACATGAATTAAGCATTCTAAGATAATAATTATCACATGAACATATCTAAACACCCAATTTTGGGATTAGAACCCTAACTTTTTTTATTCTTAACCGGTTAAGCTCCTAGACTCCACTTTCAAGCTAGAATTAACCCAGGTCTTGTTCTAAAGTAAATCCTACATAGTTTTGATACATCAAGAGTTATCTATCAAGATCGGTCACCAAAAAAACATTATCAAAAATAAAAATAAAGAAAATGCATGCGATCCTCTTACCTCCACGAGTCCATATATGGTCTCGGATTGAAAAACAAACGTCGGACGGCGAAGATACGATGTCGGGAAGTCGTGCAAAACCCCCGTCATCTTTGCCGAAGCTCTCGGTTCTCTCTCTACGTGTCTCTCTTCCTCTCAATCTGTTTTGATTGTGGAAATGAGTCACCAAACGCATTTAGGAGATATAGATTCAAAGTTTTGCTTCTTTTCATTTAAACCCCTGATTATTTCTAAGTTTTATTATAAAACCCCCCAAACATTCCATTAGCTACCCAATTATCTATATGGGTGTTTATCTATGTTTCGTATAGGTCCCAAATATGGTCCCACATATATATATATGAAGTTGCTATAAAACTTACCAATTATGAACCATATTCAAATATGCCCTCACATGGGTACCCAAACTAGTCCTCATTACCTAACATATGACATCATCATATCTTTAAGCATTTAAACAAGTAGTCATCTAAACATATAATGGCATCTATATGCAGTTTACACCATTTAGACCTTTATCAGGTCCTACTTTTATACAAGTCCCACATGTCACATGACTTTCATTTGTGTTCGCATTTGAACATATTTTCACCTGTGGATTCATAATCCCACCTTAAACCATAATACGCATTAATTATCATTAAGTAATAGATATTAACATTGTACTAACCTTCTTTCCTAGGTACGGGTGTTATAATAAGATGCCATAGATACTCCTCTAACCACTCCCGGACTCTCATTCAGATACACTGTCGATAAAACACGGGATCAGCTACCTCAACTCTATCAGCAAAAATTGTATATCCTCCCATTTTGTCAACTACGGAAATCGGCTCCATGATCTGAAATGAAAACTACCTTAAGTCAGTACTAGTTGCAAGGTAACTTAAGGCTCATATATGTAGGATAATCATTAAGCACGACTAAACCTAATGCTCTGATACCAAAAATCCCTGTCACACCCCGGAGTAGTAAAAATAGGAAAAAAATTTAAAACAGTTTTCTCTTTTGGGTTCGTAGGTCTGTGGCAAGTTGAATACCTTATTATTGACCACAACAAATAAGAATTAGTATAAAAATAACAAGCAGTAGTAATAAACATGGTGGTCTAGGCATACTTATATGTTAAACATTCACATTAGAGTCGAAAATCTCATTATTATAAACCATAGATGGAAAAAGAAAAAGAGAGTAACATCTTGGGTATAAAGACCTACATCGTAATAGAGCCTAGCACCTAGTGCCTCCAACACTAAATAAAAGATAATAACAAAAGTTAGTAGCTTCCGCCCTCTAACTCGCGAAGACATAGCCTTCCACGGTGTACTCTTCTTCGAGATACTCTACCTCTACAAGATCTGGACGTTTTTATTGTCCAGAACATAAAAGTAGTCAGCTTTACTGCAAGATGAGTGAGTAAACCTACTACACTTGAACAGGTTCAAAGTACACATGTTAATCTCATTAAGAAAGTAAAACATCCTTATATACTTTTGAAAATATTAACGTTAAGTCTTACGAATCTTGGTCTCGACGTACTACATATGCTAGTGTAGACACCCAATTTTGACCACACTGATAGGATTTAGGGTGGGCAACGTCTTGGAGGATTCAATGATGAAAAGTACCCCATGGAAGGTACTAAATTCCACACAACTGAAAGATCGAACTTCAAAAAGTGACTTCAAGCTCAGAAAAACCCTTTTCCAAACATAAATCCTGATTTTGTCAAAATCATCTCTCAGAATGCATATTCACTCAGGGTTATATGAACATGAAGTATTCTAAATACAGTATTCTAGGTATCTAGAGATTCAATTTAAAAGAAAAACCCAAAATTGATGCACATTGAAAAGCAATTTTAAAAAAGAAGTCGTTTGATTTCAAAAAGACGACAAAAGTTCCGGAGGACTTCAGGACTTCAATTGAACTTCAATTTTTATTTCAAACCCTCCCGAAATATTTTTATACTAAAATTCAACTCAACAGCTTTCCAACGGTATGTAAACAGACGATTTTAGACACTAAAAAGCATTTTTACAAAAATCTGGAAAAGCAGTGCACGGAATATTTGAAACAGGACATAAGGGCAACCAGAAGGTGAGGAATAATAGATGGTGGGTCTCACTTATGGGGTGGCGGGTCCCGCCTAAGCCACCATTTATATGTTGCCCCCTCCATTGAGCTTTTTGAGTTCAAGACCCTTCCAGAGGCTTTCCACTGCGAGGAAATTGCCCACAAACTGCGTTTAGGCACTATAATGGCCATTTTAACCCTTTTCTAATCTCTAAAATTCATATTTTAACCTTGAAACTTAAGAGTTAAGTTTTCCAAACTCTATATATAGATCACATCCATCTCATATGAGATTAGGTTGAATCACTTTGGAAGATCCTTAAGCATACCTTGAATATACTTGAAGATACAATCACATAGACTTTGAATTCAAGAGATTTCTAGAGAGAGAATAGTGAATCATGAATTGATTTCTTCTAAAATGAATCTTAAGATAACTAGATAAGATAATTGAAGAAAATTTTGACATCAATTGCCACCCTTAACTTCCACCACGGATGAATGTTTGAAGAGCTTGAAGAACAATTGAAAAAGAAGATCCTTCAAATCAACTTTAAATATATAATTGAGAACCTCCAAGAGATAAACATCATAATTCATCTCTAATTCTTACTTTCATATATAGATCTATAAGGTTTGGATCTAGTTTTGTTTTATTCTCTTTGTTATAACACTCTTCTTCTCCTTCTCTTGTTCTTCACACACTCACATAGCTAGATTCAAGTCTTCCTTGATTTTGTTGATAATTCATAATTAGAGATTGATTTACACTTTAATTTTCAATTTTGATTTCATTCTTCTATTTAGTTTAGATCCATGCATACATGATTATATATATGTATCTACTTTGAATTCTATGATGGTTTAGAAGTATGATCTATGAGAATGATGATTCCTATGTTCATACCTTGCTCTTGATTATTCCTATTACCAAGAATTCCTATTGAATTTCATCTCCAATAGGATATTTGTAAGTCCCTTTGATCCATGATCTAAAGTTCTTCATAGAACTTGAGGGGTAAATTAATTGGGAATCATGAAAATCAAGTTGATCCATGAGTTTGATCTCTCTCTAAATAAGCTTCAACCAACACATAAGATATTTTCCTTCACTTTAAAATGAATTAGATAAAATTAGCAAAACAGATTGGTTTTGTCCATCAAAATCCATAGTTTGATGGATTTCAAATTTTTGGGGTAAACTTTGATGAATTAGCTTTCATTCGATCCGTTTTGAGAATCATTAGGATCCATATGCTATTTTTAGAAATTGTTGAAAAATCGGTTGACAGATTTGAATATAGTCTCTTTGTATTTAAATTTCAGAAAATCTATGATAGTTATCGATGATCCGCTTTTTGGGGATGATTCCTAACTCATGTATCTATATGATCATGTAAAATTGTGAGCATACGATCGAGTTAAGATCATTTTCTTAGCGTTTGAAGTTGATAAAACTATTCTGGAATTTTCTAAGATTAACTACAATCATGATTATGCATACATACACTCAACAACGATTGAAGAATAAAACTTGGTTTAGAAATCATCTAGGATAAATGGATGAAAGTTTAAAAGCTTAGATCAACTTGATTAACATGATTTATGAACTTCTATTATGTTTTGCATTCCTTTGTCAAATGATACCAAATTTCCAAAATAACAGAGCCTGGTTAAAACAACTTTTCAGTGAACTTAAGATTATGAAATGTCTATGGGATTATTTGTTTCATAAACTACAATGAAATAGCTTTCTTTTGACACCAAATAGAGCTTCATGTGATTTTTTTAGAATCAATTATGATTTTTACAAGAACAGTGGACAGTCTTGATCCAATGTTCCCAAAACTCTTATTTCTCGAACTTCAAAATTACTAATGAGGTCCTACTTTTTGGAAAAGTTCCCTAAGAAATGTTTAAGATCACTTTTGATAGGATTCATTAGAGGTTGTTGAATCTGGAAATTTGATTGATTACATCTTCTTCTTGTCTTTCATGCATATAATTTATTTGCTTGCATTTTTGCACTGATTAGGTATTCTTTGGTGTCTTAGTGCAGAGAATTGAATGTCGTGGATCCGGACTTCGATTTATGGGCTTGCCTTGTCTACATGTGGCTTAGTGCCCATGTATCGTGTACTATCTCTATCCTTTCTCTTAGAATTTTTCTAGGTTTACAATTTTGTTTTCAATGACACGATTCCTTTAGGATAGTCTCCATTTATGTGCTTATATATTAGAGACATCTTGTATAGGATTATTGCATGATTGTATTACACGTTTCCTTTCTTTTGCTTTTTGTGACTCCACTTGAGTCAACCCAATGTAAGTCTTCCCATTCCCTCTTGCATATCATGACACATTTTCTTTATTTGCATCAGTCCCGGGAGGGACTAGCCACTGTGACTATACCTCTCTCTTGTATTACATGTGCATCCGATTGCTACTTGATTTAATCTCTTGAAATGATTTTCATTATATGTTCCTTTTTGCGATGTATATATTATCTAGAATATTTGAGAAAACAACACCAATTATGAATTAAGAACAAGGATATTTGAATCAAGGCCTACCGTTAGGTAGGGCGAGGAGGGGGTGGTTTATTCTTACTCAGGCTCCTTCTCCTCTCGTTTACTCAGGCTCCTTCTCCTCTCGTACCAAAACCCCTGAACCTTGTTTCTGATGATGAAGGGCGAGTAACTTTATTCAAATTTTGGGCGAGTCAAATTTGGTTTCCTAATTCCCGACGACTCTTTGTCTCTAGGGTCGCGTAAGGAAGTTCTAGTCCCTTAAAGTGTGCTCCTTGGATCCGTCTCGGGACACTATCAAGGAGACGACAGGACCTCCCCGTCCCAAGCCCGTGGTCCACAATCTGGAGACTCTGTTGGGGATTTGAACATGAAACTTATGGTTTCTTGTTCTTTGAGGGTTTGACTTGAGTTAATAAATATCCTTGCTATTAATTCGATAATCAAGATGTTTCTGCCTGCATTTGCACTTGCATTGTTCTTTCACCACGACTACTTGAGACCATTGCTTTATGGGTGGAGGGCCCCCTTTCCTCCATTTGTTGAGAGACTTTAATATCATGTAGTCACCGTTAGCCTTGTACCGCGTACAGTATATAGAGCCCATGTGTGAATGGCACGCTCTCGGGGAGGCGGTCACCCACACCGCTGAGCTTGCTAATGGACCCTTTATGAGACTAAAGCATGGCATTTGCATACAGTTTCTGTAGAACCCTTCAATTAGGATCTTGATTATCATCTTTGATTATGACAATGTAATGAATTATTTACGTTTTCCCATAAGGGATTATGTGAATGATGAGGATGTGTATGCGAAGGCATCATCAAACCTTGTATGGTGGATTCCTCTAGAGTAGTATGGTCTTTATCTGAACATCCAATCATTATTCGAGGATGACTTTTGAAAAATTTTGAAAATGCTAGCACTTCTTTGAAAAATACAAGTCTTTTCAAAATTCCAGGAATATCCCTTTTGTAGATTCACTTTGAAATTCACTTTCACAAAATCCTTCCAAAAAAATTCTCCCTAGATTTTAGAGAATTTCAAAATTCCTACCTTGGTTTTTTTTTAAAAAATCGTGATTTCACACTTTGATGCTTCGATTTCAAATTCTCCTCTTAGATTTTAGAATTCAAATTCCCTACCTTTTTTTTTAGAATCATGATTTCACGCCTCAGGCATTGATGGTTCAAAAGTGGTTTTGAAAATTACAAATATCCCCCTTTTCTCTCAAGATTTTCATATAAAATTCAATTTTGTAAACCTGAGCCATCAAGAATTTCATATAAAATTCAATTTTGTAAACCTGAGCCATCAAGAATTTCAAAGCTAAAAATCCTTGGATAATGATTGGAATAGTAGGGTGATTAGCATACTCAAGGAATCTTTTGTGTTTATATGCTGATATGATTGGTCTAAGCTAAATTAAGGTGCATTGCATTTAGATTAGATTGCATTTCATCTGCATTGCATACACTGCACGAGCATTGCATATACGACTCACGAGTGCGACACCTCTAATATACTTGAAAAAAAAAAGATTTATTTTTCTTAGAATTTTGAAACTTGAAAAGATTTCTTTGATTTTAGAAAATGTTTTTGAAAAGGAAATGATTTTCCATCTTTGATTTTCCATCCACTTTTGTAAATGTCATTCTTTGAAAATTATTTTGCAATAAAGATACCTGATTATTTGAAAATCCCTAATAAATCAGAGAAAAGAAGATAGGACCAAAAAGTTGTACTCCCTCCTGGGTCAGAGCTCCGAATAGTCGTTTGATCATATCAGAGTTTGGGGTAAGATCAGTCGAATCAGTCAAGGTTGGAAAGATGGAACATGAAGCCAATATGGATGCTAGGATGACTGCTATGGAATCTACTGTCAACCAAATCAGTGAACTGCTTGAAAAAATGATGGGTATGATAAAGCAATTAGTTGACACAACACCTTTGACTCCACCTCTTGCACCTTGTAATGATAATGAGTGGTTTGAAAGATTGGCTAATCTAGGAATACAAATTTTGGATCAGGAAATCCTTAACAAGCTTACCAGGAGCGGTATACTAGAGAATGTGACCCACAAGAGCAAAAGAATTGATGACCACAAGCTTGAAAAGGAGGGATTATTTGATATGCCCAATGCAAGTCCTTCAAAAAAGTTCAAAAGGCCACTTCATTTGAACAAATATCCATTACCTGATATCAATGTATTGGTACCACAATTGCCAAAGAGACCAATTCAACAGCAATGGGGAAAGAGTACCAGAGTTGCAAGGGGGGAACCAGAATCAAGGGCAAAAGAAAGAGAAGAGAGAATTTTCTGAGCTAGGAATGTCTCTGAGCAGCGCACTTGAAAAAAATACTAGAGGAAGGGTACTTGAAGAAGCTGGAACCCAAGCCAGAACCTGATCCACTTCCAGAATGCTTCAAGATTGAGTACTACTATGATTTCCATCAGAGTCGTGGGCATAGCATAGATAGATGCTGGAGGCTTAGGCATGAAATTCAGGACTTAATCGAAAAGGGTATCATCATTCCTCCCCCTCAAAAGGCCCGAGGAATTAGCCAAAGAATTCAAGAATGAAGAACTTGGGAGAGCTTACAAGGGGTAGTATTGTGAAGATGTTTGGAATAGCTGCTTGGTGAAGCCAAATGAATGTTTAAAAGGGAATAAGCAAGTCACAGTGACACTCCACTTGAGATCAAGTTGAGTCTAGTCCAGTCTATTTTGTGTTTTAGAGTCTTTTCTTGTTATCGAGTCTGTCTGTTATCGAGTTGTTTTGAGTCTATGTCGAGTACTGTAAACCTTCTATTTTTAGTAATGAAATAAAATCTTGATTTTCTTAATCTAATGTGCCTAGTCATGAATGAATGAATCACTAAGCTGGAAAGTGTCATTTCTCTGATTATTGTGAAAAATAGTCTATTGATAAATTTTTTACATTGAAAAGAATCTTGAAAGGATCAAAGTTGATTTTGCACTGATACCAAAGAAAGCTAAGAATTGATTAGCAGTTTTTTAAACATCCATTCCCCTTCGGGCTGTCAAATCAAAGTACGGAGGTGTGGCTGCGGCAGTTCTTGAGGACTTTCTGGCCGGTAGGCTATGTAGCGGGCCTGCCTTGCTGACAGGGGGGATATGAAATAGACAGTTGTGCTTGCCTTCACTAAGAAACTCTATGCCCCTATTAGAGTAAGGCGTCTTACTTTAAGAATCTTGAGATACTTTTGCTTAAATCTTGAAAAGATATGCTTGATAGTAACTCGGGACTAGCTTAATTCCCTAATCTCCCCATTTCAAAATTTTGAACCCAGAAAAATGAGCCATTCGAACCTGTCTAAATTGTAAGCCATGTACACTTTGTCCTTGATGGTAGCCAAACATTTCAAATGAACTACTTCTCTCAAAAAGAAAAAAGAAAAAAAAAAAAAAAGGAGTTCGCTAGGATGAAAACTCGAAAGGGCCCCTAGGCAAAAGTTAGAACACAAAAGAAAAAGAAAAAAAAAAGAGCTCGCTAGGATGAAAACCCGAAAGGGCGCCTAGGCAAAAGTTAGAGCATAAAAAAAAAAAGAAAAGAAAAGAAAAGAAAATTTTGCGTATTGTTTTCAAGAACCTGATCCTAGCCAATCAAAACTTTCGAAAGAAAAGAAAAGAACGAAGAGAAGAAGAGGAAGGAGAATGAAGAATATTGAGAAATCGGGAACACAAATTGTTCCAAAGTTTTGATTTAAGTAAGCCCAAAGATTTGAAGGGCGAATCTCGCTCTGAAAATATGTATGATGTATGATAAGAAATGTAAAATTGGCTGGCCAGTGAAAAGGTGAAAAGGATCAACCATCAAAAACAAAAAAATAGAAAAGATGAGAAAAAAAAGAGAGACGTAGTTCAATTTTAGGCTAGCACAAGTGACCTGCTTCAGAAAATATGTCTGATGACATGGCTTGAAAAGCCTCCCAATTCTTGAATCCTTGCTTTTTAAAAAACCTTCAGCCTTCGAGGAACTATGCTTGACATGATTCCTACTTGGGGATACGTCGGCAACCTACTCGGTTTGGTCACTACTCTTGAAACACTCAGCCACATCTCAAATACCTTCCTTCAAACCTCGAATGAACTACTTTGGACCTGATTCCCACTAGGGGATAAGTAGGTGAGCTTTCCTAGCTCTCGATCCCTGACCCTTGAAAACTAGGGGCAAACTTTCAGTTTACCCAGAACCTTATAGATATCATTGCCATACTAGGGGGCAAACTGTGCTTGCCCAAGCTTCCATTTATCCCGGTCAACAAGGGGCAAACATCGTTCGCCTGTACCCCCTTCCACATTATAAGCGAATCCTAAGCTATCAAGTATATCTTTAAATACATTTGAAATGAATCATCTCTTTCTATAAGCTAAGGCACTAATTCGAAGCATATTTCAAAAAAATCAAAGGATTGATTGAGATCCATATGGAGTATTTTCAAAAGCATTACTTTATCAGCTAAGTATTATGACACTAAGATGAGAAGTGCACATGAAAAGCAAAGAGATACATCAAACATGACAAATGCGCATTATGTCATGGCAAATTGGATTTTCTCCTCCAAACTTCAAGAGTGTCATCTTCCTGTGTCAATGTCTGTCAACCTTTGTCATGGTTAAGTCTGTCATCGTCTAGTCTGTCGTGATCTCGAGTGTGTGGGTCCAAAGTGATCTATAATTGTAAAATTTTAAAAGCATCCAAAGGTGGATACAAGTAGAAGTTTTGAACATTATTATTGCATCAATTAATCCTAGTCAAGATGAAGTGTCAAGTGGTTGATGGGAAACAAAATTCATTCAGAAAAATGTTAATCAAAAGACCGGCCTTGGATGTTAAGTTAAGCTATTGTTGAAACAGATCAGTGTGCCTTGCATGGATATCTGCTAAAATTGATTGAAGATTTATGAAGCACGTCAAAATCATCAGGTCTTTTGAGTACCTATCTATGGATCATAATTATGATATCAGGAACTTTGTTTTGACCTCGAATTGGTCTGATCTTGATGTACAAGCCTTAAGAGTGCTTGAAACTTGTTGGAATTGGTCTAAAGGACCCTTGGGAATTTGAATCTTGGTTAAAAGCCGCTCAAAATTGAAGAAAAAAATCCTAGGCACAAAGAATCGAGGGCACCGTAGCTCGAAAATAGCCGAGAAATGATGATTTACAGAGAACTCCCATTATTTTGGGTTGATTATGTGATGTCCTAGAAAGTGGACATTTGGGTTTACAGACTTTTGAGAATTATGTCCAGAAAGGATCTGTTGAATACACTGAATAAAAGTCAAAAAGCAGAATTGTCAAATCATGATCAAGATGCTAGAGAAAGGTCAGTGTGAACTAAATGATTTTTGAAATGGTCGAAGAACCATCGTCAACTTCAGATCAGTAGAGCTTCCAAAATATAAGCCCTTGCCTCTACTCAGAACTTGCTATGGAATTGGTCATGATCTTGTATCTAAGAATTTTAGCAATCTCCCCAGCAGAGAACTTTCGTCAATCGTCCAAGTGGTTAGGACTCTCAAAAATCATTTAAAGTTTAAAAAAAATGCTTCATCAGAAATCGTCCAAGTTTAAGATTAGATCGAGTTTAAGATCATGTCGAGTTTTAGATCAAGTTTAAGATTAGGTCAAGTTTAAGATAGAATCGAGTTTAAGATTAGATTGAGTTTAAGATCATGTCAAGTTTTAGATTAAGTTTAAGATCAGGTCGAGTTTTAGATCAAGTTTAAGATCAGGTCAAGTTTAAGATATAATCGAGTTTAAGATTAGATCGAGTTTAAGATCATGTCAAGTTTTAGATCAAGTTTAAGATTAGATCAAGTTTAATATCTTGTCAAGTTTTAGATCGAGTTTAAGATCATGTTGAGTTTTAGATCGAGTTTAAGATCATGTCGAGTTTAAGATTAAATCGAGTTTAAGATCATGTCGAGTTTTAGATTGAGTGTAGGATCAGGTCAAGTTTAAGACAAAATCAAGTTTAAGATTAGATCAAGTTTAAGATCATATCGAGTTTAAGATCATTAAGACAAAATCAAATAGGTTGAGTTTAAGATCATATCATGTCTAGGACTAAGTCAAGTTTAAGAAATTATCATAAGACCTATTGAGAATAAGACTTGTCTAGAAAAAACTTGAATTAAATAGGAGAGATTGTGTTGAAAGTTTCCGTATGTGAGAGGAGAGAGTCGTCGCATCCCTTACATTAGATTTTGCATCTAGAACCGTTGAGGACGATTCCTCCAGCGCTTGCATATTCACGTTCCTAGGATAGGAGCATTTCATCTATATTATTGTTTGTGTGTGTTTTCTGTCTTCTCGCATGCTTGAACTATGCCCTGGTCTGATTCTTGGAAAGGATATGTAGACAGCTCCAGCGGAGCACGACCAGCAGCAGCTTCGATTTAGTAGCATCTACCCAGCATTGCATTGCATTCTTGCTTTCATAATTTCTTGATTTTCTCATATTTTAAATTTCTTGATTTTTGCGAATTTTAATTTTTCCTAAAACCTCTCAGTATGGTTATTGGATGCCTTCTAGCTTTGGCACTCACTTGCAGTTCACGTTGTTCACAACAAGCTCTGCCAAAGAGGGGCAAATTGTAGACACCCAATTTTGACCACACTGATAGGATTTAGGGTAGACAACGTCTTGGAGGATTTGATGATGAAAAGTACCCCATGGGAGGTAATGCTTTCCACACAATCGAAAGATCGAACTTCGAAAAGTGACTACAAGCTCAGAAAAGCCCTTTTCCATGCATAAATCCCAATTTTGTCAAAATCATCTCTCAGAATTCATATTCACTCAGGGTTATATGAACATGAAGTGTTCTAAACGCAGTATTCTAGGTATCTAGAGATTCAATTTCAAAGAAAAATCCAAAATCGATGCACATTGAAAAGCAATTTTGAAAAAGAAGTCGTTTGATTTTAAAAAGACGATGAAAGTTCTAGAGGACTTCCGGACTTCAATTGAACTTCAATTTTCATTTCAAATCCTCCCAAAATATTTTTGTACTGAAACTCAACTCGAAAACTTTCCAACAGTACGTAAACGGACGATTTCGGACGCTAAAAAGCATTTTTTACGAAAATTTGGAAAAGCAGTATACGTAATATTTGAAACAGGACATAAGGGCAACCAGAAGGTAAGTAATAGTAGATGGTGGATCCCACTTATGGGGTGGAGGGTCTCCCCTAAGCTGCCTCCTATATGCTGTCCCCTCCATCGAGCTTTTTGAGTTCCAGACCCTTCTAGAGGCTTCCCACTGCGAGAAAATTGCCCACAAACTGCGTTTAACCCTTTTCTGAACTCTAAAATTCCTATTTTAACCTTGAAGCTTAAGAGTTAAGTTTTCCAAACTCTATATATAGATCACATCCATCTCATATGAGATTAGGTTGAATCACTTTGGAAGATCCTTAAGCATACCTTGAATATACTTGAAGATACAATCACATACACTTTGAATTCAAGAGATTTCTAGAGAGAGAATAATGAATCATGAATTGATTTCTTCTAAAATGAATCTTAAGATAACTAGATAAGATAATTAAAGAGAATTTTGACATCAATTGCCTCCCTTAACTTCCACCATGGATGAGTGCTTGAAGAGCTTGAAGAACACTTGAAGAAAAAGATCCTTCAAATCAACTTTAAACATATAATTGAGAATCCCCAAAAGGTAAACATCATAATTCATCTCTAATTCTTACTTTCATATATAGATCTATAAGGTTTGGATCTAATTTAGTTTTATTCTCTTTGTTAGAACACTCTTCTTCTCCTTCTCTTATTCTTCATACACTCACATAGCTAGATCCAAGTCTTCATTGATTTTGTTGATAATTCATAATTAGAGATTGATTTTCACTTTGATTTTCAATTTTTATTTCATTCTTCTATTTAGTTTAGATCCATGCATACATGATTATATAGATGTATCTACTGTGAATTCTAGGACAGTTTGGAAGTATGATCTATGAGAAGGATGATTCCTATGTTCATACCTTGCTCTTGATTGTTCCTATTACCAAGAATTCCTATTGAATTTCATCTCCAATAGGATATTTGTAAGTCCCTTTGATCCATGATCTGAAGTTCTTCATAGAACTTGAGGGCTAAATTGATTGGGAATCATGATAATCAAGTTGAACCATGAGTTTGATCTCTCTCTAGATAAGCTTTAACCAAAACCTAAGATATTTTCCTACACTTTAAAATGAATTAAATAAAATTTAGCAAAGCAGATTGGTTATGTCCATAAGATTTTGTCTATCAAAACCCATAGTTTTATGGATTTCAAATTTTTGACGTAAACTTTGATGAATTAGCTTTCATTTGATCCGTTTTGAGAATCATTAGGATCCATATGCTATTTTTAGAAATTGTTGAGAAATCAGTTGAAAGATTTGAACATAATCAGTTGAAATCAGATATCTGGCCTTTTTTGTGCTTTACGTTGACGATATTCTACTCATTGGGAATGATGTAGCGGCATTGTCAACGGTCAAGTTTTGGCTAGCTAGTACTTTTGATATGAAGGATCTAGGAGAGGCGAGCTATATTCTTGGGATAAAGCTCTTTCGGGATCACAAGCGAAAGATAATGGGATTGTCTCAAGCTGGTTATATCGATAAGGTGTTAACTAAGTTTTCAATGGATAATTCGAAGAAAGGTTTGTTACCTTTCAGGCATGGTTTAGCGTTCTCCAAGGACCAATGTCCCAAGACACAGGAGGAGAGGAATCGCATGGCAGGAATTCCATATGCTTCGGCAGTTGGAAGTCCCATGTATGCGATGTTATACACTAGACCAGATATCTGTTTTGCCGTTGGCATGGTTAGCAGATATCAATCGAATCCAGGTCCAGAGCACTAGACAACCGTTAAGCACATTCTTAAGTACTTGAGAAGGACTAAAGATTACATGCTTATGTACAGCGGTAATGAGTTAATTCCAGTTGGATATACTGACTCAGACTTTATGTCAGATAAAGATTCGAGTAAGTCAACATTCGGACATCTCTTTACCTTGGGAGGTGGTGCTGTTAGTTGGAGGAGCATTAAGCAGAAATGCATTGCAGACTCAACTACAGAAGATGAGTATGTGGCTGCTTGTGAAGCCGCAAAGGAAGCTGTTTGGCTCAAGAAGTTCCTTATGGAGCTCGAGGTGGTACCAGCGTCATTGTCACCTATTACGTTTTATTGTGATAATAGTGGGGCAGTGGCTTAGTCCAAGGAGCCAAGGAACCACGGAAAAGGGAAGCACATAGAGCGGAAATATCATCTTATCCGAGATATTGTTCAACGTGGAGATGTGACTGTCACCAAGACTGCCACCGTTGACAATCTTGCTGATCCGTTTACAAAGGCTTTGCCACAGAAGGTCTTTGATCGTCATCTAGATAGTCTAGGTCTCAGATGTAATCCTGTATGGTTGTGAGTGCAAGTGGGAGTTTGTTGGGTTTGTGCCCTCAAACCATTACTTTATATAGGAGACATTGACATTTTAATATATGGATATCAGCTTTACATTTTGTTATGTATGTTTCTTTCATGAGATGATTGTTATCCTTAAGTATCATAGTAAGTAATGCGTGTATGTATGAGATACGAATTGCTATTCTTTGTTACTTAGAACATGTCACAGTGGATGTTGAGACTAGGATATCTCATCAGGTTTACACTGTAGCATGATTAACTACCATTGGATGGAGTGATCAATCTCAATCACTAGAGTGTAACTCTTAGTTAATATGCTAGTGCTTATAGTGCATTGACGGACCTGAGCTTTCCTATTGACACTCAAGGCTGTCAATCAGTCGATAGGAACTCATAACTTGTGTAAGGTACGTGTTCTCAATCTTGAGACGATTATGAACACAGACTGTGGATATGACTGCTTTGACTTACCAATCAGTGAGGTCTATAGAAGATCAACACCTGGGTATCTTGGGTATGTCATATTCATAGGGTTGTGAACATATATTGTCAAGACAGAATCTACCCTCTGTTTCAGAGTAAGCATTCCCTTGAGAATGTCACCAAGTCGATTACTGAGTACTGCAGTCTTGTTGATAAGAGTTATCAACATGTTTGGTAATCATGAGAGGTGAATGGGACTCAAGGAATTCAAGAAGTAATCATGATTCAGGTTGACAGTAACAGTTATCCGACTACCTGAATATGATTACGAATGCTGAAGGTAGAGGGACATTAGTACAACATACAAGTCTAGTTATCGCTTCAGATATGTTCTTTTGCGTTGGAGTTCAGTTATCGTTTTATAGTGGAGTAAATGTTAACTGACCAGTTAGTTAGTTTGCTGATCAAAGAGTTTGGTCACGGTAATTAACAAACTGGTCTGAGCCAACAATTAAAAGCCTAGGAGGTCCCACTCTTAGCTCCGCCAGGATACTTGGAAAGACACATGAGGAAGTTGTCAAGACAAGTTCGATCGATCGAAGGATGTTCGATCGATTGAAGTCTTGGAAGTCTCGATCGATCGAGAATGGTTCGATCGATCGAAGGTTCGATTGATCGAAGGTCTTCGATCGCTCGAAGTCTAGGTCGGTTCTGGGAATCTATAAATAGGGCAGCTGCGTTCTGGAAAAGAAGTTCGTCGTTTTGAACGTCAGAAGCTGCAGAAACTGTTTTAGAGCACCAAACCTTCTCCTTCCTCTCCATTAGGGTTCCCACCAACCCTAGTCCTTCCTGCGAGCATCCATAGGAGTCATAAGAGTGAAGGCCATCTAGTGGAAGCTGCTGGAAGTTCAAGAAAATCAGAATTGGGTTCAAGACACTAAGGTATAACTCTTGTCCCCTCTTGTGCGCATCTATGGAATTAACGAGTAGTAGATCCTGGGCTACCAATCAGTTATTATAACTGAATCTTTTCCGCTGCGCGTTTAAAATAATTTTAAACCTATGTTTTCCATCACATGGGTCCAAATGGTACTGACATAACAATTCACTTTGAACCACCTATTCAATCTTTACAACTTGACTTACTTTGGATCATTGATCCAATTTTTAGACCACGGGCCCAATCTTTTACAATCTCGACTTTTTACATGCATGTAGCACAAGTGTTGTTGGCCTGGAATATTTCTACCTTACTACCGTTGGGTTACCATCTTGTCATCTTTACCTTACGGTCTTGCTCTTGACATCTTAACCTTACGGCATCATTCTTGGCATCCCCCAATCTTACTCCATTCGACCTTGGTTAACAAGCAATCTGGCGTACCGCCGTTGACCAGGAATGTCTCTACCTTACGGCTATTGGGTTACCATCTTGTCATCTTTAACTTACAGCCTCGTTCTTGGCATCTTAACCTTATGATCTCATTCTTGGCAACCCCAATCTTATTCCATTTGGCCTTGGGTAGCCTGTTAACCATTTCAACACAATTGACTCAATAGCACCAATAAGGTAAGTCTATTACCACACTTGTTACCCTGGCATCCACAACAAAGAGTACCGATAAGGTATGACTACTCTTACCGCCGTTGCCCGTAAGGCTATGGTGACATCTTGATGACATCACAGAACTCATTACTCTTTCCTGAACAAAACATAAGAACTAGACTTATGGATACGATCGTCTTGTTACGACTCTCATTATCGTAACTTACGCGTTGCTAGTTAACGCGCGCGGTACAAATTGTTAATGCGCATTATTCTCGAATTATTGTACTTAAGTACGTCTCATATCATTCTCGAAGTTCACGTGTCTTACACGTATGAAATCTACTAGTTTGATTTAACCTTTACTTACTCTAGAAAACATGCTCTTTGTTAATCTAGTTGGCTTGAGTGCTGGGTGAGCTTGAGCGATCGGGTGAGCTCGAGCGCTCGCCTATGTAAAAACTCAGGACTTCTTTCTTTTATTAGATAAGTAATTCATTATTAGAGTTCTACTCAAACAACATGAAGTACATTGTCCATGTAGTACATGCAAGCATATATATATAGTATAACATCAAGGTACAACTATCATAGCTCATAGTACCAACATACACATCATGGATTTTTTCAAACATAACATGCAACAAACTAATCTTCTATGTACTGCTGAACTCGAGTGCTCGCATCTCTCGAGCGCTCAGGCCTGGCCCGTTCATTAGGCTCGAGGGCTCGCGCTTGGTCCGAGCACTCGGGTTTGACAGTTTCGTAGCAGTTTGTTAGTTTATCAACATAATTTCATTTCTATACTCTACGCATGACATATGCAAGCTATTAGATCATCAATTTACTTAAGAAACATGGATTAAGAGTGAGTAAGAGTACTCACAAGATCTAGATGATCAAATATGATGAAACAATGATGACTGTGTGTGTGATCTTGTGCTTGAACTTCAAAGAACCTTCATGCAAGCATGAATTCCAAAACTCCTCTTTCTTTCTTAGATCTTCAAAAACTCGGCTCCAGAACTTTGGTATTGATGACATGCATGTGTTTGTATGCGTATGAGAGAATGGATCATGAATTAGAGGCCATGTAATGAATATGTATGAGGATTTGTATGTGTAGAGTTTATGAACTCTCAAACTCTCCCTCAAAGCTCACTATCTGTAACAGACTTTTCAAAACGGAGTAAGTACGCAGAATGGCCTAGTATTTATAGAGTCTCAAGGGCTCAAGGGCAAAAATGTCTTTTCACTACTTTTATGCTCGATCGCTCGTGCCTCGAGTGCCCGAGGCTCCTACTTCACATATCTTTCTATTGTTTCAATGAGCTAAAGGATAAAGTAATAAACATTTATATTAACTATTATCAAAACTCGTTCATAAACGATCGTAACTTACATACACGGATACGAAACTACAAAAATTCATCCATATATAGATAAATATAGATAAAAGGGTCGGTGTTACAAAAATAAATATCATAAAGGTACAAACCAAGTCAATCAAGGTACCGTCAATGTTTATCAAGGTACAAACTAAGTTAATAAAGATACAAACTAAGCTAATAAAGGTTCAACCGATAGGGCATTAATTGCATGTCAGAGGCTCTACAACTGTCACGCATAGAAATGTGTACTCTCTTATCACCACCCAAGTACAGGTGATCAAGCAAGTAATATACTGTAGAAGTCTAGGTCAAATCCAGAATTAAAACTACAACGACTAATTTAAAGCAGAATTAAAAATGATAAATAAATTAACTAACTAATAAAGATGCTAAGATTTGTGAATCCATCCTAGTCCTTCCATTATCATGCCTTTAGAAAAGATAGAGATACATATCTCATTCTTCGGGGGCTTACTTGAATGTAGAACTAGTAGGTGTTGCTTCAATGATGAAGATTCATGCTATTTATCATGGAACAATGACCTATAATCCATTTTATATAATGTGGGTAGCTTGGCATGAATTCTATTAATTCTACCAACTCTTTTACAACAAATGGTTGAGAGCATTTGAAGCGAAAAACTAGGGGAATCAATTTCATTCACAACCTTTGTGACAACCTGGATTAATACTACAAGTGCAATGCCTAATACAAACAGTAGGCATAAACCTCTTGAATTATTACCAAAATTGTCTCAAAGACACCAACGATGATTAGGAATCCGAACATAATGATGAATACAAGTAGTCAATACATAAAGCCATGAATCCCAATCACAGTAGTTGTTGAGATTGATGAAAATGTGCATCACAATTAAAACATTGGCATGATAATGGCTGACTTAGGATTTCATCACAAATCCTAACTGGAAATCTAGCCTAACATACCGAAATCAAGAATGCAAAGACTAAATAGAACAAACATTGAAGAGAACATCATAAACTTATAATAGCAATCAAAGAACAATAAAACCTGGAATAGAAATGCTCTTGAAATAGGAATCTTCTATAATTTGCTGTAGAATGTTGATTGCAATAGTAGAAATTGGAGCCCTAGCTTCAAACAATGTAATTCTAACTTAAAACTATCCTACACTATGCCTTGGACATGTAGAAGAAAAATGAATAGTAGCAAAATGCGTTGCTGGATGATTTTGTCTCTTTTTTAATAGGAATCCGCGTCATTCTACATAACTGCAAAGAGATCTTTGATTGTCATTAAATAAACAACTCAAGCAGTCGTGTTCTTTTCGAGCGCTCGGGCTTCTCAAGCTTCCTTTTCTTCTTCTTCTTCCTTTGCATTAGATCTCAGCTCTGCTTCATAAAATGCATTCCAATCCTATAAAAAGTCATGAAAACAAACGAGTTTGAGTACAACTATCAGGAATTCACCATGAAAATAGAATGGACGTAATTCTAGGGAATTAGGAACTTTGAATATGCAAAAACACCCTATAACTATCTTATGAATATGCAACATTCAATGCTAATCAACAACCTTTTCCTTAAATATCCAACCGCCAAGCGACACCTGGACAGTGGTTTTGTCCTACGTGGAGCGAAACCACTTATGCCTCATCATAAAATTTCTCGCAACTATTTGACTCCCTCTGACAAACAAGGTCAAAAGTGCCATTTCAGCGGGTAGGCTAGCTTAAGAGATGATAATGGATTGGCTAAGGCCTAAGGATGAGATTAATGGCATCCAAGAAATGTCAAAAAGTAAACTCATGCGAGAATTCCGATTTTGGCAAACACAGAAGTAATTCCGAATTCCCAAATTCTGATTTTTGAAAATTCTGAAAAAATTGAATTGGAATCGGAATAGTTCTAGAATTTTCGAAATATTCAGAAATATTCTGACTTCTAAATGGCATATATAAATATAAATATGCATGCATATATATATATATATGTGCATATATTCTATATCATAAGGGGATTTTGACTGCAATTTTATAAACTTTTGTCCTAAAATTCAATTTACAAAACCTCTACCAATCAAAATTTGAAATAGTGATATGTTAATTTTTTTTTTGCTTGAAACTTTCAAAAAATTTCGAAAAAAAATCCAAAAATTATGATATTTTTGAAATTTCAGAATCGGAACATAATATGAAAATTATGAATTTTCGTATTTGGCATTGGAAAGACTTTTTTACATTCCTAAAATTTTAGAATTAATTTTGAAACAGTCATTTTCGATCCTTTCTATCCGAAACACCCCCCTAGTTCAATCCAAATACATCAAAATCTATGTGCTGTGATGCAAAGACAAACGAAAGTGGCAAATCTGTAATGACCTTGGTGCTGTGTGCTGTAGGGGGAGTTCGTCCCGCATCGCCTAGGGAAGGAAGGGTAATGTGCTATATATGGAGGGCCATAGTGGAACTTAGTAAGACGCGTTTTGGGCAGACTTGTGGGTCTGTGCTAGGAAAAATCTGTTCGGGTTGGGCCCAAAGCGAACAATATCTTACTGGGGGAGACTTGGGACATGACAGAATGGTATTAGAGCCTGACCCAGTCGAAAGCGTGCCAACGGGGATGTTGGGCCCTAAGAGGGGTGGAATGTAACGACTGGTGTTGTGTGTCCCACATCGCCTAGGGAAGGAAGGGTAATGTGCTATATATGGAGGGCCATAGTGAAACTTAGTAAGACATGTTTTGGGCAGGCTTGTGGGCCTGTGCTAGGAATAATCTGTGCGGGTTGGGCCCAAAGCGGACAATATCTTACTGGGAAAGACTTGGGTCATGACAAAATCAGAGTTGAAAGATAAATCACCCATTTAGATCATAATTTCACGATATTGAATAGTCTAAGCAAAGAATTAAATTTAAGTAACTTTATTTGTCCAACTTGACTAGTTCTCTTGGCCTTTCTAAGTCAGATCAAGGGTTTGAAATCTCCGGAGTCGATGTAAGTAGGTTGGAAGAACAGAATTCTAGTAACTAAACGAATCATATTCAGAACTTGACGCGATTTCAAATCTTAGCCCCTAATTGTCTTATTCACTTACTTGATAAGTATATTGTGGAATTGGTGTACATGTGTCTGGAATTTGCGCTCTTTCAGTATAAATGATATTGATAAAGATAAATGGATTTATTAGCGTCTCCAAGAAAATTTTAAAAAATACTAAAATATTACAAGCAGAGAAGAAAGTGAAAAGGTTTTGACTTAAAGGCTACTGTAGTCATTATTAGCTAACAAAGTGGTGCATGGTCTTGGACTGCAATTTAACTAAAACCGAAGGGTTAAACTGTAAATTCACTTCACAAAACCAAAATGGTATCTGCAACAGTAATTCTGAATCTATAAAACTATAAGAAATCAATTGTTATTATTATTGAAGTAATGCTACAGACACAACACATTACACAATACAAAACACAACAAGACTTTACATATCTTGTATCTTGTGCTTTTTTGAAATTTTCACACTCTTTTATACACCACTTACACAACATAATATATAAATATTTAAAACCTTGTTATGCAATATAACGTGTCTGTAGCATTACTCTTATTATTAATCCCTAAAAGTAGAAGATGAACTAATGAAAAACACCCGAGCATCGAGCGGGCTTTGCCTAAATATGTGACCTGTTTGTTCGCCTTCTGTTTGTTATTTAGTTAGAAAAAGTGACACCTGTTGAGTCTTGTTATGGACTATTACGAAGCTATGAGATTTGGTTGGATTGGATTAAGGTGTGCCCAAAAATAATCTAATTAAATATAAAATAAAATAAAAGTACGCAAACAAAGCAAAGTTTTTGAGTGTGTATATGCATATTTCTATGAAAAATGCTAGACCCACACAATGAACCACACATTTTTTCCACACACTTCTTTAAATGCTTGTACCTTGTGCTGTATAAGTGGGGCACAAAAAAGTGTAAAAAATTTAAGCAACACAAGATACAAGCATTTAAAGAAGTGTGTGGAAAAAATGTGTGGTTTATTGTGTATGTATGTATATACCATTTGCCAGCATTACAGCTTTACTTCAATTCCCACGATTAAAAATTTTCTCTGGTTCTCTGACTTTCTCTCTCTTTAACTGTGTCCCCATTTATGTACTTTTTAGTTGGTTTTAAGGTCTCATAGTAACAAAAATCTGGTCTTTTTTCCTTTACCGGGTTTTGTAATCTTTAGAGGTGAAAAGAGCCCAAGCAGAAGAAATGATTCCTTAGGATTTGACATTACTATCACCTGTTTAAGGTTTTGGATTGAGCAAAATGGCTCAGACCAACTGGGAAGCTGATAAAATGTAAGTTTTTCACTTCTCATCATCTTTTTCCTCTTCTTTGTTGTTTCAGTTTCCAATTGGGTTTTCTATTTACTTTCTATTGATTGCTCTCCTTCTCGCTTTCTGTTAGATTTGGGCTCTGGTTACTTCTTATTTTCTGGGATTTCTCGAACTGTTCTCAATTTCTAAATGAAATTCATGTTCATTGCCGTTTTTCTACTTACAATTGGAGTTTAGGGTTTGTGGGTTTACCAATCTTTCAGGTCTTAATGTGTACGATACGATATCAATAAATTTTTTTTTTCCTGCTTTCTTGAAAAGTTTGTGTTATAGGTGTTTATGGGTTGGGCATTTCTCTGTTAATTTCAGCATTTAATTTCCTCATATTTTTGTATCATTATCTTTTTGGAAGTTTTGATGTGTAGACTTGTTCAATACACCTTTACTGGGTTTGTTTCCGGGCTGTGTTTTGTTATAAATTCTTTTTGCTTTATGGTTGTGTAATTATTATTATTGAGATTTATGTTTTGGGTGTGAGATTTTTTAAGCTATTTATTCTTTTTAAGTTAACCTTATGTATTGCAGCTTATACAGTTGTCATTTTGAATAACAGGTTAGATGTGTATATCCATGACTATTTAGTAAAGAGGGACCTAAAGGCTTCTGCTCAGGCTTTTCAAGCCGAAGGAAGAGTATCTTCTGACCCAGTTGGTAAGTTATCTAGACGTTATGTGATTAGGAAGGCAAAAAAAAAAAAAAAAAAAGGAAAAAGAGTTTTTGAGCTATGCCTTCTCTTTCCCTTTTTTTGGTGTGTGTGTGTGTGTGTGTGTGTGTGTGTATGTGTGTGTGTGTTTTGTTCTCAGTTATGGGATATGGGTGTTTCAGCTATCGATGCGCCTGGTGGTTTTCTCTTTGAATGGTGGTCAGTATTTTGGGATATTTTTATTGCGAGGACTAATGAGAAGCACTCAGAGGTTGCTGCATTTTACATTGAGGTTGGTTTGAAATACTGATTTCCTATATCTATCCACTTTTAGATACTTTTTCTAGGATGCGTTTAGGTGTTCAATTGTAGAGGTCCTTATTGACAAGAAATTAAGTTTCACTGTGAACTTAGAAGGAACGTCGAACCATCAGGAATTACAACAAAGTTTATTTAACTCCATACCAATCAACCGGACTCAACCGCGCTGGTGCAAATGTTGTTACATTATATTTCTGTTTGTTCTGTTGCCTAGTTTGCGTTGTGCCAAGTGTGAGGACTCGGTTAGCCCGACCCACAATATGAAATTGCCAAAGCTCCCATCATCTCACATAAGAGGGACCTTCACTAGGTAATAGTTACTAGTTTTTTTTTTCGATCTCTTATGTTATCTATTTGAGTGATTTTGTGCTAATCAATAAAAGAAATAAAGTAAATACAGGTGCCATTAAAATAAGAATATTTAGTTCGATTGAGACAAATGTTGGCCTCCTTTACTAGGTTTTTTTTGTTAATGGCACATGTATTTACCCAATATGCTATATTAGTTGACACATGCTAGTTGTAAATCTGTAAATTTATGATTAATGTGAATACTGTATTAAAAGTTATTACTTGTTGCGTAGGATCTAGGTGGATGTCACTTCATATGGGTTACCCTTGATTCACCGTGAAATTGTTTTTTAGCTTCTCTTGAATTTGGTCACTGTTAACATTATGTGTGAGGAGAATCAAAGCAATCTTCTAGTTCTTTTGCTTAATAGTCTTAAATGTTGCATGTTATGGATTGCTATGGAAATGTGTGCTAAGTTAACAATACATTTTTATGATTCCTAGGGCTTTGTTAGTTATAGGGCTTTTTAAAACAGGAACCTAGAAACCATTTTACATGGAGTCTGATGCACGTGCTGGGTGTAGGTGTATGTCTTAAGTGCCGGTCTTTTACCTTCAAATCTTAGGATTGTTGAGTGTTATGTTAACTTTAGTTCTTTTGTATTTTATTTTTATTATTTATCTTTATTCAGGGGTCTCTGTGTAATTATTGTTTTCTTCTATATGAATAAAAGATAGGGTCTCACTAAGTGAACGCTAAACTTTTTGAAAAACTCAACATGGTATTAGAGCTACCCTAATAGGGGCCTCGATCCTCCCACCACCATAGCCACAACCCATAAACATGACCTGAGCACTATTCACCGACACTGTTCACGTCACTATTCATCGTACTGTTCATCGTCACTGTTCATCGCTACTGTTCACGACACTGTTCATCGGCAATTCATCGCTACTGTTCACGGCACTGTTCACGTTATTGTTCATCGCTACTCTTCATCGTTACTGTTCAAGTTTTCTAAACCCTAGGGTGGACTCACCATAATTGGGCTATATTCTGATCGCAATCCGTTTTTTCTTCTTCTTCTTCGGTCCGTCTTCGGACCCTATGACTTGTCCATAGATTGGGAATCGCACCCGATTGGTGCTTATAATTTCTAGGCTGCCTTGATTCCATTCATTGTTTTTTGTTGTTTGAGTGTCCCTCTTCAGCATGTCGAAAGACGGTGTGACACAAAAAGATGCCATTGGTACAATTTCTCCTGCAGGTAATGAGAGACTCATTACCGAGAACCCTGGGTCCAAGATCACCACAGTGTTACTTAGTGGTGAGAATTATTTGTCATGGTCTCAGTCGGCTACATTTTGGCTTAAAAGTAGGTCAAAGTTTGGTTATGTGAATGGAACAATCAAGGTGCCTAGTCCTGAAGATCCTACTTTTTTTTTTGCTTTGACTGAAGATCCTACTTATGTAAAGTGGGAGGTTGACAATTTTTTGGCGATGAGCTGGTTGACTCACTCTATGGAGCCAGAGATTGCAGATGGATTTTTTGGGATGGAGACTGCCCAAGACATCAGGGATACTCTTGCTGAGACTTATTTTCGCAAGGGAAATGTTGCCCAGATTTATGAGTTGAGACGGACTGTTGAAGCCGAAGTCCAAGGAGATCGTTCCACTCCGCAATATTTTACTGCTTTAGGTTCCCTTTGGAAGAGGATTGATCATCTGATAACTCATCATCCAGTTGATGCGGCTAGCTTCAAAACATATATTGAAAGTGAGAGGATTTTCAAGTTTCTTCTTGTTATTAATCCAGAGTTCGATCCAGTGAGGAGCCGGATACTTGGTATGGAACCGTTGCCATCACTTCGGGAAGCATTTGCCTATGTTCAGAATGAAGAAAGTCGTCGCTCCGCTATGCTTCCACAGTCATCTACCGACATATCTGCTTTGGTTTCTGCTAGTCATCGGGGGGGCAAGCCTTCAAATCAGCGTAAGGATTCTGGCTATGAGGTGAGTGATGAAAATGATAAACTTTGGTGTGACCATTGCAACCGTCCTCGACATACCCGCGAGACTTGTTGGAGCCTTCACGGATGCCCTCCTATATCAAAAGGGCGGGATGGTGACCGTAGTGGTGGTCGTGGTGGACGAGGTAGTGGTGGACCACGAGCTCACTTGACCACAGGATCAGAGTCTGCTTATCAGGATGACTTCTCAGCTCCTACTCCCTCGTCTGTGCCAGGTAGCATCAGTAGTACAGATATTGAGACATTGTGGCGCATAATGACACAGTTAGACACCTCCACTAGTGCCTCTACTTATTTTGCCCATAAAGGTAATTATGCTAATTTTTTAAGTGCTTTGCATGCTAATTCTCCGCAACCATGGATCATTGACTCTGGAGCTTCCGATCATATGACTGGTCTTCCAAGTATTTTTTCCACTTATAATCCATGTTCAGGGAAAGATAAGGTTAAAACTGTAGATGGAAACTTGTATTCTATTTCTGGTTAAGGTGTCATTAATGTTTCTAATTCACTTGCTTTAACTTCGGTTCTTCATGTTCCTAATTTTTCGACTAATCTTCTTTCAATTAGTCGTTTAACTCGTGATTTGAACTGTTGTGTAACTTTCTTTCCATCTTACTGTGTCTTTCAGGACCTCTCCACGAAGAAGGTGATTGGCAGTGGTAGAGAGAAGAATGGTCTCTATCTGTTGTTGCCTGATGGAGTTGAAAATGAGAGATTGATGAGTACTGCTCATACTTCACAGAGAGAAAATATTCCTCAAGAGTTGTGGCTGTGGCATAAAAGATTAGGACATCCTTCCTTCTATTTGCTTCGTTATTTATTTCCTTCCTTAGTTTCCAATAATTGTGTTTCTGAGATTTCTTGTGAGGCTTGTCAACTCGGAAAACACCACCGTGCAACTTTTAATTCAAGTATCAATAAAAGTTCTATTCCTTTTGCACTTATTCATACTGATGTTTGGGGTCCATCTCATATTACTATTTTGAATGGTTATAGATGGTTTGTAACTTTTATTGATGACTACACTCGCACAACTTGGGTATATTTGATGAAAGAAAAGAGTGATGTTTTTTCTATTTTTAAATCTTTTCATAAGATAATATGTACCCAATTCAGTACTGTTATTAAAATTGTTCGGTCTGACAAGGGGGGTGAATATATCTACAGTGGTCTCACTCGCTATTTTTCTGAACACGGCATGATACATCAAACGTCATGCACCAATACTCCACAACAAAATGGAGTTGCTGAAAGAAAGAACCGTTACTTGTTAGAGTCTGCTAGGTCTATGTTGTTCTCTATGGAGATCCCTAAGTCCTATTGGGGGGAGGCAGTCTTGACTGCTGCCTACCTCATCAATCGTTTACCTACTCGTGTGCTTGGTAAGAAAGCTCCTGTAGAACTTCTTACCAATCCTTCTTCACTCTTTCCTATTCCTCCTAAAGTATTTGGTTGTGTCTGCTTCGTTCACAATCACTCTCCTTCCAGACGGAAATTGGACCCACGTTCTCTTAAATGTGTCTTTGTTGGATATTCTCCTACACAAAAAGGGTACAAGTGTTATCATCCCCCTTCTCGTAAGTGATTCGTGTCTATGGATGTTACTTTTGATGAAAATTTGTCTTACTTCCAGCCCTCTCTTCAGGGGGAGAAACAGTTAGGTCAAGAGAAGTTTGTAGAAACGGTGCCATTTATTGTAGAAGGAGAGGAGGAAGGCAGAAAATGAGAGGAAAATAGGAGTGAAGAAAAAATAGAAGAAAAAGTAGAAGAAAAAGTAGAAGAAAAAGAAAGTGAAAAAATAGATGAAATAGAAGTTGAGAGTGAAAAAAGGAGAGGAGATGAAAGTGCAGAGGATAAAAGGAAGGAGTTGTTGACCTATTCAAAAAATAAAGGCAGAAGGATTTTTGGGGCAACAGATGAGAGGATCGTTTCTCCAATACCACTACAATTGACTTCTTCGAGTGATGAAGGGCCAGGTATTTCTACTCCTCTTAACTCCTCTAGTCCTATTTCTATTTCTTCCTCTGAAAATGAGTTAGATATTCCTATTGCTCTTCGCAAGGGCACTAGAGAATGCACCAAACATCCTCTTTCTAAGTTTGTTTCGTACTCTCGATTGTCTCCTCCTTATAAAGCTTTTGTGTCCAAACTCGACTTTGTTTCTATCCCTAATCATGTACAGGAAGCTCTCACTGATCCTAAGTGGAAATCAGCCATGGTTGAAGAGATGAAAGCGCTTCGCAAAAATGACACTTGGGAGTTAACTGAGTTACCCCGTGGGAAAAAGACAGTTGGGTGCAAGTGGGTATTCACTGTGAAACACAAAGCAGATGGGACTATAGAGAGATACAAAGCCAGGTTGGTAGCCAAGGGCTTTACTCAGACCTATGGGGTGGACTACCAGGAGACATTTGCTTCAGTTGCAAAGATGAACTCTATCAGAATCTTGTTGTCTCTAGCAGCAAATTTGGAATGGCCCTTGCATCAGTTTGATGTGAAGAATGCATTCCTGCATGGGGATTTAGAAGAAGAGGTCTATATGGCCATACCCCCTGGGTTCGAGGATAATAAGACTAGAGGAAGAGTGTGTCGCCTCAGGAAGTCTTTATATGGCCTCAAACAGTCTCCCAGAGCTTGGTTTGATAGGTTCTCACAAGCTATGATCAGATATGGTTTCAGACAGAGCCAAGGTGATCATACCCTCTTTGTTAAGCACTCGTCACAGGGTAAGGTAACAACACTGATTGTCTATGTAGATGATATTGTCTTTACAGGTGATGATTTTGAGGAGATGAAGCTGCTAAAATCATATCTGGCTACGGAATTTGAGATCAAAGATTTGGGAAGTTTGAAGTACTTCTTGGGAATCAAGGTAGCTCGATCCAAGGATGGAATTTTCATATCTCAACGGAAGTATGCTTTGGACCTACTCAAGGAGACGGGCATGCTAGGGAGTAAGGCCGTGGATACTCCAATGGATCCCAACGTAAAACTTGGGGATGATTATGGTGGAGAACCTGTTGATAAGGGAGGTACCAGAGATTGGTAGGTAAATTAATTTATTTGGCTCATACGAGACTGACATTACTTTTGCAGTCAGCGTAGTGAGTCAGTTCATGCATGATCCCAAACAACCCCATCTAGATGTTGTGTTTAGGGTCTTGAGATACCTGAAGTCAGCACCAGGGAAAGGTTTATGCTATACTAAACATGGTCATATGCTAGTAGAGGCCTATACCGATGCAGATTGGGCCGGATCTATTACTGATAGGAAATCGACCACAGGTTATTGCTCATTTGTTGGAGGCAATCTGGTGACTTGGAGGAGCAAGAAGCAGTCAGTAGTAGCCAGATCTAGCGCCGAGGCAGAATTTAGGGCCATGGCCCTAGGGGTATGTGAGCTGTTGTGGATTCAAATTGTGTTATCAGATCTTGGTTTCAGACAGAAAGACTCAATGAAGTTGTATTGTGATAATAAGTCGGCCATTAGTATTGCACACAATCCGGTTCAGCATGACCGGACAAAGCACGTGGAGATTGATAGGCATTTTATCAAGGAGAAGCTAACTAATGGGAGCATATGTACACCTTTTGTGAAATCAGGGGAGCAGCTAGCTGATATTCTTACAAAAGGCCTTGCAAGTCGACCGTTTCAGTTCATTCTTAGCAAGCTGGGCATGAGAGATATCTTCGCACCAGCTTGAGGGGGAGTGTTGAGTGTTATGTTAACTTTAGTTCTATTGTATTTTATTTTTATTATTTATCTTTACTCAGGGGTCTCTGTGTAATTATTGTTTTCTTCTATATGAATAAAAGAGAGGGTCTCACTAAGTGAACCCTAAGCTTTCTGAAAAACTCAACAAGCATTTGGTGACAGCTTCAAATTTGTGATTCGTTCCGATTTGAGTATGTGTCTTAGATACATATGTTGCATCTATACCTGTCTAATGTCTTGTTGACACGGATACTCTGGTAGCAATAGAAGAGTCCATGTAATATAGCCTAGAAGCACAATCAACACTTAAAATTAGATCGAACATCCAACCGAAAGGGGCAGTCTTTTGGCACATCGTCTTGTTCCCAGATTACTTTGTGAGGATTACTAATGCACTAAAACAATGTTCAACTATAGGTACATCTATTTATTGCTGACATTTGTGATCAATTCGTTGTTGGATTTGTGAAGAGGCCTTGGTGGGTGGATGTGGCACAATATAGAGATCCCTAATCTTTATCCAGTAGATGGGAAAAAGGATTTTCCTTCCTTCAGAGCTAGATGTGAACTGTGATTAGCTTCAAGTTAGAGCATTATACACTTAGAAGCAGGAACCTTCTAAATTGGTCACGCTCCCTCCTCAGACTCTCGATTCTGCGCTTCTTACTATGAAGCTCGTCGGAACCTCGCTCCCCTCATGTTAGAACCTCGCTCCCACCCCGCTCCCATCACATTCAAGTCTCAAAATAGCCTATAATTAGATTCAAAATCATATTTTGCTTACCGAAGAAATATTTTTATGTCGGAACATATAGCTTGAGACTTTCAAAAACAAAATTTACAATCAAAATATATTATGTCAATCTAAATTCCTCTTCAATAATTAGATATAGAATATATCTATACCAAATATTTGGACGCTTCTTAAACGCTCCCAACCTTTGAACCTCTTAAAGTTTAATGCTTCGTCGCTCCCGCTCTCGCCCCCGCCCCCGCCCCCGCCCCCGCCCCCGCTTCGTGCTTCTAAGATTAGACATGCCATGATACTAATGTGCGATGAACAACCAAGAGTTAATAAAATTAACTTAAATTACCGGGGAGTCCTTTTCTCTTTAGGTGTGGAAGAAGGCAAGTGCTCCACAAAATATTTGGTTGAGGGATTTCCTTGTTGGATCAAAGAAACCCCCCCTAACACATAAATCCTTGACTGTGAGCATTTGATAATGTTTATCTTTTATCTTTTTTCTTTTTCTAGGGTTTTATGCACAATGCATCGCCCAAGTTGTCTCGTTGTCATAGGGTGACCCATTACAAAATATAGTGAGCGAATGTTGACTCACTATGTATACTGAGCTTGAGATGTCTCCCAGATATGATTGTCTTGAGTGTCTCGCCTGAGATGATGGTCTCGTTTACTATGGGATCATGTTTCTGAAACTGTCATAATCACAATTTATATTGTACTCCTGCATTGGACTTTCCGATAACCGAAGTATTGAAGAACTAGATAATATACTGTATGTGATTAATGGTGTATTTTATTTATTTGGTTGACCAACTTTTCTTCTCAGTTTTAAAATTTTCTGGATTAGAATACATTGAACATCAATTCTAGCATATTTGCGTATCGTTCGATATCACGTCTAACGCCTTTCTCGGAGCCTCCTAGACTCTGTGCAATACCGTGATTTGAACCATGTCACTATGAGAAACTGGGCTGTTATGATAATTTTCTTGTATATCTACTGTGCTAATTTGACAGATTCCAATTCATTATCATATATCAGAAATAGATACTAAAGATATGGAAATTGCAGACTCAGTTAATTAAATCAAGGGAGCAACAGCAGCAGCAACAACAACAGCAGCAACAATCGCAACAGCCGCAGAATCCACAACAACAGCAGCAGCAACAACAAATGCAGATGCAACAGCTCTTACAGAGGCATGCTCAGCAGGCACAACAGCAGCAGGTACAACAGCAACAGCAGCAGGCACAACAGCAACAACAGCAGCGAAGAGATGGGGCCCACCTCTTAAATGGTTCGGCCAATGGGGGGCTTGTCGGAAACGACCCTCTTAAGAGACAGAGCCCTGGAACTGCTAATGCCTTGGCTACGAAGATGTACGAGGAAAGATTGAAACTACCGCATCAGAGGGATGCTTTAGATGATGCAGCTATGAAGGTACATGTCTCATTTGGGAGTTTTTCAGGAAGGTTTCGTTTGGTTACATTGTCGTTTTGAGTTTTTGTTCTTTTGATAATTGAAAACCGTGTTTGTGTTTTCATGATGAAATATGAAGGAAAAAAATTTTGTTTTATAAAATGATGTTGATTTCACAAAAAAGGTGAAATTATGCAGTTAGTAGGATTCGGTTAACGGGATCTCATTAAAAGGGTAAGGACGCGTTTGTTTTTATTTTCAAAAAGCGTTCCAAAAATTTTGGAAGCCAAATTTTTTTTGCTTCGTTTTTTTTTGTTTGGCAAAAAGTGTAAACATTTTCTTAAAAAACAAATGGAAGCCCCCACTCACGGAACAATAACTCAAACAGAAAGCACTTGTCAAACTGAAAACCAACAGGTTACCAAACATGCCCTAAGATTATCTAAATTCTCTTGCAGCAAAGATTTGGTGAGAATGTGGGCCAACTTTTGGATCCAAGTCATGCATCAATATTGAAGTCAGCTGCAGCAGCTGGCCAGCCTTCAGGGTACCCTTCTATTTGGAATTTTATCTCTCTACTTAGAGGCTGTTTGGGTAATACCAGAACCGGTTCTTACATTAAGGAAAGAATCAGCTCTAAATAGTTCGGTGTTTGTGACGTAGGACACATCAAGTAATATGAAATATTGATAAAAAGATGGAGAATAAAGAAGAATAGATAACGTCTTGGAGTCCACCAAGACAAAGACTCTTGGAATCCACCAAGATCTCTTGGAATCCGCCAAGACCTTAGGCTCTCAAAACAAGAATTCAATTCTTTATTTCAACATAAACTATTTTGATACAATAAGCTTGGTACCTTATTTATAGTGAAAATAGAAGACTCCTATTCTAGGAAATATTCTTAAAATCTAAAACTTCCTAATGGATGAAATCTAGAGATATTTATTCCCTAATAATTAAAACTAACTAAAAGATAATATCCTTAAAAGGTAAACCTAAATAAATAAATTAATTACATTATATTCCAGGATCAAAAACAAATATTATGAAATATCTCTTTTGATCCCTATCAACTCTCCCCGTCTTCGAAAAACTCGACGCCGGCAAGTTAGGATGTTTGTGATGCCTTAGAAAGTAAAGAACATCCGTGTATATGTAGTTGCGCTTGGAATGGACGGATGGAGGAAGAACGGACACTACTGCAGACACGAGTCCATTAAACCCAATACTCATAATAATTCGACAATAATTGCCGGTGTGAAGACTAGCAGCATGTGGGCAATTATTGAGGGGTGGCAACTCTGTTGAAAGCTCCTTGTGTGTTTCTTTGTGCATAACTATCGGTAAGCTATTGACCTCTAGTGATGAGTCAACCAACTTAGTGGGAAGCTCTTTAGATCACTGTTGGTAAACTAGTGATCTCAAGTAATGGGTCAACCAGCTTTGGGGGCGCACTATAAGGATCTTCTGTAGTCACTAACTCTTCCTCTAGGTTGAACTCACATATTTTGTTATCCGACTCGGTCTGGGAGAATTTGCAAGAATTATCTTGTTTAAGAACTGGAGAAAGGGTGAGGTTCACAAGTCTAGTAACTTTTGCAAAATACCGAAAGCGATATGATTCGTCCTTACCTTTGCATATGCCAAACTCATCGATCCACCGACTACCAAGAATTAGATAATTAATATCTAATGGTATCACATCACACCAAATTTGCTCATTACATAAGTCGCCCATTTGGAATGGCACTAAACACCGTTCGGATACAAGAAAGGTAGAACCATTTCCCCGAGCAATTTTATATGGTCGTGGGCGTAGCTCGGTCTGAAGTTTCAATCTGTTTATAACAGGTGGAGAATTCACATTCATAGAGAAATTTCTATCAATAAGTATCTTGCAAACCTTTTCCCCACAGTGGATGTAGGTATGGAACCCATTAGCAACTAGTGAGGTTAGTCGTGGGCGTAGCTGGTTCTTTTTAAACCAACTCATTACAAGTTCTCATAACTAGATAAAAGTGAGGTTAGCTGTGAGCGTGTTGTTGTTTTATGCATTCCCATATAGGCCCTTAATTTATCTGGTAATCAACTTTAGCTGACGTATATTAGCCTGTTTGTATTAATTTTAGGAAGCACCTTAGAGACCCCAAAACGTTTTGGCTGAAGCAAGTCTGGAGGGGCTTCATACCAAATGTGATGCCGTAACCAAATTGGGGTTGCAATGAAGTTTTCTTAATTCCCATGCCTGCAATGAATTTTTCTTAATTCCTGTCATGTGCTTGTGATAAGGGCTTATGCTTCTTCCTAAATGCAAAAGCCATAGCCAATCCAAACGGGCCCATAGATGCGGCATGAGTTGTAGTTGACATTAATCCTATACCTCTTATTTACAGGCAAGTGCTGCATGGTACAGCTGGCAATATGTCCCCCCAAGTTCAAGTTCGGAGTCAACAACTTCCAGGGTCTACACCGGTCAGTGAATGTTCTTCCTTAAAAGCAAACCCTAAGGCTCTATTTGGTTCTTGGTTTTAGAGAAGGAAAAGAAAAGCCAAAGGAAAGCAAGAAGGAAAACAACCATTTTCCTCTTGTTTTCCTTATGGCTTTTGTTGAGATATGACATGCTTTCTAGATTTATTGAAAGTGAATCTCTGAGATTATGTCAAATAATTCAGTTTATTCTCCGTGATATCACACCAATATTTGATTTGATTATATTTTGTAAATCCCATGTGTATTGGGAAGATAATCATTATCAGATCATTTGTTGATCTTATTTTATTTTCTTAGTTCACCCTATATATGGAGTACACGCCTTGTAATACAACATATGGGTTTATCAAAATGTAGCACATGGGTTCTTTGTGTCTTTCTTCTTCTCCCTTTCTTTCTTTCCTATATTCTTCAATTTTTCATTTGTCCAAAATTCAACATAGTATCAGAGCCTATTGGTTCTTACATTTGAAATTCCGCTTCCGATCTTAGTCTAATTTCTTTGTTGAGTCCATTTTGAACCAATAAACCACTTAGGCTTAGTTTGGCCCCCATTTTGGTGCTTCTCATTTTTTAAAGCACAATTTCATGTTAATTCATTTGGTAACTAATTTATGAGCTTTGCAAAAACTGAACTTAGGGTTTTTTTGGGGGAACTTTTAAAAGCTCTAGAATGGAGCTTTTAAAAGCTCAAGGTTGCTTTTTGGTTTCATGATGTCTTTTTGAAGAGTAGTGTGTCACTTGTATAAAATTATCAAACAACTTAGTAATAAATTTCATAAGCTCCTTTTAAAAAGTCACTTGAGGGCCAAACTAAGCTTTAATACAATTACGCCAGTGCTTAAAAAGAATTTATAGACACTCATATCTTGTGATTGCTATTTTATTACTGGTCATGTCTTGTTTGGCCCTTTCGTTGCTGGTTGTTTACTTGTTTGGCTTGTACTTTTTCTCTTTTAAAGGGTGTGTTTGGCATGTTATTCTCCTCCAAGGATCTGTTTGTTCGCCACCATTTTCTGTTATGCCCTCCATCTCACCTTCACTTGCAGGGGGAGTGATAAAAAATAATACAATCACTAGTATTCCGCTCATGTTCGTTCGAAATCAAAATTAGACCACTGTACTTGTGCGTCTTTGTGATTATTTTTGTGGATGTTGTTTCCCACATTTTGCCCTATATAGGTGGATTTGTTTCCCACCTAGGCCTTTTTATATCACCAAGTTTGATTATAATGTTATTGTTAAATCACTATTCTTTGGCACGGTGGAGTATTCTGTGCGGCTTACGAGATGGAGTGGAAATAAGGGGAATATTGGTCAAGTTCCAAGTTGGCACTTCAACAACTTTCAGTCTACCAACTTGATGGGGAGTGTTGAGCTATGACGTGCTTTCCAGATTTATGGAAAGTGAATCTCTGAGATTATGTCAAATAATTCCGTTTATTCTCAGAGATATCACACCAATATATGATTTGATTATATTTTGTAAATCCCATGTGTATTGGGAAGATAATCAATATCAGATCATTTGTTAATCTTATTTTATTTTCTTAGTTCACCCTATATATGGAGTACAAGCCTTGTAATACAACGTATGGGTTTACCAAAATGTAGCACCCGGGTTCTTTGTATCTTTCTTCTTCTCCCTTTCTTTCTTTCCTATATTCTTCTATTTTTCATTTGTCCAAAATTCAACAGCTTTCCTTCATGCTTAAGTGACATTTGGTATTAAAAGTTTCCAAAATTAATTGAAGCTCAATAACAGAGGAAGGAGTGAGTCCCAAAATTAAGAAGTTTTAATTTCATTTTCATCGTTTTTGTTTTCCTTTTTTCTAATCGTTTACTTGGAAGCTTCCTAATTGTTTTCTTTTTCCTAACTAAATCCATTAACCAAACAATGCCTAAAGGTGTTTACTGCTTTTGACTTGTATATTGGCTTAATATTGACATATTCATGTAAACAGGACATAAAGACTGAAATGAATCCAGTACTGAACCCCCGAGCTAATGGTCCTGAAGGATCTCTGATTGGAATGCCTGGTATTCTTGCTTAGTGCTGTATCATTTTTATGAACTTGGATTCTTCTTACCGTGTTGGGTTAATTACCCTAAACATGTGCTAAATTTTCTATCCAGTTAAATTCAATAAGGGTTTTCTGAGTTCAGTCATGGTTAATTTTTTTATTATTTTTGTTTTTTTCGGATTCAATCTCTCAGATCCTTCTTAATGGGAATTGAGTTGGCTGGACTAATGGCCTGTTTGGAATCACTTCTGAAAAGCACTTTTGGGCCCAACTGTGATTGGGAGATCCAAAACGCATATATTGGCCTGTTTAAAGAATTTTAAGCACCAAATTAGAGTCCCCAAAACACAGTTTGAACAAGTGCTTCAGCCCAAACGTGATCCAGAAGCAGATTTGGGTTTTAATGGATTTTTCTTAATTCCGATGGTGCCCTTTTGATTAATGCTTCTTAGTAAAACCAACAACCAATCAACATGGGCCCTAAACTACGATATTCTGTGTTTCTTAATTCATTCACCCTTTGAATCTACCGAAGGGATGCTGAACTAATTGGCTATATTATATAGAGATGCATGTTTTTATTGTGATTAACACTTATTGAGACGTGCTGGTAGCTGACATGTTTCTTCTTGTTCTAGGATCAAATCAAGGTGGTAATAGTTTGACACTGAAGGGATGGCCTCTCACCGTATGTTGATTATTATCATGACAATCTTAACATATCTGTTATTCCTATTTAAGTGCACTTTTTTTTTTTTTTTTTTTTTTGGGGGGGGGGGGGGGGGGGGGGTGTGGGGGGGGGGGGAGGATCTCATTTTGAGTCAGTTTCCTTCCTCTTTTCTCAAAGTTTCTTATGTTAGTTTGCTTATCGTTTAGGTCTTCTTTTTCTTCGCCAAATATGCAAACCAAAGGGAGCCTTAGGCTACGGTTGGTTTGTTGATTTAAAGAAGGAAAATGAAAATGAAAGGAAAACTCTCTTCCTTAGTGTTTACTTCATGCATAAATAACATTACAAATTATTATTTTTCAAAATCTAATAGGAAATCGAAAAAAGATTAAGGCTTAGTTTGGCCCCCACGTGGCTTTTTAAAAGGAGCTTATGAAATTTATTACTAAGTTTGATAATTTTATACAAGTGACACACTACTCTTCAAAAAGACATCATGAAACCAAAGAGCAACCTTTAGCTTTTAAAAGCTCTATTCTAGAGTTTTTAAATCTCCCCCGAAAAAAGCCCTAAGTTCAATTTTTGCAAAGCTCAGAAACTAGTTACCAAATAAATTAACATGAAATTGTGCTTTAAAAAAGGAGAAGCACAAAAATGGGGGCCAAACTAAGCCTAAGAGAATTGAGTCACAACATTCAAAATTTTTATTTTATTGTCACCCAACTTTCTTTTCCATTTTCCTCACAATTTCTCAGTGCTCCAAATAAAGAAAAGTTTTTTCCTCAATGTTCTCTTTTCTTTTCCTTCGTATGGTCATGAACCATCAGAGCCTAAAGAACTTCCAAACAACTTCTAGGGTCTGGATCAGCTGCGCTCGGGGCTTCTTCAGCCGCAAAAATCCTTTGGCAGCCAGCCTTTCCATCAACTTCAGATGCTGTCACCTCAGCAACAGCAACAGCTCATGCTCGCACAGCAGAATATGAATTCCCCATCTGCCAGTGATGTGGAAAGCCGAAGACTCAGAATGCTTAACCGAAGCATGAGCATCGGAAAAGACGGCATTTCAAATTCTGTTGGTGATATAATTCCAAATGTTGGTTCACCGATGCAATCTGTTTTGCCTCGAGATCCGGATATGTTACTTAAAGTGCTTTCTCTCTCCACGTTTCAGCTCTGTTTGGTTCATGGATTTAGTGATGGAAATGAAAAGAATTATGAAAAATACTTTTCTTTGTTTAATAAGGAAAAGAATGAAGAAAGCAGGAAAATAAATAAGTTGAAAAATAAATTTTAAATTTTAAATTTTATGAATTACTTGGCTTCCCTTTTTCTTGATTTCGTGTTATATTTTGAAGATTTTTTAACTTCGAATGTTATTAAGGATGGAGGAAAATATTTAGTGTACGTCTTGTTCATTGGTTTAGTTAGGTAAAGGAAAAGAATTTGCTCGACAAAAATTTTTCTTTGTTTTGTTAATAAGGAAAATAGTGAGTGAAATAAGAAGGAAGGAGAATAGGGTGAAAAATTAACAAAAATTTTGGATTCTGAGAGTCACTTCCCTTCCCCTTTTCTCGAATTCCTATTATGTTTTGAACATCTATAAGTTCTAATCTTATTTTAGCATGGAGGACACACTAGTGAAAACAAAGGAAATTAGTTTTCCTTCTTTTCCTTCCCTTTTCCTTTTTCCTTCTCTAATTCCGCTAACCAAACAAAACCGAAGGAAACGACTTGGGAAATGATTTTCCCATTTCTTTTCCATCTCCAATTCTGCGAACCAAACAGAGCCTTCATGTTGTCATTTCAGGCTTTAGCAAAACAAATTTGACTTTTTTTTTCTTTTTTTCTTGGATCCGACAAATATTTTTGATTATATTTAGGTAAGAATGGCTCAGCTTCAGCATCAACAACAACAGCACAGTAATCAACAGCTTCATCAGAATGCTCTTTCTGGTCTGCAACCTCAGAGTTCTAATCCCAACCTTCATCAGCAAGATAAAATCGTGGGACCCAGCAATGTGAATGCCGATGGTAGCATTTCAAACTCCTTTAGAGGAAACGATCAGGTCTGTCCTTTTTGGGCTACTCGTATGCTTTGTTTGGTCTATGAATTTAGTGAGGGAAGGGAAAGGAAAGCACTTCTTTGTTTGGTTAACAAGGAAAATAGGAAGGAAAAGAAATTATTATCATAAATAAATAGAAGTTTTGAATTTTGCAAGTCACTTGCCTCCTTGATTCTGAAGTTACAATTCTATTCTAAATTTTTTTTGTTTTGGTGTTATTTAAGGATAGGGGTAAACACAAGGTAAAAAAAAGGGAAGGAGTTTTTCTTCTTGTTTTCCTTAAATAACATTAAACAATAAACAAAGCCCTAGTGTCTTCTTCCATGCTTAATTAACATTAAAAATAAAAATTCAAGATGCAATAGGAACTCAAGACAAGGTTCGTAAGTGACTATATTCATTTATTTTTTTTAAAATTTTTTTTCCATATTTTATTTTCTTCACTTTTTTCTTAATTAACCAAACAAATAATTGTGATTTCCCTAGTGTTTTCCTTTCCCTCACTAATCCATAAACGATAGAGAGCTTTATGGTTCTAAACTATTGAGAGGAGCATTTTGCTTTCTACTTGAGACATATTTTATTGTTTATGTCAAGCAGTAGTTTCAACTTCTTGGCTATATATAGATTAAATTCAAGAAGGTGAATGGTTTTTCAACTTCTTAGCTAAATAAACTAGTAGCTTTTTCTGATATGATTTTTGAGTGGATTCCTCACAAGGCTTTCAATGAATTCTAAGGCTTTGAAAAACCAGACTGGGAGAAAGAGAAAACAGACTGTGTCATCTTCGGGTCCTGCCAATAGCTCGGGAACTGCAAACACGGCGGGACCCTCTCCAAGTTCAGCGCCCTCAACACCCTCGACTCATACACCTGGAGATGTGATTTCCATGCCTAATTTGCCTCATAGTGGTAGTTCTTCGAAGCCTCTGATGATGTTTGGCGCTGAAGGTGCTGGCTCTCTTACATCGCCATCAAATCAATTGGTGAGTGAAGCTAGCCTCGTTTGACAACCGCTTTTGGAGCTTACAAGTGATTACGGAATTCCAAGAGATATCATAAAACCGTTTAGCATGCGATTCAATTTCTGAAATGGCGACTGGCCAGAACCTTTCTTGGGCAGCTTCTAGCCAATTACTAATGCAGAAGCTGCTGCCAAAACTGCCCCTATATCTTCTTGTAGTGGTAGAAGAAATTTCTGTTTACTTGCATGAGTTCTCAGTAACATTCCAGTTTGGCAGTGGGATGATAAAGATCTTTTGCAGGGTGATCCGTGTTTCGGGGAGGATGGATCTCTTGAAGATAATGTCGAGTCTTTTTTAACTCATGATGACGCGGACCCTAGAGATATGGTTGGTCGTTGTATGGACGTTAGCAAAGGTAAGTTGGATGCAATTTCTTTACATAGGTATTATGACAAGTCTTCAAAATTTGTGATAATTTCTAAATATTGTTTCTCCTTTATTGCTATTTATATGTACCCCATTTCTTTTTTTGTTCCTAACTTATTAAATTATTAAAAATTTAAAAGTATGCCTCAGGTTGAAATCACTATCATTTTCTATCTTCCATGGCCTTCCAACCATATCGTATTATTCTTCGTCTTCTTCTCCTTTTCATCATCGCATACTAGTTATCTTGAACGATAAAAATGAAACTAATATGGTAATTCTTAATGTTACTCACAATTGGTCAAGTAATCTTGAAATTTGAACTGTTGTCCAGAACTACTTATACCATTTACAGCTATCTTGGATCGCTGTTTCCTTTAAACCCTTTTGTAAGTTCTATTGGGTATTAACTGTTTTGGTTAACTTTTCCTGGTGTCTTTCTTCTTTATTTTTATTTATTTATTTTTTATAATTAATTCTTGCGTACAAAGATTTACATGCAAAAATTACATGTGCAGCTTCTCTCTAGCAAGATTCAAGAAGCAATGGAATTTTTAGTTTGTACTTGATAAACTATCTTGTTTGATCTCTTAGAATGCACTCTGAGGTGGTTCTGCATTTGATTTCAGGGTTCACATTTACGGAAGTCAATTCCGTTCGAGCTAGCACAAGCAAAGTTATCTGTTGTCACTTCTCGTCAGATGGAAAACTGCTCGCTAGTGGTGGCCATGATAAAAAGGTGAATACTCAAAAGAATACGAGGAATTTTGTATTTGATTAACAGATTAAAATGGTTTGGAGAAACAAATGTGCGGTTCAGGGAGATTTGAGCTGCTTCACATCTAGGTTCTGTTTGGTTATTGGATTTAGTGAAGGAAAGGAAAGGAAAGGAAAAAATCAAGGCTCTGTTTGGTTTACAGACTTAGAGAAGAAATAAAATGGGAAAGGAAAAAGATCAGGAAATCATTTCCCTCGTATTTTCTCGTGTTTTCCTCTATGCGTAAATAATATTAAAAATTAAAAAATTTCAAATGACGATAGGAATTCGAGAAAGGAGGAAGGTAAATGACTGTCAAATTTTAAAAATTTTATTTTACTTTTCACAATCATTTCTTTTCCTTCCTATTTTTCTCACCCTTTTCCTTTTTAACCAAACAAGGAGTAGGTTTTCCTTTGTGCTTTCTTTCCTTGTCCCTCATTAAATCTGTGAACCAAATAGAGCCCTAAGGAAAACATTTTTTTTGTTTGGTTAGTAAGGAAAATAGGAAAGAAAAGAAAAGAAAAATGGTGAAAGAATAGTTATAAATTTTAAATTTTGCGAGTCACTTCCCTCTCTTTTTCTGAAGTTAGAATTATATTTCGATTTTTTTTTGAATTATTAATATTGTTTAAGCATGGAGGTATAATAGGGAACATACAAGGGGACTAGTTTTACTTTTCTTTTTCTTTCCCTGCACCAAACCTGCAAACCAAACAAGGCCTTAATTAGCTGTGAAAGAACAATTTTAACTTTTTTGCCCGAATTTATTTATTTATTTTTTGTCATACAGGCTGTATTGTGGTATGCGGATACTTTAAAGCCAAAAACTACACTTGAAGAGCATTCATCTTTAATTACTGATGTCCGCTTCAGTCCAAGCATGCCACGTCTAGCAACTTCCTCTTTTGACAAAACTGTCAGAGTTTGGGATGCTGACAATGTAAGTTCACATTCTATTCTGGCTGTGATTGGATTTTTAATCTGCAAATATTCTTGTTTTCTAATCTTTATATAATTTTATGTCTGTTCTTTCTGGAACAATCTTTGTTGTTATTATTGTATACATTCAGTGACGCTGTTTACTTGAATAGAATTGACCTATCACGGCGTTTGTTCATGTTTTATACTGTTATCTTCATGGTAGTGAGGGTTTTGTTTTATTACTATATTTTTGGAAAATTGTGGCTAAATTCTAGAAAAATGGACCAGTTATTGCATTTGTAATGAGATTCCGAAATACGAACACTTTGTGTGTGCTTGTTGCACACATAAAGCGCAGTTAAGCGATGTTTGAAAAATAATAACGGAACTGAGGAATGTGCTTTCTTAATTATCACGCAAACCCTCTCCGTATCCATTCCTTTCCATGTTTATGCTCTTAGAAAATTCTGCTAAATAAAGTTCTCATTCTCATTGCTTCACAATTTGGATGGTATAAATATTAAGTGCACTGCCCATTGTTTACAAATAATGGTGTTACATTGTGCCTTTCCACATCATATTTGGAAGAGGGAGTAGTTATGATCAAAGAAATTGTGCCTTTCCACTGAATTCTCAATGTGCTTTGGCCTTGACCTTGTTCCACTAGCTGTTAGTTTCATTAATTCAGTTTATAACTATTTTCTTGTACATGCACTTTATCATAGGGTAATGGATGAGGGACTATCTTGTAATCTTTTCTTTGGTTAGACATTAATGTTTAGGATAAGTATATGTAGTTTATTTTGGATTAAGCAATTAGTCTCTATATTCTGTTGCTGCATGTATGTGGTTCATGTTTTTAGCAAAAGTGTGGATCTGAAGAAATATTGATATGCTATTTAAGGTCTGCTTGGGAATGCTTAAAATAGAATCTGACAAAGAACCACTTTTAATCTGGTTCTTATTAGTCATTTAGTATTTAGGGCTTAGGTCATTGCTTAGGTCATTGCTTAGGTCATTGTAAACCCTATGGGTGATTTAGTATTTTCCATTTTAAGTTGTTGCCTATATGTAGGCCTCTCTTGTAACCTTATTGTTATCTCAATACAATCAATATTATGAATATTTACATGGTATCAGAGCCAAACCCTATTCTGGGATAGTCTCTCCGCTTCCGACTACCGGTGGGAGGCGGCCGCCTTCTGTCGGAATTCTGGTAGCCATCTTATTTTTCATCTTTGCCGATCCATCGTTGAGAGTCCCTAATATTGTCGGAAATAAGTTTCAGCCGCCACTTTTCATTGGCACTATTCATTCGACACTGTTCATGTTACTGTTCATCAGCACTATTCGCCGATATTGTTCATCGGGTTCTGTTCCTCAAAGGTACTATTCACAGCACTATTCATCAAAGTTAATGTTCACGCAGCACTGTTCATGGTCTTTTTTTTTTTGCTTGCTGCGTTTTCTTTTTAAATTCTATTTTCCAATCTAGTCTCGTTTCAGAGATCTGGTTCTGCTTGCTTTCGATTTCAGAAATCAAAACCCTCCTTCGCCGATTTTTCTTGTGTAATTGAGAAACCTAAACCATTTGTTCACGCAACTCAACCAGATTTGTTATGTCTTCAAAGGCTTGTTTGGTTTTCCTTCCAAACTTCAGTGTTCATGTTCACTCTCACCTTCAGTTTGAGGGGGAGAGTAGTAGAGGTGTGCCCCAAGCCAAAGTTATAGTGATATTATGCCAATCTTCTTGTAAGAGTGAGAGTGTTTGTTGCCAATCTTATCTGTGATTGAGAGTTTCCACTTGCCGATCAGTATTGTGAAATCGAGAAGAATCTTGTCCTTTTTTGCCAATCTTTTTCGAGAGATTGAGAGTGTTCCCTTGCCGATTGTCTTCGTGAAATCGAGAACCACTATTTGCCGGCCCCGTATGGTCGAGATTTGCTACAAGCTTCTATTTGGATCGTTGTTGTTTAACGATCATCGTTCAGCCGCAAGTTGCGTTACCGGCACATTCAGTGATTCGTGCCAACCCTGGAGTTGAAGTTTTGCTTTCCAATAGAGTTGAGAGTTGTTTTTCGTTTGTAATCCCTTTCCAAACTTCGGTTGTAATTTTCATTGCCTTCTTGAGTTTGAGGGGAAGTGTTAAAGAGGATAGAATAGTCATTTATTATTTAGGGCTTAGGTCATTGCTTAGGTCTGTAAAAGAAAGGAAAATGATATATTGAATTCAAATTAAAAAAATGATTACAAGAGGAGCCTAATATATATAGGCTTAGCTAGAAGCTACACTTTTACAATCTAACCGATGTGGGACACTATAACATTACACTATTTACAATATTATCCTCTAACACTCCCCCTCAAGCTGGAGCATACATATCATATGCACCAAGCTTGTCACATATATATTTAACCCGAGTCCCAACTAATGCTTTTGTGAACAAATCGGCTAACTGATCCGCGGATTTCACGTGAACGGTATTGATTACTTTCTCTAGAAATTTTTCCCGAACAAAATGACAATCAACCTCAATGTGTTTTGTCCTCTCGTGGAATACTGGATTGGAAGCTATATGAATGGCAGCTTGATTGTCACAAAGTAAATTCATAGGACAAGACTGGGTAAACCCAAGCTCTTCTAGTAGATGCTTCATCCACACTAATTCACACGTAGTATGTGCCATAGCCCTGTATTCAGACTCAGCACTCGACCTAGAAACTACTGTTTGCTTCTTGCTCTTCCAGGACACAAGATTACCACCAACCAAAACACAGTATCCTGTAGTGGATCTCCTATCACCAGGAGATCCAGCCCAATCAGCATCACTGTAGCTCTCAATACGTATATGACCGCGATCCTGGTACAATAAACCACGGCCTGGAGCTCCTTTGAGATACCTCAAAATACGCATCACTGCCTCCCAATGTGTGGTACGAGGAGAACTCATGAACTGACTGATGACACTCACTGAAAAGGCAATGTCAGGTCTAGTAACAGTAAGATAATTAAGCTTACCAACCAGACGTCTATACTGCTCAGGATCCTCCAATAACTCCCCTTGATCTGATAGTAACTTGGTGTTAGGATCCATAGGAGACTCCACAGGTTTGGATCCTAACATCCCTGATTCTGATAGGAGATCAAGAACATACTTCCTTTGAGATAAGCAAATTCCTTCACTTGACCTGGCAACCTCAATACCCAAAACATATCTAAGCTGCCCGCGGTCCTTGGTTTGAAATTTGTTTTGCAGAAATAACTTCAACTCCAAAATACCCTTGCAGTCATCTCCGGTTATAACAATGTCATCAACATATACAAGCAAGAATATTTTACCTGCTTTAGTATGTCGATAAAAGACTGATCTCTGGAGTCCAAATTCAGCAACTACATCACTGAACCTACCAAACCAGGCACGAGGAGACTGTTTCAGGCCATACAAAGATCTTCTTAATCTACATACCATATTCGACTCCCCCTGAGCAACAAACCCAGGTGGTTGCTCCATATATACCTCTTCCAACAAAGTGCCATTAAGGAAGGCATTCTTGACATCAAGCTGATGTAAGGGCCAGTGATATATGGCTGCAAGAGAAATGAGGAGACGAACAGAGGTGATCTTAGCCACAGGAGAGAACGTCTCGGAATAGTCAAGGCCATAAACCTGTGTATAGCCCTTGGCAACAAGGCGGGCTTTCAGGCGATCTATTGTGCCATCAGGGTGCACTTTAACAGTATAAATTCAACGGCATCCCACTACTGTCTTGCCCGAAGGAAGAGGAACTAAGTCCCAAGTACCAGTATCTCGTAAGGCAGACATCTCATCCTCCATTGCCTGTCTCCATCCGGAGTGGGTAAGAGCCTCTGCAACAGTGTTAGGAACAAACACAGAAGACAAAGAGGTAACAAACGAAGAAAAACTAGGAGACAGACGATTGTAAGAGACAAAGTTGGAAATAGGATGAGAAGTACAAGAGCGCTTACCCTTACGGAGAGCAATGGGAAGGTCAGATTCTGATGGAGGTGGATCTGAAGACGCAGAGGCGGTTGACGGAGTAGCAGAATCCGGAACGGTCCGAGGGCGGCGAGTGTATGTCTGCAAGTGTGGGCGATCCAGGCGGGAGGAAACCTCTGGGGTGGGAAGGACAGGGGATGTGGGAGGTATTGCAAGAGCTAAGGGAAGCATAAAATCAGGATCGCTCATAGAGTGGGACTCTGAATAGTATGGAGTGGACTCAAAAAAGGTAACATCTGCTGACACAAAGAAACGACGCAGGGTAGAGCTATAACAACGATAGCCTTTCTGAACACGCGAGTACCCTAAGAAAACACACTTAATAGCACGTGGGTCTAACTTGTCAGTGCCCGGGGTAAGCTGATGGACAAAACAAACACATCCGAAAACACGTGGACTAACTGGAAACAGAGACTCAGTAGGAAATAATGTAGCATGAGGAGTGCATCCATCTAGAACAGAGGAAGGCATACGATTACTGCATCCCCCCAGTAACATTTTGGAACCCTCATTTCAAACAACAAGGTGCGGGTGACTTCTAACAAGTGACGATTTTTCCTTTCTGCAACACCATTTTGCTGAGGGGTGTGCACACACGATGATTGGTGGAGCATCCCACATTTGCTCATGTAGGTGGTGAATGGATGAGAGAAATATTCCTGTGCATTATCACTACGAAGAATTTGAATAGGAACATTAAATTGAGTTTTAACTTCATTACAAAATGCACAAAATATTGAAAATAACTCGGAACGATTTTTCATTAAATAAATCCACGTTATTCTGGAGAAATCATCAACAAAGCTAACAAAGTACCGATACCCCTTAATAGAGGTTATACGATGTGGACCCCAAACATCTGAATGTACAAATTGAAATGGACAAGACACTCTTTTATTAACTCGAGGAGCAAATTGGACACGGTGATGCTTCCCCAACTGACACGACTCACACTCTAAAATAGACAAATGACTCAAACTAGGTACTAGCAGCTTCAAGTTGGCCAAAGAAGGATGTCCAAGGCGGCAATGAATCTGGTGAGGAGATACTGTAGCAGAACAAGCAGTGGGAGAAGTGGGCGGTGGAGATGAACCATCAAAATAGTAGAGACCATCGGATTCATGCCCTACGCCAATCGTCTTCCGAGTCGTCAAATCCTGAATAAGAACAGAATCAGGAGAAAAGGAGACACAAGCATTAAGATTCTTTGTCAATTTGCTAACAGAAATTAAATTAAAAGGAGACCGAGGTATGTAAAGAACAGAAGATAAAGACAAGGATGAAGACAATGAGACAGTCCCTATTCCTTCAACAGGAATAGAGGAGCCATCGGCTAATGTAACCGGGGGCAATGAGGATGATTTTTCAAGAGATGAAAATTGGGTCGATATACCTGTGAGGTGATCAGTGGCTCCAGAATCAATTACCCAAGGAGCAGAACGAGAGGTGAGACAAGCAGTGGAGGTACCTTTCTGAACAAGAGAGGTACTAGGAGAAGATGCCTGCTGAGATGCCTGGAACTGTAAGAACTGAGTATACTCGTCCCGAGAAACTGAAAACTGATCAGCCACAACTGGAGAGGAAGAATGAGTATCACCAGGAGTAGTAGTAGCAGCATGGGCAAACCGAGCAGGACGGCCAATAAGTTCCCAGCAAGTCTCCCGAGTATGACCATCCTTGTTGCAATTATCACAATGACGCATGGGACCGCGACCACGACCTCCTCGTCCACCACGATAACCCCCTCCACGACGAGGAGCACCACCACCACCCCGACCGATAGGAAGGACTTTGGATTCCATAGATAAGGCCTAAAGATAACTTTGGATTCAAAAAAAAAAAAAAAAAAAATTTTTTTTTTTGGTCGATGAATAGTGATTCTGATGAACAGTAACTGCGATGAATAGTAACTGCGATGAATAGTAACTTTCTGATGAACAGTACCCGCGATGAATAGTAACTGCGATGAACAGTAAATTTTGGATGAACAGTAGCTTCGGATGAACAGTAACTTTCTGATGAACAGTGCCCGCGATGAATAGTAACTGCGATGAACAGTACTTTCGGATGAACAGTGATTCCGATGAACAGTACTTGAGGGGGTAACGGCTAGGGTTTGAGGGGCTGCTAGTCTTCTCGGATCTTGGACAGAGATCCCGCAATTGATAGAACACGAGAAACACTCTCAATCAACTATGATCGGCAATAACAAAAGGAGCGGACCCTAAGATCGGGTTGCTCTGATACCATGTAAAAGAAAGGAAAATGATGTATTGAATTCAAATTAAAAAAATGATTACAAGAGGAGCCTAATATATATAGGCTTAGCTAGAAGCTACACTTTTACAATCTAACCGATGTGGGACACTATAACATTACACTATTTACAATATTATCCTCTAACAAGGTCATTGATTATGTAAGCCCTATGGGCGATTTAGTATTTTCCATTTTAAGTTGTTGTCTATATATAGGCCTCTCTTGTAACCTTATTGTTATCTCAATACAATTAATATTATGAATATTTACAGACACTAATGTTTAGGATAAATATATGTAGTTTATTTTGGATTAAGCAATTAGTCTCTATATTATGTTGCTGCATGTATGTGGTTCATGTTTAGCAAAAGTGTGGATCTGAAGGAATATTGATATGCTTTTGAAGGGTCTGCTTGGGAATGCTTAAAATAGAATCTGACAAAGAGCCACTTTTAATCTGGTTCTTATGCATGGTTTGTTGGTCTAACAAAGAACCACTTTTAAGAGAGATATTAGACTGGGCATGATGAACTCGTGTACAAGAAAATAGACATTCACAAACAATTAGATTTTCAAAACGGTTCACTTATGTACCAAAGAACCAGACATTTCCCTTCCCAAACAGCCTCTAAAATATAGCAGTAAACTAGTCAATATGCTGCTATCCTATCTCAGTCAAGTAGACTTGATCCACGAAATCCTCATTTTTTTCCCTCATTGTTAAAATGAATTAAATGTTTTGTCTCCCTTCACTTCACATACAGTTGCTACAATCCCACATAACTTCAATGTATTTTTCTGCACACGTCACTACATTTTCCTCGAAGGGTATCATGAAAGTACCATCTATTCTATCTTGATCGTGCGTATATGTGTGCGCGCGTGCGATCTTCTGTTATGATGCCCCTATCTTTCTGGAAGTCTTGTTAACTTGATCTGTAAACTAAATGGCAGCCTGGCTATTCACTTCGTAACTTTACGGGGCACGCTGCTTCTGTTATGTCGCTAGACTTCCATCCAAATAAAGATGATCTCATCTGCTCTTGTGACGGGGACGGTGAGATTAGATACTGGAGTATTAACAATGGTAGCTGTGCAAGAGTGTTCAAGGTAATAACCATTTTAATAATTTCATGTTGATTTTGTGACAAGTGTAAAAGCATAATTTCCCTTAAGGCTATGTTTGGTTTGTGGGTTTGTGGATTTAGAGAAGGAAAAAGCAAACGATAAGGAAAACCATTTCCCTAGTGTTTTTCATTGAGTTTTTCTCCATGCTTAAATAACAGTAGAAAGAAAATTTCACAATACAATAGGAATGTGAGAAAAGAGGAAGGGAAGTGTAGCACAAAATTGAAAATTTGATTTTAGTATATTTTTGAAAGCACACTGATTGAAACTGTTCCTTTTTGGTTAATTTCTTTTATTATTGAAGTTTAGCAGATATTTGGTTCAGTCGAATCGGTGTCCAAGTAGATAATTCAATTAGGAATCATTCTCAATTAGGAATCATTCTCAAAAAGCGGATTCTCAGTTACTATAGGAAATCTCAAGTTATTCACCCACAAATGATGAGCTCATATTTGTTTGAGATTGACTTATGTATTAACCGAAGTTTTGAAAAATCCAAGAGAGGAAAGTCTTGAGTCAGATTTGAGGACAAAAAAAATAAAAAATTTCTCAATTTTAGTTTATTTTCACCATATTTTCTTTTCCTTCCTATTTTCCTCACCATTTTCCTTATTAACCAAACATTTCTTTTCTTTTCTTTCCCTCACCAAATCCATAAGCCAAACATTGGTGAGGGAGGAAGACACTAAGGAATTTTACTTTGTTTGGTTTATGGATTTGACCTAAGAATGAATACGGCGACACAGACACGACAGGACACAAAACGGCGACACGGCAAATCCTAAAAAAAAAAGCGACACGATATGGCGGCGACACGGAAAATATTATATGTATATGTATATATTTATATCTGTAAAAGTGGAGAAATAATATATTTGATTGATACTAAAAATGATTACAAGAGCCTAACATATATAGGCTTAGCTACAAGCTACACTTTTACAATCTAACCGATGTGGGACACTATAACATTACACTTTTTACAATATTATCTTCTAACACTCCCCCTCAAGCTGGAGCATACATATCATATGCACCAAGCTTGTCACATATATATTTAACCCGAGTCCCAACTAATGCTTTTGTGAACAAATCGGCTAACTGATCCGCGGATTTCACGTGAACGGTATTGATTACTTTCTCTAGAAGCTTTTCTCGAACAAAATGACAATCAACCTCGATGTGTTTTGTCCTTTCATGAAATACTGGATTGGAGGCTATATGAACGGCAGCTTGATTGTCACAAAGTAAATTCATAGGACAAGACTGAGTAAACCCAAGCTCTTCTAGTAGATGCTTCATCCACACTAATTCACACGTAGTATGTGCGATAGCCTTGTATTCAGACTCAACACTCAACCTAGTAACTACTGTCTGCTTCTTGCTCTTCCAAGACACAAGATTACCACCAACCAAAACACAGTATCCTGTAGTGGATCTCCTATCACCAGGAGATCCTGCCCAATCAGCATCACTGTAGCTCTCAATCCGCATATGACCGCGATCCTGGTACAATAAACCACGGCCTGAAGCTCCTTTGAGATACTTCAAAATACGTATCACTGCCTCCCAATGTGTGGTACGAGGAGAACTCATGAACTGCCTAATGACACTCACTGAAAAGGCAATGTCGGGTCTAGTAACAGTAAGATAATTAAGCTTACCAACCAGACGTCTGTACTGCTCAGGATCCTCCAATAACTCCCCTTGATCTGATAGTAACTTGGTGTTACGATCCATAGGAGACTCCACAAGTTTGGATCCTAACATCCCTGATTCTGATAGGAGATCAAGTACGTACTTCCTTTGAGATAAGCAAATCCCTTCACTTGACCTAGCAACCTCAATACCCAAGAAATATCTAAGCTGCCCGAGGTCCTTGGTTTGAAATTTACTTTGCAGAAATAACCTCAACTCCAAAATACCCTTGGAATCATCTCCGGTAATAACAATGTCATCAACATACACAAGCAAGAAGATTTTACCTGCTTTAGTATGTCGATAGAAGACTGAATGATCGACACCGCATCTCTGGAGTCCAAATTCAGCAACTACATCACTGAACCTACCAAACCAGGCACGAGGAGACTGTTTTAGGCCATACAAAGATCTTCGTAATCTACATACCATATTCGACTCCCCCTGAGCAACAAACCCAGGCGGTTGCTCCATATAGACCTCTTCCAACAAAGTGCCATTAAGGAAGGCATTCTTGACATCAAGCTGATGTAAGGGCCAGTGATATATGGCTGCAAGAGAAATGAGGAGACGAACAGAGGTGATCTTAGCCACAGGAGAGAACGTCTCGGAATAGTCAAGGCCATAAACCTGTGTATAGCCCATGGCAACAAGGCGGGCTTTCAGGCGATCTATCATGCCGTCAGGATGCACTTTAATAGTATAAACCCAACGGCATCCCACTACTGTCTTGCCTGGAGGAAGAGGAACTAAGTCCCAAGTACCAGTATCTCGTAAGGCAGACATCTCATCTTCCATTGCCTGTCTCCATCCGGAGTGGGTAAGAGCCTCTGCAACAGTGTTAGGAACCGACACAGAAGACAAAGAGGTAATAAACGAAGAAAAAATAGGAGATAGACGATTATAAGAGATAAAGTTGGAAATAGGATGAGAAGTACAAGAGCGCTTACCCTTACAAAGAGCAATGGGAAGGTCAGATTCTGATGGAGGCGGATCTGAAGACGCGGAGGCGGTTGGCGGAGTAGTAGAATCCGGAATAGTCCGATGACGACGAGTGTATGTCTGCAAGTGTGGGCGATCCAGGCGGGAGGAAACCTCTGGGGTAGGAAGGACAGGGGATGTGGGAGGTAATGCAAGAGGTAAGGGAAGCATGAAATCAGGATCATTCATAGAGTGAGACTCTGAATAGTATGGAATGGACTCAAAAAAGGTAACATCAGCTGACACAAAGAAACGGCGCAGGGTAGGGCTATAACAACGATAGCCTTTCTGAACACGAGAATACCCTAAGAAAACACACTTAATAGCACGTGGGTCTAACTTGTCAGTGCCCGGGGTAAGCTGATGGACAAAACAAATACAACCAAAAACACGTGGACTAACTGAAAACAGAGACTCAGTCGGAAATAATGTAGCATGAGGAGTGCACCCATCTAGAACATAATAGGGCATACGATTAATTAAATGACAGGCTGTAAGAACTGCATCCCCCCAGTAACATTTTGGAACCCTCATTTCAAACAACAAAGTGCGGGTGACTTCTAACAAGTGACGATTTTTTCTTTCAGCAACACCATTTTGTTGAGGGGTGTGCACACACGATGATTGGTGGAGCATCCCACATTTGCTTATGTAGGTGGTGAAAGGATGAGAGAAATATTCCTGTGCATTATCACCACGAAGATTCTGAATAGGAACATTAAATTCAGTTTTAACTTCATTACAAAATGCACAAAATATTGAAAATAACTCGGAACGATCTTTCATTAAATAAATCCACGTTATTCTGGAGAAATCATCAACAAAGCTAACAAAGTATCGATACCCCTTAATAGAGGTTATACGGTGTGGGCCCCAAACATCTGAATGTACTAATTGAAATGGACAAGACACTCTTTTATTGACTCGGGGAGCAAATTGGACACGGTGATGCTTCCCCAACTGACACGACTCACACTCTAAAACAGACAAATGACTTAAACTAGGTACTAGCAGCTTCAAGTTGGCCAAGGAAGGATGTCCAAGGCGGCAATGAATCTGGTGAGGAGACACTGTAGCAGGACAAGCAGTGGGAGAAGTGGGTGGTGGAGATGAACCATCAAAATAGTAGAGACCATTGGATTCATGCCCTATGCCAATTGTCTTCCGAGTCGTCAAATCCTGAATAAGAACAGAATCAGGAAAAAAAGAGACAAGCTTTAAGATTCTTTGTCAATTTGCTAATAGAAATTAAATTAAAAGGAGACCGGGGTATGTAAAGAATAGAAGATAAGGACAAGGATGAAGACAATGAGATAGTCCCTATTCCTTCAACAGGAATAGAGGAACCATCAGCTAATGTAATCGGGGGCAATGAGGATGATTTTTCAAGAGATGAAAACAGGGTCGATATACCTGTGAGATGATCAGTAGCTCCAGAATCAATTACCCAAGGAGCATAACGAGGGGTGAGACAAGCAGTGGATGTACCTTTCTGAACAAGAGAAGTACTAGGAAAAGATGCCTGCTGAGATGCCTGGAACTGTAGGAACTGAGTATACTCGTCCCGAGAAACCGAAAAATGATCAGCCACAACTGGAATAGGAGGATGAGTATCACTAGGAGTAGTAACAGCAGCATTGGCAAACCGTGCAGGACGGCCAATAAGTTCCCAGCAAGTCTCCCGAGTATGACCATCCGTGTTACAATTATCACAATGACGTGTGGGGCCGCGACCACGGCCTCCTCGTCCACCACGATAACCCCCTCCACGACGAGAGGACCACCACCCCGACCAATAGGATGCTGTGAAGCCTGAGTAACAAGGGCTGAATGATCGGTAACGGGAGGAGCAAGGGCAGAGGAATCCCGAGAAGTGCTGCGAAGAACACGCTGATAGGTCTCGGCAAGGGAAGGAAGGGAGGCACCACCAAGAATCTGAGATCGAACTGGCTCAAACTCGGGCTTCAGACCGGCAAGAAATTTCATCACTGCCATTTGCTCCCGCTGTTCCTGCTGTTTCTTTGCATCAGTAGTAATAGGAATAATACCGTTCAGTTCTTCAACTAACCGTTTGAAGGAGGCAAAATATTCAGTAACTGAGAGATCACTTTGCTGCAACTGAAAATACTGAGAGGAGAGATCATACATCCGAGTGAGATCGCTGGAGAATAAGAGATGAGCATAATCCCAAATATCCTTACAGGTGCCCAAGTGACCACACATATCCGCAACGTGTAGTTCCATAGAGTTCCAAAGGAGGGCAACGATTTGGGCATCCATTTGTTTCCATGTCTTGATGACCTTATCATCGGTGGTGGGAGAAGACTCGGTAAGGTGAGCATCGAAACCCAAGCCAGTAAGGGCAATGGTGATAGCCCTGGACCATTGAAGAAAGTTGGAACCATTCAACTTTCGGGTAGTGAGTTGTGGGAGAGCCTTAGACTCCATGAAGAATAAGAGAAAAGAGAAAAATCAGATTGGGAGCAAAATAGATTGAGAAAGGACCAAATCGGAACAGATCTGGACAAACGAAAGGGCTGCTAATGAACAGTAACTTTTGCGATGAACAGTAACTTTCGAATGAACAGTAGCTTTCGATGAACAGTACCATTGGATGAACAGTACTTTCGGATGAACAGTAACTTGCGATGAACAGTAACTTTGGATGAACAGTACCCTCGAATGAACAGTACTTGCGATGAACAGTACTTTCGGATGAACAGTACTTGATCAACTTTGATCGGCAACAAGAAGAGGAGCGAATCCTAAGATCGGTTGCTCTGATACCATGTAAAAGTGGAGAAATAATATATTTGATTGATACTAAAAATGATTACAAGAGCCTAACATATATAGGCTTAACTACAAGCTACACTTTTACAATCTAACCGATGTGGGACACTATAACATTACACTTTTTACAATATTATCCTCTAACAATATCTAACCATGTAACATAAAAACAACAATATCCTTTGAATAACTACGAACTAAGATGTTAAGTAAATTACCTCCAAACATTTTAACGTGAAATTATCATAACAATACTATCACGACTTATTATAAATCCTTCAACTTTCGAGTATTCCTTGTATTTATCATAAAATGTTTTAACTTCTCAAAATAAACTCGTCTTTCAAACCTTATTTTACATATTTGGGCTTTCTCCCCAAAATTCAAGACTTCTCTTAAATTTAAAAAGAAAAAAGAAAAACCAAACTGTGTTGGGAAAGTGTCGGAGCCGTGTAGATGGTGTGTCGGTGCTGTGGCCGGTTTCAAAAATAAATTTTAAAAATTCTACACACATTTTTGGTTTGTCAGAGGCGTGTGTCGCCCTCGTGTCGGAGGTATGTCGGACACAAATGCGGCACTCCATTTGAAGTGTCGGTGCCTCCTAGGATTTGACTAGGAAAAATAAAGGAAAACGCTAAGGAAAAATATTTTCGTTAATTTGGTTAGTGAGGAAAATGAAATGGTAAGAAAAGGAAACATTGTAGAAATAAAGTAAAAATTCTGAATTTTGCGACTCACTTTCCTCTTCTCTCTCTCTCTCTCTGTCTCTTTTTCCCCCATGTTATTATAAAGTATTCCTTCTTGTTTCCCTTTTCCTTATTTTTTTTCCCCCTACAATGAATCCACACACCAAACAAAGCCTAAGAGATGGGAGACGGGGAACGGGGTCATGGCTGCTGTTAGTCAATCTTATCATCTCTGTGATATATAGGGTGGCACGGCCCAGATGAGGTTTCAACCCCGCCTTGGAAGATATCTTGCTGCAGCCGCAGAGAATGTTGTATCTATATTGGATGTGGAGACACAAGCTTGTCGGCATTCATTACAGGTTGGCCTTTTATTGCAGAAACTAGCATATTGTATATGCATATGAATTCCATAATTTGTCAAAACTTTAGTACCTACTTACAATAATGAAAACATTGAACATTACACTAATTAAGAAAGGAAAGAAAGATAATGCTATATACAATCATGTATTGTCCCGTTTCACTACAACTAATGCGTGTACTTTCTTACCAGAAAGAATAGTATCTGAAGATAGTCGAGCAAAATATGTATATTGGTCTCATGAAAGATTTCCTTAAAGTTGCAAATTTTTTTGGTAGGATTCGTAGAGAAGAGAATATGAAGAAACTAAGATAGGGGAAAGGAAAAAAAGATGGAAAACTAGACCCATCCGTAAGGTAAAAGGAACTAGTTTTCCATCTTTTTTCCTAGATCCACCTGTAAGGTAAAAGGAACTAGTTTTTCATCTTGTTTTCTTTCCCTCATAAAATCCATGAACCAAACAAAGCCTTAGTGCAATTATTGTTACTCTTCCTCACTAGTTGTTTTACTGGTATTTGTTTAGGAACGAGTAATGCATTTTTTGAATTTGATCTCTTTTGGGTTTTTCAAAACTTTCAAAAAACTAGGTTCTTTTTGGTTTTTTTTCTTGAGAAATGAAAATCTTTTCTAAGAAAATGTTTATTAATTCAAATTCTTTTTCAAAAACAATGATTTGCGGATCTCTAACTTGAGAATAAGTTGGAGTAGTGTTTGGAGATTCTTGGAACAAATTGTTATGTATATCACTTTTATTTTATATTGTTAGAGTCAAAGGACTAGTCTGTAATTATTTTTTCCTTATTATTTGAATAATATATAGGAGTGTGACTGTCTTGTCAACCCTAAGCTTTTGATTAATCTTTCGTTAACATGGTATCAGAGCCAACACAATCCTAACCCTAACCTCTTCGCCAGCCACCACCACCTGCGCCGCCCATACCCCTGCCCAGCTGCAACCTCAGACCCTTACCACTGTCCAGCCGCAGCACCAGATCCTCTCCAGAGGTCAGCCGCAGCCCCAACACCCCTTACCCAGCCTTCGCAGCCCCTATCCTCTTTACCCAGCCCTAATCACACCTCACCATGGTCCCGTACACCTAGCTGGAACCACCAAAATACCTACCCACCCCAGACGACTCCTTGTAGCCACTTTGCAGCTGTCTCAATCCCTCCTGTGCCCACATAAGACCAGCCGCATCACTCCTTTTCTATTTTTTTTTTTTCTGAATAGTTCCAAGACTCCCAACCTAATACTATTCTGATCGAAGTTTTCGTTCTCGTTTTTTTGGGTCCTATAGCCCATTGATTGGCGATTGATCATCTGGCATCCTCTATGGTGTTATGATTTCTGGTTGTGTGCTACGTATCCGTTGGTTTCTCTTTAGTGTTATCATTTTTTTTGTGTTGATTCACGATGACGGATCCAACTAAATCCAACGTGAATACACAGTTGCTTCCGGATGAATGTGTTATTGTTGCATCCACCGATAGTCCGAACGTTAAACTTACTACATCACTTTTCAATGGCCAAAACTACCTAGCATGGTCCAGATCTGTGATTATATCCCTCAAAGGCCGAGGGAAGATGGGGTATATCAATGGCAAAATTAAAGCACCTACCACTGAGGATGCCTCTTATGACAAGTGGGAGATGGAGAACTCCACTGTCTTGACTTGGCTTTGTCACTCTATGATTCCAAAGATCGCTGAAGGTTTTTAGGACATTGCGATTGCCCAAGATATTTGGGAGACCATGGCCAACACTTATTCACGCAAGGGAAATTCTGCGTAGATTTTTGAGTTACGGAGGTCGATTGGTCGATCTGAACAGGGGGAGAAGAGTGTTTTGTTCTACTTCACATCTCTATCCACCAGTTGGAAACGTTTGGACCACCTGTTGGACTTCAAACCAATTTGTCCCGCTAATTCGGTGGCCTATCATAAACTTGTTGCTAAGGAGAGGGTTTTAAGTTCCTAGAGGGACTTCACTCTGATTTGGATCCAGTTCGCAGTCGGGTTCTGGGAATGGAGCCACTACCTTCACTTCAGGAGGCCTTTGCCTACGTTCAGAATGAGGAAAGTAGACGTTCTGCTATATTTCCGCTTACTTCTACAGAGTAATCTGCACTCTCTTCCGTTCCTCAGAAGGATGGGAACTGTGGTCGTGACCACGCTAGTGAGTCCGGTTTTTCGGATAAATCTAAACAGTTTTGTGATTATTGTAATACCAAGTTTCACACCAGGGAGACATGCTATAAGCTTCATGGTTATCCCCAAGGGGGTCGCGGGGGTCGTTCGGGCTTATCTGGGGGTCAAAGGTTTAATGGCCGAAATGCTTATGCGGATCATACTTCAGCAATCGATCTTATAACTCCAGCTCCGGTTGATCAGTCTCTTTCTGCTTCTGCACCTATGTTCACTACCTCTGAGGTGGAGGAGCCTCTCTGGTGTTTGATGACTCGCCGTACTTTTGCTGCCTCTGCGTCTACATTTGCACCTACAGGTGCTTCCTCTTCATTTGCACAGACAGGTAACTTGGTCACTTCTGCCCGAGCATGTTTATCCCATTTGTCTTTTCCTTGGATTATTGACTCAGGGGCTTCAGACCATATGTCTGGCTCATCCGATTTGTTTTCTGTATATACTCCTCATTCAGGTCAAGATAAAGTTCGCATTGCAGATGGCATTTTTTCTTCTGTTACAGGGAAGGGTGTCATTCATGCCGCTCCCTTATTGCCTCTGTCATCGGTTCTACATGCTCCCAGTTTTACTTCTAACCTTTTATCTATTAGTCGTATAACTTGTGATTTGAATTACAGTGTAACGTTTTTTCCTTCTCATTGTGTCTTTCAGGACATTACCACAAGGAGGACGATAGGCAATGGTAGAGAGGAGAATGGTCTTTACCGTTTGGATGCAGGAAGCAAAGGAGTTCATCACTCATTAGCTACTGATAATAAGTCTGAAGACATCGAGTTATTACATAGGAGATTAGGACACCTGTCTTTTCATTTACTCAAGCATATGTTGCCCTTTTTAGTAAATAAACCTGAATCTGAGTTTTTTTGTGAACCTTGTGAACATGGGAAGCACCATCGGACATCTTTTGCTCCGAGCGTTAATAAAAGTTTAACTCCTTTTTTCCTTAGTGCATTCTGATGTGTGGGGTCTTTCTCGTATTAATTCTCTTAAAGGTCACCGTTGGTTTGTTATTTTTATTGATGATTATTCATGCACTACATGGAAATTTTACATTCCGTTCGGGCTTATCCAGGAGGGCCCACTTGAACTGATACTCTGTAACAAAATGGAGTTGCGGAACGTAAGAATCGTCATTTGCTAGATGTTACCCGTTCCTAGATGTTCACCGCTAATACTCCTAAGCCGTAATGGGTGATGCTGTCTTAATAGCGTCCTATCTTATAAATCGTCTTCCTACCCAGGTACTTGAAAAAAAAGGCTCCTATTGATCTTCTATCTCATCTATCTTCCAGTTTGTCTATCACTTCTCGTGTCTTTGGTTGTGTGTTTTGTCCACAACCACTCTTCTACCAAGGGAAAACTCGATCCTAGAGTCATTAAATGTGTTTTTCTAGGGTACTCTCCTACTAAAAAAGGATAGAAGTGTTTTAGCCCTGACAATCGAAAGTGGTATGTCTCTATGGATGTCATTTTCCGAGAATGTGTACCTTTTTTTGAGAATCCCATAACACCTCTATAGGGGGAGATGAGACATGAAGAGGTTCTATGATCAGTCTTACCTGAAATTCCTACTACTATTTTAATCCCTGAAAAAGAATCCCAAATGGAAGGAATAGGGAGTAAGGAGATGGAGGAAGATAAGCAGGATGAGTTGTGTGAAGGGGAGGTAGAACTAGTGACTCCTAGACAAAAAGAGTTGTTAGTGTACTCCAAGGGTACGTGGAGTAAGAGAAAACAAAGAGGCAGAGACTAGTACTCCTATTCCTCTATTGCCATCTTCTCCAACTGGTGATGTCTCTGATAACTCTCCAGGTAGCACTGGTAACTTTGTTTCTCTAGAATCTGAGGATCTTGATGTTCCCATCGCTGTTATAAAGGGTGTTAGATCTTGTACTCAACACCCTATATCAAACTTTGTGTCCTATTCTCACTTGTCTCCTACTTATCGTTCCTTTCTTTCAAATATTGCCTCTGTGTCTATTCGACACATTCCTAATCATGTTTAGGATGCTCTTGGTGATCCCAAGTGGAGACATGCTATGGATGAAGAGATGAAAGTTTTCCATAAGAATGGCACTTGGGAGTTGACTAAGTTACCTATGGGCAAAAGAATAGTGGGGTGCAAGTGGGTGTATGCAGTGAAGCACAGAGCAGATGGTACAATCGAAGGTTTAAAGCCAGCCTAGTTGCTAAGGGATTCACGCAAACCTATGAGTGGACTATCAGGAGACCTTTGCTCTAGTTGCTAAGATGAACTCTATCAGGATCCTTTTATCTCTTGCAACCAATTGTGATTGGCCACTTCACCAGTTTGATGTGAAGAACGCATTCTTACATGGCAATTTGGAAGAAGAGGTGTACATGGATATCCCTCCTGGATTTGAGGGCCTAGAAACAGAAGGTAAGGTATGTAGGCTCAGGAAGTCATTGTATGGCCTCAAACAGTCTCCAAGGGCGTGGTTTGAGAGGTTTACTCATGCTATGTGTAGATACGGGTTCAAACAAAGCCAAGCTGATCATACCTTGTTCATCAAGCACTCTTTGCAAGGTAAGACTACTGCACTTATTGTGTACGTGGACGATATTGTCCTCACAGGTGATGACCTGGAGGAAATGCAGCGTCTAAAGGAGTACATGGCAAGGGAGTTTGAAATTAAAGATCTAAGGGAACTGAAGTACGTTCTGGGAATTGAAGTTGTCAGGTCTAAGCATGGAATCTTCATCTATCAAAGAAAGTATGTCCTAGATCTCTTGAGTGAAACTGGAATGCTTGGAAGAAGAGCATATGATACACCTATAAAACTGAGCAAGAAATCGAGTGATGAAAAGGGTGGAAAAATGGTAGACAAGGTGCCATATCAGAGATTTGTAGGGAAGCTTATCTATCTCTCTCATACTCGTCTCGATATTACATTTTTGGTAAGTGTAGTAAGTCAATTCTTGCATGCTCCTTATGAGACACATATGGTTGCGGTTTACAGGATCTTGAGATATCTTAAATCTGGTCCTGGTAAGGGCTTATTTTTTGGTAAGCATGATCATTTCAGAATAGAAGCATACACTGACGCTGATTGGGCATGCTCCGTGACCGACAGAAGGTCCACTTCAGGGTATTGCAAATTTGTGGGAGGTAACCTTGTTACATGGAGAAGTAAGAAATAGAATGTCGTGGCAAGGTCTAGTGCTGAGGCTGAATTTAAAGCAATGGCTCAAGGTGTGTGAACTTCTATGGATAAAATTGCTATTGAAGGACTTGAAGATCGGGCATGAGGATTCTATGAAGTTGTATTGTGATAGTAAGTCTGCAATCAGTATTGCACACAACCTTGTCCAGCATGACATGACTAAACATATTGAGATTGACGGGCATTTCATTAAAGAAAACATCAACAATGGAACAATTTGCACTCCTTTTGTGAAAAGTAATGATCATTTTGCTGATATTTTTACTAAAGGTGTTGGGGTTAGATCGTTCCGTGATATGCTTAACAAGCCGGGATAAAGAGATATCTTTGCACTAGTTTGAGGGGGAGTGTTAGATATATCACTTTTATTTTATATTGTTAGAGTCAAAGGACTAGTCTGTAATTATTTTTTCCTTATTATTTGAATAGTATATAGGGGTGTGACTGACTTGTTAACACAAATCACAAAATTTTCACATGGAAATATAAAAATAACTAGGGTACAACTCATTTACAACCATATCTATTTCTCTCCCAAGTGGCACTGGGGCCATTGCAATTTAACAGAACCCCACAGTGCCACTTAGGAGAGAGATAGAGATGGTTGTAAATGAGTTGTTTGAGTGAATTGTACCCCTAGCATTACTCTTTAAAGTAGATCAACTTCAGATAGATTTTCTACAGCCTTCTCAAGTAAACAATTTCCAAATTCTTATGTTCCTCCCAGAGCATCTTGCTCTTCAATTCCTACCAAAATCACAAATGTTTCAGGATTAAAAGTAAGTGTTTTCTGTATTATGTACAGTTTGACAGTAGATTGGCAACTAAATCTTCACGTGTTCTCAATTTGAACTATAAATTATAGCTACATAGATAGACCTCTCACAGAATACAAAAAAACACATACTGATATGTACATGATATAAATAGTAAATATTCATAATGCATTTACTATGTACTAAACTTATATATTTAGAAATGAAACCTGACTTAATTTATATCAAAATCCCTAAGCCCCTAATCCAAAAAACAGAGAGAGGGGAGGAGACTGGAGAGGCAACGAAGAGAGAAGAAGAGGCAGAAAAATAAGAAGTACTGAAATGTTTCGGTGGAATCATTGGTCTGTTTTGATGAAACAATCATGTTTTCGTGGAAACAAAGAAAATAAAGTGGTTTTGATCGAGTCCATGGAATTTTGAGATTCGATGGCTGTTTCGTTTCCATGACCCACAAAACATAAACGTTTTGGCCGTTTCAATAGAAACGAAAGGAAATTTTGGTCCATGGGGTTTAGTGGGAGAGACGAAATGAAAATAGAAATTCTTATTTGGTTACCAGGGAAAAGGCTGGGAATGTAAGCAGAAAGAGAAAATAAGATAATATAATGTTTTTTTTTTTCAAATTTATGTTTCAGTATTCAGTGTTTCAACTGGAACCTGTATTGCAGGGGCATACAAAACCAATTCATTCTGTTTGTTGGGATCCTTCTGGCGAGTTCTTGGCATCTGTTAGTGAGGACTCTGTTAAAGTTTGGACGCTTGGATCGGGAGGTGAAGGCGAGTGTGTTCATGAGCTTAGTTGTAATGGAAACAAATTCCACTCCTGTGTTTTCCATCCTACTTATTCTTCGTTGCTCGTCATTGGCTGCTATCAGGCAAGTCATATCTGCCGTGTGTCTAATTTATTATTTAAGGCTCCATTTGGTTTGCTGATTTATAAAAGGAAGAGGAAAAAGGAAAGAAAACGAGGACACCTATTTCTCTAGTGTTTTCCTCAATTCTTAAATAACATTGGGAATAGAAAATTTTCAAATTATTATTGGAACTCAAGAAAAGATGAAGGGAAGTGGCTGAAAGAGTTTGAAATTGTAATTTTTTTTCATTTTCTTTTCTTTTCTCTCCTATTCTCACTGTTTTCCTTGTAAATGAAACAAAGAATAGTGTTTTTCTCCATGTTCATCTTTCATTTCGCACACTAAATCCATGAACCAAACAAAGCCTTAAGCCTTTTTTCACGCAATATGTAACAAAATATAAATACACCTTGGTTTATATGGATTATATAAATATTGCTATAATAGCACAACCTGTAAATTGAGCATCTCCTCCAACCTGCTTATATTTCCATCCATTATTTGGAGAGAACTACTCGCTAATCCCAAGTGAAAGCATCTGAAATCCGAACACATGGCTGAGAAGCCTTCTACCGTACTGGCGCACAAACAAAATAGCATGCTCGAGTAATTAGTTTACTTGAAAGAGGTGGTAATTCTTTTTGTAAAGAATTGTTAAAGACTATTTGATTCATGGACTTGGTGAGGAAAAGAATAGAAAACGGTAAGACTATTGTTTTAATTTGTTTTGTTACTAAGAAAAATAACGAGGACAGAAAAGTATATTTGAGAAATTAAGGATTAGAGATTTTGAATTTTACCATCACTTTCCTTATTCTTTTTTTGATTTCTTAGGATAACTGAGTTTTTATAATTAATAATTTTATTTCAACATGGAGTTAAACACCAGGGAAATGGTTTATCCTTCTCCTTTCCTGTCCCTTTTCTTTTGGTACAAATCCGTAAACTCAACATTTGCTTAGGCTTTGTTTGTTTCCCGTATATACTGAGGGAAAAGAAAAGAAAACACTACTGAAAGCGCTTTTCTTTGCTTGGTTGCTAAGGAAAACAATGGGGAAAAAAGGAGGGAAATAACAGAACAAAATATATCGAAAATTTTGAATTTTACATGGATTTTCTTGACATCGAACTGTATCTGCATAATTTTTTATTTGTTACTTGAACTTTAGGGAAAAACACTAGGGAAATGAATTTTTCTTGACATCTTACTATATTTGCATAAAGTTTTTATTTCGTTCTCCTTTTCCTTTGCTTTCTCTTTTACCTTATTAAATTCATGAATCAAACAGAATACGCAAACCCCCCCCCCCCCCCCCGCGGTCTCCATTGTCTTGTTATCATTGTCTACAGTATTTAGTTACCTCCTACGATTAAAAGACATATTACTAATGCGTTAAAATTCACATAGTAGTACCCTCTAATACCATATAAAGACACGAGTATATCCATTTCTGATGCACATAAAGCACCATTTTCTACAGTCTCTGGAGCTTTGGAACATTTCTGAGAACAAGACAATGACTCTTTCAGCGCATGAAGGACTCATAGGTGCCCTGGCTGCATCAACTGTGGCAGGCTTAGTTGCTTCGGCTAGCCATGACAAGATTGTTAAGCTCTGGAAGTGATACCATTGCTTTTTGTGGGTCCTATGTTAATTTTTTTTTGGTGGGTTTACTATGAAAACTTACCATATTGGTAGTTTTGGTCTCTCTTTTTTTTTTTTTTTTTTTTTTTTAAAATTTTATTTTTTCCCTCGTGTAAACTTTTGTGTTTCTTTTTTGTATCTCAACTTTGGTTTCATGTAACCAACAGAAGAAAGTAACTAACCCTTTAACTACCATTGGGCTGTTGCTCTTGATGAATCTTCATGTACTGTTAGTGATAGTATGTATTTCTGTAAAATGGACTTTCTTTTTAGTTGTAATATGCTCTGAACTAGATGATTCTTCATCGTTTGAAATAATAAATTGTATATCGTCGTGCGAGCAAGCAACATGGCTGATCTTGTCAAAATTAAGATATAAAAGTATACTCTTCTTTAAAAGATTTGTAGTGTGGAAATAGAGGTCGAACTCACAGAGATTGAAATACTAAAACACTTTAATTTTAAAACCTAAACCTAGTTAATTAAGAAAAATAGAATTTTGATTTTGATTTTATTTAAGAGTTAAGTAGTATAATGTCCATTTTAATCTTAGTTTTCTGCAATAGGTCTAGTCCATGTAACATTTTAATGAAAGGTCCACAAAAAAAATATAGGCCCAAACTACCCCTCAGCCTTACCAAATTTATCTATATTAATTAAGGAAATACCATATATAATCTATATATATATATAAATATATACATAGATATATATATATAGACAGAGAAACCTACCCAAAACACAGAGCACTAAGAGAGAGAGAGAGAGAGAGTGTGAGTGAGAGAGAGAGAGCTCTGATCGGAGAGAAACATGTCGACTCTTACAGTTCTGGCACATGTCCCCTCTGTAACCGAAGACTGTGAGCAACTTCTAAAAGCATTCTCAGGTCTTTCTCTCTTTCTCTCTCTCTAATATCATGTTCTTCTCTATCACCTTTTCATGATCCAATCCATACAAATATAGGTTGCTGATGTAATTACGTATATGTATATGTCATGGTCAATCATCGGAGTGTTGAATTTCACACTCACTTTATTAGATTTAATTTGTCATGTTGAACATGTCGTGAAGATTCAGATTCACATTAATTGCTATTATTGTGAAATTGTGGGTGTGCAATTTAACACTCATATTTCAAGATAAAAGTTTGTTATATAACTTATATTTGAACACGTCTTGAAGATTCATATTCGCATTAAGTGAGATTAGTGTAAAATCTATCACTCATTTTTTCGTTTATACTAATTACATTTGTTGTGTAGGTTGTATCAATCGCTCGGACCCAAGTTTAAAGGTGTTTGAAGATGGACACTGTTACACTTTACACTGTTAAATTTCAAACTGTTGGAAATTTAACACTAATGTTCTTGGTTCAAAAAGTTGTGGGTGCAAAATTGTATACCATATTGTGGTTCAAAGGTTGTTGTTCAAAGGTTGTAGTGTGAAATTTAACATTAATGTTCTTGGTTCAAAGGCTGTGTGTTGCGAAATTGTACACTATGTGAAATAAAATTGTGATATCAATGAATTATTGCAGTCAAAAGTAAAATGAATGTGCAAATGAATTTGTGATAAGACAGTGTAAAATGTATTCCTAGTATTGTGGTATGAAATTGTACACAAACACAAAAACGGAAAGCACTATAATTATGGGATTTTAATACAAAATGAGATATTGGCAAGTCAAAATGCTATCATAACTACCAGAATTAATGTGTATATATGGCAAGTCAAAATCCGGTTTAATGAAAGCAGTGAAATTTTGCAGTGTAAAATTTCCCTAATAAACCAGTTACAGTGTAAAATTTCACACTAATAAACCAGTTACAGTATAAAAATGATCTGTTTGCAGTGTAAAATTCAATACCTGCAGAAAGACTCGTTTATGATGTGATATCTAGATTGAATATGCAATACACTGAATTAGAAATGATGAAATTCGTTTGTAACCATTGTGTAAATTAATATCCTAAAATATTAGGATAAAATTTCTATATATATTGTAACCAATATCAATTGGGATTTGATAAGATTTGGTCAAATTTGGTAACTGATTCAATCATTAAATCTGAATTAATATATGTATATATGTTAGGGGTAGAAAAGACATCTAATAATTCTATAAAAGGAAAATTTGGACTAATCTCTAACAACATTTACAATTATAGGGTTTATCATTGGGAAGTACCAAATGGTGGGTCTATTGCAACAAACGTTGGTAGAATGGGATTTTCCACTAAATTTTTCTTTATTTAAATTAAGAACAATGAAAGTAAATCTAAATTATGAAAGCAATTTAAAAAAAGTTGTAAACGATATTTAAAGTGAACCTAGGATTGCAAATCCACCACTAGTTTCGTAATAAGAGTATTTATGTATTCAATTAGCTTATTACATTGGATGATAATGGGGAATTGTAGCTACAAGTCCAATTTCTCCTTCAAGAAGATAACTACGATTCAAGCATCAACATGATTCATCTTGGGTTAGCACGGAGTGTTTCACATTAAACTAGGGTTGTGGCACACTCCGTCTTCTCTAAGCATGAACTATTCGAATATTTGATATTACAATTCAAATAAACACTATTACATGCAAATAATCTATACAAGCACAGTAAATATAGATCATTGATCACATCACATTCAAAATAGATCTAAAACAAGAATAAATTTTGAAAGCAATGATTTAATCAATAGAAGTTCAATTTTATTATAAAAAATAATCTAAACATGTAATCATCATCCATACATAACAAATCTAAAAGAAAAACATAAATAACACCCTATTACTTGACTAGGGTTTCATTGAAACCCAAGATCTTGGTCTAAGCGGCCATAAAATCAAGGATTGGCAAGAGGTTGATGGAGGAGGCCATGGAAATCCTTGGTCTTCTTCTTCTTCTCCTTGCTTCTTTCTCTTCAGTGGCTGAAGTTTTTATTGTATACGGATGTATCTAATGTTGTGTAATGATGTGTAACCCTAAATTTGATTTAGAATATGATTTATATAGATTTAGGATTTAGGAAGCTTTCCTAAGCCTAATCGCACGAAAACTATTGTTTTTATGTGTCTGGATGTATTCAGCCAATTCAGATCGCATAGGGGTCTTCAGTACCTCGAAATACGTGTTTTTGACTTTTTCAACGGGTCGCTCGCGCAGGTCGCTACAACGAGATTCCACTTTTCCAACTTTTTCCTCAGATTTTCTCAACTTCGCACACCGATCGTAGAATTGCGATAACTTTTGGGTTGGACCTCGTATTGACTCACCATTCGCGGCCACGAATCCGTAACTCAAAGATCTACATTTTATATCTCTGGAGAAATTTCTCAAATCCAAAGTATTCATGGTCAATAATGCAATTTTCCGAGACTACTACTGCATTCAACTTTCACCGGAATCAACTTTTGAGCCCAGAATGACTTTCAAAGCCACTAATCATTGGATTTTTGTGCATTTTCAAGTTAAAGCTCCAAAACCTACAAAATATAGAATAATTTAAAAAAAAACAACTAATAACCAAATGAAATGGGCTAACAAAGCATAATTTTAGGACTATAAATGTGAACTATTTGTTCCCGATCACACCCCCAAACTTACACTTTGCTAGTCCTCGAGCAAAGAAAAACGTAAAAATAAATACTACTATATTTTAAAATCCCAACTCACTGTCGTAGGCAACGTGATTGCATTTAGCATATGCAACAAGCCTTTTAAACCCCTAGGTGTCAGTGTGTAATACCCTATATTTTTGTAATATAATATATGAATAAGACATTGCATGCTTCTTTTAATACTTGTATGAATTTTCCCTTACCCTTGGTATAATTTGGATACCAATCGATTGATACTTTTACCAATCGATTGGAGCATTTATACCTAATACCAATCGATTGGAATCAGCTGGGCAGATTCTCTGCCTTGGCTGGGGTTTGTCTACGTGAACACTCAATCTCTATATACATGTGGCCCTTTTTGGGCGTTTTCTGTTTCCAGAAATAGAGAGAGTGAGAGGGAGCGCTTGTGTGTGTGTGTGTGTGTTTACATATATACGCTTATATATATACACACACATATATATTCATACACTCACACACACACATCTATGGACTGAGGCAAGAAAAGAAGAGAAGAAGATCAAAAAGAAGAAAGAAAAAGAAGTAGAAAGAGAAGAGAAGACAGAGGGAGAGAGAGGTAGAAGCCATTGAAGCTCCAAGCTCCAAAACACACAACCAAATACACTCTCTAATCCTAAGGTGAGTTCTAAACTCACTTGGTAACTTTATATTGATGTTAGAACGTGTTTTGAATGAAGAAATGAAGTGTAAACCATGTATTACCCGTTTTATATGCTGGACAGTCTTCACTATGAAGAAGACGAAGTCCCAATCGATTGGACTTGTCCCAATTGATTGATATCCCAATCGATTGACATTTATGGCAATCGATTGACATATGATCCAGTCGATTAAACTTTTTACCAATCGATTGATACTACTTTTATAGCAATCGATTGGACCCTTGTCCCAATCGATTGGAAGTTGCAGAATGTTGATATTCTTGTTTAGTTTACATTATAACAGTCTAGTTATTTGTTTACTGTTCAGTAATTCCATCATGCTTTATTGTTGTAATACATACGTAATAATGAGATAATGCGACGTAGAATCATAGTAACAATGAGGTTAATGGATAAAGGTTGTGACGTTAGATGGCGTAATGATTGTGAATCCTTTGGAGTTAACGTTCATTTCATTCAGAGTAGTCAGGCCACATTGGGATTGTCATGTATCGATATTAGAGTTGAACTTAAATAGGTTTGCTAAGATTCGGGAATCTTGCATGGGCGGCCTTTGGTTGATCATATGTTCTTAAAAGCGGTAGACAGACAAAGGTGTCTACGACTGCGGTGGACCGAACCATTTGTCCTAAGATAGCCAGATGATCTAATCATATGTTCTAAAAGCGGTAGACAGACGAAGGTGTCTACAACTGCAGTGGACCGTGATCACTGGTAGACGTCGCTAAGTCATGGCTATAGAATGATGTACTGTTGCTTAAAGCGTTATATCCCTGTAGTGTGGTGAACTGTGCATATATTCTTAAAAGCTGGGGATGGACTGACGTGGTATCCATGACTGCGGTGGACTGTGCATATGTTCTTAAAAGTGGTGGACAGAGCAATGGTGTATCCCTAAGAAGTGAACTATTGTCGAGTCGGTTCTCTTATCATAAGGTATTGTCGGTCTTAAAATGAGTAAGGAGTTAGTAATCGGATCATCAGAATGATTAACGGAGTTACCCTCACTGAATCTTAATAGTTATCGTTTATAACTTGTTATAACTTCAATAGTTGATAACCTGTTAGTATCCAATTCACTCAGCTTTCATTAAGCGGACGTCGTTTATGCCGCTGGAAATTTCCATGTTCCAGCGCCCCCTGGTTATGACTATACAGGTGAAGGACTTGCAGGCGATAACTACTATGCTAGTGACGATGTCCCGACGGAGGACTACCCCGAAGGAGGTCAGGCAGAGGAAGAATACTACGCCGAGGACTACCTCTACGCCAATTGAAGATTAGGCTAGACTGTAGTTTAATTATCTTTACTGCTTTCCTGACCTTTTTGTAATCAGACATATGTTGCCTTAACATTTGTACTTCTGCTATGTTTTGTTTTGATTCGAGACTCTGATGTGTAATAGCTAGTAACCTCTTTTGACATTAAGTTGTGTTTTAAACCAGAACTTTGATTTCACTCTTGTTATATCCTTTACTTATTGTTGCTTAGTACTGCGTGGTGTGGACAATCGTGTGACTTCACCAGTCGCTGCCTTTGAACCCAAAAAGGAAATTCATTTTTCTCTATTTTTGCCGTTCCGAGGCATGATTGGATTTTTGGTATCAGAGCCTAGGTTTTATACCTTTTCACTCACAGGTTGTCCCACACCATCTAGTCCTAGAACCTTTAGATTTCATAGATGAGTATTAAGATTAGTTTTGGCTTAAGGTAGCCTCTTTTCAGGTAGCATGGCACCACCGTTGTTCGTTCCAGACGAGTTTGGAGGGCACTATGTGTACGAGGGCAGTATTGCACGGGCAGATCCATAGTACTATGCCTGGAAGGTTAGGCAAAGAGCCCTCACCGAGACAGTACAGGACATGCAGATTGAGCAGTAGAGATTTGGGACCCAGGACCCGGAGGTGATACGTCACAAGATGATCTACCGTAAGGAGACCTTCATACGCATCGAGGAGGATTCACTGCAGATGTTACGATACCGTTTTTCTTATCAGGTTCTACTTTCAGAGGTTAGAGCAGCGCCTCCGCCTCCCCCTACAGAGCCACCATCCCAGACACCTCCACCCCACCAGAGGAGGATAGGTTGATGCACCCCCAGCAGGCGAGGACCCAGAGGACGAGGGTGACGGCGATGACGATGATGAGCCAGGAGATGACGATGATATGGATGAGGATGAGGAGGACGAGGACACTGATGACAATGAGCCAGAGCATGATCCGGAGGAGGACCCAGAGGAACCCAAGGACCCAGTTGGTATGGATGTGCCAGTTGGCATAGACATTGTAGTAGCAGAGGGTTATCCGATAGAGGATGAGGCTATAGTAGATGATGATGCTAGTGATGACGCTGTGGTACCAGTCTTACCAGGCGGAGTTATAACACAGCTAGCGGCATAGTGGGCTGCAGAGATGGCTGCACACTCCCATGGATTTGAGATAGATGCATCGGAGTTGGCACAGGCTATGGCACAGACTGAGGCACTCGCAGCTGCATTCGATGCAGCCTAGGCGGACCTGGCCGCCGATGTGGGAGACTTGAGAGTTGTTGTGGAGCATGACGGACCCGAGCTAGTTGAGGATGTTGTGATAGAGGATGAGGACATGATGGATGATGACATGGATGAGGACGATGTTCCGTCTGAGGTTGCCCCAGAGGATGAGGCTTCATTCTATGGATCTGATGTGGACAACTTTTGAGTCCAGTATCTTTAGGATGTAGACTTTTTGCTTTTGACTTCAAGACATGTTGTCCACTTACTTTTGATGCTTACATAGACAGCTATTGACCATAGCCTTTTTGTATAGGTAGCCACCGGTGGTGGTTTGTTTATATCTCTTTTGCAAGATCTTGTATAGGATCATGTACTACGTGGTACACAGATAATCTGTTGTGTACACCGCTGTACATCTTTTGGGTATATATATATATATATGGCAGATCGTTTCTTTTGGTTATTTATGATATTGTTTTATTACCTATATTATGTGGTGATTTAGATTGGTTCTGTGCTTCTTGTTCTTTTAATTATGGTTGTTTCCCCGAGAAGATTGCCAGCTAATTGTTAGATCTTTCATAGGTACACCTCACACGGAACACTATGGCTGGGAACACGAGATATCAAGCGAGATTAGGAGCACCCATTCCTGAGGGCATGGACCCGACTGGAGTCTTCGAAGCATTCATGCAACGGATGGAACACATTGGTGACACCTACAATAATGCCAACCATCGAGCTAACAATGGCAACAACCACGCTACTCCTCCAAGGCAGACAGGCGACAAATTATTGGAACGATTTCGTGGCCTGCGACCCGAGATGTTTAACGGTATGGCAGAATCGTGGAAATCCGAACAATGGATACGAGAGTTGGAGTTAATCTTTGAAGCCTTGGAATGCAGTGAGCTTGACAAGAGACGTCTAGTCGCATTTTAACTGACTTATTCCGTCGCAGACTGGTGGGAGGTCGAGAGAGCCACAATCGGGATCAACGCTGCAAGGAGAATGCCTTGGGAAACATTCAAGACTCAATTTCTCGAGAAGTATTTCCCCGAGTACGAAAGAGACCAACAATAGAGGAATTTCCTGAGTCTGACTCAAGGAAACTGGATGATCAGGGAGTATACCACACAATTCGAGCGACTTTCTCGCTTCGCTCCACACATGATAGATACCCCCGCCAAGAAGGTCAAGCGATTCCACCAAGGACTTAACCCACACCTCCGACACATGATGATAGGTCATCTAGGCCAGTCGTTTGAAGGGATTGTCCGTCTCGCTTCATGTTTGGAGAAAGATACTTATCTTACGCAAGGACCACAAGCGAATCGACCTCCACCCAGGACCTTCCAACCGAGGAACTTTCCAGCGCAGTCATCAAGGAGAAATCAGGGATGGAAACCCCAGATTAACAACTATCAAGGAAACAAGCGCACATGGGACGGGACAAGGAAGCCCTAAGCTAACTTTCCTCGACAGCAGAATCGACAGCAAGGACCACCTCAGGCACAGCTCGCCGCCCAACAACAGAACACTGATGAATGTTTCAACTGTGGAGTGCCCGGACATATTGCAAGGTATTGCACAGCTCCCAAGACTAACCGCCGCAATGACATCGTCTGTCGCAACTGCAACAAACCTGGTCACATGAGCAAGGATTGTTGAGCACCTCGTGGAGGCTACTATGAAGCGCCTGCTCAAGGACAACAAGGACAGGTTAGGGTGAACGCCATCATCCCTGGCAATGTAGGATACGATGTTGTGGAATAGCAGAACTTGGAAGGTACACTCATTTTATTTCACTGTCAAGTTAGAGGTTTGTTTGATACCGGTGCCGCCCGTTCTTTCTTAGCTATTAAGATTGTGCGTGACTTGGGTTTGGTAACCCCTAACGCTTGAACCGGCCCTTAATGCCGTTTCGCCCTTGGGAGTAACTGTTAAGTTGGGTAAGGTATGAAAGGGTTGTCCCCTAACCTTAGAAGATAGAAATCTCCCAGCAGACTTGATAGTTTTGTCGATGTCTGAGTTTGACGTGATCCTAGGAATGGATTGGCTTGCCAAGTATGGAGCTGTTCTGGATTGTGTTAGTCGGACCATTATCTTTTCGACACTTGGTTGCCTGTAGATCAGATTCCAATGTCAGCCGTTGAGCGATATGTTCATTACGAGCTGCTTAGCCGCGATCGAGAGTTCAAGCATGGAGCTTACTATCAACCAGATCCCCGTCATTCAAGATTTTGAAGATGTATTCCGAAGCATCTCTGGACTTTCGCCAAAGAGAGAGATATACTTCTGCATTGAGCTAGCACCCGGAACGTTGCCGATTTCCAAAACCACGTAGCGGATGGCTCTGACAAAAATGTTGGAATTGAAGAAGCAAGTTCAGGAACTTGAAGACTTAGGTTTCGTTCGACCGAGTACGTCACCTTGGGGAGCACCAGTCCTATTCGTGAAGAAGAAAGACGGAGAGCTACGACTCTGTATCGACTACAGAGAGCTGAATAAGGTCACGATTAAGAATAGATATCCACTTCCCCGGATAGACGACCTGTTCAATCAATTACAAGGATCAAGGATGTTATCGAAGATTGATTTGCGTTCAGGATATCATCAGTTACTAGTTCGATCGGAAGATATACCTAAGACTGCCTTCAGGACGAGGTACGGACACTATGAGTTCTTAGTTATGTCCTTTGGACTGACCAATGCCCCGGCAGTATTCATGGACCTAATGAATAGAGTATTCAGACCTTATCTGGATCAATTCATTATAGTATTCATCGACGACATCCTGATTTACTCGAAGATGGAAGAAGAGCATAAGAAGCATCTACAGATTACTCTACAGACTCTCAGAGATAATAGCTTGTATGCGAAATTCAGCAAGTGTGAATTCTGGCTTTAGGAAGTCAAATTCTTAGGATATGTGATATCCCAGGATAGAATTTCGATAGTCTCATCTAAGATCGATGTAGTCTTGAGCTAGAATATACCGACTAACGCGATCAAAGTTAGGAGTTTTCTTGGATTGGCTGGATATTATCGAAGATTTGTAGAGGGATTCTCCAAGATCGCAGGACTGTTGACAAGTTTGACAAGGAAGGAGACAAAGTATGAATGGACTGATAAGCATGAGGAATTTTGTGAATTAAAACAGAGACTAACCTCATCACCTGTACTTGCGATACCCAAGAGTGGTGAACGATTCATAATCTACAATGACGCATCGCACCAAGGGCTTGGTTGTGTGCTAATGTAAGATGAAAACGTGATTGCATACGGATCAAGACAATTGAAGCCGCATGAGAAGAATTATCCAACGTATAACTTGGAACTAGCTGCAATTGTGTTTGCCCTGAAGATTTGGAGACACTACTTGTATGGAGAAAAGTTTGATCTATTCTCAAATCACAAGAGTTTGAGGTACTTGTTCTCTCAGAAGGAGTTGAACATGCGACAGCGATGATGGATGGAACTACTCAAGGACTATGATTTCTCTTTGCAATACCATCCGGGTAAAGCAAACGTTGTAGCTGACGCTTTGAGCCGAAGGCCCCGCCTTTTGATTGCTTCGATTTTGATTGGAGAATGGCGAGTATTGGAGACGTTAGTAGGATCCGACCTCCAACCAGTGGGATCGGAAAAAGGACAACACCTTGGATGTCTTGTCATACAACTAACTCTCATCATCTATATCTTGGATGCTCAACAGTCAAACAAAGATTTGAAGCTGTGGTTTGCTAAGATGTCCGCGAAGGAACCCGAGATATGGAGTATCAGTACGGACAAAGCATTGAGATGCAAGGGTAGACTTTGTGTGCCAAATGACGGTAGTCTCAGAAAAGATATTTTGGACGAAGCACACAAGTCAAGGATAACTATCCACCCCAGAGGAAACAAGATGTATAAGGATTTGAAGAGGAACTTCTGGTAGGAAGGAATGAAACGAGAAGTGGTCGAGTACGTGCAGCAATGTCTTGCTTGTAAACAAGTGAAGATAGAACATCAGAAACCGCCTGGTACAGCCGTTACCGATTCCCCAGTGAAAATGGGAACACATCACCACAGATTTCGTGGTTGGATTGCCAAAGTCTCAACAAAACCACGACGCTATTTGGGTAATAGTAGATCGACTCACCAAGTCAGTGTATTTCATCACCTACAGCATGACGTACCCAGTTGAAAGATTGAGCCGGATGTATCTACAAGTCGTAACACTGCACGGTGTACCTGTCTCAATAGTTTCAGATTGAGATTCGTGCTTCACCGCAGAATTCTCGAAGAGCCTTCAAACAGCAATGGGAACTTCATTGAACTTGAGTTCAGCCTTTCATCCACAAACAGACGGCCAAACAAAATGGGTCAATCAAGTGATGGAGGATATGCTACGAGCTTGTGTCATTGAATTCGAGAGTTCATGGGAGACACATCTACCTTTGATTGAGTTTGCCTACAATAATAGCTATCACACGAGCATAGGGATGGCACCGTTCAAAGCTTTATACGGAAGACCTTGCTGATCACCGCTATGTTGGGCTGAAGTCAGAGATAGTCAACTACTTGGGCTTGAAATGATTCGAGAAACCAACGAGAAGATCTAAATCGTACGAGAAAAGATGAAGACAACGCAATCTAGATATAAGAGCTATGCCGACAAGCGACGGAAGGATCTAGAGTTTACAGTTAGAGATCATGTACTACTCAAAGTTTTGCCAGTTTGAGGTATCATCAGATTCAGACAGAAGAGAGGCAAGCTATCGCCGCGATTCATCGGGCTGTTCGAGATCCTAGAACGTGTTGGGACAGTAGCCTACAGACTTGTAGTGTCGCCGAAGATGTCGAGAGTGCACAACGTTTTCCACATCAGCATGTTGAGAAAGTGTGCCCACAATCCAGCACACGAGATCAGTTTTGAAGATATCGAGGTGAACGAGAACGCGATATTCAATGAAGGACCGGTGCGTATTCTCGACCGAGGAGTGAAGAAGCTTAGAAACAAAGCGATTCCACTAGTGAAGATTCAGTGGAAGCACCACGACGAGGGAGAAACTTCATGGGAGTAGGAGTCAGAGATGCGAGAGAAGTTTCCATTTTTGTTTTGAACCCTGCTTACTTTGGATTTTGAGGATGAAATCTTTAATAAGTGGTGGATGATGTAATACCCTGTATTTTTGTAATATAATATATGAATAAGACCTTGTATGCTTCTTTTAATACTTATATTAATTTTCCCTTACCCTTGGTATAATTTGGATACCAATCGATTGGTATGAATACCAATTGATTGCCAATACCAATCGATTAACACTTTTACCAATCGATTGGAGCATTTATACCTAATACCAATCGATTGACATTAATACCAATCGATTGGAATCAGCTAGGCAGATTCTCTGCCTTGGCTGGGGTTTGTCCACGTGAACACTCAATCGCTATATATATATGGCCCTTTTTGGGCATTTTCTGTTTCCAGAAAATAGAGAGAGTGAGAGGGAGTGCTTGTGTGTGTGTGTTTTTATATATATACGCTTATATATATACACACATATATATTCATATACTCACACACACACATCCATGGACTGAGGCAAGAAAAGAAGAGAAGAAGATCAAAAAGAAGAAAGAAAGAGAAGGAAAAAGAGAAGAGAAGACAGAGGGAGAGAGAGGTAGAAGCCATTGAAGCTCCAAGCTCCAAAACGCACAACCAAATACACTCTCTAATCCTAAGGTGAGTTCTAAACTCACTTGGTAACTTTATATTGATATTAGAACGTTTTTTGAATGAAGAAATGGAGTGCAAACCATGTATTACCCGTTTTATATGCTGGACAGTTTTCACTGTGAAGAAGATTAAGTCCCAATCGATTGGACTTGTCCCAATCGATTGATATCCCAATCGATTGACATTTATGGCAATCGATTGACATATGATCTAGTTGATTGAACTTTTTACCAATCGATTGATACTACTTTTATATCAATTGATTGGACCCTTGTCCCAATCGATTGGAAGTTACATAATGTTGACATTCTTGTTTAGTTTATATTATAACTGTTTAGTTGTTTGTTTACTGTTTAGTATTTTTAGCGTGCTTTATTGTTGTAATACAGACGTAATAATGAGATAATGCGACGTAGAATCTAGTAACAACGAGGTTAATGGATAATGGTTGTGACGTTAGATGGCGTAATAATTGTGAATCCTTTGGAGTTAACGATCATTTCATTCAGAGTAATCAGGCCACATTGGGATTGTCATGTATCGATATTAGAGTTGAACTTAAGTAGGTTTGCTAAGATTCGGGAATCTTGCGTGGGCGGGCTTTGGTCTATCATATGTACTTAAAAGCGGTAGACAGTCGAAGGTGTCTACGACTGCGGTGGACCGGACCATTTGCCCTAAGATAGCCAGATGATCTAATCATATGTTCTTAAAAGCAGTAGACAGACGAAGGTGTCTATGACTGCGGTGGACCGTGATCTGGTAGACGTTGCTAAGTCGTGGCTATATAATGATGTACTGTTGCTTAAAGCGTTATATCCCTGTAGTGCGGTGAACTGTTCATATGTTCATAAAAGCTGGGGATGGACTGACGTGGTATCCATGATTGCAGTGGACTGTGCATATGTTCTTAAAAGCAGTGGACGGAGCAATGATGTATATCTAAGAAGTGAACTACTGTCGAGTCAGTTCCCTTATCATAAGGTATCGTCGGTCTTAAAATGAGTAAGGAGTTATGATCGGCGACGAATAGTTGCCGTTTATAGTCCTAAAAATACGCCTTGTTAGCCCATTTCGTGTAATTATTAAGTGATTTTTAATAGGTATTATATATTTTGTAGATTTTGGAGCTTTAATATGAAAATGCACAAAAATCCAATGATTAGTGGCTTTGGAAGTCATTCTGGGCTCAAAAGATGGTTCCGGTGAAGGAAGAATGCAATAACAGCCTCGGAAAATTGCATTTTTGACAAATAATACTTCAGATTTGAGAAATTTCTCCACAGATATAAAATGTAGATCTTCGAGTTACGGACGCGTGGCCGCAAACGGTGAGTCAATCCGAGGTCCGAGTCAAAAGTTATCGCAATTCTACGAAAGTGGTGCAGAGCAGCGAAAAATCTGAGAAAATTCTGGAAAAAGCCCAGGTCGCTGGAGCGACCCGCGCGCGCGACCCGTTCGCGCGACCCGCGCGAGCGACCCTTTGAAAAAGTCAAAGTTGTGTATTTTGAAGCCCTGAAGAGCCCTGTGCGATCCGAATTGGTTAAATACGTCCAGAAACGTAAAAAAAGCAGTTTTAGCGCGATTTGACTTAGGAAAGCTTCCTAAATCCTTCCAAACTCTATACAAATCCTATTCTAAATCAAATTTATATATACAAATCATTACACACTATTATACACATCAATATACAGCCATATTATACATTATTTTCAGCCATTGAAGAGAGAAAAGCAAGGAGAAGAAGAAGAAGACCAAGGATTCCCATGGCCTCCTCCATCAACCTCTTGATATTCATCAATTCTATGGCCAACTAAACTCAAGATCTAGGGTTTCAATGAAACCCTAGCCAAGTAATAGGGTTTATTTATGTATTTCTTTTAGTTTTATTATGTATGGATGACAGTCACATGTTTAGAGGATTTTTATAAATAAATCGTGCTTCTATTGATTAAATCATTGCTTTCAAAGTTTATTCTTGTCTTAGATCTATTTTGACTGTGATGTGCTCAATGATCTATGCTTGCTGTGCTTGTTTAGATTATTTACATGTGATGGTGCTTTATTGATTTGTGCTATCAAGTATCTGAATAATCCATGCCTAGATTAGACGAATTATGTCACAACCCTAGTTTAGTGTGGGATAATTCGTGCTAACCGAAGATGGAATATGTTGGTGCTTGAACCATGATTATTCTCTTGACGGAGGAATTGGGCTTGTAGCCACAATTCCCCATATTCATCCAACTTAATAAGCTAAGTGAATGCATAAATATTCCTATTATGAAGCTAGTGGTGGATTTGCAATCCTAGGTTCCTTTTAAATATCTTTTAAACAACTTTTAATTGCTTTCATAGTTTAGATTTATTTTATTGTTCTTAGTTTAATTAAATTCAAAATCAAAATCCGTTTTCATGATTAATTAAATTTAGGTTTTAAAATTAAAGCATTGTAGTATTTCAGTCTCTGTGGGTTCGACCTTTACTTCCACACTGCAAATCTTTAGAAAAGTAAAGTATACTTTTTATATCTTGATATTGACAACATCAAGTTAGTAATCGGATCATCAGAATGATTAACGGAGTTATCCTCACTGAATCTTAATGGTTATCGTTTATAACTTGTTATAACTTCAATAGTTGATACCCTGTTAGTATCTAATTCACTCAGCTTTCATTAAGCTGACGATGTTTATGCTGCTGGACATTTCCATGTTGTAGCGCACCCTGGTTATGACTATACAGGTGAAGGACCTGCAGGCGAGAACTACTATGCTAGTGACGATGTCCTGACGGAGGACTACCCCGAAGGAGGTCAGGCAGAGGAAGACTACTATGCCGAGGACTACCTCTACGCCAATTGAAGATTAGGGTAGACTGTAGTTTAATTATCTTTACTGCTTTCCAGACCTTTTTGTAATCAGGCATATGTTGCCTTAACATTTGTACTTCCGCTGTGTTTTGTTTTGATTCGAGACTGTGATGTGTAATAGCTAGTAACCTCTTTTGACATTAAGTTATGTTTTAAACCAGAACTTAGATTTTATTCTTGTTATATCCTTTACTTATTGTCGCTTAGTACTGCATGGTGTGGACAATCGTGTGACTTCACCAGTCGCTGCCTTTGCACCCAAAAAAGAAATTTATTTTTATCTATTTTTGCCGTTCCGGGGCGTGACACAGTGGATATCACATTTTTTCTTACCCACAGCTTTTTCATTTAAAATCTTTTCCAAATCCAAATTCAAATTCAAAAACTATTCGCCACTTAATTTTTAAAAGGGAAAAATTAAGGAACCATTTTAAAAGCAAACTGATATTTTGGAAACCAGAGATTTCTAGGTTCGGGAATTATGGAATGAGAAAGGAAGGAGCTCGGCGGACTAAAACACTCCATCTCATCCTCTCTCGTGATAGGCTTCTACTCAACATCCTTTTAATTGAATTATTAATCTAAATGTGTCCTCAACTAATACATACGTATAAACATACATTACAAAAGCATGTCTAAAGGGTATACGATTGCAAATGATAAAATATCACTCAAAATCACATATTTTAATTAGCAAGCGATATGATGTGCATTTAGGGAATTAAGAAACTTACCCGGGATTCAGTCGTGAATACTTAAACGTGTAATGCATACAAAAGTAGAAATCCTAACAAAAGGGTCTCTAATACACATATACACATAAGGCAAAATCTTAATTATAAGGTGTCGCACATGAAGTCGAAAATCAAGAAAATTAAGAAGTAATTTAACTAGAGAAGAGTCAAGGGATCATACCTCATAGGCGCTACAAAACAAGGGTTAGTACACATGCTTTAGAAAGGATATATGATATCGAACAATCAATTTAAATGCCTAGCTTAATTCTATCAGGTAGAAGAAATGACACAATTATGAATTCTAATACCAATCTATATGGATGAATGTATATGATTACATGGATATGGACAAGAACAAGCTATTGGATTATTCCTTGATTTAGATCATTTAGTCTCTGTATTTAAGCTTAAATAACCATTGTTAAAGAATGGTCTAAGCCCTAGCTCATGGAAAGATCATTTGAGCCATTATTTGCAAAGTATACCAAATCTGTCAAAAATTCTGAAAAGTTACAGAGAACAAGTCAAGGTTTAAAAAAAATGGAAAAGCATAATTCCCATGGTTTGATGTCAATGAATTTTGGACACGAGATGCCCCTGTGAGTCTACTTTCCAACCTAAAAAGAAAAATCATAGATCAATGGTTCAATCTCTGGGAATTGGACAAACACTAGACATCACTAAGAACTTCACAACTCTCTGTCCAGAGTTCTTGTATGATTTTCTAAAAATAGTAAAAAAATTTGAAACACTTTGATATTTTTGGGGTATCGTCATAACACATTCAACTACCCAGAAAAAATTATTTGAGGCCAATAATACTTGATTAAGGCTCTGATTTGCTTATTTCAAAAAGGTGTGACCGTTCTGAAATTCTGGACAGATTGTTGTTGTTCCACAAAACTCATGACCAAACAACTTTAAACATGAAATCTCATTAAAACAAAAATCACAGTGGTAGAACTTTGAGTTATTGACACTTTCCATTTGGTTTCATTCGATTCCAATGGCTCATTATTTAACTAAAAATCTTTGATGAAAACCGGTTGGTGAATTCACTGCACCTTTGTCAAATATACCATTTACTTGCAAACTCCAACTACCAAGCCATTAAGTTTGGCTAAGTTCAAACCACTTCTCCTACCATTTGATGGTCATTGGAGGTTCATGACACCTATACTTGATAGATTTCAATGAAGCATGGAGAAGCTTCATGAAATCTTAGGACAACAAGCTCAAACCATGGAGATAGATTTGAACTTATCAACCAAACATGCTAAAAGTATCAACTCTAATCTTCTTATAAACCCTGGACTTATAATAAGGCTAGAAGATTTCAAGTCAAGAGATTCAAGTAAGACATTGAAAGCCTCATGAATCCCAAGAGATGAATATAATCAAAAGGTAGAGACCCAAAGTTCAATATCACCCAAATTAACATGTATTTAAAGAATAATTAATCTAGAGTCTACCTCTAAATATCCTCAATTTAGTGATTTTGAAGGATTTCCACAAGTTAATCAAGCTCTTCAACTCTAACTCACACACAACTTCTTCTTTTAAGCTACAAAAGTGATTCTTAAGTACATTTAGAAAATTCTCTAGAGGTTTAGGAAAGGGAGAATCAAGATAAGGTTGGAAGATTAAAAAAAATCATCCCCCCTTTGTAATGGGATATTCACCCTCTTTATATAGGCAATTTTTAAGAGGGTATTTCAGTCATTTCACAATAAAAATTCTGATCCCGTACGTCCTTTTGTTGGTACAAAACGTGCTATTTTACAGCTGTCTGCTGAAAAACGCGGCACTCACTGGAGATGAAAGCGGCACTTGGTGAGTGCCGGAACGACACTTGATGAATGCGGTCGCGACATTCATTGATTGCCGCACCGACATTCAGTGAATGCCGCAGACAACTCCAGGGATTGTCGTTTATTAAATTTTGCGGCGTTTAAAGGAAATTAGCGGCAGTCACTGACTCCCGTTACGGCATTTACTGACAGCCGATCCGGCAATCAGTGAGTGCCGCATGGTAACCCGTGACTGCCGTAGATCCTGCCTTGTGCCGCATTCGTCTACTTCCCTTTTCCTTCCTTTTCTTTTCTTCCATTTTCTTTTGTTTCTGGTAGTCTTTTGAAGAGCTTGAATCTCCTTTGGAAGCCCTAGATTAGTTGGACATTGTCATCATCGGATTTAGAGGCAGCACTCCCCTTAATTCGACGTTTGGTCAAAATCGGGGTGTCTACAGTGTCCCTAGTAGGACGAGTGAAGTCTCGTGAGAGTTCTCGTCAACAAGTCGCCCACAACCATCTTTATTTCATTCTATATTTAAAAAGTTTTATTAAGATCGAAAAACATAATGTTCAATACTCCTTATCATAAAACAATGATTTGAAATAGAATAACGAACAAGAAGAAACGAAACCAAACGTCCACCTACGTCACGAAAAACAATCCCAAGCACATGAATCGTATAAATCAATAGAGTTTCTCATAAAATTGCATGTGTGTGATGTGGTAGTCAACTGAACACGCGCATGCCATGAACTTGGAATATAACTCGGATAACCATCCAACTATGCTTTGACTTCAAATCTCACATCGTTAATTACACTCTAAAATGAAACACTCAGAAACAGGTGTAATTTCTCAGGTATATGCAAGTCAACGAAATATGTTTTCAAAACGAGAAATACTCACATATGACTCGAAAAAGACACATGACACGAAAGAAAAGTAGTCTCATGGATAGGACGCCAACAGTCAAGAAAAATTAATCGTTACCATGTTTTAATCCCCCTCCCATCGTTTACATATCCAAACCATGTTTCCTAGGATCAAATAGGACTTTTCAAATGTTGTAACGTGGCTCAGGCAATGAAAAAGGATAGAAAGGATTCATTAGGTAGTTTTAGAATGCCATTGTAAGGCATATTCGATTTCTTCATTCATTCTTCTACCAGCTTTCATCTTTTCATACTCTTCTTTTCATTTTTTTTTACTTCTTTCCTTTTTTATTTTTATTTATTTTTCTTTTTTTAAAAAAATTTATTTCAACCTTCTTTTCTTTTTTTCTTCTCGTTGCTTTTGAAATGAATATTCATTTAATATCAAGGCAACTACCCCAAACATCATCTTTTTTCTTCTTCTTCTCAATTGACACACTGCCTTATCAACACTAAAAGTTGACGAATCTCTCAGTGGTTAAACTCCAAGTTGGTCAAGTTGGAGCAAAAAAAAGGATAATGGTGATTAAAGAAAAAGGGCATTTTAATAGCTCAAGGGGCGAACTAAGGAATTTTTATTATTTTTCGGTCGGTGGTAAACAAAGAGGGCCTACCATCATTTCCTATGGTCATATGGTTCTTCAATGTTTATGACAGAAGATTATTTAGCATTGTAACAAATATTTTAACTTGATTATCAACCAAAACAAGAATAATGAGACTAAACAACGAGTTAATGCGTTATTTCAATAAAATTTGACAAACACAAGATGTATTTATAACCCTCTAAAAAGAAAAGATACGCTCAAAAGCTCACTGGGTTTAGTCTCCACACTATGCGTTATCTAGAAATCCGAATCATATTATAGTTCACATCAAACATGTATTCAAGCAACTACGTGCAGTGCATAGGTTTGTGTGCAAATCTATGATATAAAATTACGATTCGAACGATACATAACCTAAAACATTACAACATGACTTCAACAAATGTTTAACCACAGCTTCTCATGTTACCATTCTATAACAAACCAAGTTACATAACGAGTAGTATTGAATTGAGATTGCAAAAAGTTCAGTAACATCGTTTACTTAAGCACAAGTATCAATTTTTTTGAAAAATCGGTGCATAATAATATGGATGTGAGTGCATACCCACAAACCTAAACCTTTCATTGTCCCTAATGAAACAATAAAGAAAGAAAGGAGAGTACATCAGGAAGGAACGAAATTACCTCGATCTCAGCAATCATAAACCAGATAAATGTGTATGAATAAGGAGATAAAGGTTCAAACATGCTCCAAATGGAGCACTAATTCACCTATCAATACTCGATAAAATAAAATAAACAAACACAAGAACAATGAAAGCTATATATAATTGTAATGCAGACCGTTGCGTACTTGTTGAAAAACTAAATTAAAACCAAAAGACTCAAAAATAAACAAAAACAAGCACAAACAGAACTATGAAAACAAAGAAAGACTCGGTCTAAAAGGGTCCTAAGGGAGCAAACAAAAAAGAACAAACACATAAACAAGGGTTGGGAGTGAGAAGAACAGAACAAAAGAGAAGAACACAAAAAATTCCCCCTCGCGCGAGTGGGCCACGCGAGCGCGAGTCTCTCCGCAAGGTAGATCTGAGGCTGCTTTTATGTTTCATAAAGAAAAATTTACGAGTCAAAGGCTCGCGCAAGCGGGCCGCTCAGGCGAATACCCCTCGCGCGCGCGATTTTAGGCGCGACATGAATCTGAGGCATATATAAAAATTTTGGAAAAAATTTTCTCTAAGGTAAAATCTCGCACAAGCGGGCCACGCGATTGACCTGTCGCGCGAGCAGGCCGCGCGCGCGACTTGGTTTTTTTTTTTTTTTTTTTTTTCTCTTTTATCTTCCTTTCAATGTAAATAAGCTCAGAATAAATTGATCTCGACCCCCCAAACCTGTTCAGAATGACCAAAACAGACTCAAAACAGACCCATAACGACCAAAGAGTGTACAAAAATGAGAAAACGGAACAATAAAAGCTTGGGTTGCCTCCCAAGAAGCGGTCTTTCACGTCTTCAGCTAGACCGTTTTAGCTCAAGACTTATGGAGGCTGTAACTCGGACTTTGTACCCTTAAAGACACTAGGGAGACTCCGATGGAAAGCAGGAATAATGTCATTATTTGTTAACTCGATCGACGATTCTCCCTGATTATGTTCAAATCGATTTCTCACCTTCCGAGTAAATTCCGCATTAAGGTCCTGGTTATTCTAATTCATTCGCTCATTACTCACTGTATTGTTTTCCTTACCTACATTTATTTATTTATTAGGTTCAATAGTTCGTCTAACCTCACTATCTGCTACACATAGATAATAATCGTTATTGGGAGGTTGATTAATAGCATTAAAAATGTTTAATTTTAGGTTCATATTCCCAAATGACACCTTCATCACCCCCGTTCGACAATTGACAAGCGCATTAGCAGTGGTTAAGAATGGATGACCAAGAATGACAGGAGTGTGTTTTCTAGCATCTAGCACTGGTTCAGTGTCAAGAACCATGAAGTCGACGGGATAGTAACATTTATCAACTTTTACCAAGACGTCCTAGACAATTCCTCTAGGGATTTTAACGGAACGATTCGCTAATTGTATGGTAGCGGCCGTGGGTTTAAGTTCACCTAGACCTAGTTGTTTATAAACCGTGTATGGCAAAATCACGCTCGCCTCTAAGTCAAGGAGAGCCCGATGAATGATAGTGTTACCGATGACACATGAAATCATTGGTGTACCTGGATCCTTATACTTTGGAGGAACGTGTTGGAAGATCGAACTTACTTTTTCCACGAGTAAGACCTTTTTCGGAGTATGACTACGTAACTTGCACTTTTGAGTGTACAGGTCTTTTATGCACTTAGCATAAGTAGGAATTTGTTTAATCGCATCAAGGAATAGGATATTCATTTTAACCTATTTAAACACCTCGAGTATATCTTCAGTTTTCGACCCTTTCTTTGAAAAATGTGACGATTCCTCAATGTTTGGTGGGAAAGGTTGTTTCGGAACATGATTAGTTGGGACCTGTTCATCTTCTTTTTAAATTTGACTCGTGTCCTTGTGGACACACGGGATTCCACCATTTGCTTTGTTTTTTGTTGAAATTTGATTTGGATCAAAGAAAGAGAAAAGGTCTGTCGAAAACAGATACAGAGTCGCCACTTGGTCTTTAAGGAACCAAGAAACCTAGTTTTGACTCACCCAAATGGATAAAGGGCACCGACCCTTCATAACCAAAGAACTTGGCTCGGGGTTTTGGTACGAGAGAGGAAGGAGCCTTTGTCGCGACTAAAACACCCTCAACTCGCCCCGTCTTTCGACGGGCCTCAATTAGCATCCAAATAATCATCTTATACTATGTATGGTTCGACAATTAATACTATGACAATACATTACATCACATAAGAAAATTTGAAATGGAAGATCAAAAGATAAGATATCATTCATAAGATCTAAGTCAAATATCATACAATGTAAAGTGAAAAATCACGCAAATAAATCTAGGAAAAATCGTTTAATCATGTATCAAGTAATTAAGTTTCCCTAATCTAAAGGGGACATGAATTGTTCTTGAAACAAATAATCAAAGAATCAAAGTATGCTTAGCAAGCTAGAATGATGCATGTTAATCTTTGAGAAAAGAAGATTTCTCAATCCCCGGGACGGATGATAAAGGAAGACTAGATCGAGGGAAACATGAACGGGTGATCATGATCATTCGTTATAATCTTCTTAGATTAGGAGCCACAAAAGCCCCAAATCTTTGCATGGATGCAATGTATGTATCTAGAATGTGCTAAGGTTGTAGTGTGCCCTGTGTTCATGGATTCCTAGAATGAATTAGAAGTCTAGAATGTGTATGAATGGATGAATGAAATCATCATGAGATATGTACAAATGTAGTATGAACTACTTCCTAAGATATGAACTAATTTGGAATGCATGTAAGCATCAAATCAAAGAATGAAAGTTAAAATGTGCTTGCTGTGAATAGTGGACAGAACAATAACATGATCTTTTGAAAATTGCAAAGAGAGGTTAGGAATGTTTTCAATGCATGATTTTTTATGGAGATCTTCCTTATTGTGTCAAAAACATAACCCAAAAAGCCAATCTTTAATAACTATCACAGATTGAGAGAAATCATATAAACAATAGAGGTTATTCAGAAACAGAGTCCGTACTGTCGACTGAAATGTTAAAAAAACTTAGAACATGAAAAAAAAGATCTAGAGGCCCATTTTATACGGAAAGTTCCCTAAGACATTGAAGTTTAAGGGAAAAATAAGTTGGGACCACCCCGTTTGGAAACGTTTTCTGAAAAAGAAGTTGGAAGTCAACCAAGCTCCTGTGACAGCAGAGGCAGAATGTCTGGAAGGAATGTTTGGGTCCAAATGGACCATTTTCAAGTATTTCCAAGTTAAACCAAAAATCATGGGTGTTCTCTAATGAGTTAGGAAGTCTTTGCAAGTGGCCTTGTATCCATACATTGAGTATTAAGTTCTAAAGAAATCTTTGAACTCAGATCGCTCACTATTTTGACTCACTGTTTTGAAGATTTTGGGAAAAACTAGAGTTTTCTTTCTTGAGATCAAAATGAGGGGTTTTAAGAGGGGCTTTGAAATAGAGGTTTTGAAAGCATATTTTCAATACTCAATGAAGATTATAGCCACTTAAAATGTCAACATCATACTCATCATCAAGAACCTCCAAGATTGTTGGAGAGATTTATTTTCATATTTGAACATAACTTCAAGGATACCTTGGAGGTATTGAAGTTATGATCATCATCTATCAAACATGTTTTTGAGATCAAGAGCTACTATCCATAAGGATTCACTCACCTCAAACTTCATGTCATCATATAGATGATGATGAACTAGTAAGTAAATAAAGAAAATAAAAAAGAAATGAGGTAAGAAGAGATGAACATTGTATATAAGCAAGTAGATAGCAATCAATAGATGATATTCATGATGTATTGAACTTGTGGTTTTGTGTTTCACTCATATGTGATGACATTGGACATGGAAGAAGCTTCCACTCTCTTAAATGCTCACTAAAATGGTGGTTGGGTGTATTGAATATTGAAGTAAATAGGAGTAATGAAGTAAAAACAAAGTTTAGAACTCACTTTTGTTTTGAAAGTCAAAGAAGAAAGCTTCTTTTCTCTCTATTCTAACCTTATCTCTACAACTTTCTCTCCCAAAACTTTTCAAAGCTTACATTTGACACCCCCAAAATGAGAAGCCAAGGGGGGTTTATATAGGCCAACTTGGGGTGGTTTTGGGGTTTTAGAAGTGTTCCCATTGGCTCCAAACTTCTGAAAACATAGAACTACGTCGTTTTGGTTTTTAATTAATCAAAATGGGACCCCAAAAATATTTGCAAAAACATACTATTCTGGAGGAGAGTGCCGCGGCGGCACTGGGCCTGTGCCGCGGCGGCACTGCTCCTCAATCGTCTGGTTAATCCCATTTAGGCCCCCAGAGGTTCCGGTATTCGCGAAAATGCCCTATTTCGTCCGAAATTCATAGAAAATGCGTACGAACTCCAAATTCAGATTGTGATATACCGTTGGAAAGGTAATGGAGTCTATTTTACATAAAAATAGTTCTGGGATAGGTCACTTTGAAAAGTTTAGCAGTATTTGTGATAAAAGTCGATTTGATCGTCTTTTTCGCCTTCGGAAATTCACAATAAACTCGTTTTAAATCCAAAAATTATGTGTGATATACCGTTGAAAAGCTATTACCTCTAGTATTTATGAAAAATATTTGAAAATTGTTACAGTATCCTAGTTCTAAAGTCAAATTCTGGTCAAACTGGTCAAACCTGGGATTCCCGGGGAGTTCTGGAAACTTCTGGGAGCTCCCAGGAGCTGACGTTTTCGCCCGATTTTCTTTTAAAACTCATTTTAATACTTTCCACATGATCTAGAATGATTGTGGCAAATTTGGACGATTTTGGTCAAACTTGGTCAAACTTTGGTCAAACCTAGTCAAACTTTGGTCAAATCGGTCAACGGGGACTTTCCGAGAACTTCCGGGTCTTCCGGGGGTCTCTAGGAGCTGACGATTTCATCCAATTTACTTAAAAACTCATTTTATCATTTTTCTTACGACGTAGCATGTTTCCAGAACTTTTGGTCCAAATCTGGGAGCTTTTGGGCTTTCAGGGGAATTTTGGTCATTCTGAGCATTTTGAGAAATAGAACCAACTTCCAGGAGTCCTTTTGAGTCTTTTTGATCATTGTGAACCACCAAACTATGGGTCTCCTAAATCTGGTAGCCGACAAAATGGGGTGTCTACAGTCCTCACCTTTCTCTTGATTCAAATTAATGTTTTCATCTCTTCTACTCTCCCTTGGAATCTCAACAACTTCTGTTACGCCCTGGAGAAGCAAAAATAGAGAAAACAAGTTCCTTTTTGGTCCCGTAGGTTCGTGACTGGTGAATAACCGCATTGTCATCTACTCAAACCAATAAACACAACGATAGGGAGGATGCTAATCATAGAACATGTTTTATCAACATAATCAGAGACTACAACAAAATTATAAAAGGTTTGTAAGCAACATGTGCCCAAGTACCAATTATAAAACTCTACTAAAACTATTACAATAGATGACTTAGAGTCTGAGGCCTACAACCAATATTAACAGAAGTACAACAGATATACAAACTAACTATTACAAAGCAGCAGGTCTTCGTCTTTAAGCTTCCAACTCCAAGTCCGACGAAACATCAGTCTTTCGTCCTCAAGACCTACAAAGCTCTAGACATTTGAATGTCCATGGCATAAATGCCATTAGCTTTGAATAAAAAACTGAGTGAGTACATTAAACAACACTCCTCACCGTTATTGTTCAGCATCTTAAAATGAGGTTAATCTTTTATCAATTACGTCTCTCACGGATACAGCAGATGTCTCATCAAACTATACATGAATACAATGATAATAGAAATCATAGGGAGCATAGTAATGACAAAGATAAGGATCATGAAATAACATCTTATCATATATTCACCAAATCCATGCATGCAACCCATGCCTCCATCCCATGCATATACCTTGACATCAGGACGCTGAATCCACGACTGGACCATCATCTGTTCTATCCATACCCATATCCATATTTATACTCGTATCCATATTCTTATTCTCATCTTTATCCATGTGTTGATACAATAATATAAATCTGATATCCACACGTTGATACCATAATACTTTTATAATATCCATACGTCGATACAATAATACCAATCAGAATCACTCGACTAGTCAGTAGGTCTCACGATCCCTTGATAAGGTTACCGGTCGTCTACACGGTACCACCTATCTGTAAACAATGGAAATGGCACATCGGACATCGTCAACGATGTGTATGTCCTCACTGGTCATTTACATAGCTGAGAATACATTAGAGCACTAGCCGGACGTCTTCAATGGTACACTGGACGTTTTCAACAGTGTATACGCATCACTGGACGTCATCAATAGCGAGAGACGCACTAGGAACTCTAACCATCCCACGTCTACCTGGCTCGTCAGCTGTTTATCCCACGGATCCAAAGTACACATATCTCACTATTCCACATAAATCACAGTTCCCATTTCTCATCATATTCTCTCATCTCCTCACACCAATATCCCATACATGCTGACCACATGTCGTGAAATGCATTACTCTAGATATAAGAATTACCACATGCTCTATATTCATCATATCTACTCATTAACTGATTATTAACATGCAGTCGTGTTCCGTTCCACTATTCAGTTCAGCAATATCATCATGTAACAATTAACCAGTTCATCTTGTTACAGTGTTGCATTATCTCTTAAATTAACAATATCGCATATTGAAAGCATGTATCAATATTTAAACAACTAAATAGTATGTATTTTAATCAACAGAAAATAAACATGTTCTGCGAGGTTCGATCGATTAAGGTCCTCTCGATCAATTGAAGTTAAAGTAAGTTCGATCGATCGAAGGTCGTTCGATCGCTTGAGCAACAGGCAGTTCGATCGATCGAGAATAGTTCGATCGATCGAACATCATCTTCCACCCAGAAACTGGCAGAGATGAACAAAGGTCTTGGGGTCACTAAATACACATCTAAACATACCACGAGCATCCTAAAATCATCCCTTGAGTGAGTTAATAAACTCACCTCACTCCGGCGGTCCGGTGGCAGTATTCTCGAGCTTTGTGACGGCGACTATGGTGGCGGCAATCTTTCTCTCTCCTCTCCTTCTTCTACGTCTCTCTCTGGTCTCTCTCCGTCTTACTTCTTCTTCTTCTTCTCTTTTCCTTGTTCTTCTTCTCTTCTCTCAGCTCTAAGTATATGTGGATATCGCAATTTTTCCTACCCACAGCTTTTCTTTTAAAGTTCTTTTAAATTTCAAATTCAAAACAAATGAGTCACCACTTAATTTTTAAAAGGAAAATTAAGAAACCATTTTAAAGCAACTGATCTTTTGCGAAACCAAAGATTAACTAGGTCCGGGGATTATGGAATGAGAAGGGAAGGAGCCCATAGGACTAAAGCACCCCTTCTCATCCTATCTCGCGATAGGCCTCTACTTAACATCCTTTTAATTGAACTACTAATCTAAGCATGCCCTCAACCAATACATAGATATACATATACATTACACAAATATGTCGAAATGGTGTAAAATTACCAACTTGCAAAATATCATTCAAAAGCCACGTAATTCAAGTAGCAAGCAATATGATATGCAATAAAGAACAAGAGAACTTACCCGGGATCCAGTCGGGAATATTAAATGTGCAATGCATGCGATTAAATAAAACCTAGGAAAAGAGTCTCTAATCCACATATATACATGTAAGGCAAAATCTTAATTCTAATGTGTCGCGCATAAAGGTCAAGAAAATTGATAAAATCAAGAAATTAAAATAAACTAAGAGGAGTTCAAGAAATCATACCTTAACAGTGCTGCAAAACAAAGGGTTAGTCCACATGCTATACAAGATACGGAGTTAGAAATAACAATCCTGAATTTCTAGCTTAAATCTATCAAATGTAATTAAGTCTAAAGCAACCAAGTCCTAATTGCAAGCATCAAGCCACATGGATGAATATGTTCATGAACAAGAATAGATTATGAAATAATCAGTGATTTAGATCACTTAAACTTTGAATTCAAGCTTAACTAATCATTATTAAAGCATGGTTTGAGCCCTAGGTCATAGAAAAGTCATTTGGACCATTATTTACAAAGTTGGTCAAATCTGTCATAAAATTCTAAAAATTGCAGAGAGCAGACCATAACTTGAACAAAATAAAAAGTATGCTTACCATGGTGTGATCTTGATGAATTTTGGACACAAGATGCCTCTGTGAGTCTAGTTTCCAAATCAAAAAGAAAATCAAAGTTTCAACGGTTAGATCTCTGGGAAAAGGACAAACACCAGACATCACTCAGAGATGTACAACTCTCTGTCCAGAGATTTTGGTTGATTTTTTAAAAATAGCAAAAAGATCAGAAATGCTTTGTTCTTTTTAGGGTGACTTCCTAACACATTAATCGACTTAGAAAAAAATATTTTGGGTCACAAATACTTTATTAAGATTCTGATTTACTTATTTCAAAAGAGTGTTACTGTGCTGAAACTCTGGGCAGATTGTAGTGACTTCACAAAACTCATGACCAAACCACTTTAAACATGAAATCTCCTTAAAACAAAAATTACAGTGGTAGAACTTTGAGTTAGTGACATTTTCCCGTTGGTTTCACTTGATTCCAACGGTTAGATTTCGAACCAAAAATCTTTGATTAAAACCGATTTATGAATCCACTGTTTCATTGTCAAGTTCAACTTTTATTTGTTAACCCCAACTATTAAACCATGAAGTTGGACTTAAACTAAACCATTTCCTCCTACCATTTGATGGTCATTGGAGGCTAAAGACCTTTATATTTGTAGATTTCAAATGAAGTATGAATAGACTTCATGAAATCTCAAGATAATGAATCTAAACCATGGAGATAGGCTTAGACTCAAACTACTTTCTCCTACCACTTGATGGTCATTGAAGATGAAGACATGACTAATACTCATGGGCCTTCAAGAATCTCAAGAGAGAAGTACAATCAAACATAGCTAATCCTCATAGGCTTTCAAGGAATATGGAAGGGGATTCCATGAAACCTTAAGTTGAAGAATCCTAAACCATGGTAGGGGTTTAGATTCATTTACTTGCTCTTATATAAAGGATGATCAACCTTGACTCTCATGGGGGAGCACAAGCTCACATGGAATCAAGGGATCCAACTCATGAGATTCAAGTGAAGTATGGAAGACTTCCAAGAATCCCAAGAGAGAAGTATAAACAAAGAAGAAGAAAAGAAGAAACTAAAAGAAAAGGCAAATTAAAGTTTGCAAGTTTCCTAATAATACTTCTAAAAAAGGGGTTAATCAAAAGACCAAGTAGTGTTAAGATTAGAAGTTCAAAAGAATGAAGAAAAACAACTTGTGGTTAGAGGGTCACCTCCAAACTATCATCAAAGCTTCTCTCCTTTTGAAGATCTTCCAAGCTCTTCTCTCTAGTTTTTTTTTTTAAACTCTCTCTCAAATATATGTTAGAGTAATGGTAGCTCCTTCTTCTCTATCCTCTCAAGGAAGATCCTCCCTCTTTTATAGACAAAATTACCAAGTATTCTCAGTGAATTCGGAGTAAAAGACAGGTGTAAATGTCTCATTTGGTGGTACAATACGTACTTCCTGAAAATAGACAGACTGCTGCAAAAGGCGGCAGTCAAAAAAACTTCTGCGGCAGTCAGTGGATGCCGGTGCGGCACCCCGTGAAAGCCGCTGCGGCATTTCATGACTGTCGCGCGGCACTTACTGAGAGCCGCTCCGGATTATTGATTGCTACGTTTTTGTCAACCTTACTTTATCAGTTTTTTTTGTTTTTATCCGCATACATATACGTATTGTACCACAAAATACGAATTTTAAAAGCAAACGGCAGTCAAAAATTATCGGCGGCACTCAATAAGTGCCGGCCCGACATTCGGTGACTGCCGTACGGCACTCACTGAGTGCCGCAAAAACCTACCGTGTGCCGGTTTCTGTTAAAATTCCCTTTTTTAGGTCTTTTCTTTTCTCCTTTTTTTTTAAAAAAAACTTATTTTCGAAGATCTTTTCCAAAAGTGATGTTTTTTTTACCTGAATTCTCCTAAATACCGCGTTTGGAGAACTTTCTGTGAAAATTTTACCGCGTTTGGAGATTTTTCTGAAGAGCTTGGAACACTTCGAATCTTTCGGTCCTTTGTCATCATCGGATATGGAGGTGACACTCTCCTTAATTCGACGTTTGGTCAAAATTGGGGTGTCTATAGTATATATATGTGCACATGCATACACACACACACACAAGGTTATATATATATATATATAAACACACATACATAATCTCTCTCTCTCTAAACTGCCAAAAACCACACACACATACATGAACTAACTTATATATAGGGAGGGACAGAGGTACAGGTGGAAAATACGTAAGATAGGAATAATAACACTTTTGATCGATCGAAGTGAGTTCGATCGATTGAGAATAGGTCGGTCAATGTTCGATCGATTGAAAGAAGTTCAATCGTTTGAGAAAAGGTCCACGTCATAGAATCAGGTCGGCAGAGTTTTGATCGTTCGAAGCATATTCGATCGCTCGAGAAAGCATAAGGTTCGATCGGTTGAGAAGACTTCAATTGATTGAGAAAGATTCTTTACCAAGGGTCACACAAGCATAGATGGTCTTATTTATAACCATGTGTCCAAAAGTATAGGGTATTACATTATCCACCACCTATTGAAAGATTTCGTCCTCAAAATCTAAAGCAGTGTCCTATAACAAAAAGAATTTCCATCTCGGAAGACATACTCTACAAATGCTTAAGTTCTCGTTTTACATAAACAATCACATTAGCGACCAAAGGGTTAAGTTCTAAACACGCGATATAAAGATATTAACGATCTATGAATACTGGGGTGATAGCTACCAATCCTCAGGATTTAGGGATATTAAATTCGTATGTCGAACTTCGAGAAAAGGTTCTAGGTAGCACAATCTAACCATCTTACAAAATCTGAAACAGCTAGTTCCCAAACACAGAAGGCTCCTTCCTCAAGTCAAACTCTATGGTGTGTGGATTCTAATGATCAAATGTTCTAATCTCATCTAAGTCATAGCGAAGCGTTTCCGTCTGCTCCTATTTCCGATGATGCTTCATACTGTGCTGACGATGTTTGTACTGCTGCATCAGTTGATTGTCTCCCATCTTTGAACTCTTTGTTATGTTTATCAGTGTCCTTAGTAAATCTTTTGTTGTACACAACGTCCTCGTTAACTCCCTGGTTGTTGTCATCCTTCAATGTGTTGACCTAAAAGCATTTTGGCTCTGACATCGTAGTTGGTGATTTAAACTTCCTCACGCCTCCAAATTCTCATGTTCTATTGATATAATCATCTCTTTGAGGTCGTACAATCTGTTGAACGCTCATTCTGCTTCTGCGTACTAGCTAAATAGGTTAGGGAGGGCTATACACAGATATCGTGAGTCGACCTACTGTATAACATCTCGACTAGATGGAAGCAACATACGATCAGTATTAATAAGTGATCCTTTGTGGTACTATTTGAATTCGGGTGTCATCTCCGCGTTACTTGTATCCTCTCTTGTGGACTTGAAATTTTCTAGTTTGTCCTTTCTTATCAAGTCTGCATCTCAAGAAAATTGAGATTCCTCATCTCTGTCCAGCATACCAATGGTTGGCGTAGTCTTCTGTGTAGGGAGGCTAATGATGTCAGATAGGGATGCAATTGATGTCTTATGGGGATGCAAAAGATGTCATATAGCATGCAATTGATGTTATATCTATACTTGGATAACAACTGTCGATCAGTGTCAAACAAATTGTTTAGGTATCTACCATTTACGGTGTAGGCTAATCCTCTTACAATCAAATCAAAAGAATGCCAACTTCCTGCATGTCAGGATCATATGTAATACAAAATGTAGGTGATGAGGGTTGTACCTTTTGTCTATCGTCCTTGTCTAAGTCGAGATCCATTACTTGTTCAGTGAGTCTGCCCTCGTGATACTTGTTATGACTGAACATTGTGTTGCATCTCTAGTTCTGGACAAAACATAAAGGCATGACCAACTTTACCGCAGTTAAAGCATTGTACTCCTAGTTTATTAGATTTCCTTAACGCTCTACATTCTTGGGAATGGTGTCCTAGTACTCCATAATTGTAGTAGATATCTCGTTCTCTGCACTGTGTTGGAGTCGCCACTAGTTCTGATTCTTTCTTATTGTTCACCAATCTTTTACACTTCTGGCGGTTGCCCATGTAACTTCTCTTTGTGTTTCCTTGTTGAACTTGGTTAGCAGCCAACACAACCTGACTATCCCTTTCTTTCTTATTCATTAGGAGAAACTGATCGTACTATGGAAATGCTAGATCAGATCATTGCCCTTCACTAATTTGAGTGTCATCTTCCAATTTTGTTGCCATTTCTACCAGAGCTTTGAAAGATTGATCTAAATGTTCTATAGTCATATGACGGATAGGTGGAACTAGTCCCTGATGATATCTTTTGATCTTCCTTCTTGGTGTATCGATCATATGTGGTGCAAATTGTGATAGCCATTCGAATTGAGTTGTATATTCTGGCACTGTAAAACTACCTTAGATTAATTGTATGAATTCCATTTCCCTTTTGTTTTTCTTAGATTCTGGGAAGTACTTTTCTAGAAATCGGGTCTTGAATGATTCCCAAGTCAGTCTTCCTACAACGTCTTCACCTATTGTAGCTTTTACTGCGTCCCACCAATCTGCTGCTGAGAACGTCAGTTGAAATACAGCCAATTGTATTTTCTCAGTGTCAGTACGTTCAAGTGTCTCAAATATCAATTCTATTTGGCGAATCCATTGCTCAGCTTGCCATGCTTCCGTTAATCCGGTAAAGGTCTCTGGTTGAAAAGCACGAAATTCCTTTAGCAGCTTGACTCTTGCTGGACGTACTGGTGCTTCATTGCCAATGACACGATCAGCACGATTGATAACTTATTCCATGCGACGGATGAAAACTCCGACTACTCTTGTTGGATCTATTTTGGGAGGTACTACATCAGATACTCCATTTAGCTGGCCCGGGTTCCCTCGAGTCGTGCTAACCATAATGAGTGCTGGTAGTGTTCAGTGTCGCTACATTCAAATGAAAAACTATTCGGTCAGACGTATTCTATCTTACAACTCAGGCAAGAACCTGTGCTAAATATACAATACCACTATATAATACGATCACATCAAGCAATACGAATATCTCACATAACAATCATATTAACCACGATGGTTAGTCTGCCTACTAGGTATTCTTAAATATATCTGTGCTCAAGACAAAGGTCACGAAACTACATGTTCTAAGCGTAACGTCAAATCTAAACATTCTATTTCTATTCCCAAGTTCCAGACTACAAGTACTACTCAACTAACACGTGAGACCACTCAACTAACACGTGGCTCAAGGTAATGGGATAATTTTATCCTTAACCTCTTTCTATTTTTAAGTCATACTGACTGTTCTGAGATCGCTCAGGAATTGTTAGTGTCCAAAATCCAATGGTTCTATATTTAGGATCTCCACACCACACTAACTCTCAATGCCTTGTTCTTCGTGAACTCAACTATCAATGGTTCTAACGATTTCTTATTGGCTCCAACAATTACTACTTGCTAACAAAATATTCTCGGATAGATTCTTCAAACTTCTTGTCTACGTGACAAGATAATAGTTCCATCTCATCCGAGCTAATCCTCATGCTATCGACATTAACTTAGAACTCGAGTTCTAATCACAAAAGACAAGCGGTTAACAAATAAAATCTAGGTTCTGATACTAAAAATCCTATCATGCCCCGGAGAAGCAAAAATAGAAAAAATAAGTTCCTTTTTGGTCCCGTAGGTTCGTGACTGGTGAATAATCGCATTGTCATCTACTTAAACCGATAAACACAATGATAGGGAGGATGCTATTCATAGAACATATCTTATCAACATAATCAGAGACTACAGCAGAAATAGAAAAGGTTTGGAAGCAACATGTGCCCAAGTACTAATTATAAAAGTCTACTAAAACTATTACAACAGCTGAATTAGAGTCTGATGCCTACAACCAATATTAACAGAAGTATAACAGATATACAAACTAACTATTACAAAGTAGCACGTCTTTGTCTTTAAGCTTCTAGCTCCAAGTCTAGTTAAACATTAGTCTTCCATCCTCAAGACCTACTAAGCTCTAGACATTTGAATGTCCAGGGCACAAACGCCATCAACTTTGAATACAAAGGTGAGTGAGTACATTAAACAACACTCCTCACCGTTATTGTTCAGCATCTTAAAATGCGGTTAATCTCTTATCAATGACATCTCTCACAGACATAGCAGAGATCTCATTAAACTATACATGAATACAATGATAACAGAAATCATAGGGAGCATAGTAATGAAAAAGATAAGGATCATGATATAACATCTTATCACATATTCACCAAATCCATGCATGCAACCCATGCCTCCGTCCCATACATATACCTTGACATCAAGACGCTGAATCCACGAATGAACCATCATCTGTTCTATCCATACCCATATCCATATTCATACTCGTATCTATGTTCTTATTCTCATCCATATCCATACGTCGATATAATAATACCAATCTAATAGCCACACGTCGATACCATAATACCCATTTGATATCCATACGTCGATACAATAATACCAATTGGAATCACCCAACTAGTCAGTAGGTCCCATGATACCTTGATAGGGTTACCGGTCGTCTACATGGTACCACCTATCTGTAAACAATGGAAATGGCACATCGGACATCTTCAACGATGTGTATATTGTTGGGTTTGTGCCCTCAAACCATTACATTATATAGGAGACATTGACATTTTAATATATGGATATCAGCTTTACATTTAGTTATATATGTTTCTTTCATGAGATGATTGTTATCCTTAAGTATCATAATAAGTAATGCGTGTATGTATGAGATACATACAAGTGAGATACGAATTACTATTCTTTGTTACTTAGAACGTGTCACAGTGGATGATGAGACTGGATATCTCATCAGGTTTACACTATAGCATGATTAACTACCATTGGATGGAGTGATTAATCTCAATCACTAGAGTGTAACTCTTAATTAATATGCTAGTGCTTATTGTGCATTGACGGACCTGAGCTTTCCTATTGACACTCAAGACTGTCAATCAGTTGATAGGAACTCATAACTTGTATAAGGTACGTGTTCTCAATCTTGAGACGATTATGAACACATACTGTGGATATGGCTGCTTTGACTTACCAATCAGTGAGGTCTATAGAAGATCAACACCTGGGTGTCTTGGGTATCTCATGTTCATAGGGTTGTGAACATATATTGTCAAGACAGAATCTACCCTCTATTTCAGAGTAAGCATTCCCTTGAGAATGTCACCAAGTCGATTACTGAGTACTGCAGTCTTGTTGATAAGAGTTATTAATATGTTTGGTAATCATGAGAGGTGAATGGGACTCAAGGAATACAAGAAGTAATCGTGATTTAGGTTGACAGTAACAGTTATCCGACTACCTGAATATGATTACGAATGCTAAAGGTAAAGGGACATTAATACAACATACAAGTCTAGTTATCGCTTCGGATATGTTCTTTTGCGTTGGAGTTTAGTTATCGTTTTATAGTGGAGTAAACGTTAACTGATCAGTTAGTTAGTTTGCTGATCAAAGAGTTTGGTCACGGTAATTAACAAACTGATCTGAGCCAACAATAAAGAGCCTAGGAGATCCCACTCTTAGCTCCGCCAGGATACTTGGAAAGACACATGAGGAAGTTGTCAAGACAAGTTCGATCGATTGATGTATGTTCGATCGATTGAAGTCTTGGCAGTCTCGATCGATCGAGAAAGGTTCGATCGATCGAAGTTTCGATCAATCGAAGGTCTTCGATCGCTCGAAGGTCTTCGATTGCTCAAAGTCTAGGTCAGTTCTGGAAATCTATAAATAGGGCAGCTGCATTCTGGAAAGGGTGTTCGTCATTTTTGAACATCAGAAGCTGCAGAAACTATTTTAGAACACCAAACCTTCTCCTTCCTCTCCATTAGGGTTCCCACCAACCCTAGTCCTTCCTGCGAGCATCCATAGGAGTCATAAGAGTGAAGTCCATCTAGTAAAAGCTGCTAGAAGTTAAAGAAAATCAAAATTGGGTTCAAGACACTAAGGTATAACTCTTGTCCCTTCTTGTGCGTATCTATGGAATTAACGAGTAGTAGATCCTGGGCTACCATTAAGTTTTTATAACTTGACTTTTCCGCTGCGTGTTTAAACTTTTAACTTAAACTGGTTTTTACCATCAATTGGTATCCGAGCCACGCTCGTTTGGATCTATAGATGCATTTTGGAACACTAGTTTTGATTTGCATGTTGTTTTTAGAACTGTTTTCGAAACGGCATTGTCACAGATCTGTTTCTATAGTGTTATCGCAGCAGAATACAAATCTGTGATTGCATGGAATGCAAGGCGGGTTCGATCGATTTTTCGATCGATCGAACATCCTCTGTACTCGAGCGATCGAACAGTCCTTGATCGATCGAAACCTTCTGGTGTTCGATCGATCGAATGAAGTTAGATCGATCGAGACAGATTCTTTGTCAGGTTCTCTGTTTCACAGTTTTTAAGTGTTTTGAAATTAAAAACTTTAATTTTAAAGTATTCTGCAAATTTTTAAATCATTCTGTGAAACAGAAAGTTCAAGCGATTGAACAAAGTTCAATCGATCGAAGGTTCGAGCGATCGAACGGTCTTCGATCGATCGAACAGTGATAGAGAAGAAAGATGCTATTTTTAAGTTCTGATTCAATATGTAAAGAGTTTATATACTGTGTGAATCAATTAAGTGTTCCAATAGTTACATATATTTGTTATGTATGTGTGGATGCGTGTACGACTAACCCTTTTGCAGCTAGTTTAGTCACCATCTCCCATGGCACCAAGACTTTTAAATTTTGTATTTAAATTATTTGAGATTGGTGTATGTTGTAATTTAAGTTTGGTTTGGTTTTAAGGCATATGTAAAGGGCGCTGCGACTTCAATCCTGCGAAAAGGAAAGTCATACCGATTTCCCTAGCCTTTTTATTTTATTATTACTGTTGCATTTTCTATTTCTAGATAAATTGTAAGCTTCAAAAGAAGCATAGGACCAATGTAACAGAATTAGAAAATCCATGAAGATGGAAGAGCAAGCCGTTGTCCATGAAGATGGAGCTGGAGGCGACCAAACCAAGAGGAGGTTCTATGGAGATAGAGCCATGGGAGATAGAGGCATCGTTTGGATGTCTTTATTTTCATTTTAGTTTTTTGTTTTATGTGCTTGGTTTGTGATTGGCATTTAATTATATTGTTACTACTTGAATGCACGTAAAACAAGTTTTCTAAAAAAAAAAATTCAAAAACCGGTTTTAACGCATTAGTAAACATTGGATGTTTATGGGTAATGTGCAAAATCATTTTCTAAAAAGCAAAATCCTTTATTTCTAAATCTAGTGGGAGAGGGTCTTATTAATAACACCCACGATCTTCCATTAACGGTTCATTGTAAGATGAGTAGTGCATTCTGTGTCACCTCACCAGGGGTGATCATTCCATACGGAGGGTACATTACTCATTGGTTACTAGATGTGAACTTCTTTTGATAAGATCAATCAGACGTGTTAGAGGGTGACCACCACACGGAGGCGCTACTTAAGACGGTTGTGATTGGATCTTAGTTAATGGTACACACTAGCTAAGCTATGGATAAGGTATCCTACACGGGGCATTATTCAGAAACTTAGAGATCAAAAGGGATTGGGAGTCATAACTTGTTTTGCAAGAGTTGCATAGCGGACAAGTCTTGATTAATCGAAAAATCAAAAATTGACCACCACACGGATGCTTTATTCTTTTGTTTCGATATTCCGGCGACTTTGTTTTAAAAATAAGAGTTTTAAGGATTCTTTTATTTCAAACTGTCAAATCTGATATTCATATTTATTTTGTCTTTTGATTTTTACAGTAAATCATAATGTCTGGATCTACATTTAGTCCACTTGCCACCATACTCACTCAAAACAAGTTAACTGGAAATAACTACACTGAATGGAAACAAAACCTTGACATCGTATTAACTGTAGAGGATCACATATATGTCCTCACCACCCCATGCCCCAAAGAACCCGCGGCAAATGCTTCGGCAGCTGCCAGACGCGAGTTCGACAAATGGAAGAAGTCGAATGGAATGGCTCGTTGCTATATTCTGGCCTCAATGGCTGGTGTGTTGCAACACCAATTCCAATTGAATGATTCTGCCAGTGACATTATCACATCCCTGAAAAAGATGTTTGGGGAGCATGGCAGGCCTGCCAGATAGGTAGCCATGCAAAAGATAATGAATGCAAAGATGTCGGAAGGGACTCCAGTCAAGGAACATGTTTTAAAAATGATTGGTTATTTAAACGAGCTGGAGACCCTAGGTGCCAACATCGATGCACAGACCCAAGTTGATATGATTCTCAATTCGCTGTCGCCTTCATTCGCTTAATTTAAACTTAACTATAATATGAATCAAATGAATTTTTCAATGAGCGAATTGATGAGTTCTCTTTTGGCAGCGGAAGGGGTGATCAAACTTGGGGTCAACGTTTTAAACGTTGAGAAAAGTGCTTCCTCTTCCCGATCTACACCGAAAGGAAAGAAAGGGAAGAAGAAGGCTGGTACTGGTGGTCCAAGTGTTGGACTGGTCCCTAAGATTGCAAAATCTAAGGGAAAAGGTAAGGGCAAAGGGAAGGTGGGTGGCCAAGGCAAAGGAAAGTGTTTCCAATGCGGTGAGAAGGGCCACTGGAAGAGGAACTGTCCAAAATTCTTAGCTACAAGAGTTCAAGGTATGATTGAATCACATGTGATTGAAGTAAGTTTTATTACGGATACTTCAAACACTTAGTGCATTGATTCTGGTGCGACTAACCATATCTGTAATTCATTGCAGGGGTTCAGATCAACCAGGAAATGCAATGATGGGGAGATCGTGCTTACTCTAGGTTCTAGCGCAACCGTATCTGCGGTTGCTATAGGAGTCGTAGTTTTAGAATTTCTAGACAATAAAGTTTTGATTTTATTAGATGTACTTTACGTCCCTTTAATGAGACGTAATTTAATTTCAGTTTCTAATTTAACGAATAATGGTTATTCCTTTCATTTTGGAATTGAAGTTGTTATTAAAAGAAATAGTTCTTTTATATGTTCTGGTGTTAAATCAAATGGTTTGTATGTGATTTACTCCCAATATTTCTAAAGATTCTTACTTAGAACTTAATAACTCAATGGTAACTATACCATCTAAAAGAAAAGAACCTTCCACTAATCCAACAAGGCTTTGGCACATGAGGCTTGGCCATATCAATCTAATTAGGATTGGCAGACTAGTCAAAGAAGGGATATTAGGCGATTTGGTTCTCGAACCAATAGAAGTCTGTGAGTCCTGTTTAGAGGGTAAGATGACCAAAAGGCCCTTTCCCGCAAAGGACAATAGGACTAATGCATTGTTGAAATTAGTACATACTGATGTGTGTGGACCAATAAATATTAGAGCAAGGGGTGGTTATGAGTATTTCATAACATTTACCGATGACCACTCTAGGTATGGATATGTGTACCTAATACAGCACAAGTCTGAAGCCTTTGAAAAGTTCAAAGAGTTTAGGGCTAAAGTGGAGAAGTAATTGGGCTCATATATCAAGGCCATTCGATCTGATCGAGGTGGCGAGTACCTCTCTAATGAGTTTATTGATCACCTTGTACAGAATGGGATTTTGTCACAGTTGACTGCACCTGGCACGCCTCAGCAGAATGGTGTAGCGGAGAGAAGGAACCGGACTCTTTTAGACATGACTAGGTCAATGATGAGTTATTCAGAGTTGCCATTATTCCTTTAGGGTTATGCTTTGGAAACCGCTGCATACATACTAAATCTAGTACCAATCAAATCTATTCCCAGGACGCCACGGGAGATGTGGATTGGGCGCAAGCCTTCTTTGCAACATCTCCGGATATGGGGGTGTCCGGCACATGTGCTGAAAGGAAAGATGAGCAAGTTGGATTCTAGATCAGAAGTATGTTATTTTGTAGGGTATCCAAAGGGTACTTATGGATGGTATTTTTATGATCCAAGAGAACAGAAAGTGTTTGTTAGTACAAATGCTGTTTTCTTAGAGGATGATTATATCATGAACCATAAACCTAAGGGAAGGATAGATCTGAGAGAAATGGAAGGAGAGCCCTCAGTCCAACCTACAGTTGATAATGATGAAAATTAAGAAAATACCACTTCTTCACCTATTTCCGCACCGGTACCTCGTCGTAGTGGGAGGATTATCAGCCAGCCTGATAGATACATGTTCTTAGGAGAAGTTTTTGAAGCTGTCTCCATAGAATCTGAATCTGATCCTGCCACATACGAAGAGGCAATGGCTGATGTTGATTCAGATCATTGGGTTAAAGCTATGAAGGCTGAATTAGAATCTATGGATTCTAATCAGGTCTAGGATCTTGTAGAACTTCCAGCCAATATTAAACCCATTGGTTGTAAGTGGGTCTACAAGAGGAAAAGAGGATCTGATGGAAAGGTTGAGACCTTTAAGGCTAGGCTTGTAGCGAAAGGTTATACTCAAAGAGAGGGCATTGACTATGAGGAAACCTTCTCGCCAGTCGCTATGCTCAAGTCCATCAGAATACTCTTATCCATTGCTGCATGCCTAGATTATGAGATCTGGCAGATCGACGTCAAGACTGCATTCTTAAATGGCAATCTTGAGGAGGACATCTATATGCAACAACCAGAAGGGTTTATAGCTGGTCGGAAAGGTAACTTGGTATGCAAGCTGCAAAAGTCCATTTATGGGCTTAAGCAGGCATCCATGAGATGGAACATCCGATTTGACCAAGAGGTCAAGTCGTTTGGTTTCATACAAAATCTGGATGAACCTTGTGTATACAACAAGTGTGAAGGAAAAGTGGTGGCCTTTCTTGTGCTTTACATTGACGACATTCTACTCATTGGGAATGATGTAGTGGCTTTGTCAACGGTCAAGGTTTGGCTAGCTAGTACTTTCGATATGAAGGATCTAGGAGAGGCGAGCTATATTCTTGAGATAAAGCTCTTTCGGGATCGTAAGTGAAAGATAATGGGATTGCCTCAAGCTGGTTATATCGATAAGGTGCTAACTAGGTTTTCAATGGATAATTCGAAGAAAGGTTTATTACCTTTCAGGCATGGTTTAGCGTTCTCCAAGAACCAGTGTCCCAAGACACAAGAGGAGAGGAATCACATGGCAGGAATTCCATATGCTTCGGCAGTTGGAAGTCTAATGTATGCGATGTTATGCACTAGACCAGATATCTATTTTTCCGTTGGCATGGTTAGCAGAGATACATCGAATCTAGGTCCAGAGCACTGGACATCTGTTAAGCACATTCTTAAGTACCTGAGAAGGACTAAAGATTACATGCTTATGTACGGCGGTAGTGAGTTAATTCCAGTAGGATATACTGACTCGGACTTTATGTCAGATAAAGATTCGAGGAAGTCAACATCCGGACATCTCTTTACCTTGGGAGGTGGTGCTGTTAGTTGGAGGAGCATTAAGCAGAAATGCATTGCAGACTCAACTACAGAATCTGAGTATATGGCTGCTTGTGAGGTCGCAAAGGAAGCTGTTTGGCTCAAGAAGTTCCTTATGGAGCTTGAGGTGGTACTAGCGTCGCTGTCACCTATTACGCTTTATTGTGATAATAGTGGGGCAGTGGATCAGTCCAAGGAGCCAAGGAACCACGGAAAGGGGAAGCGCGTAGAGCGGAAATATCATCTTATCCGAGATATTGTTCAACGTGGAGATGTGTCTGTCACTAAGATTGCCACCGTTGACAATCTTGCTGATCCGTTTACAAAGGCTTTGCCACAGAAGGTCTTTGATTGTCATCTAGATAGTCTAGGTCTCAGATGTAATCCTGTATGGTTGTGAGTACAAGTGGGAGTTTGTTGGGTTTGTGCCCTCAAACCATTACTTTATATAGGAGACATTGACATTTTAATATATGGATATCAGCTTTACATTTAGTTATGTATGTTTCTTTCATGAGATGATTGTTATCCTTAAGTATCATAATAAGTAATGCGTGTATGTATGAGATACATACAAGTGAGATATGAATTACTATTCTTTGTTACTTAGAACGTGTCATAGTGGATGATGAGACTAGATATCTCATCAGGTTTACACTGTAGCATGATTAACTACCATTGGATGGAGTGATTAATCTCAATCACTAGAGTGTAACTCTTAGTTAATATGCTAGTGCTTATAGTGCATTGACGGACCTGAGCTTTCCTATTGACACTCAAGTATGTCAATCAGTCGATAGGAACTCATAACTTGTATAAGGTACGTTTTCTCAATCTTGAGACGGTTATGAACACAGACTATGGATATGGCTGCTTTGACTTACCAATCAGTGAGGTCTATAGAAGATCAACACTTGGGTATCTTGGGTATGTCATGTTCATAGGGTTGTGAACATATATTGTCAAGACAGAATCTACCCTCTGTTTCAGAGTAAGCATTCCCTTGAGAATGTCACCAAGTCGATTACTGAGTACTACAGTCTTGTTGATAAGAGTTATTAACATGTTTGGTAATCATGAGATGTGAATGGGACTCAAGGAATACAAGAAGTAATCGTGATTCAGGATGACAGTAACAGTTATCCGACTACCTGAATATGATTACGAATGCTGAAGGTAAAGGGACATTAATACAACATACAAGTCTAGTTATCGCTTTGGATATGTTTTTTGCGTTGGAGTTCAGTTATCGTTTTATAGTGGAGTAAACATTAACTGATCAGTTAGTTAGTTTGCTGATCAAAGAGTTTGGTCACGGTAATTTACAAACTGGTCTGAGCCAACAATAAAGAGCCTTGGAGGTCCCACTCTTAGTTTCGCCAGGATACTTGGAAAGACACATGAGGAAGTTGTCAAGACAAGTTTGATCGATTGAAGTATGTTCGATCGATTGAAGTCTTGGCAGTCTCGATCGATCGAGAAAGGTTCGATCGATCGAAGTTTCGATCGATCGAAGGTCTTCGATCGCTCGAAGTCTACGTCGGTTTTGGAAATCTATAAATAGGGCAGCTGCGTTCTGGAAAGGGTGTTCGTCGTTTTTGAACGTCAGAAGCTGCAGAAACTATTTTAGAACACCAAACCTTCACCTTCCTCTCCATTAGGGTTCCCACCAACCCTAGTCCTTCCTGCGAGCATCCATAGGAGTCATAAGAGTGAAGTCCATCTAGTAGAAGCTGCTGGAAGTTGAAGAAAATCAGAATTGGGTTCAAGACACTAAGGTATAACTCTTGTCCCTTCTTGTGCGCATCTATGGAATTAACGAGTAGTAGATCATGGGCTACCATTAAGTTTTTATAACTTGACTTTTCCGCTGCGTGTTTAAACTTTTAACTTAAACCGGTTTTTACCAACATATATCCTCACTGGTTGTTTACACGGCTGAGAATACATTAGAGCACTAGCCGGACATCTTCAACTGTACACTAGACATCTTCAATAGTTCATACGCATCTCTGGACATCTTCAACAGTGAGAGACGCACTAGGAACTCTAACCATCCCATGTCCACCCGGCTCGTCAGCTGTTGATCCCACGGATCTAAAGTACACATATCTCACTATTCCACATAAATCATAGTTCCCATTTCTCATCTTATTCTCTTATCTCTTCATACCAATATCCCATACATGCTGACCACATGTCATGAAATGCATTACTCTAGATGCAAGAATTACCACATGCTCTGTATTCATCATATCTACTCATTAACTGATTATTTACATGCAGTCGTGTTCCGTTCCACTATTCAGTTCAGTAATATCATCATGCAACAATTAACCAGTTCATCTTGTTATAGTATTGCATTATCTTTTAAATTAACAATATCGCATATTGAAAGCATGAATCAATATTTAAACAGCTAAACAGTATATATTATAATCAACAGAAAATAAACATGTTCTGCGAGGTTCGATCGATTGAGGTCCTCTCGATCGATTGAAGTCAAAGTAAGTTTCATCGATCGAAGGTCGTTCGATCGCTTGAGCAACATGCAGTTCGATCGATTGAGAATAGTTTGATCGCTCAGACATCATCTTCTACCCAGAAACTGGCAGAGACGAGCAAAGGTCTCGGGGTCAATAAATACACATCTAAACATACCACGAGCATCCTAAAATCATCCCTTGAGTGAGTTATGAACTCACCTCACTCTGGAGGTCCGGTGGCAGTGACTATGGTGGCGGCAAGCTTTCTCTCTCCTCTCCTTCTTCTCTGTCTCTTTCTGGTCTCTCTTCATCTTCCTTCTTCTTCTTTTTCTTCTCTTCTCCTTATTCTTCTTCTCTTCTTTCTGCTCTAAGTATATATATACACATGCATACCCACACAAGGTTATATATATATAACACACATACACACAAGCTCTCTCTTTCTCTCTCTCTCTCTCTCTCTCTCTTTCTTTCTCTCTCTCTCTAAACTGCCAAAAACCCCACACATATACATGAACTAACATATATTTGGTGAGGGACAGGGGTGCAAATATGTAAGATAGGAATAATAACACTTTCGATTAATTGAAGTGAGTTCGATCGATTGAGAACAGGTTGGTCAACGTTTGATCGATTGAAAGAAGTTCAATCGCTTGAGAAAAGGTCCATGTCACAGAATCAGGTCGGCAGAGTTTCGATCGCTCGAAGTATGTTCGATCACTCAAGAAAGCATAAGGTTCGATCGATTGAGAAGACTTCGATCGATCGAGAAAGATTCTTCACCAAGGGTTCACACAAGCATACAGGGTCTGATTTATAACCATATATCCGAACATACAAGGTATTACAACTTCTTCCTCTTGAGTAGTTGTCCTAGTTGAAACAACGTTCATTTTCTCACTCGTACCACCACCTTATATTGTCCCTTAGGTCCCTGAATAGGTTGACTTGGCAACTTACTCTCGATCAAATGGTTTAGTGTGTTAGCTATTTGTCCCACTTGGGACTCCAACTTTGCGATGGACTGTGTGTGAGAGTGTACTAACTAGATCACCGAACCAAAACTCTTAAGTGAGGCTAACACTTATTCCTCAAATGCATTATTACGTGAAGGAGGGGTAGGAGGATGGTTAGGTTGTGTATATTGATATTGTTGAGACTGATGTTGCCATGCATTGGGAAAGTTAGTATCAATTTGAGGCCTTTGGGAGGAATATGGACCATCAATATTTTGAGATCGCCACCCAACATTTGGGTGACTTCTCCATGGCACATCGTAATTATTTCCCGAAGGGTTATGCGTATTTCGTGGGAATTGTTGAATAGAGTTAATGTGTTGCTCGACAAACTCCGAGATTGAGAAGCAAAAGGACATGTGAAGATATTATGAGAAGGTTCAGAACACAATGCACATACTTCGGAAGGTGGTAGACTAGACACCTTACCCATTGAAATTAATTGGTCTAACTTCCTAGATAACTCATCAACCTTATTAGACATATCCACTGAATGACCTGACTCTAATTTTCCTCCCCACTTAGAAGGACTAGGATAAATTACATCTGGCCATTTAGACACCGCTTGGTGCATCGAGTTCTCACTTAACGTTTCAAACATGGTCCATGCCTCGTCGGCACTCTTATGGAGGAAAGTGCCTGCACAAATGGCATCAACTATGTTTCTAACTTGAGGGGTAAGTCCCTCATAAAAGATTTGAACTGGTTGCCATTTTGGAATTTAATGATGACATTTGCTCAATATTTCTTTGAAGTGTTCCCAAGTGTCATAAAGTGTGTTACCATCTTTCATTATGAAATTCATGATAGACCTCCTAATTTGATTAGTTTTTGTAATTGGGAAGAATTTTTGTAAAAAGGCTTTGTGCAACGTATCCCAAGATTTTATTGAATTGGGTTCAAGTGATTGAAACCAATGTTTAGCTTTATCTTCTAAAGAAAAAGGGAATAATTTGAGTTTTAGTTCTTCATCCGTGAAGTTCTGAAACTTAAGGATTGAAAAAATATCTTGAAATTCGTTTAAATGGTGATATGGATCTTCTTGTATGCGACCATGAAACGAAGGTAAAAGTAAGATTGTGGAGGACTTAATTTGAAAATGAGATGCTGTCACCTCTGGTAACTAGATACAAGAAGGCGAAGTGTATGCAATGGGAGTAAAATAGTCTTTTAGTGGAGGAGGTGGGGGTGTATTAGGGTTGTTCCCATTGTTTCCAAGGTCAGCCATTGGAATAGGACCAATGATATTCACGTGTGGTTTCTTTAGTCTTTTAAGGGTACCTCATATTTCAAACTCAAAAAACGACGATGGTTTCGGTGTCAATTCATCGTCTAGCATCAACCGAGCTCTAGAAGCTTAGGTTGATGACCTAAGGACTCTTAGGGTACGTTTAAGTACAGGATCGAAAGAATGTAATTCGGGTTTACTCGAACGCTCACCAAACATAAACTAAAAAAAATGACACTAAGATAAAGACTGACTCAAACAAATACGAAAGACAATCACGCAAATAAGACAACAAGTACACAACTACTATGATGCATGAAAATTATCATGTAATGCAGTGATTCGCGTCAAAGCCCAGTGCCCCGGGTTTCCTAGCTAGTGCACGTGCAATTCACCCCTAAACTAATACAAATAGTGCATCTCAGTGCCTTGACTTACTGTGGTTTGAAGTAAATTTTAAAGGAAGCGATTTACTTGTTTTTTGTTTTTTTTTGTTTTGTCTGGTTGTTTGTTTATTTATTTATTTTAATTTATTCGCGTAAGCTCCTTTGATGTGCTAAGCTCTTCCACTCTGAAATGGTCAAATTTGATAACTCGAGAAACTGCAAAACAAAAAGAAAATATTTGTGACTCAAAACAAAAATAGAAAATAATAACAAGAAAATTTAATCTAATATTTACAAATTAATTAAACTAGGATTCTAAAACTAAAGGTAGTAATTTGCAATCCCCGGCAACGGCGCTAAAAATTGATCTTGCCAAAATCAAGGTATAAAAGTATACTCTACTTTATAAGATTTGTAGTGTGGAAGTAGAGGTCGAACCCACAGAGATTGGAATACTGAAACACTTTAATTTTAAAACCTAAACCTAGTTAATTAAGAAAAAAAATAGAATTTTGATTTTGATTTTAATTAAACTAAGAACAATGAAACTTAATCTAAACTATGAAAGCAATTTAAAAGTTGTTGTAAACGATATTTAAAGTGAACCTAGGATTGCAAATCCACCACTAGCTTCGTAATAAGGGTATTTATGCATTCAATTAGCTTATTACATTGGATGATAATGGGGAATTGTAGCTACAAAGCCCAATTCCTCCTTCAAGAAGATAACTACGATTTAAGCATCAACATAATTCATCGTCGGTTAGCATGGAGTGTCTCACACTAAACTAGGATTGTGGCACACTCCGTCTTCCCTAAGCATGAACTATTCGATGACTTGATATCATAATTCAAATAAGCACTATTATATGTAAATAATCCATACAAGCACATCAAATATAGACCATTGAGCACATCACATTCAAAATAGATCTAAGACAAGAATAAACTTTGAAAGTAATGATTTAATCAATAGAAGTTTGATTTTATTATAAAAAATCCTCTAAACATGTAATCATCATCTATACATAATAAATCTAAAAGAAAAACATAAATAACACCCTATTACTTGGCTAGGGTTTCATTGAAACCCTAGATCTTGGTCTAAGCAGCCATAGAATCAAGGATTGGCAAGAGGTTGATGGAGAAGGCCATGGAAATCCTTTGTCTTCTTCTTCTTTTCCTTGCTTCTCTCTCTTCAATGGCTGAATTTTCTGTTGTATATAGATGTATCTAATGTTGTGTAATGATGTGTAACCCTAAATTTGATTTAGAATAGGATTTATATAGATTTTGGAAGGATTTAGGAAGCTTTCCTAAGCCTAATTGCGCTAAAACTACTATTTTTATATTTCTGGACGTATTCAGCCAATTGGATCACACAGGGGTCTTCAGTGCCTCGAAATATGCATTTTTGACTTTTTCAACGGGCCACTCACATGGGTCGCTCCAGTGAGATTCCACTTTTCCAACTTTTTCTCAGATTTTTTCAGCATCGCGCACCAATCGTAGAATTATGATAACTTTTGACTCGAACCTTATATTGACTCACTGTTTGTGGCCACGCGTCCGTAACTCGAAGATCTACATTTTATATTTCTAGAGAAATTTCTAAAATCTAAAGTATTTATGGTAAAAAATGCAATTTTTCGAGACTGCTACTCCATTCAGCTTTCACCGGAATCAAGTTTTGAGCCCAGAATGACTTCCAAAGCCACTAATCATTGGATTTTTGTGCATTTTCAAGTTAAAGATCCAAAACCTACAAAATATAGAATACTTATTAAAAAATAACTAACAACTAATAACTAAATGAAATGGGCTAGCAAAACGTAATTTTAGGAGTATCAACGGGAACTATTCGTTCCCGATCAATGGCCATGTGTGGACATCGTGGGGGACCCACTTGGCTTTCGCGACCTATTTTACTCTATTTTTTAAAAACAATTTAGAACAAAAGAAAGAGTCATCACTTAATTTTTAAAGGGAAAATTGGTGAAAAGTTTATTACGAGAAGCTTTATTAATATTAAGGACAACTTAAAGTAAACATTGGTGATAAGTCCTCCCAATGTCCATAAACTAACTTACCCTCATCTTCATCGTCTAATCCTATCCAAGCCCTAGCTACCATTACCACCACCCCTGCCACCTCCGGCCACCACACTTCTGCCACTTCCGGCCACCATCCCTGTCACCTCTGGCGATCTCCCCTAACCTTTGGTGACCTCTCCTGACCTCCGTCGATTACCCCATGCCTTGCCTAACCTCTGGTGACAACCACCCCTACCTCGCCCTGTTATCCGGCGACCACCACTATTTTTCCTACCCCTCGCCTGACCTCCAGCAACCCCCACCCCCACGACCTCATCTAAAATCAGACGACTTCTCCCACTTAAGTAAAATCTTAAGTCAAATTTCACTAATTTGTAATGAAGTTAAGTAAAATTTGACTTTAACTTGATCTATAAAATTCTCTTATGTTTACAAATGAACTAAAGATTGGATTTTCACTTAAGAAGATAAGTGAAACTTCATTGAAAAATCTAAAATTTTCACTTTAAAAATATTAAGTCAAATTTCACCAACATATCTTAAGTTGAATTTGACTTAAGATTATATATTCTACAACTTACCTCATACATGCTGGCCTTGTATGGTTGTCGTCGGAGTTCATTATGACGGTAACATCCAAATCAATATCTAGATTTAGATTTAGATCTTAATCATCAGTCAAGATCTCCATCACGAGGTTGCATGTTGTCGGAGATGAAGAAGATCAATGGTGGTTGGAGATGAAGAAGATGATGAAGGTGATGAACCAGTGGTGGTGGTGGCAGATCGGTGGTGGTGGTGACAGGAGGTGATGCTCACGATGTTGGTGGTGGTGCGCGATGGTGGTGGTGGTGTACGACGGTGTGGTGCTGTGCATGGTGGTGGCGACGGCTATGGCAGTCATTGGTGGTGGTGGCGATGGCGGCCGATGGTGGTGTTGGTGGTGGTGGTGGTGGTAGTGGTGGAGGTGGAGGTGGAGGTGGACTGGTGGTGAGAGAGTCTGAGAGAGAGACATCTTAGAGAGAGAGATCGTAGAATGAAAAAGGAGATATTTGAGAGAGAGAGAGAGAGAGAGAGAGAGAGAGAGAGAGAGAGAGATGTTAGAGTGCAGAACGTGGGTTAATTCCCAAAGTTAGTTTGGTATGAGTTTTAATAGTTGTAGGGCTTTAGCCATTAAAATGTAATAATGATGAGTTTTAGTATGTAATGGTTTTATTATTGTGTCCTTTTGTAGGTTTTTGTTTATGGGTTGCACTTTAGTCCAGATTAACCAAGTCGTAGGGTCCTCAGACCAAGCCTTTCCTTTTAAAAAGAAAATTACGAAACCATTTTAAAAGTTACTTTTCTGCGAAACCAATGATTTCTAGGTCTCGGGATCATGGAATGAAAGGAAAAGGAGCCCGGTGGGACTAAAGCACCCCTCTCATCCTATCGTGGATAGGCCTCTAGTCATCATCCTTTTATTCAATATTAAAAGTTTGTATCCCAATTAATACATAGATATAGATATACATAGCACAAGTATGTCGAAAATGGATGTAAGATTGCTAAAAAAAGGCATCCATTATCAAGTAAGTTCAAATAGCACACAAATGATATGCAATTTGAGAATGAGAGAACTAACCCGGTATCCAGCTATGAATTGGAAACGTGCAATGCATACAAAATATAGAAAACCCTATAATCACATAAGCATATAAGGCAAAACCCTAATCTAAGGTGTTGCACATGGAGTCACAAAATCAATAAAACAACTAAGATCGAATGAAACAGAAAGAAAAATGAGAGATCGTACCTCAATTACGCTACAAAACAAGGGTTAGTCCACATGCTTGAAGATAGCATTATCAAATTTGCATCCAAATCTAACAAGACAAACAAGATTGACCAAAGTATGAATTCTCTACAATTGTTGAAATCGTAACATCCCTATAGACATATAAGTCTCGACGGAAAGGTCCAGAGGGACCTTAACCTAGAGCCAATGTAATGTCCATATAGAGATGATATAGTCTCAACATGTTTGAAAAGAATCCATGACGACGTTGGAACAATCATGAAATATTCCTATACCCAATGATTCAAAATTCAAGCAATATCTTAAAATACGATGATCATGAATGCATGGAAATGAACAAGACATGCATCATTTGATGATTTGGATCACTTGACCATTGGATTTGGGTTTAATTATTCTTATTCAAAACATAACCCAAGACTTATGGCTTTAGAAAGCCATTTGGATCAAAATGAACAAGACTTACCAAATTTGCTTTAGAATTTCAGAAATTACAGAGAAGGAATCAAACATTCAAAAATAGGATACTCATAGTTCCCATGGCTTGATTTTAATAATTTTTGAGTAGACATGCCTTTGTGTCTATTATCTATCCCAAAAAAAAAAAATCAAAGATCAAATGGTTCAATATCATAGATGTTTGCTAAGAGGGTCTTTGCTTCCAGAGTCAGAGCTGTTACTATTGCTGCTATCATCAGTGGATGGGCCTGCCGAGCAAAAGCCTACTTCTAAAGACCTTTGAAGAAATAAAAGACACAAAAATAAAACTAGACTTGACTGATGCTGCTTCTTTCTTCCAAGTGTCTTTGATATTTGTGACTGCTTTCTGAAAGAACTTCTTGTGTTTTCATTTACCCCTGCTTAAGTAATATTCGAAGTTTGTTTATCGATGAACCTTGGTTACTTGGAGAACCTTATTTTATGCATTTGGCTTTCTAAAAACATTTGTAGTATGATTTTGATCAGATGTTTGCTTTTGGTACTTGTTTGGGCATGTTAGGATGATTAGAGGCAAACGAGGCGGGTGGCCGAAGTTTACCCCTGATATGGGTGGTTGCGTGGCAAATGAGGCAGGTGACCAAAGTTTGCCCCTAGTGTGAAGAGATTTAGGCAAACGAGGCGGGTGGCTGAAGTTTGCCCCTAGTGTGAAGGGCGATTTTTGGGTTATGGTAGGGACCGTGACTTTAATCTCTCTCATGCTCATAATTTTTGCCTAGGCACTAGTGGAGTGACTTACCAAGCTCTTTTCTCTCTTTTATTATTGCTTACTTTGGATTTAGCTCTAATTTTTGCCTAGGCGTCCTTTCAAATTTTTGACCTAGTAAGCCACCCTTCTTTCTTTTTAAAAGTCTTCCTACGTACCCCGGAGCGGGGATCAGGTCCAACGTAGTTCGGGCCAAGGTAGAAAAAGAAGTGGTTCTATTTATGGTGGGTGGGACGACCGAATCGATGTGGTTGCCTACGTATCCCTGAGTGGGAATCAGGTCGAGCATAGTTCAGTGCAAGGCTTTGAAAGAAGTTTGGGGAATGGTCAAGCATAGTAGTTTTTGAGGTGATCCAGGTTGATTGGTTTTTTGAATTCGACACCATCGAGGTCCATGAGGTAGGTCGCTCCTCCGGAAAGGATGGCCTTGATGATATAAGGGCCGACCCATTTGGGTTTGAACTTTTCGTGTGGATCAAAGATCGGGGCTCACAGTTCCTTAAGAACAAGGTCACCCTTGACAATTTTCCTTGGACGAACCCTTTTGTTGAAAGCATGGGCTATCCTCTTTTGATAGATTCGGACATGGTCAATCGCGGCTAGGCGCTTTTCATCTATGAGAGCCAACTCTTCGTATCTTTCTCTTAACCAATTAGATTTTGAAACTTCACATTCCGCCATCACTCATAGGGAAGGTAATTAAATTTCGACCGGAAGTACTGCTTCCATCCCATATACCAGTAAGTAAGGAGTCGCTCCTGTAGAAGTCCTTATCTATGTTCTGTATCCCCAAAGTGCGAACGGTAGCTTTTTGTGCCAGTCTTTGTAGGTATTAGCCAATTTCTGCAGTATGGCCTTGACATTCTTGTTTGCGGATTCGACCGCCCCATTGGTTTGAGTTCGGTATGGTAATGACTTATGATAGGTGATTTTGTATTCCTCAAATAGATCCCTGACCTCTGCTTTGAAATGACTACCATTATTTGAAATGATCTCGTGGGGGACACCATAGCGACAGATGAGGTTCTTCTTGATGAACTTGGCCACTTCCTTGGCCCCTAACTTGGTGTAAGATGCAGCTTCTACCCACTTTGTAAAGTAGTCGATGGCCACCAAAATGTATCGATTTCCATTTGAGGCCTTTGGAACAATTTCACCGATGATATTGATTCTCCAAGTTAAGAATGGCCATGGGGAGGTCATACAATAGAGCAGAGGTGGTGGTACATGCATCATGTTTGCGTGGATCTGGCACTTGTGGCACCTTCTCACGTATTCACAACAATCTTTCTCCAATGTCGTCCAGTAGTACCCTTGTCTTATGATCTTTTTAGCTAGCATGTGACCATTCATGTGTGGACCGCACACCCCTTCGTGTATTTCTTCCATCATTCTTCTGGCGCACTTTCTGAACAAGCAAGTTAGATTGTGTCCATTGTACCCTTTCTTCAACAATTGTCCCCACAAATGATGAACTGTGATGCGAACCTTCGAGTTGCTCTTTTGTCTTTCTAGGAAGATTCTAGGGGATACACTCCCTTTTCTATGAAGTCCCAAACATCTTGGTACCATGGTATTTCGTTCTCTTCTTCTTTGATCGTGGCGGCCATGTTGAATGAAGGCTTGTATCTTTGCTCAATTACCAAAGGCATCATATTGACTCCTACGGGAATTTTGATCATGGAGGCTATGGTAGCCAACGAATCCGCTAGCTGGTTCTCTTCCCTAGGTAAGTAGAATAATGTTATGTTCTTGAACTGTCTCTTGAGTCCATCGAGATGATCATGTTAGGGCTTCAACCTTTCTTCTTTCACTTTCCATTCTCCTCTAGCTTGTGATATAACGAGGTTTGAATCTCCGAAGACATCCAACTTCTGAACTCTCAATTCTATGGCTGCTTCCATCCCCAGAATGCATGCCTCATGTTCAGCAGTGTTGTTGGTGGAGTTATAACTGAGCTTGACTGCCAGTGGGGTGTGGTCCCCATTTGGTGATACTAGGGTTATTCCTACTCTGTAGCCTTTTATGTTGGTTGCCCCATCAAAGTACAAGTTCCACTGCTCTTCTTTGATTTCCATGATATTCTCGTCCGGGAATGGAAAATCTCTATTTTCTTTAGAATCAATGGCGTGTTCAGCAAGATGTTCAGCTATGGTTCTCCCTTTTACCGATTTGCTTGTAATATACTTGATATCAAATTCGGACAGTAGAAGTAACCAATAGGATATACGACCGGTCAGGGCAGGTTTTTCGAGTAGGTACTTTAGAGGATCCATGCGGGATATGAGCACAATCGGGAAGGCTAGCATGTAGTGCCTCAGTCAGCGAGTTCACCAAACCAAAGCCCAACATGTTTTTTCAAGGGTAGAGTAGTTGAGCTCATACCCAGTCATCCTCTTGCTAAGGTAATATATGGCTTTTTCAGAGTGGATTTCTTCTACTTCTTGGGCTAGCATGCATCCTATGGCATTCTCGGAGACAGATAGGTAAAAAAGCAAAGGCTTATGAGGGGTGGGCGGTGAAAGGACGGGTGGTTTTTATTTTGTCAAAGGTGACTTGGCATTGGTCATCCCATTGGAACTTCTCTCCTTTCTTTAGCAGTCGGAACAAGGGGTCACATGTGGTTGTGAGCTTGGAGATGAAACGGATGATGAATTGGATTCTCCCGAGGAACCCCCGTACCAAATTCTCATTTTGCGGCGGTGCCATTTCTAAAATTGCTTTGATTTTGGAGGGATCGACCTCTATCCCTCTTTGTGTAATGAGAAAACCTAGGAGCTTCCCTGAGGTCACACCAAAAGTGCATTTCTTCGGATTCAGCTTCATCTTGTACCTGCGTAATCTTTCGAAGAAGTTTTCCACGACCTCTAAGTGTCCCTTTCTATCTCTAGATTTTACGATCATATCATCTACATATACTTCTACCTCCTTATGAATCATATCATGCAACAGAGTTATGGCAGCTCTTTGGTAAGTTGCCCCAGCATTTTTGAGTCCGAAATGCATTACACTGTAACAGTAGGTCCCCCATGGTGTGGTGAATGTTGTCTTTTCCCGGTCTTCTGGAGCCATTAGAATCTGCTTGTATCCCGAGAAACCATCCATGAATGACAATAGTTTGTGTCCAGTGGTGTTATCTACCAAAGCATCAATGTGAGGCAGTGGGAAGTCATCCTTTGGACTTGCTATGTTTAGATCACGAAAGTTGATGCACACGCAAACTTTTCCATCCTTCTTGGGGACTGGCACGATGTTGGCGATTCATTCCAGATACTTGGTAGCAATGATGAACCCTGCCTTGAACTACTTTTCTACCTCTTCTTTGACCTTGAGTGCCAAATCTGGTCTCATGTGACTAAGTTTTTGCTTGACGGGTTTAGAATCAGGGAGGAGGGGAATATGATGTTGGACAATGTTGGGGTCGACCCCAGGCATGTCCTCGTAAGACCAAGTAAAAACATCTTTGAATTCTTTTAGCAAAAGAGTCAGTTTTTCTTTTTCTTCTTTATTAAGTGTTGAGCCGATTTACACAATTTATGGATTATCTTTTTCACCTAGGTTAATTGATAAAGTATCTTTGATTATTTCATAAGCAGGTGGTTTTTCAATTAGTGGCTTAAGTTCGATTAGGACATCCCCGGAGGGATCTATACATTCACAAGTATTAGACACAGAGGAGTAAGCAGAATCATCTTTTATTTCATTCATGATAGGTGGAGTGATTACATTAGACAATGGTGGGCTTACAGAAGCCGACTCTGGTGCAGACTTGATAATTAGAAGTACAGACTCCGGGGGAATAGGGAATTGGGAGACACAGACAGATGACTCTATAGCCTAGTTGCTCAGACCCTCTTCAGTTGGCATGATCTGATCATCTTGGCTCTTGGCCCTCTTTTCTTCCTTTTTCTCAGCAAATTCTTCCCACATATTCTCGATAGCTTCAGTGTCCAGGTATTTCAATCAATCTTCCTCTGGGTTTTTGACAGCTTCTTCTGGATAAAACGGATCTTGATAGGAGGGCCTTTCGTAGTCAGCGAAGATTTCAATCCCAGGGTGCCTTTTTCCAGTTGCCTGATGGATCCAAGGTTTAGGGAACCCAAAGTAGGGGAAGTCATCCCCTTCTTTGATGAATTGCCCGTTCAAGGTCTTACGTTATGGTGGGAGACTCCTCACTCTCTTCTTCTATGGCCTCTGTAGCTCGATGTCTTCTCCAGTGGGCTTGTGCTCCAATCTGAAAGTGCCTTTTTGTCCTTTGATCTTGGGGAACTCATGAATCCCTTATTGGCGTCGGCCCAATCCCATTACAGGGAAGTAGTTCATCTTGCAGACGTTGTTGACAACTGCAGAGTGGATTTCAGGGAACCTGTCTTCATCACTAATCATGTGGACCTCTTCTATGAAGAATCCTCCGATTTCTCCTTCTTCTAGCTCAGGTATTTGGATTTCAAAGATGGGAGCGTAGCTTGGAAAGGCTTCATTACCCCAACTATTGCCGAGGATGATTTTCACCTCCTTCTCATGAATGTACTTGATCATTTGGTGCACAGTGGAAGATACAACTTTATTGACATGTAGCCAAGGCCTCCCAATCAGCAAATTAAATGAGGCAGGTATATCCATGACTTGAAAGATTTGAGTGCAAACCAAAGACCTTACTCGAACCTGGAGAGAAATGGTCCCCATCACATTTCTCTTGGTATTATTATAAGCCTACACGAATTGCACAGACGGAGTGATGTCCTGGTTGTTGACTCCCAAGGCGGTGGCACTCCTTAGAGCACAAACATTTAGGGCGGAGCCTGTATCGACCAGACAGAATGGCTCTTGCTGTCCCTTGTATTCAACAGTGATGTACAAAGCTTTGTTATGTGCAGACCCTTCCGGCGGTAGGTCTTCATCAGAAAAGGTAATGCTTGGGTCAAGGGTAAGTGCACCCAAGAAAGCTACCATGTCTTTCGGTGCGGCGTCGATGGGGACCTCAATTCCAGCCAAGGCATTCAACCCGACTTGCCTATGCTTGTAAGATGTTACCATGATGTCCCACATTGAGACACGTGCTTAGGTTTTCTTCAACTGCTTTATCAACTCATTGTCTTCTTCGATGATCTCATCCGTTTTTCCTTTCCCCTTGTCCTTGACCGGACTTTTCTCGATCGCTTCAGTGGTAGGCTGCGGAGGCTGATAATGACGGCTTGACCTAGTTAGATGACCAATCTCGGCAAGAGTAGGCCCTTTTACAGTCCCATCTTCTTTGAACCAGTCATAATCTGTTCCCACAAATGGTTTCTCTGGCTTGTTCCAGATAGAAGCATCACTTTCATTATTGGGATCATACCATTTGAGGTCCACTGCCCCTAGATCGTGTTCTTCCAAGAAGAATAGATCTTGTTCATCAGCCAGCTATTGCTGCCACTCATCATCCCCTCCCTCGATCAGATGAATTCCCACAGAATCCGGGATGTCATTGCTGGCTAAGGGAAGTCCTATGGGGATTATGAGGGTAGAAGGATCGAAAGTAGTGGGGTCATATTCAAAGTCGCTGATATTTTGGTGGTTCAATAGGGGGTTTTGGGTGACATGAGGCTGCTTGGGAGGGGGCTCAATGATATTCTGGTCAACGAGGTCTTGGATATCATGGCGAAGGCCCAAGAAATCATCGGTGTGGTGGCTAGGGGCTTGGTGGTAGGTGCATCTTTTGGACATATCACAATTGGGTGGTAGCGGGGCGTTTCGAGGCGGAAGGAGTTAGAGGTGGCCTTTTTTGAGGAGGCGGTCTAAGGCTGAGGAAAGGGGCATTTCCAATTTGGCGAAGTTGGTAGGAGGCTTCCTTGGGAAAGGGAGACTAGGGGAGTTTGCTTGGTTGGGAGGTTGGTACGGCCTAAGAAGATAAGCCATACGTTGACTGCTAAGGGCATTGACATCCGGAGGGTTGCGGGAGTAGTTGGGCCTTTTTGACTGACACGAAGGCTTTTCTTTTTTGATCTTTCCCTCCCTTATGGTGTCTTTGATTCGAGTTCCAACTTCAAACAATTCCTCAAAGGTTGAGATGGACTGGTAAGACAACTTCTCATGGTAGAGCGGTTGCAGATTCCAGATTAGCATCCTTACCTGTTCCTTTTCAATCGGCCGGTGGGTCATTTGGGCTACTTTATTCCTCCATCTGCTCAGAAATGCAGCGAAGGATTCATTGTTGTTCCGCCGAGTTGTTTAATCTCTGTTAGTAACATCAATTTCTTAGTTATAGGAATAGTGGCCCACGAGCACCCGAACAATATCTTCCCATGCCCGAGTTTTAGAAGCTTCCAAGGTAAGGAACCATGATAGTGCAGACTTCGTGAGAGTTTGTGGGAACAACATTGCAATGTGCTCATGAGTGCAGCCCATTGATTGAAAAATGTTCATACACAGCTTTACGTGGCTTTTTGGATTCCCGGTTCCATCAAAACGGTCAATGGCAAGCATCTTGAAGTTTTCTGGCAACTTCAGCTTAACAGGCTCGAAAAGTTCTTCTAAGTCTAGCATGTAATCATCAACCCCTTTACTCTTCCTCAATACGCTTTCTAACTTGTTGACTTTGTCCATTTTCTCTTAGAACTTTTTCTCATATTCCGGTGGTGGGGCCCCTTGAAACCAGTCTTCTTCTCCATTGTTCTCGGGATACGGTACAAATCCAAATGGTGATGGTGGGAACTCAGGGGGACACTGCTGCCGCTGCTGTTTCAGTTCTTCCATAAACTTCAGGACCTGGGCCAGGCTGTCGGAATACTGGCTTATGGTGGCTCCCAATTTGGTGACCTTGTTTTCTAGCTCTTCCTGATTCAGGCTAAATAATTCGGTGGGCTAAATCTGACCAAAATATTATCTGAATTTCTGGTCCAGAACGAAGATCACAGTTGCTGACTTTGAGAATCTATAGTGACCCTACAGATTCGAGAGGATTTGTATCAGATTCTGACAATGATGACTTTAGATAGACAATGATAGTGATGTTAACAAACGTGGACTGACTTATGTAAGATTGACCGAGATAGTGCATGTAGAATGATAGGAATGGTGCATGCATGTGAGACAAGCACGCGGATGTAAGCCCTAATCTATATGATGCTCCTATTTCTAACAGATAGCGGTTAAACAAATAAGGTCCTAACCATATAGAGTGTGCTAACTTTACTTTCCAGTATGATCACCAAGGGATAACAGGGGTTCCCAGGGTTTTATGAAGGCTTTTAGGAGAGACTGGGCATTTCTGGTTGGTTTGGATAGAGTTTCGGAGAGAAACTGACATATATGGGCATTTCTGGTTGGTTTGGACAAAGTTTCTGAGAGATCAAAAATTGGCATATCTGGGCATTTCTGGTTGGTTTGGACAGGGTTTCTAGGAGAACCTGGTTAATATGGTTATATCTGGGATATCTGGACAGAGTTTCTGGGAGAAACTGGTTAATATGGTTATGTTTGGGATATCTGGACAGAGTTTCTGGGAGAAACTGGTTAATATGGTTATATATGGGATATCTGGACAGAGTTTTTGGGAGAAACTGGTTAATATGGTTATATCTGGGATATCTGGACAGAGTTTCTGGGAGAAACTGATTAATATGGTTATATCTGGGATATCTGGATAGAGTTTCTGGGAGAAACAGGTTTTTTGACAAGAGCATGTGATGATGGTGATCATACTGTCTAACAAGTTTTCATACTCCTATATCTTAGGACCGACAAACAAGGTTTGCGGTGTATATCTTTGTGAGCATGGAGTAGACATCCTTGTCATGGTGCCTAGGCAGGTCAACTCTATGTGATCACATGTGAGTGATTGCCTTGGGAATCATAAGAAAGAGGTTCTGCCTCATGCCACATAAGTGTCTACACCACGCAGGTAATCCCGTCAGGGCATACAACAGTTATATCACATTGTCCTATCTGAAAAGATAAATGAACAGTCCTATGAAAGGTTCTACAGGATTCTATATGCAAAGGCTGGGTTTAGTCAAAGAGGGTCCGTTGACAAGAGTTCCAAATACCGTCAGAGAGACAGTATGGAGGTTTTTACTCTTTTTGATATACCTTGGAAGGTACAGTATCAACAGTGACTTATGCCCTGGTACAGCAAGACCTGACAATGTCAGCGCCGCATTTCAGACACAGTCGGAGGGGGGAAATGCAAGAGTGCAATGCGGTGAGCCAGACACAGTAAAAGATGATTTTAAGGATGCTTCTTATAAGTCAAACCTCTGTATTATTTTGTTTTGAAAATAAATATCCCCAGTAGAGTCGCCAGATTGTGGACATGCGTAATTCTGCTTTCTTTTCTGTTTGTTTTGAAATCGTTTTGAAAGGAAAAGGTTGATTTGAAGAAAAGAAGGTCTGTTGAAAACGAATACAGAGTCGTCACTTGGTCTTTAAGGAACCAAGAAACCTAATTTTGACTCACCCAAACGGATAAAGGGTACCGACCTTTCATAACCAAAGAACTTGGCTCGAGGTTTTGGTACGAGAGAGGAATGAGCCTTTGTCACGACTAAAACACTCTCAACTTGCCCCGTCTCTCGACGGGCCTCAATTAGCATCTAAATAATCATCTTATACTATGTTTGGTTTGACAGTTAATATTTATGATAGGTATATTACATCACATAAGAAACTTAAAATGGAAGATCTAAAGATAAGATATCATTCATAAGATCTAAGCCAAGTATCACACAATGCAAAGTGAAAGATCACACAAACAAACCTAGGAAAAAAATCGTCTAATCACATATCAAGTAATAAAAGTTTTCACAATCTAAGGGGACATGAATTGTTCCTGAAACAAATAAATAAAAAGAAATCAAAATATGTTTAGCAAGCTAGTATGATGCATGTTAATCTTTGAGAAAAGAAGACCTCTCAATAACCGGGATGGATGAGAAAGGACGATTAGATCGACGGGAAGCATGAACATATGCTCCAACTCATTCCTTATAATCTTCTTAGATTAGGGGTCACAAAAGCCACAAATCTTGCATGGATGCAATGTATGATTCTAGAATGTGCAAAGGTTGTAGTATGCTTGTGTACATGAACTTTCTAAAGTGACTTAGAAGTCTCAAATATGCATGAATACATGAATTAAATCATCATAGAATATGTACAAATGTAGTATGAATTACTTCCTAAGAGATGAACTAATTTGGAAGGCATATGAACATCAAATCAAAGGATGGAAGTAAAAGTATACTTGCTGTGAATAGTGGACAGAATAGTAAGTTGATCTTGTGAAAATTGAAAAGTAGGGTTAACAATATTTTCAATGCATGATTTTTTATGGAGATCATCCTTAGTGTATCTATGACACAAATCAAAAAGCCAATCCTCAATAACTATTACAGATTGAGAGAAATCATATTAACAATAGAGGTTATTAAGAAACAGAGTCCGTACTGTCGACTGAAATGCTGAAAAATATTAGAAAATGAAAACAAAACATCTAGAGGCCCATATTATACAAAACGTTTCTTAAGACATTGAAGTTTAAGGGAAAAATAAGTTGGGACCATTCCTTTTGGAAAAGGTTTCTAGAAAACAAGTTGAAAGTCAACCAAGCTGCTGTGACAGTAAAGACAGACTGTTTGGAAGGAATGTTTGGACAAAAATGGACTCCTTTCAAGTGCTTTCAAGTCAAGCCAAAAATCATGGGTGTTCTATAATGAATTAGGAAGATTTTCCAAGTGGTCCATACCTTGAGTATTGAACTCAGAATAATTCTTTGAAATCAAACAACTCACTGTTTTGATGATTTTTTTGAGAGAAATAAGGTTTATTTCTTGGAATCCCAAAATTGGGGTTTTAGAAGGGTTTTGAAATAGGGGTTTTGAAAGTATATTTTCAGCACTCAAATGGAGATTATGACCACTTGAAATATCCATATTTGAACTCATATTAAGAACCTCTAAGATTGTTGGAGACATTGTTTTATTTTGGAAATAACCTCAAGAATACATGGGGATGTATTGAGGTTGTAACCATCATCTATCAAACATGTTTTTGAGGTCAAGAGCTACTATCCATAAGGATTCACTCACCTCAAACTTCATGTCCTCATCTAGATGATGATGAACTAGTAAGTAAACAAGAAAAAGAAAAAGAAATGAGATAAGAGGAGATGAACATCAAAGTAGGCAAACAAGTATATAAACAATCAATAGATGATATTCAATGATGTATTGGACTTGTAGCTTGGTGTTTCATGGACATGGAAGTTGATTCCTCTCTCTTAAATGTTCACTAAAATAGTGGTTGGGTGTATTGAATATGAAGTAAATGGAACTAATGAAGTAAAAACAAAGTTTAGAGCTCACTCTTTTGTTTGGAAATCGAAAAAGGAAGCTTCTTTTCTCTTTACTCTAACCTTATATCTACAACTTTCTCTCTAAAACTTTTCAAAGCTTGCATTTGACCCCCTAAAATGAGAAGTCAAGAGGGATTTATATAGGCCAATTTGGGGTGGTTTTGGGTTTTAGAAGTACTCCCATTGGTCCCAAACAACTGAAAACATAGCGCTACGTCGTTTTGGTTTTTAATTAATCAAAATGGACCCCCAAAGAAATTGCAAAAATGGACCATTCTGGGGGAGAGTGCCGCAGCGGCACTGCTCCTCATTTGTCCAGATAATTCTTTTTAGGCCCCCAAAGGTTTCGGTATTCGCGAAAAGGCCCTATTTCGTTTAAAATTCACAAAAAATGTATACAAACTCCCAACTGAGCTTGTGATATACCGTTGGAAAGGTAATGGAGTCTCTTTTCTGTAGAAAATAGTTTGGAAATAGGTCACTTTGAAAAGTTTTGCGGTATTCGTGATAAAAGCCGATATGATCTTCTTTTTCACCTTCGGAAATTCATAATAAATTCGTTTTAAATTCAGAAATTATGTGCGATATACCGTTGGAAAGCTATTGACCTCTAGTATCCATGAAATTTTTTTGAAAAATGATATAGTACTCCAGTTTTAAAGTCAACTTTTGGTCAAATTGGTCAAACCAGGGACCTCCAGGAAGTTCTGGGAACCTTTGGGAGCTCCCAGGAGTTGACGTTTTCGTCTGATTTTCTTTTTAAACTCATTTTAATACTTTTCTCATGATCTAGAATGATTCCAAAACTTTTTGGTGAATTCGGATGATTTTGGTCAAACCCTAGTCAAACTTGGTCAAACCTTGATCAAACCGGTCAACGGGGACTTTCTGGGAACTTTCGGGACTTCTGGGGGTCTCTAGGAACCGACGATTTCTTCTGATTTTTGCTTGAAAACTCATTTTTAGTAATTTTTATGATGTAGCATGTTTGCAGAACCTTCGGTCCAAATTTGGGAGTGTTCGGGCTTTCAAGGGCATTTTGGTCATTTGTACCACTTTCTGAGCATTTTGAGAGACAGAACTAATTTCCATGAGTCCTTTTTGAGTCTTTTCGATCATTGTGAACCACCAAGCTATGGGTCTCCTAAATCTGATAGTCGACAAAATGGGGTGTTTACAATTGCACTCTGCATTTTCCCCCTCTGACTGTGTTTGAAATGCGGCGCTGACATTGTTCAGGTCTTGCTGTGCTAGGGTACAAGTCACCGTTGATACTGTACCTTCCAAGGTATATCAAAAAGAGTAAAAACCTCCATACTGTCTCTCTGACAGTATATTGGAATTCTCGTCAATGGACCCTCTTTAACTAAACCCAGCCTTTGCATATAGATTCCTATAGAACCTTTCATAGGACTGTTCATTTATCTTTTCGGATAGGATAATGTGATATAACTGCTGTATGCCCTGACGGGAATACCTACGCGGTGTAGACGCTTATGTGCCATGAGGCAAAACCTCTTTCTTATGATTCCCAAGGCAATCACTCACATGTGATCACATTGAGTTGACCTGCCTAGGCACCATGACAAGGATGTCTGCCCCATGCTCACAAAGATATACACCGCAAACCTTGTTTGTCGGTCCTAAGACATACGAGTATGAAAACTTTCTAGACAGTATGATCACCATCATCACATTCTCCTGTTATATATCCTGTTTTTCCTAGAAACTCTGTCCAGATATCCCAGATATGACCTATTTCTCCCAGAAACTTTGTCCAGATATCCCAGATATTAGCTGTTTCTCCTAGAAACTCTGTCCAAATATATCCCAGATATAACCGGTCCCCCCCCCCGGAAACTCAGTCCAAACTTCCCGAAATGACTTGGAAACCCCTGTTAACCCCTGGTGATCATACTAGAAAGTAAAGTTAGCACACTCTATATGGTTAGGACCTTATTTGTTTAACTGCTATCTATCAGAAATAGGAGCATCATATAAATTAGGGCTTACATCCGCGTGCTTGTCTCATATGCATGCACCATTCCTATCGGTCTGTACACACTATCTCAGTAATTCTTATAACAAGTCAGTCCACGTCTGTTAACATCACTGTCATTGTCTATCTAAAGTCATCATGTCAGAATCTGATACAAGTCCTCTCGAATCTGTAGGGTCACTATAGATTCTTAAAGTTAGCAGCTGGGATCCTCGTCCTGGACCAGAATTTAGATAAATCGTTTGGTCAGAATCAGCATTCCGAGTTATTTCAGCATGAATCAAGAAGAGCTAGAAAACAAGGTCACCGAATTGGGAGCCACCATAAGCTAGCAATTCGTTAGCTTGGCCCATGTCTTGAAGTTTATGTAAGAACTGAAACAACAGCGACAGTAGTGTCCCCCTGAGTTCCCACCACCACTGTTTGGATTCGTACCGTATACAGAGAATAATGGAGAAGAATACTGGTTTCAAGGGGCCGCACCACCGGCATATGAGAAAAAGTTTCAAGAGAAAATGGACAAAGTCGACAAGCTGGAAAGCGCATTGAGGAAGAGTAAAGGGGTTGATGATTACATGCTAGACTTGGAAGGACTTTTCGAGCCTGTTAAATTGAAGCTGCCAGAAAACTTCAAGATGCCTGCCATTGACCGTTTTGATGGAACCGGGAATCCAAAAAGCCATATAAAGCTGTGTATGAACATTTTTCAATCGATGGGCTGCACTCATGAGCACATTGCAATGCTGTTCTCACAAACTCTCGTGAAGTCTGCACTATCATGGTTCCTTAGCTTGGAAGCTTCTAAAACTCGGGCATGGGAAGATATAGTTCGGGTCTTCGTTGATCATTATTCCTACAACCAAGAACTTGATGTCACTATCAGGGATTTGGAAACAACCTGGCAGAACAATAATGAATCCTTCACTGCATTTTTGAGCAGATGGAGGAATAAAGTGGCCCAAATGACCCACCGGCCGATTCAAAAGGAATAGGTAAGAATGCTAATCCGGAATCTGCAACCGCTCTACCATGAGAAATTGTTTTACTAGTCCATCTCAACCTTTGAGGAATTGTTTAAAGTTGGAACTCGAATCGAAGATGCCATAAGGGAAGGAAAGATCAAAAAAGAAGAGCCTCCGAGTTAGTCGAAAAGGCCCAACTACTCCCGCAACCCTCCGGATGTCAATGCCCTTAGTAGTCAACCTATAGCTTACCCTCCTAGGCCGTACCAACCTTCCAACCAAGCAAACTCCCCTAGTCTCCCTTTCCCAAGGAAGGCTCCTTGCAACTTCGCCAAGTTAGAAATCCCCCTCTCCTTAGCCTTAGATCACCTCCTCAAAAAGGGCCACCTCCAACTACTCCAACCTCGAAATACCCTGCTTTCGTCGAACTACGATATGTCTAAATAGTGTACCTACCACCAAGCCCCTGACCACAACACCGATTACTGCATGTGCCTCCGCCATGATATCCAAGACCTCATTGACCAAAATATCATTGAGCCACCTCCAAACCAGCCCCATATCACTCAAAATCCTCTACCGAGCCACCAAAATATCAGTCTCATTGAGTCCAACCCTGTATCCTTCAACCCTACTACCTATATCACCCCCTTAGGTCAACCTTTACCCCTCATTGACATCCCAGATTCTATGGGAATTCATCTGATTGAAGCAGGGGATGATGAGTGGTAGCAACAGCTGGCTAATGAACAAGATCTATTCTTCTTGGAAGAACATGATCTAGGGGCAGTGGACCTCAAATGGTATGATCCCAATAATGGAAGTGATGCTTCTATCTGGAACGAGCCAGAGAAACCATTTGTGGGAACAGATTGTGACTAGTTCAAAGAAGATGGGACTATAGAAGGGCCTACTCCTACCGAGATTGATCATCTAACTAGATCAGGCTATCATTATCAGCCTCTGCAGCCTACCACTGAAGCGATCGAGAAAAGTCCGGACAAAGACAAGGGGAAGGGAAAAATGGATGAGATCATCAAAGAAGACAATGAGTTGATAAAGCAGTTGAAGAAAATCCAAGTACATCTCTCGATGTGGGACATCATGGTGACATCCCACAAGCTTAGGCAAGCCGTGTTGAATGCCTTGGCTGGAATTGAGGTCCCCATCGATGCCGCAACGGAAGACATGGTGGCTTTCTTGGGCGCACTCACCCCTGACCCAATCATTACCTTTTTTGATGAAGACCTGCCGCCGGAAGGGTCTGCACATAACAAAGCTTTATACATCACTGTTGGATGCAAGGGGCAGTAAGTGTCATTCTGTTTGGTCGATACAGGCTCCTCCCTAAATGTTTGTGCTTTAAGGACTGCCACCGCCTTGGGGGTCAACATTCAGGACATCATTCCATCTGTGCAATCCGTGAGGGCTTATGATAACACCAAGAGAAATGTGATGGGGACCATTTCTCTCCAGATTCGAGTAGGGTCTTTGGTTTGCACTCAAATCTTTCAAGTCATGGATATACCTGCCTCATTCAATTTGCTGATCAGAAGGCCTTGGCTACATGTCAATAAAGCTTTATTATCCACTATGCACCGAATGATCAAGTACATTTATGAGAAGGAGGTAAAAATCATCCTCGGCAACAGTTGGGGTAATGAAGCCTTTCTAAGCTACGCTCCCATCTTTGAAATCCAAATACCTGAGCTAGAAGAAGGAAAAATAGGAGATTCTTCATGGAAGAGGTCCACATGATTAGTGATGGAGATAGGTTCCCTAAAATCCACTCTGCAGTCGTCAACATCATCCGCAAGATGAACTATTTTCCTGGAATAGGATTGGGCCGATGTCAGTAAGGGATCTGCGAGTTCCCTCAAATCAGAGGGCAACAAAGCACTTATGGGTTGGGGTACAAGCCCACTGGAGAAGACATCGAGCTATAGAGGCCATATAAGAAGAGAGTGAGGAGTCTCCCACCATACCGCAAGACCTTGAACGGGCAATTCATCAAAGAAGGGGATGACTTCCCCTACTTTGGGTTCCCTAAACCTTGGATCCATCAAGCCACTGGAAAAAGGCACCCCGGGCTTGAAATCTTTGCTGACTGCGAAAGGCCCCCCTATCAAGATCCGTTCTATCTAGAAAAAGCTGTCAAAACCCCAGAGGAAGATTGGTTGAAGTATCTAGACACTAAGGCCATCGAGAAGATGTGGGAGGAGCTCGCTGAAGAAAAGGAAGGAAAGAGGGCCAAGAGCCAAGATGATCAGATCATGCCAACTGAGGAGGGTCTGAGCAACCAGGTTGTAGAGTCATCTGTCTGTGTCTCCCAATTCCCTATTCCCCCCAGAGTCTGTACTTCCAATTATCGAGTCTGTACCAGAGTCGGCTACTGTAAGCCCACCACTGTCTGATGTAATCACTCCACCTGTCATGAATGAAATAAAAGACAATTATGCTTACTCCTCTCTTTCTATTAGTTATGAATGCACAGATCCCTCTGAGGATCTCCCAATCGAACTTAAGCAACTAATTGAAAAACCACCTACTTATGAAATAATCAAAGATACTTTATCAATTAACTTAGGTAAGAAAGATAATCCACAAATTGTGCAAATTGGTTCAACGCTTAATAAAGAAGAAAAAGAAAAATTGACTCTCTTGCTAAAAGAATTCAAAGATGTTTTTGCTTGGTCTTACGAGGACATGCCTGGGGTCGATCCCGACATCGTCCAACATCGCATTCCTCTTCTCCCTAATTGTAAACCTGTCAAGCATAAACTTAGGCGCATGAGACCAGAATGGGCACTGAAGGTCAAAGAAGAGGTAGAAAAACAGTTCAAGGTAGGGTTCATCATTGTTACCGAGTATCCGAAATGGATCACCAACATCGTGCTAGTCCCCAAGAAGGATGGAAAAGTTCGTGTGTGCGTCGACTTCTGTGATCTAAACAAAGCCAGTCCTAAGGATGACTTCCCACTGCCCCACATTGATGTTTTGGTAGATAACACCACTGGACACGAACTATTGTCATTCATGGATGGTTTCACGGTATACAACTAGATTCTAATGGCTCCGGAAGACCAGGAAAAGACGACATTCACCACACCATTGGGGACTTACTGTCATAGGGTGATGCCTTTGGGACTCAAGAACGCTGGAGCAACCTACCAAGGAGCTGCCACCACTCTTCTGCATGACATGATTCACAAGGAGGTAGAAGTGTATGTAAATGGTATGATCGTAAAATCCAGAGATAGAAAGGGACACTTGGAGGCCTTGGAGAATTTCTTTGAAAGATTGCGCAAGTACAAGATGAGGCTAAATCCCAAGAAATACACTTTCGGTGTGACCTCTGGAAAGTTCCTGGGTTTCCTCATCACACAAAGGGGGATAGAAGTGGACCCCTCCAAAATCAAAGCAATTTTAGAAATGGCACTGCCGCAAAATGATAAAGAAGTACGGGGGTTTCTCGGGAGAATCCAATTCATCAGTCGCTTTATTTCCAAGCTCACAACTACATGTGGTCCCTTGTTCCGGTTACTAAAGAAAGGAGAGAAGTTCCAATGGGATGACCAATGCCAAGTCTCCTTCGACAAAATAAAAGCCTACCTCCAAAAACTACCCGTCCTTTCACCGCCTACCCCTCATAAGCCTTTGCTTCTTTACCTATCTGTCTCCGAGAATGCCATGGGATGTATGCTAGCCCAAGAAGGAGAAGATAGCCACTCCAAAAAAGCCATATATTACCTTACCAAGAGGATGACTGGGTATGAGCTCAACTACTCTACCCTCGAAAAAACATGTTGGGCCTTGGTTTGGTGCACTCGCTGATTGAGGCACTACATGCTAGCCTTCCCGGTTGTGCTCATATCTCGCATGGATCCTCTAAAGTACCTCCTCGAAAAACCCACCCTAACAAGTCGTATATCCCGCTGGTTACTTCTACTGTCCGAATTCAATATTAAGTACGTTACAAGCAAATCGGTAAAAGGGAGAACCATAGATGAACATCTTGCTGAACCCGCCATTGATTCTGAAGAGAATGGAGATTTTCCATTTCCTGACGAGAATATCATAGAAATCAAAGAAGAACAGTGGAAGTTGTACTTTGATGGAGCAGCCAACATGAAAGGCTACGGAGTAGGAATGATTCTAGTGTCACCAAATGGGGACCATACCCCACTGACAGTCAAGCTCAATTATAACTCCACCAACAACACTGCTGAATATGAGGCATGGATTCTGGGGATGGAAGCAACCATAGAACTGAGAGTTCAGAAGTTGGATGTCTTCGGAGATTCAAACCTCATTATATCACAAGCTAGAGGAGAATGGAAAGTGAAAGAAGAAAGGTTGAAGCCCTATCATGATCATCTCGATGGACTCAAGAGATAGTTTAAGAACATAACATTCTTCTACTTGCCTAGGGAAGAGAACCAGCTAGCAGATTCGTTGGCTACCTTAGCCTCCATGATCAAAATTCCCGTGGGAGTCAAGATGTTGCCTTTGGTAATTGAGCATAGATACAAGCCTTCATTCAACATGGTCGCCGCGATCGAAGAAGAAGAGAATGAAATACCATGGTACCAAGATATTTGGGACTTCATAGAAAGGGACTGTATCCCTTAGAATCTTCCGAGAAAGACAAAAGTGCAATTCGAAGGTTCGCAGCACAGTTCATCATTTGCAGGGGAAAATTGTTGAAGAAAGGGTACAATGGTCACAATCTAACCTGCTTGTTCAGAAAGAGCGCCAGAAGAATGATGGAAGAAATACACGAAGGGGTGTGCGGTCCACACATGAATGGTCACATGCTAGCCAAAGAAATCGCTAGGCAAGGGTACTACTGGACGACATTAGAGAAAGATTATTGTGAATACGTGAGAAGGTGCCACAAGTGCCAGATCCACACAAACTTGATGTATGTACCACCATCTCTATTCTATAGTATGACCTCCCCATGGCTTTTCTCAACTTGGGGAATCGATATCATCGGTGAAATTGTTCCAGAGGCCTCAAACGGAAATCGATACATTTTGGTGGTCATCGACTACTTTACAAAATTGGGTAGAAGTTGCATCTTACACCAAGTTAGGGGCCAAGGAAGTGGCCAAGTTCATCAAGAAGAACCTCATCTGTCACTATGGAGTTCCCTATGAGATCATTTCAGATAATGGTAGTCATTTTAAAGCAGAAGTCAGGGATCTGTTTGAGGAATACAAAATCACCTATCATAAGTCATCACTGTACAGACCTCCAACCAATGGGGCGGTCAAAGCCGCAAACAAGAATGTCAAGGCCATACTACAGAAATCGGCCGATACCTACAAAGACTGGCATGAAAAGCTACCGTTCACACTTTGGGGATACAGAACATCGATAAGGACGTCTATAGGAGCGACTCCTTACTCATTGGTATATGGGATGGAAGCAGTACTTCTGGTCAAAATAGAACTACCTTCCCTACGAGTGATGGCGGAATGTGAAGTTTCAAAATCTAATTGGTTAAGAGAAAGATACGAAGAGTTGGTTCTCATAGATGAAAAGCGTCTAGCCCCGATCGGCCATGTTCGAATCTATCAAAAGAGGATAGCCCGTTCTTTCAATAAAAGGGTTCTTCCAAGGAAAATTGTCAAGGGTGACCCTGTTCTTAAGGAACTACGAGCCCCGATCTTTGATCCATGCGGAAAGTTCAAACCTAAATGGGCCGGCCCTTATATCGTCAAAGCTATCCTTTCCGGAGGAGCGACCTACCTCATGGACCTCGATGGTGTCAAATTCAAAGAACCAATCAACATGGATCGCCTCAAAATGTACTATGCTTGACCATTCCCTAAACTTCTTTCAAAGCCTTGCCCTGAACTACGCTCGACCTGATTCCCACTCAGGGATACGTTGGCAATCGCATCGGTTCGGTCGCTCCACCCATAAGAATAGCCCATTTCTTTCAAGCCTTGTCTTGAACTACGCTCGACCTGATTCCCACTTAGAGATGCATAGGACACCGCATGGGTTCTGTCGACACCATCATAATCATCCCCTTTTTTTTCAAGTCTTTGGCCCGAACTACGTTGGACCTGATCCCCGCTCCGGGGTACGTAGGTAGACTTTCAGAAGAGAAAAAAAGGATGGCTCGCTAGGTAAAAAATCCGAAAGGATGCCTAGGAAAAAATTAGAGTTAAATCCAAAGTGAGCAATAACAAAAGAGAGAAAAGAGCTCGCTAGGTCACCTAACTGGTGCCTAGGCAAAAACTTATGAGCATATGAGAGAATAAAGTCGCGGTCCTTACCTTGACCCAGAAATCACCCTTCACACTAAGGTCAAACTTCGACCACCTGCCTCATTTGCGTAAAACCCTCCTAAACTAGGGGCAAACGTCGGTCATCCACCTCGTTTGCCTCACAACCATCCATATCCCAAACTAGGGGCAAACTTTGGCTACCCGCCTCGTTCGCCTCTAATCATCCCGGCACGCCCAAACAAGTACCAAAAGCAAACATCTGATCAAAAATCGTACTACAAATGTTTTCAGAAAAAAAATAAATGCATAAAATAAGGTTCTCCAAGTAATCAAGGTTCACCAATAAACAAACTTCGAATATTACATAAGCAGGAATAAAGTGAAAACATAAAAAGTTCTTTAAGAAAGCAATCACAAATTTCAAAGACACTTGGAGGAAGAAGCAGAATCAATCAAGTCTAGTTTTTATTTTGTGTCTTTAGAAATAGGATTTTACTAGTAGGCCCAGCCACTGATGAAAGCAGCGATAGTGACAGCCCTGACTCTGGAGGCAAAGACCCTTTCAGTAAACCCCCGAGGGACCTCCTGAACTCGCCCATACTGTCTGGCCAATCGACGAGGATGATAGAAAGAATTCTCTCTCAGATCCATTAACCACACTCTCTGGTAATCCCCGAGGCTGGTGGTCACAGCATGGAGGACCCAACGCCCCACAATCCAGCAAATGTCGGCCTTAGATAAAGCACCCATATGCCAACCCAGTCGGCAAAAGTATAGTGGGAATAAAGCACAGCCCTGCAGAAGTAAACTGGCGGCACACTACCAGTCTATAACTGAAGGCGCTTATAGAGCCAAGCTTGTAACATCAAAGGCGCCCCAGAAAAAAGGAGAGTCCCTTGATTAAAAACACGATCCAAACCATTCAGAATTTCGGCCAGAACCATGGCCATGGGGTTCTTACTTAACTTTAGCCCGAGGCACACGTGCACCAAGTCAGGGGAAGTACTTGAGAATAGGAAGTGCGAAGTCATGCATAATATCAGAGCGGCCCTATAGGTGGCATCATATACGCTGGGATTCCCGGGACTAACATACCGGGCAATTATGGAAGCAATGTCGAGGACCTCACCATGAATCAGTCGGTGGCAAATAGTAGTGGAACAATTCAGGTATTCAGCCAGGCCTCGCGTAGGACTGGGGGTATCAGCAGAAGGAAGAATCATGTCAGAGTCTAGATAAAAGCCGAGGATAGCACAGAACTCCTCAAACAGGGGGCATATCTCCTGGCCATTAAAATTGAAGACATGATTTACCGGGTCCCAGTGGGCAATAGCAGCACGCATGAACTCAGCGTTCAAAGCCATCTGGCGAAGAGAGAACAGCTCGGTCAAGCCGTAGCTAAAAAGGTTGATCCGTTGCACACCATCCGTGATGTTCAGCCAAGCCGTGAGCTGAGCAGGATCATACAATGCCATATTTTCTGTCGCGGCTCTAGCAAAATTCAAAATTTTGGCAGCACCTCCCCATTTCATGGGCTATCCTACCTGCAAGGCAAACACACTCACTGTCACAAAGCTGCTCCTCGCAGTAATATCAACAATCACAGAATCACAATACACATATATCGTCACTCGACCACCAACCAAAACAAGCACACAACTATGCCTTCAAACTAGAAACTATCCGGCTCGAAAGGCAAAACATCATAATACTCTGTCAAGGGTGATAAATCATCCTACACATCATCCTAGAGATCATCCTACACATCATCCTAAAGATCATCCTACACATTGTCCATTATTCACTAGTACAACCCAATCGAAGACATGAAATAGAGACAAAACAAAAGTCCCCGCTTAGAAGGCCTCAGTCCTCCTCTTCTTCATCCTCTGTCAGACCACCCAGAGTGTACGTCAGCGATGGCCTCCTCCTGCCACCCCCGCACCTTGGCCTGGTCCTCGATGAGCCATCACCACCTCCTCGACACTGCACACACAAAATAAAAGCAATCAGTCAAGAAACAACAAAAGTACAAAAATAGAGTCGAGTCAGAAACTTACCAAGGACGCCATTTGGCTAGTGGCAAACTGCCGCATGCCATCCATCTATTAGAGGGTAAAGTCTAGGGTTAGAACCTCATAACCTTAAGGAGCACAAAATTAGAGACATACCCGGTGGTCTCGTGTAAGGACCAAGGACCGTAAGCTAGCTGCCAAGTCATGACCCTCCTCAGCGTAACTCCAGGGAACATTGAGGACGCTCGCTGGCTGAGTAGGATACCCACATATGACTCGTGGCATCTCCATCACCTGAGGAAAACCATCGCCACCTAGAACATTGACGGTCCAATCCCAAGGAGGGACAGGGTCAAGAGTCGGAGGAGCCTGTCTCTTGTATACCTCGTGAAACTGTAGGCACAAGACAAGTTAGGAAAAGATGAGTCCAAAAACATAAGTGACAAATAGAGACAAAAATGTAAAAAGAAACTCACATCCAGGATTGGAAAGTTCGGCATCAGGAAGCGGCCACGATATGTCTCATAGCCAGTCTCGGAGCGGATGTGATCCCAAACATCAGTGCTTACCAGAGCCGCTAGCAGAGCGGCACTAGAAAGGTCATCGACGTCCATTAAAGGAGGATCATGAGAAACAAAATACCTCGGGCTACAAATCGCCTGCCGGGATACTCGCTCGCCAAGGTACATTGCCTGCCCTCGGTGCTCTCCATCAAGAGGCGACAAGAAGCAAGAGGCCTAACGGCTTGGATCTTGTCAAGAGCCTTATAAGAAACACCCTCCCAAGGAATCCAGTCAACACTGATAACTGTTAGCTCAGATAAGAAGTTTCTCAAAAGGACAATCTGATGGGCCCCGCTTTTGACTCTGACAACGTCTCTCTGCCACCTCAAGCCCCGAGGAAATAAAGGCACAGGAGTCATGCCATCCTCATCCTTACCCGACTCATCAGTAGGGGTAGGGGCCAGCATCTTCAAATACTCAAAGCTCTAGAGCTGTACAGGAAAAAAGTGAAAATCAGAAAGCAGAAAGAAGAAAGGGCCAAAAGAAAAGAAAAATTCATAGAATATACTTCCCAAACTCGCCAGAATCCTCTAGTAGATTTTATACCGCCATGGGAGACCTCGCCCATATGCTTATAAAGGTGGGCTAGGGCAGCACTGCCCCAATCATAGGAAGGAATCTCGTTAACGGTGTCCAAGCAAGTAAGGAGCCGCAGGCTCACCCGATCATTCCATGTAGCAAAAATCGAACAGCCAAGAACATATAGCAGAAAGACCCGTAACAACTATCGGTCATTCAGAGTGTGTCTCCCTCTTCTGTAGGCCCAATAAAGCTAGCCACAGGGGAACCAGTGCCTCTCCAAATTAGGAGGAACAGCCCCAATCAGCATCTCGATAGCTTCAGGGTCAATCTCATAGCAGTAATCCAAGACTAGGCGCTTCCCGCCAACCCTCAAGCCGGTAATCCTCGAGAAGTCAAAAGGTGTCATCGTCATCTCACCGAACGGAAGATGTAAGGTATTAGTCGTGTCCCACCACCTTTCAGCAAGAGCATAGAAATGGGCCAGGTCATTGGTACTCTTTGAAACCAGATGGACGAAGCCGCCAAAACCTGCATCATCAACCATCTGTTTGACGGTGGGTGATAGTTGGGTATACCATAGGAAAGCGTGGGCAAGACTACCGTGGCCTTTCAAAGCTTCCTCTGGCACCTGCACACACCAAAAATAACCCAAAACAGGCACAAAAGTCACTATTCATAGCCCAAATTCCAAACTTCACAAAATCAACATTTGAGCACAAATCGAACTTCTAACGATCTCTAGGTGCACACTATAGCTCACAAAACTAGCATAATGCATAGGAATAGTCCTGAACTACTGAAAGTTTCACATACATAACGAGCTAGAGCCGCGGCCGAAAGGTGACATTGAGGGTTGTGCAAAACCAACTTCAGAGGTTGACTCTCGGCCTTTGCCCGTTCCTTGGGCTTCTTGGACGGCCTCTTTGAGCTTGAAGCCATGGATCTGCAAAAAATTAAAAATGGGAGCTCAACTTTCTTCTTGAGATTTTGAAAAAAGTAAAAACCCAATCAAAATTCTAATCGTGGGGAAAGATTACTCACCCGAGTGTGCACAAGCTGCGTTTTGACGGATTTTGGCTCCAAAAACACTCAAAAATGGTCAAAAATGAGCTCAAAATGCTCAAAAACCTGAGATATACATCCATGGAGTTCGGCCACCCAGTGCCGCCGCGCGCTGGCCAACTGCCACCGCAGCACTGCTCCATACGGGCCCCACTTCGCTCTATTTTAGCCCAATTTGGCCCGTTCTGATCCGTTTTAGCCCATTTTTGGTCCCGATTAGCCCTGGTGGCCCGTTTTAGTCAAGATTTCTGAGGTTTTATCCCCAATAGATCCAATTTATCCCCATCAGATTCAGTTAATCCCCCGAGGATAGAAATAGAAAGATATTAGCTCCCAAAGGCCCGAACCGGCTTTTTGGACTGACCATTGCAAAGATCTGATCAATCGCAAGAGATTTAGAGACTGGTCCTGGTTCCTGATCAAGAAGAGAGATTCTCTGAGAGTCCTACACCATCCCCTGAGGACAAAAATAAAGAAATGTCAGCCCCCGGAGGCCCTAACCGGCTCTCTTTGATTAAGCACCACAAGATTTGATCAACCACGAGAGATTCAGAAGTGTATCCTGATTCCCGATCAAGAAACAGTTAAGAGAGATTCTCCAAGAGTCCTACAGCATCCCCCGAGGATAGAAATAGAGAAGTATCAGATCTCGAAGGCCCTAACTGGCTCTCCTGGATTGAGCACCATAAGGTTTGATCAACCACGAGAGATTCAGAGGTGGGTCCTGGTTCCCGATCAAGAAACAGTTAAGAGAGATTCTCCGAGAGTCCTACACCATCCCCGAGGATAGAAACAGAAAGATGTCAGCTCCTAGAGGCCCTAACCGGCTCTCTTGGATTGAGCACCGCAAGATTTGATCAACCATGAGAGATTCAGAGGTGGGTCCTAGTTCTCGATCAAGAAACAGTTAAGAGAGATTCTCTGAGAGTCCTACACCATCCCCCGAAGACAGAAACAGAGAAGTATCAGCTCTCGAAGGCCCTAACCGGCTCTCTTGGATGGAGCACCGCAAGATCTGATCAACCGCAAGAGATTTAGAGACGGATCCTGGTTCCCTATCAAGAAACAGTTAAGAAAGATTCCTGGAAGTCTCCCACTGTCCCCGACAAAAAATAGCAGAAAACAAAACAGATATCGGTTACCAAGATTGACCAGAACACTGCCCATATCCCAATTCCCGAGACGAAAGCAATCTATGCACGGCCCTGCGTCTTTTCGATTATCATGAGCTTTCTCACCTGTCGGCTATCATCAAAATCCCCCCAACTAACGGTTATTGCAAGATCCCTCGGTCATCTTTGGTCGTCATCATCAAGGACCTCGCATTCGATCCCTTTATCTTATTAAGCGCACTTCCTAAAATTCAAGAAGTTTGTCCAAAGACCAAGAGTCTTCAACACCTTGGTATCCTTATCAAGATCACCCACTGTATTAGGGATGAATAAGCATCGGCACAGCATAAGTCCACTCAGGGTGACACAGCTCCAGCTCACACAAAGTTTGGAATGCTAGGCATCATAGGACTCATGTACACAATCATATCACATCCATGCATTGCATATTATCCTCATAGCATAGCATTCATATGTCTTGTTATGCATGTGTGATTTGTTCTTTTGTGCCCCGCACTGCGTCCTGGTTTGATTTCCCTTGAGATATGTAGGCAGCTCACGTAGAGTACGACCAACACCAGCCTCAGCGTTTTTGTTTCTATCATTGCATCTTTTGCAATGCTTTTATCCTAAATTTGTAGCCTCCAAAAGTCCTGTCTCTTGGAAGCTTTGGTACTCGCTTGCGACATGCGTTGCCTCGCAAGTTCATGCTAGAGAGGGGCAAACTGTAGACACCCCATTTTGTCGTCTTTCAGGTTTAGGAGACCCATAGCTTGGTGGTTCACAATGATCGAAAAAGACTCAAAAAGGACTCATGGAAGTTAGTTCTATTTCTCAAAATGCTCAGAATGACCGAAATACCCCTAAAAGCCTAAAAACTCCCAAATTTGGACCGAAAGTTATGAAAACATGCTACGTCGTAAGAAAAGTGATAAAATGAGTTTCAAAGCAAAATCAGATGAAATCGTCAGCTCCCAGAGACCCCCGAAAGTCCCGGAAGTTCCCGGAAAGTCCCCGTTGACCGGTTTGACCGAAGTTTGACCAGATTCGACCAAGGTTTGACCGAAATCATCCAAATTTGCCAAAAAGTTTTGAGATCATTCTAGATCATGATAAAAATATTGAAATGAGTTTAAAAAGAAAATGGGATGAAAACATCAGCTTCCGGGAACTCCCAGAGGTTCCCAGAACTTCTTGGAAATCTCGGTTTGATCGATCTAACCTAAAAGTTGACTTTGAAACCAGAGTGCCGTATCATTTTTCAAAAAAATTTCATGGATACTAGCAGTCAATAGCTTTCCAACAGTATATTGCACATAATTTGTGGATTTAAAATGAAACTATTATGAATTTCTGAAGGTAAAAAAGACGTTCAAATCGGCTTTTATCGCGGATACCGCAAAACTTTTCAAAGTGACCGATCTCCGAACTATTTTTTTTATGGAAAATAGACTCCATTACCTTTCCAACAGTATATCACAATCTCAATTTGGAGTTCATGTACATTTTCTGTGAATTTTGGACGAAATAGGGCCTTTTCGCGAATACCGAAACCTCTGGGGGCCTAAAAAGAATTATCTGGACGAATAAGGAGCGGTGCCGCCACGGCACTGGCCCACTACTGCCGCAGCACAGGCCCAGTGCCACTGCGGCACTCTCCTCCAGAACAGTCCATTTTTTGCAATTTCTTTTGGGGTCCATTTTGATTAATTAGAAACCAAAATGACGTAGCTCTATGTTTTCAGTTGTTTGGGACCAATGGGAGTACTTCTAAAACCCCAAAACCACCCCAAATTGGTCTATATAAATCTCCCTTGACTTCTCAATTTGAGGGAGCCAAATGCAGGCTTTAAAAAGTTTTAGAGAGAAAGTTGTAGAGATAAGTTTAGAGTAGAGAGAAAAGAAGCTTCCTTCTTTGATTTTCAAACAAGAAAGTGAGTTCTAAACTTTGTTTTTACTTCATTACATCCATTTACTTCACTTTCAATACACCCAACTACCATTTTAGTGGGTATTTATGAGATAGAAAGCTACTTCCATGTCCAAAGTCACCATATATGAGTGAAACATCAAGCTACAAGTCCAAAATCATCATGAATACCATCTATTGATTGCTATATACTTGTTTGTTTACTTTGATGTTCATCTCCTCTTATCTCATTTCTTTTTCTTTTTTTCTTCTTTACTTACTAGTTCATCATCATCTAGATGAGGACATGAAGTTTGAGGTGAGTGAATCCTTATGGATAGTAGCTCTTGACCTCAAAAACATGTTGGATAGATGATGATTACAACCTCAATACATCCCCATGTATTCTTGAGGTTATTTCCAAAATAAAATAAGTCTTTCCAACAATCTTGGATGTTCTCCAAATGAGTTTTATGTTGATGTTCTAAGGAGTTTTAACCCTCTTTGAGTGCTGAAAATATACTTTCAAAACCCCTATTTCAAAATCCCTCCAAAACCCCAATATTGGGATTCCAAGAAATAAACCTTATTTTTCTCAAAAAATCTTCAAAACAGTGAGTTGTTTGATTTTCAAAGAATTATTCAGAGTTCAATACTTAAGGTATGGATGCAAGACCATTTGGAAAGTCTTCTTAACTCATTATAGAACACCCATGATTTTTGGCTTGACTTGAAAGCACTTGAAAGGGGTCCATTTTTGTCCAATCATTCCTTCCAGACATTCTATTTTTACTGTCATAGCAGCTTGGTTGAATTTCAACTTGTCTTTTAGAAAACTTTTCCAAAACGCGTGGTCCCAAATTATTTTTCCCTTGAACTTCAATGTCTTAGGAAACTCTATGTATAATATGGGCCTCTAGATCTTTTGTTTTCATTTTCTAAGATTTTTTAACATTTCAGTTGATAGTACGAACTCTGTTTCTGAGTAACCTCTATTGTTTATATGATTTCTCTCAATCTGTGATAGTTATTGAGGATTGGATTTTTGATTTGTGTTCTAGACACAATAAGGATAATCTCCATAAAAAAAATCATGCATTGAAAACATTCTTAACCCTAATTTCCATTTTCCACAAGATCAAGTCACTGTTTTGTCCACTATTCACAGCAAGTATACTTTTACTTCCATCCTTTGATTTGATGCTTACATGCACTCCAAATTTGTTCATATCTTAGGAAGTAGTCCATACTACATTTGTACATATCCCATGATGATTCCCTTCATGCATTCATTCATATTGTAGATTTCTAAGTCACTTTAGAAAGTCCATGTACACAAACACACTACAACCTTTGCACATTCTAGGATCATACATTGCATCCATGCAAGATTTGGGGCTTTTGTGACTCCTAATTTAAGAAGATTATAAGGAATGAGTTGGATCATACATCCATGCTTCCCCTCGATCTAATCATCCTTTCTCATCCGTCCCGGGGATTGAGAGGTCTTCTTTTCTCAAAGATTATCAAGCATCATACTTGCTTGCTAAGCATATTTTGATTTCTTTTTATTTATTTGTTTCAAGAACAATTCATGTCCCCCTCTAGACTAGGAAAACTTGATTACTTGATATGTGATTAGACGGTTTTTTCTAAGTTCTTTTGTGTGATCTTTCACTTTACATTGTATGATATTTGGCTTAGATCTTATGAATGATATCTTATCTTTTGATATTCCATTTCAAGATTCTTATGAGATGTAATATACTATCATAGTATTAATTATCGAACCAAGCATAGTATAAGATGATTATTTGGATGCTAATTGAGGCCCGTCGAAAGACGGGGCGAGTTGAGGGTGTTTTAGTCATGACAAAGGCTCCTTCCTCTCTCATACCAAAACCCCGAGCCTAGTTCTTTGGTTATGAAAGGCCGGTGCCCTTTATCCGTTTGGATGAGTCAAATTAGGTTTCTTGGTTCCTTAAAGACCAAATGGCGACTTAGTATCTATTTTCAACAGACCTTCTTTTCTTTAAATCAACCTTTTCCTTTCAAAACAATTTCAAAACAAACAAAAGGAAAGCGGAATTCCGCGTGTCCACATGTGTATATACATATCAAAACACCACTCTCTCTCTCTAGATTTCTGAATTCACCAAACACACACTCTCGAGAATGGTTCATATATAGGTAGAAGGAGGCAGTGGTGGCTGTTTCTGTATAAAACCTGAAATTATGATATTTAAACATTCGATCGATCGAACTAAGTTTGATCGCTCAAGAGCGGACCAGTCAGGTTTGATTGATTGAAGAAAGTTTGATCAATTGAAGTGGGGACCACGTCATAAATTCAGGTCGATAGGGTTTTGATCTCTCGAACGGGGTTCGATCGCTTGAACTCTGGAAATGCTCGATTGCTCGAAAGAGCCTCGATTGATCGAAAGTAGTTCGATCAGTCGAAGGTAGAATTACACATATGATCAAGTGAAGTATATTGAATCTCTTTGCGTAAATAATTATTGAAAATGCAGGGTATTACATCATCCACCACTCATTAAGGATTTCGTCCTCGAAATTAAAACATACATGGTCTAAAACAAAAACAAAAACTTCTCACGCATCTCTGACTCTAGTTCCCATGAAGCTTCTCCTTCATCATGATGCCTCTACTGAATCTTCACCAACGAGATCTCCTTGTTTCTAAGCTTCTTGATTCCACGATCTATAATACAAACTGGTCCTTCGTTGAATGTAATGTTGTCATTGACTTCAATATCTTTGAAGTTGATCTCGTGCGCTGGGTTATGAGCATACTTCCTCAGCATACTGATGTAAAATACGTTGTGCAATCCTGACATCTTCGGCAGCAATACAAGGCGATAAGAAACCTTTCCAATATGCTCTAGAATCTTGAATGGTCCGATGAATTGCGGCAAAAACTTGCCTCTCTTCTGACCAAATCGAACAATTCCCCGAATAGGTGAAACTTTGAGCAGCACGTGATCTCCAATGACGAACTCTAATTCTTTGCGTCGCTTCTCAGCATAAATCTTGTGTCTGGTCTGAGCTGTCTTCATTCTCTCACATTCAATATGAATCTTCTCACTAGTTTCTTGTACCATCTCTGGACCAAGAAGTTGAGTATCTCTGACTTCAGTCCAACAAAGCAGCGATCAGCAAGGTCTACTGTACAAAGCTTCAAACAGGCCCATTCCTATGATCGAATAATAACTATTGTTGTAGGCGAACTCAATCAAAGGTAAGTGCGTCTCCCAAAAACTCTCAAAATTAAAGACACAAGTGCATAACATGTCCTCTATTACTTGATAAACTCGTTTAGTCTGCCTATCAATCTGTAGATGAAAAGCTAAACTCAAGTTCAATGTAGTTCCCATCGCTGTTTGGAGTCTTTTCCAAAACTCTGTTGTAAAGCACAAATCTCGATCTACACAATAGTTATAGGTACTCTGTGTAACCGTACAACGTGCTATAGATACGTCTGACTCAAACGTTCTACTGGATATGTCATGATGTAGGTGACAAAATGTGCCGTCTTCGTAAGTCAATCCACGATTACCCATATAGCATCGTGGTTTTGTTGTGACTTCAGCAATCCTACCATGAAATCCATAGTGATGTGTTCCCATTTCCATTCAGCTAAGACTTCCAATGCTTTCCATTCTTGAATTAAAAATGCCACGATCACTAATCGAGGTTTAGGACTCAAAGCGTCTGCTAAGACATTTACTTTTCCTAGATGGTATTGCAATGAAAAGTCGTAATCCTTGAGTAACTCTATCGATCTTCGTTGTCGCATATTCAACTCCTTCTAAGAGAATAAATACTTCAAGCTCTTATGATCAGAATAGAGATCAAATTTCTCTCCATGGAGATAGTGTCTCCAAATCTTCGATGCAAACACTATTGCTGCCAATTCCAGATCGTGAGTAGGGTAGTTCTTCTCATGTACCTTCAATTATCTTTATCCATATGCAATGACATTCCCGTCTTGCATAAGCACACACCCAAGTCCTTGGTGCGATGCATTACTGTAGATCACATACCTTTCTCCACTCTTAGGTATTGCGAGTACTGGTGCTGAAGTTAATCTTTCCGTTAACTCCTGGAATGCACCCTCATGCTTCTCTGTCCATTCGTACTTATTTCTTTTCTCATCAAATTCGTCAAAGGTCCTGCTACCTTGGAAAATCCTTCTACGAATCTTCTGTAATATCCTTCCAAGCCAAGGAAACTTCTAACCTCTGTCGCATTGGTCGGTTTGCTCCAACTTAAGACTGCATCAATCTTAGATGAGTCCAGTGCAATACCGTCCTGAGATATAACATGTCCCAGGAGTTTGACTTCCTATAGCCAAAACTCACACTTGCTGAACATTACATACAACTTATTATCTCGAAGTGTCTATAAAGCAATCTGTAAGTGTCCCTTGTGGTCTTCTTCCGTCTTTGACTAGATCAAAATATCGTCGATGAATACTATAATGAATTTATCTAGATATGGTCTGAATACTCTATTCAAGTCCATGGATACTGCTGGCGCATTCGTCAATCCAAAAGGCATAACTAGAAACTCGTAATGCCTGTATCTCGTCCTGAACTCAGTCTTCGACACATCCTCCGGTCGAACTAACAACTGGTGATATCTCAATCGTAAATCAATCTTGAAAAAGATCCTCGATCCTTGTAACTGGTCGAATAGGTCATCTATCCTAGGTAGTGGATATCTATTTTAGATCGTTATCTTGTTCAACTCCCTGTAATCCATACAGAGTCGAAGTGTTCCGTCCTTCTTTTTCACAAACAACACTGGTGCTCCCCAAGGTGACGTACTCAGGTGAACGAATCCTAAATCTTCTAGTTCTTGAACTTGTTTCTTCAGTTCCAACATCTCAGTTGGTGCCATTCTATACGGAGTCTTAGATATTGGCAACGTGCCAGGTATAATTCCACGCAGAAGTCTCTTTTTCTTTTCGGTGAAAGTCCTTCAACATCCTGGAATACATCTTGAAAGTCTTATACGATAGGAATCTGATCCATCTTAGATTCTGTACTCACACTCTCGATTGGCTCATGCTCTGGGACTAGTACGTCGAGCACCGGTGATGGTAGGGCTGCTGGTGCTGGTGTAGCTATAGGCTCTGGTGGACCGACTACAATGGCTCTAAACTCAATCTCATCCATATCTGGCATACTCTAAACCAACAATAACATCTCTTGACAAATGTTCCTACCAATCCTCGCAAAATGGTATGGATCTATGTCGGGTGAGTCCTCTCGGTCACATATAGTGCTTTCTATATGTCCTCCTCTAAGTGTCGACTGGCTATTTGGCACACACGCTCATTATAGAACTCCGAGTTAGCTGGCTCCATGGTATCCCCATGGATCACGTGTCCTCCATAGGCATCAGTCACAAACTGATGGAACTCTGGATCCATACTAACTTGCAAGGAAACTATCTATCGTCAGAAAGACAAACTTATCTTATCGTATCTCATCTATGGGATCTCAAAATACTAGGACCAGATGGTGTGGAATCGTTAGTGAACGAAAGTATCACAACCTAAGGCTCTAATACCAAAAAATCCTGTCACGCCCTGGAGCAGCAAAAGTAGAGAAAAATAAATTTACTTTTTGGGTCCATACGAATGACAAGTGAAAGTCAGTAATTATCCACACCATGCAGTACTAGTCTAACTAAAACAACAGGAACAGTAATAACATCAACTGAAATATAAGACAGTTCTAACTATTACAGATCATCAGAGTGTGGTCCACGGGATCACAACAGGTCTGGAGGCAACATATGCCCAAGTACCCGTTAACTAATAAAGTTCAACAGTAATATAAAGCTTAAACGTAAACTAGATAACTATCTTCAGATCTTCAGCTGGTGCAAGGGTAGTCGTCAGCATAATAGCCTTCTCTGGTATAATCGGCATCAATGGGGCCATCCTCTGAGTATTCCCCTTCCGAGTAGTAGCCATTGTCATAAGCTCCATTATCTGCATTCAAAGGGACAGGGTAATCTGGACGGTGAATGTCCAGGCAATAGCAGCCATCAGCTTACTGAGAGTTGAGTGAATAAAAACTCACAGCGTATCAATGATATAATGCATAGCAAGTCATTGAAGTGTCTAATGATATAGTATTACTAAATAATGTCTTCTCTGTATTCCAACGCCATAAATCAACCCTTACCGTCTTATTATCCTGAGACCGATAATCAACATACTCTTTCTAGAAAGAACAGACTTAATCATTTCACACATATAGACATACCATCATTATGTCCATTGCTTATTACGGATGTAAACCATCCACCACATTCATGGATACCATGTCAGTCCATCCCCCGCTTGTTAAGGATAATAACCATCCACCGCTTGTCAGGGATACAACGTTTTGAAAAATAGCATATCCAATCTATTGCCACAACTCATCATTGTATACCAGTGATCCCCCATCCACCGTTTGTTAAGGATATAATATGGATCATTTGGCTATATTAGGACTACATGGTCCTGCCCACTGCTCGTTAAGGATATAAACCATCCACTGCATGTGAAAGCATATCATGATCAGGAGTCCGCCCACGCACCATTCTCTGAACTTATCAAAACTAATTAAACTCATTACTACTATTGATACATGACAATTCCCATGTAGCCTGACTACTCTGATTGAAATAATGGATATCGAACTCATACATGAATCGAAATCATCTAACGTCATTATCGTAATCCCTTAATCTTAATCATACTTATCTGTGTTGTCACATTCTCCCTGACTAACCGATAATCACATAATAAATGTCCGAATTATGAATCGAGTATTCGAACCTCATATAAAATAAACTAAAGAACTAAACCATATTCTACATGTGTCGATCGATTGAAATCATTTCAATCGATTGAGGGAAAATAATGTTCGAGCGATCGAAGTCGCTTCGATCGATCGAACCTTCGATCGATTGAACTCTGTTCAATCGCTCGAGAGTCGTCTTCTCCAGCAGACTTTGAATAGCATATCTATAAATATCTTAAGGATGTTTTCAATACATCTAAACATATCAAAAAGCTTATAAACATTATAATAAAGATACCAAGTGAGTAAGAACTCACTTAGGGTGCGGTGCGTTTGGCAAGGCTTGAACTCCAAGCTTCTCCAATGGCTTCTCCTTCCTCTCTCTGCTCCTCTCTTTGTCTCTGACTCTCCTTCTCTGTCTTTTCTTCTCTTGATTCTTCTTCTTCTCTGTTACTCTCTCTCTCTCTCTCTCTCACACACAGCATATATATATCGTACATGTATGTGTATATAATATATGTATGTGTATATATATCAAAACACCACTCTCTCTCTCTCTCTAGATTTCTTAATTCACCAAACACACACTCTCTCGAGAATGGTTCATATATAGATGGGAGGAGGCATAGGTGGCTATTTCTGCGTGAAACCTAGAATTTTGATATGTACACATTTGATCGATCGAAATAAGTTCAATCCCTCAAGAGCAGATTAGTCAGGTTTGATCGATTGAAGAAAGTTTGTTCAGTTGAAGTGGGGACCATGTCATAAATTTAGGTCGGTAAGGTTTCGATCGCTTGAACAGGGTTCGATCGCTTAAACTCTGGAAATGCTCGATCGCTCGAAAGAGCCTCGATCGATCGAAAGTAGTTCGATCGGTCGAAGGTAGAATTACACATATAATCAAGGGAAGTGTATAGAATCTCTCTGCATAAATAATTATTGAAAATACAGGGTATTACATCATCCACCACTCATTAAGGATTTCGTCCTCGAAATCAAAACATACAAGGTCTAAAACAAAAACAAAAACAAAAACAAAAACTTTTCACGCATCTCTGACTCTAGTTCCCACGAAGCTTCTCCTTCATCATGACGCCTCCATTGAATCTTCACCAACGAGATCTCCTTATTTCTTAGCTTCGTGATCCCACGATCTAAAATGCAAACTGGTTCTTCGTTGAACGTAATGTTTTCATTGACTTCAATATCTTTAAAGTTGATCTCGTGTGCTGGGTTATGAGCACACTTCCTCAGCATAATGATGTGAAATACGTTGTGTACTCCTGACATCTTCGGCGGCAATGCAAGGCGATAAGCAACCTTTCCAACATGCTCTAGAATCTCGAATGGTCTGATGAATCGTGACGATAACTTTCCTCTCTTCTAACCAAATTGAACAATCCCCTGAATAGTTAAAACTTTGAGTAGCGCATGATCTCCAACGACGAACTCTAAGTCTTTGCATCGCTTGTCAGCATAACTCTTGTATCTGGTCTAAGCTGTCTTCATTTTCTTACGTACAATCTGAATCTTCTCACTGGTTTATCGTACCATCTCTAGCCCAAAAAGTTAAGTATCTCTGACTTTGATCCAACAAAGCGGCGATCGGCAAGGTCTACCGTACAAAGCTTCAAATGGCGCCATTCCTATACTCGAATAATAACTGTTGCTGTATGTGAACTCAATCAAAGGTAAGTGCATCTCCCAAAAACTCTCAAAATCAATGACACAAGCGCGTAACATGTCCTCCATTACTTGATTAGCTTGTTCAGTATGGCCATTAGTCTGTGGATGAAAAGCTAAACTCAGGTTCAGTGTAGTTCCCATCGCTATTTGAAGACTTTTCCAAAACTCTGCTGTAAAGCGTAAATCTCGATCTGATACGATAGTTACAGGTACTCCGTGTAACCGTACAACGTGCTATAGATACATCCGACTCAAACGTTCTACTGGATATGTCATGCTATAGGCGACAAAATGTGCCATCTTCGTAAGTCGATCCACGATTACCCATATAGCATCGTGGTTCTGCTATAACTTCGGCAATCCTACCACAAAATCCATAGTGATATGTTCCCATTTCCATTAAGGAATCGGTAATGGTTACAGTAATCCAGATGGATTATGATGTTTTGCCATTACTTGTTTACAAGTAAGACATTGAAATATATACTCTGCTATTTATCTTTTCATTCCTTTCGACCAGAAGTTTCTCTTCAGATCCTTGTACATCTTCGTACCTCCCAGATGAATAGTCATTCGTGACTCATGCGCTTCATCCAATATTTCTTTCTGGAGATTTTCTTCTTCAGGTACATAGAGTCTACCTGTACATTGTAAGGCTCTGTCTGTACTGATACCAGATCTCTGGTTCCTTGCCTGACATCTTGGCAAACCATAACTTCAAATCCTCTGCTGTCTGTTGAGTTTCTATGATACGACTGATCAAAGTTGGTTATATCATAAGGCATCCAAATTGTAGTCTTTTCATTGGTTCCACTGGTTAAAGGTTGAATTCAGCTAAGACTTCCAATGCTTTCCATTCTTGAATTAAAAATACTGTGATCACTAATTGAGGTTTACGACTAAAAGCATCTGCTATGACATTTACGTTTCCTAGATGGTATTGCAATGAAAAGTCATAATCCTTGAGTAACTCCATCCATCTTCGTTGTCGCATATTCAACTCCTTTTGAGAGAATAAATACTTCAAGCTCTTATGATCGGAATACAAACACTATTGCTGCCAATTCTAGATCGTGAGTGGGTAGTTCTTCTCATGTACCTTCCACTGTCTTTATCCATATGCAATGACATTCCCATCTTGTATAAGCACACACCCAAGTCCTTGGTGCGATGCAACACTGTAGATCACATACCTTTCTCCACTCTTAGGTATTGCGAGTACTGGTGCTAAAGTTAATCTTTCCTTTAACTCCTGGAATACATCCTCATGCTTGTCTATCCATTCGTACTTATTTCTTTTCTCATCAAATTTGTCAATGGTTCTGCTACCTTGGAAAATCCTTCTACGGAATCTTCTGTAATATCCTACCAAGCCGAGGAAACTTCTAACCTCTGTCGCATTGGTCGGTCTGCTCCAACCTAAGACTGTATCAATATTAGATGAGTCCACTACAATACTGTCTTGAGATATGACATGTCCGAGGAATTTGACTTCTCATAGACAAAACTCACACTTGCTGAACTTTGTATACAACTTTTTATCTCGAAGTGTCTGTAAAGCAATAAGCAAGTGTCCCTTGTGGTCTTCCTCCGTCTTTGACTAGATCAAAATATCGTCGATGAATACTATAATGAATTTATCCAGATATGGTCTAAATACTCTATTCATTAAGTCCATGAATACTGCTGCCGCATTCATCAATCCAAAAAAACTAGAAACTCGTAATGTCTGTATCTCGTCCTGAACGCAGACTTCGACATATCCTCCGGTCGAACTAAAAACTGGTGTTATCCCGAACATAAATTAATCATTAAAAAGATCCTCGATCCTTGTAACTGGTCGAATAGGTCATCTATCTGAGGTAATGGATATCTATTCTTGATCGATACCTTGTTCAACTCCCTGTAGTCCATATAGAGTCGAAGTGTTCTGTCCTTCTTTTTCACAAACAGTACTGGTGCTCCCCAAGGTAACGTACTTGGGAAAACAAATCCTAAATCTTCTAGTTCTTGAACTTGTTTCTTCAGTTCCAACATCTCAGTTGGTGCCATTCTATATGGAGTCTTAGATATTGGCAACGTGCTAGGTACTAATTCCACACAGAAGTCTATATCTCTTTTTGGTAAAAGTCATTCAACATCCTGGAATACATCTTGAAAGTCTTGTACGATAGGAATTTGATCCATCTTAAGTTTTGTACTCGCACTCTCGATTGTAGCCAAACTACTCGTAAGAAATATATCGCTCGCTGACTGACACTGGAATCTAATCATCGGATATCCTGGTATCAAAAACACAATCATCCTAGTAGGGCAATCCAGATTGGCATTGTACTTAGTCAACCAATCCATCCTTAGGAAAATGTCAAACTTTAACATTGAAAGAACAACCAAGTCTGTTGGAAGATTCCTATCTCCCAAGGTCAATGGGCAATCTTTGCACACTTTACCCAGCTTAACAGACACTCCCAACGGTGACACAACATTAAGTGTTGGCTAGAGTATCTGGGATTCTAAACCCAATTGACTCATAATATTAATAGCAATAAATGAACGTGCAACTCTAGTATCGAATAAGCTTTAACTGGACTATAAAAGAGTATAAGTGTACCTTCCAAATGCTGTTATTCATCGACATTAAAACCATCTTCTACTGGGATTATAGAATTCATCCTAGTTTGATCAAGGGGTCCTTGAATTCCATGAACTGGTGCCCCATAGTATCCTCCCTGTGGTGCACGACAATCCCTGCTCAAGTGCTCTAGTTTGTTGCAATTTTGACAGTTAGCACCCATCTAGTGGTTAATCCTGGGGGCAGTGTAGAATTTGGCTATGTGCCCTAATTTTCTATAATTAAAACATCCTCCACTATTGCTTGGCGGGTCTATTAGCAGCGCTTGAGGTTGTGATCCTCGCTGCTGATATTACGGGGGTCGAGGATAGCTCGACTGAGGCTTCGTGGTTCCATCCCAGGTTCTCTTATTTCCTTGGAAATTTCCCTGAGGTCTCTAACTCTGGGTATTCCTTGGTAACTGGGTCTGGAAATTCCTTTGTTGGAAGTTCCTTGATGGTTGTGGTCGATTCATCTGAGGTTGCTGTACTGGATATGCATCCTTCTCTAGACTTATAGCAAGTCTGTCCAATCCTTCAAAACTCTGGTTCAGGTGACCAATCATTATATGGCAAAGATGGGGATTCAGTCCCTGGTGGAATCTTTTCACCTTCTTCTGCGGAGCGTCTATCATATGTTGATCGAATCTGGATAATTGCTCAAATAGCGTGGTATATTCTCTTACCATCCAATCTCCTAGAACTAAGCTCATGAAATTATTTTCCTATTGATCCTTTTCATCTTATGGAAAGTACTTCTCCAGAAATCTGCCTTTGAACATTTCCCAAGACATTGCTCTCGCAGCGTTCATCCCTATAGTTGCTCGTTTAGCCTCCTACCAATCTGCAGTGGCATAGGTGAGCTGGACTATAGCAAGACGACACTTCTCTTGCTCGCTGCATTCCAATGCATCAAAGATCAACTCCATTTCCCTTATCCATTGTTTGGCTTTCCATGGTTCTGTTAGTCCATCGAACTTCTCAGGACATAACCCATAAAAGTTTGCTAATAACTTATCTCTAGTTTGCCTTGGCTGGAATGGTGCTGCTAGAGGTTGAACATGTCATTGATTTGTAGCATGGTTGTAGGTATCGCCTACATGCTCCATTTGCTGCATAAATGCTTCAAAGACTCTTGATGGGTCCATTCCTTCTAGAATAGGTGCTCTAATTCACGCTTGGTGATTTTTCAAGGGTCCTACCATAATGAATACAAGTGTTGCCTACAAGAGACACATCAATTAGCTGAAAGTCTTCTTATACAAGAAAAAAATAAGATAGGGCAAGAAGCAACGAGAACTAACAGTTCTATTAAACAACACATCAAAGCAACCACACAATCAAAAATCAAAAGTACTACTCGTATATATCAAAAGATGTACCATGGAGTACACAATAATCCTACCATGTACCACGTAGGATATAAGCAAAAATACAGTACTAAGGGCAACTATACTAGTGGCATCCAACTATACAATATAAGCTATGGTCTAATAGTTATCTCTCAAGCTCCCAAAAATCTAGTGGACAACATGTCCTGATAAAACTAACAAAAACTAAATCCTGCAAGTCTTGACTCAAAAATTGTTAGCATCTAATCTTGCTGGTGGCGCCTCATCCTCTGAATCAATCTCCATCTCCTTGAATGGGTCATCCTCAATAAGTATGACAAGATCTCTGACTACTATCCCTATATCCCAATCCTCTACCACCTCTGCATCAGCATCCTCCATCACATCAGCTATTGCTTGGTTGTCAACATCAACTACTACTACGGCAAAACCATCGGCTATATCAAGTGCTCCTGATATTGCAGCCTCTCCCATAAGAAAACCTGCTGGCTGAGTGACCATCTCAGCTATCCATCCTACTGCCATATCAGCCATGGCTGCCATATGCATAATAGGTCCGGCTGGTAAGTGAAGCACAACAGGGGTCTCCGGCCCAACTATCACCTCGTCGGGCGCATCCTCCTCTAATCCCTTTAAAATCATGTCTCCCTCTACTACTATATCTGCCTCAATAGCCTCTGGGTCCTGTGCTCATTCTTCATCTAAGACATAATCCGGCTCCTCCAGATCATCCTCCGACTTATCATCATCATCGTCGTCCACATGATCCTCCTCTACTGGGTCCTCATTGTCCATCGGCTACTCCTCTTCATCCCCGTCAATATCCTCATCATGATGCTCATCCTTTGGCTATGGGTCCTCCATTCCCTCAATTGGCTCAGGCTCTAGGACTAGTACATCGAGTACCAGTGATTGTGGGGCTACTGGTGCTGGTGCAGTTATAGGCACTGGAGGACCGGTTTTAATGGCTCTTAACTCAATCTCATCCATCTCTGGCTTACTCTGAATCAACCATAACATCTCCTGATAAATGTCCCTACCAATCCTCGCAGAATGGTAAGCATCCATGCACATCTATGTTGGGTGAGTACTCCCGGTCACATACAGTTCTCTCTATATGTCCTCATCTAAATTTCGACTGGCTATTTGGCACACACGCTCATGATAGAACTCCGGGTCAACTGGCTCCACGGTATCCCCATGGATCACGTGTCATCCATAAGCATCGATCACAAACTGATGGAACTCTGGATCCATACTAACCTGTAAGGAAACTATCTATCGTCAAAAAGATGAACTTATTTTATCATATCTCATCTCAGGGATCTCAAAATACTAGGACCAGATGGTGTGGAATCATTAGTGAACAAAAGTATCACAACCTAAGGCTCTAATACCGAAAAATCCTATCACGCCCCGGAGCAGTAAAAATTGAGAAAAATAAATTTCCTTTTTGGGTCCATAGGAATGACAAGTGAAAGTTAGTAATTATCCACACCACTGAAATATAAGATAGTTCTAACTATTACAAATCATCAGATTGTGGTCCATAGGATCACAACAGGTCTGGAGGCAACATATGTTCAAGTTCCCGTTAACTAACAAAGTTCAACAGTACTATAAAGTTTAAACGTAAACTAGATAACTATCTTCAGATCTTCAGCTGGCGTAAGGGTAGTCATCAACATAATAGTCTTTTCTGGTATAATCAGAATCAGTGGGACCATCCTCTAAGTATTCCCCTTCCAGGTAGTAGCCATCGTCATAAGCTCCATTATCGGCATTCAAAGGGACAGGGTAATCTGGACGGGGAATGTCCAGGCAATAACGGCCGTCAGCTTACTAAGAGCTGAGTTAAAAAAACTCACAGGGTATCAATGATATAACATATAATACATTATTAAAGTGTCTAATGATATAGTTCTACTAAATAATATCTTCTCCGTATTCCAACGCCGTAAATCAACCCTTATTGTCTTGTTATCCTGAGACCGATAATCAACATACTCTTTCTAGAAAGAACAGACTCAATTGTTTCACACATATAGACATACCATCATTCTATCCATTGCTCGTTAAGGATATAAACCATCCATCACATTCATGGACACCACGTCAGTCCATCCCCCACTCGTTAAGGATATAAACCATCCACCGCATGTTAGGGATAAAATGCTTTGAACAACAGCATATCCAATCTATTGCCATGACTCATCGTTGTATACCTGTGATCCCCCATCCACCGCTCGTTAATGATATAAACCATCCACTGCTTGTTAAGGATACAACATGGATCATTTGGCTATCTTAGGACTACATGGTCCTGCTTACTGCTCGTTAAGGATATAAACCATCCACCGTATGTGAAAGCATATCATGACCAGGCGTCCGCCCACGTACCATTCCCAGAACATATCAAACCTACTTAAACTCAGTACTACTATCGATACATGATAATTCCCATGTGGCCTGACTACTCTGATTAAAATGAACGAATATCGAACTCATACATGAACCAAAATCATCTATCGTCATTATGGTAATCCCTTAATAGTAATTATACTTATCTGTGTTGTCACATTCTCCCTGATTAACCCATAATCGCATAATAGATGTTCGAATTGTGAATCGTGTATCTGAACCTCATATAAAATGATCTAAAGAACTAAACCATATTTTGCATGTATCGATCAATTGAAATCATTTTGATCGATTAAGGGCAAATAATGTTCGAGCGATTGAAGTCGCTTCGATCGATCGAACCTTTGATCGATTGAACTCGGTTCAATCGCTCGCGAGTTGTCTTCTCCAACAGATTTTGAACAGCATATCTATAAATATCTTAAGGATGTTTTAAATACGTCTAAACATATCAAAAATCTTATAAATATTGTAATAAAGATACCAAGTGAGTAAAAACTCACTTATGGTGCATTTGGCAAGGCTTGAACTCCGAGCTTTTCCAATGGCTTCTCCTTTCTCTCTTTGCTCCTCTCTTCGTCTCTGTCTCTCCATCTCTTGATTCTTCTTCTTCTCTGTTACTCTCTCTCTCTCTCTCTCACGCATCGTATATATATATGGTACATGTGTGTGTATATAATATATATCTATGGATATATATATATCAAAACACCACTCTCTCTCTTTCTAGATTTCTGAATTCACCAAACACACACACTCTCGAGAATGGTTCATATATATAGATGGGAGGAGGCACAGGTGGCTGTTTCTGTGTGAAACTTGGAATTATGATATTTACACGTTCGATCGATCGAACTAAGTTTGATCACTCAAGAGCAGATTGGTCAGGTTTGATCGATTAAAGAAAGTTTGATCAATTAAAGTAGGGACCACATCATAAATTCAGGTTGGTAGGGTTTGATCGCTCGAACAGGGTTCGATCGCTTGAACTCTGGAAATGCTCGATCGCTCGAAAGAGCCTCGATCAATCGAAAGTAGTTCGATCGGTCGAAGGTAGAATTATACACATGATCAAGGGATGTATATAGAATCTCTCTGCACAAATAATTATTGAAAATACAGGGTATTACAGATTTACAAAGATCTTGATTGATTTGGATCAATCTTCAAGTCCTCTTCACTTCTCGTCTTCAACCTTTTTCTTCTTTTCTCTTTTCTTCTTCCAAATTTCTTCAAACTCTTTGAATTGCTCACTTTAGATCTTCTATGACTGAGTTTCTCTGAGAGAAACTCAGATTGTATCTCTCTTTCTCTCAATTCTCTAATTTCTTACCCAAAATTAACCAATCTTAACCAACCCCTTTACTCTTGAAAGAGGTCTATATTTATAGAAAAAATCTCAAAGTTGAGGGTACTTTTGTCCTTTTTAGATGATCTTATCATGTTGAAGTTGACTTAAGGGTATAAATTAAATACGTCCTTAAGAAATGAGGTCGTTTGGGATATTCTAGAGATCCAAAGAAGGTTCTAGAAGCAATTTTATTTCTCAACATTGCATACAGGGCGACACTCAACTTGAATTCCACGGCACTCAGTAACTCACTGAGTGCCGCACAATGAGTGTCGGCTCTTAGTCCTGCGTGATGTTTTTTCCATTTTAAGCATTTTCTTTTTCATTTCTTTTTCTTTTTATACTCTATTTTCCTTTTAAAAAAATCCTTATTAAAATTGGTCTAGCTTCAAAATATTATAAATACAATATTTTTGAGATTGTTTCAAAGTCTAGAACAAGTAGAATTAATCTCAGAAGCCTAAATTCATTGGTTCTTCATTGATTTTTGTTTTTTTTTTCCTTTTAAAATAATAATAAAGTAGGAAAATGGTGATTTTAATCTTCTAAACCTTTTTTCTTTGGATCTCTGCTATCCCGAACGCTCTGATTTCCTTACCACACGTATCTGATACTCGATAAATCATAGAAACTTGTCTTTGAAGACCTGTTTACCTTTTTTTGAAATAAAATTGATTGAAAAGCTTTTCAAAGTTCATGAAGAGTTCTTGAAGACCGTCCAAGCGTACCAAATAGTATCATCATTGTATCCAAAGGTAATTCTCCCTAGGTTCGGTAGTCCGGTCAAAATTTGGGTGTCTACACCATGCCCAATTATTTATATATGATAAGGGTAAAATATACGTTCAATGCTAAACCTACGATTGGTTCATGGATTTGGTGAAGGGAAGAAAAGAAAATGTAGAAGAAAACACTTTACGTTCGTAGAATAGTCAAGAAAACAGAGAGCGAGAAAAAATATAATAAAACAAATTATGGAAAAAAGTAAATTATGTGATTCCATGCCTATCGTTTCTTTAATTTCTATTATTGGTTTAAATGCATATTTTCTAACGTTATTTAAGCAAGGAAGAAGGCACAAGGGAAATGGTTTTCCTTATCACTTTCGTTTTCCTTCTGCAAACCAAATAGAGCTCAAGGTCTTTGGAAAAACTTGTACCATAATTTCAGCCATTTCCAGTTATAATTGTGGATAATAGATTCAACTAGACCCACAAAGAACCCTATAGTCAAAGCCATAAGGAGGTGTCTCCTACATCTCTAATGGTTGCTTTACAATACCTTCTGGCCCATTGTCCAAGTTTCATAATGTTTCTCAAAGCCCATGAGCTATGTGTTGGAATTTTCAAGCTCCAATAAAGATCTGCATTTCATACAAGATAGAGTGACACCACTAGACCCATAGCGTCTTTCTTGGAGCAGAGACCCCATAACTGGCTGATACGAGTCACAAGAGTAATTCTATACTTCTAAAATTGATTATCCTGAATAGGTTCCCAACTGGGATGGAGGCATGCTTGGGCCAAGGTGAGCCCAGGCCCCCTTGTACTTTTGAAAATTACAAGCATATATATAGTAGTTTAGGCTTTTTAGGAATAGGACTACGTCATGTTTCATGTTTTATCCCAATTGGGTGTGTAATATAGTTTGAGTAATGCTATGCTTCCTCAAATTTGTATCCTAAATGCTTCCTAAATACATGTCATAGTGGGCCCACTTGATTTTGATTGGAGAATGTTAAAGTTATCCCACAATTATTTAGGGTGGTCCCAGTGTCTGTGTATATAGGAAGCATCTGTGATACAAAATTTAGGAAGCATTGCGTTACTCAACTAGTTTTAGAATGTCATTGTGAATTAAGATTGAACATGTGAACTCGTGAAATAAAATTTAATTTATGAGTTAAGCTTTAGAACTGGCATTGGTTCTACCCGTTACAAAGATTATAGTGGAGAGGGCATTTTCAACTATGAAAATTGTGCAAAATTACTTGTGCAGTTGAGTCTGGGATCAATTTTAAAATGATAGTATGCTTGTGATGAACTGAAAAAAAAATAGAGATTCAACGAGATAACAAATTATACTATATTGAAACGTTTCTAGGATATAAAACTTCAACGCGAGTATCTATAAAATAATACAAGCTTTAATAGAAATATAACATTAGATTTTGCAAACGTTCCCGGAACAAAAATCCTGGTTCCACCCTTGCATATTAACACATATGAGAATGGGTCCACTTGATTTTCATTGGAGGATGGTGAATTGGTCCTACTATTATTGAAGGTGGTATTAACCCTACTACAACAGATGTTAGGAACCATATTTTGGATACTAAATTTGGGTAGCATAACATTACTTACCTGGATTTATTTTGGCAGTCATTTGTTGTCAGAAGTCCTAGCAAATTGTTATCCAAAAATCCAAAACAATGTTGAGTGGTTTTTTCTTCTTTTTTTTTTTCCCTCGAAAATATGGGTTAATGATATTTTACACCATTGTGGTTAAGTCCATTTTTATTTTATCTTTGTACTTCAAAAGTAGACAATTAATCCCCTTGTGGTTTTGGACTAAAGTGAAACTGTTAAAATTTTCCTCAAAATCGATGAAAATGTTAAAATTTGCCCAAAATATTAACATTAACCCCCTTTGTGAGTTTGAATTTGGAATTAATCCCCTATGTGGGATAATGCTGTCATTTAACCTACTTTTGTGGGATAAATTTTGGGATTAACTGCCTATGTTCAGTTAATTTTGATACTTAAAACTCTCCTATGTGGGGGCTACTTTTAACAGTTAATCCCCATGTTGGGCGACTTTGAGAGAAATCTTAACAGTTTCACTTTGGTCTGAAACTACAAGGGGGTAAAGTGAAAATGAGTCTAACCACAAGTTTATAAAATGTAATTAGCTCAGGTACCATGCTATTAGTGAGAATTCTCTTTACACCTTCAATATCATGAATTATTGCAGGGGAGAATTCATTTGTCATCATTCAATTTTGTTTTTCATTTACTCAAAAGTCATATTAAGTAGTGATTATCCTGTGGTTATTTTTTTGGGCCAGTTAGTGGAAAGGACTAATGCATAATATTTCTTAGCATTAAGGACAACTTAAATCTATTATTAAGGATAAGTCCTCCCCCTATTTCCTAGACTAAAATGCCCACATCTTCATCATCTAACTCTAACAACCATTACCACCACCCCTACCACCTCTACCATCTCCGACCACCAACCTTACCATCTCTGGCGACCAGCCCACCACCTCCAGCGACCACCCTAGCAAGTCACTGTTCGCTAAAAAAAAAGCAAGTGAAATTTCACTTGTGATAGCCTAAGTTAAGTGAAATTTCACTTGATATAGAAAAAACTAAGTGAAATTTCACTTAACTTTTCCTATAACAAGTGAAATTTCACTTAATTTTTGTATATTCTGCAACTAACCTCAAAGTTACATCATGAACGTGGTGGCGGCGGATCTAGTTTGAGCTTGTCGGAGATGACCAGATCTGGTTCGTACTCGTCAGAGATGGTTCGAGCTCGTCAGAGATGGTTCGAGCTCGTCGGAGATAGTTCGAGATCGTTAGAGCTTGCAGTGATGATGGTGGTTGTGTGGTGGCTGCAACAATGATAGTGGTGGTAGCGGCTGGGGATAGTGGTGGTGGTGGTTGGCGATGGCTCATGATCGTTGTGGTGGTGGTGGTGGTTGGCGATGGCTCGTAATCGTCACGGTGGTGGTGGCGACAAACCCAGATCTTAGAGAGAGAGAGAGAGAGAGAGAGAGAGAGAGAGAGAAATATTTAGCCTAGGGTTTATGGGTAATTTGGGGAGAAATGATTTAACTTTCATTTCTTGAGAGATGTTTACCAAATATAAGTTTTAACTAGAGGGAATTTTTAACAAAATAAGAAATCTTTTGGACCTTAAACTCTTAAGAGTCATTTTGAGGAATTTTCCACTAATTTTACCTTTTTTGTTTCACTTTGTATAATTTTCCACTAACTAGATGGTTACCTTTTTTGTTTCACTCTTAAGAGGCATGAATAATGGTTCAATAGTGAATGCTTATAGTTCAACCTAATAGTCAAATTATGTTAAAAGAATGAAAATTCATGATAGTGATGACTATATTTCTCTTTTCAATATTAAGCCTACTTACTATATGCAGTTGATGGAGGCTTCTACAGTTCTACTCTATAGTTGGATAAAAGTCTCTTGGATCTGAAGATGCTATATCATTCTTGGATATGTGCTTTAAATGTAAGAAGAAACAGCACATGGACTCTGTTTGTCTTTCAATACCGTGAAAGAGGATCATGCTAAATAAGCAATCAAATATTGTAAATTGATATTGAGTTATTAACTTAATTGTAGGCAATAGGATAGGATCATGATGTACAAATCTTGTATAAAGATAGTTGTAACCTTTGTATTGTGATATCAATTAAAAATTCTATTCTTCCATTTTTGGTTTCTCTTGATGGTATCAGAGCAACAATCTGGGTAAACCTAACCAAACACAAGCACCATCCTAGCCAACATAGCCATGGGTGATATCACTAGAAAGAAGTCAACCGGCTCAGGCATGGCTCAAATCCGAGATGGGAAAAAACCAACCACCCGCTCTACCATCAGCATTCGGATCAACCCGGTGTATTCCTTGTCTCGCAACCTTTGGTAGAAGATAACTACAACACATGGGTCAGTCCATGAGCATGGCCTTAATAGTCAAAAACAAGATTGGCTTTGTTGATGGGTCGATCAAAGAACTAAGTGAGGATGAACCTGATGAATTATTGCAATGGAAGCACTGCAATAACTTAGTCAAGACATGGCTATTGGGATCAATGTTGAAGGAAATTGGTGGCAACGTCATTCACTGTAAGGACATGTGTCAGATGTGGCTTGATCTACAAGATCGATTTTCTCATATGAATACCGTTTAGTGTTTCCATATCGAGAATGAAATCCATGATTGCATATAAGGCAGCATGACTGTAAGTTCTTATTTTACTAAACGTAAGTGTGTTTAGAATGAATGAGACGTGTTGTGCTCAATCCCGACATGTAGCTACAGAACAATCAAAGATTGCTTCATACATAGAGACTCAGAAAACAATGAAATTTCTCATGGGTCTGAATGACTCATATGCCACTGTTCGTAGAAATGCACTTTTGTTGGAGCCATTACCCACGATAAATAAAGCATATTCGCTGGTCCTTCGACATGAAAACCAAGTGGAGATTTCTAATGGTAAAAGTTCTGCTCAAGCAAAAGTAGCCATTTTTACCATGAAGAACGTAAGCCATGAGTCAGAATCAGAAGAGAGATGTGCAAAGTGCAACAAGACAAATCACAGTACCTAGAATTATCGTGCTCATCTCAAATGCACCTATTGCGGTTGGAAAGAATACACATTTGATCACTACCGTAAGAAAATGGTGGCATTAGCGGTTAAGCAGGGTACTCTCTCGTCTTGAAAGGGCAACCAGGTTGCATCTGATAAGTAGGAGGCAATGTCTAGTTTTTCTTTTTCAGCAGAAGAATGTAAACAAATCCTTTAAATGTTTGCACCACAAAATGAATTCCATGGTATGGGCCCATGGAGGATGTGGTCACAAGAGGAGAGCATGCCACGTGTTATTTTGGTAGTTGGTCAGGATGATGGGTTTGAACATAGGATAATGGCGGTTATTCACTAGAATAAGTCAGGATGATGGTAAATAACCACCAAGGGCCTATATTTGCCACACATGCATACAAAATCTACCACATGTGTTAAAACAGTAATAAATAAGTAGAAAAACTGCTATTTAGTGGAGAATGGCGGTTATAAAGTAGTGGAGAATGGAAGTTACAAGGTAGTGTGTTATATTAACACATGGCCATTATTTAAATGGCTTAGTGGGGAATAACCACCCATGAACTGCCACATCATGGGGCAGTTATATAAGAGGTTATTATCTCTAAATAACCACATCATGTTCATCAATCACGTCATCAGTCTGAAGTGGCATCATCAGTCTGAAATGCAGTGATTAGTCTGGAATGCAGTGATCAGTCTGAAATGCAGTGGCGGTTATGCAGTTAATTAAATTCACCATGTTGCTTATAAATACAAGAGAGAATGAAGAAGAAGACATCATCAATGATCAAACAAACTACATGCTCTAAGCATTTTAACTTTTATCTTTCATTTCCTTTTCCTGTTTTAGGAGTAAGATTTTAATGTAGTTCTTTCCACATCCGTAAGAGAAGGTGTGTTATCCCCTTCTTCTTCATATTGTAATTTGGAGGCGAGCTTTGCCGCTCCAAACTGTAAGAAGGTGTATGTTCCCCTTCTTGTTGCTATAATTGGAGGCGCGATTACCACTCCAATCTCTTGTAACCATTCTTGTGCTTAATGAAAAATATCATGTTTTGGGCATTTACTTGCTTGGTGAGATTTTTGTTACATTTTTAAGTCTTTGATTCTGTCAAAGCGCCGAGAATCCAAAGGAAAGTGTTGTTCCTCTACTTTCCAAATCGCCTGATCAATTTATCCACACTTAGAGGATGTTTGTTGGTAAACAATATGTTTTCTTGGCACACTCGTGCATAAGAACATTTCCTGCCATACACATGTTGAGCAAGAACAAATCCTCTATGGCAAATCAAGTTGGTAATTCTTCAACCCATGAAGAACTTTCAGGTAAAGCTTATTCCTACACTTATAATGGGAAGAAGAACATTTGGATTTTGGATAGTGGCGCTACAGATCACATGGTTTATAGCCCTGATTTCCTTACACATTCAAAGTCGGTTGAAAATCATACTGTTGAATTGCCGAGTGGTTCAGTTGCTAAAGTCACTCATATTGGACAAATTATTTTCTCTCCCAATTTCATTCTCAATAACGTCCTCTGTATACCGCTTTTTCGAGTAAACTTGATTTCCATTAGCAAGTTAGCCTCTAACTCCTTTAATATCACAGTGTTTCTAAGCCAATTTTGTGTCATACAGGACCTATGCTAGGGAAAGATGATTGGGATGGGATTTGAGTGGGAGGGAATCTGCTATCTTGATCAACCAAAGAAAGGGACATACAACTCCGTTCGAGCTTTAGCTTCTAGTCTTTGGCATCAACGTCTTGGGCATCCATCAAATAAAGTTTTTTAGTCATTCCCTTTTTAAAAGAATAAATCTTGTGATACAGACAAGTGTTTAATTTGCCCATTGGCCATACAAACAAGATCACCATTTCCATTGAGTTCCATTTCAAGTAAAGTATGTTTTAATTTGATACATGTTGACATTTGGGGTGGTTATAAAATTGCCTCTCTTACTGGTGCGAAATATTTTCTCACCTTCATAGATGATTTTACTAGGAGTACATGGGTTTATTTGATGAAACATAAATCTGATACAAGGGACCTTCTAGTTAAATTCATTCACATGGTTGAGACCCAATTCCACTCTAAGATCAAAATAGTACGTATTGACAATGGCCATGAGTTCAAACTTGAAAATTTTTGTTCTCTCAAAGGCATTGTTCATCAATCTAGTTGTGTTGACACATCTCAACAAAATGGTGTTGTTGAGCGCAAACATAGGCATCATCATATCTCATAAATAGAACACCAACACCTTTTCTTGATGGAAAAATGCCATATGAGAAATTATTTCATCAAGTTCCTAATTATTCTCCTTTAAGGGAATTTGGTTGTTTATGTTTTGTCTCCACCTATGCACAAAGACCTTCAAAATTTGACCCTCGTGCAACTCATTGCATTTTTGTTAGATATCCTTATGGTCAATAAGGGTATCGTGTTTTTGATCTCAACATCAAATAGGTTTTTGTCTCACAGGATGTTACTTTCTTTGAAGAAATATTCCCTTTTCAAAATCATGCTCATTCCGCTGCACCATACCCACTGCCACAACCTAATGCCTCCCTTTTGACATTGGATGTTGACTCTTTCCCAGAGCTCTTATCTTCATCCCAACAATCAGAGGAGACTCTCTCTTTTCAGACACCATAAGCAGACGTGATCAACCCCTCAATTTCCCTAGCATTATCACATAATAGAGGAGACTCTCTATCATCCCCAACTCTACAACCTTCACCATCACCCGATTCTTCATCCTCTCCAACGCCACCACTACTACGATATGGTGCCCATCAAACCAAACCACCAACCTTTTTGTAGGACTTTCATGTCGAGGTATCCCTTCCATTAAGTACTGAACCTACATCTTCATCTTCCACGAACGTGGTAAACTCTTTCGGTACTACTCATTTTCTTTCATAATTTTTGTCCTATGATTGACTTTTTCCTAATCATAAAGCCTTCATCACTCATCTCACCCTTCTTAAAGAACTAACAAGTTTTTCATAGGAAATTACAGATCCAAAGTGGAGAGATGCCATGCAACATGAAATTACAACCCTTTAAGCCAACAAAATGCGGACTCTCATGCCATTGCCATCTTACAAATGCCCAATCGGATGCAAGAGGGTTTACAAAATCAAGTTCAACCTAGATGGGATAATAGAGTAGTACAAAACTTGGTTAGTGGCGAAAGGGTATAGTCAAATAGACGGTGTTGATAATAGGGAAACATTTGCCCCTGTGGAAAAATTGGTGACTATTCATGTGCTTCTTAGCATTGCAGCCTTACAAGGATGGCACTTGCACCAACTAGACGTAAACAATGCATTCTTGCATGACGATCTTGATGAGTATGTATACATGTCCTTGCCTCTTGGTTTTGGACGAAAGGGGGAGACTCATGTGTGCAAATTAAACAAATCCTTGTATGGCCTAAAGTAGACATTGAGACAATGATTTCTCAAACAGTCAACTACGCTCAAAGCTGTTGGGTTTCATCAATCATTGTCCGACTACTCATTGTTCGTCTAAAATCATCAAGGTAGCTCCATAATGCTACTTGTGTATGTTAATGATGTGATACTGATAGGCAACAACTTACATGACATTGAGGACACTAAGAAATTTCTTTCCAAGCATTTCAAGCTCAAAGACTTGGGTCAGCTCAAATAATTCTTAGGGGTAGAGGTTGCAAGGTCAAAATGTGACATCACTTTGTGTCAACAAATTTATACACTGGAATATTGGATGATGCCGAGTTCCTAGGTACTAGACCTTTACGCTTCCCTGTGGAACAAAATTTGTCACTCACATAAACGGATGGGAAGCTACAAAATGATCCATCTTCGTACAGATGGCTTGTAGGTAGGTTAATTTACTTGACCATCACAAGGCCTGATCTTGTTTATGCAGTTCATGTATTGAGTTAATTCATGGATAAGCCCCGACAGCCACACCTTGAAGCAGCACATAAGGTTCTCAAATACATCAAGCAAATGCCTGGACAAGGAATTTTATTACCCTCTATAGGTCCATTACAATTATGGGCATTTTATGGTGTCGATTGGGCTTGATGTAAAGATACACGAAGATCAATAACTGGTCATTGCATTCTACTCATCCAAGCACCAATTTCTTGGGAAACAAAGAAGCAAAGCACTATATCTCGATCAAATGCAGAGGCAGAGTATCGCTCTATGGTTACTACTTGTTGTGAGATGACATGGCAAAAGAACATCCTGAAGGATTTGAGAGTTAATCACACACAACTAGTCATGCTATTCTGCAACAATCAAGCTACTATGCATATTGCTTCAAATTCGGTATTCCACAAATGAACAAATCACATAGAGATAGATTGTCATCTAGTGCGCAAAAAGATTCAAGAAGGGATGATACGAACAACTTACATACAAACCATGAATCAACCAACTGATTTGTTCACTAAGCCATTGCATTCGACTCAATTTGAAGTACTGTTCAGTAAGTTGGGTGTCATAAACATACACTCCAACTTGAGGGGGAGTGTTAAAGTGAATCATTCAAAATAAGCAATGAAATATTATAAATTGATATTGAGTTATTCACTTACTTATCTTGGATTCGGATAGCCGTAATTGTAGGCAATAGGATAGGATCATGATGTACAAATCTTGTGATATCAATTAAAAATTCTATCCTTCCATTTTTGGTTTCTCTTGAAATACATATGCCACTTTGTTATAGTTTTCATTCAAATTGTAGCATGCCTTTATTACTAGGTCTTAGTAATACTAACTTATAGCTTTAGAGTGTATCTAAATAAAGGAAAAAATGTGATTGTAAAACCTTATTACTATATTATAATAAATTGAGATATTTTAGGAGGCCTCATGCTTAACAGCTATGTGAATCTCATAAGAACCAGAAGACGCAATGTCATTATTTGAAGAAGAAGCAAAAGCCAAGTTATGCTTTTGCTTAATTATCGCCCGCCACTCATCAATATAGGCCGCTTGATTCTGATTCAGAATAAGGAGTTCACATTGTTGAAGGATTTTCAAAATCTCTTCAGTTTTGTCAAGAAGATGAGCAGCTTGTTGGACACTCTCCTCCCTTTTCTCTACCACAATGCAAATACACTTCATTATTATAACATGTGGTAAATAGTGAGACAACCATCCTTTATGTCTGGGATCATAGCAAATAACTTGTTGAACAATTCATCACTTGACTGTCACTGCCGAGATCATAGTCTAGCAAATAAAGTTTTGTTGATTCTGTACGTAGAATTAGAAGCTATGGCCTTTACAAGCCATTTGAGAGGGTTCTCCTTTATTACCTGTACCCGAGAAATAGTAGCAATATTTATTTTGCATGCATTAATTAGTATAATTAATTTCATGTAATGATTTGGGTAAGTTCCAAACACCCTAGTATGATAAGTGCTTGATAAAGGGTAGAGTTGGACATATGTGAAGTGGAACCCATGGGAGGTCCATATTAGATAAATTGCATTTAGTTGCATCTATGTAATTGAATGAATACTTGTTTAATTGCTTGGAATATTATATTGCTAGTTGTGGCTTTTAAACTATTAGTTTAAGAACCCGTGTGAGAGCGAATTGGAACTTGGTTCATAATTAGTAGGCTAATTAGCAACTTCATAAATACGTGGGACTACTTTTTTGATCCATACGTGACAAATACATATCTACTTAGATATTGGGGTAGTTAATATATTGCTAAGGGGTTTCATAATAAGAATTTAGAAGTTTTGGGGGTGTAAGATCAAATACAGTAGGTGTCATGCCCCGGAACAACAAAAATAGAGAAAAATAAATTTCCTTTTTGGGTCCATAGGGAATGACAAGTGAAAGTCACTAATAATCCACACCACATAGTACTAGTCCCAAAAGATAAACAGGAATCATAAACAACGGAAAATATAAAGGTAATATCACTATTACAAACATAAGAGTATGGTCCACAGGATCACAACAGGTTTGGAGATAACATATGCCCAAGTACCCGTTAACTACCAATGTTCAACAGAAATATAAAGTTAAACATAAATTAAATAAACTATCTTCAGTCATTAGCTGGCGTTAGGATAGTCGTCGGCATAATACTTCTCTCTAGTATAACCGGCATTAGTGGGGTCATCCTCTGTATAATCCAACCCCAGGTAGTAGCCATCACCGTAGGTTCCATCACCTACATTGTTAGGGACAGGGTTCTGGATGGGGAATGTCCAGGCAAATGAAAGCCGTCAGCTTACTGAAAGCTGAGTGAGAACTAACTAACACAGTCTCATAGAAATAATGTAATTATCAGTCATGCACAATATAAAGTAGTGATATTAGTAATATCTTCTCTTTTTTATTCGGACCCGTCATTAACCGATTCTCATCATTCTCTAACTCTAGGACAGACTGCACCCATCTTATCTAATTACTACAAATTGATTATATCATCACAACATACTAGTGTTCTTGTTCACCGCTTTTAAGAACTTGTACTATTCACCGCTTTTAAGAACTCTGACGAACACTGTACATCGCTCTCATATAATAACTAGTCTATGGATGCACGAATACTCATGTTCACCACTTTTAAGAACTCTTACTGTTCACCGCTTTTAAGAACGCTTGCGAGTATCGTCCGTTCACAATTAATATGTATTCGTACTCTTGTTCACCTCTTTTAAGAACTCTTATTGTTCACCGCTTTTAAGAACGATTGCCAGTATAATACATAACGCTCACATCCTACGCAGATGTGTTCACCACTGATCTCTGATACTGACAATACTTGTACTGACCGTCACCAATACCTCACTGATTCAAACACCAAGATTAACCAATATTACCTACCAACATAACTCAAACCTTATCTCATTATCGTGTTGAATTGATACTAACGTTCTGAACCTAACTATGTTACTTACCATGTAATCTAAATCTCATTATCGCATCCCATTACCTCTGTAACCCATAATATCCATAATAGAGACATGAAATAGCAACTAAATAGTTATGCATTCTGAATCATAAACTTTAAAGGAACACATCCATGTTCTGCTATATTCGATCGATTGAAATCAACTCAAACGCTTGAGGAAAGTGAGGTTTGATCGATCAAAGTATTCTCGATCGATTGAAGTCAAGGTGGTCTCGATCGATTAAACTCATTTCGATCGATTGAGAAAGAGGGAGGTTCGATCGATTGAACAATGAAAAAGAGAGAATGGAATAGCTAGAGAAAACCTTGGCCCATTAGGGGCAATAGTTACAGTTGATCATAGACTATTTGGGGCAAGCCACCGTTGATCCACAAGGAGTGCTTGTTGTTGACCCACTCATACCACCTCCTCCGCTTATTGCACCTAAGAACCCCATTGATCCAAATCCTATCATGGAGGAGGAATGGTTTGATGAAGGATAAGTTGGACTACCTAGAAAGTGTAGTGAGGAAGTCCCGTGGAGTGGATGATTACCTGCTTGACCTTGAGGGTTTATTTGAGCCTTCTAAGCTCAAAATGACTGATAAGTTTAAGATGCCCGAGCTAAAGAAGTTTGATGGAACTGGCAATCTCAAGAGCCATTTACATATGTATGTCACCACCCTCAGGCCTATGGGATTAGGGAATGAGCATTTGGCCCAATTATTTTCACATTACTTGTCCGGAGGAGCTCTATAATGGTTCCTTGCCCTTGAATCCTCCAAGACCCGTTTGTGGGAGGATATTGTGACCAAATTTGTGAAGTAGTATGCATACAACACCATGCTTGATGTTACTGTCTAGGACCTTGAGACAACTAGGCACAACAACCAGGAGTCATTTGCCACATTCTTAACCGATTGGAGGAAGAAGGCTGCTGAGATGGCAAATAGGCCAACCCAGAAGGAGCAGGTCCATATGATCATCAAGAATTTTCAACCCACATACAATGAGCGCACACTTCATGCCAATCACTACCTTCGAATAGCTATTTGATGTGAGGACCAAGATCGAGGATGCCTTGAGGGATGGGAAGATCAAGAAAGAGGAGAACAATCCAAGGAGGAGAGCCATGGGAGGACAATACTTAAATAACCACACTACACTCGATGTCAATGTCTTGAGTGATAACCAAACGTCCTACACGAAAAATAATGGCTCTGAACCAAGAAAATTCACAGCACTCAGCGTACAATTATCTTCCATATCGACTTGCCGCATCCCAAAAGGCCACCTCAAGCCCTTGAACCCAAGATTGACTCCAGATCCTCTCCCACCGAGATATGAAACTGGCAAATACTATGCTTTCCATCAAGAATATGGCCATGATACCAACTGTTGCACCTGCCTCTACCATGAGATCCAAGACCTCCTTGAAAACGGGGTCATTACACCCCCACCTCTACCAAATGTTACCCGTAACCCATTGCCTAATCATCATGCCATTCCTCTGCCACAAAATATCTACCACGTACCTTAGCCTCACCCTACTCTTCTATAACCCAACCATATACATCATCGCCTTGACCGAACTCGAACCTATGGTGGTCCTCCCGGATGAATCCAAGACTTGCATTTCAGATGAGCAATTTTGGGTGGATGATGATGTGGACCAGTGCGCTCAGATGAGGTCCTGGCGTCTTCCCTCGATAGTGTCCCGGGACGGATCCCAAGGAGTACACTTTAGGGAAAACTAGGACTTCCTCACGCGATCCTAGAGATAAAGAGTTGCCACCTAATTTTTATCGAAAATTAGGAAACCCATGTTTGACTCGCCCAAAATTGAATAAGGTTACTCACCCTTCATTAACAAAAACTAGGTTTAGGGGTCTTGGTACGAGAGGGGAAGGAGCCCAAGAAGGACTAAAGCACCCCATCCTCGCCCTACCGAACGGTAGGCCTTGATTCGAATATCCTTGTTCTTAATTCATAATTGGTGTTGTTTCCTCAAACATACTAGATATATATACATGTCAAAAGGGAACATCTTATGAAAATCATTTCAAGAGATTAAGTCAAGTAGCAATCAGATGCACATGCAATACCAGAGAAAAGTATACTTATAGTGGTTAGTCCAGCCTGGGACCGATGCAAATAAAGGAAACATGTCATGATATGCAAAAGGGAACAAGAAGACTTACATTGGGTTGACTTAAGCGGAGTCGCAGAAGCAAAAAGAAATGGAAACGTGTAATGCAATCATGCAACAATCCTAGATAAGATGTCTCTAACAAATAATCATATAAACGGAGAATATCCTAAAGGAATTTGTGTCATTGAAATAAAGTTGTAAACCTAGAAAAATTCTAAGAGAAAGGATAGAGAAGGTACACGATACATGGGCACTAAGCCACATGTAGATGAGGCAAGCTAACAAATTGAAGTCCGTATCCACGACATTCAATTCTCTGCACTAAGACACCAAAGAATACCCAAGCATTGCAAAATACACAAGAAAACAAAGGATATGCATGAAAAACAAAGAAAACATATCATCAATCAAATTTCCAGATTCAGCAACCTCTAATGAATCCTATCAAAAGTGCTCTTAAACATGAGCTGGGTTAAAACCCTTTTACAACAAGTTAGATACATGTATTAGGGAACTTCTCCAAAAAGTAGGACATCTTTACCATTTTTGAAGTTGGAGAAATAAGGGTTTTGGGAACAGTGGATCAGGACTGTCCACTGTTATTGTAAAAATCATAATTAATTCTACAAAAATCATGTGAAGCTCTATTTTGTGTCAAAAGAAAGCTATTTCACTTTAATTTATAAAAAAATAATCCCATTGACATGTCATGAATTTAAGGTTTCTGAAAAGTTGTTTCAAACAGACTCTGTTATTCTGAAAATTTGGTATCATTTGACAAAGGAATGTAAAATACAATAGAAGTATAATAGAAATTCATAAATCATGCTAATCAAGTTAATCTAAGCTTTTGATCTCTCATCCAATTATCCTAGATGATTTCTAAACCAAGTTTTATTTATCAATTCTTGTTGAGTGATCAAGGTATGACCATTTTGTATACATAATCATGATTGTAGTTAAACTTAGAAAATTCCAGAATAGTTGTATCAACTTCAAACGCTTAGAAAATGATCTTAACTCGATGGTGTGCTCACGATTTTACATTGGCATATAGATACATGAGTTAGGAATCATCCCCAAAAAGCGGAACATCGATAACTATTATAGATTTTTTGAAATTCAAGAACAAAGAGACTATATTCAAATCTGTCAATCGATTTCTCAACAATTTCTAAAAATAGCATATTGATCCTAGAAGTTCTCAAAACAAACCGGATGAAAGCTAATTCATCAAAGTTTACCCAAAAAATTTGAAATCCATCAAACTATGGGTTTTGATGGACCAAATCTTATGGACAAAACCAATCTATTTTACTGAATTTTGACTAATTCATTTTAAAGTGTGAGGAAATTATCGTAGGTGTTGGTTGAAGCTTATTGAGCGATCAAATTCATAGATCTACTTGACTATCATGATTTCCAATCAATTTAGCCCTCAAGTTCTATGAATAACTTTAGATCATGGATCAAAGGGACTTACAAATATCCTATTGGAGATGAATTTCAATAGGAATTCTAGGTAATAAAAATAATCAAGAGATGGGTATGAACATAGGAATCATCCCTCTAATAGATCATACTTCTAAACCATTATAAAATTCAAAATAGATACATATATATAATCATGTATGCATGAATCTAAAACTAGAATAGAAAAAGGAAATCAAAATTGAAAATCAATCTCTAACTATGAATTATTAACAAAATTAAATAGATTTGGATCTAGCTATGTGAGTGTGTGAAGAACAAGAGATGAAGAAGATGAGTGTTCTAACAAATAAAATAAAACTAAGCTAGATCCAAATCTTATAGATCTATATATATAAAATAGGAATTAGCGATGAATTATAGTGTTCACCTCTTGGAGGAATCTCAATTTTGCAATCAAAGTTGTATTGAAGATCTCCTTCTTCAAGTGTTCTTCAAGTGTACTTCAAGCACTCATCCATGGAAGTTGAGGGAGGCAATTGATGTTAAAATCATCTAATCTAATTATCTTGAGATTATTTTAGAAAATTCTAATTCATAATTCCCTTCTTCTCTCTAGAAATTTCTCTTGAATTCTAAGTATATTCTTATCTCTTGCAAGTATATTCACTTGTATGTACTTAAAGCTTTTTTTTAACATATTCCAAGTGTCCCCTCATATGAGATGCATGGGATCTTTTATAGAGTTTCCAAAACTTAACTCTTAAGTTACATGGTTAAAACATGATTTTCAAAGAGCAGAAAAGGGCTAAAATGGCCATTTCAGTGCCTAAACGCAATTTACAGGCAATTTCCTCGCAGTGGGAACTTTCAAGAAGAGTCTGGAACCAGAAAAACACGATGGAGAACATCACTTATAGGTTGCGGTTAAGGTGGGAACCGCCACCCCACATGTGGGACCCGCCATCTGCATTTCTTGTTCCCCTGGTTGCCCACAAGCCCTGTTTCAATTTTCATGTGCACTGCTTTTCCAGATTTTTGTAAAAATGCTTTTTGGTGTTCAAAATTGTCCGTTTATGTACTTTTGGAAAGTTGTCAGGTTGAATTTTAGTATAAAAATATTCTAGGAGGGTTTGAAATGAGAATTGAAGTCTAATTGAAGCCCGGAAGTCCTCCGAAACTTTCGTCGTCTTTTTGAATTCAAACGACGTCTTTTTCAAAATTGCTTTCCAATGCGCATCAATTTTGAACTTTTCTTTAAAATTGAATCTCTGGATACCTAGAGTACTGCGTTTAGAACACTTAATGTTCATATAACCCTAAGAGAATATGAATTCTGAGAGGTGATTTTGATATAACCGGGATTTATCCATGGAAAAGGGCTTTTCTGAGCTTGAAGTCACTTTTCAAAGTTCGATGTTTTGATTGTGTGGAATCCAGTACCTTCCATGGGGTACTTTTCATCATTGAATCCTCCAAGATGTTGTCCACCCTAAATTCTATCAGTGTGGTCAAAATTGGGTGTCTACAGACGATCCTAAGATTGGTGACCTATTCTACCTAGAGGAGTTAGACCTTGGCCTTGGAGAGGTGAAATGGTGGGATGGACAGCCATCTAATGACTCCAATTGGGATGACATTGAGATCAATGAGGGAGTTCCAAAATGCATATGGGGAGAATGGGATGTTCAACTGTCACGCCCCGACGTAGCATAAATAAGGAAAGCGTTTAATTTCCTTTATAGACACGTAGGTCGCGACAGTTTGAAGGATCGATTCCGTCCCAAACGTCGAACAACAAAAAAAAACAATAATCAGAGCAGAGCAATCAAAGCTTACAAATATTTTTCTAACTTATTACATAATACAATTCTGAGTCTCTAAAGGCACAACCGCCTTAAATCAAAACAGTAACTATCGTCTATTACAATCATCCTCATTACGAAATTCAGTTTAACATATAAAAGTAAATTCTCTTCCTCAGATAGTTGTTCTCAGTTCGCATAGTCATACGGTCCAGCAATATCATAACCTGAAAAGCCTGAACACGAATGTCCAGGACGCATCAACGTCGTCAGCTTCAAGAAGCTGGTGAGTATTAAAAACATGACTTTGAATGTAAAACATATTCATTTACCTCTTTACATTTCTCATTTAATCCAATATTAAAACAAGAAGTTCATTTTAAGAAACAACCACAATATTATTTGAAAGGTGAAATTCACATATATGTGACCGTGTATGAGAATAATGCACCATCTCATCTTACCGACTCTTTTCTCTCGACAAAGCCCAACAACCCACCACCACACATCGGTATCTTTGAAATGCTAAGATAGCCACACTTTAGCACAGGGGTGCCAGGGAATGTCCAATTTGCCTCACACTTTGGTCCGGGGTACCAGGGAGTGTCCATTGCCTCACACTTTGACTACCTAATCCGCCATGCAAATACCGGAGGAACCCTCACGCAGTATCCAGACTCGGGTATCAGGGAGTGTCCGTAGGCCACACTTTAGCACTTCCATGGGTGCCAGGGAATGTCTAAGTTCGGCTTCACACACTTTGACGCTACCATGGTCGCCAGGGAGTGTCCAGTTTTGCCACCGTCGCATTTCAAAGACACCCTCGCCGCAATCTCAATCACAACACACTTTGGTACTCACTTACCAGGGAGTGTCCACAACACAATCTCAATCGCACTCACTATGCCACACTGACCATTACTCTTTTCCACACTGACCAACACTCACACTCACCATGCATGTACAACTGACACCACATGTATGTCACGAAACTTTAAAAACATGAGGCAATTCACTGATTATATAATTGATGTGCGTACGGGGATTGATAAGTCACAATTCATTGTTTTAATCGTTCAAACATATCAAATTAAGACTCTGATTTCGTAAATTTCCCAAATGGAGCTTTAACAGTTCATAAAATACCACCCAAACAGTTCCTTATCACAAAACAAGCACAATTTGAAACTGTCAGAAGTCGCGCGCGCGGGCCGCTCGTGCGAGGGGTCGCTCGCGCGATCTTCCTATTTTCCTTTTTCTTATATAAACTCTTTTGTCTGCCTGGGGACACAAGGATCGCTCGCACAGGTCGCTCGTGGGGTCCGCTCGCGCGATCTGCCTAATTTTCATTTTCTATATATATACTTTTCTGTCTACCTGAGAATACAAGTCTCGCTCGCGCAAGGGTTCTGCTCACGCGAGATGAAGCAGAGGCTTCGTCTTCCTCGCTGGTTTTCCCCTGTTTTCAGTTTAAGGGTCCATTTTGACCCATTTTCAAATCCGGAAATTACTAGGCCTTATTATATATGATTCTCTTTGGTTTTCAACAAGGATTAAGAATATGAAAACAATTTGACATGATTCAAACCATAGCTCTCAAATTTTATGAAAAACTAAAAGATGTCAAAATTTAATTTCCCTTATACTTCCTCATATGAACAAATTAGGCTCTAATATTTTGGCAGGAGCTTCTATGTATCATAATCTTTCATAATCATCTCTGAAAACAAGTTTTGGTTAAGATTGAAAATTTTCATATTCTCAAAGTATGAACATCAACGTAAATTAGCCATGGTGATTTTCAAATCAAGCTATATAAACAAACACAAAATATGAATTACATTCGTAGTGAGTTAATAATACTCACTGAGATATAGATAGCAGAGATTGTTAAGAAAGGAAACTAAATGAAGAAGTTCAAACCCAAGCTTTGGCTATGGGGATTAAGAGCTCTTCTCTCTCTAAAATCTGAAACTATGAACTCACAGCTCTCTCTTTTCTCTCTGTGTGTAAGTGTTATGCAGAGAATGAAATTTATGAGCTGTGTGTGTGTTTAAATAGAGTTACAAGAACTTGGTGCCCAAGTTCTTTCACCAAGGCTTAACCCACAAAATAAACACACTAATCTCAAAGCAATTGCAGATTAACAAGGCTAATACATTATGAAATATACATACGTATAGCTACACTGATGTGTTAGCTCAACAATTCACCAAGGGTCAAGTAGGTGTAGTAGGGGGCAATTCAAAAAGTGTTTGGGAAATTAGCTTATGGCACAACAATTACACACACAAGTTAAATATTCCCAAACATTGCCTTAACCAATGATTAGTTTCCATAAATGGCAAGTAAAGTGTATGTCACATCTAGCTTTACATCACTTCCAAAATCTGTGGAAGTTTAGCACAGCGCGGACAGTTTTGAACACAAACTGGTATTTTCGTGACGCGGTGTTCATCATAAAAATACAGAAAATTCATTTTAACGTAAGAAATGGTTTTCTGGTTTTATAAAAATACTGTTTGAATTAAAAGAAAGCATTTTCACCGTTTTTGAAATTCAGACTTTGAAATTCAACACATGTATTACCAATTTTGTAAAATTGCAGTTTGGCCCCAATAAGAATTCCAAATATGAAATCAAGCGAGAAATAAATTCTACACATAAGAATTGTAATTAAAATAAAAAGTAGATAATGAATATTAAATATGACAATGCCAATAAATGAAAATGCAGGTTATTGCACCCTCCCTCCCTTAAATAGGATTTCGTCCCCAAAATCAAGACTAACTAGTCATGAAACAACTCCGGGTACTTCTTCCTCATATCAGCTTCAACTTCCCACGAGGCTTCGTCCTCGTCATGGTGATTCCACTGAACCTTCACCAACGGAATGTCCTTATTCCTCAACTTCTTGATATTTTGATCGAGAATCTTCACAGGTCTCTCCTTGTACGAAACATTATGACTCGTCTCAATATCATCATAACTAACACGTGCGAGGGGTCTCGTATGTACTTTCTCATCATACTCACATCGAATACATTGTGAACCCCAGACATCTTCGGTGGTAGCGCGAGTCGATAAGCCATTTTCCCGACACGTTCCAAAATCTCGAACGGTCCGATGAAATGCGGGGCTAACTTTCCTCTCTTGAGACCAAAACGTACCACTACTCGGGTCGGTGAAACCTTAATAAGTACGTGATCTCCGATGCTAAACTCCAACTCTTTCCGGCGTCGATTAGCATAACTCTTATATCGGCTCTGAGCGGTTCTCATCCTTTCCTTAACCAAGGAAATCTTCTCGTTGGTTTCTCTAACCAAATCTGGTCCCAACAACTCTGTGTCTCTGACTTCTGCCCAACACAATGGAGAACGACAGGATCGTCCATACAATGCTTCGAACGGAGCCATACCGATACTCGTGTGATAACTATTGTAATAGGCAAATTCAACCAACGGCAAGTGTGTTTCCCAAGATTCTTTAAAATAGATCACACAAGCCCTAAGCATATCCTCCATGATTTGATTGACACGCTCAGTTTGCCCATCTGTCTGAGAGTGAAAGGCAGTACTCATCTTGAGCGAAGTTCCCATAGCTTCTTGCAGACTTTCCCAAAATCCAGAAGTAAAACGTGCGTCACGGTCTGACACAATCGACACAGGTGCACCGTGAAGCCGCACAAGTTGTTGTATGTACATCCGACTCATCTTTTCCACCGGGTATGTCATACTGTAAGCAATAAAGTGAGCAGACTTCGTCAATCGATCCATGATTACCCAAATGGCGTCATGATTTTGCTGCGATCGAGGCAATCCTACTACAAAATCCATCGTAATGTGCTCCCACTTCCAACCAGGAATAGGTAGTGGTTGCAACAATCCTGACGGTCTCTGATGTTCGGCCTTGACTTGCTGACACGTCAAACACTTGGATACAAATTCGGCCACATCCTTCTTCATACCTTCCCACCAGAAATTTCTCTTTAAATTTTTTTACATTTTTGTTCCTCCCGGGTGAACTGTATACCTTGATTTATGTGCTTCTTCCAGGATATCCTTTCTAAGCTCTCCAGCATCTGGCACACATAATCTATTCCTGCAATGATACCCTCCATCGACTCCCACCTTCCATTCTGTCGGGTCTTTCTCTGACATCTTCACGAACCATGTCTGAAACTTCTCATCTTCTTTCTGAGCTCCAATAATGCGATCGATGAGAACAGGCTGTAGGATAAGACATCCGAACAATTGTCCTCCTCCTTCCTCAGTACTCTGTACATCGAACTCCGTCAACATCTCCAACGATCGCCTTTCTCTGACCATTAAGGGGGAGATCGTCTCCCGAGTCTGCCGACTCAAAGCATCAGCGACCACATTAGCTTTACCAGGGTGGTATTCCAACGTGAAGTCGTAATCTTTGATCAACTCCATCCATCTGCGCTGCCTCATGTTCAATTCTTTCTGTGTGAACAAATATTTTAGGCTCTTGTGATCGGAGAATAAATCAAACTTCTCACCGTCGAGATAATGTCTCCAAATCTTGAGTGCGAAAACTACGGCCGCCAACTCCAAATCATGAATAGGATAGTTCAACTCATTCGGCTTCAGCTATCTAGATCCATAGGCGATAACTCTACCATCTTGCATAAGTACACACCCCAATCCTTGATATGACGCGTCACTGAAGATAGTGAACTTCTCCTCAGGCTTGGGTATAGCTAGTACCGGCGCGGTAGTGAGTCTCTCTTTCAATTCTAGAAAGGCCCGCTCATGCTTCTCTGTCCAGTCGAACTTCAAATTCTTCTTTGTCAACCCAGTCAATGGTGCAGCTATTTTATAAAATCCTTCAACAAATCTCCTGTAATAGCCTGCGAGTCCGAGAAAACTCCGAACTTCTGTAGGGTTGCTCGGCCCAACCCAGTTGGACACAGCGTCGGTCTTGGATAAATCCATAGAAATTCCTTGAGATGACACCTTGTGTCCCAAAAATTTGACTTCTTGCAACCAGAACTCACACTTACTAAACTTGGCATACAACTGGTGATCCTTAAGCGTCTGCATTGCAATCCATAGGTGTTGTTCATGTTCTTCTCCTGACTTAGAATAGATCAAAATATCATCTATAAAGACGATGACAAACTGATCCAAATAAGGCTTGAACACTCTGTTCATCAGATCCATAAACACTGCCGGGGCGTTCGTCATTCCAAACGGCATTACCAGAAATTCATAGTGACCATATCGGGTTCTGAAAGCAGTCTTAGGTATGTCTTCCTTTCGTACCCTCAACTGATGATATCCCGACCTTAGGTCTATCTTGGAAAATGTCGTAGCTCCTTGTAGTTGATCAAACAAATTGTCAATCTGCGGTAAGGGATACTTGTTCTTGATAGTCACTCGGTTCAATTCCCGGTAGTCGATACACAGTCTGAGCATCCTGTCCTTCTTCTTCACAAATAACACCGGTGCTCCCCAAGGTGATGTACTTGGACGTACAAAACCTAGGTTCTCGAGCTCTTGAACTTGTTCCTTCAATTCCAATAGCTCTGTGGGGGCCATTCTGTAGGGAACCTTAGTGATCGGTACGGTACCCGGTATAAGCACAATACAGAACTCTATACTTCTCTCGGGCGGCAAACCAGAAATGTCTTGAAATACTTCTTCAAAATCCTTGACTACAGGTATAGATGACGCTGTCACTTCTGTACTGACGACTTCGATATTTTCCAAACACCTAGTGAGGAACATATCTCCCGAAGGATTAAATTGAAAATTAAAGGGTTGATTCTCATTGTCGGAGATTGTAATTCTCTTCCCCGCACAATCCAACTTCACTTGATTCTGAGAGAGCCAATCCATTTGTCACACCCCGATTTTTAGACAACCAAATACCCATTCAATAATATCCCAACCAGTATTTAATTGCCCAAAAATCTGAGAGTGAAAAACAATCAACTTGTCACACATTTGAAATAGTAAACTTTGCTGAAAAATGTTCCTCTTTAAAATAATTCACAAACTTTAAGTAACAAAAAAAAAATAATCATTTTCATTGAGATCTCCATGATAAAATTCTAAACTACAATTTACAATAATAAAGAGAATTCTGTTGCCATAACAAAATAAGAAATCCACATTTTTACAAAACTTGAATCAGAGCTACTACAATCGTCCCATAACCCCAAAATAATAAAATACAACATGGCCCACAATGCCAAGAAATAAATAAATCAAGATCACGAAGCAAAATAAATAACAATTAAAATCTACTCGTAGATCTCTGAATCACAAAATTTACTCCAACCGCTAACACGAACTATTCCTGAAAATAAGAACCCGGCTACGCTCCACGAAGAACGCACCCGGTGATAAAATCACACGGGTCAGTACACACGGTACTGGTGTGAGTTAAATGAATAACATAATAACGAAGTCCTAGGGATAACACACAGTCCCTTAGAAAACCACACAGCAAAATAAGAAATTATCGGGCAAGAGAGTAGTTCCACTCACACTTCAGGACAAGCGGTAGTTTCCTTCCATGTGGTGGCGATGAGGTCTCACCCGAAAAATTTAAATAAATTCCACTTACTACCTTACCATTCCAAAATATAGTGAGTCAACCCTGCAAAATATTAGTGGACCCACTATCCTGTACATAGAATATATTACATAGAAAAATGAAATAAAAACGTACTAGAGGTGCGTATTTTAAACATCAACATTTCACAATTTTAACGTGCACGAACAAGACTATACAAAATATTTCTAAAGCACACAGCACAAACAAATATCCAATTAACTTAAATTTCTTATTTAGTTAATACCTTATGTTCGCCACCTCGGCCACCCAACCACGGTTCAGCCTACACACATATCCCGTGTGCCTCCGAACATAACTCTAACTCCCACTCCGACACCAAATTCCCTAGGGGTATCGCAGGAATTTAGCTTCAAGCCGAAAGGTTAGGCATTATGTTAACGACGTCGAATATACTAGTTCATCTATCATGAGATAAACATTTAGCCGGGCATAAGGCTATTAATTTCACACAAAAAAAAGGAAGAATCCACACATGGAATTCTTGGGAAGATCACACAGCATCCTGTGGAAGATCACACAGCATCCACCCTTATTATCGGGAAGATCACACAGCATCCCAAAATCACACAGAAAAGAGTAGTGGCGAACACTAAGAATTTTATTCTCAACATTAAGTTCTCTTTTAAGGTTAATCATACAGATAATCACACAGTAAAGTTACCACGAAGCCCAAATTTTATAAGGGATATAAAATTATTCACACAGTTTATCACACAGTCATAACTCATTAATTTCACACAGTAAAATATCACAAAACCTAACTTTACAAGGGATAACTCTTCAAGTTATACACACAGTTTACCACACAGTCATAATTTTCTTCGAATTCCAACATTACAGATTTTCACATAGTCATAAATTCACGAAGTCCAACCTTATATGTTTCAATTTCACACAGTAAAAATTTCCACGAAGTCCAACTTTAAAATTTATCACACAGCCATAAATTTCACAAAGCCCAACATTACACGAGAAATCAAATATTTCCAAATAAATTCTTTTAATTCACACTAAGACATACGACATTCATAAAATAATTATAAAATACAAATTTTGCAGATTTACACATAATAAAAACTGCTTCTGAAATTTAAAGTTTCTGCCCAAACGGTGCGGAATTGGGAAAAATGTATTAAACAAAAAGTGTGCGGAATTGCGCGGGCAGAAAGCTAAAATTCCAAACAAACGATTCTATACAATGTTTTGAAAATTCAGTGATCATAGAAAAACCAATAAAAATGAATTTTCCTACTTATTTAATTAATTTTTTTTTCTTTCTCCCTAGGTTAATCTCATGAATCTGAACATTAGTTTATCAACGTATAACCATATCTATTTTGGATAATACTAGGATCCAAATCAATAAATCGCATACGATACTAAAATTTATATATCAATCCAAACATTTAACTTGCAATGATTGATTCAATTGCGTATACATATATACCAATGTGTGTATATGTATACATATGTACCCACGTGTGTATATATATATATACCCAAATATATATATTTAACTCACCAATTGTGCCAAATCCCACAAAGATATGAATCGACGTTAACCACGACGAATGCACCGCATATGATTCAACAATCATTCTCATTCTTCCTCTTCGTCTTCGTCCTCTCTCTTTCTCTCTATTTCTTTATTTTCTTTTCTCTCCCTCTTTCTCTTTCTCTTTCTCTTTCTCTTCTTCTTATCTTCCCTTGGTGGCTAGGGTTGAGATAGTAGGGGTGAATGTATTGTTGGGAGAACTAATATAGGGTTAACAAGACATAATCCCGTTTTTATTTATACCACTTGATAAAAATACATCATATGACCCCAAAATGCATTGCAAAGTACTAAAATGAGTTACCCATTGGGTACCCATGACCCAGGTACTTAATTCTTATGTTAAATACATTGTTTAGAATATTTACGGGCCCTATAAACACTACTAAATTATAAACACATCAATTCTTTAAAATTTAAACTTACACAAATTTATCCCATCACTTATGTTTATAAAAATATTCACATCGTAATTTGTACTAAAAAAATTAATACACATAGATATATAACCATAAACATAAATACCCATAGCTAATTTATCACATATAAAAATTCGGGTGGCCACATTAACATATAAAAATAAATATTTATATCTTGAAAATTACGGGGTGTTACACCATTCCTAGGATTATGTCGAACTCCTTCATTGATAGGACAATCAACCTTGCAGGGATTTCATGGTCTCCTAACCGTAAAGGACAATTCGTGCACACGTGTCCTAATCTGACTGCAGCTCCTAATGGCGAAGTAGCCCTCAAAGCTTTCTCTAAACGATGAGGTAAGATACCCAATCTCCAAATTGTATTAACAGATATGAACGAAAGAGCAGCACCCATATCAAATAACACTTTAACATGAGAGTTAAACAAAGTCAATGTACCTTCCATTGCTTGCTGATCAGGTTGAGCTTCTCCATAATCTCCTTCTTCGTACACAGTTTCATCATATCCAGCGGCATCAGGAATAACAGCATTCACATGAGTCTGACCTTACTGACCATAAGTCACTTGCTTAGGGGCAGTACAGAACTTGCTGATGTGACCAGGTTCACTACAGTTGAAGCAGACTATGCCTTGCTGAGCAGCACGCCTTGGTGCCTTGCAATCTCGAGCCAGATGACCAGGGTTGCCACAGTTGAAGCATTTCCTAGCATTACTCCCTTCTCCTACTCGAGGTTGAGTCGGATAGGTGATAGCTTGGGTCCTCTTGCTTCCGTCAAAATTCCTCTTCTGCCCCTTGGGTACGATTCATTGGTGGTCTATTCCCAAAATTACCCCTTTGAGGCGGTCGGAATCCAAACTACTTCCGATTCACTCGAGCGTCTTCTTCTAGATCGGTAGCCAAGCCAACCAATCCCTCATACGACTTATCTAGGTGACCGAGAGTCAGGCGACGAATTTGCGGTGTCAGCCCTTGGTTGTACTTTCGTATCTTCTTTTCCTTAGTATCAACCAGGTATGGAGCGAACCGAGACAGTCTCTCGAACTGTGTGGTCTACTCTTGCACCGACTTGGTTCCTTGTGTCAGGTCCATGAATTCCTTCTCTCTTCTGTGCCTCTCCGTAGCTGGGAAATACTTTTCCAAAAACCTTTCCTTAAATGCAATCCACGTCATTCCCGTAGCAGTTGTGTTCCCAATAGTGGCTATCACCGAGTCCCACCAATCTGCGGCGGCGTCGGTCAATTGAAATGTAGCCAACCTCCTCTTGTCCATCTCGTTGCACTGGACAGCTTCGAACATGCGGTCCATCTGTCTTAACCACTGTTCTGCTTTCCAGGGTTCCGCAGTACCCACAAACTGCTCGGGCCTTAGCGCACAGAATCTCTCCAACAGCTTATCTCCAGTTTGGCAATCTCGTCGGTTTTCATTCTGATTACTAACCCTTTCGAGACGTCTGACAAAAGCTTCAAACATTCCCGTGGGATCGGCAGCCTCAGGTGCTCCCTCAATCAAATTCCTGTTCCTCCTTAGTCCTCCAGCCATTCTATGCATGATAGTGATAGTAAAATGAGAAACATGCATGCAACAGTGCTATGAAGTAATTTAAATGACGACAATATTCAAAAGAGTATATTTTATATATAACTTCTTGTTAAGTTGATACAAAAAGCATGTATGATCAGATCTATGCCTACCCTATCTGTGTGGGTTAGGACGCATGCAAGAGTTAATGTTACAAAAATGGGGTCACTGCCCTATCTGCTAATGCATGTAATTACAGTTTACAAAAAGAGGTAGAGCTAATAGTCAAAAGTAGTCAATATATACAAGGCGACATCTAAACGGTCATTCATCGCCATAGGTAGCCATTAAAAGGTCAAGCGAGTCGGCCTGATGAAGTCGCTGAACATTAGAGGGGCCTGCCCCAAAATTACAGCTATGTGAGGTCAACAATGAAGCAGGTCCAGGGGCATCTGCCTCTGGCAATGCTAGCTCAAGTGCTAGTGCCTCCTCAAGGTCAACTGCGAAATCGTCCCAACCTATGCCATCCTCCTCAACGTCCTCGATAATAGGGGCAAGTACAACGTCACTGTCACCATAATCCTCAACAGCGGCGACGACTGGTGGAGGCATCTCCAGCTGTGCAAGGTGAGCCTGCACAACCTGTACCTCAAGGGGTAGATAGAAGGCATCGCTGTTAACCAAGCGAACCATCTCTACAAGCACTAAGCGCTGGATCTCGATAAAGTATAGAATCTCAAGGCGGGCACGAGGCAAGTCGACCAGTCCTAACACATAAATCTGGTGCCAAAGATCTAACTCGACGGTAGCAGCTTCACGCCGCCCAATAGTGGTGAAATAAAGTGTTGCCGAAGCTGGCACTATCGCTCCTACAGTAACCCAATGCCCTCCAAAAGTGTCAGGTACAAAAAGAGGCTGAGCTGGATCCATACCTGAAAAAGGTACTAACTTAAATCAGGAAAGAGATAATCTTAGGCGTTTGGATAACTGAGTCTATCCTCCCTGTCGTATCATCGGGGTGCAAAGCTTAAGCTAACAGATTGTGGAATCGGGTCTATACTGTAAACCCTAACCTGGCTAAACTATCTTGAGATAAATAATAACCTGGCTTTGATACTGATCTTGTCAGAATCAAGATATAAAAGTATGCTTATTTTTGCTTTACTCTCAAAGGATTTGTAGTGTGGAAAGTAGAGGTCGAACCCACAGAGATTGTTAACTTTTGATCCTTTAATTACTAAAATCTAATCTATCTAGTTATAAGAAAATCGAAAGTTGAATTGATTTAGGTTTTGATTATCACTACTACTTTAAACTATGAATTAAACTATGAATTTATAGAAATAAGATCTAGAATGAAATCTAAGTAAACTTATATGCGAAATTGGAAATTGATATAAATATATGGAGATGGGATCTAGGATTACAAATCCACCACTAATTATGCATTGAGGGTCTATACTTCTTATTCTAAGTTTTATGTTTGGATAGTTATGATCTATTGTAGCTACAAGCCCAATAGTATCGTCAAGAAGATATCGTTAGTTTAATCTAAACATAATCCATCTACGGTTCACATGAATCATCTACCTATAACTAGGATGTAGCATAACTCATCTTTCCTAAGCATGGATTATAAAAGAAGTAAACATCACAATCACATAAGCACCATTGTATGTAAATACTCCTATCAATCACAGATATCAAGGACTATTGAGTTCAATAAGTATAAGGAAAAATCTAAGACAAGAATAGATCCAAAGTACTCTTGATTATTAACATTAAAAACTGATTATATAAAATCCACCAACATACAATCACTATCCATAAACATAAAATCTCAGAATAAAGAAGCATAGAATCCCCCTTTACATAGCTAGGGTTTCATTGAAACCCTAGATGAGGAGTTTAGTTGTTCATGATAGGTGAAAGCACGAAGATGGAGTTGATGTAAGCCATTAGAAACCTTCCTCTTGCCTTCAAAAAGTGCTGAATGAATGTATTGGTGAATTGCCCTCAAGGTGTGTAACCCTTCCAAATCATAAAAACTAGATATATATAGTTTACAAGGGTTTTTAGAAGCCTCTTTCAATTCGTATTGCACTGAAACAGCAGTTATTTCCAATCTGGACGTCTTCAAGTAATTTCGTCTGCCCAGGACTCCTTAGAATACTGAAATACGCAACTTTGGTTTGTACACATATCGCGCGAGCGGGTCGCGCGAGCGCGACATTTGGCACCTCGCGCGCGCGGATCGCGCGAGCGATTTATGGGGTTTCGCACGAGCGGATCGCGCGAGCGATTCTCTGATTTTCGCGCCCGCGGACCGCGCGCGCGATGTGTCTTTTTCTGCTTCTTTCTTCCTGCTTTTTCACCTTGTTCTACCTCATATACTTGTTTTCTTCTAAAACCTGATAGAAAATAGAAAATAAAGTAAAATTACATAAAAACAGGATAAAAACGACTAACAAATGTGAGTTAAGGCGTAAAATTAGGAGTTGTTCTCTCCCGATCACACCCCCAAACCTACATTTTTCTAGTCCTCGAGCAAAAAGAATAATATAAACTACTAATAATAAAATTCCTAATCCATTTTCGTATGGATAACGATTGCACTTAGCCTGTGCAACAAGCCTTTTAAACCTCTAGGTGTCCCTAGTCGGACGAGTGAAGTCTCGTGAGGGTTCTCGTCAACAAGTCACCCACAACCATATTTATTAACTTGTAAAGATTTTATTCAAAATTTAAATCTTTCAATGTCACATTCCTTTTTAGATAAAATCAACCTCAAATGAAATTCTAAAACTATCAAGAGTAAAACAATCAGATGCCCTCCTACATTATGAAAAATAATCTGAAAACATATATCACCAGAATCAATAGCACATATCGAAGACTCGCATGTGTGTGAAGTAGTAGTCAAGTGGATACACAGTAACTATGAACATGAAACATACATCAGATGGCTAATTAGCGATGCTTTGACTACAAATCTCACGTTGTTATTACACTCTAACATGAAATCATTCTGAAACAGGTGTAAACACTCATCTGTGTATATATATGCGAGAAAGAATTATGGTGCAAAACAAATAAATTCGCATATGACTCTCAACAACGTACGACACGACAGAAATAAAATAGTCTCAAGAATAGATATCGATCGTCAAGTAAATATCATCACCACCATGCTTTTACTTCCTTTTCCTTATCGGTCACATATCAAATCATGTTTTTATAGAATCAACTAGGACTTTACACGGGTTGTAATATTGGTCAAGGGTTAAGGCTTAGAAAAGAAAGGTAAAAGGGATTCAAAATGTCCGTAAGTATCTAGAAATAGCCGCCTTAACATGGAACACAAGGGCTTTACTACAACGACTAGTTATATCACTTTTTTTTTTCTTTTTCCAAGAGGATCATATCCCTTTTTTTTCTTTTTTTTCCTTTTTTTTTTTTTTAATATTTTTTTTTTTTACATCCTTTTCTTTTACTACTCGATACATCATATTTTTTTGTTTTAGTCGTTTAATAGCCCAATTTCTTTATGAAAACTATTCTCTAACTACTTTCGGACATAGGGTAGGTACTATTTAATATTGGCAAACTCCATATCGGAGTGGGTAAGATAATAGGTGAACAAAGAAATGGCTTAATTAAAAACGGCTCAAATGGGTTAACAAGGGATATAATAAAAAATATATATTTATAATGGGTAGGCCAAAGGTCAAAAAGGTTTATTAGAACAAACGGCCTAGTGTCATTTTCTAAAGTTACATGATTTTTCAATGTTATGATATAAAAGGAAATAGAATTTCTTTTTTTTAACATGGTAATTCTAATATTCACTCGACTTTCAATCAAAATGAAGAAATAATGAGACCAATCAACGAGATAGTGCGATGTGTCAAAGAGAATCAATAAATTTAAACCATCACAAAGAATAATAGGCTCTAAAGCTCACCGGGTTTAGTCTCCACACTTTTTACTATTTAGGAATCCAAGTCATATTACAGTTCAATGTTAATATGTATCCATATAACTGCGTGCAGTGCAACAAGATATGCAAGTATAAGATATAAAACAATGATTCTAAGGATATACAATTCTCAAGACGTATTCTCATAACTACGATAGACATTCGATTATATACTCTTTTAATTCTCAAAATTTCAACAAAATGTAATTGTAATCAAAAGGAACGCAATATTGAACAGTATTAAGAAACTGATTTTATTTATTTATAGCACTACTACAATGTTTGTTTCTCATCTATTATTATTCTCATCTATTATTATTATTTTTTTTTATTATGTTTTACAAAGAATTAAAAAAACTAACAACTGAATGAAATAACGAATAAAAGACAACTAACAAAAATAAACTGAAGTACGAAAACAAGAAACTATACGAATAAAACTAATAAAACTAAACAAAAACACTAAAATGAAAATGAAAATATCCATATACTCCCCCCAAACCAAATCACTGCATGTCCCTATGCAGAGGGGAACATGACAATGACATGGATGCAGTCCGCATAGAATATCACCAGGACGTCGACTCCACGAAAAATATCTGACGGAGGCTGTACTCCAGATCGAACATACCAATCCACAAGCTCCCACTCTGGGTGCTCCGCAGGGTCGAACGGTGGACCTACCCCATCAAAATCATCATGTACATCCAAACTCTGACCCTCCACAATCTCCTCAACGACACTCGGACCCAAATCCACCCAATCATCCTCCAGACCGGAATACGGCGCGAATATCGAGGCAATGTCCTCAGGGGACCAGTCAGGGTGACCTGGACGCTGTCGAACAACGTCCGGCACATAATCAGGTAGGTTCCTATATAGATAGGTAACCTCTGGACTAGACTCAACAGGGTCAGATATAGAAATATCTGCGAATCCTGAGACAACACCCTCATCGTCATCATCAGTCGAGGACTCGACCGATTCAGACGATGACGACTCAGAAGATGTAGGAGGAGCGCCATAAGGGCCATCAAGAGAAGTAGGGTCATCGCCAAACATGTCATCCTCGTCAAAAGAATTGGAACAACTAAGAATGGGCCTATGAGGACGACGACGACACCAGCCGGGACGACCGACCGGGTCGTCAGGTTTGGCTATCCTAGGACCAAGTATAGAAGTATCAGAAGATGAACTAGAGTCAGAATAGTAACTTGACTGACTGGGAGACCTATCAGAGGACGTAGGAGGAGACATCGGGTGATCCATAGGGAAAAGATGATAAGGAGAAAGGAGGATTTGGATAACTATATGTATATGTAGTAGCGATATGTCCTGAAACCAAAAAATTAAAAAAAAACGTCACAACCGAAATATAATTAGCGCAAGTTATTAGTCATGAAAGACATAGGTGACAATCAAGATTATAATAATATATACCAAAAATGATCGACACGTAGATGTATGAACCTAAATTATTAATCAGTTACATGCGCTAAGAGTCAACGTAGTGAATAGGTTAATGTGGAATTATATTGATCAAAATTAAATTATATTCACTTTTAATTAATAATTCGGAATAGATAATGGACATTTCAGCATAATTTCCCCCAAACCTGAGTCTAAGCAATTCCTGTTAGCGTGCAATGGGTTTGATAATTACTAATTACTAATTGACTACTTGTGAAGTTATGATCAGTAATGAAGTAAAGCATCATAAACAGTAAGTGACAATAAGACCAGTGCAATGAATATAATGTCCAGACATATAGCCAACCACAAAACAAAAGAGAAATGCAAAAATAAATTATTTACAGACCCAAAGGAAATAAAATAAAAGGAAATAATCTAAACCGGTCGAAGCCGGGTACAGTAAAATCCTAACAATAACCAAAAGACTAAATAAACAGGAAAAGCAACAAAATAAAATAATATACAGGCCCGAATGTCTGAAAATGTCTAAATCACCCACCAAATACAAGAAAAGGGAAAATAAATGTCTAACCCCCCCAACCAAAACCTACTCAGTCATCACCACCCTCAATCAAAACCAACTCCAACCCAGTACTCCCCTGGCCAGTAGTATCATCACCATCCCCATCACCGTCACTCCCATCATCATCATCACCAGCATCCCCAGCCTCCTCCTCCTCGCCCTGCACCTCACCCTGCTCCTCCTCACCTCCAAATCTAGTCGATCCAAACTCAGCTTCCAATCAGCGGAAGCGAAGTCTGGAATATGCGCGTCAATGGGCTCATCGGCAGGGATAGGAAAGGCCTTAGCCCGGAGAATGGCCGTAATGGTGCGAGGATAGGGCAGAAGGGTCTTTGGGTCTATGGCATTATCAATGGCCTGAGTAGTGTGGCGCATGCCATCCATAATAACGAGGCCAGGGTGGAACCAATCACTACGGTAAACGGCATGGAGGGCGTGGTGGATTGACTTGGTCCGTTCTTGCTCGTGACCTAGGGGGTACAGGTTTCGTTTAAAGACATGGTCGACAAACCACATCTGGCGGGGCATATGAGATCGTCGAATAGATTGCCCTGAACGAGAGCGGCCGCCACACATGTCCTGAATGATATGAATGAAGGAGTGGGCTTTGTTGAGGACGGTTAATTTGGGAACTTGGTATGAGTGGGAGGGGAGTTGAAGGATTTCAGCGATGTTGTCTGGGTTGAGGGTGATGTCATGGCCATCTAGGGTCGTGGAGATAAAGGCGTGTTGGCTGAGGGATTGTTTATGGTAGCGTAGGTTTTGGTAAAATAGGCGGACGAGGCGGGGGTAGCTAATTAGGTCTGGGTTTCTAAAATAGAGCTGTGGGGCCAATTTTTGGGCAGCTAGGTTACTATGGCCCCACTTCGTGTCTTTACCAGACGCGAAGTACTCAGCATCTATGGCGGCCTCGTAATTGAGGTCGCGGGTAGCGTACTTGGGACCTAATTCGTTTGGGTTAGGGTCGTCTGGAGGCGGTGGTGGTGGGTCAGTCTGTTTTTCCTTGCCTTTGGTTTTTTTCTGAGGCGGTTGGGAAGAAGAAGCTGATCTGACGGTTCTTTTGGTCATAATTGGAAAGGTTGGTATGATATTTTTAGAAAAATTTTGAAAATGTGGACTTTAAAATAGGGATATGCCCAGAAAAAGAAAAAGAAAGGGATAGGGGGAAGGGGTCACCTGCAAGAAAAACAATCCCGGCAAGGGACACAATCAACATATATTCAACAGTTCAAAAGAAATTGGGGTTCACGGGGGAACACCCAGCAACTGTGAGAAGAGCCGATCCCTTCCCACCCACTGTCCCGACAAGGGCACACACTTTGCGGCAAGTCACGGGGTACTTGCCGCTTGTTACTAGCAATGTAGATAAATAACTGCATTCACAGAAACATAAATGTGGTATATCTACATCTACGTTATGTTTTCTAGTTTCCGTTACATTGTCTTATTTGTGGAATTCATAACGTCCAAGTTATAGATAAGCTGCGTGAAATTCAACTCTATGTTAGTATAAGACTAGTTAAGATTAATCTTGAAGTCACCCGGGGGTCGACGCTCCAAGGTTATATTCATTTAATCAAAGTCATGAAAGAATTTCAAAAACAAAACTGTTTTGATCATGGATTTAAATTTAATCATAGAATTAGTTCATATAGAACTGAGGTCATATAACAACCTCTAGGGTAGACTATGTATCCAAGATGCATTTCAAAACGTACCTGACTGCACTAATTAGGACACAAGTGTGTTATAGGTGAACTGTAACGTAAGTGAACTCTTCTTTATTTAAACATTGTCTTAATGACAAAACTTTTTAACTCATTTTTAAAAAGGGTCAATAGTTTAAGACCACATTGCGGATTCATTCAATGAATTATAGGTGGAAACGGATGTAAAATTCCCAAGTTGTATTAAAGAAGTCTAACAATCAACGTTGATGCCACCATATACCACTTGTGTCATCACAAAATGAGATAAACTGGGTTTTATTTACTAAAGGCCATTTAGGATTGAAGCATATCTTTGAAAATTACATCAATTGACGTTAAACATTACATGAACATACACGCTTAGACCTATCACAGCATAGTCAAATAACCCTTTTTAAAGCAGGGTTAGAAATTCCTAATTCAGAACGTGTGCATAGCATAGTTAAATTCTTATCCGTATAACTCACAGTAGAGGCTACTGTTTATGGGCATAGCAATCTGTACGTGTGCATACTTCCCAAGGGTAAAGTACAAGTCCAAACCCCCAAATTCTGATTAAAGTCCGTGAATATGTGTGTGTCTACATGAATCTAAAAATCCCTAAAATATTCAAACCCTAAACCTGTGATTAGGTCTGCATCTGGGTATGGGTGTGTGTATATATATACGTATATGGATCAATAGTTTTAGATTATCTATATACATATATGTTTAACTGTATAAAAAAAAATGTATGAATCTACGTAAGTATATAAAAATAAGTATCTGGTAATGGAGATTTCAAGATTGGGGGTTTGTGGCCGCGATGTCGAGTGGATAAGATGTGGCGGCGGCGGTGAGTATGGTGTTCCGGCGGCGTGGTGTTAGTCCGGTGATAATGATGATTGGTGGTGGTGAGTGTGGTGGTGTATGGTGGAGATAGGAGACAGAGAAGTTCGCAGGGGAGAGAGAGACGCAGATAAAGAGAGAGAGAGGAAATTTCGAGGAAATTAGGGCACAGCTCTGTATTTAAAAGGAGGGGTACCTCGCGCGAGCAGATCGCGCGAGCGAATCTCGCGCGCGCGAATCTCTCCGCGAGGAAAAGCTGAGGTTTCTTTTTATAGTTTTTAAGAATTTTTCCAAGTCTCAGATTCGCTCGAGCGGGCCGCGCCAGCGAGGGCCTCGCTCGCGCGATTTCAAGCGCGAACAGAAGCTGAGGCTTCTTTTGAGAGGCTAAAAGAATTTTTTCCAAGGGGATATCTCGCGCGAGCGGTCCGCGCGAGCGATACCTCGCGCGAACGGGCCGCGCGCGCGAGATGCTAATTTCTCAATTATCTTTTCTGTTTTCTTGTATATATAATATAAACTTTAAACTTTGCATCTTCTGGGCAGTCAGATGTTCAGACAATGGCCAAAAACTACTAAATGGTGTACAAAATTGAAGAAAATTCTAACTAATGCTTGGGTTGCCTCCCAAGAAGCGCTAAATTTTACGTCGCTAGCTCGACCGATGCATGTGCTCAATCGAGATAGACCGGATCAACCAGATCTATAGACTCAATTTCTCTTCCATCTGTCTCCTCGGTTCGATACGGCTTAAGCCGTTGACCATTTACTTTAAAAGGTGCCCCACCATTCATATCTTGGATCTCAATCGCTCCATGCGGGAACACTTGCGTTATAGTGAACGGACCGTCCCATCGGGACCGTAGCTTTCCCGGGAATAATCTTAATTTCGAATTAAACAACCAGACGTGTTGTCCGACCTCAAAATTCTTTCTTATAATCATTTTATCGTGAAAAGCTTTAGATCGTTCTTTATAGATTTTCGAATTTTCATACGCTTCATTTCTCAATTCTTCAAATTCTTGTAATTGAAGTTTACGATGACAGCCTGCCGCTTTTATATCTTGGTTAAACGTTTTTACGGCCCAATAGGATCGATGTTCGAGTTCCATCGGTAGGTGGCACGCTTTTCCAAACACTAGGCGGTAAGGAGACATCCCAATAGGGGTTTTAAACGCTGTACGATATGCCCAAAGCGCATCGGACAGTCGTTGTGACCAATCTTTACGGTCTGGACGTACCGTTTTTTCTAATATACTTTTGACCTCTCTATTAGTCACTTCAACTTGGCCTTGGGTTTGCGGATGGTATACAGTCCCTACTTTATGGGTGACAGAATATTTTCGGACTAGGGCTTCGAAGTAACGATTACAGAAGTGTTTTCCCCCGTCGCTTATAATCGCTCGTGGCGTGCCGAAACGACCAAATATATTATCTTTTATAAAAGAAACCACAACTTTGTGGTCGTTGGTTCTTGTCGCCACTGCCTCCACCCACTTAGAAACATAGTCGACCACGACTAAGATGTATTCGAAACCACAGGACGAGGGAAACGGACCCATAAAGTCGATGCCCCAAACGTCAAATATTTCTATAATAAGGATTGGGGTCATGGGCATCGCATCACGATGTGACATGTTCCCTGTTTGTTGACATCGTACGCAGTTCTGACAGAATTCATGTGCGTCTTTAAACAATGTTGGCCAATATAACCCACTTTGGAGGACTTTAGCGGCCGTATGACGGCCACCAAAGTGTCCTCCGCATTCTAGAGAATGACAAAAATTTAATATGGATTTAAATTCACTCTCCGGAACACAACGTCGTATAATTTGATCAGAACAGTGTTTAAATAACAATGGGTCATCCAAGTAATTGTGTTTAATTTGAGAAAAGAATCGATCTTTATCTAAACGAGACCACGTATGCGGGATATATCCCGTAGCTAAGAAATTAACGATGTCGCTGAACCATGGACGATTTACGGCAGATAATGCAAATAATTGCTCGTCCGGAAATGAATCCTGGAGAGGGGTTATATCGTTAGATTCTATATAAATTCGTGACAAGTGGTCAGCTACAACGTTTTCAGAACCCTTTTTATCCCGTATTTCATAATTAAACTCTTGCAGGAGTAAAATCCATCGGATTAACCTAGGTTTCGTTTCTTTCTTATTCAGCAAATGTCACAATGCCGCATGATCAGTATAAACGATGACTTTTGAACCCAATAAATAAGAACGGAATTTGTCGAGGGCAAATACAACCGCAAGTAATTCTTTTTCCGTTGTTGTGTAGTTCAATTGCGCATCATTTAGTGTTTTACTTGCATAATAGATCACATGAGGGATTTTATTCACTTTTTGTCCTAATACGGCCCCTACGGCATAGTCGGACGCATCGCACATCAATTCAAACGGGAGTGACCAATCAGGGGATTGGATCACCGGGGCCGTGGACAATAATGTTCGCAACGTTTCAAATGCCCTGAGGCACTCATTATCAAATACAAAAGGTACATCCTTGGCGAGCAGATTGCACAAAGGTCGTGAGATCTTACTAAAATCTTTTATAAATCGTCGGTAAAAGCCGGCATGACCGAGGAAGGACCGGATTTGACGAATGGATGACGGCGGTGGAAGTTTATCAATTAGTTCAATTTTCGCCTTATCTACCTCAATACCCCGTTTGGATACAACGTGACCCAATACTATTCCCTCTTGAACCATGAAATGGCTCTTCTCCCAACTTAATACCAAATTTGCTTCCTCGCACCGAGCGAGGACTTTTGTCAGATTTTGGAGGCATTCATCGAATGTGGGTCCGAAAACGGAGAAATCGTCCATGAATACCTCGAGAAATTTCTCAACCATGTCCGAGAAAATTGCCATCATACACCGTTGAAAGGTTGCCGGTGCATTGCACAAGCCAAACGGCATAAGTCGGTAAGCAAAGGTTCCGAACGGACAGGTGAACGTTGTCTTTTCTTGGTCATCGGGGTAAACGGGCACCTGGTTGTAACCAGAGTATCCATCTAAGAAACAATAATAACTCTGACCGGACAGACGTTCTAGGATTTGATCAATAAATGGGAGAGGGAAATGATCCTTACGAGACATCATGTTAAGTTTTCTATAGTCAATGCAAACCCGCCAACCGGTAGTTTGACGGGTGGGTATAAGGACTCCCTTTTCGTTGGGTACAACCGTGATACCTGACTTCTTTGGGACAACCTGAGTTGGGCTGACCCAATTACTATCGGAGATCGGGTATATAATACCGGCATCTAAGAGTTTAATCACTTCCTTCATAACCACTTCTTTCATGTTAGGGTTGAGACGTCGTTGCATTTCCCTAGATGGTTTAGCATTTTCTTCTAAATTTATTCTATGCATGCAAACTAACGGGTCAATTCCTTTTAGATCAGCGACCGTCCATCCAATCGCCTTTTTATGATTACCTAGAACCTGTAGTAGTTGTACTTCCTGAATTTCAGTTAAATTTGACGCGATTATAACAGGAAGGGTTGCGTTCGTTCCTAGGAATGCATATTTTAAAGAATCCGGCAATGGCTTAAGTTCGAGTGTTGGAGGATAATCAATGGATGGTAGGGCCGGTTCATGTGCAAGAGGCGGTAAAGCTTCTGTTTTATGCTTCCATGGAAGTGCATTGGTTGTGTTTACTGATTCCAATAGAGTATTTACATCTTCAATATTTGTGTCAATGTTGAAATCATTAAAATTAAAATGTGATAAGCATGCTTCCAACGCTTCCTTAGTCAACATAAAAGGCACTGCCTCTTTGACTAATTCATCTATTAAGTCTATGGCATAGCAATCTGCCTCTTCATCATCTCTATATGGTTGGTTAGATGCATTGAAGACGTTAAGACGCACGGTCATGTTACCAAAAGTTATATCCATCACACCAGTCCTACAGTTAATAATTGAATTAGCGGTAGCTAGGAAAGGGCGTCCTAGAATGACTGGAACTTGTTTACTAGCATCTAGGACAGGTTCGGTGTCTAGTACGATGAAATCGACCGGATAATAGCATCTATCAACTTTGACCAATACATCCTCTACTACCCCCCGTGGAACTTTAATTGACCTATCGGCTAATTGTAAGGTGGCTGCAGTCGGTTTCAGTTCCCCTAAACCCAAATGTTCATACACTGAATAGGGTATCAAATTCACACTCGCACCTAAATCAAGAAGAGCCCGGTGAATGTATTTATCACCAATGTGACAAGCGATGGTTGGAGTACCTGGGTCTTTATACTTGAGAGTGTTAGTGTTAAACAGGGAGCTAACCTTTTCTGTTAGGAACACTTTCTTAGATAAATGGTTTCTAGACTTCCTCTTCTGAGTGCATAGATCTTTTAAGAACTTAGCATACGGGGGTATCTGTTTAATCGCATCTAGTAGTGGAATATTGATTTTGACTTCTTTAAATATTTCAAGAATATCTTCTGGTTTCGTGCTTTTTCTAGTGAAGTGAGCCGGGGCTTCCCCGCTCGGTGGAAATGGCATCCTAGGCACATAATCGGAAGGGTTTACCGCTTTAGATGTTTTATTTGATATCAAAGGGTTAGCGTCTTTTGAAACTGGAGTAGAACTCTCTTCCTTTTCACCCTTTTCCTTTTCTTTATCTTTATCTTTCCTAGCCTCGGGAGGAGGTACGACCTCCTCGGGACGTTCAGTTGTCCTTGTTGAGACAGCGTTAACCTGATCACTCGCCGAGCTCACCTCGTACTGACCTTTAGGATTTTGCACAGGTTGACTTGGTAATTTTCCCTCATTACGTCGATTGAATGTATTAGCTAATTGTCCCATTTGGGACTCTAACTTCGCTATAGATTGCGTATGGGAATTTACAAGTTGAGATTGCGATTGCGATTGGGCCTCTAAAGTTTTTAATGATGCCAACACGCTCTCTTCGAAGGTTTTATCCCTAGGAGGATTAGCACGGAAGGGAGGCTGTTGGTATTGACTTTGTTGGTTCGGAGGTGGCTGATACTGATTAGATTGTGATTTGTACGCATTAGGAAAATTGGTTGTATCAGGTTTTGAATACGGCTTCTCACTATTGGAGTTCCATGACAGGTTCGGATGAGTTCCCCATGTCGTGTTTGGTTTATACCCTATGGGGTTATAATTCGGTCGTTGGAACTGTTGAACCGCATTTATATGTTGTTCCACAAATTCCGGGAACTGGGATGCGGACGGACATGCTAATGTTGAATGTGACAAATCTGAGCATAACTGGCATACTTCAGCAGAAGGAGGTGGGCCTTGCATGCGGCCCATCATCATAAGTTGGTCCATTTTTCTATTTAGTTCTTGAATTTTATACGAATGATTAGACTCAACTTTCGCCTCTCTCTTTGGATTAGGTAGAAGGTGTCCTTCAGGTCGTACGGATACAGCTTGGTGCATAGAGTTTTCACTTAATGTTTCAAATATCTTCCATGCCTCATCGGCACTCTTGTGGAGGAACGTCCCCGCACAAATAGCATCGACGGTATTTCGAACGGTAGGAATTAATCCTTCATAAAAGACTTGCACCAGCTGCCATTTGGGTATCTGGTGATGAGGGCAAGAACGGAGAAGTTCTTTAAACTGTTCCCATGTATCGTAAAGTGTCTCCCCATCTTGCATTGTAAAATTAGTTATTGACTTTCTAATCTGATTCGTTCTAGTTATGGGGAAGAATTTTTGTAGGAACGCAGTTTGCAACTCATCCCATGTTCTTATTGAATTTGGCTCCAACGATTGGAGCCAATACTTAGCTTTATCTTTAAGTGAAAACGGAAACAGACGCATTTTCAATTCATCATCGGTTAAGTTCTGAATCTTTAACGTTGCACAGATACCCTGAAATTCGCCTAGATGATTATAAGGGTCTTCCTTAACACGCCCGTGAAATGACGGCAGGAGTGCAATAGTTGAGGATTTAATTTCAAAATGAGCTGCCGTCACTTCCGGTAATGCAATACACGACGGTGGTGTGTAGGCCGTAGGAGTGAAATAGTCCTTTAATGGTGGTGGTGGGGGTATGTTCAGATTATCCCCCTCATTCCGATTATTCCCATTATTCTGGTTATTTCCAAAATCGGCCATCGGAATCGGTTTGATTTTTATTGTTTTAGTTTTTCTTAAACGATTACGCGTACTACGGATTTCTAATTCAAATGAAGATGACGGTTCAGGTGTGGACTCGTCGTCTAACATCAACCAAGCTCTCGAAGCTTGGGCTGATGACCTACAGCCTCTAAGTGTACGTTCAAGTTCGAGATTAAGCGGATTCAATTTAGGTTTAGTTGAACGAGTCCCAAACATACACTAAGGGTTGACTCAATAAAATAATAAAAACAAAAATAGCTACGCTAATAACCAAGCATGCAAGCACACAAGACTAATATGATGCATGAAATTATCCTGTAATGCAATGACCGCGTCAAGCCCAGCGCCCCGGGTTTCCTAGCTAATGCAGTGCTCACTCCACACCTACCCTAATGCAAGTATTGCGTCTCAGCGCCCTGACTTACAGTGGTTGATGCGAAATTTAAAAACTTAGCGAATTTACTTGTTTTTTGATTTTTATTGCAATTTTCTTTTCAGGTTCGCGTAAGCTCCGTTGGCGTGCACAGCTGCTCCACTCGATCTTGCTAGAATTGACGGTTTGGGATCTGTAGAACAAGAATAATTTTAGCGACTCTAAAATAAAACTAAAATAAAGAAAATAAAAAGGAGACTAATATTTACTAACTAAGTAAATTACGATTCTAATAATTAAGGGCAAAAGTTATTTCAATCCCCGGCAACGGCGCCAAAAATTGATCTTGTCAGAATCAAGATATAAAAGTATGCTTATTTTTGCTTTACTCTCAAAGGATTTGTAGTGTGGAAAGTAGAGGTCGAACCCACAGAGATTGTTAACTTTTGATCCTTTAATTACTAAAATCTAATCTATCTAGTTATAAGAAAATCGGAAGTTGAATTGATTTAGGTTTTGATTATCACTACTACTTTAAACTATGAATTAAACTATGAATTTATAGAAATAAGATCTAGAATGAAATCTAAGTAAACTTATATGCGAAATTGGAAATTGATATAAATATATGGAGATGTGATCTAGGATTACAAATCCACCACTAACTATGCATTGAGGGTCTATACTTCTTATTCTAAGTTTTATGTTTGGATAGTTATGATCTATTGTAGCTACAACCCCAATAGTATCGTCAAGAAGATATCGTTAGTTTAATCTAAACATAATCCATCTACGGTTCACATGAATCATCTACCTATAACTAGGATGTAGCATAACTCATCTTTCCTAAGCATGGATTATAAAAGAAGTAAACATCACAATCACATAAGCACCATTGTATGTAAATACTCCTATCAATCACAGATATCAAGGACTATTGAGTTCAATAAGTATAAGGAAAAATCTAAGACAAGAATAGATCCAAAGTACTCTTGATTATTAACATTAAAAACTGATTATATAAAATCCACCAACATACAATCACTATCCATAAACATAAAATCTCAGAATAAAGAAGCATAGAATCCCCCTTTACATAGCTAAGGTTTCATTGAAACCCTAGATGAGGAGTTTAGTTGCTCATGATAGGTGAAAGCACGAAGATGGAGTTGATGTAAGCCATTAGAAACCTTCCTCTTGCCTTCAAAAAGTGCTGAATGAATGTATTGGTGAATTGCCCTCAAGGTGTGTAACCCTTCCAAATCATAAAAACTAGATATATATATAGTTTACAAGGGTTTTAGAAGCCTCTTTCAATTCGTATTGCACTGAAACAGCAGTTATTTCCAATCTGGACGTCTTCAAGTAATTTCGTCTGCACAGGACTCCTTAGAATACTGAAATACGCAACTTTGGTTTGTACACATATCGCGCGAGCGCGACATTTGGCACCTCGCGCGCGCGGATCGCGCGAGCGATTTATGGGGTTTCGCGCGAGCGGATCGCGCGAGCGATTCTCTGATTTTCGCGCCCGCGGACCGCGCGCGCGATGTGTCTTTTTCTGCTTCTTTCTTCCTGCTTTTTCACCTTGTTCTACCTCATATACTTGTTTTCTTCTAAAACCTGATAGAAAATAGAAAATAAAGTAAAATTACATAAAAACAGGATAAAAACGACTAACAAATGTGAGTTAAGGCGTATAATTAGGAGTTGTTCTCTCCCGATCAGATACCACTAAATCCTGTCACACCCCGACGTAGCATAAATAAGGAAAGCGTTTAATTTCCTTTATGGACCCGTAGGTCGCGACAGTTTGAAGGATCGATTCCGTCCCAAACGTCGAACAACAAAAAAAAAAACAATAATCAGAGCAGAGCAATCAAAGCTTACAAATATTTTTCTAACTTATTACATAATACAATTCTGAGTCTCAAAAGGCACAACCGCCTTAAATCGAAACAATAACTATCGTCTATTACAGTCATCCTCATTATGAAATTCAGTTTAACATATAAAAGTAAATTCTCTTCCTCAAATAGTTGTTCTCAGTTTGCATAGTCATACGGTCCAGCAATATCATAACCTGAAAAGCCTGAACACGAATGTCCAGGACGCATCAACGTCGTCAGCTTCAAGAAGCTGGTGAGTATTAAAAACATGACTTTGAATGTAAAACATATTCATTTACCTCTTTACATTTCTCATTTAATCCAATATTAAAACAAGAAGTTCATTTTAAGAAACAACCACAATATTATTTGAAAGTTGAAATTCACATATATGTGACCGTGTATGAGAACAATGCACCATCTCATCTTACCGACTCTTTTCTCTCGACAAAGCCCAACAACCCACCACCACACATCAGTATCTTTGAAACGCTAAGATAGCCACACTTTAGCACAGGGGTGCCAGGGAATGTCCAGTTTGCCTCACACTTTGGTCCGGGGTACCAGGGAGTGTCCATTGCCTCACACTTTGACTACCTAATCCGCCATGCAAATACCGGAGGAACCCTCACGCAGTATCCAGACTCGGGTATCAGGGAGTGTCCGTAGGCCACACTTTAGCACTTCTATGGGTGCCAGGGAATGCCCAAGTTCGGCTTCACACAGTTTGACGCTACCATGGTCGTCAGGGAGTGTCCAGTTTTGCCACTGTTTCATTTCAAAGACACCCTCGCCGCAATCTCAATCACAACATACTTTGGTACTCACTTACTAGGGAGTGTCCACAACACAATCTCAATCGCACTCACTATGCCACACTGACCATTACTCTTTTCCACACTGACCAACACTCACACTCACCATGCATATACAACTGACACCACATGTATGTCATAAAACTTTAAAAACATGAGGCAATTCACTGATTATATAATTGATGTGCGTACGGGGATTGATAAGTCACAATTCATTGTTTTAATCGTTCAAAAATATCAAATTAAGACTCTGATTTCGTAAATTTCCCAAAAGGAGCTTTAACAGTTCATAAAATACCACCCAAATAGTTCATTATCACAAAACAAGCACAATTTAAAACTGCCAGAAGTTGCGCGCGTGGGCCGCTTGCGCGAGGGGTCGCTCGCGCGGTCCACTATTGCGATCTGCCCATTTTCCTTTTTCTTATATAAACTCTTCTGTCTGCCTGGGGACGCAAGGATCGCGCGTGCGAATCGCTCGCGCGGTCCGCTCGCGCGATTTGCCTAATTTTCATTTTCTATATATATACTTTTCTGTCTGCCTAAGAATACAAGTCTCGCGTGCGCGGGCCGCTCACGCGAGCAGTCGCTCGCGCGATCGCGCGCGCGAGATGAAGCAGAGGCTTCGTCTTCCTCGCTGGTTTTCCCCTGTTTTCAGTTTAAGGGTCCATTTTGACCCATTTTCAAATCCGAAAATTACTAGGCCTTATTATATATGATTCTCTTTGTTTTTCAACAAGGATTAAGAATATGAAAACAATTTGACATGATTCAAACCATAGCTCTCAAATTTTATGAAAAACTAAAAGATGTCAAAATTTAATTTCCCTTATACTTCCTCATATGAACAATATAGGCTCTAATATTTTGACAGGAGCTTCTATGTATCATAATCTTTCATAATCATCTCTGAAAACAAGTTTTGATTACGATTGAAAATTTTCATATTCTCAAAGTATGAACATCAACGTAAATTAGCCATGGTGATTTTCAAATCAAGCTATATAAACAAACACAAAATATGAATTACATTCCGAGTGAGTTAATAATACTCACTCAGATATAGATAGCAGAGATTATTGAGAAAGGAAACCAAATGAAGAAGTTCAAACCCAAGCTTTGGCTATGGGGATTAAGAGCTCTTCTCTCTCTAAAATCTGAAACTATGAACTCACAGCTCTCTCTTTTCTCTCTGTGTGTAAGTGTTATGCAGAGAATGAAATTTATGAGCTGTGTGTGTGTTTAAATAGAGTTACAAGAACTTGGTGCCCAAGTTCTTTCACCAAGGCTTAACCCACAAAATAAACACACTAATCTCAAAGCAATTGCAAATTAACAAGGCTAATACATTATGAAATATACATACGTATAGCTACACTGATGTATTAGCTCAACAATTCAGCAAGGGTCAAGTAGGTGTAGTAGGGGGCAATTCAAAAAATGTTTGGGAAATTAGCTTATGGCACAACAATTACACACACAAGTTAAACATTCCCAAACATTTCCTTAACCAATGATTAGTTTCCATTAATGGCAAGTAAAGTGTATGTCACATCTAGCTTTACATCACTTCCAAAATCTGTGGAAGTTTAGCACAGCACGGACAGTTTTAAACACAAACTGGTATTTTTGTGACGTCGTGTTCGTCATAAAAATACAGGAAATTCATTTTAACGTAAGAAATGGTTTTTGGGTTTTATAAAAATACACTTTGAATTAAAAGAAAGCATTTCCACCATTTTTGAAATACAGACTTTGAAATTCAACACAGGTATAACAAATTTTGTAAAATTGCAGTTTGGCCCCAATAAGAATTCCAAATATGAAATCAAGCGAGAAATAAATTCTACACATAAGAATTGTAATTAAAATAAAAAGTAGATAATGAATATTAAATATGACAATGCCAATAAATGAAAATATAGGTTATTACATGAACACTTGACTAGGGCAGATAGATATTTCAAGTCACTGTAACTAGAAGAAGATCATCCGGGGAGAGAGATAGATAAAGGGAAAGGAAAGGTAGTGAGTGTGCCCCAAGAAAAAGATGAAGTGCTCAAGAAACTCAAGGAGAATCAGGCTAACATATCCATATGGAGCTTGCTCATGGATTCTACGAACCACAGGTAGGCATGCAGTGCTTGAAACCTTGAACCATCGCGATATACCTATAGATACCACTTTCGAACAATTGGTGGCCCTGATCAAGCCTATGGTGGAGACAGTGGATACCGGGATTCCACCGCTTTGTTGAAAAGGTCTATTGAAAACAGATACAGAGTCGCCACTTGGTCTTTAGGGAACCAAGAAACCCAAATTTGACTCACCCAAACGGATAAAGGGCACCGTCCTTTCATAACCAAAGAACTTGGCTCGGGGTTTTGGTACGAGAGAGGAAGGAGCCTTTGTCGCGACTAAAACACCCTCAACTCGCCCCGTCTTTCGACGGGCCTCAATTAACATCCAAATAATCATCTTATAGTACGTTTGGTTCGACAAATAATACTATGATAGTATATTACATCACATAAGAAAATTTGAAAATGGAAGATCTAAAGATAAGATATCATTCATAAGATCTAAGCCAAATATCACACAATGCAAAGTGAAAGATCACACAAATAAACCTAGGAAAAATCGTCTAATCATGTATCAAATAATCAAGACTTCCTAATCTAAAGGGGGACATGAATTGTTATTGAAACAAATAAACAAAGAAATCGAAATAAGCTTAGCGAGCTAGTATGATGCATGTTAATCTTTGAGAAAAGAAGACCTCTCAATCCCCGGGACGGATGAGAAAGGATGATTAGATCGGGGGAAGCATGAACGTGTGATCAAGTTCATTCCTTATAATATTCTTAGATTAGGAGCCATGAAGGCCCCAAATCTTGCATGGATGCAATGTATGTATCTAGAATGTGCCAAGGTTGTAGTATGCTTTGTGTTCATGGATTCCTAGAATGACTTAGAAGTCTATAGTGTGTATGAATGAATGAATAAAATCATCATGGGATATGTACAAATGTAGTATGAACTACTTCCTAAAATATGAACTAATTTGGAAGGCATATAAGCATCAAATCAAAGAATGAAAGTTAAAAGGTGCTTGCTGTGAATAGTGGACAGAACAGTAACATGATCTTGTAAAAATGGAAAAGAGGGGTTAGGAATGTTTTCAATGCATTATTTTTTATGGAGATTTTCTTTATTATGTTTCGAACACAAACCAAAAAGCCAATCGTTAATAACTATCACAGATGGAGAGAAATCATATGAACAACAGAGGTCACTCAGAAACAGAGTCCGTATTGTCGACTGAAATGTTGAAAAATCTTAGAAAATGAAAAAGAGTGATCTAGAGGCCCATTTTATACAGAACGTTCCCTAAGACATTTAAGTTTAAGGGAAAAATAAGTTGGGACCACACCTTTTGGAAAATATTTCTGAAAAAGAAGTTGGAAGTTAGTCAAGCTGCTGTGACAGCAGAGGCAGAATGTTTGGAAGGAATGTTTGGGTCCAAATGGACCATTTTCAAGTACTTCCAAGTCAAACCAAAAATCATGGGTGTTCTCCAATGAGTTAGGAAGACTTCCCAAGTGGCCTTGCATCTATATGTTGAGTATTGAGTTCTAGAGAAATCTTTGAACTCAGATCACTCACTGTTTTGACTTACTGTTTTGAAGATTTTTGGGGAAAACAAGGTTTTTTTTCTTGAGATCAAAATGAGAGGGATTGAAGGGGGTTTTGAAATAGAGGTTTTGAAAATGTATTTTCAATACTCAATAAAGATCATAGCCACTTAAAATGCCAACATCAAACTCATCATCAAGAACCTCCAAGATTGTTGGAGAGATTTATTTTCATTTGAACATAACTTCAAGGATACCTTGGAGGTATTGAAGTTATGATCATCATCTATCAAACATGTTTTTGAGGTTAAGAGCTACTATCCATAAGGATTCACTCACCTCAAACTTCATGTCATAATCTAGATGATGATGAACTAGTAAGTAAATAAAGAAAATCAAAAAGAAATGAGGCAAGAAGAGATGAACATAATATGAACAAGTAAGTAAATAACAATCAATAGATGATAATCAATGTGATTTTGGACTTGTAGCTTGGTGTTTCACTCATAGATTTTGACATTTGGACATGGAAGTAGCTTCCTAACTCAAGAATGCTCAAAAATGGTGATTGGGGGTGTTTGGGATGTGAAGTATAAGAGAGGTAATGGAAGAACACAAGATTAAAACTCACTTTCTATAGCAAAATAGTAGGAGGAAGCTCCTTTTCTCTCTTCTAAACCTATCTCTATCTCTCTTCTTCTCTACAAATTTTCAAGCTTTTGCACTTGGCCCCCCCAAAATGAAGAGCAATGGGGGGTTTATATAGGCCAATTTGGGGTGGTTTTGGGATTTTAGAAGTGTTCGCATTGGTCCCAAACATCTGTGAACATAAAACTACGTCGTTTTGGTTTTCAATTAATCAAATTGGACCCCCAAAAAAATTACAAAAATGCACTCTATGAGGGTTGAGTGCCGCGGCGGCACTGGGCCTGTGCCGCGGTGGCACTGCTCCTCAGACGCCCAAAAATTTACGTTTAGGCCCCCAGAGGTTCTGGTATTCGCGAAAAGGCCCTATTTTGTCCGAAATTCACAGAAAATGCATACGAACTCCAAATTGAGGTTGTGATATACCGTTGGAAAGGTAATGGTGTCTAATTTACATAAAAAATAGTTCGGGGATAGGTCACTTTGAAAATTTTTGCGGTATTTGCGATAAAAGCCGATTTGATCGCCTTTTTCGCCTTTAGAAATTCATGATAAACTCGTTTTAAATCCAAAAATTATGTGCGATATACCGTCGGAAAGCTATTGACCTCTAGTATCCATGAAAAATATTTGAAAATTGTTATGGTGCCCCGATTTTATAGTCAAATTCTGGTCAAACTGGTCAAACTTGGGATTCTCGGGAAGTTCTGGAAACTTCTGGGAGTTCCCAGGAGCTGACGTTTTCGCTCGATTTTCTTTTAAAACTCATTTTAATACTTTTCTCATGATCTAGAATGATTTTGGTGAATTCGGATGATTTTGGTCAAACTTGGTCAAACTTTGGTCAAACTTGGTCAAACCTTGGCCAAACCGGTCAACGGGGACTTTTCAGGAACTTTCGGGACTTTCGAGGGTCTTTGGGAGCTGACAATTTCATCCAATTTTTCTTAAAAACTTATTTTATCACTTTTCTTACGACGTAGCATGTTTCCAGAACTTTGGGACCGAATCTGGGAATTTTCGGGCATTCAGGGGCATTTTTGTCATTCTTAGCATTTTGAGAAATATAGCTAAACTTCCAGGAGTCCTTTTGAGTATTTTACGATCATTGTAAACCACCAAGCTATGGGTCTCCTAAATTTGATAGCCGACAAAATGGGGTGTCTATAGTTGGCCCCTCTTTGGCAGGAACTTGCGAGGCAATGCATGTCGCAAGCGAGTGCCAAAGTTTTCAAGAGACAGGACTTTTGGAGGCTATAGATTTAGGATAAAAAAGCATTGTAAAAGATGCAATGATGCTGATGCTAGTGCTGGTCGTGCTCTGCGTGAGCTGCCTACGTATCTCAAGGGGAATCAGACCAGGACGTAGTTCGGGGCTCAGAGGAATAAATCACATACGCATGTACACAACAATCAGGCAGATGCTATTCTATATGAGTCATATGCCATGCATGGATGTGATATGAATTGTGTCATGAGTCCTATCATGTCTAATTTTATGATCCTAGTATGAGCAGGTGCTGTGGGGTGTGCCACTCTGAGTGGGCTGGTGTTGTGCTAGTGTTTGTGACTGTGATGTGGTGGATGACTTGGATAAGGACATCAAGGTTTAGAAGACTCTGGGTCTAGGGGCAAACTTCTGGAATTTGGGAAGTGTGCTTTGCAAGCAGATGTAATCGAACGTGGGGTCCCAGAGGACTATAATCAGAGATACCGTTTAACCGACGGATACGAATGCCCTGGGAATTAAGAGACGGACACGGAAGTCAAGTCATGGACATGAAATCATGAGATGTTAAGTGATGATCATGGAAGCCCCATTGATAGAAGCCTAAGATGGCATATTTTGAATGAGCGCGATTGGTAAAAAGATGATGAGTCGATAATGGACTATTGTGACTATCATGGATCAGATCAAATAGTTGGGCTAACCGTGACCGGAAGAAGTGTCGATGATGGGTCAACAGTGAACTACTATGACTGTCGTGATTGAACTGACGGTGTATGAATCGATACGTCCGCTGGGGATTAAACTGAATTTCCTGGGGATGAAGCGACTCTTTCTGGGATCTCTCTTCAACTGCTTCTCTTGATCGAGATTCAAATTTGATTTCATCAAGATCTTTCGGCGCTCAATCCTAGAGGGCCGGTCGGGGCCTCCGGGAGCTGGTATCTGTCTGTTTCTATCCTCGGGGGATGATGTAGGGTTCTAGGAGATGGTCTGTGGCAGTTAAGGTTTTGATATTGAAAGAGGAGGGTGATGGACTTATGTTGCTTTAGGATGAAAGAAGGTCCTCAACGACCACTCATGGACTTATGTTGGACAGATGAAAGAAGATCATCAACAGCCACTCATGGACTTATGTTGCTAGGATGAAAGATGAAAGATCAACAGCCACTCATGGACTTATGTTGCATGAAGAAAGAAAGATCATCGACAGCCACTCATGGACTTATGTTGCATGAAGAAAGATGAAAGATCAACAGCCACTCATGGACTTATGTTGCATAAGAGAAAGGAAGATCATCAACAGCCACTCATGGACTTATGTTGCATGAAGAAAGAAAGATCATCAACAGCCACTCATGGACTTATGTTGCATGAAGAAAGATGAAAGATCATCAACAGCCACTAATGGACTTATGTTGCATGAAGAAAGATGAAAGATCAACAGCCACTCATGGACTTATGTTGCAGGAAAGAAGAAAGATTATCAACAGCCACTCATGGACTTATGTTGCATGAAGAAAGATGAAAGATCAACAGCCACTCATGGACTTATGTTGCTAGGAGAAAGGAAGATCATCAACAGCCACTCATGGACTTATGTTGCATGAAGAAAGAAAGATCATCAACAGCCACTCATGGACTTATGTTGCATGAAGAAAGATGAAAGATCAACAGCCACTCATGGACTTATGTTGCTAGAAGAAAGATGAAAGATCAACAGCCACTCATGGACTTATGTTGCTAGAAGATGATGGTTAACTTTTGGCGGTTTGGAAAGGGATGAAATTTTCCCCTAGTTTGGACGCTTCTCATGCTGACGCCTTAACCGGTGCAGTAATGGTGTTTGGTACTCCTGCTTGTATTGGCATGCTCTTTATAACTTGATTTGAAAATTTTATTAGTCACTGTTGACTTACACATTTGAGACTACAACAGACTCAAAAACTTGACAGACATTGACGCACGAGGACGACACATTTGACACCAAAAATGAAACAAGCTCGTCCTGTCAAAACTTGATGTGCTTTTGTCATAAACAATGTACCATCTCTCTTTTGGTGTTCATCCCTCATCTTAACATGGTAGCACTTTGCTGATAAATCTGATTTTTGAAAATTCCTCCCTAGTGATCTAGTCAATTTTCTACTTCTCCCAGGAAGTGCTTTGAATTAGTGCCTTAGCTTTTAAAGTAAAAGATGCTCTATTTCAAAATTTTCAAAACAACTTGGTAACTTGAAAACTCGCCCTCGGTATGAAGGGATTGTGTTAGGCAAATGGAGTTTGCCCCTAGTTTGAGGTGTACAGAGTGGGATTCATAAGCAAACGAGGTGGGTGACCGAAGTCTGCCCCTAGTTTGGATGATGGTTTATTGAAGGTTTTGGGCAAACGAGGTAGGTGACCGAAGTTTGCCCCTTGCATGAAGGGTAGATAGTAAAAGTCAGGCAAACGAGGCGAGTAGCCAAAGTTTGCCCCTAGTGTGGAAGGTGATTTCTGGCTTGAGGCAAGGACCGTGACTTTAATCTCTCAAATGCTCATAATTTTTGCCTAGGCACCAGTGAGGTGACCTAACGACCTCTTTTCTCTCTTTTGTTATTGCTCACTTTGGATTTAGCTCTAATTTTTGCCTAGACGTCCTTTCAGATTTTCGACCTAGCGAGCCATCCTTCCTTTTCTTTTTTGAAAGTCTACCTACGTACCCCCAAATGGGGATCAGGTCCAACGTAGTTCGGGCCAAGGTCGGAAAGAAGTGGGTTGATTTTTAGGTAGGTGGGGTGACCGAACCGTTGTGGTTGCCTACGTATCCCCGAGCGGGAATCAGGTCGAGCGTAGTTCAAATCAGGCTTGAAGGAAATTGATTCGATTATGATGGTGTCGACCGAAACGATGCGGTTGCCTACGTATCCTCGAGTGGGAATCAGGTCGAGCATAGTTCAAGTCAGGCTTGAAGAAAGGGGAGTTGAGGGTTTTTCAAACCAATCGTCAAAGAAGTCAAACTTAGGTCACTTGTGGTAGCCTTGAATAAGAAGATTCAGTTTCGGTCTTTTCTTTCTTTTTTATTTTATTTTGAGGATCGATCCTTTTCACTTTCGCCTAGCCAGTCAATTTTACTTTTCATGTAGTTGATTCTTGTGAGACCTTTTGACTGCAATCTCAGAATTCCGAAATGTGCATGTCAGCTCTCGGAATTTATTTATGGTTGTTCCGAGCCTTTTGAAATATGATCGAGACACATTCTCATGATGTACCTTGAAGTGTACAATTCTCTGTATCACAAAAATCTTCTTTCTTTCATTTTCTCCATCATTTTGACTGGCTAAGTTCAGATCTTGGAAATCAATACCTTTTTGGAACTTTTGCCTAGGTGCCCTTTCGGGTTTTCAACCTAGCGAGCTTTTTCTTTTCTTTTCTTTTCTTTTCTTCTTTTTCTTTTTTTTTCTTTTTTTTTTTTTTTTTTTTGAAAGTCGAGATAAAACTTGCTAAAATGTTTGGCTACCATCAAGGACTAAGTCTGTATTGCTTTCCATTGGACAGATTGCATGGCTTCCAATTGGATTGGGGTTAAGGCTTTGAAATGGTGGAAAAAAGGGTGTTGGGCAAGCCCCAAGTCAGTTTCAAGTATGTCTTTTCAAGATTGAGGCAAGAGCGTCTTTAAATTCTTAAAGTAAGACTATTCAATTCTTGGCTATTCAACGGTGTCGGCGCAAAATTGACTTTGACCTTTCAGGATTTTGAGAAAAAAAAAATTTACCCTTTTTTTTTTAGCACAGTAATATCCATGGTAATTTGAAAAGTAACACTTCAGTTCAGCGATTCATGCATCTATGACTAAACACATCAGATTAGGCAAAATGAGACTTCATTCCATCAGTAAAGAAGGATTACAGACTCATTAACAACTCGATGACAAACAGACTCGACCACAAGAATAAACATACAATAGACTCGACCTGGTTTCAAATGGAATGTCACAGTGACTCACTTATTCTTTTTATTTCTCTTTTTTTTTTCTAAAGAGCATCTTCATTTGGTTTTCTAGCAAGAGTCCCAAACACCATCACTTCACTTGCACAGGTTCAACACTCATGGTCCTCAGCAAAGGGGATCATTTGAACAGATAAGCCAGGAGCTTTAAGTTCGATGAATCTGACATTTTGGTTGACACAGGGTTGGATGGGTGAAGGCTCGATGATTTTCTGATCGATGAGGTCTTGGATATCATGGCGAAGGCGCATGCAGCTGTCGGTGTCGTGACCTGGGCCTTGGTGGTAGGCACAACATTTGGATAGGTTACAGTTCGGTGAAGGGATACCAGCACGAGGCTGAAGAAGTTGGAGGTGCCCCTTTGTGATGAGGTTATCAAGGATAACGGACAACGGCATACCCAGGTTGGTAAAGGTTCTTGGGTTGCGGGCTTTGTTCAACTTTGAGTTTAAGTGGGTCCTCAGAGTGGCTCTTGTGTTTGGATATGAAATAGGATTACCCAGGCAAGGGTGTGGACTTGGATACAAGTAGGGATTCAGATGTGGAAATGGGCTTGGATGGACGGCATCGGACAACCCGTACTTCCCTTTATTGATGCTCTGCACCATCTTCTCAAATCGGCTTATCCTTAAACTTAGATGTTCAACAGTGGTTTGTAGTTTGTTCACTTTCCCTTCGAGAGCTTGGTAGGCCATTATGATAGCCTAGGCTAGCCCGCAATCACGATAATGAATTCGGGGAGGTAGAAAAGGGTTCGTACTCGGGGCTACGATTTTCTGCAAGCAGAAGTAAAAACCCAAATTAGCAGAGGCGCGAAGTACTTCTTATGGACTCTTAGTGGGGGAGAGCTGATCAGAGTCTCAAAGAATTTATCGATGTGAACTGATGATGGTTGCAGTATGTATACGACTTCTATATAATGATTAAGATGGGTGAGGGTGATGACATGTACGCGCTTGATGTGTAGAGACTGACATATGTGAGACTGACAAGATGTACGCGCATGTAGACTGACACGAATCGTGTATGCATATGAGACAAGCATGCGGATGCAAGCCCTAATTGATATGATGCCCCTACTTCTAACAGATAGCAGTTAAACAAATAAGGTCCTAGCCATACAGAGTGTGCTAACCTTACTTTCCAGTGTGATCACCAAGGGATAACATGGATTTCCGGGATACTTCGGGACTTTTGGACAGAGTTTCTGGGAGAAATAGGGATTTGGAAGATTCGGAGAAATTTCCAGAAGTTATGGGAGTTTCTAGGAGAAACAGGGATTTCTGGTTGATTTGGACTGAGCTTCCAGGAGAAATTGGGAAATCAAAATTTCTGGGAGAAATTGGTACATCTAGGCATTTTTGGGAAGTTTGGATGGAGTTGTTGGAATTTTTGGAAAATCTTGGAGATTTGGATAGAGCTTATGGGAAAACATGAAAATTTGGGTGAGTTGGACAGAGTTTCTGGGAGAAACAAGTGTACCAGAGTTTCTGGGAGAAATTGAGATTTCTGGGTAATCTGAGAGATTTGGACAGAGCTTGTGGGAAAACAGGTATAACTGGGTAAGTCAGACAGAGTTTCTGGGAGAAACAGGGATTTGGAAGATTCGGAGAAATTTCTAGAAGTCATTTGAGTTTCTAGGAGAAATAGGAATTTCTGGTTGATTTGGACTGAGCTTCTAGGAGAAACTTGTATTTTGGGTATTCCTGAGAAATATGGGTAGAGTTTCTAGGAGAAACAAGTATATTTGGGCATTTCTGGGTGATTTGGGCAGAGTTTTTGGGAGAAACAAGTACCTTGGGTATTTCTGGAAAATTTGGATTTATGGGAAGCTTGGGTAGAGTTTTAGAAGAAACATGGATTTTCTGGGATTTTGGGTATAACAAGGAAACCTGGGGAGTTCGAATAGGATTTCTGGGTGAAGCAGGAAGATTTGGGTAATTCGGACAGGGTATCTAGGGGACACAAGTATGTCGGGGTTTCTGGAAGAAACTGAGATTTCTGGGTAATTTGGGGAAAAATAGGGATTTCTAGGAAATCTGGGTGATTCGGACAGAGTTTGTAGGAAAACAGTGATATCCTGATGAGTTGGGCAGAGTTTCTGGAAGAAATAGGGATATATGACGGGAACAGGTGATGATGGACATCATACTGTCTAGCGAGTTTTCATACTCCTATGTCTTAGGACCAACAAACAAGGTTTGCGGTGTATATCTTTGTGAGCATGGAGCAGACATCCTTGTCATGGTGCCTAGGCAGGTCAACTCAATGTGATCACATGTGAGTAATTGCCTTGGGAATCATAAGAAAGAGGTTTTGTTCTATGCCACATAAGTGTCTACACCGCGCAAGTAATCCCACCAGGGCATACAACTGTTATATCATATTGTCCTATCTGAAAAAATAAATCAACAGCCCTATGAAAGGTTCTACAGGAATCTATATGCAAAGGCCAGGTTTTGTCAAAGAGGGTCCGTTGACGAGAGTTCCAATATACCGTCAGAGAGACAGTACGGAAGTGTTTACTCTTTTTGATATACCTTGGAAGGTACAGTATCAATGGTGACTTGTGCCCTGGCACAGCAAGACCTGAACAATGTCAGCGCCGCGTTTCAGACATAGTCGGAGGGGGGAAATGCAAGAGTGCAATGCGGTGAACCAAACACAGTAAAAAGATGATTTTAAGGATGCTTCTTATGAGTCAAACCTTTGTATTATTTTATTTTAAAATAAAAATCCCCAGCAGAGTTGCCAGATTGTGGATACCGGGATTCCATCGCTTTGTTGAAAAGGTCTGTTGAAAACAGATACAGAGTCGCCACTTGGTCTTTAGGGAACCAAGAAACCCAAATTTGACTCACCCAAACGGATAAAGGGCACCGGCCCTTCATAACCAAAGAACTTGGCTCGGGGTTTTGGTACGAGAGAGGAAGGAGCCTTTGTCGCGACTAAAACACCCTCAACTCGCCCCGTCTTTCGACGGGCCTCAATTAGCATCCAAATAATCATCTTATAGTACGTTTGGTTCGACAAATAATACTATGATAGTATATTACATCACATAAGAAAATTTGAAAATGGAAGATCTAAAGATAAGATACCATTCATAAGATCTAAGCCAAATATCACACGATGCAAAAGTGAAAGATCACACAAATAAACCTAGGAAAATCGTCTAATCACATATCAAGTAATCAAGACTTCCTAATCTAAAGTGGGACATGAATTGTTATTGAAACAAATAAACAAAGAAATCGAAATATGCTTAGCGAGCTAGTATGATGCATGTTAATCTTTGAGAAAAGAAGACCTTTCAATCCCCGGGACGGATGAGAAAGGATGATTAGATCAGGGGAAGCATGAACGTGTGATCAAGTTCATTCCTTATAATCTTCTTAGATTAGGAGCCATGAAGGCCCCAAATCTTGCATGGATGCAATGTATGTATCTAGAATGTGCCAAGGTTGTAGTGTGCTTTGTGTTCATGGATTCCTAGAATGACTTAGAAGTCTATAGTGTGTATGAATGTGTCACGCCCCGGGGTAGCAAAATAGGGAAAAATAAATTTCCATTCTGGACCCGAAGATACATGTCAAGTGAAGTCACATGATTTTCCACACAAAAACTTAAACATTTAAAACATAATCCAATACATCTGGAAAATGAAGGTATAACCTTACTAAGTTCAAATAGTCAGAACCGTTACAATATCAGAGTATGGTCCATAGGATCACAACAGGTCTGGAGACAACATATGCCCAAGTACCCGTTACAAAAGTCTATAGCAATAATAGGAACATAAACTAGACTATGACAGTCTCTAGTCCTCAGCTGGCGTAAGGATCGACGTCAGCATAAAACTCTCCTCCAGTGTAACCGTCATGTATGGGGTCACCTGCCACATATCCCTCATCAGGGTAGTAGTTATCGTCATAGGCTCCGTCACCTGTATAGTCAAACGTTTGCATACCTAGACATGAAATGTCCAGGGCATAGCCATCAGCTTACAAGGTCGAGTAATAGGTACTCTGGGTAACATAGTTAAAATAGATTACATCATTAACATTAAGTATCTTTAACATATGTATCAACTCATAATAATATATATCATTTCTCAATTGTTCTCATCTCTTAATACATCTCCGATTCCAAAACATAACGCATCTCATTATGCTAACTCATCTATCAACATATCCATGCTTTGTACATAGCATCTCATAGTCTACAAACCTCTGATTCACCGCCATTTACAGAGGTGAAACCTGTCCCTCACCGCAAGTCATGAATCAGTCCGATGTGACTGTCTGAAACACTTTCCAAAACACAATACATCACTCTATCGACAACTCACCTATCAACATATCCATGCTCTGTACATAGCATCTCATAGTCTACAAACCTCTGATTCACCGCCATTTACAGAGGTGAAACCTGTCCCTCACCGCAAGTCATGAATTAGTCCGATGTGACTGTCTGAAACACTTTCCAAAACACAATACATCACTCTATCGACATATCAATGCTCTCGCCCCATAGTCTAACAAACATCTGGTTCACCGCCATTTACAGAGGTGAAACCTGTCCCTCACCGCAAGTCATGAACCAGTCCGATGTTGACTGTCTGAGAAACAAAACACAATATATCTCACTATGCCACGACTGACACATTCTGATAACAAAACCTCCGTTTCACCGCTATTCAGAGGGTATACCTTCCCTCCCCGCACGACGTGAACACGGTCCAATTGTTAACCTAACCCACATCACCTAGTCAACAAACCTCTGGTTTACCGCTATTACAGAGGTGAAACCTGTCCCTCACCGCAAGTCATAAACCAGTCCGATGTGACTGTCGGTCATGCTGACCCAAATCCCAATACTAAAACAAACCCACGACTGTCCCATGTGGCTACCTAACATAAATAGAATAACTGACCATCAAACCCAAACCAAACTTGGTTTAACACGTATACGTTCCTCACTTAATAATTACCTCAAAGGTACAACAGCTTAAGCCCTTTACTTCTCATAGTAAACATTAGCAATCATCAAGTTATTCTCTTTGTTAACGCATTTCAATCATCATAAAAGGTTTGGAATAATAAGATAACATCATTATAAACATGGTATAACAACATTGTAAATATCATCATAGCATGAATCAAACATTGTTATCACATAACTGCATTTAAATCAATACTAGAAGGAAATATTAGACATCGTGTATGATTCTAGTAAAAATAGGGCACAGGGGTATTTTGGTCATTTTCCAGTTTATAAGTCATGATCTGAAAAAGTTACGTGAGATCAAATAAATAAGTATTCATGTTATAAGTTAAGAGTTTTCGATCCCCGTTAAGAAAATATCTTGACTTCAGTCGATTTAAGTGAAAACAAGTCACAAGGGTATTTTGGTCATTTTTCCAGTTTTGTACGTCCACAACCGAATTTTATAAAAGTTCCGTGAGATTAAATAAATAAGTATTCATGTTGGAAGTTAAGAGTTTTCGATCCCCATTAAGAATCCATCTCGATTTCAGTCGTATTTGAAAATACCAGTTTATCGTATTTATACTGTATTTGAAAAAAACAGAATATCGCATTTATAATAACAACATAATTAATATGAATCATAATCATAATCATATGTGCATAACAAAGTGTAATATAAATAGCTGAGTGAGTTGGAGACTCACCTAAATTCGCAGAATAATAATGCCGAGAAAACCCGAAGAATCTTCGAATATAAAATTCCGTCTTCAAATAGCGTTCTTGGTGTTCTTGGTGTACTAGGTGTGTTCTTGGTGTTTGTGTGTGCGTTCTTGGTGTTCTTGGTGTACTATGTGTGTTCTTGGTGTTCTTGGTGTACTATGTGTGTTCTTGGTGTTTGTGTGTGTTCTTGGAGATGTGTAAGCATTAGGATGACTTCTCAACCTCATAAGTCTAAGGATAAATGTAAAGGAATGGTCCCATATATATAGGAACCAAGGAGGGACCTCACCTTGCAATTACCAAGAGTTAAAGGTTCGAAGGATAATTATTTCCTTAGGGGATGTTTGGTTGGAAAATCATAACTGGTCCAAATATACTAGATATTCACAAATCTGCTAAAATTTTGGTTCTAAAAATTCTGAAAATTTCTAATCAAGTTCTATAAATACTGAATATTATAATAACAACATAAAAATACTATTCATCTTGGGAAATAAATATTTGAAAATAGCGGGTATTACATCATCCACCACTAAATAAAGGATTTCGTCCCCGAAATCAGAGTTAAGTAGTGATAGAACAATACAACAGCAAATTTTTAAAGATCCAAGATACCAAAAACATAACCAAAATAAAATCCAAAACAACACTCAAGCATTGGTAAACAATTCTGGAAACTTCTCTCGCATTTTTGATTCTAATTCCCAGGAAGCTTCTCTTTCATCGTGATGCTTCCACTGAATCTTTACAAGTAGAATCTCTTTGTTTCTTAGCTTCTTCACTCCTCGATCTAGTATACGTACAGGTCTCTCGTTGTATGATACGTTGTCATTTACCTCGATATCTGTGAAGTCGATCTCGTGTTCCGGGTTATGAGCACACTTCCTCAACATACTTATATGGAACACATTATGAACTCCAGACATCTTCGGTGGTAGTGCAAGTCTATAAGCAACTTTGCCCACACGTTCAAGGATCTCGAGAGGTCCTATGAATCGAGGCGAAAGCTTTCCTCGCTTCTGTCCAAATCTCACAATACCTCGTACTGGTGATACCTTGAGGAAAACATGATCTCCAACATTGAAATCCAATCCTCTGCGATGTTTATCTGCGTAGCTCTTGAATCTACTCTGTGTTGTACGCATCTTCTCTTTCACAATCTTGATCTTCTCGTTTGTCTCTCGCACCATATCAGGTCCAAGAAGTTGATTATCTCCCACTTCTGCCCAACATAATGGCGATCGGCAAGGTCGTCCATACAAGGCTTCAAAAGGTGCCATCCCTATACTCGTATGATAGGAATTGTTGTAGGCAAATTCAATCAAAGGCAAGTGCGTCTCCCATGTGCTTTCAAAATCAATGACACAAGCTCGCAACATGTCTTCCATTACTTGATTGACTCTTTCGGTTTGTCCATCAGTTTGTGGATGAAAAGCTGAACTCAAGTTCAATGAAGTTCCCATAGCTTTCTGTAGACTTTTCCAAAATTCTGATGTAAATCGCGAATCTCTGTCAGATACGATTGTAACTGGCACGCCGTGTAGTCGTACGACATGTAGTAAATACAATCTACTCATCCTTTCTACAGGATACATCATACTATACGCAATGAAATGCGCTGACTTAGTGAGTCTATCAACAATCACCCAAATTGCATCGTGATTCTGTTGAGATCTGGGTAAGCCTACCACAAAATCTATGGATATATGTTACCATTTCCACTCAGGAATAGGTAAAGGCTGCAATAATCCTGATGGTTTTTGGTGTTCAGCTTTGACTTGCTGACAAGTGATACACTTGGAAACATACTCAGCAACATTTCGCTTCATACCTTCCCACCAAAAGTTTCTTTTCAGGTCTTTGTACATCTTAGTACCTCCAGGATGTACTGTCATCCGTGACTTATGTGCTTCATCCAAAATATCTTTTCGGAGAGTACCTGTATCTGGCACACATAGTCTACCTCTACTCTTTAGAGCTCCGTCTGGACCAATACTCCAGTTCTCTGGGTCTTTTGCTGATACCTTAGCAAACCATAACTGAAGTCCTTCATTCTCCTTCTGAGCTTCAAGTATGCGACTGATGATTGTTGGTTGCACTACAAGGCATCCAAAATGTTGTCCTTCCTTTGCTCCAACTGCTATTTGCAGATCATATTCCCCAATGGTCTCTAATGCTCGCCATTCTCGAATTAACAACGTAGCAAGTAACCTTTGAGGTCGTCGGCTTAGAGCGTCTGCTACTACATTCGCCTTTCCAGGATGATACTGTAAAGAAAAGTCATAATCTTTCAGTAACTCCATCCATCTTCGCTGTCTCATGTTTAACTCCTTCTGAGAAAATAGATACTTAAGACTCTTATGATCTGAAAACAAATCAAATTGTTCTCCATATAAGTAGTGTCTCCAGATCTTCAGAGCAAACACGATAGCAGCTAACTCCAGATCATGCGTAGGGTAGTTCTTCTCATGCGGCTTCAGTTGTCGTGATCCATATGCAATCACATTTCCATCTTGCATAAGCACACATCCGAGTCCTTGATGCGAAGCATCACTATAGATGATATACCGTTCTCCTGTCTTCGGTATTGCAAGCACTGGTGCTGAGGTTAACTTTTCCTTCAATTCTTGGAATGCACGTTCATGCTTGTCTGTCCACTCGTACTTCATCTCCTTCTTTGTTAAATTCGTTAAAGGCCCTGCAGTCTTAGCGAATCCTTCGACGAATCTTCGATAGTAACCCGCTAATCCAAGAAAACTTCTAACTTCTGTGGCACTGGTTGGTCGGTTCCAACTTAAGACAGCATCAATCTTAGATGAGTCTACAGCAATCCCATGCTGATTAACAACATGTCCCAAGAATTTGACTTCCTGTAGCCAGAATTCACATTTACTAAACTTTGCATACAGCTGGTCATCTTTTAATGTCTGCAAAGCAATCCGTAAATGCCCTTTGTGATCTTCTTCCGTTTTTGAATAAATCAAGATATCGTCGATGAATACGATAATGAATTTATCCAGATGTGGTCTGAATACTCTATTCATTAGGTCCATAAACACTGCGGGGGCATTGGTTAATCCAAAAGGCATAACCAAAAACTCATAGTGACCATACCTCGTCCTGAAAGCTGTCTTCGTAATATCTTCCGGTCGGACTAGCAGTTGATGATATCCCGAACGTAAATCGATCTTAGAGAATATCATTGCTCCTTGTAACTGATCGAATAAATCATCTATCCTGGGGAGAGGATATCTGTTCTTGATCGTTACTTTGTTCAACTCTCTGTAGTCTATACAGAGTCTCTGCGTTCCGTCCTTCTTCTTTACAAACAATACTGGTGCTCCCCAAGGCGATGTACTAGGTCTAACAAAACCTAGGTCTTCAAGTTCTTGAACTTGCTTCTTTAATTCCATCATCTCTGTTGGCGCCATTCGATAAGGAGTCTTTGAAATTGGTAAAGTTTCGGGCACCAACTCGATACAAAAATCAATCTCCCTCTTAGGCGGAAGTCCTTTGATATCTTCAAACACATCTTCAAAATCTTGAACTATAGGGATATGAGCAACAGTGATCTCCACACTCGTACTCTCGATTGTAGAAAGATTACTAGAAAGAAAAACTTCGCTAGGAGAGTTACACTTGAATCTGACAGCAAGATGTCCAGGTATTGAAAAGACACTCGATCTTCTAACGCAATCTAAAGTTGCATGATACTTCGTAAGCCAATCCATTCCTAAGATAACGTCAAACTCAGACATAGATAAGATTACTAAGTCCGCCGAAAAGTTTCTGCCCTCTAGGATCAAGGGACAGTTCTTGCAAACTTTACCCAACTTAACACTAGCTCCCAAAGGTGATGTAGCATTAAGTGGTGTCTCAAGAGCCTGAGGTACTAAACCCAAATCTCGTACAATTCTAGCAGCAATAAATGAACGAGTAGCGCCAGTATCAAATAAAACTTTTACTTGACTGTGAAATAACACAATTGTACCTTCCAGGTTCTGCTGATCTTCTTCATTGAATCCCACTTCTGCTGGAATAATAGCATTAAGCCTAGTCTGCTCTGGTGGTCCTTGGATTCCTTGCACTGGCTTGCGGCAATTCTTACTAATGTGGCCTGATATACCACAGTTGCGGCAGAGAACTCCTGATTGTCGGCCAGATTTAGGACAGTTCCTTGCCATATGTCCAAAGCCTCCACAGGTAAAGCACCCCGTTCCTCCTCCGTGAGTATTGCCCAAAACTTGAGCAAGTGGTTTCCTTGTTCCTTCCAAAGTACGCTTGTTACTTTGGAAATTTATCTGAGTTCTCCCACCTTGTTGATATCTCGAGGGCTGTGACTGAAATTTCCTTGACTGAGGCTGGAAATTCCTTTATTGATAGGGCACATTCCTCGGTGGTGGTTGTCGACTCATCAGTTGCTTAGTCGTCTGGCTATCCTTCTCCAGACTAACAGCAAATCGAACAACACTTTCAAATGTCTGGCCCAGATGACCAACCATCATATGTCGCAGGTGTGAATTTAGTCCTTGATGGAAACGCTTCACTCTCTTAGGCTGCGTATCCACCATGTGTCCAGCAAAACGTGAGAGACGCTCAAATTGCGTTGTATACTCTCTAACAGTAATATTGCCTTGGACCAGACTCAAGAAATTCTTCTCTTCTTGATCTCTTTCTTCTTCTGGGAAATACTTTTCTAAGAATCTAATCTTGAAAGCTTCCCAAGGCATTCCCCTTACAGCTTCAGCTCCAATCATTGCTTTCTCAGCTTCCCACCAATCTGCGGCGGCAAAGGTTAACTGGAATATGGCTAGACGACGCTTATCTAGCTCGTTGCATTCAATGGTTTCAAAAATCAGATCCATCTCTCTTAACCATTGCTCTGCCTTCCATGGATCAACCAGTCCATCAAACTTTTCTGGTCTAAGAGCCCGAAAACGTTCAAGTAACTTGTCTCCTGTCTGCCTAGGAGGATGGAATGCAACAGGTGGCGGCTGTTGATGGTTGTTCTGGTTTCGATCATCCAATTGCTCCATGCGCTGCATAAACGCTTCAAAAATACCGGTCGGATCTATGTTCGTAGGGATAGGTGCTCCTGGTCGCAAAGTCTGTCTCGTCGATCCCACCATGATGAATCAGGTATTAGGTACCTAAGTGAATAACTATCAGTTAGACCCCCGCCAACAATAATAAGTATAACATCAATGCCATATCAAAATCAAGAGTGAAGAGAAACATATGACACAACGTATACTGTATAAGAATATCACACAAGGATACTCATAGTATATCACATTAACATAACTAACTTAAGAAATAAACTTCTTAAGTCTGAACAAATCTCTTAGGAAACTTAAGGTTCAAAACCTATGTGTCGGAAAATCAGTGAGAGCCAGCTAACTAAAGCTTAAACCTGGCTCTGATACCAAAAATCCTGTCACGCCCCGGGGTAGCAAAATAGGGAAAAATAAATTTCCATTCTAGACCCGAAGATACGTGTCAAGTGAAGTCACATGATTTTCCACACAAAAACTTAAACATTTAAAACATAATCCAATACATCTGGAAAATGAAGGTATAACCTTACAAAGTTCAAATAGTCAGAACCGTTACAATATCAGAGTATGGTCCATAGGATCACAACAGGTCTGGAGACAACATATGCCCAAGTACCCGTTACAAAAGTCTATAGCAATAATAGGAACATAAACTAGACTATGACAGTCTCCAGTCCTCAGCTGGCGTAAGGATCGGCGTCAGCATAAAACTCTCCTCCAGTGTAACCGTCATGTATGGGGTCACCTGCCACATATCCCTCATCAGGGTAGTAGTTATCGTCATAGGCTCCGTCACCTGTATAGTCAAACGTTTGCATACCTAGACGTGAAATGTCCAGGGCATAGCCATCAGCTTACAAGGTCGAGTAATAGGTACTCTGGGTAACATAGTTAAAATAGATTACATCATTAACATTAAGTATCTTTAACATATGTATCAACTCATAATAATATATATCATTTCTCAATTTTTCTCATCTCTTAATACATCTCCGATTCCAAAACATAACGCATCTCATTATGCTAACTCATCTATCAACATATCCATGCTTTGTACATAGCATCTCATAGTCTACAAACCTCTGATTCACCGCCATTTACAGAGGTGAAACCTGTCCCTCACTGCAAGTCATGAATCAGTCCGATGTGACTGTCTGAAACACTTTCCAAAACACAATACATCACTCTATCGACAACTCACCTATCAACATATCCAAGCTCTGTACATAGCATCTCATAGTCTACAAACCTCTGATTCACCGCCATTTACAGAGGTGAAACCTGTCCCTCACCGCAAGTCATGAATTAGTCCGATGTGACTGTCTGAAACACTTTCCAAAACACAATACATCACTCTATCGACATCTCACCTATCAACATATCCATGCTCTGTACATAGCATCTCATAGTCTACAAACCTCTGATTCACCGCCATTTACAGAGGTAAAACCTGTCCCTCACCGCAAGTCATGAATCAGTCCGATGTGACTGTCTGAAACACTTTCCAAAACACAATACATCACTCTATCGACATATCAATGCTCTCGCCCCATAGTCTAACAAACATCTGGTTCACCGCCATTTACAGAGGTGAAACCTGTCCCTCACCGCAAGTCATGAACCAGTCCGATGTTGACTGTCTGAGAAACAAAACACAATATATCTCACTATGCCACGACTGACACATTCTGATAACAAAACCTCCGTTTCACCGCTATTCAGAGGGTATACCTTCCCTCCCCGCACGACGTGAACACGGTCCAATTGTTTACCTAACCCACATCACCTAGTCAACAAACTTCTGGTTTACCGCTATTACAGAGGTGAAACCTGTCCCTCACCGCAAGTCATAAACCAGTCCGATGTGACTGTCGGTCATGCTGACCCAAATCCCAATACTAAAACAAACCCACGACTGTCCCATGTGGCTACCTAACATAAATAGAATAACTGACCATCAAACCCAAACCAAACTTGGTTTAACACGTATACGTTCCTCACTTAATAATTACCTCAAAGGTACAACAGCTTAAGCCCTTTACTTCTCATAGTAAACATTAGCAATCATCAAGTTATTCTCTTTGTTAACGCATTTCAATCATCATAAAAGGTTTGGAATAATAAGATAACATCATTATAAACATGGTATAACAACATTGTAAATATCATCATAGCATGAATCAAACATTGTTATCACATAACTGCATTTAAATCAATACTAGAAGGAAATATTAGACATCGTGTATGATTCTAGTAAAAATAGGGCACAGGGGTATTTTGGTCATTTTCCAGTTTATAAGTCATGATCTGAAAAAGTTACGTGAGATCAAATAAATAAGTATTCATGTTATAAGTTAAGAGTTTTCGATCCCCGTTAAGAAAATATCTTGACTTCAGTCGATTTAAGTGAAAACAAGTCACAAGGGTATTTTGGTCATTTTTCCAGTTTTGTACGTCCACAACCGAATTTTATAAAAGTTCCGTGAGATTAAATAAATAAGTATTCATGTTGGAAGTTAAGAGTTTTCGATCCCCATTAAGAATCCATCTCGATTTCAGTCGTATTTGAAAATACCAGTTTATCGTATTTATACTGTATTTGAAAAAAACAGAATATCGCATTTATAATAACAACATAATTAATATGAATCATAATCATAATCATATGTGCATAACAAAGTGTAATATAAATAGCTGAGTGAGTTGGAGACTCACCTAAATTCGCAGAATAATAATGCCGAGAAAACCCGAAGAATCTTCGAATATAAAATTCCGGCTTCAAATAGCGTTCTTGGTGTTCTTGGTGTACTAGGTGTGTTCTTGGTGTTCTTGGTGTACTATGTGTGTTCTTGGTGTTCTTGGTGTACTATGTGTATTCTTGGTGTTCTTGGTGTTTGTGTGTGTTCTTGGAGATGTGTAAGCATTAGGATGACTTCTCAACCTCATAAGTCTAAGGATAAATGTAAAGGAATAGTCCCATATATATAGGAACCAAGGAGGGACCTCACCTTGCAATTACCAAGAGTTAAAGGTTCGAAGGATAATTATTTCCTTAGGGCATGTTTGGTTGGAAAATCATAACTGGTCCAAATATACCAGATATTCACAAATCTGCTAAAATTCTGGTTCTAAAAATTCTGAAAATTTATAATCAAGTTCTATAAATACTGAATATTATAATAACAACATAAAAATACTATTCATCTTGGGAAATAAATATTTGAAAATAGCGGGTATTACAGAATGAATGAATGAAATCATCATGGGATATGTACAAATGTAGTATGAACTACTTCCTAAAATATGAACTAATTTAGAAGGCATATAATCATCAAATCAAAGAATGAAAGTTAAAAGGTGCTTGCTGTGAATAGTGGACAGAACAGTAACATGATCTTGTAAAAATGAAAAAGAGGGGTTAGGAATGTTTTCAATGCATGATTTTTTATGGTGATTTTCTTTATTGTGTCTCAAACACAAACCAAAAAGCCAATTGTTAATAACTATCACAGATTGAGAGAAATCATATGAACAACAGAGGTCACTCAGAAACAGAGTTCGTACTGTCGACTGAAATGTTGAAAAATCTTAGAAAATGAAAATGAGTGATCTAGAGGCCCATTTTATACAGAACGTTCCCTAAGACATTGAAGTTTAAGGTAAAAATAAGTTGGGACCACCCCTTTTGGAAAATATTTCTGAAAAAGAAGTTGGAAGTTAGTCAAGCAGCTGTGACAGCAGAGGCAGAATGTTTGGAAGGAATGTTTGGGTCCAAATGGACCATTTTCAAGTACTTCCAAGTCAAACCAAAAATCATGGGTGTTCTCCAATGCGTTAGGAAGATTTCCCAAGTGGCCTTGCATCTATATGTTGAGTATTGAGTTCTAGAGAAATCTTTGAACTCAGATCACTCACTGTTTTGACTCACTGTTTTGATGATTTTTGGGGAAAACAAGGTTTTCTTTCTTGAGATCAAAATGAGAGGGATTGAAGGGGGTTTTGAAATAGAGGTTTTGAAAATGTATTTTCAATACTCAATAAAGATCATAGCCACTTAAAATGCCAACATCAAACTCATCATCAAGAACCTCCAAGATTGTTGGAGAGATTTATTTTCATTTGAACATAACTTCAAGGAAACCTTGGAGGTATTGAAGTTATGATCATCATCTATCAAACATGTTTTTGAGGTTAAGAGCTACTATCCATAAGGATTCACTCACCTCAAACTTCATGTCATAATCTAGATGATGATGAACTAGTAAGTAAATAAAGAAAATAAAAAAGAAATGAGGCAAGAAGAGATGAACATAATATGAACAAGTAAGTAAATAACAATCAATAGATGATAATCAATGTGATTTTGGACTTGTAGCTTTGTGTTTCACGCATAGATTTTGACATTTGGACATGGAAGTAGCTTCCTAACTCAAGAATGCTCAAGAATGGTGATTGGGGGTGTTTAGGATGTGAAGTATAAGAGAGGTAATTGAAGAACACAAGATTAAAACTCACTTTCTATAGCAAAATAGTAGGAGAAAGCTCCTTTTCTCTCTTCTAAACCTATCTCTGTCTCTCTTCTTCTCTACAACTTTTCAAGCTTTTGCACTTGGCCCTCCCAAAATGAAGAGTAATGGGGGGTTTATATAGGCCAATTTGGGGTGGTTTTGGGATTTTAGAAGTGTTCCCATTGGTCCCAAACATCTGTGAACATAAAACTACGTCGTTTTGGTTTTCAATTAATCAAATTGGACCCACAAAAAAATTACAAAAATGGACTCTGTGATGGTTGAGTGCCGCGGCGGCACTGGGCCTGTGCCGCGGCGGCACTGCTCCTCAGACACCCAAAAATTTACGTTTAGGCCCCCAGAGGTTCCGGTATTCGCGAAAAGGCCCTATTTTGTCCGAAATTCACAGAAAATGCATACGAACTCCAAATTGAGGTTGGGATATACCGTTGGAAAGGTAATGGAGTCTAATTTACATAAAAAAATAGTTCGGGGATAGGTCACTTTGAAAAATTTTGTGGTATTTGCGATAAAAATCGATTTGATCGCCTTTTTCGCCTTTTGAAATTCATGATAAACTCGTTTTAAATCCAAAAATTATGTGCGATATACCGTCGGAAAGCTATTGACCTCTAGTATCCATGAAAAATATTTGAAAATTGTTACGGTGCCCCGGTTTTAAAGTCAAATTCTGGTCAAACTGGTCAAACCTGGGATTCCCGGGAAGTTTTGGAAACTTCTGGGAGTTCTCAGGAGCTGATGTTTTCGCTCGATTTTCTTTTAAAACTCATTTTAATACTTTTCTCATGATCTACAATGATTTCAGTGAATTCGGACGATTTTGGTCAAACTTGGTCAAACTTTGGTCAAACCTTGGCCAAACCGGTCAACGGGGACTTTTCGGGAACTTCCGGGACTTCCGGGGGTCTCTGGGAGCTGACGATTTCATCCAATTTTTCTTAAAAACTTATTTTATCACTTTCCTTACGACGTATCATGTTTCCAGAACTTTGGGACCGAATCTGGGAGTTTTCGGGCTTTCAGGGGCATTTTGGTCATTCTGAGCATTTTGAGGAATATAGCTAAACTTCCTGGAGTCCTTTTGAGTCTTTTACGATCATTGTGAACCACCAAGCTATGGGTCTCCTAAATCTGATAGCCGACAAAATGGGGTGTCTACAGAGACCCCGATCATATCCTTCGCTAATGAGGACCTTCCTTCCGAGGGACCTTGTCATAATAGGCCTCTCTGCATCACTGTCCAAACCTTGGGGATTAGAATTCTGGTGGTTTTGGTTGATAATGGTTCTATGCTTAATGTCTACCCTTTGAAAACCTTACAAGCTTTGGGTGTTCCGATGAACAAGCTAGAAACCTTAGGCCAGTCTATCCGTGCCTAGAATAATACTCAAAGGAAGGTGGTTGGGGTGTTAAATCTATAAGTTACTGTTGAACCCACAAGTGGGAACGTGGAGTTTTAAGTAATTAACATAACTGCCTCTTTCAACTTACTGCTAGGGAGGCCCTGGTTTAATGACATGTGGGTTGTCCCTTTGATTCTTCACCAAAAGATCAAGATGGTTATGGAAGATCGGATAGTAGTTTTGTTTAGAGATTTTGGGATCCATACTGCTCAAGATGGAGTTACGCTGGAAATAAAGTTGCCCAAGCAAGATCTCACTCTTTGTGGATTTGACCTTGATAAGATCAATGCCTTGGGAATGGAAGAGCCTTTGGGAAAGTTGCACCATACCTTGATGATTATACAAATCCCATGATATTACGCTGGAAATAAAGTTGCCCAAGAAAGATCTCACTCTTTGTGGATTTGACCTTGATAAGATCAATGCCTTGGGAATGGAAGAGCCTTTGGGAAAGTTGCACCATACCTTGATGATTATATAAATCCCATGATAGCACCTATTATGAATAAGATGAAGTTCTTTTCGGGCATGGGTCTAGGTTGAAGGCAACATGGGATAGCTAAATTTTCAAACTTTACTGGGAAAAAGAACAAGAATGGTCTGGGGTACCAAAGAAAGGGGGAACAAGAAAGTCCAAGAGTGTTGGGTCTTTCAAGAAGACTCTCAATGGCTTTTTTGTTAAAGAAAGGGAGGATTTTTACTACTGCGGCTTCTTAGAGCCTTGGTATGACTATGATACGAAGAAGAGGATCCCCGATTTTGAGATTTTCTTTGATTGTGAGTCATTGGGAGAGGAACAATTGTGCCAAGCTATGAAAGAGGGACAAGTTAGGAAAAGTGTTCAAGAAGACTGGACTGAGAACATGAACTGAGAATCTATGAAGCTACTATTGGAGGATGGACCTAGTGAAGAGGACCAAGAAGTGATGGCATTGTAAAGCGAGAAGGTGGACGTCTCCAAATTCATCACGAAAGACAAGGAGGAGTTCAAGAATTGGAAGTATGAGGATGCGTTGCACCCAAAGGGGGACTTTTCTAAGTTTTTCGAGTCTGTAACTGAATCTACACTATTTAGTGGACTGGAGGTTGTCTTTCATTCTATTTATGAGTCAGTTACTAGGGGTAAGAAGTCTGGTGAGTTTGGTGAGTCTGGTGTTAAGTCTGCTATTGAGTCTATTAAAAATTTCCCAGTTATTAATAAAATGAACTTTGATTCTGCTTATTCCAATGTGTCTAAATTTGAATGCATAGAACCAAATGAAAATAATGAAATTCTTAATGATTTAAAATGCTTAATTGAAAATGATGAAATTGAACCAGCTCAAAAAGTGGAAGAGGATACTTTGTCAATAAATTTGGACACTGAGGAAGATCCCCAAAAGGTCCAAATCGGTTCAACACTTAATCAATGTGAAAACCAAGAATTGACGGCTTTACTTAAAGAATTTAAAGACGCTTTTGCTTGGTCCTGTGAGGACATACCTCGAATAGACCCTGAAATTGTCTAGCACAAAATCCCACTTCTTCCTGAATCCAAACTTGTAAAATAGAAGTTGAGGCGAATGAGACCCGAGCTGGAGCTTAAAGTCAAAGAAGAGGTTAAGAAATAATTACAAGCAGGTTTCCTAATAGTGATGGAGTATCCATAGTGGGGAGCCAATATAGTTCCTGAGCTTAAGAAGGATGGAAGGGTGCGAGTGTGCGTAGACTTTTGAGATCTAAATAAGGCTAGTCCCAAGGACGGCTTCCCACTCCCACATATAGACGTCCTAGTTGACAATTGCTGGGCATGCACTACTATTGTTCATGGATGGTTTTTCAGGGTACAACCAGATACTTATGGCACCGGAGGATAGAAAAAAGACCACCTTTGTCATACACTGGGGGATGTTCTGGTATAGAGTGATGCCATTCAGTTCAAGATGCTGTGGGGCCACATATCAAAGAGCTGCAACCACACTATTGCATGATATAATTCACAAGGAGGTAGAAATATACGTCGATGACATGATAGTAAAAGTGAAAGAGAGAGGGGATCACCTAGGAATCCTAAGGAAATTCTTTGAAAGATTGAAGGAGTTTAGAATGAGGTTGAATCTAAAGAAATATGTGTTTGGAGTAACTGTGGGGAAGTTATTAGGATTCCTAATCACCAAGAGAGGCATAAAAGTAGACCTGACTAAGATCAAAGCTATCCTTGAAATGAGGCCACCTAAGTTAGAGTGGGGTGAACCTTACCAAAAAGCCTTTGAGAAGATCCAAACCTACCTACAGAACCTACCTATCATGTCACTGCCTATTAAGGGAAAACCTTTGCTCTTATACCTGTCAGTAACTAAGGATGCCATGGGATGTATGCTAGCCCAAGAGGATGATGAGAGCAGTGTGGAAAAAGCTATATATTATTTGAGTAAGAGGATGGTCAGTTATGAACTAAGATACACATCGCTAGAGAAAACTTGTTGGGCCTTGGTTGGGGCTTCCCGCCAACTTAGGGACTACATGTTATCCTTTTTGGTGTCTGTCATAGCTCGAATGGATCCTCTGAAGTACTTATTTGAGAAACCTACATTAATAGGAAGAATGGCTCGTTGGACCTTGATGCTCGTTGAATTTGACTTAAGGTATGTTGTGAGGAAGTCTGTCAAAGGGAGAGAAATAGTAGAATTCCTAGCTAACCACGTAGTAGACGGGGATGACGTTAGAGAGTTCTCATTCCCCGATGAGGATCTCATGACTATTACACAAGATATACGGAAGGTGTACTTTGACGGAGCCATTAATCAAAAAGGATATGGGGTCGGAATAGTGCTAGTATCTACGGATGGTGCTCTTGCACCGTTCGCCATCAAGCTAAATTTTACTATCACAAACAATGTCAGTGAATACGAAGCTTGCATAATTGGATTGGAGATGGTTCTAGAACTAGGGGCAAGGAGATTCGAGGTATTTAGGGACTCCAATTTGATAATCTTACAAGCTAGAGGAGACTTGGAAAGCCTTACTGGAAGGTAACGAAGAGAGATTCAAGCCTTACCACGAGTACTTGGAAAGCTTACAAGCAAAATTTGAGGAGATCACCTTCTTATACTTACCCTGAGATGAAAATCAATTCGCTGACACCTTAGCCACCTTAGCCTCAATGATTGAGATACCCATAGGAGTAGCCATTAGACCCCTAGTTATAGAAAGGAGAGAGAAGCCCTCGCATTGTTATACCATTGCAAACCTTGAAGATGAAGGGGAGCTACCTTCGTATAGTGACATTTGGAAGTTCATAAGTGAGTAGAAATACCTTGAGGAAGCCACAGAAAAGGATAAGAGAGCGATAGGGAGGTTGTCGGCCCAATTTGTGATACATGTGTGGACACGCGGAATTCCACTTCTTTTGCTCGTTTTTGCTTGAAATTGATTTGGATCAAAGAAAAGAGAAAAGGTCTGTTGAAAATAGATACAAAGTCGCCACTTGGTCTTCAAGGAACCAAGAAACCTAATTTTGACTCACCCAAACGAATAAAGGGCACCGGCCCTTCATAACCAAAGAACTTGGCTCAGGGTTTTGGTACGAGAGAGGAAGGAGCCTTTGTCGCGACTAAAACACCCTCAACTCGCCCCGTCTTTCGACGGGCCTCAATTAGCATCCAAATAATCATCTTATACTATGTATGATTCGACAATTAATACTATGATAGCATATTACATCACATAAGAAATTTGAAATGGAATATCTAAAGATAAGATTGATGGAAAAACCGGTTTAAGTTAAAAGTTTAAACGCACAGTGGAAAAGTCAAGTTATAAAAACTTAATGGTAGCCCAGGATCTACTACTCGTTAACTCCATAGATGCGCACAAGAGGGGACAAGAGTTATACCTTAGTGTCTTGAACCCAATTCTGATTTTCTTTCTTCTTCCTTGGTGATGCAGCAGCCTCCACTAGGTTGTCTTCACCCTTATGTCTCCTGCGGATGCTTCCCGGAGAGACTAGAGATGGTGGGATCTCTAATAGAGAGGAAGAAGAAGGTTTGGGGCTCTAAAAGAGTTTCTGCAGCTTATGACGTTCTAAAACGACGAACTTATTTTCCAGAACGCATCTGCCCTATTTATAGATTTCCAGAACCGACCTAGACTTTGAGCGATCGAAGATATTCGATCGATCGATCGAACCATTCTCGATCGATCGAACCTGCCATGACTACAATCGATCGAACAACTTCAATCGATCGAACTTGTCTTGATAGCTTCCTCAAGTGTCTTTCCAAGTATCCTGGCGGAGCTAAGAGTGGGACCTCCTAGGCTCTTTATTGTTGGCTCAGACCAGTTGATTAATTACCATGACCAAAGTCTTTGATCAGCAAACTAACCAACTGGTCAGTTAACGTTTACTCCACTATAAAACTATAACTGAACTCCAACGCTAAAGAACATATCCGAAGCGATAACTAGACTTGTATGGTGTACTAATGTCCCTCTATTGTCAGCATTCGTAATCATATTCAGGTAGTCGGATAACAGTTACTGTCAACCTGAATCATGATTACTTCTTGTATTCCTTGAGTCCCAATCACCTCTCATGATTACCAAACATGTTGATAACTCTTATCAACAAGACTGCAGTACTCAGTAATCGACTTGGTGACATTCTCAAGGGAATGCTTACTCTGAATCAAAGGGTAGATTCTATCTTGACAATATATGTTCACAACCCTATGAACATGACATACCGAAGATACCCAGGTGTTGATCTTCTATAGACCTCACTGATTGGTAAGTCAAAGCAGTCATATCCACAGTCTGTGTTTATAATCGCCTTAAGATTGAGAACACATACCTTATACAAGTTATGAGTTCCTATTCACTATTGACAGCCTTAAGCGTCAATAGGAAACTCAGGTCCGTCAATGCACTATAAGCACTAGCATATCAACTAAGAGCTACACTCTAGTGATTGAGATTAATCACTCTATCCAATGGTAGTTAATTATTCTACAGTGTAAACCTGATGAGATATCCAGTCTCATCATCCACTATGACATATTCTAAGTATCAAAGAATCGTAATTTTGTATCTCACTTGTGTGTATCTCATACACACACGAATTACTTACTATGACACTTAAGGATTAACAATCATCTCATGAAAGAAACATACATAATGAAATGTAAAGCTGATATCCATATATTAAAATGTCAATGTCTCATACATAAAGTAATGGTTTGAGGGCACAAATCCAACAAACTCCCACTTGCACTCACAACCATACAGGATTACATCTGAGACCTAGAATATCTAGATGACGATCAAAGACCTTCAGTGGCAAGGCCTTTGTAAACGAATCAACAAGATTGTCAGCGGTGGCAATCTTGGTGAAAGTCACATCTCCACGTTGAATAATATCTCGGATAAGATGATATTTCCGCTCTACATGCTTTCCCTTTTCGTGGTTCCTTGGCTCCTTGGACTAAGCCACTGCCCCACTATTATCACAATAAAGCGTAATAGGCGACAGCGACGCTGGTACCACCTCGAGTTCCATAAGGAACTTCTTGAGCCAAACAGCTTCCTTTGCGGCTTCACAAGCAGCCGCATACTCAGCTTCTGTAGTTGAGTCTGAAATGCATTTCTGCTTAATGCTCCTCCAACTAACAGCACCACCTCCCACGGTAAAGAGATGACCGGACATTGACTTCCTTGAATCTTTATTTGACATAAAGTTTGAGTCAGTATATCCTACTGGAATTAACTCACTACCATCGTACATAAGCATGTAATCTTTAGTCCTTCTTAAGTACTTAAGAATGTGCTTAACGGCTGTCCAGTGCTCTGGACCCGGATTCGATTGATATCTGCTAACCATGCCAACGACAAAGCAGATATCTGGTCTAGTGCATAACATCGCATACATGAGACTTCCTACTGCCGAAGCATAGGGAACTCATGTCATGCGATTCCTCTCCTCTTGTGTCTTAGGACACTGGTCCTTGGAGAACGCTAAACCATGCCTGAAAGGTAACAAACCTTTCTTCGAATTATCCATAGAAAACCTAGTTAGCACCTTATCGATATAACCAGCTTGAGACAATCCCATTATCTTTCGCTTGCGATCCCGAAAGAGCTTTATCCCAAGAATATAGCTTGCCTCTCCTAGATCCTTCGTATCGAAAGTACTAGCTAGCCAAACCTTGACCATTGACAGCGTCGCTACATCATTTCCAATGAGTAGAATGTCGTCAACGTAAAGCACAAGAAAAGCCACCACTTTCCCTTCACATTTCTTGTATACACAAGGTTCATCCAGATTCTGTATGAAACCAAACAACTTGACCGCTTGGTCAAATCGGATGTTCCAACTTCTGGATGCCTGTTTAAGCCCATAAATGGACTTTTGCAACTTGCATACCAAGTTAACTTTCCGACCAGCTATGAACCCTTCTGGTTGTTGCATATAGATGTCCTCCTCAAGATTGCCATTCAAGAATGCAGTCTTGACGTCCATCTGCCATATCTCATAATCTAGGCATGCAGCAATGATAAGAGTATTCTGATGGACTTGAGCATGGCTACCGGCGATAAGGTTTCCTCATAGTCAATGCCATCCCTTTGAGTATAACCTTTTGCTACAAGACTTGCCTTAAAAGTCTCAACCTTTACATCAGAACTTCTTTTCCTCTTGTAGACCCACTTATAGCCAATGGGTTTAATATTGGCTGGAAGTTCTACAAGATCCCAGACCTGATTGGAATCAATCGATTCCAATTCAGCCTTCATAGCTTTAATCCAATGAGCTAAATCAATATCAACCATTGCCTCCTCGTAAGTGGCAGGATCAGATTCAGATTCTATGGAGACAGCTTCAAAAACTTCTCCTAAGAACATGTATCTATCAGGCTGGCTGATAATCCTCCCACTACGACGAGGTACCGGTGCGGAAATGGGTGAAGAAATGGTATTTTCTTGATTTACATCGTTATCAACTGCGGGTTGGACTGAGGGCTCTCCTTCTATCTCTCTAAGATCTATCATTCCCTTAGGTTTATGGTTCATGATATAATCATCCTCCAAGAAAACAACATTTGTACTAACAAACACTTTATGTTCTCTTGGATCATAAAAATACCATCCATAAGTACCCTTTAGGTACCCTACAAAATAACATACTTCTGATCTAGAATCCAACTTGCTCATCTTTCCTTTCAGCACATGTGCCTGACACCCCCATATCCGGAGATGTTGCAAAGAGGGCTTGCGCCCAATCCACATCTCCTGTGGTGTCCTGGGAACAGATTTTCTTGGTACTAGATTTAGTATGTATGCAGCGATTTCCAAAGCATAACCCTAAAGGAATAATGGCAACTCAAAATAACTCATCATCGACCTAGTCATGTCTAAAAGAGTCCGATTCCTTCTCTCCGCTACACCGTTCTACTGAGGCATACCAGGTGCATTCAACTGTGATAGAATCCCATTCTGTACGAGGTGATCAATAAACTCATTAGAGAGGTACTCGCCACCTCGATCAGATCGAATGGCCTTGATATGTGTGCCCAATTGCTTCTCCACTTCAGTCCTAAACTCTTTGAACTTTTCAAAGGCTTCAGACTTGTACTGCATTAGGTACACATATCCACACCTTGAGTGGTCATCAGTAAATGTTATGAAATACTCATAACCACTCCTTGCTCTAATATTAATTGGTCCACACACATCAGTATGAACTAATTCCAACAATGTATTGGTCCTATTGCCCTTTGCTGGAAAGGGCCTTTTGGTCATCTTACCCTCTAAACAAGACTCGCAGACTTCCATTGGTTCGAGAACCAAATCGCCTAAGACCCTTTCTTTGACTAGTCTGCCAATCCTATTTAGATTGATATGGCCAAGCCTCATATGCCAAAGTCTTGTTTGATTAGTGGAAGGTTCCTTTCTTTTAGGTGGTACAAAAACCAGTGAGTTATTAAGTTCCATACAAGAGTCTTTGGAAATATTGGGAGCAATCACATACAGGCCATTTAATTTAACACCAGAACATATAAAAGAACTATTTCTTTTAATAACAACTTCAGTTCCAAAATGAAAAGAATAACCATTATTCAATAAATTAGAAGCTGAAATTAAATTACGTCTCATTAAAGGGACGTAAAGTACATCTGATAAAATCAAAACTTTATTGTCTAGAAATTCTAAAACTACGACTCCTATAGCAACCGCAGATACGGTTGCGCTAGAACCTAGAGTAAGTACGATTTTCCCATCACTGCACCTCCTGGTTGATCTGAACCCCTATAATGAATTACAGATATGGTTAGTCACCCCAGAATCAATGCACCAAGTGTTTGAAGTATCCGTAATAAAACTTACTTCAATCACATGTGATTCAATCATACCTTGAACTCTTGTAGCTAAGAATTCTGGACAGATCCTCTTCCAGTGGCCCTTCTCACCGCATTGGAAACACTTTCCTTTGCCTTGGCCACCAACCTTCCCTTTGCCCTTACCTTTTCCCTTAGATTTTGCAATCTTAGGGACCGGTCCAACACTTGGACCACCAGTGCCAGCCTTCTTCTTCCCTTTCTTTCCTTTCGGCGTAGATTGGGAAGAGGAAGCACTTTTTTCAACGTTTAAAATGCTGCCCCCAGGCTTGATCACCCCTTCCGCTGCCAGTAAAGAGCTCATCAATTTGCTCATTGAAAAATCCATTTTATTCATATTATAATTTAGTTTAAATTGAGCGAATGATGGTGACAGCGTATTGAGGATCATATCAACTTGGGTCTGTGCATCGATGTTGGCACCTAGGGTCTCCAGCTCGTTTAAATAACCAATCATTTTTAAAACATGTTCCTTGACTGGAGTCCCTTCCGACATCTTTACACTCATTATCTTCTGCATAGCTACCTATCTAGAAGGCCTGCCATGCTCCCCAAACATCTTCTTCAGGGATTCAATAATGTCACTGGTGGAATTGTTCGACTGGAATTGGTGTTGCAACACACCAGCCATTGAAGCCAGAATGTAGCAACGAGCCATTCCATTCGACTTCTTCCATTTATCGAACTCGCGTCTGGCAACTGCCGAAGCATTTGCCGCGGGTTCTTCGGGGCATGGGGTGGTGAGGACATATATGTGATCCTCTGCAATTAACACGATATCAAGGTTACATTTCCATTCAGTGTAGTTATTTCCAGTTAACTTGTTTTGGGTGAGTATGGTGACAAGTGGACTAAATGCAGATCCAGACATTATGATTACTGAAAATCAAACAAAATAAATATGGATATCAGAATTTGACAGTTTGAAATAAAAGAATCTTTTAAAAACTCTTATTTTATAACAAAGTCGCTGGAATATCGAAACAAAAGAATAACGCCTCCGTGTGGTGGTCAATGTTCGATCTTTCGATTAATCATGACTTGTCCGCTATGCAACTCTTGCAAAACAAGTTATGACTCCCGATCCCTTTTGATCTCTAAGTTTTTGAATAATGCCCCGTGTGGGATCCCTTATCCATAGCTTAGCTAGTGTGTACCATTAACTAGGATCCAATCACAACTGTCTCAAGTAGCACCTCCGTGTGGTGGTCACCCTTTAACACGTCTGATTGATCCTATCAAAAGAAGTTCACATCTAGTAACCAATGAGTAATGCACCCTCCGTATGGAATGATCACCCCTAGCGAGGTGACACAGAATGCACCACTCATCTTACAGTGAACCGTTAATGGAAGATCGTGGGTGTTTAATAAGAAGACCCTCTCCCACTAGGTTTAGTAAATAAGGATTTTGCTTTTGAAAAATATTTCCACACATTACCCATAAACATCCAATGTTCACTAATGCGTTGAAATGGTTTTTGAATTTTATTTTAGAAAACTTGTTTTACGTGCATGCAAGTAGTAACAATATAATTAAATGCCAATCACAAACCAAGCACATAAAATAAAAAACTAAAATGAAAATAAAGACATCCAAACGATGCCTCTATCTCCCACGGCTCCATCTCCATAGAACCTCGTTTTGGTTTGATCGCCTCCAGCTCCATCTTCATGGACAACGGCTCCTTGCTCCATCTTCATGGATTTTCTAATTCTATTACATTTGTCCTATGCTTCTTTCGAAGCTTACAATTTATCTAGAAATAGAAATAACAACAACAAAATAAAAGGCTAGGGAAACCGGTGCGACTTTCCTTTTCGTAGGATTGAAGTCGCAGCGCCCTTTACATATGCCTTAGAACCAAACCAAACTTAAATTACAACATGCACCAATCTCAACCAAATTTAATACAAAATTTTCAAATGACTTGGTGCCATGGGAGATAGCGACTAATCTTGCTGCAAAAGGGTTAGTCGAACGTACAACTACACATACATAACAAATATATATAACTATTGGAACACTTAATTGATTCACACAGTATATAAACTCTTTACATACTGAATTAGAACTTAAAACAGCATCTTACTTCTCTGTCACAGTTCGATCGATCGAAGACCGTTCGATCGCTCGAACCTTCGATTGATTGAACACTGTTCAATCGCTTAAACATTCTGTTTCACTGAATGATTTGAAAAAATTTGTAGAATACTTTAAAATTAAAGTTTTTAATTTCAAAACACTTTAAAACTGTGAAACAGAGAACCTGGCAAAGAATCTGTCTCGATCGATCAAATGACATTCGATCGATCGAACATATCCAATGTTTGATCGATCGAAACCTGTTCGATCGCTTGAGCACAGACCATCTTCGATCGATCGAACCTCCTTGGATCGATCGAATCCAACATGCATCCAATGTAATCACAGATTTGTATTCTGCTGCGATAACACTGCAGAAACAGATCTGTGACAATGCTATTTCGATAACAGTTCTAAAATCAACATGCAAATCAAAACTAGTGTTCTAAAACGCATCTATAGATCCAAACAAGCGTGGCTCTGATACCAATTGATGGAAAAACCTGTTTAAGTTAAAAGTTTAAACGCACAGCGGAAAAGTCAAGTTATAAAAACTTAATGGTAGCCCAGGATCTACTACTCGTTAATTCCAGAGATGCGCACAAGAGGGGACAAGAGTTATACCTTAGTGTCTTGAACCCAATTTTGATTTTCTTTCTTCTTCCTTGGTGATGCAGCAGCCTCCACTAGGTTGTCTTCACCCTTATATCTCCTGCGGATGCTTCCCGGAGAGACTAGAGATGGTGGGATCTCTAATAGAGAGGAAGAAGAAGGTTTGGGGCTCTAAAATACTTTCTGCAGCTTCTGACGTTCTAAAATGACGAACTTATTTTCAAGAACGCAACTGCCCTATTTATAGATTTCCAGAACTGACCTAGACTTCGAGCGATCGAAGATATTCGATCGATCGAACCTTCGATCGATCGAACCATTCTCGATCGATCGAAACCTGCCATGACTTCAATCGATCGAACAACTTCAATCGATCGAACTTGTCTTGACAACTTCCTCAAGTGTCTTTCCAAGTATCCTGGCAGAGCTAAGAGTGGGACCTCCTAGGCTCTTTATTGTTGGCTCAGACCAGTTGATTAATTACCATGACCAAAGTCTTTGATCAGCAAACTAACCAACTGGTCAGTTAACGTTTACTCCACTGTAAAACGATAACTGAACTCCAATGCTAAAGAACATATCCGAAGCGATAACTAGACTTGTATGGTGTACTAATGTCCCTCTACCGTCAGCATTCATAATCATATTCAGGTAGTGGGATAACAGTTACTGTCAACCTGAATCATGATTATTTCTAGTATTCCTTGAGTCCCATTCACCTCTCATGATTACCAAACATGTTGATAACTCTTATCAACAAGACTGCAGTACTCAGTAATCGACTTGATGACATTCTCAAGGGAATGCTTACTCTGAATTAAAGGGTAGATTCTATCTTGACAATATATGTTCACAACCCTATGAACATGACATACCCAAGATACCCAGGTGTTGATCTTCTATAGACCTCACTGATCGGTAAGTCAAAGCAGTCATATCCACAGTCTGTGTTCATAATCGCCTCAAGATTGAGAACACGTACCTTATACAAGTTATGAGTTCCTATTCACTGTTGACAGCCTTAAGCGTCAATAGGAAACTCAGGTCCGTCAATGCACTATAAGCACTAGCATATCAACTAAGAGCTACACTCTAGTGATTGAGATTAATCACTCCATCCAATGGTAGTTAATTATGCTACAGTGTAAACCTGATGAGGTATCCAGTCTCATCATCCACTGTGACATATTCTAAGTATCAAAGAATAGTAATTTCGTATCTCACTTGTGTGTATCTCATACACACACGAATTACTTACTATGACACTTAAGGATTAACAATCATCTCATGAAAGAAACATACATAATGAAATGTAAAGTTGATATCCATATATTAAAATGTCAATATCTCATACATAAAGTAATGGTTTGAGGGCACAAACCCAACAAAGATATCATTCATAAGATCTAAGTCAAATATCATACAATGTAAAATAAAAGATCACACAAATAAACCTAGAAAAAATTGTCTAATCATGTATCAAGTAATTAAGGTTCCCTAATCTAAAGGGGACATGAGTTTTTCTTGAAACAAATAATCAAAGAAATCAAAATATGCTTAGCAAGCTAGTATGGTGCATGTTAATCTTTGAGAAAAGAAGATTTCTCAATCCCCGGGACGGATGAGAAAGGAAGATTAGATCGAGGGGGAGCATGAAAGTGTGATCAAATTCATTCCTTATAATCTTCTTAGATTAGGAGTTACAAAAACCCCAAATCTTTGCATGGATGCAATGTATGTATCTAGAATGTGCCAAGGTTGTAGTGTGCTTTGTGTTCATGGATTCCTAGAATGAATTAGAAGTCTAGAATGTGTATGAATGAGTGAATGAAATCATCATGGGATATGTAAAAATGTAATATGAACTACTTCCTAAGACATGAGCTAATTTGGAGTGCATGTAAGCATCAAATCAAAGAATGAAAGTTAAAATGTGCTTGCTGTGAATAGTGGACAGAACAGTAACTAGATCTTTTGAAAATTGAAAAGAGGGGTTAGGAATGTTTTCAATACATGATTCTTTATGGAGATCTTCCTTATTGTGTCTAGAACACAACCCAAAAAGCTAATCTTTAATAACTATCACAGATTGCGAGAAATCATATGAAGAATGGAGGTCACTAAGAAACAGAGTCCGTACTGTCAACTGAAATGTTGAAAAATCATAGAAAATGAAAACGAATGATCTAGAGGCCCATTTTATGTAGAAAGTTCCCTAAAACATTTAAGTTTAAGGGAAAAATAAGTTGGGACCACCCCTTCTAGAAAGTGTTTCTGAAAAAGAAGTTGGAAGTCAAACAAGCTGCTGTGACAGCAGAGGCAGAATGTCTGGAAGGAATGTTTGGGTCCAAATGGACCATTTTCAAGTATTTCCAAGTCAAACCAAAAATCTTGGGTGTTCTCTAATGTGTTAGGAAGAATTTTCAAGAGGCCTTGCATCCATACATTGAGTATTGATTTCTAGAGAAATCTTTGAACTCAGATCACTCACTGTTTTGACTCACTGTTTTGAAGATTTTGGGAAAAACTAGAGTTTTCTTTCTTTTCATCAAAATGAGGGGTTTTAAGAGGGGTTTTGAAAGTATATTTTCAATACTCAATGAAGATTATATCCACTTAAAATGTCAACATCAAAATCATCATCAAGAACCTCCAAGATTGTTGGAGAGATTTATTTTCATTTGAACATAACTTCAAGGATTCCTTGGAGGTATTGAAGTTATAATCATCATCAATCAAACATGTTTTTGAGGTCAAGAGTTACTATCCATAAGGATTCACTCACCTCAAACTTCATGTCATCATTTAGATGATGATGAACTAGTAAGTAAATAAAGAAAATCAAAAAGAAATGAGGTAAGAAGAGATGAAGATTATATAAACAAGTAAGCAAATAACAATCAATAGATGATGATCAATGAGATATTGGACTTGTAGCTTGGTGTTTCACTCATAGATTTTGACATTTGGACATAGAAGTAGCTTCCTATCTCATGAATGCTCAAGAATGAGGGTTGGAGTGGACTTTGAATGTGAAGTATATAGAAGGATAATGGAAGAAAACAAGATTAAAACTCACTTTCTTATGGAAAATCAATGGGAGAGGCTCCCTTTCTCTCTTCTAAACCTCTCTCTATCTCTCTTCTTCTCTATAACTTTTCAAGCTCTGCACTTGGCCCCCCCAAAATGAAGAGTAATGGAGGGTTTAAATAGGCCAATTTGGGGTGGTTTTGGGGTTTTAGAAGTACTCCCATTGGTCCCAAACAACTGTGAACACAAAACTATGTCGTTTTGGCTTTCAATTAATCAAATTGGACGCCCAAAAAAATTACAAAAATAGACTCTGCGAGGGTTGAGTGTCGCGGCGGCACTGGGCCTGTGCCACGACAGCAGTGGGCCAGTACCGCGGCGACACTGCTCCTTAGATGCCCAGAAATTTACGTTTAGGCCCCCAGAGGTTTTGGTATTCGCGAAAAGGCCCTATTTCGTCCAAAATTCACAGAAAATGCATACGAACTCCAAATTGAGGTTGTAGTATACCGTTGGAAAGGAATTGGAGTCTATTTTACATAAAAAAAAAATAGTATGGAGATAGGTCACTTTGAAAAGTTTTGCGGTATTTGCGATAAAAGCCGATTTGATCGCCTTTTTCACCATCGGAAATTCATAATAAACTTGTTTTAAATCCGAAAATTGTGTGTGACATACCGTCGGAGAGCTATTGACCTCTAGTATACATAAAAATTGTTTGAAAATTGTTACGGTGTTCTGGTTTTAAAGTCAAATTTTGGTCAAACTGGTCAAACTTGAGATTCCCGGGAAGTTCTGGGAACCTTTGGGAGCTCCCAGGAGTTGACGTTCTCGTGCGATCTACTTTTAAAACTCATTTTAATACTTTTCACATGATCTAGAATGATCCTGGTGAATTTGGACGGTTTCGGTCAAACTTGGCCAAACCTTGGTCAAACCTGGTCAAACCTTGGTCAAATCGGTCAACGGGGACTTTCCGGGGGTCTCTGGGAGCTGACGATTTCATCTGATTTTACTTAAAAACTCATTTTTTACTTTTCATACGACATAGCATGTTTCCAGAACTTTGGGACCAAATCTGGGAGTTTTCGGGCTTTCAGGGGCATTTTGGTCATTCTGAGCATTTTGAGAAATAGAACTAACTTCCAGGAGTCCTTTTGAGTCTTTTTCGATCATTGTGAACCACCAAGCTATGGGTATCCTAAATCTGATAGCCGACAAAATGGGGTGTCTACAACATGGAGGAGAATTGTATAAAAGATCACACATAGGGAAGAACCTGTTATGCCTCGATAGGGGAAAGGCTTAAAAGATGATGGAGGATGTTTATGCTAGGTGTGTGGTCCCCACATAAATGGGCATATGCTAGCTAAAAAGATAGTGAGATAAAGGTACTACTGGTTAACCATGGAGCATAACTATTGCAAGTATGTGAGGAGGTGCTACCATTGTCTAATCCATGCAAACCTTATGCACACTGCACTGTCAGAACTCTATAGTCTCACTACATCCTAGCCATTTTTAGTTTGGGTAATTGATATAATTAGGGAGGTGATACCAAAATCGTCGAATGGGAACAGATACATCGTAGTGGCTATCGATTATTTCATGAAGTGGGCAGAAGTGGCATCCTATACCAAGTTAGAAGCTAAAGATGTAGCCAACTTTATCAAGCATAACATCATCTATAGATATGGTTTCCTCATGAAATAATATCTGATAATGGGTTGCACTTTAAAGCTGAGGTACTAGCACTACTAGAGGAGTACAAAATCACCCACCATAAGTCATCACCCTATAGGCCACAGACCAATGGGCCAGTAGAAGCTACAAACAAGAACGTGAAGATGATATTGCAGAAGATGGCAGACATGTGTAAGGATTGGCATGAGAAGTTACCATACGGATTATAGGGTTATAGAACATCCGTGAGGACATCCACTGGAGCCACACCATATTTGCTGGTATATGGAATGGAGTCAGTCTTGTCGATAGAGCTTGAGATACCATCCTTAAGAGTAATGGACGAATGTGAAGTAAATAAATCCCAATGGTTGAGAGAGAGGTATGAGGATCTAGCATTAATAGATGACAAGAGGTTGGAGGCATTGAACCTTGTTCAGGAATACCAACAGAGGATAGCTAGAGCCTACAGCAAGAAAGTTCACCCAAGAAAGATTGTTGAGGGTTACTTGGTCTTGAAAGAATTGGGAGCGCCAGTCTTTGATCCAAGAGGGAAGTTTAAGCCTGATTGGGTTGGACCATACCTAGCTAAAACCATTCTTAAAGTGGGATCAGCCTGCCTAATAGTCCTTGATGGCTTTGAATTCAAAGAACATGTTAATCTTGATCGCCTCAGGAGGTACTATGCTTAGCCCTCCCATGCACATCTCACTTGAACTACGTAAATGGGCTTGATTCCTATTAGGGGATACGTAGGCAGCCTGGCAATAGGTTCGGTCTAAGTCCTTAAGTCATTCCCATTTATTTGATACACTAGGGGCAAGCCTTTTGTCTTGATTTTCCTTATCTGTCCCTATACTAGGGGCAATCCCTGCCTTGAAGCCTAACCCTTCTTTTAAAAGGGCTAGCCCCGCTCTTGAACCTAACACTGATGTAGATTTCAAGGAAAAGATTCAGACATGCGTTCAAAAGACTAAAATAAGACAATCTTTAATCGATAAGTCAAGCATGATAAGAAAGGCATAACAAAGAATAAGTGAAGAATTAAAAGTAGACTAAATAAAGATAATTCTCATAATTAAAGATTTAATTGATAAATTTTTATTCACTAAAATAAAGAGCTAGAAGATAAAATTCCTAAAAATATGAGAAAAAAAGACTATGCTATCCTAAAGGCTATTGGTGTAAAGCGGAGTCGGAGTCTTCCTTTCATTCTCTTTGTCGCTTCCTATGCTGCCTCTTCTCTTTCTGCATGGCCTTGGTTAAGTTTTTGGATGGGGTAAGATGTGAAGCTCCTTTGTTGTGATCAATAAAATGGCATGCTTCCCAGCGTCTCTTGAATTAAGGAACATCCGCAGCTTTTAGAACACCCTTCATAGGGATCCCATGATGTATTGGAACTTATTGAGGATGGTTGAACTGATGAAGGAATCGGCTAGGATGATAAAAGGACCATATGAAGAGGCCGAGGAAACTAACTCTAGAGACTGAGCCTGTAATAAAGGAAGAGGAGTCGATGTCCCACCATTGAATATTCTATACGATGTCTTCATAAGTAAGTCCATTAAACCAGATAGTCCAATCTTGCAATGAATTATATGGACAATGAACCATTCGACCATGGTAAAGATAAGCATATGCTGAAGGATTCTTGGGAGGGGCCATGACTCGCGTTCACTTGAATAGCCATACCTGCAACACAATCATGGATTCGCATAAGTCTTTAAGAGGACCTATAGAGGCATTGTCCAAACCAGTCAATGTTTCAGCTAAACACATCATCATAGGATTCTTACCCTTGCCTATATCCAGAGCCATAGTGATGAGTTACACATCTGTAGTGGTAGTCCTATCATAGAACAAGAAGAAGGCCATCATGCATAGAGCAAGAATCCTTCATTTGTGTCCATGAGCGATAGTTGGATCATCAGAGGAGAAGAGCCTTATTAGAGGAAGCAGCATGACACATCTCCCCAAGATGAATTCACTACATTCTAGTAGAGGCAGCCCACTTAACGTTAAAAGAAGAGAGGTATACCTAGATTGATGAGAAGGAAGCACAAGTTCAGATTTTGGGTTGTAGCCAAGCATAGTTAAAAATTCTTCAAAAGTTGGGCATAATTCTTCGCAGTTGATTCTGAATATGTGGTATTTAGAATCCCAACAAGTAATCGCAGCCGCTATGAAGTCCTTATTAAGCCTCACTTGTCGAAGGGAGAAGAGACTATTCATACCGTAGTGTTGAAAGTAGATCCAATCCAAGCCATGGAATACATCAATCCATGAAAAGAGAGCTTGCATCATCGTGTTCTCCATTGAATGGAAGTTTATTTTGAGGTTATGGAAGAGTTTTGGGAGTCTTTTGGAGTTTAAATAAGGTCTTAGGTCGGTTTTGGATCGTATTAGGAAGTTCAAAGTCAACAGGAGTCAGAAGCATCCAAAAATCATCAAAATTTAAGGAAACTATCCGAGTGCCATAGTGTCACTCCCCTGAGAGTAGTGTGGCACTCATGAGGGCCACGTCCCTCCTTTTGAGTGCCACTATGGCCCTCGATAGTTGATTCCTATTTTTGTTCATTTCCAGTTGCATTTTTGTTGGTTTTTCATATTCCCGATTAAGCCAAATATGCTATCTTCCTTCTTGAAAAGTGTTCTTAAGTGGATTAAGATGTCTTAGAGTGGATCAAATTCATCTAGTCCCATGCATAAGAGAGTCATAAGTGTTATATGAGTTCCCTGGAGGGTGCATACAAACTTATACAAGTCAAATAAAGGTCTAAATGAAAAAACAATAAGGAAAAGGAGAATCTGTGAATCAAGTCTGATCTAATGTCATACAATCATCCATATAAGTGCCTACTAATGAGGAAATCTAGTCTCGTGGATGTCTGTTCCCCCTTTGTGCCTGATGGGATCTCCCCGGAGGTGCCGGATCCGAGTCGGTGGCATCATCCTCCTCATTGATTGTCCGGTGAGAGGTGGAATGCCTCCTGGGCTCTGGTGCTACCCTAGTACTAGCACAACGAGATGATGATCCCTATATGAACTTAAGCTATGTTGCACGAAGCTCACTAGCCCACAAATTGGCACGCTAAAAGAGATAAGAAAATCTTTTTTAAGAAAAAAGAAGAAAGGAAATTTTCATGCATACATATTTTATTGTTTTTAGCACGAGAGTTCGTAGAAATTCTTAGCTTACCAAACCTACCTCTCGAGCACCAGACTGGGAAGTATATGCCTAAAGGGAACGAGTCGCCATCTTGAGCTGTTGAAGAAGAGAGAGGAAAAGAGGAAAAGTCAGAGGAAAAGAACTCAGAAACAAGGGGCAAGGTATGGGGTTACATTGACATTAAGCCGACGGATCTAAGACTTATGCTAGCTACCAGTCACCTGTGCTCCTTGATATACCCTCTAGACACCATATCCACGCCCAGAGGAAGAGATTGGAAGTCGTGAGGAAGTGACTCTGGGACGCAAATTGGGACCTCGCCATCATTTTCATCCAAGGAGGGTATAGTCCAGTCAATCGCAGGACGATAAGCGTCAAAAGATTTAGGAGGATTATCATCACGAATGCCAGACCCACTCCCATGAATGTAAGTACTCGAACTCCCCAGCACCACCCATAGAGGGGTCACCCTATCAGGAATAAGTCAATTAGGAGAGAATTCAAAGAAAAAAGGTTAAAGGTGGAGAAGAAGAGAAATCTACATAAGATTTACCTCAGGAGTTCCCATCGGAGGGAAGTTGGGCATCAACAATGAAATCCTAAAGTCATTATAATCCTTTGTTAGTCGTAGCCATTCTACCATAAGAGTCCCAGCAAGAGCCCCCTTAAAGGTAGTGCCTCTGAGGTCATCTGATGTTAGCATTGTAGTAGGAGGGTAGCTTAGAACAATGAAGTGATCTTAAAGACTAGTCTATAGTACGACCCTCTCTCCCAAATACCAAGCAGACACATAATGCCTAGAGAGTAGAAATCGGTCTTGGTATAGGCAAGTCGACGCCCTGAGGAGTGCTTCAATAGAAGGAACAAATCCAGCTCATCGATCCCAATTGACAGCATCTATTGTAATGTTTGAAAGGAAATCCCCACATTTGTTGAAGCTGTGAGCCCTATCCTTTACCCCCACATTCTCTTTTTGCCACTTTAATCCACGTGGGAAGGTAGTTGTAGAGGGACTGATTGGTATGGGGGATAGTATCCCAAAGTATTCGTAGCTCTAAATCTTACAAGAGGAAAGGAGAACCGTTAGAAGGAAGAAATAACAAAAGAAGAATCCACTAAGGAAAATATTAAATGAAATGCTTACCTCCCAAGCCCTCCAAAACCCATACACTAATGAGGAATCCATTTTGGAAATGTCCCCTATTTAGCATAAAAAAGGGCTAGGCCGACACCACCCCAATCTCATTTTTAGATTTTTAATATTGTGGACAGGCACTCAAGGATGGAGATATGAATCTGGTCAGCCCGAGTGCTAAGTAGAGAGCACCCAAGGACATAGATCAAGAAGGCTCGAATAAGCTATTCTATTGTATACCTAATGCTCTACAGAACCACGTGTGTGTAATAGTTCTGCTTACTATGTTTATTAGATATATCCCTAAGATCTTGATGACCCACTCTTGAGTAATGACGGATTTGACTACAAGGACCTCCCCTTTGACCCAGAGGCTTGTGATTGCACTAAAATATTTTGGGGTCATGGTCATTTCCCTGAGTGATAAATGGAATGTATTGATGGAATCCCACCATCGCTCTGACAAGCTAAGAAGTTGGGCTCTACGTTGATTCCTAGAACTATCAAACCTAGCAATTTCATGAACTCCCGAAATTCGACATTTTCAACATTGGTTTTCATGGGTAGTGGAAGCTTCTTGCACCATTCATATCTATAGGCAAGGCATATGTAGCCTTTGAGGAACTTCTCTGGAAACTAGAATGATGAAAAGGAGCAAAAATGGTGAGTTAAGCATTTTTACAAACACTTGGTGTGCACATTCTTTATAGCACTTTGAAATAAGCATGGTAGCAAGTTAATTTTGCCCCATTTTTGCATCAAACATGATATAGATGATAATTAGAGCATATATTCATTCATATGCATTAGATTCATAAAGCATATCATTTGCATTGAAAAGAAAAAAAGAAAATGGAAGTTAGAGTATGAAGGAGGTTGGTTTACCCATCCTTTTCTGGCACAGAATGATATATATCGATCTGGATCTCTAAGGAGTAATTCGGGAGGAAAATTGTTAAAAGAAGGCCAGTAGGAGCATTTCCCCTCCTGAGTTGTGAGGGGGAGTGGACGTTCATCCTCACTATTGTAAGAAGAGCTTGAAGAAGACATGGTAGAATTTGATGTGTAAAGCCTTGATTTTGATTTTGTTTTGAGGAACTTGAGTGAAGGATAAGTGATTTACAAATGCTAAATGAGAGTTTTTGAAAATGAAAATGAAATGAAGGTGATTTAAACTCAAGATTTTAGAGACAGAAATGAAGGCAAGAGAGCATTCTTATAGAGGAAAGTCCCAAATTTTGAAATGAATGCAAATGAGAAGTCAAAATCAGATATAAGAGGTTGAGTTCCATAGTGGTAGTACCCCAGGACTACGCGGCTCTCGAGGAGGGCCACTATGGCCCTTAGTCCAATTTTGCTAGATTTTCTTATTTTCGCCCTTTTGATGCCCCGTTTGGTCCCCAGACCCAACTATTGCCCCATTTTGATCCTTTTAATGCATTTTTGAATGAGATTTTTGCGATAAGGAGTACTTGAAAGTATTCATGGAATTTTATTACATCACAATTGCATAAGAATATGAATCCCCAACACAGTAATTAGCCTCATTTGTATTGTATTGAAAGAATTTTGCAACCTTGCATGGTTCTCGTGGTTCACCTTGAATGGCTCCATGAATACCTTTTTCCCAACAGGGTTAGCTTGCATTTTCATATATTTTTGGCACTGAACTTATGATTTCATTTCCCCTACAAAGATAGCATTTAGAATAGTAGTTTGGCTCTCGGGGCTCTGCTATGCATAGCATTTAGAATAATAGCTTGCCTCTCGAGGTTCTACTATGCACAACATTTAGAACAGTAGTTTGCCTCTTGAGGCTCTACTATGCATAGCATTTAGAATAGTAGTTTGCCTCTTGAGGCTCTACTATGCACATAATTTAGAACAATAGTTTGCCTCTCAAGGCTCTACGATGCACATAATTTAGAATAGTAGTTTGCCTCTTGAGGCTCTACTATGCACAACATTTAGAATAGTTGTTTGCCTCTCAAGGCTCTACTATGCACAACATTTAGAATAGTAGTTTGCCTCTTAAGGCTCTGCTATGCACAATATTTGGAACAGGAGTTTGCCTCTTGAGGCTCTACTATGCAAAGTACCTGCATCGTTACTGCAAACACTGCTGATGTTCGCCTGAAAGGCACATCACAGCGTATTTTGGGAATAGTTCGCCTTAAGTGGATGTATAGACCCTTTCTTTTCTCCACCTAGCTCGCATGAAGAGCTACGCACAGAGAAGGTACAAAGCCTCAACATGAGGTACCGCGCACTGCTATTGTAAATGCTCCTGATGTTCGCCTAAAAGGCTCATCACTGCGTATTACGGGCATAGTTTGCCTTAAGTGGTTCTATGGACCATTTTTCATCTCCACCTAGCTCGTGCGAAGAGCTATGATGGAGATATTGAGTTGTTCGAGAATAGAACAACTCACTATTGCATTATCCAAGAATAGGACACACCAAAAATGCATTATTTGAGAACAAGACACCCTGATTTTGCATCGTCTGAGAATAGGACACCTTTTATGAGTCTGGGATCCTACTTATGCCAAAAATTGTAACTTGGATCCAACTCTTGAGAATGTTTCATGTTAGCACTAGTTTGAGTCTTATATCATTCATTGTGTTTTACTTGAATTATTGCTTGCATGTGGTGTGTTCATTGAACTACCGCTGGTCTCATTTCCTGTAAAGGAATACGTACGCAGCTCTCTCGAGTGCGACCACTTGATTTTCGAGATTTTCTTTGTGTGCATGCATGTTTTGATTTTCTCAATTTTTTTCGAAAGTCTTCCGGACTCATTGAATGGTTGTCATACTTTAACATTCCCTTATAACGCGCATTGCTTGTAAAGCTTTGTCAACTGTTTTGGTTCATTCATTCAACATAAGGAACCCTGCCTCAGGAACAACCCTATGACTAGAATCAGTGTGTGAAGCACCATGATCTCTTAGATAATGTTAGATTAACCTCTAGGAAGACTTTGGTACATTAGAAACTCAATCTAGAGAAAAAACCTAAGTTAGGATAGCCATTCCACATGAAATGACGAAAATTGCCTTTATCGAGCAAACTCTGGACCTTGGAGTGGGATCCTGAGAGCTCTCTTCACAAAATATTCTTTAATTAGCATAAAATTATACCCTAAGCCTTCATATTGGCCAAAAACCACTTAGGAGAATTTTCCGTGCAAAAATAGCCCTTCTACGTATCTCTGTAGCTCCTTTCTAAATTCAGCCTCACCTTTTTCATCATAACTCAAAACCTACAAATTATTTTTGAATGAGACCAAAATCATCTTAAACTAGACTTCTATACCTTTCCAACGGTATATCATAAGCCCAAAAATGATAAGCGAGGTGAGAGAACGAAGTCTGCAAAGTTAGGAGACAAAACACAATCTCTAGGGCTGAGTGCCATAGTGGCACTCCAAGAGGGCCACGCGGCTCTTAAAACCTCAACCTTAGATTGATTTTTAGCCCTTGATTAAGATCCTGGACAGTCGGGCCACACCAATTTGACCAATCAAATGCGAATACGGCCAAAACCTCTTAGGTACACCTCAAATATCTTAGCTAGAAGCCTTTAAAGTTTGTATTTCCGTCCCACATCGCTTAAACACAGAAAATAGAACCTGGAATTGATACTATAAATAGGGGCCTTTTCCTCTCCATCTAAGGCACCAAAAAACCTTGAGAACTTGAGAGCTTAAGGAAACCCCATAGGAGGATTCCGAAGCACTTATCAAAGTTCTTGGTAATAGTTTAATCCTTTAGTTTTAGGGTTCTGATCCTAGAGATCACGGTGTTAGCAGAGCTCTGCCAGAGGAAGATTCTACATAAATTCTTAAGGTAAACCTTCTTCTTTTTCTTCTTCTTCTTTTCTTCTTTTCTTTCTTTGGTTTTCTTGGTTTTGATCTTCATAGTTCTTAGTTTAGATTCGTTTTCTTGTTCGTTCTTCATAGTTCTTATTTTCTTAGTAGCTTAGATCTTCTAGGCTTCTAGGTTAGCCTACTATCCCATTTATGGATTGACTATCCCTAGTGGTCCCTATTCCAAACATTGAATAGCCACCACTAGCGAGATTGATAACCAAGCCATGGCTATTCCAATCTCACTAGGGACCATGAAACCCTAATCCTCTTATTGTCTAACCTATTATAGCTTCATTCTTATCCATGTATACACATGCACACTATCCACACGTAGAATAGAAGGATATTCTGATTAAGGGATACACATGCACACATACACTTTGTCCATGCTTGGTTATTATGCTATTATTATCCTAATCCTGGTTAATTAGGAAGCTCTAAGGAATGCTATGCTATCCCAGGTAAGTCCTTATACCTTCCTTATTTATTGCTTTTCTGAATCACCTAGAAGCATAATTAGGATAGAACCGATTTAAATCCTGACATGGTACTTGTGCTTAGAATTCTTATTTTTCTAGGATTTGAGTGTGATTTGCACGTTCATTTCCTTTCACATGCATAGGGGAGCATAGTGATACATTTAGTCCTTGGATTACTATTTTAGCATATGCATTGTGTGGTATATACAGTTTCTTGCACGCTTTTTCTTTTTTAGCTGTTTATAACTTGAAATTAGGATTGCATTAGTATAAATGAAACGGTCCACACAATCTCTAGTTAAACACCTTGAAAACTGAGTAGAGGCCTATCTCACGATGGGGCGAGAGGGAGTGTTTTAGTACAATCTAGCTTCTTCCTCTCTCGTACCTTAATCCCAGAACGAAGTTCTTTGGATGACGGGACGGTGCTCTTTATCCATTGGACTTGATAGATTTAGTTTTCTTGGTTTTCTTTATCAAACCAAGTGGTGACTCTATTAGCGAGGATCACTCCGGATTTAGCTTTACGGGATATACATTTACGGACTACTCACTCGAGTAGCCTCAGATATGGATCATGGGCATCGATTGTTCCCTCGGGTTGGATAAAAATGCCACATGGAATCCAAATACGAGTAATCCAAATCGGTTGGATCGGATAAAGGCTAATGAAGGGTGGTGAACCTCACTTATGGTTGTCGACATGAGGAATGTAATGGGATCAATCAAGTGGGCTTAATCCTTCTAGGCCTCAAAGTTGGTCAAGGTACCCACAATAATCTACAAGTCAACACGTGTGGTAGGTATCACTGGGGATTGTGCAATTTATCTCCTATCATTTGTAACAATTGTCAACGACTGGGACATATGGCAAGGGATTATGCCAATATATAGAGATAGAGTACACCACGATAAAGTATTACTCCGAGGCATGGTACAGATGATAGTGGAATAAGATATTTTTCATGTGGTGACTTGGGGCATTAGCAATGTAATTGTCCAAAGGAAAGACAAGGGAGTTACAGCTCATCTGTGGGAAGTGCACCTAGTCAGAGGCCACCTCAGCAACAATCTCAATGGAGGGAGCAATGACAAGGAAGGTATTTCCAACTCAAGCCTGGGGAGACCACTGCCACTAATACTGTGGCTTTTGGTATACTTTTTGTTTGTTCACAAGCTACAAGAGTATTGTTATATTCAAGATCAATTCATTCCTTCATTTCACATCCATTTTCTAAACACTTAGATAAACCCTTAGATTTTGATTTGTCTGTTTCACTTCCGTCGGGAGCTCCGCTCGTGAGTTTGGTTGTCTTTAAAGCTTGTGGAATTGATGTGAATGGTAGAGGTTTGATCATTAACTTAGTGCCATTAGTTATTCAATACTTTGATGTCATTTTGGGAATGGATTGGTTATCTACAAATCATACTATTATCGATTGTGAGTGTCACGTCATTTTGTGAATGGTAGAGGTTTGATCGTTAACTAGTTCAACGCAGTGGTACTATATTAAACACAAACAGTCATAAGATAACAATTATATTACAGACCCAATACTCAAAATAAAAACATAATTAAATTTCGTAAGTCCTATGACAATACTTGTCACTAATCTCTAAGGTCAACTAATTCATTACATCAAAACAGTAAAGATAAGAAGAACACAAGAAGGCAGTCTTCAACTGGCGAAGCCATAATGGCCCCTGTAGAAGTCTTCTCTAGAATAGCCTTCCTCGTAGTACCCTTCATCAACATAGCCTTCAGTGGTGTAACCATCATCACCATAACAGCTCTCGGGCTGTGAGCCACCTGCTAAATTTGGCATAACTGGACGTGGAAGGTCCAGCGGTATAAAACATCATCAGCTTGAATACAAGCTGAGTAAGTATAGAGTCTCACGAAGCTCCATTAAAAACTATTAAATTAGCAATTAAGTTCATTACTCACGAGTCAGCTTATTTACGTCATTATGAGAAGTCAAGAATTCAGATCAAGGAAATTATAATAAGAAAAGGACTTAAAACCATCATCAAGACTTATAATAGAAAAGACTAGACAACAACGTACTCATTCGCCGATTTCAAACTCAGTCATCTCACCTTCTTGCACAATAGCGGCTTGATGAGTATACTATACGTGCTATAACAGTCGCTTGATTGCCCTCGGTGCATCAAGATAGTATCATGCCTTAATAGCCAACTCGACCAAGATATTCATGGTAAAAGACATGTCATAACATGCTTAAACAACCGAGTGATTAGTATGCTATACATGCTATAACAACCGCTTGATCGCCCTCGGCGCATCAAGATAATATCATGCCTTAACAGCCGACTATAACACTAATATCCAGTCACAATTTGCTTCTTCAATCCCGATATAGACTCATACGAAGAGACATCAACATCAATCAAACCTACGACATTCAACCACACAGTTACAGTGCTTACTCATTAAAAGATAGACCAAAGTACAAGTGTTGATGTGCGAAGTGCAAATCAATAGAGTGCATGATTATTAGAATGTTTCGATCTTATTATGCGTATATTATTCTCTTTATTAGAGTTGCCATAAAGACAGAAATTATGATCACATTAACATTTTCAAGATCTTACTTAAGCATTTAGATGAACTAACAGCTACATAACTAACCATGGATCACAAATTAGTGAGTGACCTAAGTGTCCGTGTGATAAGTGGACATGCGAGTACTAATTCATGGATTAAACATCTCAGGTTCATACATAAAACAATTAGAATTCTAATCAAACTATATAAAACGAGTAACAAATCAAAAACTGCTAAACTTGAGCGCTCAGGGTGCTTGACGCTCAGGGCACGAGTGCTCCGGCCTAGCTCGAGCGCTTGGCCTTGACACTAAATAGATTCCTAGTTTAAAACACTCATGCAAGTTTGTAAATTAGTTCTAAGAATACATGCAAGCCATGAAAACTTGTAAAATCTGTCTTAAGGATTCTAGATGAAAATCTAAACTCAAACATACTTAGGACATGTTTGGATGATGATCAAAGTTACTAGTTTACTAAGAATTAACTTGATTATTAGTTTTTCATCACATACAAGAACTATAACCACAATAGAACACAAGCATGGTTGTAAATTCATGTAAAGACTACTTCTATAAGTTTCTAAGTGAGAATAGATACTCACACAAGCTTAAATTGTAAATAGAAGATGATGAAAATGTGAGTAATGTTGAGAAAGCTTTAACTTATGAACTCCAATTCAACTTCAAGTAAGCTTCCAAGTTAAGACTCTTCTCAATCTTCTTGATCCTTCAAAATCTTCAGCTCCTAGAACTTTGAAGCAGTGAAATGGATGTGTATATGTGCAAATGAGAGTGTAGATGATGGACATACAAGGTGAAATTGCAATACGTATGCTGATTTCTCACAAATCTCTCTCTAACAAGCTCTCTATTTAAAATAGAGTTAAAGATGTACAAATGTTGTGAAATGGTTTGGCATTTATAGTTTTTCAATACCCAAGGGCAAAAAAAGAGTCATTTCACCTATTTACAACGGGCGCTCGGGGCTCGAGCGCTTTGGATCCTCGAGTGCTCAGGTTTACTTTCTATGAAAAGTTTCCCCAAGGCCTCAAAACACACATAAATCACATTGTACCATAAGGAACAAGAAAAATAGGTCTTACTACATATAATTGAGAGTATTACAAAAAGAAGGTACAGAGATTTGAGAATTATAGATAGGAAAATACAGGTGTTACATCTCTCCATCACTTATTAAAATATTTTGACCCAAAATCTAAGTGAGCTAGTCCTGGTATAACTTTGGATACTTCTCTCGTATTTCTGATTCCATTGCCCAAGACGCTTCTCTCTCATCATGATGGTTCTACTGTACCTTTACCAGAGAAATTTCCTTATTCCTCAGCTTCTTGGTCTCTCTTCCCACTATCTGTACTGGCCTCTCGTGATAAGTCATGTTGTCGTTCACTTCAATGTCCTTGAAGTCAATCACCGATGCTAAACCATGAACGTACTTCCTTAACATACTTATGTGAAAGACGTTGTGTACTCTAGACATTCTCGGTGGTATGAGTCGGTAGGCAACTTTGCCCATATGATCAAGAATTTCAAAAGGTCCAATATAACAAGGTGATAATTTTCCTTTCTTTCTTCCAAATCTAAGCACACCTCGTACTAGAGATACTTCGAGAAACACATGATCTCCTACATGGAACTCTGAGTCCTTACGACGTTTGTCAGCATAACCATTTTGTCTGCTTTGGGCAGCTTTCATCTTCTCTCGAACTATGCTGATCTTCTCACTTGTCTCTCGAACCATATCTGGTCCAAGAAGTTTACCATCTCCGACTTTGGCCTAACATAGCGGTGAACGGCACAGAGCTGTAATACCCTGTATTTTGAAATATATACAAGACCTGGTATTCATTTATATACCTTACCTTTCATTTTGTATTTTTTTTGTTACAATTGATTGACTTTGTATCCTAATCGATTGCTGATTTTTGTATACCAATCAATTGCCATCTTTCCAATCGATTGCTATTCTACCAACCTGAATTCATTACGTGCCAATTTACCAATTGATTGCCATCTTTCCCAATCGATTGCCTTCAAATATCTATAACCAATTGATTGCCATAAGTCCCAATCAATTGGCATAAACTAAGATAAGTTTTCTTCTATGCTTGAGCTTTAGACGTGTGGCACTCTCATTTCCTATATATACACCTTCATTCATGGCCTTGGGGCCAATTTTACATGGTCTTGAGAGAGAGAGAGACACACACCTTGTGAGATATATATTCACATCCATATATATGTTAGGGATATATACTAAAAGCCATGCTTTATGTAGTTGATTTATTATTTTAATAAAATCAGTTATTCCATTTTTATGAAAACTTGTGTAGGCAATATTTGCATTATATCGTTTCTTTAATATTGTGCATATGTGTCTCTTATTCTACATAGTAGGTGGTTTGGTGTGTAGAGTTTGGCTTACACACAGAAGATCAGACTATCGGATCTTGTAGAATGTAAGATTTTGGTTTACAGTGTTAGATGGGATTGGACACACCATTGGTAGGACTGTAGAATGGTGATGTAGCAAGTTTGTCTTGACTGCGGGAAACGGTACAGTTTCAACTCACTATACTAGTACACTTTGTGTATTAAATGGGACCGACTTGGGGTAATAATCTTTGTACTGACTTATAAGATAATTAATACATCATGGCTATTATGAGTGTTTATGCTCTAAATCCTAAGTTAATTTATAGACAAGTACATTTGATATTTACACTTTGATTCCTAAAATGATGAGATTCTTAAATGGGTCAATATCTCATTGGATTGGGTGACAATATTAATTGTGTGGTGGATATTAATTAATGATGGATCCATGTCTCAATTTTGGGATTGATGATATCCCCTTGAGAAAGCTTATAAGTTTTGATTATGTCAAACCCTGCAGGTGGATTTTGTATCCGACATATCAGATAAGTTAAGCAGAGGATCTCAAGAAATTTTAAGAGATTAATTAAATATGATTTTCAATAATTATATTTAATTAATGGTTATCTGTAATCTTAACGTGGGGAGATAATAAGCATTTAATAACATGGAGCTTGAAATATATTTTTGAGATAAGGGTAGGAGTGCAATTATAATTCTTTAGTGGTATGAATTAGAATTTATGGAAATAGGAATCTGATTCATTTCGAATTAGGGTTTGCTAATTCCATAAGGAAGCCTATTCCTAATTGACTTCTTATTGTCCCTATCATAGCCTATATATATGTTGCTTTGGCTCTCTTCTCAATTTGCGTATTTCTAAAAGAGTATTATAACTCAGAATAGAAAAGAGAGCATAAATAAAAGGGAGGGCAGAAAACAAAAAGGATTTCAAAAGAGCACATACTCGGTTCGATATTCTGGCAGCAAAAGAATACGATAGAAGATCGTGAGCTGTTATCGAGCCCATGTTCTCGATTCATCTACTACAGCAATCAGTTTTTGCAGTTCAAGGTAACCCTAGTTTCGCCCTTATAGGGTTATTATAGCCTTCACAAAATTTTTGTAGTACCAACTTATATGCGCTGTCAACGGATTCTGGGAAAGCAGTTTCCTAACAATATCTATATATATACATATATATATACATCCACACAAACACACACTCTCTAGACTAGAGAAGAGAAGAAAGAAAGAAGAAGGAAGAGAAGAGAAGGAGAGACATATATAGAGAATTGAGACAGAGGAGAGAAAGAGGAGGAGAGAGAAAGCTTGGAGGTTATAAGCTCATACATACTAAAAAACACCCCTAGGTGAGTTTTTACTCACTTGGTATTACTATATATTGTTTTTACAAGCTTATAGGATATTTACATGTAATAAATACGCCCTTAAGATGTTTATACTGTCTGTTTTACGAATCTGCTAGAGAAGACAAAGTCCCAATCGATTGGACTTTGCCCAATCGATTGACATCAGTTGAGTCCCAATCGATTAGATAGATTTCCAAACGATTGCCATTATTTGTAACCCAATTTATTGCCAAAGTTAGCAATCGATTGGCATTATTTAGATCAAATTGATTGACATGTTTTCCCAATCAATTTTACGCATTTTATCCCACTCGATTGACCCTGGTCTTAATAGATTGGTTTTGGCAGAACATGGATTGTTTCTGTTGTTTTTTATATAAAGGGTTCGATCATTCGATTCTCGATTCAAAATTTCATTATATGATTATGGATTGATCAGAGATAATGTGACAACAAAGATAAGTACGATTAATAATAATGGATTAACGTGATGACATTAGATGTTATGCGGTTCATGTATGAGTTCGATATCTATTCTTTTCAATCAGAGTAGTCAGGCCATAGTGGGAAGTCATGTATCAATGTTAGTGCGTAGCATAAGTAGGTTTGATAAGTTTTGAGAATAGTACGCGGGCAGATGCCTGGTCATGATATGCTTTCACATGCGGTGGATAATTTATATCCTTGATGAGCAGTGAGCAAGACCATGTAGTCCTAAGATAGCCAGATGATCCATGTTATATCCTTAACGAGCGGTGGATGGTTTATATCCTTAACGAGCAGTGGATGGGGATCACTGGTATACATCGATAAGTCGTGGCAATAGATTTAATATGCTATTATTCAAAGCATTGTATCCCTGATATGCGGTGGATAGTTTATATCCTTAACGAGCAGGGGATGGACTGGCGTAATGTCCATGATATGCGGTGGATGGTTGATATCCTTAACGAACAATGGACAGATTGATGGTATGTTATATAAGGTGAACGATTGAGTCTATTCTTTAATTCAAGATATGTTGGTTGTCTTGTCAAGTTTCGGTCTTTAGATAATAAGATGATAAGGGTAAGTATCAGCGTTGTATTAAAGAGAAGATATTACTTAATAGAACTATATCTTATGCCTTTCATAACTTGTTATTATGTTATATAATCGGTTCCTTGTGAATTTCTATTCACTCAGCTCTTAGTAAGATGACGACCAGCTCTTAGTAAGATGACGACCTTTATTGCCTAGACTTTCCCATAAAGACTATCCTGTGCCTTATTCTACAGGTGACAGAGCCTACGATGACGGCTACTATCTGGGAGAGGAATACGCAGAGGGTACCCCTATTGATGACGCCTTTGCCAAGGAGGATTACTACGCTGATGTTTACACCAGTTGAAGATCTGGAGATAGTTATTAGTTTATTGTTCCCTGTTTAGACTACTTTGTTGTATTTGGTAGTTGGGCATATGTTGCTTCCAAACCTTATATACTTCCGCTGTAGCTATATTGTTGTAATAACTCTAATGTTGGTAGTATACTTAGTTTTCTTGATATTACTGTGGGTTGTTCTTTTTGTTAACTAGAACTGCGTGGTGTGGATAATTAGTGACATACACCAATCACTCCCTATGGACCCAAAAGTAAATTTATTTTTCTCTATTTTTGTTGCTCCAGGGCAGACATGATTTTTGGTATTAGAGCACTAGGTTGTGATACTTTCGTTCACTAACAATTCCATACCATCTGGTCTTAGTATTTTAAGATTTCCTGAGATGAGATATGAGTTTAAGATAAGTTCGTCCTTCTGACGATAGATAATTTTCTTTGTAGATTAGCATGGATTCGGATTTCCACCTATTTATGAATGATTCTTTTGGCAGACATGTTATTCATGGCAATACAGTGGAGCCAGCCATACCAGAGATATACCAGAGCCACATTCTCCAAACAGCCAATCGATACTTGGAGGAGAGGATATGGACTTTTCTCTACGTTGTGTGCACGACACACCCGACAGAGATACCTATGGATGCCTATCACTATGCTATGACCAGAGCAACCATATACCAAGAAATGGCTAGATTGATTCAGAGTAAGCCAGAGATAGACGAGATTAAGTTGCGAACTATTAAAGTGGGGCCTATTCCACCAGAGCCTATAGTTGCACTAGCACCTACAGCCCCACCATCACTGCTACCCATTGTACCAAATCTAGAGCCTGAGCCGATTTAGGGTGAAGAGGACCCAGAGCTAGAGGATGAGCATCCCGATGAGGTTATTGACAGGGATGGAGAGGAGGAGCTGATGCACGATGAGGACCCAGCAGAGGAGAAGCCTGCAGATAATGGCGATGATGATGAGCCGGAGGATGACCCAGAGGGGCTAGAGTATGTTACCAACAAGGAGCTTGAGCCAAAGAACCCAGTAGGAGACGTGATCATGGAGGTAGTAGAGGAGGACATTCTTGATGAGGAGATAGTTATGCCAGAGATACCTGTTATGCCAGCATTACCAACCGGACCGATAGTACATATTGCAGCTATGGCTGATATGACAGTTGGATGGATAGCTGAGATGGTCGCTCAGCCAGTTGAATTTACTATGGGAGAGGCTGCATTAGCAGGGGCATTGGACATAACTAATGGATTTGCTGTTGTACCCATCGATGTCGCTAATCAGGCGATGATGGCAGAGGACATAGTTGAGGATTGGGATATCAGAGTGGTAGTCGAAGACCTTGCGCACTAGTTAAGGACGGTCCCCTTGAGGGGATAGATATAGTTTTGGAGGATGAGGCACCACCAGCAGGATCAAACGCTGACAACTTTTGAGTGAGGGATCTACGGAGGTTTAGTTTTGTTAGTTTTATATTAGGACATGTTGTCCACATGATTTTTGGGAGCTTGAGAGATAGCTATTAGTCCATAGCTTTTATTTTATAGCTAGATGCCACTAGTATAGTTAACCCTAATATTGTTTTGCTTATGTTCTATGTGGTACACAGTTTGACTAATGTGTACTATGCGGTACATCTTTTGATATATATATTTATGTATATACGAGCAATACTATTGATATTGATTGTATGTCTGAGTGGTTATATGCTGATAGTAGAACTATTAGTTCTTATTGCTATTTATCACTCTATCTTGATTTCATTTCTCTGAGAAGACTTTCAACCAATCAATAGGTCTCTTATAGGTACACTTCCCTAGCATACTATGACAGGACCTTTGAGAAATCATGAAGTGCATATTGGAGCACCTATTCTAGAGGGAATGGACCCATCTGGAGTTTTTGAAGCTTTCATACATAGGATGGAACATGTAGGCGACACCTACAACCATGCCACTAATCAATGCCCTGTCCACCAGTTGCACCACTTCAGCAGAGACTAACTGGAGATAAATTACTAGCAATATTTTGTTATTTATGTCCTAATTTCGATGGATTAACAGAACCATGGAAAGCTGAGTAGTGGATAAGAGATAAAGAATTGATCTTTGAAGCATTAGAATGCAGTTAACAGGAGAAGCGCCGTCTTGCTACGTTCCAGCTCACCTATGTCGTTGCAGATTGGTGGGAAGTTGAACGAGCTACTATTGGGATAAACGCTACGAGGACGATGCCTTGGGAAATGTTCAAAGGAAGATTTCTGGAGAAGTACTTTCTGGAAGATGAAAAAGATCAACAAGAGAAGAATTTTATGAGTTTAATTCAAGGAGTTTGGACGGTAAGAGACACCTAGCTTGAGCGATTGTCTTCATTCATTCAGCATATAATTGATATATTGCGAAAGAAGATTAAGCGGTTCCATCAAGGACTGAACCCCCATCTTTTCCATATAATGATTGGTCACCTGAGCCAGAGTTTCGAAGGACTGGTTAGACTTGCTGTAAGTCTGGAGAAGGATGCATATCCAGTACACCGATCGTAGACAAATCGACCCCAACCGGCGAGACATTTTTTACAATAGAGAAATATTCAGAACCAAGCACCAAGAAATACCCAGGGTTGGAGATCTAAGGGTACTTTTCAAGGGAACAAGCGCACCTGGGACAGAGCTAGGAAGTCTCAGCAGGGTTATCCTTGACCCCAACAATATCATCAGCAGGGACCGCAGCCCCAAGCACTGCTTACAGCTTTGCCAACTAACAACAGAGGGTGTTTTAATTACAAAAAGCCAGGGCACATTGCCAAGTTCTGCACAACCCCCAAAGGTAACCACCGTATGGATACTATCTGCTGAAATTATAGTAAGCTGGGACATTTGAGCAAGGATTGCTATGTACCACGCTGAGGATATACTATGGAGCCCCAGTTCAAGGAAGACAAGGACCTCTATATTAGACTCGGGTAAATTCTATAATCCCAAGGGAGGCAGGCTTCAATGCTGATGAACAATAGCATCTGGAAGGTACGCTTGTACTCTTTCATAGTCAAGTTAAAGCTTTATTCAATATTGGAGTTGCACGTTCATTTATCGCTATTAAGATTGTGCGTCAGTTGGGTTTAGAACCCCAGACACTTGAGTCGGCACGTAATGATTTGTCACCATTGGTAGTGACTGTTATGTTGGGTAAAGTGTACAAGGATTACCCACTAACTCTAGAAGATAGGAATCTTTTAGCAGACTTGGTAGTTCTGTCAATGTCAGAGTTTGACATTATCTTATGGATGGATTGGTTGACTAATTATAGTGCCAACCTAGATTGCCCTATAAGGACAATTATATTTCTAAAGCCTGGACAACTGACGATCCGATTTCAATGTCAGTCAATGAGCGACATATTTCTCACAAGTGTATAGCTATAATCGAGAGTACGAGTACGGAACCTATAGTGGACAGATTTCTACTGAGCAAGACTTTCAGGATGTGTTCCAGGATATTAAAGGACTTCCACCAAAGAGAGAAATAGACTTTTGTGTAGAACTAATACCTGGCACATTATCGATATCTAAGACTCTGTATTGAATGGCGCAAACTGAGATGTTAGAATTAAAGAAGCAAGTTCAAGAGTTTAAAGATCTAGGATTTGTTCATCCAAGTATGTCACCATGGGGAGCACCAGTTCTATTTATGTAGAAGAAGGAAGGAACACTTTGACTCTGTATGGATTATAGGGATATGAACAAGGTAACGATTAAGAATAGATATCCAGTACCTTGGATAGATGATCTATTCGACCAGTTACAAGGATCAAAAATCTTCTCAAAAATTGATTTGCGTTCTTGATGTCATCAGTTGTTAGTTCGACCGGAGGATGTATCAAAGACTGCATTCTGGACAAGTTGCGGGCATTACAATTTTTTAGTTATGCCTTTCGGATTGACGAACGCTCCAGTAGTATTCATGGACTTGATGAATAGAGTATTCAGACTATATCTGGATCAATTCATTATACTATTCATCGACGACATCTTGATCTACTTAAAGACAGAAAAGGATCACAAGGAGAACTTATGAATTGCCTTGCAGACACTTTGAGATAGCAAGTTGTATACAGAGTTTAGCAAATGCAAATTTTGGCTACAAGAGGTCAAATAATTGGGACATGTTATATCTCAAGACGGTATCTCTATGGGCTCATCTAAGATCGATGCAGTCTTAAGCTAGAACAGACCGACCAATGCTACAGAGGTCAGAAGTTTTCTTTGTCTAGCAGGATATTACCAAAGATTTGTTGAAAGATTCGCTAAGATAGTAGGACCGTTGACAAATTTGACACGAAAGGAGATAAAGTACAAATGGACAGACAAACATGAATTTTCATTACAGGAGTTAAAGAAAAGATTGACTTCTGCACCAATACTCGTGATACCTAGGATTAGAGAAAGGTATAAAATCTATAGTGATGCATCGCACCAATGACTTGGTTGTATGCTTATGCAAGACGGGAATGTCATTGCATATGGATCAAGATAGTTGAAGGTACATGAGAAGAATTATCCGACGCATGATCTAGAGTTAGCAGCAATAGTATTTGCATTAAAGATCTGGAGACACTATATATATGGAGAAAAGTTTGATCTATTGTCCGACCATAAGAGCTTAAAGTATTTATTCTCTCAGAAGGAGTTGAGCATGCGACAACGAAGATGGATGGAATTACTAAAGGATTATGACTTTTCATTGTAATACCATCCAGGTAAAGCATATGTCATAGCAAATGTTTTGAGACGCCGACTTCAACTAGTAATCGCTGCATTACTAATGCGAGAATGGAAACCGTTGGAAGTTTTAGCTAAATTTGACCTTCAGTCAATGGAATCAATGGAAGGACAAAATCTTGGATGTCTTATGGTACAACCAACTTTGATCAGCCGTATCATAAAAGCGCGATAGGCAGTAGAAGATTTAAAGCTATGGTTTGCCAAGATGTCAGCAAAAGAACCAAAGGTTTAGAGTATTGGTACAGACGGAGTTTATGATGTAAAGATGGACTTTATGTACCTGATGAAGAAAATCTCCGAAAAGAAATATTGGATGAAGCACATAAGTCGTGGATGACTATTCATCTTGGAGGTACGAAGATGTACAAGGATTTGAAGAGGAATTTCTGGTGACAAGGAGTGAAGAGGGAAGTAGCTGAGTATACATCTCAGTGTTTTACTTATAAGCAAGTAAAGGCAGAACATCAGAAACTACTGGGACTTCTATAGCTATTACCAATTCCCCAATGGAAATGGGAACATATAACCATGGATTTCATGGTAGGATTACCAAAGTCACAGCAGAACCAAGACGCTAATTGGTAATTGTGGATCGACTTACAAACACGGCACATTTTATTGCCTACAACATGACCTATCTAGTGATACTTTTGAGCCGAATGTATCTATAGCACATGGTACAGTTACACAGAGTACCTGTTTCTATCATGTCAGATCGAGATTCGCGCTTTACTATAGAATTTTGGAAGAGTCTTCAGACAACGATGGGAACTACAATAAATTTGAGTTCAGCCTTTCATCTACAAACCGATGGTCAGATTGAACAAGTTAATCAATTGATGGAAGACATGCTACACGCTTGCGTTATTGATTTTGAGAGTTCTTGGGAGATACATCTACCATTGATCAAGTTTGCCTACAATAATAGTTACCATACGAGCATAGGGATGGCGCTATTTGATGCTTTATATGGAAGACCTTGCTGATCGCCGCTAGGTTGGGCTGAAGTTAGAGATACTCAACTTCTTGTGCCAAAGATGGTATGAGAAATGAGTGAGAAGATCTAGATTATACGAGAGAAGATGAAGACAGCTCAGACCCGACACAAGAGTAATGCTGACAAGCAACACAAAGACTTAGAGTTTACTATTGGAGATCACATGCTACTCAAGGTTTCACCTATTCGAGGCATCATCAGATTTGGACAGAAGAGAGGCAAGCTATCAATGCGATTCATCGGACCGTTCGAGATTTTAGAATGTGTTGGGAAGGTTGCTTATCGCCTTGTGTTGCCGTCGAAGATATGAAGAGTGCACAACATTTTCCACATTAGTATGCTAAGGAAGTGTGCTCACAACTCAGTGCACGAGATCAACTTCGAAGATATTAAAGTCAACGACAATGTTACATTTAACGAAAGACCGGTTCGTATTCTAGATCAAGGAATCAAGAAGCTCTGGAATAAGGAGATTCTGTTAGTGAAGATTTAGTGGAAGCATCATGATGAAGGAGAAGCTTCATGGGAGCTAGAGTCAGAGATGCTAGAGAAGTTTCCATTTTTGTTTTAGACCTTGTTTGTTTTTGATTTCGAGGACGAAATCCTTAATAAGTGGCGATGATGTAATACCCTGTATTTTGATATATAAATAAGACCTGGTATTCATTTCTATATCCTTGTATAACCCTTACCTTTCATTTAGTATTTTTTTTTGGTTACTAATCGATTTCCTTTGTATCCCAATCGATTGCTAATTTTTGTATACCAATCGATTTCCATCTTTCTAATCGATTGCTATTCTGCCGACCTGAATTCATTACGTGGCAATATACCAATCGATTGCCTTCTTTCCCAATCGATTGCCTTCAAATATCTATAACCAATCGATTACCATAAGTCCCAATCGATTGGCATAAGCAGAGGCAAGTTTTCTTCTTTGCTTGAGCTTTGGACGTGTGACACTCTCACTTCCTATATATACATCTTCATTCATGGCCTTAGAGCCAATTTTACACAGTCTTGAGAGATAAAGAGAGACACACCTTGTGAGATATATATACACATCTACATATCCATATATATATGTATATATATACACCTACACAAACACACACTCTCTGCACTAGAGAAAAGAAGAAAGAAAGAAGAAGAAAGAGAATAGAAGGAGAGACAGAGATAGAGAACTGAAACAGAGAAGAGAAAAGGAGGAGGAGAGAGAAAGCTTGGAGGTTCTAAGCTCATACACACCCAAACACACCCTTAGGTAAGTTTTTACTCACTTGGTCTCACTAAATAATGTTTTACAAGCTTATGGGATGTTTACATGTAAGAAATACATCCTTAAGACGTTTATATAGTCTATTTTACGAATATACTGGAGAAGATGGCATCCCAATTGATTGGACTTTTCCCAATTGATTGACATCAGTTGAGTCCTAATCAATTAGATAGATTCCCAATCGATTGCCATTATTTGTAACCCAATTGATTTCCAAAGTTAGTAATCGATTAGCATTTGGATCTATTCGATTGACCCTTCTCTCAATCGATTGGTATTGGCAGAACATGGATTATTTATGTTATGTATTATATAAAGGGTTCGATTATTCGATTCTCAATTCAGAATCTCATTATGCGATTAAGGGTTGATCAAGGATAATGTGACAACAAAGATAAGTACGAATGATAATAATGGATTAACGTGATGACGTTAGATGTTATGCGGTTCATGTATGAGTTAGATATTCGTTCTTTTAATACAGAGTAGTCAGGCCATAGTGGGTAGTCATGTATCAATGTTAGTGCGTAACATAAGTAGGTTTGATAAGTTCTAGGAATAGTACGTGGGCGGACGCCTGGTCATGATATGCTTTCAACTGCGGTGGATGGTTTATGTCCTTAACGAGCAGTGAGTAGAACCATATAGTCCTAAGATAGCCAAATGATCCATGTTATATCCTTAACGAGCAGTGGATGGTTTATATCCTTAACGAGCGGTGCATGGGGATCACTGGTATACATCAATAATTCATGGTAATAGATTTAATATGCTGTTATTCAAAGCGTTGTATCCCTGATATGCGGTGGATGGTTTATATCCTTAACGAGCAGGGGATGGACTGATGTAATGTCCATGATATGCGGCGGATGGTTTATATCCTTAACAAGCAATGGACTGATTGATGGTATGTTATAAAAGGTGAACAATTGAGTCTGTTCTTTAATTCAAGATATATTGGTTGTCTTGTCATGTTTCGGTCTCTGGATAATAAGACGATAAGTGTAAGTATCAGCATTGTAATAAAGAAAAGATATTACTTAATAGAACTATATCTTATGACTTTCATAACTTGTTATTATGTTATATAATCGGTACCTTCTGAATTTTTATTCACTCAGCTCTCAGTAAGCTGACGACCTTTATTGCCTGGACTTTCCCCATCCAGACTATCTTGTACCTTATTCTGCAGGTGACGGAGCCTACGAAGACGGCTACTATTAGGGAGGGAAATACCCAGAGCGTGTCCCCACTAATGATGCCTATGTCGAGGATTACTACGATGATGTTTACTCCAGTTGAAGATCTAGAGATAGTTATTAGTTTATTGTTCCCTGTTTAGACTACTTTGTTATATTTAGCTTGGGCATATGTTGCGTCCAAACCTTATATACTTCCGTTGTAGCTATCTTATTGTAATAATTTTGATGTTGGTAGTATACTTGGTTTTCTTGATATTACTGTGGGTTGTTCTTTCTGTTAACTAAAACTACGTGGTGTGGATAATTAGTGACATTCACCATTCATTCCCTATGGACCCAAAAAGGAAATTTATTTTTCTCTATTTTTGCTGCTCCGAGGCATGACAGGAGTCTATCTTCCATGACTTGATTCGTCTGCTCGATCTGTCCATCAGTCTGTTGATGGAAAGCAGAACTTAATCTCAAAGAAGTTCCCATTGCTGCTTGTAAACTCTCCCAAAATCTTGAGGTGAACCTTGAGTCACAGTCTGATACTACCAGGACTAGGACACCACAAAGTCGAACCACTTGCTGAATGTACATCTGACTTAACTTCTCTACTGGATAAGTCATGTTGTAGGCATTGAAATGAGCAGACTTCGTTAACCAATCTACTATCACCCAAATGGTATCGTGACCTTGTTTTGATCTTGGTAATATAACCACGAAGTCGATTGTGATATGCTCCCACTTCTATTCCAGAATCGGTAATGGTTGTAGGAGTCTTGACTATTTTTGGTGCTCTGCCTTGACTTGCTGACACATGAAACACTTGGATACATATTCAGCGACTACCCTTTTCATGCCTTCCTACCAAAAATTTCTCTTAAGATCCTTATACATCTTCGTTCCTCTTGGGTGGATGGTCAATCTAGACTTGTGTGCCTCATCCAATATGTTTGTTCTGAGCTTTCCCACATTAGGTATGACAAGTCGACCTCAGCATCTGAATCCTCTATCTAGTCCGGTACTCCACCCTTCTGGTTCCTTTTTCAAAACTTTGGCGAACCACTCCGTTAATTCCTCATCCTTTTATTGAGCTTCCAAAATGCGACCAATGAGTGTTCGTTGAACCATAAGAAACCCAAAGTGGCTTCCCTCCTCTGACTGTACGGGTTGAAGATCGAATTCTTCTATGGTCTCTAATGCTTTCCATTCCCGAATCATAAGGGAAGCAACTATCCAGTGAGGTTTTCAACTTAACACGTCTGCGACTACATTTGCCTTACCGGGATGGTAGTGCAAAGTAAAGTCATAATCTTTTAATAATTCCATCCACCTCCTCTGTCTCATGTTGAGTTCCTTCTGCGAAAACAAATACCTTAAGCTCTTATGGTACAAAAATAAATTGAACAACTCTCTAAAGAGGTAATGTCTCCAGATTTTCAAGGCAAAAATGATTGTGGGTAATTCAAGATCGTGCGTAGGGTAGTTCATCTCATGAGGCTTTAGCTATCTTAATCCGTACGCTATAACCTTCCCATCTTACATAAGCACACACCCTAATCCTTGGTGCAAAGCATCATTGTAGATGGTGTTCTTTTGCCGCTCTTCAGAATTGTAAGCACTGGCGCTGAAGTCAACTCTCTTTTAACTCCTAGAATGCGTGTTCGTGCTTATCCTTCCATTCGAACTTCAAGTTCTTCTTCGTAAGACCAATTAAAGGTGATGTGATCTTGGAGAAGCCCTCTATGAATCTCTGGTAATATCCAATTAAACCAAGAAAACTCCTAACTTCTGAGGCATTACTCGGTCTTTTCCAATCTAGAACTGTGTAGGTCTTCAAAGTATCGGCAAAAACATCCATCTCGCAAGACTACGTGTCCCAAGAACTTGACTTCCTCGAGCCAAAATTTGCATTTGCTAAACTTTGCATACAAACGGTTCTCTCTGAGTGTCTACAACGAAATATGCACATGCCTCTTGTGTTTTTCCTTGCTCTTGGAATAAATCAGAATATCATCGATAAATATAATAATAAACTGATCTAAGTAGGGCCTGAATACCTGACAAACAATGAATATTGCATATTCATTGGCCATTATAATAGATGTAGTGCTCATTTAATCCCCAAATCCCTAGTTTTACATGCATTTTGGAATTAATATAATTTAATGATGATGTCACTTAAATGTGTGTAATTATGTGCTTTTACATGTTTTATATGTTTAGGTGAAAATAAAGTGAAATCATGCAATAAAGGGAAGGGAAAAAGAGCAGCGAGCACACAAGATTATTTTCTATACGTCATATGTGCTCACTACGTTCTCTTAAATCCTAACAAATGGTCAAACAAAGAAAATGCAAAGAAGAAAAGAAAAAGACAAAAGAAGGAAAAAAAATAACCAAGCCTTTAACGCTTGGATAGTGATGTATATACATATGCATTGTTTTTACATAGAAAAGTTAGGAATTTCTCTCTCTCTCTCTCTCTCTCTATATATATATATATATATAGCTATCTCTCTCTCTCTCTCTCACTCTCTGCAGGTCTGACAGAAGAAGAAAAAGTTGTACGAGTATTGAAAAAACTCTCACTTTTGTCTCTGTTCAAATGACGAATAGAATGATGAATTTTCATCATTCTTCGTCTATAAATAAGCATCCACTAGAAGAGAAGAGGGAGCCAACCACGGAGCCTCACAACACACAACACATAGAGAGACAGATAGAGAGAAAATACCATGTGATATTAGCATTTTTAGGAATAGGAACTTAAGCTTTTCTTTGCTTTTCTAGTTCTAAAAGTTGTAAAGATTTTCTTTTCTGTAATTGATGATTTTATGTTCAAAAATATGTAACAAAAGCTTGTGTACTCTATTTTTTAAATTAGTTCTTAAATTTTGTTTTCTTGTAGCACCTTTGCTAATTTGTTGTAGTAAAATATTTCTATTAAAATTTGATTTCAAGTTCATAAATCTATAAAATAGTTTGAACCCCAAATTTTCAGTTTTTGTAACAAAAATTTGATTCACTATAAGACAGAATTTGCAAGTAAATGCCAGATTTTTTGCCACGTAGTTGTTATAATCACCTATTAAAAGCCCCAAGCACACCCTATCCATATCTCATTCCCAAATTAGATTAGGATTTGGTTTGGCCTTGCTTGTGTTCTTGGAGTTCACCCACTGTGACCCAACAAGAAATCAAAGTCAAAGGTTTAATTTTTTATTTTTGGTTCAGTATTTCAATTTATTTATGTTTGATTAGCTTAGTTGTACTAAGCTTTGTTATTTTGCAGATTCCACGAATTCAATCCCAACTCATGTTAAGTGAAAAAAAAAAGTGTATTAATATTAGTTTTCACTCTTACCTTGGTGTTATGACCTTAATCTTAATTGGACAATGATTGTGTACATCTATTTAATTTCTCTTTAAAATTATTTAGAAGACAGTTTCAATTCCAAAAATGGTAGGCTAAAACTTTAATTGGGGATATGTAATAAAAACTTCGAAACCACAGCTTCTGTGCACTATTCTTAAATGGGCAAATTTATCGAGATGGATTGGTTTTCCATATATGGCCAAAAATATCTATAGTTTATGACTATTTAACATATTTATATACTATGGTTATATTGGACTTCAAAAGATTACGTATTTAAAATAAGAATTTAATTATGTGAATTGTCAAAGTATGCCTTTGTCCTAAAAAACACCTAGCATACAAAAACAATTTATTTAATAAAGTTTGTACTTCAAATATGTGTATATGTATATTTCTATCCATTAATGGACAGATAATTGTGTAGTGACAGAGTGGTGGGGACTGAACGCCGAATAACTCATGTCCGCGGTGAGTCACAGTTCGAACCTGGCTACTGCCCAATTGCCTCTTTATTTTTCTTTAAACTAAACTACGTCGTTTCATATCAGACCTGACACACTTGATATTTAGTTTTTTTTTTTTTAGTTTCCGAATATATATATTTCTTAAATATAAATATTGTTTTTAAATCAAATTTCCACCCACCCCCTCTAAGCTCTCTTTAATTAGATCTTAGTTGATAGTTGGAAGGAGTGGAGGGTAGAGTCTAGCCTCTCTTGTTGGCTGAGAGTATCAAAATGAATCCGACAGTCAATGACCAGACGTTAATGGGTCGCTCACTTGTTTCTGTGCAGAAGAAGCCCTTTGCTGGCACTAGCCTTTGTGCCATCAAAAGGAGAGCTACAAGGTTAGGATGGTGTTTGAATTGTTATAGAGAAAAATGTCCTGCTTTAATTTCTCACAATGTCACTTCTTTTAAAGTTTACTACTGCTACAAAAGACAATTCAAATTGAAACAAAAGAAAATTTTGGTTGAGAAAGAGGACTGGATCCTTTGATACCCAAATGAACTTTGGTTTTCCATCCCTCATTTTTTTTTTATTTTTTTAAATTTATTTTCAGCACATTCAATAAGTTTCAGTCAGGTCAGACTTTAGAATGATCCTACGTGTACATTTGGCTTCTATTAGCTGGTTCGATAGGAGTAATTTGCATGATCCCAATGTCACCAGATATGTCTAGTGTTGTGATTGACTATGGAGATAGCAAAACACTAGGTAAAGCCAGAGTTATCTCCTAGCCTCTTAATGATGTTTTAGCTTGCTAGTGGTTCTAGACCCATCTCTTTTACTAGAGGTGGATGGGAAATCGTGACAATTTGGATGCTCTGGATTACGTAACCTCTTTTGTATAGGTGCAGAGGATACTAGTCGTACCATATATGTATCCAACCTAATGAATGTGCTTAGGATTTTTCAGAAGTTTTTCTTTTACTTTTATATAGGATAAAATTTGACACGTTAATGCTATTTTGGGTATTTTAATAGCATACAACACATTGTCACATGTTTAACTACTTTCAAATGCTAAAAACTATTTAAACATTAAATATTTTGACAGTGTGAAAATATTTACTAAATCCAAATGGATGAGTAAACATAAACTATACACTTTAAAGATAAGTAGTAGAAACTAATTAACTCATGTGAGCTTTTGTGCCAATCTTCCTTTATGAGGGTTACTGTTCTTTTCAGTCTCATTCTTTTTGTCATATCACTCGTTCAAAGTCTCATTATTCTTTTAGACAGATCATTAGAAGAGAACGTTCAGGATTTACCATTGGAACTTCCTAATTGTTTGAATGAACAAAGTCAATCTATTTTGAAAATGATTTAGGTCATCTTTTCTCTCAAATGCACCAACCCCCCCTCCCCTCCCTTCACCTAATATTGCCTTATTCTCAATTCTCTCCAAATCATGCCTCGCTCTACCTGGGAGTACAAACCTCACTTCTATAATCAGGTATATAATTGGACTATAATGATATTGCAAGAAAAGAAAGAAGTGGTAAAAAAGAAAGGAATGGTAAAAAGAAAAAAAAAATTTAAAAAAGGAGAGACGGTACAAATGATAAAAAGGAGAAGAAAAATAAGAGATTGGAATGAATTGCGCAAACACTCCAATCACATGCTTAGAACAAATACACACCAAATTTCTTAATCTTAATTTCTACTCAATACCAGTCAAAGTCCTAATGATTTGAAAAAAATTGATTTTTAAATTTAAGTGATAATGGTGTTCTCCACGGCAGATCTCTCTTTTAGTGCAAAGTATCATTTCATGAGACTTATTGTACTCCAAATGCCTATATATTGAGTCATCAAAAAATGGAAGCAACTTCCCTATCTTTGCTTTCCTATCATGTGAGATGTTCTCTACACCAGTTTCTGGGAATTTCTCATTAAAAGAGTGAAATCCCAATGAGATTTGAGTTAAAACTATAAGTTTTATGACTGTTGTTGATTATGTAAACTTTGAAGTTTAGATCAGCTGTTTGACTCTTCAAACACACACTATAAGTTTAAAGAGTATAAAAAAATGCTGCTATTAACAAACTATGAGTGTGTGTGTGTGTGTGTGTGTGTGTGTGTGTGTGTGTGTGTGTGTGTGTGTGTTGCATTACTATTACATACTTGGAAATTTCATTTTATTGCCAAATTTGATCTTTTCTATTGTAAAAGGAGAAAATCTACCTTTATTTTTACATTTTGAAATTTAAAATTAAATTTTGTGGGTATATTCACTGTAAACTCTCACGAGACAACACTCGTCCACTAGGGGTTTAACAGCTTGTTGCGTATGCTAAATGCAATCGCGATTCTTGCAACAGTGAATTAGGTTTTACTTTTATTAGTCTACTCCTACTTTTAATAAAACTTTTAGAACAATTTCTCTTTCATTTCATTGCTAGGGACTAGCAACAACCTAGCTAAGGGGTGTGACAAACAATGAATATTACATATTCATTGGCCAACATAATAGATATAGTGCTCATTTAATCCCCAAATCTCTAGTTTTACATACATTTTGGAATTAATATATTTTAATAATGATATCACTCAAAATATGCGTATTATGTGCGTTTACATGTTTTATATGTTTAGTTGAAAATGAAGTGAAATAATGCAACAAAGGGAAGGGAAAAAGAACAGTGACCACATAGGATTATTTCCTATATGTCATGTGTGCTCACTACGTTCTCTTAAATCCTAAGTGTACATGTATACTTATATTAAAAACCCTAGCTCCCATATTAAAACAAAAAGGGAAGAGAAGAAAAGAGAGAAGAAGAGAGAACCGACGTTTATGTGTGTGTGTATGTGTGTGTGTGTGTGTGAGAGAGAGAGAGAAGAAGAAAAAGAAGAAGAAGAAGAAGAAGAAGAAGAAGAAGAAAGGAGAATGGCCTCGGGTTTGTGGGCACGTGGGGAATCGCGGAGCATTCGTGGGTATCGATTTTTGATCAACGAGGTGAGTTAAATTTTTGTGTATCCGAGTATATATATATACACGTATGTATATATACATGTACACGAGAGTAAATTAAATTAGTATATGTTTAATTTAATTATTAGGGTTAAATCTTTGTAATGGATACACGCTATTGTTGAAGTAATTTAGATAGTTTCTTTCCCCTTCGTGTGACTTTGCGATCATGACATTAGGGTATTCGAAAGGGTTAGTTGAATCGTTAGTTTGATAAAAACCATATGTGAAATATTCATGTTTGTTAGGAAATAAATGTGAAATTCGTTTTATTTGTAATTCACACAGTTGCAGAAACTTTAGAAAATTATTAGCAAATCATAGCTTTGAATTTGAACATTCTGTCCGCAACGGTTTGTAGGAAACACGATTCTGCACACTTTTTGTCTAATAAAGTTTTTCCTGATTCTGCACCGTTTGGGCAGAAATTGAAGATTTCAGTAGCAGTTTTTAGTATATTAAAATGTACGAAATTGGAGAAATATGATTCGTTGTGTTTATTTTTATTCGTTCGTATGACTTAACGAAAATTACTTAGAGATACATGAATTCTCATATAATGTTGATTATAAAAAAAATGGGTGATAGTCATTAACGTTGAGTCCGATGAAAATATTGTGGAATGATTGTTATAATAATTTACGATATGAGAATTTGAATTTTTATTATGGGTTTCATGTAGGCTAATTTTGAATGTTGGGTTGAGATTATTGTACCTTAAATAACTGACCCTATTGTGTGGTCATTTTGATAAAAAGGAGTAAATTAGATACGTTGAATAGTATATTGGGAATCTTGTAATTTGATAGGAAATTATTGAGGGAAGAATTGTTACGGGTTAATTGATAAAACCCTCTATTGTAAGAAATTGGAATACATCTAAAAGTTAGAGATGTGATTGGATTTAGAGACGGAACTATGTGATAAACGTGAAATTCACAATTATTGGGATAATACGAACGATAAGTGATAATTACAACATGGTTCTTTAGTGTTCACCGCTCCCCGTTGTTGTGTTATTGTTATTGGTAGCTCGCACTCTTTTGCCAGTGGCTTCGTGATTAAGCTGGCTTAAGACTTGTTGAGTGTACTTTTTGCCAGTGGCTTCGTGATCAAGCTGGCCTAAGCCTTATGCTCGGCTTATATTGTATAGACGTCTTGACATATTGACCAGCCGTCTGTTGTGTATACCTGGTTTGGTTGATACCCCAACCAAACTGGCACCGGAGTGGGTGTTGGTAGTATGTCCGGGCACACATGGGATATATGTGTGGGCTGTACCATGGAGGGTGGCCAAGTGGTGAACCTAGGGAACACAAAGATAAATTAAAGGCTAATAAATAATGACAATGGAGTATTTCATAAGACTGATAAGTTTGGAATAATGAATGTGACATTTAAGTTATAATGTGGACGGCTTATGTATGGAATTATTCGCCTGATTTGTGATCATTCGATTTACAGGATGGTGGGCCCACTAACTTTTATGCAGGGCTGGCTCACCATATATATCCGAGGTAAGTATAAAACTCGTAGTAACTTTGGATTTTGGGCAAGAAACTACTTGCCATCACATAAATGGAAACTACTCTTTTGTCCAAATATGTGTGTGGAACTACCTGTCTTGGCCCAATAGTGTTGTAATGTGGTTTATAGTCTACGGGTTCAGGTTGGAGCCCTCAGATTTTATTATTTTTGTTTAACTCATACCAGTCATGTAACTGACCCGAGTGTGTTATGCATTCGGGGGCATTTCTGTTTGAAACGTAGTTGGATGACATGTGCAGGATATTGCTTTTGATGATGTGACCGATGTGCTTGGTTGTGGAGTCTTTTGGGCATTGGAACGTTGTAGTTGCTCTGACCATCGAATGTATAGATTTTATTTCTTTTTTTCTGAACTTTGTAAGAAATTTTATTTAATGAATTTTGTATTGCTTTTGTAAATTAAAATGTTATTATATTTGTAATAGAATATTTTTTCTTTTATAATGAAATGGAGGATTGAGAATATAAGTTTAATAATACATAGTTTTTATATTAACACAGGATCACGTGTCCTTATTTAATGAGTATTAAATTTTATTTTCAATAATTATCTATTAGCCTGTGTGAGGGTGTCACTCTCGGTGTTTTGGAAATTGAATATTAGTCTGGATACATGCTCTGGATTAAATATTTGGTTGTCCAAAAATCGGGGTGTGACAGTTTGGTATCAGAGCTTAAGGTTAGTTTGGCGAGTCTAAGTGATTCTCAGATCGTGGTTTATGGGCTTGTTAGAGCTTTAGGTTTGCGAATTTCTTTGGGATTGGGAGTATGTGCTACTACGTGCTTCTTGTTGCTATGTGTTTTGTAATGTGAATAATGTCTTTATATCTTAGTAGTAGTTTGTGAACCGTATGCTCGTACATATTGATTTGCTTCCTTGCTTGGTATTAACTGCATGTTATTTTTGAGACCAAGTATGAGCATATAGGATAATGGTTAAATTTGCATGTTAGTGCATGTATCTTGTATTGGTATATTGGCGTTGTATCGAGGGGAGTTCGATTTTCGTTTATGGAATAGTTATGTGGGTGAATACGATGGACTTGAGAAATTTTGTACGGCAATTGGAGGCAAGGATTGGATTTCTGGATTTCTTATGTTATCAACTGGTTTTCTAGCCTTCTCATCTCTATTGATTATTATGGTTTTCTGAAGCGGATTCTATTACTATTGGTATTCTGGAATTTCTTATCTATCAACGGGTATTTTGGATTTCTTATTATGAAGCTGGTATTATCGGATGATATTCTACTGCTGCATCTATCGTATCTCTCAACATGGAATTTCTATGCCTTATTCTTTTTCGGAAGTGTATATTGAGCCAGAGGTTTTCTTATATCTACAACAGCTTATTAATTTGGACGGGTATTCTTATTCATAGTGAAAGGTTCTGAATGATCTTGAAGCTATACATTTGAGTTGTAAGTATTGGGTATCCCGAGTAATAGGAGTTCGGGACATGGTAAGAGGTAAACATGAGCATGTAGTTAAATCATTGATTAAATGTGAGCATGTTACATGCATAGTTTATATTCACAATCTTTGCATCAAACTTTATGTTTGTTGATTACCTTTTGACGATTAATTATACGAGAATAAAGTATATAGATGAGGGTTTCCTTGTTTGGATTAGTCGCTCGACGTACTTGGTCTTGTATAGTTGAGAGTTAAACTTAATCAATGCTTTGTTTAAAATTACGTGTTTAACTTTATTGATGACTACCGTGTGTATTTATCGTTGCTTCAAATTTCGGGACGAAATTTCTTTAAGAAGGGTAGAATGTAACAACCCTAAAATTTTTAAGTGTAAATAATTATTTTAATAATTATTTTTAGTTAGCAATATTATATGAGTGTGCCTATGTAAGACATGTGTTTGAAAAATTTAAGTGTTTGGTGCACATATCAATTAAATCATGAGTGAGCGCGTTTAGTTTGGGAGTTATATTTTATTAATTTATATTTATTAAAAAAAAAGTGAAGGGTTGATATGCATTTTTGTTATATAGTGTTTACAGGCTTGCGAATGTGTTAAATAATGTAATTAACATTTAAACTTAGTACCGGGATCATGGGTACCCATTGGGCTACTCATTTTAACACTTTGTACTGCATTCTGGGCTCATATGAGTCTTTTTTGTGAGCCCATAAAAAGAAAAAAAGGGATTTATATATTTGTGTGTGTTTTATTGGCATGTGTTGTGTGTGTAGTGTACATATATACTTATATTAAAAACCCTAGCCCCCATATTAAAACAAAAAGGGAAGAGAAGAAAAGAGAGAAGAAGAGAGAACAGACGTTTATGTGTGTGTGTGTGTGTGTGTGTGTGTGTGAGAGAGAGAGAGAGAGAGAGAGAGAGAGAGAGAAGAAGAAGAAGAAGAAGAAGAAGAAGAAGAAGAAGAAGAAGAAGAAGAAAGGAGAATGGTCTCGGGTTCGTGGGCACGTGGGGAATCGCGGAGCATTCGTGGGTATCGATTTTTGATCAACGAGGTGAGTTAAATTTTTGTGTATCCGATTATATATATATATACACGTATGTATATATACATGTACACGAGAGTAAATTAAATTAGTATATGTTTAATTTAATTATTAGGGTTAAATCTTTGTAATGGATACACGCTATTGTTGAAGTAATTTAGATAGTTTCTTTCCCCTTCGTGTGACTTTGCAATCATGACATTAGGGTATTCGAAAGGGTTAGGTGAATCGTTAGTTTGATAAAAACCATATGTGAAATATTCATGTTTGTTAGGAAATAAATGTGAAATTCGTTTTATTTGTAATTCACACAGTTGCAGAAACTTTAGAAAATTATTAGAACATCATAGCTTTGAATTTGAACATTCTGTCCACGATAGTCTGTAGGAAACACGATTCTGCACACTTTTCGTCTAATGAAGTTTTTCCTGATTCTGCACCGTTTGGGCAGAAATTGAAGATTTCAGTAGCAGTTTTTAGTATATTAAAATGTACGAAATTGGAGAAATATGATTCGTTGTGTTTATTTTTATTCGTTCGTATGACATAACGAAAATTACTTAGAGATACATGAATTCTCATATAATGTTGATTATAAAAAAAAATGGGTGATAGTCATTAACGTTGAGTCCGATGAAAATATTGTGGAATGATTGTTATAATAATTTACGATATGAGAATTTGAATTTTTATTATGGGTTTCATGTAGGCTAATTTTGAATGTTGGGTTGAGATTATTGTACCTTAAATAACTGACCTTATTGTGTGGTCATTTTGATAAAAATGAGTAAATTAGATACGTTGAATAGTATATTGGCAATCTTGTAATTTGATAGGAAATTATTGAGGGAAGAATTGTTACGGGTTAATTGATAAAACCCTCTATTGTAAGAAATTGGAATACATCTAAAAGTTAGAGATGTGATTGGATTTAGAGACGGAATTATGTGATAAACGTGAAATTCACAATTATTGGGATAATACGAACGATAAGTGATAATTGCAACATGGTTCTTTAGTGTTCACCGCTCCCCGTTGTTGTGTTATTATTTTTGGTAGCGCGCACTCTTTTGCCAGTGGCTTCGTGATCAAGCTGGCTTAAGACTTGTTGAGTGTACTTTTTGCCAGTGGCTTCGTGATCAAGCTGGCCTAAGCCTTATGCTCGGCTTATATTGTATAGACGTCTTGACATATTGACCAGCCGTCCGTTGTGTATACCTGGTTTGGTTGATACCCCAACCAAACTGGCACCGGAGTGGGTGTTGGTAGTATGTCCGGGCACACATGGGATATATGTGTGGGCTGTACCATGGAGGGTGGCCAAGTGATGAACCTAGGGAACACAAAGATAAATTAAAGGCTAATAAATAATGACAATGGAGTATTTCATAAGACTGATAAGTTTGGAATAATGAAAGCGACATTTAAGTTATAATGTGGACGGCTTATGTATGGAATTATTCGCCTGATTTGTGATCATTCGATTTACAGGATGGTGGGCCCACTAACTTTTATACAGAGCTGGCTCACCATATATATCCGAGGTAAGTATAAAACTCGTAGTAACTTTGGATTTTGGGCAAGAAACTACTTGCCATCACATAAATGGAAACTACTCTTTTGTCCAAATATGTTTGTGGAACTACCTGTCTTGGCCCAATAGTGTTGTAATGTGGTTTGTAGTCTACGGGTTCAGGTTGGAGCCCTCAGATTTTATTATTTTTGTTTAACTCATACCAGTCATGTAACTGACCCGAGTGTGTTATGCATTCGGGTGCGTTTCAGTTTGAAACGTAGTTGGATGACATGTGCAGGATGTTGCTTTTGATGATGTGACCGATGTGCTTGGCTGTGGAGTCTTTTGGCCATTGGAACGTTGTAGTTGCTCTGACCATCGGATGTATAGATTTTATTTCTTTTTTTCTGAACTTTGTAAGAAATTTTATTTAATGAATTTTGTATTGCTTTTGTAAATTAAAATGGTATTATATTTGTATTAGAATATTTTTTCTTTTATAATGAAGTGGATGATTGAGAATATAAGTTTAATAATACATAGTTTTATATTAACACAGGATCACGTATCCTTATTTAATGAGTATTAAATTTTATTTTCAATAATTATCTATTAGCATGTGTGAGGGTGTCACTCTCGGTGTTTTGGAAATTAAATATTTGTCTGGATACATGCTCTGGATTAAATATTTGGCTGTCCAAAAATCGGGGTGTGACACCGTGACTGCTTAAGACCATTGCCTTGTGGGTGGAGGGCCCTCTTTCCTCCATTTGTCAAGAGTTTTGGTAGCATGTGGTCACCGTTAGCCTTGTACCGCATGCGGTATATAGAGCCCTTAGCTTGCTAATGGACCCTTTATGAGACTAAAAACTTGGCCTTTTCATATAGTTTCTATAGAACCCTTCAATTAGGATCTTGATTTTCATCTTTTGATTAGGACAATGTGATGAATTATTTGCGTTTTCCCGTAAGAGATTATGTGGATGATGAGAACGTGTATGCGAAGGTATCATCAAACCTTATATGGTAGATTCCTCTAGAATAGTATAGTCTTTATCCAAACATCCGATCATTATTCAAGGATAATTTTAAAAATTTTGAAAATACAATCACTTCTTTCAAAAACCCGAGTCCTTTGAAAATTCCGAGAAAATCCCTTTTTGAAAATTCACTTTGAAATTCACTTTCACAAAATCCATCAAAAATTCTCCTAGAGAATCTTAAAATTTCTACTTTGATGATTCAATTTTAAAACCTCCTCTCAGATTTTAGAAAATTTCAAAATTCCTGCCTTGGTTTTCAAAAGAAATCATGATTTCACGCTTTGATGATTCAATTTCAAATTTTAGAATTATAAATTTCTACCTCGATTTCCAAGAGTCATGATTTCACACCGCAAGCATTGATAGTTCAAAAATATTTTTTTAATCTCCCACTCTCTTTCAAGATTTTCATGAAAAATTCAATTTTGTGAACCTGAGTCATCAAAGAATTTCAAAGCTAAAAATCCTTGGATAATGATTGGATTATTATGATGATTGGCATATTCAAGGAATCTTATGTGTTTATGTGCTGATATGCTAGATCTAAGCTAGATTAAGGTGCATTGCATTTAGATTAGATTGCATTTCATCTGCATTGAATGCACTACACGAGCATTGCATATACGACTCCCGAGTGTGACACCTCTAATATACTTTCAAAGAAAAAAGTGTTGTTTTTCTCATAATTTTGAAACTTGATTTCTTCGATTTTAGAAAAATGTTTTTGAAAAAGGAAATAATTTTTAAACCACTTTTTTGTAAAATATCATTCTTTGACAAATTCTTTTGTAAATAAAGATACCTGATTATTTAAAAATCCCTAATAAACCAGAAAGAAAAAAAAAAAAAAAAAAAAAAAGTAAAAAAAGATAGGACCAAAAAGTTGTACTCCTTCCTGGGTCAGAGCTCTGAACAGTCGCTTGATTAGATCAGGATTTAAAGAAGAAATAGCCAGGTCCACTAGGGTTGAGAATATGATATACGAAGCTGATATGGAAGCAAGATTGGCCACAATGTAGACTGTGTTAGATCAGAGTAGGGAACAGAATCGGGAATAACTTGCCACTATGATGAGAATGATTGAGCAGCTGACTAATCCGCCGCCACAACCGCCTCCGGTGCATCATGAAGAAAAAGACTCTGGGGAGACAGTTCAACCAAAGGTTCAGGTAGATCAGGAAACTCAAGACAAGCTGGCTAAGATCGACACGTTAGAGAGTGTGATCAGAAAAAGCAAAGGGGTGGATGAGAATTTGTTTGACGTTGAAGGATTGTGTGACATTCCAAAAGCCAAACTCCCAAAAAAGTTTAAGATGTCGCAATATTATATGAGTGTGCCTATGTAAGACATGTGTTTGAAAAATTTAAGTGTTTGGTGCACATATCAATTAAATCATGAGTGAGCGCGTTTAGTTTGGGAGTTATATTTTATTAATTTATATTTATTAAAAAAAAGTGAAGGGTTGATATGCATTTTTGTTATATAGTGTTTACAGGCTTGCGAATGTGTTAAATAATGTAATTAACATTAAAACTTAGTACCGGGATCATGGGTACCCATTGGGCTACTCATTTTAACACTTTGTACTGCATTCTGGGCTCATATGAGTCTCTTTTGTGAGCCCATAAAAAGAAAAAACGGGATTTATATATTTGTGTGTGTTTTATTGGCATGTGTTGTGTGTGTAGTGTACATATATACTTATATTAAAAACCCTAGCCCCCATATTAAAACAAAAAGGGAAGAGAAGAAAAGAGAGAAGAAGAGAGAACAGACGTTTATGTGTGTGTGTGTGTGTGTGTGTGTGTGTGTGTGAGAGAGAGAGAGAGAGAGAGAGAGAGAAGAAGAAGAAGAAGAAGAAGAAGAAGAAGAAGAAGAAGAAGAAGAAGAAAGGAGAATGGTCTCGGGTTCGTGGGCACGTGGGGAATCGCGGAGCATTCGTGGGTATCGATTTTTGATCAACGAGGTGAGTTAAACTTTTGTGTATCCGAGTATATATATATATACACGTATGTATATATACATGTACACGAGAGTAAATTAAATTAGTATATGTTTAATTTAATTATTAGGGTTAAATCTTTGTAATGGATACACGCTATTGTTGAAGTAATTTAGATAGTTTCTTTCCCCTTCGTGTGACTTTGCGATCATGACATTAGGGTATTCGAAAGGGTTAGGTGAATCGTTAGTTTGATAAAAACCATATGTGAAATATTCATGTTTGTTAGGAAATAAATGTGAAATTTGTTTTATTTGTAATTCACACAGTTGCAGAAACTTTAGAAAATTATTAGAACATCATAGCTTTGAATTTGAACATTCTGTCCGCGATGGTCTGTAGGAAACACGATTCTGCACACTTTTCGTCTAATGAAGTTTTTCCTGATTCAGCACCGTTTGGGCAGAAATTGAAGATTTCAGTAGCAGTTTTTAGTATATTAAAATGTACGAAATTGGAGAAATATGATTCGTTGTGTTTATTTTTATTCGTTCGTATGACATAACGAAAATTACTTAGAGATACATGAATTCTCATATAATGTTGATTATAAAAAAAAAAATGGGTGATAGTCATTAATGTTGAGTCCGATGAAAATATTGTGGAATGATTGTTATAATAATTTACGATATGAGAATTTGAATTTTTATTATGGGTTTCATGTAGGCTAATTTTGAATGTTGGGTTGAGATTATTGTACCTTAAATAACTGACCTTATTGTGTGGTCATTTTGATAAAAATGAGTAAATTAGATACGTTGAATAGTATATTGGGAATCTTGTAATTTGATAGGAAATTATTGAGGGAAGAATTGTTACGGGTTAATTGATAAAACCCTCTATTGTAAGAAATTGGAATACATCTAAAAGTTAGAGATGTGATTGGATTTAGAGACGGAACTATGTGATAAACGTGAAATTCACAATTATTGGGATAATACGAACGATAAGTGATAATTGCAACATGGTTCTTTAGTGTTCACCGCTCCCCGTTGTTGTGTTATTATTTTTGGTAGCGCGCACTCTTTTGCCAGTGGCTTCGTGATCAAGCTGGCTTAAGACTTGTTGAGTGTACTTTTTGCCAGTGGCTTCGTGATCAAGCTGGCCTAAGCCTTATGCTCGGCTTATATTGTATAGACGTCTTGACATATTGACCAGCCGTCCGTTGTGTATACCTGGTTTGGTTGATACCCCAACCAAACTGGCACCGGAGTGGGTGTTGGTAGTATGTCCGGGCACACATGGGATATATGTGTGGGCTGTACCATGGAGGGTGGCCAAGTGGTGAACCTAGGGAACACAAAGATAAATTAAAGGCTAATAAATAATGACAATGGAGTATTTCATAAGACTGATAAGTTTGGAATAATGAATGCGACATTTAAGTTATAATGTGGACGGCTTATGTATGGAATTATTCGCCTAATTTGTGATCATTCGATTTACAGGATGGTGGGCCCACTAACTTTTATACAGAGCTGGCTCACCATATATATCCGAGGTAAGTATAAAACTCGTAGTAACTTTGGATTTTGGGCAAGAAACTACTTGCCATCACATAAATGGAAACTACTCTTTTGTCCAAATATGTGTGTGGAACTACCTGTCTTGGCCCAATAGTGTTGTAATGTGGTTTGTAGTCTACGGGTTCAGGTTGGAGCCCTCAGATTTTTTTATTTTTGTTTAACTCATACCAGTCATGTAACTGACCCGAGTGTGTTATGCATTCGGGTGCGTTTCAGTTTGAAACGTAGTTGGATGACATGTGCAGGATATTGCTTTTGATGATGTGCCCGATGTGCTTGGCTGTGGAGTCTTTTGGCCATTGGAACGTTGTAGTTGCTCTGACCATCGGATGTATAGATTTTATTTCTTTTTTTCTGAACTTTGTAAGAAATTTTATTTAATGAATTTTGTATTGCTTTTGTAAATTAAAATGGTATTATATTTGTATTAGAATATTTTTTCTTTTATAATGAAGTGGATGATTGAGAATATAAGTTTAATAATACATAGTTTTATATTAACACAGGATCACGTATCCTTATTTAATGAGTATTAAATTTTATTTTCAATAATTATCTATTAGCATGTGTGAGGGTGTCACTCTCGGTGTTTTGGAAATTAAATATTTGTCTGGATACATGCTCTGGATTAAATATTTGGCTGTCCAAAAATCGGGGTGTGACACCGTGACTGCTTAAGACCATTGCCTTGTGGGTGGAGGGCCCTCTTTCCTCCATTTGTCAAGAGTTTTGGTAGCATGTGGTCACCGTTAGCCTTGTACCGCATGCGGTATATAGAGCCCTTAGCTTGCTAATGGACCCTTTATGAGACTAAAAACTTGGCCTTTTCATATAGTTTCTATAGAACCCTTCAATTAGGATCTTGATTTTCATCTTTTGATTAGGACAATGTGATGAATTATTTGCGTTTTCCCGTAAGAGATTATGTGGATGATGAGAACGTGTATGCGAAGGTATCATCAAACCTTATATGGTAGATTCCTCTAGAATAGTATAGTCTTTATCCAAACATCCGATCATTATTCAAGGATAATTTTAAAAATTTTGAAAATACAATCACTTCTTTCAAAAACCCGAGTCCTTTGAAAATTCCGAGAAAATCCCTTTTTGAAAATTCACTTTGAAATTCACTTTCACAAAATCCATCAAAAATTCTCCTAGAGAATCTTAAAATTTCTACTTTGATGATTCAATTTTAAAACCTCCTCTCAGATTTTAGAAAATTTCAAAATTCCTGCCTTGGTTTTCAAAAGAAATCATGATTTCACGCTTTGATGATTCAATTTCAAATTTTAGAATTATAAATTTCTACCTCGATTTCCAAGAGTCATGATTTCACACCGCAAGCATTGATAGTTCAAAAATATTTTTTTAATCTCCCACTCTCTTTCAAGATTTTCATGAAAAATTCAATTTTGTGAACCTGAGTCATCAAATAATTTCAAAGCTAAAAATCCTTGGATAATGATTGGATTATTATGATGATTGGCATATTCAAGGAATCTTATGTGTTTATGTGCTGATATGCTAGATCTAAGCTAGATTAAGGTGCATTGCATTTAGATTAGATTGCATTTCATCTGCATTGAATGCACTACACGAGCATTGCATATACGACTCCCGAGTGTGACACCTCTAATATACTTTCAAAGAAAAAAGTGTTGTTTTTCTCATAATTTTGAAACTTGATTTCTTCGATTTTAGAAAAATGTTTTTGAAAAAGGAAATAATTTTTAAACCACTTTTTTGTAAAATATCATTCTTTGACAAATTCTTTTGTAAATAAAGATACCTGATTATTTAAAAATCCCTAATAAACCAGAAAAAAAAAAAAAAAAAAAAAAAAAAGTAAAAAAAGATAGGACCAAAAAGTTGTACTCCCTCCTGGGTCAGAGCTCTGAACATTCGCTTGATTAGATCAGGATTTAAAGAAGAAATAGCCAGGTCCACTAGGGTTGAGAATATGATATACGAAGCTGATATGGAAGCAAGATTGGCCACAATGTAGACTGTGTTAGATCAGAGTAGGGAACAGAATCGGGAATAACTTGCCACTATGATGAGAATGATTGAGCAGCTGACTAATCCGCCGCCACAACCGCCTTCGGTGCATCATGAAGAAAAAGACTCTGGGGAGACAGTTCAACCGAAGGTTCAGCTAGATCAGGAAACTCAAGACAAGCTGGCTAAGATCGACACGTTAGAGAGTGTGATTAGAAAAAGCAAAGGGGTGGATGAGAATTTGTTTGACGTTGAAGGATTGTGTGACATTCCAAAAGCCAAACTCCCAAAAAAGTTTAAGATGTCGCATATTGAATTCTTCAATGGAACCGGAAATTCGAACAGCCATCTAAGGCTTTATGTGGGAACCTTGCAGCCTATGGGTATTGGGTGTGACTTCTTCGCACTACTATTTTCAAGGGTTTTAAGTAGGGAAGCACTTTTATGGTACTTGACGCTAGAACCAGCCATAACCAGAGATTGGGAGGTATTAGCCAAAGATTTCATGGCTTAGTATTCGTACAACCAATCATTTGATGTGACTGTAAGGGATCTAGAGACCACCAGATAAGAGTATAGGGAATCCTTCACAGGTTTTCTTACTCGTTGGAGGGCTAAAGCTGCTCAGATGACTAGCAGGCCGACAGAAAAGGATCAAGTTTGAATGATCATCAGAAACTTACAGCCCAAATACCTGGAGAGGCTAGAATTTCAGTCTATTGTGAGCTTTGAACAACTATTTGATGTGGGGACTTTAATAGAAGATGCCATTAGATAGGGAAAGATCAAGAAAGAGAGCTCGAGCAGCCGGTATAGAAAGACAGAAAGGCTATCATCAGTCTACTGACATCAACACACTATCTGCTCAGCCCTTTAAGAAAGAACGTCGAGGCATGACTAATGCAAAAGGGAATCAAAATTAGAATCAATCAAAAGAGAAAAGAGAATTTTTTGATTTGGGAATGTCGCTAAGCACTGCACTTGAGAGAATGATAGAAAAGGGGTATTTATAGAAATTGAAACCCAAACCAGAGCCGAATCTACTTCCGTTGGGTTTCAAAACTAAATTCTATTGTGACTTTCATCAAAGCCGTGGACATAGCACAGATAGATGTTGGAGACTTCGCCATGAGATTGAAGATTTGATTGAAAAAGGGGTCATTTCCCCTCCTCCCGCTCAGTCGAATGTTCAAAAGAATCCTCTCCCTAATCATAAAGGGAACATGCCAAATGTTAACTTTGTAGAAGAGGGGTCTTAGATTTATAACCCGATGGTCTACATTACATCCTTGAATCAGCCAGCCTCGGATATTCAGCTCCCAAAAAATGCCACAATTTGTATCTTGAGAAGTGTGGAAGAGGAAGAGTGGTTTGAAGAAGCACTGGCTTTTGAAGAAGAATAGCCAACGAAAATCTCACAATCAAATGGTGGGATCCTAATACCATCACTGATGATTCAATTTGGTATGAAGAAGAAAAGCCCATAAAAGCAGTCACCGAGAAAGAAAGCATTAAGCCGATCGAAGAGTTGGTGGAGTCTATCAAAAGCCTTGAATTCAAAGATGATGATCTCGTTGCAATGATAGGAGAAGGAGATTCCATTAATAACACCATAATCCCTGATGATTCTCTATGGAAAATCACTGTTGGCATTGAAAAATTAGCAAAAGAACTTGAGTCTATTTGGATCACTAATGAAGCCAACCACTTGACGCGTTCTGGACATCATTTCAAACCTCATGAATTAGAAAATTGTGGAAAAGAAACTTGGAAAGAGAAAGAAGTCGTCAGAGCAAAAGAAACTGACAAAGGAACCATAAGTGAAGAAGAAGATGAAATCCTAAAGCAATTGAAGAAAACACAAGCCTGGATCTCTATATGGGGATTGCTTATGACCTCTCACAAACACAAGCAAGCTATGCTTGATATTCTTAATCGATTGGATGTTTCTGTCAACACTACTCTCGAAGATTTGGTGAATAAAGTTGGAAAAACCGGTTTAAGTTCTAAGTTTAAACGCGCAGCGGAAAAATCAAGTTATAAAACTTAATTGGCATGCCCGGATCTACTACCCATCAACTCTATAGATGCACACAAGAGGGGACAAGAATTATACCTTACTGTCTTGAACCCAATTCTGAAATCTCTAACTTCCAGCAGCCTCCACTAGATGGTCTTCACTCTTATGACTCCTATGGATGCTCGCAGGAAGGGCTAGGGTTGGTGGGAACCCTAATGGAGAGGATACAGAAGGTTTTGGGGCTCCAAAACAGTTTCTGCAGCTTCAGACGTTCAAAACGACGAACAACCTTTCCAGAACGCAGCTGCCCTATTTATAGATTCCCATAACCGACCTAGCTCTCGAGCGATCGAAGTGGATTTGATCGATCGAACATTAGATCGATCGAACCATCTTCAATCGATCGAACCTGTCTAGAATTCAATCGATCGAGACAACTTCGATCGATCGAACCTGTCTTGACATCATCCTCATTTGCCTTTCCAAGCATCCTTGCGGAGCTAAGAGTGGGACCTCCTAGGCTCTTTATTATTGGCTCAGATTAGTTGATTAACTCCCATGACCAAACTCTTTGATCAGCAAATTAATCGACTGATCAGTTAACGTTTACTCCACTATAAAATGATAACTAAACTCCAACGCAAAAGAACATATCCGAAGCGATAACTAGACTTGTATGTTGTACTAATGTCCCTCTACCGTCAGCATTCGTAATCATATTCAGGTAGTCGAATAACTGTTACTGTCAACCTGAATCATGATTACTTCTTATATTCCTTGAGTCCCATTCACCTCTCATGATTACCAAACATGTTGATAACTCTTATCAACAAGACTTTAGTACTCAGTAATCGACTTGGTGACATTCTCAAGGGAATGCTTACTCTGAAACAGAGGGTAGATTCTGTCTTGACAATTTATGTTCACAACCCTATGAATATGACATACCCAAGATACCCAGGTGTTGATCTTCTATAGACCTCACTGATTGGTAAATCAAAACAGCCATATCCACAGTCTGTGTTCATAAACGTCTCAAGATTAAGAACACGTACCTTATACAAGTTATGAGTTCCTATCGACTGATTGACAGCCTTGAGTGTCAATAGGAAAGCTCAGGTCCGTCAATGCACTATAAGCACTAGCATGTTAACTAAGAGTTAAACTCTAGTGATTGAGATTAATCACTCCATCCAATGGTAGTTAATCATGCTACAGTGTAAACCTGATGAGATATCCAGTTTCATCATCCACTGTGACACATTCTAAGTAACAAAGAATAGTAATTCGTATCTCACTTGTATGTATCTCATACATACACGAATTACTTACTATGATACTTAAGGATAAACAATCATCTCATGAAAAAAACATACATAATGAAATGTAAAGCTGATATCCATATATTAAAAAGTCAATGTCTCATACATAAAGTAATGATTTGAGGGCACAAACCCAACAAACTCCCACTTGCACTCACAACCATACAGGATTACATCTGAGACCTAGACTATCTAGATGACGATCAAAGACCTTCTGTGGCAAGGCCTTTGTAAACGGATCAGCAAGATTGTCAGCGGTGGCAATCTTGGTGACAGTCACATCTCCACGTTGAACAATATCTCGGATAAGATGATATTTCCGCTCTACGTGCTTTCCCTTTCCGTGGTTCCTTGGCTCCTTGGACTGAGCCACTGCCCCACTATTATCACAATAAAGCGTAATAGGTGACAATGACGCTGGTACCACCTCGAGCTCCATAAGGAACTTCTTGAGCCAAACAGCTTCTTTTGCAGCTTACAAGCAGCCACATACTCAACTTCTGTAGTTGAGTCTGCAATGCATTTCTGCTTAATGCTCCTCCAACTAACAGCACCACCTCCCAAGGTAAAGAGATGTCCAGATGTTGACTTCCTTGAATCTTTATCTGATATAAAGTCCGAGTCAGTATATCCTACTGGAATTAACTCACTATTGCCGTACATAAGCATGTATTCTTTAGTCCTTCTCAAGTACTTAAGAATGTGCTTAACGGCTGTCCAGTGCTCTGGACCTGGATTCGATTGATATCTGCTAACCATGCCAACGGCAAAACAAATATCTGGTCTAGTGCATAACATCGCATACATAAGACTTCCCACTGCTGAAGCATAGGGAACTCCTACCATGCGATTCCTCTCCTCCTGTGTCTTGGGACACTGGTCCTTGGAGAACGCTAAACCATGCTTAAAAGGTAACAAACCTTTCTTCGAATTATCCATTGAAAACCTAGTTAGCACCTTATCGATATAACCAGCTTGAGACAATCCCATTATCTTTCGCTTGCGATCCCGAAAGAGCTTTATCCCAAGAATATAGCTCGCCTCTCCTAGATCCTTCATATCGAAAGTACTAGCTAGCCAAACCTTGACCGTTGATAATGCCGCTACATCATTTCCAATGAGTAGAATATCGTCAACGTAAAGCACAAGAAAGGCCACCACTTTTCCTTCACACTTCTTGTATACACAAGGTTCGTCCAGATTCTGTATGAAACCAAACGACTTGACCGCTTGGTCAAATCGGATGTTCCAACTCCTGGAAGCTTGCTTAAGCCCATAAATGGACTTTTGCAGCTTGCATACCAAGTTACCTTTCCGACCAGCTATGAACCCTTCTGGTTGTTGCATATAGATGTCCTCCTCAAGATTGCCATTTAAGAATGCAGTCTTGACGTCCATCTGCCAGATCTCATAATCTAGGCATGCAGCAATGGATAAGAGTATTCTGATGGACTTGAGCATGGCCACCGGCGAGAAGGTTTCCTCATAGTCAATGCCCTCCCTCTGAGTATAACCTTTCGCTATAAGCCTAGCCTTAAAGGTCTCAACCTCTCCATCAGATCCTCTTTTCCTCTTGTAGACCCACTTACAGCCAATGGGTTTAATATTGGCTGGAAGTTCTACAAGATCCCAGACCTGATTGGAATCCATAGATTCCAATTCAGCCTTCATAGCTTTAACCCAATGAGCTGAATCAACATCAGCCATTGCCTCTTCGTATGTGGCAAGATCAGATTCAGATTCTATAGAGACAGCTTCAAAAACTTCTCCTAAGAACATGTATCTATCAGGCTGGCTGATCATCCTCCCACTACGATGAGGTACCGGTGCGGAAATAGGTGAAGAAGTGGTGTTTTCTTGATTTACATCATTATTAACTGCGGGTTGAACTGAGGGCTCTCCTTCTATCTCTCTAAGATCTATCCTTCCCTTAGGTTTATGGTTCATGATATAATCATCCTCTAAGAAAACAGCATTTGTACTAACAAACACTTTATGTTCCCTTGGATCATAAAAATACCATCCATAAGTACCCTTTGGATAACCCACAAAGTAACATACTTCCGATCTAGAATCCAATTTGCTTATCTTTCCTTTCAGCACATGTGCCGGACACCCCCATATCCGGAGATGTTGCAAAGAAGGCTTGCGCCCAATCCACATGTCTCGTGGTGTCCTTGGAACAGATTTGCTTGGTACTAGATTTAGTATGTAAGCAGTGGTTTCCAAAGCATAACCCCAAAGGAATAATGGCAACTCAGAATAACTCATCATCGACCTAGTCATGTCTAAAAGAGTCCGATTCCTTCTCTCCGCTACACCGTTCTGCTGAGGCGTACCAGGTGCAGTCAACTGTGACAGAATCCCATTCTGTACGAGGTGATCAATAAACTCATTAGAGAGGTACTCGCCACCTCGATCAGATCGAATGGCCTTGATATGTGAGCCCAATTGCTTCTCCACTTCAGCCCTAAACTCTTTGAACTTTTCAAAGGCTTCAGACTTGTGCTGCATTAGGTACACATATCCATACCTAGAGTGGTCATCAGTAAATGTTATGAAATACTCATAACCACCCCTTGCTCTAATATTTATTGGTCCACACACATCAGTATGAACTAATTCCAACAATGCATTGGTCCTATTGCCCTTTGCGGAAAAGGGCCTTTTGGTCATATTACCCTCTAAACAAGACTCGCAGACTTCCATTGGTTCTAAAACCAATTTGCCTAAGATCCCTTCTTTGACTAGTCTGCCAATCCTATTTAGATTGATATGGCCAAGCCTCATGTGCCAAAGCCTTGTTGGATTAGTGGAAGGTTCTTTTCTTTTAGATGGTATAGTTACCATTGAGTTATTAAGTTCCAAGCAAGAATCTTTAGAAATATTGGGAGTAATCACATACAAACCATTTGATTTAACACCAGAACATATAAAAGAACTATTTCTTTTAATCACAACTTCAGTTCCAAAATGAAAAGAATAACCATTATTCGATAAATTAGAAACTGAAATTAAATTACGTCTCATTAAAGGGACGTAAAGTACATCTGATAAAATCAAAACTTTATTGTCTAGAAATTCTAAAACTACGACTCCTATAGCAACCGCAGAAACGGTTGCGCTAGAACCTAGAGTAAGTACGATTTTCCCATCACTGCACCTCCTGGTTGATCTGAACCCCTGCAATGAATTACAGATATGGTTAGTCGCACCAGAATCAATGCACCAAGTGTTTGAAGTATCCGTTATAAAACTTACTTCAATCACATGTGATTCAATCATACCTTAAACTCTTGTAGCTAAGAATTCTGGACAGTTCCTCTTCTAGTGGCCCTTCTCACCGCATTGGAAACACTTTCCTTTGCCTTGGCCACCCACCTTCCTTTTGCCCTTACCTTTTCCCTTAGATTTTGCAATCTTAGGGACTGGTCCAACACTTGAACCACCAGTGTTGGCTTTCTTCTTCCCTTTCTTTCCTTTCGGCACAGATCGGGAGGAGGAAGCGCTTTTCTCAACGTTCAAAACATTGACCCCAGGTTTGATCACCCCTTCTGCTGCCAAAAGAGAACTCATCAATTCGCTCATTGAAAAATTCATTTGATTCATATTATAGTTAAGTTTAAATTGAGCGAATGAAGGCGACAGCGAATTAAGGATCATATCAACTTGGGTCTGTGCATCGATGTTGGCACCTAGGGTCTCCAGCTCGTTTAAATAACCAATCATTTTTAAAACATGTTCCTTGACTGGAGTCCCTTCCGACATCTTTGCACTCATTATCTTTTGCATGGCTACCTGTCTGGCAGGCCTGCCATGCTCCCCAAACATCTTTTTTAGGGATGTGATAATGTCACTGGCAGAATCATTCGATTGGAATTGGTGTTGCAATACACCAGCCATTGAGGCCAGAATATAGCAACGAGCCATTCCATTCGACTTCTTCCATTTGTCGAACTCGCGTCTGGCAGCTGCCGAAGCATTTGCCGCGGGTTCTTCGGGGCATGGGGTGGTGAGGACATATATGTGATCCTCCGCAGTTAACACGATGTCAAGGTTACATTTCCATTCAGTGTAGTTGTTTCCAGTTAACTTGTTTTGAGTGAGTATGGTGGAAAGTGGACTAAATGCAGATCCAGACATTATGATTACTGAAAATCAAACAAAATAAATATGGATATCAGGATTTGACAGTTTGAAATAAAAGAATCCTTAAAACTCTTATTTTAAAACAAAGTCGCCGGAATATCGAAACAAAAGAATAAAGCCTCCGTGTGGAGGTCAATTTTCTATTTTTTGATTAATCAAGACTTGTCCGCTATGCAACTCTTGCAAAAACAAGTTATGACTCCCGATCCCTTTTGATCTCTAAGTTTCTGAACAATGCCCCGTGTGGGATCCCTTATCCATAGCTTAGCTAGTGTGTACCATTAACTAGGATCCAATCACAACCGTCTCAAGTAGCGCCTCCGTGTGGTGGTCACCCTCTAACACGTCTGATTGATCCTATCATAAGAAGTTCACACCTAGTAACCAATGAGTAATGCACCCTCTGTATGGAATGATCACCCTTGACGAGGTGACACAGAATGCACCACTCATCTTACAGTGAACCGTTAATGGAAGATCGTGGGTGTAATTAATAAGACCCTCTCCCACTAGTTTTAGTAAAAAGGATTTTGCTTTTTGAGAAAATCTGTTTCTACACACTTCCCATAAACATCTAATGTTTACTAATGTGTTGAAAATGGTTTTTGAATTTTATTTTAGAAAACTTGTTTTGCGTGCATGCAACAATGTATTATACGCCAATCACAAACCAAGCACATAAAACAAAAAACTAAAATGAAATATAGGCATTCAAACAATGCCTCTATCTCCCATGGCTCTATCTCTATAGAACCTCCTTTTGGTTTGATCGCCTCTAGCTCCATCTTCATGGATAACGGTTCCTTGCTCCATCTTCATGGATAACGGTTCTTTGCTCCATCTTCATGGATTTTTTAATTCTATTACATTTGTCCTATGCTTCTTTCGAAGTTTACAATTTATCTAGAAATAGAAATAACAACAAAATAAAAGGCTAGGGAAACCGGTGCGACTTTCCTTTTCGTAGGATTGAAGTCGCAGCGCCCTTTACATATGCCTTAAAACCAAACCAAACTTAAATTACAACATGCACCAATCTCAAACAATTTAAATACAAATATTCAAATGATTTGGTGCCATGGGAGATAGCGACTAATCTAGCTGCAAAAGGGTTAGTCGTACACGCATCCATACATACATAATAAATATATGTAACTGTTGAAACACTTAATCGATTCACACAGTATATAAACTCTTTACATACTGAATTAGAACTTAAAACAGCATCTTACTTCTCTGTCACAGTTCGATCGATTGAAGACCGTTCGATCGCTCGAACCTTCGATCGATTGAACACTGTTCAATCGCTTGAACATTCTGTTTCACAGAATGATTTGAAAATTTTACAGAATATTTTAAAATTAAAGTTTTTGATTTCAAAACACTTTAAAACTGTGAAACAGAGAACCTGACAAAGAATCTCTCTCGATCGATCTAACTTTATTCGATCGATCGAATACCAGAAGGTTTCAATCGATCGACGACTGTTCGATCGCTTGAGAACAGATGTTCGATCGATCGAATCCTCCTTGCATCCTATGCAATCACAGATTTGTATACTGCTGCGATAACACTGCAGAAACAGATCTGTGATGATGCAGTTTCGAAAACAGTTCTAAAATCAACATATAAATCAAAATAGTGTTCCAAAAATGCATTTATAGATCCAAACGAGCGTGGCTCTGATACCAATTGTTGGAAAAACCAGTTTAAGTTCTAAGTTTAAACGCGCAGCGGAAAAATCAAGTTATAAAACTTAATTGGCATGCCCGGATCTACCACCCATCAACTCTATAGATGTACACAAGAGGGGACAAGAATTATACCTTATTGTCTTGAACCCAATTCTGAAATCTCTAACTTCCAACAGCCTCCACTAGATGGTCTTCACTCTTATGACTCCTATGGATGCTCACAGGAAGGGCTAGGGTTGGTGGGAACCTTAATGGAGAGGATACAGAAAGTTTTGGGGCTCCAAAACAGTTTCTGCAGCTTCTGACGTTCAAAACGACGAACAACCTTTCCAGAACGCAGCTGCCCTATTTATAGATTCCCATAACTGACCTAGCTCTCGAGCGATCGAAGTGGATTCGATCGATCGAACATTAGATCGATCGAACCATCTTCAATCGATCGAACCTGTCTAGACTTCAATCGATCGAGACAACTTCGATCGATCAAACCTGTCTTGACATCATCCTCATTTGCCTTTCCAAGAATCCTTGCGGAGCTAAGAGTGGGACCTCCTAGGCTCTTTATTGTTGGCTCAGATCAGTTGATTAACTCCCATGACCAAACTCTTTGATCAGCAAATTAATTGACTGATCAGTTAACGTTTACTCCACTATAAAACGATAACTGAACTCCAACGCAAAAGAACATATCCGAAGCGATAACTAGATTTGTATGTTGTACTAATGTCCCTCTACCGTCAGCATTCCTAATCATATTCAGGTAGTCGGATAACTGTTACTGTCAACCTGAATCATGATTACTTCTTATATTCCTTGAGTCCCATTCACCTCTCATGATTACCAAACATGTTGATAACTCTTATCAACAAGATTGCAGTACTCAGTAATCGACTTGGTGACATTCTCAAGGGAATGCTTACTCTGAAACAGAGGGTAGATTCTGTCTTGACAATTTATGTTCACAACCCTATGAATATGACATACCCAAGATACCCAGGTGTTGATCTTCTATAGACCTCACTGATTGGTAAATCAAAATAGCCATATCCACAGTCTGTGTTCATAAACGTCTCAAGATTAAGAACACGTACCTTATACAAGTTATGAGTTCCTATCGACTGATTGACAGCCTTGAGTGTCAATAGGAAAGCTCGGGTCCGTCAATGCACTATAAGCACTAGCATGTTAACTAAGAGTTAAACTCTAGTGATTGAGATTAATCACTCCATCCAATGGTAGTTAATCATGCTATAGTGTAAACCTGATGAGATATCCAGTTTCATCATCCACTATGACACATTCTAAGTAACAAAGAATAGTAATTCGTATCTCACTTGTATGTATCTCATACATACACGAATTACTTACTATGATACTTAAGGATAAACAATCATCTCATAAAAGAAACATACATAATGAAATGTAAAGCTGATATCCATATATTAAAAAGTCAATGTCTCATACATAAAGTAATGATTTGAGGGCACAAACCCAACAAATATGATCTCTGCAAAACCTCGTAAGCCTGTAATCACATTCACAGATGAAGATTTGCCGCCAGAAGGGGCACACCACAACAGGGATCTCTACATCACTGTACACTGCTTGGGGAATAGAGTGCCAGTTTGCTTGGTAGACAATGGATTGTCCTTGAATGTATGTCCTCTCTAAACTGCTCTCAGAATGGGACTATCTATTTCAGAACTCTTGCCATCAACACAGACTGTGAGGGCCTATGATAATACTAAAAGGGCTATTGTGGGAATGATTAAACTAAAAATTGAAGTCGGATCATTGAACAAAGAAGCTGAATTCCAAGTGATTGATATTCTAACTAGCTTTAATCTTCTATTGGGACGTCCATGGTTACATTTAAATGATGTCGTCACCTCCACTCTTTACCAGAAAGTCAAGTTCATCTGGAAAGAGGACGTGGTGACAATCTTTGGGGATAGCAGGAGCAAGGAAGAAGGGACGACTCAGAAAATGAGCTGGGAGGATTCGACTTTGTGGGAATGCTAGAAAAGAAGCCATGCAAGAAATCTATTTGGGATCAACTCAGCAATGACAAGGGAAAGACATTTCCTAATACATCTGTTTGGGGTGAAGAAATCACTCCGTTCAAGAAAAAGAAGCCATTTATCATTGGACGCGAGTATAGAAAGATGTTTGAGAAAGAAAACCCAGTTGTTGAAAACCTACAAGAAGAGGTGGGACGGAATTGGATCCCTGAAGTCATGCCATTGTATTTTGACCAGTATGCAAATCCTAAAGTAGCTCACATGGTGTGAAAGATGAATAATTTCCCTGGAATGGGACTGGGTCGTCGCCAACAAGGAATAACTGAACCGCCTGATTTCCATGAGCAGAAAGATAAATCTGGACTTGGATATCAAGTGGCTGAAGAAGACAAGAAGAAGGTGATCAAAGGAAAAGAGCCGATGGTTGTTTCTGGGCCAAGAATTCTGAATGGATACTTCGTAAAAGTGGGTGATGACTTCCCTTTCTGTGGTTTTCCTGAACCGTGGTATGATCCGGTTAACAAGAGTATCAAGCCTAGGTTTGTGATTTTCTTCAAACATGAGTTCTCCGACTATGAGGATCCATTCTTATATGCACCACCTGCCAAGAAAGAAGGGAAGGATTGGGCTGATCTGATGACGAACGATGATCTGAATATGCTAATGGGCGATGAACTGAACATGCTATTAGATACTGAAGAAGCACCAGGAAACGTGAAAAAAATCAATCCAATAGAGGGAGCTCTGAACAATTGGGTGATCAAATCAGGAGTCAACAAATCCCCTCCCCCATTTCCTCAGAAGTCTGTAAAGGCCAATATGAGCCATGATGTTGAGTCTGCTTTTGCTTTTGATGTACCCAAAAATGTTAATGAAATGAACGAAGATTTTGCTTACTCTTCTGTGTCTAATGATCTTGATTTTGAAATTTCTGAGGATTTGCAAAGATTAACTAAAAATGAAAATGAATCTGCATGCAAGATTATTGAAGAAACTTTGCTAATAAACTTGGGTAATGAAGATAATCCACAAAATGTTCATATTGGCACTACACTCACTTTACAAGAAAGCAATGAACTAATCAATTTATTAAAAGAATTTAAAGATGTTTTCGCTTGGTCTTATGAAGATATGCCAAGCATTGATCCAGAGATTGTCCAACACCATATCCCTCTCTTCCCTAATTTAAAACCTGTTAAGCAAAAATTGAGACGCATGAGACCTGAATGGACTTTGAAAATTAAAGAAGAGGTTAAGAAACAGTTGAAAGCTGGATTCCTGATGGTAACCCAATACCCGGAATGGATAGTTAACATAGTTCCTGTGCCAAAGAAGGATAGAAGGATCCGAGTATGTGTCAACTTCAGGGATTTGAACAAAACCAGTCCTAAGGATGATTTTCTGCTTCCACACATGGATGTTTTGGTAGATAACACAACAGGGCATAAGCTGTTATCATTCATAGATGGTTTCTCAGGGTGTAATCAGATTTTAATGGCACCCGAAGACAGAGAAAAGACTACATTCACAACTCACTGGGGGGCGTATTGCTACCGAGTGATGTCGTTTAGGTTAAAGAATGCTGGAGCAACCTATTAGAGAGAAACTACTACATTGTTACAAGACATGATTCATAAAGAGGTAGAAGTCTATGTGGATGACATGATTGTCAAATCGAAGAAAAGAAGTGAGCATTTAGCAGCCCTCGCCAAATTCTTTGAAAGATTGAGAAGATATAGAATGAGATTGAACCCACAAAAGTGTACTTTTGGAGTAACCATTGGGAAGCTGTTTGGATTTCTCATTACACAAAGGGGAATTGAAGTTGACCCCACGAAGATCAAAGCTATTATGGATATGCCTCCTCCGACGAATGAAAAAGAAGTAAAAGGATTTCTGGGATGAATCCAATTCATCAGTCGCTTCATCTCTAATCTCACTGCAACTTGTGATCCGCTGTTCAGCTTGTTAAGAAAAGGAAATAAATTCGAATGGCACGATCAGTGCCAAGAGGCTTTTGACAAGATCAAGACTTATCTATCAAACCCACCGGTTCTTTCACCCCCGAAGAAAGGAAAGCCTTTACTGTTGTACTTATCCGTGTCAGAAAATGCTATGGGATGTATATTAGCCCAAGGAGGAGATGAAGGGCATGCAGAGAAAGCCATTTACTACTTGAGAAAAAGGATGATTGGATACGAGCTGAAGTATTCTCCGCTAGAGAAGACATGTTGGGCTTTGGTTTGGGCCACTCGTCGTTTAAGGCATTATATGTTGGCCATTCCTGTTGTTTTGATCTCCCAAATGGACCCTTTGAAGTACCTCTTCGAAAAACCTGCATTGACATGCAAAATTTCTCGATGGACCTTGATGCTATCTGAGTTTGACTTGACACATGCTACGAGCAAATCTGTTAAAGGAAGAGCTGTCGCAACATATTTGGCAGAACATCTGATATGTCTGAAAAATGAAGAATTCATGTTCCTGGACGAAGGATTGATGGAATTGAGAGAAGTTGTATAGAAGATGTATTTTGATGGAGCTGCAAACCAGAAAGGATATGGAGTAAGGATCATCCTTGTATCCCCTGAAGGAGCACATACCCCATTCACGATTAAATTGAAGTATACCTCCACCAACAACACTGCTGAGTATGAAGCTTGCATCATGGGGTTAGAAGCCGTATTGACTTTGGAAGTAAGGAAACTTGATGTATTCGGGGATTCCAATTTGATCATATCCCAAGTTCGAGGAGATTGGAAAGTCAAAAAAGAAAAGTTGAAGCCTTATCATGAATACCTTGATTCTCTATGATCTTGTTTCTTTCATATCATGTTCTTCTACCTACCTCGAGAAGAAAATCAGCTAGCAGACTCTTTGGCTACTTTAGCCTCGATGATTGAGATTCCTGTAGGAATAAAATTAACTCCGTTGATGATTGAACAGAGAGAAAAGCCATCTTATGAGATGATTGGGGAAATAGAAGAAGCAGAAAAACTTCCATGGTACACAGATGTATGGAACTTCATTGAAAATGGGGAATATCCAGAAGGTGCGTTCGAAAAGGACAAGAGAGCCATAAGAAGATTCTCAGCTCAGTTCATGATTTGTGGTGGAATTCTGCTAAAGAAATCGTACAATGGGTTCAACTTGACGTGTTTATATGGGAACAGTGCAAAGAAAATGATGGAGCAAGTTCACGAAGGGGTGTGTGGTCCTCACATGAGTGGACACATGTTAGCCAAGAAAATCATCTAATAAGGGTATTATTGGACTACTGTGGACAAAGACTGCTACGAATATGTCAGAAGATGTCACAAGTGTCAGATCCATGCTAATATGAAGCATGTGCCGCCATCACTGTTATACAACATGACTACCCCTTGGCCATTCTCAGTTTGGGGAACAGATGTTATTGGAGAAGTAAACCCGAAGGTGTCTAATGGACATCAATATATCCTAGTAGCAATTGATTACTTCACGAAATGGGTGGAAGCAGAATCCGATGAGACACTGAAGGCTAAAGATGTGGCCAGATTTATCAGAAGAAATATAATCTGTTGATACGGGGTCCCTCGTGAGTTGATATCCGATCATGGCAGCCACTTCCAGAAAGAAGTTTTGGATTTACTAGAGGAATACAAGATCATGCATCACATGTCAGCACCATATAGGTCACAGACAAATGGGGCAGTTGAAGCAGCCAATAAGAATTTGAAGATGATTCTAAGGAAGATGACTGATACGCACCGGGATTGGCATGAAAAATTACCATATGCATTGTGGGGATACAGAATGTCTATCAGAACATCTACAGGAGCCACTCCTTATTCCTTGGCTTACGAAATAGAAGAAGTACTCCTAGTTAAAACAGAACTACCATCACTGAGAATTGTGGCTGAACCCAAGATTCCAGAGTTTGATTGGTTAAGAAACTGATATGAAGAGCTAATGTTACTTGATGAAAAGAGGTTTACTGCAATTGATCATATACACGTGTATCAGAGAAGAATAGCTCGAGCATTCAACAAGAAAGTTCATCCAAGAAAACTCGAGGAAGGTGACCTTATGCTTAAAGAATTAAAAGCACCTATTTTTGATCCCAAAGGAAAATTCAAGCCAAATTGGGTTGGTCCGTACATCATCAAGAAGCTTCTCTCTGGAGGAACAGCATACCTGATGGATCTAGATGGAGTTGAGTTCAATCAGCCAATCAACATTGATCGTCTCAAGAAATACTATGCTTAAAATCTTTCCTTCAAGCTTGTTCTTTCAAAACCTCTAGCCTTCGAGGAATTACGCTTGACTTGATTCCCATTTGGGGATACGTAGGCAACCTACTCGGTTCGGTCACTACTCCTGAAACACTCAAGCCACATCTCAAATACCTTCTTTCAAAACCTCGGCCAAACTACTTTTGGACCTAATTCTCACTTGGGGATAAGTAGGCGAGCTTTCCTGGCTCTCGGTCCCTGAACCTTGCAAACTAGGGGCAAACTTTCAAGTTTGCCCAGAACCTTAAGTTATCACTGCCACACTAGGGGCAAACTGCGTTTGCCCAAACTTCCATTTATCATTATCAACTAAGGGCAAACTGCCGTTTTCCCATATCTTACTACCTGTTCTCTCTGGATCACTTGACTATCAGAATTAAGTAACTAAGTAAAAAATCTGGTAATTCTTGATATTAAATTGAAAAGTTTTTAGCAATCTGAAAAATGTGAGTATATTGTCAAGACTGAAACATTATGTAAAAAAATTTCAAATCTTCAAGATTACATGCAAAGCCAACACAATATCCTGCTACAAGATAATATTTTCATTTCTAACATGCAAATCCTAGGAAATTCAAACAACAAAATCTAAAGACATTGTCGAGAAAGGGAATCGTCAGAAATTTCCGTTCCCTGTAACCGAGTCCTGTATGTCAGTGTGCAAAGTGTCAAGCAAATCCAAACTCGTAGCAAAGAATGCAAAGCAAAAGCAAAGGATAGCATAAAGCAGCATCAAGCAAAGTCAAGAGTACAAGCCCATCAAGTCTCAAACAGAATACATCAACTTCAGTCTTAGTACAGAAAGCAAGAAAGCAAGAATGATAGTCATGGGTACACATGAAAATGAGTAATCATCAAAATCAGCGACATCGAGTAGCCCATAGGTACCGAGCAGGCGTATCTGAAGCCGTAGCGCTATCATCATCATCAATTTGGCACCGTCGCCTAGACCCGCCAGCCCCACTAGAAGGGCCTGTATTCATTCGTTCCAGTTGTGATTAAAGCTGCCTAACTTGAGCTACCTGTCAAAAGAAAGAATCAGTACAAGGTTGAAAATGCAATGGGAAGAAAAGAAGAAGTCAAGAAATTTACCAGAGCCGCATCTCGATCTATGTAAGTCTGACACATGCCATCTCACTGTAAAAGGAGAAAGACAAGATCAGAAAGATTAGGAGAATCAGAAGTAATGAGTTCAGAATTACTCACATGTCCCTCTCGAGCGAGGCTCTAAGCCCTCATATTCTGTGCATAAGCGCGCTCTTCATTAAAAATAGCTCGGGGAACCGACTCGTACTGCTCTGGAACTAGCTGGGGCTCCATAAGATCACGGGGAATCTCCATTGAAGATATGACCCCGCGCAGCATATTCGAGGCCCGCCAATCACAAGGAGGAATGGGAGGTAGAGGTCGGCCAGGGCCATCCACGAAAGATCTCCCCTGCAAACAACGATGAGAAATAAGAGATCGCAAGCATTTAATCAAAAGTGGAGAAGCTGTGAAAATACCTGTGGGTCATCCAAAAGAGAAAGATTGGGCATTAGATGAGTAGCCCTGAAAACGTCGTAGTTCTCCTCAAAAAGAGTGAATGAGGCAGAAGGAATTCTAGTCAAAGCATCAATAAGATGTTTATCTTCCAGATTTCACGCCGACCTCATACAAGAAGGAGGATCCTGTGGCACTAAGAGACGATCCTCCAAATCAGTCTGGGGAGCCACTCTCTCTCCAAGATACCACTCAAGAACAGAAGGACCCTCAAGAAGAATCCTCTCTCCTGTCATCTGCCTAGCTAAACCGATCTCGACCACATCACCATTTATAGCCCAAGGATGCCAGTTAACTTGATTAAATCTGAGACGGGTCAGAAAATCCCGACAAGAAATAACATTATGTGCATCATTCTTGACACCTACGGCTTGGCGACGCCACTCCAGAGCCCGTGGAAAAATATGTATCTCTTCCTCCCGAAATGATGGAGCTGTCATGGAAAAATACTCGAAGGCCCACACTGTAGACACCCCAATTTTGACCAAACGTCAAATCTAGGGTGATTCGTGGTGAAAAGTGCATATTTCTAGTGTATTACGTAGTATTTTATGCATACTTTATCCCCAAAGTCCCTACATTTAGGTTCATTCTAATAACAATGTTCTTTTTATTGTGTTAATGCTAAACTATATGTTTTTGCATGGTTTTATAGGTATTAGGATGTAAATCAAAGAAGTGGAGCTAAAGAAAGTGATTCTGGTGAAGAGAATAACAGAAGCAGCTGGGAAAATGCCAATTTTGACAATGATGACTTCAGATTTGGAAGATTTTCCCAGAGACAAGAAATGTAGATCTTTGAGTTACGGTCGCGTGGCCGCAAACGGGAGGTTAATCCGAGGTCCGAGTAAAAAGTTATGGCCATTCTCCCATCGGTGTGCAGTGCTGTCAAAATCAGAGGAGTTCAAGCGATTGAAGAGAGTTCAATCGATCGAACCTTCGATCGATCGAACTAAGCTCGATCGATCGAACTCTATTTTCACCCAAAAGTTGCGTAAACTCTGTGGGAACCCTATATATACGTCGTTTTGACGCCAGACGAAAGGAGGACGCTCCAGAACGCAGAAAACAGCAGTTTTAGGGTAGTTTTAGGGTTAGATTAGGTGTAGATTAGGTTAGATTCTTGTTTTTCTTCCTCTTTTCCATTGATTTACTAAAGATTATTGAAGATTCAAGTTTCTTTCATGTTTATTTTAAGTTTATTTCAGATTATATCCAGGTTTTTCTTTCCAATCCTTGTTATTTGATTGCTATTAGTTTATATGCTATGATTACTCTAGTTTGTTATTCCTGTATTAGTTTAATCATGTTTCTGTAGTTTAGACGTTGGGAATATGTGATGAAACATTGAATCCCAGCCTCTGCCATGCAATCTTAGAAACCTTGGGCTCGATCGATCGAAGGTATTTCGATCGATCGAACCAGGGACAGTCAAGCGATCGAAGGCATTTCGATCGATTGAAGGATGATGATGTTCGATCGATCGAGAGCGCTTCGATCGATCGAACATGTTAAATCTTGAGATGATTCTTTTAAGTATTCCATGACTTTCTGTTTTAGAAATCTGTCATCAAATTGTCCCAATAAGCTCAGTTTGTCACAACAGTTTTTAGAACTTAAAGCCTTAAGGCCTTTTCTTCAATGACTTTTGAAAACCACTTTGAATGCTAACACCATTTAGAGTGCAAGTAATTACCATTGTTTTAAACCGTCTTCTATGTATTTTAAATCATTTGTGATGATGTAGTCCCGGTCATGAAAGGGCTATTGATTCTTTATCTTTAGAAAAATACGGAATGCTGAAAAGGAATGAACTCCATAGAACGTTAACGACTGTGCATGGTAGATGGTTAGGATTAATGTGGATTCATGTGTTTCCAACACTTTTAGTTTGTTAATTTAATTAGTTATGTTTCTTTGTGCTTTAGTTTAATATTTAGTTTAACTTAATTAATTAGGATTTGTTAGTACACCTCCAATCCTTCATTCTTATTTTCCTTTTCTTTAGGTTATAACTTAGTATATATTCTTCCTTTTCCTTCCCTGTGGGATCGACCTGGACTTCCAGTACTATATTACTTGCACGATCACCTACACTTGGGTGTTGCACAAGAGCGCACAACTTTTTAGTCGTGTCATAGGGATTGGTTACCTCTGAAGACCGATGATGATGATGACCGGTGAAATTTGAAGGTTTTCCAAAAAATTCAAATTCTTCAAGGATTCTTCAAAAAAAGTTTCAAAATCAAAGAAAAAAATCAAAATAAGAGAGAGAGAGAGAGAGGGGAAATTAGGTACTCGGGGGGAAACCCAAACGTTGAATAACATGTGAGGAAATCAGTCTGAGAATTCATTCAAAAAAAAAAAGAAGAGTAATATAATATGAAAAAAGTTTTCAAAAGAAAAAAAGAAGAAAAGAAGTTTTCAAAAGAAAAAAGAGAAAAAGAAGAAGAAAGAAATAAAAATATACCATGTATATAGGTGTATCTTAATAAAGTACACTAGATATGTAAGTATATTAGTATATACTTTGCTAATAATTAAGATTGAGGTAATGTAGGTATTGAAAATTAAAAAGAGGGCAAAATTCTGTTAGCCCCGGTACGCAGGAAAGTCGGCGGCAGTCACTGAGTGCCGCCCGGTATTCAATGAGTGCTGCCCGGCATTCAGTGAGTGCCGTCCGGTATTCACTGAGTGCCACCCGGCATTCAGTGAATGCCACCAGAAGCCATCGAGTGCCGCTAGCTGTAACAGACTACTTTTCTCACATGTTCTAGAAGAAAACTTTGCACATGGGTTTTCACCCGAATTTACCCATCTAACCTTGAATTGGTGGTCTATATAAACAAACTTTCATCTTCATTTTGGGAGATACACACATATACTTGAATTAAAAGAGAGAAATACAAGAATTATATACATACATTAGAAAGAATTGAGAGAAAGAAGATAGAGTTTCTTGAAGAAATTTGAAGAATTGAAGAAGAGTTTGAAGATTGTTGGAAGAACTTCACAAGAGATAGAAGAATTCTTTGAGGTCATAGAGGTAACCTCTCAATCACTTGGTAGAATTAGGCAATTCAATCACAAATTCTTAGATCTAGGACTTTTACACATTTTCAAAACCTCTCTTCTTACCTCATTTCATCACACACCACTTAGAATTTGTGATTGAATATCATAAGGTTTCATTAATTTGGATCCAAAATAGAGCTTTGGATTTATGAATAAAAGAGTTTTAACTTGAAATTTTCAAATAACATTTTGATTTCCTTTATTTTGTTTATATTCTTCTCAAGAAGTCTATGAGATCTTCAATATCTCATTAGATTTCTTTGAGTTTGATCCTCTAATTCTCTATGATCTTAGGATTTATATGGGGTTTAAAGTGGATTATGATCATCACTACATGTAGTTTGTTGAATTTAAGTTTTGGCCCATGGTTTGGAACCTCCTTATTAAAAATCTCATGGAATTCATGCTATATTCCATAGAGGTTTATGTAGTTGGGATGTCATTTTGCCTCCACAGACCATTAACTTGGTAGGAGAAATAATAATATGACTCTATATTCTCCAAGGACCATTAACTTAAGAGGAGAATAAGGTTTCATGGATCTATATTCCTCAAGGATCATATGTTTGAGAGAGGAATTAGATGTAGATTTTCATAATTCATAATCTATATTTATAATAAGTAGAACCTTAAGATTCTCTTGCTAGATCTCCAACTATGTGATCTATGATAGGAATCCATCAAGGTTAAATCTAGGGGTTTCTTCCTATTTCATTAGTTTGTCCCAATAATCACAACCATACTTGGTTCTAGTCCTTTTTAGGATCATGGATCAAGTTGGTTTTAAAGTATGAACATAACCCATCTATAGACCAATTGTGAACAAAGATTTTCTATAGGATCATGGTTCATTGGAAATGGATGAGACCAATTGGAGAATGTTCATAACCCATCTAAGTACCTCTGTGATTTTTGTTTTGATGAAATTCCATGCCTAAGATGATTTGGTCTTATGATTTCAAAACATGCAACTCTGTGTCCAAAATTTCAGAACAGCAAGTCCATTTTGAAATTAATAAATCAGAATTTTAACGGAGTTTCCCGGGTCTCTAATAATTTTTTCTAAATACCTTAATGTGTTAGGGAGATACCCTAAAAAGATCTAAGTGTTTCTCATCTTTTTACTATTTTTAAAAAATCGTACAAGATCTCTGGACAGAGAGTTGCAGATTCCTGAGTGATGTCTAGTGCTTTCCATATTCCCAGAGTTCTAACCGTTCAAACCTTGATTTTCTTTTTGGGTTATAAACTAGACTCACATAGGCATATCATATCCAAAAATCATTAAGATCCAACCGTTGGAATTATGGTTTTTCTACTTTTTAAGATCTGGTCTGCTCTCTGTAATTCATAAAAAACTACTATTGTTTTTGTCTAATCTTATTTATTTCAACTCAAATGGTTCCCTAATGTCTTGGGACCCAAATTATGTTTTGAATAATGATAATTTAGCTTAAATCCAGAGCCTAAGTGATCCAAATTAGTGAATAAATCCATGTTTTATTCTTGTTCACATTCATTCATTCATGTACATTAATGCTTATGATTAGAACTAGCTATTGAATAAAGTTGGATTTCATGCTTAATAGATCTAAGGTAGAGGATCATGATTGATTGTTTTAATATCATATTATTATGTGAAGCATGTGGACTAATCTTTGTTTTGTAGCGCATTTGAGGTACAATTTCTCATCTCTTCTCTAGTTTATTTCATTTGTTGATTTTGTTGATTTTCGACTCCATGCGCGACACCTTAGACTAGGTCTTGCCTTATGTGTTTATATGCGTTAGAGACCTTTTCTTAGGTTTATTTTATATGTATGCATTGCATGTTTAAATTCGCAGCTGGATCCCAGGTAAGTTTCCTAGTTCCCTATTTGCACATCATTTTGCTTGCTATTTGAACTATGTGGCTTGTGAATGATATTTTGTCGTTAGCAATCTTGCACCCTTTTCAACATGCTTGTGCAATGTATTATTTATATATATGTATTAGTTGAGGGCACACTTAGATTATTAATTCGATTAAAAAGGATGATGAGTAGAGGCCTATCACGAGATAGGATGAAAGGGGGTGTTTTAGTCCGCCGGGCTCCTTCCCCTTTCATTCCATAATCTCCGGACCCAGATTATCTTTGGTTTCGCAAAAGATTAGTTTGCTTTTAAATTGGTTTCTTAATTTTTCTAAAAAAATTAAGTGGCGACTCTTTGATTTTGAATTTGGAATTTGAAAAAAAAATTTAAAATAAAAGTGGGCCCAAATGCCGGTGTCCACAATTTGGCGACTCTGCTGGGGATCCAACCCAGAGTCTCTGGTTTCGCAGACCAGAATTTCTGATTTTGGGTTCACTCGAGGATTAGACTTGAAAGCATCCTTTTAATCGAATTAATTAATTTTTGTGTGCCCGTTGCATTGCACTTGCATGTTTTGCCAGTCGATTGCATGGAACTATGACCTTGGAGGCTCGGGCCAACCTGGTCGGTCAAGTCATCATGGGACCGTGTGATCACCCTTGATCTCGTACCATGTTTTGGTATATGAAGCATCCTATCGGGTGTGTGCCAAGGGTCCCTTATTTGACCAAAACCTGGCCTTTGCATGGTAGCTTCTATAGAACCTTTCAATCTTAGGAAATTAATTCTTGATTAGGATTATGTGCTAGGGAGTTTTGTATGCCCGAAAGGGATTATTTGAGATGATGATGATGCTTGCTTGATGAAAGACGTTTAACCCTTTAATCACTTTTGAGCAATTCCTTCTCATGTCCCACGACATTTGGGAACATGTTGAATCTTGATTATAAGATTACATCTCTTATATCTTGTTAGCTAAGCATCATTGACCTTGTATGCATCCGAATTCATGAAGAGTACAACAACAATCCGATCATGTGATCCTCCTACCCAAAGAATTTTAAATACACCTTTGGAAGCAAATATTTGCTATCTTTATTCCAAGGTATTCAATCGCTCTTTCAAAAATCTTTGGAGTTCACTTTTTGATTAAAATCTCAGGTCAACCATCTTTGAAGGAAGAACCCAAAATTCTGGGAACCCAAAATTTTGAAAAGTTTCACCAACTAAAGAAACGCTTTTCAAAGCAAAATTTTGACTCAATCACCTTTTGGTTGAGGAATATAATCCAAAATTCTTGAGAATTGTATTTAAGAGATCTCCTCAATTAAAGAAATGCTTTTCAAATGAATTTCAAAGCAAAGTTTCAACCCAATCATCTTTTGTTGAGAAATGTTGTTGCCTTCAAAGAAAAGCTTCTTTAAGAATTTGAAAGATCCCATCACCTAGGAAAATGCTTTTCAAATGAATTTCAAAAATTCTAAAATTTTTAAACCTTGAAGGGGTAAAGAGGACACAATGAAAGGAGAAATTAGCGCACTCAACATGGATGAGGATTTTATGTGCTTATGTGTTTATATGCTAGGACTAGGATTTTCTTTTCTTTGGCATGTAGAATAGGCACACACTCACACATGCATCGCATCCGCATGACATATGAGCCATTCATAAGAATTTTGCCAAGCATTTTCAAAATAAATAAAGTTATTTAAAAATTGATTAAAAATAAAAAGTGGTTGTAGGCAAGATAGCATTGAACACCAGGATAGTTTGGGTCAGGGATTCGAGTGCAAGGTTAGTACGAAGAGAGCCAGAGACAGAAAGAGAAATGGATCACGAACAACACGCTGCAGAAATACCACAGTTGAAAGAGAGGATGGATCAAATGATGGCCATGTTGGAAACATTGACCCGTCAGAGGCCGGTAATTGATCCACCGATAATCGACCCTCCTCCTCCACCTTTTCGGGGTGTAGAAGACGAATGGATTGAGGATCCAGAACCACCTAGAGCTGATATACCCAGGGCGGAAAAAGAAAAAATTGAGAAAGCTGAGAAAAAGCGTATCGAGATGAAGGAGAAGGTGGAAAAGCTAGAGAAAGTTGTCCGCAAGTCCAATGGGGTTGATAGCTATCTGCTAGAGCTAGAGGGTTTGTTTGAGGGAGCTCAAGAAAAATTGCCAGCTGGTTTCAAGATGCCTGAGATCGATAAGTTTGATGGTTCTGGAAACCCTAAAAATCACGTGAGGATGTGCATCGGGGCCTTTCAGCCAAGTTGTCTGAGTCCTGCCATGATGGCCATGCTGTTTCAGCAAACTTTGACTGGGGCAGCTTTATCCTGGTATTTTACATTAGAGCCAAGCAAGAGTCGCATATGGGAGAAAGTTGTGAAGGCTTTTGTCACCCAGTATGAATACAATCAAGAGCTTGATGTAACGGTGAGAGATCTAGAGACGACTACGCAAGAGAATAGAGAGTCGTTTGCTGAATTCTTGACGCGATGGAGGGGGAAGGTTGCAAAAATGACCCAACGACTATCAGAGAAGGAACAGATCCGGATTGTAGTCAAAAACCTCCAAAGCATCTATCAGGAGAAACTCATGTACCATTGCATTCATACCTTTGCAGAATTATTTGAAATTAGAACCAGGATCGAGGACGCAATCAAGGATGGAAGGATTAAGAAGGAGGAATCTAGAAGACCATTTTATGGAGGGAACACGGGAAACCAGGTAGCGACTGATGTTAATGTTTTGAGCAAGGAGTGTGCACCAAGACCGAGATTGGGGGGACAATCTTGTCAGTTCACTGATTTAGGGATCTCATTGACCACCACTCTCAAGTGATTGATGGAAAAAGGATATTTAAAGCCATTGGATCCAAAGCCAATGCCTGATCCACTCCCGCCAGGCTTCAATACAAACCTCTATTGTGAGTTTCACCGGGCACATGGCCATACAACTGACCGATGCAAGAGGCTGAGACATGAAGTACAAAATCTGATTGATATCAAGACTATTTCCCCTCCGCCTACAGATCGGCAGCATGTGATCCGAAACCAGCTCCCTAATCATCATGCTGTACCACCACCACGGAACATCAATCTCTTAGATATTGAGGAGGAAGTCTTCAATCCGTCTGTGTTGATCGCACCGATAGGACAAGCTACCAAAGCTTATGAATTCCTAGAAGATCAGAGGATATGCCTTATAGTAGTCGAGGAGGAGGATTGGCTGATAGGAGGAGAAGAGGAACAAGTATTTGAGGAAGATATGGACAATCAAATTCTCTAAATCAATTGGTGGGATCTAAACAATCCTACTGATAACTCCATCTGGGAGGAGGAGGTGTACAGTGACACAGATGGTCTGTGGTCCGAGGGAGGAGAAGAATGAAATGCTGAAAAAGTGGTCAATCATGCCGAGCTACATGGGTTAGATGAGAATGATTTGGAGAAAGGGAAAGAGAAGGATCTTGAGGAAAATAAAGAAGAAGGTCAAGCGTTACATAAACACTTCATCAAGAAAGGAGGATATTTCCCCTACTGTGGCTTTCCAGAGCCATGGGTGGACTGCAAAGATGAGTACTTGGAGCAAGGGTTTGAGATCGCTTTCTTACATGAATTTGCTGACTATGAAGATCCATACCTACAAGTGCCCACAGAACCTATATGTGTCCAAGATTGGATTTGTGCACTGGATGGCCTGGCCATGAGGAATCTCGTTTATGAAGAAGGCAGTAAGACCGAGGAGAGCGGTCCAAAGAAGATCATGGAAATGAAGATTGGGAAAGACCAGACGGGAGAAATACTAAGGGAAGAGATCAAGGGAAATAAGGGAAGGGAAGAAAAGTCAGGAAAAGAAGAAGAGACAGAACCGGGAGATTTGCCAATAGGTCCTTGAGTCAAGTAATCAAGTTCCCCTACCCCGGAAGTCTGTAATGGCCAATATGAGCCAAACTTTTAATTTTCTATGAATGAAAGTGACTGATTCTGTTTACTTGATCGTGCTTAAATAATTATAATAACTGTGAAAAAGAAAATGAACCTGCATGCAAAATCATTGAGGAAACTTTGGCAATTGACTTAGGAAATGAAGAAGATTCTCAAAGTTATTCTTTCTTTCTCTTTTTACTCAATAAAGATAAGCATAAAATTGATTTCGTTGCTAAAAGAATACAAGGATGTCTTGCATTATCCTATAATGACGTGCCAGGAATAAATCCAGAGATTGTCCAACATCCCCCTTATGCCAAGCCTAAAAGGTGAGCTCACAGTCCAAAGCCATGAATTTGGTCGTTGATGGTAGCCAGATATTTTAAATGAACTTCTTCTTCAAAAGAAAAAAAAAAAGAAAAGAAAAAAAAAAGAGAAAGAGAGCTCGCTAGGATGAAAACCCGAAAAGGCGCCTAGGAAAAAGTTAGAGCAAAAATAAGATGCGTGTTGACTTCAAAACTTGAATCCTAGCCAGTCAATATCATGAAGAGAGTAAGAGATAGTGAGATAGAGAAAAAAAAAAAAGGGCAAAGAATAAATAAGAGTGAGAATCTTTGGGTGCTTCAAAGTACATCATTGGCACACGAATTATCCCAAGGCTCTGTTTTGTTCTAAACAAAGAAAAGAAATTGGAAAATAAAAAGGGAGATTTGAAAGTATCAATTAGTCTCAAAATTTTGTAAGAGGCTCAATGTCTAAATGAGCCTAAAACAATGCAAAGATATCTTTGAAGAGTGATTTGGAAGATTGATATTGCTTCGAGAGTATGATGGAGTATGATTAAAACACGATGTATTATAAGGATTGACTGGCTAGTGAGGAAGTGAAAAGAATCAACCACCACAAAAAAAAATAAGTAAAAAAAAAAGAAAAAGAAAATAATAATAATAAATAAAAGGGAGAAGTAGTTCATCTTCTCATCATCTTGTTCAAAAGCTGCCACAAGGAATTTGTTTCAGAAAATCTACCCAGAAAGGGTACTCATTGAACCCAAATGAAAACATGTCTTGAAAAGCCCACCAATTCTTGAAGCCTTATTCTTTCAAAACCTCCAGAGTAGATGAACTACGTTTTGACCTAATTCCCATTCGGGGATACGTAGGCAGCCTGCAAGGTTCGGTCATAACAATCACACAGAGTCAGTCATCGCAGTTCTTTCAGGCCTCGACCGAACTACTATAGGACTTGATGCCCATTCGGGGATAAGTAGGCGGGTCTCCCAAGGCCCTCGGTCCAAAGAAGAAACCCAACCAATTCATGAAATTACCTTTGCTTACCTAGAGGCCGGGTCATCTTCCCCAAACCAGGGGCAAACTTTGTTTGCCTAGCACTTCCAAGCCCCCTATCAAACTAGGGGCAAACTGTCGTTTGCCAAATAAGATATCTCTGGGTTTACTGGCTTTCCAAATAAGGATCAAGTTTGAACATCCTAAAAGTTCTTAAGGTTAAAAGTTGAATTTTTTATGCATAAATCTGAAATTAGTTTAAGATGGAAAGAAACATTGAAAAGAAGAATTCCTCATTACCTTAAAGTCAATTGTAAAAGAAGATACAATGGGATGATGATTCTCTAAAAAAAATCAGAAAAGCACAAAGAAAAGAAAGCAGAATTGGTCACAAATTTGAAAAAATGTGTGTGTCTCAACTCAGTTTGAGTCTACCTTCCCGAAATCCGAAAGATACGTTCCTCGAATGGATCAGCAAGAAGTGGAAATTTTGAAAGAAGGGTGATAGCATGAAGGACAGGAAGTCAGATTCTGCTCCGTCAAGGAAAGGGCGAGTACTATCTTCAGAGAGAACAAAATCAAGTGAATATCCTCAGTAGATCAAGATGTACCATAAAGCCTTTTTGACTTGTCCTTAATCAAAAGGGAAGTGAGTAAGTAGAAAAGTGGGGTTGTCATGAAGAACTGGCTCATACTCCTTCCTCTTCTTGCCCGAATCACCCAAACTGTTGTTCATAGAAAGCAATCTATCAAAAGGAAATTTTGAAAAAGATCAATCCAAAATGATAAGCACAGAAACATATCTTGAGCTAGAATAGCCCCAAGGCAAGTCTCTTAAGGTTGGACCAGCTCCGATCAAATCCTCGGTCTTGGTATAAGTCGTCTATCGCAGCCTATAAATCGCCAATCAAATTCTCGGTCTTGGCATAAGTCGTCTATCGCAGCTTATGAGTTACCGATCAAGTAATCGGTCTTGGCATAAGTCGTCTATCACAGCCTATGTGTCACCAAACAAAGCAAAAAATATGCATAATCTAGATCTTTGAAATAGAAAATGAATTTTTGAGTCTGCGAGACTCCTGATCTTTGAAATAGAAAATGAATTTTTGGGTATGCGCAACTCCAAATCTTTAAAAATAGAAAAGTGAATTTTCGAGTCCGTGCGACTCCAGTTCTTTTGGAAAATAGAAAACGGATCGTTAAGTCCACATGACTATTCTGAAAAGAGAAAAAGAAAGGGGATTTACCCTAGCAATACCAAGCTTATTTTCTGCAATATTTGGGGTCATTGAATCTGGAGCGATTCTGACTTTTCTGCTATCTGGGGTCATCGAATCTGGAGCAATTCTGACTTTTCTGCAAAACATCTCATATCTTGCAAGACACCGGAGTATAAGACGCAAAGCGCATCTCAAACTTTCAGCACATTTCCTGATTCGGCACCGGAGTCTAAGACGCAAAGCGCATCTCAGCCAATCAGATGATCCTCAAGACACCAGAGTATAAGACGCAAAGCACATCTCAGTCTTTCGGCACATTTCCTAATTTGGCACCAGAGTCTAAGACGCAAAGCGCATCTCAGCCAATCAGATGATCCTCAAGACACCGGAGTATAAGACGCAAAGCGCATCTCAGTCTTTCAGCACATTTCCTGATTCGGCACCGGAGTCTAAGACGCAAAGCGCATCTCAGCCAATCAGATGATCCTCAAGACACCGGAGTATAAGATGCAAAGCGCATCTCAGTCTTTCCGCATAATTCCTGATTTGGCACTAGAGTCTAAGACCCAAAGCGTATCTCAGCCAATCAGATGATCCTCAAGACACCGGAGTATAAGACGCGAAGCGTATCTCAGTCTTTCAGCACATTTCCTGATTCGGCACCGGAGTCTAAGACGCAAAGCGCATCTCAGCCAATCAGATGATCCTCAAGACACCAGAGTATAAGACGCAAAGCGCATCTCAGTCTTTTGGCACATTTCCTGATTTGGCACCAGAGTCTAAGACGCAAAGCGCATCTCAGCCAATCAGATGATCCTCAAGACACCGGAGTATAAGACGCAAAGCGCATCTCAGTCTTTCAGCATATTTCCTGATTCGGTACCGGAGTCTAAGACGCAAAGCGCATCTCAGCCAATCAGATGATCCTCAAGACACCAGAGTATAAGATGCAAAGCGCATTTCAGTCGATCAGATGATTCTTGAAAGACACTGGAGTATAAGGCGCGAAGCGCATCTCAGTCTTTTAGCGTGCTACCTGATTTGACTATGGAATGTAAGGCGCAAGGCGCATCTCAGTCAGTCAGACAATTCTCAAAATTCATCAGGACCCTGAACTTCATAATTGTGACATTCCCAGAGTATGACTATAACATAAATGGGGGATTTGGGGTATAAAATGCATTTTTGGTGATGGAAAGATCAACATGAACATGGGTCATCACGTTAGGAACATGAGGCATGATACTTGAGCATGTGCATCACGTTAGGATAGGTGCGTTCATCCGTGTGATTATTTGTGCTTAGGAGTTGTCCCTTGCCCGAACTACGTCCTGGTGTGATTCCCGTTGGGATGCATAGGCAGCTCACCATTGAGCACGACCAGCATTTGGCTCTCTGCGCGCCCGATTTTGCAACGCACTTTTGTTTTTACCTGGATTCGACTGTTTGGTCAAAGGCTTGTCTTTCACACAGGCTTCGACATTCACTTGTGATACGCGTTGCTTTACAAGCTCTGCCGAAGAGGGGCAAACTGTAGACACCCCGATTTTGACCAAAGGTCAAATCTAGGGATTGGTTACCTCTGAAGACCGATGATGACGATGACCGGTGAAATTTGAAGGTTTTCTAGAAAATTCAAATTCTTCAAGGATTCTTCAAGAAAATTTTCAAAATCAAAGAAAAAAATCAAAATAAGAGAGAGAGAGAGAGAGAGAGAGAGAGAGAGGGAAATTGGGTACTCCGGGGGAAACCCGAACGTTGAATAACATGTGAGGAAATCAGTCTGAGAATTCATTCAAAAAAAAAAGAAGAGAAATATAATATGAAAAAAGTTTTCAAAAGAAAAAAAGAAGAAAAGAAGTTTTCAAAAGAAAAAAGAGAAAAAGAAGAAGAAAGAAATAAAAATATACCATGTATATAGGTGTATCTTAATAAAGTACACTAGATATGTAAGTATATTAGTATATACTTTGCTAATAATTAAGATTGAGGTAATGTAGGTATTGAAAGTTAAAAAGAGGGCAAAATTCTGTTAGCCCCGGCACGCATGAAAGCCGGCGACAGTCACTGAGTGCCGCCCGACATTCAGTGAGTGCCGCCCGGTATTCACTGAGTGTCGCCTGGCATTCAGTGAATGCCGCCGGAAGCCATCGAGTGCCGCTAGCTGTAACAGACTGCTTTTCTCACATGTTCTAGAAGAAAACCTTGCACATGGGTTTTCACCCGAATTTACGCATCTAACCTTGAATTGGTGGTCTATATAAACAAACTTTCATCTTCATTTTAGGAGATACACACATATACTTGAATTAAAAGAGAGAAATACAAGAATTATATACATACATTAGAAAGAATTGAGAGAAAGAAGATAGAGTTTCTTGAAGAAATTTAAAGAATTGAAGAAGAGTTTGAAGATTGTTGGAAGAACTTCACAAGAGATAGAAGAATTCTTTGAGGTCATAGAGGTAACCTCTCAATCACTTGGTAGAATTAGGCAATTCAATCATAAATTCTTAGATCTAGGACTTTTACACATTCTAAGTTTAACTACAATTATGATTGTGTATACAAAATGCTCATACCTTGATCACTCAATAATAATTGATGAATACAACTTGGTTTAGAAATCATCTAGGATAAATGGATGAGAGGTCAAAAGTTTAGATCTATTTGATTAACACGATTCATGAATTTCTATTGTGCTTCTATTGTGTTTTACATTCTTTTGTCAAATGATATCAAACTTCCAGAATAACAGAGTCTGTTTAAAACATCTTTTCAGAAACCTTAAGGTCATGACATATCTATGGGATTATATTTTTCATAAACTAAAATGAAATAACTTTCTTTTGACACCAAATAGAGCTTCACATGATTTTTGTAGAATTAATTATGATTTTTACAAGTATAGTGGACAGTCCTGATCCACTATTCCCAAAACTCTTATTTCTCAAACTTCAAAATTAATAATGAAGTCCTACTTTTTGGAGAAGTTCCCTAAGATATGTATCTAACTTTATGTAAAAGGGTTTTAACCCAGCTCATGTTTAAGACCAATTTTGATAGGATTCATTAGAAATTGCTGAATCTCAAAATTTGATTGATGACATGTCTTCTTTGTTTTTTATGCATATCATTTGTTTGCTTGTGCTTTTGCAATGCTTCGGTATTCTTTGGTGTCTTAGTGCAAAGAATTGAATGCCATTGATTCGGACTTCAATTTGTGAGCTTGCCTCGTCTACATGTGGCTTAATGCCCATGTATCGTGTACCTTCTTTATCCTTTCTCTTAGAATTTTTCTAGATTTACAACTTTATTTCGACGACACAAATTCCTTTAGGATAGTCTTCATTAAATGTTTCCATTCTTTTTTATTCGCTTTTTGCGACTCCGCTTGAGTCAACCCAATGTAAGTCTTCTAGTTCCCTTTTGCATATCATGACATATTTCCTTTATTTGCATCGGTCCCGGGCGGGACTAGCCACTGTAAGTATACCTCTCCCTTGTATTGCATGTGCATCCGATTGCTATTTGATCTAATCTCTTGAAATGATTTTAATTAGATGTTCCCTTTTGATATGTATATATTATCTAGTATGTTTGAGGAAACAACACCAATTATGAATTAAGAACAATGATATTTGAATCAAGGCCTACCATTCGGTAAGGCGAGGAGGGGGTGCTTTAGTCCTGCTTGGGCTCCTTCCCCTCTCGTACCAAGACCCCCGAACCTAGTTTTTGGTAATGAAAGGTGAGTAACCTTATTCAATTTTGGGTGAGTCAAACTTGGGTTTCCTAATTCCCGATAAAAATTAGGTGGCGACTCTTTGTCTCTAGGATGGCGTGAGGAAGTCCCAGTCTTCCCTGAAGTGTGCTCCTTGGGATCCGTCCCGGGACACTATCGAGAGAAGATGCCAGGACCTCATCCGAGCGCACTGGTCCACAATTTGCAATAAAAACTTAGAAACCACAGCTTCTGTGCAATAATCTTAAATGGGCAAATTTATCTAGATGGGTTATTTTCCCATTTATAGCCAAAAATATCTATAGTTTATGACTATTTAACTTATTTATTGACTATGGCTATATTGGACTTCAAAAGATTACGTTTCTGAAATAAGAATTTAATTATGTGAATTGTCAAGCTATGCCTTTTGTCCTAAAAAATACCTAGCATACAAAAATAAATTATTTAATAAAGTTTGTACTTCAAATATGTGTATATATATTTCTATCCATTAATGGACAGGAAATTGTGTAGTGACAGAGTGGTGGGGAATGGGCGCCAAATAACCACGTTCGTAGCGAGTTACGGTTCGAATCTGGCTACTCCCAATTGCCTCTTTATTTTTCTTTAAACTAAATGACGTCGTTTCATATCAAACTTGATATATTTGATATGACTTTCAACTGGTATAAGTCTATTTTCAAATAAAGAATCACTGTGTGTGGACACCCAGCCTCCGGGAGCCCACCCCACGCGTTCTTTTCTGGGGTTTCAGAATTGATTTTCCTTCTTTTGAAATTGTTTTAAGAAAAGAAGAAAGTTTGTGAAAATAGATACAGAGTCGCCACTTGGTGTTTAAGGAACCAGAAACCTAATTTTGACTCACCCAAATGGACAAAGGGCACCGGCCCTTCATAACCAAAGAACTTGGCTCGAGGTTTTGGTACGAGAGAGGAAGGAGACTGTCACTACTAAAACACCCTCAACTCGCTCCGTCTCTCGAAGGGCCTCAATTAGCATCCAAATAATCATCTTATACTATGTTCGGCTCAAAAATTAATAATATGGTAGTATATTACATCACACAACAATCTTGAAATGGAAGATCAAAAGATAAGATATCATTCATAAGATCTAAGCCAAATATCACACAACGCAAAAGTGAAAGATCACACATACAAATCTAAGAAAAACTGTCTAATCACATATCACGTAATCAAGTTTTCCTAATCTAAAGGGGGACATGGATTATTCTTGAAACAAATAATCAAAGAAAACAAAATATACTTAGCAAGCTAGTTTAATGCATGTTAATCTTGAGAAAACAGATCTCTCAATCCCTGGGACGGATGAGAAAGGAAGATTAGATCAGGGGCAGCATGAACGTGTAATCGAGTTCATTCCTTATAATCTTCTTAGATTAAGAGTCACAAAAACCCAAAATCTTGCCTGGATGCAATATTGTATGATCCTAGAATGTGAAGAGTAGTAGTGTGTTTATGTTCATGGATTTGATAAAGTGATTTAGAAGTCTAAAATATGCATGAATGAATTAAGAATGTCATTGTAGGATATGTACAAATGTAGTATGAACAACATCCTAAGACCTGAGCTAATTTGGAATGCATGTAAACATCTAATCAAAGAATAAAAGTTGAAGCATGCTTGCTGTGAATAGTGGACAGAACAGTGAGCTAATTTTGTAAAAATGGAAAAGTGGGGTTAGGAATGTTTTTAATTCATGATTTTTTATGGAGATCATCCTTTCAAAAAGCCAAATCACTATTGAAATTACAGATTGAGAGAAATCATATAAACAAGAGAGGTTGCTCAAAAACTGATTCCGTACTGTCGACTAAAATGTATAAACATCTTTGAAAATGAAAACAAAACATTTGGAGGCCCATATTGTACAGAAAGTTTCCTAAGACGCTGAAGTTCAAGGGAAAAATGAGTTCGAACCACTCTATTTGGAAATGTTTTCTGGAAAACAAGTTGCAAGTCAGCTAAGCTACTATGACAATAAAAATAGAATGCCTGGAAGGAATGTTTGGGTCAAGATGGAACCCTTCCAAGTGTTTTTAAATCAAACTAAACTTCATGGGTGTTCTCTAATGAGTTAGGAAGACTTTCCAAGTGGTCTTGTAATCATCCATTGAGTATTGAACTCAGAATGTCATTTTAAAGTTGGATAACTCACTGTTTTAAGATTTTGAGAAAACAAGGTTTATTTCTTGGAATCCAAATGTTGGGGTTTTAGAGGGGTTTTGAAATAGGGGTTTGGAAGTTTATTTCCAGCACTCAAAGAAGATTATAACCACTTAGGAAACCATCATCAAACTCATTATCAAGAACTCCCAATATTACTTGCACAAACATTGTTTTGTTTGAGAATATGACTTCAAGAATACTTATGAATGCATTGAAGTTAGGATCATCCTCCATCAAACATGTCTTTGAGGTCAAGAGCTACAATCCATAAGGATTCACTCTCCTTAAACAACATGTCATCTAGATGATGATAAACAAAGAAATAATCAAGAAGGAAATGAGGTAAGAAGAGATGAACATATATAAACAACCAAGTAAATAGTAATCAATAGTTGATAATCATTGAGATATTGGACTTGTAGCTTGGTGTTTCACTCATATGTGGTGACATATGGACATGGAAGTAGCTTCTTTCTCATAAATACTCACAAAAATGGTGGTTGGGTGTATTGAATGTAAAGTAAAGAGGAGTAATGAAGTAGAAACAAGGCTGGGAACTCAATTTCTTGTTGAAAATCTAAGAAGAAAGACTTCTTTCTCTCTATTCTAACCTTATCTCTACAACATTCTCTCTACAACTTTCTATAACTTTGCACCCCCAAAATAAAGAGCAAAAGGGGGTTTATATAGGCCAATTTGGGGGCAGTTTGTGATTTAAAAAGTGCTCCCATTGGTCCCAAACATCTGTGAACATAAAACTATGTCATTTTGGTTTTCAATTATTCAATTTGGGGTCACAAAACAAAATCACAAAAAATGGACTTTTGGGGGAGAGTGCCATGGTGGTACTAGACCTATACCGCGGTGCTAGTGGGCCAGTGCCATAGCGGCACTGCTCCTTAGATGCCCAGATTATTGAGTTTAGGCCCCTAGAGGTTCCGGTATTTGCGGAAAGGCCGTATTATGTCTGAAATTCACAGAAAATGCATATGAACTCCAAATCGAGGTTGTGATATACCGTTAGAAAGGTAATGGAGTCTACATTGCATAAAAATAATTCAGAGATAGGTCACTGTGGACACGCGGGATCGCTCATCCACTACTTTTGCTCTGGTTTGTTTGAAATTTGATTTTGATCAAAGAAAGAGAAAAGGGTCTGTTGAAAACAGATACAGAGTCGCCACTTGGTCTTTAAGGAACCAAGAAAACTAATTTTGACTCACCCAAATAGATAAAGGGCACCGGCCCTTCATAACCAAAGAACTTGGCTCGGGGTTTTGGTACGAGAGAGGAAGGAGCCTTTGTCACAACTAAAACACCCTCAACTCGCCCCGTCTCTCGACGGGCCTCAATTAGCATCCAAATAATCATCTTATACTATGTGTGGTTCGGCAATTACTACTATGATAGTATATTACATCACATAAGAATCTTGAAATTGAAAATCAAAAGATAAGATATCATTCATAAGATCTAAGTCAAATATCATACAATGCAAAAGTGAAAGATCACACAAATAAACCTAGGAAAAATTGTCTAATCATATATCAAATAATCAAGACTTCCTAATCTAAAGGGGGGACATGAATTGTTCTTAAAACAAATAAATCAAAAGGATCAAAGTATGCTTAGTAAGCTAGAATGATGCATGCTAATCTTTGGGAAAAGAAGATCTCTCAATCCCCGGGACGGATGAGAAAGGATGATTAGATCGAGGGGAAGCATGAACGTGTGATCATGATCATTCCTTATAACCTTCTTAGATTAGGAGTTACAAAACCCCAAATCTTTGCATGGATGCAATGTATGTATCTAGAATGTGTAAAGGTTGTAGTGTGCTTTGTGTTCATGGATTCCTAGAATGACTTAGAAGTCTAGAATATATATGAGTGTATGAAGGAAATCATCATGGAATATGTACAAATGTAGTATGAACTACTTCCTAAGACATGAGCTAATTTGGAGTGCATGTAGGCATCCAATCAAAGAATGAAAGTTAAAATGTGCTTGCGGTGAATAGTGGACAGAACAGTAACATGATCTTTTGGAAATTGAAAAGAGGGGTTAGAAATGTTTTCAATGCATGATGTTTTATGGAAATCTGCCTTATTGTGTCTAGAACACAACCCAAAAAAGCCAATCCTTAATAACTATCACAAATTGAGAGAAATCATATAAACAATAGAGCTCACTCAGAAACAGAGACCGTACTGTCAACTGAAATGTTGAAATATCTTAGAAAATGAAACCAAATGATCTAGAAGCCCATTTTATACTGAAAGTTCCCTAAGACATTGAGGTTTGAGGGAAAAATAAGTTAGGACCACTCCGTTTGAAAAAGGTTTCTGAAAAAGAGGTTGGAAGTGGACCTAGCTGCTGTGACAGCAAAAACAGAATGTCTGGAAGGAATGTTTGGGTCCAAATGGACCATTTCCAAGTACTTCCAAGTCAAGCCAAAAATCATGGGTGTTCTATAATGAGTAAGAAAGACTTTCCAAGTGGTCTTGAATTCATACATTGAGTATTGAACTCAAAATAATTCCTTGAAGTTAAATGACTCACTGTTTTGAGGGTTTTGAGAAAAACAAGGTTTATTTCTTGAAATCAAAATGAGGGGTTTAGGAGGGGGGTTTTGAAATGGGGGTTTTGAAAGTATACTTCCAGAACTTGGATGAATATTCTAACCACTTGGAATATCAATTCCTAACTCATTTCAAGAACTTTCCAAGTATTTGCAAAACATGGTTATATTTGGAAACCAAACTCAAGAATCTATGGGAGTATGATACATGAGAGGATAGATGATACATGATATGATATAGCATGCTAAAAGTGGTAAAGAACATGTGCATGGGATATGGGCTCATCTAGATACAAGAGAGTGTTGCATCAAAGTGTGAAAGTCAAAAAGTGAAATGCTGTGAATAGTGGACAGACTGTATGCATTACTTTGTAACATTATAATGGGAGGTCAAACATGACTAGGAAAATGTGGAAAGAATCAGAGATCATCCTTATTGTGTCTAGAAAATAACCCAAAAAGCCAAACCTCAATATCTATCACAGATTAAAAGAAATAAATCAGAATGTACACATGACTCAGAAACAAAAGCTGCACTGTTGACTGATTTTGTATGATTTTTCATAAATCAAAGAAAGGGTTTATGATAACCCATTATATACCAAAAGTTTTCTAAGACACCCAAGTTTCATAAAACAAATAGAAAAGATATATGTAAAGTGATGAAAACATCCAGAATAAGTACAAAAAGTCAGGTAAACATTCTGTTAGAACAGAGGCAGATTCTGAATATGAACTTCTTAAATCCGAAAATAATACTTTCACACCTCTATAATTAATGGGAAAAATTGGAGACAAACTATGATGTCTTAGGAAGATTTTCCAAGTGGATTCATTATCATAACTCAGGTATTTAATTCAAAACAAATCTTTGAATCTGAACAGCTCACTGTTTTGGATCATTCTTGAAGAAAATGGATTTGGGTTTTGAAATAGAGTTTGAGTTCTTGATTGGGGCTTTTGAAATAGATGTTCAAAGCATGAACTTAAACTCTTGAGATGACCATGTGACCACTTAGAACCTCATCCAACCTTGAATCATCAAAGAACTCCCAATATTATTAGAGAGATTCATTTTTATTTTGAACATAACTTCAAGGATACCTTGGAGGTATTGAAGTTATAATCATCATCAATCAAACATGTTTTTGAGGTCAAGAGCTACTATCCATAAGGATTCACTCACCTCAAACTTCATGTCATCATCTAGATGATGATGAACTAGTAAGTAAATAAAGAAAATCAAAAAAAAATGAGGTAAGAAGAGATGAACATAATATGAACAAGCAAGTAAATAACAATCAATAGATGATAATCAATGTGATTTTGGACTTGTAGCTTGGTGTTTTACTCATAGATTTTGATATTTGGACATGGAAGTAGCTTCCTAACCCAAGAATGCTCAAGAATGGTGATTGGGTATATTGATGATGAAGTATATAGAAGAATGGTGGAGGAAAATAAGATTAGAACTCACTTTGATTGGAAAAAATGGAAGAAGAAGACTACTTCTTCTCTTTATCTCTCTATATTTTTCTAGAGTTTCTTCCTAAGCTCTCTCTAAGCTTCCATGTCTCTCCTCTAAATAGAAGTAAATGGCTTCTTTTATAGGCAAAGGAGGGGTGGTAAATGGAGTTTTAAAAAGTTTAAAATGGTCTCTCATTGGTCCAAAATAAGCTGGGAACCAAAACTACGTCGTTTTGATTTCTAATATATCAAATTGGACCCCCAAAATAAATTACAAAAACATATTATTCTGGGGGGAGAGTGTCGCGGTGGCACTGGGCTTGTGCCGCGGTGGCAGGGGGCCAGTGTCGCGGCGGCACTGTTCTTCCTTCGTCCAGATAATGCTGTTTAGGCCCCCAGAGGTTCCGTTATTCAATAAAAGGCCCTATTTCGTCCGAAATTCACAGAAGATGCATACGAACTCCAAATTGAGGTTGTGATATACCGTTGGAAAGGTAATGGAGTCTACTTTACATAACAAATAGTTCGGGGATAGGTCACTTTGAAAAGTTTTGCGGTATTCGCGATAAAAGCTGATTTGATCGCCTTTTTCGCCTTTGGAAATTCATAATAAATTCGTTTTAAATCCAGAAATTATGTGCGATATACTGTTGGAAAGCTATTGACCTCTAGTATCCATGAAAAATATTTGAAAATTGTTATGGTGCCCCGGTTCTAAAGTCAAATTCTGGTCAAACTGGTCAAACCTGGGATTCCCGGAAAATTCTGGAAATCTCCGAGAGTTCCCAGGAGCTGACGTTTTTGTGCGATCTTCTTTTAAAACTCATTTTAATACTTTCCACGTAATCTAGAATGATCTAGGTGAATTTGAACGATTTCGGTCGAACTTGGTCAAATCTTGGTCAAACCTGGTTAAACCTTGGTCAAACCGATCAACGGGGACTTTCTGGGGACTTTCGGGGGTCTCTGGGAGCTGACGATTTCATCTGATTTTTCTTAAAAACTCATTTTCTTACTTTTCTTACGACATAGCATATTTTCAGAACTTTTGGTCCAAATCTGGGAGTTTTTGGGCTTTCAGGGGCGTTTTGGTCATTCTGAGCATTTTGAGAAATAAAACTAACTTCCAGGAGTCCTTTTTGAGTCTTTTTTATCATTATGAACCACCAAGCTATGGGTCTCCTAAATCTGATAGTCGACAAAATGGGGTGTCTACAGTTTGCCCCTCTTTGGCATGAACTTGCGAGGCAACGCATGTCGCAAGCGAGTGCCAAAACTTTTGAAGAGACAGGTCTTTTGGAGGCTATAGATTTAGGATAAAAAAAAGTGTTGCAAAAGATGCAATGGTGCTGAGGCTAGTGCTGGTCGTGCTCTGTGTGAGCTGCCTACGTATCCCAAGGGGAATCAGACCAGGACGTAGTTCAGGGCATAAAGGAATAAATCACACATGCACATACACAACAATCAGGCGGATGCTATGCTAAGAGAGCAATATGCAATGCATGGATGTGATATGAATTGTGTCATGAGTCCTATCATGTCTAGTGTTATGATCCTAGTATGAGCAGGTGCTGTGGGGTGTGCCACTCCAAGTGGACTTGTGTTGTGCTAGTGCTTCTGACTATGATGCAGTGGCCGACCACAGTCTGAAAAGACTCTGGGTTTCGGGGCAAACTTCTCAAATTACGGGAAGTGTGCTTTTACAAGCGAATGGGATCGGATGTGGGGTCTTTGAGGATGACAACTAAGGATAACCCATAGGTGAGGGAGTTCATGATAACCGACAGTTTTATAATAACCAAAGTGAGGAGGATCATAATAAGTGGGGTAGCTCATGATAATTGACAGGTGAGATAACCGGAGCGAAGAAGCTCACGATAAGTGAGGAAACACATAATGACTGACAGGTGAAAAAGCTCATGATAATCAGTGGACACGGATCCTTGAATTGTGAATAGACAGTGCTTTCCCTGGGAATTGGGGTGATTTGACTGCGAGTGATGTTTTCAATCGTTGGCCGATCCTTATGATGACAAGTCCGAAGAATCGGTTCGGATTTCTGTTATCTTCTGTTGGGGATTGTAGGGGACTCTCTGAGAATCTATCTTTAATTCTTGACCTAGAACCAGGATCCATCTCTGAATCTCTCGTGGTTTGTCAGATTTTGTAATGCTCAATCCAAAAGAGCCGGTTAGGGCCTTCGGGAGCTGATGGACTCTCTGAGAATCTCTCTTCAATTCTTGACCTAGAACCAGGATCCATCTCTGAATCTCTCGTGGTTGGTCAGATTTTGTAATGCTCAATCCAAAAGAGCCGGTTAGGGCCTTCGGGAGCTGATGGACTCTCTGAGAATCTCTCTTCAATTCTTGACCTAGAACCAGGATCCATCTCTGAATCTCTCGTGGTTGGTCAGATTCTGGAATGCTCAATCCAAAAGAGCCAGTTAGGGCCTTCGGGAGATGATGGACTCTCTGAGAATCTCTCTTCAATTCTTGACCTAGAACTAGGATTCATCTCTGAATCTCTAGTGGTTGGTCAGATTTTGTAATGCTCAATCCAAAAGAGCCGGTTAGGGTCGTCGGGAGCTAATGGACTCTCTGAGAATCTCTCTTCAATTCTTGACCTAGAACCAGGATTCATCTCTGAATCTCTCGTGGTTGGTCAGATTCTGCAATGCTCAATCCAAAAGAGCCGGTTAGGGCCTTCGGGAGTTGATGGACTCTCTGAGAATCTCTCTTCAATTCTTGACCTAGAACCAGGATCCATCTCTGAATCTCTCGTGGTTGGTCAGATTCTGCAATGCTCAATCCAAAAGAACCGGTTAGGGCCTTCGGGAGCTGATGGACTCTCTGAGAATCTCTCTTCAATTCTTGACCTAGAACCAGGATCCATCTCTGAATCTCTCGTGGTTGGTCAGATTTTGTAATGCTCAATCCAAAAGAGCCGGTTAGGGCCTTCGGGAGCTGATGGACTCTTTGAGAATCTCTCTTAAATTCTTGACCTAGAACCAGGATCCATCTCTGAATCTCTCGTGGTTGGTCAGATTTTGTAATGCTCAATCCTAAAGAGCCGGTTAGGGCCTTCGGGAACTGATGGACTCTCTGAGAATCTCTCTTCAATTCTGGACCTAGAACCAGGATCCATCTCTGAATCTCTCGTGGTTGGTTGGATTTTGTAATGCTCAATCCAAAAGAGCCGGTTAGGGCCTTTGGGAGCTGATGGACTCTCTGAGAATCTCTCTTCAATTCTTGACCTAGAACCAGGATCCATCTCTAAATCTCTCGTGGTTGGTCAGATTTTGTAATGCTCAATCCAAAAGAGCCGGTTAGGGCCTTCGGGAGCTGATGGACTCTTTGAGAATCTCTCTTCAATTCTTGACCTAGAACCAGGATCCATCTCTGAATCTCTCGTGGTTGGTCAGATTCTATAATGATCAATCCAAAAGAGCCGGTTAGGGCCTTCGGGAGCTAAAGGACAATGTATTCTGCTAGGAAGAAGGAAATACGTCCATTAAATGGGAGTAAAGGTATCATTCTATTTGTGACAGAGATGATTTGCGGTGGTTTGACACTGATGGAGGGTGATAATCGATAGCAACTTATGGACTTATGTTGCTAGGATGAAAGAAGATCATCAACAGCCACTCATGGACTTATGTTGCATGAACGAAGAAAGATGGTCAACAGCCACTCATGGACTTATGTTTCTAGGATGAAGGAAGATCGTCAACAGCCATTCGTGGACTTATGTTGCATGAAGAAAGATGAAAGATCAACAGCCACTCATGGACTTATGTTGCTAGGAGAAAAGAAGATCATCAACAGCCACTCATGGACTTATCTTGCATGAAGAAAGATGAAAGATCAACAGCCACTCATGGACTTATGTTGCAGGAAGGAAGAAAGATCATCAACAGCCACTCATGGACTTATGTTGTATGAAGAAAGATGAAAGATCAATAGCCACTCATGGACTTATGTTGCAGGAAGGAAGAAAGATCATCAACAGTCACTCGTGGACTTATGTTGCATAAAGAAAGAAAGATCATCAACAGCCATTCATGGACTTATGTTGCATGAAAAAAGATGAAAGATCAACAACCACTCATGGACTTATGTTGCTAGAAGAAAGATGAAAGATCAATAGCCACTCATGGACTTATGTTGCCAGAAGATGATGGTTAACTTTTGGCAGTTTGGAAAGGGATGAAATTTGCATTTGCCCTAAGTTTGGACACTTCTCATGCTGACGCCTTGTCTGGGCAGTAATGATGTTTGGTACTCCTGCTTGTATTGTCATTGGAATGCTCTTTATAACTTGATTTGAAAAATTCATTATTCGTCACTGTTGACTTACACATTTGAGACTACGACCGACTCTTTTCCTGAAAAAGACTATGACAGACTCAAAACTGACAGATACCGACACGCGAGGGAGACACATTTGACACCAAAATGAAACAAGCTCGACTTGCCAAAACTTGATGTGTTCTTGTCATAAATGATGTACCATTTCTCTTTTGTGTTTACTTCTCACCTTAATGTGGCATCACTTTGATGGTGAATCTTATTTTTGAAAATTCCTCCCTACTGATCTAATAAATTTCGTTGCTTCTCCCAAGATGCGCTTTGAATTAGTGCCTTAGCTTATAGAATAAAAGATGCTCCGTTTCCATCTGTTCAAGACAATGTTTGTGACTTGAAGGCTTACCATTGGTGTATAGGGATCGGGTGGCAAACGAAGTTTGCCCCTAGTTTGAAGGGCATGAAGTGGGATAGGTAGGCAAACAAGGTAAATGACTAAAATTTGCCCCTAGTTTGGAGGAAGGTTCATTGGAGGTTTTGGGCAAATGAGGTAGGTGACCGAAGTTTGCCCCTTGTATGAAGGGTAGATAGTAAAATTTAGGCAAACGAGGCGAGTAGCCAAAGTTTGCCCCTAGTGTGGAAGGTGATTTCTGGCTTGAGGCAAGGACCGTGACTTTAATCTCTCAAATGCTCATAACTTTTGCCTAGGCACCAGTGAGGTGATCTAACGAGCTCTTTTCTCTCTTTTGTTATTGCTCACTTTGGATTTAGCTCTACTTTTTTCCTAGGCGTCCTTTCAGATTTCGACCTTTTAAAAGTTTGCCTACGTACCCCCCCACTTGGGGCCCAAGTGGGGATCAGGTCCAACATAGTTCAGGCCGAAGCTTGAAAGAAATTGGGCTATTTTTATGGGCGGAGCGACCGAACCGATGTGGTTGCCTACGTATCCCCGAGTGAGAATCAGGTCAAACGTAGTTCAAGGCAAGGTCTTGAAAGAAGGGGTTTTAGGTATGAGGGTTTTTTAAACCAATCGTCAAAGAAGTTCAAACTTGGGTTACTTATGGTAGCCTTGAAGAGGAGGATTCAGTTTCCATCTCCCTTTCTTTTCTTTTCTTTTCTTTTCTTTTTCTTTTTCTTTTGTTTTGAGGATTGATCCTTTTCACTTTCGCCTAGCCAGTCAATTATCCTTTTCACATAGTTGATTCTTATGAGATCTTTCGATTATAATTTCAGAATTCCAGAATGTGTATATCAGTTCTCATAATTTTTTGTGGTCGTTCCGAGCCTTTTGAAATGTGATCTAGGCATGTTCTTATAACGTACTTTGAAGTGTATAATTCTCTGTATCACCAAATTTTTTCTTTCATTTTCCCCATCATTTTGACTGGCTAAGGTCAGATCTTGGAAATCAACACCTTTTTCAGCTCTAACTTTTGCCTAGGTGCCCTTTCGGGTTTTCAACCTAGCGAGCCTTTTTTTTTTTTTGAAAGTGGAGATGAAACTCACTGAAAGGTTTGGCTACCATCAAGGACCAAGTCCGCACAGGTTCGCATGGCTATCAATTGGGTTGGGCCCAAGGCTTTAAAATGGTTGAAAAGGATGTTGGGCAAGCCCCAAATCAGTTCCAAGTATGTCTTTTCGAGATTTGAGCAAAAGCATCTTTGAATTCTTAAAGTAAGACTATTCAATTCTTGGCTCTTTATCGATGTCAGCGCAAAATTGACTTTGACCTTTCAGGATTTTTTTGTTTTGGTTTGAGTAAAAAAAATTACCCTTTTTTTAGCACAGCAATATCCATGGTAATTTGAAAAGTGACACTTCAGTTCAGCGATTCATGCATCTATGACTAGGCACATCAGATTAGGCAAAATGAGACTTCATTCCATCAGTAGAGAAGGATTATAGACTCATTAACAACTCGATGACAAATTGACTCGACCACAAGAATAAACATACAACAGACTCGACTAGACTCGACCTGGTCTCAATTGGAATGTCACAGTGACTCACTTATTATTTTTATTTCTTTTTCTAAGAGCATCCTCATTTGGTTTTCTAGCAAGAGTCCCAAACACCATTACTTCACTTGCACAGGTTCAACATTCGTGGGTCTCAGCAAAGGGGATCATTCGAGCGGTTGGTCCAAGCCAAGATAGGAGATGGCATTAGGGTGGGGTGCATCCTCTATGAGATTTTGAATGTCATGGCGGAGGCGGATGCACTGATCGGTGGTATGGCCTAGATTTTGGTGGTAAGCACATTGTAGGCTCATGTTGTAGTGAGAGGGTATGGGATCCGGTAGTGGTTTGTGAGGGAGGAGCTGCAGGTGGCCCTTTTTGAGTAGGTGATCCAAGGCTGTGGAGAGGGGAATATCAAGTCTAGAGAATTTGCGAGGGCCTTTAGGGCGATTTGGTGGAATGGACTGGTATGGACGGAGAGGGTAGGCCATTGGTTGGTGGTTAGGTGCATGGATATCTAGGGAGTCTAGGGAGTAGTTGGGTCCCTTAGACTGGTGTTGGGGTTCATTATTCCTGCACTTTCCTTCTCTGATGGTATCCTTTATTCTGATGAGCTTGTCAAGAGCTTCTTGATCCAAACTATGTATCCAAAGATCAGCTAATTTTCCAAACCATTCAGTACAAGGTGCTGGCCGGGAAGATAGCAGAATCGAGGGTGGTGGGTTAGCCAAATGCCGTATCATAACTGTCATTTCCGCAAGCTCGTCCCTGATCTTCTCAATAGCAGGTTCCATAGCTGTCATTCTAGCATCCATAGTTATTCTAATTAGTTGATTATTCGGTGTACGAGTCCAAGCGGAGTGAATGCGGACTTCTGGTCTCATTTTCTCAAGAAATCCTAGAACCTGTGTGAGGTGATCCGAAAGTTGAGTCATAGTGGTTCTCATCTGGGCGACTCGAGTTTCCAAGCTTTTGTGATCCATAGGTTTATTTTCGGGAGGGCTATTAATCCCAAGAAGAAAATGTAGCAGGACGACGTTTAGGACCTGTGATGTCTTACAAATTGAAATGACAAGGATCAGACTCGGAGGATGAAGATCGATGATCATGTGATGATGAGAAGGGATAGGCTATGTGGACTTATGAGATATATGTGCATGCAAACTGACACAAATTGTGTATGTATATGAGACAATCATGCAGATGCAAGCCATAATCTATATGATGCCCCTACTTCTAACATATAACAGTTAAGCAAGTAAGGTCCTATCCATACAGAGTGTGCTAACTTTTCTTTCCAGTATGATCACCAAGGGATAACAGGGATTTCTAGGATACTTCGGGAATTTTGGACAGAGTTTCTGGGAGAAACAGGGATTTGGAAGATTCAGAGAAATTTCTAGAAGTCATTTGAGTTTCTAGGAAAAATAGGAATTTCTGGTTGATTTGGACTGAGCTTCTAGGAGAAACTGGTATTTTGGGTATTTCTGAGAAATATGGGTAGAGTTTCTAGGAGAAACAAGTATATTTGGGCATTTTTGGGTGATTTGGGCAGAGTTTTTGGGAGAAACAAGTACCTTGGGTATTTCTGGGAAATTTGGATTTATGGGAAGCTTGGGTAGAGTTTTAGGAGAAACATGGATTTTTTGGGATTTTGGGTGTAACAAGGATACCTGGGGAGTTCGAATAGGATTTCTGGGAGAAGCAGGAAGATTTGGGTAATTCGGACAGGGTATCTGGGGGACACAAGTATATCGGGGTTTCTGGAAGAAACTGAGATTTCTGGGTAATTAGGGGGAAAATAGGGATTTCTAGGAAATCTGGGTGATTCGGACAGAGTTTCTAGGAAAACAGGGATATCCTGATGAGTTGGGCAGAGTTTCTGGAAGAAATAGGGATATATGACGGGAACAGGTGATGATGGTGATCATACTGTCTAGCGAGTTTTCATCCTCCTATGTCTTAGGACGAACAAACAAGGTTTGTGATGTATATCTTTGTGAGCATGGAGCAGACATCCTTGTCATGGTGCCTAGGCAGGTCAACTCAATGTGATCACATATGAGTAATTGCCTTGGGAATCATAAGAAAGAGGTTCTATTCTATGCCACATAAGTGTCTACACCGCGCAAGTAATCCCACCAGGGCATACAACAGTTATATCATATTGTCCTATCTGAAAAGATAAATCAACATCCCTATGAAAGGTTCTACAGGAATCTATATGCAAAGGCTGGGTTTAGTCAAAGAGGGTCCGTTGACGAGAGTTCCAATATACCGTCAGAGAGACAGTACGGAAGTGTTTACTCTTTTTGATATACCTTGGAAGGTACAGTACCAACGGTGACTTGTGCCCTGGCACAGCAAGACCTGAACAATGTCAGCGCCGCGTTTCAGACATAGTCGGAGGGGGAAAATGCAAGAGTGCAATGCGGAGAACCAAACACAGTAAAAAGATTATTTTAAGGATGCTTCTTATGAGTCAAACCTCTGTATTATTTTGTTTTAAAATAAAAATCCCCAGCAGAGTCGCCAGATTGTGGACACGCGGGATCGCTCATCCACTACTTTTGCTCTGGTTTGTTTGAAATTTGATTTTGATCAAAGAAAGAGAAAAGGGTCTGTTGAAAACAGATACAGAGTAGCCACTTGGTCTTTAAGGAACCAAGAAACCTAATTTTGACTCACCCAAACGGATAAAGGGCACCGGCCCTTCATAACCAAAGAACTTGGCTCGGGGTTTTGGTACGAGAGAGGAAGGAGCCTTTGTCACAACTAAAACACCCTCAACTCGCCCCGTCTCTCGACGGGCCTCAATTAGCATCCAAATAATCATCTTATACTATGTGTGGTTCGGCAATTACTACTATGATAGTATATTACATCACATAAGAATCTTGAAATTGAAAATCAAAAGATAAGATATCATTCATAAGATCTAAGTCAAATATCATACAATGCAAAAGTGAAATATCACACAAATAAACCTAGGAAAAATCGTCTAATCATATATCAAATAAGTAAGACTTCCTAATCTAAAGGGGGGACATGAATTGTTCTTAAAACAAATAAATCAAAAGGATCAAAGTATGCTTAGTAAGCTAGAATGATGCATGCTAATCTTTGGGAAAAGAAGATCTCTCAATCCCCGGGACGGATGAGAAAGGATGATTAGATCGAGGGGAAGCATGAATGTGTGATCATGATCATTCCTTATAACCTTCTTAGACTAGGAGTTACAAAACCCCAAATCTTTGCATGGATGCAATGTATGTATCTAGAATGTGTAAAGGTTGTAGTGTGCTTTGTGTTCATGGATTCCTAGAATGACTTAGAAGTCTAGAATATGTATGAGTGTATGAAGGAAATCATCATGGGATATGTACAAATGTAGTATGAACTACTTCCTAAGACATGAGCTAATTTGGAGTGCATGTAGGCATCCAATCAAAGAATGAAAGTTAACATGTGCTTGCTGTGAATAGTGGACAGAACAGTAACATGATCTTTTGGAAATTGAAAAGAGGGGTTAGAAATGTTTTCAATGCATGATTTTTTATGGAATTCTTCCTTATTGTGTCTAGAACACAACCCAAAAAGCCAATCCTTAATAACTATCACAAATTGAGAAAAATCATATAAACAATAGAGGTCACTCAGAAACAGAGTCCGTATTGTCGACTGAAATGTTGAAAAATCTTAGAACATGAAACCAAATGATATAGAGGCCCATTTTATACTGAAATCTCCCTACGCCATTGCATTTTGAGGGAAAAATAAGTTAGGACCACTCCGTTTGAAAAAGTTTTCTGAAAAAGAGGTTGGAAGTGGACCTAGTTGCTGTGACAGCAAAAATAGAATGTCTGGAAGGAATGTTTGGGTCCAAATGGACCATTTCCAAGTACTTCCAAGTCAAGCCAAAAATCATGGGTGTTCTATAATGAGTAAGAAAGACTTTCCAAGTGGTCTTGAATTCATACATTGAGTATTGAACTCAAAATAATTCCTTGAAGTTAAATGACTCACTGTTTTGAGGGTTTTGAGAAAAACAAGGTTTATTTCTTGAAATCAAAATGAGGGGTTTAAGAGGGGGGTTTTGAAATGGGGATTTTGAAAGTATACTTCCAAAACATGGATGAATATTCTAACCACTTGGAATATCAATTCCTAACTTATTTCAAGAACTTCCCAAGTATTTGCAAAACATGGTTATATTTGGAAACCAAACTCAAGAATCTATGGGAGTATGATACATGAGAGGATAGATGATACATGATATGATATAGCATGCTAAAAGTGGTAAAGAACATGTGCATGGGATATGGGTTCATCTAGATACAAGAGAGTGTTGCATCAAAGTGTGAACGTCAAAAAGTGAAATGCTGTGAATAGTGGACAGACTGTATGCATTACTTTGTAACATTATAATGGGAGGTCAAACATGACTAGGAAAATGTGGAAACAATCATAGATTATCCTTATTGTGTTTAGAAAATAATCCAAAAAGCCAAACCTCAATATCTATCACAGATTAAAAGAAATAAATCAGAATGTACACATGACTCAGAAACAAAAGCTGCACTGTTGACTGATTTTGTATGATTTTTCATAAATCAAAGAAAGGGTTTATGATGACCCATTATATACCAAACGTTTCCTAAGACACCCAAGTTTCATAAAAGAAATAGATAAGATATATGTACAGTGACGAAAACATCCAGAATAAGTGCAAAAAGTCAGGTAAACATTCTGTGAGAATAGAGGCTGATTATGAATATGAACTTCTTAAATCCGAAAATAATACTTTCACACCTCTATAATTGATGGGAAATATTGAAGAAAAACTATGATGTCTTAGGAAGATTTTCCAAGTGGTTTCATCATCATAACTCAGGTATTTAATTCAAAACAAATCTTTGAATCTGAACAGCTCACTGTTTTGGATCATTCTTAAAAAAAATGGATTTGGGTTTTGAAATAGAGTTTGAGTTCTTGATTGGGGGTTTTGAAATAGATGTTCAAAGCATAAACTTAAACTCTTGAGATGACCATGTGACCACTTAGAACCTCATCCAACCTTGAATCATCAAAGAACTCCCAATATTATCAACAATGCTATGGGCACTAACAAATTCCACTAACATTCACACCCACACTCTATCTCTCTCCTAGTGGCACTTTGAGTCCACTGCGGACCCCACAATGCCACTAGGAGAGAGATAGAGTGTGGGTGTAAGTGTTAGTGGAATTTGTTAGTGCCCCAAATATTACTCCAATATTATTGGAGAGATTCATTTTTATTTTGAACATAACTTCAAAGATACCTTGGAGGTATTGAAGTTATAATCATCATCTATCAAACATGTTTTTGAGGTCAAGAGCTACTATCCATAAGGATTCACTCACCTCAAACTTCATGTCATCATCTAGATCATGATGAACTAGTAAGTAAATAAAGAAAATCAAAAAGAAATGAGGTAAGAAGAGATGAACATAATATGAACAAGCAAGTAAATAACAATCAATAGATGATAATCAATGTGATTTTGGACTTGTAGCTTGGTGTTTTACTCATAGATTTTGACATTTGGACATGGAAGTAGCTTCCTAACCCAAGAATGCTCAAGAATGGTGATTGGGTATATTGATGATGAAGTATATAGAAGAATGGTGGAGGAAAACAATATTAGAACTCACTTTGATTGGAAAAAATGGAAGAAGAAGACTACTTCTTCTCTTTATCTCTCTATATTTTTCTAGAGTTTCTTCCTAAGCTCTCTCTAAGCTTCCATGTCTCTCCTCTAAATGGAAGTAAATGGCTTCTTGTATAGGCAAAGGAGGGTTGGTAAATGGAGTTTTAAAAAGTTTAAAATGGTCTCCCATTGGTCCAAAATAAGCTGGAACCAAAACTACGTCGTTTTGATTTCTAATATATCAAATTGGACCCCCAAAATAAATTACAAAAACATACTATTCTGGGGGAGAGTGCCGCGGTGGCACTGGGCCTGTGCCGCGGCGGCAGTGGGCCAGTGCCACGGCGGCACTGCTCTTCCTTCGTCCAGATAATGCTGTTTAGACCCCCAGAGGTTCCGGTATTCGCTAAAAGGCCCTATTTCGTCCGAAATTCACAGAAGATGCATACGAACTCCAAATTGAGGTTGTGATATACCGTTGGAAAGGTAATGGAGTCTACTTTAAATAACAAATAGTTCGGGGATAGGTCACTTTGAAAAGTTTTGCGGTATTCGCGATAAAAGCTGATTTGATCGCCTTTTTTCGCCTTTGGAAATTCATAATAAATTCGTTTTAAATCCAGAAATTATGTGCGATATACCGTTGAAAAGCTATTGACCTCTAGTATCCATGAAAAATATTTGAAATTTGTTATGGTGCCCCGGTTCTAAAGTCAAATTCTGGTCAAACTGGTCAAACCTGGGATTCCCGGGAAGTTCTGGAAATCTCCGGGAGTTCCCAAGAGCTGACGTTTTTGTGCGATCTTCTTTTAAAACTCATTTTAATACTTTCCACGTGATCTAGAATGATCTCGTTGAATTTTGACGATTTCGGTCAAACTTGGTCAAACCTTGGTCAAACCGATCAACGGGGACTTTCTGGGGACTTCCGGGGGTATCTGGGAGCTGACGATTTCATCTGATTTTTCTTAAAAACTCATTTTCTTACTTTTCTTACGACATAGCATATTTTCAAAACTTTTGGTCCAAATCTGGGAGTTTTTGGGCTTTCAGGGGCGTTTTGGTCATTCTGAGCATTTTGAGAAATAGAACTAACTTCCAGGAGTTCTTTTTGAGTCTTTTTTTGTCATTGTGAACCACCAAGCTATGGGTCTCCTAAATCTGATAGCCGACAAAATGGGGTGTCTACAGTCACTTTGAAAAGTTTTGCGGTATTCGCGATAAAAGCCGATTTGATTGCCTTTTTCACCTTCGGAAATTCATAATAAATCTATTCTAAATCCAAAAATGATGTGCGATATACCATTAGAAAGCTATTTACCTCTAGTATCCATGAAAAATGTTTGAAAAATAATACGGTGCTTCGGTTTCAAAGTCAACTTTTAGGTCAAATCGGTCAAACTTGGGATCTCCAGAAAGTTTTGGTAACATCTGGGAGCTCCCAGGAGCTGACGTTTTCAACTGATTTTCTTATTAAACTCGTTTTAGTACTTTTCATATGATCCAGGATGATCTCAAAACTTTCAGGCGAATTTGGATGATTTCGGTCAAATCCTAGTCAAACCTGGGTCAAACCGGTCAACGGGGACTTTTCAGGAACTTCCGGGGGTCTCTGAGAGCTGATGATTTCATCTGATTTTGCTTCAAAACCCATTTTCTTACTTTTCTTATGACATATCATGCTTCCAAAACTTTTGGTCTAAATCTAGGAGTATTTGAGCTTTCAGGGGCATTTTGGTCATTTGTACCACTTTCTGAGTATTTTGAGAGATAGAACTAACTTCCAGGAGCCCTTTTTGAGTCTTTTTCGTTCATTGTGAACCACCAAGTTATGGGTCTCCTAAATCTGATAGCCGAAAAAATGGGGTGTCTACACTATGTTTAAAAATGCCAAACCCTTTCAAAAAGCATAGAAGTTGTATGATCTAGTATTGATTTGCATATTCCCAATCCCTTTAAATCATTTTTTTCCAATTAATTAATATTTCCTATTTTTAGATAACTTAGATTAAATATTTGTATTATTTCCATCTTTCGCTCTAACAAAATCCAAAATGTTCATTTCATGAAAATCTAGCTTTTATTTCTTTTTCTTCCTTTTCTTACTAGCATCTTAGTTAGCTTATTTTGTACTGCTAAAATCTTTACCGTAAACTGTTGCTTTTGATTAAGTTTACTGCAAAAATATAAAAACTAGTAGTTTAGGAAAATCCCCAAAAATCCATCATCTTTTATTTTCTTTTTAGGGACAAAATATTTATTTCTTATCTTCAAAAGTTTTTTATTTTCGTTCCCTGTGGGTTCGACCAGATCTTACTAGAACTTTATTACTTGTACGATCACCTACACTTGGGTGTTGATAAGAAAACGCGTTATTAGGACGTCATCAATACCCTCTTCATCAAATCCATGAACACTGCTAGGGCATTGGTCATTCTAAATGGCATCACAAGGAACTCGTAATGTCCGTATCTGGTAGTTTTTGGTACATCCTCCGATCTCACCAAAAGCTAATGGTATCCCGATCTCAAATCGATCTTCGAAAATGTTGTCGCTCCTTGAAGTTGATCAAACAAATCATCTATTCTTGGCAGGCGGTACTTATTCTTAATGGTTACTTTGTTCAACTCCCTATAGTCTATACAGAGTCGAAGCAATCCATCTTTCTTCTTCAGAAACAACACTAGTGCTCTCCACAGTGATGTGCTAGGTCGAACGGAACCCAAATCTTCTAATTCTGGTACTTTCTTCTTCAACTCTTGCATTTCACTTGGTTCTATATTGTACGGAGTCTTAGATATCGGGGTTGTACCAGGTACCAGTTCTACGCAGAAGTCTATTTCTCGCTTGGGTGGTAACCCTGAGATATCCCTAAATACATCCTTGAATTCTCACACCATTGGAATCTCGGTGCCTGTAATCTCTGGACTTGTGCCCTTGATGGCAGCTAAGCGGCTTATAAGAAATGCGTCGCTCGATAGATTACACTGAAAGCTAAAGGGTTGGTTTCCAGGAAATGAGAAGGTAATCGACTTACTAACACAGTCCAATTTGGCATGGTACTTAGTCAACCAGTTGATTCCTAAGATAACATCGAACTCTCTCATCAACAATACTACCAAGTCTGTTAGAAGGTCTTTGTCCTCTAGGTTAACAAGATAGTCCCTATATACTTTACCCAACCTAACAGTTACTCCCAAGGGGGATACGGCGTTCAAGGCTACGGAAAGGTTCTAAGGTACTAGACCTAAATCTTGAACAATTTTACTCGTAATAAAGGAATTTGATGCAACAGTATCAAACAAAGCTCTAACTCTATTATTGAAGAGTGTGAGCAAACCTTCCATGTTTTGAGCCTCAGCATCAAATCTGGCAAACTCTGGGATGATTGCATTCAAGCAGGTCTAGGTGGCCTAAACATAAGCTATAGGTCCATAGTATCCTTGATGGGGTGCTTTACAATCTTGACTCAAATGGCCTATCTCACCAAAGTTGTAGCATGTAATTTCCTTCCAGTTGAAAGTCTTCGATGCACGACAGTCCTTGGCCAAATGTTCTGAGGTTCCACAATAAAAATAATTCCCATCATAGCCTTTTGGGGGAACTGTGGTTGCAACATACCCTCCTACTGGGGCGGGTGCTTTGTTTTGGGCCGGCGGTGGTCGTGGTGCTGCTGGTCGACCTACCTAAATTCAGGGGTGTGCTGACTAGAGTTTCCTCTCAACTAGACCATGTGCATTTGTTTTCTTGGTATGGAAATGATGATCTCGATCCTGGATAAGGTCTATACAGTGGTCTACCAACGAATCCCTTCTACTCGGCCCGTTTGGCACTCTCTAAGGAGATAGCAAGATCTACCACAAATTCATTCAAATAATTGGCGTAGGTAGATGACATAACTGAAAATGTGTGTTCTCTTAAAGAGTACGTCCAAGTGTAGACGGCCGCATCGAGTTATAACTGATACGACCGGGTCGTAACACAAGGGTCGAAAGTTAAGGACAGAGAGTTCTAGATTGAGACCTAAAGATAAAAATAAAAGGTGATTTCTTTTAGATCGAGGGAGGTTCTAACGATCCTGCTGTATTCAAGATTAAACTAAATAAATTAAAGTGGGGCAAAAGCTAAGTTAAACAGATATAGGTAATGTGATTTCAAATTTTATACGAGAAAAGTGTTGGGAATATATGAATTCGCATTGTACCAACCACTGCCATGACTTAGCATTTAACAAACAACTAGGGTTTCATCCTTCTAGTATTCCTTATTTTATAAACGATTAAGTTCAGTAACCTAAACACTAGGTATGTGAATTTCGCATAACTAGAGGTTAAATCACTTTACTTACCATGAAGAACTAAAATAAGAGTCAATTAAAACTATGATCTATAATGAACAAATCAAGTATAGGATATTCAACATGGTCGTTATGTATGTTCATTGAGTTAATTAGCCAAAAGAGTTTATATTTCAAAATCAAGTTGCAATTTGAACTTGAAAATATCAATTTGGTTTTAGTTTCTAAAATAGAAGTTACTGGAATATTAAAAGGATTCTACCCAAGACATTTTCATGCCAATCGATTGCTATGTAAGGCAATCGATTGGTATGAAATGACTCCCAATCGATTGGATTAAGTATCAATCGTTTGGCTTTGAATCTATGGCAATTGATCGGGTTCTGTTACCAATCGATTGCTACTGATTCTATCACAAATTCATGGCAATGACTGGGAAAAATGTGAGCCCAACCGAAATTCTAAGCTAGCATATTTAAAACTGCATAGACGAAGATGTACTGGAGAATGAATTCAAAAGTAGACATGGATTAAACTATGAAACTAGAAATTTCAATATCATATCAAAATTAAACTGTAATACCCGTATTTTCAATAAGTATTTATGCACAGAAATTCTATATACTTTCCTTGTTCATTCCTGAAATTTAACTTTCGATCGATCAAAGTCATTTCGAGTGATCTAGCATCTCACAAGTTCAAGCGATCGAACCTAGTTCGAGTGACTGAAACCCTACCGACCTAAATTTAATACGTGGTCCCCACCTCAATCGATCAAACTCTTTTTAATCGATCAAGACTGATTGAACTGCTCTCGAGCGATCAAACTCCGTTAGATCGATTGAACTTTATAATCATTTGAATTCCAGGTTTCCCGCAAACCTTGCCATATACACTCCTTCCCTCTCTATATATATACCTTATCTATGTGTGGGTGAGTTTAGAACACTTGAGAGTTTGAGAGAGAGAGAGAGAGAGATGTTTTTTGGTTGTGCTTGTGTTATATATATATATACACATCCATATATTTATATACACACACCCATATACAGAAGAAGAAGAAGAAGAAGTAGAGAAGGAAAAGAAAAGAGAAAACGCAGAGAGAGAGACAGAAGAGGTAGAGAGACATAGGAAGAGAGAGGAGGCTGCCAATAAAGCTTCAAAGCTTTACGTTGCCAAATGCGCCCTTAGCAACTTTTGGTGAGTTCCAAACTCACTCGGTATCTTAGTTTTGATGTTTTACAAGTTCTGGACATTTTAACATGGACCCAAACATACCCTACCAAATTCTGGACATTCACTGCAGAATCTGGAGAAGACGAAGTTCGACCGATCGAACTGCGTTCAATCGATTGAACATCCCTGTTTCTCAATCGATCGAAATGACTTCAATCGATCGAGACCACCTTGACTTCAATCGATTGAGAATACTTCGATCGATCGAACATCACTTTCCTTCAAGCGATTGAGATGACTTCAATCGATCGAACCTAGCAGAACATAGATATGTTCCTTAAGTTTATAATTCATAATGCGTAGTTGTTTAATTGTTGTTTCATGTTCCTATTATGCGATATTATGGATTACGAAGGTAATGGGATACGATAATGAGACTGAGATAATATGGTGAGTAACACAGTCAGGTTTGGAACATTAGTAATAATACGACGCAATAACGAGATAGGTTTGAGATAATAACACTGGGTAGCATTGAGTAATTGGTGATTGAGTCAATGGTTATTAGTTATTTTCAAGGTTGTATGAGTCGAGCTGATGAATCGCTCAGGTTGAATCCAATAAGGGAGTCACAAGGATTTGACCAGAATTATGGAAGCTATGGGTGCACAAGACTCGCAAGCATTCTTAAAAGCAGTGAATAGTAATAGTTCTTAAAAGCAGTGAACAATAGTAGTTATGGCACACCCATGGTATATATTTACCAGAGCTATGTAGGTACTGTACTCGCAAGTGTTCTTAAAAGCGGTGAACAGTAAGAGTTCTTAAAAGCGGTGAACAAGAGTATGGATAGTCCATAGACTAGTTGTTATATGAGAATGATGGCTAGTGCTCACAAGAGTTCTAAAAAGTGGTGAACAATAAGAGTTCTTAAAAGCGGTGAATAAGAACACTAGTATGTCATGATGATATAACTAGTTTGGTATAGTCAGTTGGGATGAGTACAGTCCGTCTTAGAGTTGGAAGGTGATGAGAATCGATTTATGATGCGTTTGAATAACAGAGGAAAAAATATTATGAATATCACTACTTATTATCATTCAGGACTGGCAATTACGTTATTTCTATGAGACTGTGTTAGTTAGTTCTCACTCAGCTTTCAGTAAGCTGATGGCATTTATTGCCTGGACATTCCCTGTCCAGACTACCCTGTCCTTAACAATGCAGGTATTGGAACTTTCGACGATGGCTACAACCCGGATTTGGATTATGTAGAGGATGGCCGCACTAATGTCGGTTATACTGGAAAGGAGCATTATGCTGACTACTATCCTTACACCAGCTGAAGATCTGAAGATAGTCATATTTAGTTTATTTCTGTTGTTCTGTTGAACTTTGTTTTGTTTTAGTTAATGGGTACTTGGGTATATGTTGTCTCCAGACCTGTTGTGATCCTATGGACCACACTCTGATGTTTAGTAATAGATAGAATCGTTTTATATATTCAGTTATTTACTATTCTGGTTGTTTCACTTGGACTAGTACTGTGTGGTGTGGATAATTAGTGACTTTCACTTGTCATTCCCTATGGACCCAAAAAGGAAATTTATTTTTCTTTATTTTTGCTCCTCTAGGGCGTGACATAAACTAAAACTATAACAGGTTTACAATCAAACAAATTCTAGAGCAATAAAACAAAAGGAATAAACCTGAACTTTAAATTGAATTCGAAATGCAGTATCTTTAAACTTGAACTTGCTTAAATCAAAACAAAAGGAAAAATCCTACAAAAAAATAAAATATGAGCCAACCCTTAACCCCTCTCACTCTCATCTATTTATAATGTGAAATCCCTGAGTCTAAGGCATCCATGTTCATATTGTAACGACTGGTCGCTGTCATTACCAATGATTTGCTGAGATTCGCTTCATTAAAGAGAATTGACTTCCAGCTTTTACCAATCGATTGGTAACCTGAGTCCAATCAATTGGTAATAATACCAATCGATTGGTTAAGTTGGCAATCGATTGGTTTGGATTTATGGATAGCAATCGATTGCAATGACGGCAATCGATTGGTATATGGATCTCATTTTTGACTTGTTCTCTTTGTTTCTTGAGCTATCTCTTTCCACCTTGTTATCCATTTCAGCTTCAGAACCAGCATTTAAAGGACTATACACAACAACATACCACGAAAACTACAAAATTGTGTAAAAAGAAAGGTTAAGACACAAATGCAGGTAAAACTAGAGATATGGGGCTAAGTTCAACCAATTTTTCTCTTTATCGAGCCAATATTTTACAAATATCAGCTCTCATCACGACCCCCAACTAGCGGATTGCTAGTCTCTAGCAATGAAGCGGAATCAGAGCAAGCTAAGATGAACAACCAATGTTACAGTTTTATTTTAACTAAAACAAAAAGAAAATCCTAACTCACTTTCACAGGAATCGCGGTTGCAATTAGCATTGCAACAATCCTTTGAACCCCTAGGTTTATCCTAGTGGATGAGTTTTGTCTTGTGAGGGTTTTCAGAGAATATACCCACAAAATTCATGTGTCAAGCTTGCTAAACTTATCAAAGAACCTCAATCTCTCTTTTATACTAAAAAATATTCTCAATAAGGACATAGATTCCTTTATCATACCATGGAAATAAACAACATGTTACAAAATTACTATTCTAGTTGAAATTACATCCATAGCCATCATATATCCTTGTGTGCTTGTGTGGAGTCGACAACTACAATCAAAATCTTCATCTCAGAGTTATTTAGATTGAACATGTTCGAGATTTCATAGTTTCTACTCAATTCTCACATGGTTTACGCTCAAAATAAAATCACTCTGAAATTGGCGTAAAGTTGTGTACTCATAGTATGAAGTTCAAAGGAGTAAATGTAGAGGCAATCAAAAATACTTTCATACTAGACACAAAAACAACGCTTTGAAGTGTAGGAGTCTCATGAACGGAATACCATTTACTACAGGAACGATCTACCGTGGAAAACTCATTCCATACTCAAAATTTACTAAGGTTATCTAGAATCTTTAGGACTTGTGATAAAAAGAGACATAGTAGTTAGGATGATGAGATGTGCTTACTAGTTCAAGCATGTGGTTAGGTATCTTCATCTTCAACTTCACCCTTTTTATTCACCCAATCCTCCAACATCAATATCAATCTATTTTGCTTTGACCAACAAATTTTTTTTTCTCTATCCCTTTTCTTTTGCTTTTCACTTTTCAATGTAGATTTTTTTTTAATCTTATTCTTTTTCTCTTTTAGCCATCCACACAAATCAATCACATGCTCAACTATAAATATATGATTTCAGGTCAAAGCATTGATTTATGAAAAGTAGGTGGAATTTCAACTTGCTTGAGTATTGAGGTGAGCTATTGATGACCTAAATCATTTTCTAGACACTTTAACTTATTTTGAGTATTTCTTGAGTTTTTAAATTGGTAGATCCTGAATGTTCTCCTGAAGCAACTAGCCAATTGGAACAAGAATGAGACTTTCAACGAGATATTAGCGCGTTTCAAGAATTGACACAAGTTTTTGTGATTAACCCTCAGAATAAAAGAATGGCTCAAAAATTCACTAGGGTTTAAGGTTTTCACTATTAATCCCATCACGTGACAATCGTATTTCACTCTAATTTAAAGATTTTATTGCAATTGTCAATTTGTGCAAATGTTTTCAGGACATATTCATGCTATGGACATAAAAACTAGATTAGTGACAAAGTAACATGTAATCGAAATCCACAACACAAAAAGAAAGAATATGAATGTGTCATTCCATAATGATATCAGCTAGGGGATATGAGATTTCTGAAAGTCGAAAACTTAGCAACTTTTTTTTAACATATATATATAATAAAACAAGAACAAAAACAAACTAAACCAAACAACAGAACATGAAAATTGTAACATTTAACAGGTGTGCAAATTTAATTCAAAAATAAACATAAACAGGTGTGAATATCTACTCCCTACCCCCAACCGAAATCGACATTGTCCCCAGTGGAGAAATTTCTAGCAACAAAAAGTAGATATCACCTGATACACGCTCTTCAATACATACATGAGAATTCACCTATTTAAATACAACAATCTCCACAAACAACCAAGATCAAGGATATTATGGATAATAACATAAAAATGGACAATTAAGACACAATCCATGAGCAAAAATACTATCTGTATCATAACATCCAAAAATTAAATAAAGTCCATGTACAGAAGATGAAACCAAAAGTTTCCAACCAACCAGAAATATCCACATAACCAAAAATAGAACCACAAGAGAGAGAGAAAAAGATAAGAAATAACAAAAATGCTCTCTTGCTCCTCAAACTTGATCTTGAGGCTCCAAGGAAGGTGGGTCACCAGAGGTCGTCGGTGCACTATCATGAACATGATCGGCATCCTCAATACCATCCTCAACTACTGTCTTAGTCTGGACGATAGCCTTCGGGTCACTCTCAGCCATCATAGGAGCAGCAGCTGGAGGTGGTAGCGGTGGTGATGCCGCGATGAAGAGGATGGTGGGTGATGATGATGGAAATGTTGATGGGAATGGTGATGAAATGGAATAGTGGTGGTGAAAATGAGATGAAGAGTGGGGGTTTCACTACCAAAATTGCTCTCTCTCTCTCTCTCTCTCTCTCTCTCTCTCTCTCTCTCTCTCTCGATCTCTCGATTAGATGTTTTGAAATGAAATGAGGGAGAGGGAGATGAAAAGGTTTTTTACGTCTGCCAGAAATTTCAATCAATGACAAGTAATGGCAATCGATTGACAAGTAATGTCAATCGATTGACTCCCAAATGCAATCGATTGGTAATCAATACTAATCGATTGAGGTTAAAAGTCATGGGAACCCAAAATTGCTTCATATAATCAGCCCTAACTATTCCTAGATGCATTTTGATGAAATTAATCATGAGAACCAGCATCCAAATAGCGAGAATACCCACTAAACACAACAATTGGGAAGAATTTATTCAGAAATCCACAATTTTATTGCTCAATATGGATTCTCAACATCCAAAATTACAAGATCTTGATTGGAAAACAAATAAACATACAGAAAGAAAACCAAAACAAAGTTTTGTTCTATTCAGCGGTTACAGGAATTAGACAACTCAATTTAACTCAGATTTAGGGGAAGAAAAACCTTTCCCTTCAGCAAAATCTACGCAGTGTTCCACCACTTCTCCGCCTGAGTTTATCTGAAGGTCGTCCAGAATCTCTCGAATTGTGAACAACAGATCCCATGTATTCATATCAGCGATTGTTTCATTAGGGGAATCTGGGTATGAACTAGACAAGGGAGTAAAAGTTGGCCTTTCCTGTTCCACCTGTTCTGGGGTTCCTGGGGAGCGGATCCCATGGTAAAGCAAATGTGGTAGAAATTATAATGGATTTATCCTGCAGCTAGTGAATAAACAGATAAAGAAATGAAGATAGAACAGAGATAAACACACCAAAAAAAAAAACAAAACTAATACAACAAAAAAGATTCTTAACTTTTCAAGAAGAATAGTTAGGATCATCCAGTTGGATGGTCTCTGACTAAGGTTCGAACCTCTCCAAGAATAGTTTTAAGAATTGTCCATTAACCTTGAATGTATTCCCATTCTTGGGGTTTACGACTTCTATTGCCCCGTGAGGAAACACCTCCTTAAAAACAAATGGTCCTATCCACCTTGATCTCAGCTTTCCAGGGAAAAGATGAAGCTTTGAATCGTAAAGTAATACTTTCTGTCCCGGTTCAAGCTTCTTTCTCAGGATCGATTGATCATGCTTTGCTTTTAATTTTAATTTGTATGTTCGGGTGCGATCGTATGCATCATTCCTGATCTCTTCCAATTCATTAAGTTGTAGCTTCCTCAGTGTACCACTCTCATGGATATCAAAGTTTAGCAGTCGTGTGGCCCAATACGCTTCATGTTCCAGTTCTACAGGCAAATGGCAGGCCTTTCCATAAATTAGCCTATAGGGAGACATTCTGAGGTTCGTCTTGAATGGCGTCCTATATGACCACAATGCATCAGTCAGACGTGACGACCAATCCTTCCTGTTGATGTTAACAGTCTTTTCCAGGATGTGTTTAATTTTCCTATTGGCTAGCTCTACCTAACCATTGGACTGTAGGTGATATGATAAAGCAATCTTATGGTTTACCCTGTATTTTTTCATTAATGCCTCAAAAGGTTTATTGCAAAAATGGGTTCCACGATCGCTAATCATGGCCTTCAGTGTTTTAAACCTTGAAAGAATGTTCTCTTTTAAGAATGGGATCGCAGTTTTGTGATCATTTTTCCTTGTTAGAATGGCCTCAACCCATTTGGACACATACTTGACCGCCAAGATAATATATTCATAGTGAGAGGATGGTGAGAATGGTCCCATGAAATCAATGCCCCAGCAATCAAAAATTTTAATAGTGATGATCGGGGTCATTGGCATATGGCACCTGGCACATGCTCTACAAAAAGCATAAGAGTCTTTAAAACTGTCAGCCAGTAAAAACCACTACTAAACACCTTCTAAGCAGTTTTTTGGGCTGAAAATAACTGTCGCATGCTTTAGAATGACACGAGGAAAGGATATGAGAAACATCCTCTTCTGGAACGCATCGCCTTATAACTTGGTTCGCACAGTACTTAAACAAGTACGGATCATCGAAATAATACCAACGAGCAATAGATAGAAACCTTTTTTTGTCAGGGATGGACCAATGGGATGGGTTTCCCCTGTTTCCAAATAATTAATGATATATGCGTACCAGGGCAGCATAGTCGCAGTAAATAATTGTTCATCTAGAAAAGATTCACAGATTGGGGTCGATTGTGAAGAGTTATCCTTGAAGATTAACCGGGAGAGGTGATTAGCCACTACATTCTCTACTCCCTTTTTATCCTTGATAATCAAATCAAATTCTTGGAGTAGCAGGATCCATTGTATTAATCACTGCTTCATATCCTTCTTTGATAAAAGATACTTTAATGCGGTGTGATCTATAAAGCAAATAATCTGGGATCCAATGAGGTATTGCCTGAACTTCTCCAATGCGAATACAATTGCCAGCAACACTTTTTCAGTAGTGGAGTAGTTTCTTTGGGCTCCATCAAGAGTTTCGCTGGCATAGTAGATCACAGATGGCTTTTTGTCTCTCCTTTATCCTAACACAGCCCCGATCGCATGTTACTAGCATCACACATAAGCTCAAATGGAAGACTCCAATTTGGAGATTGCATTATTGGAGCTGTAGTGAGATGATGCTTTTGTTTATTAAAGGATTCTTGGCATTCGCTGGTCCATTCAAATGGTATATCTTTCGTAAGAAGTTGACACAGAGGGCTAGATACAGCACTGAAATCCTTGATAAACCTCTGGTAAAAACTGGTGTGACCTAAAAATGATCATATATCTTTTATCGTGGTAGGGACAGGAAGATTAGAGATTATATCAATCATCGCCTTATCTATTTGTATTCCCTCTACAGAAACAATATGCCCCGGAACGATTCCTTTTGTCACCATAAAGTGACATTTTTCCCAGTTGAGGGCCAAATTCTTCTCCTCACATCTCTGTAAAACTTTTTGGAGATTTCCCAAGCAATCATCAAAACTACTTCCAAATATGGATAAATCATCTATAAAACTTCCATGATCTTTTCAACCATATCGCTGAAAATGCTCAGCATGCACCTCTGGAATGTAGCAGGTGCGTTCCATAAGCCAAAAGGCATCCGGCGATATACAAATGTTCCAAACGAACAGGTAAAAGTGGTTTTTTCTTGATCAACGGGATCAATTTCAATCTGGTTATAACCACTATAACCGTCTAGGAAACAGTAAAACTGGTGACCCGCCACTCTTTCAAGCATTTGGTCCATGAAAAGGCAATGGGAAGTGGTCCTTTCGAGTCACCGCATTCAATCTTCTGTAATCAATACACATGTGCCAGCTCATGGTCACACGTGTAGGTACTAACTCTCCTTCCTTATTCTCCACCACTATAATGGCAGCTTTATTCAACACTACTTGAGTTGGACTTACCCAAGGGCTATCCAAGATTGGATAGATTACCCCAACATGAAGCAATTTCAAAACTTCTTTCTTCACTACCTCTTGGATGTTTGGGTTTAGACGCCTTTGTATTTTTTGACATGGTTTTTCATCTTCCTTTAGATAAATCCTGTGGGTACATATTGATGGGCTTATTCCTCTTAAGTCTACGACGGTCTATCCCAACGCACATTTGTGTTGTTTGAGCAACTTTATCAGTTTACCTTCCTATTCTTGATTCAAAACGGATGAAATTATTACAAGAAAGGTCTTTTTTTTCTCCTAAAAATTCATATTTCAGGTCCTTGAGCTCTTTTAATTCCAACTTTGGAAATTACAGGTTCGACGGTACTGCCAACTTTGTCTTTGGCGATAACTATTCATATTGGGCCGTCCACATTGTCTTTGCAACTTCTTCTTCTACAACCTCCAATATCGCACATATTTGGCTCATTTCCTCATCTTGCAGAGTGTATCTATCCAATTCATAACACGAGTTAGTGATTATGGACTCCACAGGATCAACGGGAATAGTGGAGTCAAAACAATCCTGAATTACCGACTCCATCTAGTTTACTTCCTCTTCATCATCATCAAAATCTTCAATTTTGGGATTTGAGAAGATCTTGATATTCAACGTCATGTTCCCAAAAACAACAGTCATCACTCCACTCCTTATCTTGATTGTTGCATCGATCGTTGCAAGGAAAGGATGTCCAAAGATCACCACAATCTGAGATTTAGCATTGTATACTGGCTCGGTGTCTAACACGACGAAGTCAATAGGAAAGACAAATGTGTCAATCTGGACTAAGACATCCTCTAGTACTCCTCGTGGATATTTAATTGATCGATCTGTAATTTGGAGAGTAATTCTAGTGGGTTTAAGCTCCCCCAACCCTAGTTGTTGGTAGACAGTGTACGGTAGTAGATTTACACTTGATCCTAAATCGAGCAGAGCATTGTTCACTTTCTTTTGACCAATTATGCAAGAAACTATAGGTGTACCTGGATCCTTGTATTTGGGAGGCAAATCATGTTTGAGAATTACACTTGCTTGGCAGGCCAGGTAAGCACTCTTCTTAACACTTTGCTTCCTCTTAACAGTGCACAAGTCTTTTAGGAACTTGGTATAGGAAGGCACTCATTTAATTGCATCCAGGAGTGGGAGGTTGATTTTTACTTATTTGAATAACTCCATAAACTCCTGACTTTTTGTTTCTTATTGAGGTTTCTTCAACCTAAGAGGATATGCTGCCGAAAAAGGGCATTTGGGTACCTCTTCGAGAAGAGGTTCTTTTCCAGGCCTTCTCTTTATATCAGTATCCTTGGGAACTATTATTTCGGGCTCAATTATTTCGCCCTCCTTCTCTTCTTCCACCAACTCCTCCTTATTCTCAACCTCATCTTCCATCTCAACCACAGGTTGTGGGGGGTAGAAACTTTCTCAATCACGTTTCCGCTTCTCAACACAGTTATAGCCTTGGCCTCTTCATGTGGTCCCGACCCCGAAGGACCTATACCCGAATGTTGGCCTCTAAGATTTGGCTCTGGTTGTGTTGGGAACATCATTCTCTCTCTATCCCCTTGCTGAGCAGCCAATTTTTTCACACTTGTATTGAGTTTACTCATCAACTGCTTCATCTACTGCATCATGAGTGTATTGGGATCCTCTTGTGCCTTCTTATGAGGTGGCACATAAGTGTTTGATGCAGATTGGTTATTGTTCCCCTTATTGAAGTTAGATTGAGGTAGAAAATTTTATTGATAATGATTTTGTTGGTACCCTTGTCCTTGTTGATAGGTAGAAACTGGTTGGTAATTCTGTTGGTACCCTTGGTTCGGCTGCTACTGTTGAGATGGGTTTGGTGTGGCAACACTATTTCTATGATCGAACCCAGGATGACTCCATCTGCTATTGGGGTTGAAATGATTCAGGGCATTTACAGCATGTACCTCTACAGGGTTCTTTTCTTGATAGACAGGATAAATTTGACAGTGTTGAGAGGTATGCCCCATTTGAAGATAGCTTGAACATGATTCTTCAGAAGCAAACTGTATTACGGGATTAAACCATCCTCAGCTTGAACATGATTCTTCTAATGCCTCCAACTTACGAGCCAGTTGCTCGTACTTCTCCATTAAACCATCCTTAGCTTTCAACTGGTAAATACTCTTCTGACTTGAACTCGAGCTTGTTTGAGTTCTTGTCACTTGCGTCTCCCATTCAGGTGCATGCTCGGCTAGCCATTCAAAATGGGCTTCAGCATAATCCACATTCTTGCTCATAAACTCGCCGTCACTTGTAGTTTCTATAAGTTTCTTTGATTTTGGACTGAGGTCATCGTAGAAGAAGCTTATTGTTCACCACTACTCAAAACCATGATGCAGGCAGAGCAATAACAAATCCTTGAATCGCTCACATGCCTCAGCGAAAGTTTCACAATCCTTTTGATTGTATGTCTTGATTTGTCTCAAAACATCGGTCGTTGACCGATTAGGGAAAAACTTTTTAAGGAAGGCTTTATAGATTGCTGGCCACGTTGAAATAGAATTCGGCTTAAGTGATAGTAACCATGACTTCGCTTTATCCTTCAAGGTGAAGGGGAAAAGCTTTAGTCGAATTATATCATCCAGGCAAGTTTAATCAGTGAAGGTTCCACAGACATCTTCGAAATCTCGAATATATAGATATGCCTTCTCTTTTGGCATCCCGTGGAAGGTAGGCAACAATTGGATCATCCCATTGCAGAAATGGAATGTTCCTGGATGCGGTGGGATGTGGATACAAGAAGGTGTGGCTGTCCGATTAGGAGCTAGAAGTTTATGCAGAGGGCATTGACTATCATCAATGAGATTAGCCTTGTTTTCTCCCTGTTGGCTTTCTGTATCATTCATTGTATCAGAGGTTGAAGGAGTAGAAATGGGATTATTAGTACTATCTTCAAATTCTTCGAATAAATCTGTAATGAAAGCTTTGGCAGAGTCAAAGGACACAGAAGAACATAAACTTTATAGTTTTTATTTTGGAGAATAGGAAAGAAAAAGAAAGAAAGAAATGGGATAAAAAAGGATCGGATCAATCTAAAGTTTCTGGCCTTTGTTACCGTCCCCGGCAACGGCGCCAAAAACTTGACACGACTGAAAATGTATGTTCTCTTAATCAGTACGTCCAAGTGTAGACGGCCACATCCAGTTATAACTAATAAGATCGGGTCGTATCCCAAGGGACCGAAGTTAAGGACAGAGAGTTCTAGTTTGAGACCTAAAGATGAAAATAAAAGGTGATTTCTTTTAGAGTGGAGGTTCTAATGATCCTACTGTATTTAAGATTAAACTAAATAAATTAAAGTGGGGCAAAAGCTAAATTAAACATAAATAGGTAATGTGATTTCAAATTATATACGAGAAAAGTGTTGGGAATATGTGAATTCGCATTATACCAACCACTGCCATGACTTAGCGTTTAACAAACAACTGGGGTTTCATCCTTCTAGTGTTCCTTATTTCGAAAATGATTAAGTTCAGTAACCTAAACACTAGGTATGTGAATTTTCCATAACTAGAGGTTGACTCACTTTACTTACCATGAAGAATTGAAATAAGAGTCACTTAAAACTATGAACTATAACAAACAAATCAAGTATAGGATATTCAACATGTTCGTTATGTACGTTCATTGAGTTAATTAGCCAAAAGAGTTCATATTTCAAAATCAGGTTGCAATTTGAACTTGAAAAGATCAATTTGGTTTTAGTTTCTAAAATAGAAGTTACTGGAATATTAAAAGGATTATGCCTAAGACATTTTCATGCCAATCGATTGCTATGTATGGCAATCGATTGGTATAAAATGACTCCCAATCGATTGGATTAATTATCAATCGATTGGCTTTGAATCTATGGCAATCGATTGGGTTCTGTTACCAATCGATTGCCACTGATTCTATCACAGATTCATGGCAATGATTGGGAACAATGTTTCATCACATTGTTCCCAATCAAAATTCTAAGCTAGAGAATTTAAAACTGCATAGACGAAGATGTACTGGAGAATGAAATCAAAAGTAGACATGGATTAAACTATGAAACTTGAAATTTCAATATCAGATCAAAATTGAACTAAAACTATAACAGGCTTACAATCAAACAAATTCAAGAGCAACAAAACAAAAGGAATAAACCTGAACTGTAAACTGAATTTGAAATGCAGTATCTTCAAACTTGAACTTGCTTAAATCAAAACAAAAGGAAAAATACTACAAAAAAAATAAAATGTGAGCCAACCCTTGACCCCTCTCACTCTCATCTATTCATAATGTGAAATCCCTAAGTCTGAGGCGTCCAGGTTCATATTGTAATGGCTAGTCACTGTCATTACCAATGATTTGCTGAGATTCTGCTTCATTAAAGAGAATTGACTTCCAGCTTTTACCAATCGATTGGTAATAATACCAATCGATTGCAATGATGGCAATCGATTGGTATATGGATCTCATGTTTTAATTGTTCTCTTTGTTTCTTGAGCTATCTCTTTCCACCTTGTTATTCATTCTAGCTTTAGAACCTACATTTAAAGGACTAAACACAATAACATACCATGAAAACCACATCATTGTGTAAAAAGAAAGGTTAAGGCACAAATGCAGGAAAAACTAGAGATATGGGGCTAAGTTCAGCCAATTTTTCTCTTTATCGAGACAATATTTTATAAATATCAGCCCTCATTAGTAGACTGTGGCCACTCCTTGAATATAAGGGGCAAGACCTTGATAGTATTGCTTATTCTCATCTCCAGTCTGTCCACTGACAAGCGGGGGTATTTGTAAAATACAACCACGCTAAAAGAAGAAAATACACTAAATTAGTTTACAATTCCTTTGTTTATCTGCAATTTGAATTACAATACCATTTTGTACATAATTTGACTAAACTATGATAAGTGGTATTGTTTTAGTGGTTATTTGTGCAGATTACTATTGCTGTGTGAAGAATTGGATGAGCATGATAAAAGGAAGTGCTTGGTTTTAATGAAGACAACTCAATCATAAAAAGGAAGTTTCAAGCGATCGAGGGAGTCTCGAGCGATCGAGGTTTCGATCGATCGAATTCATTTCAAGCGCTCGAAGATCCCAGATGTTCAATCGATCGAGAGGTGTACGATCGATCGAACATGGCTTTTATCAGAAATAACGCGCACGCAGCAGAAATGGAGTTTTAACCCTAGCATTAGGTTATTGTGTATATAGTTGTATTGTATATGTCTTAGAGGACGCCTACTTTTACTTTTTATCAGTTTCATATAGGGAGAAGAGAGTTTCTTCTTATTTTTGTAGGTTTTATCAAAGATTGGTATTGTTTGGCTTGATTTCTCGTAGTTTAATACAAGTTTATCTTTCCAGGTTACTTCGTATTGCTTTACTTATTTTCTGCTCATAGTTTATTATAGTTTAATCTATTAAACTAGTAGTTTTGCATGTTAGATAAGTTTACACCATTAGTTTTCATAGTTTTCATGTTTAAAATACAACTAAACAAACTTTAATGGATCTTTACATTAAAAATGACTCTGTGATACCCCAGACTATGTCTGAGTAGTCCCCAGGTTAGGAGACCATGATGAAACCGTGATCTTAAGCCTCTGCCATGCAGTAGAATAATTCCTGTGTTCGATCGATCGAAGTTCGTTCGATCGATCAGATCAGAGACATTGTCAAGCGATCGAAGACATTTCGATCGATCGAGAGATGAAGATTGTCGATCGATCAAAAGTACGTCGATCGATCAAACTCTCTGATTCTTGAGAACATTCTATGCAGTATTCCTAGACTTTCTGCTTTACAGATTTTCATCAAACTGTCCCCAAACGCTCAGTTTGTCGAAACAGTCTTTAAACTTAAAGCCTTGAGGCATTTTTCTTCAATACATTTTGCAAACCACCCTCAATGCTAACACCATTGTAGGTGCGAGTCTTAACTATTGTTTTAAACCGCTTTCATGTATTTCAAACTTAATTGTGATGACATAGTCCCGGTCATGAAAGGGTTATGGATTCTTTATCCTAAGAGAACTACGGAATACTGTAAAAGATGTACTCCATTGAGCTTCAATGTAATTGCATGGTAGATGGCTAGGTTGCGGTGGATTTGTGTAATCCCAACATTTCCTTTATATTAAGAAAAACACGTTTTAAAATATCACTTTAACTAATTAGTTAGTCATTAGTTTAATTACTTTATCTTTAGTAGTTGATAAACCGTGGAACTTTTTGTTCTGCACCCTTTTAAATATTGATTTTTATTTTCCTGTTAGAGATTAATCTAGGAATTTAGTTTAACATCTTCCCTGAGGGATCGACCTGGACTTTACCAGATTACTACTTGCACGATTACCTACACTTGGGTATAACACACAAGCACACACAGAAAAATGCTCGTGTCAAGTTTTTGGCGCCATTGCCGGGGAAGCGACAAACTAACGCTTAGATTACCTCAATCTATTCTTATCTCTTTCTGTTTTCCTTTTGTCTTTTATTCTTTAGATTAAAACTACTTAGGATCTTTCCTTTTATGTCCATTTATTCCATCGAAGGAATCTACGGAAATCCATTCTATTTAGCCGATTCTTCCGATTCTATTAATCCCGTAGCCACACCAACAGATTTAATGGCTGACAATCAAAGTGAAAACGGTGAGAATGTGGTCGTACCAATTGATGATTCGCTTCATCCTTTGTGTGATCTCATGACACCTGATCATGCTCCAACACTTTCTTGTATTCTCATTCCACCTCATGCTGGCGAATTTCAATTTCACAACGGAATGATTCAACTCCTTCCTACCTTCCATGGAATGGATAGCGAGAAGGCATATCTACACGTCAAGGACTTCGAGGATGTTTTTAAAACATTTTCACAGAATTATCCTGTAGACGTGACACGCCTAATGCTATTTCCTTTCACTTTGAAGGATAAAACAAAGTGTGGCTACTCACGTTGAAGCCGAATTCAATCTACACCTGGCATGCAATGAACACTGCATTTCTAAAGAAATTCTTTCCACCTCACATGACCACTGAGCTTAAACGAAAAATTAACTCTTACAAACAAAAGAGCAATGAAACCTTCACCCAAACTTGGGAGCGTTTCAAGGATTTGCTTCTATCATGCCCACATCATGGGTATGAGAAATGGCGAACCATAAGCTACTTTTACGAAGGGTTAAATGGTGAAACTAAAAGGTTGGTCGAGACCATGAGTTCAGGACCATTTCTTCGCAAAAATACTGAAGAAGCTGAAGCTCACTTTGAGTGGCTAGCTGAACATGCCCATGAATGGTCCAATTCAGAAGATGTCCCACGCTCACAGATATCCTGTGTAGAGGAAAAGAGCCTATACCAATTAAAAAGTGAGGATCATCTGATGAGTAAATATGAAGAACTAGTTAAGAAGGTAGAGGAGTTGGCATTGAAAGGAGGGAGTTCTAGGCAGGTTTTACCTGAAGAACTGTGTGGCACATGCAACATGTTGGGACACACCAATCAATACTGTCCCAATGTGCCGTATTTTTAAGAACAACCCCCCATGAAAATGAATGCCATACGAGGGTATAGGGGGTGGGGAATTCCTACAATAATAACAATAGATGGAATCACCCCGGGTTTGATTAGAAAAACAATGCTGGGACCCAAAACCAATATCAACAACAACAGCCCTACAATAACAATAACCAATATCAAGGGCAATACAACAGGCAGTCCCAGCCATTCAATCAAGATAGATCAAATAACTACAACAACGCTCAACCCTCTAACAATCAACAGCCAAATGTCTACGTGCCACCTCACAAAAAGGTGCAAGAGGAAGATCCACTCTCTGACGCGAATTTAACACAATGGTTAATTCAAATGATGAGTAAAATGTCCGCGACATTAGAGAGAATGGATGCACGACACGAGAGTTCGAGTGGAACGTTTCCCGCTCAACCACTTCCAAACCCTAAGGGATTCAACAATGATCCCAATAACCATGAGCATGCCAAAGCCGTGACAACTCTGAGAAGCGGCAAGATCATAGGGCAAAACATGCCTCATTCTACTCCCGAGGAGTATGACGAGGAAGAAATGGTGACTAGGAACAAACCATCCACTCAAGAAGAGGAGTCGTCTACTAATGATAAACCAGTAGAATCAAATGATGACGCTCCTAAAGAAGCAGAAGACGTTGAGAGAAGGCTCGGAAAAGAACCTATTAACGATGAATTACCTAAATGCCCTTTTCCCGCGCCTTACCCTCAAAGGCTTAAGAAACCCCAAAACGAGGCAAAGAATCAGGAGTTCTTGGAATTATTTAAACAAGTAAAATTAAATCTTCCACTCCTTGATGCAATCAAACAAGTGCCAGCCTATGCTAAATACCTAAAAGACTTATGTATGGTCAAAAGGAGGCAAAGTGTAAAGAAACACGCTTATGTTGCTTGCCAAGCAAGCGCAATCATTCAAAATGAATTACCTCCGAAGCTTAAAGAACCTGGCACTCCAACTGTCTCGTGCCGTATTGGAAATCAAAGGATAGACAACGCACTCCTTAATCTAGGAGCAAGCGTGAACCTGCTGCCATACTCAGTTTATAAACAACTAGGGTTGGGTGAACTCAAACCTACCCGAGTTGCGTTACAACTGGCAGATAGGTCAGTCAAATATCCTAGAGGAATACTAGAAGATGTCCTTATACAAATAGACACATTTGTCTTCCCAGTCGATTTTGTGATTTTGGACACTAAATCGGTGTCTAACCCATGCTCACAAATCCCGGTAATATTTGGACATCCATTTCTTAACACCATAGATGCCACAATCAAAATACGAAGTGGTATCATGAACATCGTATTCGAGAACATGACCTTAAATGTCAAGATATTTTCAAATCCCCGACCTGACGAATACGAGGACGAAGAGGAAGTCAACTACATTGAGACGGTCATCAAAGATGAGGCCAATTTCATTGACTATAAAGATCCTTTGGAAGTAGTAGTGTCATAATTTGACGCAGTCTACAAACCTAACGATTCAACTCCATTGAACGCTGCCCTAAATCATGTCTGCCTCATGATGGAAGCAAAAGAGGAGGACAGAGCTGAATGCATGTGGGTCACACCATATGAACCCTTGCCTCAAAAAACGAAGTTAGCCATGCCTTCGAACTTTCAGTTTCTCGATTTAGAATTAAAGGAGCTTCCGAAAGAGCTCAAATACGCTTTTCTGGGGACTAAAAAGACTTATCCGGTTATAATCTCAGCCACGTTGAATTTTGAACAAGAGGATAAGTTAATTCAAATGCTCAAACAGCATAAGGGAGCATTAGGATGGACTATTACCGACCTAAAAGGCATCAGCCCATCTGTTTGCACCCATAAGATATATCTGGTGGAAGATGCTAAACCTTCGCGACAAATGCAAAGGCGTCTGAATCCCAATAGGCAAGAAGTCGTCAAAAAGGAAGTCCTTAAACTTTTTGACGTCGGGATTATATATCATATTTCTGACAGCCCTTGGGTTAGTCCGACCCAGGTGGTGCCCAAAAAGGCTGGTATAACGGTTATCCCAAACAAAGACGGCGAGTTAGTACCAATACGCATCCCCACCGGATGGCGTATGTGTATTGATTATCAAAAATTGAATACTATGACTCGAAAAGACCACTTTCCATTGCCATTTATGGATCAAATGCTAGAAAGAGTGGCGGGTCACAAGTATTATTGCTTCTTGGACGGATATAGTGGCTACAACCAGATAGAAATTGCTCCTGAAGATCAGGAGAAAACAACATTCACTTGTCCGTTCGGTACATTCGCCTACCGTTGTATGCCTTTTTGCTTATGTAACGCACCTGCTACCTTTCAGCGTTGCATGTTGAGCATATTCAGTGATATGGTCGAACAAACACTCGAGGTCTTTATGGATGATTTCTCAGTGTTCGGCCATAGTTTCAAAAATTGCTTAGCTAATCTGGAACGTGTGTTGGCAAGATGCAAGGACAAACACCTAGTACTGAACTGGGAAAATTGTCACTTCATGGTGACCAAGGGAATTGTCCTCGGCCACATTATTTCTGATAAAGGTATCCAAGTTGATAAAGCAAAAATCGACATAATCTCGAACCTACCTGTCCCCCGTACAGTTAAAGACATCCGATCTTTTCTGGGGCACGCAGGATTTTATCGTCGCTTTATTCAAAACTTTAGTGCGATCTCCCGACCATTATGCCAACTCTTAGTTAAAGACGCACCATTCGAGTGGTCAGAAAACTATCAATCATCTTTTGACGCACTAAAGGAACACCTTACCTCCGTACCAATAATCCAGGCACCCGACTGGGGTTTGCCTTTCGAACTAATGTGCGACGCTAGTGACTACACCATTGGTGCAGTCCTAGGACAGAGGAAGGATAATAAGCCCTGTGTAATATACTATGCCAGCCGAACACTTAATGAAGCTCAAATGAACTATACGACTACCAAAAAAGAGCTGCTGGCAATAGTTTTCGCTCTAGACAAATTCAGGTCATATCTGATAGGGTCCCCAATCGTCTATTTTACAGACCATTTAGCCCTCAAGTACCTTCTATCTAAGAAGGACGCGAAACAGAGGCTTATTTGTTGGATACTCCTACTCCAAGAATTCAATATCATAATTAAGGATAAAAAGGGAGTGGAAAATATGGTCGCTGACCACTTATCTCGATTGACATTTACTGACAACACTGAACCCGTACCAATCAAAGATGAATTCCCAGACGAGCAACTGATAGCTATTTCCAGTTTGCCTTAGTATGCGGATCTAATAAATTACCTTATTACGGGAGAGACTCCTAGACATTGGTCAAATCAAGACAGGAAACAGTTCCTCTCGTTCGCAGGTCATTTCTTTTTCGATGACCCTTACTTATTTAAGTATTGTGCTGATCAGGTTATTAGACGTTGCGTCCCGAATGAGGACATAACTGTAATTTTGGCCTCCTGTCATTCTGAAGCCTGCGGTGGCCATTTTGCCTCCCAAAAGACCACATATAAAGTCCTACACAGCGACTTCTATTGGCCCACCGTGTTCAAAGATGCCTATGCTTTTGTAAATCATGCCAACGATGTCAAAAGCTTGGTACAATTTCAAAAAGGAATTCAATGCCCTTAACTCCCATCATCACAATTGAAATATTTGATTGTTGGGGCATAGACTTTATGGGCCCGTTTCCTAAATATAACAACTGTGAATATATACTCCTAGCTGTAGAGTATGTATCAAAATGGGTGGAAGCGATACTGACGAGACGCAATGACCAAAAAATAGTAATGTCCTTTCTAAAGGAACACATTCTGTCGCATTTCAGAACGCCAAAAGCGTTAATCAGTGACCAAGGCAAGCACTTTTGCAATAGGCCATTGGAATCGCTACTCAAGAAATACGGGGTAAACCACAAGATCGCTCTAGCCTACCACCCACAAACAAACGGGTAGGCAGAGTTGGCTAACTGCAAAATCAAACATATATTAGAAAAGACGGTTAGTTTCAACAGAAAGGACTGGGCTTATAAATTGACTGATGCTCTATGGGCATACCATATCGCTTATAAGATAAACTTGGGGATGTCCCCGTACAAGTTAGTGTACGGCAAGGCATGTCACCTTCTTGTCGAAATTGAGCAGAAAGCATATTGGGCGACACGCTCATTGAACTTTGACATTAAAGAGGGAGGTCATCTCCGGAAACTCTAGCTGGCTAAACTGGAAGAAATACATCGAGATCCATATGACAATGCTAAACTACACAAGGAAAGGTTAAAGGCTCACCATGATAGAACAATTTTTCAAAAATCTTTCAAGTCGGGGTAGAAAGTCTTACTGTATGACTCTCGCCTCCACCTTTTTCCAGGTAAGCTCCGATCCCGGTGGACAGGCCCATTCCTTGTCAAATCTATTTTTCCACATGGGGATGTTGAGTTAGTGAATCCCAAGAATGATGATTATTTCAAGGTTAATGGCTGAAAACTAAAACCGTTCTTGGAGAACTTCTTACCAGAAGCTGAGCGCATCGAGTTAGATGAGCCAAGCTATCCCTCCACCTAAAACACCAAAGCATGTTCACATTATGTTGGTGTACTCTTTCTTTTATTGCATTTCATTTTGTTTTGTTCTTTTCTATTTTTTTTTTAATGTGACTTCGATTCTTAATCTGCTATTCCTTGATGTCTCTCCCTTGCAGGATATTGAAAAAAATGAGGGATGACGATGTTCATTCCATAGGGTCATGGGCTGATTCGGAATATCCTAACCCCCCTTGGACTGCCGACGAGATAGCATTCTGCTTTTCTCCTTATCAAGGACCAGGGGCAGATGATGCCGTGGACCTGACCCATGGGTACATCCCTTTTAACCCTGCTCTCATCCATATCAATCCCTTTGAGCACATGAAATTTCCTGAAGAGGAAGGAGAACCTGAAGGGTACTTTGTTGGGGAAGTGGATGATTCACTGTTGGAACAATGGGAGAATGACTCAATGTGGGAACTGTGGGAAGAAGAAGATTTACAGGATGTGGTGCCGGAACGCCATAATGCTGTATTCACGTATGTTGATGACTTTCTTGTCATCGAATCGGTTCCTTATATTTATGTGCACATGCATTATGTGTTGTTCCGGCTTCACTGCCCTCTACCTGCTGGTGCACATGGGTCTATCATGCCAATAGTGAGGTTAATTCTTGGTCACATTCCTTTCTCTTTTCGTTTTTGTTTATTGTTTAATTCTTCATGTTAGTTCTTTCTTGTGTTCTATTTAATTTATTTCTTCATTTTCTTTTTGTTTTCCTTTGTCAAGAATTTCACTATGAATCATCTGTTACCACCATTATTCCTTCCGCATCAGCTGTTCCATGGATTTGGACCAGATATAGTGTCCCCTTGCACTCCGCCGCGAGAGAAAAGTCCGATGCAAAATTACACTCTGTTATCTTTGTCTCCATCTGACTCACCTCTTGCATGTGCACCCATTTCTTCAAAGATTTCAGCCTCACTCGATGATAACCTTACTGCCTTCTGACTGTTCTGGGAAAGGGAATAATCAGGGTTGGAATCCAGTCTCAACGATGTGGCGGTAGAAGAAACAGTTGCAGAAGATGAATTATTCATGCTTGAAGAGTAGTGCTTCATTTCAATTGTATTATGTCAGTTCATCTTTCTTTCATCAATTGAAGTGTAATCCTAGACAAAGTTTTATTAGTTTCAGTTTCTGTTAGTTTTTTCTTTATCAATAAGGTTTTAAATACCATGTTGGGGGCAATAATGTTGCAAAATGGATGCTATTACAATGTTTTATCTATAAAATATTTGCAATTTTCTATTTTGATGATGACTTTTTGGCTTACATGTCCTGTCAATGAACTATTTTTATCACTATCATGTATGTCCAAAACAATGTTGGTTAGTTGGGGGTGTATAATTTCTCAATTCAGTGATATTGGAGAATTTCCAAGTTCGATCGATCGAACACTTCTCGATCGATCGAAATTATCAAAACCTCGAGCGCTTCAGCAGGCCTCAATCGATCAAACATTCGATCGATCGAACTCTTTCGATTGATCGAGACTTGTTTTTAAACGAGGCATCCCCCAGACGCTTCATCCGTTATCTCTCTCCCTCATCACTCTCGAGCGATTGGCGACAGAGAGACAATTCGGGGCAATTTCTTTTCCTTTCCCCCCTCATACCCATCATTTGGGACCTACAGATTCCCCCTGATCCTCATCATCATCACCCTCATCTCCTCCCTACGTATATACCCGAGGTATGGTCCTGAGACCCCCTTGTTTTTCATTTTCTTTGAATTCTTGTGGGGGAGCCCCTCCATTGGTCCTTAAACCAATTCTTGTTTGATCTTGTTCTCTATTTTATGTTTACAATCTTTTCTGTGCTTGTTGTTGTCGTTGCTTTCTCACTGAGTTCGATCGATCAAACTAGGTGAGCGATCGAACACAGTCCCTTTCGATCGATAGAACTAGGCTCAATCGATCGAACTCCGTTCTTTTTCGATCGATCGACCAAACTGCGATCGATCGAAGCTTAGCAGTGACAATTTTTATTTTTTTTTGTTTTGCTTTCCAATTTTCATTTGTTTGCTCTTTTCGTTTTTAATTTCTGGTCACCCATTATGAATCCCACGACTAGATATTTTCGGGAGAAATCTTTCGATTTTGCTATACCAGATCCAGTCCCCGACCATGGGTTCTGCCATATGTTTGACCAGTCATGCTACACACGGTTCTTTAGTCACCATAATGTGATGATAGAGAGACCTCTCAAGATGACCTGGCTTTCTGCTCCTTGGTTCTTAGCCCGAATCAAGGATATGCCACGATGGTACAAGATGTTGACCCAGCCCAAATAGGTCAATGTTTCTTGGGTGCGAGAGGTCTGTGCAACGATGATTAAGGACCCGGCTGCACCATACACTTATCGATCTTTTATCCGCGGCCAGGAGATCATCATTAATCCTGCCACTTTATCTGCTGCTATAGGAGTCCCTGAGGAACTGGAGAGTGATTGTCCTCACCGTGTGGGTACTCCCGAGATCCCTTCCGCCACGATTGTCAGAGAGATTACCGGTGGTGCCGTTCAGTTCTGGAACGGCTCGTCTCACATAGAGGATCGGTTCTTGACTGACGGGTACCACATGCTCCATCTCGTACTCTACAATTGTATATTTCTGACCTCTTATCGCGAGAAGCTGGCAGCTTGGTATATGAGGGCACTATTTTGTGTGGGGACAGGGAGACGGGTCTACCTCCCATGATTATATATAGAGTTCTTGGTGCAGCCCACGTGCTATATCTCGGCCAAGAAGCACCTGAAAGGTGCATGGGGCATCCATCGCATTGTGACCCAGAGCGGCCTACTCCCTCTTGCTACCAATGTCCATCAGTCTTTCTTGAGCCGATTTGGTGAGACCGCCGCTCGCCGCTCTGACACTCAGAAGAGAAAAAGGAAAGGAAAAGCAAAGCTAAAGTCGGAGCAAAGAGGAGGCGGGGAGGGACAGATATTGAGGATGTCGCTTCTGGGACGCCGACCGAGGCTGAGGAGCATGATTCTGAGGAGGAGGTTGATCCAGTTGAGGATGTTGCCCGTTTTGAGTTGAGACAGCGGTGTCAGACTCCGGTCCAGGGAGAGTCGTCTTCCGTGTCCCTCCAGGCTCTCTACTCATTGATTATTGGGGAGAGGGAGGCGCGGATACGACTTGAGGGCAAGATAGATCAGATGACGACTTTGCTGGAGGCGATCTTGATCCAGATTGGAGTCGATCAATCGGTTCACACAGCTCCTGTACCACCCACCAGCGATCCATCTACAGTTGCTCCAGCTACTTGCACTACCCCGCTTACCACTTCTGTTATTCCACCCCCACAGGTTGATCTTTTTGCTCCATCTACATCAGCGGCATCACCTTCTACTGCGACACCGCTTCCACCACCTCCGGTCGTGGCTGACCCATTACTATCTACACCAGCTGCCACGATTGTGAGTGACCCGTCGATGGCTACTACTGTTGCTGAGGGTGGAGATGTGGATGCTCTAGACGTGCTGATCGAGATCTTATCCGATGTCGCTGATGATGTTTAGCTCATGCCATTTCTGTGTCTCCGGATTTTTGTTTGGTTTTTTTTTTATTTTCTCTCCCCGTTAGTGGTTGTGCTTGTGGTTGATCTTGGATATTTTAGACTTGTTGGTTGGTTTGATTATTGTAAACTTTAGTTTTTATGGACTGTAGTATCACTATTCTATTATATTCATAGTTTTATCATTTCAGTGATTAGTTCTGTTTTATGCGTGGATGTCTTGCTCTATCTTTTAAATTGTTATTTGATCTTCGCTGCTTGGAGTTTGTATGCCTTCGTTACAGATTGTTATGCTTGCAGTTATTGCGATACTTTATCAGGTGATATCTCTCTATCTATATTTGAAAATCCCAAATGAGGACATTGCAATTTTCAAGTTGGGGGTGGGATGTAGATAATCACCTGCACATGTTTATATTTAGCAATCTAGATCACTATATTGCACGTTTCATACAATCTCGATTAGTACATCCACGGCTTGAATAGTACATCCACAGTTTAAAAAAAATCTTTAATTTCAAATTATTAAGGAATTGTTGAATTGAATTGGTAGAATAACTTTGAATATTCACTCCTATTTAGCTGTTATCAAGCAATGACACAACCATTTTATTCTCATCCTTTTATGAATTAAGCTCACGTGTTTTTCTAGTTTCTCTAGGATGAATGCACATATTGACCATTCTTGTATCCAAAATCCATATGCACATGTTAATAGCTATGCAGAAAACCTAAAATAAGAGTTAATACGACTTTCGTACTTGAAGGAATAAAGTAGTGGAAACTAGTCACCCTTAGTGAGCTTTTAAATCCAATCTTCAATTCTGAGGGAATTATCACATTATTCGAATTGTTTTTATTGAACAAGCGTATTGAATTCGTTAAATAGTCTCTAATTCTTCATTTTGGCTGCTTAGTAGAGGAGAACGTTCAGGATTTACCAACCAAACTCAATGAACACTTAAGTGTTAAAAAATTAAGAAGTTGAGAAAATGATTTAAGCCATCTTTATTTGCTCCTTACCTTTCCATATACCTATATCAACATTCCGGAATATGCGTTGTTCTCAACCCCACACCGAGTAAATACTGCCAAGTCTATTATGAAAATCCAAATCCCTAATCTTATACTTTGACCTCAATACACCCCATTGCACATCCAATGAGATTAAAATTGTTGAAGTATGTTATGAGGGGGGAGTAGTTATGGGAGGGGCTGCATAAAAGAGAAAAGGAAAGAAGGAGTCCAGGTTAAAAATAAAAAAATAATAAAAAATAAATAAATAACATCTATGAGAATAGAGGATGGTCGGAATGAAGTGAAGAAGAAATTACTAAACTTAATCACATGCTAAAGATGTGCAATTTCTTACCCTTGTATTTCTACCCTACTAAATAAAAACCGTCAAGTCAAAGCCTTAATGATTTTTAACAACTTAGTTTAAACACGAACGTGTAATTTGAGTTATCCACGGTATTTCGCTCCTCTAGTAAGTAGTATTCCTTTCTTGAGACTGTGCACTCTAAATGTTCGTCTTCTATAGAGTCGAGTATGGAAGCATTAGTATCCGAAAAATCACTCCTATCAAAGCTTTCATACCATGTGCGATCATTATTAACCAAGTTTCTGTGAGATGTTCATTCTTGAGTGTAAAACCTTGTGAGAATTGAGTTAAAACTACAAGTTCTGAGAGTATGATAGTCTAAACAACTCCAAATAAAGTTTGATGTATAGTTGTTAATTTCACACACGCACGGATATATGAATGTGATGCATATGTTATTCGTATCTTGGTGACATGAGGAGCATGTGTATTTCTTTCATGGTTTGAATGAGGATGATATGTTTTGTGAAGCTAAGTTTATAGTTATTTGGGAGGGAGTGTTTACAAGTTATTCTATATCTTATTTTATCTTAAAATCAGAGAATTTTGTGGATACATTCACTGCAAACCCTCACGAGACAACACTCGTCCACTAGGGGGAACCTAGGGGTTTAACGGCTTGTTGCATTTGCTAAATGCAACCGCGATTCTTGTGAAAGTGAGTTATGTAGTTTCTTTCGTGTTATTTTAGTCAAGTCTATCTGAGTTTAATTTATTTTATTTTAGTCGTTGTAGTAATAGTTAGCTTGTTTTATTTTCGCTTTATTGCTAGGGACTAGCAAATCGCTAGTTGGGGATTGTGACAAGCGGGGGTATTTGTAAAATACAACCGTGCTAAAAAAAGAAAGTACACTAAATTAGTTTACAATTCCTTTGTTTATCTGCAATTTGAATTACAATACCATTTTGTACATAATTTGATTAAACTATGATAAGTGGTATTGTTTTAGTGGTTATTTGTGCAGATTACTATTGCTGTGTGAAGAATTGGATGAGCATGATAAAAGGAAGTGCTCGGTTTTAATGAAGACAACTCAACCATAAAAAGGAAGTTTCGAGCGATCGAGGAAGTCTCGAGCGATCGAGGTTTCGCTCGATCGAATTCATTTCAAGCGCTCGAAGATCCCAGATGTTCAATCGATCGAGAGGTGTTCAATCGATCGAGCATGGCTTTTATCAGAAATAACGCGCACGTAGCAGAAATGGAGTTTTAACCCTAGCATTAGGTTATTTTATATATAGTTGTATTGTATATGTCTTAGAGGACGCCTACTTTTACTTTTTATCAGTTTCATATAGGGAGAAGAGAGTTTCTTCTTATTTTTGTAGGTTTTATCAAAGATTGGTATTATTTTGCTTGATTTCTCGTAGTTTAATACAAGTTTATCTTTCCAGGTTACTTCGTATTGCTTTAATTATATTCTGCCCATAGTTTATTATAGTTCAATCTGTTAAACTAGTAGTTTTGCATGTTAGATAAGTTTACACCATTAGTTTTCATAGTTTTCATGTTTAAAATACAACCAAATAAAACTTTAATGGATCTTTACATTAAAAATGACTCTGTGATACCCCAGACTATATCTGAGTAGTCCCCAGGTTGGGAGATCACGATGAAACTGTGATCTTAAGCCTCTGTCATGCAGCAGAATAATTCCTGTGTTCGATCGATCGAAGTTCGTTCGATCGATCGGATCAGAGACATTGTCGAGCGATCGAAGACATTTCGATCGATCGAGAGATGAAGATTGTCGATTGATCAAAAGCACGTCGATTGATTGAACTCTCTGATTCTTGAGAACATTCTATGCAGTATTCCTAGACTTTCTGCTTTACAGATTTATTATCAAACTGTCCCCAAACGCTCAATTTGTCGAAACAGTCTTTAAACTTAAAGCCTTGAGGCATTTTTCTTCAATACATTTTGCAAACCACCCTCAATGCTAACACCATTGTAGGTGCAAGTCTTAACTATTGTTTTAAACCGCTTTCATGTATTTCAAACTTAATTGTGATAACATAGTCCCGGTCATGAAAGGGTTATGGATTCTTTATCCTAAGAGAAATACGGAATATTGTAAAAGATGTACTCCATTGAGCTTCAATGTAATTGCATGGTAAATGGCTAGGTTGCGGTGGATTTGTGTAATCCCAACATTTCCTTTATATTAAGAAAAACACGCTTTAAAATATCGCTTTAACTAATTAGTTAGTCATTAGTTTAATTTAGTTTAATTACTTTATCTTTAGTAGTTGATAAACCGTGGAACTTTGTGTTCTGCACCCTTTTAAATATTGATTTTTATTTTCCTGTTAGAGATTAATCTAGGAATTTAGTTTAACATCTTCCAAGTGGGATCGACCTGGACTTTACCAGATTACTACTTGCACGATTACCTACACTTGGGCATAGCACACAAGCACACACAGAAAATTTCTCGTGTCATCCAGCATATGGATGCAAAATAAGATAAGCTCTAAAACTGGATCGTATATTCTTCGATCGAACGGTTCCCTTGAACCAACTATAGAAATTCCTTCTTCTTTGCATTCCTTTTAGCTAATGGAAAGTACTTGGCTAAGAACCTTACTTTGAACGCAGCCCAAGTCATTCTTCTGATCCCCTCTTCTCCAACTGCGGCTTTCTCTGACTCCCACCATTCCGCAGCAGTGAACGTTAGCTAAAAGGTGGCCAAACGGCACTTCTCTTGTTCATTGCAATCCATGGTATTGAAGATTAGGTCCATCTCTCTCATCCATTGTTCTGCTTTCCATGGTTCACCCAATCCATCGAACCTTTTAGGGCGGAGTGTTTGGAATCTTTCTAATAGTCGATCTCCGGTCTGTGCATTATGTGCACAATGGTTATTCCCATTGTTTCCTCGATTCTCCATATTCCCCACTGTAGCATTAGCTCTGGAGGAATTGGATTAGCGGGTCCTACTCCATTACTAGAGCTTCTACGCTACAGGTCGAACAGGGTGTGCTAGTGTTGCGGGAATGATCTCTTCATGCTCAGCATCAAGGTCCTCATCAGGATCATCATCCTCTATACCCACCTCTAGGTCATCCTCCGGAACTAACTCTGGCTCAACTCCATCCTCGAGGTCTCCCTCTATATCATCCTCGACAAGATCACCGGGTTGTACATCATCATTGTCGTCACCTCCTTCATCGTCTCCATCACCATCCTCCTCCATAGGGTCAGCATCAACATCGTCATCATCATCATCCTGCTCTACCTCAGGTATGACTGGTGCTGGAGGTACTGGCTGTACTGGTGGTAGTAGCTGAGCTGCATGAACTGGTGACATATGTGTGACACGTGTCAGAATCTCTTGATAACACAGAATATCTTGTAATATAGCCTCAATCTCTCGTTTAACCCGTAAGAGAATAAGTACTCAGTGTAAAGCCTCATCGTGTATCCTCTCCAAATCCTGAACACCATAGATGTGCATAGATCTCCAAAAGTCATCCTCAACGAGACGTTGTGCATGTAATCTAATCCTTCGGAAGTATAGCTCCTGATTAGCAAGCTGTAGGTGATCGAGAAATAAGAAATATCCTCCAAATGCATCCTCAATGAAAACTGGATCCATGCTAACCTGAAAATGAAACTATCTTATAGTTAGTACTAGTGTAAGAAATCTTAGTGTGCAAATGTAAATGTGTAGGACAATTGATGAATGAGTATAAACTGAGCTCTAATACCAAAAATCCCTGTTATGCCCCGGAGTAAGCCAATAATAGGGAAAATAAAATTTTCCTTTATGGATCCGTAGACACGTGACTGGTTGGATGTCGCTTGACTACCCTTAATAAAAATGACAAAAAAAAATGCAATAATAATGGTAGGTAACTAGTTCTAAGCAGCGGTACTATATTAAAAACAAATAGTCATAAGATAATAGTTATATTATAGACCCAGAACTCAAAAGAAAAACATAATTAAACTTCATAAGTCCTGTGACAATACTTGTCACTAATCTCCAAGATTAACTAATTTATTACATCAAAATAGGAAAGATAAGAAGAACACTATAAGGCAGTCTTCAACTGCAAAGTCGTAATGGTCCCCGTAGAAGTCTTCTCTAGAATAGCCTTCCTCATAGTACCCTTCATCAACATAGCCTTCGGCGGCGTAACCATCATCACCATAGCAACTCTCGGGCTGTGAGCCACCTACTAAATCTAGCATAGCTGAACGTGGAAGGTCCAGTGGTATAAAACACCGTCAGCTTGAATACAAGCTAAGTGAGTATAGAGTCTCACGAAGCTCCGTTAGAAGTAGTTAAATCAGTAATTAAGTTCATTATTCATGAGTTGGCTTATTTACGTTATTATGAGAAGTCAAGAATTCTTATCAAGGAAATTAAAATAAGAAAATGACTTAAAACCTTCATGAAGACTTGCAATAGAAAAGACTGGACAGCAACATACTCATTCCTCGATTTCAAACCCAGTCATCTCACCTTCTTGTAATCCAGGCATAAGCCATTGGTTTAGAATTTACATGCCACAATGGCCGCTTGATGATTATACTATGTGTACAATAGCCGCTTGATCACCCTCAGTGCATCAAGATAGTATCATGCCTTAATAGCTGACTCGACCAAGATATTCATGTTCAAAGACCTGTCCTAACATCCTTTAACAGCCAAGTGATTTGAATACTATACGTGCTATAATACCCGCTTGATTGACCTTAGCTCATCAAGATAGTATCATGCCTTAATAACCGACTATAGCACTAATGGCTAGTCATAATTCGCTTCTTTAATCCTAATACAAACTCATACAAAGAGACATCAACATCAACCGAACCTATGATGTTCAACGACACGGTCATAATGCTTACTCATCAAAAGATAGACCAAAGTACAAGTGTTGATACGTGAAGTACAAATCAATAGAGCGTGTGGTTATTAGAATGTTCCAATCTCATTACGTGTATATTATTCTCATTATTAGGGTGGCCGTAATGACCAAAATAGTCATCGCGTTAAGATGTTCAAGATACTTAAGCATTTAGATGAACTAATAGCTACACAACTAAGCATGGATCACAAATTAATGAGTGACCTAAGTGTTTGTGTGATAAGTGGACATGCGAGTACTAATTCATGGATTAAACATCTCAGGTTCGTACATAAAATAATTAGAATTCTAATCAAAGCATATGAAACAAGCAATAAATCAAAAACTGTTGAACTCGAGCGCTCAGGGTGCGAGAGCGCTCTGGGCTCAAGCGCTCGACCTTGATAGTAAAAAAATTCCTAGTTTAAAACACACATAGAAGTTCACAAATTAGTTCTAAGGATACATGCAAGCCATGAAAACTTGTAAAAATTATCTTGAGGATTCTAGATGAAAATCTATACTCAAACATGCTTAGGTCATGTTTAGATGATGATCAAAGTTACTAATTTACTAAGAATTAACTTGATTCTTAGTTTTTCATCACATACAAAAACTATAACTACAATGGATCACATGCATGGTTGTCTCCCTATAGGCTAATTTATGGGAAGGCCTCATTTGCCTGTGGAATTGGAGCATAAAGTATACTAGGCCACACGACTGCTAAACTTTGATATTCATGAGAGTGGTACACTGCGGAAGCTCCAGTTTAATGAGTTGAAAGAGATCAGGAATGATGTATACGATCATGCTCGAATGTATAAATCAAAATTAAAGGCAAAGCATGATTGATCGATCCTAAGAAAGAAGCTTGAACCGGGATAAAGGGTATTACTCTACGATTTAAAGCTTCATCTTTTCCCCGAAAAGATGAGGTCGAGGTGGATAGGACCATTTGTTATTAAGGAGGTGTTTCCTCACGAGGTAGTGGAAGTAGAAAACCCCAAAAATGGGAATACATTCAAGGTAAATGGGCAACGCTTAAAGCCATTTTTGGAGAGGTTTGAACCAGAGTCAGAGACCATCTAATTGGATGATCCTGATTATTCTTCTTGAAATTTTTGGAAACTCTGTTATTGTATAGTAGCTTTCTTTCTCTTGGTGTGTTTCTTTCTTTCTGTTCTATTTTTGTCTCTTATTTCTGTCTATTTTTTGGCTATAGGATGAATCCAAAATAGTTCCTACCACATTTGCTCTACCATGGGGTTCACTCTCCAGGGACTCCGGAACAGGTGGAACAAGAAAAGCCAGCTTTCACTCCATTATCCACATCGTGCCCAGACTCCCTAAATGAAGCAATTGCCAATATGAGCACTTGGGATCTATTGTGTGCGGTTAGAGAGATTATGGAGATCTCCAGATAAACTCAGATAGCGAAGTAGTGGAGTATTTCGTGGATTTTGTTGAAGGGGAAGACCTTTCTTCCCCAGAACCTGAGCTTAATTGATTTGCATAAATCCTGGATCCGCTAAATAAGACAGAATTTTGTTTTCGCTTTCTTTTTGTTTGTTGTTTTTGTTTTTTATCCAAGATCTTGTAATTCTGGATTTCGAGAATTTATGTTTGAGCAATAGAGATGTCGAATTTCTGTGTTAATTCGTTCCATCTGTGTGCTTGAGGGTTATTTAAACTGTCTGGATGCTAGTATTCGTGATTAATTTCATCTTAAGGAATTCATGAATAGTTGGGTGTGATAGCATGAACCATTTATAAGATTCCATGATCTTCTAGTATCAATTGAATTTGAAAGTGCCTTTTGTTTTTTGCTATTTGGTTAAAAACAATTGTAAGATACTATGTTGAATTTCGTATTGCATTTTGCTTTGTTGCTCTCAAGGGTTTATTGTAGAGTTCTAATTTCTACTTCACAAAACTGAAATTATTTTTTGTAATTTTTCATTTATTTTATCATGAACTAATTGACAGGTTCATTTGTGATCCGTATGAAGGCCTAATGGAGATTTTACAAGAAGAGTGGGAACGAAATTTTGGAAGCTTTGTATTTTGCCCCTTTTCCTTTCCCTTAAACTTCATTAATAATGCATGGTTCCCAAATTTTTATCTTCAATGTTCCCAACACGTGGCAGTGGAACCACATTCAATTGTAGTGGGACCACTTGATTTTTGTGAACTTCCAAAGATTGAAGAGGATAAGAAGCGTCTTAACTTGATGAAACATTGATTTCTCTTGTTGAAAGTTGCTTGTGGTTTCCCTACTACCACTTTTGTTGGAAACCAAATTTGGTAGATAGAAGTTTGAGAACTACAACATTCAATGTCCCCAGGTAAAAATATTTACCTATAGAACTAATTGACCAAAATTGGGATAAAAATTGAGAACCATAGCATTACTCTCAAGTCTCAACACTTCTTAGTTTTTTTTTTTTTTTTTGCTCTAAAGCACAACCGTCCCGAGTTATTTTTTTACCCATAGACTTGGAGAAATATAGTTTCAAGCTTGTGACTTGAATGAGCAATGATAGGAATCAATCCTGTGACTCAGATTGTGGGATCTTTAAAATAGTTTGGTGTGGTAAAAAAGAAAGCTTTTATTTTTATGGATTTGTATTTATATATTCACAAAACAAAGCTTGTATATTTATATATACACAAAAGAAAGCTTATGGGTCTCACATCGTAGGCTTCAAACTATATAAAACTCCTACTCATCATCTTTTTGTGCGATAATAATCTTTTGTTGCTCAAAACAAACTAAAATCTCTTTTGCTTGTTCCTTCAATCATTTTATGGAGATTGCTTCGCTTGTCCATAATCTTATTAACTCCTTGTCTTTACACAGGTATTTGCTGCAAGCAAAAAAAAAGATTCCTACATTCATTAGCTCTCAAGGTGAGCTGTCCTTTTTCACCCCAAAGCCACTTTGTTAATTACACAACTTCATTTTAGTATGCATATCTGTGCATTCTTTTAACAATAAAAAGCAACCATTGACAAATGATTCATGGGTATCTTATGTGGTCCGTATTCAACGGTTGTTTAGATGCTTTCATTAGTATCTTCTATTGCTTACTTCATGAGATATTTATTGATTTGAATTTTCGTTTGCACTTGAGCCTTGGCCCTTTTCATAGTAATGCAAACTTGGTTTCCAATCTGCAACATTGTGAGGATTCCTATTCATGGTAATATTTCTCTAATCTTGGACATATTGATCAAATTAATCATATTTTGACCTCTATATTTTAAGCCTAGATTTGGTTGCTGAGATTTTAAGGTCATGGTTATTATAAGACTCATGCTAATTTTATCTTTAATGTCTCATTGAATCTTTTAGGACAATTTCTGAGATGTAGGCAGAAATTTACTTTTATATTGACAAAAAAAGGTTCAGTTCTGACTTCTTTATTCTAGGACAATACTTGGATTCCAAGATTGTGTTAGGGATATGGTTATTTATTACTTATCACAATGGATTCCTGTATAGATTCTCATTTTTCACACTTCAAAATATGAAATGAGATTGTATCAAGGTATGGTTATTACTTTTTACAATGGATTCCTGTATAGATTATCATTTTTCACACTTAAAATTATGAAATGACTAAATCGTTAGCTCAGCTGATGTGCATTGCTTGGTTCGTAACGTATTTCATACTATTTTCTACCTCTCTAAGTTTGCTTTTCAAGAAGAAAGAAACGAGGACCAGATAATTATTTAAGTATCTTCTACCTAATTGTCCAACTACTGAGTGTTTCAGCACCCAAGTATGCAATTACATTGTTTAGTATCATCTGCCTAATTGTGCAATTACTGATTGTGTCAGAACCCAATTTTGCAATTACAATGGAATACTGTGAAGTTTCTCATTTATCACTCTAAAAAAAACTGAACGAGTGAATGGCATGTGTTCTCTGTATGTTGTAAATTTACAGGTGGAGGGAGCACATCCCTTCATTATGCTACATGTGGTAGAAATATGCAATGTTGTCAAGTACCTTTCTTACCTACCAAAAAGGAAATGGTACAGTTTTTTTGTATGGTCTGTGTTTGATTATGTTGTCTGAATTTTTGCTGAGCCTCATTTTTAATTTTTGTTTTATTTTTTTTTCCACTTCATTGCAAGTTGACCCCAAAGAGTTCAAATGGGTGTGTGTTTGGTTTCTCTTTTGTACCCTAGGTTAGGGGCTTTTGGTGCAAGGTCAAGGGCTCTTGTTGCAAAGGCTGGAATATTATTGACATCTTACGAGGCTTGAATTTTTTATTTTATTTTATTTTATTTTTTATGATAGTGATGAATTTTAGTTTCATACAAATGTAACGCTTGTAATATTCTCATTTTGTATATTTGCTTGGAAGTTGTATCATGTATGTTAGTTCTATGTGTATATTGTCATGACCCATCCTGCTACGCACGAAAATAGGACACGTGGCATAGCACCAAGGCTCATCCAATTCCCATTAAATAAAAATAACAACGGAAAACATAAGTAAAATCCATTAAAATCAGAGTTATAAAAAGTTTTGCCCAATTGAGACACTTCCAAAGAATTCATTTTGAAAATCAGTGGTCCAGTCGACTGTGGTGGGGACCCAGTCGAATGAGGATTTAAGACAAAAAGAAATAAAAGTTCAACAGCCTTGCCCAGTCGACTGTGTCGGGACTCATTCGACTGGGGCCTCAAATTCTCAGTCGACTGTACACGATGCATGCAGAATGCCAAGTTTTTGTGCAGAAACCAGTCGACTGATGCTCATCCTTCAGTCGACTGGACCTTTGAAAACTGAAAGATTTTTCGTTAAAAATAGGGGTCCAGTCAACTGTGTCGGGGACTCAGTCAACTAATCCCTCCCAAATCTACATAATGTGTAGCAACTCAAAGCTAAGGTTCTCAAACCAAAAACCAACATAAATGCAACTATATTCCCATGATTCAAAACATAATTACAAGAGTTCTACCACTATTTACAATACCATAAATCCTCCCCAAGATTCTATTAGAACATATCATGAATTTAAAGTTCGTATTATAAGTTTGGAAGGAAACAAAACATAAGCAAGAGTGTTCGCCGACATTCCTCAGCCTCAATCCTCACGCTTCTTCTTTCCTCTCTTCTTATAACCTGCAATGGAGTAAATCTCCACTGCTCAGCTATATGCTGAGTGTACAATTCTAAACGTATGCTTATATGACAATACATGCATAAAACATCTCAAATACATCAAAATAGTCTCTAGGGTGAGTGGTACGCTTTCATCTTGTAAATGGAACCGACGTCGTGGAAGACACACCTCTCCCACGCATCTCGTACACTGGTTGGGCCTTCCTCTAACCAGGTACTGTGTTTTGATTGGGCCTTCCTCCATACCAAACACAACCACACTCAATATCACAATCCTCAAAATTTGAGGAGCTTAACTGACACGACTAAAAAGTTGTGCGCTCTTGTGCAACACCCAAGTGTAGGTGATCGTGCAAGTAATACTAGATAAGTCTAGGTCGATCCCACAGGGAAGGAATAGGGAGAATGTCTACTAAGTTATAACCTAAAGAAAAAGAAAATAAGAATGAATGATTGGAGGTGTACTAACAAATCCTAATTAATTAAATTAAACTAAATAATAAACTAAAACTTATAGAAACATAACTAATGAAATAAATAATTTAAAGGTGTTAGAAATACGAGAATCCACATTGATCTTAACCATCTACCATGCATACTCATTAACGTTCTATGGAGTTCATTCCTCTTCAGCATTCCGTATTTTTCTAAAGATAAAGAATCAATAACCCTTTCATGACCGGGACTATATCATCACAGTTGATTTAAAATACTTAGAAGACGGTTTAAAACAATGATTATTACTTGCACTCTAAATAGTGTTAGCATTCAAAGTGATTTTTCAAAAGTCATTGAAGAAAATAGCCTTCTGGCTTTAAATTCTAAAAGCTGTTGTGACAAACTGAGCTCATAGGGACAATTTGATGACAGATTTCTAAAACATAAAGTCATGGAATACTTAAAAGAATCATCTCAGGAATTAACATGTTCGATCGATCGAAGCGCTCTCGATCGATCGAACATCATCATCCTTCAATCGATCGAAATGTCTTCGATCGCTTGACTATGGCTCTAGTTCGATCGATCGAAATACCTTCGAACGATCGAGCCCAAGGTTTCTAAAGATTGCATGGAAGAGGTTAGGAATCAATATTTCATCACATATTCCCAACGTCTAAACTACGGAAACATAATAAAACTAGTGCAGAAACAGTAACCTAAAGTAATCATAGTATGTAAACTAATAACAATCAAATAACAAGGATTGAAAAGAAAAACCTGGATATAATCTGAAATAAACTTGAAATACACATTAAATCTACTTGAATCTTCAATAATCTTCAATATATTGATGAAAAAGAGGAAGAAAAAGATGAATCTAACCTAATCTACTCCTAATCTAACCCTAAAACTACCCTAAACTGCTATTTTCTGCGTTCTGGAGCGTCCTCCCTTTGTCTGGCGTCAAAACGACTTATATATAGGGTTCCTGTAGAGTTTACGCAACTTTTGGGTGAATATGAAGTTCAATCGATCGAGCTTAGTTCGATCGATCGAAGGTTCGATCGATTGAACTCTCCTCAATCGATTAAACTCTATGATTTTGACAGCTCTGCGCACCGATGGAAGAATGGCCATAACTTTTCACTCGAACATCGGATTGACCTCCCATTTGCGGCCACGCGACCGTAACTCAAAGATTTGCATTTTTTATTTCTAGAAAGATATTCCAAATCTGAAGTCTTCATTGTCAAAATTGGTGTTTTCTCAGCTGCTTTCATTGTTCTATCCACCAGAATCACTTTTCTTTAGCTCCACTTCATTGATTTATATCCTAATACCTATAAAACAATGCAAAAAACATATATTTTAGCATTAACACAATAAAAATAACATTGTTATTGGAATGCACCTACATATAGGGACTTTGGGGATAAAAGCATGCATAAATTACCACATAATACATTATAAATATGCATTTTTCACCTCGAATCACACCCCCCAACTAGCTCGTTGCTAGTCCCCTAGCAATGAAGCGAACTACAGCAATGTTTATTTGAACTCTAAAAATTGAAAACAAAAGAAAGAAAAAATCCTAAATCACTTTCGCAGGAATCACGATTGCATTTAGCCTATGCAACAAGCCTTTAAACCCCTAGGTTCTCCCTAGTGGACGAGTGTTGTCTCGTGAGGGTTTGCAGTGAATCTACCCACAAAATTCATGTTTATGGTAATGGTTCTTATTTAAATGTTTTCAAAAAAAATTTCCTCTCATTTAGCAATATAGTTCAGCTCAACAATCTCATGAAACTCTCTAGTAAGCTATAGCAATGCAACACACACATTACAGTTAATCTACTATCAAAGTCATTAGAATATTCCATACCTGTTAATCTTCAAGTGTGTGCGTGAATGGACAATCAAAATACAAAACTTCAATTTCAAAGCTCGCATAACCTAAGATGCTATCAAGATGTTCATTTTGACTCAACTCTCACTAGGATTACACTCTCAAGATGAAATCACTCCGAATTAGGTGTAATAATTATCACTCATGATATGGAAGCTATAAAGAGTAATTGTAAATGGAATCTAATGCTTCTCATATCTAAATTGAAAAACGGACATTTTATAGTGCACAAAGTCTCATGAAAGAATACTTTTCACTAGAAGAGCGAGATACCGTGGAGAACTCTCTCATTACATTAACTTCAAATCCAATCTACTTAAAATCATCGGGACTTTGAAAAAGAGGTGTTTGATTGAGAAGAAAGAGGCTTGTGATATTTAATTGGGTCAACGGATGTGATTAGAATATCTACTACAATTCTTCAAACTTCTCCACATCTCCAATCTTTCTCTTCTTTTTTCTCTTTTTTATTTTTTTTCTTTTCTTTCCCACTCATATATTTTTTCTCTTTTGTAACAACCATTGGCACTTTTTTTTTCTTTTCATGATTTTTTTTTCTTTATTTTTTCATCATTTTTTTTCTCTTTGCCAACTTTCCCTTATTCACACAACCAAACTTCTTGTCAAGATAACGCATTCCAATCACTCCTAAATGAAGAACTGAGGCTTAAACTCCTAATTTGGAGTTAGGTATAGACTTTAAGGATTGTGAAGACAAGGCGAATATAGTAAGGTTCAAAGGGTGAAATAAAGGAATATCATGGAGGTAGGCCAAAGTTGTATTATTCATGTATGGTCAAAAGATGGCCTAAATCATCTTCTAAGTTAATAAGATTATTCATTTCAGTAAATTCAAGAGCTCTAGATTTTGGTAAATCCTGAACGTTCTCTTCTAGTGATCAGTCAAAATGAAGAAGAAAAATGAGACTTTCAACGAATTAATACACTTTTCAAAAAGTAAGAGTAATTTTATAAAACCCTCAAAAACAAAGAATGGCACAAAAGCTCACTTGGGCTATTAGTCTCCACTACAGTCTCTCAAAACACCTAAGCTATGCTTACTAATCCATTTTAGCCAAGTACAAGGTTGTCACAATGTGCTTAAAGTTGTTTGAAGATTAAAAGACATAAAACATACTATAACTAAGATAGTAAACAAACTATCATAGTGTATCACATACTAATAACATACAGAAAATAACATTAATGCATCATAACCAACTACATTAACTAAGAGAGAAATACAAGAACCATTTTATTATCTTAAAATTTTTAAATTTTTTGCAATTTTGATTTACTGAGACATGTTGCTAAGCAAGTATATTGACATTAAAGCATAAAAGAAAGAAACGAGGCATGCAATGACTCACTCCCCCCAACTAAAACTAAACATTGTCCTCAATATTCTAAACTAAGCACATGGACATGTAAAGTAAAGCGAGAGAAGGAAGGATGTTACCTCGAGGCATTAATATCCATATTTTTTTTAATTTTCTTTTATTTCTTTGTTAAGTTACCTGCAAAATCATTAGTAGCAACAAAGAAAAATACAGAATATAATACAACTACTCAGTAAATAAATTCGGTTAATCAAGATTTTTATCATACAGTAATAACCGAAATTTTTGAGGATCTTCCCAGTGAAATAATTTAACAGTGAAAAGAATGTAGGGATCCTCATAAAATTGTAACTCCCCCCAACTAATGTCAGGCTCAAGGTCAGAGGAGATGATGCAAAACCTATGGCCTCTAAATTTGTTGGAGACAGTTATAAGAGGTATACCACACTTTTTAGGAATTCTACTCAAGGAAAGATCTTTGGTGTTGGTATTTTCTATAATAGCCTCTAATTTTTTATTATCAAAAACAGGCGGAGGCCATGGTTCAATAAAAGGGGCAGGGTCTAAGTGATGTTCTAATGAAGCTTTACTACCCTCCTCTTGTTCTAGAACAGAATCTATGGAGATGTGATCATATGAATTGGATTTCTGTTCTATGTAACTAGTTTTGGACTAGACTTGGATAAAGCTCTCTATTTGGGCCTCAATATCATTATTACTCAAGAAGGTCAAGCAGTCTAGAAGATTACTAGCTTCTTGTTGAAATTTAAAATCATCTAATGTGGGCCTAATATTTTCCAAGTCCTCTCTCACAGAATTTTAAAATTTGAAATTTGGTGAAGTACATGTGCTAGAATCCTTATCATCCTCTTCTACAACACATTCTTTTTGTTCAAGAGTGGGGTACACATGATTTTCAAACTCGGTATGAGAGCATTGATTGATAGAGAGGATAGGTGATGGGAAACTTGGTGACACCACCTCTTCGGCCGAAAGAGGTGAGGGTTCATGAATATCACATGAATCTAAATTGGATTTAGATTTTTTAATAACATCCTCCCTATGGTCACTATCAAAGGTAGGGGTAAAGTCAACAGGGGACTCATCCTTTCCTAATTGCGTGCAGTCACCTAAACTCTCATTATCTGTAAAAACATTATTCTCATCCGTGTAACTCTCCTCACTATATATGTCATCTATTGAGGTTTTCTGGACAAAGAGATTGTGCAACTTTATCAAGGCAGTGGAGGAGTTGATGTCTGGGGTTGCATATTGAGGAGAAGATGGTTCTACAACTTCATGCTCAATGGTTTGGTTTTGGAGTTCAGACATTGTTATACACCCGCCATTATCCTCCAATTCCATTCCATTATTAGTGTCTTGAAATTTAGGTTGTAGTGTTGAAGGATTGGTATAGTCTTCTAAAGGTTGGCTAGCATATGCTTGTTGATATCTACTTTCTAATTTATCAAGTGCACTATCTAGCCTTTTCATTCCACTAAACAGCAATGTTAACATACCATTATCCTCAACTTGGTTATTCTCCTCATTATTACTATATGAAGTTTCTCCCCATTGTTGTTGGTAATGGTCCCCTTCCCATTGTGTTTGTGTGCAAGACTCCTCAGAAGAAAAGTCTTGGTGCATTTGATAATCGTGGGAACTACTATTTTATCCTACATTATTATCTTGGCTATATCCCCATTGCGATTGATAGAACTCTCCATGTGGAGGTTCTTGATATGTTTGATAATATGGGAGATTACCACTATTGTTTTCCCATTGTGGTGGTTGGTAGCACTCGGTTTGATATTGCGTGTCATAAGTGGGTGCTTGCCAACTTGGGGGATAATTGTATTGATTTTCAAGTGTGTTTGTGTTGTACGGAGGGTAATATGAATAAGACATGTTTGCCCAAAAAATTTAAACGATAGAATTTTAATTTTTTTTCTTGTGAGAGAAAAAGTCCAAAAGTCTTCTTCTTTTTTCAAAGTAAAAAAATTGGAAATAACTTAGTAAAATCCTAACCTAGTTGCCTTTCCCGGCAACGGCGCCAAAAACTTGACACGACTAATAAGTTGTGTGCTCTTGTGCAACACCCAAGTGTAGGTGATCGTGCAAGTAATACTGGATAAGTTCAGGTCGATCCCACAGGGAAGGAATAGGGAGAATGTCTACTAAGTTATAACCTAAATAAAAAGAAAATAAGAATGAATGATTCGAGGTGTACTAACAAATCCTAATTAATTAAATTAAACTAAATAATAAACTAAAACTTATAGAAACATAACTAATGAAATAAATAATTTAAAGGTGTTGGAAATACGAGAATCCACATTGATCCTAACCATCTACCATGCATACTCATTAACGTTCTATAGAGTTCATTCCTCTTCAGCATTCCGTATTTTTCTAAAGATAAAGAATCAATAGCCCTTTCATGACCGGGACTATATCATCAGAGTTGATTTAAAATACTTAGAAGACAGTTTAAAACAATGATTATTACTTGCACTCTAAACGGTGTTAGCATTCAAAGTGTTTTCAAAAGTCATTGAAGAAAATAGCCTTAAGACTTTAAGTTCTAAAAACTGTTGTGACAAACTGAACTTATAGGGACAATTTGATGACAGATTTCTAAAACAGAAAGTCATGGAATACTTAAAAGAATCATCTCAGGAATTAACATGTTCGGTTGATCGAAGCGCTCTCGATCGATCGAACATCATCATCCTTCAATCGATCGAAATGTCTTCGATCGCTTGACTATGGCTCTAGTTCGATCGTTTGAAATAACTTCGATCGATCGAGCCCAAGGTTTCTAAAGATTGCATGGCAGAGGTTAGGAATCAATATTTCATCACATATTCCCAACGTCTAAACTACGGAAACATAATAAAACTAGTGCAGAAACAGTAACCTAAAGTAATCATAGCATATAAACTAATAACAATCAAATAACAAGGATTGAAAAGAAAAGCCTGGATATAATCTGAAATAAACTTGAAATACACATGAAATCTACTTGAATCTTCAATAATCTTCAATATATTGATGAAAAAGAGGAAGAAAAAGATGAATCTAACCTAATCTACACCTAATCTAACCCTAAAACTACCCTAAACTGATGTTTTCTGCGTTCTAGAGCGTCCTCCCTTTGTCTGGCGTCAAAACGACTTATATATAGGGTTCCTGCAGAGTTTATGCAACTTTTGGGTGAATATGAAGTTCAATTGATCGAGCTTAGTTCGATCGATCGAAGGTTCGATCGATTGAACTCTCCTCAATCGATTGAACTCTATGATTTTGACAGCTCTGCGCACCGATGGAAGAATGGCCATAACCTTTCACTCAGACATCGGATTGACCTCCTGTTTGCGGCCACGCGACCGTAACGCAAAGATCTACATTTTGTATTTCTAGAAAAATATTCCAAATCTGAAGTCTTCATTGTCAAAATTGGTGTTTTCTCAGCTGCTTTCGTTGTTCTATCCACCAGAATCACTTTTCTTTAGCTCCACTTCATTGATGTACATCCTAATACCTATAAAAACAATGCAAAAACATACATTTTAGCATTAACACAATAAAAAGAACATTGTTATTAGAATGGACCTAAATATAGGGACTTTGGGGATAAAAGTATGCATAAAATAGCACATAATACATTATAAATATGCATTTTTCACCTCGAATCATTAACCCCAGATGAGATTGCACCAAACTCCCCTTTGACCCAAGTAGACACATAGCATGCTCACATAAACAGTTATACATGTTTTTATCGTAGTTTCACGTGCATAATAAACGGGCCTAATTAATACATGAATTTCTCCCGAATCCAAAATATCAAAGTCGGTATTCAAAACATATAAATTCCATATATTTCATAGATCTAGAATTCATACCTCGTGCGATTCCTCTAAAACTTTGAAGGATCGACTAGATGCCCATAAACGTCGGATCTCAAATTATACGCGATTCTTACAAGTTTTACTGGGTTTTCCCCAAAATTCTAGAAATTAGATTTTCAAAAAAAGTTAGCCAAACACAGCCTAAGGGGTATCAAAACGTAGATCTTACCCCAAGGAGTCCAAATATGAAATATGGTCGAAAACTGACGGACGAACGGTCGTCGATCGGCACCGCAAAGCTCGTGGCCACCAAATCTCCCTTTCTCACTCACTCTCTAGATATTTTTAGTTAGTTTTCAAATAATGAAAACTCACCCTTACTATTTATAGACATAACTTTCAAAAATTATGTCTACCACCCCACAAGTTTCTCAAAACTTCTAATTATCTCCCAAAACGTCTTAAACGTCTACTTTATTACTTCAGGAGTGAAAACTGAAATTTTTAAAAGTTTTCGTCTAAGTTCCGTTTGGGTCCAAAAATGAGGATCCAATGCTAATCTCCATGGAATCTCTATACCACCTACATTTTATGTAATGTATCGCTCATGTTCTCACCACGGTGTTCAAAGTGATCTAAAACAATATCCAAAATATCAAAAATTACACAAAATAGGTATAATAACTATTCATCAAAATACCAGATAAGTCAAATAACATTAAATCACATAAATGCCATTTACTCATGTCAATGCAATATGCCTCTCTGATTACCGTGTCCTCAAATGACACCTCATCGTTAACCCACGTCAACCCATCTCAATTATTAATAAACATTAATAATTCACATGATACCACAATGCCATATTAAAATGCATATAAATTCTAGAACGGGTGTGACAACTCTCCCCTCCAAAAAGGAAGTTTGTCCCCAAACTTATACCTCATACGTCAAATAGGTACGGATACTCATTCTTCATTTCTTCTCCACTTTCCCATGTAGCCTCTTCAACCGTGTGGGGACGCCATAAGACTTTCACCATTGGAATCGTCTTCATTCTCAATATGTGCTCTTTTCGATCAAGAATCTCTACCGGTTGCTCCACATAACTCAAGTCTTCCTGAATCTGCAACGGTTCTGGTATGATGATCTTGTTTGTATCCGTCATACAACGTCTCAGCATCGATACATGGAAAATATTATGTACATGCTCCAACTCGGATGACAAAGCCAATCGGTAAGCTACTGGTCCTACTCTCTCTAGGATCTCAAAAGGTCCTACAAATCTCGGATTAAGCTTTCCTCATTTCTCAAATCCGACAATGCATTTCGAAGGCGTTACTCTCAAGTATACAAAATCTCCCACTTCAAATACCATAGGTCGTTGCTTAGAGTCTGCATAGCTCTTGTATCAACTCTGAGCTACCTTAAGTTGTTCCTAGATCATCTTTACCTTCTCGGTAATCACTTGTATTATCTCAGGTCCTACCAACTTTCTTTTCCCAACCTCGGTCCAACAAATTGGTGATCGACACTTACGTCCATATAATGCTTCATACGGTGCAATTTCGATACTTGACTGAAATCCGTTATTGTAAGCAAACTCAATCAATGGTAAGTGCTTCTCCCAATCACTCCCAAAATCCAGTACACAAAGTCTAAACATATCTTCTTGAGTCTGAATCATTCGCTCTGACTTTCTGTCAGTCTGAGGATGAAATGTAATACTGAAACTCAACTTCGTACCCATAGCCTTCTGTAGCCTTCCCCAAAACCTGGATGTAAAACTACTATCACGATCCGATATAGTCACTACTGGGACCCCATGTAGTCTTACGATCTCTTTCATGTACAATTCTGCCAACCTCGAAGGTTTAGTTGTCTTGATCAGGAGAAAATGAGCTAATTTTGTCAATCTGTCAACTATAACCCAAATCTTATCGTTTTGGCTAGAAGATCATGGAAATCTCAAAACAAAATCCATCGTGATCTCATCCCATTTCTACTCTTCCACTGGTAATGCCTGTAGTAGTCCCGCAGGTACTTGTCTCTCTGCCTTTGCTGACATGTTGTACATTCAGACACAAACTTGTCAACTTCCCACTTCATACCTCTCCACCAAAAGCTTTCTTGCCAGTTCCGGTACATCTTATTACTTCCTAGATGAACTGAATATTTGGTACTGTGAGCCTCCTCTAACAGTTGCTCTTTCAAGTCTTTTACATTTGGTACACACAACCGGTTCCCAAGCATCAATACTCCTTGTTCTAAGGTAAACCCCGGTCATTTTCCCAAAGGTATCTCATCTCTCATTTTACATAGGTAGAGATAGTTAAACTGTTCTGCCTTGATTTTATCAATAATGACTGGGTGAGCTATGATCGCCATCATTAAACCACCATTGGTTTCTGGGATTACATCTAGTTCTAAGCGTTCCATCTCCTTTACCAATTCTTTTTGTTGAGCTAGCTTATCGGCTAAGTTCCTTGTCGTCTTCTGGCTTAAAGCATCGGCTACTACATTAGCCTTTCCCAGATGATACTCAATTGAAAGATCGTAATCCTTCATTAACTTTAACCATCTTCACTGTCTCATGTTCATATCTCGTTGCGTGAATATGTACTTCAAACTCTTGTGATCTATGAAAATCTCACACTTTTCTCCGTACAAGTAGTGTCTCCAAATCTTCAAGGCATGAATTACAGCGGCCAATTTCAGATCGTGAGTCGGATAATTAATCTCGTGTGTTTTCAACTGTCTTGAAGCATAAGCAATTACTTTGCCACCTTGTATAAGTACACACCCCGACCTTTGATGCGAAGCATTACTATAGATGACAATCCCTCAGTTCCAGATGATATCATCAAAATAGGCGCTCTTGTTAACTGCAATTTCAACTCCTAAAAACTGTCTTCACATTCTTGATTCCATTTAAAAACAACACCCTTTCTCATCAACTTTGTCATTAGCAATGAAATCTTTGAGAAATTCCCAATGAATCGTCGGTAATACCCGAATAATCCTAAGAATCTTTGAATTTCGAATACGGAAGTCGGCCTCTGCCAATTAGATATAGCTTCTACCTTGTGAGGATCAACTGAAACCCCATTCTTGTCAATCATGTGACCAAGAAAAGTAATGCTAGGCAACCAAAATTCACATTTCTTGAATTTACCAAACAGTTGTTTCTTGCGTAATCTCTGAAGTATCAATCTTAAATGATTCTCGTGTTCCATCTCACTCAGCGAGTAGACAAGAATATCATCGATGAACACTATCACAAATCATCCAAGTAGTACTTAAACTCAATTCATAAGATCCATAAATGCGGCTGGTGTATTTGTAATTCCAAATGGCATGACTAAGAACTCGTAATGTTCGTACTGCATTCTAAAAGTTGTTTTCTCAATGTCTTTGGCCTTACTTTCAACTAATGATAGCTCGATCTCAAATCTATCTTAGAAAATACTTGTGCTCTATGAAGTTGATCAAATAGGTCATCAATTCTAAGCAACGGATACTTATTCTTGATTGTTAACTTGTTTAACTCTCAAAAGTCAACACACATTCTCATTGAACCATCTTTGTCACGCCCCGGAACCAATAAGGTGGTCCCAGGTCACGTGGACGCCATCAAGGCTTACCAATACTGATTAAAGTTCTAAAAGTAACCTTAATAAAAGTTTTGCTCCCAAATAACCAACTTCCAAAAAGATTTTCAAAGGTTATATTAAACACGTGCCCAAACACGCCTTAACGAGCTTCGTTTTCAAAAGTAACAGTTTCATAGGTCAAAGGGTTCCCAAAGGTACCCCCATGCCTAATTAGAAGTTGCTCCGAACATTGGAAGTAGGAGTTTGAAATTTCTGGCAGGGGGCATTTCGACCGGTCGAATTGCCCCGCTCGACCGGTCGAATGGGGTCTGGGCAGAATCCAAACCTCCACTTGACCGTTTTCACAATTGCCGGCGCGTTTTCGTAAACGCCGTTAATTATCGGTGCTTCTTTAATAAACCTCGTTAATTCCCAGCGCTTTCGCACAAACGCCGCTAATAAAATAATACTCATTTTACCAAAAGAACCAAACCAAACAAAACCATCTCAAATCCATGCCTTTCAAACCAAACCATTTCAAATCAAACTATTTCAAACCAAAACCATTTTAAAAAGCTTTCTTAACCATTTTAAGATCTTGTACAACCATACAAACCATTTATACAATAAACCAAAGACCCCCGGTTTACAAGTATCAAAAGTACAAGCTTCACACGTCTCGGCAAACAAGGTCCTAAGGTGAACCAAGTGCCGTACTCGCAAATATAATAAGTCTTATTACAAGTCGCATGGTTAAACAACCGGCATAAGTTAAACATATATTACAAACGTGATACAAGTTCTATAAACATAAGGAGCTTTTGGTCCTTCCTCGCCTTATTATTCGCGATTCTCTCCTCCGGCCCTTGCTCCTGAATGGTTACTTATATAACCACAGATATATGGATTTGTTTAAGCTAACGCTTAGTGAATAATATGAATCAAGCATACGGATGACAAATATGTTCCAATCCATCATAACACATAACTATTAGTCTCTAGGGAATAAGTGCACCTTCACCGATCCAAAGTCTTAAGACTCAACCACGACCCATGCCCCTTCGACATGTCGTGTTAATGCCTTTGTCGGCAAGTGACCGTCATCACTACTAATCCTCCCCCTTCGAGAGAACGTCTTACGGTGAATTAGCACAATTCCCCCTTTAACCCACATATGCACATAAACATGCTCATTTAACACATATCACCATGCTTTTCATTTCAACATACTTTGGGCCTACTTTATACATAAGTTTTGCCCAATATGAACTACACATGGTATCTATATACATTACTAGCATATCAAATGCATTAAACCATAGAATCATCCAAAACTCAAGATTAATATCACTCACCTCCGATTTACGCACTTAAACGCCGATCCAAGAAAAACTCAAGTACAAAGAACATGCAGTAATTCTTCTAATACAATTCCTGTTAATCAAAAATCCGATTATCAACTTTTTAAGAAAATTCTAGAAAATGAGTTTTCGGAAAACTTAATCAAACAAGGCCTAATAGGTATCAAAATGACGGCCTTACCTCGTAGAGTTCAAATACGGAATTTGGTGAAAAACAAACGGGTAGAACTCCCTCGATTCGAGTCTTGAAGCTCTAAGCCAAGAAATCCTCCATTTGGCCTCTTCTTAAATTTTAGGTTAAACTTTATAAATTTTATGAAAGTCATCACTATCTATATATAGGCAAAACTTTTAGAAATTTTGTTTACCTCCCCACGAGTTTTCAAAACTTCTAATCAGTCTCTGAAACTTTCTACACATCTAATGCATAGCTCTATAAGTGAAACCTCAAAATTATAAAGGTTTCCGACTAAGTTCCGTTTGGTTGCTAAAATGCAAGTTTCTATAAAATTTTACGAAATTGCTAATTAACTTACCAAATTACGTAATGTGTTTAATTCTGTCCTCATTAGGCATCTAATGACTCCGATGAGTCACTATCAATAATATAATAATCAATTATATTCACATATGCCTAAATAAACATTTAAGCACATAATTATGAGTTATGACTCATTTTGCCAACCATAGGGAATTCTCACATGCCCACCTTTTGGACTGCCTTCAAGGCCAAATACCAGGTTCTCAAGAGACACCCTCCAACAGTGAGTCATCACTCACTTCACACGTGTTCATTAACACAACAGTAAGCATACCATGCATGCTAAAATAATATAATTAAATGACGCAGGAGCAGGTATGACAATCTTTCTTCTTTACAAACAACACTGGAGCTCCCCACGGTGATATACTAGGTCGGATTAAACCTTTGTCAAGTAGGTCCTGTAGTTGGATTTTTCAACTCTTTCAATTCTACAGGTGTCGTCCTATACGGTGCTTTAGATACGGGTCTTGCATCTGGCATTATCTCAATAGTAAGCTCAATCTCCCTCTCAATAAGAACATCTGGCAAATCATCAGGAAATACATCCAGATACTCTCACACTACTGGAATATCCTCTACTTTTAATTCGTTCGTTGAAGTATCAGGTACTGAACACAGAAATCCCTGACATCCCTTTCTCAACAACTTACCCGCTCGGATAGCTGAAATCAAATACGGCGGCGGTGTAACCCCACTTCCTTGAAAACAAAAGTTCCCATGCACCGGTGATCAAAATTAACTTCTTTCCGTTCACAATCTATCATGGTTAGGCTAAGAGATAGCCAATCCATTCCCAGTATCACGTCAAAATGGTTCACAATAATTGGTATAAGGTCTACAGTCATCAACTTCTCGTCCAGTTGGATCTCACAGTTCTTGTATGCTATGGACGTCACTATCGACTTACTAAGAGGTACCGTAACAGATAATTCATATCCTAAAGGTGCTGACTTAACATTCAAATTTTTAACAAAATTATGCGATACAAACGAATGCGTAGATCCCGAATCAACGAGTATGCGTGCTAAGTGCGAGCATACAAGAACCTACCTGCGACCACTGTATCAGTAGCAGCCACGTCTCTGGGATTCATCTGAAAAGATCTCCCCTCACGTTGTTCTATTTCTGGTCTCCTTTCATTTGTCTGCTGAGGCTTCGAACCACTAGAAGCCATAGAACTTGCCCCTTGTTGAGAACGCTTCCTCAAATAATTCTTTGCTCGATGTCCCAAAGTACCACAATCAAAACACTTGAGTTGCGAATTGGTTACAGAACTTGCACTATTTTGCCCTTTAGTTCTATTATGGGAGTTAGTCAGAAAACATCGGCCAGTGTATGGTCGGTTGCAAAGCAGACACAATGGTATATTATTGGGTATCCTTCTAGAATCATTGAAACTAGAACCAGAGCCTCGCGAAAATGGCCTCTTAAATGATCAAACCTAGTATCAGTCACTACCCTCATAACCTCACTTTCCTTGTTGATTCTATCTAGATCGTTCCATCCCACTTTTGGCTACTAGCGCTGTTTGTTGCACTGCTACAACTGTCGAATGTTTGTAGGTCTCCACCCTTAAATGAATGTTGTCGCTTGAACCTTCTTCAAATTTCCTTGCTCTATCCTCCTCTTCCGGTACTGAACCTTTGCCAAACATTAGCAATATGCATTATACTTGGAAGTATACTCAGTTACAGTCATATCTCCCTGCTTAAGATTATCAAACTCTCTCTTTTTCACATTATGAGCAGCCCACGGAAAGAATCGGCGATTGAATTCTACCTTGAACCCTTCCCAAGTAATCGGTGCCCCTTGGTCCAGAACATTTACCCACCAATTCTGGGCTTCACCCCTTAATACATCACTTGCATTCTCAATCTTCTCCTTATCAGACATCAGGATAGCTCTAAAAATCTATTCCATGTCCATAACCTAATGCTCTACTAGTGTTGTGTCAGCCGTTCCCTGAAATTCTGTTGGTTTCTTTCTAGCAAACTGTTCGGACACGGATCTCATACCTCTATTCTCGGGTGTATATACCACAGCTATTGGTGCTGGCTCCAATGGAGGTGTTGGAGGCAATCGTTCTGCTATATTCCGTATCAGGTCTCCCATATTTCCCATCATCTCTGTGATTTGATTCATTCGGTGAGTATGTGGTGATAGATCTCAGTCATCATCACTCATGATTGTACAATCCTGTTGATCTCGATGCATAAACGCTATGTATGCATGGAAATAACAGTATCATGTATGCACAACAACATACATATGCACCAAACATCTCTACCATGTAAGGATGCAATCTATAATATGTGCCAAAAACACTCAACACTCCACTCGACGTCACACGTTCCCAAAGTTTTGTTACCTCTAGCTTTGATACCACTAAATGTCACGACCAATCCCGCTATGCAGGGAAATAGGACATGTGGCACGCCACCAAGGATCATCTAGTTCCCATTAAAGTAAAATAGCAACGGAAAATATAAGTAAAATCCATTAAAATCAGAGTTATAAAAAGTTTTACCCAATTGAAATACTTCCAAAGAATTCATTTTGAAAATCAGTGGTCCAATCGACTGTGGCGGGGACCTAGTCGACTGGAGATTTAATACAGAAAGGAAGAAAAGTTCAACAACCTTGCCCAATCGACTATGTCGGGACTCAGTCGACTGGGGCCTCAAAATCTTAGTCTACAGACCCTTGTGCAGTCGACTGTTTATTGTGCATGCAGAATGCCATATTTTCGTACAGAAACCAGTCGACTGATGCTCATCCTTCAGTCGACTGGACCTTTGAAAATTAAAGGATTTTTCGTTAAAAATAGGGGTCCAGTCAACTATGTCGGGGACTCAGTCAACTAATCCCTCCCAAATCTACATAATGTGCAGCAACTCAAAGCCAAGGTTCTCAAAACCAAAAACCAACATACACACAACTATATTCCAATGATTCAAAACATAATTACAAGAGTACTACCACGATTTTCAATACCATAAATCCTCCCCAAGATTCTATTACAACATATTATGAATTTAAGGTTCTTATTACAAGTTTGGAAGGAAAACAAAACATAAGCAAGTGTGTTCCCCGGCATTCCTCGGTCTCACTCCTCACGCTTCTTCTTTCCTCTCTTCTTATCACCTGCAATGGAGTAAATCTCCACTGCTCAGCTATATGCTGAGTGTACAATTCTAAATGTATGATTATATGACAATCTATGTTTAAAACATCTAAAACACATCAAAATAGTCTCTAGAGTGAGTATTACGCATTCATCCGATAAATGAAACCGATGTTGTGGAAGGCACACCTCTCCCACGCATCCCGTACACTGGTTGGGCCTTCTTCCATACCAGGTACCGTGTCCTGGTTGGGCCTTCCTCCATACCAAACACAACCACACTCAATATAACAATCCTCAAGGTTCGAGGAGCTTACCCCCGGATGAGATTGCACCAAAACTCCCCTTTGACCCAAGTAGACATATAGCATATTTGTCACGATTTTCTTCGCAAAATCGAAGATGGGGGGCGGTCCCTTTGTGGGATCACGACTATGCTCACATTAACAGTTATACATGCTTTTATCGCAATTTCACGTGCATAATTAACAGGCCTAATTAATACATGATTTTCGCCCAGATCCAAAATATCAAAGTCGATATTCAAAACATGTAAATTCCATATATTTCATAGATCTAGAATTCATACCTCGTGCGATTCCTCTAAAACTTTGAAGGATCGACTAGAGGCTCGAATAAACATCGGATCTCAGATTATACGCGATTCTTACAAGTTTTACCAGGTTTTCCCCAAAATTCTAGAAATTAGATTTTCGAAAAAAGTTATCAAAACACGACCTAAGGGGTATCAAAACGTTCTTTTCACTATAGCAAAAAGTCACTGTTCATTTTTTACTATTCACTCTACTAGATGGCTTCTTCTTCATCCTCTATTTCTCGAAGTTCTTCCACTTCCAGACGCTCAACCTCCAAACTTGAATACACCTCTATGAATTTGACTATCTACTAGAGGACCACAAAGTTTTCCTTACAGATCTTCCTTTCCTAAACCCATATTCTACCTTCATCTAACCTTCCACTTCGTTAACTACCACTGTAAAAAAGATCTTCTCTACACCTCGCCCTTCCTCTTTGAAAGAATACATCCAGGCTTCTAAGTTTGATCAATGTTATATCCCAGCCACAGAAACTGAATAGTTGATCAGTCTTGATATCCCAGCTACCTTAGTCCCACTTTGGAAACAATATGGTTATACTCATCTTCATTTTGGAGCAATCAGACTTACTCTAAATTTTCATGGGAAAAAGAGGCTCCCAGTAGTCTCCCGAATACTTTACTGGATATAACATTCCTCAAATATGAACATGCTTGTATTACAATAGTCCAGACGACATTAAATTCTGAAACTGTGATCTTGAGGTTCTTTCCAAATTTTAATATGCCATTACAAGATCCTTATCTTCTGTCAGCCTTGAAGGTACAAAACCAAATTGGTGGTGCTTCTTCTGTTAGTAACACTTATGCTGCCACATTACACTATCAAATGGCATACAGGTTGTAAAATCACGCTTTTGACAAAAGCCAGCCCTCAACTTCAGATGAGGCCCTCTTTGTCAGCATCGATTCTGCCACACAAGCTTCATGTGTTCATATCCCAAGGCAAATTTCTCGTGACGAACTGATTAAGTTGTTACCAACTTCTTGGGTAACTTCTTATGAACAGCACAAGCGTCAATCTCATCCTGTACAACTTGCAGATCCAACTTTCATTACAAGGCAAGATGGAACTATTGAAATCTCATTTTCCAAACCAGTCGAGAATGATCCGAACATCTTCCCTACAACAGTTAGCATGATACAACTCGTCAATTTGTTAAACTCTGGTTCAGGGAAAATTCCTATTCATTCATTTGATGCCTCTGGTCAACCAGTTTTTCACTCCAAGACCCAGTCCCCGGACACAAGTTCTTTGACTATTGTAATTGTGATGACTGCTACTATGATGAGCTCTATGATGAAGATGTTCCCCGTAAATCAAAGAAAAAACTTCTCAATAGACTCTTCAAGCAAGATATAATTCTGGAGATCCCAGTGTAGGATTACTTGGAGAACCTTCTGGAAAGTTTGACTTTTATGTGCTTTATTCCGATAAACCACATAAACCTGCCTAACCAAAAATTAAACTCATTTCCCCGTGTAAACCTCCTTATCCATCCACCAGCATACCTCCTCATCCTTCTTCCCCTATTCCTTGTTATATGTTTGCCTCATCATCCACAACCTCTAAAGAGGACTTCCCTCCTCTCTAGTTTACGACTCCAGATGATCAAATCAGGCATGAGCACTCCTCCCGCTGTCATAAATCCAGATGGAACAAAAAAGACCATCTCTGCTGCTGAAGCCACCCTCAATTGGCAATCTGCCAATACTTTAGCTCAGAATCGATGCCTTCAACACATAGTCCATACCTAGGTCAGCCTTGACCAAAAAATGACTTCTCTCGAACCCTTGATCTATGATTTCCAGCAGCGAATACAAGGGGTGCATCATGAATTCTTACATATGGCACAATCCTCATCCAGCATGTACTCTTCAGATTTGGCCCAGAAAGAGGCAGAAATGAAACATTTAAAGAACCAACTACACTCGTTACAGGCTCAAAACCAACCACCATTCAAAGACCATTATCCCTATTCCTTCGATCCACAGCTTTCCCTGCCCAGCTACCCTTATTCTCCTCCCATATTACCCCAGCAACAACCTCTGCTTTTCTCCCCCTCCTATGACCCCGTCAGCGGAATGTTCAATACTGCCGTTTTCCTTCCCCGGAATCCCAAACCAGCTCGTCCTAAAAGAAAGCCACCTTCTCCTCCTTCACCATCAACCACTCCGGATCTTGCACAACCTCCAGCTACCACAATGATTGTTGAATCTTGTACTCATCCTAACCCAATTTCCACCTTACTCCGAACCATTGCAACAAACCCACCATCCACTCTTACCCCCATCTTGGATAACTTTTGACTTGATTCCCCTAGCGATGATGATTCGTGGTCCCTCTCAGCCACAGAACAAGACATGCTTGACCATATTGTCACAGACTTCAAAAAAGTAAAAGCATACAGCAGATACAATCACTATTTTATACTGTGGCCAAAAGTAAAAGCAGTAGATCTTACCTCAAGTAGTCCAAATATGAAATCTGGTCGAAAACTGACGGACGAACGGTCGTCGATCGGCATCGCAAAGCTCGTGGCCACCAAATCTCCCTTTCTCTCTCACTCTATAGATATTTTTAGTAAGTTTTCAAATAATGAAAACTCACCCTTACTACTTATAGACAACTTTCGGAAGTTATGTCTACCACCCCACAAGTTTCTCAAAAACTTCTACTTATCTCCCGAAATGTCTTAAACGTCTACTTTATTACTTCACGTGTGAAAACTGAAATTTTTAAAAGTTTTCTTCTATGTTCCGTTCACGTCCAAAAATGAGGATCCAACGCTAGTCTCCATGGAATCTCTATACCACCTACCTTTTATGTAACATATCGCTCACGTTCTCAATACAGTGTTCAAAGTTATCTAAAACAATATCCAAATTACCAGAAATTACACAAAACAGATATAATTACTATTCATCAAAATGCTAGATAAGTCAAATAACATTTAAATCACATAAATGCAATTTACTCATGTCAATGTAAGATGCTTCTCTGATTACCGTGTCCTGAAATAACACCTCATCGCTGACCCACGTCAACCCATCTCAATTATTAATAAACATTAATAATTCACATGATACCACAATGTCATATTAAAATGCATATAAATTCTGGAACGGGTGTGACATATATATCCTCTAAATGTTTGCTTGGGAGTTGTATGTTGTATGAAATGTACGTATTCTCTATCAGTTTATGACTTGGGAGTTATAATTTTAAAGAATTGTCAAAGAAACGTATCCCGCATGCAACGCACGTGTTTTACCTAGTAATCTTAATATAAAGATACTCTTTTTATGAGCTATTGTAATAGTTTGAACAAAATCAGTCACTTAGTACCAATATTGCCAAAGATTGAATTATCAAAACATGTTTGGTATTAGGCATGACTTTTGTTTCACTGTTCTCCCACTTTGAAAATCATGTTAATAGGATCATAAGAGACTCACAAATGTATATGTTGTGTATTTCACAATTCTTTCTTCCATTCATTTTAAAATCTCACTTTTCAAACCTTATTATTTTTCAATTTTACTTATTTTAGATGCATTCAAGAAATAAAAAAGAAATTCTAATGCCCAATTTTCTTCACTTTGAGCAGCTGTTATTGCCTTAGCTTGCCATTGTTTGGTTTTTCAAAATTTATAATCCAAGTGGCTCATAATCGGGTTGAGAGTGAGCGTGTTTGGGATTTTTTTTATTATGTCTTGGATAGCCTTTGTGGCTCTTCCATTTGTGCCTCAGTGGCAATTCTTGTGAACCACATCTCAATTTATTACCATGGCAACTTTAATATGCTTTTGAAATGTAGTTACTACGCAGGGGCGGATCTATTCATTAACAAAAGGAGACTCAAGTCCCCTTGGATTTTAAAAAATTATATAACTATCTTTAAAAAAAGATGTTTTTGCATTTAAGCCCCCTTAGAAAAATATATATTTTATTATGATTTGAGTTTTAGTGTAAGTTTTTTAGCATTAGGTTATATCATTTACACTGGAAAATGGACGAATAGACCCAAAGAAAATCGTCTTAGGGGCGCTGCCCCCAAACTCCCGTAAATTCGATTCCCTTATGTTCAACTTTCTAATTCGTCTCCTTCGAGGCCCCCCAACGCAAAATACTAGATCTACCACCGATACAGCCGACTTTGAAGTTGGATTTTTGAAGGCCCATATGGGGGAATCGTTTGTTCTCGTTGTACTTTTGTTTAATAAAGCTGGTAGAACCTGTCTTTATGTAATTTGGAAGCTTCAATTTGTTCAAGAGTAATGCTAGGCACACTTTGAAATTCACACTGAATTTGACATCTTATGCTTGAATTTTTCACACTTTTCTGTGCACCACTTATATAGCACATAGTACATACATTTAAAGCTAAGTGTCAAATTTCAAATATGTTTCGGAGAGTTCAAAGTTGTAAACTTTCTTTTTTGAGAAGAAAAGTTGTAAACTTTAAATCCTCGGTTTGTTGTGTCCTTGGGATGTTCAGATTTCAGTAATGCAATGCAAATTATGAGTCTTAAATTTGGTTTTGAAGGTTGGGTTTCACATTTGTAAAGAGTAATACTATGTTTTTCAAATTTTGTATTCTAAATAGTTCCCAAATACATGTAGCAATGACTCATTTGATTTTGATTAGAGGAGGTTGAAGTGAACCCACCATTATTGAAGGTGGTCCCATTGCCACATGTATTTGGTGAACCATTTGGAATACAAAATTTAGGAAGAATAGCATTATTTGAAGCATGTTAATCTGACATATTGTCTTGAAATTTGTAATATGCTAAAACTTGTTCCTGCATGAATGCGATTGGGTATAGAACTTCAATTTGCAAAAATTATATTTGAATTTGTCGTAATCCTTTTAACTTGGTACGGATATTGACCAATGAAGCACGGACACGGATAAGCCACGACACGGACACGTCGATGCCGCAAATTCTCAACAAAAAAAAAAGTTACATATAGATATTGCAAGAAAAGTGTTCGCAAAGTGTCGTGTCGTTGCGTCGGACACAACACTTGAAATGCTACCTTTTTTAGAACTGTCCATATTTCCTACATAGCCTTTGAAAATACACTTCATTTCTTTTTTCTTTTTTTCTTTTTTTTCAACAAAATGAGTTCTATCCCTAGTTGACCACTAGATTTATATGTAAAGGTGACTCCTCCCATCAAAATCATGTATGAATTTGATTATATATAACTCAAAGGAGCTTTTCTTTGCATTTCAAAAGAAAATTTCATTTAAAACAGCTTGCAGTAGCTGGGAATTCTGACAGAAAATTTGACAGCAGAAATTTTGACATATTTGGACTTTTAAACTCAACCAATCAAAACTGTGTGAATAAAAAATCTTTCAGCAACAAATTGCATTTCGACCCGTTGAAATCTTCGGGTTCAATGCATCAAATTTCTGGAGCAAAATTTTTTCCGAAACATTAGCTAATTCGACCATCAAATCTGATTTTTGAACGCACTGAAATTTTGGGCAGAATCATTTTCGACACATCGAAATGGGATTTTGACCCATCGAAATTCCCTGCCCTACAAATTCTTTATTTAAAAAAGTAAAAAATTTAAGCTAAATTTGAGCAACTTTTTTTTTTACTTCGTTTGGCTTTGTTACTTTAGCCTTCAAGGATACCTAAAACTAAATTTTGAAAATCGCTACTAAAATTTGGGTTGATCAAGCTTTGTTTCAAACGAGTCAAGGTTGTTCTTTACAACTTAATATATTTTTTTAACATTATAACCGGAGTTCCCAGATGAAAGATGCACACACGTATATTGACTCGAATAACACTAGTAGTATCTTTCTCTTTCCCCTCCTCATCTTCCACCTCTCTCTTCTTTCCTTTCTTTCTTTCTTTCTTTCTTCTTCTTCTTCTTCTTCTTCTTCTTCTCTCTTTCCCTTCTCTTTTTACTTTCCTGGCTGCCCTCAGATCACAGGATTCAGGGCACAACATCATCATTCCTGGAATATAGAGAATCCATAAAGCTCTGTTAGCTCATTAAATGAATATTACAAGTAAAAAGACTAATGCCGAATCAATTGTCTGAATCAAATGGAATGCTTAGTATTCAGCGGCATTTGTCACAGGTGTTACAGTTCTCCGATGTATTCTTATAAGACTTAATTTGCTGATTTAGAGAAGGAAAATGTGGACAAGGAAAACAAGAAGTAAAAAAAAAAAAGTAACATTAGAAGTAAAAAAAAAAAAAAAAAAAGTTTCAAAATATTGTGGGCACTCAAAAAAAAAAAAAAAGAAAGAGGAAGAAGTGGTTTACAAGATTTAAAAATTTTATTAATATCTCATCTTAATTTCTTCTCCTTCATACTTTTCCTCATTGGGGTTTTTTTTTTTCCTTTTCTTTTCAGTGTTTCTCTTCCTTTCACTCACCAAGACCTTGGACCAAACATAACCCAAGTGTATTAAGCAATTGAACGTTTCAGAAACTAACAAGATATCAAGTAATGGTAATACAATAACTAAGAACTAAAAGATGTTTCTTTTGTAAACGAAAGGTCCAGGGTCCCAACTATGACTGCCAAATCTTCCGTCCTGGAGGGGCAATGTGAATACTATGACAATTTTGTAAGACACAAATATGTATACATATCTATGTTACAATGTGTACATACACAGTTGTGTACAAATGTGATGCTTCAACATCTACTTACATGTAATGGGTGTATATATGAAGTCTGGCTCCGAAGTCTCTCATTCTTTGCGCATTCCTCCTGGTAAATTGGAAGATGTAGTGAGAGAATGGATGAGCAAGAGTGCTGGGAATTGAGGTGGTCGGGGACAAACGGAGTTGAGTCCCAATTTGACCAACTTTAGTTCTATCTGAAGATGTAATTAGTGAAAAATGATGACAGTGATATGATGATTATGATAGCTATGCTTATAAACAGCTTCTAGGACTAGATTGACCCGTAATTATTGCAAGATAACAATATAAAAAAGAAAAAATACATTAACTAAGCATTAAGTCTTCGTTGGTCATTTCACAACACCCATATATTTGAAATCAGTAAAGCTCTTCTCACTAAAAAAAAATGCAGTAAACACATTCTTGAGAGTGCATTTGAGAGATTTAGAAGACACCTATCTCTCCGCAACTCTCTTTGAAGGGTTTGAAGAACCACTCAAACTAAACAGCGGATGTTGAAAAACACTTTCACTGGACTATTTATTATATTAAGTTCCAAAATAAAAATTGGTGAAGAAAGGAGTGATAGCATATATTTGTTAACCACAGTGAAGTAATACCCCGCTGATGGTCGAGGTAATAGGCCTAGCAACGTGGAGGTGGTTATATGGTGTTGGAAGGGCTGTTTGTGGTGGTGGAAAATTGGAAATGCCCAATGTGATGATCATAGGATGGAGGTGGTGGAAGTGGCATATGGAGGTGATAATGGTGGTTATAAGGCATTGTTAGGCTTGTAAACTTAGAGAAGGAGAAGAAAAATGAAAAGGACAGCAAGAATGAGAACTTGTTCTCATGTGTTTTCCCTTGTGTTTTCTCCTATCATGCTTGAATAACATTAATATAAAAAGGAAAGAGTTTTCACTTGATTTGGCAAATAACAGGTTATTTACCCTTCTATAGAATTCAATCTACACTTACTATTGAAGTGTTCTCTCCACATCGAAATAAATGAAGATGGAAAAAAAGAAGTTTATGTCATGATAAACACAAAAAATAATATAAAAACCTTTTTTCTCTTCTACAAGGATTTTTCCTTTCTAAAAATAAATCAGTTTTTTTTCTTTTTTTTTCTTTTCATAAATAAATCGGTTTAACATGTACATATGGTTCATTTAGAATGTGTTTACTATTCCATAGAGGACCTGCAGCATATGAATCAATAACACCTACATATTGCTCTAGGCTTATTACGGTTTACTAGTAATAAGCTTAAGAATATTCAGGCACTTAAATGTCCTACAAAGCGGTTTTTTTTTTTTAGTATTTAATGAAACATTGGAGAGGTGTAGGGATGAACCAATCGTTGTACACAAATTCCCAAAATCTCTTTCCTTCTCCTTTTCTTCTACTTGTCTGACATAAACCTTGAATCAGATACAAACCCACATATATCAACTATGACACTAGAAACTCCAATACATTTTCTTCCTTGGTGCGTGAAAGGATAAACACAAGCACCATGAGATGAGAAAGGACAACACTGTTGAGAGATGTTTTTTATGGGACTTAGTTTTCTTTTTTCTTTTTTTTAACTTTATGTTGGGTTCTTATTGTAAAAACTCCAATCTTATACTGTATTAATAAAATTAGGAGAGTTGTTTTGCTCTCCAAGCTTTTCCAGAAATCCAACATAGTATCAGAGCTACCCCAACCCTAGGGGCTGTGATCAATATCACCACCACCATCTTGCGCCGCATCATCACCACCATCCACACCTTCGTCGGCCACCCAAACCCACACCCAGACCTTCCCGGACCCCCTCCCCTCCTCCAACACCTTCGGCGACCACTCCAGGGGCTGCGGCAACCACCCTGGCTTCTGTTTGAACCATCCAAACCTTTCCCTAACCCTTCTTCATCACGCCTAAACCCTGGACTGAATACAACCTCTAAGAATTCTCTTTCAATCCTAGTTTCCAACCCTAGATCAGTCTATTCATAATTCTTTACTGGACTGATCACAAGTTCTCCTTTTTTTTGTTTCTTCGGTCCTAATTCGGACCAAATGATTTGTCCATAATTCGAACAATTGCACCAGATTGGTGCTTGTGGTTACTAGGTGCTCCTTGATTCCATCACCACTTCAGTTATCAGATTCCTTCTCAATATGTCGAAGGAAGAATTAGCTCAGAAGACGTCCGGCAATACCAGTTCTCCTGCAGGTAATGACAGATTGCCCACCATCGTGTTATTGAATGATGAGAATTATTTGTCTTGGTCACAGTCTGCCACGTTCTGGCTTAAGAGTAGATCGAAGTTTGGATTTGTGAATGGCACAATCAAGGCACCTCGTCTTGAAGATCCCGCTTACAGCAAGTGGGAAGTTGATAATTTTTTGGTCATGAGTTGGCTAACTCACTCCATGGAGCCTGAGATCGCGGATGGTTTTTTTGGTAGTAATTTCTTCATCTGAAGAACTGTAGTCTTCGCTAGAAATTTCATAGAGAATTTCTTCCTTATCTGAAATTTCTTCTCCGAAGAGTACTTCGTATTCTTGTTCTTCAAGAACTGATCATTTTCTTTGCACTCTTCCCCTTTTTGGGGCAGTCAGGTGCATAATGACCTTCTTCATTACATATGAAGCATCTACAAGTTTTCTTTTTGAAAGTACCTGTATTTTTTTGCTTTTTCCTACGAACATATTTTTTCTTTTTGGAAAAATTTTTATTTTTATTCTATGGTTTCCACTTGAACTTTCGTTTCTTAAATCCTTTCTTTTTCCTATAGGATGGAGTTCAACATCCTATCTTTAGATTTTCCCTTAAAATTTTGTCACAACATTGTTGACCATATTTATTATTGGGAATCTGGTTTTTTACCTGTTTTTTCGCTTTTAGTTCTAAACAGTGATGGGTTATCAACCGAAGAACATATTGTATGCGAAAACCCAAGTTATTTCAATCTTCATTTCCAATTTTCTAAAGAAAGTCTGGGTAGCCTTTAATAGCTAACTCATCCCATGGTTTAGGGAGTTTGTGAAAAAATTGATCAAGCCAATATGTTGTGGCTGATGGATCAAGTTGATAATAATACTTTTTAAAAGTTGCAACATAGTCTTCATAAAGACATATATTACATAATTCTATTTTAGCGAGAATATAATTTGCATCTTCTTGCAAATTACTATCACCTACAAAGCCACATAAATTAGTTTTTATAAGAAGGGCAAATTTGGCTAGGATTTTGTCAAAGGAGTCATATTCTAACAATTCCTTTTCTGGGCTTGTCCAAACTCACTTTTTTCCCAATGCTTTAACCATTGTATTGCATCACCTTGTAAGGTGGCTGCAATATAATCTAGGAACTTTGTTTTAGTCCATATAGTACCATAATTTGTAATGATGATGGACAGTGATTGTGCCCAATCTTCAATAGCGGCTATTTGGTCTCTAAATGGTACATTAGTAAGATTCAAATAAGTACCATTCTGGGCTATTAGGTACTTATGGTTATCATATCTCCTGGCTGCTACTGGTTCAGGAGTTGATTCTGAAGTAGAGGGTTTGTCTACTTTAGCTTTTCCATCCTCCCCTGCTTGAATAAATTCGTCCAGATTGAACTCATTCGTTCCAAAATCACCAAAATATTCTGGATCTAAGGGTTCACTAGCTTTTCTTTTTCCCTTAGGAGTTGGGGTTTCATCCTCATGGGTTTCATCTGAAAATTCTTCTTAAGAGGATGATTGATTATCGTTATCTGATAAGACATTTATAGAATATTCAAAATGCCTTAATAATTCTTCATATTGCAGAGAAGTGTCTCTTATCTGCGTTATTATCTTATTTCTTTCTTCAACAGTTAAATCTGGGTCTTTATATAGTTGATGCAAGTAATCTACGATTTCGACGATATTCTCATATTCAGTCTTATTATAGGATTTTTCTTGTAACATCAGAATATCTTCGGATCCATAATATAATCGAGGGATTTTATTATCTCCTGGATTATTCATACCATTATTTATTTTTCCATTAGTTGGTTTTTCCAAACTTTTGATTAAAAGACTAATATGTTTTTTTGTTACTTTTTCCAGATCAATACTAGTAATAGATCCAAGATTATCTTATGATCTATGGAAGTTACTACTGACTCTAGATAGTTGTGGTTTATTTGTTGGGTTTTTTCTAGTATAGAAAAACAATAACACATAATATCTGTTATACTATTTAAACTTGAACACATACTACCTATAGTAGCAGACTCTTTTTCAATATGAAGTGCATGATCATACGAGTCATTTATACATTCTACAGTATTTCCTACACACGTTACTATCTTATACTTATCTGTCATTATGGAAATTTCTTTCTCAAGCTTAGTAATTGTCTGGTGCCTAAGACCTCCTAAGAGTTCACAAAGGACCTGAACAAGCCTAACTACGGCAACAAAAGGTCATGAAAAGACGAGTATATGGGCTCTGACAACTAATAATCAAGAGAAATAACAACCATAAATCAGAATAATATAAGCAAGTAAGATGTATTTAGAGAAGATATAAACAAAGAGAATACTTACAAAGATGCTATATAGATCTTGAATATATCTTACAGATAGAACACTTATGCTATGAACACTGAAGCTCTGATACCAATTACACAAAAAACAAAATAAGGAAGGAGTAGCAGAAGAAGTAGTGGGATAGTCAAAAGGAGATATATTATAATGGGAGAAATGTTACAAGTTGTAGTTGTCCAATATACAAGACTTAGTCCCAATATATAGACTCATACATAGTCTACTGTTGTGGACTTCAAATTCTAAATGATACATCCGTAGTAAATGCTTGAGACTACTTTCTACATGCAAAGGACAATATGTCCACATCCTTATCTTTACAATATGTTACCTCATTTGACTATTACAGTATTAATACAGTAAATGCCTATAATTGATTTACAATGGTGGAGAGGGTTTCTCCACGTGTCCTCTTTCCCGCGTTTTAAAAAGTAACCCTGTCTGGATAACTTTTTCTTCCTATTGCAGAAATCTCCATGTGTCCTGGATAAGGTTGGAGTCGTTCTGGAGTCTTCTACAATAATTCACCCTTGGTTGGGTCCCACTATGCTTCCATTGCATTTACCAGGTTTTGGTATGCTTCGTCTTTAAAGTCGTGGATGCTTTCGTCATCTGGGTCCTGGCTGAACTGTTGTGTACGAAATTGCTCCACGTCATCTGCTGTCATAGACAGATCTAGAGGAAGATCTAATTGATCTCTCTTTCTTAATCTTAGTAGAAGTTGTTCTGCTTCTTTGATTTGTTCATCTGACCTTATATTGGCCATGGCATGATAAGTAACAAATAGTATTCTACCATCTGTAACCATAAATGGGAGAGTTGCTGATCCATTTATGTCTGCAGCATTTGATGAAATAGATAAAAGGCTATCTACCCAATATTGTGCTGGATCTAATTTTCTGACCACATCCGATGAATCAGTTTTCAAATTCTCATTCTCTTGTGGGTTTAAGATACCAAATCTGATATGGTTGAAAGAATTTTTCTCTTTCTCTCCATCCAACGGTGCTTGGGATCCAAAAAGTAAAATATTTATTCCACATATAGGTTTGAACTATATAGGAAAGCATGCACTTAATCATAGCTGGGAAATGAATCCAACTATGTGATTCAAGAATCTGAAAAATAACTTGATTAGCTATTCCTCATTGAATGTCGTCATAAAACCATTCTTCGTGGTTTACAAAGATGGTTATTTTAGGAATACTATCATGAAAATTAATTTTTTCATGGGATCGAAAAAGTAAAGCACGAATCATTTCTTGATGATCTTCCACCATTTCTTTAATTTGGATAAAAATATCTCTTGGTAGAAGATGTCTTGCTTTTTCAAAGAGAAATTCTCTTAATTTTTTCTAAAATTGGATCTGCAAAATCATGGCTTATGAGATCAGATATTTGAAGAAAATTGTTTATTTTCTCAAAATTAAAATCTTCTGCCCAATTCATTTGTTTAATGATATTGAAACAAAGATTTTGAAGACTAGATAATTTGGCTGTTTTTTCATCTACTCTAGCTGTTTTTTCATCTACTCTAGCTGTTTTTTCAGTTACTTTATCGGCCAAAGCACTCATATGCTTTCGAAATTTTGATCTTTCATTAGCACAATGGGTTTTCCATGCACCATTGAGTTCGTCATAAATTTCCATGGGTAGTCCAAGATTATAAAAATAGAACTCCCAGATTCATCATTTTTTGGTGTCTGGGTATTCTCAAATCTTGGCATATGCTCAAATTGCTTGTTTGGCAATGGCATAGGAATAGTAGAGTAGTAGGTTTTTCTAGCCTTTGTCATCCTCTCATAAGATTGATAGCATGCTCCAGGAAACTGATTAACTTGTAGATGGCATTCTGGCCATGTTTGATAAATGCCTGGTTTCCGTCCAGTAAAAACAACATAAACTTTCTTTTAGAGTTCATTTGTCTTTTTGGCAATAGTAACCCAATCTCCTTGTGAGGGTTGTTTACCCTTATTCATGCTCCTTGGAGTAGCAATTCCTGCTAAGCAAATTATTAGTACCTTTAAGATGTTCTACCTCAAAAGTATATTCAGAAATTTTATTATACCAAGCCAATCTTCTTCTTTGTTCAATGGATTTTTTATTTACAAGGAAATCTCTTACATCTTTATTGTCTCTTCTGACAATAAAGTTTTCTGGTGCCAAGTAAATATGAAATATTTTGATTGCTAATTTAATAGCAAGTAATTCTTTTTCAAAAATGATATATTTCTGTTCGTTTGGTTTAAATGTACTAGAATTATATCCACAAATAAGTTCTTCCTTTTGAAGATACAAAGGAATTGGTTTCTTTCTTGGTTTTATAATATTAATAGAAAGAGGTGGTTCCTCTTCTGGCCATAAAGAAGCAGGAATAGCTTTTAATACACATCCCCAGCATGTATCAGAAGCATATGTTTCTAAGATAAATTTATCTCCATTTTTTGGAAGATAAACATCTGGTAATTGTGAGATATTATCCTAATCTGTTTGAGTAAGGAACATCCTTATCAGTCCAATCAAAAATAATATCTTTCCTTAATTTGGCTAACCAATGAATTTCTATTTTTGATAAATTCTGAATAAAATTTCGTTCGTAATTTAGAATTCCTAATAAACTTTGTAATTGAGTTTAATTTTTCATAATATCAGGAAAATCACGAACTTTTGATAAAATATGTTCTTATAATTTTAAACCATTTTGATTTAAAATTATTCCCAAAAAGTCAATTGATTCTTTTTCTAGCTCAATCTTTTTTGGGGACAAGATGATTCCATGTTTTTTAAATCGTTCACAGAGAAATTAATGATATCAATTGTGGAGAAACCCTCTCCACAATTGTAAATCAATTATTGGCATTTACTGTATTAATACTGTAATTGTCAAATGGAGGTAACATATTGTGAAGATAAGGATGTGGACATATTGTCCTTTGCATGTAGAAAGTAGTATCAAGCATTTACTACGGATGTATCATTTAGAATTTGAAGTCCACAACAGTAGACTATGTATGAGTCTATATATTGGGACTAAGTCTTGTATATTGGACAACTACAATCACTTGTAACATTTCTCCCATTATAATATATCTCCTTTTGACTATCCCACTACTTCTTCGTCTACTCCTTCCTTATTTTGTTTTGTGTGTAATTGGTATCAGAGCTTCAGTGTTCATAGCATAAGTGTTCTATCTGTAAGATATATTCAAGATCTATATAGCATCTTTGTAAGTATTCTCTTTGTTTATATCTTCTCTAAATACATCTTACTTGCTTATATTATTCTGATTTATGGTTGTTATTTCTCTTGATTATTAGTTGTTAGAGCCCATATACCCGTCTGTTCATGACCTTTTGTTGCCGTAGTTAGGCTTGTTCAGGTCTTTTGTGAACTCTTTGGAGGTCTTAGGCACCAGACAATTACTAAGCTTGAGGAAGAAATTTCCATAATGACAGATAAGTATAAGACAGTAACGTGTGTAGGAAATACTGTAGAATGTATAAATGACTCGTATGATCATGCACTTCATATTGAAAAGAGTCGGCTCCTATAGGTAGTATGTGTTCAAGTTTAAATAGTATAACAGATATTATGTGTTATTGTTTTTCTAAACTAGAAAAAACCCAACAAATAAACCACAACTATCTAGAGTTAGTAGTAACTTCCATAGATCATAAGATAGATAATCTTGGATCTATTACTAGTATTGATCTGGAAAAAGTAACAAAAAAACATATTAGTCTTTTAATCAAAAGTTTGGAAAAACCAACTAATGGAAAAATAAATAATGGTATGAATAATCCAGGAGATAATAAAATCTCTCGATTATATTATGGATCCGAAGATATTCTGATGTTACAAGAAAAATCCTATAATAAGACTGAATATGAGAATATCATCGAAATCCTAGATTACTGGCGTCAACTATATAAAGACCCAGATTTAACTGTTGAAGAAAGAAATAAGATAATAACGCAGATAAGAGACACTTCTCAGCAATATGATGAATTATTAAGGCATTTTGAATATTCTATAAATATCTTATCAGATGATGATAATCAATCATCCTCTTCAGAAGAATCTTCAGATGAAACCCATGAGGATGAAACCCCAACTCCTAAGGGAAAAAGAAAAGCTAGTTAACCCTTAGATCCAGAATATTTTGGTGATTTTAGAACGAATGAGTTCAATCTGGACGAATTTATTCAAGCAGGGGAGGATGGAAAAGCTAAAGTAGACAAACCCTCTACTTCAGAATCAACTCCTGAACCAATAGCAGCCAGGAGAGATGATAACCATAAGTACCCAATAGCCCAGAATGGTATTTACTGAACCAGTAGCAGCCAGGAGAGATGATAACCATAAGTACCCAATAGCCCAGAATGGTACTTACTGCACTAAGTTGATTCTGAAGTAGAGGGTTTGTCTACTTTGCAATACTTTACTGCACTAAATTCCCTTTGGAAGAGAGTAGATCATCTAATAACCCATCATCCAGTGTGTCTGACTGATGCTGCTAGCTTTAGAACGTATATTGAAGGTGAGAGGATCTTCAAATTTCTTGCTGGTCTTAATCCTAAGTTTGACCCAGTGCGAAGCAGAATACTTGGAATGGAACCGTTGCCGTCACTTAGGGCAGCTTTTGTCTATGTTCAAAACGAAGAAAGCCGCCGTTCAGTCATGCTTCCTCCAGCATCTACAGACAGGTCAACTCTTATTTCCTCTAGCCAGAGAGGTGGCAAGATTACTACTCCGCGCAAAGATTCTAGCAATGAGATCAGTGATGATAAAGACAAGCTGTGGTGTGATTATTGCAATCGTCCTAGACACACTAAAGAGAAGTGTTGGAAGCTTCATGGTCGTCCACCCATGTCTAGGGGACGCGGTGGGGGCCATAGAGGTGGTCGTGGTGGCCGGGTAGTGGCCCACGAGCTCACTTGACTACTGGGTCTAATTCTACCTATCATGAGGAGTTTCCAGTTACTACACCTTCATCTGTGCCTGGGAGCATTAATAGCACTGACATTGAGACTCTGAGGCGGATTATGGCTCAATTGGACACCTTCACTAGTGCCTCTACTTCTTTTGCTCATAAAGGTAATTCTACTAATTTTTCCAATAATTTAAGTGTAGATTCTCGACAGCCATGGATCATTGATTCCAAAACTTCCGACCATATGACTAGTCTTTCCACTATTTTTTCAACTTATACTCCTTGTTCAGGGAAGGATAAAGTTAAAACTGCCGATGGAAATTTTTCTTCGGTTTATGGTAAAGGGGTTATCAATATTTCAAATTCTTTTGCTTTATCTTCTGTTCTTCATGTGGCTAATTTTTCGACTAATCTCCTTTCAATTAGTCGAATACCTCGTGATTTAAATTGTAGTGTGACTTTCTTTCCGTCTCATTGTGTCTTTCAGGACCTATCCACGAAGGAGATTGGTAGTGGTAGGGAGGAGAATGGCCTTTATCATCTGTTGCCCGGTGGAGTATAAAATGGAGGGTACACTCAAGTTGCTCATACGACACAGAGGGAGAATCTTTCCCGAGAGACATGGCTGTGGCACCAAAGATTAGGACATCCTTCTTTCTACTTACTTCGTTTTTTATTCAGTCTTTAGTTCCTAATAAATGTATTTCCAAGATATCTTGTGAGGCATGTGAACTTGGAAAACATCACCGTGCTACATTTAATTCTAATTTCAATAAAAGTACTATTCCATTTGTTATTATTCACACAGATGTTTAGGGTCCTTCTCATATTCCTACGTTGAATGGTTATCAATGGTTTGTTACTTTTATTGATGACTACACTCGCACAACTTGGGTCTATTTAATGAAAGAAAAGAGTGATGTGTTTTCAATCTTTAAAACATTCCACAAGATGATATGTACCCAATTTAGTATAGTTATTAAGATTATTCGTTCTGATAAAGGGGGGGAATGTATTTATGGTGGTCTTACTCACTACTTTTCTGACCACAGCATGATCCACCAAACATCGTGCACAAATATTCCACAATAGAATGGCGTTGCTGAGCGGAAAAACCATTATTTGTTGGAGTCTGCTAGATCTATGTTGTTTTCTATGCAGATTCCAAAGTCTTATTGGGGGGAAGCCATCTTAACCGCTGCATATCTCATCAATCGTCTTCCTACCCGTGTTCTTGGGAAGAAAGCACCTATATCTCACTAATCCTTCTTCCATTTTTCCCATCCCTCCTAAAGTGTTCGGGTTTTTTTGCTTCGTTCACAATCACTCCCAGTCTAGACGCAAATTGGATCCCCGTGCACTAAAGTGTGTTTTCATAGGGTACTCTCCAACACAAAAAGGGTATAAGTGTTATCATCCTCCCTTGCGTAAGTGGTTTGTGTCTATGGAATGATTCCATTTATTTTTGGGGAAGATGAGAGTGAGAACAAAGAAAAAGTTGAGGGCGAAGAAAAGGAGAAAAAGAAAAACAAAGAAACGATGAGAGTGGAAAAGAAAGATGAGAGTGAGGAAGTAAGAAGAGACGAAAGTGGGGAAGATAGGAGAAAAGAATTGCTAACTTACTCCAAAAACAAGAGTAGAAGGATTTTTGGGGTAACAGAAAATTGGGTCATTTCTCCAATCCCATTGCAGTTGCCTTCTTCAGAGGATGATGGTCCAGGTATTTCTAGTTCTTCTACTCCTACTACTCATACTCCTATGTCTTCTACTAATAATGAGTTAGATATTCTCATTGATCTTCGCAAGGGCACTATTGAATGTACTAAACATCCCCTTTCAAAGTTTGTTTCCTACACTCGTTTGTACCTTACTTACAGGGCTTTTGTGTCCAACCTCGATTCTGTTTATGTTCCTAACAATGTTCAAGAAGCCTTATCCGATTCTAAATGGAAGTCTGCCATGGTTGAAGAGATGAAAGCACTTCGGAAAAATGGTACTTGGGAATAAGCAGAGCTACCTCATGGGATAAAAACAGTAGGGTGCAAGTGGGTGTTCACTGTGAAGCATAAAGCTAATGGTACACTTGAGAGGTATAAAGCTAGGTTGGTAGCCAAAGGCTTTACTCAGACTTATGGAGTGGACTATCAGGAAACTTTGCTCCCGTTGCAAAGATGAACTCCATTCGGATTTTACTGTCTCTAGCAGCGAACCTTGAGTGGCCATTACACCAATTTGATGTAAAGAATGCATTCTTGCATGGGAACTTAGAAGAAGAAGTTTACATGGACATTCCTCTCGGGTTTGAGGATGACAAGACCAGAGGGAAAGTGTGTCGTCTCAGGAAGTCATTATACGGTCTAAAGCAATCTCCCAGAGCTTGGTTTGATAAGTTCTCTTAAGCGATGATCAGGTGTGGGTTTAAACAGAGCCAAGGCGACCATACTCTGTTTGTTTATTAAGCACTCTTCACAAAGGAAGGTAACTGCTTTGATTGTCTATGTAGATGATATTGTCCTTTTTGGGAATGATTTGGAGGAGATGAAGTGTCTGAAATCTTATCTTGCTAAAGAAATTGAAATCAAAGATTTAGATGACTTAAAGTACTTTTCTTGGGCATCGAAGTGGCGCGATCCAAGGAAGGAATATTTATCTCACAGCAGAAATATGTTTTGGACCTGAGTAAGGCAGTGGATACCCCAATGGATCCTATTCTGAAACTTGGAGATGATCCCGAAGGAGAACCTGTTGATAAGGGAAGGTACCAGAGGCTAGTAGGTAAACTGATTTATTTGGCACACACTAGACCTGATATTGCCTTTGTTGTCAGTGTAGTTAGCCAATTTATGCATGATCCTAAACAACCTCATCTTGAAGCCATGTTCCGAATTGTTAAGTATTTGAAGTCAGCACCGGGTAAAGGGCTTTTTTTTTCCTAAACATGGTCATATGTTAGTGGAGGCTTATACAAATGCAGATTGGGCTAGGTCCATCTCTGACAGGAGATCAACCACTGGTTATTGCACATTTGTTGGTGGTAACTTGGTGACTTGGAGGAGTAAAAAGAAGTCGGTAGTGGCTAGATCTAGCGCAAAGGCAGAATTTAAAGCCATGGCACAAGGGGTGTGCGAGTTGTTGTGGATCCAGATTGTGCTGTCTGACCTTGGGTTTGGGCCAAAGGAATCAATGAAATTATACTGTGATAACAAAGATGCTATTGATATTGCCCACAATCCAGTTCAACATGACCGAACTAAGCATGTTGAAATAGATAGACACTTTATTAAGGAGAAGCTGAACAATGGAAACATTTGTACTCCGTTTGTGAGATCTGGGGAGCAGTTAGCAGATGTTCTGACAAAGAGTTTAGTCGGGCAGTCGTTCCATTTTATTATTAGCAAGCTGGGCATGCGAGATATTTTCGCACCAGCTTGAGGGGGAGTGTTGAGAGATGTTTTTTATAGGACTTAGTTTTATTTTTTATATTTTAACTTTATGTTGGGTTCTTATTGTAATTACTCCAATCTTATATTGTATTAATAAAATTAGGAGAGTTGTTTTGCTCACCAAGCTTTTCCAAAAATCCAACAAACACTAGGCGATGAAATACTTCTAATATTCTAAAAGCTTAATGCTCTAACTTACAAGTATCTGGTGGTACTACCAGGACTCCTCTATAGGGAAAACATAGCTTGTGTTTGGTTCATGGAATTAGTGAGGGAAACAAATAAGAAAACAAGAAGGATACACTTTTCTTTGTTTTGGTGAATAAGAAAATGGTGAGGAAAATACAAGAAGGAAAAGAAAATAGGATGAATATACAATTAAAATTTTGAATTTTGTGAATTACTCCCCTTCCTCTTTTCATGAGTTCCTATTACATTTGAAAGCTTTTAATTTCTAATGATGTTTATGTTAAAACATAATATTTGATATAAGCTTAGGGTTAGACAACTTGTCTCACCCCTTTTATATAAAACAATATTAAAGAGAAGACATATTACAATATGACCCTTACTCTAATAACTAAATAACAATAAACATAAAAATAACTCTAACACTCCCCCGCAAGCTAGTACAAAAATATCTCTCATTCCCAGCTTGTCTAAGATAGTGTGGAAAGGTCGACTCCCAATAGCTTTGGTAAGAACATCTGCAACTTGATCACCAATCTTCACGAAGGGAACACAGATAGTACCATTACTAATCTTCTCTTTGATGAAGTGTCGATCGATCTCCACATGCTTTGTTCTATCATGTTGAACAGGGTTATGAGCTATACTAATGGCCGCTTTGTTGTCACAAAAAAACTTTATAGACTCTGACTGATCAACATTCAGATCCTTCAGTAATGACTTAATCCACAACAATTCACAAATACCTTGAGCCATAGCCCTGAATTCAGCTTCTGCACTCGACCTGGCCACTACATTCTGCTTCTTACTTCTCCAGGTAACGAGATTACCTCCCACAAATGTGCAGTATCCTAAAGTAGACCTCCTATCAGTAAAAGAGCCAGCCCAGTCTGCATCAGTGTACCCTTCCACCCTTAGGTGGTCATGTTTTGTAAAAAACAAACCTTTCCCTGGAGCAGACTTCAAATATCGAATGATCTGGAAGACGGCTTCTTGGTGTGACTGTCGTGGAGAATGCATAAACTGACTGACGACACTAAGGCTTAGTTTGGCCCCCATGTGGCTTTTTAAAAGGAGCTTATGAAATTTACTACTAAGTTATATGATAATTTTGTACTAGTAACACACTACTCTTCAAAAATATATCATGAAACCAAAAAGCCACCTTGAGCTTTTAAAAGCTCCATTCTAGAGCTTTTAAAAGCTCCCCCAAAAAAGCCCTAAGTTCAATTTTTACAAAGCGCATAAACTAGTTACCAAATGAATTAACATGAAATTGTGCTTTAAAAAAGGAGAAGCACCAAAAGGGGGGCCAAACTAAGCCTAACAGGAAAGGCAATATCCGGACGAGTATGAGAGAGAGATATATGAGCTTACCAACAAGTCTCTGATAACTCCCCCTATCAACTAATTCCCCACTACTGTCCTCACCAAGTTTCTAATTCTGCTCTATAGGCGTATAACACGCTTTACTGCCCAGCATTCCTATCTCTTTTTACAAATCTAGGACATACTTCCTCTAGGAAATAAAGATCCCATGTTTGGATCGAGCAACTTCGATCCCAAGGAAAAACTTTAGGGCCCCCAAGTTTTTTATCTCAAATTCAGTAGCTAATTGCTTCTTCAATCGATCCATTTCCTCCAGATCATCTCCTGTCAGAACAATATCATCAACGTACACAATAAGAGCAGTAGTTTTACCCTGCACGGAATGTTTGATGAACAATGTGTGATCTGCGTGACTTTGTCTAAACCCAAACCGAAGCATAGCCTGCGTAAATCTCTCGAACCAGGCCCTTGGTGACTGTTTGAGACCATACAGAGACTTTTTAAGTCTACACACCTTCCTATCTGTCTTGGAGTCCTCGAACCCTGGAGGGATGTCCATGTAAACTTCTTCTTCTAGGTCACCATGCAAGAAAGCATTCTTCACATCAAACTGGTGAAAAGGCCAATTCTGATTAGCTGCCAGAGAGAGGAGAATTCTAATGGAATTCATCTTTGCGACTGGGGCAAAGGTCTCCGCATAGTCCACCCCGTAGGTCTGAGTGAACCCTTTTGCTACCAACCGAGCTTTATATCTCTCAATAGAACCATCAGCCCTATGCTTCACAGTGTACACCCACTTGCACCCCACAGTCCTCTTTCCTGTAGGCAACATGGTCAACTCCCAAGTACCAGTCTTTCGAAGAGCTTTCATCTCTTCAATCATGACATGTTTCCACTTGGGATCAGCAAGAGCTTCCTGGACATGGTTAGGAATGCTAACAGAGGAAATTTTGGAAAGAAAGGCTTTATATGAAGGAGATAGATGAGAATAAGATACAAAGTTAGATATAGGATGTTGAGTGTAGGATCTAACACCCTTTCTAACAGCAATAGGGACATCTAAATCATCTATGTTAAGAGAGGGTGTATCAGAGGAATTACCTGAATCTTCATCACTAAGAGAACATGGCAATGGCAGGGAAGAAACAGGAGCAATAACTTCTGGAGTCTCTCTGATCTTTCTTTTACTCCATGTTCCCCTGGAATATACCCTCAGCTCATCCACCCTTGGTCCCTCAATTCTTCTTTTTCAGGCACTCTCCTCTCACATCTCTCTCTTTCTCTTTCACCCTCGGATTCAGGTTCCTTTTCTATCTCTACTTCAACCATAGGTTCCTTTTCTATCTCCATCTCAATCACCATAGGTAAAACTGGCATCTCTTCACACCTCGGCTCCCCCTGAAGAGATACCAGAGAGGCAAGAAAGTAGGACTGTAACTCATGAAATGTGACATCCATAGTAGCAAACCATTTCCTAGATGGAGGATGGTAGCACTTGTAACCTTTTTGAGTGGGTGAGTAACCGACAAACACACACTTAATAGCACGAGGGTCTAATTTCCCACGGGTTGGACTGTGATTATGAACAAAGCAGACACAACCAAATACACGAGAAGGAATGGATGAAGAAAAAGAAGAGTGAGAAAGGACCTGAAGAGGTGTTTTCTGTCCAACACACGGGTAGGTAGGCGATTGATAAGGTAAGCAGCGGTTAACACTGCCTCACCCTAATAAGAACGAGGGGCTTGAACCTGAAAAAGCAAGGACCGAGCTACATCTAAAAGGTGACGATTCTTACGCTCGGCCACGCCGTTTTGTTGTGGGGTGTCAGTACAAGAAGTCTGGTGAAGAATGCCATGAGAGCTAAAATACTGACCTAAACCCGAATCAATGTACTCACCCCCATTGTCAGACCTTAAGACTTTTACAACCGCCCCAAACTGGGTACACACCATTTTAAGGAAACTTTGAAATATAGAAAAAACTTCCCGCTTTTCTTTCATCATATACAACCATGTAGTACGGGAACAATCATCTATAAAAGACAAACCATCTATGACCTTTCAAGGACACAGTACGGGAAGGGCCCCTAACATCAGAATGTATTAAATCAAAAGGAACAGAACTTTTATTATTGCTGGGAGCATAAGAAGCTCGAAAATGTTTACCAAGTTCGCATGCATCACAAGAAAACTTGAAATTAGAAATACTATTATTCGTAACAAGAGAAGGAAACATATATTTAAGTAGAGACAAAGATGGGTGTCCTAATCTCCTATGCCAAAGCACCAAATCTTCAGCTTTATTCTCCAAAACGACAGAATTATTAGCAATCTTCTCCCTCTCATCCAGATTCTTCTCTCCCTCATCCAGAATATAAAGCCCCTGTGTCTCTCTACCACTGCCATTCACCCTCTTCGTGATAAGAACCTGAAAGACACAATGAGAGGGAAAAAAGATTACAGAACAATTCAAATCCTGAGTAATACGACTAAAGGATAAGAGATTATGAGAAAAACTAGGAACATGTAAAACTGAGTTCAGGGATAAAGGAGTGACACGGATAAGACCTTTCCCTGAGACAGAGGAAAAGGTACCATCGGCAATTCTAACTGTCCTAACCTGAACAGGGCTTATAATCACAAAAAAAGTTAGAAGAACGAGACATATGGTCAGAAGCACCTGAATCTATAATCCAATGGGATGAATAAAGAGAGAGAAAAGCTCTTGCTGGTGCGACAATATTACCTGATTGTGCAAAAGAGGATGAGGCACTAGCAGCTGGCGATGAAGAACACCTAGACATCAAGTTTCTGAGAGTACCAAGCTCGGCAGGAGATAAAGGGGCCATATCAGTAGTTAGAGCAGCCTCAACACTAGCTGGGGTCTCAGTATCAGTAGTAGTATGGTGGGCACGAGGACCACCTCCTCGGCCCCCTTGACCCCCACGGGCTCCTCCACGACCCCCATGTCCCCCAGGGGGACGTCCATGAAGGCTCCAACAATTGGCCCGAGTATGATGGGGCCGATGGCAATAATCACTAATCACAACAGGCCGGTCTGAAGGAGTACTCTGCTGGGTCCCCTCTCTAGGTGGGACAGAAAGAAGAGCTGAACGCTCAGTGGATACAAGCGGAAGCATAACAGAACGTCAACTCTCCTCGTTCTGAACATAAGCAAAGGCCTCCTGAAGGGGAGGGAGAACATCCATCCCAAGAACCCAACTACGAACAGCATCATAATCGGAGTGAAGCCCTTGAAGAAATTTGAAGACCCGTTGTTTCTCAAGTAGCTTCCGGTACTCCTCTGCATCAGTGGTACAAACGAGCTGAAAAGACTGTAGATGATCTACTCTGTCCCAACTAGTAGTAAGGAAAGTACAATATTGGGTCACAGTCATCTCACCCTGCTCAGAACAATCAATGGAGCGGATAAGCTCAAACTCCTGAGCATAATTCCCCCTCCGAGAGAAAGTGGAAGCAACAGTGTCCCAAATAGCCCTAGCTGTCTTCATTCGATAAAAGGTCTCACCAATCTCAGGGACCATGGAATTGATAAGCCAAGACTTAATAATAGAGTTCTCAATCTCCCACTTGTCATATCCTGGATCGGTAGTGGAAGGGGCCACAATACGCCCATCAAGATGACCCATCGTCCCGCGTGCCTTCAAATAAAGTTCTACCGCATGTGACCACTTCAAGTAATTTTGGCCATTGAATGGAACGGTAGCAATTTTTAGATTGGGATCCAAGGGGAAAACCACAGTCCGAATTGTGGTGGAACTTGTAGCCGCTGGCTTCTCAAGGTCGGTCATAGTTCCAGATAACAAATGAAAAACCCACAACAAGGTGAAGGAAAACGAGGGAAGTTGGGTTTTTGTAGACCAACTAGATCAATTTAAAGGTCCATTTAGGGACCTAAAAAAACTGCTGAAACTGAAACTTCAATCAATAAAGTGGATTGTATGGTGGTGAGTGCGATTCAGAAGGATAAAAATTGGTTGGGTGGATCTCAGTTATGGTCTACTATTGCATGAACACTGTCGGTTGGACTGTGGTTAGGGTTATGGAGGTTTTTCTCAAGGTTTAATGGTGCATAGGTGTTCCGCGCAGGCAGGAGAAGCTTGGGGAGGCTGCGGGCAGGCTGGGAGCATGGGTAGGCTGCGGCGCAGGCAGGGGAGGCCTTGGTAGGCTGCGGCCAAGGCCTGGTAGGGCTAGGGTTGCAGGCGCAGGGTTGAGTGGTCCGGCGGTGGAGATTGGTGGTGGTGGATGGTGGCGGATTTGTTCAAGTTGGCTCTGATACCATGTTAAAACATAATATTTGTGATAAGCTTAGGGTTAGACAACTTGTCTCACCCCTTTTATATAAAACAATATTAAAGAGAAGACATATTACAATATGACCCTTACTTTAATAACTAAATAACAATAAACATAAAAATAACTCTAACAGTTTAACCATGGAGGAAATACCAAGGCAACCCCTAGGGAAATACTTTTCGTTCTTGTTTTCCTCTCATATTGCTTTTCTTTCTCTAAATCTGCAAACCAAAACAAAGCCCTAGTGCACGAGGCTCCCATTACTACAGGGCCTTGAGAGGCTTATATATATTTGTTGAGAAATGATTTGCGTTCGAACAGCCCTCAGTGGGGTTCGAATGGGAGTTTAGTTTCGGAGTTTCTTGGGATGCTGAGAGTTCCGTTCGAAGGTCATTGGGATTATTTTATTTTTTTGATTTATATGTTCGTTTTTGGTAAAGCCTAAATGGCATGATTTCAGTTAGTGGAAGCTATGTGTACTACAAAAAGAAAATAAACTAAAAGAAAAAATAAAGGAACGAACTCTACAATCTCCCCAAGATCTTTTTATTTAAACCGAAGTCTCGTAGAGAGAATAATTTTAACTGAACTTCTAACAATTTTAGCTAACCTGGAAAGCTTTTAAGAGAGAATAACGGCGCCTTTGCTCTGCAAATACTGCAACGCGTCTCTGCTTTAGAGCGTCACATGCTTTCTGTTCTGCCTGTAGCACAATCTCCACCTTTTCCAGCTTCTGTAACAAGGATGCAGCAGTGCATAACCCCTTAAATCTTTTACGTTGTAGTTAACTTAATGGGTTTCAATTAACATACATGTACATGTGTATATATGTGTATATTAATATCAAGACTGTGTACAACACCACGAAGCACATTCATCGTATATATAAGCCAACTACTCATCTCACGTCATCGTTCAGCATCTTAAGATGCTGTTAATCTCTTATTGAAGGACGTCGCTTACACGTGCATAACAGAGTTATCGAACATTAAACGTCTAGGGATCAAGTATAGGTTCACGAACCATCCACAAGTGATACAACGATAACAACTTAACTGTCACATACCCATAGGTACTACTTTCTCGAAAAGTCTTCCAATCGTACCGACTCATAACTCTAATCTTACCGACTCACAACTCTACCTGACTGAAGTCACTAACATAAGACAAGCGGGGGTATTTGTAAAATACAATCGCGCTAAAAGAAGAAAATATACTAATTTAGTTTACAATTCTCTTGTTTATCTGCAGTTTGAATTACAATGCCAGTTTTCACACATTATGATTAATCTGTGATAAGTTGTGTGTTTTAGCTGTAATTTGTGCAGACTATGGTTGCTGTGTGGAGAATTGGAAGACAACGATAAAAGGAAGTGCTGGGTTTCAAAGAAGACATTTCAAAGCTGAAACACAGAGTTCGAGCGATCGAAGAGGTTTCGAGCAATCGAGGTTTCGATCGATCGAATTAAGTTCAAGCGCTCGAAGATCCCAGAAGTTCAATCGATCGAGAGATGTTCGATCGATCGAACATGGCTTTTATCATAACATACGCGCACGCTGCGGGGACATTGGTTGTAACCCTAGTTTTAGGTTTTTCTATATATATATCAGTTGTATTCACGAACAAGAGGACACCCACATTACTTTTCATCAGTTTTATATAGAGAGAGAAAGTTTCTTCTTGTTTTGTAGGTTTTTATAAAGGATTTCTAGTGTTTTGATTGGATTCCTTAAAGGTTATTAATAGTTCTTCATTCCAGGTTACTCCTTTATTGTTTATTTACATTCTGCACGTAGTTTAGAGTAGTATAATCAGTTATCACGTAGTTTTGTATGCTAGATAAATTTACACCATTAGTTTTTATAATTTTCATGATTAAAACGCAAACAAACGCATCCTTAATGAACCTTTACGTTAAAAACTCTGTGCTACTCCAGACTATGTCTGAGTAGTCCCCAGGTTGGGAGATCACGATGAAACCGTGATCTTAAGCCTCTGCCATGCAGCAGAATAATTCCTGTGTTCGATCGATCGAAGTCAGTTCGATCGATCGGACCAGAGACATTGTCAATCGATCGAAGGCAGTTCGATCGATCGAGGGATGAAGATGTTCGATCGATCGAAAGCGCGTCGATCGATCGAACACTCTGATTCTTGAGAACATCCTATGCAGTATTCCTAGACTTTCTGTTTTACTGATTTGTTATCAAACTGTCCCCAAACGCTCAGTTTGTCAAAACAGCCTGTAAACCTAAAGCCTTGAGGCATTTTTCTTCAATACATTTTGCAAACCACCCTCAATGCTAACACCATTGTAGGTACGAGTTTTAACTATTATTTTAAACCGCTTTCATGTATTTCAAACTTAATTGTGATGATATAGTCCCGGTCATGAAAGGACTATGGATTCTTTACCTTTAGATAAATACGGAATACTGTAGAGAATGTGCTCCATGGAGCTTCAACGTAACTGCATGGTAGATGGCTAGGTCGCGGTGGATTCGTGTAATCCCAACATTCCCTTTTATTAAGAAAGAAACACGTTTTAAAATATCGTTTTAAATTGTTAGTTAGTCGTTAGATTAATCTAGTTTAATTGCTTTGTCTTTAGTAGTTGATAAACTTTGGAACTTTGTGTTCTACATCCTTTTAAAGTATTTTTTTTATTATTTTCCCTTTTAGAGATTAATTTAGGTTTTTAGTTTAACACTTTCCCTGTGGGATCGACCTGGACTTAACCAGATTACTACTTGCACGATTACCTACACTTGGGTATAGCACACAAGCGCACACAGAAAAATTCTCGTGTCAAGTTTTATGGCGCCGTTGCCGGGGAAGGCGACAAGCTAACGCTTAGATTACCTCAATCTATCCTTATCTCTTTCTGTTTTTCTTTTTCTTTTATTCTTTAGATTAAAAACTACTTTGGGTCTTTCCCTTTATGTCCGATAATTCCATCGAAGGAATTTACGGAAACCCATTCTATTCATCCGATTCATCTAGTTCTATTAATCTCATAGCTACACCTATTGATTCAATAGCTGCTAATCAATGTGAAAACGGTGATAATGTGATTGTACCAATCGACGATTCACTTCGTCCTTTGTGCGATCTCATGACACCTGAACACGTGCCTACACCTTCTTGTATTCTCATTCCACCCCATGCAGGCAAATTTCAATTTCGCAATGGAATGATTCAACTCCTTCCTACCTTCCATGGAATGAAGAGCGAGAAGGCGTATCTACATGTCAAGGACTTTGAGGATGTTTGTAAAACTTTCTCACAGAATTGTCCTGTAGACGTGACACGTCTAATGCTATTTCCTTTCACCCTGAAGGATAAAGCAAAAGCGTGGTTACTGGTTACTCACCTTAAAGCCAAATTCAATCTACACTTGGCATGCGATGAATACTGCTTTCCTAAAGAAATTCTTTCCACCTCGCATGACCACCGAGCTTAAAAGACAAATAAACTCTTACAAACAAAAGAGTAATGAAACTTTCACCCAAACTTGGGAGCGTTTCAAGGATTTGCAACTCTCATGCCCACACCACGGGTACGAGAAATGGCGAACCATCAGCTACTTTTATGAAGGGTTAAATGGTGAAACAAAAAATTGGTCGAGACCATGAGTTCAGGGTCATTTCTTCGCAAAAACACTGAAGAAGCTGAAGCTCACTTCCAGTGGTTAGCTGAACATGCCCATGAGTGGTCGAATTCAGAAGATGTCCCACGCTCACAGATATCCTGTGTGGAAGAGAAAAGTTTATACCAACTAAAAAGTGAGGATCATTTGATGAATAAATATGAAGAACTAATGAAGAAAGTGGAAGAGTTGGGAATGAAAGGAGAGAGTTCTAGGCAGGTTTTGCCTGAAGAACCATGCGGCACATGCAACATGATGGGACACACTAATCAATATTGTCCTAATGTGCCGTATTTTCAAGAACCCCCCATGGAAATGAATGCCATGCAAGGGTATAGGGGGGCGGGGAATTTCTACAACAATTATAATTCACAAAATAATAACAATAGATGGAATCACCCCGGTTTTGATTGGAAAAATGATGCTGGGACACAAAACCAATATCAACAACACTAGCCCTACAATAACAACAATCAATATCAAGGGCAATACAACAGGCAGTCCCAGCCATTCCATCAAAATAGGTCAAACAACTACAACCAAGCTCAACCCTCTAACAATCAACAAGCGAATGTTTACGTGCCACCTCATAAAAAGGTGCAAGAGGAAGATCCACTCTCTAACACGAATTTAACACAACAGTTAATTCAAATGATGAGCAAGATGTCTGCGACATTAGAGAGGATGGATGCACGACAAGAAGGTTCGAGTGGCACGTTTCCTACTCAACCACTTCCAAACCCTGAGGGATTCAACAATGGTCCCAATAACCATGAGCATGCCAAAGCCGTGACAACTCTGAGAAGCGGCAAGGTCATAGGGCAAAATATGCCTCATTCTACTCCTGTGGAGTATGAAGAGGAGGAAGTGGTGACTAAGAGCAAACCATCCACTCAGGAAGAGGAGCAACTCAAAAATAACGAACCATTGGTTGGAAAAGATGAAGCTCCTAAACGAGTAGAAGAAGTTGAGAGAAGGCCCGGAAAGGAGCTTGCCAGTGACGAATTACCCAAATGCCCTTTCCCTGCGCCTTACCCTCAAAGGCTTAAGAAACCCCAAAACGAGGCAAAGAATCAGGAGTTCTTGGAACTGTTCAAACAAGTCAAAATCAATCTTCCATTCCTTGATGCAATTAAACAAGTGCCGGCCTATGCTAAGTACCTCAAAGACTTATGCGCGGTCAAGAGGAGGCAAAGTGTGAAGAAACACGCTTATGTCGCTTGCCAAGCAAGTGCAACCATCCAAAACGAATTGCCTCCAAAGCTTAAAGACCCTGGCACACCAACTGTCTCATGTCGGATTGGAAATCAAAGGATAGACAATGCACTCTTTGATCTAGGAGCAAGTGTAAACCTGTTGCCATACTCAGTCTAAAAACAACTAGGGTTGGGTGAACTCAAACCCCGAGTTGCGTTGCAACTGACAGATAGGTCAGTCAAATACCCTAGAGGAATACTGGAGGACGTTCTGGTGCAGATAGACACTTTTGTCTTCCCGGTCGATTTTGTGATATTGGATACCGAACCCGTGTCTAATCCATGTTCACAAATCCCGGTGATTTTGGGACGTCCATTCCTCAACACTATAGATGCCACGATCAAAATAAGAAGTGGTAGCATGACCATCGTATTCGGGAATATGACCTTAAATGTCAAGATATTTTCAAATCCCTGACCTGAAGAATACGAGGACGAAGAAGAAGTTAATTTCATCGAGACGATCATCGAAGACGAGACTGATTTTGTTGACTATAAAGATCCTTTGGAAGTAGTAGTGTCACAATTTGACGCAGTCTACAAACCAAACGAGTCAACTCCATTGGACACCGCCTTAAATCATGCCTACCTCATGATGGAAACTAAAGAGGAAGATAGAGCTGAATGCATGTGGGTCACACCATATGAACCCTTGCCTCCAAAAACGAAGTTAACTATGCCTTCAAACTTTCAGTTTCCCGATTTAGAATTAAAGGAGCTTCCAAAAGAGCTCAAATACGCTTTTTTAGGGACTGAAAAGACTTATCCTGTGATAATCTCATCCACGTTAAACTCTGAACAAGAGGATAAGTTAATTCAAATGCTCAAACAGCACAAGGGAGCATTGGGATGGACTATTGCCGACCTAAAAGGCATAAGCCCATCTATTTGCACCCATAAGATATATCTGGAGGAAGATGCCAAACCTTCGCGACAAATGCAGAGGCGTTTGAATCCCAATATGCAAGAAGTCGTGAAAAAGGAAGTCCTAAAACTTCTGGACATTGGGATTATATATCCTATCTCTGACAGCTCTTGGGTTAGTCCAACCCAGGTGGTGCCCAAAAAAGCTGGTATAACAGTTATCCTAAACAAAGACGGTGAGTTAGTACCAACACGCGTCCCCACTAGATGGCGGATGTGTATTGATTATCGAAAGTTAAATACTGTGACCCGGAAAGACCACTTTCCACTGCCATTCATGGATCAAATGCTAGAAAGAGTGGCGGGTCATAAATTTTATTGCTTCTTGGACGGATATAGTGGCTATAACCAAATCGAAATTGCTCCTGAAGATCAGGAGAAGACGACTTTCACTTGTCCGTTCGGTACATTCGCCTACCGTCGTATGCCCTTCGGCTTATGCAATGCACCTGCCACCTTTCAGCGGTGCATGTTAAGCATATTTAGTGATATGGTCGAACAGACACTCGAGGTCTTTATGGACGACTTCTCAGTGTTTGGCCATAGTTTTGATAACTGCCTGGAAAACCTTGAGAATGTGTTAGCGAGATGCGAGGACAAACACTTAGTACTAAACTGGGAAAAGTGTCACTTCATGGTGACCAAGGGAATTGTCCTCGGCCACATTATTTCGGATAAGGGTATCCAAGTCGATAAAGCAAAAATCGATATAATTTCAAATCTACCTGTCCCTCGTACAGTCCGAGACATCCGATCATTTCTGGGACATGCGGGATTCTATCGTCGCTTTATCAAAAATTTTAGTGCAATCTCCCGACCACTGTGTCAACTGTTGGCTAAAGACATGCCATTCGAATGGTCGGAAAACTGTCAAACATCTTTTGATGCACTAAAAGAACACCTTACCTCCGCACCGATAATATAGGCACCCGACTGGGATTTGCCATTTGAATTAATGTGCGATGCTAGTGACTACGCCATTGGTGCAGTCCTAGGACAGAGGAAGGATAATAAGCCTTATGTAATCTACTATGCCAGCCGAGCACTCAACGAAGCTCAAATGAACTATACAACCACTGAAAAAGAGCTACTGGCAATAGTCTTCGCTCTGGACAAATTCAGGTCTTATCTGATAGGGTCCCCAATCATCTGTTTTACAGACCACTCGGCCCTCAAGTACCTGTTATCTAAGAAAGATGCGAAACAGAGGCTTATCCGCTGGATACTCCTACTCCAGGAATTTGATATCACAATCAAGGATAAAAAAGAAGTAAAAAATGTGGTCGCCGATCATTTATCTCGGTTGACATTTACTGACAACACTGAGCCCATACCAATAAAAGATGAATTCCCAGACGAGCAACTGATGGTTGTTTCCAATTTGCCTTGGTACGCAGATATAATAAATTACCTTGTTCAGGAGAGACCCCAAGTCATTGGTCAAATCAGGACAAGAAAAGGTTTCTTTCGTTCGCACGTCATTTCTTTTTCGATGACCCTTACTTATTTAAGTATTGTGCTGATCAGGTCATCAGACGTTGCGTCCCGAATGAGGACATAACTGTAATTTTGGCCTCCTGTCATTCTGAAGCCTGCGGTGGCTATTTTGCCTCCCAAAAGACCGCACATAAAGTCCTACACAGCGGCTTCTATTGGCCCACCGTGTTCAAAGATGCCTATGCTTTTTGTAAATCATGCCAACGAAGTCAAAAGCTTGGTACAATTTCGAAAAGGAATTCGTTGCCCTTAATTCCCATCATCACAATTGAAATATTCGATTGTTGGGGCATAGACTTTAGGGGCCCGTTTCCTAAATCTAACAACTGTGAATATATACTCCTGGCTGTGGAATATATATCAAAATGGGTAGAAGCGATACCGACGAGACGCAATGACCACAAAACGGTAATGTCCTTCCTTAAGGAAAACATCATATCGCGTTACGGAACCCCAAAAGCATTAATAAGTGACCAAGGCAGGCACTTTTGTAATAGGCCTTTGGAATCACTACTCAAGAAATACGGGGTGAATCACAAGATCGCTCTAGCCTACCACCCACAAACAAATGGGCAAGCAGAGTTGGCTAACCATGAAATCAAGCATATATTAGAAAAGACGGTTAGTTTCAACAGGAAAGACTGGGCTTATAAACTGACTGATGCTCTTTGGGCATACCGTACTGCCTACAAGACAAATCTGGGAATGTCCCCGTTTAGGTTAGTGTATGGCAAGGCATGTCACCTTCCCGTCGAAATCGAGCACAAAGCATATTGGGCGACACGCTCATTAAACTTCGACATTAAAGAGGGAGGTCATCTCCGGAAACTCCAGTTGCCTGAACTGGAAGAAATCCGTCGAGATGCATACGACAATGCTAAACTTCACAAGGAAAGGTTGAAGGCTCGCCATGATAGAACGATTTTTCGAAAATCTTTCGAGTCGGGACAGAAAGTTTTATTATACGATTCACGCCTTCATCTCTTCCCAGGAAAACTCCGATCTCGGTGGACAGGACCCTTCATAGTCAAATCTGTTTTTCCACATGAGGCTGTCGAGTTATTCAATCCTAAGAACGACGAAAGTTTCAAGGTCAATGGCCAAAGGTTAAAACCGTTCTTAGAGGATTTCCAACCAGAGATCGAGCACATCCAACTGGATGAGCCCGATTATTCCTCGACCTAAAATGCTCAAAGTGCGTATTTGCAATGTTGTTGTACTCTTTCTTTTACTGCATTTTGCTTTGTTCTAATTCTTTTGTTTATCTATTTTTGAGTGTGACCTCGACCTTAACCTGCTATTCCATTTTTATCTATCTCCTGCAAGCCGTTCAACATGAGAGATGATGATGTCCACTCAATTGGGTCTTGGGCTAATTCAGAATATCATAACCCCCCTTGGTCTGCCGATGAGATAGCATTCTGTCTTGCTCCTTATCAAGGGCCAGGGGCAGAAGATGTCGTTGACTTAACCCAAGGATACATCCCATACAACCCTGCACTCCTCCAGATCAATCCTTTTGAGCACATGGAATTTCCTGAAGAGGAGGGAGAACCAGAGGGATATGTTGTTTGGGAAGTCGATAATGCTCTGATGGAACAGTGGGAGAATGATTCAATGTGGGAACCGTGGGAAGAAGAAGATTTACAGGATGTGGTGCCGGAACGCCATAATGCTGTATTCATTTATGTTGATGACTTCCTTGTCATCCAAGTGGTTCCCTACATTTATGTGCACTTGAGTTATTTGTTGTTCCGGCTTCAATGCCCTCTACCTGCTAGTGCACCTGGTGATATCAGGCCAATAGTAAGGTTATTTCTTGGTCACACTTCCTGTTTTGTTTATTCATTTAGTTCTTTCGTTTGTTTATTTAATTTCTTTCTTTCTTTTCGTTCTCTTTTGTTTTTCTTTGTCAGGGGTGTCACTATGAATCATATGTTACCGCCGCTATTCCTTCCACATCAGTTGTTCCACGGACTTGGACCATACATAAGGTCCCCAGGTACTCCGCTGCAAGAGGAAAGTCCGTTGCAAACTTACACGCCGTTATCGCTATCTCCATCCGGATCACCTCCTGCATGTGCGATCAATTCTTTGGAGAGTTCAGACTTGCTCAATGATGCCCTGGATGCTTTCCGGCTATTCTGGAAAAGGGAATCATCAAATTTGGACCCCACATTCGAAGCTTTGGCAGAGACAGAAGTTGTGGAAGGCTTTTCGAAACCAAGTTAGGGAATCAGTAATGTATTCGGTCATTTCATCTTTCTTTCATCAATTGAAGTGTATTCCTAGACAAAGTTTTATTACTTTCAGTTTCTTTTAGTTTTTCTTTATCAATAAGGTTTTCAATACCATGTTAGGGGCAATAATGTTGCAAATGGATGCTACTACAATGATTTATTTATATAAAAATTTGCAATTTTCTATTTATCAAGATGATTTCTGGCCTACATGACCGGTCTTTGAACTGTTTTATCATTTTTCCTGTATGTCCAGACCAGTGTGGGTTAGTTGGGGGTGTATAATCTTTTAATTCAAAAGTATTGTAAAATTTCTAAGTTCGATCGATCGAACTCATCTCGATCAATCGAAATTATCAGTACCTGAAGCGCTTCAACAGGCCTCAATCGATCGAAGGTTCGATCGATCGAACTTTCTCGATCGATCAAGACTTGTATTTAAACGAGGCGTCTGCTACACACTTTCTCAATTTCTCATTCTCTCTCTCACGTTCGAGCGATCGGAGACAGAGGAGAATCTCGCCGATTTTGAACCCCCATGCACAACCACATCACCTGAGGAGAGCCTGACCCCTCGGATCATCATCTTCAACCTCCTCATCCCCCTTGTCGCGTGTATCTCGAGGTGAGGTCTCGGTACACCCCCTCGTGTCTTTCTTTTCGTTCGAATTGTATTGGGGGTGTCCCCAATTGGTATTAATCCTTTATTTGATGTTTTTCTTCTTAATTTTTATGATTGCGGGCTATTCCCGTTATCTATCGTTGTCGCTGAACCTTCGCTGTGTTCGATCGATCGAACTTGGTTCGAGTGATCGAGCTCAGCCACAGTTCAATCGATCGAACTAAGCTCGAGCGATCGAACCCAGCATCTTTTCGATCGATCGAAAGCGGCTCAAGCGATCGAACATGGAACTTCTTCAATCGTTCGAACATACTTCGATCGATCGATCGAAGAGCAGCAGTTTCTTTATCTTTTTTGTTTTTCCCTGTTTTCTTGTATTTACTGTCTGTTTTCCCATTTCAGGGCTTTCACGATGAATCCTATCACCGGGTATCACAAGTCCAAGCCACTTGATCTCACTATACCCGACCCCGTACCAGATCACGGGCTAAGAAATGAGGAGGAGAGGGTGTGGTTTACGCGTTACTTCCAATCTAGGAAGGTTATGTTAGAGCGGCCCCTGGAGTCCGTATGGCTATCAGCCCCTTGGTTTCTAGGACGGATCAGGGACCAGCCATTATGCTACAACATGTTGATCCAGACAAAGAGGATCAACATCCACTGGGTTCGAGAGGCCTGCTCCTCTATGAACAAGGATCCCGCGGCCCCATTCACATACAGATCATTTTTCCGCGGGCGCGAGATCCTATTCAGCCCTGCCACCATTTCAGTTGCTCTGGGGGTACCTGAGGTACCAGATTGTTTCTATCCTCACCTACCAGGAGCCCCAGAGATGCCTCCGACCACTATTATCCGTGAGCTTACAGGCGGCGCCGTTCAGATCTGGAACGGCGTTTCTCTCATCGAGGATCGGCTTCTCACAGAGAACTATCACCTCCTCCATCTGACGCTGGTGAACTGCATTTTCATGACATCTTACCACGAGAAGTTCGCCGCGTGGTATGCCCGTGCCCTGTATGCTATTGGGACAGGACAGCGCGTCTGTCTGCCTCGCCTATACATTGACTTCCTGGTTCAACCTACGCGGTACATCGCCGCCAAGCGCCATCTAAAGGGTGCTTGGCCTATACATCGGGTCATTGAGCAGGTTAGACTAGTTCCATTGGCCACAGATTCGATCATTCAAGCCTCTAGTCGATTTGGTGAGACGGCGGCCCGCCGTTCTGATGCTCAGAAGAAGAGAAAAGCGAAGGGTAAGGCGAAGATTGGAGCGAAGAGGAAGAGGGGAGGAGGCACTGATACGAAGGGTGCTGCTTCTGGGACGCCCACAGAGGCTGAGGAGCATGAGTCTGAGGAGGAGATGGACCCTATTGAGGAGGCTGCGAGATTTGAGCTGAGACAGAGATCTCAGGACCCTATTGAGGAGGTTGCGAGATTTGAGCTGAGACAGAGATCTCAGGCTTAGGCCCAGGGAGAGTCTTCTTCGTCTGCGCCTCTCCCGACTGTTCACCAGTTACTATTGGAGGAGAGAGAGGCCCGGATTAGACTTGAGGGCAAGGTAGATCAGATGTCGACTTTGCTGGAGGCAATCTTGATCCAGATCGGAGTCGATCAGTCGGTTCATACAGCTTCTGCACCACCCCCCAGCGATCCACCTACAGCTGCTCCAGCTCCGTCCACTGTCCCACTTACCACTTCTGTTATTCCATCATACACCACTGGCCCATCTGTTCCTGTTCCTGTTCCTGATCCTTCTGCTCCTTCCACATCGGCGACACCGCCTGCTTCTGAGACACCACTTCCACCACCTCCAGTCGTGACGAATCCATTATTAGCTACATCAGCTGCTCCGACTACGAGTGACCCGGCGATGGTTACTACTGTTGCTGATGGTGGAGATGGGGATGCTCCGGATTTGGTTATTGAGATATTATCGGATGTTGCCGATGATGTATAGAGTCTGATGGATCAGTGTTTTTGGTTGTTTTGGTGGGATATGACTGTATTTTTTCTGTTTTGTTTTTTCTCTTTTCTCTCTCTTATTTTTCTGGTGGGTTGGGTTAGTTGGACATGTTGGTTATTTTTGTTGTATGGATTTTGTAATCACTGTTCTGGTATTCCATTGTATTATTATACCAGTGATTAGTTCTGTTTATGTATGGATCCTATGCTTTATCTTTTATATTATATTTGATCCTGCCTGTTTGGAGTTTGTATGCTTTCTTTACAGGTTGTTACGCTTGCAGTTATTACTATGATTTGACAGGTGATATCTCTCTATCTATATTTGAAAATCAACTTCTGAGGACATGGTTATTTTCAGTTGGGGGTGGGATGTAGATAGATAATCACCTGTGCATATTTATACTTAGCAATCTGGATCACTTTATTGCACATGTCATACAATCTCGAGCTTGAATTCGTGAAGTTAATAAAAATTTTAAAATGTGAAAAATTAAAAATTTCAAACGATTGAGCAAGGTTTGAATTAGATTGGTAGAATAACTCTGAATATTCACTTCTATTTAGCTGTTATCAAGCAATAACACAACCATTTTATTCTCATCCTTTTATGAATTAAGTTCACGCGTTTTTCTAGTTTCTCTAGGATGAATGCATATGTTGACAATTTTTGTATCCAAATCATTTGCACATGTTAATAGCTATGCGGAAAACTTAAAATAAGAGTTAATACGACTTTTGTACTTTAAGGAATAAAGTAGTGGAAACTAGTACCCTTAGTGAGCTTTTGAATCCAATCTTCAATCTTGAGGGAATTATCACATCAAATTCGAATTGTTCTTATTGAATAAACGTGTTAAATTCGTTGAATAGTCTCTGATTCTTCATTTTGGCTTCTTAGTAGAGGAGAACGTTCAGGATTTACCAACTAAACTCAATGAACATTGACGTGTAAAAATTAAGAAGTTGAGAAAATGATTTAAGCCATCGTTATTTGCTCCTTACTTTTCCATTTACCTGTATCGACATTCCAGAATATGCATTGTTCTCAACCCCACACCTAGTAAATAATGCCGAATCTATTATGAAATCTTAAATTCCTAATCTTATACTTTGACCTCAATACACCCCATTGCACACCCAATGTGATTAAATTGTTGAAGTATGAGGAAGGAGTAGTAGTGGGAAGGGCTGCATAAAAGAAAAGAAAGGGAAGGAGAAAGTCCAGGTTAAAAATAAAAAAAAAATTAATAATAATAATAATAATAATAATAATAATAATAATAAATGGAGAGGATGGTTGGAATGAAGTGAAGAAGAAATTACTGAACACAATCACATGCTGAAAATGTGCAATTTCTTACCCCTCTAATTGCTACCCTACTAAATAAAAACCGTCAAGTCAAAGCCTTAATGATTTTCAACAACTTTGTTTAAACACGAACGTGTAATTTGAGTTATCCACGGTATTACGCTCCTCTAGTAAGTAGTATTCCGTTCGTGAGACTATACACTCTAAATGTTCGTCTTTTATAGAGTCGGGTATGAAAGCATTAGTATCCGAAAAATCACTCCTATCAAAGCTTTCACACCATGTGCGATCATTATTAACCAAGTTTCTGTGAGATGTTCATTTTTGAGTGTAATAACCATGTGAGAATTGAGTTGAAACTACAAGTTCTGAGAGTATGATAGTTTACAACTCTAAATAAAGTTTGATGTATAGCTGTTAATCTCACACACACACGGATACATGGATGTGATGCATATGTTATTCTTTCTCGGTGACATGCGGAACAGGTGTATTTCTTTCATGGTTTGAATGAGGATGATATGTTTTGTAGAGCTGAATTGATAGTTGAATAAAAGAAAGTGTTTACAAGTTATTCTATATCTTTTTATCTTAAACTCAGAGAAATTTGTGGGTAGATTCACTGCAAACCCTCACGAGACAACACTCGTCCACTAGGGGGAACCTAAGGGTTTAACGGCTTGTAGCATTTGCTAAATGCAACCACGATTCCTGCGAAAGTGAGTTAGGTAGTTTCTTTTTATTTAGATTAGTTTGATTTGGTTTTAATGTGTTTTATTTCAATCATTGTAGTATTAGTTTAGCTTGCTTTACTTTCGCTCTATTGCTAGGGACTAGCAAATCGCTAGTTGGGGGTTGTGACAAGCGGGGGTATTTGTAAAATACAACCGCGCTAAAAGAAGAAAATATACTAACTTAGTTTACAATTCCCTTGTTTATCTGCAGTTTGAATTACAATGCCAGTTTTCACACATTATGATTAATCTGTGATAAGTTATGTGTTTTAGCTGTAATTTGTACAGACTATGGTTGCTGTGTGGAGAATTGGAAGATAACGATAAAAGGAAGTGATGGGTTTCAAAGAAGACATTTCAAAGCTGAAACACAGAGTTCGAGCGATCGAAGAGGTTTCGAGCGATCGAGGTTTCGATCGAGCGATCCAGGTTTCGATCGATCGAATTGAGTTCAAGCGCTCGAAGATCCCAGAAGTTCAATCGATCGAGAGATGATCGATCGATCGAACATGGCTTTGATCAGAACATACGCGCACGCTGCGGGGACATTGGTTGTAACCCTAGTTTTAGGTTTTTCTATATATATCAGTTGTATTCACGAAAAAGAGGACGCCTACAATACTTTTCATCAGTTTTATATAGAGAGAGAAAGTTTCTTCTTGTTTTGTAGGTTTTTATAAAGGATTTCTAGTGTTTTGATTGGATTCCTTAAAGGTTAATAATAGTTCTTCATTCCAGGTTACTCCTTTATTGTTTATTTACATTCTTTCTGCACGTAGTTTAGAGTAGTATAATCAGTTATCACGTAGTTTCGTATGCAAGATAAATTTACACCATTAGTTTTTATAATTTTCATGATTAAAATGCAAACAAACGCATCCTTAATGAACCTTTACATTAAAAACTCTGTGCTACTCCAGACTATGTCTGAGTAGTCCCCAGGTTGGGAGATCACGATGAAACCGTGATCTTAAGCCTCTACCATGCAGCAGAATAATTCATGTGTTCGATCGATCGAAGTCAGTTCGATCGATCGGACCAGAGACATTGTCAATCGATCGAAGTCAGTTCGATCGATCGAGGGATGAAGATGTTTGATCAATCGAAAGCGCGTCGATCGATCGAACACTCTGATTCTTGAGAACATCCTATGCAGTATTCCTAGACTTTCTGCTTTACTGATTTGTTATCAAACTGTCCCCAAACGCTCAGTTTGTCAAAACAGCCTGTAAACTTAAAGCCTTGAGGCATTTTTCTTCAATACATTTTGCAAACCACCCTCAATGCTAACACCATTGTAGGTGCGAGTCTTAACTATTGTTTTAAACCGCTTTCATGTATTTCAAACTTAATTGTGATGATATAGTCCCGGTCATGAAAGGACTATGGATTCTTTACCTTTAGATAAATACGGAATACTGTAGAGAATGTGCTCCATTGAGCTTCAACGTAACTGCATGGTAGATGGCTAGGTCGCGGTGGATTCGTGTAATCCCAACATTCCCTCTTATTAAGAAAGAAACACGTTTTAAAATATCGTTTTAAATTGTTAGTTAGTCGTTAGATTAATCTAGTTTAATTGCTTTGTCTTTAGTAGTTGATAAACTGTGGAACTTTGTGTTCTACATCCTTTTAAAGTATTTTTATTTATTATTTTCCCTTTTAGAGATTAATCTAGGATTTTAGTTTAACACCTTCCCTGTGGGATCGACCTGGACTTAACCAGATTACTACTTGCACGATTACCTACACTTGGGTATAGCACACAAGCGCACACAGAAAAATTCTCGTGTCAACATGTACTAATACTGTGATGTGAAATGCATGTCTCTGAATCATTATAAAGCGGTAGCGTACAATAGCTCTTCATTTCTCATTCACAGGATTATGGCATTGTCTAACATACTCCACTTAACATCTATGTTACCTGGACTCTTCGTATTGCCCGGAGTACCCGTGTCCGACCCTCGACACCCAGATAAGGGTACTCCTCTCAGATCCTTCAAAATAGTGTAAAATCCTTGAAAATTGGACGAATCCGACACTTGGATATGTGTCCGACACAACACCCGTACCCGAGTCCGGGTGACATAGCTTAACATAATTCATAACATTTAGAGTATGGGTGATCAGCATGCAGTATAATGTGCGGAAGTATAAAGGTGAGATATACTCCCTCCGTCCCATTTTATGCGACTAGTTTTCCTATTTTAGCCGTCGCAAAACTAGTGAACACTTTGACCATTTAATGCATATATTTCCATCACTTTCCAAGATTGCCCTTCCTTGTTTAAAAGGAAGAAAGAGAAACAAATTTAAACAAAATATTTTATTACCATGATTTAAATCATCCCAACACAATTCCCATGTAATGGTAATTCTTGCTCCATGGGATTACAACTTCAGAGGCAAAAATAAAAAATAAAAAACAGCTGGCTCACAATTCTCAGGTCTACAAAAATAAAATTTAAAATACAAGAAAGTTGATTCACTTCTCCTCTGAGATTACAACTTCAAACGAAAGAGAAAATAACACCAATGCCACATTGTTCCTATCACTCTTATTGCTCTAAGTGGTGGAGAACATTCTGTACAAGATCACCTTCGCATTGAAGTTGGAAAGGTAATGTAACATCTCTCTTTAAACGATTTTTTCCCATGTGTGGCACTTTATCATTGTTCCCCCCATAAACTTTCATGACCTCAATCATGCAATTTTGCAACATTAAAAACACATTATCGAGGCTTTCTGTTGATAAATCATGAAAGGCTTTCTCTACCACGTGAACCAGTTCATCTATAGTTGTGGGTGCTTCTTGGTGTTGTAATGATTGAATTGCTCGGAAAAACCCAAGATCTAAAAAATTAAAACCTGGGCTGTTGGGTGGCTGAAAGGACAAACAGATATCAAACCCATGACTAGTACTTTGTCAACCAAACATGCTCTAATGACCTCTTTTGTTACGGATAATATTGGTTTTGTCTCTAACGTACCTGCAGCGCGATTTTTACTAGTCCTTTTGGCGAGGCTCTTTGAAGGTAAAAGGAAAATTTCCAATTTTTCCAGAAAATTCTTGATTAGAAGAAGAATCGAATCTTGGTCGGGCAACTGCCACCAAAAACATAACCTTCGTAATAAATCGTTTGCTTTTGCAATTACGTAGTTCATCTTCTTCCGGGAGAAGATAATATTTTTGCGACTCTTGAGTCATGTAGAACCTTTTTTCACCAATGTGCACATAGTTAAGCATACTGTTGAACCTTGGGTTGTTATTCACGCTACTTGGTTCAAGCATTGATAAGCAAAATTGAAGCCTTGTTTTCTTATTTTGACACGTCAAAGACGGCTTTAAAGCATTTGAATGTGGTCTAATAAAACCTTCTTTGATTCGTCTGTGAAGGGTTGTCTTAGACATACTAAAAGCCTTCGCCATTGATCGAATATTTGTACGTAAAGGAATTTCAAAAATTTTACTAGGATCAATTTGGACCCGCTTGCGACCTACTCGTCCTGACAATTTGTTGCATACACGAATCACGGAACCATTAGCAGTTGATGTTTTTGCTTGCTGCCAAATCCTGCGTACTGTGCTTAAACTAACAGAACTCTCCATCCACCCTGTGCATCAACAATGCCTCAAAAATAGATCGTCGTTGCTGATTGGTTAATCTCCTTGTTGGAATATATATTTATATTTATTATAGTCAAACGTATTCACGGACTGATTAGGAATAGATTGATTGTAATTTATTATAGTTGTCTATTTCCTTTTTCTTTTCTTTCCTTTTCTTCTCTTTGTTTCCTTTTTCTGTCTTTCCTAGCTTGTATATATACATACTCTTTGTGAATGAATAAAATTATCAATTCTTCTATCTTTCTTCTTGGTATCAGAGCAACAACAAAAACACCAAACCCTAGCTCCCCACCACCAGCCGCCGCCACCCACAGCCTCTCCTAGGCTCGCCGCACCATCTCCCACCCTTAGCCCACCTCGGCGCAGCCCCCCACCACCAGCCGAGGGTCTCACAAGCCCCCCAGGGCTCCGGCGCACTTCCCAGGTCTCCACCGAGGCCCCTTGTGCCTCTCCGACAGCCTCTGCGCTGTCCTCCGCCCCTCTGTGGGCCCCTCCTGCATCCCTGTGATGCATTAGAGCCTTAGTGCTCCTTCTCATCTCTCTTTCAGACCTTTATTTGGTCTCCGGTTGCCCCATCTGTATTTCACCTGTTCTGGGCAGCCCTTCATCTTCTCGATTTTCCAAATTTTTGTTGGTTTTCTCTTGGGTTCAGACACTCCGGTACGGCTCTCGACGGAAAAGATACTGATCCTATTACTCCTGCTCGTCCAGATCTGTCTCTTTCTCAACACACCCCTGCTCAACGGGTTACTAGTATGTTGTTGAGTGGAAGGAACTTTGCCGCATGGTCCCGTTCTTTCCGTCTCTATCTTGGAGGCAAAGGTAAGTCTGGATGGATTCTAGGCACTGTACCCAAACCAGCGCTCTCTGATCCTACATTTGCTCAGTGGGATATTGATAACTGCATCATTTTGGGGTGGTTATTTAACTCTATGGAAGATCGAATTTATCATATGTTCATGTTTCATGATACTGTTTCCAGCCTATGGACCTCTCTGACTCAAATGTATGCTCATGAGTGCAATGATTCCCGTATCTTCGAACTTTATCGGGATGTTGCACAGGCTTCTCAGGCTACATTAGGTCTTTCAGTTGCTGATTATTTTGGTTACCTTCAGTCCCGTTGGGAGGAACTGGCTCAATATGAGCCTCTTAGTGAATTTCCGCCTGAAGCAGCTACTATTGCTCTCCGACATCTCAATCGCCATCACACCTACCAGTTCTTGATGGGTCTAAAACCTGAGTTCGAATCTCTCCGGACTCAGATTTTAAACACATCCCCTATGCCTTCTTTATTTGAGGCTTTTGCTACTATTGATGGAGACGAGAGACGTCGTCGCTTGCTTCAACCTCCGGCTGTACCTGAGCCAACTCAAGTGCCTGATCAGATGGCTCTTGCTGCCCCAACGGGCCCATTCACTCGTCCTCCTGGATCTGGTAATCGCCCTTTCTGCACTCACTGTGGTAATCTTGGTCACAATAAGGATCGCTGCTTCAAACTCCATCCTGAACTTCGTGAGAAAGGTGCCCGCAACAAAGGAAAGGGTCCATCCCGTACTGCTGCTATGGTTGAGACTACTCCTACTCCGGATCTCCTTCAACTCCAGACTCAGATGGGCCACCTTCAATCTCAAATAGGGGCATTACTTCAGCAAGGTTCTCATTCTGGCACCACTCCCACTGCTACTTTGGCTTCAGGTACTCCTTCTACTGCACTCCATGTTGGGTCTAGCAACCCCTCGTGGATTCTGGATTCTGGTACCAGTGATCATATGACTGGTAAGTTGTCCTTGTTTTCATCCTCTTTGGTTCCCATCTCCCAATCTGTGCGTATTGCCGACGGGTCCACTATCTATGTCAAAAGTAAAGGCGATGTTTGCCTCTCCTCTAGTATCTCTTTATCTTCTGTTCTCCATGTCCCTAGCTTTCCTTATAATCTTCTTACAGTTAGTCGTCTTGCAAAATCTCTTAATTGTGAAATTGTGTTCTTACCAGATTGTTGTCATTTGCAGGACCGGATTTCGAAGAAGATTTTTGGCAGGGGATATGAGCGGGATGGCCTTTACTATTTTGGTGATCCACCTGGCGGAAGTTTAAGTGTGTCATCGTCGAGTCTCCAGGCGTCTGTTTTGCCTGAGTCTTCTAAGTCTTCTAGTTTTTCTTTAGAGTCAATAAAATTGTGGCACGCCCGCTTGGGCCATGCAAACTTTCATTATCTTTGTCAACTTTTTCCATTATTAAATAAAGCCTGCCAGAAATTTAAATTCAATTGTGTGGTGTGTGAATTATCTAAGCATACTCGTTCTCATTACATACCTCACATGAATCGTGCACCGTCTGCTTTTGATATTATCCATACTGATGTGTGGGGCCCTTCCCCAATTACTACTATTTCTGGTTACCGTTATTATGTTACATTCATTGATGATTACACTAAGTGTACATGGGTTTATTTGCTTAAGAAGAAATCAGAAGTTTTCTCCTTGTTTTCTAACTTCTTACAAATGGTTAAGACCCAATTTAGTACAGTTGTTCGTAATCTACGTTCTGATAATGGTCGTGAATACATTACTAATGAGTTTCGGGCTAAGCTTAATAAACAGGGTATTCTCCAGCAACTCACTTGTCCCTACACTCTAGAACAGAATGGTGTGGCGGAACGAAAGAACCGCTCCATCATGTCTATTGTTAGGTGTCTTCTGTGCGGAATGAATGTACCCAAATACTTCTGGCATCTGGCCGTTCTTACTGCCACTTTTCTTCTTAACCGGACTCCAAGTCGTGTTTTATATGGAAAGGCACCTCTGCAACTTCTTCAGCCCGACAAAACCCTCTTTCCTATCCTACCTCGGGTCTTTGGTTGTACATGCTTTGTTCAAGATCGCAGTCCAACTCGAACAAAATTAGATAACAAGGCTGTCCGCTGCATCTTCTTAGGTTATTCACCTATGTCAAAAGGTTACCGGTGTTATGATCCGATTACTCGTCATATGTATCATTCTATGGATGTTACGTTTTTGGAGGAAACTCCATTTTTTGCAGGTCCTCAGTCTGTTCCTGCTCCTTCTCATCCTACTTTATCTGAAGATAGTGAGTTGCTTCCCCGTCCTGTTCCTCTGTTTGAACCATCTTCAGAGACTTCCTCCTCCCTTCCTCCGGTCATTACCACCGCTCCTACTCAGGTGTATTCTCGCCGGCCTCCTGCTCAGACTCCACTTCCAAAGTCTTCCCCGGAATCTGGTAACGCTTCTACTCCTTTACCTACTAGACATTCCACACGGCTTCGCCGTCCTCCTAATCGTTATGGTTTTTCTGTTAGTACTAATCATCCCATTGATCAGTATGTTTCTTATCAGGGACTTTCAAATTCCTATTGCTCTTTTCTTAGTCAGGTTGACTCCACATCCATCCCTCGGTCTGTCTCTGAAGCTCTCCAGGATCCACAGTGGGTGGCTGCCATGACCTTGGAAATGGATGCCCTTCAACGTAATCAGACTTGGGAACTTGTGCCTCTCCCCCCTGGTGAGAAAACTGTTGGATGTAAGTGGGTCTTCACTATCAAGTATCAGGCTGATGGTACTATCGAGCGCTATAAGGCACGTCTAGTGGCCAAGGGCTTTACTCAAATCTCGGGCAAGGATTTTAGCGCTACCTTTGCTCCCGTAGCCAAATTGACATCTGTTCGGCTTATAATCTCTTTGGCTGCATCTCACAACTGGCCCCTACATCAATTGGATGTTAAAAATGCCTTTCTGAATGGGGATTTGGATGAGACTATTTATATGGATCCTCCTCCGGGTTTTCGGGCTGAGGGGGAGTATTCAGGGAAGGTATGTCGTCTTCGAAAATCTTTATACGGTCTTAAGCAATCACCCCGAGCTTGGTTCAACCGTTTTAGTGAGGTCATTTTATCTTTGGGCTTCACTCGATGCCACTCTGATCACACTTGTTTCACCCATCATCGACCTGATGGCCGGTCAGTTATTATTCTGGTATATGTTGATGATATCATTATTACAGGGGATGATGCTCCAGGCATTACCAAAGTCAAGAAGGCCCTTAGTCAATCTTTTGATGTTAAGGACTTGGGGCCTCTTCGGTACTTTCTCGGGATAGAAGTTGCCCGCTCTCGTCGAGGCATATCACTGTCTCAACGAAAATATACTCTGGATCTCCTGCAAGATACAGGTATGATGGGATGTCGTCATGCCTCTACTCCTATGGATCCCAATCATAAGCTGACTAATGAGTCTGGGGAACTTATTCCTGATGCTTCGGTATATCAGCGCCTTGTTGGCCGTCTTATTTACTTGACCAACACTCGACCCGACATTACATTTACAGTCAGTGTTGTAAGTCAATTTATGCATGCTCCACGATCATCTCATCTTGATGTTGTTCATCATATACTCCGGTATCTCAAGACTTGTCCAGGTCTTGGAATATTTTATTCTGCAGGTACACAGTCTGGGGTGTCCTGCTTCACCGATGCTGATTATGTTGGGTCTAAGAGTGATCATCGGTCCACATCCGGATTCTGCACTTTCTATGAGAGTCATCTTCTCTCATGGAAAAGCAAGAAACAAGCTGTAATTTCTCGTTCTTCCGCTGAGGCAGAGTATCGGGCCATGGCACAGGGAACATGTGAGCTTCTATGGGTGCGTTCTATTCTGAAAGAGTTGGGATATCCGGCTAATGGCTCATCCACGTTGTTCTCTGACAACAAGTCTGCCCTTATGCTTGCTTCTGACTCGGTTCTCCATGAACGTACTAAGCATATTGAAGTGGATGTTCATTTCATTAGAGAGAAAGTTCGTTCTGGAATCATTGTCCCAGAATTTGTGTCCTCTTCCAATCAAGCTGCTGATATGTTTACAAAGTCTGTTGGTCCCTCTCTCCTGAAGTCGTCTTTGATCAAGCTGGGTCTCATTGATATCTTTGCTCCTTCTCCAGCTTGAGGGGGAGTGTTGGAATATATATTTATATTTATTATAGTCAAACGTATTCACGGACTGATTAGGAATAGATTGATTGTAATTTATTATAGTTGTCTATTTCCTTTTTCTTTTCTTTCCTTTTCTTCTCTTTGTTTCCTTTTTCTGTCTTTCCTAGCTTGTATATATACATACTCTTTGTGAATGAATAAAATTATCAATCCTTCTATCTTTCTTTTCTCCTTGTATTGGTTTGGTTAGGACTTGTTTCTACCAAGGTATCCATCTTTGATATGGAAAGATAAAATTGAGGGGCTATAAGAGAGAGAATTAAAATAGGGATGAAAGAGATAGAGTTAAGAAAAGGGCGAATGTATACAAATCTCCAACTTGAAGAATCTACTGTATTTAAAAAGGAGGGTGGAAGAGTCTGTTCCAATCCTCAGTGAAATGATTACCGCCATTTTTTCCAATCCTCAGTGAAAAATGATTACCGCCATTTTTTTAAGTGAAAAGTCAAGTTTTGCATTTTCACTTACCTAAATATTTAGTGGCGCTAGAATGCACTTTTTTTAACAGGGGCAAACTTGGAAGAATGTAATTTTTTTAATGTTGGTCAAAGCATTTAATGAGATTTTCTTAAAAAGTTGGATCTACGAAGAAGGTCACATAAAATGGGACAGAGGGAGTAATAGTTTGCATGGGTCTTATCGACTATAAACAGGCCTTACACGGTTCATGAGGTCCAAGGTACAACTCATAATAGCATACCTGACCTTGCGTACAACATATAATAGCTAGGTACTTGGCATAGCATAGAGCTAGGGTACAACATAGCATAGCATAGGGTACAACATAAATAGCATAGACACAACATGCATAGCTTAGGTACGACATATAATGGCATAGGTACAACATGCATAGTATCGGTACAATGTGGCATAACATAGGTACAACATGGCAAAACTTAGGGTACAACATATAGCAGTTGGGTGTAGGGTACAACATGGCATATCTTAGGGTACAACATATTGTGTTTTCCTCCATGTTCCTTTCCTTTGTTGTATGTCTCATCTAAGGTTACTCTAGATGTTAAATTTAGAAAAAGCTTAGAGAGTGCTAATTGCAACTCTCTCTTTTATTAATCAGATGTAAACCCTCATGGGTAAATTACAAGAGTACCCTTAGATACAAAATATAACATAAACCAAACCAAACCAAACCAAGCCTTGTGTCCCAACCAATTGGGGTCGACTGTATGAATCCTTTTTTCTCCATTCTGCACGATCAAGAGCTATATGCTCATTTAAATTATATATATTCATATCTTGTTGCACTACATATTCCCAAGTCAGTCTAGGTCTGCCTCTCCCTCTAACCATTCCAGGCACTACGATCTTATCACTCTTTCGCACAGGTGCATCTACAGGTCTTCGTTGCACATGGCCGAACCATCTAAGTCTATTCTCCCTCAACTTATCCTCAATATGTGTCACTCCTACAGTCTCTCGGATGCACTCATTTCTAATTCTATCTTTCCTAGTCTTACCACACATCCATCTTAGTATCCTCATCTCCGCTACACTCACTTTGCTAGCTTGCTGAGGATGGTGCGAAGATATCTCTCATGCCTAGCTTGCTGAGGATGAAGTGAAATTGTCGACTAGCAAGGCCTTTTGTTAGAACGTCTGCTCTGCTAACCGATCTCCTGTTCTCACAAACAGAATACAAATGCACCCACTGTTCAATTTCTCTTTGATAAAATGCCTATCGATTTCCACATGCTTCGTTCTATCATGCTGAACTGGATTGTGGGCAATCTCAATAGCAGCTTTATTGTCACAACACAACTTCATAGAGTCCTCTGGTCCAAAACCAAGATCTGACAAGATAATTTTTACCCAAAGCAACTGACTCACCCCTTGGGCCATGGCCCATGGCCCATGGCTCTGAACTCTGCTTCAGCACTAGATCTAGCCACTACTGATTGCTTCTTACTCCTCCAAGTCACTAAATTACCACCCACAAACATACAATAGTGTGTACATGTTTTGCAAAACATAACCCGTTTCCCTAGCGTTGACTTTAGGTACCTTACAATTTGGAGTACAGCATCCGGATGAGGTTGCTTAGGATTATGTATAAACTGACTAACCACGCTAACAGCAAATCCAATATCGGGTCTAGTATGAGCCAAATAAATCAATTTTCCTACTAACCTCTGGTAGCTACCTTTATCAACCAGTTCCCCACCTGGATCATCTCCAAGTTTCACATTTGGATCCATGGGAGTATCTGTTAGTTTACTTGTATTATTTATTTGGTCTTTTACTTTATTATCCTTACTCTTATGTATTAGTCATAGGGGTACTATTGTAATTGTTTTATTCTCATCATATAATAAATAATAGGAGACATCATTTGTCTCCTAAGCTTGCCCTAATCTAAATCTACATGGTATCAGAGCCTCCCTAAGAGGGATCTCTACCCACCACCACAAACCACCACCTAGCACTCAGCCGCAGCCCTCCCTGGGCCTCCACCAACCAGCCGCAGCCCCTTAGGGCTCCCTTCATCAAGTCACAGCCCTTCCCTGGGCATCCACAAGCTAGCCGCAGCCCCCTAGGGCTTCTTCCACTCAGTCGCAGCCCACCCTGGGCTCCTACCAGCAAGCCGCAGCCCCCCTAGGCCTTGCAACCCTAAGGCGCAGCACTTAAGAGCTTCGGCTCTCCCTGTTCAGCCCAGTCACCAAGCCGAGGGTTCTCTAATGCCCTATTAGTCCTTGCCAAATCACCTTGAGCCTAGTTCCAAGAACTTTTTCAGCCTTCGCCTCTCGCCATCATTTTTTCGACAGCAAGTTGATTGGGGTTTAATTTTTTACTTTAAGTTTTTGGTCCTTCTATGGACCCTTGATCAGTGATGACTTATTTTCTGGCATCCTGTATGGTGCTTTAAGTTACAATTGTGTGCTGCGTCTCCGTTGATACAAGTTCTTCTTCTTTGTTATTTCAATTGTTGCGGGTATTTGTTGCGTGTCGATTCAAGATGTCGGATGGAGATAAATCCACTTTGAATACACAGCAGCCCAGGAGTAAAACTATTGTTGTTGCTCCTTCTGAGAGCCCGAATGTTAAGCTTACTACTTCCCTCTTCAATGGTCAGAACTACTTGGCTTGGTCTGGGTCTGTAACCATGTCTCTTAAGGGCAGAGGGAAGATGGGGTATATCAACGGACGAATCACGGCACCTAGCACCGAGGATGCTGCATATGACAAGTGGGAGATGGAGAACTCCACTGTCATGACATGGCTTTGCCATTCTATGATTCCTGAGATTGCTGAGGGTTTTTTGGATATGGCGACTGCCCAAGACATTTGGGAGACCATGGCCAACACCTACTCCCGAAAGGGCAATTCTGCACAGATATTTGAGTTGAGACGGACGATTGGTCACTCGGAACAGGGAGAGATGAGCGTTCTTCAGTTTTTCACATCTCTGACCACTAGTTGGAAAAGACTTGATCACCTCTTGGACTATAAGCATGTTTGTCCAACCGATTCCGTTGCCTACAGTAAACTGGTTGCTGAAGAGAGGATTTTTAAGTTCTTGGAGGGACTTAATGTTGAGTATGATCCTGTTCGCAGCCGTGTCCTTGGGATGGATCCTTTGCCTTCTCTTTAGGAGGCCTTTGCATATATACAGAACGAGGAGAGTCGACGTTCTGCTATGCTTCCACCTACTTCCACCGAGAGATTTGCTCTCATTTCGGTTCCTCAGAGAGATGGGAACAAACAATCCCATGGTCGTGGTACTTCTAATGAGTCTGGGTCGTCTGAGAAAGCCAAGCAGTTCTGTGATTACTGTAATCGGCCTTATCATACCAGGGAAACATGCTGGAAATTGCACGGCCGCCCACCTGGACAGCCTGGGGGTCGTGGGGGTCGCTCAGGACAGTCTGGGGGTCGTGGGGGACACTCACAGGGAGGTAATTATCGTGCTCATCATACTACATCATTAGATCCTACGACGCCGACTCCTATTGAGCAAGCCTCATCCACTTCCGATTCAGCACTATTTACTGCCTCGGAGGTAGAGGAGGCTCTTCGTTCCTTAATGGCTCGCCGTACGTCCGCTTCTACTGCATCTACAAGTGCCTCTTCTTCATTTGCCCATTCAGGTAACTTAGTCACATCCGCAAGGGCACACTTGTCTCATTCTTCTTCTCCCTGGATTATTGATTCCGGTGCATCTGATCACATGTCTAGATGTTCTGATATTTTCTCTGTGTACAAGCCTTGTTCAGGTAAAGACAAGGTTCGTGTTGCTGATGGTACTTTTTCCTCTATTTCCGGGAAGGGTACCATTCATGCCACTCCATCCTTGCCTTTATCATCTGTACTTCATATTCCCAATTTTTCCCATAATTTGTTATCCATTAGTCGTATCACTCAAGACTTACACTGCAGTGTAACTTTTTTCCCTTTCCATTGTGTCTTTCAGGACCTTATCACGGGGAGGATGATTGGCAGTGGTAGAGAGGAGAGTGGACTTTATCTCTTGGATGGTGGAGGGCCGTTAGCACATCATACAGTGGTTTCTGAGAATAAAGCTGGAGACATACATCTTTGGCACCGACGTTTAGGACATCCTTCTGTTTATTTACTAAAGCATTTGTTTCCTTCTTTAGTCTTAAATAAAGATGTTTCTGATTTCCTTTGTGAAACTTGTGAACTGGGTAAACATCACAGAGCTTCTTTTGCTCCTGTTTTTAATAAAAGTTTAGTTCCGTTTGCTTTAGTACACTCTGATGTTTGGGGTCCTTCTCGTTTTAATTCTTTGAAAGGTCATAGATGGTTCGTTACATTTATTGATGACTATTCTCATACCACTTGGGTTTATATGATGAAAGAAAAAAGGGAGGTTTTCTCAATTTTCCAGGCATTCCATAAAATGGTGTGCACTCAGTTTGGGACTGACTTAAAAATTTTACGATCTGATCAGGGGGGGTGAGTACATTGATTCAGGTCTTGCTGCGTATTTTTGCTCCCATGGGATCATTCATCAAACTTCTTGCACCGATACACCCCAGCAAAATGGGGTGGCGGAGCGTAAGAATCGTCATCTGCTAGATATTGCTAGATCATTATTGTTTTCTGTTAATGCTCCCGTGTCCTATTGGGGTGATGCTGTTTTAATAGCAGCATACCTTATTAATCGCCTTCCAACTCGAGTTTTGAACAAGAGTTATACTTGGGGCACAACCAAAGCCACAACCTTTTGCCCACAACCTCCATTTTGTGTCTATCTCTCTCTTGATGGGTCCCACAGTGCCAGTGACCCCACAGTGCCCACTAGGAGAGAGATAGACACAAAATAGAGGTTGTGGGCAAAAGGTTGTGGCTATGGTTGTGCCCCAAGTATTACTCTTTGAACAAACGTGCACCTGTTGAAGTCCTGTCTGACACTTCTCCTCTGTTCCCTATAACTCCTCGTGTTTTTGGTTGCGTGTGCTTCGTTCACAATCATTCTCCTACTCGGGGGAAGTTAGATCCCCGTGCGATTAAGTGTGTTTTTCTGGGTTACTCTCCAACCCAGAAAGGCTACAAGTGTTACCATCCTCCTTCGAGGAAATGGTAGGTCTCCATGGATGTTACATTCCATGAATCTCAGTCGTACTTTCAGTCCTCGCTTACATCTGAGTCACCTCTTCAGGGGGAGGGAAGAGGTGCCTTTGTCTGTTCCTGTTCCTTTGTCTTCAGGGGAAGTTGTTATGGATATTATTGCGGAGAAAGAAAAAGAAAAAGAACAAACTGAGGGAGAAAATGAGGTTGGGAAGGATATGGAGAAAGAAGATGGTTGTACTCGTACTCCATTAAAAGAAAAGGAGGTGATGGTTTATTCTAGAGGCACATGGAGTAAGTCCAAGAATAAAGAGCTCGCTCCTACTCTGCCACTGACATCTCCTTCAAGTGTTGAGGACCAAGGTAACTCTGATTCTGATCTTGATGTCCCTATTGCTGTACGTAAGGGTGTTAGGGCTTGTACCCAACATCCTATCTCGAATTTTGTGTCATACTCTCACTTGTCTCCCTCCTATAAAGCTTTTCTTTCGAAAATTGCTTCTGTGTTTGTTCCTAATAATGTCCAGGGTGCTCTTGCGGATCCAAAGTGGAAACATGCTATGATCGAAGAGATGAAAGCTCTTCGTAAGAATGGCACCTGGGAATTGACGAGGTTACCTGAGGGCAAAAGAACTGTGGGGTGCAAGTGGGTATACACTGTGAAGCATAGGGCTGATAGCTCTATTGAAAGGTACAAAGCTAGGCTTGTTGCTAAGGGCTTCACACAGACCTATGGAATTGATTATCAGGAGACATTTGCTCCTGTTGCAAAGATGAACTCAGTTAGGGTCCTTCTGTCACTGGCTGCTAACTTTGGATGGCCACTTCACCAATTTGATGTGAAGAATGCATTTCTTCATGGGGATCTAGATGAGGAGGTGTATATGGATGTTCCTCCTGGCTTCGAGGATTCTAAGACAGATGGAAAGGTGTGCAGACTCAGAAAATCACTATATGGTTTGAAACAGTCTCCTAGGGCATGGTTCGAGAGGTTCACACAAGCTATGCTCAGATATGGTTTTAGTCAAAGTCAAGCCGATCACACTTTGTTCATCAAACATTCATCACAGGGTAAGACTACTGCGTTGATTGTGTACGTGGATGACATTGTCTTGACTGGGGATGACCTGGAGGAAATGCAAAGACTGAAAGAGTACTTGTCCAAGGAGTTTGAAATAAAAGACTTGGGGACTCTTAAATATTTTTTGGGAATTGAGGTTGCTAGATCTAAGCATGGAATCTTTATTTCCCAACGGAAATACGTACTTGACCTATTGGAAGAGACTGGAATGCTAGGAAGTCGAGCGTGTGACACCCCAATTGAGTCAAATCAGAAACTTGGCGATGATTCAGGTGGTGCAGAGGTAGATAAAGGTAGATATCAGAGGTTAGTGGGAAGACTCATTTATCTTTCTCATACCCGACCTGATATTGCCTTTGCTGTGAGCGTTGTTAGTCAATTTATGCACGCTCCCCGTGAATCCCATATGGAGGCTGTCTTCAGGATTTTGAGGTACTTGAAATCAGCTCCGGGAAAGGGTTTATTTTTTGCTAGACATGACCACCTTCTAGTGGAAGCATACACAGATGTTGATTGGGCTGGATCTGTGACAGACAGAAGGTCCACTTCAGGCTATTGTACCTTCGTGGGGGGTAATCTGGTTACGTGGAGGAGTAAAAAGCAGAACGTGGTGGCTAAATCTAGTGCAGAGGCTGAGTTCAGAGCCATGGCTCAAGGTGTATGCGAGCTTCTGTGGATTAAGTTGTTAAAAGACTTAGGTCTGGATTCTAGTGACTCTATGAGATTGTATTGTGACAACAAGTCTGCTATCAACATTGCCCACAATCCAGTGCAACATGATTGAACTAAACATGTGGAGATTGACAGCACTTCATCAAGGAGAATATCAGTAGTGGCGTGATCTGTACTCCATTTGTGAAGACCGGGGATCAACTTGCAGATATGCTTACAAAGGGTGTTGGAAGTAGACCATTTCATTTTGCTCTTAGCAAGCTGGGAATGAGAGATATTTTTGTACCAGCTTGAGGGGGAGTGTTAGTTTACTTGTATTATTTATTTGGTCTTTTACTTTATTATCCTTACTCTTATGTATTAGTCATAGGGGTACTATTGTAATTGTTTTATTCTCATCATATAATAAATAATAGGAGACATCATTTGTCTCCTAAGCTTGCCCTAATCTAAATCTACAGTATCAAGAGCTTTACATCCAAGCATGCTTATGTCCTTGAGCAAGTCTATAACACCCAGTATTTTATTTTCATTAATAATGAGTATTTCGTTTTAATTTTTTTTATAATATTTATTTGGGGCCAAACTATAATTTTCATAAATAAAGAAATACTTTCTATAGAATTGAAAACTGTATCTATACTTATTGTACAACCAGGAATTTGATTCCTGCGTTAATATAATTTTCTGTATTTTTATTTCAACCAGATAATACCAGTTTATGTTTTTTTCTGCAATAATACCGCGTTTTAGGTGTGGGAGCACGTGAGCTCAACCACACCGGGCGAAATCCCTAAATTGCTTGGAGCCCAATTTGGGCAATCTCTATATCACTGTACTCTCTCTCAAACTCTCACAGTTCTTTCATCTCTCACTCACAAACTCTCTGTCTCTCAAATTCTCTCAATTCTCTCCTCTCTTAAGACACACACCCATAGATTAGATACAGATTATATATATATATATACATACACACGGTTACATACATAGGTATATATACATATCAAGAGAACGAGGAGGAATTCATTGAACGACAGAAATTTCGGCAGAAATCTCAGTGTCGAATTCTCAGTCTTAAACACCTCTGTGAGTATTATAAACTCACTCCCAACGTATATATGTGTGTATTTCAGTATATATATGTATGTATATATGTATATCTATGTTACCCAGACTCGGGTACGGGTGTTGTGTCGGACACATATCCAAGTGTCGGATTCGTCCAATTTCAAGGATTTTACACTATTTTGAAGAATCTGAGAGGAGTACCCTTATCCGGGTGTCGAGGGTCGGACACGGGTACTCCGGGCAATACGAAGAGGCCAGGTAACATAGATGTATATACATGGAAACACCATGGGAGCTTTGAAATTGGAGTTTTATGAAACTCAACCAAAATAAATTCCGTGAATTGAAATGAAAGATTTTTATCCCAATAAGCTACGGTTCAAATCCTACGGAATAATTCATCCGTATCGCGACGTAGTGATGATTTAAAGCTTTGTCACTCTTTCTTTAATCGCAAATTTTGAGAGATATAATCCATATTAGTTTAATCCGATTACGTATTCGTAATCTACGCAAAGAAACGAAGAAATTCATATATTACATGTCTTGATTGAAACAGAATCTGATAATGGGTCAAAATACAGTTTTGAAATTGAAACAGGGAAAAAAAAAACAAAGAAGATGAATGCTTCATCTCGCCCGCGCGACCCGTGCAGTTTTGGGCAGAAAAGAATTTTTAACGGATTTCAAGGAAAGGGTCTAATCGCGACGGGGCACTTTTGGCAATTTGTCCATCTTTGTATAAGGGACTGTTCGGAACAGATTTTAAAGGTTTCAAGGAACTGCTTTGGAAAGATGTACTATTTTAAACACAAACATTTTAAGAATTGGATTAATAAGGATGATTAAGACTGAGGCTTACATTCGTACGAACATTCTAATTTGTACTTAATAACTGATGTTACGATTCATGACATTGACATGCATGGTGTGTGAGAAGGCATGAGAAGAGTAAATAGTGACGGTCCGGTGTTCGACCCCAATATTGAGCGGATATTATTCCTGGTATTGGAGGCGACAGTGTTGTGATCGACCCAGATACTGAGTGGATATCATTCCTGGTATCTGAGGCGATAGTGTGGTGTGCGACCCCAATATCGAGCGAATATTATTCCTGGTATTGGAGGCAACGGTGTTGTGATCGACCCACATACTGAGCGGATATTATTCCTGGTATCTGAGGCGATAGCGTGGTGTGCGACCCCAATATCGAGCGGATATTATTCCTGGTATTGGAGGTGACGGTGTTGTGATCGACCCAGATACTGAGCGGATATTATTCCTGGTATTTGAGGCGATGGCGTAGTGTACGACTTAGATATTGATCGGATCTTATTCCTGGTATCTAAGGCGCGTGTTTAGGATACTGAGCGGATGTTATTCCTAGTATCCGAAGCGATGGTATGGTGTACGACCCTGATGCTGTTCGGATATTATTCCTGGTATCTGAGGTAATGGGATGATTAAATCGAGTTTGTCAAGAGAAAAGAGTCCGAAAGATGAGATGATACATGGTTCATGCACGATCGCATATTTATTGCTTACTACATCCTCATGTGACTCATGTGGAAATTGGAACCTTGAATTTATTGTTTTTTTTTTTTTAAAGTTTAAACTGTACCGTTGTTTATATGCTTATATATACATTGCGAGCATATGTTTATTTTGCTCACCAGCTTGCATAAGTTGACGGCGTCGATGCATCCAGGACTCTATGTCCAGATTTTCCAGGTCAGAAGCATCCCGAGTATTTCGACTATGCTAATTAGAGGCAGGAGACTTTCCAAGAGGGTCATTTTTGTTAGATATTAGTCTTTGTTTTAATATTATTTTAATTTGTGTTTTTCTCTATGGGTCTTATTGTAATATTTGGTTCTTACTTCTTAATAATATAAAAGGGTGGAACACATTGTTTAACCCTAATTTTTACCAAAATCATATTGTTAACATGGTATCAGAGCCAAATATCATCCCTCCTACCTAACCACCATGTGCGGCATCTGTCCACCATCACCACCACTGCGCCACTGCTCATTATCACCTCCACAGCCAAGCCGACAGCAACCCACCTCTTCCCTAGCCTAGCCGAACACTTTTAACCACCCCAACACTTGTGCCGCCCCCTCTACACCATACCACCACCTGCGCCGCACATATCTATCCCCCACAGAACCTACGACATCACCCAGGCTCACCACCACCTCGCCGCAGCCAACCATCTCTCACCCAGCCCTCGCCAACATCACACACACAGGTACAAGTCCAGCCGAGCCTCCCATCTTCTCATCCTAACAGATTCGAACCCTATAGATTATCCCATGTTAACCTAGATCTGCTACATCACCTCTACATATTCCTCATTCATTCTAATCTTCTTCATTCACCCTCACATCATTACGCAGCCTTCGTTTTGATTGACGTTTAATTTCAACCTAATTTTTAGGCCCATACATAGACCACAGATCAGCCTCGTGCTGATTCGTATATCTTAAAAGTCCCTCTTTTTGCTCCCTACCTTTGTTTTTGGTGTGATTATTGTGGGTGTTTCCCTTGCTGGTTGGACCCATGGCTGACGATAAGATTACATCGTCGGGAGAACTCCAACAACCTTAGATGAGCCAGTTAGTCGCTCCACAGGACAACCCAACTCTTAAAATCACGACCTCTCTGTTCAATGGCCAAAATTATGTCCCTTGGTCTCAGTCTGTTCTTCTTTACTTGGAAGGGAAGGCAAAGAAGGGTTATATTGATGGGACTATACAAGCACCGGGTGTTGCTGATGCTAGTTATGCTAAATGGAAGGTCGAGAATGCCCTAGTTAGGGCATGGCTAATCCATTCTATGGTCCCCAAAATTGGGAAAGGTTTTCTTGGCATGACCACAGCCCGCGATATTTAGGATAGAGTTGCTCATACCTACTCCCGTAAGGGAAATTATGCTCAAGAGATTGAGCTGTCTAGGGTGATTGATAGCTCAGAGCAAGGGCCTATGACGGTTATTTAGTACTACACATTCCTTACTACCCAATGGAAGCGTGTTGATCATCTTCAGGATTATCATCCGGCTTGTCCTCAGGATGTTATTGGGTATCAGAAATTTCTTCAGAAACAACGGGTGTTCAAGTTTCTTCGGGGACTTAATTCTGAGTATGATTATGTTCGTAGTAGAGTACTTGGAATGGATACTCTTCCCACGCTTCGGGAAGCATTTGCTTTTGTCCAGAACGAGGAGAGTCGCTGTTCTGCTATGCTTCCGATTACATCTACTGAACGCTCTGCCCTTGTTTCTGCTCCTCCAGAAGGCCCTCCGCAGCCTCGTGGTACACCTACTATGAGTGGGTCTGACTCTTCCGAGAAGTTGCAGAAATGGTGTGATTATTGCAATCGTCGTGGACACGTCCACCTAGGACACGTGGAGGCCGCTCTGGCGGTCGTGGAGGACGTGGCAGCCGTGGAGGGCAATCTCGTGCTCATCATACTGAGGTCATTGATGTTACAGACTCCGGGTCCATAACTCAGCCTGGGATATCTACATCCACCCCGTTATCTACCATGGAGTATGAGGATGCTTTGCGGGGTTTAGATGCTCTTCGTAGCTTGATGACTCGTCGCTCTCCATCTACTTCTACAGGTGCTTCCACTTCATTTGCCCAAACAGGTAACTTAATACATTCTGCCACAGCATGTTTGTCTCACTCATCGCCCCCTTGGATTATTGATTCTGGTGCTTCAGATCATTCATCTAGTTCATCCGATTTGTTTTGTGTATACTCCTTCAGGTCAAGAGAAAATCCGCATTGCCGATGGCACCTTTTCTCCTGTTTCAGGAAAGGGTATCATTCATGCCACCGCATCTCTTCCACTTTCTTCTGTTTTACATGTTCCGAGTTTCACTTCTAACCTTTTATCTATTAGCCGTATCACTCGTGATCTTAATTGTAGTGTTAACATTTTTCCCTTCCCATTGTGTTTTTCAGGACCTCATCACACGGAGGAAGATTGGCAGTGGTAGAGAGGAGCATGGTCTTTACCTATTGGATGTAGGAAATAAAGGAGCGCATCATACCATAGTTTCTGCAAATAAGTCTGACGACATTTGGCTCTGGCATAAGAGATTAGACCACCTATCCTTTTATTTACTTAAGCATTTATTTCCGTCTTTACTTGTTAATAAAGATGTTTCCGAATATTTATGTGAGTCATGTGAACTTGGGAAACATCACCGGGCGTCTTTTGCACCGAGTATTAATAAAAGTTTAGCTCCTTTTGCTGTGGTTCATTCTGATGAATGGGGTCCTTCCCGTATTTTGTCTTTAAAAGGTTATCGTTGGTTTGTTAGCTTTGTTGATGATTATTCACGTACCACATGGATTTATCTGATGAAAAACAAAATTGAAGTTTTTTCCATTTTTCAAAACTTCTATCAAATGGTGTTAACACAATTTGGAACGGGAATTCAGATACTCCGCTCTGATCAAGGGGGAGAATACATAGATTCAGGTCTAGGAAATTTCTGTTCTTCAAAAGGGATTATTCATCAGATGTCTTGCACTGACACCCCGCAACAGAATGGGGTAGCAGAACGCAAAAACCGTCATTTACTCAATGTTGCTCGTTCTATGATTTTCTCTGCTAACGCTCCCAAATCTTTTTCGGGTGATGCGGTCCTTACGGCTGCTTACCTCATTAATAGACTGCCCACTCAGGTTCTCCACAAACGGGCTCCCATTGAGCTCTTATCCGAATCCTCTTCCTCTCTTTTTTCTATTCCTCCTCGGGTCTTTGGGTGTGTCTGCTTTGTTCACAATCACTCTCCTACTCGTGGGAAATTGGATCATAGGGCTCTTAAGTGTGTCTTCGTTGGATACTCTCCTACCCAGAAGGGCTACAAGTGTTATCAACCTGAGTCTAAAAAGTGGTTTGTGTCTATGGATGTCACGTTTCATGGGGCTGTTCCTTTTTTTGGGTATTCCAAGACACCTCTTCAGAGGGAGAAACAGAGTGAAGAGATTCTTGGTACTTTACCGAAAATTCCCGGTATCCTCACTCCCACTGGTGTGTCACCTCCGAAAGAGAAGGATGTGGAGGTAGAGGAAGTGATGGAAGTAGAGCCAAGTACTCCTAAACAAGGAGAGTTGTTGCCCAACAAGGAAAAAGAAAAGGAATTGTTGGTTTATTCCAAGGAAACATGGAGTAAAAGAAGAAGCAAAGAGGTTGAGACCAATACTCCTATTTCTATACTGCCATCTACTCCAACTAGTGAGGCTCCAATTGTCCTTGATTGTGATTCAGGTAATTTAAATAAATCCTTGCCTGTTGAGACTGGTGATCTTGATGTTCCTATTGCTTTCCGTAAGGGTGTTAGATCGTGTACTCAATACCCTATTTCAAATTTTGTGTCCTACTCTCACTTATCTCCTACTTACTGTGCCTTTCTTTCAAGTATTGCCTCTATTACTGTACCTAATCATGTTTAGGATGCTCTCAATGATCCCAAGTGGAAACATGCCATAGATGAGGAGATCAATGCTCTTCACAAGAATGGTACTTGGGAGTTGACTAAGTTACCTATGGGCAAAAGAACTGTGGGGTGCAAGTGGGTGTATACAGTGAAGCATAGAGCAGATGGCTCTGTTGAGAGGTTTAAAGCTCGCCTCGTTGCCAAAGGATTCACCCAGACCTATGGGCTGGATTATCAGGAGACATTTGCACCGGTGGCAAAGATGAATTCTGTCAGGATTCTTCTGTCTCTAGCAGCTAACCGGGATTGGCCACTTCATCAATTTGACGTTAAAAATGCTTTCTTGTATGGTGACTTGGAAGAAGAGGTGTACATGGACATTCCTCCTGGATTTGAGAACCACAGAACAAACGGAAAGGTGTGCAGGTTAAAGAAGGCCTTGTATGGTCTTAAACAGTCTCCAAGAGCATGGTTTGAGAGATTCACACAGGCTATGTGCAGATATGGCTTTAGACAAAGTCAGGCTGATCACACCTTATTCATTAAACACTCCTTGCAAGGTAAGACTATAGCACTCATTGTGTACATGGATGACATTGTCCTCACAGGTGATGACTTGGAGGAAATGCAGCGTCTCAAGGGATATATGGCAACGGAGTTTGAAATAAAGGATCTAGGAGAACTGAAATACTTCCTTGGGATTGAAGTTGCAAGGTCTAAACATGGAATCTTCATATCTCAAAGGAAGTATGTTCTTGATCTTTTAAGCGAGACAAGAATGCTTGGAAGTAGAGTGTGCGATACTCCTATTGAGTTCAACCAAAAACTAAGTGATGACAGCAGTGGAACAATGGTTGACAGGGGGAGATATCAAAGACTTGTTGGGAAGCTCATTTATCTATCCCATACACGTCCTGATATTGCATTTGCTGTAAGTGTGGTGAGTTAGTTCATGCATGCACCTCGGGAATCACATATGGATGCGGTTTACAGGATCTTGAGGTATCTTAAGTCTGCTCCTGGTAAAGGCTTATACTTCGGGAAACATGATCATCTCAGAGTTGAGGCATACACTGATGCCGATTGGGCAGGTTCTGTGACAGACAGGCGGTCTACTTCAGGATACTGCACATTTGTTTGAGGCAACCTTGTTAGTTGGAGGAGTAAGAAACAGAATGTGGTAGCTAGATCGAGTGCTAAAGCGGAATTTAGAGCCAGGGTTCAAGGTGTATGCGAGCTCCTATGGATCAAGTTGTTGTTGAAAGACTTGAAACTAGAGATTGGTAACTCAATGAAGTTGTATTGTGATAGTAAGGCTGCTATTAGTATTGCACACAATCCGGTACAACCGTACAACATGACAGGACTAAGCACGTTGAGATTGACAGGCATTTCATCAAAGAGAATTTGAATAATAAAACTATATGCACTCCGTTTGTGAAAAGCTGTGATCAACTGGCAGATATTCTTACTAACGGAGTTGGTTCTAGACAGTTTTATGATGTGTTAAGCAAGCTGGGATCGAGGGATATCTTTGTACCAGCTTGAGAGGGAGTGCTAGATATTAGTCTTTGCTTTATTATTATTTTAATTTGTGTTTTTCTCTATGGGTCTTATTGTAATATTTGGTTCTTACTTCTTAATAATATAAAAGGATGGAACACATTGTTTAACCCTAAGTTTTACCAAAATCATATTGTTAACAGTTTCATATATTTCTTAATGTCCTTTATTTCGGAGTTGTAATAAACTAGTCATTAGAATTTGTATAGGGCGGTTTATGCCTAAGTTGATAACTGATGTAATAGTTTAGTAAGTTTTTAATTTGTGAGCTTATGTTTATTAGTAACCTTTTTCTTTAGACATGCTGTTTAAGTTATTTGTTGCAGGGACAATTGCTCACTCTCACTTGTCACGACCTACGAGTCCATAAAGGAAATTAAATGCTTTCCTGAATTATGCTACGTCGGGGCATGACAGGCTTTTTGGTATCCGAGCCAGGTTATGGCTTGACCAATTGTCCAGGACACATAGGATTTGCCGTTAAGATAGTGTTAAGATAAGATAGTTCGACTTCATTATGTGTTTCGTTGCTTTCGTTTGTTGAGAACTTTCTTATCTGGAGATTGACCAGATTCTGTTGATCGATGAATAGGAACCGTTTTCTCAAACATATGGCTAATAGAAGGAATCTCAGGCCTCGTCCCGCTGCTATTGAAGCTGCACCCCCGGCAGCAGATCCAACTAGGATGTTTGAGGCTTTTGTGAGACTGTTGGAGTGGGTTAGCGATCAGAACGCAGGGAACAATAACCAGAATGGGAATATAACGGGAATGAGAGGCGAGCCCACCAAACTGGGGACAAGCTTCTCAAAGAATTCCGCGCTCTGCGACCCGAGTATTTTGTTGGGACTGATGAACCCTGGCAAGCAGAACAGTGGCTACGCCAGATGGAGCGTATCTTTAAGACCATAGAGTGCACTAATCGGGAAAAGAAGCGTCTGGCTATTTTTCAGTTATCATATGCAGCGGCAAATTGGTGGGATGCCGAAAAGGCAACTATTAGGGAAGAAGCTGCAAAGGGAATGACATGGGCAGTATTCAAAGAGAGATTTCTCGAGAAGTATTTCCCTAAAGAAGAAAAGGACAAGAGAGAAAAAGAATTCATGGAATTGACACAAGGAAATCTGACAGTCCGCGAGTACACTACTCGATTTGAGCGTTTGTCCCGCTTTGCTCCACATATGGTGGACACACCCAAGAAGAAAATCAAGAAATATCACCACGGTCTCAATTTGTCTCTCCGACATCTGACTATGGGACATCTGAACCAGTCATTTGAAGCTATGGTGATGTTGGCTACAGGATTGGAGAATGACGGTTGTCAGAATTCGAAACCATTTGGAAATCGACCTCCGCAGAAAGGCTATCCCGTACAAAAACCAATGTACCCTCAGGGACAGAAAAGAACTTGGGATGGAGGGAAGAAACCTCAACAGGCACAGGCAGTACAACAGTATCTGCCTCGAGCAATAGGAGGGAACAACAACGATAACTGCTTCAATTGTGGTATTCCCGGTCACCGAGCTAAAGATTGCAGAGTACCTAGGCGTGCCGATCGCCCGAACGTTGTGTGCTATAACTATGGTATGCCAGGTCACATAAGTAAGGACTGCAGAGCCCCCAGGAAAGGTAACTACGGACAACAAGGATAGGCCCGTCTGAATGCAGTTATACCCGAGGTTGCTGGTTATGAAGAAACAGGGTATGGAGAAGGTACTTACGAGGAAGGACCGCCCAAACAATGAACAGTGGAAGGTACTCTAACCTTGTTTAATTCTCTGTTGAGTTTCATTAGTTATAAATGTTTTATTTATTTTATGATTAGTATAGGGACTTGTGTGTAATTACTTGTTCTCTTGTTATTATAAATAAACATTTATAATAACCTTAACCCTTAACCCTAGCCGACCCAACCTGAATTTCATCGCAAAGTTACTGTTCATCGCGAAGTTACTGTTCATCGCAGCACTATTCATCGCAGCACTGTTCATCACGCACTGTTCATCGCAGCACTATTCATCGCAACACTGTTCATCGGGTTACTGTTCATCGAGTTACTGTTCACCGCAGCACTGTTCACGCAGCACTATTCACACCTAGCCGCAATAATTTTTTGAGAACATTATTTGCTCCTAGTTTGTTCGTCTTCGATCCGTAAGCGGATCTATGTTGTTTAATTAGATCGGATCATCTTAGGCTTCCCTTGACCACCATCCCTTGATCATCTGCATCCTTCATCATGTCAAAAGATGATGTGATATCCGAGAAATCTATTGCCGCCTCTTCAGGTTCTTCTATGGGTAACGAAAGACAATCGTACGTTACTGAGAATCCGGGTTCCAAAATCACCACTGCGTTGTTCAATGGTGCTAATTACCTCTCATGGTCCCAGTCGGCAACTTTATGGCTCCGTAGTAGATATAAATTCGGTTATGTGGATGGTTCAGTCAAGGCCCCTACTCGTGATGATCCGACATATCTCAAGTGGGAAGGTGATAATTCTCTTGTTATGAGTTGGCTAGTTCATTCTATGGAACCCGAACTTGCAGATCCATTCTTATCTATGGGCACGGCCAAAGATATTTGGGATACTTTAGCTGAAACATATTCCCGTCAAGGGAATGTTGCCCAAGTGTATGAACTTCGAAGAGCAATTCAGGACGAAGTTCAAGGGGATCGCACTACTCTCCAGTATTTCACAGCTCTAGGCTCTCTTTGGAAGCGACTTGATCATTTAATCACATTTCATCCCTCTAATCCAACTGATGCTGCGGGTTTTCAGAAATACATTGAAGGGGAAAGAATCTTCAAGTTTCTAGCCGGTCTTAGGCCCGAGTTTGATCCAGTTCGTGGCCGTATTTTGGGTATTGTTCCCCTTCCATCTCTTCGAGAAGCTTTTTCTATTGTGCAAGATGAAGAAAGTCGTCGCTCTGTTATGTTGCCCTCTTCATCGACAGATAGGTCAGCCTTGGTATCCTCTAATCAACGGGGCGGCAAGGCCTTTACTCCTCCGAGAGAACCCCAGTATATAGGACGTGACACCAACAATAATAGACCTTGGTGTGATCATTGCAATCGTCTCGGACACACTCGCGAGACATGCTGGAAGCTTCATGGGCGTCCTTCCTTTCCCAGGGGACGTGGTGGTGGCCGTCATGGTGGTCGTGGTCCTCCACGAGCATTTGACTACTGACTTGTCTCCGTCTGAGGAGAAAGATACTCTTGCCTCAGCTCATCCATTGTCTTCTCCAGCAGTGGGAAACATCAGTAGTGCCGATATCGAAACACTCCGCCGTATTATGACTCAGTTGAACACTCCATCTGCCTCTACTTCCTTTGCCCAGTCAGGTATTTTTGCTAATTTTTCACATGCCTTACATGCTGATTCTAGTCAACCATGGATTATTGACTCCGGAGCTTCCGATCACATGACCGGTCTTTCCTCTGTATTCTCTTCTTATACCCCAAGTTCTGGTAAAGAGAAAGTTAAAACTGCAGATGGTTCTCTTTCATCCATCTCTGGTAAAGGTGTCATTAAAATTTCTAATTCATTACCTTTATCTTCAGTACTTCATGTTCCTAATTTCTCTACTAATCTTTTATCCATTGCTAGGATTACTCATGATCTTAACTGTAGTGTTACCTTCTTCCCATCTCATTGTGTCTTTCAGGATCTCTCCACGAAGAAGGTGATTGGCAGTGGTAGAGAGGAGAATGGCCTATATTTTTTGCTGCCAGAGGCAGCCACACAGGGAAACTTACCACAAGCAGCTCATCATATACAGAGAGAGACTATTCCTAGGGAAGCTTGGATATGGCATCAGAGATTAGGCCACCCTTCGTTTTATTTACTTCGTTTTTTATTTCCTTCTCCTATTATCACTCTAAATGGCTATAAGTGGTTTGTTACCTTTATTGATGACTGTACTCGCACTACTTGGGTTTATTTGATGAAGGATAAGAATGATGTTTTTTCCATCTTTAAATCCTTTCACAAAATGATATGCACACAGTTTAGCACAGTTGTCAAGGTTGTTCGGTCTGACAAAGGGGGGGAATACATCTTTGGTGGTCTCACTCACTATATTTCTGAACATGGAATGATCCATCAAACTTCTTGCACTAACACCACTCAGCAAAATGGTGTTGCAGAGAGAAAAAACCGTCATTTGTTAGAATCAGCCAGGTCTATGCTCTTCTCTATGCATCTTCCCAAGTCTTACTGGGGGGGAAGCAGTCCTAACTGCATCCTATCTTATCAACCGTCTTCCTTCTCGTGTCATTGGTAAGAAATCTCCAATTGAGCTTCTTACTAAGTCATCCTCCATTTTTCCCATTCCTCCTAAAGTGTTTGGTTGTGTGTGTTTTGTCCACAATCATTCTCCTTCTCGTCGGAAGTTAGATCCTCGTTCTATCAAATGTGTCTTTGTTGGTTATTCTCCAACTCAGAAAGGGTACAAGTGTTATCATCCTCCTACTCGTCGGTGGTATGTATCTATGGATGTCACTTTTGATGAAACACTTTCCTACTTTCAGTCCTCTCTTTCTCCTCTTCAGGGGGAGATAGACCAACAAGCAGAACAGCCTACTTTCATTGTTCCCTTTCCTATATCTAGCGAGGAAGAGGGAGGAAAAAAAGGAAAAAGAGAGAATGAGGGAGAAAAGAGTGAGCAGGAAAAAGGTGAGGAAGAGGGAGAAAAAGGAGAGAAAAAAGGAGAGGAAGAGAGAGAAGGTAAGGAATTGTTAACGTATACCAAGGATAAGAGGAGACAAATTTTTGGGGCAGCAGAAAAAAGGCACATCTCTCCAATCCCGCTTCAATTGCCTTCTAGTGAAGATGATTCAGGTATTTCCTCTCCTTCTATTGCCAATTCTCCAATACCTGTTCTTGTTGATCCATCTGATGATGATGATTTAAACATGCCTATTGCCCTGCGAAAGGGAACTAGAGCATGTACTAAACATCCTCTTTCAAATTTTGTTTCATACTCCCATCTGTCTCCATCATATAGGGCATTTGTGTCCCAAATCGATTCTGTGTCTATCCCTAACCATGTTCAGGAAGCTTTGTCTAATCCTAATTGGAAGAATGCCATGGTTGAAGAGATGAAAGCTCTTCACAAAAATGGGACGTGGAAATTAGCAGAGTTACCTCGAGGTAAAAAGACGGTAGGATGCAAGTGGGTATTCACCGTGAAACATAATGCGGATGGGACTGTTGAGAGATACAAAGCCAGGCTTGTTGCTAAGGGCTTTACTCAGACATATGGGGTTGATTACCAAGAGACATTTGCCCCGGTTGCAAAAATGAACTCCATCAGGATCCTTCTGTCGCTAGCAGCAAATCTGGAATGGCCCTTGCATCAGTTTGATGTCAAGAATGCATTTCTACATGGTGACTTGGAAGAAGAAGTGTATATGGATATTCCTCCCGGGTTTGAGGACAGTAAGACACAAGGTAAGGTATGTCACCTCCAGAAATCCTTATATGGCCTCAAGCAATCTCCTAGAGCCTGGTTCGATAGATTTTCTCAAGCTATGATACGATATGGTTTCAGACAAAGCCAAGGCGATCATACTCTCTTTATCAAGCATTCATCACAAGGGAAATTGATTGCTTTGATAGTCTATGTAGACGATATAGTTCTCACAGGCGATGACTTAGTTGAAATGGAACAGTTGAAGACCTATCTTGCCAAGGAGTTTGAAATTAAGGATCTAGGAGATTTGAAATATTTTCTTGGAATAGAAGTGGCACGCTGCAAGGAAGGGCTGTTTATATCCCAACGTAAGTATGTCCTGGATCTCCTAAAGGAGACAGGTTTGCTTGGTTGTAAAGCAGTTGATACTCCCATGGATCCAAATATGAAGCTCAGTGATGATCCCAGTGGAGAACCGGTTGAAAAGGGAAGATACCAGAGACTAGTGGGCAAACTTATCTATTTGGCTCATACCAGACCGGATATCGCTTTCGCTGTTAGTGTGGTAAGTCAATTTATGCATGCTCCTAGACAACTCCATCTTGATGCTGTGTTTAGAATTATGAGATATCTTAAGTCAGCCCCAGGGAAAGGGCTGTTCTTTGCCAAGAATGGTCATACACTTCGACGCTGATTGGGCAGGTTCAGTGATGGATAGGAGATCAACTACGGGGTATTGCACATTTGTGGGAGGTAATTTGGTCACATGGAGAAGCAAGAAGCAAGCAGTGGTAGCAAGATCCAGTGCAGAGGCCGAGTTTAGAGCTATGGCACAAGGAGTATGTGAATTATTATGGATTCAGATAGTTTTGACTGATCTGGGGTTTGGGCCAAAGGACTCTATGAAACTGTACTGTGATAGTAAATCAGCCATTAGCATTGCTCATAATCCGGTCCAACATGATAGGACAAAACACGTGGAGATTGACAGACATTTTATAAAGGAGAAGTTAAATTGTGGAAGCATTTGTACTCCATTTGTCAAGTCTAGGGAGCAGCTAGCAGACGTTCTTACCAAGAGTCTAGCAAGTCGTTCGTTTCACTTTATCCTTAGCAAGCTAGGAATGAGAGATATCTTCGCACCAGCTTGAGGGGGAGTGTTGAGTTTCATTAGTTATAAATGTTTTATTTATTTTATGATTAGTATAGGGACTTGTGTGTAATTACTTGTTCTCTTGTTATTATAAATAAAGAGGTCTCACAGTTGTGAGATTAAGCCTTCAATAATATTGTGTAATGATATTCAACATTCTCATGTCAAAGTTTTAATTGACACGGGTGCTACACATTCCTTTATATCTATTAAGATCGTTCGGAAATTGGGTATACTACCGCAACGTTTAGATGAAGCTTTGAGTGCTATCTCACCACTCGGGACCACAGTCAAATTGGTACAAGTATGTAAAGATTGTCCTCAACTGTTAAGAGACCATGAACTTTTGGCGAGATTGGTGGTTCTGTCGATGAAGGAATTTGATATAATCCTAGGGATGGATTGGCTCAAAAAGAATCATGCGAAGTTAGATTGTGCAAAGAAGAGGATTACATTTGCAGACAATGGGAATCAACCATTTGATTTCCAATGTAACCCTTCGGATGATATGTTTCTCACCAGATGCCTAGCAAACTTCGAAGTTGTCAGTACAGAAGTGATGGTGTCATCAATACCGGTGATCAAAGAGTTCAAGGAAGTATTTCAAGATATTTCTGAATTACCGCCTGAGAGGGACATAGAATTCTGTGTAGAACTGGTGCCAGGCACTCGACCTATAACCAAAGTTCCCTACAGGATAGCCCCCTACAGAACTACTGGAGCTGAAGAAACAAGTTCTAGAACTTGAGAAGTTGGGTTTTGTTCGTCCAAGTACATCACCGTGTGGAGCACCGGTGTTATTTGTAAAGAAGAAAGACGGAACCATACGGTTGTGTATTGACTACCGGGAGCTAAATAAGGTTACTATCAAGAATAAGTATCCTTTACCTCGGATAGACAATCTGTTCGATCAATTGCAAGGAGCTATTCCAAGATAGACCTACGGTAGGGGTATCATCAGTTAAGGGTGCGAAAGGAGGACATACCTAAGACTCGGAAAGATGAGATGATACATAGTTCATGCACGATCGCATATTTATTGCTTACATCCTCATGTGACTCATGTTGAAGTTGGAACCTTATTGATTTTTTTAAAGTTTCAATTGTACCGTTGTTTATATGCTTATATATACATTCCGAGCATATGTTTATTTTGCTCACCAGCTTGCATAAGTTGACGGCGTCGATGCATCCTGGACTCTATGTCCAGATTTTCTAGGTCAAGAGCATCCCGAGTATTTCGACTATGCTAGTTAGAGGCAGGAGACTTTCCAGGAGGGCTGTTTTATATATTTCTTATGTCTTTTATTTCGGAGTTATAATAAACTAGTCAATAGAATTTGTATAGGGCGGTTTCTGCCTAAGTTGATGACTGATGTAATAGTTTAGTAAGTTTTTAATTTGGGAGCTTATGTTTATTAGTAAACTTTTCTTTAGACATGCTGTTTAAGTTATTTGTTGTAGGGACAATTGGTCACTCTCACTTGTCACGACCTACGAGTCCATAAAGGAAATTAAATGCTTTCCTGAATTATGCTACATCGGGGCGTGACAAAGTCAAGAACATACATTCTCTAGGAGATGAATATCCCCTCCTTGGATCTGGCCACTTCAATTCCCAAGAAGTATTTCAAATTTCCCAAGTCTTTAATTTCAAATTCTTTTACAAGATATGATTTTACGCATTTCATCTCTTCAAAATCATTCCCTGTAAGAACGATGTCATCTACATAGACAATTAGGGCAGTCACTTTTCCCTGTGAAGTGTGCTTAATAAAAAGAGTGTGATCCCCTTGGCTTTGCCTTAAACCATACCTAATCATGGACTAGGAGAACTTGTCAAACCAGGCTCTAGGAGACTGTTGGAGACCATACAGAGACTTCTTGAGATAACACACTTTCCCTCTAGTCTTGTCACTCTCAAACTCAGGGGGAATATCCATGTAGACTTCTTCTTCTAAGTCTCCATGGAGAGCATTTTTTACATCAAATTGATGTAAGGGCCACTCCAAATTAGCTGCTAGGGATAGCAAGATCCTGATCGAATTCATCTTTGCAACTGGTGCAAACGTCTCCTGATAGTCCACTCCATGTGTCTGAGTGAAGCCTTTAGCCACTAGCCTGACTTTATATCTTTCAACTATCCCATCCGCTCTATGTTTCACTATAAACACCCACTTGCACCCAACTGTCCTTTTCCCACGAGGTAACTCTACTAATTCCCAAGTGCCATTTTTCTTAAGAGCATTCATCTCTTCAACCATAGCAAGTTTCCACTTAGTATCAGCAAGAGCTTCCTGCACATGGTTAGGGAAAGAAACAGAATCAAGTTTGGACACAAAAGCCCTATACGAAGGAGATAAACGGGTGTAGGAAACAAATTTTGAGATGGGATGCTTAGTACATTCCCTAGTACCCTTACGAAGAGCAATAGGGATGTCTAACTTTTGATTCAAAGGAGTAATCGGAGTAGATGAAGGACTAGTGATAACAGGAATAGAAGAGGAGCTAGGAGTACCTGGATCATCATCACTTGAAGGAGACAATTGCAGTGGAATTGGCGATGTGGTCTTTTCTTCTGTTGCCCCAAACCTTTTCCTTTCCTTATTTAAAGTGACATCCATGGACACAAACCACTTATGAGACTGAGGATGGTAACACTTATACCCCTTAAGTGTGGGAGAATAACCCACAAAGACACATTTAAGGGCTCAAGGATCTAATTTTTTTCGAGTGGGAGAATGATTGTAGTTAAATTATGTGATGAATATTAGGGTTAATGTGTAAGAGAGAAGAAAGAGAAGAAGGGGAGAATTATGGCTGCTTAACCAGCACCCATGTATATCTTCATATATATATAAGAAACCTAGAAGTAGGCAAATTACAATCCTACCCTCAATGTAATAATCTAAATAATAACATAAACAAAAGAGAGTTGGGAAAAAGATATCTTTATTATTTACATACCCCAGTTTATATAATGTTACAATGGATGAATAAAAAGGAAAGACAATAAAATAAAATAAAGAGCAATAAATGAAAATAACTATGGTCAACATGACCCATTATTATGAGAATATTATGAGAATAAAAAACTCCTAAATATCTTTTAATTCCAACACTCCCCCTCAAGCTGGGGCGAATATATCGACTAGCCCGAGCTTGTGAAGAGACAACTGAAGAAGACCAGGACCAATAGACTTAGTGAACATATCTGCTGTTTGTTCACGTGAAGTAACAAACCTTGGTGAGATAACTCCTGACTTAACCTTTTCACGAATAAAGTGAATATCAACTTCAATGTGCTTTGTTCTCTCATGAAGGACTGAGTCGGATGACAACATGATAGCTGACTTATTATCACAAAACAAGGTAGACGAATCCTTCACAGGAAACCCCAACTCATCAAGAATAGAACGGAGCCAAAGCAGCTCACATGTCCCCTGGGCCATGGCACGATACTCTGCTTCAGCAGAAGAACGGGAGACAACTGCCTGTTTTTTGCTTTTCCACGATATTAGGTGATCACCACGAAACATACACAAACCTGAAGTGGAACGTCTATCGCTTTTCGAACCTGCATAATCTGCATCAGTAAAACAGGAAAGACCTGACTGTATTCCTGTCTTAAAGAACAGACCAAGACCCGGACAGGTCTTAAGATATCTGAGAATATGATACACAGCATCCAAATGAGAGGTCCGAGGTGAGTGCATAAACTGACTCACAACACTAACAGCAAATGTCAAATCCGGTCTTGTGTTCGTCAAATAGATGAGACGACCCACAAGGCGCTGATATACTGAGGGATCAGGTAATAACTCCCCCAACTCAGTAGATAGCTTCACGTTTGGATCCATAGGGGAAGAGGCTGGTCTACACCCAAGCATACTGGTATCCTGAAGGAGATCCAAAGCATACTTTCGCTGAGATAAAGAGATACCATGGCGTGAGCGAGCTACTTCAATACCAAGGAAATATCTTAGAGGACCCAAATCTTTAATATCAAATGACACCCCGAGATCATGCTTTACTTGAACAATACCTGAAGCATCGTCACCCGTAATAATAATATCATCGACATAAACTGAGATAATAATACACTTCCCTTGGGAGTTACGACGAAGAAAACAGGTGTGATCTGAGTGGCACCGGATAAAACCCATAGTAAGTACCACTTCACTGAAACGGCTAAACCAAGCACGAGGAGACTGCTTCAATCCATAGAGAGATTTTCGGAGGCGACAAACTTTCCCCGAATACTCCCCCTGAGCCCGAAAACCAGGAGGGGGATCCATATAGATGACTTCAGACAAATCACCATTAAGAAACGCGTTCTTGACATCAAGCTGATGAAGAGGCCAAGAATAGGAAGTAGCAAGAGAAACAAGAAGCCGGACTGTGGTCAGTTTAGCAACTGGAGCAAAAGTAGCCCCGAAATCCTTACCTGGAACCTGTGTGAAACCCTTAGCCACAAGACGGGCCTTATATCGGTCAATGGTGCCGTCTGCCAAATACTTAACACTGAAAACCCACTTACAGCCAACTGTACGTTCACCATCCGGGAGAGAGACAAGTTCCCAAGTCTGATTATCCTGAAGAGCACTCATTTCTGTTTTCATAGCAGCCACCCACTTTGGATTCTGAAGAGCTTCATGAACAGTGCGAGGAATGGAGACAGAATCAACTGCACTAATAAATGAGCCAAATGGTTTTGATAGACCCTGATAAGAGACATACTTAGAAATTGGATGGTTAGTACTACTCGAAAGAATATAACGTGAAGGAGGACGACGAATACGAGTAGGATAACGAGGAGGAGCAACATCAGAGTCTAAAGGAGGAGATGAGATACCTGATTCCGGAGAAGATGTTGGCATGGGGCCTGGAGCGCGAGGACGACGAGAGTACACCTGTAACTGGTCAGTTGTAAGGACTGGAGGCAAAGGGTCACTGGGTATGTCACTAGGTAATTCAAGAATAGGCACAGGACGAGGAAGGACTGAGTCATCATCCACAACATGCTCTACTGGAGTTTCCAAAGAGGAAGAAGCACCTGGAAAAAAAGGAACCGTTTCCAAAAAAGTGACATCCAAAGAGTGATATAAGTGACGTGTGACAGGATCATAGCAACGATATCCTTTGGACATGGAGGAGTACCCTAGAAAAACACATCGAACAGCCTTATCATCAAGTTTAGTACGTGTAGGGCTGCGATTTTGGACAAAACAAGTACATCCAAAAACCCGGGGGATAATGGGAAATAGTGTACTATCAGGCTTAAGGACATGAAGTGGGGCCTGGCCTTGGAGAATACGGCTAGGAGTACGATTAATAAGGTAAGTAGCAGTAAGGACAGCAAAATGCCAAAAAAACTTGGGAACATCCATACCACGTAAGAGACACCTAACCATAGCCATAAGATGACGATTTTTACGTTCGGCCACCCCATTTTGTTCGGGGGTGTAAGGACAAGTGAGTTGTTGAAGAATTCCCCCTTTATTAAGTTCGGCCCGAAATTCATTAGTAATATATTCTCTACCATTATCAGACCGAATATTACGCACAACAGTATGAAATTGAGTTTTAATCATTTGGAGAAAATTTCTAAAATGAGAGAAAACTTCAGATTTTTTCTTCATAAGATAAACCCAAGTACACCGAGTATAGTCATCAATAAACGTGACATAATAACGGTGTTGAGATAGAGCAGTGACAGGTGAGGGTCCCCAAACATCTGAATGAATAAGATCAAAGGCACTAGGTGCTCTATGCATGCGGGGAATATAAGAAGTGCGAGTATGCTTTGACAATTCACAGACCACACATTTAAAATTAAAGTCTTTGCAGGCTTTATTCAACGGAGGAAATAACCAACATAAGTACTGAAAATTTACATGTCCTAAACGAGCATGCCACAAGTCCAGTGTTTGAAGAGAAAAATCATATTTATTAGAATCGGGCAAGACAGAATTATTAGAAGTAGACAAAACAGAAGCTTGTAGGCTGGATGACAACCCTCCTGAAGACGGAGGATCACCAAAGTAATAGAGGCCATCACGCTCATACCCCCTGCCAAAAATCTTCTTCGAAGTCAGGTCCTGCAAGTAACACGACTTAGGTAAGAACACAACAACACAATTATGATCCTTTGCTATGCGATGAACAGAGAGAAGATTATAGGCAAAATTAGGGACAAAATAGACAGATGTAAGAGTGATGTCTGGGGATAATTTAGCATCACCCTGACTCTGGATAGGGATAGAAGATCCATCAGCAATACGGACAGATTGATGAATAGAAGTAAACGGAGATGTGAAAGTAGAAGCCTCACCAGTCATATGATTACTTGCCCCAGAATCTAGAATCCAAGTGGGATGTTCTGACTTACCATAGAAAGCGGTGGGTGTACCTGTAGCAAGGGTAGCTGTAGGACCAGAAGATGAGACTGACGTACCCAACCCCAAGCGTGACTGAAGTTGAGTAATCTGAGACTGAAGCTGATCATAATCAGGAGGAGAAGTCATGATGCTATGAAGAATACCCAGAAGATGATATGAAGAGATGTAGACTTGCCGGGATAATAACCAATATCGGCAACAACAGTGATCACAGCCAACACTCGGCGAATCAATCAGAGAGAAGAAGATCAAACACAGCAGCAACAAACATAGCCGGAAACTCGGCGAAACGACGACGGGGGCAACCGGACACTCGGTCACCCAAACATAAGACAAAGAGAGCAAGATACAAGCTCTTAGTACATCACGAACAGGCCCTTACAAGGGCACAGTAGCAGCCGAAGGGCTGCAACACCAAGCCGAAGGCTTGGGAAGCTGCGCTGCACTAAGAGGAAGCCCTAGGGGCTGCGGCGCAGGGGCTGAGGGTGGTGGTTTCGTTTGCCGAGAGGTGGGTGAGGATGTGGTGAGTTGTGGTGGTGATGGGAGGCTTGCGGCGCAAGCTGTGATGGTGGTGGGTTGCGGCGCAGGTTTGGTGGTGGTGGTGGATTGTGTGTTTGGCTCTGATACCAAAAAGAGACTTGGGAAAAAGATATCTTTATTATTTACATACCCCAGTTTATATAATGTTACAATGGATGAATAAAAAGGAAAGACAATAAAATAAAATAAAGAGCAATAAATGAAAATTACTATGGTCAACATGACCCATTATTATGAGAATATTATGAGAATAAAAAACTCCTAAATATCTTTTAATTCCAACATAAACAACTAAAATAAACTCTAACACGCCCCCTCAAGTTGGAGCATACAGATCAAACATGCCCAACTTGGAAGACAAATAATGAAAAGGAGCACGAGCCAACGGCTTGGTGAGAATGTCACCAATTTGATTATCTGATTGAACATAAGCAGTAACAATTTGTTTCTTCAGCAACAGGTCACGAATAAAGTGACAATCCACCTCAATATGTTTAGTGCGCTCATGGAAAACAGGATTATTGGCAATAAATAGGGCGGCCTGATTGTCACAATACATTTTCATAGGAGCAGAAACGTCAATACCGATATCCTGAAGAAGGGAACGAACCCACAACATTTCAGATGCAGTATGAGCCATAGCTCGATACTCAGCCTCAGCACTAGAGCGCGCAACAACATTTTGTTTCTTAGTGCGCCATGTAACTAAGTTTCCACCAACAAAGGTACAATAGCCAGAGGTAGATCGCCTATCAGAACGACAACCGGCCCAATCAGTGTCACCATAGCCAGTGACAGAAAGAGAGGTAGAAGGCTTATACAAGAGCCCTCTCCCAGGAGCCCGCTTAAGATAGCGCAAAATGCGACAAACGGCCTCAAAATGAGGCTGACGTGGAGCATGCATATACTGACTAACCACGCCAACAGCATAGGTGATATTGGATCGAGTAACAGTAAGATAAATCAATTTCCCAACTAGTCGGCGATACCGACCTACATCAGTAAAAAGATCTCCTTGTTCACCTTCAAGTTTAACCACGGAGTCCATAGGAGTATCAGCAGGGCGAGTGCCCAAGAGACCAGTTTCAGATAAGAGATCAGGTACATACTTCCGTTGTGACAAAAAAATTCCCTGACGAGAGCGAGCAACTTCAATCCAAAGAAAGTAACGAAGAGTACCCTAATCTTTAGTCTGAAAATGTTGCCCAAGATGTCGTTTCAAATCCGCAATTCCAATAGAATCACTCCCAGAGAGGATAATATCATCCACATACACAATCAACACAATCGTTCCCGAAGAGGATTGACGAACAAAGAGTGAGTGATCACAAGTGGAACGCTTAAAGCCATATGCAATAACCACAGAACTGAATCTGTCAAACCAAGCACGAGGAGACTGTTTGAGACCATATAAAGCCTTCCTCAGTCGACATACAAGATGTGGATTACTATCATCAACATAACTAGGCGGTTGATCCATATAAACCTCTTCCTGAAGATTGCCATGCAAAAAAGCATTCTTGATGTCAAGTTGATATAAGGGCCAAGACCGACTAACAGCAATAGAAAGAAGAATACGCACAGAGTTGAGACGAGCCACAGGGGAAAATGTCTCAAAAAAATTAACACCATACGTCTGTGTATATCCCTTAGCAACCAAGCGTGCCTTAAGACGCTCAACAGAACCATCAGGTAAATATTTAACTGTGTAGACCCAACGACAACCAACAGTTTTCTTACCAGGGGGAAGAATCGCGAGATCCCAAGTCTGATTCTTATGAAGAGCACTCATTTCCTCATCCATAGCATGCTTCCATCCAGAAGAAGATAAAGCCTGCTGATAAGAAGTAGGAACAGAAATAGAGGACAAGGCACAAGCAAATGACTGAAGACACGGTGAGACACGGTTATAAGACACAAAGTGTGCAATAGGATGCTGAGTACAAGTGCGTTTACCTCGACGCAAAGCAATCGGTAAATCTGTGCTATTGGTAGGAATGGGTGAAGCTGGGACCTCAGACGGTGAAGATGCAACACTCGGGCCATATGAAACAACCGGCCTATCCTTGGATCGCTGATACACCTGCAGTGGAGTGGGAGTCGGAGACGAAGACATAGGCAAAGGAAGAGTAGGAATGGGAACAGAAGACGCCCCCTCACGGCAGGAAATAATATCTGTGGACAAGGTCTGACCAGAGGGAGAGAAGAAGGAATGGGATTCAAAGAAGGTAACATCGACACTGACAAAGTAGCGCCGAGCGTCAGGCCTATAGCAGCGGTAACCTTTCTGAGTCCGAGAATACCCAACAAAGACACACTTTCGAGCACGTGGAGACAACTTATCGTGACCCACATCAAGAATATGGACAAACGCAACACAACCAAAAACTCGGGGAGTAAGTTAAAAAGGTGAGAGATGAGAATATAGCCAGGAAAAAGGGGATTGGTGATTAAGGACAACAGATGGCATACGATTAATAAGGTGACAAGCAGTAAGAACGGCATCATGCCAAAAGTGACGGGGAACGTGCATATTGAAAAGTAAGGTACAAGCAACATCCAACACATGTCTATGTTTCCGTTCTGCAACACCATTTTGTGGTGATGTGTTAGCACAACTAGTCTGATGTAAAATGCCATGATCAACACAAAAAGAATCCATAACAGATTGTGTATATTCCAATGCATTATCAGAACGGAGAATTTTAATCCGTTTACCAAATTGAACAAATATCTCATTATAGAACTTAAAATAAATATGTGGTAACTCGGATCTGTCTTTCATCAAAAATAACCATGTCATACGAGAATAATCATCCACAAAGATAACAAAGTATTTAAAACCATTAAAACTAGGAAACCGAGACGGTCCCCATATGTCTGTATGAACTAAAGCAAATGACTCGGACTGACGACCAGAACTACTAGTAGGAAATGAACTACGGTGATGCTTGCCTAATTGACAAGCCTCACAATCTAGACTCGAAATACGACTCAAACCAGGAACAACTAATTTCAGCTTGACCAAAGACGGATGGCCCAAACGAAAGTGCCACTGAAGAGGAGAAACGGCAGCACTGAAGGCAGAAGCAGGGGGAGATGGAGATTCACCGGGATCCAAGTAGTACAGGCCATCTTTCTCATGTCCCGAACCAATCGTCTTCTTCGTCTTGAGGTCCTGAAAGATACACGAAGTGGGAGAAAAGGTTATGGAACAATGTAAAGCTTTAGTTAATTGACTGACCGAAAGCAAATTAAAGGGAAAATCGGGAACATACAGACTAGAGGATAAAGACAACGAGGAAGTAGGATGAAGAACACCTTTCCCAAGAACTGGGCGAGATGACCCATCGGCTAAAAGAATATGGTGTTTAAGAGGATGTAAATTAGAGAAGAGAGATTGTATACCAGACATATGTGAGCTAGCTCCAGAGTCAATGACCCAGGATGAAGGCGAAAGGGCTACACATGCAACATTACCTGAATCTGCGAGTGCACTAGTAGAGGGGGTAGGAAGAACAGTACGCAAGGTCTGGACAAGCTCGCCAAGCTGAGTAGTGAGTGCATCATGAGAATTAGAGCTGGAAGTAGTGGATCCAACAGAAGGAGGCGGCATAGCCTGCGGAGTACCATCAATAGTATGATTGGCAAACTCTGGTTTACCATACTTGACCCAGCAATAAGGCTCCGTGTGATTATTTCCACCACAATGATCACACTTCCTATCCCCGCGGCCACTAGTACGACCACCAGCACGGGACCCACCACGAGAACTGCCACGAGAACCACGACCTCCACGAAAACCACGGAACCCAGAGCCACGACCTCCACCACTCGAGACTAAAGCAGAGGACTCTGATGATGAAACAGTGGAGCTAGGCTGAGAGCTCTGTCCTAAGGACGATCGCATCAAGCGGGAATATGCATTAGCGGCAGTAGGTAAGGTCTCACTGGCAAGAATCTGATCTTTAAAACCCCGGAGGTCCGAATCCAATCCAGAAAGCAAAGAGGCAATCATAAAATCTTCCCAATGGCGTTTCTGTTGCTCCAGATCAGAGGTAAATGGACGATATTGCAACAATTGATCCCATAGATTCTTGAGAATACTGTAATATTCCGGTAACGACTTCCCAGACTGCTTAGTAGAAAAAATTTGTTCATATAACTCATAAACACGAGAAACATTACTCTGTTGCGAAAAAGAGTCAGAAACAGAGTCCCAAATCTTCTTAGAAGAGTCACAAAATTCAACCGTAGATGCAACATGGGATTCCATACTATGCCACAGCCAGCCCATGACCACCGAATCCTCACACATCCAGTCATCATACTTTGCGTCAGTTGTAGGAGGAGGTTCATCAATTATAAACTTTAATTTCCGTTTTCCACGTAAAAAAACTTTAACTGCATGTGCCCACGCTAAATAATTAAGTCCATTCAATTTTTTTGAGGTGATAGGTTTAGGCATATCATCATCTTTGGACATGGAGGATGGTGGAACAGCTTTGGTATCACCCATAATAAATAAAAACCAATTTGGAACACAAAAGAAGAAAAATAAGCAAGCAGAGTTGTAGCAACAGACCCAAACCGACCCAACTGGTCACTGCCGCAAGAAGTATCGAAGGATATCGAAGGTAACACTCACGAAAGGCAACAAACACCAAAAAACAACACTCACGAAGGCAGCAAACACCAAATCGAGCCCTAAGGGTTTGGATCGAAGCAACAAAACCACACAAGAAGGCCCCAAATCGCAGATCTGAACCAAAAAGCCAAAATAGCCGAAAATCTTCAAAAAAATTCGAAACACCATTCAAATGGCTACCAAAAATTTCAAAAAAATGACCATGATGATCGCAAGGACCAGGCGAGTCCACTCATGTTGGTCAAAAGGGGATGACGTCATCATCGGAAAGATGACGTCATCATGACGTCACTGTTGGGAGGTGACGTCAGCAGTGGCGAGGTCTCTGTCTTGTTCTTAGTCTGATTTCGTGAAGACAAGATCGAGTGGATGTTTATGTGTATGGATCGATACGCTCTGATACCAAGTTAAATTATGTGATGAATATTAGGGTTAATGTGTAAGAGAGAAGAAAGATAAGAAGGGGAGAATTATGGCTGCTTAACCAGCACCCATGTATATCTTCATATATATATATAAGAAACCTAGAAGTAGGCAAATTACAATCCTACCCTCAATGTAATAATCTAAATAATAACATAAACAACTAAAATAAACTCTAACAATTGTGAACAAAACAAACACACCCAAACACTTTTGGAGGAATAGGAAATAATAAATATAGAGGAAGGCTTAGTAAGAAGTTCAATGGGTGATTTCTTACCCAGCATGCGAGACGGAAGGCAGTTGATAAGATAAGCAGCAGTAAGGACTGCTGCTCCCCATAATGTTTTAGGGACTTGCATGGAGAACATCACAAACCTAGCTGTTTCTAACAAATGACGATTTTTTCTCTCGGCAACACCATTCTGGTGAGGGGTATTAGTGCATGAGGTTTGATGAAGCATACCGTGCTCAGAGAAGTAGTGAGAGAGACCACTATAGATGTATTCCCCCCCCCCCCCCCTTTATCGGACCTAACAACTTTGACAATAGTGTTAAACTGAGTACAAATCATCTTGTGGAAATTTTTGAAGTTGGGAAATACTGCATTTTATCTTTCATCAAAGACACTCATGTCGTGCGAGTACAATCACCAATAAAAGTGACAAACCATTTAAAGCCATTCAAAGTAGGAATATGTGAAGGACCCCAAACATCGGTATGTATAATGGAAAAAAGGAATCGTACTTTTATTGATGCTAGAATGAAAAGTAGCACGATGGTGTTTTTCGAGTTCACAAGCCTCACAAGATATCTCATAAACACTTTTATTATGAACTAAATCAGGAAATCAAAAAAGCAAGAACTGGTGCCACAGCCATGTCTCCTTAGGAAGAATATCTTTCTGTGAATGATGAGCAACTGGTGTCAACTCCTCCTTAGTAGTTCCCTGGGGCAACAGAAAATAAAGACCGTTCTCCTCCCTACCACTGCCAATCGTCTTCTTCGTGGTGAGATCCTGAAAGACACAGTGAGAAGGGAAAAAAGTTACACTGCAATTAAAATCCAGAGTAACACGACTAATAGAAAGAAGATTAGTCAGAAACGTGGAATATGGAGAACATAGGATAAAGCAAGAGAACTAGAGACATTTACAACACCTTTACCAGAAATGGAGGAGAATGAACCATCTGTAGTTATAATCTTATCTTTCCTTGAACAAGGATTACAAATCAAAAAAATATTGGAAAGACCAGTCATGTGGTCGGAAGCTCCTGAATCCATTATCCACGGCTGTCGAGAATCAATGTAAAAGGCACTAGAAGAATTAGCAACATTACCTTTATGAGCAAAAGCAGTTAAAGCACTAGTGGAGGTATCCAACTGAGCCATTATGCGTCTGAGAGTCTCAAGATCAGTGCTACTAATAGAACCATATCCAGAAGCAGGGACCTCCTCTTGAGGAACATCGGAACCAAAAGATGAATTAGCCCGTGGTCCATTACCACGACCACCACGGCCACGACGATATCCACCACTAAGACTTCCACGGCCTCCAGACATGGACGACGTCCATGAAGATTCCAACATTTATCACGGGTATGTCCAAAACGATTACAATAGTCACACAACAGAGATCCTTGTCATCCCCTCTTTCTGGAACTGGAGTCTTACCACCACGATGGGTAGAGAAGATTAAGGCAGAGCGCTCGGAGGACTGGGGAAGCATGACTAAGCGACGACTCTCCTCATTCTGAACATAAGCAAATGCCTCTCTAAGTGTCGGAAGTGGTTTCATACCAAGTATTCTGCTTCTAACCGAAACAAGTTATGGGTTAAGGTCAGCGAGGAATTTAAATATTCTCACTTTCAATGTAGGTCTTAAAGTTAGTAGCATCGTTGGAACACACTGGATGATAGGTAAGAAGATGATCAATTCTCTTCCAAAGGACTCCAAGAGCCGTGAAATACTGTAAGGTGGACCTATCTCCTTGAACCTCGCCTTTGATAGCTCGACGCAACTCATAGATCTGTGCAACATTCCCTTTGCGAGAATAGGTCTCCACAAGGGTATCCCAAATATCTTGGGCTTTAGCCATCCCAAAAAAAGCTTCAGCAATATCTGACTCCATAGAATGAGTGAGCCAACTCATCACCAAAAAATTATCAACTTCCCACTTGGCATAAGCGGGATCCTCCTGACTAGGGACCTTGATTGTACCATCCACATACCTAAACTTTGACCTACTTTTGAGCCAGAATGTAGCCGACTGAGACCAAGACAGGTAATTTTCACCATTAAGCAAAGCTACGGTGATTTTGGCCCCAAGGTTCTCGCTAACGGAGACTCTCTCATGACCTATTGGAGAACTCGTAACTTCGGTAGACTTCGTAGGTATATTATCTTTCGCCATCCAGAAGAGATGTTCTCACACTCGTATTAGTGGTGGAATCAAGGCACCTAGTAATCACGGGCACCACTCTGGTGCAATTGTCCAATCTATGGACAACTCATCTGTCCAAATAAGGACCTAAGAAAAAATCATACAAGTTGTGATCAGATCCAAGTAATCACGAGACCCAGGTCTGATCTAGAAGAAGATATAGAGAGATGAGGGGTGTCGGCTAGGGTTTTAACCAGCCAGGGGCTTGCGGCTGGTCAGTGGAGGTGTGTTGGTGGTGCAATTTGGTGGTGTAGTGATTCGGCTGGGTGGATTAAGCCAGGGTGAGGGTTCGGCGAGGCTTATGATGATGTTTGTTGGTGTCAGCTGGGTATGGATGTGGGTTGGAGGTGTTCGGTGAGACTGGTGGTGATGTTTGGTGGTGTCGGCTTGGTATGGATGTGGGCTGGTGGTGTTAGGCGAGGATGGTGGTGGTGGTTGGTGGTGCGATTAGGCTGGTGGTGGTTGTTGGATCGAATCCCTCACTTGGGGAAGCTCTGATATCATGTTAAATTTAGAGAAAGCTTAGAGCGTGCTAATTGCAACTCTCTCTTTTATTAATCAGATGTAAACATGGGTAAATTACAAGAGTACCCTTAGGTACAAAATATAACATAAGAAAATAAAATAATTAACTCTCAACACTAGGGTCTTATACATTGTATATGAGGTTGTGACACTCACCTTGGGTTGGTGCGTGTGTGGTGTGTGTGGTGTGTGTGGTACGTGTGGTGGCGCCGAGCTTCGACGGCGGCGGCTATGGTGGCCAAGCTCCTTCCTCTCTCCTCAGCTCCTTCTTGCTCTGGAACTCCTCTGGATCCTCCTGCAAAGTGTGTGTGTGTGTGTACAAGAGATGTACACCCTCTCCCTCTCTTCCTCTCCCTCACTCTCGGCTCCCTCTTTCTCTCTCTCTCTCTCTCTCTCTCTCTCTCTCTCTCTCTCTCTCTCTCTCTCTCTCTCTCTCTCACAACTAGTGTGTGTGTGTATGTGCAATTTCTTCTGAATTTTCCACACATGTTTCAGAAACGTTTCCGTTTCCAAGAACACCGAAGGTACGAAACACTATACCGAAACGAAATTTTGACCCTTGGACGTGACTACTATACATACCAACAATCCTTTATGATGTGAAAAGAAGTAGGATAATCACACAATCTACCTACGACTCAGAGCATTTATTAGCTCAACTTGATTATTTAATCAACTATTACGCTCAAACATCTCAGCACGGTTTTCACTAAGAACACCTATACCACTCATCATTCTTTAGACTGTTTCTCTTTACACCTGACCCACTTTTCCTCAAGATACTTAGGGTCCGTTTGATAAAGCTGAAAATTAAGCGCTGAATTTTAAGTACTGAAATTTTTAAGCAATTGAATTTGCAATATTGAAAACAGTATTTCAAGTATTGAAATAGAATGCATTCAGTGATTATTTTCACTAGAAAATTTTCACTTTACGTTTTCAGTGAATTTTTTGTAGCCTTTTCAATTACTTGGGACATTTTCAAACACACTGAAAAAGAATATGAAAATTTTCAGCCCTTAATTGGGTTATCAAACACACCCTTAGCAATCATTTGCAGATTTCTACTCTGTAACGAAGTTAACTACCTTCACGGTACCCTAACATCTACATAATGTCATAAACAATAAGGAAAACTACTACGCTTGTGTTTTCCCCAATGCTTCATTAATATTAGAATTTTCTAAAAATATGATTGCAACTTAAGGAAATGAGGAGGGATTAGTTCAGTGACTCGCAAATAAATTTTTAACCATCTCACAATACTTTCTTTTTCCTTCCTATTTTTCTCACAACCAAACAAAGAGAAGTATCCTCATGTTTTCCTCTCCTTTCCCTCACTAAATCCGTGAACCAAACAGAGCCTTATTGTCCATGGTATTTGGTAGTCAAGAATGTTGCCTAATGTTTGTAAGACAATTAAAACTTGAAAAGATTGGCAATTACCTGCTGAGTTCCCTTCACAATCCCCTCCATGGAATCAACAAGCTTCTTGCCACCTTCAGTGCTTGTAATTGCATCTTGAAACTATACCAAAATTTCAAGTAAAAGAAGTGAAAAATGACAAATGAAAAATAAAAAATTAGGGCAAAAAGAATACGATCTTTTCCATTACTTCAACAATATCACTGTACTTGTGCAGATCTCAAGGTTCTGCACCTTGAAGTAGAAATGTTCGTGGTTATACTCAACATGTGGTTTACTCCTTCCTTTACATTTTTTTCCAGACTCGGTCACTTTATCTAACTCGCAGCGAGTTTCCATCCTTGTCAATAATTTTGACCATATTTCATGAAGTGGTTGCTTTAAAGCTCCAACCAGAGTTCCCAATTTTTAGCCTAAACTTCTAACATTGCACCCAACAAGAATGATGAGAAGGTAAACTAAAATAGTAATGCTATGCTTCCCAAATTTCGAATCCCAAATGCTTCCCAAATACATGTGGCAGTGAGACCACCTTCAATAATGATGGGACCACTTCAACATCCTCCAACCAAAATCAGGTGGTCCCACTGCCACATGTATTTGGGAAGCATTTGCTCAACACTTGGGAAGCATAGCATTACTCAAAATAAGAAGTAAAGTTTTAAGTCTCCCCCTTAATCCAAATTCATGTTGCTGTGCCATTTCATTTCATTTTTGAGATTATATCGAAAAGAACAAAAAAATTAATTAACCAGCTCAAATTATTCACAAGAAGTAAATGAGCTAATCCTGTTATCGTAATTCGAGCAGTATCCTAAAAGTACATTCAATGGCACTCTTTGATGAAAGCTGAACCTTTACCGTAATTGTTATTCGAGCGGTATCCTAAAAGTACTTTCAATGACAGTCTTTGATGAAAGCCGAACCTAAAGAGACGTAGACCGAGAGTAGAGTGTGATCCGAACCTTCACTTTCACATGGACTCTTCATGTTTAGTGAAGAACAACCAACATGCAAATGTGAGTTTGAAGTTACTTCTGCCTGCAATCAATCTAGTGAGCTCTTTCAAGTGGGGCAATTTTCATCTTACCTAGCTCATTCTAAACAATATGCTCAGCCAGAAAAGACTCTAGATCTCGATCATAAAATCATGCCAATGTATAGAAAGGAAACTACCACCACTTTGAACTGCAACCCCACCGTGATATCTCAAAAGATACAGCCAGTGAAACATCGAAGCATTTACAAACGGTGAACCACAAGGGCATGAAGCATTTACAGCCGGTGAAATATGAAACCATGACAACGATATCCATGCATGTGTGTGAGGCTTCTGGCATTTTATGTCATTACCATTAGAACATGACTTCTTTAGCTCACAACAATATATTTATTTAATAAAAAGGAAATGTATTAAATGGCTAAACTTTTGTTTCTATTTCCCTCATATGTGTAAATTCGTGTTGCTAGAGAATTAGTTTCTCTCCTAAAAATTTTTTGCTTGCACACGGGAAATGGCTCCCACTTGGTAGGTTGCAAATACCCGAGGACAAGGAAAAACTATGTTTTGCACTCACAGGCATGGAAATAGCTCTAAACAGGCTTCTAATTTATGTAAACCTACCACATACCCACTCTATGAAGCATTTCATCATTTACAATTGTGAAATGATCCAACCAACGACATGGACATTACAAATGTGAAATTCATCAAGATAAGTAATAAAAATCGTGATTTCAAAAGGAACAGTTGATAACAGTTAGCATTAACATTAGAACACATGCATTGCAAGGGAGACCAATGAGAAAAAGCAAGCCATATCACTCAAAACTATGATTGTTACATAGATTCCTGAGTCCATTGATACGAGTCAATTTAAGTTATCTACAACCCTTCATGATTCATGATTCTAAGCTTTGACAATTTAAGTGGAAACTTTCAACATTTTGAGCTTTGCTATTGGATGAAACTAGTGTTAAATAATTACTTTGCTCATTTTAAGCACTAGACACGTGTTTTTTTTTTTTTTTTTTGGTGATAGCACTCGACGCGTGTTTTTATATGTATACACTATATACCTATACATTATTTTTTATTTTCCAGAAAAAAACAAGTGAATCTTACAATTCAGTATACATTATTTTGGCAAACCGATTCACAATTCAATACAAGGTTTGACAACAACATTCGCATGGTTAAAAATCTAGAGATATGGAGTCCACATGAAAAGGCATTAGAGGAAATACCGATGATATCAGTCAAAGAAAACTCTACCAATTACAATTATACCTGTGAACTTATGGAGTTCAGTAAGGATGTCTCCTTCAACATCAATTCTTTAATCTCCAATAAAGCATTAAAGGTAGCATAGTAAATACGAGTTTGTCGAAGCTTATCCTGTATATGGTCAAAAGTGTCAATAATATAGTCAAGCTTGGACCTAATGAGCGATCAATAGATTTACACAAAGGTAGGAGTATCAACTATCTAAAGTTTTGCCACCTGAATATGAATGTAAAGTTCTGAAAAACGGCGCTCATACCTGCACAGAAGATTTTACTTAGTGGGGTAACTATATTATCCGTATCTATGCAGGAAAGATAGGAGTCAACAATGGAAAAGACATCATGTTCAAATTCTTGCCAGTAACTCGGTTTTCTTGATTTCTATATCTATCTTAGTTTGCAGTCTGCACTAAAATTCAGAGCGTTTTTACTAGGCCATCATATGACAGATCAATTTTCATATTATCATCTCGAAACTCTTAGCACATATCAGCACCCATATCATGACAGGAGATACATTCAATTCCATGGTGGAATCCACAAAAGAAGAATACAGAAAAAAGAAGAATTATTGTAAGGTGGAAGAGTTGGTTCTTAACTAGATATAGTTTGATCCAAACTATAGGGAAGAAAAAAAAAAGATGTCAAGAAACCAAGAGGGTCTTCATGGTTTCACCCCTGCCAAGCCATCTGCCCCTGCTTTGGACGATTGTAAGGCAACATTTGGATTGGTTGTGGCTTTTGCATTACGCAAAAGCAGAAGCCACAATCACAAGGGCACAATGCGCATTAAGAAAAATTCATTAAAACCTAATTGTGGTTCTGCATCAAATTTAGGCTAAAGCATCTCCCGACCTGCTTCAGTAAAAAAGTGATTTTGGGGCTCTGGAGTGCTTTAAAATGTATCCAAACAGGCTAACATATGCATTTTGCGTCAGCACGTTTAGGTTCAAATGTATGTTTTGAGTATTGATTCCAAACAAGGCCTATGCACCTTCACAAATGAAAATAAGCAAATTTATCAAGAGAATAAGAGATTGAACAAATGATCACCATTGTGGAAATGAAGGTTAAGAGTAACATACTGGATGAGTTCCCCTTGTGATGGCACAGAATCGAGCTGTCGCTTCAATGACACAATTTCTCTAAGTTTAGCCGCAAGTTCCTACCACAAAGTTTTCACCACATCGTTTTTCGTAAATAACAATGTAAAAGTTGCACCAGGCTTTGGGAAGACTTTGGCTGCCACGACTAAAGTCTCATCAATACATATGTTAGCCAACAATTAGCGACATCAGCAGAATACTAGAACAAGTGACCATTTTGTTTTAGAAAATATTTTACAATATGACAGGCAATGCTATATTAAATTCTTTGCAAGCTAATTCTGACGTTAACTAAGGTAATAATCTGAACTGATAACACAAGCTACTGAAATATACAAAGCCCAATAAGAAACTGTCGTTTAATTGGTGGAATTCCCCATAACTTTATTATCATGACTTAACACATTTGTGGTTTCCAGCAACCAAGACACGATGTGTAATAAAATCCACTTGAACTGAGACAAGGAAAACATAGGGACGTGAGGAAGTTAGTTTATATCTTGAAAGGGAAGACTTGCCTACATAAAGATAGTGAATTTTAAAATGTTGATTTAAGAGAAACTCAAAATTAAAACTGTGGGATTTTCCACCAAGGATGTCTAGTTAGTACATCATACTAAGACAAAAAGCTAGGGACTTCGTGTTGATTACTGTTGGAATATGCTAGAATAAAATATATTATCTAGTATCTATGAAATTGATGTATATGATATTATATTATCTAATACATTAATATAAGATATAGTATATGATGTGGTGTATTGATGTGTTGGATTTCCTATTACCTATATAAAGGCCCCTCATGTAATATTGCAGTATTGACTTCCAATACAAGAGTCTTTTATTTTATAACATGGCATCAGAGCAGGTTCTTCCTGCCTAGTCTCTCTTTCAGTCTTCCGCTTCACCGGCGGGCAGCGACCTTGCCGCTCCGCCAAACATCACTATTCAATCTTATCTGTTTCTATTTCTTTTTCTCTGTTTTATTATATGGATCGATTATTGAAATAATATATCAATCCTTTTGTTTTCCCTTGTTCACGTGGGTTGCTTTGGAATCCAAAGTAGATCATAATCCAGTGTGGCAGTCTCTCATTCTCAATCTTGCCCCCAAACTTTCTGAAATTTCAATCAGTCCCCCAACTTTCTGAAATTTACAAATCAGCCCCCCACAGTTTTTTGGAATTTACAAAATCACCCCCAAAATATTCAGACATGACATAATTTTTTACTATGTTTTGTGCAGCTCGTGGACTGCCCTTGTTTTGCTTCTGGTGATTCTCTTTGATTAAATAAGACCTTGTTTGGTCCATGTTTAGTTGTGGCTGATTGATTTGGGCTACTGTTTGGTTCAATTTTGTTAAATTTCAACTCGATAGTCTTGTATGGCGCATTACAACATTTGTTTTCACTGTTCTTGGGCTGAAATTGGTGATTTTGTTGTGGGTTTTAGTCCCACGCTTTGTTTTGTTGTTGGTGAATTGTTTTCACCTTGGCCAATATTGTGGATATTGTTGTTCCACAATTACTCGTTGTTGGTGGTGGATGTTGTCTATTCCTTGGCCAATCTTGAGGATTTATATATCCCACTCTTTGTTGACATCACCATTTTCACACTTGATATAGTTTGGTTTCGGTTGTAATTTTCATTACCACCTTCAGTTTGAGGAGGGATTTGAACACGATGATGTGCAAGGGAAAATTGTGCCCTAAATTCTTATTGAGGGGGAGTATTGAAGAGATCTTGGAAAAGTTGAGCCAGTCAAATGGTGATGATCATTTTACTCTCAAATGCAAGTTGGACACTTCAAAAGATTCCGTGTGCCAACTTGAGGGGGAGTGTTAGAATATGCTAGAATAAAATATATTATCTAGTATCTATGAAATTGATGTATATGATATTATATTATCTAATACATTAATATAAGATATTGTATATGATGTGGTGTATTGATGTGTTGGATTTCCTATTACCTATATAAAGGCCCCTCATGTAATATTGTAGTATTGACTTCCAATACAAGAGTCTTTTATTTTATAACAATTACTAAACCGGAAGTTCACTTGTTTTTCCTGCAGTTGTTCCATCATGAACGTTATTGATTAAAGCAAAGAAACTATTTTATTACCTACCGTAGAAAAGATCAATGTATCTATTTATAACTCCATTCTTTTCTAAAACACACCATGTTAAATATGTAGGGACACTATCTTTTATTTTCTCTAAATTTATAATACAAAATGAAATCATTTTTCTTCTCTCTATATCCTCCATCTTACTGGCATAAATCTAAATTGATTTTATTGCGCTAATCACCCTCTACAAAGTTATAGTATGACTCACTAACTTAACGCAATAAAATTTTTATAAAACTTAAAATATCCATTATTTTCCTTCTACACAGGATCAAGGGCAACAAAGGATCAACCATTGGAAAACCCCTCAAATTATTAGAAACACATAGGTGATCCATTCATCAGACTACAAGATGTCATCATCAAAACCAATGTCTTGATTCACTTTTTCCACTCATCCCCAAACCAGATTCACATACTCATTCGTTTTTTGTTGGTCAGGTTGCAATAGCCTCGAGTTCCTAGTTGTAAGAATTACACTCATCAGCAATAATGATTGCATTCAATATTTTCTTGCCTTGAACAAAAGCAGTTCCCCGGTTTAAAATCTCTTATCTTCTTCAATTTGATTGCGTAGACCTTAGCTAATTGTTTTATACACACACCACCAACCTGATAGGCCTACAACCATAGAAATTGTGGCTCCATCTTTCTTACGAAATATGGTAATGAACGTAATAACTAACAGAACAATGAACATATAACTACTACTGCACATGAGGAGCAGATGGGAAATTTTCAACTCAAAAAGGCACGAACATAGAGAGAAATCGAACACTGCAAAGTAACATTGTCAACCACGTAGAGTGACTGATTGCACAGCAATGCCTACAACACTCGCAAACATTTATAAGGTGATGTTACTAATTTCATCACAATTAAAGACATCATCTTTGTATACAGGAAAACAAAAGCTTTACTTATGTAGTACTTTTGCTATAGTTGTAGTACTTTTAGACTAGTACTTTATGCTTTGTTAGTAGTCCCTTTTGTTGCTTTACTTTTAGGTTGTTATTTTGTATTGGTCACAACCATGCAAGGTTAGTGCACCCTAAGAGTAGTATATATAGTAGCTATTATCAGCTTTGTAGGCAGTTTTTTATATTAGTTGGAGATAAAATAAGAGAATAGAGCATTGTTTGGCTCTCTTTTGTGCTCCAATCCCAAAAACCCTAATTTCTATACAAGTCTTCTTCCATTTCTCTTGATTTTGAGCTTTGCATGGCATCATTTGGTAACAGAGCAAGCAATCGAACCTGAGAGTTGATAAACCCAACTGTTTTTGTGGAGAAATTTCAACCGAACAAAGCCAAACACCTCACATAACCATCGGTGACACCCAAAACCTCTCACGAGTGCATCGCAGCACCATAGTTGAACCAAACAGACCCTCCAGCCTTCAACGACTGCTCGAAGCCAGACTGGGACTTGCAACTGTGCATTGCGAGCAAGAAGGAGACCTTCGCGACAAACTCGATAAAATCTGAACCAAACAGAGCCTTGCGAAACACCACTTTGGCCTGGCGATGGTTATCTGATTGTCGCAGCAGTAGTTAGTAGCTGAGTTTGATTTCTGGACTGGTTTGCGATTGAGTTACGGAGACTCAACTCGATTGTGACTAGGTGAGTTGTTTTCAATTGGGTTTTGATTGCTAATTTTGATTTTCGATTTTCAATTTTTGGTTGCGATTTCGACTCGAATTCCGACGAGGGTGGTAATTGGGTTAAGATTGAAAAAATAAATAAATAAAATTACTTGGTTGTGGTTTGTTGTTGGTTGATTTGAAATTGATTGTGGTTGTCAAATTGCTTGAGAGTTGCTATGGCTCAACGAGGAAGATGTAGAAGGGGTCGAGGGGGACGAAACGCCATGAACTTTAGGGATGGGGCTGACTTGCCACATCCGATGGGACCTAACGGTGCCCAAGAAGAAATTCCTATTCGTAGGAATGAGATGGATGAATTACGGAGGCAAGTAGCCGCTCTTACGGAGATGGTGCAACGACTCCAACCCCGTAGTATGCGGGATGATGAGTCAGTTGACACTCAATCCCACTTTGAGAATCCTTTCGGAGTCTCTCAAAGGCGTCGGGATGTGGGTGAGAGACATAAAAGCAAGTGGGAACACATCAAGGTAAAACTCCCGGAATTTCATGGAAGCTTGAATCCGGATGAGTTTGTTGATTGGTTGAATGCTCTTGAGAGGGTGTTTGATTGCTATGAAGTCTCCGATGAGAAGAAAGTGAAGCTTGTGTCTATTCATTTGAAGGGGCGAGCCTCGGCTTGGTGGGAACAATTGCAAACTAGTAGACAACGAAGGGGAAAAGGGAAAATTAGAGAGTGGGACAAGATGAAGAAGAAGCTCACGGGGCAATTCCTTCCTTTCAATTACATGCAAACTCTTTATAAGAATTTGCACATTCTTCGACATGTTGGGAGCGTGGAGGAATACATCGATGCATTCTATCAACTTGTTTCTAGAGTTGATTTGAATGAGAGTGAGGAGCAAATGGTGGCACGGTATATTAGTGGTTTGAAACCCTCCATTCAAGACACCCTATCTCTACCTCCATTGTTGACGGTTTCGGAAGCTTTTAACCGGGCTATATTGGTTGAGAAGCAACAATTTCCGAGTAGTTCAAGGTACGGGCAGCCTAATCAAATTTTTAACAATGCCAGTAACTCGTCAAATGTTGGAAGGAGCTTCACATATAAAGATGGGCAACAAGAAAGAGTGGGTAAGGGAGTCGTATCTTCACCGAATCTACAAAATTCCACGCGTGTGGGTGTTGGAAAGCCAACCCAAGGAAACGGGTTTAAATGCTATAAGTGTGGGGAACCCGGTCATAAGTCCGCAGAGTGTCGGAAGGCGATGGGAAACCAAATAAGACACTTCTCGTAGAAGAGACGGATGACATAGAGGAAAATGTGCAATTCTCAATCTATGACGAAGCTACAAATGAAGAAATTGGAGGAGATGCGGAAGAAGAAGAGGGCTTAGCACTTATGATGAAGAAAGTACATTTTGCACCAAAACTTGAAAATGAAGAAGATTAGTTGAGAACCAATATTTTCTACACCACTTGTAGTATTGGGGAAAGAGTTTGCAACATGTTCATTGATAGTGGAAGTTGTGAAAACATGGTCTCCCAAGAGGTGGTGGACAAATTGAAGTTGAAAACCGAGGAGATTTCACAACCATATAAGCTCTCTTGGTTTAAAAAGGGAAGTGAAGTCAAGGTGACAAAGAAGTGTTTGGTCTCATTTTCCATCCGAAAGAAGTATTTTGATGATGTGTGGTGCGATGTGGTGCCTATGGATGCTTGCCACATATTACTTAGACGACCTTGGCAATATAAACGACACACTATGCATGACGGAAGGAAGAATACGTACACTTTTTGCAAGGAAAATCAGCAATACACATTGCTGCCCATGCAAAGAAAGACGCCATCTAAGACTCCTACAACTTCTCTCCTTGTCTCCAAGGACCTTATTGAGCCCCTTGTTGAAAGTGGATGCATAATTGCTTCAGTCATACAAGATAATAGTGCAGTTTTTGAGGTTCCTAGCGCCATTGGAGAAGTAGTGGAAAGATACTTTGATGTTTTTCTGCTAGAAGGGGCCTCGAATTTTAGCTCTTGTGCTACAACTGTTCTTTTGACACCAAAAGGTGACATTTCACCGATGTTTGATACTTTGAGGAGAGAGGCATTTTATGACCACATGCAGAAAGGTCGATTTGCTTTGAATGGGGTGATTCTCCGGGGGGTATGTCGTTTCTTCAAAGGAGATAAATGTGGATGCCAAAAAGATCAAGGAGGAAATGGAGTAGTTTACACTTTTTAGCGAACTTGCCCATGGCTGCAAAGCCCTTCTACCCTTATTAGAATTCGAGATGAAAGCCTGGTCGGATTCACCTTTCCAGTCAGATCAATCAACGCTGAACTGACGATCGGAAACTAAAGACAAATCTACATCTACTTATAACAAACACGTACACACAAGCAGGCTTGAATCCTGTTATCTTAACTGAGAATGCCGTTACTTATAGCCTTTTAACGGCAGCCAAGAGAAGGAAGTTGAATGGACACAAGAGGGAAAAGATTGTTTCACACTTTTGAGGACGTTGTTACTCAAGGCTCCGATCCTAGCAAACATTCATCTTGATGAAATCTTTGAGCGTGATGATGCAATCATTAATACATCATTAGCCTACGGGTGGAAGTACTTTTACACCTAGACCAACTTGCGGACAAGTTTTCTTTTAGGGGGGGGTATGATGTAGTTCTTTTGCTATAGTTGTAATACTTTTAGACTAGTACTTTATGCTTTGTTAGTAGTCCCTTTTGTTGTTTTACTTTTAGGTTGTTATTTTGTATTGGTCACAACCATGTAAGGTTAGTGCACGCTAGGAGTAGTATACAACTATATATGGTAGCTATTCTCAGCTTTGTAGGCAGTTTTTGATATTACTTGGAGATAAATTAAGAGAATCGAGCATTGTTTGGCTCTCTTTTGTGTCCCAATCCCAAAAACCCTAATTTCTATACAAGTTTTCTTCCATTTCTCTTGATTTTGAGCTTTGCATGGCATCATTTACCTCAGTGCTTTCATTGTAATCTATTTTAAGAGCATTTGATGTGTATGTTAGGTAAGATTTAAATACATCAGATACACACACACACACATATATCAGAGTTTGTTGTGATACATATTTGAATTCCAAGAAAAAAATTAGAGAAAAACAATTATACATAAATTCATTTTTTGCATGTAATCTGCTTTTTTATGTAAGTATGTATCCTTATCGTTACCAACATTTTACATTATTTAGCATAACTAAAAAAGATTCTTACAGTGCACAACTTATTTTGAAACTTTTGCATCTCAGGCATATATCGTCTCCCATAAAGTCAAAGATGCAAAAGGCTTTATATTCAATAAGTACTCGCAAAGAAGCAATGGAGCACTACCGTCTTTGCTGAATGAAGTCTCTTGACTGAGTATTGTGAAGAATCGTCAAAATCTTTACAGGGGCTCCTGTTGTGAACGCCACTGGATATTATTTTCTCAAGTTCACCAATATCATCCCGCAACTCAGAACACTTAGCTTCGTAGGTGGAGTTCAATTCATATTCTTGCTGCTCCAGAGCCTGAAAAAACATTAATTTTCAACCACCAAAGGTATATAGTATATAAAAAGGAAACATCTTCTGTAAGACAATATTAGAAAATAGTAATAACACAATTAAATTTCGCATTTCCAATGAAAAATGAACCAGATGGAATAGACAGGCAGACCAGAACTTGTCTTACCAAACCCCTAGAGTTAGCATCTATGTCACATGGGCTCTTCTTCATAGGTTGAAGCAGAGTGTTAGACACTTAACACTTGAGCATGGATATGGGATCTTTGATCGAAAGCCAGATGGGCACGAACCAAGAAGCATGTTAGCTTCTTGTACAATAGTACATTGAAATCTATGTCTCTATAACATTATGGTTGAACTGCTCGTGTTAAAGTATGGTTATTACATTAAACCATTATTTCCTCTTAGAAATAGAAAAGAAAATATAGGTTGATTGTAGTCTCTCAGATCCTTAGATTGATGAATTTGGGATTTTTGACACTGAAAAGCATACCCATAACCTGTAATTTTTGATCCAGTATTTTAAATAAAAATACCAGTTTCTGTATGGCTACTATGTTTTATATACACGGAGATCGTATCAAATTATTAATAAATAAATAGTGTTGGAAATAATTATTTCTTGGATAAGATTTCAGTCAACTTAGAATTTATTAGGATCTTATCTTGTGGTTTGATTGTGATTTGATTTGGTGATCTTGTTTCCTCTTTTGTTTCTTTCCTTTTTCTGGTTTTCTTTCCTAAACTTGTAACTGTGTTTGGGTATATAAACAGCCTCATAGCATGAATAAAATTATTAGAAATTATTCCCATTGGTTTTCTTCTTGGTATCAGAGCCAATAAACCCTAACTCAGCTTCTCTACCACCTTCGGTCAACTCCCAGGCCCTCTCCAGCTCTGCGCCGCAACTCCCAGGCCCTCTCCCACCTTCGCCGCAACTCCCAGGCCCTCCACCACTCTAGCAGCAACTCCAGCACCCTCCACCAGCCTCGGCAACACCTCCAGCACCCTCCACCAGCCTCGGCGACACCTCCAGCCAGGCGCCCAGTCCCCTTTTCCCTTGCGGCAGCTTCTCCTACTGCCGCTTGCCTCTCTGTGGGCCTCCTTTGCATCCAGGTGATGCACTAGAGCCTTAGTGCTCCTCTCTCTCTTTTGTTGGGCTACCGAGTGTTCTCCGGTTGCCCTTCTTCATGCTCCGATTATTCTGGGCAGCCCTTGATCTTCCATATTCTCTGTGTGCTTACAAATTTTCAACCAAACCATGACCAATACAGACGAGACCAATAAGGACAATGTCCTTGTTCCCGCTGCTCCCACTCGTCCGGATCTCTCTCTCTCTCAACACACCCCTGCTCACCGGGTTACTAGTGTGTTGTTGAACCGACGTAATTTCGCTGCATGGTCTCGTTCTTTTCGCCTCTATCTTGGGGGTAAAGGCAAATCAAGTTGGATTTTGGGCACTGAACCGAAGCCCATAGTATCGGGTCCGCCTTAGCTCAATGGGATATTGACAATTGCACTATTCTCGGGTGGTTGTTCAATTCCATGGAAGATCGCATTTATCACATGTTCATGTTCCATGATACGGTTCATAGTCTATGGACTTCTCTGACGCAGATGTATGCTCATGAGTGCAATGATTCCCGTATCTTTGAGCTCTATCGGGAAATTTCTCAAGCTTCCCAAGCAACGTTGGGTGTTTCAGTTGCTAATTATTTTGGCTTCCTTCAGTTCAGGTGGGAGGAACTTACTCAGTATAAACCGCTTAGTGATTTTCTTGCTGAGGCTGCCACTATTGCTCTGCGACGTCTCAATCGCCTACATACTTACCAGTTTCTGATGGGTTTAAAACCTGAGTTTGAATCTCTTCGAGCTCAGATTTTAAATACATCTCCTATGCCCTCTCTATTTGAGGCATTTGCTACTATTGATGGTGATGAGCGCCGTCGTCGCTTGCTTAAACCTCAGCCCGTACCAGAGTCATCTCCAGTACCTGAACATATGGCATTTGCCGCCACTTCTGACACTGCTTCCCGTCCTCCTGGGTCAGGTAATCGCCCATTTTGCACTCACTGCATTACTCTGGGTCATGTTAAGGATCGATGTTTTAAGCTTCACCCTGAATTGCGAGAAAAATATGCTCGCAATAAAGGGAAGACTCCATCTCGCACTGCGGCTATTGCAGAAACCACTCCTGCTCCTACTCCGGACCTTCTCGAGCTCCAGGCTCAGATGGGACAACTTCAGTTTCAACTAGGGACTCTCCTTCAGCGAGGTTCTCTCTCTGGCACCACTCCTACTGCAACTTTGGCCTCAGGTACTCCTACTACTGCTCTTCATGTTAGGTCTGGAAATCCCTCTTGGATTCTGGATTCCGGGGCCAATGAACATATGACTGGTGAGTCATCCTTATTCTCTTTTTCCGGTGCTCCCAAATTCCAGTCTGTTTGTATTGCTGATGGGTCTATTCTTAATGTCAGAAGTACATGCGATGTTTGTCTCTCTCCTAATATTACACTATCATCTGTTCTTCATGTTCCCACCTTCTCTCATAATCTCGTTTCTGTTAGTCGTCTTGCTAAATCCCTTAATTGTGCGGTTGTATTCTTACCCGGTTCTTGTTTCTTGCAGGACCAGATTTCGAAGAAGATTTTTGCCAGGGGATATGGGCGAGATGGCCTCTACTATTTTGGCGATCCTCCTGGTGGGCATGTGTCGTCATCTGGTCTTCAGGCGGCTGTTTTGCCTGAATCTGAGTCTTTTAATTTTTCTTTAGAGTCTTTACATTTGTGGCACGCCCGCTTGGGCCACGCAAACTTTAAGTATCTTTGTCAACTTTTTCCATTATTAAATAAAGCCTGCCAGAAGTTTAAATTTCATTGTGTGGTGTGTGAATTATCAAAACATATTCGCACTAGCTATATACCTTGCATGCATCATGCACCATGTGCATTTGATATTATTCATTCTGATATATGGGGGCCCTCTCCTGTTACTGCTATGTCTGGGCATCGTTATTATGTAACCTTCATTGATGACTATACACGATGTGCTTGGGTCTATTTACTAAAGAAAAAATCTGAAGTGTTTTCCTTGTTTTCTAATTTCTTGACCATGGTTAAAACTCAATATAACACTGTTGTTCGTAATCTTCGTTCTGATAATGGTCGAGAAAATATTACTAATGAGTTTCGGGCAGAACTTAATAAGCTAGGTATCCTTCAGCAACTCACTTGTCCTTACACCCCAGAGCAGAATGGTGTGGCGGAACGCAAAAACCGCTCCATCATGTCTGTTGTTCGGTGCCTTTTATGTGGGATGCATGTTCTTAAATATTTCTGGCATATGGCAGTCCTTACTGCCAATTTCCTCCTCAACCGAACTCCAAGTCGTGTCCTACAAGGAAAAGCACCTCTGCAACTTCTCCAGCCCGAAAAAACCCTTTTTCCGATATTACCTCATGTCTTTGGGTGCACATGTTTTGTCCAGAATCGAAGCCCTTCTCGCACTAAATTAGACAATAAGGCTGTCCGATGCATCTTTCTTGGCTATTCCACTATGTCTAAAGGCTACCGTTGTTATGACCCCACCACTCGTCATATGGTTTCTGATTCTCCTCTTCCTGACCTTCCAGAATATTCAAGTATGCTTCCACGACCAATTCCCTTGTTTGATTCCTCTCTGGAGGCTTCCTCCACCCTTCCTCCTGTTATCACCACAAGTCCTACTCAGGTGTACTCTCGTTATTATGTAACCTTCATTGATGACTATAACCTTCTAGATATCCCTCTAGAATTCGTAGGCCTCCTAATCGTTATGGTTTTTCTGACAGTACTAATCATCCCATTGCACAGTATGTTTCTTATAAAGGTCTTTCAGGTTCCTATTCTGCATATCTCAGTCAGGTTGACTCCACCTCTATCTCTCGGTCTGTTTATGAGGCCCTTCAGGATCCTCAGTGGGTGGCTGCCATGCAATTGGAGATGGATGCCCTTCAACGCAACCAGACTTGGGAACTTGTTTCATTGCCTAAGGGTGAGAAAACAGTTGGCTGCAAATGGGTATTCAGTGTGAAATATCAGGTGGATGGTACAATTGAAAGGTACAAGGCTCGTCTCGTTGCTAAAGGGTACTCAAATACCTCGCAAAGACTTCAATGCTACTTTTGCACCAGTGGCTAAATTGACATCTGTTCGCCTTATTATTTCTCTGGCAGCTTCCCATTCATGGCCTTTACATCAAATGGATGTAAAGAATGCATTCTTGAATGGTGATCTGAATGAAACTATCTATATGGATCCTCCACCGGGTTTTCGGGCTGAGGGGGAGTATTCAGGGAAGGTCTGTTGCCTGCGGAAATCTTTGTATGGACTGAAGCAATCGCCTCGGGCATGGTTTAATCGCTTCAGCAGTGTTATTATTTCTCTGGGATTTACTCGGTGTCATTCTAATCACACCTGTTTCACTCATCGTCGTCCTGATGGCCGGTCTATGATCGTTTTAGTATATGTGGACGATATCTTTATTACAGGTGATGATGCTCCAGGTATTATCAAAGTTAAGAAAGCTCTAGGTGAGTCCTTTGATATTAAGGACTTGGGCCCTCTTCGGTACTTTCTTGGAATAGAGGTTGCACGTTCTCGTCAAGGAATTTCATTTTCTCAAAGGAAGTACACTTTGGATCTGCTCAACGATACTGGTATGATGGGATGTCGGCCTCTACTCCTATGGATCCGAATCATAAGTTGTCAAATGAGTCTGGGGAACTTCTACCTGATGCATCGGTGTATCAACGACTTGTTGGTCGTCTTATTTATCTGACCAACACTCGACCCGACATCACGTTTACAGTGAGTGTTGTAAGCCAATTCATGCATGCACCTCGCTCTTCTCATCTTGATGCGGTTAATCATATACTTCGGTATCTCAAAACGTGTCCAGGTCTCGGGTTATTTTACTCTGCAGGAATTCAATCAGGAGTGTCTTGTTTTACTGATGCAGACTATGCTGGCTTCAAAAGTGATCGTCGGTCCACGACTGGTTTCTGTACTTTTTATGGTAGTCATCTTCTCTCTTGGAAGAGTAAGAAACAAGCCATGGTTTCTCGTTCTTCTGCAGAGGCAGAGTATCGGGCTATGGCCCAAGGAACATGTGAACTCCTTTGGTTACGTTCAATACTGAAAGAGTTGGGGTATCCGATTGTGGACTCGTCTATATTATTCTGTGAAAATAAATCTGCGCTTATGCTTGCCTCTGACTCAATCCTTCATGAACGTACTAAGCATATTGAAGTTGATGTTCATTTCATTAGAGAAAAGGTTCGAGTAGGAATTATTGTCCTAGAGTTTGCGCCTTCCTCTAATCAGACAGCTGATATGTTTACTAAGTCTGTGGGTCCCTCTCTCCTAAAGTCATCATTAGTCAAGTTGGGTCTTCTTGATATCTTTACTCCAGTTCCAGCTTGAGGGGGAGTGTTGGAAATAATTATTCCTTGGATAAGATTTCAGTCAACTTAGAATTTATTAGGATCTTATCTTGTGGTTTGATTGTGATTTGATTTGGTGATCTTGTTTCCTCTTTTGTTTCTTTCCTTTTTCTGGCTTTCTTTCCTAAACTTGTAACTGTGTTTGTGTATATAAACAGCCTCATAGCATGAATAAAATTATTAGAAATTATTCCCATTGGTTTTCTTCTAATAGTAATTGATTTACTATTTCACAATTTCTGTAATTTAATTACGTAACCGCCGGTATAAATGTTTCTGCAACACGAACTCCGCAAATTTACCTGACTATCAACTACTTACGAGCGACAAAACGTAAGATCGCGCTAGGGAAATATTTTACAATTTGGGATAAACTCACTATTTAAATATTATTTTAACACTTTTTACATTAATGGTTTGTCAAGCCCCAGAGAAGCAAAAATAGAGAAAATAAATTCCTTTTTGGTCCCGTATGCTCGTGATTGGTGATTACCGCATTGTCATCTACTCAAACCAACAATCACAATGATAGGGAGGATGCTATTCATAGAACATATCTTATTAAGATAATCAGAGGCTACAGCGGAAACTCACAGGTCGCAGTCTATTAAAACTGTTACAACAGCTGGCTTATAGTCTGAAGCCTAACACAAATATTAATGGAAGTATAACAGATATATAAACTAACTATTACAAAGCAGCACGTTTTCGTCTGTAAGCCTTCAGCTCCAAGTCCGGCGATACATCAGCCTCCCGTCCTCAATACCTACAAAGCTCTAGACATTGGAATGTCCAGGGCATAAACAGCATCCGCTTTGAATACAAAGTTGAGTGAATACATCAAACACACTCCTCACCCGTTACTGTTCAGCATCTTAAAATGTGGTTAATCTTTTATCAATGACGTCTCTCACGGACATAGCAAAGGTCTCGTTAAACTATACACTTAGCAATCCATCCGCACACAGCTTCGCAACAACGCCACAGCACTCAGCAATACTATAGCACACAGCAAAACCACAGCACTCAGCTCTAAAATATCACAGCACTTAGCTCCATAGCACTCAGCTCTACTACTACGGCACTCCAGCCCCAAAACGTTACGGCCATCAGCCCGGATATATTACCCTTGACATGAAGTCCTACATCGCACAACCTCCCAAACCCGATACGCAGTCCAACTCTATCATACGTCAAACCTGACACGAAGTCCAACTTTATCATATTTCGCCTCGACACATAGTCCTGATCCTATCCCAGCACCCTGGGTATCCCACACCTGATATCGTACAATCTTAGAGACCACAATCATACGCACAAATATAAATAATATCGACCTCCGCGGTCGACAGACCCACTATTATGCACGTCGGCTTCTCATCCATTTTAACAACATTATACCATTAGTTCCACTGTTCAATGCATTAAGCCCATTATTCCACGTGTGTATTATTCCAATACATTTCTCCAACAATCAGCGTATGATAATAAACAGGTTAATAGTTCATCAGGTCTAAAACAACTAAACATTTAACATTCTGATATGTTCAATCGATCGAAGTCATTTCGATCGATTGAGGAAAGTAAATGTTGGATCGATCGAAGCCACTTCGATCGATTGCGAACGGGCTGTGTTCGATCGATTGAACGCAGTATTATTCCAGAATTTGAACTGGACCATTCACGCACGTTCAAGGTCCATTCTATCTTGCCGAAACACATATATGCGAACATATCTATGCTACTAAGTGAGTATAGACAATCACCGTGAAGTTTGGCGACGCCGGTGAGCTCGAGATGGCAACGTAGCTTTGGAGAGATCGAAGAAGCAGCCTTGGACAGAGATCGAGATAGAGATCGAAGACATAGCCTTGGAGAGAGATTGAGATCGAGATGAAGACACAGTGTTGGAGGTGAGCTCCAGGGCATAAACACCATCAGCTTTGAATACAAAGCTGAGTGAGTACATCAAACACACTCCTCACCCGTTACTGTTCAGCATCTTAAAATGCAGTTAATCTCTTATCAATGACGTCTCTCACGGACATAGCAGAGGTCTCATTAAACTATACATGAAATCAATGATAACAGGAATCACAGGAAGCATACTAAGTGAAGACAATAATGAAGATCATGGTATAACATCTCATCACGCTATTCACCAAATCCATGCATGCAACCCATGCATCTATCTTTAGGTCGAGACGCTGAATCCATGACTGAACCATCATCTATTCTATCCATACCCATATCTATATTCATACTTGTATCCATATTCTTATTCTCATCCGTATCCATATGTCGATACAATAACAATTAAGGTATATCATAACTAACTCATAACATATAACAACATATAAACAACATTCTGCTCTTACCCAATCGATTGACCAACTAAGGCAATCGATTGGAACCAATGACAAAAGATTGGACAAAAGGGCAATCGATTGGCATAGCAATTGATTAGAAACCATGGCAATCGATTGGGATAATATCGAATCGATTGGTATCAATGACAATCGATTGGACTCCATCTTCTTCCTCAAAACTAACTGGTTTTATTATAAAAACGTTGGAGGTTCCTTTTCTTCTCATGCACGTTATTAACATACAGAATCATCCCAAAACATCCCTCTTGAGTGAGTTAATGAACTCACCTCTCTCTGGCAGTCCGGTGACGGCATCCCGAGCTCGTTTGGCGGCGAATATGGTGGGCTCTCTCTTTTTTTCTTCTTCTCTCTCTTCTCTGGTCTCTTCTCTCTCTCACTCTGTTCTCTTCTTCTTCTTCTTCTTCTTCTTCTTCTTCTTCTTCTTCTTCTTCTCTCTAACGCGAGTGTGTGTGTGTGTGTATATACGAATATATGTATGTGTGTATATATATAAGAGTATATATATATCTCTCTCTCTCTCTAACACACCCCCCCAGACCATAACATATATATGTATAAGGGGAGGAGTATATATAAGGGAGAGGAAACAAACCACAACCACACAAACTAAACGTGGTGACCAAGTTCTGCCTACTGCCAATCGATTGGGATCAGGTGGCAATCGATTGGTATTAGATATTATGAGGACAATCGATTGGATAAGAGGGCAATCGATTGGGATAGGGCACGTCTTTAATTCAGGTTGGCAGGATGGCAATCGATTGGGATCAAAAAGTGGCAATCTATTGGGAATATGGCAATCGATTGGGAACCAGACTCACCCAAAGGCTAGGAAAGTAAAGGAGTATATATACACATCTGAAAATACAGGGTATTACATGGTTCCTAATGATTGGATATGGGATATTTTAAAAAGCACAAGCCAAACAAGGCCTTAAATTCATATGCAGTGTATGTGCTTGTGTATGTGGTGCGTGTGTGTCTGTGGGTGTGTGAGTGTTGTGGACATTTAGGTTCCCAACTTGGGGACCAAGTTAAGCCTTGTATAAATATACATGTATACATTCTACATCACACTCTCCCTCACTACACACCACACAATCAGAATATACAGAGAAAGGAGAGAAAAATACAGAGAGAGGAAGAGAAAAACACACACACACAGAGCTTGATCACCATAGCTTGGAGCTCAGGTTTATTGGTTTTCTCGAGAATTCCCTACCTATGTAGCACGGGTACGGACACGTGACACGGGTACGATACGATATAAGGTATGGTGATACGGAAAATCCAAAAAAATGTAGGGTACTAGTACGACTAGGGTATGTTGAATAAAAAAAAAAATTAAGACATTTATATACAAATACAAAGAGTACAAACCCAATCTTGTTTTATTAGAACATCTAAAACCAAAACTAACACAAACAAAAGCTCATTGGCATGGAACAAAGTTGCAATACTAACCGATGATTAAATTTCATCATGTGGACAAAAAGCATGCATAACACACCCATCTAAACATATTAAAGTTCACTACATGAAATGAGCACACCATCGCACTAAGGCATGATACAAGATGGGACTATAGTTATATACACGGCTAACGGATTCGATATCTTGGCTCATCTTGATCTCAATTGTTGAAATTAGACAATAAATCTTGATATGTTGGCTCATTAGATCTCATTCTTTGAACTTTCTTTGTTATTGTGAATTTGTGATAAAAGAAAATGCATGCAAGAAAATGGGTGCTGGGATAGAAGAGGGGAAGTGAAAGGTATTTGGCATCAATTGTTTTCCTTATTTCTGGTAAATCAACCCTCTTCTGATTATGTCCTAAAAAAAATAAAACTTTCTCATTAGATTAATAACTCCATTATTCTCAAACAATCTGAAAAATATTTAATAATTCCATCAATAATATCCATATTACACTTTTTCATCATTTGATATAAAAAGGCCTAATTCCACTTTAACCCCTCGTACTATACACGTGTTTTCAATTGGGTACATTAACTTTTTTTTTTTTGCAATTGGACCCTTGACCTTTCAGTCCCTTTTCAATCCCATCCAATTGATAACGTCGTTAGTTTAAAACAAACAGTATTGCCCAAAAATATATATTTATTTTTTTTTTGCAATTGGCCCCTTGAACTTTCATGTCCTTTCCAATCAGATCCATTCGCTAACGGCGTGAGTTTTTGTTGGATAGAATTGCCCACGTGTCCTTCCCCCAAATTTTGACCATTTTTGATAAATCTCGTTACTATTTTTCGACATCAAAATGAGAGAAAACCCACTCGCTGGAACAGAAAATGGCTAATTTGGAACGTCGTTTTTTAATTTTATATGTCAAAACAGATGATTTTATCTGTTGACAGACAAATAATATTGAGCTAAACAATATAAGGCTGCAACGTATATTTTTTTGTGAAATTTCAAAGCCCATTGTGTTCATCTTGAACAAATACTTCAAATAAAAAAATCATCCCAAAAGATAAGAAAATTAGGATTGTTTAGTTCAATATTATTTGTTTGTCAATAGATAAAATTATCTGTTTTGACAGATAAAATAAAAAATAAATAAATAAATAAATAAAGAGGTTCCAATTTAGCCATTTGGGAGAGGACACTTGGGCAATTCTGTCCAACAAAATCTCACGCCGTTAGTGAATGGATCTAATTAAAAATGGGATGAAAGCTCAAGGGGCCAATTGCAAAATATATATATATATATATATTTTGGGCAATTCTGTTAGTTTTAAACTAACGGCGTCATCAATTGGATGAAATTGAAAAGGGGTTGAAAGTTCAAGGGGCTAATTGCCAAAAAAATAAAGTTCATGTACCCAATTGAAAACAGTACGATGGGGTAAAGTGCAATTAGGCCATATAAAAACTCAAAAATATTGTTCCAAGTAATCTTACAAGAATAATACAAGGCATGTGCAATAAATTGACCAACACAAAACCAATATGCGTATACATAAACGAGTATAGTTAGTGAGAGACAGTGTGTGTGTGTGTGTGTGAGAGAGAGAGAGAGAGAGAGAGAGAGGTGCGTACGCTTTGCCCTGAAGACATGGTGTTGCTTGCTTCAGGAACGACGTCGAATTTCCTGGTGGGGTTTTGACGGGGCAACACAATCGGCCGACAAGGGAGATCGCGGACCGGTAGTCGAAACATCGGCCGTTCGCGCTCCGCACTTCGGTTCTCAAGTTCAACTTGTTACATTGCACAATTTGCACGGGATAATTTTATATATCTACTACAATATCCCATTAAGCAAGCACGTTAAATTTTATGAATTGCCAAAATTGTCCATGCTCAATTTTTGTATTTTTCGATTATACCCTTGGTTGAAAATGTAAACACTTGAAATACCAAAAACTCCAAAAGTTACTCACAGTTTTGGTGAACTGGTCGGTTATGAACTTCCTATTTTGCCCCTCACTACACTATTATTACTCATACATCTACTTATACGTCCGATTTGTGTGAGGGTAAATCTGTCATTTTAGACAAATAAATACATTCAAGTCAGCTTTTGAAATTTTATTGAATATAATAATGATGTTTCAATCAAAAATCTTGTGTCTGATTACATTTGGGTTAATAATTTTTGGGATATTTATTATCCACTTCAAAAAAAGTCAAAAAAAAAGTGGCTATTTTAATGACTATTTATGAATTGGTCACTAATATTTACAATTTGGTCAACTTCTTCTTTCATATGAGGGTTGAATCAACACTCTTATGTCTAATTACAGTTGGCTCAACAATTTTTGGGATATTTATTATTCACTTCCAAAAAATTAAAAAAAAAATGACTATTTTAGTGGCTATTTAGGAATTGGTCAATAATATTTACAATTTGGTCAACTCTTCTCTCAAATTAAGGATTCATATATTGTAATATGTGTAATTGCATTTGGGTCAGTAAGTTTTGGAATATTTATTATTCACTTAAAAAAATTCAAAATAAGTGGCTATGTTAGTGGCTATTTTAGTGGCTATTTAGGAATTGGTCACTAATATTCACATTTTGGTCACCTTCTTCTCTAAAATTTAAGATCTGAGATATTTATACTTCACTTCAAAAAAATGTCAAATAAAGTGGCTATTTTAGTGTAAGAAGACAGCTCTATTAAGCAAGCACGTCAAATTTTATGAATTGCCAAAATTGTCCATGCTCAATTTTTGTATTTCTCGATTATACCCTTGGTTGAAAATGTAAACACCTGAAATACCAAAAACTCCAAAAGTTACTCACAGTTTTGGTGAACTGGTCGGTTATGAACTTCCTATTTTGCCCCTCACTACACTATTATTACTCATACATCTATTTATACGTCCGATTTGTGTGAGGGTAAATATGTCATTTTAGACAAATAAATACATTCAAGTCAGCTTTTGAAATTTTATTGAATATAATAATGAGGTTTCAATCAAGAATCTTGTGTCTGATTACATTTGGGTCAACAATTTTTGGGATATTTATTATCCACTACAAAAAAAAGTCAAAAAAAAGTGGCTATTTAAGTGCCTATTTATGAATTGGTCACTAATATTTACAATTTGGTCAACTTCTTCTCTCGTATGAGGGTTGAATTAACACTCTTATGTCTAATTACAGTTGGCTCAACAATTTTTGGGATATTTATTATTCACTTCCCAAAAAAGTCAAAAAAAAAAGTGACTATTTAGGAATTGGTCAATAATATTTACAATTTGGTCAACTTTTCTCTCGAATTTAGGATTCATATATTGTAATATGTGTAATTGCATTTGGGTCAGTAAGTTTTAGAATATTTACTATTCACTTAAAAAAATTCAAAATAAGTGGCTATTTTAGTGGCTATTTAGGAATTGGTCACTAATATTCACATTTTGGTCAACTTCTTCTCTAAAATTTAAGATCTAGGATATTTATACTTCACTTCAAAAAATGTCAAATAAAATGGCTATTTTAGTGACTATTTACGAACTTTTAACAATCATTAATCGTACGAAACGACACAATTATATTTCCCGCGCAACGCTCGGGCTTCTAACTAGTATATATATACTAGTTGAAGTCTCACGTGTTACGCATGAAATTTAATTGTGTTGTTTTGTGCGGTTTAGTGGTTGTTAAAAATATATAATAAAATGTTAAAATGGTTAAATATGAAATTGTAAATATAGCTATTTTATCTAAAACTCTTCCTACCGAAGAAGTTAATAATTCTGACTATCTGGCAAATGAGTACTAAAAGTACCTAATAAATCACCACTAAAAATATATGACAAAAGTAGGGTATTTCCCAATTTTCCCCTAAGAGTAATGCTAAAGACACAACACATTGCACAACACAAAGCACAACAGGGTTTTAAATGCTTTGTACCTTGTGCTGTTTGAATTTTTCACACTTTTCTATGCACTACTGACATAGCACAAGGTGCATGCAATTAAGGCCCTGTTGTGTTTTGTGTTGTGCAATGTGTTGTGTCTGTAGCATTACTCTTCCCCTAAAAAAAGGGCATGAATGTGTTTGTAATCTTTAATTGATATTCAAAGCAAAAATGTGAATCATAAAGATGCAATAGAATGCTTATCCAAATGTATTTATACATATTACAATCTATAAATCCTAAATTTGATAGAAGAAGTTGATCAAAATGTAAATATTAGTGGCCAATTCATAAATAGCCACTTTATTTGACTTTTTTGAAGTGAAGTATAAATATCTCAGAACTTGCTGACCCAAATGTAATTACACATGTTACAATATATGAATCCTAAATTTTAGAGAAGAAGTTTGACAAAAATGTAAATATTAGTGACCAATTCCTAAATAGCCACTAAAATAGCCAATTTTTTGACTTTTTTTTAAGTGAATAATCAATATCCCAAAACTTGCTGACACAAATGCAATTACACATATTACAGTATGTGAATCCTAAAATTGAGAGAAGAAGTTGACCAAATTGTAAATATTAGTGACCAATTCCTAAATAGCCACTAAAATAGCCACTTTTGACTTTTTTTCAAGTGAATAATAAATATCTCAAAAATTGTTGACCCAAATGTAATTAGACACAAGGTTGTTGATTGAAACCTCATTTGAGAGAAGAAGTTGACCAAATTGTAAATATTAGTGACCAATTCCTAAATAGCCACTAAAATAGCCACTTTTTTTTTTTACTTTTTTTGAAGTGAATAATAAACATCCCAAAAATTATTGATCCAAATGTAATTAGACACAAGATTGTTGATTGAAGCCTCATTATTATATGAAATAAAATTTCAAAAGCTGACTTTAATGTAATTATTGGTCTAAAATGACAAATTTACCCTCATATAAATCAATATATCTTTACGATGTGTAGATAGATGTATGAGTAATTATGGTGTAACGAAGGGCAAAAGGGGAAATTTATTTTTTTGACGTGCTAGCTTATTCCCTCTTATAGTATAGTAGATATATATATATATATATTTATTTATTTATAAATTGACATCAAAATGAACAAATTAAGCATTTTCGCTCACCCAAACATCTCACTGGTCGATTATGTGGATTAAAGAAGGATAAAGTAATATGAAAAGTTGTAGGTCTCACATACTCACTCAATGAGAATGAGGTGTCTAGATGAGCAAAATGCTCTCAAATTAAAATTCACTAGTCGACAACCTCTGGCAATGCACATGAGTAATCTAATGATTTTTTTGTACTCTTTACTATTAGCTCATAACATATATATGAAAAAAGTTCAACTTAGCTAGGACTTAACAAAACAACACGAGAAAATCAAAGAAACAAACAAAGTCCATAAAGAAAAAATAAATAAATAATAATCATATCATATATGTTACTAAAAAATAAAATACCAGAAAAAATTTACATGGCACAATAGAAATGCGTTTGGTAATCGTTTCTGTTTTTTCTTTTGAAAGTGAAAACTGAAAATGGGCCAAAAACAAAAACAAGAAAAAGCAGTTTTCACCTGATCTGCAAAATCGCAGTGTTTTGAAAATCGGACCGATCATCGAACCGGAAAAATGACCGGGTCACGGATCACGGGTTCAACCGTTGGGTCAACCGAAATTGAACCGTGATGTCATAATTATATAATAAATATTAAAAATATTATATATATATATGTATATATTTTTAAAAAATATATATATTCGGGTTCCGATTCCATTGCCAGTTTTACCGGTTCAACCACCGGGTTTTCTGATTTTCCCAAATAGACCAATTTTTAGTATTTTCCAATTTTCCGGTTCAAACCGGACCGTTCTTGAACCAATCGACGGTTCAACCGGCCGGTTCAATTCAAATTTTAAAACAATGCAAAATTGCAATGTTACAAAACTGTCTTTTATAAGTGAATCCTTGTGAGTTTGGAGTATCAGATGGAGACAATTTGAGGGTCGGTATGGATTGTTCATAGAGAGACAAAAAATATAGAGTGATGAATTATGGCTAGATTAAATGAGTTTATATAGTATGTGTTAGAGAATTCTAGAACTCAAGTACTTAATGTATACATGTATCACTTCCAACTTCCATACATGAATCTCCCTAAATTCATTCATGTATTATACTAAAAACAACATGTGCCTAATGCATTTGACCAAAATGTATCTATCCAAATGAATTTGACCAAAATCAAGTTTAGTATTAAAATGTAAATAATTGCAAAAAAAAAAAAAAAAGTTGAAGAGCCATCATAACATAAATTAAAAACAAATAAAAAAAACAAAAAAAAAAAAAAAATAATAATAATAATAATAATAATAATAATAATAATAAAGGAAAAAAAAAATAAAGAAGGTGCCGTGCAGCATGTCTTAGAAGAGGGTAAAAACTTTGTCTTTGATATATATATATATATATTATAGATATATAAGGTTGAAAGCAAGGGAATTTTCAAGAGTTTTATTATTGTTCCAAGAAAGCAAACTATATTTAGGATTTTAGGATTACCACAAATATTCTATCCCAATGTCCCTATTAAAATTTAATATAATATACATATATATATATAAGAGAAGAGAAAAAAAAAAGGAAAATTTTTATATAAGGTTGAAAATATGGGAATTTTCAATTGTTAAACAACTTCATTATTGTTTCAAGAAAGCTCACTACTTTCAGGATTTTAGAATTCCCACTAATGTTTCATTCCAATGCCATTATTAAGATTTAATATAGTATACATAAAAATAAATAAAAAATATGAGGAGGGGTAGAGAGAGAGAGAGAGAGAGAGGAAAAATGCTAGATTTGCCACATAGGATTTTGAATGCGTTAAGCGAACCCAGAGTAATTCAAGAGTAGGGCATAGGGAATGACTGGTGAATGTCACTAATCTTTATGGGATAGGAGGAGGGCATTCAGGAAGTCATTCGAGCCCTACAGATGTGAATGCGTTAAGCGAACTAGAGAAGAAGTTTGATACAGTCAGGAGTTACCTGAAGAGAGGAGGGGATAAGCCTCTGAGGATGTTCTAAAACTTGGGAGTGTAATTTTCCACCGCTCTGGATAGGCTACTAGCAAAGGGGCACCTTCACCTACTGGAACCACGATCGAGACCAAATCCACCACCCCCAAATTTCAAATCTGATTTGTACTGTAAGTTCCATCAAGAGTAGGGACACTCAACTGATCGATGTTTGAGGTTGAGACATGAAATCCAAGATCTGATAGATAAGAAGGTAATATCATAACCACCCACCAACCCGCCGAACGTCACCAAGAATCCATTACCAAATCATCATGCGGTGCCGCCACCCGGAGTTTACTATTTGGAAAGTGAAAGAAGCTCTTTTGATCCATCAACATTGAACACTAAGATGGGGTGCCCGAGAAAGTTTTATAAGATACTGGGAGATTCGAACATCTACACTTTGGGCGAGCTAACGGATAGAAACAAAGGAAAAGTGATAGAAAAGGCTGCCGCTGCGGATTGGTGGGCACCTGAAGATGACAACTCTATTTGGTATAAAGGGGATGACAGTCAGGATATCAATAAAGTTAAGGAGGATCTTTGGTATGAAAGTGAGAAAGAAGAAGAGAATCCGGAAGTCACTAAAGCACAGGATGATCTTTGGTTTAAAGAAGAGGTCAGTCATTTAACGCGATCAGGAAGGCATTTCAAACCACACGAACTTGAGGAAGATCACCCAGGCCAGGAATTGGATAAGGGGAAAGGGAAACTGAATGAGGAAGATGAGGAAGATAGGGTCTTGAGACAGATAAAGAAGACACAAGCAAATATCACTATTTGGGGGTTATTAATTGCCTCCAAGCATCATAGGCAAGCATTCCTCGATGCTCTTGCAAAGCGGGGGTATTTGTAAAATACAACCGCGCTAAAGGAAAGAATTGTATTAATTTTTATCACAACTTCCCATGTTATCCGCAATTTGCAGTGCAAGGCTAATTTCTATACACTATGATTAATCTATGATAAGTTGTATTGTTTTAGCTGTTGTTTGTGCAGATTACTGCTGTGTGCACTAAACAGATGAACATCAGAATAAATGGAATGCTGGAATGAAAACAAAAGAAGTCAAAGCTGAAAAGTGAAGTTCGATCGATCTTAGAAGGTTCGATCGATCGAGCGTTCGATCGCTCAAAGAGAGTAGAAGCGCTTGAGGCTTAAGGGTTCGATCGATCGAGAGCAGTTCGATCGATCGAACGGGGTATTTCCAGTAACATTTACGTGCGCAGCGGATGCGGGTTTTTAACCCTAGTTTCTTAGGTTTTCTATATATATGCGTTTTGTACACGTCCATAAGGACGCCCACTTTTACATTTTAACAGTTTAGAAGGAGAGATAGAGAGTTTGCTTGGTTTTTGTAGGTTTTTCATTGAATGTTCGTATTGTGGATTGGATTTCTCGAAGTTTATACAAGTATCTTTCATTCCAGGTTATATATTTATTGCTTATTCATATTCTGCACGTGTTAGACGTAGTTAAATCGCTTGTTTTACAGTGTTGCATGCTAGATAGTTATAAAACCATAGATTTTATAGTTTTCATGAATAACTCACAATCAAACAAGGTGTTAATGTTTTCTTACGTTAAAAATCAATCCTCGACACTCCAGACAATGTCTGAGTAGTCCCAGGTTGGGAGAACACGATGAAACAGTGATCTCCAGCCTCTGCCATCCAGCAGAATAATCGCTGTATTCGATCGATCGAAGTCAGTTCGATCGATCGAACCAGAGACAGTCAAGCGATCGAAGTCAGTTCGATCGATTGAGGGATGAAGGTCTTCGATCGATCGAAAGCGCGTCGATCGATCGAACTCTCAGATTCTTGAGGATGTTCCCTGCAGTATTCCAGGACCTTTTGTTTTAGGATTTGTTATCATTCTGTCCCAAATAAATGCTCAGTTTGTCAAAACAGTTTTAAAACTAAGGCCCTAAGGCATTTTCTTTCAATACATTTTGCAAACCATCTTCAATGCTAACACCATTGAGGATGCGAGTCTTAACTATTGGATTAAACCGCTTTCAAGTATTTTAATTTAACTGTGATGATATGGTCCCGGTCATGAAAGGGCCATAGAATCTTTATCTTTTGAGGAATACGGAAAACTGTAGGTAATGTACTCCTTTGTGCTTCAAGGCAAATGCATGGTAGATGGCTAGGTTACTGTGGATTCGTGTAATCCCAACACTTTCTTTTTAATTTTAAACTCCTTAATTCAAAGTACTGTTTTAATTAGTTAAGTTCGATTGTTTAGTTTATTTTAATCATTTTCATTAGTAATCCTTGTTTGTGGAACTTCGTGTTCCGCACCATCATTCAATCTTAGTTATTTTATTTTGTTTTCTTTAGAGGTTAGTCTAATTCGATAGGTCAACACCTTCCCTGTGGGATCGACCTGGTCTTACCAGATATTACTTGCACGTCTACCTACACTTGGGTATTGCACAAGAGCGCACAAGATTTTTCTCGTGTCAAGTTTTTGGCGCCGTTGCCGGGGAAGGCGACGATCAACCCTTAGATTACCTCAATCTCTCTTCATCTCTTTCTATTTTTATTTTCTCTTCTTTTCAGTTCTTTTGGGTAAGTTCTCACCCTAGGGACCCTCTCAGTTCATGTCCGAGAATTCCATTGAAGGAATTTTTGGAAATCCTTTCTATCTGTCTGACTCTGAAAGCTCCATCAACCCCATAGCCACTCCAACTGCATCAATGGATGATCATCAGAGTGAAAATGGTGACAATGTTGTGGTACCAATTGATGAGGCACTCCGTCCTCTTTGCGATCTCATGCAACCAGAACATGCACCTACGCCCTCTTGCATTCAAATCCCACCGCATAATGGCAAATTTCAGTTTCGCAATGGGATGATTCAACTGCTTCCCACTTTTCATGGGATGGAAAGCGAGAAGGCGTATTTACATGTCACCGATTTCGAGGATGTTTGCAAAACATTCTCGCAAACTTGTCCTAGGGAGGTGACGCATTTAATGCTATTCCCCTTCACTTTGAAAGATAAAGCGAAGGCGTGGCTCCACTCCCTAAAACCTAATTCAATTTTCACCTGGCATGCGATGCGCACCGCGTTTTTGAAGAAATTCTATCCTACTCGCATGACCACAGACCTTCAGCGTCAAATCAATTCCTATAAACAAAAGAGCAATGAAACCTTCACACAAGCGTGGGAGCGTTTCAAAGATTTGCTTCTCTCGTGCCCACACCATGGGTTTGAGAAATGGCGAACTATCAGCTTCTTTTATCAGGGATTGAATGGTGAAACAAAGAAGTTGGTGGAAACGATGAGCTCGGGACCATTTCTGCGTAAAAACACTGAAGAGGCCGAAGCCCATTTCGAATGGTTAGCTGAATACGCTCATGAATGGTCAAATTCTGACAATATCTCACGCTCACAGATATCCTGTGTAGAGGAGAAAAGCCTATACCAGCTAACCAATGAAGATCACCTCATGACTAAGTATGCAGAGCTGGCAAAGAAGGTAGAGGAGTTAAGTATGAAAGGAGAGAGCTCTAGGCAAGTCTTGCCTGAAGAACCATGTGGCACATGCAACATGTTGGGACATACAACTCAATATTGTCCTAATGTGCCACATTTTCAAGAGCAAGCCCCTATAGAGATGAATGCCATGCAAGGTTTTCGAGGGGCGGGGAATTCCAACAATAATTTTCAAAATAACAATAGATGGAATCACCCCGGTTTTGATTGGAGAAATAATGCTGGGGCCCAAAATCAATATCAACAGCAGCCCTACAACAACAATCAATATCAAGGGCAAAACAATAGGCCAGCCCAGCATTACAATCAAAACAGAACCAACAATTACAATCAAGCTCAACCCTCCAATGCACCACAAACCAATACCTATGTGCCACCGCACAAGAAGGTACAAGAAGAAGAGCCACTTGCTAATGCCAATCTAACGCAGCAACTCATACAGATGATGAGTAGAATGTCTGCCACATTAGAAAGGATAGATGCACGGCAAGAAGGTTCAGGAGGAACATTCCCTGCCCAACCACTTCCAAATCCAAAGGGACATAACAATGGTCCTAACAATCAAGAACATGCTAAAGCTGTGACTACACTGAGAAGTGGAAAAATCATAGGAAAAAGCATGCCTCCGTCCACTCCCGAAGTGTACGATGAGGAGGAAGTGGTGGATAAAGAAGTTGAGCTACCATCTACTCAAGAGGAGGAGCAGTCTACCAATGACAATCCTATCAAGGCAAACATTGCAGCTCCTGGAGTAGAGGAAGAAGTTGAGCGAAGGCCTGGGAAGGAGTCTGTTAAGGAGGAACCACCAAAATGCCCCTTCCCTGCACCTTATCCTCAACGGTTGAAGAAACCCAAGAATGAGACGAAGAATCAGGAGTTTCTGGAACTATTTAAGCAAGTTAAGATTAACCTTCCACTCCTAGATGCTATCAAGCAAGTGCCCGCCTATGCTAAGTATCTCAAAGATCTATGCACGGTCAAGAGGAGGCAAAGCGTGAAGAAACATGCTTATGTCGCATGTCAAGCCAGTGCGATCATTCAAAATGAGTTGCCTCCAAAACTCAAAGATCCCGGCACACCTACGGTCTCATGCAGAATTGGGAATCAAAAGATAGACAACGCACTCCTCGATTTAGGAGCAAGCGTGAACCTGCTGCCATACTCAGTCTATAAACAGCTAGGGTTGGGTGAACTCAAACCCACCCGAGTTGCTTTGCAATTGGCAGACAGATCTGTAAAGTACCCTAGAGGGGTATTGGAGGACGTCCTTGTCCAAATAGACACTTTTGTATTTCCGGTTGATTTCGTGATATTAGACACAGAACCTGTGTCTAATCCTGGTGCACATATCCTGGTTATTTTTGGACTTCCATTCCTCAACACCATTGATGCCACAATCAAGATTAGAACTGGTATCATGACTATCGTATTCGGGAACATGACGTTGAATATCAAGATCTTTTCTAATCCCCGACCTGAAGAATACGATGATGAGGAAGAAATCCATTATATAGACACGGTCATTGAAGATGAAGTTGACTTGGTCGACTATAAAGATCCTTTGGAAGTTGTGATGACTCAATTTGGCGATATTTATCAGCCTGCAGAGTCCACCCCATTGGATGCTGACTTGAACCAGACGTGTCTTATGATGGATACGAAAGAGGAGGATAGAGCCGATTGCATGTGGATACAGCCATATGAACAACTGCCTCCTAAAACCAAGTTGGTAATGCCCTCTAGTTTCCAGTTTCCGGAGTTAGAATTGAAGGAGCTTCCCAAAGAGCTAAAATACGCATTCCTAGGGACTGGAAAAACTTATCCTGTGATCATTTCAGCTGCTTTAACTCATGAACAGGAAAGTAAGCTAGTGGAAATGCTTACCAAGCATAAGGATGCTATGGGATGGACAATTGCTGACCTCAAAGGCATAAGCCCATCCATATGCACGCATAAGATATATCTGGAGGAAGACGCTAAATCCTCAAGGCAAATGCAAAGGCGTCTGAACCCCAACATGCAAGAAGTAGTTAAAAAGGAAGTGCTTAAACTACTTGATGTTGGGATGATATATCCTATATCTGATAGTCCTTGGGTTAGTCCTACCCAAGTAGTTCCAAAGAAAGCAGGCATAACGGTCATCCCGAACAAAGATGGTGAATTGGTACCAACACGTGTTCCCACTGGACGGAGGATGTATATTGATTACAGGAAGTTAAATACTGTGACCCGAAAGGACCATTTTCCTTTGCCATTTATGGATCAAATGCTAAACGCGTGGCGGGTCACAAGTATTACTGCTTCTTGGATGGATACAGTGGATATAATCAAATTGAGATTGCTCCTGAAGATCAGGAGAAAACCACATTCACGTGTCCATTCGGTACTTTTGCCTACCGACGAATGCCGTTTGGCCTATGCAATGCACCGGCTACCTTTCAGTGGTGCATGCTGAGTATATTCAGTGACATGGTCGAAAACATCCTTGAAGTTTTCATGGATGATTTTTCAGTATTCGGCCATAGCTTCGAAGATTGCCTAAGCAATCTCGAGCAGGTTTTAATGAGGTGTGAGGACAAACACCTAGTCTTGAATTGGGAGAAGTGTCACTTCATGGTGACCAAGGGAATAGTCCTCGGCCACATAATATCTGATGAAGGAATTCAAGTGGATAAGGCTAAAATCGACATAATCTCAAATTTACCTGTTCCCCGTACAGTAAGAGACATTCGTTCATTCTTGGGGCAAGCAGGTTTTTATCGTCGATTTATCCAAAATTTCAGTGCAATTTCTCGACCCCTTTGTCAACTTCTTGTCAAAGATGCACCTTTCGAGTGGTCAGAGAGTTGCCAAAAGTCCTTTGAGGATCTAAAAGATCTCCTCACCTCCGCACCTATAATACAGGCACCCGACTGGAGTTTGCCTTTTGAATTAATGTGCGACGCTAGTGATTACGCCATTGGCGCAGTCCTAGGCCAGAGAAAGGACAATAAGCCACATGTGATATACTACGCCAGCCGAACCTTGAATGACGCTCAAATGAATTACACTACCACTGAGAAAGAGCTGCTGGCTGTAGTATTCGCCCTGGACAAGTTTAGGTCTTATCTGATAGGGTCACCAATCGTCTGTTTTACAGATCATTCGGCCCTCAAATATATGCTGACAAAGAAAGACGCTAAACAACGGCTTATTCGCTGGATACTCTTACTCCAAGAGTTTGATCTAATTATCAAGGACAAGAAAGGAGTAGAGAATGTGGTTGCGGATCATTTGTCCCGGTTGACTTTTGTTGACAATACTGAATCCCAATCCATTAAAGATGAGTTCCCAGACGAACAGCTACTGGCAGTAAGTAGTCTGCCTTGGTATGCTGATATTGTAAACTACCTCGTCACGGGTGAAACACCAACTCAGTGGTCGAACCAAGATAGGAAACGGTTCCTCTCGTTCGCTCGTCACTTCTTCTTTGATGACCCATACCTTTTCAAGTACTGTGCTGATCAGGTCATCAGGCGTTGCGTCCCTAATGAGGATATAACCGTAATATTAGCGTCATGCCATTCTGAGGCATGCGGTGGCCACTTCGCGTCACAAAAGACCGCACAAAAAGTCTTACAGAGCAGTTTTTACTGGCCCACAGTCTTCAAAGATGCTTATTCCTTTTGCAAGACATGCCAACGCTGTCAAAAGCTTGGAACCATTTCTAAAAGGAATTCTATGCCTTTAACCCCTATCATCACAATTGAGATATTTGATTGTTGGGGCATAGATTTTATGGGCCCATTTCCCAAGTCTAACAACTGTGAATACATACTCCTTGCTGTCGAGTATGTATCCAAATGGGTAGAAGCGATACCAACGAGACGAAATGACCACAGAACGGTCATGTCATTTCTAAGAGAGCATATTTTGTCTCGTTTTGGTACTCCGAAAGCTTTATTAAGTGACCAAGGCAAGCATTTCTGCAATAGGCCCTTGGAGTCACTTCTCAAGAAATACGGAGTCCATCATAAAATCGCTCTTGCCTATCATCCACAGTCTAATGGGCAAGCAGAATTGGCTAACCGAGAAATCAAGGATATTCTCGAGAAGACGGTTAGTTCCAATCGAAAAGACTGGGCATACAAATTGACAGACGCGTTATGGGCATACCGTACTGCCTATAAGACGAATCTTGGTATGTCCCCGTACAGATTGGTTTACGGGAAAGCTTGCCATCTTCCTGTTGAAATTGAACATAAAGCTTACTGGGTAACGCGCTCATTGAACTTTGATATTCAAGAAGGAGGTCAGCTACGCAAGCTCCAACTTGCAGAGCTAGAGGAAATACGACGAGATGCGTATGACTCTGCAAGGTTGCATAAGGAAAAGTTGAAGGCTCGCCATGATCGTACGATTTTTCGTAAATCATTTGAGCCGGGGCAGAAAGTCTTGCTGTATGACTCTCGCCTCCACCTTTTCCCAGGAAAACTCCGTTCCCGTTGGACAGGCCCATTCATCGTAAAAACTATTTTTCCACATGGGGCGGTTGAGATTGTCAATCCAAAGAACGATGATTGTTTCAAGGTCAATGGCCAGAGATTGAAACCGTTCTTGGAAAACTTCCAAACTGAAGTTGAGCACATCCAGCTGGATGAGCCCAGCTATTCTCATGATTAATAATCCAAAGTGAAGTTCCAATTGTTGTTGTATTTCTTTTCTTTCCCTGCATTTTAGTTTCTCTCTCTTTTGCTTCTTTTTGGTTTTCGTTCTTTATTTCGTGTTTGTGATCTAGTTCTAATCCATTATACCGTAAACCACTCTGTTGCAGGTACATAGATGCGAGGTGATGATGTTCATTCTGTCGGTTCTTGGGCTGATTCAGAATGTCGCTGTGGCACCTGGATTGAGGGTGAACTCATACCCTGCCCTTTGCTTCATCAGGACCCTGAAGCTCATTCTCTTATTGATGCTGCTCAAGGGTACATTCCATATCCACCAGCCCTCCTGGACATCAATCCATACAAAAATATGGGATTTCAGGATGATGATGATGTGGAGGAAGATGATGACCTGTACATGGGACGCATGGTGGATGATGCACTCATGGCCCAGTGGGAGAATGACGATATGTGGGAGCCATGGGAGGATCATGACCTTCAGGATGTCGTCCCAGATCGCCACAATGCCGTCTTTGTTTTCGTGGACGATTTTCTTGTTCCTGAGTTGGTCCCATACCACTATGTGCACCTGAGCTACTTGCTATTCAGGCTCCAATGCCCCTTACCAGCTAGTGCATTTTGGGAACCTACGCCAATAGTGAGGTTGGAACTTGTCGCATTTCTTCGTATTTTTGTTTCTGTTCTTTGTTTTTCTGTCATTGTTAATTCGTGTTTCTGGTGTTCTGTTGTTTTAATTTCAGTTTTTTTTTTTTTTGTCTTTTTGTCCAGGATTGTCACTATGTTCCTAAATGGCATCCCGGTTTTCCTTCCACATCAACTGATTCATGGTCTTGGGCCCTACATAAGGCCCCCACACACTCCGCCGCGAGAGGACAGTCCGTTGCGAAATCACACTCCTTTATCCTTGTCTCCGTCCGGATCACCTCTTGTATGGGCTTTCAATTCTGTGGCGATGCCAGACTTGTTTGATGATGTCCTTGCTGTTTTTCGATTGTTCTGGGAAAGGGAATCATCGAGTTTGGACTTCACTTCTGACGATTCGGCGAGTTATGAAGAGATTGTGGAAGAGGAAATCTTTATACTCGAAGATTAGTGCTGCATTTCAGTTGTTTTTGTTCAATTTCATCTTTTGTTTATCAACTGGAATGTAATCCTTGACGGAATTTTCATTGGTTTTAGTTTTAGTTTTATTTTTGGTTTTCTTTAGTTAAATAAGGTTTTAACCACAGTTGGGGATAATTATGTTGCAATTTGGATGCACTTATAAAGTTTTATTTTTATATAAATTGCAATTTTCTATTCTGAGGATAAATTTCTGTCATACATGCTTGTACTTCAACTGTTTTTCCGTCTCTCTGTATGTTCAGAATTGTTTCTGATAGTTGGGGGTGATGTGGTTCATGCCCCAATTGAATTCTGGAATTTTCGTGTTCGATCGATCGAACCCAGTTCGATCGATCGAAACCTGGATGTTCAAGCGCTTGTAGTTTATGTTCAATCGATTGAGGGATTTGTGTTCGATCGATCGAACGAGGCGTCTTCAGGACACCTCTTCATTTCCCTCACTCTCACTTTCAATCGCTCGAAGACAGAAGGGGGGGCGACTCGGGAAATTTTCGTTTCTGGCATCCAAAAGGAAGCCCTGATCAATCCTCTGATCATCCTCATCGTCATCTCATCATCACTTCCATCTCCACTACGAGTGCTAAACCGAGGTAGGCCCCACTTGTTTGTAGTTTCCTTTTCCTTAATGTTCGTGTTAGAAAATCCCAAGGGGGTGTCCCCTTGGTCTTAGGATCTCTTTTTGTTAGTTCGTTGTTCGTATAACTTCTGTTCCCTTTTCGTTTCTGCGATCGCTGTGTTCGATCGCTTGAACTGAGTTCGAGCGATCGAAGGGGAGATGTTCGATCGTTCGAACAATGTTCAAGCGATCGAAGTCTACTCCAGTTCAATCGATCGAACTCAGTTCAATCGATCGAACTCCAGCAGTGTTAGTTTTGTTTCTTTTTTCTCCCTGTTCTTATCTGTATCTTGTCGTGTCCTATTTTCAGGCCTGCCAGATGAATCCAGTGACGGGTTACCATAAGTCTAAGCCCCTCAGCCGTATTATACCAGATCCGGTGCCCGCTCATGGGTTCCGTAATGACGAGGACAGGCTATGGTTTGAGCGATATTTTCAGACGAGGATGGTGATGGTTGAGCGCCCTATTGAGCATATCTGGACAGAGAGCCCATGGTTCCTTACACGGATCCGCTCTATGCCTCATTGGTTCCACCTCCTGTCGTTGGCCAAGAGTGTCAACCTGTCTTGGATTCGCGGTGTTTGCGGGACTATGATCAGCGACCCGGTTGCACCATTCACCTACCATGCCTTCTTCCGGAGTCGCTCATTCATTATCAGTCCAGCCACCGTTTCAGCCGCGTTGGGGGTACCAGAGGTACCAGATTATGTTTGCCCCCACCGGCCAGATGCACCAGTGACCCCACCATCCACTATTATCCGGGAGCTCACTGGAGGCGCCGTTCCGTCTTGGGATGGCGATGCTTTGATCGAGGACCACTTGCTCACTGATGACCACCACATGCTTCATTTGGTCCTCAGCAACTGCCTCCTAGTGACTTCCTATCGAGAGAAGATCGCGGCTTGGTATGCGCGAGTCTTATATGCAGTGGGGACGGGACAGCCTGTTTGTATACCACGCCTATATATTGATTTTATGGTCCACCCCACCCGTTATATCTCGTCCAGGAAGCACCTGAAGGGTGCTTGGGCTATTCAGAGGGTCATGGCTGATGCCGGGTTCCTCGTACTTGCTGGCGATGATGTTCGCCCTTCTCCCCGCAGATTTAGTGAGGCGGCTGCTCGCCGCTCCGACGCTCAGAAGAGGAAGCGAAAGGGGAAAGGGAAGGCGAGGGTGAGGGGGAGGAAGAAGAGGCGTGGTGGGACGGACACGGAGGCCGGAGCTTCAGGGACACCTACTGAGGTGGAGGAGCTTGATTCGGATGATGAGGATGATCCAGTTGCTGCGGTTCAGCAGTTTGAGCTGCGACAGCGGTCGCAGACTCAGGCCCAGGGAGAGTCTTCTTCTTCTGTGCCTCTCCCGACAGTTCACGAGCTATTATTGGAGGAGAGAGAGGCCAGGATTAGACTCGAGGGCAGGATAGACCATCTCCAGACTCTACTGGAGTCCATTTTGATTCAGATCGGGGTTGAGTCGACTGTTCATTCTACTCCGCATCCATCGACGACCCCGTCTGCACCACCTACCACTGTGCCATCATCTGATGCTGTCCCAGATTCTGAGGCTGCTGATCCTTTTTCCACCGCTGCTTCCGAGCCATCTGCTGCCGCCCCTGCTACTACCGTATTGCCGCCTACTCCCATCGACATCCCTTCTGATATAGCCGATGATACGCCGTCTGGGGTCGATTAGTTTTAGTTGGGGAGGTGGTATTTATGTATTTTTGGTAGGTTGGATAGATGTTGGTGGTTTTGGTTGTATTATGTGGTTAGTTTTTTTTTTTTTTTTTTTTTTTGGACATTATGTATCTCTGTTTGTATTTTATTATGTTCATATTACAGTGGTTGGGTTTGTTGGATCATGGTTTTATCGTGTTATTCTTATTTATTGATCCTGTATGTTTTGGAGATTGTGTTCTACTTTTCTATGCTAGGTTGCTTTGCTTGCGATCATCATTTGCTCTATACAGGTGATACCCATCTATTTTATTTATTGAAAATCAACTTCTGGGGACTTTGTTGTTTTCAGTTGGGGGTAGGAAACAATAGATAGGTATACACCCGTAATAATCAGGTTTTGCACTTAGATATGTTTTAAATTTAATGAGAACACAGTCTATTAAAATTGTGAAATTTTTTAATCGTATTGTTAGAATAACTCTGAATAATCTCTCCTGCTTGTTGATTAGACAATGACACATTTGTAGTATTCTCATCTTTTTATGGATTAAATCCACGCATTTTTTTCTGTATCACTGAAATAAATTGCATTTGTAAAGCTATTATGTACCCAACACTTTTGTGCACTAATTGGCAGCCATGTAGAAAACTTGAAAATTGAGTTAATATGATTATTGTGCGAAAAAGAATAAGTAGTGGAGGCTAATAACCCTTTGTGAGCTATTGAGCCAGTCATCATTTCTGAGGGGATTCTCATACATTGTCGAATGGTTTTTTCTTGCATATATTGCGTGAATTCGTTGTTAAGTCTCAGTTTTCTTTAAAGTTTTGACTGCTTGCTAGAGGAGAACGTTCAGGATTTACCAGCTAAACTCAATGAACACTTAAGTGCTAAAAATTGAAAGTTGAGGAAATGATTCAAGCCATCGTTTACCCATTCTTTTACCTGATATAACTATCACCTACATTCATTGAATTATTTCATCCCTGATCCCACACCTTAATTAAATATTTCCAATATAATCATAAGAATTCATACCCTTGATCTATACCTTGACCTCATCGAGCCGTTTGATATATTTGTTGGGAATGAGTCATCAAAGTATGTGAAATGGAAGAAAGTAGTTGTGGGATATATCTAAAAAAAAAAAAAAAAAAGGTATATGAAATGAATGGGAGATTGGGTGGAGAAAAGAATTAAGGATAAAAAGAGAAGTTGAAATTCCATCACATACTAAAAAAAAAAGCACACTCTTCTCTACAACCCTCCTACCTACTAAATAAAAGCCGCAAGTCAAAGTCTTGAAGATTCTCAATAATTGATTTGAACATGGAAGTGTGAGTTGAGTTATCCACAGTATTTCGCTCCTCTAGTAAGTAGTGTTCCATTCATGAGACTATACACTCTTAAATGTCCGTTTTTCATAGAGTCCAGTATGAAAGCATTAGTACTTATAATCTCATCCTTATCAAAGCTTTCATACGATGTGCGATCATTGTAAAGCAAGTTTCTGAGAGACGTTATTTTTGAGTGTGACCAATGTGAGAATTGAGCTAAAACTGCAAGTTTTTCAAAGTACAATAGTCTATATAACTCTTAATAAGGTTGGACGCATGTTTGTTAATTTCACACACACACGGGTGCATGATGGTAATACATTTGTATATTTTACTTGGTGATATGGGGGAGCATGTGGATCTCTTTCATGGGTTGATAGAGGATATTATATTATTGTAGAGTTGAATTAACAATTTAATGGAAAGGTGAATTCTACAAGTTATTCTAATTCTTTTTGAGCTTAAAATTGAGAATTTTGTGGGTATATTCACTGCAAACCCTCACGAGACAATACTCGTCCACTAGGGGGAACCTAGGGGTTTAACGGCTTGTTGCATTCGCTAAAAACAACCGCGATTCCTGCGAAAGTGAGTTAGGATTTGTCTTTCTAACTTAGTTTAGGTTGTTTTTAGTTTTTCTTTGTTTCTTAGTCATGGTAGTATTAGTTTAGGAGTTTTTATTTTATTTTATTTTCGCTTTATCGCTAGGGACTAGCAATAAGCTAGTTGGGGGTTGTGCAAAGCGGGGGTATTTGTAAAATACAACCGCGCTAAAGGAAAGAATTGTATTAATTTTTATCACAACTTCCCATGTTATCCGCAATTTGCAGTGCAAGGCTAATTTCTATACACTATGATTAATCTATGATAAGTTGTATTGTTTTAGCTGTTGTTTGTGCAGATTACTGCTGTGTGGACTAAACAGATGAACATCAGAATAAATGGAATGCTGGAATGAAAACAAAAGAAGTCAAAGCTGAAAAGTGAAGTTCGATCGATCTTAGAAGGTTCGATCGATCGAGCGTTCGATCGCTCAAAGAGAGTAGAAGCGCTTGAGGCTTAAGGGTTCGATCGATCGAGAGCAGTTCGATTGATCGAACGGGGTATTTCCAGTAACATTTACGTGCGCAGCGGATGCGGGTTTTTAACCCTAGTTTCTTAGGTTTTCTATATATATGCGTTTTGTACACGTCCATAAGGACGCCCACTTTTACATTTTAACAGTTTAGAAGGAGAGATAGAGAGTTTGCTTGGTTTTTGTAGGTTTTTCATTGAATGTTCGTATTGTGGATTGGATTTCTCGAAGTTTATACAAGTATCTTTCATTCCAGGTTATATATTTATTGCTTATTCATATTCTGCACGTGTTAGACGTAGTTAAATCGCTTGTTTTACAGTGTTGCATGCTAGATAGTTATAAAACCATAGATTTTATAGTTTTCATGAATAACTCACAATCAAATAAGGTGTTAATGTTTTCTTACGTTAAAAATCAATCCTCGACACTCCAGACAATGTCTGAGTAGTCCCAGGTTGGGAGAACACGATGAAACAGTGATCTCCAGCCTCTGCCATGCAGCAGAATAATCGCTATGTTCGATCGATCGAAGTCAGTTCGATCGATCGAACTAGAGACAGTCAAGCGATCGAAGTCAGTTCGATCGATTGAGGGATGAAGGTCTTCGATCGATCGAAAGCGCGTCGATCGATCGAACTCTCAGATTCTTGAGGATGTTCCCTGCAGTATTCCAGGACCTTTTGTTTTAGGATTTGTTATCATTCTGTCCCAAATAAATGCTCAGTTTGTCAAAACAGTTTTAAAACTAAGGCCCTAAGGCATTTTCTTTCAATACATTTTGCAAACCATCTTCAATGCTAATACCATTGAGGATGCGAGTCTTAACTATTGGATTAAACCGCTTTCAAGTATTTTAATTTAACTGTGATGATATGGTCCCGGTCATGAAAGGGCCATAGAATCTTTATCTTTTGAGGAATACGGAAAACTGTAGGTAATGTACTCCTTTGTGCTTCAAGGCAAATGCATGGTAGATGGCTAGGTTACTGTGGATTCGTGTAATCCCAACACTTTCTTTTTAATTTTAAACTCCTTAATTCAAAGTACTGTTTTAATTAGTTAAGTTCGATTGTTTAGTTTATTTTAATCATTTTCATTAGTAATCCTTGTTTGTGGAACTTCGTGTTCCGCACCATCATTCAATCTTAGTTATTTTATTTTGTTTTCTTTAGAGGTTAGTCTAATTCGATAGGTCAACACCTTCCCTGTGGGATCGACCTGGTCTTACCAGATATTACTTGCACGTCTACCTACACTTGGGTATTGCACAAGAGCGCACAAGATTTTTCTCGTGTCAGCTCTCAATCAGTCAGATGTCTCCATTAACATCACCCTAGAAGGTCTCATTGGCATGATCAATAAAAGCTCGAATCTCGCTATCTCGTTTACCGAAGCTGACTTACCTCCCGGGGGACCCGTTCACAATAAGCCGTTGCACATTACCGTCGAGTGTAGGAAATTCTTTGCCTGCTTGTCTTATTGACAACGGTTCTGCATTAAATGTATTCCCATTTCAAACAGCTAAAAGGATGGGGCTAGATGAATCCGCGTTTATACCGTCAGAACAGAAAGTAAGGGCCTATGACAATACTCAACGAGCGATTATTGGGATCATTTTTCTGAACCTCTCTATTGGGACCGGGGAAAAGGAGGCAGAGTTCCAGATCATCGATATTCCTGTATCTTTCAATCTACTTCTGGGAAGGCCATGGCTGGACAGTTTGGGTGCCATCCCGTCAACCATCCATCAAAAAGTCAAGTACATTTTGAAGAATAAAGTTTGCGATATTCTGGGGGATAGTTGGATACATGTGTCTGGGGCTTCATCCAGTGCCCCAATTTTGGAAGTACAAATGCAAGAGAAAGAGAGAAGCTTGGGCGGGTTCGAATTCATCAATGTGATAGAAGATAGCAAGCCAAAAGAGTTTTTACCACTTTACTTTGATCAGTACACAAGTCCATTGGTAGCAGGAATTATGAGAAAGATGGGATTTTTCCCGGGGATGGGTCTAGGTAAGTGATCGGAGAGAACTAATCATAATTATACGCCTTAACGAGCATCTGTTAGTACCTTTTTATCCTGTTTTTGTATATTTTTACTTCGTTTTCTATTTTCTGACAGGTTTTGGAAGAAATCACCTAAACCAGGCTAAACAGGATGAAAAAGCACAAAGAAGAAGCTGACAAAGCCAAGTCGCGCGCGCGAGCCGCGCGCGCGAAGAACAGAGAATCGCTCGCGCGATCCGCGCGCGCGAGGTCCCAAATGTTGCGCTCGCGCGATATGTGTAAAAATCAAAGTTGCGTATTTCAGTGTACTGAAGACTCCTGTGCAAATGAAACTGCTGAACGACGTCTAGACTGTAAATTACATCAGTTTCAGTTCGTTTCGGGTTAGGAAGGCGTCCAAAACTTGTTGTAAATCTATATATACCCTATTTTATTACAATTAAAGGGTTAGACATTATTAGCAATTATTATACACACATACTTCCAGCCATTGAAGGGAGGGAAGCAAGGAGAAGAAGAAGAAGACCAAGGGTTTCCATGGCCTCCTCCATCAACTACTTGCCATCCATCACTTCCATGGACGGCTAGATCATAGATCTAGGGTTTCAATGAAGCCCTAGACGAGTAATAGGGTTTTATTTATGTTTTTATTTTAGTTTTATTATGTATGGATGACAGTCACATGTTTAGAGGATTTTTATAAATAAATCGTACTTCTAGTGATTAAATCATTACTTTCAGAATTTATTCTTGTCTTAGATCTATTTTGACTGTGATGTGCTCAACGATCTATGCTTGCTGTGCTTGTTTAGATTGTTTACATGTGATGGTGCTTTATTGATTTGTGCTATCAAGTATCCGAATAGTCCATGCCTAGGTTAGACGGATTAGATCACAACCCTAGTTTAGTGTGGGATAATTCGTGCTAACCGAAAATGGATTATGTTGGTGCTTGAACCATGAATATCTTCTTGTCGGAGGAATTGGGCTTGTAGCTACAATTCCCCATTATCATCCAACTTAATAAGCTAAAGTAATTCATAAATATTCCTATTATGAAGCTAGTGGTGGATTTGCAATCCTAGGTTCCCTTAAACATTCATTAAAACAATTTTAATTGCTTTCATAATTTAGATTTAGGTTTATTGTTATTTAGTTTAATTCAAACCAAATCAAAATCCGTTTTCATAATTAACTAAAGTTAGGTTTTAAAATTAAGTCGCTGTAGTTAATCAATCTCTGTGGGTTCGACCTTTACTTCCACACTGCAAATCTTTTGAAAAGTAAAGAACACTTTTTATATCTTGATTCTGACAACATCAATTTTTGGTGCCGTTGCCGGGGATTGCATTACTACCGTTAGTTTTACAATCTTAGTTTAGTTAATTCGTAAATATTAGGTTAGTTTTTTTTTATTTTCCGTTTTGTTTTTAGTTACTAACTTGTTCTTTTATTTCCTAGTCAACGTTTCCGAGTGGAGCAGCTAATTACATCAAAGGAGCTTACGCGAAAAAATAAAATAAAATAAAATAAATTGCTTCTTGTGAAACTCGCTTTAAACCACTGTAAGTCAGGGCGCTGTAACGCACTATTTGCATTAGTTTAGGGTTAATTGCACTGCATTAGCTAGGAAACCCGGGGCGCTGGGCTTGACGCGGTCATTGCATTATAGGATAATATTCATGCATCACAGTAGTTGAGTGCTTGTTATCGTAGTTGCGTGATTGCTATTTGTTTTTTTTAGTTGAGTCAGTTTTTGTTTTTAGTTTACTTTCTTTTAGTTTATGTTAGGTACACGTTCAAATAAACCGGAATTAAAACCTTTTGACTCTGAACTTGAACGTACATTAAGACTTAACAAGTCTTCCCACTTAACTTCTAGAGCTAGGTTTTTAATAGACGACGATTTGACACCAAAACCAACGTCTTTATTTGAATCTGAAATACGTAGTACCCTTACAAGATTAAAGAAACCACGCTTTCATAACATAGAACCGATTAAAATGGCAGACATTGGAAATAATAACGATAACAACCAAAATAACAACGGAAATAATTTGAATAATCCTAATATACCACCACCTCCTCCACTTAAAGATTATTTTATTCCTACGACTTACACGCCACAAACATGTATTGATTTACCGGAGGCGACGACATCTCACTTTGAGATAAAGTCGTCTACCATCTCGCTACTTCCATCTTTCCATGGCCGTTTAAATGAAGATCCATATAAACATTTAGGAGATTTTCAAGATATATGTTCTACTTTGAAAATCCAAAACTTAACTGATGATGAATTAAAATTGCGGCTCTTTCCATTCTCGTTAAAAGATAAAGCTAAATATTGGCTTCAATCTTTGGAGCCAAATACAATTAGAACATGGGAAGACTTATACACCGCATTTTTACAAAAGTTTTTCCCGATTATGCGTACGAATCAGATAAGAAAATCTATAACAAACTTTGTGATGCAAGATGGGGAATCACTTTACGACACGTGGGAAAAATTTAAAGAATTATTACGTTCGTGTCCACATCATCAGGTTCCTAAGTGGCAGTTGGTCCAGGTCTTTTACGAGGGACTTATTCCTTCGGTCCGTAACACCGTCGATGCTGTTTGTGCGGGTACCTTCCTACACAAAAGTACCGATGAGGCCTGGAAAATTTTTGAAACGTTAAGCGAGAATTCGATGCACCAAGCGGTGTCTGTCCGTTCTGAGGGATACCCACAACCTAAGAGGGAGGTAAAGTTCGAGTCAAGTCAATCAATTGAAATAAAAGAACTATCTAACAAACTTGACCGACTTTTAACAATGAACCAAACGACAGCCCCACCCGCTCATGAAATTTGTGCATTATGTTCTGATCCTTCACATTCGATACTTGCATGTCCATCGGCGAGTCAATTTCCGGAATTCGTGGAGCAACACATTAATTCTATTCAACAATACCCACGAAATAATTATAATTCGACTACTAATAATCCGGATGCGCCATGGAGAAACCATCCTAACTTCTCGTGGAAAAAGAATAATAATAATCCTAATGAGGCGACTAATTTTCCTAATGCATATCGACCTCAGTTTCAACCTAATCAATACCAACACCCGCCTCCTAATTCGAATCCTTCAAGGGGTAACATTTTTGAGGAAAAGGTGTTGGCATCCCTCAATAAAATTGAAACGCAAGTACAGGCACAAGCACAAATAGTGCACTCTCATACACAATCCATTGCGAAGCTTGAATCCCAAATGGGACAACTAGCTACTGTAGTGAGTCGTAGAAACGAGGGGACGTTGCCTAGTCAAAACAATTCAAAACCCTAAGGGACAATATGAGGTTAAGGGGTCGAATGAACAAGTAAACGCCGTCTCAACTAGGATGACTACACGAGAGGAGGTGATAGAAACCCCTACTAAGAATGAGAATGTGATAGATGTGAATATCAACTCTAATAAAGAGAGGGGTGAGGACGTGAATCAAAGTAAGAAAGAAAATGAACCGGTCTCAACGAATTATATTCCGAGAATGCCATATCCACCTAATGTTGAGGAGCCGTCTAATCTTACAAATAAAAGTCTAAGGTTGAGGATATACTCGAGGTATTTAAACAAGTTAAAATTAATATTCCTTTCCTCGATGCTATTAAACAAATTCCCGCTTACGCTAAATGTCTTAAAGAACTTTGTACACAAAAGCGCAAAATACGTAGTCATACTCCTAAAAAGGTCTTCCTCACGAAAAAAGTAAGTTATATTTTTCAACACGCTCCTCCAAAGTATAAGGATCCTGGTACGCCAACGATTTCATGTGTCATAGGTGACACTATCATTCATAGGGCTCTCCTTGACTTAGGAGCTAGTGTTAACCTCTTACCTTATCACGTCTATAAACAACTAGGTTTAGGTGAACTTAAACCTACGGCCGCTACTATTCAATTAGCGGATCGTTCCGTCAAAGTACCTAGAGGAATCGTCGAGGACGTCTTGGTTAAGGTTGATAAATGCTATTATCCTGTTGATTTTATGGTCCTTGACACTGAACCCGTGCTAGATGCTAGGAAACATACTCCTGTCATTTTAGGTCGTCCATGCTTAGCAACCGCTAACGCACGTGTTAACTGCCGGACGGGGGTAATGAAAGTGTCGTTTGGGAACATGAACTTAAAATTAAACATTTTTAATGCTATTGATCAACCTCCTCAAGATGACGATTACCTATGTGAGGCGGAAGGTGAGGTAAGACGGAATATTGAGCCTAACAAAGCAATAAATGTGAGTAACGACAAAGATATAGCGGATGATGAGTGGATGAACCCTAATACCTCGGACCCTAATGCTGAATCTACTCGAAAGGTAAGAAATCGATTTGAACATACTGACAAACCGTCGATTGAATTAATTCGAAGCGACGTGATTTCTGCTTACCATCGAGCTCTACCTGATATTCTTAGGGGTACGAAGTCTGATTTTCAACCTCCGTAAGTCTTGAGCTAGAACGGTCTAGCTGAAGACGTAAAAGTTAGCGCTTCTTGGGAGTCAACCCAAGCTTTATTTTGTTCGTTTTTCTTATTTTTGGTCGTTTTTGAGTCTGTTTGAGTCTGTTTTGGACATTCTGGACAGGTTTGGGGGTTGGAATTAATTTATTTTAATATTATATACATAATTTTAGCCACAAAATAGAAAAAACTGAACTCGCGCGCGCGGCCTGTTCGCGCGAGACGTCGCTCGCGCGGCCCGCTGGCGCGAGAATGTGCCTTAGTGTTTTTTCTTTCTTTTTCCTTATATGAGCTCTCAGCATTTACTCGCGCCTAGCCTCGCGGGCGCGAGGTAGCTCGCTCGCGCGAGATATTGATTCAAAAAAAAAAAAAAAAAACCTTGGAAGTCGCGCGCGCGACGGCCGCTCGCGCGGACCGCTCGCGCGACCCCCTATTTCTGCATTTTCTTCTTTTGTTTTCTTATATCTTCCTCCCACACCTGTCCCACAGTTTTCACTTTTCTGTTTTTGTTTCTTAGGTACTTTTAGATCGAGTCTTTGATTGTTTTCATAATTCTGGTTATGTTTTATTTCCTTTTATAGCTTATTTTCGTGTTGTCTTCATAGTTTTGTTTCTTCTTATAGTTTATTTAGTTTCGTTTAGCTTAGTTATAATTCTTTTAGCTGTTTTTATTATTTTGTTTGTTTAATTTTCTTTTGTTAAGAAGTAACAGGTAACATTGAATTTTATAGCCATATTCCTTTGTGTTCACCTGTTCTATGCTTGTCAAGATCGAGGTACTATCGTTCCTTCCTTACCTACTCTCCTTTCTTTCGTTTTATTGTTTCATTGGGGACAATGAAAGGTTTAGGTTTGGGGGTATGCACACATGCACATTAGTTTATGCAAAATTTTAAAAATTTTCAATAAGTATGTTTAAATAAACGATGTTACCTACGGTTTTTGCAATCTCAATTTGATACTTCTTGTTATGTAACTATGATTGTTATAGAATGATAAACAAAAGAAGATGTGATTAAACATTTGCTGAAGTTATGTTGAAATGTTTTAAGTTATGTATCGGTTGAATCGTAGTTTTATATCATAAATTTGCACATAAATCTATGCACTGCACGTAGTCATTGGAATACATGTTGGTTGTGAACTATAATATGATTCGGATTTCTAGATAACACATGGTGGAGACTAAGCCCAGTGAGCTTTTGAGCCTATCTTTTTTTTTTAGAGGGTTATAAATACATCTTGTGTTTGTCGAATTTCATTGAAATAGCGCATCTATTTGTTGTTTAGTCTCATTATTCTTGTTTTGGTTGATAATCAAGTTAAAATAGTTGTTACCATGCTAAATAATCTTCCGTCGTAAACGTTGAAGAACCATATAACGATAGGAAATGATTTTAGGCCCTCTTTGTTTACCACCGACCGAAGAATTATAAATTTCCTTAGTTCGCCCTTTGAGCCGTTAAAATGCCATTTCTTTCTTTGATTACCATTATCCTTGTTTTTGCTCCGACTTGACAAACTCGGAGTTCACCACTGAGAGATTTGTCACCTTTTAGTAGTGTTAAGGTGATGTGTTGAAAAGGAAGAAGAAAATAAGATGCTATTGGGGTAGTTGCTTGGTATTCGATGAATAATCATTTGAGAAGCAAGAAAAGGAAAAGGAAAAAAGAAATATATTGAAAAATAAAGAAGAGGAAGGTTGAAAAGAAAAGAGAAAGAAAAGATGAAAGTTGGTAGAAGAGATGAATGAAAGAAATCGAACATGCCTTACAATGCCATTCTGAAATTACTTGATAAATCCTTTCGATCCTTTTTCATTGCCTGAGCCACGTTATAACCTTTGAAAAGTCCTATTTGATCCTAGGAAACAAGGTTTGGATATGTAAACGATGGGAGGGGGATTAAAACATGGTAATGATTAGTTTTCTTGATTATTGGCATCTTATCCATGAGACTACTGTTCTTTCGTGTCATGCGTCCTTTTCGAGTCATATGTGAGCATTTCTCGTTTTGAAAATATATTTCCTTTACTCACATATATTAGAAAAATTACACATGTTTCTGAGTGTTTCATTGTGAGATTCGTAGTCGAAGCATAGTTAGATGGTCATCCGAGTTATATTCCAAGTTCATGACATGCGCGTGTTTATTTGACTACCATATCACACACGTGCAATTGTATGAGGAACTCTATTGATTCATACGATGCATGTGCTTGAGATTGTTTTTCATGATTTAGGTGGATGTTTCATTATGTTTTTTTTATGTTCGTTATTCTATTTCAAATCTTTGTTTTATAATAAGGAGTATTGACTATTAATTTTTTGGTTCTTAATAAAATTTGTTTTAAAATTTACAAGTTAATAAAGATGGTTGTGGGTGACTTGTTGATGAGAACCCTCACGAGACTTCACTCGTCCGACTAGGGACACCTAGAGGTTTAAAAGGCTTGTTGCATAAGATAAATGCAATCGTGATCCATGCGAAAATGGAGTAGTATTTTATTAGTAGTTAGTTATTATTTTAGTTTTGCTCGAGGACTAGCAAAATGTAGGTTTGGGGGTGTGATCGGGTGTAGACACCCCATTTTGTCGGCTATCAGATTTAGGAGACCCATAGCTTGGTGGTTCACAATGATCGTAAAAGACTCAAAAGGACTCCTGGAAGTCAGCTCTATCTCTCAGAATGCTCAAAATGACCAAAATGCCCCTAAAAGCCCGAAAACTCCCAGATTTGGTCCCAAAAGTTCTGGAAACATGCTACGTCGTAAGAAAAATATTCAAATTAGTTTTTAAGAGAAATCAGATGAAATCGTCGGCTCCCAGAGACCCCCGGAAATCCCGGAAGTTCCCGGAAAGTCCCCGTTGACCGGTTTGACCAAGGTTTGACCAAGTTTGACCAAATTTGACCGAAATAGTCCGAATTCACCGGAATCATTTTAAATCATGAGAAAAGTGTTAAAACAAGTTCCAAAAGATAATCGAGCGAAAATATCAGCTCCCGGGAACTCCCGGAGGTTTCCGAAACTTCCCGGGAATCCCAGGTTTGACCAGTTTGACCAGAATTTGACTTTGGAACCGGGGCACCGAAACAATTTTCAAACACTTTTCACAGATACTAGAGGTCAATAGCTTTCCAACGGTATATCGCGCATAATTTCTGGATCTAAAACGAATTTGTTATGAATTTCCAAAGGCGAAAAAGGCGATCAAATCAGCTTTTATCGCAAATACTGCAAAACTTTTCAAAGTGACCTATCCCCGAACTATTTTTTTTATGTAAAGTAGACTCCATTACCTTTCCAACGGTATATCACAACCTCAATTTGGAGTTCGTATGCATTTTCTGTGAATTTCGGACGAAATAGGGCCTTTTCGCGAATACCGGAACTTCCGGGGGCCTAAACGTAAATTTCTGAGCGTCTGAGGAGCAGTGCCGCCGCGGCACTGGCCCAGTGCCACCGCGGCACTCAACCCTCGCAGAGTCCATTTTTGTAATTTTTTTGGGGGTCCAAATTGATTAATTGAAAGTCAAAACGACATAGTTTTATGTTCACAGTTGTTTGGGACCAATGGGAGTACTTCTAAAACCCCAAAACCACCCCAAATTGGCCTATTTAAACCCTCCATTGCTCTTCATTTTGGGGGGGCCAAGTGCAAAAGCTTGAAAAGTTGTAGAGAAGAAGAGAGATAGAGATAGGTTTAGAAGAGAGAAAAGGAGCTTCCTCCTACTATTTTGCTATAGAAAGTGAGTTTTAATCTTGTTTTCTTCCATTACCTCTCTTATACTTCACATTCCAAACACCCCCAATCACCATTCTTGAGCATTCTTGAGTTAGGAAGCTACTTCCATGTCCAAATGTCAAAATCTATGAGTGAAACACCAAGCTACAAGTCCAAAATCACATTGATTGTCATCTATTGATTGCTATTTACTTGTTTATTCATATTATGTTCATCTCTTCTTACCTCATTTCTTTTTTATTTTTCTCTATTTACTTACTAGTTCATCATCATCTAAGTGATGACATGAAGTTTGGGGTGAGTGAATCCTTATGGATAGTAGCTCTTGACCTCAAAAACATGTTTGATAGATGATGATCATAACCTCAATACTTACAAGATATTCTTGAAATGTATTGAAGTTATGTTCAAAATAAAATAAATCTCTCCAATAATCTTGGAGGTTCTTGATGATGAGTTTGATGTTGGCATTTTAAGTGGCTATAATCCTTTTTGAGTATTGAAAATATGCTTTCAAAACATCTATTTCAAAACCCCTCTCAATCCCTTTCATTTTGGTTTCAAGAAACAAAACCTTGTTTTCTCCAAAATCTTCAAAATAATGAGTCAAAACAGTGAGTGAGCTGAGTTCAAAGATTTCTCTAGGACTCAATACTCAACATATGGATGCAAGGCCACTTGGAAAGTCTTCCTAACTCATTGGAGAACACCCATGATTTTTGGTTTGACTTGGAAGCACTTGGAAATGGTCCATTTGGACCCAAACATTCCTTCCATACATTCTGTCTTTTCTGTCACAGCAGCTAGGTCCACTTCCAACTTCTTTTCCAGAAAACGTTTCCAAAAAGGGTGGTCCTAACTTATTCTTCCCTTAAACTTCAATGTCCTAGGGAACTTTCTGTATAAAATGGGCCTCTAGATCATTTGTTTTCATTTTCTACGATTTTTCAACATTTCAGTCGACAGTACGGACTCTGTTTCTGAGTGACCTTCATTGTTTATATGATTTCTCTCATTCTGTGATAGTTATTCAAGATTGGCCTTTTGGGTAGTGTTCTAGACACAATAATGAAGATCTCCATAAACAATCATGCATTGAAAACATTCCTAACCCCTCTTTTCAATTTCCACAAGATCATGCTACTGTTCTGTCCACTATTCACAGCAAGCACACCTTAACTTTCATTCTTTGATTTGATGCTCATATGCACTCCAAATTAGTTCATATCTTAGGAAGTAGTTCATACTACATTTGTACATATCCCATGTTGATTTCATTCATCCATTTATACATATTTTAGACTTCTAAGTCATTCTAGGAATCCATGAACACAAAGCACACTACAACCTTTGCACATTTTAGATACATACATTGCATTCATGCAAGATTTGGGGTTTTTTGTAACTCTTAATCTAAGAAGATTATAAGGAATGAATTCGATCACACGTTCATGCTTCCCCTTGATCTAATTATCCTTTCTCATCCGTCCCGGGGATTGAGAGGTCTTCTTTTCTCAAAGAATAACATGCATCATACTAGCTTGCTAAGCATATTTTGATTTCTTTTTTATTTGTTTCAAGAACAAATTCATGTCCCCCCCTTTTAGATTAGGAAGTCTTGATTATTTGATATATGATTAGACGATTTTTCCTAGGTTTATTTGTGTGATCTTTCACTTTACATTGCATGATATTTGATTTAGATCTTATGAATGATATTTTATCTTTAGATCTTCCATTTTTAAGTTTCTTATGCAATGTAATATACTACCATAGTATTAATTGTCGAACCATACATAGTATAAGATGATTATTTGGATGCTAATTGAGGCCCGTCGAAAGACGGGGCGAGTAGAGGGTGTTTTAGTCGCGACAAAGGCTCCTTCCTCTCTCGTACCAAAACCCCGAACCAAGTTCTTTGGTTATGAAGGGTCGGTGCCCTTTATCCATTTGGGTGAGTCAAATTTGGGTTTCTTGGTTCCCTAAAGACCAAGTGGCGACTCTGTATCTGTTTTCAACAGACCTTTTTCTCTTTCCTTGATTCAAAAGTCAAACAAGTTTCGAAAACATAACGAAGCGGTGGAAGCCCGGTGTCCACAATCTGGCGACTCTGCTGGGGATTTTTTTATTTTTAAAACAAAATAATACAGAGGTTTGACTCATAAGAAGCATCCTTAAAATCATCTTTTTACTGTGTTTGGTTCACCGCATTGCACTTTTGAATTTCCCTTTCGACTGTGTCTGAAACGCAGCGCTGACATTGTTCAGGTCTTGCTGTGCCAGGGCACAAGTCACCGTTGATACTGTACCTTCCAAGGTATATCAAAAAGAGTAAAAACCTCCGTACTGTCTCCCCGACGGTATATTGGAACTCTCGTCAACGGACCCTCTTTGACTAAACCCAGCCTTTGCATATAGATTCCTGTAGAACCTTTCATAGGACTGTTCATTTATCTTTTCAGATAGGACAATGTGATATAACTGTTGTATGCCCTGACGGGATTACCTGCGCGGTGTAGACGCTTATGTGGCATGAGGCAGAACTTCTTTCTTATGATCCCCAAGGCAATCACTTACATGTGACCACATTGAGTGACCTGCCTAGGCACCATGGTAAGGAAGTCTGCTCCATGTTCACAAAGATATACACCGCAAACCTTGTTTGTTGGTCCTAGGACATAGGAGTATGAAAACTAGCTAGACAGTATGATCACCATCATAACCTGTTTCTCCCAGAAACTCTGTCCAGATATCCCAGATACACCCATATTAACCAATTTTTCCCAGAAACTCTGTCCAGATATCCCATATATAACCATATTAACCAGTTTTTCCCAAAAAAACTCTGTCTAAATCTCCCTGATTTCCCAGATATACCAGAAACTCTGTCCTATCTCCTAGAAACTCTATCCAAATTTCCTAGAAATATCCAAAGTACCTGTTTTCCCAGAAGCTCTGCCCAAATCTCCCAGATTCTCCAAAAATCCAACATCTCTGCCCAAATCACCCAGAAATGCCCAGATATACCTGTTTCCCCTGGAAACTCTATCCATATTTCTCAAAAATACCCAAAATACCAGTTTCTCCTAGAAGCTCAGTCCAAATCAACCAGAAATCCTTATTTCTCCTAGAAACTCAAATGACTTCTAGAAATTTCTCCGAATCTTCCAAACCCATGTTTCTCCCAGAAACGCTATCCGAAATTCCCAAAGTATCCCGGAAATCCCTGTTATCCCTTGGTGATCATACTGGAAAGTAAGGTTAGCACACTCTGTATGGCTAGGACCTTATTTGTTTAACTTCTATCTGTTAGAAGTAGGGGCATCATATAAATTAGGGCTTGCATCCGCATGCTTGTCTCATGTGCATGCACCATTCTCATCAGTCTGCGCACACTATCTCAGTCAGTCTGTACATAAGTCAGTCCATCTTCCTTAACATCACTGTCATTGTCTCTCTAGTCATCACTATCAGAATCTAATACACTTCTCTCGAATCTATAGGTCATTATAGATTCCCAAAACCAGCCACTGAGACCCCCATCCTGGGTCAGAAGTTCGAACAACCATTTGGTTAGAATCAGTCCGCCGAGAAAATTCAACATGAATCAGGAAACTCTGGAAGCCAAGGTCACTGAATTAATCAATCAACAGTTAGATCGGCTGACTCAAGTTTTGAAATTTATGGAAGAGTTCCGACAACAGCAAACACAGTACCCACCTAGGTTTCCACCACCACAAGGGTTCATGCCACCACCATCGCCTGGATTTGGACATCATCCCGAGAACAATGGGGAAGAAGAATGGTTTCAAGGGGTCCCGCCGCCTGTATATGAGAAAAAGTTCCAAGAGAAAATGGACAAGGTCGACAAGCTTGAGAACATACTAAGGAAGAGTAAGGGAGTCGACGATTACATGTTAGATCTGGAAGGATTGTTTGAGCCCAACAAGGTGAGGCTACCCGAGAACTTCAAGATGCCTGAAATCGACCGTTTTGACAGAACTGGAAATCCGAAGAGCCACGTGAAGTTTTGTATGAGCATTTTCCAGTCAATGGGCTGCACTCATGAGCACATAGCTATGCTGTTCCCTCAAACCCTCCAGAAAGCCGCACTATCTTGGTTCCTAACCCTTGAAACTTCCAAAACCCGAGTTTGGGAAGATGTTGCTAGAACTTTCATTGATCACTACTCCTACAACCAAGAGCTTGATGTCACCATCCGAGATCTGGAAACTACCAGGCAGAATTTCAATGAGTCCTTCGCTACATTCTTGAGCAGATGGAGGAATAAAGTAGCCCAAATGATCCACAGGCCTGTTGAGAAAGAGCAAGTACGTATGCTGGTCAAGAACCTGCAACCAGTATACCATGAAAAACTATTCTACCAGTCCATCTCAACATTTGAAGAGTTGTTTGAGGTTGGGACTAGAATCGAGGATGCTATCTGTGAAGGCAAGATCAATGGAGCTGGGTCACTGAAAAAGGAGAAGAGACCCCATACCTTTGGTGAAGATCAAGAGAGCCTAGATGTCAATGCCTTAAGCCCATCATCAAGCCAAAATGACTGCAGTAAGTGGCACAAGAAAGGAAACCAAAGAGTCTTCACGCCACTTGACATGAGCTTATCCTCCGCTCTCAATCACCTTGTTCAAAAGGGCCACCTTGTACCTTTGGAGCCCAATAAGCCTCCTAATCACCCACCTCCTGGGTACAATGAATCCAAATATTGTGATTACCACCAAGACCAAGGCCATGAGACCGATAACTGTAAGAGGCTCCGTCACTCAATTCAGGATCTCTTGGATGATGCGCCGCACCCCAATCCAATCCACTACCTCGGTCTGGACCAACCCTTGACCTATCTGTTTGAATGATCCCCTTCGCTGAGGACCATGAATGTTGAACCTGTGCAAGTGAAGTGGTGGTGTTTGGGACTTTTGCTGGCAAAGAAAATGAGGATGCTCTTTCAAAGAAATAAAAAAGGAATAAGTGAGTCACTGTGACATTCCATTTGAGACCGAGTCAAGTCCAGTTGAGTCTGTTGTGTGTTTTGTCTATTTCAAGTTTAGTCTTGTGGTCGAGTCCGTCTGTCATCAAGTTGTTATGAGTCTGTAATCCTTCTCTACTGATGGAATGAAGTCTCATTTTGCCTAATCTGATGTGCCTAGTCATAGATGCATGAATCGTTGAACTGAAGTGTCATTTTCAAATTACCATGGATATTACTATGCTAAAAATATAGTTTTCTTTTTTTAACTCAAACAAAGAATCCTGAAAGGTTAAAATCGATTTCACGCTGACACTGATGAAGAGCTGGAATTGAATAGTCTTACTTTAAGAATTTAAAGATTCTCTTGCCTCAATCTTGAAAAGACATGCTTGGAACTGACTTGGGGCTTGCCAAACACCCTTTCCACCATTTCTACCATTTCAAAGCCTTGGGCCCAACCCAATTGATAGTCATGCGAACCTGTGCAGACTTGGTCCTTGATGGTAGCCAAACATTTCAATGAGTTTCATCTCCACTTTCAAAAAAAAAAAAAAAAAAAAAGCTCACTAGGTTGAAAACCCGAAAGGGCACCCAGGCAAAAGTTAGAGCTGAAAAAGGTGTTGATTTCCAAAATATGACCCTAGCCAGTCAAAATGTTGGAGAAAATTTTGATGAAACAAATAAGAGAATCATACGTTTCAAGATACATCTTAAGAACGTGCCAAGATCACATTTCGAAAGGCACGGGATGACCACAAATAAATTCCGAGAGCTGACATGCACATTCTGGAATTCTGAGATTGCGATTGAAGGATCTTGCAAGAATCAACTACATGAAAAGCAAAAATTGACTGGCTAGGCAAAAGTGAAAAGGATCAATCCTCAAAACAAAAGAAAAAGAAAAAGAAAAAGAAAAGAAAGGGAGATTGAAACTGAATCTTTTTTATTCAAAGCTACCACAAGTGGCTCAAGTTTGAACTTCTTTGACGATTGGTTTGAAAAACCCTCATACCTCAAACCCCTTATTTCAAGCCTTGCCTTGAACTACACTCGACCTGATTCCCACTCGGGGATACGTAGGCAACCACATCGGTTCGGTCAACACCATCATAATCAAACCAATTTCCTTCAAGCCTTGCCTTGAACTACGCTCGACCTGATTCTCGCTCGGGGATACGTAGGCAACCACAATGGTTCGGTCACCCCACCTACCTAAAAATCAACCCGCTTCTTTCCAACCATGGCCCGAACTACGTTGAACCTGATCCCCGCTCGGGGGTACGTAGGCAGGCTTTCAAAAAGAAAAGAAGGATGGCTCACTAGGTCGAAAATCTGAAAGGACGCCTAGGCAAAAATTAGAGCTAAATCCAAGGTGAGCAATAACAAAAGAGAGAGAAAAGAGCTCGCTAGGTCACCTCACTGGTGCCTAGGCAAAAGTTATGAGCATTTGAGAGATTAAAGTCACGGTCCTTGCCTCAAGCCAGAAATCACCTTCCACACTAGGGGCAAACTTCGGCTACCCGCCTCGTTTGCCTGACTTTTACTATCTACCCTTCATACAAGGGGCAAACTTCGGTCACCTACCTCGTTTGCCCAAAACCTCCAATGAACCTTCCTCCAAACTAGGGGCAAACTTCGGTCATTTACCTCATTTGCCTATCAATCCCACTTCATGCCCTTCAAACTAGGGGCAAACTTTGTTTGCCACCCAATCCCTATAAGCCTTCAAGTCACAAGCATTGTCTTGAACAGATGGAAATGGAGCATCTTTTATTCCATAAGCTAAGGCACTAATTCAAAGCACATCTTGGGAGAAGCAAAGAAATTGATTAGATCAGTAGGGAGGAATTTTTAAAAATAAGATTCACCATCAAAGTGATGCCACGTTAAGGTGAGAAGTAAACACAAAAGAGAAATGGTACATCATTTATGACAAGAGCACATTAAGTTTTGGCAAGTCGAGCTTGTTTCGTTTCAGTGTCGAATGTGTCACCCTCGCGTGTCGGTATCTGTCAGTTTTGAGTCTGTCATAGTCTTTTTCTTGAAAAGAGTCGGTCGTAGTCTCAAATGTGTAAGTCAATAGTGACGAATAATTAATTTTTCAAATCAAGTTATAAAGAGCATTCCAATGACAATGCAAGCAGGAGTACCAAACACTATTACTGCACCAGTCAAGGCATCAGCATGAGAAGCGTCAAAACTCGGGGAAAATTTCATCCCTTTCCAAACCGTCGAAACTTAACCATCTTCATTCATGCAACATAAGTTCGTGAGTGATGATCTTCAGCAACATAAGTCCATCAGTGGCTGTTGACTGTCTTCCTTCGCTCATGCAACATAAGGCCATGAGTGGCTATTGATGATCCATCTTCGCTCATGCAACATAAGGCCATGAGTGGCTGTTGATGATCTTCCTCCGTCCTAGCAACATAAGTCCATGAGTGGCTGTTGACTGTCTTCCTTTCTCCATGCAACATAAGTCCATGAGTGGCTGTTGACTGTCTTCCTTCGCTCATGCAACATAAGGCCATGAGTGGCTGTTGACTGTCTTCCTTTCTCCATGCAACATAAGTCCATGAGTGGCTGTTGACTGTCTTCCTTTCTCCATGTAACATAAGTCCATGAGTGGCTGTTGACTGTCTTCCTTCGCTCATGCAACATAAGGCCATGAGTGGCTATTGATGATCTTCCTCCGTCCTAGCAACATAAGTCCATGAGTGGCTGTTGATTGTCTTCCTTCGCTCATGCAACGTAAGGCCATGAGTGGCTGTTGATGATCTTCCTTTCTCCTAGCAACATAAGTCCATGAGTGGCTGTTGATCTTTCATCTTCATGCAACATAAGTCCATAAGTGGCTGTTGATGATCTTCCTTTCTCCTAGCAACATAAGTCCATGAGTGGCTGTTGATCTTTCATCTTCATGCAACATAAGTCCATGAGTGGCTGTTGATGATCTTCCTTCCTCCTAACAACATAAGTCCATGAGTGGCTGTTGATCTTTCATCTTTCTTCATGCAACATAAGTCCATGACTGGCTGTTGACGATCTTCCTTCGTCCGAGCAACATAAGTCCATGAGTGGCTGTTGACCATCTTTCTTCGATCATGCAACATAAGTCCATGAGTGGCTGTTGATGATCTTCTATTGATTATCACCCTCCATCAGTGTCAAACCACCGCAAATCATCTCTGTCACAAATAGAATGATACCTTTACTCCCATTTAACGGACGTATTTCCTTCTTCCTAGCAGAGTACATTATCCTTCAGCTCCCGGAGGCCCTGACCGACCCCCTTGGATTGAGCGTCAAAAGAGATTCTCCGAGAACCCTACATCATCCCCCGAGGACAGAAACCAATAGATACCAGCTCCCGGAGGCCCTGACCGGCCCCCTTGGATTGAGCGCCAAAAGAGATTCTCCGAGAACCCTACATCATCCCCCGAGGACAGAAACCAATAGATACCAGCTCCCGGAGGCCTTGACCGGCCCCCTTGGATTGAGCGCCAAAAGAGATTCTCCGAGAACCCTACATCATCCCCCAAGGACAGAAACCGATAGATACCAGCTCCCGGAGGCCCTGACCGGCCCTCTTGGATTGAGTGCCAAGAGAGATTCTTAGAGAGTCCATCAGCTCCCGAAGGCCCTAACCGGCTCTTTTGGATTGAGCATTACAAAATCTGACCAACTAAGAGAGATTCAGAGATGGATCCTGGTTTTAGGTCAAGAATTGAAGAGAGATTCTCAGAGAGTCCCCTACCATCCCAGCAGAAGATAGCAGAAGTCCGAACCGATTCTCCAGACTTGTCATCATAAGGATCGGCCAAAACATCACCCGCAGTCAAATCACCCCGATTCCCTTGGCAAGCACTGTCTATTCACAATTTAAGGACCCGTGTCCACTGATTATCATGAGCTTTCTCACCTGTCAGTCATTATGAGTTTCCTCACTTATCGTGAGCCTCTTCACTCCGGTTATCTCACCTGTCAATTATCGTGAGCTACCCCACTTATCATGAGCCTCCTCACTTTGGTTATTAATAAAACTGTCGGTTATCATGAACTCCCTCGCCTATGGGTTATCCTTAGTTGTCATCCTCAGGGACCCCACATCTGATTACATTCGCTCGCAAAGCACACTTCCCAAATTCTAGAAGTTTGCCCCTAAACCCAGAGACTTCTAAACCTTGATGTCCTTATCCGAGTCACCCACCGCATCACAGTCGCAAACACTAGCACAACACCAGCCCACTCGGAGTGGCACACCCCACAGCACTTGCTCATACTAGGGTCACAACACTAGACATGATAGGAGTCATGACACAATTCATATCACATCCATGCATAGCATATCACTCTTATAGCATAGCATCCGCCTGATTGTTGTGTATGTGCATGTGTGATTTATTCCTTTGAACCCTGAACTACGTCCTGGTCTGATTCCCTTTGGGATACGTAGGCAGCTCACGCGGAGCACGACCAGCACTAGCCTCAGCATCATTGCATCTTTTGCAACGCTTTTTATCCTAAATCTATAGCCTCCAAAAAGTCTTGTCTCTTCAAAACTTTGGCACTCGCTTGCGACATGCGTTGCCTCGCAAGTTCATGCCAAAGAGGGGCAAACTGTAGACACCCCATTTTGTCGGCTATCAGATTTAGGAGACCCATAGCTTGGTGGTTCACAATGATCGTAAAAGACTCAAAAGGACTCCTGGAAGTCAGCTCTATCTCTCAGAATGCTCAAAATGACCAAAATGCCCCTAAAAGCCCGAAAACTCCCAGATTTGGTCCCAAAAGTTCTGGAAACATGCTACATCGTAAGAAAAGTATTCAAATGAGTTTTTAAGAGAAATCAAATGAAATCGTCGGCTCCCAGAGACCCCCGAAAATCCCAGAAGTTCCCGAAAAGTCCCCGTTGACCGGTTTGACCAAGGTTTGACCAGGTTTGACCAAGTTTGACCAAATTTGACCGAAATCGTCCGAATTCACCGGAATCATTTTAAATCATGAGAAAAGTGTTAAAACAAGTTCCAAAAGATAATCGAGCAAAAATATCAGCTCCCGGGAACTCCCGGAGGTTTCCGGAACTTCCCGGGAATCCCAGGTTTGACCAGTTTGACTAGAATTTGACTTTGGAACCGGGGCACCAAAACAATTTTCAAACACTTTTCACAGATACTAGAGGTCAATAGCTTTCCAACGGTATATCGCGCATAATTTTTGGATCTAAAACAAATTTGTTATGAATTTCCAAAGGCGAAAAAGGCGATCAAATCAGCTTTTATCGCAAATACCGCAAAACTTTTCAAAGTGACCTATCCCCGAACTATTTTTTTTATGTAAAGTAGACTCCATTACCTTTCCAACGGTATATCACAACCTCAATTTGGAGTTCGTATGCATTTTCTGTGAATTTCGGACGAAATAGGGCCTTTTCGTGAATACCGGAACTTCCGGGGGCCTAAACGTAAATTTCTGGGCGTCTGAGGAGCAGTGCCGCCGCGGCACTGGTCCAGTGCCGCCGCGGCACTCAACCCTCGCAGAGTCCATTTTTGTAATTTTTTTGGGGGTCCAAATTGATTAATTGAAAGTCAAAACAACATAATTTTATGTTCACAGTTGTTTGGGACCAATGGGAGTACTTCTAAAACCCCAAAACCACCCCAAATTGGCCTATTTAAACCCTCCATTGCTCTTCATTTTGGGGGGGCCAAGTGCAAAAGCTTGAAAAGTTGTAGAGAAGAAGAGAGATAGAGATAGGTTTAGAAGAGAGAAAAGGAGCTTCCTCCTACTATTTTGCTATAGAAAGTGAGTTTTAATCTTGTTTTCTTCCATTACCTCTCTTATACTTCACATTCCAAACACCCCCAATCACCATTCTTGAGCATTCTTGAGTTAGGAAGCTACTTCCATGTCCAAATGTCAAAATCTATGAGTGAAACACCAAGCTACAAGTCCAAAATCACATTGATTATCATCTATTGATTGCTATTTACTTGTTTATTCATATTATGTTCATCTCTTCTTACCTCATTTCTTTTTTATTTTTCTCTATTTACTTACTAGTTCATCATCATCTAAGTGATGACATGAAGTTTGGGGTGAGTGAATCCTTATGGATAGTAGCTCTTGACCTCAAAAACATGTTTGATAGATGATGATCATAACCTCAATACTTCCAAGATATTCTTGAAATGTATTGAAGTTATGTTCAAAATAAAATAAATCTCTCCAATAATCTTGGAGGTTCTTGATGATGAGTTTGATGTTGGCATTTTAAGTGGCTATAATCCTTATTGAGTATTGAAAATATGCTTTCAAAACATCAATTTCAAAACCCCCTCTCAATCCCTTTCATTTTGGTTTCAAGAAACAAAACCTTGTTTTCTCCAAAATCTTCAAAATAATGAGTCAAAACAGTGAGTGAGCTGAGTTCAAAGATTTCTCTAGGACTCAATACTCAGCATATGGATGCAAGGCCACTTGTAAAATCTTCCTAACTCATTGGAGAACACCCATGATTTTTGGTTTGACTTGGAATCACATGGAAATGGTCCATTTGGACCCAAACATTCCTTCCATACATTCTGTCTTTTCTGTCACAGCAGCTAGGTCCACTTCCAACTTCTTTTCCAGAACACTTTTCCAAAAAGGGTGGTCCTAAATTATTTTTCCCTTAAACTTCAATGTCCTAGGGAACTTTCTGTATAAAATGGGCCTCTAGATCATTTGTTTTCATTTTCTACGATTTTTCAACATTTCAGTCGACAGTACGGACTCTGTTTCTGAGTGACCTTCATTGTTTATATGATTTCTCTCATTCTGTGATAGTTATTCAAGATTGTCCTTTTGGGTAGTGTTCTGGACACAATAAGGAAGATCTCCATAAAAAATCATGTATTGAAAACATTCCTAACCCCTCTTTTCAATTTCCACAAGATCATGCTACTGTTCTGTCCACTATTCACAGCAAGCACACCTTAACTTTCATTCTTTGATTTGATGCTCATATGCACTCCAAATTAGTTCATATCTTAGGAAGTAGTTCATACTACATTTGTACATATCCCATGTTGATTTCATTCATCCATTTATACATATTTTAGACTTCTAAGTCATTCTAGGAATCCCAGAGCCATGGTTGGATAATGTGGAAAATGTATGAAGCCAGGATTTGAGATTTTCTTTACACATGACTTCTCTGACTATAAGGACCCTTACCTGCAAGTGCCTATAAAATCCACCACCGTTTAGGACTGAGTATGTACTTTGGATGGCTTGGCAATTGAAAACCTTCTAGAAGAGGAACACAGAGGAGTTGGAAAGGGTAGTACTGGAGAAAGTATGATTAAAGATGGGAAAAGCAGAGATGAAGAAGAAAGCAAGGAAAAGGCAGAAAGGGAGAAGTCAGAATAGGAAAAAGAACCAGAGAAAGAAGAAATGGGAGAAATTACTCGAACAAGGGACCTGGAAGAATGCTTCATCACTGATCTTGGAGGAGAAACCAAGAAGGATTGGGTCTTTGAGTCTAGTGATAGGTATCCCCCTCATCCAGAGTCTGTATTGGCCCAAATGAGGTATCTTTCAATTTCTATGTATGTTGTAATTGCTCCCAAGAAAGTTAACAAGAATATGACTAATTTTACTTACTCGACTGCGCATAATAATTGCGATGTATGTGATGAATGTAGTGAAATACCAGATAAATTGCAAAAATGTCTCCATTGGCTCCATGCTTAGTAACGAGGAAAGCAAAGAATTAATCAATCTATTAAATGAATTCAAAGATGTCTTTGCATGGTCTTATGATGAAATGCCAGGAATTGACCCAGAAATCGTCGAACATCATATTCCCCTCTTCCCAAACTCAAAACCCCTAAAATGAAAATTAAGGCGAATGAGGCTTGAATGGGCGCTAAAAGTGAAGGAGGAATTTGAAAAGCAGTTAGGAGTTGGATTCTTAATTGTCACCGAGCATCCAAAATGGGTCGCTAACATTGTACCAGTACCAAAAAAGGATGGACGCGTTAGGGTTTGTATGGATTTCTGGGATTTGAATAAAGCCAGCCCTAAGGACGATTTCCCTTTACCCCACATTGATGTGTTAGTAGATAATACGGCAGGACATGAACTCTTACCTTTCATGGGTGGGTTCTCGGGCTACAATCAGATATTAATAGCACCTAAGGATAAGGAAAAGACTACCTTTATCACACCCTGGGGGACTTATTGTTATAGGGTTATGCCATTTGGGCTTAAGAACTCGGGGGCAACTCATCACCCTACTACATGACATGATCCATAAAGAAGTGGAGGTGTATGTGGATGACATGATAGTGAAGTCCAAAGAGAGGAAAGGGCACTTAAAGGCTTTAAGGAAATTCTTTGAGAGGTTAAGAAAATTCAGAATGAGATTAAACCCGCAGAAATGTACTTTTGAGGTCATCACGGGGAAATTGTTGGGATTTCTGATTACACAAAGGGGGATTGAGGTAGATCCGACCAAAATTCAAGCCATAACCGAAATGCCGTCACCCAAAAATGAGAAGGAGTTGAGGGGATTCTTAGGAAGAATACAGTTTATTAGTCGTTTTATATTCAAACTCACCATGACCTGTGACCCACTATTCAAGTTGTTAAGGAAAGGGGAAAAGTTTGAATGGGATGACAATGCCAGAAAGCCTTCGAAAAGATCAAAACCTACCTTCAAAACCCACATGTCCTATCACCTCCCAAACCTGGGAAGCCTTTATTGCTATATCTATTTGTTATCAAGAATTCCATGGGGTGCATGCTGGCCCAAGAAGAGGAAGAGGGGTGTGTGGAGAAAGCTATATATTACCTAAGTAAGAGAATGACCGGGTATGAGTTGAACTATTCGCCGTTGGAGAAAGCATGTTGGGCTTTGGTGTGGTGTGCACATCGCCTTAGGCATTACATGATAGCCTTCCCTGTCACCTTAATATTCCGAATGGACCCACTCAAATACCTCTTTGAAAAACCTGCCTTAACCAGTAGGATCTCGCGCTGGACTATGATGCTAGCCGAATTTGATATTAGATATGTCACTTCCAAATCTGTTAAAGGGAGTGCCATCGTCGAATACTTAGCTGACCTTGCCATAGAATCTGAAGAAAGAGGAGAATTTAAGTTTCCTGATGAGGGGGTGATGGAAGTAAAGGAAAACCTGTGGATAATGTATTTTGATGGAGCAGCCAATTAGGTAGGATACGGGGTTGGAATCATCCTCATATCACCTAATGGGGCCCCCACCCCATTGGCTGTTAAACTTAAGTATAACTCAACCAACAACACGGCAGAATACGAAGCATGCATAATTGGGATGGAAGCAGCCTTGACCTTAAAAATTGAGAAGATTGATGTTTTTAGGGACTCGAATCTAATAATATCGCAAGTGAGGAGTGATTGGAGAATAAAGCAAGAGAAATTGAGACCTTACCATGGATAACTGGAGAGCCTGAAAGTGTAGTTTAGAAAAATCTCATTTTACTACCTTCCCCGCGAGGAAAACCAATTGGCCGATTCCCTGGCGACCCTAGCCTCAATAATCCAAATCCCCGTAGGAATCTCCATGATCCCTTTATCAATAGAGGAAAGAATCCGACCCTCGTATGAAATGATCGCCGCCATCAAAGAAGGAAGAGAGGCCGAGATACCATGGTATGTAGATGTTTAGAGCTTTATTGAGAAGGGAGAATATCCTGAGGGAGCTTCGGAGAAGGATAAGAAAGCGATTCGGAGGTTTTCAGCTCAATTTGTGATTTATGCGGCAAAATTATGGAAGAGGTCCTATACCGTTTATAACCTAGAATGTCTATATGGAAGGGAAGCGAGAAAAATGATGGAAGAAGTACATAAAGGAGTCTGCAGACCCCACATGAATGGACACATGTTGGCCAAAAAGATAATTCGACAGGGATACTATTGGATGACTCTGGATAAGGACTGTTGTGAGTATGTTAAGAAATGTCATAAATGTCATATCCATGCAAATCTTATGCATACCCCACCTTTCCAACTTTACAACATGACCACCCCCTGGTCGTTCTCTATGTGGGGTATTGATATCATCGGTGAAGTAGTCCCGAAAGCTTCAAATGGACACCGGTACATAATCGTGGCAATAGACTATTTCACCAAATGGGTGGAGGCGGCATCATATGCAACTCTGAAAGCCAAGGATGTGGTAAATTTTATCGAGAAGAACATAGTCTGCAGATACGGGGTGCCAAATGAGCTTATTTCTAACTATGGGAGCCATTTTCAAGGAGAAGTTATCCCACTCCTAGAGAAGTGTAGAAGCCGTAAACAAGAATGTAAAGGCGATCCTGGGGAAGATGACAGATATATACAGGGATTGCATGAGAAGTTACCATTTGCTTTATGGGGATACTGAACTTCCGTAAGAACTTCAACAGAGGCTATGCCGTATTCATTAGTCTATGGGATGGAAGTTGTTCTCCCAATTGAGGTCGAAATACCATCTCTTAGAGTCTTGGTAGAGTGCAAGGTAACCAAACTTGATTGGCTACGGGGGAGATATGAGGAATTGATGCTACTAGATGAGAAGAGGTTGGCTACTATAAATCACACTCAGGGATATCAGAAAAGGATAGCTCATGCTTTCAACAAAAAGGTTCGCCCAAGGAAGCTTGCTGAGGATGACCTAGTCCTCAAAGAACTTAAAGCGCCCGTTTATGACCCCCAAGGAAAATTCAAACCCAACTAGGTTGGACCATATATCATTAAGACACTCCTCTCCGGAGGAGCTACCTATCTCATGGACCTAGACGAAGTTGAGTTTAAACAACCAATCAACCTCGATTGCCTCAAAAAATATTTTGCTTGAGACCTTGTCCTTTCAAAACCTCCAGAATTGATGAACTACGCTTGACCTGATTCCCTCTCGGGGATACGTAGGCAACCTGCTCGGTTCGATCACATAAATAAACTTGCCTAAAAGGCACTTCCCTTCTGACTTTAGCTGAACTACTACGAACCTGATACCCATTCGAGGATAAGTAGGAGGGCCCATAAGGCCCTCGGTCCAAATAAAACCCAACTCTCGATATAACCCAATATCCTGAGTTTCCCTATGCCAAACTAGGGGCAAACCTGCGTTTGCCCAGAACTAGAAATCAAAGCCCCTATACTAGGGGCAAACTTCGTTTGCTAAACCAAAGAACCCAGAAAATATCTAAACCCATTACTGGATCTACTGGCTATCAAAATAGGTATTGTGTGGAAGCAAATGAGGATTCATAGTATAGAATGATTAAAACTCTAAAGCAAAACTCAAAGCGAAGTAATAAAAGCTAAAAGAGACATTAAAAGGAAAATTTTCATAATCTGAAAAGATGGGAGAAGTGCAAACTTTGATTTGACATGTTTAGAACATTTTCCTAATACAAAGAAAAGTCTTTTTTTTTTAAAATTGAAAATGCATCACAAAAATAAAAGCACAGTAAGAGTCAAGAAGGATTTGTCAGAAGTTTTAGAATCTTGTTTTTTTCCCCTTTTTGCTTGTCTAGAAGCTAATTTCCCGACCAAAGTCTGAATGTCAAGAAGGTACTCGGCAGAGGGAATAACTGAAGAAGGGACCCTCCGAAAAGGAGCCGACACTCTGTCGTGCCAAGCCTCGGCAAATAATCTCATGGTAGAAAGGCGTAAAGCGGAGCTCCTCAAAAAATCTGTAGTAATAATATCTGGGACATCCTGAAGCAAACCAAACAGACTAGGTAGCCAAACCCCCGGGCATTCGGGAAGCTTCACAGTGACAGAGCAGTAAGTCCATCAGGGGCACACCCAGCAAATATCCTCACAACATAGGCTCCGAAGCCAAGTAAGCCAGTTGTCAACTGTGTAAGAGGGAAAATGAACATCCAGGCGATTATAGGGAAGTAGTCTTCCAGCAGGAGGGTGAACGAAGAGGCCTAAATGCTCAAGAAGCCAGACCTGCAAGATATGAGGTGACCCTAAAAGCAACATCAATCCGGTGCTCTGTGCATAATCCAAACCCAGTAAGGTCTCTCCTAGAACGAGCATGACAGCACTTCGCATTTCTCAGAGACCACAACAATAGGTATGAGGATGTCAGTGGATTGAAACAAGAAATAAGAGAGCATAGCCAGGGGAAAGGCACTACGTCTAACAATTTGATATCCTCCGTCATTAGGATCACCAACAGGAGCATAAATGGAAGAAAGACGGTCAAAATCAATGTGCCGATCACAAACAAAAGAGCTGGCCGTACCCCGGGAAATATGAAGAACAGCCGCTAGATCTTGGATGTACCCTGCCTGTATCTGGGGGATAACTAAATCAGCATAAGGATCAATATGGAGGATGGCACTAAATTCCTTGAAAAGCGAACAAACCTCCTTGTGGCCGAACCGAAAGACATGCAAAGAGGGGTCCTAACATATGATGGCAGCTAGGATTAAGCCCTTGTCCAGGGCCATATGGCGGAATGCAAAGAGGTATGTCAATCTGTGAGACTTAAAGTTGAGTCGGTTGATGCCAATAAGAGAATCCATCCATGGGTATAGAATGTTGGAACTTATGGGAGCCATGTAGAAGAAGAATGAATGGAGAAGAAGGATTTGAATGAGGAAGAAGAAAAGGGACCTTAGGAGCTTCAAATGAGCATAAAATGGGCAAATGGCACTTTATATAGGAAAATGGCACAAATCGGCATTCGATGAAAAGTGACGGCACTCACTGAGTGCCGGCCGGCAGTCACTGAGTGCCGCACGACATTCAATGAGTGTCGGTCAGCTTCTCTGAGTGCTGGCCAGAGTTTAAGATGTTCATGAGTCAGTTTATAATTTGAATTAGCCCAAACCTGCATAAAATTTGAGCAAGAGTATCACCATTTCATCATTCAAGCACCATTCATCAATAAGTAAATAAAGGTATTCACGTTTTGAGTAAGCAAGGGGAATAAAGCCTAATGCTAAGTTAGTAATCAAACATGAATATAACCAGAATTCAAAATTGGCACACAGTCCACCATACATGAATACTATCAAACTGCCTAAGTAGATCTGCTAAAGAGAGAAAAGTTTGGAGTTCTCGTCCTCACAGGGACGTAATATAAAAGAAAGGGAGATTGGCTATCCTCGTCGGCGACAAGGATTTTTTTTGGGTGCCTACGGAGCTGTCTGACTTTCCCCAGCTCCGCCATCTCCACCATCTCCACCGTCACCTCCATCCCCACCGTCGTCGCCTTGGCCGCTGCCGCCAATACCTCCTTGATAGCCGCCGCCTTGACCCGGCTGAAACTCTTGAATTTGCCTCCTAAAGGCATCAAGCTCGGCCTCTTGAAAAGAAAAAATAAAATGAAGAATAAGTGAAATGAATAAGAAGAAGAAAAAAAAGAAAATGTATAAAAATGGTGATACCATAGCTCTGGCTTGAAGATCAGCAGTGGCCCTTGCTCCATCAGCCTAAAAAAGAGTTTGGATACAGTTGTCAGCATAAAGATAAAATTTCAATAATGAAAAAGTAATAAGAAGGTTGTTTCCAAAAAGAGATTTACCCTCCATTCGCGTCTATGAACCCAATGCTAGACAGTATGTGCATATGATAGACCCTCCTCTGCATAATCTCTGGGGACTGTATTGTATTGCAGAGGGATATATGGGACATCCTAAGTATTAGGGGTCAACTAGTACATGGTCTCCTGGCCCATGTGGACCATAGGGACGTTCCAGTTCCACTGTGAAGAGCTGGAGGGTCAGCAACCCCGGGGATAGGCTGTAAAAGGAAATTCAAGTCTGTGTGAGTATTATTGCAAAAATAAAAGGAAACTTTTAAAAGAAAATGAAAAGGAATGAAATATCTGTTACCCGGGTAACGTCCATAAGAGGAAAGTTGTGCATGAGGGAATTTAATCTAAAATTTGGGTAGCCGTCTGGACCGTCCAAATAATTTACAATGTTCTCCCTACCTAGAGCAGCGACGAGGTCCTCGTGATCCAAGGTCTCAGTGCTCCTCATAGTAGCAGGAAGAGCCCTAGGCACATAAATGGCTAGAGTCACCCTCTCGCCGAGGTACCACTCTTGACATGCCTCACCCACCATCAGAATCCTTAACCTGGAGAAACCCATAGATGCCTGGATTGCCTCGCTGACCTCTGGAAGAGCCGCCTCCCACGAATTCCACACCACATGAACCTCGTGTAAGTTGGTGAGGAGGTTCCTGTAGCCGACAAAGTCATGGACCCCAACCTTCTGGCCCATCGCTTCCTTCCTCCATTTTAAGCCCTGAGGCATGGTAGCATCCTCGCCATCCCGGGTACTAGGAGCCCTCATGCAAAGGTATTCGTGCGACCATATCTGTAAAAGAAAAAAAAAGGGTGAAGTCAGTTTTCAAGATAAAATCAAAAGGGGGTGAATAAAAAAAATGATGATGATTGAAATACAATAAAGTTTTACCTCCCAGGCTCTCCAGTACCCGCCAGTGGAGGGGAAATTTCCCCTAGAGACCTCACTCATGTGGTTGTAAAGAGTGGCCAGCCCTGCCCCTCTCCAGTTATACTGGGATATGTGGTCAATATCCACAAGGGAGGCGAAGTACCAGAGGTTGATCCTATCCCCCTTTGTGCTCATCAGCGAACAGCCCAACACATACATGATAAAGGCCCTATCCATCTGGTCATCAGTAAAGGCCTGCCCCTTGAAAGTGTCTAGGAACCATTTTACAGGCACTATGAACTCCCCTGGGTGAGCCCCGAGTAAGTCAATAGTCTCTTCATGGCAAGTCTGGAGATCGTCATAGCGAGCAACGGGAAAGCCACTGGCCGGGATGCCTGTGATCATAGCAAAGTCCAGGGGAGTCATCGTCATCTCCCCAAATGGCATGTGGAATGTATTTGTTGTATCCCACCATCTCTCTGCTAAGACCTAAATATGGGTCCTATCGTCCGAACTCTTCTCTAAGAGTAACGCAAAGAGCCCAAATCCAGCATTGTCGACCAAGGTTCTAACCTCGTTAGAAAGCTCCTCGTACCACCTCCGGCCGTGAGCCACGCTCCCATGGCCTTTAAGGACAAATTCCATAGTCTGCAAGAAAAGGACAGAAGAAAAAAAACAAAAACAAGAGAAGGAAAGAAAATAAATGATTTTTAGAATCTAAGCAACTTGATTCCCTAAAAAAAAAATAAAAAATAAGTTTTGATTTCCGAATCTAAGTGACTCAATTCTTTATAAAATAAAATAAAATAAGTGGTGATTTCCGAGTCTAAGCGACTCAAATAAGTTTTGATTTTCGGGTCTAAGTGACTCAATTCTTTGAAAAGAAAAAGTGGGTGATGATTTCCAAGCATAAGCGACTCGATTCTTTAAAAAAAAGAAAAGAAAAGAAAAGAAAAAGTGAGTAATGATTTCCAAGTCTAAGCAACTCATTGATTTGAAAGTTCTTGAGTCTAAGCGACTCATTGTTTCAAAAATAAGAAAATTCTTGAGTCTGAGCAACTCATTGTTTTGAAAATAAGAAAGTTCTTGAGTCTATACGACTCGTTGTTTTAAAAGAAAATAAGAAAAGGTCCTTTCGAGTCTATACGACTCGTTGATTTGAAAATAAGAAAGTTCTTGAGTCTAAAGTGACTCGTTGACTTGAAAAAAAAATAATAATAATAAGGTTCTTGGTTCCGCAACATTAGGTCTTGAGTTCATTAAAGCATAGCCTACATGAAATTGGAGTGCTTCACGGGGTCGGTGCAACCCCTCATTAGCAGTGAACAAACGGAATAATGGAATTCATAAGCATAGAAAATTAATGAATCCGAATAAAGGCGATAAGCAAAAAAGCACAATATCAGGCATTGAACCCCGATCATGGCTAGAAAATCAACTAAAAAAAGAGGGGGTATCACAAATAGGTTTGAATGCATTCAAATGCACAAAGTCATAAGAGCATTCATGTATGTATTGTTCATCATATACTACATTGCATTGCATTATCTCATTATAAGCAAATAAAAAAGGGGGGTTTGGGAGTATACCAATCTGTTGAAGGCTCGCGCCGAGAGATGCGCCCCGGGGTCGGCAAGTAAAACTGATGAGCTATGGCCAGGGTTGGGCTTATACTTCTTCTTGGGGGGACCATGGGACCCTGAACCAATCTACAAGCAAAGGAGGAGGAAAGTTAAGATTCATATGAAATTTGTGAGGGAAACATGAAGACAATCATGATCTTAAGTATAAATCAAGCAAAGATGCAATCTTGATGGTTGGAAAGTGAACATACCTTGGTTCTTGAGTGAAGAATCAAGAGGGAATGAGATCCTAGAGAGAAAATCCGAAATAGGGAGAAGAAGAGAATGAAAAAAAAGAAGGAAAATCAAGTTTTAAACACATTGCTGGTCAGGCCAGCACTCGATGGAAAGTCGCCGGCACTTTGTGAGTGCCGCGCAGCATTTGATGGAGGGCCGGTCGGCACTCAGTGAGTGCCGGTATAGAACATTGAGTGCCGCCACGGGTGCGAGGTGGCCCCTTTTCCTCCTAAATTTTTATATTTATAATGACGACCACCGAATTTTGCTCCCATGTCCCTAAAGATTTTTCCTCGTTTTGAAAGGACCCCCAGAATTCAAAAAATGAGTTCTTAAGCCCTTTTGCAAATCAAAATTAGCCCTGATTGTGAGGATTTTTTGTCAAAAACACCCAGTTTTGGCAAATAAACTAAATTAAGTCTAATCGACTCCGGATTTTTCTAAAAATTTGATTTGATTAGAAGTTTAATTGAGTCTAAATTTTGGAAAATTGAATAAAGTTGAGTTTAATCGACTTTGGATTTTTTTTTGGAATTTTGATTTAATTTGAGTCTGGATAACTTCGGATTTTTTCTAAAATTTGATTTGATTGAATAAATTTGAGTCTAATCGACTCCGAATTTTAAAATAATTTTGATTTGATTGGAGTCTAATTGATTCCCAATTTTGAAATTTTGATTTGATTTGAGTCTGGATAACTTCGGATGTTGAAATTTGATTGATTTGATTAGAGCCTGATTGACCCCGAATTTTGAAAATTAATTTAATTGGAGTCTGATTGACTCCAGATTTTGGAAAGTGATTTGATTGGGGTATGATTGACTCCAAAATTTTGAAAATTGATTTAATTGGAGTTTAATCGACTCCGGATTTTGGGAAGTGAATAAATTAGAGTTTGATCGGCTCTGGATTTTTAAAAGTCTGATTTAATTGGAGTCTGAATGACTCCGATTTTTGGAAATTTGAATAAATTAGAGTTTGATTGGCTCCGGATTTTTTAAAGTTTGTTTTAATTGGAGTCTGATTGACTCCAGAATTTTGAAAATTGAATTGATTGGAGTCTGATTGACTCTACATTTTGAAAGATTGATTTGATTGGAGTCTGATTGGCTCCGAACTTGGAAATTTGATTTGATTGGAGCCTGATTGACTTCGAATCTTGAAAAAATGAATGAATTGGAGCCTGAATGGTTCTGGATTTTGAAAATTTGATGTGATTTGAGTCTAAATGACTCCGGATTTTGGAAATTTAAATAATGTTGAGTCTAATCAACTCCAAATTTTTAAAAAATTTTGATTTGATTGAAGTCTAATTGACTACCGATTTTGAAATTTGATTTGATTTTGAATCTGGTAGACCCTTGATTATGCGAGAATTACGCCGATTTGGATATGATTGATCCTCAATTTCAGAAAATGAAAGCATATACGAATCCAAGTGCTTCCAGATTTAGGAAAAGTAATTCGAAATTGAATCTCAAAAAAGTAACCCCTAGAAGGAAACTAAACTAGGAATCGTGAGTTAAAACAAATACGCATTGGCTTTATGAAGTAATAAATTTGCGTCCTCAATTTTTACAACATATCTGCGCTAACCCCGACATCGCTAGTGGCTCAGTTGATCAAATGATTTTTGGAGGATTATGGAGTATAAGGCGTGAAGCGACTTAATCTTTCATCGTACTACCTGATTCGACTATGGAGTGTAAGCCGTGAAGCGGCTCAGTCGATCAAATGATTTTTGGAGGATTATGGAGTGTAAGGCATAAAATGACTCAATCTTTCAGCGTGCTACCTGATTCAACTATGGAGTGTAAGGCGTGAAGCAGCTCAGTCGATCAGATGATTTTTTGGAGGATTATGGAGTATAAGGCGTGAAGCGACTCAATTTTTTAGCGTGCTACCTGATTCGACTATGGAGTGTAAGGCATGAAGCGACTTAGTCGATCAGATGATTTTTTGGAGGATTATGGAGTGTAAGGCGTGAAGCGACTCAATCTTTCAGTGTGCTACCTGATTCGACTATGGAGTGTAAGGCGTGAAGCGGCTTAGTCGATCAGATGATTTTTTGGAGGATTATGGAGTGTAAGGCGTTAAGCGACTCAATCTTTCAGTGTGCTACCTGATTCGACTATGGAGTGTAAGGCGTGAAGCGGCTTAGTCGATCAGATGGTTTTTTGGAGGATTATGGAGTGTAAGGCGTGAAGTGACTCAATCTTTCAGCATGCTACCTGATTCGACTATGGAGTGTAAGGCATGAAGCAGCTCAGTCGACGATGATTTTTTGGAGGATTATGGAGTATAAGGCATGAAGCGACTCAATCTTGCAGCGTGATACCTGATTCGACTATGGAGTGTAAGACGTGAAGCGGCTCAGTCGATCAGATGATTTTTGGAGGATTATGGAGTGTAAGCCGTAAAACGACTCAATCTTCCAGCGTGCTACCTGATTCGACTATGGAGTGTAAGGCGTGAAGTGGCTCAGTCGATCAGATGATTCCTCGAAACACATGTTCCCAAGAATACAACTATAACATAACCGGAGAATTTGAAGCATAAGGCGCATTTCTGATAATAGAAAGAGCAACATGACTCCGTATCATCACGTTTGGGAGCATGAGACATGAAACTGTTTGAGCATATGCATCACGATAAGATATGAGCATCCATCTGTGTGGTTATTTGCATTTATGTGTTGTCCTTTGCCTGAACTATGTCCTGGTCTGATTCCCGATGGGATATGTAGGCAGCTCACCACTGAGCACGACCAGCTTTTGGCTTTCTGTGCACCCGATTTTTACAACGCACCTTTTTTTATTACCTAGATTCGACAGTTTGGTCAAAGGCTTATCTTTCACACAGGCTTCGACATTCACTTGTGATACGCATTGCTTTACTAGCTCTGTCGAAGAGGGGCAAACTGTAGACACCCCGATTTTGACCAAACATCAAATCCAGGGATTGGTTGCCTCTAAAAGACCAATGATGACAATGACCGGTGAAATTTGAAGTTTTTCCAGAGAATTCAAATTATTCAAAGATTCTTTAAATCAAGTTTCAAAAATCAAAAGAGAAATTGGGTGTTCGGGAGAAACCCGAATGTTGAAGAACGTATGAGAAAGTCAGTCTGGGGATTTATCCAGAAAAATAGGATATGAAAGAAGTTTTTTTTTTTTTTTGAAAAGAAAAAGAGAAAATGAAAAGAAGTTTTGAAAAGAAAAGAGAAAAAGAATAGAAGAAAAGAAAAGAAAAAAAGAAAGAAATAAAATGATATATTAAAGTATATACTATGCATATGGATGTATCCTAATGAAGTACATTACAAATATAAGTACATAAGTATATACTTTGCTAATAATTAAGTTTGTATTAATATATATTTTGAAAATTAAAAAGAAGGCAATAATTCTATTAGCAGGCGGCACAAGCTGAGTGCCGCAACGGAATCCACTGAGTTCCGCCAGGCAGTCAGTCACTGCTGCCCGACACTCAGTGAGTGTCGCAGGCAAGTCGTCGAGTGCCGCGCGCTGTAACAGACTGCTTTTCTCACATATTCTAGAAGAAAACTTTGCACATGGGTTTTCACCCGAATTTGCCCATTTAACCGTGTGATATTGGTCTATATAAACAGACCTTCATCTCCATTATTGGGACTTTTGGAATCAAATTAAGATATACAAGAGTTATATACAATATAGAGAGAGAATTGAGAGAAGAAAAGGGAGTTTTTCTTGAAGGATTTGAAGAATTAGAGAATTATTTGAAGATTTTTGGAAAAGCTTCACAAAAGATAGAAGAAATCCTTGAAGTCATAGAGATAACCTCTTAATCCTTGGAAGAATTAGGCAAATTCAATCACAAATTCATAGTTCTAGGATCTTTACACATTTTCAAAATCTCTCTTCCTACCTCATTTCATCACACACCACTTAGAATTTGTGATTGAATCTCATAATTTTTCATTAATTTGGATCTAATTGATGCCTTGGGTTTAAAATAAGTTTGGTTTTGAAGAATTGGTGTTCCAATTCTCTAAGTAAACTTTGATTCTTCATTTCTATTTTCCTTTTGAAATTCATAAAACTTTATGTATTCCTTTGAGTCCTTTTTGAAATCAATTCCCTAGTTTCCTATGGTCTCATGATTCATATGGAGATTAAGGAAAGCCATAGTCAAGTCTACACATAGTTAGTGAGATTCAAGTCTCAACTCATGATTTGAACCTCCTTACTAAGAATTTTATGGGATTCATGCTATATTTCATATAGGTTCATGTAGATTTGGGTCTCATTTAGTCTCCAAGGACCATTAATTTGAGAGGAGAATAAGGTGTCATGGATCTACATTCCTCAAGGATCATATGTTTGAGAGAGGAATTATATGTAGATTTTCATAGTTTATATTCCAAGGTTCATAAGATTTGGTAAGACCTTAGGATTCTCTTGCTAGATCTTCAATTATGAGATCTATGATGGAGACCCATTAAGGCTAAGTCTATGGATCTCTTATTCCAATAATCATAGTCATACTTGATCCTAGTTCTCTCTAGAATCATGGATCAAGTTTGATTCAAAACATGAACGCCAATTCAACAAAGGTGTAGTGAATCCATAAACCAACTGTGATCAAAGATTTTTTTATAAAATCATGGTTCATTGGAATTGGATGAGACCAATTGGAGGATGTTCATAACCTATTTAAGTACCTCTATGATTTTTGTTTTAATTAAATTCCATGTTTAAGATGGTTTGGTCTTGTGATTTCAAAACAAGCAACTCTCTGTCCAAAAATTCAGAACAGTAAGTCTGTTTTAAAATTAATAAATCCAAACCTTAATCGAACTTCCTTGGCCTCTAATAATTTTTTATAAGTATTTTAATGTGTTAGGAAGATACCCTAAAAAGATCTAAGTATTTCTCATTTGTTTACTATTTTTAGAAAATCATACAAGATCTCTGGACAAAGAGTTGCAGATTCATGAGTAATGTCTAGTGTTTTCCATATTTCCAGTGAACTAACTGTTCAAACCTTGATTTTCTTTTTGGGTTAGAAACTAGACTCACAGAGGTATATCATATCCAAAAATCATTAAGATCCAACCGTTGGAAGCATGGTTTTTCTATCTTTGAAAGTTAGATTTGCTCTCTGTAATTCATAAGAAACTGTCACTGTTTTACCTAATCTTATTGATTTTGACTTAAATGATTTCCTAATGTCTTGGGACCCAAACAAGACGAGTATTATAACACGAGTATTATACATTAAAATAATGACATTGCTAGAAGAAATACTCAATAGTAAAATTAAAAATGATATTTAATTCATTTATTAGGGATACGAAAATACAGGTTGCTACATGAATTGACCTTGGTTTCAATCAATTGAACTTTCTTGAATCGATTGAATCCTTATCAATTGATTGAACTTATTTCAATCGATTGGTCTATCCCCATTTTGCCTTTCCAAGTATTCTTATGGAGCTAAGAGTGAGACCTCCTAGGTTTTTTATTGTTGGCTCAGACTAGTTATTAATTCCCATGATCAAACTCTTTGATTATTGAATTAATCAACAGATCAGCTAACGTTAACTCCACTATATAACGATAACATCACTCCAACGCAAAAAAAAAACATTTCTGTTAACTCCACTATATAACGATAATTGCACTCCAATGCAAAAAATCATATCTGAAGCAATAACTAGACTTGCATGATTGTATTAATGTCCCTCTAACTTCAGCATTCGTAATCATATTCAAGTAGTCGGATAAACTATTATTGTCAACCTGAATAGTGATTACATCTTCTATTCCTCGAGTTTCATTCACCTCTCATGATTACCAAACATGTTGATAACTACTCATCAACAAGACTGTAGTTCTCAATAATTAACTTGGTGACATTCTCAAGGAATGCTTACTCTTTATCAAAGGGTAGATTCTATCTTGACAACATATGTTCACAACCCTATGAACATGACTTACCCAAGATACCTAGGTGTTGATCTTGAAGACCTCACTGATTGGTAAGTCAAATCAGTCACATCCATAGTCTGTGTCCATAATCGTCTCAAGATTAAGAACACGTACCTTATACAAGTTATGGGTTCCTATCAACTATTGACAGTTTTAGATGTCAATAAGAAAATCTCATTGTCCATCAATGTACTATAAGCACTAGCATATTAACTGAGAGTCTCACACTCTAGTAATTGAGATTCATCACTCCATCCAATGGTAGTTAATCATGCTATAGTGTACACCTAATGAGATATCCAATCTCATCGTCCACTATGACAAATTCTAAGTATCAAAGAATAGTAATTCGTATCTCACATGTATGTATCTCATACATACATGAATTACTTACTGTGATACTTAAGGATTACAAACAATCATCTCATGAAACATACATAATGAAATGTAAATTGATATCCAGGTATAAAATGTTAATGTCTTATGTGTACAGTAATGATTTGAGGGCACAATCCCAATAAAATCCCACTTGCACTCATAACCCACTACATCTGGGGCCTATCTATCTAGATGATGTCCAAAGACTTTCTAAGGCAAAGCCTTCGTGAACGGATCTACAAGTTTGTCAGTAGTGGCAATCTTGGTGACAGTCACATATCCATGTTGGACTATATCTCGAATCAGATGATACTTCCTTTCTATGTGCTTTCCCTTTCTGTGGTTCATTGGCTCCTTAGACTAAGCCACTGCCCCACTATTTTCACAATATAGTATAATATGTGACAATGACACTGGTACCACCTTGAGTTCCATGAGGAACTTCTTGAGCTAAACAGCTTCCACTAAGGCTTCACAAGCAGCCATATACTCTGCTTTTGTAATTGAGCCTGCAATGCAATTCTACTTAATGCTTCTCCAACTAAAAGCACCACCGCCTAGGGTAAAGAGATATCCGGATGTAGAATTTCTCGAATCTTTATCTAACATAAAGTCTGAGTTAGTATATCCTAGTAGAATCAACTTATCCTTACCATACATATGCATTTAATCTTTAATTCTTCTCAGGTACTTAAGAATATGCTTAACAGGTGTCCAGTGCTCTGAACCAGGATTCGACTGATATCTGCCAACAATGCCAATGCCAAACCAGATACCTGGTCTAGTGCATAACATCGCATACATGAGACTTCCCACTGCCGAAGCATAGGGAACTCCTACTATGCGATTCTAATTCTCCTCTTGTGTCTTAGGACACTGATCCTTGGACAATGCTAAACCATGCCTAAAAGGTAACAAACCTTTCTTTGAGTTATCCATAGAAAACCTAGTTAGTAATTTATCGATATAAGTAGCTTGAGATAATCCCATTATCTTTCGCTTATGATCTCGAAAGAGCTTTATCCCAAGGATATGGCTTGCCTCACCTAGATCCTTCATATCAAAAGTACTAGCTAGCCAGACCTTGATTGATGACAATGCCCCTACATCATTCCTAATGAGTAGAATGTCATCAACATAAAGTAAAAGAAAAGACACCACCTTGCCTTCACATTTCTTCTATACACAAGGTTCATCCAGATTCTGTATGAAACCAAATGATTGGACCACTTGGTCGAATTGAATGTTCTAACTTCTAGATGCCTGCTCAAGCCCATGAATAGAATTTCGCAGCTTGCATACTAAGTTACCTTTTCAACTAGCTATGAACCCTTCTGGTTACTATATGTAAATGTCTTCCTCAAGATTGCCATTCAAGAATGCAATCTTGATGCCCATCTGCTAGACCTTACAATTAAGGCATACCGCAATGGATAAGAGTATTCTGATGTACTTGGGTATGGCTACCGGTAGAAGGTTTCCTTATAGTAAATGCCTTCTCTCTGAGTATAACCTTTTGCTACAAGCCTCGCCTTAAAGGTCTCAGCAATTCCATCAGATCCTCTTTTCTTCTTGTAGACCCACTTGTAGCCAATCGTTTAATATTGTCAGGTGTTTCTACAAGATCCTAGACCTGATTAGAATCCATAGATTCTAACTCAGCTTTCATAGCTTTGACCCAATAGTCTGAATCTACATCAGCCATCGCCTCTTCATATGTGGCAGGATCAGATTCAGATTCTATGGAGACAAATTCAAAAACTTCTCCTAAGAACACGTATATGTCAGACTGGCTGACATCCTCCTACTACAATGAGGTATCGGGGGCAGAATTGGGTGAAGTTGTGGTATTTTCTCATCCTATATTGTATTCAACTATTGGATGAATAGAGGGCTCTCCATCTATTTCTCTCAGATCTATCCTTCCTCTAGGTTTATGTTCATGATATAATCATCCTCCATGAAAATAGCATTCGTACTAATAAACACCTTTTGTTCTCTTGGATCATAAAAATACCAACCATAAGTGCCCTTTGGATACCCTCTAAAGTAACATGCTTCTAATCGTGATTCCAATTTGCTCATCTTTCCTTTCTGTATATGTGCTAGACACCCCCTATCGGAGATGTTGTAGAGAAGGCTTGCGTCCAATCCACATCTCCCGTGGTGTCTTAGGACTAGATTTGCTTGGAACAAGGTTTAGTATGTATATAGCGGTTTCCAAATCATAACCCCAAAAAATTATGGAAACTCCGAATGTCACGCCCCGGAACAACATAAATAGAGAAAAATAAATTTCCTTTATGGGTCCATAGGGAATGACTGGTGAATGTCACCAATCGTCCACACCACACAGTTCTAGATAATAGAAAGAACAACCCACAGTAATATAAAGGAAACCTATTATATTACAACGTCAGAGTTATTACAACTGAAAAGCTACAGCAGAAGTATATAAGGTTTGGAAGCAACATATGCCCAAGTACCAAATATAACAAAACAGTCTAAACGGAAGTATAAACTATCAACTATCTCCAAGTCTTCAACTGGCGTAAACATCAGCATAGTAGCCCTCCTTGGCATAGGTATCATCAGTGGGGCCACCCTTGGTGTATTCCTCTCCTGGATGGTAACCGTCATTGTAGGATCCGTCACCTATAGAATAAGGTACAGGATAGTCTGGACGGGGAAAAGTCCAGGCAATAAAAGGCCGTCAGCTTACTGAGAGTTGAGTGAGTATAAACTAACAAGATACCAGTTATCTGAAATAAACACAAGCTTGTGAAAACACGCATTTAAAACCTTATTATAATAATAATCCTAACTTGTTCCTATATTAAACATCGCAAACCAACCCTTATCGTCTTGTTACTCGAGGACCAATGATTAACATATTCTCTTAGAAAGAACAGACTCAATCGTTTCACATATGTAGATATACCATCATTCTGTCCATTACTCGTTAAGGATATAACCATCCACCGCATTCATGGACACCACGTCAGTCCATCCCCCGCTCGTTAAGGATATAAATCATCCACCGCATGTCAGGGATATAACGCTTTGAATAATAGTACATCAAATCTATTGCCACGACATATTGCTGTATACCAGTGATCACCCATCCACCGCTCATTAAGGATATAAACCATCCACCATTCGTTAAGGATATATCGTAGATCATCTGGATACCTTAGGACTACATGGTCCCGCTCACTGCTCGTTAAGGATATAAACCATCCACCGCATGTGAACGCATAACATGACCAGGTGTCTTCCCACGTACCATTCCCAGAACTTATCAAACCTACCTGAGTTATGTTCTAATATCGATACATGACAATTCCCATGTGACCTGACTACTCAGATTAAAAGAAAATGGATATCGAACTCATACAAGAATCAATGAGTTACCCACGTTATTACTTTTATCCATTCTGTATAATTTTACTTAACTTTGCTGTCACATTATCCCTGTTTAATCCAAAATCACATAACGGAAGTCCAAATTGAGAATCGATCAACCGAACCCTTAATATAATAAACAGGCAAAGGAATCCATGTTCTGCCCCTACCAATCGATTGGGATAAAAATAATGTCAATCGATTGCTACTCATGGCAATCGATTAGGAATAAAATAATGTCAATCGATTGCTACTCATGGCAATCGATCGGAATAAAATATATGTCAATCGATTAGGTCTAGACTGATGGCAATCGATTGGTAATTATGCCAATCGATTGGCACTTCGTCTTCACCAGTAGATTGATAAAACAGCATATATAAACATACACCACATGCATATTACACCTCTAAGCTTTATAATAACTTGTAAAAATATCACATAAAGTGACCAAGTGAGTTAGAAACTCAACAAGGGTGTGTTTGGGTGTGTGCGAGCTTAAATCCTTCAAACTCTCTCTTTCCTCCTTCTCTTTCTCTTCTCTATCTCTTCTTTCTTCTTTCTTCTGCTTTCCTTCTTCTCTTCTTCTTCTCCCAGCTGCCAAGGCAGTGTGTGTGTGGGTGGGTGTATATAGATATAGATATATGGATATATGTGTATATCTCTCACAAGATATGTGTCTCTCTCTCTCTCTCTCTAAGCTCAACTGATCAAAATAGACCCAAGGCACAATTTGAGTTCATATATATAGAGTTGAGATAGTGCCACACGTTCAAAGCTAAAGAAAAGAAGAAAACTTGTCTCAGCTTATGTCAATCGATTGGGACACCAGTCAATTGATTGGCAATAGATATTAGAAGGCAATCGATTGAGAAGAATGCCAATCGATTGGTATGTTGACACGTAATTAATTTTAGTCGGTAAAATGGCAATCGATTGGGAGCATGTCAATCGATTGGTATCCAAAAAGTGTCAATCGATTGGGATAAATGGCAATCGATTGGTAACCAAATTTCACCAAAAGGAAGAAAAGTTATAGAAAGAAGTTTTATTTATAAATACTCTCCAAAAATTTAGGGTATTACATCATCCACCACTCAACAAAAGATTTCATCCTCGAAATCAAAGACAACGAGGTCTAAAACAAAAATGAAAACTTCACACGCATCTCTGACTCTAGCTCCCACGAAGCTGCTCCTTCATCATGATGCTTCCACTGAACCTTGACTAACGGAATCTCCTTGTTTCTGAGCTTCTTGATCCCTCGATCCAAAATACAAACCGATCCTTCGTTGAATGTAACATTGTTGTTGACTTCAATATCCTCAAAGTTGATCTCATGCGCTGGGTTGTGGGCACACTTCCTCAGCATACTGATGTGGAACACTTTGTGCACTCCTGACATCTTCGGTGGCAATGCGAGGTGATAAGAAACTTTTCCAACACGCTCTAGAATCTTAAATGGTCTGATGAATCGCGACGATAACTTGCCTCTTTTCTGTCTGAATCTGACGATGCCTCGAATAGGTGAAACCTTGAGTAGCACGTGATCTCCAACGGCAAACTCCAAGTCTTTGCGTCGCTTGTCAGCATAACTCTTGTGTCGGGTCTGAGCTATTTTCATCTTCTCACGCACAATCTGAATCTTCTCACTAGTCTATCGTACCATTTTTGGCCTAAGAAGTTGAGTATCTCTGACTTCGGTCCAACAAAGTGGCGATCGACAAGGTCTTCAGTACAAAGCTTCAAACGGCGCCAAACCTATGCTCGAATGATAACCGTTGTTGTAGGCGAACTCAATCAGAGGTAAATGTGTCTCCCAAGAATTCTCAAAATCAATGACACAAGCACGTAACATATCCTCCATTACTTGATTAACTCGTTCAGTCTGACCATCGGTCTGCGGATGAAAAGTTGAACTCAAGATTAAAGTCGTTCCCATCGCTGTTTGGAGACTCTTCCAAAACTCTACAATAAAACGCGAATCTCGATCTGACACTATAAAAATAGGTGCTCTGTGTAACCATACTACGTGTTGCAGATACATCTGGCTCAAACGTCCCACTGAATACGTCATACTGTAGGTGATAAAATGTGCCGTCTTTGTAAGTCGATCCACGATTATGATGGAAAAACCGGTTTAATTTAAAAGTTTAAACACGCAGCGGAAAAGTCAAGTTATAAAAACTTAATGGCAGCCCAGGATCTACTACTCGTTAATTCCATAGATGCGCACAAGAGGGGACAAGAGTTATACCTTAGTGTCTTGAACCCAATTCTGATTTTCTTCTTCTTTCTTGGTGATGCAGCAGCCTCCACTAGGTTGTCTTCACCCTTATGTCTCCTACGGATGCTTGCAGGAGAGACTAGAGATGGCGGGATCTCTAATAGAGAGGAAAAAGAAGGTTTAGGGCTCTGAAACAGTTTCTGCAGCTTCTGACGTTCTAAAACGACAAACTTCTTTTCCAGAACGCAGCTGCCCTATTTATAGATTCCCAGAACCGACCTAGACTTTGAGCGATCGAAGATCTTCGATCGATCGAACGTTCGATCGATCGAACCATTCTCGATCGATCGAGACTGCCAAAACTTCAATCGATCGAACATACTTCAATCGATCGAACTTGTCTTGACAACTTCCTCATGTGTCTTTCCAAGTATCCTGGCGGAGCTAAGAGTGGGACCTCCTAGGCTCTTTATTGTTGGCTCAGACCAGTTTGTTAATTACCGTGACCAAACTCTTTGATCAGCAAACTTACTAACTGGTCAGTTAATATTTACTCCACTATAAAACGATAACTGAACTCCAATGCAAAAGAACATATCCGAAGCTATAACTAGACTTGTGTGTTGTACAAATGTCCCTCTACCTTCAGCATTCGTAATCATATTCAGGTAGTCGGATAACTGTTACTGTCAACCTGAATATCGATTACTTCTTGTATTCCTTGAGTCCCATTCACCTCTCATGATTACCAAGCATGTTGATAACTCTTATCAACAAGACTGCAGAACTCAGTAATTGACTTTGTGACATTCTCAAGGGAATGCTTACTCTGAAACAGAGGGTAGATTCTGTCTTGACAATATATGTTCACAACCCTATGAATATGACATACCCAAGAAACCCAGGTGTTGATCTTCTATAGAACTCACTGATTGGTAAGTCAAAGCAGTCATATCCACAGTCTGTGTTCATAATCGTCTCAAGATTGAGAACACGTACCTTACACAAGTTATGAGTTCCTATCGACTGATTGACAGCCTTGAGTGTCAATAGGAAAGCTCAGGTCTGTCAATGCACTATAAGCACTAGCATATTAACTAAGAGTTACACTCTAGTGATTGAGATTGATCACTCCATCCAATGGTAGTTAATCATGCTATAGTGTAAACCTGATGAGATTTCCTAGTCTCATCATCCACTGTGACATGTTCTAAGTAAAAACGAATAGCAATTTGTATCTCACTTGTATGTATCTCATACATACACGCATTACTTACTATGATACTTAAGGATAACAATCATCTCATGAAAGAAACATACATAACAAAATGTAAAGCTGATATCCATATATTAAAATGTCAATGTCTCCTATATAAAGTAATGGTTTGAGGGCACAAACCCAACAAACTCCCACTTGCACTCACAACCATACAGGATTACATCTGAGACCTAGACTATCTAGATGACTATCAAAGACCTTCTGTGGCAAAGCCTTTGTAAACGGATCAGCAAGATTGTCAACGGTGGCAATCTTGGTGACAGTCACATCTCCACATTGAACAATATCTCGGATAAGATGATATTTCCGCTCTACGTGCTTCCCTTTTTTGTGGTTCCTTGGCTCCTTGGACTGAGCCACTGCCCCACTATTATCACAATAAAGCGTAATAGGTGACAATGACGCTGGTACCACCTCGAGCTCCATAAGGAACTTTTTGAGCCAAACAGCTTCCTTTGTGGTTTCACAAGCAGCCACATACTCGGCTTCTGTAGTTGAGTCTGTAATGCATTTCTGCTTAATGCTCCTCCAACTAACAGCACCACCTCCCAAGGTAAAGAGATGTCTGGATGTTGACTTCCTTGAATCTTTATCTGACATAAAATCCGAGTCAGTATATCCTACTGGAATTAACTCATTACCACCATATATAAGCATGTAATCTTTAGTCCTTCTCAAGTACTTAAGAATGTGCTTAACGGCTGTCCAGTGCTCTGGACCTGGATTCGATTGATATCTGCTAACCATGCCAACGGCAAAATAGATATCTGGTCTAGTGCATAACATCGCATACATGAGACTTCCAACTACCGAAGCATATGGAATTCCTGCCATGCGATTCCTCTCCTCTTGTGTCTTGGGACACTGGTCCTTGAAGAACGCTAAACCATGCCTGAAAGGTAACAAACCTTTCTTCGAATTATCCATTGAAAACCTAGTTAGCACCTTATCGATATAACCAGCTTGAGACAATCCCATTATCTTTCGCTTGCAATCCCGAAAGAGCTTTATCCCAATAATATAGCTCGCCTCTCCTAGATCCTTCATATCGAAAGTACTAGCTAGCCAAACCTTGACCGTTAACAATGCCGCTACATCATTTCCAATGAGTAGAATATCGTCAACGTAAAGCACAAGAAAGGCCACCACTTTCCCTTCACACTTCTTGTATACACAAGGTTCATCCAGATTCTGTATGAAACCAAACGACTTGACCGCTTGGTCAAATCGGATGTTCCAACTCCTGGATGCCTGCTTAAGCCCATAAATGGACTTTTGCAGCTTGCATACCAAGTTACCTTTCCGACCAGCTATGAACCCTTCTGGTTGTTGCATATAGATGTCCTCCTCAAGATTGCCATTTAAGAATGCAGTCTTGACGTCCATCTGCCAGATCTCATAATCTAGGCATGCAGCAATGGATAAGAGTATTTTGATGGACTTGAGCATGGCTACCGGCGAGAAGGTTTCCTCATAGTCAATGCCCTCCCTCTGAGTATAACCTTTCACTACAAGCCTAGCCTTAAAGGTCTCAACCTTTCCATCAGATCCTCTTTTCCTCTTGTAGACCCACTTACAACCAATGGGTTTAATATTGGCTGGAAGTTCTACAAGATCCCAGACCTGATTGGAATCGATAGATTCTAATTCAGCCTTCATAGCTTTAACCCAATGTTCTGAATCAACATCAGCCATTGCCTCTTCGTATGTGGCAGGATCAGATTCAGATTCTATGGAGACAGCTTCAAAAACTTCTCCTAAGAACATGTATCTATCAGGCTGGCTGATAATCCTCCCACTACAACGAGGTACCGGTGCAGAAATGGGTGAAGAAGTGGTATTTTCTTGATTTACATCGTTATCAACTGCGGGTTGGACTGAGGGCTTGTAGACACCCCAATTTGACCAAACTATTAAACTTAGGGGGATTTATCTCTGGAGATCAATGATGAATATGTCTCGACGAAATCAAGACTCTTACAAGCAATCTGACTCTCTTCCTAGACGAATCTCGGTTCAAAATCACCATTTTCAGCCAAAAGACCAAAATTCTCATCTACTCGTCACCTTGTAGACCATGAGTTTTGAACACGTATAGGAATACGGCAATGTTCTCGGAGCATCTTAAAATCATTTTCAAAAAGAGAGTAATTCAGCATGAACCCTGAAAGAAAAAGTCAACAGTTGACCCAGTGAAAAGTCAACGGGTCAAAAGGGAGTCAATCGTAAAATTTTCGAATTTCAAGATGAAAAGTCCCGGTAATTGTTCATTGGGTCTCCCTTATGCTAGAAATGATTTTTTAGAATTTTTAAATGAAAGGAACCATGGTGAAATTGAAAGGCTTTTAAGAAGAATCGTGCAGAAAATCAAAATTTTGCCTTCGGAGGGAGAGTTGACTTTTTTTCCTTAAGGATTTTGATTTTCTAGATATTTTTATTGAATCCAAATGGGGGGTATTTCCTTAATTTCATTTCATGTCATTTAAGTAAATATTACATTTAATGTCTTAAGTAAATACATTTAATGTAATATTTACTTAAATGACATGAAATGAAATTAAGGTGCTGAATTGCTGTGAATAGTACTAGATTGCTGTGCAGCGGCACTCAAAGTGCCCGAACGACAGTCAGTGAATGCCGCTGCGGCACTCACTGAATACCGTCCGGCATTCAGAGAGTGCCGCGCGGCACTCAGAGAGTGTCGTTTCATCTCATCGAGTGCCGGCCTGGGCTAATTTGCATTTTTAAGTCAAAATTCTTTTTCAATCTTTGATCAAATGAATGCACCAAACGATGCCGTTTTTTGTGTACGTGTTTACTACTCCTAGGTCATGCAAACCATGCTCCCACCATCCCTAATTGACCTATCTACCCTTATCTTAGCCCCTAAGATAATGAAAGTCTATAAAAGCCCCATTTTCTCTCATTTTGGGGGGTTGGAGACTTGAATCTTGGAAGAGAGACTTGAATCTAAAGGAGAGAGGCTGAATTTTGAAGAAATAGTTTGTTCTTAGAGAAATATAGAGAGAGAAACCCCAAGACCCCATAGAAATCTTACCCAATTCATCCAAATTCCTAAAATCTCCATTGAAGAACCTTGAAGCTTCAAGGAAGAAGAAGAAGAGCATTGCTTGTAAGGCTTGGATCTCTCTAAATCAATCAAATCCTGAGAAGATCTAGAGGTTAAATCCTTATCCCTATACTTATTATATATAATTCAATCACAATTCATAGATCTAGGACTTTTACACATTTTCAAAACCTCCCTTCCCACCTCATTTCATCACACACCACATAGAATTGTGATTGAATTTCTACTTGCTTTCATTGATTTGGATCTAAATAAGAGCCTTAGGTTTAAAATAAAACTAGTTTGTGAAGGGATCTTCATTTGGTTTTCTTCAAGTAAACTTTGATTCTATTTCTCTTTGTCTCTATTTTCCTTTTGAGATCCATGAGATCTTTAATATCTCATTGGATCCTCTTGAGTTTGATCCTCTAGTCCCCTATGATCCTATGATTTATATGGAGACTAAGGTTGATCATGGTCATATCTACCCATAGTTGGTGAGATACAAGTCTTAGCTCACGGCTAGGGGATCTCACTATGAATCTTATGGAATTCACTCCATGTTCCATAGAGGTTTATGTAAATCATAGTCTCATTTAATCTCCAAGGACCATTAACTTGAGAGGAGAATAAGTTGACTCTATATTCTTCCATGATCATGTACTTGAGAGAAGAATTGGATGTAGATTTTCATAGTCTATATTTGAAATAAGTAGGACCTTAGGATTTTCTTGATAGATCTCCAACTATGAGATCTATGATAAGAATCCATCAAGGTTAAATCTATAAACATTATCCTATAACATTAATTTGTCCCAATAATCACAACCATGCTTGGTTCTAGTCCTTTGTAGGATCATGGATCAAGTTGGTTTTAAGGTATGAACATTAATTCAATATTGGTGCAGTGAATCCTTAAACCCTTTGTGATCAAAGATTTTTCATAAAATCATGGTCCATTGGAACGGGATGAGACCAATTGTAGGGTGTTCATAACTCATATGAGTACCTCTGTGATTGTTGTTTTGATAAGATCCCATACTTAGGATGGTTTGGGCTTATAATTTCCAAATAAGCAATTCTCTGTCCAAAATTTCAGAACAGCAAACCGGTTTTAAAATTGATGGATCAGAACTCTAACCAAGTTTTCATGACCTTTAATAATTTTTTCTAAGAACCTTAATGTGTTAGGAAGGTTCCCTAAAAAGAATGAAGCAATTCGGATTTGTTTGCTATTTTTAAAAAATCATAGAAGATCTCTGGACAGAGAGTTGCAAAATCCTGAGTGAGGTCTAGTATTTTCAGTATTCCCGGAGATCTAACCGTTGAAACCTCGATTTTCTTTTTGGGTTAGAAACTAGACTCACAGAGGCATAACATATCCAAAAATCATTAAGATCCAACCGTGGAAAGTATTTTATTCCTATTTTTGAATGTCTGGTCTGCTCTCTGTAAATCACAAAAAACTGCTACTGTTTTTGTCTAATCTTATTTATTTCAACTCAAATAGTCTCCTAATGGCTTATGACTCAAACCATGTTTTGAATAATGATAATTTAGATTAAACCCAGAGGCTTAGGGATCCAAATTAGTGAATAAATTCATGTCCCATTCTTGTTCATATTCATGCATTCATTCATACATGTTAATATCCATAAGTAGGACTTATCTCTTGTCTAAGATGTATCTAATTGAACATGACTTAGGATTTACTTATTTATGATATTATATCTTGTCTAAGGCATGTGTACTAACCTTTGTTTTGTAGCGCATTTGAGGTACAATTCCTCAACTCTTCTCTAGTTTAATTTCATTCTTTGATTTATATTGATTTTCGACTCCATGTGCGATACCTTAGCCTAGGTTTTGCCTTATGTGTATATATGTGTTAGAGACCTTTCTTAGGTTTATTTTGTTCTCGCATGCATTGCACGTTTGATATTCGCGGCTGGATCCCGGGTATGTTTTCTAGTTCTCTATTGCGTATCATGTTGTTTGCTACTTGTATTACGTGGCTTATGAATGATATTTTGTCGTTAGCAATTTTACACCATTTCCAACATGCTTGTGTGATGTATATGTATATATGTATTAATTGAGGGCATGCTTAGATTAATAATTTGATTAAAAAGGATGTTGAGTAGAGGCCTATCGTGAGATAGGATGAAAGGGGGTGTTTTAGTCTGCCGGGCTCCTTCCCCTTTCATTCCATAATCCCCGGACCCAGTTTATCTTTGGTTTCGCAAAAGATCAGTTTGCTTTAAAATGGTTTCTTAATTTTCCTTTTTAAAATTAAGTGGCGACTCTTTGAATTTGAAAAATATTTGTTTTAAAAGTGGGTAAAAGAATAAAACCTGCGATATCCACAGGGCTCTCCTTTTATTTCTCTCAGATCTATCATTCCCTTAGGTTTATGGTTCATGATATAATCATCCTCTAAGAAAACAACATTTGTACTAACAAACACTTTTTGTTCTCTTGGATCATAAAAATACCATCCATAAGTATCCTTTGGATACCCTACAAAATAACATACTTCTGATCTAGAATCCAACTTGCTCATCTTTCCTTTTAGCACATGTGCCGGACACCCCCATATCCGGAGATGTTGCAAAGAAGGCTTGCGCCCAATCCACATCTCCTGTGGTGTCCTGGGAACAGATTTGCTTGGCACTAGATTTAGTATGTATGCAGCGGTTTCCAAAGCATAACCCCAAAGGAATAATGGCAACTCTGAATAACTCATCATTGACCTAGTCATGTCTAAAAGAGTCCGGTTCCTTCTCTCAGCTACACCATTCTGCTAAGGCGTGTCAAGAGCAGTCAACTGTGACAGAATCTCATTCTGTACGAGGTGATCAATAAACTCATTAGAGAGGTACTCGCCACCTTGATCAGATCGAATGGCTTTGATATGTGAGCCCAATTGCTTCTCCATTTCAGCCCTAAACTCTTTGAACTTTTCAAAGGCTGCAGACTTGTGCTGCATTAGGTACACATATCCATACCTAGAGTGGTCATCGGTAAATGTTATGAAATACTTATAACCACCCCTTGCTCTAATATTTATTGGTCCACACACATCAGTATGAACTAATTCCAACAATGCATTGGTCCTATTGCCCTTTGCGGGAAAGGGCCTTTTGGTCATCTTACCCTCTAAACAAGACTCACAGACTTCCATTGGTTCGAGAACCAAATCGCCTAAGATCCCTTCTTTGACTAGTCTGCCAATCCTATTTAGATTGATATGGCCAAGCCTCATGTGCCAAAGCCTTGTTGGATTAATGGAAGGTTCTTTTCTTTTAGATGGTATAGTTACCATTGAGTTATTAAGTTCCAAGCAAGAATCTTTAGAAATATTGGGAGTAATCACATACAAACCATTTGATTTAACACCAGAACATCTAAAAGAACTATTTCTTTTAATCACAACTTCAGTTCCAAAATGAAAAGAATAACCATTATTCGATAAATTAGAAACTGAAATTAAATTACGTCTGTCACGCCCCGAATCCATACATATGAATCTAGGTCACGTGGCACGCCATCAAGGCTTACCAACAATGATTAAAGTTCCCAAAAATGACCTTAATAAAAGTTTTGCTACAAAACAACCAACTTCCAAATAGTTTTTCAAAGGTTATATTAAACGCGTGTCCAAACACTCCTTAACGAGTTTTGTTTTCAAAAGTAACATTTCCGTAGGTCAAAGGGTCCCAAAAGGTACCTCCATGCCTAATTAGAAGTTGTTCCGAACATTGGAAGTATGAGTTTGAAATTTCTGGCAGGGGGCATTTCGACCGGTCGAATTGCCCCGTTCGACCGGTCGAATGGGGTCTGTGCAGAATCCAAACCTCCAAAAGACCGTATTCACAATTGCCGGCGTTTTTTCGCAAACGCCGTTAATTACCGGCGCTTCCTACTAACGCCGTTAATTCCCGGCACTTCCGCGACAAACGCCGTTAATAAATCAATACCTCTTTTACCCAAAGAAACCAACCCAATCCATTTTAAATCAAACCAAACAAAACCATTTCCACCAAACCTTTTCAAAACCAAACAATTCAAAGCTTTGCTAAACATTCAAAGAACTACCAAAACATATATATCCATTTATACAACCACCATAAACCCGTCCCGGATTACAAGTATCAAAACTACAAGTTTCACACGTCTTGGCAACCAAGGTCCTAAGGTGAACCAAGTGCCGTACTCGCATATATAACAAGTCTTAATACAAGTTGCACGGTTAAACAACCGGCAAGAGTTAAACACATATTACAAAAGTGCTACAAGTTCTATAAACATTAGGAGCTTCCAGTCTTTCCTCGCCTCATTACCCGCGATTCTCCCCTCCAGTCCTTGCACCTGAATGGTTATTTATATAACCACATATATAGATTTGTTTAAGCTAACGCTTAGTGAATAATATGAATCAAGCATACGGATGACAAATATGTTCCAATCCATCATAACACATAACTATTGGTCTCTAGGGAATAAGTGCACCTTCACCGATCCAAAGTCTTAAGACTCAACCACGACCCATGCCCCTTCGACATGTCGCGTAAATGCCTTTCTCGGCAAGTGACCGTCGTCACTACTATTCCTCCCCCTTCGAGAGGACGTCTCACGGTGAATTAGCACAAATCCCCCTTTAACCCACATAGGCACATAAACATGCTCAACTAGCAACTCATCATGCTTTTCATTTCAACATGCCTTGGGCCTACTTTACACATTAGTTTTGCCCAATATGAACTACACATGATATCTATATAAGGTTCCTAGCATATCAATGCATTAAACCATAGAATCATCCAAAACTCAAGATTAATATCACTCACCTCCGATTTACGCTCTTAAACGCCGATCCAAGGAAAACTCAAGCACAAAGAACGTGCAGCAATTCTTCTAATACAATTCCTATTAATCAAAAGTCCAATTATCAACTTTGTATGAAAATTCTATAAAATGAGTTTTCGGAAAACTTAACCAAACAAGGCCTAATAGGTATCAAAACGATGGCCTTACCTCGTAGAGTTCAAATACGGAATTTGATGAAAAACAAACGGGTAGAATTCCGTCGATTCGAGTCTTGAAGCTCTAAGCCAAGAAATCCTCCATTTGGCCTCTTTCTTGAACTTAGGTCAAATGTTTATAAAATTATGAAAGTCATCTCTAACTATATATAGGCAACACTTTCAGAAATTGTGTTTACCTCCCCACGAGTTTTTAAAACTTCAAATCAGTCTCTTAAACTTTCTACACAGCTAACGCATAGCTCTACAGGTAAAACCTCAAAATTAAAAAGGTTTCTGACTAAGTTCTGTTTGGTTGCTAAAACGCAAGTTTCTACAAATTTTATGAATTTGCTAATTAGCTTACCAAATTACGTAACGTGTTCAATTTCGTCCTCACCAGGCATCTAATGACTCCGATGAGTCGCTATCAACAATATAATAATCAATTATATTTGCATATGCCTAAATAAACATTTAAGCACATAATCATGAGTCATTACTCATTTTCCCAACCGTAGGGAATTCTCACATGCCCACCTTCTGGACTGCCTTCAAGGCCAAATACTGGGTTCTTAAAAGACACCCTCCAACAACTAGTGAGTCATCACTCACTTCACACGTGTTCATTAACACAACAGTAAGCATAACATGCATGCTAATATAATATAATTACATGCCGCGGGAGCGAGTATGACATCCTCTCCCCCTTAAAGGAAGTTTGTCCCCAAACTTTCAGTACCTCATGCTTCAAATAGAAATGGATACTTTGCCTGCATCTCATCCTCTCTTTCCCACGTGGCTTCTTCCACTGAGTGATTTCTCCACAAGACCATTACGAATGGAACCGTCTTGTTTGGTAATATTTTATCTTTTCTATCTAGGATTCTCACTGGACGTTCAACATACGTTAAGTCTTCTCTGACTTCCAATGGCTCTGGAGTAATCACATGACTTAAATCAGATATAACTCTTCTCAACATCGACACATGAAATACATCGTGTACATTAGCCAACTCCCGTGGTAACTCTAGCCGATAAGCTACTGGCCCCACTTTTCCAATAATCTCAAATGGTCCAACGTATCTAGGATTCAACTTCCCTCGCTTTCCAAACCTCGTAATCCCCTTAGAAGGTGAAACCTTCAAGAACACACGGTCACCTACTTCGAATTCTAGTGGCCTTCGCCCCATATCCGCATAGCTTTTGTAACGACTCTGAGCCGTTTTCAACCGTTGTTGTATTACCTTTACCTTATCTGCTGCCAACTGAACCATCTCAGGTCCTTCTAGCCTTCGTTCCCCTACCTCAGTCCAACAAATCGGTGATCGACACTTACGCCCATATAGTGCCTCATATGGTGCCATCCCAATACTAGACTGAAAACTGTTATTGTAGGCAAATTCAATCAATGGTATATATTTTTCCCAGTCACCCTTAAAATCTAAAACACATAGTCGAAGCATGTCCTCTAATATTTGAATCACACGCTCGGACTGCCCATCCGTCTGTGGGTGAAAAGATGTACTAAAGTTTAACTTTGTACCCATAGCTGCTTGTAGTCCTCTCCAGAATCTAGATAAGAAGCTACTATCCCTGTCTGAAATTATAGACACTGGCGCTCCATGTAGCCTCACAATCTCTTTAACATACAACTCCGCGAGTTTCATCGGTTCCTTTGTCTTAATCGGCAAGAAATGTGCAGACTTAGTCAATCGATCTACAATTACCCAAACACTGTCGTTCGATCTTGAAGACCTTGGAAAACCCGATACAAAATCCATGGTTATCTTTTCCCATTTCCATTCTGGTACATCCAAAGGTTGCAATAACCCTGCAGGCCTTTGATGTTCCGCTTTGACTTGCTGACAAACCAAACATTTGGCCACGTACTCAGCTACCTCTCTTTTCATTCCAGACCACCAATATACCTCTCGCAAATCTCGATACATCTTGGTACTACCTGGATGAACTGTATATTTGGTATTATGAGATTCTTCAAGTATTAACTCCTTAATCCCATCCACATTGGGTACACATACCCGATTATTGAATTTTAGAATATTGTCCACTAACGTAAACTCTGGCTGTTTATCTAGCGGTATTTCATTGCAAATCTTCTTTAAAACTGGGTCTTGAAGTTGTTTCATTTTTATCTCATCTATCAATGTCGGTTGTGCGACAATAGCTGCTAGTAAACCTCCCTCAGTTGTTGAAATCACCTCAAGTTCTAACTTTTCCATTTCACCAACGAGTTGCTTCTGCGAAGTCAAATCATAGGCCAAATTATTAGTGGACTTCCTACTTAACGCGTCAGCAACTACATTTACTTTCCCAGGATGATAGTGAATCGACAAGTCGTAGTCTTTCATCAATTCCAACCATCGCCTTTGCCTCATATTCAGTTCTTTCTGTGTAAACAAGTACTTCAGGCTCTTGTGATCTGTGTAGATATCACACTTTTCCCCGTAAAGATAGTGCCGCCAGATCTTCAATGCAAAGATCACCGCTGCTAACTCAAGATCATGAGTCGGATAATTCACTTCATGTACCTTTAACTGACGTGAGCCATAAGCAATCACCTTGCCGTTCTGCATCAGAACACATCCCAGTCCTCTATGTGAAGCATCACTATAGATTACAAACCCCTCCGTACCAGACGGAATCGTCAAGATCGGTGCTGACATAAGTCGAGTCTTCAGCTCTTTGAAGCTCTTGTCACATTCTAAGTCCCAATTAAATACTGCGTTCTTTCTCATCAGCTGAGTCATTGGCATCGCTATCCTGGAGAAATTTTCTACAAACCTTCTATAGTAACCTGCCAATCCCAAGAAACTGCGAATTTCTGATACATTTGTTGGTTTTGACCAATTAGCTATAGCCTCAATCTTCTTCGGGTCAACTAAAACTCCATCTTGCGAAATTACATGCCCCAAGAAAGCTATCTCAGTCAACCAAAACTCACACTTCTTCAATTTCCCATATAATTTTCTCTCTCGCAATCGTTGTAAGACCAATCGTAAGTGCCTTTCATGTTCTTCAACATTTTTGGAATACACCAAGATATCATCTATGAACACAATCACAAACTCATCCAGATATTCCTTGAATACCCTGTTCATCAAATCCATAAATGCCGCTGGTGCATTTGTTACTCCAAATGGCATGACCAAAAACTCATAATGGCCGTATCGAGTCCGAAACGCTGTCTTTTCTACATCCTCCACCTTGACTTTCAATTGGTGATAACCCGATCTCAAGTCAATCTTTGAAAATATATGGGCCCCTTGTAGTTGATCAAACAAGTCATCAATACGTGGTAGTGGATATTTGTTCTTGATCGTCAACTTGTTCAATTCTCTATAATCTATGCACATTCGCATTGTCCCGTCTTTCTTCTTAACAAACAATACCGGTGCTCCCCATGGTGAGACACTTGGTTGTATAAACCCTTTATCAAGTAGCTCCTGTAGTTGGATTTTCAGTTCCTTCAATTCCACTAGTGCCATTCGGTATGGTGCCTTCGATATCGGTTGTGCTTCAGGTATCGTATCAATGGTAAATTCAATCTCCCTTTCAACTAGAGTATCAGGTAACTCCTCAGGAAACACATCAGGAAATTCTCTCACTATTGAAATATTTTCAATCCCCGATCCGGTGACTCTTGTATCAAGAATACTACATAAGAATCCTTGACAACCCTTCCTCACTAGTCGACAAGCTCGTGCAGCCGATACAATATACGGTGGTGACGTGATCCCCACCCCATGGAAATAAAACTCTTCCTGATCTGGCATTTGAAATACAACTCTTTTCCTTACACAATCAATTGAAGCACAATTCGCTGATAGCCAATCCATTCCCAAAATTACATCAAAGTGATGAATGGTTAAGGGTACCAAATCAACAACTAAGGTCTTTTCATTTACGTTGATGTCACATGCTTTATATACCAATGAACTTATTATAGGATTTCCTAACGGAATTGAAACGGATAAATCAAATTCCAATGGTTCTGACATCACATCCAAACATTTAGCAAATTCATGTGACACAAATGAGTGTGTGGATCCTGAATCCATAAGTACACGTGCAGGGCGTGAGCAAATAAGTAGTGTACCTGACACCACAGAGTCCGCATTGGCCGTCTCTCCTGGCAAAAGGTTAAATGCCCGTGCCTCCCTTTGTTCCTTCTTTCCTTTGTCTGGTTGTTGCACTGTTCTCGTTCCACTAGAAGCCACAGAACCGGCCCCACGTTGTCGCTTGTTCGGGCAATCCCTCTCTCGATGACCAGGCATACCACATTCATAACATTTACCCCTCATATCCACATTCACACTTTGGGTTCTTGTCTGCGTACAATTCTTGGCAATATGTCCCGATTGATTACAAATATGACAAATCGTATTTGCCATAAAACAAACACCCCAATGTTTACGGCCGCAAATAGTACACACCGGTTTATCTCCTCCAGAGAATGAACTTCCTCCTTGATTTCCTGAACCAGCACCAGGTGCCCTTGAATAGGATTTCTTAAAGTTACCCTGGTTCCTCCCTTGATTCTCATTCTTCCTCTTCCCTTGTTGGCTAAGCTTATAGTTCCCAATATCTCTTTCTGCGATTAGGGCCACATCTAGAACTTCAGCAAATGTTGGGAGACGAAATGTATCCACGCGACTATGGATATTCTCCCTCAGACCTTCTTCGAACTGCCTGGCTCTATCCACTTCTTCCAAAACTATACCAGGTGCAAATCGAGCCAACCCATTAAATGCAGTCGCGTACTCATTTACCGTCATATCCCCTTGTTTCAAGTTCATGAACTCTCGCTTCTTTTGGGTCTTCACTGAATCCGGAAAGTACCGCTTATCGAATTCCTCTATGAAACCTGCCCAAGTAGTCGGTGCTCTACTTGCGAGGATACCAACCCACCAATTTTGAGCTCCCTCTTTCAACGTATCAGTGGCATTGTCTATTTTCTCTCTATCGGTGCATGCCAGGTTACGGAATATACGTTCCATATCCATTTTCCAAAAGTCCGCCACATCTGGATCCGATCCCCCAGTGAATATTGTCGGATTCTTCTTTGCAAACTTTTCGGCAATTGATTGCCCAGCCCTTGGTGCCAAATTTGGATTTTCCGGCTCTATTCTCCTTTGTGGTACTCTGTCATCCACTGCTCTAATAAACCCCTCAATAGCGGCCTCTATTCGATCCATTCGCGCATTCGTTGCATTGTCATTATTGATATCCATACTTTCCACCACTTATCCCTGATAACCACTGGCATAATGATATCATGCATGTCATGACATATATCTCATAGTATGCATGTAAAAATACGATGCACACAACCATTATTCATATTCATATGTAATGCACTAATCCAAATTCCGCACCTATTAATCAATATTCAAACTCATGACGTCGTCTCTCGTCCCCAAGGCTCTAAACCTAAACCGATAGCTCAAGGTCTATAACCTTTTGCTCTGATACCACTACATGTCACGCCCCGGATCCATACATATGAATCTAGGTCACGTGGCACGCCATCAAGGCTTACCAACAATGATTAAAGTTCCCAAAAATGACCTTAATAAAAGTTTTGCTACAAAACAACCAACTTCCAAATAGTTTTTCAAAGGTTATATTAAACGCGTGTCCAAACACTCCTTAACGAGTTTTGTTTTCAAAAGTAACATTTCCGTAGGTCAAAGGGTCCCAAAAGGTACCTCCATGCCTAATTAGAAGTTGTTCCGAACATTGGAAGTATGAGTTTGAAATTTCTGGCAGGGGGCATTTCGACCGGTCGAATTGCCCCGTTCGACCGGTCGAATGGGGTCTGTGCAGAATCCAAACCTCCAAAAGACCGTATTCACAATTGCCGGCGTTTTTTCGCAAACGCCGTTAATTACCGGCGCTTCCTACTAACGCCGTTAATTCCCGGCACTTCCGCGACAAACGCCGTTAATAAATCAATACCTCTTTCACCCAAAGAAACCAACCCAATCCATTTTAAATCAAACCAAACAAAACCATTTCCACCAAACCTTTTCAAAACCAAACAATTCAAAGCTTTGCTAAACATTCAAAGAACTACCAAAACATATATATCCATTTATACAACCACCATAAACCCGTCCCGGATTACAAGTATCAAAACTACAAGTTTCACACGTCTTGGCAACCAAGGTCCTAAGGTGAACCAAGTGCCGTACTCGCATATATAACAAGTCTTAATACAAGTTGCACGGTTAAACAACCGGCAAGAGTTAAACACATATTACAAAAGTGCTACAAGTTCTATAAACATTAGGAGCTTCCAGTCTTTCCTCGCCTCATTACCCGCGATTCTCCCCTCCAGTCCTTGCACCTGAATGGTTATTTATATAACCACATATATAGATTTGTTTAAGCTAACGCTTAGTGAATAATATGAATCAAGCATACGGATGACAAATATGTTCCAATCCATCATAACACATAACTATTGGTCTCTAGGGAATAAGTGCACCTTCACCGATCCAAAGTCTTAAGACTCAACCACGACCCATGCCCCTTCGACATGTCGCGTAAATGCCTTTCTCGGCAAGTGACCGTCGTCACTACTAATCCTCCCCCTTCGAGAGGACGTCTCACGGTGAATTAGCACAAATCCCCCTTTAACCCACATAGGCACATAAACATGCTCAACTAGCAACTCATCATGCTTTTCATTTCAACATGCCTTGGGCCTACTTTACACATTAGTTTTGCCCAATATGAACTACACATGTTATCTATATAAGGTTCCTAGCATATCAATGCATTAAACCATAGAATCATCCAAAACTCAAGATTAATATCACTCACCTCCGATTTACGCTCTTAAACGCCGATCCAAGGAAAACTCAAGCACAAAGAACGTGCAGCAATTCTTCTAATACAATTCCTATTAATCAAAAGTCCAATTATCAACTTTGTATGAAAATTCTATAAAATGAGTTTTCGGAAAACTTAACCAAACAAGGCCTAATAGGTATCAAAACGATGGCCTTACCTCGTAGAGTTCAAATACGGAATTTGATGAAAAACAAACGGGTAGAATTTCGTCGATTCGAGTCTTGAAGCTCTAAGCCAAGAAATCCTCCATTTGGCCTCTTTCTTGAACTTAGGTCAAATGTTTATAAAATTATGAAAGTCATCTCTAACTATATATAGGCAACACTTTCGGAAATTGTGTTTACCTCCCCACGAGTTTTTAAAACTTCAAATCAGTCTCTTAAACTTTCTACACAGCTAATGCATAGCTCTACAGGTAAAACCTCAAAATTAAAAAGGTTTCTGACTAAGTTCTGTTTGGTTGCTAAAACGCAAGTTTCTACAAATTTTATGAATTTTCTAATTAGCTTACCAAATTACGTAACGTGTTCAATTTCGTCCTCACCAGGCATCTAATGACTCCGATGAGTCGCTATCAACAATATAATAATCAATTATATTTGCATATGCCTAAATAAACATTTAAGCACATAATCATGAGTCATTACTCATTTTCCCAACCGTAGGGAATTCTCACATGCCCACCTTCTGGACTGCCTTCAAGGCCAAATACTGGGTTCTTAAAAGACACCCTCCAACAACTAGTGAGTCATCACTCACTTCACACGTGTTCATTAACACAACAGTAAGCATAACATGCATGCTAATATAATATAATTACATGCCGCGGGAGCGAGTATGACATCGTCTCATTGAAGGGACGTAAAGTACATCTGATAAAATCAAAACTTTATTGTCTAGAAATTCTAAAACTACGACTCCTATAGCAACCGCAGAAACGGTTGCGCTAGAACCTAGAGTAAGTACGATTTCCCCATCACTGCATTGATCTTAGATGAGTCCACTGAAATACCATCCCGAGATATAACATGTCCCAAGAATTTGACTTCCCGTAGCCAAAATTCACACTTACTGAACTTTGCATACAACTTATTATCTCGAAGTGTCTGAAATGAAATCTGTAAGTGCTCCTTGTGATCTTCTTCCATCTTCGAGTAGATTAGTATGCCATCGATGAACACTATAATGAATTTATCCATATATGGTCTGAATACTCTATTCATTAAGTCCATGAATACTGCTGGTGCGTCGTCAATCCAAAAGGCATAACCAGAAACTCATAATGCCTGTACCTTATCCTGAACGCAATTTTTGACACATCCTCTGGTCGAACCAATAGTTGATGATATCCGGATCGTAGATCGATCTTAGAGAAAATCCTTAATCCCTACAACTGGTCGAATAGGTCGTCTATCCGAGGTAGTGGATATGTATTCTTGATTGTGACCTTGTTCAACTCCCTGTAGTCCATACAGAGTCGAAGTGTCCCTTTCTTCTTTTTAATAAAAAAGAACTGGTACTCCCCAAGGTGACGTACTTGGACGAACAAATTCTAAATCTTCAAGTTCTTGGACTTGTTTTTTCAATTCCAACATCTCAGTTGGTGCCATCCTATATGGAGTCTTGGAAATAGGCAATGTTCCAGGTATTAGTTCCACATAAAAGTCTATCTCTCTTTTCGGTAGAAGTCCCTTAATATCCTGAAATACATCCTGAAAGTCTTGTACACTAGGAATCTGATCCATCTTGAGTTCCATACCTGCACTTTTGATTGTAGCTAACCCACTTGTTAAGAACATATCACTCGTCGACTGATACTGAAATCTAATCGTCGGATACCCTGGTACTGGAAACACAATAATCCTAGTAGGGCAATCCAGGTTGGCATTGTACTTTGTCAACCAATCCATCCCTAGGATAATGTCAAATTCTGACATCGATAGAACTACTAAGTCAGCTGGAAGATTCCTATATCCCAAAGTCAATGGAAAATCTTTACATACTTTACCCAGCTTAACAGTCACTCCCAAAGGTGACATAGTATTCAGTGCTAGCTCAAGTATGTGGGGTTCTACACCCAATTGACGTACAATCTTAACAACAATAAAAGAACATGCAGCTCAAGTATCAAATAAAACTTTAACTGGACTATGAAAGAGTACAAGCGTACCTTCCAAATACTGCTGCTCATCGACACTAAATCTTGCTTTTCCTGGGATTATAGCATTCATCCTCATCTGATCTGGAGGTCCTTGTATTCCTTGAACTGGTGCTCCGTAGTATCCTCCTCGTGGTGCACGGTAATCCTTGCTCAAGTGCCCTGGTTTATTGCAATTTTGACAGTTAGCACCCATACGGTGGTTAACCTTGGAAATTGTGCAGAACTTAGCAATGTGCCCTAGCTTTCCATAATTAAAACATCATCTACTATTGCTTAGTGGGGCTGTTAGCAATGCTTGAGGTTATGATCCCCGCTGTTGATATTGCTAGGGTCGATTATAACCCTGTTGAGGTTTCCTGGCTCCTTCCCAGGTTCTCTTGTTACTTTGGAAATTCCCCTGCGATCTCCAACCTTCGGTATTTCTTGGTAGTTGTGATTGGAAATTCCTCTGCAGAAACCCTCTTGACGATTGAAGTCGATTCATCTGTGGTCGCTGTACTGGATATGCATCCTTCTCTAGACTTATAGTAAGTCTGACTAGTTCTTCAAAACTCTGGTTCAGGTGACCAATCGTCATATGGAGAAGATGGGGATTTAGTCCATAGTGAAATCTTTTCACCTTCTTCTGCGGTGTATCGATCATATGTTAGGCGAATCAAGACAGTCGTTCAAACTATGTAGTATATTCCCTTACCGTCCATTCTCCTTAACTAAGTTTAGGAAATTCTTCTCCTATTAATCATTTTCATCTTTCGAAAAATACTTCTCTAAAAATCTTCCTTTGAACGTCTCCCAAGGCATTGCTCTTGCAGCGTTTATTCTTATAGCGACTTGCTCAGCTTCCCACCAATCTGCGGTGGCATAAGTGAGCTGGAATGTAGCAAGGCGATGCTTCTCTTGCTCGCTGCACTCCAATGCTTCAAAGATCAATTCCATTTCCCTTATCCATTGCTCGACTTTCCATGGTTCTGTTAATCCATCGAACTTCTCGAGACGTAATCCACAAAAATTTGCTAGTAACTTGTCTCATGTTTGCCTCTGCTGGAACTGTGCAACTGGGGTTTGGACAGGTCATTGATTTGTAGCATTGTTGTAGGTATCGCCTACATGCTCGATTCTCTTCATGAATGCTTCAAATACTCCGGATGGGTCCATTCTTTATGGAATAGGTGCTCCAATACGCACTTGGTGATTTCTCAAGGGTCCTACCATAGTGATAACGAGTATTGCCTATAAGAGGCACAACTATTAGCTGAGAGTCTTCTCGCAGAAACGAAACAAGATAGGGCGAGAAAACACAAGAATAAAAGTTCTACAAAATAACACACCAAAACAAACATACGATCAATAACAAAAGTATTGCTTGTATAACAAAAGATGTATCGCATAGTACACACTAGTCAAACTGTGTACCACGTGAGACAAAGCGAAAATACCACTAAGGTCAGCTATTACAACGCTACTACTAATACTGCTAATATCTATACAAAGCTATGGTTAAATAGCTATCTCTCAGGCTCCCAAAAATCTAGTGGACAACATGTCCTGATGAAATCTAACAAAACATAAACCCTCTGCAGATCCTGACTCAAAGGTCGTCAACATCTGATCCTGCTGGTGGCGCCTCGTCCTCCAAGTCGATATCCATCTCCTCGAGTGGATCATCCTGAACTGGTGCGACAAGATCTCCGACTACCACTCCAATATCCCAATCCTCTATCACCTCTGCATGAGAGTCCTCCATCATGTCTGTAATTACCTGGTTGGCGACCTCGACTGCCACTACAGTGAATCCATCAGCTATATCAAGAGCTCCTACTACCGCAGCCTCTCCCATAGCAAAACCTTCTGGCTGGGCTACCATCCCGGCTATCCATCCTACTGCCATGGCTGCTATTTGCATAATAGGTCCGGCTGGTATCTGAAGCATAACCGGTGCCTCTAGTACAACGATCTCCTCATCGGCCATGTCCTCAACTACTACATCGGCCTCCACCCCTATGTCTGCCTCCACGGCCTCTGGGTCTGGTGCTGGATCCTCGGGCTCAAACTCTGGCTGCTACGGATCATCCTCCGACTCATCATCATCTGCGTCGTCCATATGCTTATCCTCTACTGGGTCCTCGTCATCTATCGGCTCCTCCTCTCCATCCCTGTCAATATCCTCGTTGGGATGCTCGTCCTCTGGCTCTGGATCCTCCTTATCCTGAATCAATTCAGGCTCCTAAACTGGTACGTCGGGTACCGGTGATGGTGGGGCTACTGGTGATGGTACAGCTACAGGCTCTGGTGGACCAGCTAAAATGGCTCTCAACTCAATCTCATCCATCTCTGGCTTTGTAACACCCGTACTCGGTAAACGGGTTAATTATCATTTGTATATGCATTGATTAATATAATTAGTGTATAAAAGGGATTAAGGGGAGGCTTGAACTCACCCGTGAAAAAGTGTTCAGTAAAGGAACACAGTTGAAAAAGTCCCCAGTGAGGAGGGACAGGTATTGGAATGGGACCCAGTGAAGGGTCGGATATTAATATTTGCATTTTAAATGATTAAATGCATTTTTATATGATTATATGGATATTTGTTAAGTTGCTTCCATAGTATATTGTTATATGTGTTAGCAATTAGTATTAGTTTGGACACCCAAATAAGGGTATAATTGAAAAAGAATTATAATTAGTAGGTGCGATAGCAACTTCACAAAATATATGGGACCCATACGGGACTTAGACAAACACTCATTAGATAATTGGGTAGTTAATGGAATGTTTGGGGGATTTTATAATAGGAACTTAATAAATTTTGGGGGTGTAAATACAAAGTGAGAAAATTGAGGCTTAGACACCTCATGTAAAGTTGCATGGGTATGTGATGTGTCAAGGAAGAGAGTTTAGACTCTCATTGCTGAAAATTAGAACAAGAAGAGAAGAAGAGAGCTCACTGAGAGAGAATACGGAACCGTCACCAACGTCGTTTTCCACCGTTCCGTTGCCGCCGTTCGTCTAATTCGCGAACCGTAGCCATTTTCGGACTCATGGAGGTGAGACGATCGTTCCTATACCTTTAATTTACATTTTAATTGTCAGATTTTGGTAGCTCACACTATTCAGTGAGACGCCGTCTACCGAAAACTTGTAGGATTCACTTTAGAAGGAAAATTGAGCTAGGATTTGGTAAATTCAGCACTTCTCTAGGTTGAATTTGAGTAGATCTTGCTAAGGTGAGTTTTCTACACTAAAGAATGATTGTGTTTAACTATGTTCAAGGCTTTAATGATGTTAGAGATAACAATTTATGCTTAGGAGCTATGAGAATGCCTTATTGTATTGATTATTCATGCTTAGAAGTCATGGAGATGTTTGAAATTGTGAGTTGCATGTTAATTATATGAAAATCATTATGCTTACATGTATATGTGCTTATATGTTTATATGATTATGTGGTAATCAATGAACACTGGGGAAATGATTCATTAGTTGGGAGTAATAAGGGAGAGGAAGAAGAAGAATCTGATAAAGACGGAAGTCCAAGGAATAGAAGTGGCCACGGGACCAAGGGAAGGTCTTCAGGTCTGAATGAATCATTAAACCGGTGGTTCAGTGATTACAGATATGATTTATGTGTTAAATTATAGCATTGCACATGTTAAGCATTCAATCATGTTTAGATTACTCACTAAGCGTAATGCTTAAGAAAATCATTTTCTGTTTCTGTTATGGTAAATAACAACCACCGCAGGTACAGAGCAATACCCGGAGAGAAGGTGACGCGCTCGGGAATAGGGAAGAGAATTAGAACTTGTGTTAGAGTGTAACTTGTGGCTTGGGATCTCTAACTTGTAGATTGAAACCTTGACTCATGTGTTTAATGTCAACATGAAGGAACTTATGTAATTTTCTATGTTAATGTTAATATTGGGTAAGTTGTATGTTTTGATTATTCCGGCAAGTCCGGATACGTATGTTGTAGCTTTTGGGTATGTTCCTCTTTGGAACTAAATGCTTTGGAATGGTTGTAACCAAATGTTTTAAACGATTTGTAATCTTTTCCGGAAAGGCTATATGAATGGTTGTTCTTGAAATCAACTAGGAGTGATTATTTGTTTGGCTCATTTGAGGTGGTATACATTTGTTTTAAATGAGGGAGAGAACTTGTATAGATACTTGTTATGTCTCCCAATGTTTTTGCTAAGTTGGGAAAGTGTTGGTTTGAATTGAATCCATTGCTAATAAGTTCATGTAAAAGGGTGTGATTTAAAGAAATTTGTTGGATTGATTGAGGTTATGTTCATGAATTCTTGTTTGAAGAGTTTAAATTTATGTTAGAGAGTGTTCCTAAATGGTTTTAGAGTGGTCCCTTAAAGTTCTATGAGGTTTGGGTTGGTTTTGTATATATTGTAAAACTTGCAACAAATTTGTTTTCTTTAGCAGCAGCAAATTACTTGCTGCTGAAAGTTGGCTCAAGCGAACTCTGCCCTGGGTTGAGCGAACTCTAGGCAGAATGTCCTTGGGTGTATTCTGCTAAAAGTTGGATCAAGCGAACTCTGCCCTGGGTTGAGCAAACTCTAGGCAGAATGTCCTTGGGTGTATTCTGCTGAAAGTTGGCTCAAGCGAACTCTACCCTGGGTTGAGCGAACTCTTGGCAGAATGATTTAGTGCTTGAATGTAGTCAATCCAAGATAAAAATGAATGTAACTTGGTCTAGGAAGTTCGTATTCACGTGCCGTTTTCAACGTTGGGTTCTTTAATTGGAAAGCTACCTTTTGAGATGAAAACTTAACAAAAGTTTAAAATGACCATTTTACCCTTGGGGTTAGTTACATATAAATGAGTTTTATTAAGAGTATAAAGAGAGTTTAAGCTTGTTTAATGCTATATCCATTGGGGACGTGCCTTAGTGGCATTGTTATACATGTCCTAATCCGCCCAAGGTGGGTTCGGGTGTGACAGGCTTACTCTGAACCAAACGTAATATCTCCTGACAGATATCTCTACCAACTCTCGCAGAATAGTAAGCATCCATACACATATGTGTCGGGTGAATACTCTCGGTCACATAAAGCGCCCTCCACATGTCCTCTTCCAAATGTCGACTAGCTATCTGGCACACTCGCTCACGATAAAACTCCAAGTCGGCTAACTCCACTGTATCCCCATGGATCACGTGTCCTCCATAAGCATCAGTAACAAATTGATGAAACTCTGGATCCATGCTATCCTGCAAAGAAACTATCCAACGTCAGACAGATGAACTTATCTTAAACTCATATCTTATCTTAAGGAAGTCTTAACATACTAGGACCAGATGGTGTGGAACGAATAGTGAACGAAAGTATCACAAACCTGGCTCTGATACCAAAAATCCTGTCAAGCCCCGGAACAACATAATTTATGGGTCCATAGGGAATGACTGGTGAATGTCACTAATCTTCCACACCACACAGTTCTAGATAACAGAAAGAACAACCCACAGTAATATAAAAGAAACCTATTATATTACAACATCAGAGTTATTATTACCGAAAAGCTACAGTGGAAGTATATAAGGTTTGGAAGCAACATATGCCCAAGTACCAAATATAACAAAACAGTATAAACGGAAGTATAAACTATCAACTATCTCTAAGTCTTCAACTGGCGTAAACATCAGCATAGTAGCCCTCCTTGGCATAGGTATCATCAGTGGGGCCATCCTCGATATATTCCTCTCCTGGATGGTAACCGTCATTGTAGGATCCATCACCTGCAGAATAAGGTACAGGATAGTCTGGACGGGGAAAAGTCCATGCAATAAAAGCCCGTCAGCTTACTGAGAGCTGAGTGAGTATAAACTAACAAGGTACCAATTATCTGAAGTAAACACAAGCCTATGAAAACACGCATTTAAAACCTTATTATAATAATACTCCTAACTTGTTCCTATATTAAACATCGTAAACCAACCCTTATCGTCTTGTTACTCGAGGACCAATGATTAACATATTCTCTTAGAAAGAACAGACTCAATCGTTTCACATATGTAGATATACCATCATTCTGTCCATTACTCGTTAAGGATATAACCATCCACCGCATTCATGGACACCACGTCAGTCCATCCCCTGCTTGTTAAGGATATAAACCATCCACTGCATGTCAGGGATATAACGCTTTGAATAATAGTACATCAAATCTATTGCCATGACTTATCGTTGTATACTAGTGATCACCCATCCACTGCTCGTTAAGGATATAAACCATCTACCGCTCGTTAAGGATATATCGTAGATCATCTGGATACCTTAGGACTACATGGTCCCAATCTCTCTTTCCTCCTTCTCTTTCTCTCTTCTCTGTCTCTTCTTTCTTCTGCTTTCCTTCTTCTCTTCTTCTTCTCCCAGCTATCAAGGCAGTGTGTGTGTGGGTGGGTGTATATAGATATAGATAAATGGATATATGTGTATATCTCTCACAAGATATGTGTCTTTCTCTAAGCTCAACGGATCAAAACAGACCCAAGGTACAATTTGAGTTCATATATATAGAGTTGAGATAGTGCCACACGTTCAAAGCTAAAGAAAAGAAGAAAACTTGTCTCAGCTTATGGTAATCATTTGGGACACCAGTCAATCGATTGGCAATAGATATTAGAAGGCAATCGATTGAGAAGAATGTCAATCGATTGGTATGTTGACACGTAATCAATTTTAGTCGGTAAAATGGCAATCGATTGGGAACATGTCAATCGATTGGTAACCAAAAAGTGTCAATCGATTGGGATAAATGGCAATCGATTGGTAACCAAATTTCACCAAAAGGAAGAAAAGTTATAGAATGAAGTTTTATTTATATATACTCTCCAGAAATTTAGGGTATTACACCGAATAACTCATCATCGGCTTAGTCATGTCTAAAGGTGTTTGGTTCCTTCTTTCTACTACACCATTCTACTGAGTCGTACCAGGTGCAGTCAACTATGATAGAATCCCATTCTATATCAGGTGATCAATAAATTCATTAGAGAGGTATTCACCACCTCGATCTGATTGAATGGCCTTAGTATGTGCATATAATTTCTTCTCCACCTCAGCCCTAAACTCTTTGAACTTTTCAAAGGCTTCAGACTTGTGCTGCATTAGGAACACATATCCATACCTAGAGTGGTCGTCAGTAAATGTAATAAAATACTCATAACCACCTCGAGTTCTAATATTTATTGGACGTGAATTAATTCCAAAATGCATTAGTTCTGTTACCCTTTGCTGGAAACGACCTTTTGGTCATTTTACCCTCTAAACATGATTCACAGACTTCCATTGGTCCTAGAACCAAATCACCTAAGATCCCTTCTTTGACCAGTCTGCCAATCCTGTTTAGATTGATATGACCTAGCCTCATGTCCCAAAGCCTCGTTGGATTAGAGGAAGGTTCCTTTCTTTTAGATGGTATAGTTACCATTGAGTTATTAAGTTCCATGTTAGAATCTATAGAAATATTTGGAGTGATCACATATAAGACATATTACTTTTAACACCAGAACATATAAAAGAAACCTTAGCTGCAAAATGAAAAGAATAACTGTTATTCGATAATTCTAAAACTGAAATTAAATTACGCGTCATTAAAGGGATGTAAAGTACATCTGATAAAACTAATTTCTTTTTGTTTGGAAACTCTAAAACTACTACTCCTATAGCAGCCACATAAACGGTTGCACTAGAACCTAGAGTCAGCACGATCTCCCCATCACTACACCTCCTGGTTGATCTGTACCCCTACAATAAATTATAGATATGGTTAGTCGCACTAGAATCAATGCACCAAGTGTTTGAAGTATTTGTTATAACACTTACTTCAATCATATGTGATTCGATCATATCTTGAACTCTTGTAGCTAAGAATTTCGGACAATTCCTCTTCTAGTGGCCTTTTTCTCTGTATTAGAAACACTTTCCTTTACCTTGACCACCTGTCGTCCCCTTAGCCTTTCCTTTTCCCTTAGATTTTGCAATCTTTGGGACTGGTCCAACACTTAGACCACTAATGCCAGTCTCCTTCTTTCCTTTCTTGCCTTTTAGCGCATATCAAGAAGAAGAAGATCTCAACGTTCATAACGTTGCCCCCAGGTTTGATTACCCCCTCTGTTACCTAAGGAGAACTCATTAATTCACTCATAGAAATTATTAAGTTTGAATTGAGTAAATGATGAAGACAGGGAGTTAAAGATCATATCAACTTGGGTTTTGTGTCAATGTTGGCACCTAGAGTCTCCGGTTCATTTAAATAACCAATTTTTTTCAAAACATGTTCTCAAACTAGAGTCCCTTCCTGTTGGAAAAACAGGTTTAAATGGAAAGTTTAAACGCGCAGCGGAAAAATCAAGTTATGAAACTTTATTGGCATGCCCGGATCTACTACTCGTCAATTCTACATATGCGCACAAGAGGGGACACGAGTTATACCTTAGTGTCTTGAACCCAATTCTGATCTTCAACTTCCAGCAGCCTCCACTAGATGATCTTCACCCTTATGACTCCTGCGGATGCCTGCCAGAAAGACTAGGGTTGGTGGGAACCCTAATGGAGAGGATAGAGAAGGTTTTGGGACTCCAAAACAGTTTCTGCAGCTTCTAACGTTCAAAACGACGAACAACCTTTTCCAGAACGCAGCTGCCCTATTTATAGATTCCCAGAACCGACCTAGACTTCGAGCGATCGAAGTGCCTTCGATCGATCGAACATTCGATCGATCGAACCATCTTCGATCGATCGAACCTTCAGACTTCAATCGATCGAGACATCTTCGATCGATCGAACCTGTCTGGACATCATCCTCAAGCATCTTTCCAAGCATCCTGGCGGAGCTAAGAGTGGGACCTCCTAGGCTCTTTATTGTTGGCTCAGACCAGTTTTTTAATCACCATGACCAAACTCTTTGATCAGCAAACTAACTAACTGGTCAGTTAAAGTTTACTCCACTATAAAACGATAACTGAACTCCAACGCAAAAGAACATATCCGAAGCGATAACTAGACTTGTATGTTGTACTAATGTCCCTCTACCGTCAGCATTCGTAATCATATTCAGGTAATCGGATAACTGTTACTGTCAACCTGAATCATGATTACTTCTTGTATTCCTTGAGTCCCATTCACCTCTCATGATTACCAAACATGTTGATAACTCTTATCAACAAGACTGCAGTACTCAGTAATCGACTTGGTGACATTCTCAAGGGAATGCTTACTCTGAAACAGAGGGTAGATTCTATCTTGACAATATATGTTCACAACCCTATGAATATGACATACCCAAGATACCCAGGTGTTGATCTTTTATAGACCTCACTGATTGGTAAGTCAAAGCAGCCATATCCACAGTCTGTGTTCATAATCGTCTCAAGATTAAGAACACGTACCTTATACAAGTTATGAGTTCCTATTGACTGTTGGACAGTCTTAAGCGTCAATAGGAAACTCAGGTCCGTCAATGCACTATAAGCACTAGCATATCAACTAAGAGCTACACTCTAGTGATTGAGATTAATCACTCCATCCAATGGTAGTTAATTATGCTACAGTGTAGACTTGATGAGGTATCCAGTCTCATCATCCACTGTGACACATTCTAAGTATTAAAGAATAGTAATTCGTATCTCACTTGTGTGCATCTCATACACACACGAATTACTTACTATAATACTTAAGGATTAACAATCATCTCATGAAAAGAACATACACAATAAAATGTAAAGCTGATATCCATATATTAAAATGTCAATGTCTCATACAGAAAGTAATGGTTTGAGGGCACAAACCCAACAAACTCCCACTTGCACTCATAACCATTCAGAACTACATCTAAGACCTAGACTATCTAGATGACGATCAAAGACCTTCTGTGGCAAGGCCTTTGTAAACGGATCAGCAAGATTGTCAGCTGTGGCAATCTTGGTGACAGTCACATCTCCACGTTGAACAATATCTCGGATAAGATGATATTTCCGCTCTACGTGCTTTCCCTTTCCGTGGTTCCTTGGCTCCTTGGACTGAGCCACTGCCCCACTATTATCACAATAAAGCGTAATAGGCGACAGCGACGCTGGTACCACCTCGAGTTCCATAAGGAACTTCTTGAGCCAAACAGCTTCCTTTGCGGCTTCACAAGCAGCCACATACTCAGCTTCTGTAGTTGAGTCTGCAATGCATTTCTGCTTAATGCTCCTCCAACTGACAGCACCACCTCCCAAGGTAAAGAGATGACCGGACGTCGACTTCCTCGAATCTTTATCTGACATAAAGTCCGAGTCAGTGTATCCCACTGGAATTAACTCACTACCACCGTACATAAGCATGTAATCTTTAGTTCTTCTCAAGTACTTAAGAATGTGCTTAACGGCTGTCCAGTGCTCTGGACCCGAATTCGACTGATATCTGCTAACCATGCCAACGGCAAAGCAGATATCTGGTCTAGTGCATAACATCGCATACATGAGACTTCCCACTGCAGAAGCATAGGGAACTCCTGTCATGCGATTCCTCTCCTCCTGTGTCTTTGGACACTGGTCCTTGGAGAACGCTAAACCATGCCTGAAAGGTAACAAACCTTTCTTCGAATTATCCATTGAAAACCTAGTTAGCACCTTATCGATATAACCAGCTTGAGATAATCCCATTATCTTTCGCTTGCGATTCCGAAAGAGCTTTATCCCAAGAATATAGCTCGCCTCTCCTAGATCCTTCATATCGAAAGTACTAGCTAGCCAAACCTTGACCGTTGACAATGCCGCTACATCATTTCCAATGAGTAGAATGTCGTCAACGTAAAGCACAAGAAAAGCCACCACTTTCCCTTCACTCTTCTTGTATACACAAGGTTCATCCAGATTCTGTATGAAACCAAACGATTTGACCGCTTGGTCAAATCGTATGTTCCAACTTCTGGATGCCTGCTTAAGCCCATAAATGGACTTTTGCAACTTGCATACCAAGTTATCTTTCCGACCAGCTATGAACCCTTCTGGTTGTTGCATATAGATGTCCTCCTCAAGATTGCCATTCAAGAATGCAGTCTTGACGTCCATCTGCCAGATCTCAAAATCTAGGCATGCAGCAACGGATAAGAGTATTCTGATGGACTTGAGCATGGCCACCGGCGAGAAGGTTTCCTCATAGTCAATGCCCTCCCTCTGAGTATAACCTTTCGCAACAAGCCTTGCCTTAAAGGTCTCAACCTTTCCATCAGATCCTCTTTTCCTCTTGTAGACCCACTTACAGCCAATGGGTTTAATATTGGCTGGAAGTTCTACAAGATCCCAGACCTGATTAGAATCCATAGATTCCAATTCAGCCTTCATAGCTTTAACCCAATGAGCTGAATCCACATCAGCCATTGCCTCTTCGTATGTGGTAGGATCAGATTCAGATTCTATGGAGACAGCTTCAAAAACTTCTCCTAAGAACATGTATCTATCAGGCTGGCTGATAATCCTCCCACTACGACGAGGTACTGGTGCGGAAATAGGTGAAGAAGTGGTGTTTTCCTGATTTATATCGTTATTAACTACGGGTTGGACTGAGGGCTCTCCTTCTATCTCTCTAAGATCTATCCTTCCCTTAGGTTTATGGTTCATGATATAATCATCCTCCAAGAAAATAGCATTCGTACTGACGAACACCTTCTGTTCTCTTGGATCATAAAAATACCATCCATAAGTACCCTTTGGATACCCCACGAAGTAACATACTTCCGATCTAGAATCCAACTTGCTCATCTTTCCTTTTAGCACATGTGCCGGACATCCCCATATCCGGAGATGTTGCAAAGAAGGCTTGCGCCCAATCCACATCTCTCGTGGTGTCCTGGGAACAGATTTGCTTGGTACTAGATTTAGTATGTAAGCAGCGGTTTCCAAAGCATAACCCCAAAGAAATAAAGGTAACTCAGAATAACTCATCATTGACCTAGTCATGTCTAAAAGAGTCCGATTCCTTCTCTCCGCTACACCATTTTGCTGAGGCGTGCCAGGTGCAGTCAACTGTGACAGAATCCCATTCTGTACGAGGTGATCAATAAATTCATTAGAGAGGTACTCGCCACCTCGATCAGATCGAATGGCCTTGATATGTGTGCCCAATTGCTTCTCCACTTCAGCCCTAAACTCTTTGAACTTTTCAAAGGCTTCAGACTTGTGCTGCATTAGGTACACATATCCATACCTAGAGTGGTCATCAGTAAATGTTATGAAATACTCATAACCACCCCTTGCTCTAATATTTATTGGTCCACACACATCAGTATGAACTAATTCCAACAATGCATTGGTTCTATTGCCCTTTGCAGGAAAGGGCCTTTTGGTCATCTTACCCTCTAAACAAGACTCGCAGACTTCTATT